>OV277871.1:31002358-33943192 GCA_922989275.2 Gari tellinella
GAGAGGTATAACATTATTTTATTTTCCAAAAAAAGGAATAAGTTAGCTTTTCTAACATGGCTTGGGGCGGTCATATTGGAATTTGCTATCGTCGAACTTGATCTATCCAAATCAAAGACATCCCAGAATGCACAGAGGGCATCAGAAATGAGTTCAACACCCAAAAATCATCAATTGAGAGGTAAAACATTAGTTTATTCTCCAAAAAAAGAAAAAAGGTAGCTTTTTTACCATGGCTTGCGGCGGCCATATTGGATTTGGCTATTGTGAAACTTGACCTTTCCGAATCAAATACATCCCAGATTGCACAAAAGGCCCAAAGAAATGAGTTCAACACCCAAAAATTATCAATTAAGAGGTATTAAATTGGTTAGTTCTCCAAAAAAAGAAAAAAGTTAGCTTTTTTTTTCATGGCTTGGGGCAGCCATATTTGATTTTGCTATTGTGGAACTTGATCTTTCCAAATCAAAGACATCCCAGATTACACAAAGGGCATCAGAAGTGAGTTATACTCTAAAAATAATCAATTTAGAAGTATTATATTTGATTTTTCTTAAAAAACAACGAAAATAGCTTTTCTTTTTCAACTTTGTTTGCGGCGGCCATATTGGATTTGGCTAATGTGAAACTTGACCTTTCCAAATCAAAGACACCTCAGATTTCTCAAAGGGCTTCAGAAATGAGTTCCACACCAAAAAAACAATCAATTTAGAGGTATTACACTTGTTTATTCTCCAAAAAACAAAAAAGTTAGTTTTTCCAAAATGGCTGACGGCGGCCATATTGGATTTGGATATTGTGGGACTCGGGACCATGTGGCAGACAAGCACCTCGGTGATTTGTGATGTCTAGGGTCTCGTTAACTCACATCAAGTGAGAAACTCTCTCAACACCATTTTGCAAACGGGTCTTAAGGCCAGGTACAGGACTATTAGAATCTTCTCGAAAATAATACTCTAATGAGTAGTGACACCATAGGGTGTAATGCAGAAATAAAGATTTTAGGTTTTGAAATACTCCTCTTAGCTGGAGCCCTGGTTTTTGTAGAACAAACAGTGTGTGTGTGGTGGAGAAAACTGTATAACTAATAATGCACACAAAGTCCCCATGGGTATTTATTCTACGCAAGAAAATAACACAGGGTCCTTATTCTACGTAGACGAATCACACAGGGTCTTCATTCTATGTAGACATATGACCCAGGGTCCAAATTCTACGAAAGAAAATGACCCGGGTCTTAATTTATAGTAGCAAAAAGACCCTTGGTCTTCATTCTACGTAGACAAATGACCCATTGTCCGTACTTTATGAAGGAAAATGAAGGGAAAATGAAGGTCTGTATTCTACGTGAAAAAAGGCTCTCGATCTCCCACCACCCCACATCGCGTAGAACCATATCTGATCATGGACAAAGGCCATACTATCACGTGCAACCCTACCGACAAGTATACTCGTCATTTAAAGACATTTCCTGACGACCTTTCGGTCATAACGCCTTGCCAGACAATTTCCTTTCAAAAAGCATGGGTCTTGTGCAAATGCAGGTAGCAAAGAACCATTGAAGCATCTCATGTGAAACCCGACCTTTATATTTGATAGATTGATTAGAAATAACATTGAAAAGCCTCTAGAGCCTCACCAGGTAAACTGAGATTGGTATACATGCTGGCAGCTTATGCTGCATGCTTTTGCACGCCTATCGAGAACAATTGGGGACCCCATCATCGGACTGAGGAAAAATCTTTAAAACAGTGTAGCTGTGGGGAATATAATTGTCATATTCAAACAATGTATACCAAGAAGAAAAATACATTACCGTAGACGCGTGGTGATTTACGCTGGTCGTCATTATTATTGAGCTTTGCGTGTCGTAGTGTTTTTGAATCATACAACTAATTCTTTTACCAGACTAATGTTTATACTGCACAATACAATACTTACACATATCGGTACTTCGCTCAATAATTTCTATCAACACTGTTTAGACAAAAGGTATTCCTGATGAGTTTATTTGATTCTACGGTGACAGTATTAAAGGGACTGGCATACATATTTGGCATAATAATGTAAATGTATGTCAAATGATTATATAAACAATTAAACACGTTAATATTAGTTAAGGAGAAGAATTTTATGTTAAAACTGCATTTTAAAGAATTATTTTAGCTCCGGTGGGATTCGAACTCTAGACACGCGTAAGGAAAGAAAATTACTCAGACGTCTTAACCACTAGGCCAACGAGCCATTCATACCTATTTAACCTACTTTAGTGTACAGTGGATGAGAAGACATTATTCTTTCCTATTTATGCCTGAGCGTGCACAAAAGGTGGGAAATCGATTTATTCCATTGATCGACGGAATAGATTTTGCGAAAGATTTTTGAAATCGTAAATGATTTTAATTATCTGGGCACAGTGTTTAATTACGTCAGGAATTTTGAGCTCCTTCTATTTTTACTTCGTCTACTACTGCTATTGTAAAAAGGTGTTGTTCTAACACTAGCAGCAGTAGCAGCAGCCATAGTAGTAGTAATATATGTAGCAGTTAAGTAGCAGTACTAGTAGTAGTACATGTAGTAGAAATGGAGGCAGTGGTAGCAGTCGTAGTAGCAGCAACAATAGGAGGAGTTTATTGGTAGGAGAATAGGTAGTAGTAACAGTAGTATTACCAACAACACCAGCATTATTACTATAAATGGTAGCAGTGGTAGCACTAGTAAAAGAAGCAGCAACATGAGTAGAAATAGTAGTAGTTACAATAGTAGCAGAAAAAGTAGCAGGAACAACTGCACCAGTAGCAGTAGAAGTAGTAGTAGCTGTACAAAAAAGCAGTAGTAGTACCAGCAGCAAAAGAAGTAGTATATTATTAGTAAAGGTACTAGGAGAAACAGCAGTATTAGGAGCAGCAACAGCAGCAAAAGGAGTAGTATAATTGTAGTAGATGTAGTTGTAGAAACAGTAGTATGGGCATTAGTTACAGCAGCAGAAGCAAGAATTGTTGTACTAGAAGAACTTGAAATTTGAAATTGTAGCAGTAGTAAAAGCAGCAGCAAAGTTGGTAATATATTCTTACACGATAAAGAAACTGTACATTAGGTTTAAGGAACTTGTGGTATACTTATCGTGTTAGTATATTTGTATAAGAAGTAGTAGTAGTGATCTAAAAGCAGCAGCAGCAGTAGTAATAACAGTTGTTGTATAAATAGTAACAACAACAGTGTAACAGAAAAGGGGGTGTGTCAGTTCTCTACGGGGGTCATTCCTCTGCGTGAGGGTGGGTCAT
This sequence comes from Gari tellinella, assembly GCA_922989275.2. NCBI lineage: Eukaryota > Metazoa > Mollusca > Bivalvia > Cardiida > Psammobiidae > Gari > Gari tellinella. The sequence goes on from OV277871.1 coordinate 31,005,643, forward strand.
TCTACTACAAGTCGATGGGGTCCTTATTCTACGGTATGGGGTAATTTTTCTACGTAGTTAAAAGACCCGGGTCATTGTACTACGTACTGAAATGACCAATGGGTCATTTCAGCAGGGATGGGTCATTCTACTGCGTTACACCCGGTGTAACGCAGTAGAATGACCCACCCTTGCTAAAATGACCCATGGGTCATGTCACTACGTAGAATAGTGACCCTAGTCATTTTACTACGTTGAAAAATTACCACAGACCGTAGAAAAAGGACCCATCAACTCGTAGTGGAATGACCCCCTCACGGTTTGGGGTCATTTCTCTACGTAGTATGAAGACCCGGGTCCTTTTGCACGGGTGGGTCAATCTACTGCGTTACACCGGCACCTTTTTATGAAAATAGACTAATCCTATATATGAGTATGGATGAATACACTTCAAATGAATGGATGGGTTACATGTACTCTAACTCATACAATAACGATACAGTGTTCCCTCTATACAGCTACAACCAGTGAAGGACACATATTGTGTTCGTTGTTCGGAGGGAGTCGTTATAGTGAGGGAAAATTAAGACTTCGGTTACATTTGCAAACAGCTTGAATCAAAATCAGACACCGCGTCTGACCCGGCGTCTGATCTGGCTCCAAACTGTTTGCAATGAAAATAAAAGTTTAAGCGTAACCGGGTGTTTTTTGGAAAGGAAATGTTTTCTTTACTGTACTCGCTGCTTAACTAAACATGCTACAGTGATCCGTATAAAAAACATGAATTAATTAATACGAAGATTAGATATACAGAGTGTTAGGTATTGATCTCAAACAGGGGTAATCAGTTAATTTAACCCACTACCCTAAAGCTTATGTTTAATATTCACACTGGATGGCCACTTAAAGCAGGTTGAAAGGAAAGCAGAATGCAATTGACAGCGCATTCTGCTTTACTTTCAGCCTGCTTTAAGCTACAATCTACTACATATAAAATGTATTTAGTAAGGTGCATATACATAACTATGTTAAGTGGAACTATTTTCTTTAACGGAAGAAAGAAATAGAGGCGTAAAAAGGCGTGTTTAAGGGGCAATGAGGTAATTACAGTGGCAAAGAGTGTGTGGTCTGATCTGACTCTATATCTCTGTGTCTTATCTGGCACCGTTGTTGTTTCAACAGACACACTGGAGACTTACATTAACATTGTCTGGGTTTCATTCAAGAACATGTTTGAAATTTTCTTGATAAAAACTCTCTTTTTAAGTTATGTGACCTAGATATGCAACGATCCGGAGCTATTTGAACAATATTCGTAAAGGGCATCTTGAAGTGTCACCATGCTAAATATTAAAGCTTTGGTCATATACTTTTCAGAGGACATTTGAAAATGTCAATATCTTACTCTCGATAAATTTGTGAGTCCTGGAGCGGGGCCAGTTTTGACCTCAGGGGCATAATTTGAACCATCTTGATAGAGGACCTGAAGATGATGCTTTATGCCAAATATCTAAGATCTGGTTTTTGTAGTTTTTGACAAGAATATCTTTTAAAGATTTTCTTATTTCTTTTACTTTGGTTGCCATGGCAACCAGAGTTCTGCATTGTTCTAAATTGTTTGAACAGATTTGAAAGAGCTTGACCAAAGAACATTCATGTTAAGTTTGGTTGAAATCTGACAAACATTATAGGATGAGATGTATTTTGTTAACTTCGACGCACGACGCTCGGCGACCCACGATGCCGGACGCCGGACACAAGCCCATCACAATAGCTCACATTGAGCCTGCGGCTCAGGGGCCCGTCTTTCAAAACGTTGTAAGATAAAAACGGTCGTAAGTCAAACCTTTGAAAAACATATAACTTCTGATTTCTTTATCTAATCCTGTCTTGTGACATCTCTTTGGAATCGTCTTTTCAAGACGATTTCAAAACGATGTCACATGACAGGATTAGATAGAGAAATGAATAATTATTGAGAATCTTAGAATCTGACTTACGACAATGTTTGTCGTACGACGTTTCATAATACGGGCCCCTGGTGAGAGCAAAAACATTAACTGAATGCTGTTGTAGCACCAAAATTAGGCTGCAAAAGTGAAATAGAGGATCTTACATGAGTGTTCGTTAATTTTCATTTTAATTAACGAGTTAACTAAAACAATATGACGCGATCCTTGGCGAGCGTCATATTAATTTTAGTCAACGAGTGTAGAACCTTATATGTCACAAAAACTTATATGTCACAATTGTGACGTATACGTGCGAATTCATCACAAGGGGGTTGCGACAGCCACGTATATGTCACAACATGACTTTTTGATAGGGTTGACGTTAGAACCGTATATGTCACAAAATTGCGAATTTTTCACAACGTGACTTTTTGAAAGGGTTGACATTAGAAGCGTATAAATGTTTGTTTATTATAGTGTCATTGTTTATTATAGTGTCACTCCTAGCGAAGTAGGGCCAGTCACATTTGTGACGTATGCGTTTTGTGACATATATAAGGCTTTAACAATAACGTATATGTCACAACGTGACTTTTTGATAGGGTAGACAGTAGAAAACGTATAAAAGTTTGCTTATTATAGTGTTTAAAATAATACTCTCCGTGTTGTTTGGTTGAGTACTGTATAATCCATGGCCGCGGTACACCTTTAGTTCATAAACATAAAGCTGTCCAAGAATTACACCGTAGACCCCTAGCCAAATGGGTTCAACTCTATTGGACAATCCCTAACAGAAAGATCCACCAGACAGGCACAAGGTCAATGGTACAACTCCAGAACTGCCATTTAGACCCACAGCATCGACAGCCCAGAGGTAGCAGTCATTGGTTAACTACTTTCTTCTAATAACAGATAGTAGGGTGTTTTTCAAAAAATGTCTCATTTCGTGTCCCTGTTACTTAACTGGAGTTTTCTTGCTTTATGAGCGGAATAAAACAAAATAGTTTTCTTTATTAACATATTTAGAGAAAACTCTTCAAGAAAAATAATTAATATCTACATTAAGTCTAAATTTAGAATGTAAAAATCGGCCTCGATATACATGGGGGTGAGAAAAACGTGTTGTCTTAGTCACAAATTTAATAAAAAATCGACCATTTTTAAAAAGAAAAATATAACTGAGTGCTAGTTTTGGGCTATATTTACATTGTCTATATCAAATACCTTTCTTTTATACAAAAATTAAAAACCCGCCGCAGTTTTTCATTTCGAAATAGCGACGTTAATATCTGTCACAAGGGTTTGTGTCCGTCCTGTTACCGCGATGAATAGTTTGTGATTAAGTAGTGATGCCTTCCCAGTTTCCCAACGTCATGGGCACAATGATCACCATGACGTCATCTAGCAACATGGTGATCACGTCGAAAACACCATACGTATAACGTTTGAACATTTGTAGGTAATTTTGTTTTGCAGAATGCGTGCGTACAACTTACAGAGTCCATGTTACCTATGTGTCTGATGTTATGGGTGCGTTTAGAAATACTATAGTTTTGAAATAAATGGCATTGCTTGAAACAAAGTTCATATTTAAACAAGCGGTAAACTTGTAGGGGACAATCGCTGTTTAGCACTTAAACTGGTACATTTTATTCGGTCCTGTAACTTTCTGTGCTGTTACCGAACCAAACAGTAACAGGACAGATTTAAATTGGTAACAGCACAGAATCTAGGATATATTTCCAAGCCCCGTGAAATAGTTAAAGGACCATATTATAAAATCGCTTGAATACGCATGTCTACAATAATAACCATTTTCGAGTTTTATTGAGAACCATACTTTATCAGTTGGTTATATTGCACAAAACACGAAGAATATATGTACCACACGATGTTTGGTTACAACACAGTGCATTATAGGTAACAGCACAGAAAATACATTTTTCTATACCAAATATCTGCTAGGGTGGGTTTAGATCAGTTGTATTGTTTCATTTGATTGAAATACATGTAGTATTTTGTTGTGTTACAATACTACAATTAAAACCCGAAAAATAAAACATGAAAAGCAATACACAATATATTATATTATTTTGGTAACAGCACGGAACGTACTAGGCAACAGCATAGAACATGCCTGGTAACAGCACAGAAAGTTATTGTATTAGATAAAAGATTTCATCAAAGTAGATCTAGATCATCAGAGGCAACTAGCTACAGTGGTAGTTCTTCATTTTCGTTTTTGATTTCACAACATAAACAGTCAGTAATAATACGCAACATATTTCAATTATAGAACACACGCAGGTAACGGCACAGAGTAATTCGGGTAACAGCACAGAACATGTCAAGTAACAGCCGAGAAAACCAGAAATTTAAAAAGAATACTCCTTTAAAGCAGATCTATACTAATATAAACCAGATCGGGTAATCAAAGATTAATCACCTCCTGCACATTTTGAAAGGATAAACAATCAAACCAAAACAATCAATATGGATTAAGAGGCTGTCAAAAAGTCACTTAACCAAACAATAGACAAAGGTCACCAAACTGCAATGCATATTGCTCTACTCATTGAGGTGCATCATCATATGAAGTTTCCTGACCCTATATATACAGTAGTTATACAAGAACAAACTTTTATTCAAACATATACGTTGACCCTAGAGGTCAAAGGTCAATGCCACCAAACTGCAGTGTATCTAGGGCGTCTCCTTAAGGCGCATCAGCATATGAAGTTTCGACCGTAGATGCAGTCGTTTACTTATAACAGACTTTAACGCAAAACCTTCAAGTTGAACCTAGAGGTCAAGGTCAGAGGTCAAGATCATCAAACTACGGTTCATTGTGGGATACTCACTGAGGCGCATCAACATATGAACTTTAGTGGCCCCTATGCAGTTGTATTGCAACATACTTTGACACAATATTTTAACGTTGACTGACCAAAGAGGTCACTGTCAAAGGTCAAGGTTACTAAACTACATTTTAAAATGCTGTACTCATTAAGGCGAATTCATAGACCTAGCTCTTATTGTTTATGATATCCAGTCCGGACGCCGACACCGGAAGTAAATCATACCCCCCCCCTCTCTCTCTCTCTCTCTCTTCGTGGATAGCAATAATTAAAGTCCTTCGTTTTCTGCTATAACAATCTGTATCAACCCTTTGCAAAGCAGAGAAGAAAGGTGACCACTTAAAATGGGTTTAAAGTAAAACAGAACGCGCGTTCTGTTTTACTTTCAGCCTGCTTTAACCTCAGAAATTTAAGCTACGAACTGTTACAGTATCGACAATATTTGTTTGATACATTTTTAAGACTGAATATACTATATTAAGCCCATAGCCAGTTCCTAGCATTGAAGATAAGTGACCGCTAAAAGAGGGCTTTAATATTGAAAATACTTATTACGATACATATTCATGACTATACAAACAATAGTCACATAGCAAATTCCTAGTATTGAAGATATGTGACCACTTACAGATGGTTTAAAGTACGGCAGAATGCGCATTAGGGAGCATTCTACTTTACATAGCTTAAAGTGTTAAGCTACAACCTGCTACAATATCGACCATATTTGTTATGATACAGACATATTAATGACTGTATAAACCTGTAGCCAGTTCCTAGCATTAAAGATAAGTGACCAATTAATGCGGGTTTAAAGTAGAATAGATAGTGCCTTAAGTTGCATTCCGATGTACTCTCAGTCTGCTTTAAGTTTAAAGCTTTAGGCTACCGACTTCTAGAGTATAGAAAATGTTTGATTTGATAAATATTCATGACTGTATAGTGCGTATAAGGAGTAATGGTTTTGCAAACGTGTGCTTTTCCCGCAAAGTAACCCTTGACTTCATTATAGCTTGTTTCTAAAGTTGAAGATATGTGACCATTTGAAGTGGGTATACAGTAAAGCAGAATGTTCCTTTATGGAACCATTGACTATATCAAACAAGCTAGATGGCATTTGATAACAATCTCTTGTTATTGCTATGAATGATAGGCTGTCTAATTGGTTTGATATTGCTAATATATTCTGAGTTGTTATTCATTCTCTGTTCTTGTTACTAAAGCTATTCAGATAGATGTGCATCTTGACATGTGCGTAACCACGAAGTGGTACATGAACAGAACAGAACATACATTATTCAACGGTATATGTATATGGAAAGCATGAGCTGTGTGAACCAAACAAGATAACATTTTATAGCAATAACATAGGTTGTTAGTCATAATGTGTCGTCCAATATGGTTAATATATACACATTACCAGTTGACAGTGCGATACAGAGTGATGTATTTAGCTGGAGACGTTTTTGGCGGAAATAGCCGATCTCACGAGCGCCTTGGCGCGAGTCTGATCGGTTGTTTCCGCCAAAAACGTCGAGAGCTAAATGCAACACTCTGTTGCGCACTGCCAACTGGTGATGTGTTTATTATATGCCTTGAATACAAACCAGACACAACTAAATAGTTGTTTAAATCATTTTATATCCAAAATTTATTAGTTATTTGAAGCAGAACAAGATTTTTTGTATGTCACAAAGAATAACGCGGCACTCGTACATGTACGTAAATGACGTCACGTCAAATTGAAAGCGATGTCAGAGTAAAATACAAAGTGGCTGATACAAGGTGGCTGATACAGACTCTTGTATTTTACTCTGCAAATACACGCGGAAACGCTCGATATCACTCGAAGGCATATAATAAAGTGTTTTATGCTATTATTTGATATTTCAGTGCTGTTACTGGTGGTGTTCATTTACTTTGTTTCAAATCAAATTGCACAATGAGAAGATAGCACTGTAAAACTACATTGTGTGAGATGGGCTAGAAGGATTGTGGCAAATAAATGGATAGGGTTTTATTATAAACGGTGTGCGTTGTATAGAATACAATCATGTCCAACTTATCTAATACACTCATTAAATTCCATCCTGTTACTTGATTTTCTGTACTGTTACTATAGTTTTTTATTTAGATATGTTCCGAACAGATTGTACCTTAATCTAATAACACTACCAAATCACAACTATGTATTTTGGAAATGATGTTCTTGTAAAAATAAATCTGGATACTGATTTATGGCAAATTATGTATATTGTCATTGAAACCCACCCTTTAAGGTATATGATGACGGTATTTAAAGTCAGTGCCGTAACTATTGGTATGTGCTGTTACTACAGTTTCTCTGCTGTTGCTGGTACTTAAATTCAAGAAATCTTTTGCAAATGCAGTTCTTTAAGTTCTTTAATTGTACTGACTTATTTATCAGATAGTGCTTAATAACAATTGAAAACAACAAAACATTCTGCGTGACGTCACATGATTAAATATTAAAAGGTTAAAGGTTCAAGTTCGGAGTTTTTATTTAATTACTCATTTTTAATTCGGCGTTTCAACATTAAAACATTTCTAGGATAGTTTTGCCACTCTGTGTATAGTAATAGTATTTATAAATGACTTTCTATCAGATAGTGTCTGTACTAAGAATAATTACTTTATAACAACTCGAAAATGAAATGGTAACAGCATGGAATTTCTATATGGTATACCTCATTATTGCTGTCCATAAATTCTCAAACCTTTGATGAAAATCCCAAATTTTAAGTTTCCGTGCTTGAAAAGTTGTTGTTTTTGCCAGTAATGAATTAAAACATCACCTGTTACAATGTTAATTTTTAAGTTTTTCCTAATTTTTAATTTGGACATTTTTTGAAAAACGCCCATTAAAGAATTGTGTTTTCAGACGATTTTTGAAGGCCGCAATTGAGCTCGCATCTCTGATGTCTGATGGTAGAATGTTCCAGGGATTTGGGGCTGCATGCATGAAAACTTCTATCTCCAAACTTCACCAAACGACTTCTCGGCACAACCAGCGATACTGATTTACTTGCAGACCGCAACTCTATTCGAGGTCTATACACGTCCAGCATACTAACAATGTACCTTGGAGAATCATTGCACATGGCTTTGTATGTGAGTGTCAGAACTTTGAATTCAACTCTGTGTTGATCTGGAAGCCAGTGAAGCTCCTTCAGGACTGGAGTGATGTATTTGTACCGAGGAGTCCTGGTTATGATGCGGGCTGTATTTTGCACACGCTGTAGTTTTCGTAGTGAGTTTTGGGGAATCCCATATAACATCATAGATCATCATCATCATCGAAATATTCTTCTTCTTCTTCTTCTTCTTCTCATTCTCCTTCTATACGAACGACTAAAGAATAGCGAGGTATCTCAAACATCGCTGTGTAAATTGCTGCAAAGTAATACACAGTTTACATTGCCATGCGAGGGTTAAAAAATTAGGCCTGAAAGAGAAGTTATTTGACTGAAACGAGATGCAGTTTTCAGATATAGTATGGAAGTTTTCTAGATAATTATATACTGAAAAAAGGATCTCCCATAGGTTCCTGCCGTAGTATCCCTAAAGACGTTATAATAAAAAAAATTATACGTTTCTACTGTCAACCCTATCAAAAAGTCACGTTGTGACATATACTTTTTTGTTAGAGCCTTATATGTCACAAATGTGACTGGCCCTACTTCGCTAGGAGTAACACTATAATAAACAATGACACTATAATAAACAAACATTTATACGTTTCAAATGCAACCCTATCAAAAAGTCACATTGTGACATATACGTGGCTGTCGCAACCCTCATTGTGATGAATTCGCACGTATACGTCACAATTGTGACGTTTACGTTTTGTGACATATAAGGTTCTATTCGTAGAGCCTTATATGTCACAAAACGTATACGTCACAATTGTGACATATAAGTTTTGTGACATATAAGTTTCAACAAACGAGTTTATTAAAAATGATAAGTAATGAACACGAATGTGAGATTCTGTTTATCGACAGCAGTTTGTTAGTGTGTTTAAACATGGTTTATTTTATATATAATTGAATACATTTTTTTTATTCAAGATCGGTCAGATGAAATACGCATTAGCAGAGGTTGAACTTTGTACAAAGAAAATAATGATGTGTTTGAACATGAGAACTATAATGATATTTTATACAGAAAATTTATTTTGCAAATGGGATTGTCTTGGCATAGGCTAAGAGCATGAGTAGGTAAAGTTGCCACAATAAACTATTTGTAAAGTTGTACGGAACAAGGAGTAAGAAAACACTAAGTATAGTTTTATAGATATCGAATAGAGAGGATTCATAACGGTTTCAAAAGCTTCACATAGCTCCCATGTAGTGTGTTCAATTACCGCTGTTTGCTGTTAAGGTTAGCAGTGTGTGTGCCCCGTGTGCAGCGTGTGCAGCGTGCAGAGAACAGTAGAGAAAACATTTTCTTTCCAAATAACCCCGGTTACGCTTTAACTATTATTTTCATTGAATTTGGAGTCAGATCAGACGCCGGGTAGCGCTTTTAATTCCGAAAAGGTTTTCAAAAACGTTTCCGAATTAATCCCTATCAAAATAATAAAACGCATAAAACATAACTATTTAACAGCGTGAAACGTCTACCTTCTGACAAAAACTTTACACAATTGCCTTATGATTAAACGCATCCAACGTAACTATATTACCGCATTAAAAGCGAATTATTCCATTCTGACAGGCAAACAGTTTTCAGCCTAATCAGACGCCGAGGCAATGTTCAGCGAACGTGGTCCAGGGGTTTGGGTGTCCGCCTCGGAAACAGGAAATCGAAGGTTTGAAATGATAAAGTCGGTTGATGGTATTTAGAACGTTAAATGTTAGAGGTGAAAAAGTTACCAGCGTGCAAAGAATTAACCCTTCATGATCAAATTATTTTGGAGATTTTTACACCTTCACCGGTTTATTGGTATCTGCTTTAATAGTATTGTCTGCAAGACACGTTTCAAAGTTAAGTTTAAGGTTGTCTGACTTAATGAATAATGAAATATCGATAAGAGAGTCAAACGGTATGGGTCTTGATCAGACGCCGTGTGACGCGGCGTCTGATCGAGACCCAAACTGTTTGTAAGCGCGCTTTAAGACGTCATTGGGAGTGAAAGTGTTAAGCATACAGGTGTTTGTTTGGAAATGATAAATATGATCTGTCCTGAGTCGATGTTTAAGACAAGCTGATTTCAAACGAGTTTAGAATTGAAATGTTATTAAGAGAGCCTCGGCGAGCTTAACAACTTTTCTATTCTAGACGAGTTTGAGGTCAACTTGTCCTGAACACCGACAAGTGACAGATTCGTTTTCGCATATTACCAACGATTTAAGCTATTTTTAAAGCAATGTGCATTTTTTTGGAACCCCGGCGACGTCAAAACGCCATAATAAATAGTGACGTTATGGTGACGTCATCAAATTGATCTCACACATGTTTGAGATAAGGATATTCGTGATCGTTATTCGCAATAGAAAACAGGGTTAGTTATTTGAGAAAACGTGTTCTCCATTGTAGCACTTTAACACATTAATTTCGCTCAGTACGGTTGGCTAATAAATACTTATAATAACCGGTAACATCTGTTCATTTTTTCACAATACGGATGAAACACAGCACCATTCATTGACAAATTGATAACTACTTCATTGCCTTACGCGGTAACAATGGTTACTTGCAAGAAGTTAGAGCCAAGATTAGACGCCGAGTTACCTGGCGTCTGTTCACGATTAAAACTGTGTGACAGGTTTTACGATATAACTGTAATAAATATACCTAAACGTAAAATTTGAGAAATAAAAGGGAACGACAAGTGTTGAAAGCAGATGACGCCGGTGCAGTGAAAGGGGTTTATAAACGCTTGCCACCATCTGTCGTTCCCACCAAAAGCTGTGTGTGTTGCAATAGTAAATAGTTGAATAGTCCTATTTTCTATAGACCGTAGTTAACCCTTATCCTGCGGTGATATAGCCTGCTTCGAAACTATCGTTTGCAAAATTTGTTAAATGTAGATGTATACATTTTTAAAGCAAAGATTCCCTAAAGACGAGTGTCAAACAGTTTCGATCCAGATCAGACACTGCGCTACGCGGCGTCCGATCTGGATCTAAACTGTTTGCAAAAATCACAAAAGTCGCGACCAGCAGGCAAAGGGTTAACAAGAGGCTAATGTGCGATATTCCGCTCACCCGGGAAAAGCTGGCACAATTGAGAGAATAAGTTATGTCCCGGGACGGGATCATGCTTTACCCAAAGGGCATAATTTGAACACTTTTGGCTGAAACCTGTAGATTATGTTAGGTGCAAAAACATCTAAGCTCTGTGTTCTGAAGATAGGTTTCAGACGAAAAGACTTTATAATGTTTCTTTGAAATATGTTTTTCTAGCTCCTGTGATCTAGGTATACGCAACCGAACTAAACCATTTTAAAGAATTAGTAAATGACAGCTGGAAGTCTCACCATGCTTGATAACTATGCTCTGGTCACAATTAGTTTCTGAAAAGAATATGATTGAGAATTAATTTCAATGTATAAATCTGTGTACAAATATGACCCCCAGGCTGGAGCCATTTATGACCCAACGGATATAACTTGACCTCTCTTGACATAGAATTAATAAATGATGCTATGTACCAAATGGGGCCTCCGTGGCCTAGTGGTATAGTCACTGTGACTAACACCACTAAGCTCCTCACCGCTGTGAGTTCGAATCCCAGTAGGGTCGTTTGGATTTTTCATGTGGGGAAGCCTTCCAGCTGGCTTGCGGAAGGTCGGTGGTTCTACCCAGTTGCCGATTTGTGCCTGAAACAGTGCATAAAGGACTTCTGGGGTCTTCCTCCACCTATGATTAGCTGGACGTCGCGATATGACTGAAATACTGTTGAAAGCGACGTAAAATCAAAACAAATCAATCATATGTACAAAATATATAAGCTCTATGTACTTCAGTTTCAAATTGATTTTTTATTATTTCATGGAAAATCGTTTTTTAGCTCCTGTTACCTAGATATGAAACAGACCGAAACCTTTTCAACAATGGCGGTATACAACATCTAGAAATGTGACCATGCCGACCAAAAGAACTCTGGCTCTATTGGTTCTACAGAAGAAGACGTTTGAAATGTTCACTATATAACTCTATGTAAAACTATGACCCCCATGGCGAGGCTATTTTTAACGAAATATGTATAATTGGAACAATCTTGATAGAGAACCTGTAGATGATTCTATGTGCCAAATATCTAAGTTCTGGCACTTTTAGGTTTTTACAAGAAGCCCTTTTTTTCACTTTGGTTGCCACGGCATAGTTATTTGAACAAATTTGAATGAGCTTGACCCCAGGAACATTCCTGAACAGATTGGTTGAAATCTGTCAAGCGGTAAAGGAGGAGATATTGTTCAAACCAATTGTTTACTGCGCACGCACTCACGACGGACAACGCACGGCGGACGACGCCGGACAACGAGCCATCACAACAGCTCCCATTGATCCTTTTTCTCAGGGGAGCTTACAAAATCATTATCAATATACAGTGGAAAAGGCATCCACATGTTTCCCATTAAATCACAAATGAAGCGCAATGTATTTGCAATACAAAGAAAAGTACATTTATTAAAATGTCTAATTTTATTTTTATCTGATTGACAGACCATTATCCGGTGTCTGATCGGACTCCAATTGGTTTGATATTGACATTATTGTTTAAGCAAATGCCCTTAAACGCATTTATTGGGTGAGAATAAAGTCTATTTAACTGTATGCTGACCCCTTTCCATGCTAAACAACGATTTTCGTAGACTTTTTGAACTGTTTCTAATGTGATGTAGTTTTCACTTTGCTTGTCGATAATGTAAACATTATTTCTGTGATGAGATGTTGATTTTAAATCATGTGTTTGTAATGTTTCCATGTTGAGAAAAAGCTAATGAGACATCTCAAATGAAGATAGGCAGATAGACAATAGAACATCTGGGGCCCGTTTCACGACACTTGGTACGATACATGTTGTCATAAATCAGATTATAAAAGTATCTGTTATTGTTAATTTCTCCATATAATCCTGTCTAATGACATCTCTTTGGAACTGTCTTGAAATGAAAGAGATGTCACAAGACATGATTGTATAGAGTAATCAGATATTAAATGTATTTTAAAGTTTTGACCTACGACCGTACAAGTTTGCCGTACGAAGTTTTATGAAACGGGCCCCTGAGTTTGCACTAATTTGAACACCAACAGAATATGTAAGTTTTCGGGAGTTGCTGTTTACCTTTTTACGATATAAACAGAGAGTATAGGTCTTTATTTCCAGTCAACATAAATTCTTGGACTCTGATAGGCTAAAACTGCACATGTGACCACTGTGTACGAGACCGTACACATTGATTTTGCCGGGTAGTACGGGTCACGTGACTAGTTAGATGTTGTTCCCTCGCTCGATTCGCGTAAACAATCTCTCTTTTTCGGTTTATTAAGCCCGTAAATGATGAAAAGGTCTGTATTTTACTTTATGCGGACGATATAGTTTTGTTAGTTACAAATGAAGATGATCTCCAGCTTTTGTTGACTACATTACATGCGTGGTGTGGCACGAATGAAATGGAAATCAATCGTTCTAAAAGTCAAATTGTTCATTTTCGTCCTGTTTCTTTTCCCAGGACCATTTTATAATTTACATGTGGTGATGCAGAATTACAGATAGTAGATAGATACGTTTATCTTGGGATAGTACTTAATGAATTTCTTGATTACAATGTTACTGCAAAGGAGGCCGTGGCTCAGAGTGCTAGTCGTGCACTGGGTCTGTCTATTGCAAAATGTAAATCAATTGGTGGTTTCACTTATGACGTTTTTACTAAATTGTATGACTCGGTAGTCTGGCCTGTTATTGCATATGGATCTGCTATTTTGGCTGTCAAATCATTTTCTTGCGTAAACGCCGTTCATAATCGAGCTATGCGTTTTTTCTTAGGGGTTGGTAAGTATACACCAAATGCTGAAATTGCAGGGGGAATGGCTTGGACACCTCCAATAGTTCGACAGTGGAAATCAGTGACTAATACATGGTGTAATTTGAGTGCTATGTCAAGATCAAGAGTAAATAGTTTCATAGATTCATAGTGTATTACTGTATAATCAGGCCACCGGCCCATACACAAATACATTCATACAGTATCAAAATACATGTGTACAGTGAATAGTAACAGGAGTGCAGTGAGCAAACATATATATTATGTACATGATATAGTCAAAAGTTATTAATATTACATATTTCATCTATAAAGTGTTTCCAATAATAAATTATGTCCTTCTTTTAAATGCATAGTATATGAACATAACTAGATTCTTAATATCATTCTCCTTTTCCGAAGACATAATAGATATACCGGTAAAGTTGTTTAAGCATGAATGTCGTGTTAAATGTTCTGCAATATATATCGAACGTAGATCTTTGTACAAGGGGCAAACCATGATAAAATGCAGTTCATCTTCTATTTCCGTTTCACAGTATTTGCAGTGTCTCTGATCTCGAGGGATACCGTAGTGTCGTCCTCTCTCAATCATTAGACAGTGAGATGAGCTACTAAACTTTGCTAATGCGGAGCGGAACTTACTAACATTGATTATATTTACATATGACTCTATACTAAATAGATTTTTGTACTGTTTATAATATAGAATTTTTTTATTAGAAATACAGTTGCTTGTATTGGTTTTTAAGTCTTTCAACATACTGAAAAATAAACAAGTTTTCATTTTCAACCCTTTGGTTATACCAAACATAACCGAAGCCATTACTGCATAAGTTGCGTCTCAGATATGTAACCCAATTAATATGACCAATGTTGTCATACTATTTTTGCATGTCATAACATAACAATCATAGTTCTAGGCAGTTTTAACAGTCTTAACCAAAACTTAATACATCTTTTAGCCGTACATATATACAATGGGTATCGACCAAGATCCCCAACTATAGCGTCATTATAGGCCTTAGTGCCTGTTTGTAAAAATCGCTTGCAAGCATAAATATGGACACTTTCGGAGGCTTCCATACATTGTAGTCCCCACAACTCCGAACCATACATTAATATTGGGCAAATTTTAACATCAAATATTCTAAAAAATGTTTGCATAGGTATATATGGTAACACACTCAAACACTGCATAACGTAATTAAGAACACCTTTTGCCTTAATAGACACTGCCTCTGCCATTCTGTGAAGTGACAAACGATTTGTAAAATAGACACCAACAAATGTAAATCCATTCACAGTTTCAATGTAATTACCTTTGTAAGTCCAACGTTCTCTTCTAGATAATTGACCTCCACGCTTAAAAACCATTATCTTCGCCTTCTTTATATTAACTTTGATTTTGTTATGTTCGGAAAAAGACTGTAAAATATTTAGCTGTTTCTGGAGACCTACCACAGTGTCCGCTATGAGTGCTATGTCATCTGCAAACATCAATAAAAATAATTCAAAGATGTCAGGAAATAACTGGATACCTCTTGTTTCTGCTTGTAGCAAGTCGTCGTGTAAATTTCACAAATCATTTATGAATAGGCAAAATAACATTGGACTTAACGGACATCCTGGTCTTAGACCGATTGGGCAATCAAATTCATCAGTTAAAGTATTTGTAGCCCTTACACAAGCTTTTACCTTTTCGTAAATTGATTTGATTGCGTTAAAAAGATTTCCTTTAATACCATATTTACGTAGAGAGGCATATAAAATATTCCGTTCAACTGAATCGAACGCTTTTTCAAAATCAATAAAAGCGACATACACGGACTTTTTCTTTCTATTTAGATATTTAGATACAACAGAATACAGAATAAATGCATTATCAATAGTTCTGCATTCACTGCGAAAATCCGCCTGTGATTCTGAGAGTTTATTACATGATTCAACATAGAATGTCAAACGTTTTGATGGAATTGTTATGTACAGTTTACTCAATGTATCCAGTAAAGCAATGCCTCTGTAATTGTTAGGATCCTGTATATTTCCCTTTTTATGTATTGGGACAATAATTGCTTTACTCCAGGCCTCCAGGAACTCTCCTTTACTTAGCAATCTGTTAAAAAAGAATACGTATATATGGCAGTAAAGCTTTTATACCATATTTTATATTTTTAGCTGATATATTACCCGATAAAGCTTTGTTAACTTAAAATTTAGTTACTGCTGCGAGTATTTCATCATCGCTTATATAAGCGTTAAATAGAGATTGCGCTGGGTCGTCATTATCGACTATATCATTTTCTACAAATTCATCGGTGTTCTCGACATTTTCCTGATTATGCGAAAAAAGAGCATTAAAATGAGCAAACCATGAGTCCGCGTTAATAGTGTTTGTAACTCTAGCAGTACCCAGTAAACCTCTTAACTTACTCCAAAATATGCACGTATCCGCTGATTCTTCTACTCCTTCTACATATACTTTGTAATAAGCTTACCTTTTCCTTTTACATATACTTTTATACTTTTTTGCTTTGTATGTAAACATTTAAATCATTTACAGCTCGGCTGGACCGACATCTTCTTAGATCTGAATTAACTACTGACTTATGCTGTCTACATTCTCTATCATAACAATCTTTGTTTAATTTCAAACCTTTTCTTTTGTATGTTCTTCTGAACTGTTCAGAACATTCTAGTATTGTATTTTCAAATAATGTTATCACTTCGTTGATATTTGCTTCTTTATCACACAGCAATGTTTCAAAACTATCAAAATTACCATTTACAACATGGTCTCTCAAGCATTGATGGTAACTTTCAACATTTTCTTGGTTTATCTGATAGTAAGAGATATTTTCATTTTTCTTAATATCAACTCTATCTACTTCATCATGTAATATACTCTGTAACTCTATATATTTAGGGAAATGACAACTTTCATATCTTTTCAAAATTTCGAAAATATCAACAAACTCAATTAGCTTCTTGGTTAATATGAAGTAGTCAATTATGCTACACCCATTATTGTTAAGAAAAGTATATTCACCCTTACCAGTGTCTTTTCCAAACCTACCGTTTATGATGTAGCAACAATGTGATTTGCAGAAGTTTAATAATGTACGTCCAAACTTATTGATTTTAGTATCACTATTTGACCTCTCAAAACCTATATCGTATTCATTGGTACATTTTCATTAAAAGTTACAAAGTCATCACATTTACCCGTTCGCTAATTCAAATCACCATTTAGAATCAAATGAATTCTTGTAAGATCATTACTGATATACACTTCTTCAAATTCATCTAGTCCTTTGAAACCCTGTTGTCCGTAGAAGGGAGAGTTTTCGGGGGGGGGGGTGTAAAGCGAGGCAAACAGACAATCTATGTCCAAATCAAAATCAGCTTTATCAATAATAAGCAAGACACCAAACTGAAAGTCATCGCATATTCGTTTTACAAATCTCATCAATTCTACTTTGACAAGCACGATTACTCCACCCATAGCTCTCCCTCCTATCCGTGACTACTTAGCTATACAACTATAGTAAATAAGCGAGTGGCATTATGGGCTAATAACAAATCCAGTAACTCATGTAAAAATTGGTATTTTACAGTTGAAAAACAGTTGATAGCATGTAATTTACATCAGTACTGTAATTTAAACACTTTTATGCTTAAAACCAGAATAAAACAGACTGTAACAGATCATCTAACATCTGTATATGTAAACGAATGGACATCTACGATCAATAGAGTTAATACTACGAACGGTCGTGGTGGTAACAAATTACGCAACTACGCACTGTATAAAGATACATTTGCCGTTGAACAATATTGTAAGTTGATTTTATCCACCAGACATAGCTCTGCACTTTGTAAATTTCGATGTGGAGTAGCACCAATTAGAATCAAAACAGGTTGATATGAAAATTTAGAAAATTTAGAAATAATTGATCGTATATGTCCATTTTGTGAAGAGATAGAACCCAAATCCCACGTCCTTTTTCAATGCCCTGTATACAATGACCTACGTTTGAACATGGTTCAAACTGCTTCTGCTTTGAACGCGCATTTTAACTAATTGTCAGATATTGAGAAGTTAACATTTATTATGTCAAGCCAAAATCTAATAAGAATTGTTGCCAAAACCTGTTTTAATATACATAAGGCTCGTATCTCACTTCTTAGTAGATAGCTTTGATTAGTCTTATAGTACTTTATATAATTACATAATTATATGTTTTTTTTGTTCTTAATGGTTTTATACAACCTCTATTAATACGTTTACAGGAGTTATTTTTTAAATTTTAGAAAAG
The DNA here is from genome assembly GCA_922989275.2 of Gari tellinella. NCBI lineage: Eukaryota > Metazoa > Mollusca > Bivalvia > Cardiida > Psammobiidae > Gari > Gari tellinella. The sequence goes on from OV277871.1 coordinate 31,023,764, forward strand.
TTGGTCTTTCCGATTTATAATCGTTTACTTTTAATAACCATATACTTTAAATCTTGTTTTACTTAACAATTTCCTTCTCCTCATTTTGTAGAAATTTTAGAACGTTACATTAATGGAGGTCGTATATTTCTTTCTTTTTAGTATTATGTATATAACACTGTATTTGTATTTCTTAAACTAATCTTAATTGAATTTATTAAGTAGTAGTGATATTTGCATTGTGATAAGTCTCTTATAATTCTTTAAAGAATGGTATGGTTTAAAATACTCTTTGTAAGATTTGTTTGTGTATTCTATGTTGTAACCATGATGCGACTATAATAAAGAATATATACTATACAAGCCCGTACACCCGGCCGAAATACCGTATACCGAGGCAAAGCAGATGGTTACATTCTTGTTTTCGAGGGTTGACGCAAACTGCCAACAAATATTTATTTTATTACACAGAGCTTATTAACCGTTCGTATCTTATAAAATATGTTGTGGATACCAATTTATAGCCGCCAAATCGTAACGCGCGAAACGACGTCACATTGTTTATATCAACTCAACTCAAGAATAGAGAAAATAATATCAGATAGAGTGACGTCACAAAAGTAATATCAAATAGCTGACAGTATTTTTAAGAATAGAGAAAAAATATACTATATTGAGTGACGTCACAAAAGATACATCATATAACTGCTGACAGTATTTGAAAAATAAAAGCAGACGACATTTTTTTAAAATCGTCATAGCAGTGAAGGGTTTTAAACATATCCATGCTGCCCTCTTCGCGAGGTCGCTTAACATTTTTCAGCGGAGCTGAATGGTTTCTATTTAGACCTATCATTTGCAAATATCTCAATCAATGATCACTGGACAGAAATCTAGGTTGAAAGTCACACGCTTAAAACTGAATGGGCTGATTGTATATGGGGACAGACTGATCTATTGTACCCATTTTACAAGTTTTACTAGAGATTAATTGTTAGTGCAAAATTATAGACACAGTCTGCAAGTGCTATGACAGCATGTTTCTATTTATAGATATGACATCTTATTCTAAGAAACTCAATTCATGAATGAAGATTGACAGAACAGTAGATTTATGCAAGGGAAGAAATTGTGAGTAGCAGGGTACGGTTTAAATAATTGTTTGGTAATTCTGTAGAGGATAGATTTTTAGTAGCTATATATTACATGAAAGTTACGGTAATTGAAAGTGAATTGTTAGTGCAAAGTCTGAAATTGCTTGCTATGACAGCATGTTTCTAGTTTTAGATATGACATCTTTGTTTTAAGAGACTCCGTTGATAGAACAGTAGATTTATGCAAGAGCAGTAGGATACGGCTTAAAATATTGTTACAATATCGTCTGCTTAACATTATCGTTTGCTGTTTTTTTCTCAAAGTTACTTATTAGAACACTTAGAGAAAAGAAATAATGACGAGTGACTTACAACTTTAATCCAGATTAGACACTGTGTTACGCGGCGTCTAATCTGGATTCAAACTGTTTGCAAGTTAAAACCAATTCCTAAATATCCTCCTTATAACAACTCCTTCCGAACAACACACACAATAGTTGTGTTACAGTAGGTGTCATTGGAGAGAGGGAGCACTGTATACATACAGCCGTTACATATAAACTACTGTATGTGAAACGTTCATACGTAATTGACTCAGACGCATTTGATGTTAGATTGACTCTGTCAAAAGGTACGATATTAACATGTTATTTCATATTTACTATGTTTCCACTATATAGGTTCGAGATTTATATGTTATTTCAAATATATATTTTTTCCACTATATAGGTACGATATTTACATGCTATTTCAAAGCTATTATTTTCCCTGTATATATGTACGACAACTTCATGTTATTTCAGGTATATAATATTTCCACTATATAGTTACGATATTTACATGTTATTTCAAATATATTATGTTTCCACAATATACAGTAGAACTTCGATGTGTCGATGTTGAAGGGACCATCATAAAAAACTCGACACATCGAAGCCTCGACTCATGTTTACCTGATGTTTCCTCGATTTTTTTTTCTCAAATATACTCGATCTCCATAAAGCCGACATGTCCGTATGTTACCTGTTGATATTGATTATTTCCAATTTAAAACATTCGAACGGAATTATGTCTGCCTCGTATCGCATCCAAACTGGATGCATATTTACTAATTTTACCAAAAACCAATCTTAAAGATATACGTTAGGCGAAAATACGTTTCCCGTAACTCGATTTTCAGGAAAAAAAACAACGGTATGGACGGATGTCGCTTTTTATCTGCACACCGGTTCTTGTACCCATTCCAGCATATACTCGTATATTCACGCTGGAACCAGATTCAGGGGAAACCCTTTTCTTAAAATAGTAGCAATATCTCTTTAGAGGGATACAGGTAATTGCATAACTATTGATGCTACACATTTCTGGATGGGTTCCGCGTGAGTCGTTCTTTGTCTATTACACACACATTCTCTTCCGGCATAAAAAATTGACCAAACTACGCATATGCGTTAACGTTCGGTTTAAATTGACTTCACACAAAACGAATTAAGGGTGCTATGATTAAGTACGTGACAAATAAAATATGGAAAGAGTTGATGAATCAAGGAATACACGGGGCCTTTGACACATTCAGAAGGTGTTGGCCTGTTTGTCCTGGATAAGTGGGTAGTCAGGTAATTCTGATTCACGACAATCAATCGAGTAAAGATGGTCACGGAGGTGTGAAAAACTCGACACACGAATTGACGGTCAGTCAATTTTTGTACAGTCGAACATCGACACATGTGTAATGAATTTTGAGTGAAACAGTACATACGGACCGAGAAAAAAAGTCGATATAGCAAAAAACTCGACTTATAAAAACTCGAGTCATACTTAGGTTTTTAATAAGGTTATATAGGGAGAAAAGTTGGGACTTTAAGAAAAGATCGACACATCGAGAAACTCGACTCTTCGAAGTTCGACACATCGAAGTTCTACGATATTTACATGTTATTTCAAATATATTATGTTTCCACCATATAGTTACGATATTTACATGTTATTTCAAATATATTATGTTTCCACCATATAGTTACGATATTTACATGTTATTTCCAATATATTATGTTTCCATCATATAGTTACGATATTTACATGTTATTTCCAATATATTATGTTTCCACCATATAGTTACGATATTTTCCTGTTCCAATATTTTATGTGTCCACTATATAGGTAAGAAATTTACATGTCATTGCATGTCTATTATGTTTCCACTATATAGTTACGATATTTACATATTATTATACGATATCTACATGCTTTTTCAAATACAATATGTTTCCACTATATAGGTACGAGCTTCACATGTTATTTCAGATCTGTTATGTTTCCAATAAATAGGTACATTATTTACATGTTCTTTCAGATTTATTATGAATCAACTAAATAAAACTTATAGTATATAATATATAGTATATAATTATATGTTGTTGTCTTTATTTTGTCGAAATTGTGCTTTGTTAAAGCTGAAACGTTATATATCTAGTTTGCGCCAATACAAAAATTAGCAAGTACAGTAAAACCTCATTATTACGACCACGAAATTGTGTTAATTATTACGTGTGTAACATAGGTGACTGCTTCAAGCAATGTGATAGTAAAACAGAAAGCTCCTACAGGAGCTTTCTGTTTTACGGTCACGTTGCTTAAAGCTGTCACCTGTCTTTTATTTAACCAATTAGCCTTTGCTTTAGTGGTCGTAGTAGAGAGGTTTTACTGTACATGTATATATGATAATATTTGCAGACAAACGTTATATCTCGAATTCGCTTAAGTCAAACATATCCGTATTCAAAAGTTAACATGGCTTAGCGCCACATTTTAACTTTCGAAAGAAGCATGTGTTCGACTTTAGCAAGGCGGATATAATGACATTCAACTGTAGAAATACAAATAATTTCGAGTAACGCGAATAATAATTATTGTAGCTCGGCTGTATAATGTTCGGCAAAAACAGAAAAGGTATCGAAATGCGACATATGTAGCGTGTTCAGTTAACACTGTTTGCTGTTTAGGTTAGTAGTCTGTGTCCCGCGTGCAGCGTGCATAGTACAGTAAATTAAACCCGGTGTCTGACCAGGCTCATTACTGTTTGCCACTCAGATTAAAACTGGTACATGTAGTCACTCTTGTCAAAATGTTGTCATTTTCTATATTTCATTGAAATGCGTTCGCGTATGAACGGAAGGATAACGTTTTTTCCACTGTATTTCAAACAGGTAGCTTACTCGCAATCGATGGTCAACGATGGCCAGCGATTTCTTTATTGAACTCATCGCTGGTTTCCTTTACATTCTAACAGTAATCTCACCATCGCGTCTATCTTATGTCTTGAGTACATCGAGGAAACGAAGCTTCAAGTCATTGATTCAGTGTAGTGGTAAAATGGATGTTTTGATTGAAGTATTGTATTAGATGGTGAACGGTGCTTTTTCTTGTTTTTGCCAGATCTATTTTAGCAACGATAAAGCGTTAATAGTTATACAGTAGGTTATAAAATATAAGGATACCACAAGGCTGCCGTAGGTTGATCATGTAATATCATAAGAATTTCATATTTTCTATTTCACAAGCGTGGTTACTATTAGCAGGTTCAACAAAAAGCAGAATGCGCCTGCTTTAAGCTACAATTTGCTTAGATAGAAATCCGGATAATTCGGAGAAATGGCAGCCCTGATACCAAATCTAGAGCCAGGTAAAATAATGCTTTTACCTGCTGAAGAATAACATACACTGTATTTCAATGAGATAAGTACTGAAATAAGAGGATATATAAAAACTCGAAACAAACTTGGAATAAGTGCTAGAACTATATTCATTGAAACTTTATCCGTTTATGGACATAGCATTTCATCATATTCAACTATTACCAGCCAGGCGGATTAAGCGCCTCAAGTCTGGAATAGAGACGGTTAACAGTGCCCCTTGCAGAGGCAGGCCTGCAAGTGTTGCTACCTCTAAATGAGTGACAAGGTGAAAAATCTATTGAAGATTGATACACGAATGACAACTCGTCAAATAGCTAAATGCTTGGGCATATCGACCGGATCGGCTTATAATATTTTGAAGAAGAAATTAGCCTATAGCTGCTAGGTGGATATTAGTAGAGGGCATTTACAGATTTTGGGGAACTAATTTTTACAGAAATGATTTTTGTGTTTTCATATGCTATGATATGAACCGAATAACAGAAAAAAAGTCCCAAGAAATCACACGATGCGAAATAGGATTTTTGGGGTAAAATGACTAAAACAATAAACGAAATTGCGAATTTTTGGAATTTCGCCACTTTGACCATGGTTTTGAACAAAAAAGCTCCAACTTTTCAGATTATGCACATATTCCATTACACTCCAGGCTAGTACCAGACCAGTTTAAGAAAAATTAAAATAACTGGATTTTTTTGGGTAAAATTGTAAAAAATAAGTTAAAAAACACACATTTTTGGAATTTCGATATTGTGTCCTTAACTATGAAAATTTTTTTTCAAGTTTGAAATAATAGTTGCACACACCTTCTAAATCGAGTAAGTTATTAGGTAAAGATAAATATTTGTTTTAAAAGAATGTGTTTTTATGGTAAAAATGTATTTAAAAAAACAACAAAAAACCCATGAATTTTTGAAATTTATATATTATGGCTTTAATATGAATATTAATGCTCCAACTCAATACGTTACACCAAATGTTCTATTAAATAAAGATAAAAAAGATCATTACCAGATAAAAAATGAAATATTATTTAAAAACAAATATATTTTTGGTTAAAACCTTAGAAAATTCCTAAAATCAGGATTTTAGGATTTTTTTTCCAGTGGCTTTGAATATGAATCATTTAGCTCTAAATCTTCATGCAAGATACATATTCCATTTAAATGTTATAAATTACTTGTAAGAATACCTGCATGCTTGAATAAAAGTTTATTTTGTCAGTGAAAATGAATTTAGTTAAATGAACACTCGTTAAGATATTGTAGTATATAGAGGGCATTTAAAAATTTTGGGGGGAAAAAATGCACAGAAATGATTTTGTGTTTTCATATGCTCCAATATGTACCGAATAACAGAAAAAAAATCAAGGAAAATCAAACAATGCGAAATCCGATTTTTTGGGGGTATAATGATTGAATTGATAAACAAAAATGATAATATTTGGAAATTCCAGACTGTGATCCTGGGTGTTAACATAAAGGCTCCAAATCTACAAATTAGACTGAAAGTTACATGCACTGTCAAATAGTACTAATTGGGATACATAAAACTTTCAAAAAATGGTTCTTTTTGGGTGAAAATCATGAAAATATTAAACAAAAACCAAATTTTTGGAGATTTTAGTAGAGATTACCTGATGTCAAACACGAAAATATGCACAGAAATTGTTTATATGGTAGAGCATGTACCAAATAATAGAAGCAAAATCTAGGAAAATCAATCTATACGAAATATGTTTGTTTGAGGCAAAATTGTTGAAATGGTAAATGAAAACGCTAATTTTAGGGATTTCAGTACTGTGTCGTTGGTTATCAATATAAAAGCTCCAAATTTACAGGCTAGATACTTATACATCTCTATTGTGAAAAGTATTATTAAGGACAAATAAAATTTTAAATTATGAATTTTGGGATACAAATGTTGATATAATAAATGAAAACGCAATTTTTTGGAATTTCCCTACTGTGAACGTGGATATCAATATAAATGCACCAAATAAGCAGGTTAGACAAAAAATTATTTTAACTGTGTAATGGTACTAGTAAGGATAAATAAAACTTTCAAAAAACTGATTTTTGGGTTTAAATTGTCAAAATATTAAACCAAAATCACCAATTTTGGGGATTTTTGTAGACAATCCCTGCCATCAAAATCAAAATTGATTTATGCGTTATCATATGCTTTAATATGTACAAACTAATAGAAAAATAATCTAGGAAAATCAAACAATACCAAATATATTTGTGGGTAAAATCGTTGAAAAATAAAATGTAAATGGGCTTTATTTAGGATTTTACTACTGTGGTGGAGGCTATTAAACAAAAGCTCCAAATCTTCAAGTTAAACGAATATTCAATTGCACTGTGGAATGGTACTTATAAAAATGAATAAAACTGTCAAAAAACTGATTTATGCAGTTAAGTTGTTATAAAAATTAAACAAAAAACACCAATTTTCGAGATTTTAGCAGAGATCTCCTGATCTGAAAACTCCAAATAAAGCCTTAAGCAAATAAAGGGAAAAGCGTTGAGAGTTGATTTATGTGTTTGAGTATGTTTCAACATGAATTAAATAACAGCAAAATAAAGGGAAATCCAACAAAGCCAAATACATAATGACATTTCGGAGTAAACTGGTTAAAAAATTAGTTTCAATGCGAGTTTTTGAAATTTCCACAACATGGCTTTAGATGTAAATGTAAAAGCTTCAAATTTACAGGTAAGACACAATATACTTTGTACTGTAGGCTATAATCACTCTGATTTGGGTCCTCACTATTTGCCAATGATATATATTCTCGTTCCGCATACAATTAGGGTTAAGTAACAACCTATATTCGTTTCACACACAATAAGGGTTAAAAGACAGCATTTTGATAATTAAACCAATGTACTAGCTTAGAAGCAGCATTTAAAATGCCACTTGTCAAATCAGAGTGTGCACTGATAGTAGGCAATAAGCACCACAAAAAGAATATTGACTGTTATTGACCTGGTGATATATATACTATAAGTTATTTCATATACATGTTTTATAGTAAGCACTGTTAGATCAATTAATTACATTAATTACGATGTATGCCCAATGTGCGTATACTATGATTTGCTGATATTTCACACAGTTGTCAGATTCCATTATGACAGCTCAAAGTACAGGATAGCTCATGTCTATTTGTTTCCAACCAACACCAGAACCAACCAGTATCGTGCAGAAAATCCAACAATGCAGAAAATTGTTCGTTTATGTTTTGATTTCTTTTATTGGTGGAGGGGGTGTATTTTTCCAAATCACTATAATATATTTTGGAGCTTGTTATGTGTAATTTTGGATAAACTAGTTGCAGATCTCATTTGAAAGGACTGTGTCAAGCCTACATTATGTTTCCAATAACTAATTCGCATATTGTTTGTACCTATAACCGAACCTTTTCCTTTAAAACTTGACACGAGGACATCTGAAATGCTGATCTCCCTTATAAATGGACTCGGCCACCCTGTGACATATCAGACCTAGTTGTTTGACCTTAGTAATGAATTTCAAAACAAATTCAAAATAGTAGTTATCCTTACTTATAAAAGTCTCCATTCATATATTTGTCTTAACTACCGTATATTTTTAAGTTTTATATTCATGTTATATTGCTGTAACAATGTACTCAATGTACTTTCAAATGGATTTGGAGCTTTTCTAATCATATTAATTGTCATAATATATAGAGCTACGCAGCAGCCATCTATGGATCGATGACCTGGTGTTTGTAGTCGTGGTTTGGCGGATGATCCCTCTTTGTATGGACAACGGCAAGGCACAAGGCTCAAGTGTGGGAACGGCGGTTTTCTCTGATACCGAAAAAACGAGTTGGGACGACAGCTAGGACAGGCGGTCCTGTAAAACATCTCGTCTCAACAATATGGCTAGACGATACAAACACGTTGCGTTAGGCATTACCAACCGGTCACGTAGGCAGGTTGGTAGTGTCTCGGGCTTGGCTGACTCCCGGGTGCGGGAAGCAGGGTCCGGCCTTCGTGGCAAATCAAGCAAGCACCCAACCAAGTTCAGGGTAGCCACTTGGAACGTTGGCTCCCTGAAACGGCGAAGCGCCGAAGTGGTGGAAACACTAACAAGGAGAGGAGTGGACCTATGTGGTGTACAGGAGCACAGATGGGCTGGCAGTCTCTCAGCCAATCAGACCTGCTTCATCAAAGGAAAGGACTCCAGATACAAGTTTTTCTGGAGTGCAAATGACAAGGGACAAGGCGGTGCTGGGATCATGCTGGCAGAGAAGTGGGTAGAGAAGGTGTTTGATGTCCAGCGCATCTCCAACAGAATTATCCTGCTCAGACTGGTCATAGGCAAGGTGGTCTTCACCTTTATTTCAGTATATGCACCACAGGTCGGACTGTCTGAAGCCGAGAATGACCACTTCTTCGACCAACTCCAGTGTGCAGTCTCCAAGATCCCTACATCTGAGGTCCTCATTCCACTTGGTGATTGGAATGGACACGTGGGAACTGAAGGCTGTGGCTTTGAGGAAGTCCATGGAGGCAGAGGTTTTGGTGTACGGAACGATGAAGGAGAGAGGCTATTAGAGTTCGCCGTGGCTAACAACCTGGTCATTGGCAACACCCGTTTTACCAAGAGAGAGTCCCACCTAATCACTTACTGCTCTGGCAATCACAAGACTCAGATTGATTATATTCTCTACCGTCAGAGCTTTCGCACAGCAGTTTACGACGTCAAGGTTATCCCGAGTGAAGAATGCGCCCAACAACACAACTTGCTTGTTTGTGACTTCAAAGTCAGCGTACCCAAGGCAAAAAAGCGCAGCTTCACTCCACGTATCCGCACATGGACACTCAGGGATCCAGCTATGGCTAAGGAGTACTGTGATACCTTTCAGCATAAAGTAGCCGCTACTGCTACCACTGTATCTGACAGTGATGTGGAAGATGTGTGGTCAAAACTTAAAACCACACTCCTTGATGCAGCCACAGAGGTGTGCGGTCTCTCCAAGAGCCACCAATGGAAACGTGAAACATGGTGGTGGGATGACAAGGTTGATGAGGCGGTCAAGACAAAGCGGGCATGTTTCAGAGCTTACAAATCTCTGGTCAAGGATGGCAAGCTGACTGAAGCAAATGAGGCCAAAGCTACCTACAACGAGGCTAAGCGTTTGGCCAAAAGGACAGTCTGGCAGGCAAAGCTGGCAGCTGAAAAGGATAAGTTTGCCAACATATCGCCTAATGATGGAAGCATTTTCAAACTTGCCAAACAGATGGACAGGTCAAATCAGGATGTGGTGGGCGAGAAGTGCGTCAAAAATGATGCCGATGAGTTATCCCTTAGTGAGGATGATAAGATGAAGGCTTGGGTGGAGCACTATGCTAGGTTGCTGAACATTGAGTTTGAGTGGCCGAGTGACCTACTTCCTGAGGTTGCACCAGTGGAAGGCCCTTCACCACCAGTCACATTGGATCTAATCCAGAATGCTCTCAGAAAAATGAAATGCGGAAAAGCAGCGGGACCATCAGGTATCATCGCTGAGATGTTAAAAGCGGCTGGCGAGGAGGGCATAGCGATGCTGAGGGACTTGGCAGAGGCGGTATTCCGGGTTGGTGTTATTCCGAAGGATTGGGAGGAGAGCTTTATTCTCAACCTCTACAAAGGTAAAGGTGATGCCCTAGACCGTGGAAATTACCGGGGGCTAAAGCTTACTGATCAAGTGTTGAAGCTTCTTGAGCGTGTGTTGGATACCTCTATCCGTAGGATGGTTGACATCGACAAGATGCAGTTTGGCTTTGTGCCTGGCCAGGGAACCACAGATGCAATATTCATCATCCGCCAACTTCAGGAAAAACATATTGCTGCAAACAAGAAACTGTATCTTGCCTTTGTCGACCTTGAAAAGGCTTTCGATAGAGTACCAAGGAAAGTCCATTGGTGGGCAATGAGGATCCTGGGGGTGGAGGAGTGGGCCGTACGGGTTGTCCAGGGAATGTACGCCAATGGAAGGAGTCGTGTGCGAGTTAGTGGGCAATACAGCGAGGAGTTCAGTGTAGGAGTTGGAGTCCATCAGGGTTCAGTTCTGAGTCCGCTGCTCTTCGTCCTGGTATTGGAGGCGCTGTCGCGTGAATTCCGCTCCGGTGTGCCTTGGGAACTCCTGTATGCTGACGATCTTGCCATCATGGCCGACTCTCTGGAGGAATGCGTGGCAAAACTCAAATCCTGGAAGGAGGGGATGGAGAGCAAGGGGCTTAGAGTTAACATGAGGAAGACCAAGTTCATGATCACAGGACCCGGCCTTGATGTCCTTCGTGACACTGGTGCCTTCCCCTGTGCTGTCTGTCGGCGCGGCGTTGGAGTGAATGCCATCAAGTGTTCGCAGTGCACACTCTGGGTACACAAGAAGTGCAGTGGTATCGAAGGGAGACTTGTTGCCAACCCAAATTACGTTTGTCCTAGGTGTTGTGGACAAGCACGTCCAATCGATGGCAGACCAGTCACACAAGTAGACATAGATGGAACCCTGCTTGATGTTGAAGCCAGCTTCTGCTATCTTGGTGACATGTTATGTGCTGCTGGTGGTTGCTCACTTGCCATAATAACCAGATGTTGTACTGCCTGGGGTAAATTCAAGAAGCTTCTGCCAATATTGACATCCAAACACATCTCCCTCACAAACCGTGGGAAAGTATTTAACACCTGTGTCCGCTCTGCTCTTCTTCATGGTAGCGAAACATGGGCCCCGACAGCCGCAGACCTACAGCGACTCCGCAGAAATGATAGATCGATGATTCGATGGATCTATGGTGCTAAGCCCCATGAAAACATCCCGTTCGATGTGTTGTGTACCAGGCTGGGGGTACAGGAGGTGACAGCTGCCTTACGCTCCAGGCGTCTTAGATGGTACGGACACGTCGTTCGATCCTCATCGTCAATAAAGTCCATCACCAATATAGAGGTTCAAAGCCCAAAAGTGCGTGGGAGACCAAGAAAGACTTGGTCAGATTGTGTGAAGGCTGACATTAATGTGTACAACCTTGTTGATGTAGATCCACTTGACAGAGCTGCTTGGAGATCAAGTATCAGACATACTAGCCACCTGCTGCCTACCCCAGATGCTGGGACACCCGCAGCAGATGACAAATGAAATCAGGATTAAGTAGTAGTAAGTAGATACATTAAAACTGTGCCCTATTTAAGTTTACCATTTTTGCTTAAAACTTTTAATCAATTAAACTACTTTGATTTATCTTCACTTGAACTAAGCTACATTAAAATGGTGTATGTGTGTAAGTTATAGACCTTGAACGTATAGTTTGATGTCTAAGGTCACAGTATAGTGAAGTGAAAAGATATGGGTTTTCATTTAACTATTTACATTTTTTACCCCCCCCCATCAGATTTTTTAAACCTTAGTTCATCCTAATAAGTACAAGGCTACAGTACACAGTAATATGTACCTTACCTGTAAATTTGTGGCTTCTATATTCTCGTCTAAGTCCATAGTGTGGAATTTCCCAAAACTCGCATTTACATTAATTGTTTTGATCAGTTTACCCCAAAATTTATATTTGGCTTTGTTGGATTTTCCTAGATTATTTTACAAACAAGAATTGATGATTTTGGTTTAATATTTTGACAATTTCACCCCAAAAATCAGTTTTTTGAAAATTTTATTTATCTTAACAAGAACCATTCCAAAGCTGACATGAACATTTGTCTAGCCTGTAGATTTCGAGCTTTTATATCGATATTCTCGATCACAGCAGGGAAATCCCCGAAATTAGCGATTTAAGTTATTATTTCAACCATTTTACCCAAAAAACATAGTTTGCATTGTTTGATTTTTCTAGACTTTTTGTCTATCATTTGGAACATATTTAAACAAATAATAACATATAAATCAACTCTGTGCACCATTTCCTTTATTTCCTTTTTGATGTCAGGGTCTGTTTGAAATTCTCAAAATTTGGGATTTTGGTTTAATATTTTGACAATTTCACCCAAAAATCAGTTTTTTGAAAATTTTATTTATCTTAACAAGTACTATTCCACAGCTGACATGAACATTTGTCTAGCCTGTAGATTTGGAGCTTTTATATCGATATCCTTGATCACAGCAGGGAAATCCCCAAAATTAGCGATTTCAGTTATTATTTCAACCATTTTACCAAAAAATCATAGTTTTCATTATTAGATTTTCCTAGACTTTTTGTCTGTTATTTGGAACATATTTAAGCAAATTATAACATATAAATCAACTCTGTGCACCATTTCCTTCATTTGATTTTAGATGTCACGGTCTGTTTGAATTCTTCAAAATTTGTGATTTTGGTTTAATATTTTGACAATTTCACCCCAAAACTTAGTTTTTTGACAATTCTACATATCTTAACAAGTACCATTCCATAGTTTACATGAATATTTGTCTAGCCTGTAGATTTCTAGCTTTTATATTGATTTCTACGATCGCAGTTTGAAAATCCCCAAAAATCGTGCTTTTACATATTATTTCAGCCATTTTACCCCAAAAATCATATTTCGCATCGTGTGATTTCTAGGGACTTTTTTTCTGTTATTCGGTTCATGTCGTAGCATATGAGGGCACAAAAATCATTTCTGTACAAATTAGTTCCTTTATTTGTGTTTTTGACGCTAAATGCCCTCTACTATATCCCATTTACTGGTGGAAGACCAAACGAGATACGGTATTTCAATTGCCTGTAACTTGCTTAAGATGTATTAGTAGAAGGGCCAACTCAATAAAAGTGCCTTAAAATTGATTCTTTTTTAACCCATCTAGTATAAAATTTCTGATGATATTTTCGAATAGTTCAGACCATAAGGCTTCAATTTATGGTGGATGCCAGATCTGGAAGTGGTGCAGATTTTTTAAACAAGGGCTATAACTCTTACATCGGATTTAACATTGTTTGATACATATAGTGATTATTTGTTATAATCAGCACGTAAGGTTTCCGATTTGCATGAAACTTACATTATTTGCACCTCTAAACATGAAATGGGAAACAATACACAAAAAACTAAGATACGGTCTCCGGTTGCCATGGTAACGCGAACACATTATTTCCCCCTATAATCAGTGTTTTTGGTAAGTAAAAATCATCAAATTCCTGGCATTTTCAGACAAAAATGTACAAGTTTTATATACACTTACATCTGAAAGTTGAAATATGTAGATACATTTGTATTGACAATATAATACCATTGTAACTTTCCACTCAACATTACACATGATTGGTACACAAGTGGAAGGTTTATGGGTCAATATACATGTACTTAAAGCAGGAAACCATGATTTTTGTCAAAGTTTAAGGACTGGTACAGAAATTGCATGCATCCTTGCTGAACATGAATAATTATCAGGAGCAAATATTTTTATTACTATTTTTATTACCATTTGGGACTGGGGTTTCTAAGTAGGTAACCATGGAAACGAAACTATAAACATTATTATGTTTTATTGCCTATTTCACTGAGCTGTATTGCTTGAAATGCATCCGAGTCACTCTTTAGTAGTAAATACTACAAATTTTACTGTTATAAAATAGAAATAGAAGACAAAACATGCAGATATTACTTGGTAACTATGGTAACGCCTGCCAAAAGAACTTATTTTACTGGAAATGTATGTCAAATTCAAGACATTTGGCACCCAATATACAGCAAACTATCGGAATCCTTGCACAATCAATTTAACTAGATTTATCATAGTGTTTGCAAATAAACAATGTCATATACCCATTTGCTTTTAGCCTGAAAACTATTTTCGGTTACCATTGAAACCACTTACAGCAATTGCCAGGTAAGAGCATTATATTGAAATATGAGAGGTACCCTAGCATTTTTAGGTCAATTTACAACAACCTGTCAAAACCATTGTATATGTACTTTAAGTTCCTTATATGGTTTGCAAGTTGACATAGTCATAAAACATTCACTTTAAACATGAAATTAATATTTAGTTACCTTCGCAACCATTCAAGTTATTGCTAAATGAGAATACGTTTTGAAAATATGTTTCAAAATCAAGCTATTTGAAGTCAAAGAAGATAAACCTATTAGAACCAGTGTTAGTATCGGGTTTGCAAACAAACATTGTTTATACCCTTATCTTTTAAAAGTAAAATTGGTTACCTTAACAACCACTCAAAAAATGCAAATTAAGAGTATTATTCTGCAAGTATGTGTAGAATTCAAGTTTTTTGTAAGGCACAGTTACCTATTAGAACCACACCACGGAGGCAACATTTTAGACCGATTTCACGAAACTTACTCAGAATGATAACATTGACAAAAAGCTAGGTCATATGGTGTGAATATTGGTCATGTTGAGTCATTAAGCAGGTCAAATAGCAGAAAAAGGTTCTGGTGACAACCATTGTGCAATTATATTTTCTCATTTCTCATGTAAGCGCTGTAGGGCCTCATGTCCCTGCTTTGCTCAATTTTCTCTCAAAATGAGAGAAAGTCTAGCAGGTAGAGTATTGAGGCTGCTGAAGCAGAGGATAGCAAATATCAGCTAAAATTCTATGAACAGAACATTCTAACTTGAAATGTCATCAAAATGTGTCAGCTATATATCAAAGGTAATAGAGAAAGACAAACTAATAATTTAGTATATATCATATTCTTTTGTCGGCTTTTCAGTGATTAAGTTAGAAAACAGAATGGTGTGTCCTGGGATGCACCTTTTGTAAAACATGAGTCCCTGTTTTTCAGATTTAATTATAAATAAAGGACAAAACATTATGAGTACATGGGGCTCATATTTTCTTGAAAATTATTCATTGGCAATTTTAGTGAGTATAGGACTCAGGACTCACAGCTAAATTAACTGCTGTTATAATGGCGTTTAATATGTGACCCCAAGTTGATAAGATAAACCAATCTAATGTTTTCCATTCATATTTAAAGTGAATGTCTGACAACATTTTTTGTTAACCCATATTCCTTACAATAAATGGTTCCGGGAGCATGTTGTATTTTATCTTAGAAAGTTATAAAAAAGACAGTGTTTGACACATATTTTCCAGTATAATGTTATTATTTAGCTTATAGTGTCAGTGGTTGCTAAGGTACCCAAATGTGACTTTGATGCTAAAAGTGAATATTTATATAAACATGTAATGTTGCCTAGAAGATAATGAAACTGACGTACACTAGTTCAAATAAGTTTTTATACTTTGTCTTAAGAAAACAAGCTTTGAATTTGATATATCATTTCAGTATAATGCTCTTATTTAGCATATTTTGTGATTGGTTGTGAAGGTAACCACATGTTCTATTCGTGCTAAAAGTGAGTGATTATATGACATTTTTAACTTTAAAACCTGATAATTAACGTAAAATACGATGGTTCTGACATTTTAATGTTGCTGATAGCGACGTGACTGGCCCACAGGGGGACAGGTTTCGAATTCCAGTCGGAGTTTGAATATTCATGAATAATAGCAGCTTTTATACCCGTATATTTCGTTATGCCTATCATACTCATCTATTGAGTAAATATATTCATCAATATCACTATCTCCAACTTCAGTGTAGCTTTTTAAAACAATCACCAAAGTAAAGTACCTCAGAACTCCCATCCATATTCCTTCAAAATAGCTATAGGTGGTTCATATATTACACTTTGAAACAAATCATAACGTATGTCCAAACGGTCGCAGTCAAGTTTCCAAACCGTCTGTACACCTGCACATACATGTACTTAATTTGTGATGGTTCGGAGCAAATCCATCCAGAAGTGTAGGAAGATTTAGCTACATACGGCTTATTCCCTAAACATGCATATTATACGTTGTAAAACTATTCAAAAGACCATAACTTCGGTAAAAATAATTGAAGCTCAAATTTCAAACCACTTGACCACATTCACACATAGTTGTCAATCTGGGAAAATTTGGAGTAAATCCCTCAAATAGTGCAGAATGAGCTCGCTACACATTATTTGTCCTCTATATTTTATGTAGGAAACAGATTCAAAGGGCAATAACTTCAGTAAAAATGGTCGCAGTCAAATTTCCAATCCATTTTTTTAATACACATTCACATGTGAGAAATATGAATGTATTCGGTCTGATGCTCATATTGATAAATATAGTACCAAAACATGCCACGATATTTTAATTTACGAGTATAGTCGACAACAGTTGTATAAATAACCATGTGATGATAGATGTATAGAACTAATGTATATTTTAACATTTTTAACATGTTATTATGAAGTTTTAATTGTTTATATAATTTTATAAGCATACACTTTTAACTGTACATTACGTTGCATGATTTTAGGTATCTAATTAATTGTCATATTGTAAGATTTACATTGTCTCTCGTAACTCATTTTTGAGTTGTTCCATATATTTTACTTACTCATGTTTGTAAATTTTATCATGTGAGACATAAAAAGTGAGACATAAATGAAAAATATGACTGTCTGTCTACAAGTAGTTAGTCTATAAAGGATCGGAGCAAATCTCTTAATATTCTAGTGGGAGTTAACTGCGCTCATACCTTTACCCCTATAAAGTCTATGAAAGAAACATTTCAAGGGCCATAACTTCAGTCAAAATGGTCAAATTCTAAAATCCTACTTTTTTTTTATATATAGAAGTAAGAAACTTGTAAATATTTGGGTACAGTCCTCCAATTGTGTACTGGAAGTTAGCTCCACATGAGTTTTAACAGACGGACAGACAGAAATCACATTAAAATGCCTCCACTTCCTAAAATTTGAAGAGTGGGGTGAAATAAGGGGGGGTAGAATAAATTGACAGTAGGTAACTTTTTTAGATTATGATTCTACATAAAATTATATAAGAAGACATATTTGTGGTGTTTTTAAGTCAATTAAATTAAAATCTGATTATAAGACTTAATATGAAATCAGTATTTATCAATGGACTGGAATGGGTGGGGTAATACAACAGCTCTAGCAACATTCTGAACCACTTCTGAATCGGACATCCACTCTCAAGTGTCATGTCTGTATATATATTATGTCCTCATATCAACAGAATATTATATTGAATGGGTTGAAAGAATCACTTTACACTCATGGTTCCAGCCCCTCTTCTATGACATTCTATGTCATTATATGACATTCTATGACATTCTATGAGCTTCTTAACCTTTTAAATACTAACATTTTGCATTTTAAATAATTTTTTTCCCAATTAACAACACAGTTCAAACGATAAACATGTTTACATAACAACCTTTTCATAAAATTTTACAATCTGTAAGATCGGTTTTTAGCATTGAATTTCAGTGGGTGGGGTAACAAAAAATGCTGTAGAAAACATTTGCACCACTTCTGAATCTGGCATCCACCCTCAAGTATCATGTTTGTATATATACTATTCCCTGGTATCAACAGAAATTTTATACCGGATGGGTTAAAAAAAAATTGGATTCACGGGGTCAGCCCCTCTACTATATCCTAAAATTAATCTGAGGGCATTTTCTTATTTTTGGACTGTCGATGAAATACCGGTATGGGTACACTTCTACCAGCCCACCAGAAAAAGAAGCAGCAAAATATGGGCTTTACAAAATGCAAGAAGACCATCCATTGCAAAACGTATTTAAAGTGTGAAGACGGTTATGTATGCAATCTTCTTTAACAGTCGAGGTGAGACAGTTCAAGTAGCAATTCCTCGTGGAAAACCCGTAACTGGGACTGTACCAACGACCAGTAATGAAAAAAGTTTGAAAAATACGCGAGGAAGTCTCGCCTTAGGCTCGGTTTGCAAAAACTTACCCTGCTGCATGACAATCCGCCATCACACACCTCAAAGAAACAGTCGCATGTGTGCAGAAGAAAGGCATTGCAATTATCCCACACCCACCATATTCTTCAGGTTTAGCGCCATGTGACTTTTTTTTCTTGTTTCCACGTCTTTAGAATAATCTCGTGTGTCGGATATATTATTCAAGAGAGGCTGTTGGAGTGGCAGTATTGCAGTGTCGTAATGAACGGCCCTGATACGTCAACGCATAAAGCAAATACGCCATACGTTGCCAAATGTTCACTAAATCTCTATGACTGACAAGGTGATATAGGGCAGTCGGCACGCATGATTTCGGGTTTGCATGAAATTTGCAGTCATTACACTTTTTATACCATTGTTTGTTATTTACGATTGTCATAATGGTACGATGATGTCCCTCGAGTTAAATATTCGCACCTTTCTCATACATGCTTTCACATATGAAGCTGCAAAATTGGTATATGACAAGTTTGGTTAAAATCCATCCAATATTGTTGGAGGAGAAGTCGTTTAAAGAAATTGTTGACGACAGACGGACTGGCGACGACGACGGACACAGGACACAGGGCAATCTAAATAGCTCATAATAGCCCACTTTGGCACTACGTGCCAGGTGAGCTTAAACGAATATTGCAAGGTACGTGTTTAAATGAAAATCAACATGGCACATTCATATAGTTTAAAAATTGTAATAATTATGTAATTACAAATGAAATGAAAATTGAAATATGAAATATAATGTCTAAATAGTAATTAAAATGTTAAAAGAATAATGAGTAAGAACACCATTAGAATAGGAAGTTAGTTATGAAAAGAAGAATCAGAAAATGACACTGGTAAGTTAATTATAAAAATAGGAATTATAAAATACAAATAGCAAGAATGTAAGTTAATAATAAAGATAAGAATTATAAAACACAAGTAGCTAGGTTGTAATGAAAACTAAGCTGTGAGAACAATAATAAGAATTAAAAATTAAAAATAGCAAGTTTGTAATATATGTTAAATATTGGCCCTCTATAGTTCAGAAGCTGCACCCGGTTAATTCAAATAGAAGTATGTGTCTAATTCGATTGAGAAAAAACACCCAGTGCAAAAAAGCACAGCGTGTTTAGACGAAGATTCGGGATCTTTTCTGGACGGATTTTACAATATTAAGACCACACCTCTTATCTAAGAAGTTTTATAATATATAAGACATTTAGTTTACCCAAACAGTTTCGATATACTGACCTTATATACTAGTCGGATTTTGTGGAAATCAAACTTCTGGAGGCATTTTTGGGGAAAAGTTGACAGGCCAATTTTTTATCATAATTAAAGTGTGCTGAATCCATTTAGGGTGCCTGTCACCCTCTCCGGTGCCTTGAAAAGCCCAAAAATGGTAAAAACAAAATGGCCGCCAAAACGCTATTTTTCGCTTTTAAATGCAATCTTTTTGGGATTAAATATACCTAATACATCTGCTTCTCCTAATCTATATGGTTTATCACAACAAATCTTCACAGTAATGTTCCTGGGTTGATTCTCCATCACAAAAATGATAACATGAAGATGTCTGGTTGCCATGGCAACCAAAGTAAAAAATAGAGAAATCTTAAAGAAATAAAATTCTTGTATAATAAATCACATGGCCCAAAGCTTAGATACTTTATTGACAACTGGCAAACCGAATGTAAACCATAATTAAAGTGATTTGAATCCAGTTTGATGTCTGTCCCCCTCTCCAATGTAGTTGAAGGACAAACATTGGTAAACAAATCAACAACACCAAATAGCCACAAAAATCTCTAAATTTTCGTTATTCTATGCAGTCTTTCTTGGATTTAATACACCTAATACATTTTCCTCTAAGCCACATGGCTGATAAGAACCAAGTGTACAAGACTATGTTTTGCGTCAATCTCTTTAAAAATGATTTCATGTAGAATTTCTGTTGTCATGGCAACAAAAGTGAAAAATCAGGTTTTTAGTTATTATATCCTGTTATTCTTGGATTAAAATTAATACTCCTAATACAAATGCTTTTCCTTAACCTCATGGTTTATTATAGCAAAACTTTACAAGAATGTTCATGGGACGTATCTCCTTAAAATATTAGTTGCCATGGCAACCAATGTTAATGAAAAAGAGAAACCTAAAAACCAAGAATTACAAACTTGTACCCCCCATCTCCACACATACACACAAGTCCCAAAACTTAGAAAATTGATGGATACTTACTTTGACGTAGTAGACCTCTGTCAAGTTTATACCTGGATCTAAATTTTAGGGGTGTAACAATACACTCAAAACGGTATTTCAATATGTTACAAAATTAATAAATTGGCCCCGAACCAGGGTCAACAGTTGTGCATAGACTTATCATCTATAGGAACAGAAAGATTGTCAAAAACCACAAAGCTCAAGCTTGTATATTAGCATAACACAGTAGACCTTTATCTTGTTTGTTTAAATTATCGCCTAGGATGATATTGGCCCCTGCCATCACAAACCGTTCAGTGTTTATA
This sequence comes from Gari tellinella, assembly GCA_922989275.2. Lineage (NCBI taxonomy): Eukaryota > Metazoa > Mollusca > Bivalvia > Cardiida > Psammobiidae > Gari > Gari tellinella. The sequence goes on from OV277871.1 coordinate 31,044,847, forward strand.
AAAACACGTTCAACGCAGAGCTTAGACATTTTGTGTATAGTACGGCCTAGAAGACATCTATCAATCTTTTTAAAAAGCATATCTCCGTGATAAAAATTACAATTGCCCTATCGTTCTTGTAAGTTACTTTTGTCCATGTAAGAACCTCGTGTCAAAAACCTGACTATGCCCAAAGCTTTGATATCTAGTGTAAATCATCACCAAGTACAGTGCTCTCTACAACTACTCTCATTACAATTATACCCTCTTTACAACAATGCTTGTCACAGTTGCATAAACAACACTAATTTATTTCAATATACCCCCTCTAAACAACAAACACACTTTTTGACTCCCGATGGGTGTTGTTGTAGAGAGGGAGCACTGTAAAATTCTTCAAATGTTTTTAAAAAATTTGCCATATGGTAAAACATTACTAATGAAAAGGATTTGTTTTGTAAAGAATAACGTAGTAGACCTCTAACAGGTTTGTTAAGATCATAGCCCTGTTATCAAAATCGTACCCTCCCAGCGACTCTTATGTTAAATGCTAATGACACAGCTGAACTATATAGAGTCAGTATGGTCCTCTCGGTAAAGCATTTTGATCACACAAATAATGCTTGATGGATAATTGAATAAAATGCACCAGCTTCCAAGAGATGTGTTTCATAAATTTCTGAAATGGAAACTTCTAGCAATTAGATCAAAGTGTTGATTTAATCAAGTTGATCTAGACAAAAGCCATGGTTTGCTGAACAGAAAGAAGAATGGTGAGAAGGAATTATTTGTATCACAAAATCTAAATAAGGAGAGATCCTTTGAAAGCACAGAAAACAAAGCAAATACTGAAAATTGCAGACTCGGTTTAATTGAGTCTGTTCATGAGCAATACTTAAATATGCAACAGTGCTCACGCCCCCTAGCACCAGCTTAAGCGGAATTCAACTTTCAACTGTAAATGCGCTGAAATCAATGATTCCAAAGGACCAGAAAGTATAACAACACTGAGAATGAAGTACGGGGCGACTTTTTACAGCCGCCACACAAGCACTTAACATCTGCTGTTGTGAATTATATAATCTAAATAAGGAGAGATCCTTTGAAAGCACAGAAAACAAAGCAAATACTGAAAATTGCAGACTCGGTTTAATTGAGTCTGTTCATGAGCAATACTTAAATATGCAGCAGTGCTCACGCCCCCTAGCACCAGCTTAAGCGGAATTCAACTTTCAACTGTAAATGCGCTGAAATCAATGATTCCAAAGGACAAGACCACAACTGTCTTAAGAAAGTGAGTTTTATCGTATGATATTAGATCCACATAGCAAATTACAAGAGAAGTGTGCCGCTTGAAATTTGACAAACATATCAATATGTAATGTCATGATAATGAGCCCCATGCGGCTCTTAAAACCTATTCACAAGACTTCAGGGGACCAATGCATACCTCGTGTATGATCAGAAGAGAGTTAATTTTCCAGCTGCAGTTAAGTTTCTGAAATAATATCCAATATTCTCTCGATGTAGGTGAAATGTTGAACTAGCACTACTGGTCTGCCCGATATAAGTTTATATAATGTGACGGATTACGGTATCATGGCATGTACCTATGGACTGATATCATGGTTTTGCTGCACTATATATGTATCTGTCTCAAGAAGACACTATCTCTTTATAGCTGAAAAACTGTTGGTGAGATGATAAACTCAATTCACTCATCCAATATTTGTTGATTCTTCAGAAAGCAGACACAAGATATCGAAGACGAATTGGTGTCAGAACTTACGTCGTATATGATTCAATATGCTTGCCATTGAAGAGTATGCAGATTAGCCAATCATTGTAACAAAGGACTTAGCCATTAAATGACAATGGATTCCTAAATGCAAAGGATAAAGGTAACGCAACGCATTTGTTGAGGAAAGCCTTTTGCCATGTAGGGACCGGAATGTCAGATTCCAATACCGTTGTAGAAGAACAAACCACTGCTATTTTCATCTCTATTTGATACAGAAAGGATTATGTTCTAGAGACAGCAAACATACCGTATCAAATGCTGACCGGTCTATCATACAGTGGACTTGGACTTGGATGAACCATAAGCAATTGTCTTTGCTGATAGCGCTTGCTAGGATATTCAGCCATTCTATATCAGAGTGTAACAGCAGAAACAATGTGTTCACAAATGTAGGCAACAACTGAACTACTATCTTCATTATTATTGATGGGCATGCTTTTCTGATTGTCATTCTGAAGACACAGAAAGGTTCTACATTTGAAGATCTTATTGGTGTTTTAATAATTATGGCAGGTATTATAGGATGTCAATCAAATCTGAGGCATGTAAGAGACGTGTCAATGGTATTAGACTCAGTTTGGGTGTTATTTGCTGATATAAGGTACCCCTGCCAGTTGATTTGGGCAATTCCAAGTAACAAGACTGACTTGTCAGGAGCTCTCTCTCTCTCTGTACAGGCTGCAGAGCTTGATCAACATGACCAAGTCACAGTTGTGGCTGGTGGGTTCTCTGATGAGCAAAAAATCAAAATCCGAATCAAACAAGCCTGATGTAGACACATAAATACCCAAGCTTGGCAAGAGGAGGACATCAACGGATTATTTTACTCTTTTCTTACAAGCGATGGTGACAAAATAGTTGTTCTGGTCAGATACACTAATGTTTTCATTCTTCTACTGTTTCACTGCCATTCAATGTATTACACCAGACTCTGGGCGAGAGAGCCGGGGTCACAGAAACGAGTATAATATTCCTGCTCACACTATGTTGTATGACCTAACTGTCCTGGAAACCATTCCAGTCGTGCACGCTTAAACTCGAAATGATTGACATCCTTATTCCCTAGCCAAAGCAAATATACTGCATAAAATGTTTTTGCAGAGCATCATGAAATGCTGCAAAGCTTTGTAAATAGAAATTTTCAATAAACAAATGCTAAAGATTTATCTGATAAAAAGTACAACATGGAACACTTTGACTCGTTAAACAAGACATTGTCAATCTCGGCTGTTTCTCGAGTCCCATTCCTTATAGTCGGTCACAACAAGTGATGTATTATCATTACATGTGAAGCATTCACATTTCCAGACATTAGAGTAGAGTGAATATCAATGGCTTTCCATCTTAATGATATAAACACCAATACCCAAGTTGTGTTTGAAACTGACTTCCTGTAATTACTATACTAACAATATAATTTAACAGTGAAAACTTGTGTGGAATATCCCGTATACTGTCCAGTGTCAACATCACAATACAAATCCAAGGATAACGACAACTACCACTATGAATAGGAACTACATGTATATGATATTTTGAATGCAGTATGTCAGTTATAACTAACCAAGAGTAACTACAGTAGTTACAACTGTATTTTTTAAAACCATGTTTGTGCCAAAACAATGATGTCCATGGTAAACAAATTGAGACCAGATTAGACACCAGTTTTATCAATCTCCAAAATATTTGCCACTAAGAGTTTAATACAAAGTCAAAAGTTTCCTAAAGGAGTTACATGTATTTCCAACATTTTTTGAACTGCAAAAGCATTTACTTCCGTTTAAACAGGAAAGAAAACAGTTTCCCACTGTAACATATAAGATAGTAATTTAAGTAGATCATGATTCATTGTAAATAGTAATTGTACTCAACTTACTTTAAATGCAAAAATGCTCCTTATCCGCCAATTTCGCTATGGTTATTTTGTACCTATGTACAATGTATAAGTGATTTATACATGTACTGGGCAAACAAAAGAACCATGGGCTCCATTGAACAATAGTTGGGCATCGCCCGGGTACCTCTTTATCCGCTTCTCTCCCTCTGTGATGTCCAATTAGCCCAAAGTTAGCAAATTTTGACAAAATTAAACCAACCTGATTTTAACTTTGGTTACCATGGCAACAACAATTTCTGCATGAAATCATTTTTTAAAGAGATTGACCCAAAACAAAGTATTGTACAGTTGGTTGTAATCAGCCATGTGGTTTAGGAGAGGAAAATGTATTGTGTATTTGATCCAAGAACGACTGCATAGAATAACGAAAATTAGCTTTTTTTACCCATGTTTGGCCTTAAACTTCAGTGGAGAGGGGAACAGGCAACACACTGAATTCAACACTCATTCTCAATAAGAAGGTGCACTTAACAAATTATGTTGTCCTTGTATTGTACAATGGTCTGAATCCTCTACAAAATCAAACTTACAATATCTTCTAAAGCAGACATAAAGTATTGTTCCTGGCACATACCTTTGACTTTATATTTCTTCATATTTCTTGTCAAATTGCAGACAGAATATACAATTCTGTAAGGTTTGTTACTGTCCCCGATAAGGTATCTCATTTTGTAGTGTTATTTTCTCAAATAATCTATTAATTTTAGATTATTTTACAAGCAAGTCGTATTGCATATGGTCCTACCTATCAGAAACTGAAGATGACATCATCTTAAAGTTTCTTTGTTGAAAGCAGAACCTTGTTAGTTAAGTGTCTCTTAAATCTTAATTAATCAAAAATTCATTTACCTTATTCATTACAAAGTACAAATATGTATCTCTTTTTACGATTAAGCTAATATTTTTTACGTTGTAATTTCATGTAGCACTCATTTTGTTATGAAATAGCATCTATAGTTAGTATAAAAGGACATTGCCTGCATTAATCGATCATGAAATTAGTTTCTCTCAACGTTTGTTTTAAGGCTGTAAGGTGTGTTACACCTTTTAACACATACGTGTTAACTATATTGAGTGGTGATTACACAATTTTAAAGAATGCAGATAAAGGATACAATTGATATAGAAATATATTACTGACAGCGTAAGAACAACTATAAAGTAGACTTTGAACTGTGTTCGTAAGGTTCATTCTGTAAGGTTAGTTACCAGGAAATAAATAAAGCCGGTAGTTTTAATCAATACTGTACAGACACGTTTGCTTACGTCATACTTTTTAACAATTGACGTTAATGGTTGGAATACATGTCAAAGAAGCCAATTATAGTGAGTATTTGTGCGGAGAGAAGTGTACACATGTCTTGTTTTGGTAACATTCTGACTAGCAGACAAAGTAAGGATTTTTCACAATGCTTTTTATATTTTATATGACCTTTTGTATAGCAAGTATCTTGTTAAAATAATGTGTTTGCTAGCAAAGTACAATTCAAACTTAATACAGAGAAAATACTATGGTAAAATTATGTTTAAAGACAGGTAAGGTTCGTAGTTTTGGTAACTAACCTTACATGTCTTTAGCAATGTCAGTGAATATCAATTGCTTTGTAGAGTTCACGTATTGAACTGATTATCTTATTCTAGAAGGAGTTGTTGGGACTCAAATGTCTCACAGTGACTGGAAAACGTTGGTTTAAATTGATTTTATTTGTTTGTAAATATCACAAGATAAAATTTGAGTGTCTATCAAAAGTGAAGTTTTAGCATGTATATGCCCTATTAATGTTTTGTAAATTTAGAAAGGTATTCGTGTAAAAATGATTTTATATTACTGCAGGCATTTATTTTTATCCTGGTAGTATATAAGTCAAGTGACTGTCTGTTTTGCTAATAGTAAGGTTAGTTATCCATAGTAACGAACCTTTCTTATTAGTAATGGTAGCGTCTGGTGAAGTCAACAAAAGAAAAGGGGTATACTATAGAGAAAGAACGTAAAGTGACCCAGAGGGTATCAATTATACATAAGAAAGGCAAGATCGCGGAAGAGCAAAGAAGAGAAATAATTAAAATACCAGCGGACAAGCTGGTAAAGAAACAGGGGGTAGAGCGTCGATCCATTGCAAAGGGCCATGCCACTCATGAATGTGATAGACTGAGTGGGGACACAAAGAGAATGGCGGACGATGCAGTTAACACATGAACATTTAAGTTACAATAAAATATGCTAGCTATTTCTTGAAATGGGCACAGTCACCAAGTTGTTCCATTCCGACTTCGATTTGTTTGGTAACGTCCGTTTCTGCCATCTATGGGTTAGTTAGATGCTCCAGAGAAAGAGGTCCGGATACAGAAAACCTGTGTGCTTTTTCCTACTCTTATTATCAACAGATTTGTTTAGGTCAATAGGATGTCTAGTATGAAGCACATACATCGGATATAGGTTTATACGAACGTCTCATCCAAAGAACTTGGTCCGGTGGAGAATCAAACCCATGCCCTCTGGTATCGCAGTCGAGTGTGTTACCACTGGACCTCGTCTGCCGCTGTACCATAAAAACAATGAAGTTCTCAGACATCAATTTAGGTGATTTTGTTGCGACTAGATATGCTAGCAATGTATACAGCCCTTAGATAGGGAAGGTTTTAGAGATGATGAAGACGATGAGGTTGAGATCACAATGATAAATTTGGAAATCAAAACAATGAATTCCAAGGCTATTTATTCTGTGAAACAACGAGTCCTTGAGGCACACATTCAGTCCTTGAGTTTAAACCTAACCAATATAAAAAACCTACTTTAAGTTTTGAAGATACCTTTAAAGCGTTTGAAAGTAAAGCAGGATGTGCCTTAAGGCTGATGAACATTTATAACTGTATAAAGCTGAAATATTCTCTTTAGTGGAAGAATAATTAAAGACATTAAAATGCATAATTATGGGGTAATGGGTTAATAAAGGCAAAAAAGTTATGAGTCCATGGGACTCACGTCCTTTCACCAAATGAGTCCCTGGTAAATCTTATGATTATCGGACTCAGGCTCGATGCGCAGGTAAAACTACCTTTTGATTACATTCATGGAAAATGTGAAAAAGTTATTACAACGGTTGAAACATGACGACATACTTTCGATACACAGACATGATATTTTCTGCACAGTTGCAGAGCCTTTACCTACAGGGAAGTCACAGCGAATGTTTAAACTGAGTAAAACAAGACATACACACAGTTGAAAACAAAACGTAACTCCAATATGTTGAGCGCAACTCAGAGGCACAAACCTTATATAGTGGTAGATCTATATTGTACAAACATAGCAACATTCATAGCAAGAAAATACAGAGTTATAAATCTATCTATTTAAATAAGTGTTTCCCAATGTATTTGCTGTTTTGCTTTTGTTAAACTGTTTTGTAACAGTTAGAAAGTTCATAATGTTTTAATAGTTACTAGTAATGAACCTTACACTGTGAACGAACCTTACATATGCATATTTAACTTACATTTTCTTAGGTACGGTACAAACGAGATCCATAATAATGATTAAGTCAAGTATGTATGTCATTATAGACAAACACAACATGTAAACAACGGTAGTGTTGATGTTGGTATCTAGAACATGATGTTCAATGTTTATTTGTTTTCATGATCTAAGGATGTTCGATCAATTTTAACTGCATTCAGATTGGCCAGTTTATTTATGTACAGTGTAAAGTACATAGCACTGTTGTTTCTGTGCATGATAAACGTTATTGTTTCAAAGTACACTCTTATTTGGTCCTTTAATTCTTGCATTTACTAACAGCATTTGTAGAAACATTTGTGGTAAGGTTAGTTACTTGTGGGTCAGTTTGTTTAAACGTTATAAATATTTATTTATATGGAAGTAATGTGTTAAAACTGAATTTGGTTTTGACCCAGCACCAATAATTCTAATGTTTCTAAACACTAGATTTAAAAGAACATCGAATTACGTCGTATGTTGCAAATGTTAGGCATTGCATTTATACAGTATTAAAAAAATATGTTTTTCCAAATACACAAATTAGCTTGCAATCAGTTTTCCAACGGGTATATTCCATTTTAAGGAAGATCATTTATAGGGTATATCTAGCACACATGCATACTAACTTTAAACAGTATAAGTGTGCAAATACCATTTAAATAAACATGCCAAACTCATCATAAGAACAAACTACCCATACAGTAACTAACCTTTCACTAGAGAAAAACATAGGTTTGTTTGAATGACCGTATAACAATTGATAGTTGATTCATGTTCAAGAAAATTTACAATATTGCACACAAAACATGTATCAATTGATATAATACAAAACATCAAAGAAATTTTGAACTTCATTTTTCACTTATTAAATATTCTATGTGCACCTTTTTATTGAGAATGCGTGTCAAATGACTTTAATTATGGTTAAAAGGGGGTCTGTCATATATCAATAAAGTATCTAAGCTTTGGGCCATGTGATTTATTTTACAAGAATATTATTTTTTAAGATTTCTCTATTTTTTACTTTGGTTGCCATGGCAACCAGACATTTTCATGTTATCAATTTTTTGATGGAGAATCAACCCAGGAACATTCCTGTGAAGATTTGTTGTAATAAACCATATAGATTAGAAGAAGCAGATGTATTAGGTATATTTAATCCCAAAAAGATTGGATTTAATAGCGAAAAATAGCGTTTTGGCGGCCATTTTGTTTTTTACCATTTTTGGGCTTTCAAGGCACCGGAGAGGGTGACAGGCACCCTAAATGGATTCAGCAAACTTTAATCATGATAAAAAGGTGACCTGTCAACTTTTCCCCAAAAATGCCTCTAACATTTTTTTGGAGCACATTTCTGAGATTTCCGACCAGTCTATTATCACTGGCAACTGATCTGCGGAAAAAGGGATGTTCTTCTGCTTGATAAATGAACGTTGTGTCACCTGCCAGCAGGTATCAGTCGAACAAGAGTTATAACCAGAATAGGAAATGTCAAAAGCAGAAGTTTTATACCGGAAAAGAAATTATTGTAGAAAAGAGAATAACTCTGACGGTATGTTCAACAAGAGTTATGAATTCATCTAACAAACATTATTTGTAGAGAAGTTATAGGCAGAAAAAAGAAAATGCGAGAAAGGGGAATATATTAGTATGAGATGGCGGTTTGCGTGACATTCAAATTGTCAACCCGAGAAACAAAATGTCATCCCGAGGCGAAGACGAGGATGACGTTCTTGTTTTCGAAGGTGGACAATTTAAATGTCACGTAAACTGCCATCTCATTTTTTTTTATTACACCGAGCTTATCAGCCCTGACTGTGGAATCGTCTGGTTCGTATCTTATAAAATATGTTGTGAATACCAATTTAGAGCCTCAACTCATCTAAACTCAATTTACGACTTGCACGTAACGCGCGAAACGACGTCACATTGTTTATATCAACTCAACTCAAGAATAGAGAAAATAATATCATTTAGAGTGACGTCACCAATGTTATATCATATAAATGACAGTAGTTTTAAGAATAGAGAAAATTATATCATATAGAGTGACGTCACAAAAGTAATATCATATAGCTGACAGTTTTTTAAGAATAGAGAAAAATAATATCACATAAAGTGACGTCACAAAAAGAATATCATAAAGAGTGACAGTATATTTTTGGATAGATCTCAAAGACATGCAAAATGTTTTATTTTGGTCCATGGGAAAGTAACATTGTAACTGAATGCGAGGTTTTACAGTATTGGTGCAAGAATTATGATCATTGTACAGGGCACTTTCACTTATCAATCTAAAAAAAATGTAAAAAAGGGAATTAATCTTTTGCAAGAGTAATGCACCTTGCCTTGTAGAAGAGACTTCCACTTGTCAAGCGTTTTCCTTCAATAAAATGTTATCTTAAAAGTTAACAGTAGTTATACATTGTGTAGTTAAAAGGAATATTGTGACGGAAAAGCGCGAAAGAACAGAAAATCGAGCGGACAGTCATATATGATCCCTTAGCGTCAGCAGGTAACAAAAGTATATTGTCATCTTCATTGTGCATGTCCACAACGCATTTCAGAACCGTTCTATAATGTTTTATATACCCAACCCTTTCACTCTCAATGACGATTAAAAGCGCGTTTGCAAACAGTTTGGATCCTGATCAGACGTCGCGTCAGGGTTCAAACTGTTTGACACTCGTTTTGAAATGTCTTCAGTCATTCTGCCTCGTTTTCTACTTTTGACACGACATTGCGTACAACAATATTGAAGCGGACGACAATGGAACGGTGAAGGAGTAAAATCAAACGAACAATTTAGTAGTGAAAAGGGTAAATATCATTTTGTTCTGTTTCAGGAAAACGATGGAGAGGCTTAGTTGTCTTAAGGCCATTTTACTTACCCTACTACTTGCTACCTGTATATATTTCTTCTATCTACTAAGAGTAACACCACTGTCTACAAGACGTCAAATATCTAACATTACTGACAATAAAACAAGTCCTGTGATGCATTTTTCCATGTTACAATGGTGGGAGAGCAAGGGAGAAAACCAGACAATAGACCTTCCTCGGAATTTATCATTATTCCAGAGTACGATAAGTCTTCAAGATCAAAGAAAACTGAGGGAATTCTTCTTTAAAGTCACAGATGTGTTTAAACAAAATAACATATCGTACCATTTACGATACGGAACATTGATTGGAGCTTATCGACACTATGGAATAATACCTTGGGACGATGAGATAGATTTGTACGTAAATAATAAAGATAAGGCTAAAATTAAATCTCTGTTTTCTGATGGTAAACATTATATGACGGACAATACCGAGCTAATGTGGCGCGATACAAACAATGTCCACACCAAGATAGCAATAAAACATGTTGTGACACATGGTACGCGTCGAGAGATTCGCATTGTCTGGCCATTTATTGATGTTTTCTATTACACGGCTGATGAAAATAAAATACATTACTTAGCCTTTAAATCAGTCAGCAAGTTTAACGGGTATCTACAGGCTGGCAGAGTTTTTCCACTGCAGATCTGGCCGTTTGAGGGTACATTTCAACCTGTACCACGTGACATCGAATATGTGATTGGTGATGTATTTCCGGGAAATATGCTTGAGCAGTGTAAAGTTGATCGAGGGCACCGCAATCGACGCCTGTCAACTATGAGCGTGCCATGCTCCATTTTATACCCGTACTTCCCATTCGCAGACCATTCTAAAAGCGAACATGTAGTAAAAATTTGAAATGAAAGCCTGTCAATTACATAGTGTACGTAAATACAGTGCTCCTTCTCTACTAGCACACCCATTGGGAGACACAGATTGTGTATGTTGTACGGAGGGAGTCGTAATAGGGAGGGTAGATTAAGACTTTGCTAACATTTTCGTCTGATCTTTATTCAAGCTGTTTGTCACTTATTATTATACCAGTTCTATACTTATATGTAACTTCGAAAAAATCAGTAAACGACAATTTTAAGCTGACGATATTGCAACATTAAAACGTTAGACATAATTGTCTTTTTAGGGAACATCGGCAAGCATCGTTGTAAGGAGGGAGTCGTTGTTGGGAGGTCCGTTATAGAGAGGGAGCACTATACAACATTACGACTAAGAGGAGGAAGTTTAACGTTTTCAAGATAATTGAAAAGGTCAATATAACGTAAAAAAAATTCAGTAAATAAATTTGTATAATAATATGGACGATTTCTTCTGATTGGCAGAACGATCAGACATGACCTTTTTACAAAAACTTGTATTTATTTTGATATGCGTTATTCATCTCAAATGTATAAGTCGTAAGAAAACGCTTTGACGCCCAACTTCTTTGTATATTGCTTATGAAAGTCTTAACCCCTTCACTGCCGCACCCGAGCACAACAGGTGTTTGCAAACAGTTTGGATCCTGTTCAGACGCCGCGATAGGCGTCTGATCAGGATCCAAACTGTTTGACACTCATTTCAATATTTCTTCAGTCTAAATAGCAAAAATTAAAAGTTAAGAAATAAAAGCAAACGACAAATGTTTAAAATTGATGACGTCAATGCAGTGAAGGGGTTAAATGTGAAAATAAATTTATTTAAACAGTTGTCGTCATATTTTATTTCCCAATTTCAATAATTGTCACTTGTTTGGCTTAATTAATATTGAAATAGATGTCAAACAGTCTACACGGCATCTGATTAAAATCCAAACTATTTGCAAAAGACATTTTTTCACTGGGAGTATGGCAGTTAAGGGGCTAATCTTTTGATCTCAAGCTATGGGCGTACTTTAGATTTTAGTTTAATTCTGATCAAACATAGATGCGTTTCGAAAAGACCCAAAGTAATTGATACAGTGGAGAATGTGTTATTCTTTCCCAATAAACGCGTTTACGCTAAAACTATTATTTGCAGTGCAAACAGTTTGGAGCCAGATCAGACGCCGGGTAACCCGGCGTCTGATCAGGCTCCAAACTGTGTGCCACCAAGATAAACATGAATTTTCAGAATTGTCCAAAAGTTGTACTTTTCTACGTTTTAGTGTTTTGCGTTTGCGTACGTTTGCGTTTAAACGGGAAAGAATAATAGATTCTCCACTGTATTTAATCCCCTTCACTGTCTTACCCCGAGAACCATAGTTATTTACCGGCAGTTTTGATCCTGATCAGACGACGCTTAACGCGGCGTCTGATCAGGATCCAAACTGTTTGACACTCATTTATATATTTTCCAGTCAATATTCCTAAAAGACTTATTGGAAAAATAAAGGCAGACGACAACTGTTTAAAATTGATGACGTCATGGTAGTGAAGGGGTAAAACTCACACTTACAGTGGAGAATCTGTTATTCTTTCCCGTTTAAATGCAAACGTACGCAAACGCAAAGCGCTAAAACGTAGAAAAGAACAACTTTTGGACAATTCTGATATTTCATGTTTATCTTGGTGGCAAACAGTTTGGAGCCTGATCAGACGCCGGGTTACCCGGCGTCTGATCTGGCTCCAAACTGTTTGTATTGGAAATAATAGTTTTAGCGTAAACGCGTTTATTGGGAAAGAATAACACATTATCCACTGTAGTTTAGCAACGAAGGGGTGAATATCATACTATGAAATAAAATACATTGACGCATTCACTGCCATTTGTATCGTCTGCTTTAACCCATGTATACCCAGTGGATTTTCCATGTTTATACATTGGATTAGTCCATTTTTTATCAAAGGGATGCTTAGTCAAAATGTTCATTTTCATTTTGTTTTTAGCTCACCTGAGCCAAAGGCTCAAGGTGAGCTATTGGGATGGCCCTGTGTCCGGCGTCGTCCGTCGTCGTTAACAATTGCTTCAAATGACGTCTCCTCCTATACCGCTTGACAGAATTCAACCAAACTTTACAGAAATGTTCCTTGGGTCAAGCTCTTTCAAATTCGTTCAAAGAATTAAAAACAATGCAGAACTCTGGTTGCCATGGCAACCAAAGTGAAAAAATAAGGAAATCTTACAAAATCTTCTTGTCAAAAACTACAATGGTCACAGATTTACATAGAGTTATATAGTGAAATTTTCAAACGTCTTCTTCTCTGAAACTAATGTGGCCAGAGCCTTGATATTTGGCATGGTGACACTTCTAGATGTCCTATACCAAAATTGTTCAAATGTTTCTGGTCGGTTGCATAACTAGGTCACAGGAGCTGAAAATAGATTTTTTTTTCAATGAAAACTTAAAAACTTAAAAAATCTTCTTCTCTGAAACTACAAGGGCCAGAGCTAAGATATTTGGCACATAGCATCGCCTACAGGTCCTCTATCAAGTTTGTTCAAATTATGCCCCTGGGGTCAAAATTGGCCCCGCCCCGGGGGTCACAGTTTTACAATGAGTTATATAGTGAAATTTTCAAACGTCTTCTTCTCTGAAACTAATATGGCCAGAGCTTTGATATTCAGCATGGTGACACTTTTGCATATGTAGGTCACAGGAGCTAAATATAGATTTTTTTTCCAATGGAAACTTATAACAAAAATCTTCTTGTCTAAAACCCTACTACCCTGATCTTAGATATTTGGCACATAGCATCATCTACAGGTCCTCTTACAAGATTGTTCAAATTATGCCCCTGGGGTAAAAAATGACCCCTTCCTGGACATAAATAATTATCTCCATTTTGTCAGTTATTCTCAGGTGAGCGAAATATGCCACATGGGGCTCTTGTTTATTAAAATTCCTATCAGCAAACAGTGAAGACTCAGATCAGACACCGCAAAATGCGTCGTCTGATCGGAGTCTACACTGTTTGCCTATCTCCCATATATGGGATCGTGGGCACAAATGGGTTATGTTTCTCTGCCATAACATCGTAACCTTTAATAGTGTCGTCAAATCTATAGAATCCTGGGAAGATTTAACATATTCATTCCTAGCGACGAGTATACTTGTCATTTACCAACAGTAAATCTGTAAGGAGTACACTTGTCCCATGCAAACAGTGTATACCCTGCTCTTAAAGGAGACCTCTGATCAGGGTCTACACTATACAGTATATGAATATTATATAATATTTACATTCACCCTGTAAAGTCTTTATGTAATCCTATTAAAAATTTGCGGTATATCTGCCGATGAACCTACACTTCGGAACTGGTTTTAGCCAGTTCGGATTTCGCCCGTGCTATTCGTGGACTTCTTCAAATAGACTACATCGGGCACTTAACACTAAGCCCCCATTGGTCGACGGTCATATGACACTAGCGGAGTGATACAAACCCATAGGTCGTTGCCATCGCGTTGCTATGTGTGTAAATGGGTTAAGAAAACAACCGCGACCTGTATTTTTAGAATGTGCTTTGGCAATAGATATTCAAGTTGCACTGTTATTTGTTTGCCTTGTAAGTCTTTTCCATTCACAGAGAGAAAGTTTACTGGAAAAAATCCTGAATTTTTAATACAGTTAGAGTGCATGCAGTTGGGACTACTTTCTCACCATATTTAGAAACTGGAATGGCTATTACATCGACATTACATCTATCAAACCTCTTTGACCGGTATATGATAAATTCTTATACAGAAAAACAAATCTGGCCAATAAACACATTAAAGGGACTCGCAACCGGATGGTGTACTTGTCAAAATAAAATAAAATACTCAAATAAAAGCAAATTTGTGGCATTATTTGGCTTCTGACATTAAAAAAATATGATCAGTCCAAAAAAAGTCTCAAGAATCGTCACCGAATCTTAGATTTTTAATTATTTTCCATCGTTTTTCTATACCGACTAGTAGACGGTATAGTTGTTGTTGTTGCTTCTCTACACGGGCTCAGACATAAACACGAGCCGAATTACGAAGTTGTATGCACTTTCGATCACTACACATTGAAATACGTTAAATCGATCCGAGATAAACGGATAGTTCCGTGGTCCATTGGTCTAAGCGGTTTCCCCTATTTTGCCTTCTGTCCGCCAATGCCGGGCCCCGGGTTCGAATCCCACCAGAGACCAATATTTTTTTTTATTGAAATACATTTTTTTAAACAGAATTTCTTATCCTAAACTAATTCTTTACCATTTATATAAGCGTTTGACACATATTTACAAATTACTATTTTTAATGCACCATCTGGTTGCGAGTCGCTTTAAATTGACAAGACAGAAAATATAAATATAAATATAAGGAATAAACAACATCTCTTTGCCGCTCATGACGGTATGACTACATTAGCTTCGGGGGGTAAATTTAACGAAAACGCCCTTCGGGCGTTAACGCGATTTACCCCCTGCGAAGCTAATGTAGTCATACCGTCATGAACGTCAAACATATGTTGTTTATTCCTATATTAGCCTATATAGTTACAGTGGAGAAAACGTTATTCTTACCCAATAAACGCGTTTACACTAAAACTATTTTTTCTATTGCAAACAGTTTGGAGCCAGATCAGTCGCCGGGTAACGCGGCGTCTGATCAGGTTCCAAACTGTTTGCCACTAAAATAAACATGAATTGTCGGAATTGTCAAAAAGGCTGTCCTTTTCTACATTTAAGTGATTTGCGTTTGCGTTTCTTTTGCGTTTAAACGGGAAAGAATCACTTTTTTTCCACTGTATGACTTAATTGTGGTGACATTATCGTACATGTATACATACAGTGACGGAACTGGGTGTATTTTACAGTGGAGAAAACGTTATTCTATTCCGATACACATGGTTGTGCATAGAGGTTGAGAAGATTTTATTCTTTCCAAATGATTTAAGTGTTTACGCTGAAACTATTATTTCTATTGCAAACGGTTTTGAGCCAGATGATCAGACGCCGGTCAACCGTACGTCTGATCTGGCTAAAAACTATATGCAACTCTGATTAAATAAATAGTAAGCATTTCCGAAAAGCTCTAATTTTGGTACATGCTATTAGTTAATATTAATATTTGGTTTCGTTTAAACCGGAGAGGATAATGTCTTCCCCAATGTTTATGTGCATGCATTTGATTTACAGTCGAGAAAACGTTATTCTTTCCCAATAAACGCGTTTACGCTTAAACTATTATTTCCATTGCAAACAGTTTGGAGCCAGATCAGACGCCTGGTAACCAAACCAAACCAAACGCAAACGCATACCAATAAATGTAGAAAATTACAGCTTTTGGACAATCCCAACAATTCATGTTTATTTTAGTGGCAAACAGTTTGAAGCCTGATCAGATGCCGGGTTACCCGGTGTCTGATCTGGCTCCAAACTGTATGCAATGGAAAAATAGTTTTAGAGTAAACGTGTTTATTGGGAAAGAATAACGTTTTCTCCACTGTAAGCTATGAATATGTACATGTACATGTGTATATGCTGAAATCTTATTTTCTACAGAGTGTACAGTAGAGAAGATGGTTTTCTTTCCAAATAAATATGTTTTCGCTAAAACTATTTATTTTCATTGCAAACAATTTGGAGCCAGATCAGACGCCGGGTAACCCGGCGACTGGTCTGGCTCTAAACTGTTTACCATTCAGATCAAAAGAAATCTTGTGAATTTATAAAAACTCATCCGCACTCTTATGGTAACATACAAATCTGAGCAAGTTTGAGAAAGATTGGGTAAAAAATGTGACCTCTATAGTGTTAACACCGTTAAATATAGAATTTTCAGCAATTCAAAGGTAGATAACTATTGACCTATTGGTTCGATTTCATTGCTAATAAAACAATTTGAGCAAGTTTGAGAAGGATTGAATAAAAATTGTGGCCTCTAGAGTGTAAACACTAAAATTGTTGACAACTAACGACGGACTACTGACGCCGGACATTCAAGGATTGCAAAAGCCCACCCTGAGCTAGCTGAGGTGAGCTAAAAATTGTGGCCTCTAGAGTGTAAACACTAAAATTGTTGACAACTAACGACGGACTACTGACGCCGGACATTCAAGGATTGCAAAAGTCCACCCTGAGCTAGCTGAGGTGAGCTAAAAATTGTTGTCGTCTACTTCAACGTTTAACTCTTTGTGCCCTAGTCCCGCATATAGGCGTCCTTTTCAAACAGTGTACATGTGAATAGTACACTTGTCCTGTGCAAACAGTGAAGACCCAGATCAAAGGGCTCCGAAAGGAGCCCTCTGATCAGGGTCTTCACTGTTTGTCATAATGCCAAACATTGACAAAAACAACCCTTAAAAGTCAGAAATGGACTAGACTTAAATGGAAACTGGAATTGTCCATTTAAAGTTTCAGGGAGGAAAGAGTTAAAATGTCAGAAGTTGTGGCAATGGCAGTGAAAGGGTTAAAAACAATGATGTCAGTTGCAAACAGTTTGGTGCCAGATCAGACGCCAATAACCCAGGAAGCTGGGGCCCGTTTCATAAAACTTTGTATGACAATAACAGACGTAAGTCAACAATTTAAAAAACTTTTAATTTCTGATTTCTCTATCTAATCCTGTCTTGTGACATCTCTATGGAATCGTCTTTTCAAGACGATTCCACAGAGATGTCACAAGACAGGAATAGATGGAGAAATAAATAATAATTGAAACTTTTATTTTCTAACTTACAAAAACATTAAAATTTTATCATACAAAGTTTTGTGAAACGGGCCACTGATCACACTAAGCTTATTAGATTCTTTATATCTTCCAGTTCCTATTGCAACCAGATTTATTTTTGATCATGTTTTGAACAAGAAAAAAACATAAATGGACAGATTGACCAGAAAGGCCAATTGTGTATCAGTTTGAATAAATGAACAAATTTGTGCAATTTGAGATCCAGAGTAACAATTCATTTTTTGCTGAGCCCAACGTCCATGTATGTGGTACAATAGAGAATACCATATTCTTTCCCAATAGACGTGTTTGTGCTTTATGTACATGTATAACAATTACTTCCATCGCAAACAGTTTGGTGAAAGATCAAACGCCCTGCAAAATGTCCCCTGACTGGTCCCCAAACTGTCTGCCACTGAGTATCAAATACACTCATCCCTCTCTACAACAACACCCAAAGGGAGACGAAGATTGAGTGTGTTGTTCAGAGAAAATTGTTGTAAAGAGGGAAAATTAATACCCTCAGAGTGCTGAGCATGACTTGGCTTATATTTTCAAAATATTTGAACCCAGATCAGATGCCAACAGATGCCGCGTGAGGCAGCGTCTGATCTGGGTTCAAACTGCTTGTCACTACTCTTTGTTTCTTCTGTCAAAATGTCCAATACTTAATCTTGAGAAAATCAGCTAACAAAAGATTTAAGAAGATGATAGTGCAGCAGTGACAGTGTTAGACATAATTGTCTTGACTTGTTTTGGGAACAGCGGCAAGTGTTGTTGTAAGGAGAGAATTATTGTTTGGCAGGTCGTTGTAGAAAGGGAGCAATGTAAATTGTCATTTACAGCTTTTGCTAAAATCTGACCATTCAAATGCTTGAAAATGATTTCAGACGCAACTCAAACGCTTCATTACCTTGGACTCTGCCATCACGTCAGCAACTGAGACACCCGCAGCAGAGGAAAAACAAGATCAAACAATATTTAAAATGAAAAGCAAACCCAATAGTTAAAACAAACATTTATTATAGAATGGTTTTTGTTTCAGTACACTAGAATGCTCTGTAAACTGACATGAAGTGTCACAGACATCGTAATACAGTGGAGAAGACCTTATTCTTTTCCCTTTTAAACGTGAACAATACTCACTAAATTGAAGTAAACAACAACTTATTAAAATGTGTAACTATCTATTTTAATCTGAGTGGCAAACAGTTTGGAGCCTGATCAGACGCCGGGTTACCCGGCGTCTGATCTGGCTCAAAACGGTTTGCAATGGAAATGATAGTTTAGCTTGAATATGTTTATTCGGAAAGAATAACATCTTCTCCCCTGTATCTTCATTCTATTTTTTTTTTGTCCCAAAACATTCTTTGGAGTTTTGTCCCAGGCATCTATTGGCTTATGCCAATATTTTCTTTGGAGAAGTTTTACTGTCACCTTTTGGTTCGTGCCAAAGTTTTCTATGGTGAAGCCCTGACCGTGCGAGAGTCAGAGGCGGTGTTACACTGTTCCTGGACTCCGGCTCCTGGTAAACTGTACAGGTAAAGCATGTACCCTCATCCCAGTCAGGTGACAGACTCCAATAGGTTCAGCATATGGTGTTCTATTGTATGTTTCACTGAAATGGACAAAACATCCAAATATTACAATCAAAACAAGAAAATGAACATATTCAATGCTGGAAGCCATTATACATGTATATAGTTATTTTGCAAAAATGAATTACAAAACTGCTCTTTTCTAATATTTCAACCTCAAAGATCCCTTTTCATGATTTTCTTTGAAAAAGACCCGTAGAGGTCGAAATATTAGAAAAGAGCAGTTTTATAATTTAATACTATATTAATTCTCTATTGGGAATATTGTTTTCTCCCATTTTCGCCTATCTGGGATAGGAATTTGCCCCATATGGAATCACTCTTTCTCACCTCTCGGACAGAGGTATCCCGAAATCTAGGGGGTGTGAGATAACCTTATCTGTCCGGACAGACAAGCTGAAACATTGCAGGGCCGTATCCAGAGACTAAAAATCACCGAGGCACATCTTTTCTAGGGGGGTCCGCGGGCATGCTCCCCCCCCCCCCCCCCCCCCCCCCCCCCGATACTTTTTTCGAGGGTGCGATTTGGCGTTTATTTGGGGTGTTCTTTCTTAAAATGCATACTTTAAATTTTCTAAAATTTTCTTGTAGTCATCATTCATCGGCGCTATATGATCTATTTTGTGTCGCAGTGCGGTAAAACGCAACTCATTCATCCTGTAAACCTGTAAACCAGAGATTGTATCATTAATACATTTTCATAAGGAAAAGTAACAGCGATAAATGCGTGTGATCCCCGAAGTCCTTTTTCGCTACAAACAAACATATCGCTATTAATCCTTTACCTCGTGGCCTGTTTCTAGTTGAACACTTAAATCAGGTTTAAGTAAAGCAGAATGCGTTTTAAGGCGGGGGTCCGGGGGCCTCCCCCGTAAAAAATGAAAATCTGAACTGAAATGATGAGCTCTGAAGTGTATTTGGGGCACTGAATGCGATTTATCTGATGTCGTGAACCATACAATTTTGTTCAAAGTTCCTTTATATTAGACGTAACATAATTGTATGACGAACAATGTTTTCTGCTAGAATTATTCAACTTAACTTTTAGACGTACGAGAGGTACCGTAGGCACCGTAAATTTCCGCTGCCAACTCTGTAGTCAAAATGACCCCCCCCCCCTTTGTTGAAATGGGGCCCTACCGATATACAGAGTAATTGCCCTTGTAGGTTGATAAAACAGTTTGGTAGACTGGTATGACAGTATAAGTTGATAAGCTCAAGCTCTCTCTCTTGCTCTCTTCCCCTCTCTCTCTCTCTTTCTTTCTCTCTCTCTCTCTCTCGCAAGCAAGCATAATTCAAATTTGTATTTTCGAATATATACCTCGCAAGCGTTTCGAAAGAACATTTGTATTGAATTACAATGTATGTCGAACGAGGAATAGTGTCGCCACATTGGCAGTAATGTGACGACCTCGAAATAATTTAATTTCAGACAGTTGTAAAATCATCTTATTCAAATCATATAACCATTGTATAATGAAAATGTTTGTGCATATAATGATTTGATGTCACAGGTGGTTTTATTGCATTCAATTTCTATTACATTATTAATGCATGCTGGTGTTGCATGCACTATATAATGTACACAAACACAATAAATTGTAATAAAACAATTTTAACTGCACTCCGCTATTGAAAACCAACACTTGATTTAGTTTATAGAGAAAATCAACAGCATTTCTTCTTTGTCCTTATGGGTAATTAGATGTAACAGCTTAGGAATCTCTCTCTCGTTCCTCTCTGTCATTTGTCTCTGTGTGTGTCTCTCTGTATATCTCTCTTTCTGTCTGTCTGGCTGTCTCTTTTGCATTACTTTCTCTGTCTCTCTCTCCATATATATACATGTATCTGGATTCGTGTTTGTTTCTGTCTCTCGCTTTATTTGTCTCTCTCTCTCTCTCTTTCTCTCTTGTCACTGTCTCTGTATAGCTCTCTCTTGTCATTCTGTGTATGTTTCTCTTTTTGTCTTTTCTATCTCTCTCCCTAGTATTTTATTCAAGAGACAAACTCTATGAATCCAGCATTTTTGCAGCCTGATCTTGATTAACCCATTACCCCATAAAAGCCTTTTTATGCCTCTAATTTATCCCTCCACTGAAGAATATAGGCCCATTCACAGAGTTATACTTTTGTATAATTCCGTGGCCCAATTTATACAGTTATGAATATGTTCTATAAGAAATATTTTCTGTACTCCAGCAGATGGTAGCTTAAAGCAGGCTGAAAGTAGTAACATATTTTCAAAAATAGAAATAGGTTATGGGGGAATGGGTTAAAACTGTTTGCAATGGTCATAATTACTGGTGACTTAATCCATAATTAGTTATCAACCAAACCATGTTTATTGATATAAACGCTATATACCCAACGCATCGTCATTAATGTCATGAGGAATCAGCTGGCCGCTGAGGTATAGTGGTTAGCATGCTGGACCGGCAATCCAGAGACCTGTGGTTCGATTCCAGGCCGCGGCGGCTGATTTTTCATCACGTCTTTTTCCGATATTTCTATCCAGCATTGAGTTCCCAAACAAGCATTTCATATATAACCCATTATCGGCTTGTTCAAGCAGTCAATCATACTGGGACACTTAGGGTATGCTAAGGGCGGCTTCTCTGTTCGGTTACGTAATGCCACGTTATTTGTAATGTGTGACATGACAGGTACATTTTTACAGTCTTAACTCTTACCAAGCTTTTTAATCCAGATTAATGCTTGATTTTTATACATTGTACCTCACTATTTACTTGGTCATTTTATTCTAAAGTAGAATCTATAAATAATTTATTTTCATTTGATTTATCGATGCTTTATAAAACGCATTTCCTATAATGAACGGTTGTGTATTATTAGGGTGTCGGTCCTACGATTAAACTCTGAGTGATTTGAATACATTTTTTAATAGATTTTTAACTTAATTTTCGAAAATTTCATTTTATTTTTGGTCACTTTTCAAAATTTCACCGAGGCAAGTGCCTCGGTGTGCCTCAGCGTGGCTACGGGCCTGCATTGTTTGTTATTGCCGTTGTCATGACGTCGTCATGCATGCATTTGCCCATTAACATATCCTCCTTGACATTACAGCCAAACTCTCGCTAACGAATCTGGTAAGTAGATCTATATTCAATTCATAAAGGCTATATAGTTAATAAATCAAGTGAGGTAACGGTTTTAAACAATAACACATGTGTTAATATATTAAGTTGTTGAAACTAGCATATTTCTTTTTTCTATATCCGTCCGCCATTCATGAGGCAAAGGCAAAAAACCAACTCACCACTGTATAGCAAGTTGAACGCGTTTTAAGGGTTGACGAGGTGAGAAAATAAATCTAACACCACAGTTGAGTGTCAGATGGATATCCCACCCTCGGTATGAAGATATTTAAGAACACTCGGCGGAGCCTCGTGTTTCTAAAATATCTTCAAACCTCGGGAGGGATATCCTTATCTGACACCAACTGTGGTGTTAGATTCACTATATGCTCTATAGCCGTGACGTCAAATGTTTGCCCTGCTTCACAAATGTTATATACTTGTGTCACTACAGTTGAATGTATTAACTCATTCAATCCTAGCGACTATTATACTCTTCATTTACAAACAATATACCTGTGGAGTATACTTGTACTATGCAAACAATGTAGACCCTGATTAGAGGGCTCCTTAAGGAGCCCTCTGATCAGGGTCTACACTGTTTGTCATTTTTCAATAAATTGTAAAAAAAAAAAAAAAAATCCTTCATAGTCAAAAATGGACTAGACTTTATTCGAAACTGGAATTTTCCATTGAAAATTTCAGGGGTGATTGGATTAAAGCAGGATATAATCCTGCTGGAAACTGCAACCTGACTTTATTACAATTATCATGTATGAGATTATACTTTAAAGACATTTCCTCAGTCCTTTGATGGACTCCCCCCTCCCCCCTCCCCCATAGTTGTGAAAGTAACTGTAAAAGCATGCAGCATAATATTTACCAATCTCAGTTTACCTGGTGAGACTTAGACTTACTCATACTATAGAGGTTTTTCAATGTTTATTTCTAACCAAACTATCTAATATAAAAGTCGGGCCTCACGGGATACGCTTCAGTGGTTCTTTGCTATTGGTAAACAGTGCACAAGACCCATGAGTATTGCATGGGAACTGCCTGAAAAGGTGATATCACCGAAAGTAGTTTATGAAATATTTTTAAACTGTTATCTGATGGCTTATATATTTATTCATTTACTATCTATTAATTACAATCAACAACCAACAAAGTTGTTTGCTTATTAGTACAGTAAAACCGGCCTTGTATGACCACTAAAACAAAGGCTACCGGTAATTGAATTATTAAAAGACTGTAACAGCTTAAAGCTCCTTCAGGAGCTCCTGTTTTACTGCCATCTTGCTTTAAACATTCACCTATCTTAAACACCTGCTAATTTAGCAGTTGTAATAGGGAAGTTTTACTGTAGTTACTTTCGGGGACAGATCCTATTACTAACACAGTGATAATTTTATGTGTGCATCCCAAGTCCTATACTCATTAAATTTGCAAGGGACTCATTGTTTAAAAAGTTGCGAGTCCCATGGACCCATAGCTTTTCTGTCCTTTATTAACCTATTTACTCATAAGCAAATAGTAGCTTAAAGCAAGTTGAAAATAAAGCAGAATGTGCCTTAAGGCACATTCTGCTTTACTTTCAACCTGCTTTAACTGGTCACCAGTCTTCTTAACTAGAGTTTAACTTTGCTCCTCAAGGACTCAATGTTAGTCTCAAGGACTCATTATTTTATAGAATGTGCATCCCGAGGACTCATTCATCTGATTTATAAAATTATAACTGCATACTGTATACCTGCTTTGTGACCTTGACCTACAGCCAGGTCAAGGCTAGTGTAGCTGTCTTCATTCTCCAGGGTAATGTCAGCCCCAAAGTCCAGCAATATCTTCACACAGGCAGGATGGTTATTATAGGCAGAATACATCAGTGAACTACTACCAGTCTGTAAAGATGGGCAAGAAACACATACAGTGGGAGAGGAGAATGTTCAATAGAGAAGACGTTATTCTTTCCCAATTAACACGTTTAACCCTTTACCTGATAGCCTATTTACAGTATTGAAGATACGTGACTACTTAAAGCAGGTTGAAAGTAAAGCAGAATGCGCCTTATGGCGCATTCTGCTTTACTTTCAGCCTGTTTTAAGCTATCATTTGTGCTAGAATATATAAAACTATTCCCTATAATATATATTCATGGCTGATTAATATGGAACTATTTTCTTCAGCGGAGGAATAAATCACATTCGCTAAAAGACGCTTCTATGGGGGAAAGGGTTACAGGGCTGCCATAAGTTGATATGAAAAATCCTAAGATTTCCAAATTTGCATTTTTCAAGTGCGAATTTACGAATCGTACCGTTACCCCCATAGCCTTTTTCTTGTTTTGTTGATAGGCGACTTCTTAAAGCAGGCTGTAAGTAAAGCAGAATGCGCCTTAGGGCACATTCTGCTTTACTTTCAGCCTGCTTTAAGCTACCATCTACTGGGGAAAAAATCCGGAGATTTAGGAAATATCCGGAGAAATGGCAGCCCTGGGGTTAAGGCTAGAACTACTATTTTCGATGCAAACAGTTTGGAGTCAGATCAGACTCCAAACTGTTTGCCACTCAGATTAAAATAGATAGTTAGAAATTGAAAGATGTAACTGTTGTCATTTTCTATATTTCTAGTACATTGTGTTGGCTTTTAAACAGCAAAGAGTGAAGTCTTCTCCACTGTAACCGTAAGTCAGGAACAAGAGGACCAGAGGCCTACATTTTACTCACCTGAGGACATTGTACCATAGAAGCTGACTGGGCAAGACAATATTTTGATATAGCTATGACCCAGGGGCCATATTTTGAATTAATCTTGGAAGATTTTTAAAGATTTTCTTATGCATTAAAAGTTGTCTATAGGGTCATGTTAGACAAACTGATCCCACAACAAGGGGAATAACTCTAGCCAAAAATTAGCCAACATGATTTATTTTTCTCTGAGCGATTTATTTTTCTTCAAACAATTTGTGGCCCAACCAGATGCAGGGTTACCCAGCATCTGATCTGGCTCCAAACTGCTTGCAATGGCAATAATTATCTAATCCATTACCCCATAAGTTCACCTTTTTACTCAACTAATAATAATTCACTGAAGAAAATAGTTCCAGTTTATACAGTCAAGAATGTGCATCATTAGAAATATGTTTTATATTCTAGAAGCTGGTGGCTAAAAGCAGCCTGAAAGTTAAGCAGAATGCACCTTAACCCTTTACCTGATAACCTGTTTCTTGTATTGAAGACAAGTGACCACTTAATGCAGATTGAAAGTAAAGCAGAATGCGCCTGAAGGCGCATTCTGCTTTACTTTCAACCTGCTTGAAGCTACCATCTTCAAGAATATAGAAAATATTTCTTATAATACATATTCATGACTGTATAAATTGGATCTATTTTCTTCAGTGAAGGAATAAATTAAATGTGCTAAAATGGGCTTCTATGGGGGAAAGGGGTAAGGTGCATACTGCGTTTTTTCAACCTGCTTTAAGTGGTCATCTGTCTTCCAAACTAGAAACAGGTTGTGAGGTAATGGGTTAAATCAGGCTGAAGGTAAAGCAGAATGTGCCTTAAGGCACATTCTGCCTTACTTTAAACCGGCTTTAAAGGGACTCGCAACCGGATGGTGTACTTGTCAAAATAAAATAAAATACTCAAATAAAAGCAAATTTGTGGCATTATTTGGCTTCTGACATTAAAAAAATATGATCAGTCCAAAAAAAGTCTCAAGAATTGTCACCGAATCTTAATTTTTTTAGATATTTTCCATCGTTTTTCTATAGCGTCAGCTAACGGTATAGTTGTTGTTGTTGCATCTCTACACGGGCTCAGACATAAACCCGAGCCGAATATGTATAAATCAATCGCTACCAGTGAAGTACGTTAATTCGCTACCATATAGATAGAGAGCCCCAGTAGCCGCGTGGTTAAGGCGTTTGCCTTTGTTTTCATGTTTGTCTCCGCATGGAGGTTCACGGGTTCGAATCCCACCAGAGCTTCTTCCTTTTTTTTTTTTGAAATGCATTTTTTAACAGAATTTATTATCCAAAACTAAATCTTACCCATTTATATAAGCATTTGACATATATTTACAAATTATTATTTTTAATGCTAAATCCGGTTGTGAGCCTCTTTAAGTGGTCATCTGTCTTCCAAACCAGAAACAGGTTGTGGGGTAATGGGTTAAGCACAAATGCATTTATTGGGAAGGAACTAGGTCTTTCCCATTGAATCTGCCAAATGGCATTCCCATTATAATGAGCAATGGTTTTTTTTCCATTAGAAAAATCTGGTAATGAAAATAAAATAAAATTCTGCACAGTCATTATAATTCTAATCTGTACTAAATCAATCCGATTGTTTACTCTGCATGTAGGGTAAATGTTTCGTCTGCACCGTTTTTTTCAACTGTTCTTAAACTAGAAGTTTTCAAAATTTGTTTTCAAAACAGAGTCCGGGTGTCAAACAGTTTGGGTCCTGATGAGACGCTGCGTGATGCAGCATCTCATCAGGATCCAGACTGTTTACAAAGGTTACCATGGTTTTGCCGCTAGCATGCTAACAGCTAATGGTAGGGTGTCAAGAGGAATTTAATTTACCTTCTTCATTAATTTCTCACAGTTGTTTGTAAATTATGTTCTAGATAATATGGAGATGATGTGAAATGCAGTACAAAAAATATACAGTGAAACTCCTCTAAACCGGACATGTGTGGGGACAACAAAACATTTGCATTAGAGGGGTTTCGGTTTAGAGGATTTTTTACCCATAGCTTGTTTCTTGTATGGAAGGTAGCTGACCACTCAAAGCATGTAGAAAGTAAAGCAGAATGCGCCTTAAGGTGCATTCTGCTTTACTTTCAATCTGCTTTAAGCTATCATCTGCTAGAATATAGAAAATATTTCGAATGATATACAGTTGCTGGCCATAAAAAAGGTTCCACCCTGGAAATCTGTCATATGTTTTTGATGTATTTTAGCTGTGTAAGGTAAACAGGAACCTGTTGATTAACTTAAAGTCACTAAAGGTAAATATCTATCAAAAGCTGAATTAATTTCTGATTAGACAGAGAGGTGAAATTTTTAATTACTTCTGATTTGATTCTGTTGCTAAGCAACTTTAGAACACTAGTGAAAATCTATGACTAGTTTTCTTAACAGTGTTGCCATGGCAACACGAACGCCACATGGCACCATGACATGCTATTTTTTAAAAAGAGAAATCATTAATGATTATTAAATATTTGGAATTGTACAGCTAAATCAAATCTTAGTAAAATGGCATAAGTGTAATAATGAAACAGGAGTTGTTCAATAACCATCTCCATTGCTTTCTATAGGATTAACATAGGAAGGGATGGATATGGAGTTTTCAACAACGTAAGTTTCATTTTTACACATCTGTCACTTTACTGAGTAGAGATCACTCAGGAAGTCCTTAACATAAAATATAAAAGGTACTTCCAAAACCTTTCCAGATTGGAGTTAAAAGCTGGCTGTAAGTAAAGCAGAATGTGCCTTTAATAGGAACATTTTGCTTCACTCTCAACCAGCATTAACCCTTTACTTGATAGCCTATTTCTAGTACTTAAGATAGGTGACTACTTAAAGCAGGTTGAAAGTAAAGCAGAATGCGCCTGAGGGCGCATTCTGCTTTACTTTCAGCCTGCTTTAAGCTATCATGTGCTATAATATAGAAAATATTCCCTATAATACATATTAATTACTGATTAAATTGGAACTATTTTCTTCAGCGGATGAATAAATCATATCCGCTAAAAGGCGCTCCTATTGGGGAAAGGGTTAATGGGTAACCTGTTTCAAAATAAGAGAAGGCTATGTGGCAAGAGGGTTTAACCCCTTACCCCATAAATATCCCTTTTTACAACTTTAATTTATTCCTCCACTGAAGAAAATAGTTACAATTTATACAGTCAGGAATATGTAGTATAAGAAATATTTTCTATATTCTATCAGACAATAGCTTAAAGCAGGCTGAAAGTAAAACAGAATGTGTCCTAAGGCACATTCTGCTTTACTTTCAACCTGCTTTAAGTAGCCACCTGTTTTCAAAACTAGAAACATGTTATGGGGTAATGGATTAATGAGGGAAAGGTCCTTTACCTGACAGCCTGTTTTTCTAGTTTTGAAGACAAGTGACCACTTAAAGAAGGCTTAAGGTGCATTTTGCTTTACAGTAAGCATGCTTTAAGCTACTATCTTCTGGATATTGAAAATATTTCTTATAGTACATATTCATGACTGTATAGAGTAGAATTATTTTCTTTCTTCAGTGGAAGAATAAATTAAATGCGTAAAATATCTTATCTTCAAAAGTAAAGAGTTAAACACAGGCTTTAACCCATGAATACCCCATTTTAGGTCTTTTATCTATACCTCCCCTTAAATAAGTAGTTCCGTTTTTACAGTCATGAATATGTACCAAAAGAGATATATTTTTCTATATCCAAATAGATGGTAGCTTAAAGCAGGCTGAAAAAAAGCAGAATTCCCCCTAAGGCGCAATCGCCTTTGCTTTCAAACAGCTTCAAGTGGTCATCTGTCTTTAAAGCTATAAATAGGCTATGAGGTAATGGGTAATTGGGTAATTAGTATGGCTTTACCTCATCTACGTAGTTCATATCCATGCCAAGTTTCAGCAACAATTTCACAATCTCACTGTAACCATAGCAACTGGCAAACAAGATCGCATTTTCACCATGGTTACCCACTTTGTCCAGGCTGACTCTCATGTCAAGCAGGTACTGGACTGTTAGAACTTGACCATTGGCACAGGCCCAGAGAAGAGGTGTGTAACCATAGTCATCTGGCTTATCTAGGTCGGTACCTGAAAATACAGTGGCAAAGATTTGATTCTACCTCGATCAAACCATACAAATCCTTTCCTCCATACGATATTTCTTCCTTCACATACAGTGGAGAAGACGTTAATCTTTCCCAATAAATGTGTTTACCCTGAAACTATTATTTCCATTGCAAACAATTTGGAGCAAGATCAGACTCCAAACTGTTTGCCACTCAGACTAAAATAAATGGTCAAGTTGTCATTTTTTTTTCATCTTAGTGCATTGCCTTTCGTTTGTGTTCAACTCATTGAGCCCTAGTGAGGCTTATATGTGTCCTTTACCAAATGTGTACCTGTGAAGTGTACATTTGTCCTATGCAACCAGTGATGTCCCTGAACAGAGGGCTCCTGCAGGAGCACTCTAATCAGGGACTTCACTGTGTGTCATTTTGTAATGTATTACAAAATACAAACCCTTAATAGTCTAAAATGGACCAGCCTTTATTGCAAACTGGAATTGTCCATGGGAAGTTTCAGGGGATAATAGTTAAACGGGAAAGAATAATGTAAGTACAGCCTACATAACAAAATGATCATGTTGAAAACAAGTAGCAGAGCACCAGATAAGGGTAGATTTTCAAATACTAAAATCTTTATTTCTGAATTAAACCCTATGGTGTCACTACTCATTAGAATCGTCTCCTCGAGACGATTCTAATGAGTAGTAACACCATAGAAAATGTTGGATTTGTTGAAATAACTACCTCTTATCTGGAGCCATTTAGCTTATAGCACCATGAAAATAAAGAGGAAGGCTTCTAGTATAGAGGCTTTTTCAGCTTTACATTCATCTTCTTTCAAGTAATTTATACTTTCTAGTTAATAGTTTTGAAGACACAGACAACTTAACCCATTACCCAATAGCCTGTTTCTAGTTTTGAAAATAGGTGACTACTTAAAGCAGGTTGAAAGTAAAGCAGAATGCGCCATATGGCACATTTTGCTTTACTTCCAGCCTGCTTTAAGCTATTACCTGCTAGAATAATGAAAGTATTAAATATGACACATATTAATTACGGTATATATTGGAACTATTTTCTTCAGGGGATGAATAAAATGAATGTGCTAAAAGTCACTTCTATAAGGGAAAAGGTTAAAGCAGTTTGAAAGCAAAGAAGAATGTGCTTTACATTCAGCCTACTTTAAGCTACCATCTGCTGGTATATAGAGCATATTTCTTTATCTTGTTATGTGCATATTTATTATTGTACAAATTAGAACTAGTTCCTTCAGTGGAGGAATAAATCAAAAGTGTAAAAAGGTGTTTTATGGCATAATGATTTAAAGAGAGTTTTAGATTTTCACTTCTGTTTAAGGAGAAAAGGGATATGATATGCTCTGTGCTTTGCAGTTTTTAACAAAAAAATATTTTTTCTATCATACAGTAGTGAAAACATTATTCTTTCCCACTTAAAGCATTTATGCTAAAATTATCATTTCCACTGCAAACATTTTGGAGCTAGATCAGACAGTGGGTAACCCTGCCTCTGTTCAGGCTCCAAACTGTTTGCTATTAGTATTAAAACAAGAGGGCCATGGCCCTAAATTCGCTCACCTGAGGGCATTGAAGTTTGTACCTAAGTTGACTGGGCAAGACAACATTTTAATATAGCTATAAATGGAGTTATCTTCCGGACAAGAAAACATGACAAAAGTGAATTTTGTTGCCAAGCTTATGACCCTTATCCATGACACATCCTCTTATCAAGCTATTTCCATTTCCAGTAAATGATAATTATTTCTCTAGCGTCAGCAGAACTGGAGTTATTTTCCTGACAATAAAATATGACAAAGGGGAAAAACAAAATATTGCTGCCCTTGTGCATGGCATTTTCTCTCATCAGTTTCTTTCCATACATAAAATTTCATTACAATAGCATCAGTAGAACTGGAGTTGTCTTCTTGACAAGAAAATATCACAAAGGGAAATAACTCAAAAAACAATGATGTCAGAGTTATGGCCTTTGCAAATGGCACTTCCTCTCATTAGGCTCTTTCCAAATAGGCAATTTCATTTTACCCATTACCCCATAGCCTGTTTCTAGTTTTGAAAATAGGTGGCCACCTACAGCAGGTTGAAAGTAAAGCAGAATGGGTCTTAATGCACACTTTGCTTTACTTTCAAACTGCTTTAAGCTACCATCTACTAGGATATAGAAACTTATTTTGCATCTTACATTTTCATGAATGTTTAAAGGGGAATTATTTTCTTAAGTGGAGGAATAAATCAAAGGCCTAAAAATGCACATTTATGGGGTAATGGGTTAACAAACGTCAGTATTTATGGGTGGAAAGGGTTGAATCCTGGACAAGAAAAAATGACAAGACATACAGATAACTGTGACAAAACCAATATTAAACATATGTATAAATATGGCATAAGACATAATTACATAACTGTCAGTGGATCACTTCCAGATCCTGTTTCTCTAAGTATGAAGCAGACTGAACCATTTCTAAACTTTAGCAGACAACGTGTTCAGCTGACAGGCCTGATCACTGAGGTCAAATATTATGCAATAGTTGGAGAGTACCGTAGCATTAGCAGCTGCTGGGGGCTTACCCTTACCAGACTGAAATGATGTCTGCTAAATACCTACTGTATGTGAAAAATGTACAATTTTTTTTTTAGAAAATGTTAAGTTGGTAAATGAGTGGCAAATAGTTTGGATCCAGATTAGATGCAGCATTATGTTGCATCTGATCTGGATCCAAACTGTTTGCAAATATTGGCTATTTGCCCATAGTATATTAAGGGTAACTCAGGTAAATACAGTTCTGCTTAAATCAAAAATACTGTGAAACCTGCCTAGAGCAGCACTTAAACTGTGCAGGGTGGTGTCAAATGTGACCCTATGGATTTCATTTTAACAAACTACAGAGGGATCCACCAGGAGATTCTACTGTACAAATATCAAAGCTTAGGGCCTAGTAGTTTTGGGCAAGAAGATTTTTTAAAGTTTTTTGCTTTTTTGCTTTTTCAAGCAGAGTTTGTGCTTTTTTCCTTTCATTTGAACAACTTCTGTAGAGAAGCATCCAAGGAACATCATGAGCAGTTTGAACTCTCCCTACAATCGTCGGGTTCAGAGGAGATGTCGTTTGAAGTAAATGTGAACGGACAGACGGACAGACGTACTACGGACGGTGAGCGGTCACAATAGCTCACCTTGAGCCTTTAGCTCAGGTGAGCTAAAAAATAGTAAGAATTTTGTTTGCATTCATTTGCGTTTACACAGGAACAAATAAAATTTTCTCCACTGTATGTTTATGTAAAACAAGTGACTCCCAGATCAAGGCCAATTTTCGACCCGGGGCTTTTATTTGAAACAATCTTAAAAGAAATAGGTCATACTTAATGATAAATGACTAAGCTCTGGGCCTTTTGTCATGACAACCAGATATCTAAAATTCTTAAACCCATTACCCTATAGCCTGTTTCTTGTATTGAAGATAGTTGACCACTTAAAGCACATTCTGCTTGACTTTCAGCCTGCTTTAAGCTACCATCTTCTAGGATATAGAAAAGATTTCTTATTATACATACTCATGACTATATAAATTGGAAGTTTTTTCTTTAGTGGAGGAATAAATTAAAAGTGTAAAAAGGCATATTTATGGGGTAATGGGTTAAAAAACATTTTATAATAGTCTTGCCTTGATCAGCTTCATGTTTCAGCTGCAGTAGTTCTCCTTGCGCTGCCATCTGGTGAATGTTGATACCTAAAATATAATGAGTTATACACAATCAACACTTTCTTAAACCATTACTCCATAGATACACATTTTTATGCATTTAATTTATTCCTCAAAGGAGGTAAAAGGGAGTATTTATGTAGTAAAGGGTTAAGACTGTATTTTCAGTGAGGAAAAGACAGAAACTAGATCTATAACCAAAAAAATGCATGTAATATCAGGGCCGTATCCAGAGACTAAAAATCACCGAGGCACATCTTTTCTAGGGGGGTCCGCGGGCATGCTCCCCCCCCGGTACTTTTTTCGAGGGTGCGATTTGGCGTTTATTTGGGGTGTTCTTTCTTAAAATGCATACTTTAAATTCTAAAATTTTCTTGTAGTCATCATTCATCGGCGCTATATGATCTATTTTGTGTCGCAGTGCGGTAAAACGCAACTCATTCATCCTGTAAACCAGAGATTGTATCATTAATACATTTTCATAAGGAAAAGTAACAGCGATAAATGCGTGTGATCCCCGAAGTCCTTTTTCGCTACAAACAAACATATCGCTATTAATCCTTTACCTCGTGGCCTGTTTCTAGTTGAACACTTAAATCAGGTTTAAGTAAAGCAGAATGCGCTTTAAGGCGGGGGTCCGGGGGCCTCCCCCGTAAAAAATGAAAATCTGAACTGAAATGGTGAGCTCTGAAGTGTATTTGGGGCACTGAATGCGATTTATCTGATGTCACTGAACCATACAATTTTGTTCAAAGTTCTTTTATATTAGACGTAACATAATTGTATGACAAACAATGTTTTCTGCTAGAATTATTCAACTTTTAGACGTACAAGAGGTACCGTAGGCACCGTAAATTTCCGCTGCCAACTCTGTAGTCAAAATGACCCCCCCCCCCCCCTTGTTGAAATGGGGCCCTACCGATATACAGAGTAATTGCCCTTGTAGGTTGATAAAACAGTTTGGTAGACTGGTATGACAGTATAAGTTGATAAGCTCAAGCTCTCTCTCTTCCCCTCTCTCTCTCTCTTTCTTTCTCTCTCTCTCTCTCTCTCTCAAGCAAGCAAGCATAATTCAAATTTGTATTTTCTCTCTCTCTCTCTCTCTCTCTCTCAAGCAAGCAAGCATAATTCAAATTTGTATTTTCGAATATATACCTCGCAAGCGTTTCGAAAGAACATTTGTATTGAATTACAATGTATGTCGAACGAGGAATAGTGTCGCCACGTTGGCAGTAATGTGACGACCTCGAAATAATTTAATTTCAGACAGTTGTAAAATCATCTTATTCAAATCATATAACCATTGTATAATGAAAATGTTTGTGCATATAATGATTTGATGTCACAGGTGGTTTTATTGCATTCAATTTCTATTACATTATTAATGCATGCTGGTGTTGCATGCAATATATAATGTACACAAACACAATAAATTGTAATAAAACAATTTTAACTGCACTCCGCTATTGAAAACCAACACTTGATTTAGTTTATAGAGAAAATCAACAGCATTTCTTCTTTGTCCTTATGGGTAATTAGATGTAACAGCTTAGGAATCTCTCTCTCGTTCCTCTCTGTCATTTGTCTCTGTGTGTGTCTCTCTGTATATCTCTCTTTCTGTCTGTCTGGCTGTCTCTTTTGCATTACTTTCTCTGTCTCTCTCTCCATATATATACATGTATCTGGATTCGTGTTTGTTTCTGTCTCTCGCTTTATTTCTCCCTCTCTCTCTTTCTCTCTTTCTCTCTGTCACTGTCTCTGTATAGCTCTCTCTTGTCATTCTGTGTATGTTTCTCTTTTTGTCTTTTCTATCTCTCTCCCTAGTATTTTATTCAAGAGGCAGACTCTATGAATCCAGCATTTTTGCAGCCTGATCTTGATTAACCCATTACCCCATAAAAAGCCTTTTTATGCCTGTAATTTATCCCTCCACTGAAGAAAATAGGCCCAATCACAGAGTTATACTTTTGTATAATTCCGTGGCCCAATTTATACAGTTATGAATTTGTTCTATAAGAAATATTTTCTGTACTCCAGCAGATGGTAGCTTAAAGCAGGCTGAAAGTAGTAACATATTTTCAAAAATAGAAATAGGTTATGGGGGAATGGGTTAAAACTGTTTGCAATGGTCATAATTACTCGTGACTTAATCCATAATTAGTTATCAACCAAACCAGGTGCAGTATGTTTATTGATATAAACGATATATACCCAACGCAGCGTCATTAATGTCATGAGGAATCAGCTGGCCGCTGAGGTATAGTGGTTAGCATGCTGGACCGGCAATCCAGAGACCTGTGGTTCGATTCCAGGCCGCGGCGGCTGATTTTTCATCACGTCTTTTTCCGATATTTCTATCCAGCATTGAGTTCCCAAACAAGCATTTCATATATAACCCATTATCGGCTTGTTCAAGCAG
Organism: Gari tellinella; assembly: GCA_922989275.2. Lineage (NCBI taxonomy): Eukaryota > Metazoa > Mollusca > Bivalvia > Cardiida > Psammobiidae > Gari > Gari tellinella. The sequence goes on from OV277871.1 coordinate 31,080,183, forward strand.
TCAATCATACTGGGAAACTTAGGGTATGCTAAGGGCGGCTTCTCTGTTCGGTTACGTAATGCCACGTTATTTGTAATGTGTGACATGACAGGTACCTTTTTACACTCTTAACTCTTACCAAGCTTTTTAATCCAGATTAATGCTTGATGTTTATACATTGTACCTCACTATTTACTTGGTCATTTTATTCTAAAGTAGAATCTATAAATAATATATTTTCATTTGATTTATCGATGCTTTATAAAACGCATTTCCTATAATGAACGGTTGTGTACATGTATTATTAGGGTGTGGGTCCTACGATTAAACTCTGAGTGATTTGAATACATTTTTTAATAGATTTTTAACTTAATTTTCGAAAATTTCTTCATTTTATTTTTGGTCACTTTTCAAAATTTCACCGAGGCAAGTGCCTCGGTGTGCCTCAGCGTGGCTACGGGCCTGAATATTCTATAATTCATGTAGAGACCGACAAGGCGATGACATTGGTTCCTGATATCCCATCACCAACAGTAGATGACAGAAATTATCCCCAGCCTACTGTAAAATAACATGCACACCTCTCGAAATTGTCCTTCTCAAGAAAGTCTAAACTCTGGGTTTTATAATCCTTTATTGGAGATGTCTGAGATAAAACCTTAAAAATCAAATCCGTCCCTCATACTGTAGCTTGTTTTCAGCATTAAAAAGAGGTGATTGCTTAACCCTTAGCCTGCCACTCACGACTATAGCTCCATATGCAAACAGCTTGGATCCGGATGAGACGCCGAGTAACTCGGCGTCTCATCCGGATCCAAGCTGTTTGACACTGGGACAACATTTTCAGCAATTTTGAGCAACTTTGAAGCACTTTGAAACTTGAAGCAGACGAGAAATATAGCAGACAACAATTTATTTGGCGGGCTAAGGGTTAATGCAGGCTTGTTATAATGCAGAGAGAGTTCATCTTTACTTTCAGTCTGCTTTAACCTGCTACAATGGAGAAGACTTTATTCTTTCTCATTTAACCCTTTCCCACATAGCATATCTCTAGTATTTAATATAGGTGTCCACTTAAAGCAGGTTGAAAGTAAAGCAGAATGCGCTTTAAGCACATTCTGCTTTACTTTCAGCCTGCTTTAAGCTATCATCTGCTAGAGTATAAAAACTATTTTGTATTATACATATTTATGATTGTATAAATTGGAACTATTTTTTTCAGGGCAAGAATATAATGAATGCTCTAAAAGGCGCTTCTATGGGGGAAAGGGTTAAACGCATACGAAATGTAAACGTATTGCACATAAAACGTAGATCATTACAATTTTTTTACTCTTCCCACTATTTATTTTAATCTGAGTGGCAAACAGTTTGGAGCTTGATCAGGCGCCGGGTTACCCGACTTATGATCTGGCTCCAAACTGTTTGCAATAGAAAACATAGGTTTATTGCTAAGAACTTTATTGGGAAAGAATAACCTCATCTCCATCGTACCTGTCAAGATATTTAAGAAATAACAAATTCGTAGGTGTTCATTACCGTGCATTAGATCACAGTTAGGAGTTGAGATGTGGAGTCATTAGATCATGAGGCCTTTAGGCCGGGTGATCTAATTACCCACATCTTAACGACTAACTGTGATCTTATGCACGGTAATGGACACCTACGACTTTGTTATTTTAATTCTAACGTGACTTTTATAATAAAAATACTATTTATGTATTACGCATATGGAGCAAATGGAACAGCGGATGGAAACGCAGCGCGTGTATTTCATTATCGCGGCGTTATATACGTTTCTCGGTATTCTTTGTCTTTATTACGTAGGTTTCGAGACGTGTTAGAATTAAGACTTATTAAATTTTAATTCTAGCGCGACTTTAATTTTAAAAATACTATTTATGTACATGTATTACGTGTATGGGGCAAATGGAACAGCGGATGGAAACGCCGCGAGTGCAGTTCATTATCGCGACGTAATATACGTTTCTCAGTATTCTTTGTCTATATGCCGTAGTTTTCGAGTCGTGTTAGAATGGAAAATATTTTCTGTCCAGATAAATCAATCAACATTCTGATACAAGAGGGCCATGATGGCCCTATATAGATCACCTGAGGAATTATTGTGTAAATTGTGTTATACTAAATGCAAACTTAAGTTACTATTTGAGCATAAAGGTAAATTATGGAAATTATATTAACAATCTTGGTAGAGGACCATAAGGCAAAACTACATGTCAAGTATAAAAGATCTTACGGATTCAGAGAAAAAAGATCGGGTTCCCCCAAGAAAGCGTTGACTCGTCTGGGTGAGACGTTAAAACGTTACAAGAAGACAAGAGAAAAAGATCTTTAAAGGTTTTCCCATGTAAAACTGATAAGCCCGGGGCAGGCCATTTTTGACCAGGGGTCATATTTGAACAATCTTAGTAAAGGTTCACAACATGATGCTACCTATAGGACTTATGGTTATTGACAAGAACATTTTTTAAGTGTTGACTTTGGTTGTCAATATCGTGTAAATACGGAAAATAACCACATCGTCTGGCGGCCAAGTTTTTTAACTAATCAACTATAGTTGGTTAAATCAAGTTTGGTTAAAATTGGGTGATTGGTATTAGAGAAGAAGTTGCTCACATGAACTAAGTAACGCTTTCTCACTCCTTTTTATGCCTCTACCTATTCTTCATGGCTATACCTCCTCACGCTTCAACCTCTGAAATCTTTTAACTCTAGTCACACATATTTGCGTCAATTGCATACAGCTTACCTGTGATAGGAACACTTGTCCTATACAAACAGTATAGACCCTGATCAGAGGGCTCCTTAAGGACAGTAAACAATGTAGACACTGATCAGTTAACCGATTACCCCATAGCCTGTTTCTAGTATTGAAGATAGGTGGCCACTTAAAGCAGGTTAAAAGATTTAAGCTACCATCTTTTAGAAAATAAAAATTATTTCTTATGATATATATTCATAACTGTATAAATTGGAACTATTTTCTTCAGTGCAGAAATAAATTAAAGGTGTTAAAAGGCGTATTTATGGGGTAATGGGTTAATAATGAATAATATGAAATGTTCTAACATCCAGACATATGGCTACTGAAAGAAGACTGAATGTAAAGCAAAAACCTTCTTGAAGGAAACTTCTTCTTTATGTTCAGTCTGCTATAACTAGGCACCTACATATATCCTAACCACTGAAAACAATGTGTGAAAGATTTAAATAATATGTATTTTCAGTCACTCAGTACCTTATAGTAAAGAAACAAAATGAACATCAAATGTCAACTGTTCTTGCTTCTTCCTAAGATTTGGTTTACTCTTACAATGCTGAGTTTTCAAATGAGCTCATCTATAAACTCATTGGACCCTAGCAACGAGTTAGTATACTTGTCCTTTTACAGACAGTACACCTATGAAGAGTACATTTGTCCTACATGTAAACAGTGTAAACCCACTTCAGAGGGTTCCTGAGCCTTTGGATCAGAGTCTGCACTGTCTTATATTACAATATATTTCAATATTGTTACACCCCTTGTATTTAGCAGTAATATCTATGGCATTTGGCATTGTAGACAAACTCAGATGCAGACAGAGTCTGTGATGACTGGTGCCTGGTCTGTACATTGTTGCAATGCAGTAAGGCAGGTTATGTCATGACATGGCTCAATTGTTATTTAAACTGACGCTGTATGGGGTTTGTTGTCAAATATCAAAGATATGACAAACACTACAGTGCTGACCTTGATCAGATGAGCTCAGCCTCTGATCTGGTTTAACTCTGCAAAGGATGGGTATATTCTACTTGAGCAAGCCCTGCAAGAGTTACATCAATATAAACAATTTGAAACAAGGGAAGAAACTCCTGCAACCCACAATCTGGATGCCTCTAACAGTTAACTTACTTTGGAAAACTGGTGTAGCGGTCTGAACATTTCCTCTTTGGATATTTGTCATCACAGTTGCCGGCTGAGGACAAAAAATAATTTTATATTAATATCATAGCACAAGAAAAAAGAGAGAGTTTTGAAATCTAAAAGCTTTATGCCTCAATCAAACTCTAGATAACAATTAAGCATTTGAAATGTCCGTTTGAAACAGTTCAAAAGAGTAATCACAACAAATAATTTGGTGGCGACTGTGGACAGACAAAAAATAAAACAACAATGTTTTACTACTCCTTATCAAGTTGATGCAGCATTCTTAGAATGAAAAAAACAATAACTTATTTGTTTCTTTTAGGAAACCACTGATACAGTGAAAATGTGGATGTTCTTCTCCTTTAAAGCACAAACAAAACACACAACCCAATGCAATACAATATAGAAAATTACAGTCTTTTGAAATGTTCAAAGCTTCAATTTAGTCTGAAGGGCAATTTTTTTTCTGAATTAATACAGATACGTTTAGAGAATAAAAACCTCTAATATGATATCTCTTGAAGCAAGAACAGATCATACCTTGAACAGCAGGTGACCATTTAATTAACCCTTTTACTCCCTTCTCCTGCCAATTACGGATATTGGCTCTTTTTGAAAACAGTGTAGGCCAAAATCAGACAGCTCCTTAAGAAACTGTCTAATCGGGGTCTGCACCGTTTTCGAATAGGATCAGTTTTTTCAGTGGACTTTGGGCAGATTGGGTTACACTGTTAATGCCACCTGTATTGTATTGAAGACTTACCCTAACTGGTGTTTCATGTCTCTTGGCTTTGTTAGGTGACACAGATCCACCTATAAAATGAAAACCATTTAAACATAAACAAAATGCAATGCAGTTAAATATAGAAAATAACAATTTTTAGAATTTTCTAATGATTTATTCGAATAGGAGTGACAAATAGTTTGCAATGGAAATAATAGTTAAAGCATATATATACACGTTTATTGGGAAAGAATAATGTCTTAGAACTAAACTGTAAATTGCTATTTGCCTATAAGGGTTTATACTATATAACATTATAAATTAATATGTTCACTGAGCATTAAATTTAAAGTAAACCAGTGGAAAATGTCCGGCTCAGGTTGGAACTTGGACTATTAGCTTATAACCCACAACCACCTAATCTCTGCACTCTACAAACAGGCGTAACTGGGCAGCCAGTGAGGGTAGGCTAGACGTCCGGAATAAATTTCTTTCAGGAAACATAACTGCTTTATATGTGGGTTGGAGCCTGGGTATATTTAAAACAAGTTGAAACAAACCTAAATGCATTTAATTTTCCAAAAACAAAAGAAAGCATTAACAAATCACATGCATATAAAGGAATTGAATTACCTTTACCCAAGACCGACATTCGCATCCGCCATTTTAATTGGTTATTGACTCTGCTGCCCTGACTTTGTCACTATTAGATTAGGACACAGGACATTTCTGTTGATTTTATTACAATTTATGCATGTAAATATCAACTGAATGTTATAATTAGAAATTGAAGATCAAATGCCGAAAGAATTTCAAATGGATGGTATGATACAAATATGTTGATTATCGCCATACTTATTATCACAGCCGTATCTCAAAGTATTGTCGCTAGCAGCAAACTGTGAATGCATAGGAAATAACAAAGTCATGCAAACAAAATCCATTGTTAAGCATCGGCATAAAGTCGCATCTGGAGTAAAAGTTTGAGTAATAAAAGTATTTATGAAGGTCATTATACATAGAAAAAAGTAAGACCTGTCCATTACCATAGTTCCCTGTGAAATTCTAAGTCGGAGATATTTCTCTGACATAAGGAAATCAATTAAAAATTGATACCTTCAAACATAGACGTCATGTACATGCTCGAAAGTATCAGTTTAAATAGCGAAATGTACAGGTATTCTATCATCAATTAAAATACCTGCAAGAGTGCGGTTCTCCTACTAGGTGGGGGAAATAATACGGCAACAACAACAACAATGGCGGATGCGAACGTAGCTCATAGTGGCGGTAAATTAATTTCTTAAAGTGTGACTTGTTTCTGTTCTCACTGATTTTCTTAAGTTCAAAATTGTTTGCCATATATATCCAGGCACTAACTCACGTAAATTATGCAGTATATGCTCTGACAAAATCTATTCCTGACGACTAGCCTACTCTCACAGGGCAGGCTAGCCATCCGGAACAGGACAGATAGTTACTTCCTATTTGTAAGGAAGTGACTAGGGGTACGTGACTGTTCCTCTAATATTTGAAATTAGCGGTACGGTCACGTACCCCTAGCGAGCCCTATGAGGGTTGACTAGGGGTACGCGAGTCCAAAGGCACTGTATAGCAACACTTTATTGTGTCTGTAGATACGTTAATATCGATGATAATGTTAATAACAACTCATTTTAACCTTCTTTTCTGACTGTTTAACGCAGAAAAGCAAAGAAACTTCATCCAAAAAATCCAATCTGCATTGTTTTTCACGGCAGCGTAAACTATACCTATGAATAAAGAACGTTCACACATTTTTACAAACATGTATAAATATCCAATACCAGCTTTGTTTAGAATAATTGCACTGTTCAATTGCGAACAACTGTCAAACATGTTTTTCGAGTTGATTTGTGCAGGCAAACTTACATGTTTCGACCAGCAAACTTACATGTTTCGATACTTGATGGGAGCCGAAGCTTCGATAGTTTTTATTTTCTTAGATCTACCACTTTATATTCAACGCTAAGTTAGGAAGCTACATCAGCGGTAATTTCGAACATGCTAATTATATTAACTTACCTTTTAATCAAATTTTTAAGAAAAAAACTTAACATTGGTCACGGATTTTCAGATATCGGGCGTATCTCACGATAATTAACGCTATACATGTATGCGGAATACATCTATTCTCATCGCAGCTGCCGTGAGAACAAGTTGGGTGGAAAATATTTGTCGAAGTTTCTCTGTTTTTCTCCATTAAATATCCACAAGATAAGTTAGAAATGAGAGATTATTAATATTAGCATCAATAAAACGTATCTGAAGGCAAACTAATAAGTTGCTACATAGTTTAAATGACTCACGTACCCCTAGTCAACCCTCACAGGACTCGCTAGGGGTACGTGACCGTACCGCTAATTCCAAATATTAGAGGTATGGTACGGTCACGTACCCCTAGTCACTACCTATTTGTAATGGCTACCAATAGACCGCCATGATAGCTTAGTTCAATGGTAGAGTGCCGGACAAGTGTTTATGTGGTCGTGTGTTCTAGTCCAACTTTGGGCAGAAAGTTTTCCTCCTGTTTCACTTTAATACCACTGGACCAAGTCCGCCAGAATTATTAACTAAAATATTATGAATCAGGATAAAACTGAAAAACAATCATTGAATGATAGAGCCAATGTAGTTTAATTATACCTTCTGCAAGCACTGAAGCCACTTCCAAGTCATTCAACTCTTGATCACTGTCAATTGGAGATACGAGTCGTAATGCGCTCAGCTTCTTCACTGGTGACATCAGTAAACGGGCCGTTCTATCAGGGGACAGTTTCTTCAGGCCACAATCCCGAGACATTTTCTTGCTGTGTGGTATTGTGTCGTCTGTATCCATATTGAACACAACTGTGGTATCTCCTGTGAAATAGATCAATCGGTGAAAAACACAGAAATAAGCACTTAAATCGATTACAATCAACTGTTTTACAGCCTTTGTTGGGTCATTGTTCTGCCCTCAAAGCAAATGGCGGACTTCAAAATAAGGGAGGTAACAAATAACAGTGTTCAGTTAGAGTCGTTTCGGACCCAAATCGTTTCGTACATACATGTTAATAGTTAGTCGTTTCGAACCCAATGAACGAGTTCCTTAAATCTAAATGCTGTATTCTCACCCAAAAAAATCTATCGCTAATTTTAACAAAATGCCAACTCAACATTGCACACAATAACAATGTGTAGCCTACTGGAGTTTACAACAAGATCATAAACTGGACAAGCACCTTAACTGCTCTCTCTCTCTGTACAACGACCCTCCCTAAATGCTGTATTTTCACCCAAAAAAATCTATCGCTAATTTTAACAAAATGCCAACTCAACATTGCACACAATAACACTGTGTAGCCTACTGGAGTTTACAACCAGATCATAAACTGGACAAGCACCCTAACTGCTCCCTCTCTGTACAACGGCCCTCCCTAAATGCTGTATTTTCACCAAAAAAAATCTATCGCTAATTTTAACAAAATGCCAACTCAACATTGCACACAATAACACGGTGTAGCCTACTGGAGTTTACAACCAGATCATAAACTGGACAAGCACCCTAACTGCTCCCTCTCTGTACAACGGCCCTCCCTAAATGCTGTATTTTCACCCAAAAAAATATATCGCTAATTTTAACAAAATGCCAACTCAACATTGCACACAATAACACTGTGTAGCCTACTGGAGTTTACAACCAGATCATAAACTGGACAAGCACCTTAACTGCTCCCTCTCTGTACAACGGCCCTCCCTAAATGCTGTATTTTCACCCAAAAAAATTTATCGCTAATTTTAACAAAATGCCAACTCAACATTGCACACAATAACACTGTGTAGCCTACTGGAGTTTACAACCAGATCATAAACTGGACAAGCACCTTAACTGCTCCCTCTCTGTACAACGGCCCTCCCTAAATGCTGTATTTTTCACCCAAAAAAATCTATCGCTAATTTTAACAAAATGCCAACTCAACATTGCACACAATAACACTGTGTAGCCTACTGGAGTTTACAACCAGATCATAAACTGGACAAGCACCTTAACTGCTCTCTCTCTCTCTCTCTACAACGGCCCTCCCAAAATGCTGTATTTTCACCCAAAAAAATATATCGCTAATTTTAACAAAATGCCTAAACAGGACACTTAAAAAATTATCTGACGCTTTCATTGCTGCAATATAGCCTGCTTAAAAGTGCATGTTGTCTCCCTTTTGTCTAAAAGTAACATGTATATATAAGTGGACATTTGGATAAAAGAATTATGATGACGAGTGACAAAACAGCTTGAATCCATATCAGACCGTGTCGCGTTACACGGCGTCTGGTCTGTATTCAAGCTGTTTGCAAATGTAAGCCAAGTTTTAATCGTCCCTCCCTCCCTATATAACGACTCCCTCCGAACAACACACACCATCGGTGTCTCCCATTGGGTGTCGTTGTAGAGAGGGAGCACTGTACACGAAAGTAAAGCCAAACACAGTTCAATAAGATATAGACAATTACCGATTTTTGAAAATGTAGATGATTTGTTTAAAATCGTAACTACTTGATACAATTAACAGCCTGACCAAACACTGGGTTACCCGGCGTCTGATGAGGCTCCAAACTGTGTTCAATAGACTGAATGATTTCTCCATAAACACGTGTGTTGGGTGTTCAGCACTGTGTACACAAAATATATATAGCACTTCTTTGGTACAAAACAGAAACTTTATCATGTAAACACATTAAATGAGTTTTTGTTTTCTTAAAACAATCATCGGGCTAATGTTATTTTACTGATACATGTTATTACTTAGCAGAGACTCATATAGGACTAGTTATCATATGACGTTATCTTACATCAACATATATCTACCATTCAACCCCTCAACCGGAGCTTTAATGTAAACGAAATATGATATGGTACATATTGTCAACCTATTAACTCTCACCAAATAATTATGGTAAAACGGTTGTCAACTTTATTTTAAAATCACTTAATTTATCAACATTTACATTTTTAGCGTAGACCTGAGTGCAAAACAGTTTGGATCTTGATCAGACGCCGTGTTACCTTGCGTCTGATCTGTATTCAAACTGTTTGCAAATAAGGAGAGAAAATAACAAGATTTCCGAACAAGGGAAACGATTAAATATGTATGAGATTATAGGTTAAGGTTGTATTTGTTTATCGACATAATATGATGTGAATAACTTACACCAAACACCAACAATGAAATGGTTAATGTGTGTTTGTTTTGTTGCTTTAATAAACGCATGTTTAACAAGCTATGGATCAGGACATGTATTTCCTGATAGCAATGTTCTCAGAACACCTCCACTCTTACGTACTACTGAAGGTTTGATGCACGCGACTGAAGAGGTATATGATTTACAGAGAGTAAACCACTTTGATGGATCCGACATTCGCTATTGGAAACAGGTTAGTTGGATGCTAAAGTGGCGAATACATTTTTCTTTCAGAATAAAAACTTCAGGGCTGCCATAAGTGACATGAAAAATCCTAAGATTCCCAAATTTACTTTTTTCAAGTGCGAATTTACGTATCGTACCTTTACCCCATAGCCTGTTTCTTGTTTTATTGACAAGCGACTTCTTAAAGCAGGCTGTAAGTAAAGCAGAATGCGCCTTATGGCGCATTCTGCTTTACTTTCAGCCTGCTTTAAGCTACAATGTACTGGGGGAAAAATCCGGAGATTTAGGAAAAATCCGGAGAAATGGCAGCCCTGAAACTTATGTCCAGTGCAAACTTTGGGGAGCCAGATCACACCCGGGTAACCGACATCACTACGACCAAAACAAATCAAATAGACGTCATTTTCAGGCTCCAAACTGTTTGCCACTTAGGTCAGATTAAACATATACATGTAAATAGAGGATCTTACACGAGTGCCCATTATTTATCATTTTTCATAAACGAGTTGACTAAAAATAATATGACGCGAGTTTATCAAATGATAAGTAATGCGCACAGTGAGATTATATTTATCACATAACAATGCTAAACACCCATTTAATCAATCGAAGCCTTAGTTTGTAGTCTTTTACATAGATTTTCCGCCAAGACCTGGGGCCCGTTTCATAAAACTTCGTACGACAAAAACGATCGTAAGTCAAAACTTTTAAATACATTTAATTTCTGATTTCTCTATCTAATCCTGTCTTGTGACATCTCTTTGGAATCGTCTTTTCAAGACGATTCCAAAAAGATGTCACAAGACAGGATTAGATGGAGAAATAAAAAGAAATTGAGATTTTTATAATCTGACTTACGACAACATTTGTCGTAAGAAGTTTTATGAAACGGGCCCCTGGTGTTGTTTACGGTAACGTCATCACAAATTACGTCATTTGGTGTCCCGCTACATGCATCGCCTATTGTGGACGAAAGGGGTTGACCGGAGCCCAAAAACGGCATATTTCACTAGTGGGTTACGATATTTATATACATGTAACTGTTTTATTCCACTATCAGGCCGCAAGTTATGTGTTAACTCTTTCCTCCCTGAAACTTTAAATGGTCAATTCCAGTTTCCATTTTTTGTCTAGTCCATTTCTGACTTTTATGGGTTGTTTTTGTCAATGTTTGGCATTATGACAAACAGTGAAGACCCTGATCAGAGGGCTCCTTTCGGAGCCCTCTGATCTGGGTCTTCACTGTTTGCATAGGACAAGTGTACTATTAACATGTACACTGTTTGAAAAGGACGCCTATATGCGGGACTATGGTTCAAAGGGTTAAACATATCTAAAACTTGTCATTTTCTCCATTCTACTGTATTTATTACCGTTTAATTTCATTTTTAAAAACGGGAAATAATAATCATTTCCCGGATGAATTTGGATTTTTCTTTACGTCTACTCTGGCTTCATATACAGTGGAGAATCTGTTATTCTTTCCCGAAAAACGCGTTTACGCTAAAACTATTTTTTCTTTTACAAACAGTTTGGAGCCAGATCAGACGCCGGGTAACCCGGCGTCTGATCAGGCTCCAAACTGTTTGCCACCAAGATATACATGAAATATCAGAATTGTCCAAAAGTTGTACTTTTCTACGTTTTAGTGCTTTGCGTTTGCGTAAGTTTGCGTTTAAACGGGAAAGAATAACAGATTCTCCACTGTAGTTTGCAATGTAATTAACTTATGGAAAATATCAGGCTCTCAATTGCTTGCAATCCAGATACAAACAAACATTTTGTACAATTATTCAATAACGATATTATCTAACGGAATGGCTATTGACAGTCGACTGTCAATAGCGATTTCACGTCAAATTCGCTAGTGACAGTCGACTGTCAATAGCGGTTTTACGTTAAAATCGCTATTGACAGTCGACTGTCAATAGCGAATTTGACGTGAAATGGCTATTGACAGTCGACTGTCACTAGCGTTTTTAACGTAAAACCGCTATTGACAGTCGACTGTCACTAGCGAATTTACGTGAAATCGCTATTGACAGACGTAAGTTAGAAATTTTCTTTGGATACTAATATTTCAATATAATTTTTATGATCTCTTTACTTCATGTACGTAATGAATCTTTACTGAACTTGTTCTCATATTGTCGAAAACAGTGATAATCTGGTGATAAACATTAAGACATCACCCATTCTTCAATATTGAATAGATATAATGTTGGCTTCCATAATGTTATGTTGTTTGTCTGTCTACCTGTCTGTCCGTCCGCCCGAGCTCACACGCCGGTACTTGTGTGGCTAAATTACCTAGTGAAAAACACGAAACCTGGTCATCTCTCGTGACATTAAAAATTGACCATCTCTTTTGACATTAACCTTGCTAGTTATCGGAATAAGGTTGTGGTTAGCTTCTAGATCATTTTTATTTAAAGATAGAGCAAACTGAAATTATTTGTTATATGACTAGCCAAAGGTGTAATGAAACATAGGTAAACCTCGTCCTTCCGTTCCATTATGTCCTGTCCTGTCTGTATATATGTCCGTCCGTCTGTCCCTCTGTATGTATGTATGTCTCTGTGTCTGTCTCTCTGTCTCAATCTACGTTTTTCAGTCACTCAGTCTCGTTCACACATCAAATAACTGTTATTGCTTACTAACAAAACATTGTCAGCTTCACAACTACATGTATGTTGTTTTACCATACACTTTTTATGTGAAGAGGAACGATGTTTATGATAGACGGTTTGGATCCTTATCAGAGGCTGAACTACTCAGACCCTGATCTAATCATAATTGCAACTGCCAGTGCCCACATCAGATTTTGCTTTAACCCTTTTCTCCACAAAGGCGACTAGGGGGCGTGAGCACTGTTGCATATTTCAGTATTGCTCATGAACAGACTCAATTAAACCGAGTCTGCCATTTTCAGTATTTGCTTTGTTTTCTGTGCTTTCAAAGGATCTCCCCGTATTCAGATTTAGAGCGCTTCCACCGACCGCTCCTCCACATAAGTATCACAAATGAATATCCAGTTACTGTATTGAATACAGGTTGTAGCTTAAAGCGAGGTGAAAGTAAAGCAAAAATACTCCTACAGGGGATTTCTGTTATACTGTTATCCTTATTTAAGCAGTTTGCTGCCATGCATACTTGAATTTGGGTGATTTGCAACATTGGCTTTACAGGGAAAGAATTAAGATAGTTTAAGCATGTTTGATCGCGGATCTCATACAGGAGTTCTTCAAAAAATAAAAAAAATAAGTAATTGTTATTGTTATTGTGCACTATCAATATATCGCCAAATTGATAACTTTATATCGCCTAGATTTTGTTTTAAAATAATAACCTAATACAACCATTTTACGTTTAAAATGAGTGATGCTGAGCTACCCGGACTCTGATCTATCTAACTGGCATTTGCTAATTTAAAGTTTCTCAAATAAAAAGATGAACCAATCATGATTTACATTTTAATCTTCCTGAAAATCCGAATGCCCGCATCATAACTACTAATCCCAGGTTTCGGCTCCGTGGTGTTTAATCAGGGTCTGCATTATGTGCAGTGAAAGTGAGGTTTATTGATTATTACTTATTTCTAAAACAAAATAAAATGTAAGTTTGCTTAACTTGATTTTAATCGTATAAGTATTATTCATTCTGTTGCATTTGCAGTCACTGTTGTAGAAATATACAAGACAAGAAAAGTGTCATACAAAACAAAAGTTATTAAATAATGAAAAAATGTACACATTTGCAAACATATACTTCTCCCATAAAATCACCATTTAGCACATTCAGATTTCTCTCACTGGAGAAGATAGTTAAACAGTCATGAGAATGTATTATTAGAAATGTTTTCTACATGCTAGGAGATGGTAGCTTAAAACAGTCTGAAAGAAAAGCAGAATGTGCATCAAGGAGCTTTCTGCTTTACTTTCAACCCGCTGTAAGATGTTACCTATATGCAATATTAGAAACATGGGTAAACAGTAGCACAGTTCAAACCTAATGGTGCATCTCTGAAGCAACGAAACGAGAGATGCAACATTTGGTGAAATACAATGAAATAGATACAATCGCAGAGTTAAGGTGTTAAGGAGAGGATGCAAGAAGAGAGATGGATGAAGAAAGAGACATACAGACAGACATACAACCAGAGAGAGAGACGGGCAGAGAGAGAGAGGCATACAGAGAGCGAGACAGAGAGCGACAGACAGAGAGAGACAAACAGACAGACAGAGAAGGAGAGAGAGACATACCGAGACAGAGAGACAGACAGAGACACATATATAGAGAGACACAAACACACAGAGACACAGAGAGAGAGAAACAGAGAGAGAGAGATATACAGACATACACAGAGAGAGAGAGAGAGAGAGAGAGAGCGAGACTATAGGCAGACAGACAGACATACAGGCAGGCAGGCAGGCAGACAGACAGACAGACAGACAGACATACAGACATACAGACAGGAGAGGGAGAGAGACAGAGAGAGACAGAGAGACAGAGAAAGTAAAAAAGAGAAATAGAGTAAAACGAAAGAGATAGAGCGCGAAAGTAAAACAGAAAGATAGAGAGCGAAAATAAAAGAGCGACATACAGAGACTAGGAACATGTGATCATGTCAGAAAGTAAATCTGGCAGAACTATTAAAAGTGTTCACAGTTGTGTGGTTTTTGTTCAAAGCCGTAAATTTATGTGAAAGTTTGTATCAGTATAAATATGACAATTGTGTATAATGTGCTTACAAAGTCTAACTCAAAGCGGTCTTCGTTTCTGAAAAATTAGTTGTGTACACAATTTTCAATTGGTGGTTGTTATTTGACAATCGTATTGTTCGCCGTTGATTGGATTTTATTTTCAGTGGGTGGGCTTAAAGGCCTTCTCCTCCCACTAACACGCAGGGTGCCTGAGTGGTATACCAGGGTGTGTTTATTGCAAACTTATAGGCACAGAACATTTTTGCATACGACAATTTTATCGGCAGGATAAGGTTTAATGATTATGATTGGAAAGTTTTATAACGGATCTTTGTGCTATATCACACAACAGTGAGATGGTATACCAATAGTAGTAGCTTTGGTAACAAACAAACCACATATATACTGTATAATATAAAAAAAACTAAGAACGGCATCACATTTACAATTATTATTATTACGTTTTTATGTTATTTGCTGAGCACATACAAACTGCATGGCTCCAAAGAAAATATCTAGTAACAAATGAGTTATGCCCTTGTTGGAACATAGCTAAATGACGTGTGGGTAATATTTATCCTGAACACTAAGTCATTGGTCAGACTTGGGACATACAGTAAAACCTTCTATTACGACCATAAAATAGAAGGCAACATGATTGTATGAAATACCAGCGACAGCGTTAAAGAAGGTGAAAGTAAAACAGAAAGCTCCTAATTAAAGATATGATCTCTATCCAAACTTTTGACAGAGATTTTTTGTGTGAAGGCCCACTCTTATTTAAACAACAATTAAAGAACTCTATTTGATAAAATTGACATTATTTCCGGTTTGGGTACACTCTGGGTTGATTAAGCCAATCTGTTAGGCAAATTAACCGGAAGTAGCAAACAGTTTGGATCCTAGTGAGACGCTGAGTAGCATGTAACTAAGTCTTTATGTGTTTGATTTGGATTTTTTTTAACTTTTATTGATGTAATCAGTAGTGAAAATTCTGAGCTACAATATTCTATGGAGCAGACAGGGTAGATCCTGATCTGTAAGCTCTAGTAGCGGTTGTCTGATCTGCGTCTAATCTGTTTGCAAAGACGTGAATAGGCATATTCATGAAGTAAAAAGTGTTTTTACTTAATATATTAATGTAGCCAAGTAGTGAAACATCTGAGTTACATGTTTCTCTGAAGCTATCAAAGCAGACCCTGGCCAGGTAGCTCCTGTATCAGTTGCCTGATCTGGGTCTACGTACTATGTTTGTATTAGCATGGATAGGCGCATTTATTAAGTCGGTTGTCATTTGAATCTAATCTGTTTGTATAATTAACATTAATCTTACATCATTTCCAACTTTCTTTTCTATTTGTAAATTTTATTCAAAATCAGTAAAACGAATGAACGGATCTTAACTTGTTCCATGCTGTACAGTTGATCTGGATACAAATAGTTATAAATAAAAATATATTTTCTACTTGTAAATGCATAGTACCCAGACAACAAACATTATGGTAAATGCTTTGGGGAAATCATTGGTTGATAAGATTCCCTGTTTGTCCGAAAATAGGTTGTACTTTTCACATGCTTTACAGTTACTTTCACGAAGGCTTAACCCAATGTTTTTTCTTTAAAACGTACTTTCAGATACAGCTGAATTTTTTACCATTTCAATAGGGATTGTGAGCGTGATAAAGTTTTAAAGAAAGGGAAGAACAAAAAAAACACATGTAGATTCTACTATACTTTCTGCTTTACTTATGTCCTATATCATGGAGGAAGTATACCGGTATACTTCCTCCATGCCTATATACAGCATTCAATGTCTTAAAGGGACTCGCAACCGGATGGTGTACTTGTCAAAATAAAATAAAATACTCAAATAAAAGCAAATTGGTGGCATTATTTGGCTTCTGACATTAAAAAAATATGATCAGTCCAAAAAAAGTCTCAAGAATCGTCACCGAATCTTAGATATTTAGATATTTTCCATCGTTTTTCTATACCGACTAGTAGACGGTATAGTTGTTGTTGTTGCTTCTCTACACGGGCTCAGACATAAACACGAGCCGAATTACGAAGTTGTATGCCCTTTCGACCGCTACACATTGAAATACGTTAAATCGATCCGAGATAAACGGATAGTTCCGTGGTCCATTGGTCTAAGCGGTTTCCCCTATTTTGCCTTCTGTCCGCCAATGCCGGGCCCCGGGTTCGATTCCCACCAGAGACCAATATTTTTTTTTATTGAAATACATTTTTTTAAACAGAATTTCTTATCCTAAACTAATTCTTTACCATTTATATAAGCGTTTGACACATATTTACAAATTACTATTTTTAATGCACCATCTGGTTGCGAGTCGCTTTAAGCGATCTATTTTAGTGACTGCTTAACACTTTGCCTCTGATGGCGATTTTACATCGCTTTTGCAAACAACTTGGATCTAGATCTGATGCCGGGTAACATGGCGTCCGATCTGGATCAAGACTGTTTGACACTCGTTTTAAGTTTTTTACTTACACAATGTACATATCTAAATCTCGGAGCAGACACAGAAATTTCTCCATGTCTAAATGTAAAATTTTTGAAGACGACAATTTTAATGTAGACGATATCACCGCAGGATATGGGCTAATATGGGTTTGCTACTATATTTAATATATAATATATCGATAAATCAAATTAAGATGATTGACGTTTACTTTATAATAAAATGATCAAGTTAATAGTGTGGTAAAAAAAACACTATTTTTTCTGGTTCAAACCCGCTTGTAACTGCCAGGTTAAGCCTTTAGTAAAATACAGGTCTACCACATCACACATCACACATTACACAGAAATGTGACATTACGTAACCAAACACAGAAGCCGCACTAGCGTCATAAAACTCCCCCAGCATGCATAACAGCCGGATATTTGGGTTCTGTTCTCCACAGGGATCTATACCGCATCAATAAAATCCCAAAGTTACCCGTGTTGCTTGAACATGCGTTTTTGACTTCTGTACTCGAGTGATGTTTTTGATACAGATGACAAAAAATTAAAAAATACATAGATTTAAATTAAAAGGTTAATAATGAAAACAATAACAAATAAAGCACCTGGTTTAGTTCATGACTTTGGATTAAGCCTTTCAACACTGAGCACCAGTAATGATGACTATTGCAAACAGTTTTAATGCAGAGACTGCAAACAAGTTGGATTCATAGGGTCTATCTCTTGAAATATATTTACCCCCTTTTTCTATATATATATATATACACCACATCTTACTTTTTCTCCGCATAATGAACTAAGGATGCCTCTACACTGTCTTAAGAATTCCGAATACATGCAGACGAAGCAAGGGTGACTTCAAAAGCAGTATGAAAATCATGCTGAAAGCACATAAAGCAAAGTTTAGCTTTACTTTCACCTTTCTTGCATTATTATTTGGATATAGACTTATAAATTTTGCATTCACCGGGTGTCTATAGAGGAGAATGTTTGGTATGTAAAGCAGACTGAAACAATTTATATGTAAAAAGAGAGACCGACACAGACACAGAGACACAGCGACAGAGAGAAAGGTGAGGATAGAGAGATATACAGATAGAGGCACATACTGACTGACGCAGAGAGGCATACAGACATACAGAGAAAGGGAGAGGGGCGAGAGAGAGAGAGAGAGAGAGAGAGGGAAATATTGCACAGCCATTTTGCACAGTCATTTCAAATTGTCTAGAGAGACCCTGACACAGGGCTGCCATTTCTCCGGATTTTTTCTAAATCTTCGGATTTTTTTCTAGTACATGGTAGCTTAAAGCAGGCTGAAAGTAAAGCAGAATGCTTTAAGCAGCTACGTGTCAACAAAACTAGAAATAGGCAATGGGGAAAAGGTACGATTCGTAAAATCGCACTTGAAAAATGCAAAATTGGAAATCTTAGGATGTTTTATTTCAACTTATGGCAGCCCTGCTGACATACTCACAGTCAAGTTTTTTTTCCAATGGGCTTTATTAACCAAATTATCAAATATAATATATCTTACTTTCTATTGATTTGTCCTACAGTTTTGATCCTGATCAAGCGAATTTATCATTGCCTTATCTGGGTCGAAGCCCTTGTTCCGATTTATTTGCCGATCGATCGATCGATTGATTGATGGGTTTGGGGTTTACAGCACGTACCGTGACACATAAAATGGTCATAACTATGGTTCCAAGGTTTTTTCCGCTGAAATGTTATCCCAGTCAATTTTGATTTTAGTCTGGATTCAAACCGCTTGCCACGTTTGTCAATGGTGTCTGTCAATGTGTTTTCTACTAATTGCATTCTTTCTGGTAGTTTGGATACTAATCTGTAGTATGTAAGATGAAACAAAGTATTTATCTATCTACAGAGAGACATATACAGAGAGGGACAGAGAGATAGCGACAGTGAGACAGAGACATATACAGAGACATAGACAGAGTGACAGAGACAGCGACAGAGAGACAGAGACTTAGAGAGACAGAGACTGATAGACAGAGACAGCCAGAGACAAAGACAAAGATAGAGATAGTCAGAGAAAAGGAAAGCGACAGATAGAGGGAGAGGCAGAAAGACAGAAACTGGGCCAGAGACAAATACAGAGATATGTTAGTTTGGGGTATTAAAAGTTAGTTTTGGGTAATTTATGTCAGTTTTGGGTATTAAAATTCATTTTTTGGTAATTTATGTCAGTTTTGGGTATTAAAAGTTAGTTTTGGGTAAGAAATTTAGTTTTGGTTCTTTCGAATTAATTTTCGGTAAATTTATGTTAGTTTTGGGTTTTAGAATTAGTTTACCCTAATTAATGTTAGTTTTGCGTATTCAAAATTAGTTTTGGGTCTTTTAAATTCATTTCGGGTAATTAATTGTCAGGTTTTGGTATTTACAATTAGTTTTGGGTTTTTAAATTAGTTTTCGCTCTTTTAAATTCATTTTGGGTTATTTATGTCAGTTTTGGGTATTAAAATTCATTTTGGGTAATTTATGTCAGTTTTGGGTATAAAAAGTTAGTTTTGGGTAATCAATGTTAGTTTTGGGTAATATAAATTAGTTTTGGGTAATTAATGTATGTTTTGGGTTTTTAAATTTGTTTTGGGTCTTTTAAATTCATTTTGGGTAATTTATGTCAGTTTGGGTAATTAAAGTTAGTTTTGGATAATTTATGTTAGTTTTGGGTATTAAAAGTTAGTTTTGGGTAATCAATGTTAGTTTTGGGTTTTTAAAATAAGTTTTTGGTCTTTTAAATTCATTTAGGGTAATTAATGTCACTTTTGGGTATTAAAATTCATTTCGGGTAATTTGTGTCAGTTTTGTGTATTAAAAGTTAGTTTTGTGTAATCAATGATAGTTTTGGGTAATAAAAATTAGTTTTGGGTAATTAATGTATGTTTTGGGTTTTTAAACTTGTTTTGGGTTTTTAAATTCATTTTTGGTAATTTATGTCAGTTTGGGTAATAAAAGTTAGAGTTGGATAATTTATGTTAGTTTTGGGTATTAAAAGTTAGTTTTGGGTAATCAATGTTAGTTTTGGGTTTTTAAAATTAGTTTTGGGTCTTTTAAATTCATTTTGGGTATTTTATGTCAGTTTGGGTAATTAAAGTTAGAGTTGGATAATTTATGACAGTTTTGGGTATTAAAAGTTAGTTTTGGGTAATCAATGTTAGTTTTGGGTTTTTAAAATTAGTTTTGGGTCTTTTAAATTCATTTTGGGTAATTTATGTCAGTTTTGGGTATTAAAATTCATTTTGGGTAATTTATGTCAGTTTTGTGTATTAAAAGTTAGTTTTGTGTAATCAATGTTAGTTTTTGGGTAATACAAATTAGTTTTGGGTAATAAATGTATGTTTTGGGTTTTTAAACTTGTTTTGGGTCTTTTAAATTCATTTTGGGTAATTTATGTCAGTTTGGGTAATTAAAGTTAGAGTTGGATAATTTATGTTAGTTTTGGGTATTAAAAGTTAGTTTTGGGTAATCAATGTTAGTTTTGGGTTTTTAAAATGAGTTTTGGGTCTTTTAAATGGGGCCCTACCGCATTACAGAGTTATCCCAATTTTCATCACGAGTTAACTCCCCTGATAAGGAAAAGGTTGTTTCCGGTTTAGTTAACGCATCATTGAGACGGTGTCGATAACGGTCATATACGATTCGGAAAAGAATAGATCGAATGCGGTTTATTAGTTTGATACCTATAATGCAGTCAAGCTCCCGTTTATCCCTATGTATTTTAATGTATTAATTTTGTTTAATGTCAAATGCGACGGTTATTTATTTCATCGTTTTTAGCAAACCGAAAGTAGCACTGATCATACTTTTTCTATATAACAAAGAAGCTGACTTTTAACATACTTAACAGACACGGGTTTTCCCCTCGGTAAAAGAACGTTAACATGGATTAAAAGTAGATCCTGATCAGATGGTTACTATATAGGAACCGTCTCTATAATCAATGACTGTCCTCTCTGGTTCTTAAATGACATTATAGGTCTATAAATGCTGCCTATTACAGGTGAAAAGGGGGATATTTATTAAGACATTACCGGTATTAAACATAAACGTTGTATTATTCAGTTATTAATAATGACATGAATATTCATTAGGCAAAGGGTTAAACTGATCTTTTAAAATATGTTGAATGGTAAACAGTTTCTTCAAAAATGTATATTTTGTTTGTTCATTATATACCAGCAGATTTTAGTTGACAGAAATTTCATAGAAATAGTTCAGCCTGTCATGCTCATAGCGCACATGGATTTCACCTCTCAAGGCTTCTGCCCAGGGGCCATAAAGCGCAAAGCATCATCACAACTAACAACAGGAAGTAACCAATTAGCTAGAAATCGAATTGTATACTGACCCCCACTGGGGTGCAGAGAGTCATCTCTGCTATGACAAGCCATAAAACGGAAGCTTAAGTCTTGGGTACACAGGCTGGAATCAAAACACACCAAACTTTTTTTTTTATATAGGATCCACATTGTTATTCATGTGGGGAATAAATTTTAATCTCCTATACCATGCACTCCTTCATGTGCAAAAGCTTAACCCATTATCCCCCATCATTATGCCTTTTACTCCTTTAATGAATTCCACTTTCATAAGCAACTAAATCCTCTTCATGCACTAAGCAGTCATAATTATGAAACATAGGTGATATTTTATGTCGTAGTGGGTGGTGCCTTAAAGCAGGATTAAAGTAAAGCAGGGTGCACCTTAAGGCGCATTATGTTTTACTTTTAACCTGCTTTAAGATGTGACCTATATTCAATACTAAACACGGGCAGTGGGGTAATGGGGCCCTACCGCATTACAGAGTTATCCCAATTTTCATCACGAGTTAACTCCCCTGATAAGGAAAAGGTTGTTTCCGGTTTAGTTAACGCATCTCATTGAGACGGTGTCGATAACGGTCATAAACGATTCGGAAAAGAATAGATCGAATGCGGTTTAATAGTTTGATACCTATATCTATATGCAGTCAAGCTCCCGTTTATCCCTATGTATTTTAATGTATTAATGTTTTTAATGTCAAATGCGACGCTTATTTATTTCATCGTTTTTAGCAAACCGAAAGTAGCACTGATCATACTTTTTCTACATAACAAAGAAGCTGACTTTTAACATACTTAACAGACACGGGTTTTCACCTCGGTAAAATAACGTTAACATGGATTAAAAGTAGATCCTGATCAGATGGTTACTATATAGGAACAGTCTCTATAATCAATGACTGTCCTCTCTGGTTCTTAAATGACATTATAGGTCTATAAATGCTGCCTATTACAGGTGAAAAAGGGGATATTTATTAAGACATTACCGGTATTAAACATAAACTTTGTATGATTCAGTTATTAATAATGACATGAATATCCATTAGCAAAGGGTTAAACTGATCTTTTAAAATATGTTGAATGGTAAACAGTTTCTTCAAAAATGTATATTTTGTTTGTTCATTATATACCAGCAGATTTTAGTTGACAGAAATTTCATAGAAATAGTTCAGGCTGTCATGCTCATAGTGCACATGGATTTCACCTCTCAAGGCTTCTGCCCAGGGGCCATAAAGCGCAAAGCATCATCACAACTAACAACAGGAAGTAACCAATTAGCTAGAAATCGAATTGTATACTGACCCCCCACTGGGGTGCAGCTGCTGTCCCATAGTCATCTCTGCTATGACAAGCCATAAAACGGAAGCTTAAGTCTTGGGTACACAGGCTGGAATCAAAACACACCAAACTTTTTTTTTTATATATATAGGATCCACATTGTTATTCATGTGGGGAATAAATTTTAATCTCCTATACCATGCACTCCTTCATGTGCAAACGCTTAACCCATTACCCCCATCATTATGCCTTTTACTCCTTTAATGAATTCCACCTTCATAAGCAACTAAATCCTCTTCATGCACTAAGCAGTCATAATTATGAAACATAGGTGATATTTTATGTCGTAGTGGGTGGTGCCTTAAAGCAGGATTAAAGTAAAGCAGGGTGCACCTTAAGGCGCATTATGTTTTACTTTCAACCTGCTTTAAGAGGTGACCTATATTAAATACTTAACACGGGCTGTGGGGTAATTGGTTTAGGTAATGGGTTTGTTTACCCATTACCCGATCGCCTGTTCCTACCTGGAAAGACAGGTGTCCATTAAAGGTAGATTGAAAAGTACATGCCACTTTACTTTCAGCTTGCTTTAAGCTACCATCTGCTAGGATATTCAATGTTTTTAATGTTGCACATTCATGCTAATAAAAACTTTGAATTAGAACTCTTTCCTTCAATGGAGGCATAAACCAAATGCGTATTTAAAGGGTTAATAGGAAATACATACCGTTTTAACGACATAAATACTTTAGAACCCCTCTCCTACCATTAAATGTGTACTCTATTGAAAACTCAATGTTGAAAGTAAAGGATGTTTTCAATCGTTTTAGTAGATTAAAACTTTATTTCTGTTGATCTTTTACCAGTTCACTAATTATAATAGGCTTAAAACACTATCATTTATAAAAAGTTTGGAACCAGATAAGATGCAGCATATATACTAACAGGCTGATCAGGGGTAGAACTGTTTCACACTCATATATTTTTTAAGTCAAAATTGATATCATGTTCTAAACTTTTATCAAGAAAGTAGGAAGTATTTTTTTTAAATATTAACCCTTATCATGCTATTAGCATAATTGATCATTCCTACGGTATTTTTCCTTATTTAATCAGCTAAAGTAATAAATTAAATGATAGGTATTCATAGCGGGTAGGGTTTATGGTTGATTAACAGCAACCAGAATGTGCTATGACACATCCATGTAACGGGGTTTAACCCTTTACCCAATAGATGGTATTAGTTTTGAAGATAGGTGACCCCTTAAGGCAGGTTAAGGTACATTCTGCTTTAAGCTATAATCTGCTGGGAGGTATAACATATTTATTGAGGTGCAGATTGATGACTTATTTTAATAAACATATGAATAAATGATATGCATAGAACGGTATATCTATGGAAGTTTTTGTAAGTTTTATTGTAGGTAAAGTAAATGCATGTCTTAATTCTATTTTTGAACAATATGAGAGATTGCGCTTTCAATAATGTATAGCCAGGTTCTACTGTATATAATATAAGCTCTACACTAACAAGCAGACGATCTCCTCAAATTCGTGTTTGAGGATAAAGGATTTTCGATACTATGTGTACTTCACTATTGAACCGGAAACAACCGCTCATTCAGGGGGCGCTACTCTTATCACACTTTCCATGCGGGGTAACTCTGTATATCGGTAGGGCCCCATTCATTTTGGGTAATTAATGTCACTTTTGGGTATTAAAATTCATTTCGGGTAATTTGTGTCAGTTTTGTGTATTAAAAGTTAGTTTTGTGTAATCAATGATAGTTTTGGGTAATAAAAATTAGTTTTGGGTAATTAATGTATGTTTTGGGTTTTTAAACTTGTTTTGGGTTTTTAAATTCATTTTTGGTAATTTATGTCAGTTTGGGTAATAAAAGTTAGAGTTGGATAATTTATGTTAGTTTTGGGTATTAAAAGTTAGTTTTGGGTAATCAATGTTAGTTTTGGGTTTTTAAAATTAGTTTTGGGTCTTTTAAATTCATTTTGGGTATTTTATGTCAGTTTGGGTAATTAAAGTTAGAGTTGGATAATTTATGACAGTTTTGGGTATTAAAAGTTAGTTTTGGGTAATCAATGTTAGTTTTGGGTTTTTAAAATTAGTTTTGGGTCTTTTAAATTTATTTTGGGTAATTTATGTCAGTTTTGGGTATTAAAATTCATTTTGGGTAATTTATGTCAGTTTTGTGTATTAAAAGTTAGTTTTGTGTAATCAATGTTAGTTTTTGGGTAATACAAATTAGTTTTGGGTAATAAATGTATGTTTTGGGTTTTTAAATTTGTTTTGGGTCTTTTAAATTCATTTTGGGTAATTTATGTCAGTTTGGGTAATTAAAGTTAGAGTTGGATAATTTATGTTAGTTTTGGGTATTAAAAGTTAGTTTTGGGTAATCAATGTTAGTTTTGGGTTTTTAAAATGAGTTTTGGGTCTTTTAAATTCATTTTGGGTAATTAATGTCACTTTTGGGTATTAAAATTCATTTCGGGTAATTTGTGTCAGTTTTGTGTATTAAAAGTTAGTTTTGTGTAATCAATGATAGTTTTGGGTAATAAAAATTAGTTTTGGGTAATTAATGTATGTTTTGGGTTTTTAAACTTGTTTTGGGTTTTTAAATTCATTTTTGGTAATTTATGTCAGTTTGGGTAATAAAAGTTAGAGTTGGATAATTTATGTTAGTTTTGGGTATTAAAAGTTAGTTTTGGGTAATCAATGTTAGTTTTGGGTTTTTAAAATTAGTTTTGGGTCTTTTAAATTCATTTTGGGTATTTTATGTCAGTTTGGGTAATTAAAGTTAGAGTTGGATAATTTATGACAGTTTTGGGTATTAAAAGTTAGTTTTGGGTAATCAATGTTAGTTTTGGGTTTTTAAAATTAGTTTTGGGTCTTTTAAATTCATTTTGGGTAATTTATGTCAGTTTTGGGTATTAAAATTCATTTTGGGTAATTTATGTCAGTTTTGTGTATTAAAAGTTAGTTTTGTGTAATCAATGTTAGTTTTTGGGTAATACAAATTAGTTTTGGGTAATAAATGTATGTTTTGGGTTTTTAAACTTGTTTTGGGTCTTTTAAATTCATTTTGGGTAATTTATGTCAGTTTGGGTAATTAAAGTTAGAGTTGGATAATTTATGTTAGTTTTGGGTATTAAAAGTTAGTTTTGGGTAATCAATGTTAGTTTTGGGTTTTTAAAATGAGTTTTGGGTCTTTTAAATTCATTTTGGGTAATTTATGTCATTTTTGGGTATTAAAATTCATTTTGGGTAATTTATGTTTGTTTTGTGTATTAAAAGTTAGTTTTGTGTAATCAATGATAGTTTTGGGTAATAAAAATTAGTTTTGGGTAATTAATGTATGTTTTGGGTTTTTAAACTTGTTTTGGGTTTTTAAATTCATTTTGGGTAATTTATGTCAGTTTGGGTAATTAAAGTTAGAGTTGGATAATTTATGTTAGTTTTGGGTATTAAAAGTTAGTTTTGAGTAATCAATGTTAGTTTTTGGTTTTTAAAATTAGTTTTGGGTCTTTTAAATTCATTTTGGGTAATTTATGTCAGTTTGGGTAATTAAAGTTAGAGTTGGATAATTTATGACAGTTTTGGGTATTAAAAGTTAGTTTTGGGTAATCAATGTTAGTTTTGGGTTTTTAAAAGAGTTTTGGGTCTTTTAAATTCATTTTAGGTAATTTATGTAAGTTTTGGGTATTAAAATTCATTTTGGGTAATTTAAGTCAGTTTTGTGTATTAAAAGTTAGTTTTGTGTAATCAATGTTAGTTTTGGGTAATACAAATTAGTTTTGGGTAATTAATGTTTGTTTTGGGTTTTTAAACTTGTTTTGGGTCTTTTAAATTCATTTTGGGTAATTTATGTCAGTTTTGGTAATTAAAGTTAGAGTTGGATAATTTATGTTAGTTTTGGGTATTAAAAGTTAGTTTTGGGTAACCAATGTTAGTTTTTGGTTTTTAAAATTAGTTTTGGGTCTTTTAAATTCATTTTGGGTAATTTATGTCAGTTTTGGGTATTAAAATTCATTTTGGGTAATTTACGTCAGTTTTGGGTATTAAAAGTTAGTTTACAGTAATCAATGTTAGTTTTGGGTAATAAAAAAGTAGTTTTGGGTAATTAATGTATGTTTTGGGTTTTTAAATTTGTTTTGGGTCTTTTAAATTCATTTTGGGTAATTTATGTCAGTTTTGGGTATTAAAAGTTAGTTTACAGTAATCAATGTTAGTTTTGGGTAAGAAATTAAGTTTTGGTTCTTTCGAATTAATTTTCGGTCAATTTTTGTTAGTTTTGGGTTTTAGAATTAGTTTACGGTAATCAATGTTAGTTTTGGGTTTTTAAAATAAGTTTTGGGTCTTTTAAATTCATTTTGGGTCATTTATGTCAGTTTTGGGTATTAAAATTCATTTTGGGTAATTTATGTCAGTTTTGTTTATTAAAAGTTAGTTTTGGGTAATCAATGTTAGTTTTGGGTAAGAAATTTAGTTTTGGTTCTTTCGAATTAATTTTCGGTAAATTTATGTTAGTTTTGGGTTTTAGAATTAGTTTACGGTAATTAATGTTAGTTTTGCGTATTCAAAATTAGTTTTGGGTCTTTTAAATTCATTTTGGGTAACTTTTGTTAGCCTTAAATCAATTAAAGCCATAAAGATTTCACTGAAGTGCATATTAGGTTATTGAGAGAGATAGAGAAAGATAGATAGAGACGCAAATAGAGAGAGAGAAACACACATAGAGACAAAGAGAGACAGAAATTTATATAGAGAGACTGACAGAGAGAATCAGATCGAGAGAGAGAGAAAGGGAGAGAGGAAGAGAGAGAGACGGATGGAGAGAGAGAGGCAGACATACAGACATATATACATACAGACAAAGAGAGAGCGAGAACAGAGAGGTAGAGAGAGAGAGAGAGAGACATACTGACATACAGGGACAGACAAAGACAAGAAGAAAAACAGAGAAAGACAGACATACACAGAAAATTGGAGAGAGAGACAGAGAGATATAGAGCGACAGTCAGAGACAGACAAAGAGAGAAGAGAAACAGAAACTGAAATACAAAGAGAGACAAAAATAGAGACAATAAACAGAGGGAGACATAGAGAGAAACAAACATACATGCAGACATAGAGAGAGAGAGAGAGAGACAGAATGACAGACAGACAGCGCTAGAGACAGACATAATGACAGACAAGCAGCGCTAGATACAGACAGAGAGACAGAGAGACATAGATAAGAGAAACACATAGAGAGACAGACAGCAAAACGGAAACAGAGACAGACAAAGCCAAGGTGATAGCCAAAGAAAGACAGAGAGACAACAGAGAGAGATAGAGAGAGACATAGACAGAGCGACGAGACACATAGAGACACAGAAAGAGACACACACAGAGTGACAGATTAAGTGGTGGAAAGAGAGAGAGACATAGAGTCATAGACAGAGAGAGTCATAGATTGAGACAGATAGAGACACAGATATAAAGAGACAGAAATAGAGAGACACGCAGAGAGAGACAGACCTTCAGGCAGATATTCAGGCGGACAGAGAGAGACACAGAGAGAGACGGACAGAGAGACAGAGAAACACATAGAGAGACACAGATACATCGAACCAGAGGGGGACAACGTGGGAGAAACAGATAGAGATACAGACATGAAGACAAACATACGGATATATACAGAGAGATAGATAAAGCAGTTGGAGTCATTATCGGGTAGTTGTAGCATCGTGGGGTATTTAATTTAAGTGTTCGGTAGTTGGTATTGTTATCGGGTGATTTGTAGAGTTATGGGATTTTTACTGTTAGTGTTCAGTATTTAGCGTTTGAAGAGATTAAATTGTTCGAATTGAGACCGGTTCTGTTGGAATAAAGAAAGGTAAAGCGAGTTGTTCAAATCGTCCCTTTTTATTTTGCAAGAAAAATACAAATTCATAACATCTCCAAGTAGCGATATTTCCAGACGGCCACCATGAACGTGATATCTATGGTTTCAAGAAATACATATCGGATAAAAAAGAGGGGTGGTAATATTTCTCGAGTAGTCCAGTGGTTACATCACAGGTAAGGACACACACACACACATCGTTTTGCCTTCTCCGCACGGGTTCGATTCCCGACCGAGCTTAAATATTTTTCTTTCTTAACATTAGTATTATTATTATTATTATATATACATGTATTTACGATGAAAATTAAAAGATTCAAAATAAAAAGGAATTCAGAGAAAAAGTATTGAAAATATGAAATTACTAAATTTTTATTTTCTTATATTAGAGAAGAGCAATTAAATGATTTTATAGTATATAGGCGTCTGACACTCATTAAAGAAAACCTTTTCTAAGGCAAAATCAAGGAAACATAGGAAATATCTTATATTTATCAGATAATTTATCTGTCAAATACTGCGCTTA
Organism: Gari tellinella; assembly: GCA_922989275.2. Taxonomy (NCBI): domain Eukaryota; kingdom Metazoa; phylum Mollusca; class Bivalvia; order Cardiida; family Psammobiidae; genus Gari; species Gari tellinella. The sequence goes on from OV277871.1 coordinate 31,109,500, forward strand.
AAATTTGCGATTGAGGATCACAAGGAAGATTAGTTGCTTGTTTGTTCTAATTGGGTTACCCTCTTGAACTAGTATTCTTTAGTATGTGTCCTAATTATGCTGTGAAATGTTTTTTCATTAAACATTTTTCAATCAGTATAATATTATATCTATTCAACGGTTTACATTATACACAAGTAAATTCCCTTTTCAAGAGAAAGAGAGAAACAAACGTACATGCAGACATAGAGAGAGAGAGAAAGATAGATAGAGAGAGAGTGGGGGGGGGGGGAAGTCAGAGATATACATACAGGGACAGAGAGAGAGACAAAGAGAGAGAGGGACATATACATACAGATAACCATGCAGATATAGAAGGGCAGAGAGAGAGGGGAAATCAGAGATATACATACAGGGACAGAGAGAGACACACAGAGAGAGGGACAGATACATACAGATAACCATGCAGATATAGAAGGGCAGAGAGAGAGAGGGGGGAGTCAGAGATATACATACAAGGACACAGAGAGAGACAGAGAGAGAGAGAGGGACAGATACATACAGATAACCATGCAGATATAGAAGGGCAGAGGCAGGGAGAGAGAGGAAGTCAGAAAAAACAGAGACAGAAAGAAACAGAGAGAGAGATAGACAGTGCCGGAGAGACAGAGACAGACATACAGGGACAGAGACAGAGAGAGACATCTACAGAGCCAGCGACAGAGATAGAGAGACAGAGACAGACAGAGAGACAGACAGACAGAGACAGAGAGAGAGTGAGAGAGAGAGGGGGGAGAGAAAGAGAAAGACACAGAGACAGACACAGGCACAGATAACCAGAGAAAGAGAAAGAGAGAGAAGGACAGAGAGCGAGATACATTTACTGTCCGTTTTTGTCTCTCTTGATGCACCTGTATGTCACATACAGGGACACAGCGAGAGCGAAACGCATTCAGAACGCACCAGTGACCATTTAAGAAAGGAAAATCACGGGGAAGCTAAATCCTACATGTCTGTAAATCCAATTAAATTTGATGAAAATACTAAATTCTTATACAATCTAAAGGGTAACAAAGACATTTTTAAATGCCTATCTAGATGATGAGTAATACCCAATTAACTACGCCCGACGGAACAGAACGCACCATTGATCATCTGGGAATTAACTTGTGCAGGGGGGGCATGCCCCCAGACACCCCTAGTAAGAGTGCGTACTGTGGTTCTGGGGACACCTTGGAGCAGGATCTGCACTGTTTTTAATTTTATCATGTACAGTACTGTAAAAAACAATATTTTACAGTGGAAACTGAATTTGTCCATTTGATGTTTTTAGGGAATATGAGTTCAGTTTGAATATACTTACTGTGTATTAGTGACCAGAACTATTGTCCTGTGAAAAAAAATGCAGACCAACTTCAGAAGTCTCCTAAATGAGTCCTCTGATCAGGATTAGTCCTGTTTGTCATTTTGTAATAAACTGTATAAAATTTGATAAAGTTAAAAATTGAAAAGTGTGTTTTATTTGGAAGCTGGAATTTTCCATTTTCTGTTTCAGGGGAGAAAAACGGCGAAGTTTTAATATGTTAACAGTTGACTGCTGAAAAATTGTTCTGTCAAAACACTTTATACCTAGATCAGATGGCCCCTAAAGATCAGGGTGTGCACTGTTTGATATTTTGTAATACATGTAGATTGTATATAACAACCTTTAATATTTAGTCAAATATGGACGTCATAATTGGAAGCAGAAAACGTCCATTTGATAATTGAATGGGACAGCTATATAATGTCAAAGTACATGTACACTATGTTAATTTGTGATATATACAATAGACAGAAGAGTTATGAATTTTTATGTTTTATCAAATTATGGTTCTGTTTTCACTGATGAAAATCTTTAAATGACCATAGTTGAAAGTAATAGATTTCTGAGAATGGAGATAAAGCTGTTAAAAAATTCTCCAGATTATGATTTTATCTTCTCTTTGTCTTATGAAATCACTTTTTTGATGTTTCATGTGGGATATTTACATCATACCATTGATGTAAACTTTATTCTTACGAGTGCCCTCAGAATGCACCATTTTCGGTGCAAGTTTCACAATTTTTTCAAGGGAGAACACCACCCCTTCCAATACCTCCCCGCCTGTGCCCCACCCCACCCCCCTGAACAAATTCTGGATCCGGCCTTGCAATTGGTCTATCTACGCCCCTCAAGCGTGCCCCCATCCCACCCAACCCACCAACATCATCACCACCACCATCGCATTTTATGTTGGCTTCCTAATGGGTTAGGGGTTGGTCACCAACGCCTATAAACGCCATCTAATACATGACGTGGGGCGTTCTTTTTCAAGTCATACCAATTTCCCCTTTCCGATATACAACTAGCTATATTAAAAAAAATAATAGAACATAAAGAGAGTGAAATAAAATTGATATATAAATATTTCTCTTCCGCTTTTAACTTCCTTTTAATCGATAAACAAATGCAAACTTCACAAAATTCTCATACGATTAACGCTACTAGGGAGTGCTGCCTTAAGTTCAGTTCACAATAATAGTGTATACATAATTATGCGCTACCACATAACCAAACTATAAAATAAAAATACAAACGACTGTCAATACCGATTTCACGTTGAATTCGCTAGTGACAGTCGACTGTCACTAGCGATTTCACGTCAAATTCGCTAGTGACAGTCGACTGTCAATAGCGATTTTAATGTAAAACCGCTATTGACAGTCGACTGTCAATAGCGAATTTGACGTGAAATCGCTAGTGACAGTCGACTGTCACTAGCACCTTCCATTATCTAAAGACGGGACCTGAGCTTATTGTCTAATCTGAAAGACAAGAGGTATTTCCTACATTTTATTACATTGTGTTTGGGTTTCAACATTTCTATATTTTCTACATTCATTACATTGTATTTGGGTTTCAACATGTTCTACATTTTATACGCATTGTGTTTGGTTTTCAACATTTTTCTAATTTTATCGCATTTTTTTTGCATTACGCATCGAATAAACGGGGCAAGACTGTTACTTTCAGCGTTACTTCGTGAACAAGGTTTATTATAAAGAAGGCGGTCCTGTGTTCCTAGTTGTTGGAGGAAACACGGAGGCTGACCCGGCATGGGTCACTAACAGTGCTATTACAGAGTATGCTAGTAGGCACGGTGCCATGTTGGTGATGCTGGAACATAGGTACTACGGAAACAGCCGACCTGTAGAGTAAGTTACATGGGACAATTTTAAAGAACCATACAATATTCAGTCCGAAAGGCTTTCTTTTTTCCCATTAAAAATTAATAAGTAAATTGCAAACAAATTGGTGCCAGATCAAACCCGGCGTCTGATCAGGCTCCAAACAGTTTGCTACTCTGATAAAAAGATAACTTAAAAAAGAGATTTGAAAAATTTGTCCCTTTTAGTGTTGCATTTACATTTTCAAAAAATCAACAAATTTAAACATAATGCATGTATAATAAATACTTAATAGGAACTTGATATATCAAATACTACACTAGTAGTCTAGTATGGTATAGTTTTATCTAAATATACTATACATGCATACATTATGTAATACTTCAATATTATGCCACAATAATAATATTATTACGTATTATTACAATACAATGCGACAATAGATGACTCTGAATATTGTTATAAACTACAACAATTTTAGACGACCATTACGTAGCATGTTAAAGATCAAATAATATTAGTTATACAGTTTCTTCCCTCATGTACACTGTGAAGACACTGTATAACTAATTTATTATACAGAAAAGTTTTCACTGTTCAAACGAAATATTACGGACTTTGTTGTGTACAGCGCTCATAGTAAACTATAACAAAATCGCACCAAAGCAGATAACGTTGAGCGTAAATGACGTCATGTTTCTGACGGTTGTTATTCATACGAAAAATGGGCATACTCATAGACGTCGGCGTCAAACTTCCCCAGAAATAATGCGACTGTTGAAAGATCCTAACACCGATTGGTTCTTAGCCGAAATGAACTTAAAACGGAGGATGCACGATTGAATGCACTCAATCCTGTCGAGCAGTCGGCCATCTTATTTTCTGCAAAGCAAGACGCAGGGACCTGTAAGCAGGGCTGCCATTTCTCCGGATTTTTCCTAAATCTCCGGATTTTTTTTCCAGAACATGGTAGCTTAAAGCAGGCTAAAAGTAAATCAGAATGCGCCATAAGGCGCATTCTGCTTTACTTCCAGCCTGCTTTAAGTAGTCACGTGTCAACAAAACTAGAAACAGACTATGGGGTAAAGGTACGATTCGTATATTCGCACTTGAAAAATGCAAATTTGGAAATCTTAGGATTTTTCATGTCAACTTATGGCAGCCCTGTGTAAGCCAATGAAAACAGCTGCATTTCTACGTACCCTGTCAGCTCACAGGATACTTGGGATCACGTCTAGGGCTCGGTACCCAACCGAAAGTAAGGAATTTACTTTGCAATAATAATAACTATTAATACGTGTATTTGATTTTATATTACCGAAGAGACCTGAAGACTGCGAATATGAAGTTCCTAAGTTCAAGACAGGCTCTAGCAGACCTTGCACGCTTCATTGATTATGTACGACCTGCTGTCAACATTCCACGTGATTCGCGCATAATTCTTTTCGGTGGTTTTTATGCAGGTATACTTTTTTTTTTTTATATACACAATTAATATTATTATGAACAGTAGAAAAGACACTGTTCTTTCCCGAGCTTTCACTAACACTGAACCCTTTCACTCTCAATGGCGCCTTAAAGCGCATTTGCAAACAGTTTGGGTGTCTGATCAGGACTCAAACTGTTTGTCATTCTTATCAAAATTTATTAAGTCATACTACCTGAAATCTAACTTTGAAACGTGTGTTACAGACAACAATACTGAACCAGACCACAATAAAGCAGTGAAGGCGTAACACTATCCCGAAAATTTGATCATGAAATGGTTAAAGCATGTCGTCAAGATTTCCTAAACAGTGTCCATTTCTGCATTACACTGGTTTATAGATCTACATGTAAATGTATTACCCGCTATCTTGTACGCCATGATGATGGTGGTCAGTAAATAGAGCAACACAATCATGTTAATGATCATCAATCGGAACTTTGTTATGTTGATACAATGTACATGTATACTATTACTGCTTTTCTCTTAGTATGCTTAACCCGTTTGTTCTAAATGACGCTTGGAAGCGCATTTGCAAACAGTTTGGATCCTGATCAGACACCGCGTAACACGGCGTCTGATCAGGACCCAAACTGTTGACACTCTTATCGATATTTATTAATTCATACAGCCCTAAATTTAACTTTGAAACGTGTCTTGCAGACAACAATAATGAAGTAATCGACAATAAAGCGGTGCAGGGGTAAAATATCCCGAATAATTTGGTCATGAAAGGGTTAACTCTTTAAACCCTAGTCCCGCATATAGGCGTGCTTTTCAAACAGTGTACATGTGAACAGTACACTTGTCCTATGCAAACAGTGAAGACCCAGATCAGAGGGCTCCGAAAGGAGCCCTCTGATCTGGGTCTTCACTGTTTGTCACAATGCCAAACATTGACAAAAACAACCCTTAAAAGTCAGAAATGGACTAGACTAAAATGGAAAATGGAATTGTCCATTTAAAGTTTCAGGGAGGAAAGAGTTAAAGCAGATAAGTGTTTTGATGTAGGAACGTTTCCTTTGTTTCTGGACAAGACATTCGCTTGTAACACCAATTTCTATAAAGTGATATGATTGCTTCAAGCAAGATGCAATCTGCCATTCGACTTTGTTACTTTACCCTAACCCTTTACCCCATAGATACTTATTCTTACGCATTTAATGCATTCCTCAATTTATTAAAAAAAAGTTCCAATTTCTACAGATATGAATATGTATCATAAGAAATATGGTAGCAAATGGTAGCTTAAAACAGGCTAAAATTAAAGCAGGATGCGCCTTATGGCGCATTCTGTTTTACTTTTAACCTGCTTTAAGTGGTCAGCTATCTTTAAAACTAGAAACAGGCTATGGAGTAAAGGGTAAACCAACTACAGTGACGTTAATCAATACGAACCATTTACAAACAGCATACGGGTCTGTGAAGTACACTTGGTGTTTTCCAAAAGTGTAGATCTACGTCAATTGCACCCAATTGGAGTCATCAAATAAGGTTCTGCACTATTTGTCATTTTACAATTTGTAGAGCACAACAATCATAATTACCAAAGACGGACCGGACTTAACCTTTTATCCTATAGCCTGTTTCTAGGCTTATAAACAGAGGACCACTTAGAGTAGACTGAAAGTAAAGCAGAATGCGCCTTAAGGCACATTCTGTTTTACTTTCAGCCTACTTTTAGCTACCATGTGTTAGAATATAGAAACTATTTCTAAGGGTACATGTTCATGATTGTATAAATTTGAACTAATTTCTTCTGCGGAGGAATAGATTAAATACGCTATTAAAAGTCGCTTCTATTGGGGAAAGGGTTAATTGAAAACTCGGGTTATGATACATGTACCAGGGCTCCAGATAAAGGGCGTATTTCAAAATCTAAAATCTTTATTTCTGAACTAAATCCTAATGAGTAGTAACACTATATGAAGGATTTGTTGCTGAAATGAGTGAGGAAATGTTGAATTTGTGAATTTGTACAGTTTACTCCCTCTTATCTGGATCCCTGGAACCGTTATCCATTGAAGTTTCATAGGTAAATTAGATAGTTAAGTGTCTCCATATATATGTGTGTGTGCATATATATTGGCAGGTGCCCTTGCTACATGGTTCCGGGCCCAGTACCCCTATTTGACTTTAGGGGCCGTCACTTCTGCTGCTCCAGTGGTGCCATTTTATGATTATCAAGGTGAGTACAGAGCACCTTCTCCAAACTGATGTAGTTTTCCTCTTCTCTAAACCTGCCCGATGGCTTCTCGTCCATATTGGTGGATGATACAATTGAATAGATTGAATGCAGCATATTCTTTTGTACAGACTGTATCATCTCCAAACTGCTTGTCACTCAGGTTAAAACAAATCCCTAAAATGTCAAAATATTGTATTCTTATATTTTTTACAGAATTGCGTTTAGGTGTCGTTTGGGGTCCATGCTTATAAAGCGTTTTGAGCACATTGTTTGTAATGGATGCGCATAATTATGCGTCACCAGAGGGCAATGGGTTAAGGCAGACTTTCAAACCAGGCCCAGTGCTTAAAAGCGTTTGAGTTGAGTCTGAGTGCGTTCTCGTGCATTTGATTGGTCAGATTTGAGCCGAGGCTCAAATCTGATCAATCAAATGCCTGAGAACGATTTCAGACTCGGCTCAAAACGCTTTATAAGCATGGACCCAAAACGTGCACAGTACACTTCTTCTATGTAGACAATGTAGATCCAATTCGGAGGAACCATTTTAATGGAGGCATCGGACAAGGGACTGTACTGGTTGTAACTTTCAAATATCTAATCAGAAGATATTAAGAGTCAAAATGGGCTTAAATTAATTGGAAATCATAATTTATTCAACGGTCGTTACATAGTGAAACTTAAATATCCTAGCTGTATCTAATGTTCTAAAGCAAATTGCTGTGTACTTAGCTCATTTAAACTTAGAGTCTACTAAAGTGGACATTGGAAATCAGTGTAGACTCTGATGATACGCCGCATTGTACGGCGTCTTATCAGGTTCTGCATTGTTTGCTTATCATATGAACTTTTTTCTGTATGGACAAACTCCGTACAGCGTTCCCTCTCTACAACGACACCCAATGGGAGACAAAAGGTATGTGCGTTGTTCGAAGGGAGTCGTTATAGGGAGGGCAATTGCTGATAATTGCAAACAGCTTGAATCCAGATCAGACGCCGCGTAACGCGGCGTCTGATCTGGATGCAAGCTGTTTGTCACTCGTCATTAAGCAGACGTTACTGCAGCAGTCAAATGGTTAGAGATAATTGTTTTGTTTGGGGACGAGCGATAAGGGTAGTTGTAAGGAGGGACTCGTTGTTGGGAGGGCCATTGTAGGGAGGGAGCGCTGTTCTAGTTTCTTTATATCACCCTTTTGTATCTACATTGAAATCGTCCGGCAAGAATACAGGGAGAGTTCATTGCAATAACACCGGTGACTACTTGTTTGAGGCTGATGAAGGACTGGTATTCCAGCGGATCTAGGCTAAACTTTATTTTACAGCTTTTTACATTGCTGTGGGTGAGGCCATTGACACCACGGGTCCCACGTGTAGGGAGAACATCCGGAATGCCACAACCCGGATGTACGACTGGTGGGGTCAGCCTGACAAACGGGAACTCATGCAGAAAATATTCAGGTATAGTGGGCAAAACGATTTTCTTGTGCTTGTGCTAAAATTAGTATTTACATTGCAAACAGATCGAGGCAAGATCAGACGTCGGGTCGCCCGGCGTCTTATCAGGCTCTAAACCGTTTACCATACATATTAAAATTAATCACCAGCAACTCTTAAAACACATGCAGTGTTCAACGTTTTATTTGCGTTTGCGGTTCGTTTAATTAAAATGTACAGTGGAGTGGAGAAAACGTTATTATTTCCCAATAAAACGCGTATACGCTAAAACTATTGTTACCATTGCAAACAGTTTGGAGCCAGATCAGACGCCGGGTAAATACTCAGATCAACATGTATTATCAGAATTGTCTAAAAATTACAATTTTCTACGTTTTAGTTCTTTGCGTTTGCGTTTCGTTTGCGTTTAAACGGGAAAGAATAACGGATTCTCCACTGTAAACGGGAAATAATTACACACTCTCTGTTGTATGTATTTGTCTCATCAACACCTTCAAACAGTTTGCCAAATAATTGACAAAACTGGGAATTTCAAACGGTTTAGATCAATTTCAGACATCCGGTATATGTCTAAGTAGTGTATAGGTACATGTAAAAGGTCCGCATTTCTTGCCAAAATCGTTTGTGCTTCGAGAATGGGTTTTCATTACAAGTGGTTTAGAGCCAAATCAGACTTCGAGTAACCCGGTATCTTATTAGGGGCCCGTTTCATAAAACTTCGTACGACCAAAACGGTCGTAAGTCAAAACTTTAAAATGCACTTAATTTCCTTTTTTATCTATCTATTCCTGTCTTGTGACATCTCTCTGGAATCGTCTTGATAGACGATTCCAGAGAGATGTCACAAGACAAGATTTGATGGAGAAATAAATAATAATTGATTTTTTTATAATTTGACTTACGACAACATTTGTCGTACGAAGTTTTATGAAACAGGCAACAGGCTCCCAACTGTATTGCAGTCATATCAAATGACAAGAGTAACATTTCCATATATACAGTGGAGAAGATGTTATTCTTTCCAAATAAACGTTTATATCCACACAATTGATTATAACTTTCTGATAGATGTCACGGTTTTCTCCTACAGTCTTAACTCGTTCCTCCCTGAAACTTTAAATGGACAATTCCAGTTTCTATTTTAGTCTAGTCCATTTCTGACATTTAAGGGTTGTTTTGTTAATGTTTGACATTAAGACAAACAGTGAAGACCCTGATCAGAGGGCTCCTTTAGGAGCCCTCTGATCTGGGTCTTCACTGTTTGCATATGACAAGTGTACTATTCACACGTACTCTGTTTGAAAAGGACGTCTATATGCGGGACTAGGATTCAAAGGGTTAATGTACATGTATCTGTCAATTGCAGTCTTTGCCAACCAAATGATCATAAGTCTCTGATAGATGTCACGGTTTTCTCCTACATTCTTAATATATCTATGTCTATTGCAGACTTTTCCAACCAATTGATTATAAGTCCCTGATAGATGTCACGGTTTTCTCCTACACTCTTAATATATCTATGTCTATTGCAGACTTTGCCAACCAATTGATTATAAGTCCCTGATAGATGTTACGGTTTTCTCCTACACTCTTAATATAATCTATTGCAGACTTTGCCAACCAACTGATCATAAGTCGCTGATAGATGTTACGTGTTTTGTTTTATTATAATCTTAATGTAGCTATGCCCATTGCAGACTTTGCCAACCAATTGATTATAAGTCCCTGATAGATGTCACGGTTTTCTCCTACACTCTTAATATATCTATGTCTATTGCAGACTTTGCCAACCAACTGATCGCTGATAGATGTTACGTGTTTTTTATTATAATCTTAATGTATCTATGTCTATTGCAGACTTTGCCAACCAACTGATCATAAGTCGCTGATAGATGTCACGGTTTTCTCCTACAATCTTAATGTATCTATGTCTATTGCAGACTTTGCCAACCAACTGATCATAAGTCGCTGATAGATGTTACGTTTTTGTTTACTATAATCTTAATGTATCTATGTCTAGTGCAGACTTTGCCAACCAACTGATCATAAGTCGCTGATAGATGTTACGTTTTTTTTACTATAATCTTAATGTATCTATGTCTATTGCAGACTTTGCCAACCAAATGACTATAAGTCTCTGATAGATGTTACGTTTTTTTTTACTATAATCTTAATGTATCTATGTCTATTGCAGACTTTGCCAACCAATTGACTATAAGTCTATGATAGATATTACAGTTTTCTTCTACAATTTGGCGCACAATTTTGCTGATGTGGTTTTGAATAACAGACTTAACCGTACATTGCCAGTAAGTCTCTTAACTCTTTCACCCCTGAACAATTTAATGGGCAATCCTAGTTAAGTATTGTCCATTTATGACTACTTAGGGTTGCAGTTTTACACGATATTACAAATTGACAAACAGTGTAGACCCGGATCAGAGGGCTCTTGCAGGAGCCCTCTGATCAGGGTATACACTGTTTGCATAGGACAAATGGTTAACTGTTATTAAATGACAATTTTACTCGTCGCTAGGGTTCAATGTGTTAACTACCGGTACGAATCAAATCAGTAAAAACCTTCGAAAACACAACATAGCAAATAACAGTATTTATTTGTTGACAGAGGTTGCCATCTAAGTCTACATGTAGTTCAGTTTGGACTATATCTAGGTGAACCCTAACGAAAAATGTGCATATTGCCATTGTAATTCCAGCTTAATGTCAATTTTCTACCATAGTATTGTCAGTGTTTAATCAGCTGCTTTCCAGTTGATTGCCAGTTTGATATCCTATATTACCAGTTTACCACAGTGCAAATCCAGTATGTTGTCAATGTAATTCCAGAACTGGCAATAGTATGGGTTTTAACTGACAACAGACTAAACATACACAGGCACACAATATTTTGGGAATTAATACATGTTTTAGTTCTGTAGAAAGTAAAATGAATAAGGAAACTTTAAACTTTAGAATGGCAACAAAACTGACATTTAACTGAAAATAATATATGACTAAACACTGACTGTATAAACAGCTGACAATACACTGGTAATTCACCATAGGAGGGAATATGGACAAACCAGTATACTTGTAATGTCAACGTTTTTCCAGATTACTGTCAGATAACTGATGATACGCTAATATTTCTGGTAATAAACTGAATTTCATAGGATTATACACTGACAATACCATTACATACTACATCAGTATGGCATTAAATGGTACATGTAATACTCTGACAATACAATAGTAGTAACCATGGTATTGTAAGTGTACTACCATAGTATTGTCAGTGTACAACCATGGTAGTGTCCGTGTACTACCATGATATTGTTACTGTGTTACCATATATCTGACCTCCAGTAGTGACATTGACCTTGGTCTTACACACGACATGACATGTTGTCATGGGGAACATTTATGTTATGGGTTTCTATACACTGCTTGCATACGCATTAATACCACATATAATATTTTTGTTTTAGTTAACTAGTGGTTGGGTAGCTACCATGAACCAGTTTTTAGGAATTGGAACTGGTTTGGTCTTTATTTTTCCCAAATTGATGTTTTAAGTCTATTATGTACACATTATTATTATGTAACTTTAAATCTGTAACCGCATGTGTATAAAGCATGTGTATGTACGATTTTCACTGGTTTGTGAGATTTGCAATTTAAGCGCACTGGTCCTTGTAAAATCTTTGGTTTAAACTATTTAGTTATTATGCTCAAAGTTAACTTTTTATTATATCCCCTTCCCCTACCTCCTAATTTTTATGCACGGGAGGCATCAGTGTAAAATATTTCTCAAACAAAATATTAATTACCAGTCTGTTTCCATCAGTTTATATATACAGTGTTTTCCTGGTCAGTTTATATGTTAATATTAACAGTGTTTGTCAGAAACAAATACATTTGTTGTGATAGATATATTTTGTGTTAATTTGAAAGTTTAAGAAGCAAAGTTTTAAACATATTTCCTGTCATTGTATTTCCAGTGTCAATCAATTCTATATCTAGTCCCTGGCTATAAACTGACAATAGTGCCAGTGTATTACCAGCATTCACATTTCTTTCCATTTTGTTTCCAGACTATTTACATACTATAACCAGCAGCTGAAATTACACTGACAGTAGTTCGAGTGCATAATCAGAAACCATTTGTTGTTACAAGTGTTTAACCATAGTGTTCTCGGCTTATTGGCAGTGTTGTCAAATAAAGTCAGTGCCCTGTACAAAATGTGTAAATTAGACATATTCTTGTCACCTTTTTGGAGAAATAATTGTAATTTTGTTTCTTTTAAGACCTTTAGGTTTGGTGAATTTCAATTCTGCGGAGAAGGCGTTATTCTTTCCCAAGAAACGCGTAAATATGTTAAAACGCTTATTCTCATGCAAACAGTTTGGAGCCAGATCAGACACCGGTTAACCCAGTATCTGATCAGGCTTCAAACTGTTTGCCACACGGATAAGAATATTTAAAAACATTGTTAAGTTCTACATTTTATTGCTATGCGTTTGCGTTTCGTTTGTGTTTTTAAAAATGGGAAAGAACAAAGGTTTCTCCACTGTATTTGAAGGGAGGCGCTGACGTTACTATAGACAAGGTGTGTAGTATTATGATTGACGATAGTCGCGGTGACCCAATACAGCGCTATGCTGACGTCAACACACTGATGTTGGACGCGTACAAGTCGCCATGTCTTGACATAAGATATTCCAGCCTGGAAGAGTTCCTGAAGCAGACAGACTGGAACAGCACCTCGGCACAGGGAAGTATGTCATTACAGTTACACATCTATTACGATAACTAAGTGAGCTATATGTGTGAGCGTGTTAGGCAGGTGGTTGCTTAAAACATATAACCCTAGCAGCGAGTAAACTCGTCCTTTACAAACAGAGAATTTGTGAAGAGTACAATTGTCCTGAGGAATTAGTATAGAGCCTGATCAGTTAATGAGCCCTTTAATCAGGGTTTGCACTGTTTGTCAGTTTGCAAATGAGTTAAAGCAAGAAACCAGTTACGCAGATGGATCCTATTGAGCTTTCTGCATTACACCTGTCTTGTAACACGGCTGCGGCATTTTTCTATAGAAAAGTACCCCAGTTTAAGTTGGATACCGCACACTTTGTAGTGGGCGGAGTTTCCCCGCCCATGCAATAACTGGTAGAAAACCATGCAGTTAACTAGTTAACCGCACAGTAATGGCGGACATCTAGTTAACCGCACAGTCTGGCGCACATCCGGTGTGGCAGATATAAAGCCCCAGATAAGAGCGAGTAAATGGAACAAATCCAAATTTTCTCACTCATTTCAACATTTAATCCTATGGTGTTTCTATTCATTAGAATCGTCTCGAAGAGACGATTCTAGTGAGTAGTGACACCATAGGGTTTAATGCAGAAATAAAGATTTTAGTTCTTGAAATACTCCTCTTATCTGGAGCCTTGGCATAGTAATAGCAGCACAAGTCACAATGGAGAAATTACACGATTTGTTTTGAACAATTAACGATTTTGTGCAAAATTGATAAATCCTTTTCAACCAGTTTGGATCCAGACCAGACGCCTTGTACAACGCGTCTTATCTGGGTCCAAATATTGTGCAAAGGAAAAATTGCTAAATATTTGATTGAGAAATGCAAACGTGTTCTCTACTGCAAATCGTCCCGTCATCACTGTGCCGATATCCATATTAATCATTTTAAGTAAACACGCGCGAAAGCTACTAGTAGTGACGAAAATACAGGGCTGCCATAAGTTGACAAAAAAATCCGAAGGTTTCCAAATTTGCATTTTTCAAGTGTGATTTTACGAATCGTACCTTTTTCACGTCGCCTGTTTCTAGTTTTGTTGACACGTGACTGCTTAACCCTTTCCCTTATAGAAGCGACTTTTAGCACATTCATTTTATTCATCCGCTGAAGAAAATAGTTCCAAATTATACCGTAATGAATATGTGTCATACTTAATACTTTCCTTATTCTAGCTGTTAACAGCTTAAAACAGGCTGAAAGTAAAGCAGAATGCGCCTTAGGGTGCATTCTGCTTTACTTTCAACCTGCTTTAAATATTCACATATCTTCAATACTAGAAACAATGCTATCAGGTAAAGGGTTAAAACAGGCTGAAAGTAAAGCAAAATGCGCTATAAGGCGCATTCTGCTTTACTTTCAGTCTGCTTTAAGCTACCATGTACTAGAAAAAAATCCGAAGATTTAGGAAAAATCCGGAGAAATGGCAACCCTGCAAATATTCCCAGAAACTAGAACATTCGTCTTTACAGCAAAACTTTAACACACTGCCCGCGAAAGCGATCTATGCTGGAAGTTGTCGGATTGGTTAACGAGTATACGTTCCAGTCTTTGATTGGTCTCTTTTATGGGGTTTACACTACCTTTGATTAGCAAAGCGCTCAACATTTGGTATAACTTGCGCAGATAGCGATGTTGTTCCTGTCACTGATTGGTCATTCAAATGGGGGTTCTAATGGATGTCAAAAGCGCTCAATAGTTGATGTAAATTGCACAGAGCCTAACCTCTTGGTCTATATTTAGCCATATTACAAGCAATATATTGCAGTATCTCCCACTCGTTATCTAATTAAACACGCCCACATACACTCGTGCGCATGCGCGCACTCATATACAGTGTGCGCGTTTAATTGAGATAACTCGTGGGAGCTATGCAATATATATAACTTAACTACCGTCATTTAGAGTCATTTGGTACTGTGGTCGTCAGAAAGAGGTTTTACTTTACAATACAATGTTTATCTGTCAAGTCATTCTCTGTTTATTTATTGTTGTCTTCAATTTTTCAATTATTTTGTTTTTGCATTTTTACTGACTATATGTAAGGACATGTGTATATTATTTTATTGTTCTTAATAGTCAAAACATTGATCTATTTGTTATAAGCAACTAAAACGGCTTTGGGGTTAATCTAAAGTGGATGTCCTATTTTCTCCTTTATTCCCATCGAGTGTGTGTGTCCGGAAAGAACGGGTGTCTGTTACGAAAGTTGTTTAACCCATTCATTGTCATGATGTCACTGCAATTATTGTCTACTTTTATTTCTCATATAAGAACTTTAGGTATTTTGACTTCAGAAACAATGAAACGTGTCAAACAGTTTAGATCCTTATCGGACGCCGCGTTAAGCGCTGTCTGATCAGGACTCCAACTGTAAGTTAATAACTATTTCACTCGGATAAGGCAGTGAATGGGTTATATGGGAACAGATGACGTTTTCGACATGTAGCTCTATGTGATTGGATACTTGTGTGCTGGTTTCAGGTCGGCAGTGGTTGTACCAGTTATGCACAGAATTCGGCTGGGCAAAATCTTCTTGGTCCAGGGAGCAGCCGTTTGGGTTGTGGTTCACGTTTCCATGGAAGTATGCTGTCTTATACCATTATTATTAGTATCATTATTATTATTATTATTATTATTACAAATATGTGTTTTTTGCAAGATCTACATCGGAAAATTGCAATTGGTGGCTTTGTTGTTTATTTATATAGTACCCTCCAATAGGGACTGACTTTCTTCCTTACTTTGGTCATGTTATTAAGAAGTGCTTTTTTATCTTGTTGCCGTTTGAGGACTTATTTATTAAGACTTTATTGCACTTTGTTTCAAGTTATACCATGGACAAATGTGATAGCGCGTTTAAGTTCGTGTGGGTGGATGAAAACGTGCAAGAATCGAATATGTACTACGGCGGTCTCAACATACAGCTGAACAATGCCATCTTTGTCAATGGTGACCTTGACCCCTGGAAAACTGTTGGCGTCACCAAACAACTGCCTAGATCGCCTAGTGCTGATATAATAGTCATACCAGGTGAGTATATATTTAACTTAGGTCATTACAGGATGTCAATAAGATTTTAGTTACTTTTAAACTACAGTAAATTAAATAATGATTTTCCCTTTCCCCACCTATAATATACGTGTAGGTGCATTTTACCGTGTTTGTAACTGTATTTCCATGGCAACATCGAATCTAAATATCTCAACTATGAGGTAATAATTTTTAGCATTTTTAAAGGATTTTTATTGATAAACCCTTGCCACCAAAAAACATTTATACGTTTATACAGTGCATTATACCCCCCCCCCCCCCCCCCCCCCCCCACACACACACACACACTGATAACATGTTAAACATATTATTTAACATAAACGCGATTCTATGTGCTTTAAATGCATATCAAAGCAAGTGATACATGCACACCATCTCCTCTCAAAATTGGGAAAACAATTTTTTTACTCTGTAATTTGATTTTGAAGATTCATTCTAATCTGAGTGGCAAACAGTTTGGAACCTAAGCAGACGCCGGGTTACCCGGCATTGGATTTGGCTCCACATCGTTTGCAATGGAATGTATTGTTTTAGTACAATCAAGTTCATTAGGAAAGAATAGCAATTTCTTCACTGTAAATCTGCAATCAGAAATAGTAAGGTCAAAATGAATATCGTTAACGTTGAAGTCGACTGTATGGCACCAGCAAAGCATTACCTGCACATTCATTCTTTCGTTGCGGTGAGACAAAATTGTATTCTTTAGACCAAATCTGGTCCTTTGCCCTTTAACCATTTCGCTCTCAATTACGCTTAAAAGCGCGTTTGCAAACAGTTTGGATCTTGATCAGACGTCGCATAACGCGGCGTCTGATCAGGATCCAAACTGTTGGACATTCTTATCGATATTTCTTAAGTCTTACAACTTTAAATCTAACTTTGAAACGTGGCTTGCAGACAACAAAATTGAAGCAGACGACAATGAAATGTTGAAGGGATAAGAATCTCACAAAAAATTTGGCAGTGAAAGGGTTTACTACTACGGTTGATATATATATTTGTTACAGATGTGTCTCACTGCGCGGATATGTACCCATCTTCGACTAATGACCCACCTCACCTGACAAAGGCGAGACAAACTATTTCCTCCATCATACAGCAATGGCTGGGGGACAAACATCGATAGCCTCGTTTGCTCTGAAGGTTGAAATATGCAGTGGGGAAGATAGTATTCTTGACCGTTTAAACGAAACGAACAGCAAAGCAGAATGACATTAGAACTTCAGCTCCGAACATCCATCTGCCCCAAACATCGACAATGTACAGTGGAGAAAACGTTATTCGTTCCCAATAAACGCGTTTACGCTAAATCTTTTATTTCCAATGCAAACAGTTTAGAACCCGGCGTCTGATCAGGCTCCAAAATGTTTGTCGTCCAAGTTAACAAAAACACACAGAATTGTCAAAAAGTTGTAATTTTCACCATTTTTTTGCAATGCGTTTGCGTTTCGTTTGCGTTTAAATGGGAAAGAATGACGTTTTCTCTACTGTAACCTCATCTTGTGATCGTTCATTGGGAGAGAATCATAAATGTCTTCTCCAATGCTTAATTTAGCCGTACCAATAGTATTGATCATGACTATAGTCTTCCAAATTGTATGAATCATCTTGCATGTATGTAGTTTGACAGAAGATGAAAGGTGTCGAAATGTGTCGAGTTGTGTTTTAATTACTTTGAGTTCAAGATGAGCAGAATACTTCATAGTTAACATTAATAAAACACATTATTTTTTCCCAATAAATGTCAATGTTTACGTTAATTTCTGTGTATATAGGTATACTTGCTTTCTAACCATGACAATCGTCTGTGTTTTCTGATATAGATATACATAAAAAAGATCAAGGCATGTCAAAATTAATAAATAACACTTCCAGGAAGAAATTAAATATATCAAATAGGAGCCCTGTGATATGCTTCTACGCTTTTCGCATTGGACAAATGTATTCTTCATAACAACACACTACAGTAAAACCTCGCTATTACGACCACTAAAACGAAGGCTAATTGAGTGTATAATAGACAGGTGACAGCTTAAAGCAAGGTTACAGTGAAACAGAAAGCTCCTATAGGAGCTTTCTGTTTCACTGTCACCTTGCTTTAAGCGGTCACCTATCGTAAACACCCTAATAATTAACATAATTTAGTGGTCGTAATAGAGAGGTTTTACTGTATTTGATAATTTACGGTTATACTCGTCACTAGAGTTCAATAAGTTGAACGAGGACTCAGATAGGCTTTGCCTGTTGTCCAACCCTTTTCTCTGAGTAAAATACTGTTTAAATAAGAAAAAAAATAAGTTGACACTTAACCCTTTCGCTCTCAATGACGCTTTAAAGCGCGTTTGCAAACAGTTTGGGCCAGCCGCCCCTGATGATGATCAGACGCCGCGTCACGCGGCGTCTGATCAGGGCCCAAACTGTTTGACACTCTTATCGATATTTATTAAGTCATACGATATTAAATCTACTTTTAAAAACGTGTCTTCCAGACAACAATACTGAAGCAGACGACAATAAAGCGGTGACAATGATGGGGTAAAATTCTCCCGTATAATTTGATCATGAAAGGGTTTACACGATTGTCACGTATCCAATTCGTTTAGTCCATGATGAGCCATTTCCCAACGAGTGTGGCTATTCGCGCCCTGGCCTGGGACAGCTGGGGCGGATCTCTCATGGAGGCTGGATACATGCTCGCTAGGTGAGCCGTCCCTGCAATTAAACCAACAGACGGGTTAACTCTTTGCATGCTAGCGGCGGATATATCCGCCACAGTGATTGCCTTTGCAAACAGTTTGGATCCAGATGAGACGCCGCGTTACGCGGCGTCTCATCAGGATCCAAACTGTTTGATACTCTGACCATGTTTTAAAAGAAATTTAGACAAATCTATTTTTAGACAGTCGCCGTGATGCCTATAACATACATGTAAATGCGATTTTTACGCTTTTAACCCATTACTCCATAAATACACCTTATCACGACTTTAATTTATTCATACACTGAAGAAAATAGTTCCATTTTGTACAGTCATGAATATGTAGCATAAGAAATAAATTCTATAGCCTAGCAGATGGCAGCTTAAAGCAGGCTGAAAGTAAAGTAGAATGAGCCTCAGACGCATTCTGCTTTACTTTCAACCTGCTTTAAGTAGTCACCTGTTTTCAAAACTTGAAACAGGCTATTGGGTAAAGGATTAATATTTGCTCCCCCGTCCCCCCGAAAGAAAATAGTTGCACTTTAGAATATTCATGAATAAACACTATACGAAACTTCTTTTACATTCTAGCAAATAACAGCTTACAACAGACTGGCGAGTAAATTAGAATGCGCCTTATGGTGCATGGTGCTTTACTTTCAATGCGTTTTAAGCGGGTACATTGTATCTGTCTTCAAAACTAGAAACAGGCTATGGAGAAATGAGTGTAGTAAGATGAGAGTCAAACAAAGTTCCTTTTGGAAATTACGACCTGATATTGTCTTGAGTTTAGCTTAGTATCAGACGCCGTGTGACGCGACGTCTGACCAGGAACCGATCTGCACAACTTCAAAAATGCATAAAATTGCAGGCGACACATTTTAGCAGAAAATACGTACAGTGGAGAATCTGTTATTCTTTCCCGTTTAAACGCAAACGTACGCAAACGCAAAGCACTAAAACGTAGAAAAGAACAACTTTTGGACAATTCTGATATTTCATGTTTATCATGGTGGCAAACAGTTTGGAGCCTGATCAGACGCCGGATTACCCGGCGTCTGATCTGGCTCTAAACTGTTTGTACTGGAAATAATAGTTTTAGCGTAAAAGCGTTTATTGGGAAAGAATAACGTTTTCTCCACTGTATCTGTCTGCGAGATAGTTAAGTCATTATAAATTCAATTAGGCGATGAAAGGTCTAACCATGACAACTGAAGTAGCATTTACAATAACTTATCACCAACACTGTATTTACAACTTGGATAAATCGTTATTCGTTCCCAATTAACCCGTTTACGCTGAAATTATTATTGCTAATGCATTTTTACGGTTTGGAGCCAGATCAGACGCCGGAAACCCCGTCGTCTTATCAGGGTCCAAATTGATTGTCATTCAGACTGGAATAGATGATTTTTAATGTCAAACAGTTGTCATTTCCTGCATTTTAGTGCAATGCGTTTGCGTTTTGTTCACGTTTATACGGTAAAGAATAACGTTTCCGCTACTGTACAAATGTTTACCTGGGATCAAGATAATCTCCGCTCCCGGAGAGTTGTGCAATGGTGTCACGGCGCTGACGGACCTCCATGGATCAATACCACCATTCACAATGACGACATTGGACACTGACAAGTCTAGGCCTCCGTAGAAACTGTTCGTTTCCTGAACGTTGTCGTCAATCTCGGAAATAGAATATGGCTCTTGACCAAAAGCACCAAGGCATTGGTCAAACGTGAAACTGAAAAAAGGATCACAGGTTTTGCACTCTCTGGGAAAATTAGAGATGGACCCCGTTTCATAAAACATCTTACGACAAATGTTGCCGTAAGTCAAAACTTTAGAATACATTTAATTTCTTATTTCTCTATCCAATCCTGTCTTGTGACATCTCTTTGGAATCGTCTTGAAAAGACGATTCCAAAGAGATGTCACAAGACAGGATTAGGTTCAGAAATTAATAATAATGAGACATTTATAACCTGCCTTACGACAACAAGTTTTATGAAACGGACCCCTGATGCGACATGAATCGTATTATTTAACCCTTTCACTGTCAAAAAGCGCCTTTGCAAACAGCTTTGATCCTGATCAGGCGTAACTGTTTGACACTTGTTTCGAACATTTCGTCAGTCATTCTACCTTAAATCTACCTTTAAAACAATAATGCAGACAACAATATTTAAACAGACGACAGTATGGCGTTGAACGGGTAAGAACTTCACGATAAATTTGACAATGAAAGATAGAGCTACACGAGCGTTCTGTTTTAATTTCTTTCTGCTTCAAGTGACCACCTTCTTTACACATAACCATATATTCCTTCGTAAACTATGATTGAACAATCGCACTAGAGGGACTTTGTAAACTTACTTTAAAGGAAACAAATCAAAAGCTCCACCAAAAGGCTGCTTATACGACATTGAATTTGGGTTCCAGCCAAACTCGGTGCATGTCTGGTACAGTTTTTGTCGGCCTGCAATACCGGAATAGGCTAATGAGTAAGCTCTTATTGTTTATACAGTGGAGAAGAAATTAGTATTCCCATTTGAACGCACACTAAAATGTATAAAATAACATTTGAGAAATTCTTACCTTTTTTATCTGAGTGGCAAACAGTTTGGAGTCAGAGTCAGATGTCGGGTTAACCGGCGTCTGATCTTGATCTTAACTGTTTCAATGGAAATTAATAGTTACAGCGCGTAAACGCGTTTATTGGGAAAGAATATCGTCTTCTCTACTATAAATCACGTTATCCTTACTCATAACTGGGTCGGTAATGCGTCGTTTTGTCCCACTGACTTCAATGGACACATAAGGTTAATTAACCCTTTGAACCCTAGTCTCGCATGTAGGCGTCATTTTCAAACAATGTACATGTGAATAGTACACTTGTCCTAAGCAAACAGTGAAGACCCATATCAGAGGGCTCCTAGGAGCCCTCTGATCAGGGTCTTCACTGTTTGTCACAATGCCAAACTTTGACAAAAATAACCCTTTAAAGTCAGAAATGGACTAGACTTAGATTGAAACTGGAATTGTCCATTTAAAGTTTCAGGGAGGAAAGAGTTAAGTGATCGTACATGTAATAGGAGAAAGTTTGGCACTTACTTTAATGGAAACATTAGATAATAACCAAACGGCTGGCTATTTGACATTGAATTCGGGTTCCAGCCAAACTCGGTGCATGTTTGGTATAACTTCTGTCGACCTGCAATATCACAAGTCGAAAGTAAACCCTTGACTGCCATGACGTAATCAGCTTTAAACAATCGCAATCAGCTTTAAACAGCTTTAAATAATTGTACGCTTTTATTTCTGAAATAGACTCAAATAATAATGTAATGAGTGTCAAACAAATTTGGATTCTGATCGGACGCCCCGTTACGCCGTTTACCAATACGGTCATTATTTTCAGCTACATGTACATTTATAAAAGTTTTTACTCTTATGGTCAGGGTCAACAAACTGTTTGACGTTTATCATATTAGTCGAATTGCAG
Organism: Gari tellinella; assembly: GCA_922989275.2. Lineage (NCBI taxonomy): Eukaryota > Metazoa > Mollusca > Bivalvia > Cardiida > Psammobiidae > Gari > Gari tellinella. The sequence goes on from OV277871.1 coordinate 31,131,883, forward strand.
TGGAGAAGACGTTATTATTTCCAAAAAAATGTAGATTTTTAGTTAACGCTAAAAGTGTTACACGTATGTCAATTGAAAGCTGTTTGGGTAACCCAGCGTCTGACCAGACTCTAAACCAATCAGAATAAAATGAATAGTCAGAATTTTCCAAACATTGTCATTTTCCACATTTCTATAGATCTACAATACTTTTGCGTTTAACCTGGAAATACTAAAATCGTCTCCATTGTAGCTACATGTACTATAAATAATTGATCAATGACAGCAGATAATAATTCTGATACTGTAGAGAAGACGTTAATCTTTCCCGTTTAAAAACGCAAACGAAACACAAAAGGATTCTCTTAAGATGTAGAAATTAATGAATGTTTATAAATTTCTACCAATTTCCTTTAATCTGAGTGGCAAACAGTTTGGAGCCTGGTCAGACGCCGGGATACCCGGCGTCTGAACTGGCTCCAAACGGTTTGCAGTGGTCATATCCACTGATACAAACTGTACCTCCCTCTGCCGAGTACGAATCCCAAGTTGTTTGGTTGACATCCTCCATCATTCGGAAGAACCTTGCAGTGAGGCACGGCTTTCTGTACTGGTCCAGTATCAGAGACTGGGTCTTGGCATATCGCTCAACACTGTTACCCCAGGTCCCGGATGTCATAACGTCACATACGTCCACTATAGCGAACTCGCCATCAGGTCTTCCCTGTTTGAATATCGAAAACGAAAGCTTCAGTTGTGTCATTTATTTTACCATTTCCTACATAGCCATATGTTTGCCACAATGGGATGAGATAGGATAGAATACACCCATAGCAGGGCTGCCATATCTCCGGATTTTTCCGAAATCTCCGGATTTTATTTTTTTCAAAAATCTCGGATATGGGTGTCAAACAGTTTGGATCCTGATCAGACGCCGCGTTACGCGGCGTCTGATCTGGATCTAAACTGTTTGCATAATTATGTTAATGTCATAAAGCCTGGCAGCTAAAATCGCGCTTGAAAATTTGGAAATTTTAGGAATTGTTTTTAGCAAAATAGGGTAGCCCTGCCATAGCACGAACTTGCAGAGTGGTAAGACTCCACCAAAAAGTGACACCAATACGTTCACACACATGCATTCACCACACTGACGCTATATATAACCATTCTGTGTGTGACGGTGCCGTAAAACTCAACTCAAACAAATCGATAGCCATGCACGCTAATACATATAGCAAACATGTTAATCGCTTAAGTTATCCTATCAAGCACTGTTTGTCACTTTGCATATAGATGTAGCCTATTGCAAAAATAGTCATTAAATGTACTAGACGTAGTTTGGAATTGGAATAGTCAATAAAAATGCCAGGGTCGAGTACGTTAAGCAGACGGTACTTTTTTAATTAAACCATAAATACGTTCGCTTACCTCGATCGTTCTGTTGACATGGTTATACTCAACGACCTTTGCAAAGTTCGTCGCTAGGGCATAGAAAAATGACGCCACGTCTATCTCAACGTTATAGTCGAATTTATCACACAATCTGTTAAATACAATGTACTAGTAAAACGAACACTAAATTGTGTAAAGTATTATGTGCTAAGGAGCTCCTTCAGGAATTTTTTATGTTTTACTGTCACCTTGCTTTAAGATATCACCTTTCTTTTATAAATTAGTTAGCCTTCGTTTCAGTGGTCGTGGTAGTGAGGTTTTACTGTACAACAAATTGTTTAGCTTTACTCTTTCAATCCTAACATCAAATGGTAAATTCCCCTCTTCAATCAAATGTAATCCATGTTTTAATATTTTGGGTCATTTTACAATAAAATTTCAAAATCACCAACAGTCCAGATCCTGATCAAGCGGCCCATTAAGGATAGTATTTTACAGGGTTACTGTTTATAATACTGTTTATTTTCGTATATGGTGTTCTGGCAAAGCATGATTAATAGGCTATGGATGTATCGGCCTGTCTCTCCCGTATCCAAAACAGATTACGATGAGAAATTATATTTTGAACTTCGAGATATCGAGTTATTCTTGAATAACTTGAAATATCGTATTCAGCTACATATGTAGACTAAACAGTATTCGACCAAACGCCATCTTGCCATACCGTTTCCCCTGATTTGTGTTTATTGTTGCTATGTTCATTGCTCATGTTAGAGTTATTGCATAAACAAGATTCTATTCGAAAAAAAAACCCCACCATTATATTCTACATTTGTATTCTATAAATACATTACGAGTAAACTCGTCGCTAGGGTTGAATGGGTAAAATGTTACGTTTTTTTTAATAGTGTCAGTGTATTCCTATATGCAATCAGCTGGGGTCAATATCAGATGCCAAATACATGTACATTGATGTCTGGTTTTGATTAAAACTATTTGACACTAGTCTTATAAGACTAGTGTCAAATAGTTTTAATCAAAATCAGACATATATACGATTTTTTCTTTATTTCTTTACAACCATGCTGTATACCAAAAAGTGACAAATGAAAGTATGGCGATTGGAGAACCTTCGTTTGGAGGGCCGTGATGCCAGACTGTACTGGACAATTCCAGTTTCCAGTTAAGTCTAGTCAATCTGTGAATATTTACGGCTATTTTCTGCGATATATTTAAAAAGACCCTGATCTTGGTATTCACAGTTTGCAAACAACAAATGTACTTGTCATGTGTACACTTTTGTAAATTAAGAGTTTACTCGCCGCTAGGGTTGAATATGTTAATTTGTAACTTACGACAAAGTTACCAAATCATAGCCGTATACCCCATCAGCACAATACATTTAATCATTCCCTCATTGAATATTCATGAATATATTAAACTCCGCCACTACATATACGAACATATTTTTCTTATCTATTTCATTGGCTAATAAAATTAGGACAGGGCAAGGTTCATGCCAGATATATTGTATAAGAAAACAGTGTAGATCCAGATCGAACAGCTCCTTCAAGATATATCTGATCTCGGCCTGCATTGTTTCAAAAAGCTTTAATATAATAAACTATTAGCAGAAGAATACTAACTTACCTGAATATATTCTGCATGAGGACTCGTTTTTCAGGCTGGCCATACCAATCATATATTGTGTTGGATGCATTCTTAATTTGTTCTCGGCAACTGGGCCCCGTCACATCAAGTGCATCGGCAACATTAACCAGATATTCTATGTTTAAAAGACAACGAAAACACGGTTTAGAGAGGAAAAGTTATTGTACATGTACTCAAAGCATACTTTTAAATACTTCATTGCCCCGGATATATTTTATTTTCCGAATTGACTCAGACTTCTCGACAATTAGGCGGAATAAACATCCATATGAGTGTCGAACACTGAGCTGGGATCTTGGTCAGACGCCGAACCACTGGGCGTATTATTGGAATCCAAACTGTTTGCAAAAACTACATTCAGAGTAAATAAAGTACAAACTTCTTTCACAAGCGTTCACCCTGTTCCAACAACACTTTAACGCAATCCATGGTCGCAAGCTTAGGTAGAGAAGGCGCCATTCTTTCCTGTTTTAACGCAAAAATACGCAAACGCAATGCATTAAGCTTTTTGGCTATCCTGATTATTCATTTTTATCTGAATGGCTAACAATTTGGAGCCGGATCACACACCGGGTTATCCGAACTGTTTGCAATGGAAATACATAATAGATTTAGTGTTTATTTATTTTTATACATGCTAAATGTGTAGCATGTACATGCATGTCTTAACCAAAGATCCCATAGCGTGTTTCTTGACACTGTTTGCAAAGGACAAAAAGGTTTTAGCATTCATACAATAATTTTGTTGGAACAAATAGCGCCTTATTCATTGTAGCATAGATCAGAAAAGAACATGCTTTGCTTCTTTACAAGGCTCGCACGTATTTTGTACATGTATAAAGATGACGGACGTATTACATAGAGGATAACTGTTTTTTTCAGTGTAAGATCGAAATTTAATCCATTGAGTGAACATCAGACGTTATATTTTCACGAGTGGCGAAGCCACGAGTGTAAATATAACAGTCTGATGTTCACGAAATGGATTAAATTCGATCTTACACTGAAAAAACACAGTTATTCTATTTATTTATGCTTTTAAGCCACTTTTTAAACGAAATTGTTTAAAAATTGAAAGCGAACGTACATTATTTATCCCGTGTTGAGCCCCACGTTTTATGTCGAACACATGCGCGTGACAGTTGGCGGTATAATGACGTCACTCGTTGCTCCCGAGTTTGGATTCGTGCTCTTCCGGTGAGTAGTTCGCGACAAATCGGACTGCCGGAATTTAACGATAAGACACGATTGACTACGATTCTTGGGGAGCCCTACGGGGAAAATTCATAATAAAAAGCGATTGGTGATAATCCACTGCAGTGGATTACCAAGTGATCATCCACTGCTATTTCGTGGTAATCCACCGAAAAGCATAAATAAAGTTAGTTCTTCCTTTTTACCTTTTTATCGTACGCTTCTTGGTATGTAAGGCTGCATATACATGTATTACACCTCGCTTTTTCAGTTACAATGTTAATTTCCCATAGACCAAAATGAAACATTTTGCATGCCTTTACAGCTATCCAATAAGATACTGTTATTCTATATGATATTCTTTTCGCTATGTGAATGTCGTAGAAAATCTATAATCGCAGGTAACGCCTAATCAGCTTTTGGCATTTTCTATACGAGTTGCTTCCCTAAATGTCTTCTCCTTACAAAAAATAAGCGTCTAGGCTTTTTTTAAACTAGATTACTGTCATCAGACGATACCAAACGTGGTATCTGAACGATTTGCCACAATATCGGAGGAGGATATGTGTCAACTAGACAATCGAAAAGGCGTTGGGTCTTCAATCTGCTTGTTTAAATCGACAACAACTACATATCGGGCTAATATTAACCATATAGATCTACATTAAAATTTGCCGTCAAATGGATAAACGTGTACGTGTATACAATATGATTGTCACCAATGAAAGAGGATAGAGTGACGTCATTTAGCATAGAAATATATAACGTATACCGTTTAGGTTGTTGTTTGCCACCAATGGTGGTCCTATTGCCACTGCTCCAGACACAAAGTATGGGTATTTAGACCGAAACCAAGTCGCCAAGGAACCTGCAAAGACAGCATATACATATACGTAACACTAAGATATAGTAGCGTACACAAACTTCTACTATTTAGCAACCTTTTACTGTTTTAAATGGCTATGTTGCTATTCAAAGCAGGTCTTATAATGGCAAAGCAGAACGTTTCTTTAGGTGCTATAACTCTTGTTCGGCTGATGCTTGCTGGCAGATGACATACATTACATGTACAAAAATGTATACATGTGTTCCGAGGAACACCCTTCTAGTTAAATTTCTTAAACAAAATTGTATAAATCTTAATGCAATATTTTTTGCAGACAATTTCAAAGCAAACAATACATGTAGTACGGCAAGATAACTGTTAAAATGGGAAGAAATCGTGTGGTTCACCTGCATAACCTGCGCCGAACAAGATAATTTTCACATCCTTAGTGACGTTGACCGCAAACTGAAGTTCGGGGATAAAATTGGCAATGTCGGCAAGTGCTTGTTTTGAACTAAGGTGTCTCAAATTGTGCACTTCAAGATTTCTGAAACACAAATAAGAGTTATACTAATTGTTGGGTAAAATAATTTTTATTTGCAATTTATACAGTGGAGAATCTGTTATTCTTTCCCGTTTAAACGCAAACGTACATGTACGCAAACGCAAAGCGCTAAAACGTAGAAAAGAACAACTTTTGGTCAATTCTGTTATTTCATGTTTATCTTGGTGGCAAACAGTTTGGAGCCTGGAAATAATAGTTTTAGCCTAGGGTTTATTGGGAAAGAATAACACATTCTCCACTGTAAAATCGGACAGGTTCTTGAAAAACGATGTTCGTCAGCAATACAGTGACTAATTTACGTCTGGGCCATTTCAGACGTCGAGTAACCCGGCGACTAGTCAGGCTCCATGAAACATCAGATTGTCAATTTCTTAATGTCTTGCTTTGTTTTTGTCTTTTGTTTTCAACGATCTACAGTATAACGTCTCTATTACGACGACTTAAATAAGGCTAACTGCTTGTATAAAAGAGGGGTGACAGTTAAACACAAGGCGACAGTAAACATAAAGCTCGTCTAGCTCCTAAAGAGGTTTTCCGTTTTACGTTCACCTTTCTTTAAGCAGTCACCTGTCTTAAACATTACTAAAAAAAAGTAACTGGCGTTAGTGGTTGTTAAAGAGAGGTTACTCTGTATGTCATATCCGCTTACGCTACAGGATGACTCTTTCCGTAATATCTGTGCTCCAGCATCACCATGACTGCCCCGCGGGTCTTGGCGTTCTCTACCATAATTCCCTGCTCCAGCCAGACGGGGTTCACAGCTTCCTGTCCACCGAGCATCAGAAACACTGGCCCTCCAGGTCGGCGGTAGGCGTCGTTGACAAAATATCTCTGCAATTAGTTACAGTGGAGAATGTGTTATTCTTTCCCAATGAACGCGTTTACGCTAAAACTATTTTTTCCAGTGCAAACAGTTTGGAGCCAGATCAGACGCCGGGTAACCCGGCGTCTGATCAGGCTCCAAACTGTTTGCCACCAAGATAAACATGAAATATCAGAATTGACCAAAAGTTGTTCTTTTCTACGTTTTAGCGCTTTGCGTTTGCGTACATGTACGTTTGCGTTTAAACGGGAAAGAATAACATATTCTCCACTGTAGCAATCGTTCATACATGTATAAGGCTAATTACAGCAGAGATATAAACGTTATTCTGTCCCAATAAACGCGCTTGTACTTAAACAATGGTTTCCTTTGCAAACAGTTTGCAAATCGGCGTATGATCAGGCTCAGAACTGTTTGTTGTTCAGATTAAAACTAGTCATTACATTTTCAAATTAACTGTTCATTTTCTCCATTTTTCTATTCAGCGTTTCAAGGTAAAGAATATCGTCTTCTTTTCTGTACCATCGACAGTCTGTCAAAAAACAACAATAAACAAGAGACCCAGAGGGTCACATTTCGCTCACCTGAGGACACTGTACCATAGAATCTGACTGGGCAAGTCAACATTTTGATATAGCTATGACCCAGGTGCCATAATTTGATCTTGGTAGAGGACCACAATGCGAAGCTACATGTCAGATATTAATGATCTGGGCCTTACGGTTTAAGAGAAGATTTTCCTATAAAAACTGATAAGCCCCTGGGTGGGGCCAATTTTGGCCTGGGGTCATAATTTGAACACACTTGGTAGAGAACCACAAGGCAAAGCTATATGTCAACTATTAAGAAGCTGGGCCTTACTATTTCAGAGTAGATGATTTTTAAAGGTTTTCCTATATAAGTCTATGTAAAACTGATAAGCCCCGGGGCGGGGCCAAATTTGATCAACGGTTCATAATTTGAACAATCTTGGTAGAGTACCATAGGGCAAAGCTACATGTCAAATATAAATGATCTTGGCCTTACGGTTTCAGAGAAGAAGCTTTTTAAAGGTTTTCCTATGAAAAACTAATAGGCCCGAGGGCGTGGCAATTTTTGGCCCGGGGGTCATAATTTGAACAATCTTGGTAGAGGACCACAAGGCAAAGCTATATCTCAAATATTAAAGATCTAGGCCATACAGTTTAAGAGAAGAAGAATTTTAAAGGTTTTCCTATATATGTCTATGTAAAACTGATAAGCCCCGGGGCGGGGCCAATTTTGACACAGGGGTTATAATTTGAACAACTTTGGTAGAGGACTTTAAGGCAAAGCTACATGTCAAATATAAATGATCTAGGCCTTACAGAAGAAGATTTTTAAAGGTTTTCCTATGAAAAACTGATAAGCCCGAGGGCGGGGCCATTTTTGGCCTGGGGTCATAATTTGAACAATCTTGGTAGAGGACCACAAGGAAAAGCTATATGTCAAATATTAAGAATCTGGGCCTTACAGTTTCAGAGAAGAAGATTTTTAAAGGTTTTCCTATATAAGTCTATGTAAAACTGATAAGCCCCGGGGCGGGGTCAATTTTGACCCGGGGGTCATAATTTGAACAATCTTGGTAGAGGACCATAAGGCAAAGCTAGATGTCAAATATTAATGATCTAGGCCATACAGTTTCTGAGGAGAAGATTTTTAAAGGTTTTCCTAAGAAAAACTGATAAGTCCCAGGACGGGGCCATTTTTGGCCCCAGGGTCAAACTTTGAACAATCTTGGTAGAAGATTATTAGGTAATGATACATACCAAATATCACAGGTCTGGGCCTTTTGGTTCTTGGGAAGAAGATTTTTTAAGATTTTCTTATGCATTAAAGTTGTCTATAGGGTCATGTTAGAAAATCTGGTCCCACAGCAAGGGGAATAACTCTAGCCAAAATCTTTGAACAATATTTCGTCCCCCCTTGTCACTGATACTTCTGACAAAGTTTGGTTGAAATCGGTTTAGTGGTTTCTGAGGAGATGTTGTTTGAAAATGTGAACGGACGACGTATGACATACGACGTACGACGGACGGAATGGTATCACAATAGCTCATCCTGAGCATTCGGCTCAGGTGAGCTAAAAACCTAAAATACCCAAACAACTGCTGGGAAAGGTTCGTCTGCCAAATATGTCGTCTGCAGCAATTCTAGATTTGTACGCGTGCAATGAAGAAAACGTCATTCTTTCCCATTTTGACAACGCATACAAAACGCAAACGCATTACAATAAAATGCAGAAAATAACATTTTTCTTAAGTTTCTACCTATTTATTTTGGCAAACAGTTGTTTTAGTTTTTTAATTGTTTTTTTTCCCAAACAGACTGTCGATGGTTATTCTTTTCCAATAACCTTATTATGTTATGTGGTAAAATATATTATTACCTGTTTCCAGTATCCACCCACGGTGCGGTCAAAATGGTCAAGTGTCTGGAACTCGAAATAGCGTTCAGTGGGAAGTTGAAATCCTTTGTTGACAAAATTAGGCTCTCCCTGAGCTTTAGTGCCAGAAACTGTCGTCAGTGATATACATATAACCCAAACAAGCGCAGTCTTTACGGTCCACATGCTTAAAAACTTCAATAAAACTTTCAATCCTTGTCACGCTGGGAAATTTTCGTCTGCCAAATATGACGTCTGCAGCAATTCTAGAAATGTACGCTTGCAATGGAGAAAACGCCATTCTTTCCCCGTTTCAACGCATACAAAACAAAAACGCATTGCAATAAAATGTAGAAAATAACATTTTTTGAAGTTTCTATCCGTCTTTTTTAATATGAGTGGCAAAGTTTTGAGCCTGGTCAGACGCCGGGTTACATCGTGTCTGATCTGGCTCCAAACGGTTTGCACTGAAAATAATCAAATCAAGTCAAGTCACTTGACTTGACTGAAAATAATAATATTAGTGTAAACGCGTTTATTGGAAAAAAATAACGTATTCTCCACTGAATTTACATGCCATTACTTTACTAATAAATCACCAGACTGTCGCACTTTTGATCCTGATGAGACGCCTGAGTTTCTCGGCGTCTGATCTGGATCAAAACTGTTTGCAAAACAGTTAAGTTATCACAAACTCGCAAACAACATTAATACAGAGGGTTACGCTCTCATGTGAGTTGCTGTCTTAAACATGTTTATATCAGACGATATATCAGCTTCAGGTACAGTGGGGAAGCCGTTATTATTTCCCAATAAACGCTATGCTCTTTGCAAACAGTTTGGAGCCAGATCAGAAGCCGGGTAACCCGGCGTCTGATCAGGCTCCAAACTTTTTGCTACCCAAATTTAATTTTTTTTAAAGAAAATTTTCTTTTTTGGCATTTGATTGCGTTGTGGTTAGGTTCGTTTCGACGGGAATGAATAACGTCTTCTCCACTGTACAACTCATATGATAGATACTTGTCCAAGTGATTAGATAATATTTATAAATATAACAGGGCTGCCATTTCTCCGGATTGTTATCCTTGCAGATCGTAGAGCTCTTAAAACAGGCTGAAAGTAAAGCAGAATGCGCCTTAAGGCGCATTCTGCTTTACTTTCAACCTGTTTTAAGCAGTCATGTGCCCTGATATAATGAGATATTTACATCACGTGGTGGTGTCTCCGCTAACAAGTTGTTTGGGAGATATTAAAACCTTACACGACTGACTTTTCAGGGATGCCATTTCTCCAGATTTTTTCTAAATATTCGGATTTTTTTCTAGTACATGATAGCTTTAAGTAGTCAAATGCCAACAAAACTAGAAATAGGCTATGGGGTAAGGGTACAATTCTTAAAAATCGCACTTGAAAAATGCAAATTTGGATTTTTCATGTCAACTTATGGCAGCCCTGACTTTTCAAATGGACTATTCCATTGTCTAGATAATGACCAGTTTACACTGTCCCGCAAGAAATTTATTTCCAAAATAATTACCGTATAACAGTGGAGACCTTGGTCAGAAGGTTCATACAGGAGTATTTTGATCTGGGTCTACACTGTTTGCAAATAATGTCTATACTCAATTTTCCGCACTTTTAGGTTTAATTGACAACATAGACAGACAGGTAGACAGACATATACATGTATGTTTATTCATATAAGGATAGATATGTAGAGAAGAAAACAGTCAAATAGCAATTAAAGAAGTATAATGTAGTTTTAAATACTAAAATATTATGAACCCTAATGACGCAGTTAGATTTCCACAGCCGAAAAATCATATATCCAACACTTCAAGAGATATATGTACCTAGATTTCGTCAAGGTGTGATCATTCTGAACTAGTTTTATGATTTTGCAGCTAAAAACACGGCTCTTAAAGGATTCAAGACCTTTTTCTATGCTTTGACCAACTGATCAACTTTTCAAACTTATGTTACCCATTTTCATACAATGACTAGTTTTTTTTTTATCAAGGTGATCATTCTAAGCAAGTTTCAAGAAGATTGAACTAAAAAGATGGTCCCTGGAGTGGCCAAAAAGCTTCCTACTGCCTTTTGGTTGCCATGTTTTTAATGCATCAACATTCTTTGAACAGCTCTTAAAGTCTATCCATTGAGAAAACAAAACTGACATTGGGCCAGTGGTTTCGGATATTTTTCTAGATATTGTGCACAGTTGCCATGACAACAAGATCATTAGCCTCACCCACTTTCTTTGAATAACCTTTGAAGCACAAACCAACAGTATGTATCTGAGCAAGTTTGATACACTGCGGCTGTTTTTAAAGAAGAAGTTATTTGCAATTGTTGACGGACGAACGTCCAAACGGACGATGGACACAGCAATACCACAAAATCTCACCTTGAACACTTTGTGATCTGGTGTCTTAAAAGGAAGCAATAGTCATCTATCATATTGGTTGATAGATTGTTTGGTTTGTTTGTTAACATCCGTTTCTGCCATCTACGGGCTAATTGGACGCCAAAGAGAGCGGGCGGATACAGAAAACCTGGGTGCAATGCCATAACATGTTATAAATAATAGACTGTATTTTGGAAAACATAAGATGTGTATATCGGAAAATCATCAAACAACATACACTGTAACCTTCATTTCAATATTCCTTTATTTAGATATCAACAATAAATATCAGTTTAGCAACAAGCCTGTCGACATTATAAATTACATTTTATATCAAGAACCGTTTTGTTAAGTATTAGCAAATTACATTGGAAAGACATTATTCTGACACTTACTACAAATGCAACGCAATTAAAGAGCAATATTTCCGAAAAAAGGGACTAATTCTAATCTTTGCTGGAGGTTGATTAGATGTCGAATTACTCGATCTCTGATCTGGCTAAAAACTGATAGCAGTGCTCATTAGAGTTTTAGCTTGAAACCATTTGTTGGGCAAGAACAATGTCTTGTCCATTGTAACAAACCACTATAATAAACATATCAAAAACACCAATAACATAAACAAAGATTAACGTAGATGTTTTTAAAATGTAGTTTCAGTTTTTTAATAATTCCTGTGATAAAATAATTTCTAATCACTATGTCATAGTTAACCCATTACCCCATAGAAGCGCCTTTTAGCGGATATGGTTTATTCCTACGCTGAAGAAAATAGTTCCAATTTAATAATTCATGAATATATAGTATAGGGAATATTTTCTATATTTTAGCAGATGGAAGCTTAAAGCAGGCTGAAAGTAAAGCAGAATGCGCCTTAAGTCGCATTCTGCTTTACTTTCAACCTGCTTTAAGTGGTCAGCTATCTTCAATACTAGAAATAAGCTATCAGGTAAAGGGTTAAGTCTGGGACACTAGTACACTATCCCTGGTAAAATTAACCTTATTCCTGCCGATCACATCTTTGAATGATGTTTGCAAACAATAATGCAAGGCTACAGATAAGGGGAGTATTTTAAAAATAAATAAAGTCCTTATGTTAGCATTTAAACCTATGGTTTACTACTCAGTAGAATCGTCTCTAGACGATTCTACTGAGAAGCAACACCATATGATTTGATGCTGAAATGGGTGAGAAAATGTTTGATTTGTTAAGTTTACTCCCTCTTATCTGGAGCCCTGCAATATGGGTTCAAATCAGATGCCAAATAATCAATGCCTGTGTTTGAATTTATTTGACACTGGTCCTTAGGTTTCTTAACTCTTTGCCTGCTGGGTAATATTTTCGTCAGCAACATTTGTTGTCTGCTTGGCCTACTGTTTATTAATAGCTTTTTTACAAATAGGGACAGTGTATCAAAAAAGTTTGAATACTGATCAAACATAGTGTACTTTGCATCTGATTTTAATACACTTTGTTTACAAAATGTATGTGCAATCTGTCAAAGCAATGCACAGGTTAATTCAATGTTAGAAAATTGAAAGCACAGAAATACTTGCTTTTACAGGCACTACTAATAATAAGTCTGATTAGAGACAAAACAGGCAGTTAACCATTTCCCTCCATAGACTTTCACCCCATTGTATTCCTCCACTGAAGAAAATAGTTCCAATTTATACAGTCAGGAACATGTACCGTAATGAATATTTTCTATATCCTGGTAGATAGTAACTTAAAGTAGGCTGAAAGTAAAGCAGAATGCACCTGAAGGTGCATTCTGCTTTACTTTCAACCTGCTTTAAGTGGTCACCTGTTTTCAAAACTACAAACAGGTCATGGGGTAATGGGTTAAAGCCTTACACATTCTGAGTGATGTCTGTTAACCAGTTCTACTGTATGGGTTTTCAAAATCAGCATAATTGCAACATAGACATTAAATTGAATATATTGCACATTACAGTTTAAGATAATATATCATATGAATATTTAACTGAAATAAACAAGAGGGCCTGAAGGCCCTGATATCGCTCACCATTCGTAATGAAGCCTGATAGCTTTACCTTTGAATTTCACCCTTTTTATTCTAAATCCATTCAAGTTTGTCGACCTACTCTAGTATAGTACATCAAAGGAAGATAACTACAGCCAAAACAATACTGAAATGAAGCCTTTTTCTAGCATTTCAAAGCTTATCAAGGGCAGGTAACTATTGCCACAAAGATTAGATTTCAACAATAATTGCACTCCTTCGAGAGCGTATAGCTATAAACTTTGTGTACAAGTATAATGAAAATCCATTGAAAACTGTCGTTGCAAGAGTGTACACACTGTAAAAATGGCATTTTCAGCAATTCAAAGGTAGATAACTCTTGATCTATTTGTACGATTTCAACCATAATTACCCTTTTTCGAACTCTTATGGTCATATACAATCTGGGTAAGTTTGATAGAGCTTGGATAAATATTGTGGCCTCTAGAGCCTAAACACGGTTACAGTACTGAACCTTATTAAATTAACAATTTTTGCGATTCGCTTGCAATTCGATGGCAATTCGCTTGCAATTCGATGGCAATTTGCTTGCGATTCAAAATACTAACTTTATCCTCGGGTAAATTTTCTTGAATGGTGTATCGCACAAATGTTCGCAAAAATGCATTCATTTATTTGTTCGATTCCATTTGTGTCACAACCGCTTCGGAAAATTCGCTTAAAAATATTCAAACGTAGGATTTGTTTTTTGAAGCGCCCGATTCGATCGCGATTCGATGGCAATTCGCTTGTGATTATCAATTTAATTTAATAAGGTTCAGTACTGTAAATATGTCATTCTCAGCAATTCAAAGGTAGATAACTCTTGACCTATTGGTCCGATTACAACCATAATTTAACTCATCTGAACTCTTATGGTAATATACAATCTGAGTAAGTTTGAGAAAGATTGGATAAAATTTGTGGCCTATAGAGTGTAAAAACCCTTAAATATGGCATTTTCAGCAATTCAAAGGTAGATAACTCTCTACCTATTAGTCTGATTGCAACCATAATCAAACTCATCTGAACTCTTGTAATCATATACAATCTGAGCAAGTTTTAGATAGATTGGATAAATATTGTGAACTCTAGAATGTAAACACCGTTGAATATGGCATTTTCAGCAGTTCAAAGGTAGATAAATCTTGATCTATTTGTCTGATTTCAACCAAAATCGACTTCATCCGAACTCTTATGGTGATATACAACCTGAGCAAAGTTTGAGAAAGATTGGGTAAATAGTGTGGCCTCTAGAGTGTAAACACTGTTAAATATGGCATTTTCAGCAATTCAAAAGTTGATAACTCATGACCTAATTGTCCGATTTCAGCCATAATCAAACTCATCCGAACTCTTATGGCAATATACCATCTGAGCAAGTTTGAGAAAGATTGGATAAATATTGTGGCCTCGGAGTGTAAACACTAAGATTGTTGACGCCCCACGACGCACGCCGGACTTCAAGGATTGCAAAAGCTCACCCTGAGCTAGCTCAGGTGAGCTAAAAATAAAAACAAATTCATCAGGTCATCAAAGAAACAAATTTAAGGCAGTGTACCTCTAATGAGATAAAGCCCACGTTGGGTGTGCTACCTTAAACAAATATCAGCTACTGCGTTGCAAATGGCGCTACAGCAGAGAAAACGTTATTCTTTTCCAATAAACGAGTTTACCCTAAAACATTATTTCCACTGCAAACAGTTTGGAGCCAGATCAGACACTGGGTAACCTGACGTCTTATCAGGCTCCAAACTGTTTGCCACTCAGCTTAAAATAAATCCTGAGAAATGTCAAAGTGTTGCGATTTACTACATTTTACTGCTACGCATTTGTGTTACGTTTGTGTTTAACCCTTTACCTTATAGAAGCGCCTTTTAGCGCATTCAGTTTATTCTTCCGCTGAAGAAAATAGTTCCAATTTAATCAGTCATGAATACATTTTACATGGTATATTTTCTATATTCTAGCGCTGGATAGCTTAAAGTAGGCTGAAAGTAAAGTAGAATGCGCCTTAAGGCGCATTCTGCTTTACTTTCAACCTACTTTAAGTAGTCACATATCTTCAATACTAGAAACAATGCTATCAGGTAAAGGGTTAAACGGGAAAGAATAACCTTTTATCCACTGTATCTGTGGCATTTTCTATCTAAGGGCTGATCTTGATGTATAATACACAATGGAAAATACAATTTTCCCCTGTTTAAACAAAACTAAAAGCAATGAAATGACATGTGAAAATGAATGGTTATTCTATATGTTGACAACTTGTTAATATGTAACACTGATGAAAGACACCTGTCCAGTCACACATATCCTGGCTCATGCCTTTTTATTGGCTTCTATTGTCAAGACCAAAATCTGATCTGGCTCCACACTGTATGATACAGTGTGGAGCCAGATCATGTGTATGCATGAGCATAATTTGTTTTACCAAACACTTTCAATGGAAACAACAAAGCAACTGTAGCAGTGGTGAAAGTATCGTTATTAGCCATTAGATTGAAACAAAATGGAAACACAAAACAATACAAGGGCCACTATGGCCCTAAATCGCTCACCTGGTACACCATGGCAAACTTGACCTATAGTGACCTAGATTATGACTGGACATGACCCACAATCAACCTTTAGAGTGTAAACAAGATTTTCCTATGATTTGAGCTAGTGACCTAGTTTTTGACTTGACATGACCCATATTCAAACTTGACCTATATATCAATGAGACAAACATTCTGACCAAGTTTCATCAAGATCCAATGAGATTTGTAGCCTCTAGAGTGTTTACAAGATTTTTCTATGATTTAACCTCGTGACCTAGTTTTTGACCGGACATGACACATATTCGAACTTGTCCTAGATATCAATGAGACAAACATTCTGACCAAGTTTCTTCAAGATCCAATGAGATTTGTAGCCTCTAGAGTGTTAACAAGGTTTTTCTATGATTTGACCTAGTGACCTAGTTTTTGACCGGACATGACCCATATTCAAACTTGACCTAGATATCAATGAGACAAACATTCTTACCATGTTTCATAAAGATCCAATGAGATGTGTAGCCTCTAGAGTGTTAACAAGGTTTTTCTTTGATTTGACCTAGTGACCTAGTTTTTTTACCGGACATGACCCACATTCGAACTTGACCTAGATATCAATGAGACAAACATTCTGACCAAGTTTCATCAAGATCCAATGAGATTTGTAGCCTCTAGAGTGTTAACAAGGTTTTTCTATGATTTGACCTAGTGACCTAGTTTTTGACCGGACATGACCCATATTCAAACTTGACCTAGATATCAATGAGACAAACATTCTTACCATGTTTCATAAAGATCCAATGAGATGTGTAGCCTCTAGAGTGTTAACAAGGTTTTTCTTTGATTTGACCTAGTGACCTAGTTTTTTTACCGGACATGACCCACATTCGGACTTGACCTAGATATCAATGAGACAAACATTCTGACCAAGTTTCATCAAGATCCAATGAGATTTGTAGCCTCTAGAGTGTTAACAAGGTTTTTCTATGATTTGACCTAGTGACCTAGTTTTTGACCGGACATGACCCATATTCAAACTTGACCTAGATATCAATGAGACAAACATTCTTACCCTGTTTCATAAAGATCCAATGAGATGTGTAGCCTCCAGAGTGTTAACAAGGTTTTTCTATGATTTGACCTAGTGACCCAGTTTTTGACCGGACATGACCCACATTCGAACTTGACTTAGATATCAATGAGACAAACATTCTGACCAAGTTTCATTAAGATCCAATGAGATTTGTAGCCTCTAGAGTGTTAACAAGGTTTTTCTATGGTTTGACCTAGTGACCTAGTTTTTGACCCAACATGACCCACATTCGAACTTGACCTAGATTTCTACTAGACAAACATTGTGATCAAGTTTCATGAAGATCCATTGAGATTTGTAGCCGGTAGAGTGTTAACGAACAATTGTGAACAGACAGACGGACGGACAGACGACGGACGACGGACGATCCAGCAATCCGAAAAGCTCACCTTGGCACTTCGTGCCAGGTGAGCTAAATATGTAATGACAAAATCCCACACCCAAATTGACAGTCTATTCCTAGAGAAGAGAAGACATATTCTTTCCCGTTTAAACGCAAACAAAACTCAAAAGCTTTACACTGAAATGAAGAAAATAATCTGAATGGCAAACTGTTTGGAGCCTGATCAAACGCTGGGTTACCCAGCGTCTGATCTGGCTCCAAACTGTTTGCAATGGAAATAGATTTAGCACAAACACAGTTATTGGGAAAGAATAACGTCTTCTTCACTGTAACAGATCGTCTAACAGCTGGGAACCAGATTAGATGCAAAAGAAACTGGGCAGCCCATATATTTGTGACACTCAAAGTAATGTGGAGTCTTTGTGATATAACCCTTCTGGAACTAATAACCCATTGCCCCATAAATACGCTTGTTACGAGTTTCATTTATTCCTCCACTGAAGAAAATTGTTCCAATTTATAGTTATGAATATGTAATATAAGAAATATTTTCTACATTCTGGCAGATGGTAGCTTAAAGCAGGCTGAAAGTAAAGCAGAATGCACCTTAAGGTGCATTCTGCTTTACTTTTAGCCTGCTTTAAGTGGTCACCTATTTTCAAAACTAGAAACAGGCTATGAGGTAATGGGTTAAACATGTTATCAGCAGATTCTTGACAATTCTTTAATTGTAATTGTCGCAAAAATGTTTTACCCGTTTTTTAGTGTCAGTCTCAAGTTGACAATGCAACTGAGCATACTAGTAAGATGTATACAATGAAAACCTTCTTTTACTGCCACTTGAAAGAAAACAAATTGGTGACATGACAGATAAAAGCTTAAACTAAGATGAAAGACAATAAGGCAGAAGTCTAAAAGCAAGTGATATCCCTCACCCCAGAATGACAGTGAAAGTGGTGAGACCTTTAAATGTAGAGGACACCACATGGATGAATGGTCAGTGCCCCAGACATAGCATCAGGGTTTCCAGTGAGTTTATTGGTCTATTCCAGAACCACAGTGACCATAGTCCTAGGAAATTGGCAGATTGATATATTTTACAGTCTAAATCAAGCTGAGTGCAGGAACAATGTGTATGGCAGAAATAGTGCAAACATTTTCTCACAAATATATCATGGTGACATGTAATGTTCATGTTGCCATGGCAACATTAGTCATAGATTTTCACTAGTGTTCTAAAGTTGCTTAGAAACCAAATCAAAACCAGAAGTTAATAAAAGTTCACCTCTCAGTCTGATCACAAATTAATTCAACCTTTGGTTGATATTAACCATAAGTGACTAGTTAGTTAATAGACAGGTCCTGTTTACCTTAACCCATTCCCTCATAAAGACGCCTTTTTACGCCTTTCAATTTATTCCTCTACTGGAGAAAACAGTTCCAAATTATACAGTGATGAATCTCTATCATAAGAAATATTTTCTGAATTCTAGCAGATGACGGCTTAAAGCAGGCTGAAAGTAAAGCAGAATGTGCCTGAGGCACCTTCTGCTTTACTTTCAACCTGCTTTAAGTGACCACCTGTTTTCAAAACTAGAAACAGGCTATGGGGTAATGGGTTAAACAGCTCAAATACATCAAAAACTTATGACAGATTTCCAGGGTGGGAACTTATTTATGGCCAACAACTGTATGTCAAACGTTTAAAAAAATGCATTTCAATCAAATCAAATATTGAGCTCTGGTGGGATTCAAACCCAGGACCTGGCATGCAGGGACAGAAAAATGCCAAAATAAGGAAACCGTTTAGCCCACTGGACTATTCATATATCTGGGATCCATTTAACCTAATTCAGTGTGTAGCAATGGAGAGTACATAATTTGGCTCGGGTTTATGTCTGAGCCCGTTATCAATTTCTATTGCCTCTTTCGTTGGCCACGTATAAAACGATGGAAAATATCTAAAAAGCTAAGATTTGAAGACTTTTCTAGAATGTTTTTTAGATTGATCTTATTTTTCTAATGCCAGATGCACGATAATGCTACACATTTGGTTTCTTTTATTTTTGCAAATACACCATCTGGTTGCGAGTCACTTTAATGCCCATTATGCTTTACTTTCAACCTGCTATAAGTGAAAATCTTTCTTTAAAACTAGGAGCAGGCTATGGGGTGATGGGATAAGACATGTGAGCACTTAATGAAGGACAAAAGTAATGCAGAATGCTCATATAGGAGCTTTCTGCATTACCTTTGTCTTGTAATAAGCTTAATCACCTGCCATGTAGGCTCCAAACACACAATATTTAGTGGTCTCTTAGTGCAGGTTTAACTGGATCTCGATAAGAATTTGACTTGCATTAACCCTTTCCCCAATAAATACGCCTTTTTACGCCTATAATTTATTCCTCTACTGAAGTAAATATTTCTCTTTAATACAGTTATGAATATGAATCTTAAGTAATATTTACCATATCCTAGCAGGAAATACCTTAAAGGCTGAAAGTATAAGGCGTATTCTGCTTTACTTTCAACCTGCTTTAAGAGATCATCTTTCTTTAAAACTAGCAACAGGCTAGAGACATTTTCTACATTCAAGAAGGTTATAGCTTAAAGCAGGCTGAAAATAAAGCAGAATGCACCTTATGGTGCATTCTGCTTTACTTTCAACATGCTTTAAGTGTTTACCTGTCTTCAAAACTAGAAACAGGCTATGGGTTAAGCAATCACTTGTCTTTACAGATCACCATACATCTTAATTCAGTGGTCACTTTATCCAAGTTTGAATACACTTTCACTACACTGGGACATACAAAGGCTAAACCATCACTTTGTCAGAGCTACAGATAAAGAGAGTATTTTGACAACTAAATATCTATGCCTGTTCAACACTCTATAGAATGGTCTCTTTGAGACAATTGTAATGAGGAGTCACATTATAAGGTTTGGATTATACCTTAAGGAAAATTTGTTGACAATGTTTAGTTTACTTCCTCTTATCTGAAGCCTGGCATTGTTTGAAAATAAAATACATGTACAGGAAATCAATCAAGTACAGTCGAGAAGAATATGTTATCATTTCCCATTTAAGAGAAACAAATATAATGCAATCAAACAGAGAAAGTGAAAACTTCTTAAATTGTTGACAGTTGGCAAACAGTTTGGAACCTGATGAGATGCCGGGTTACCCCATGTCTGATCTGGCTCCAAACTATTTGAAATGGGCATAAGATTTTTAGCATAAACACTTTTATTCGGAAATTAAAATGATGTCTTCCCCACTTTACAAATAGGGCTCCTGATACGAGAGTGTTACTTCTCTACAACTGCCCTCCCAACAACGACTCCCTCCTTACAACGACACTTACCACAAATTCCTAAACGGGACAATTATGTCTAACACTTTTACTGCTACAATACCATCTGCTTAAAATTGTCCTCTGCTGTTTTTTTCTCAGTTACATATAAGTGGACAATTTGATAGAAACAATATAATTGACGAGTTACAAACAGCTTGAATCCAGATCAGACGCCATGTTATGCGTTGTCTGATCTGGATTCAAGCTGTTTGCAAATGTAAGCCAAGTTTTAAGTTTCCTTCCCTATAACGACTCCCTTCCAACAACACATAATCTGTGTCTCCCATTGGGCGTAGTTGTAGAGAGGGAGCACTGTATATTAATATATTTTCATGTTTCAACCAAAAGCTACATTATGACTACTCATAAAAATTGTCTCTTTAACCCATTCCCCCATAAAAACGCCTTTTTACGCCTCTATTTTATTCATCCACTAAAGAAAATAGCTCCAAATAATACAGTTATGAATATGTATCATAAGAAATATTTTGTACATTCTAGCAGATGATAGCTTAAAGCAGGCTGAAAGTAAAGAAGAATGCGCCTCAAGGCGCATTCTGCTTTACTTTCAACCTGCTTTAAGTGGTCACCTATCGTCAAAACTAAAAACAGGCTATGGGGTAATGGGTTAAAAACTAATTATTGAGTGGTCATAACAAAGTTCTTAGTGGGGACAAAAAGAGTTTGTATACGAAATACTTCCCCTATCTGGAGCCCTGTACTACAATATATATTATGGCATATCACAGACAATTTACATGGAAGCGTTGAATGATTTTACATGTGCACAACACAGCTAAATCCTATAGCTAATTACAAACAGCAAATATTCCATTTTCATACACTGTTATATATATACAACCTGTATCACTTTAAGTGGGTAAGACTTTATTTTAAACTGTTTAACCAATTGCCCCTATACATACGCCTTTTCATATCTTTAACTCATTCATCCACTGAAGAAAATAATTCTACTTTATACAGTCATTAACATGAACCATAAGAAATATTTTAATTCATTCATCCACTGAAAAAATATATGTCTTCTTTATACAGTCATGAATATGTACCATCAGAAATATTTTTTATATCCTGGAAGATGGTAGCTTAAAGTATGCTGTAGGTAAAGCAGAATGCATGCATAGGCACATTGTGCTTTACTTTCAACCTGCTTTAACTCTTTCCTCCCTGAAACTTTAAATGGACAATGCCAGCTTCAATTTTAGTCTAGTCCATTTCTGGCTTTTAAGGGTTGTTTTTGTCCATTTTTGGCCTTATGACAAACAGTGAAGACCCTGATCAGAGGGCTCCTTTCGGAGCCCTCTGATCTGGGTCTTCACTGTTTGCACAGGACAAGTGTTCTATTCACATGTACACTGTTTGAAAAGGATGCCTATATGCGGGACTAGGGTGCAAAGAGTTAAGTGATCACCTGTCTCCAAAACTAGAAACAGGCTATGGGGTAATGGGTTAAGCACAAGCTTATTTTACTAGGAAAGAATAATGTCTGCCTAACCATACATACAGTACAGTGGAGAATCTGTTATTCTTTCCCGTTTAAACGCAAACGTACGCAAACGCAAAGCGCTAAAACGTAGAAAAGAACAACTTTTGGACAATTCTGATATTTCATGTTTATCTTGGTGGCAAACAGTTCTGAGCCTGATCAGACGCCGGGTTACCCGGCGTCTGATCTGGCTCCAAACTGTTTGCACTGCAAATAATAGTTTTAGCCGAAATGCGTTTATTGGGAAAGAATAACACATTCTCCACTGTATATCAACATTGTTTTGATATCAACAAACTTTGTTTTAACCCTTCTTTTGCTATCAGCTTATATTAACTGACCCTTTTTGAAACCAGTGGAGTATCAAGAAAGTACTGATCAGAGTCTGCACTGTTTTTTAGCCCTTTATTTCATAGTCTAAAAAGTTTCTAGTTAAACAAAGTCAAAATGTGTTTGTGAAACTCTATGCCCCACCCCCTCCCCAATTTTAACCCTAAATTCATTCTATTTTGACCTCTTCATGATCTTGAACCTTGTCTGACATGTCTCACATAGAGATGCTGCGAGTCCATGTACATGTACCATAAAGTCAAGAATAGTATTCAGCATAGGCAGCTTCCATTGAAAAGCATTAATCCTAATGTAAAGTAATGAAAAGATAGGAATTCTGAGGAACATAGCTAAACACAATTAATGACAGTAAAAACAAAACCTTAACAAAGTTTTGCTGCATGACAAAAAGACTGGAACTTACTTTGCCTTGGCACAATGTTACTTGTTCACGATAACTGGGTAACATTTATATCAATTTCATTAATAACCATTAACTCTTTCCTCCCTGAAACTTAAAATGGACAATTCCTGTTTCCATCTAAGTCTAGTCCATTTCTGACTTTAAAGGGTTGTTTTTGTCAATGTTTGGCATTGTGACAAACAGTGAAGACCCTGATCAGAGGGCTCCTTTCGGAGCCCTCTAATCTGGGTCTTTACTGTTTGTATAGGACATGTGTACTATTCACATGTATACTGTTTGAAAAGCACGCCTATATGCGGGACTAGGGTTCAAAGAGTTAAACCATACAGGCCAACTCATATACAGTAAAACCTCTCTTTTACACCACTAAAAAATGATAATTGACTGCACAAAAGACAGGGTACAGCTTAAAGAAATATGAACGAAAAACAAAAAGCTCCTAAAAGAACTTTATGTTTTACAACCACCTTGCTTTAAGCAGTCACCTGCCTTAAATACCTGATAACTAACACAATTTAGTGGTCGTAATAGAGAGGTTATACTATATGCTAGTAATCATTAAACCACACAACTCATTAGGACTGCAACGGTTCACCGAATTTCGGTTCGTTTGTCTCGGTTCGAGTTTCGGGTCGGCACCGCAAATTTTCGGTTCGGTGCGCCGATGTATGGTAAATTATACTAGACCGCTAATTTACCAATCAGCGTGCAGTCTGCGTGTATATTTTTGATGGTCAGACGTTCCAAAATGTAAGGTTAAATCACAGTTCTAACCTTTTCATCTTGCAGTAATTTAAATCCGTCTCATTCTTTTCATATCGGCTATTTATAATTCCGGGAAACCCAGCACTTAACCCTTTACCCCATAGCCTATTTCTAGAATTTTAAATAGGTGACTACTTAAAGCAGGTTGAACGTAAAGCAGAATGCGCCTTAAGGTGCATTCTGCTTTACTTTCAACCAGCTTTAAGCCAACACCTGCTAGAATAAATAAAATATTCCTTATGATACATTTTCATGACTGTATAAATTGGAACTATTTTCTTCAGCGGAGGAATTAATTGAATGCGCTAAAAGTCGCTTCTATAAGGGAAAGGGTTAACGCATGCGCACGATTGATAGCCCGGCTTCAAAGGTACCAAAGTCGAATCAGCATCAGAAAAAGGGTAACCAGTCTATTACTTAGCGACCGCAAATTGCGAATGGCGATGTAAATAATTAAACACAAATATCAATGGCTTTTTCAGTAAAATAATAATATAATTGGAGCTGAGTAGTTCTTCTAGGGCTTATAAATAGAAGGCTGATGAGGCATTTAAGGGAGACCAGCCAGAATGACAAACAAAATAGGCTGAAAGCTTAGTTAAGAAACTTCAATGAAAAACAGGTCGGGACGATCCACGCCTTAAATTCGCTACAATCTGTCCTAAAATGGTAGAAAGAAATGCACATCTTTCTCGTACATATGATAAAATTATAGATGACAGTGATAGCGTTTTCGAAAAAGTGTGTAGATCTATTGTCTGCGTAGACATGTGCCAGTAAATGAGAATTATTTTCAGGTTGATTTTATCAAGTTCTTAACCTAATACCCGAACCGAAATACCAGAAAACTGAAGGGGTCTACTTGAACCCGAACCGAACCGTGAAGTACCTGAACCGTTGCAGCCCTACAACTCATATATATGTGCAAAACATATGGCAATATTGGTATACAAAAATATCTCTTACCATTTTAGCCCAAATGCTGAACAAAAGTAATGAAGCAAACTCCTTTATGAGCATTCTGCATTTCTTTTGTTCTGTATTTAGCAATTAATGCTAACAGGTACATCTCAAGTTGACTTTGGTCTACTCAAAATGTCAATACCTAGCTCATTTGCACACAAATGACATATGCATACAGTAAAACCTCTCTATAACGGCCACTAAAACGAGGCTAATTGACTGTGTAAATGAGAGGGGACAGCTTAAAGCGAGGTGACAGTAAAACAGAAAGCTCCTAAAGGAGCTTTCAGTTTTACTGTCACCATGCAGCTGCTTTCAGAAGTCACCTGTCGAAAAACACCTAATAAATTATCACACTTTAGTGGTAATTATAGAAAGGTTTTACTGCATATAAAAAAATCAAAATTGTGTTAACCAAAACCCCTAGTGACCTGAAGCTGCATTCTTTACAAAAAGTGTATTTGTGAAGATTACACTTCAGGTGCACTCTGCTTTATTTTAAACCTGCTTTAAGATGTATCCCAACTTCAAAACAACAGGCTGAAGGGTAATGGGTTAAGATTACCAATATTTTTCCTGTTCAGCCATCTCTTACTCTTCCCCATAGAAACGGCTTTGACTATTCCGCACAGAAATATTTTTTAATGCTTCTGCCTTTTCCTGACAAAACGCCACAGGAAATATTTCTTGTATCCTAACAGGTTAATCCTTAAAGCAGGCTGAAAGTCAAGCAGTAAGACCCTTTAATGTTTGCTTCACTTTCAGTCTGCTTTAAGAAACCATTGAAACAAGCTGTGGGGGTAAAGTTTAATACAACCTTGAGTGTATATCTATCTGACATCATTGTGTTCTAATTGATGACAGAACACGGTAGTAATGACTTGATTGTGGGTTGAACACGCATCACACCAGCTCAAACTCTTCTTCACTATCACAGCTTTGCTTGTCGACAACATCAAACTCTGAAAAGTAATCAAGTCAGAGATCCAGATACAGTGGAGAAGATGTTATTCTTTCCCGTTTAAACGCAACTCATATTACTCCAAAGGAAATGCAAACAAACAAATATAACAGTACAATAGTCGCTCTACATCATTATTTCGGTACTTAGTCTTAACAAGTACAAGAGCCCCATGGGGAATTTTTCGCTCATCTGAGAATAGCTGACAAACTGGAGATAATGATTTATGTCCAGGACGGGGTCATTTTTTACCTGAGGGTCATAATTTGAACAATCTTGATAGAGAAACTGTAGATGATGCTATGTGCCAAATATCTAAGATCAGGGAAAATAAATGTAGAACTATGGTTGCCATGGCAACCAAATCAAAAAAATAAAGAAATCTTAAAAAATCTTCTAGTCTGAAACTACAAGATTTCCTTATTTTTTCGCTATGGTTGCCATGGAGTTCTACATTTATTTTAATTCTTTGAACAAATTTGAAAGAGCTTGACCCAAGGAACATTCCTGTAAAGTTTGGTTGAAATCTGACAAGAGGTATAGAAGGAGATGTCATTTGAAGCAATTGTTAATGACGACGGACGTCCCACACCGCACGACGACAGACACAGGGCCATCCCAATAGCTCACCTTGAGCCTTTGGCTCAGGTAAGCTAATAACAAGTACCAGGATATTCTTACTTTTTTTTAACCATTTCTCCATAAATACATTGTTTTACGCCTTTAGTTTATTATACCTCCACTTAAGAAAATTCCACTTTACAGTCTTGAATGTGAACCATATGAAATATTTTCTAAATCCTGGCAGATAGTAGCTTAAGGCAGGTTTACTTTCAACTTGCTTGAAGTCGTCACCTTTCTTCAAAACTTGAAACAGAGTAAAGGGTTAAGGGACAAATTTCTCATCTTACCTTTAGTGTTCACAGACACGTTCCCTGAGTAAGGCTCATACGGTGGCCAATGGACAGGTCTCTCCTTGTGCAGTTCAAACATGGCTGATGTTTTTCGACTAGTTATGAAAGTCTGGAACTTTGAACACAGGTCATCAAACTCCTCCTCAGTCTCACAGTAAAATCCCTGCAATAATACACACATTCCTGTATAGAAGACACGTATAAATAAGCTTTGCAAGCAGTTTGGATCAGGTCAGACCAAACAGAACGCTTTGCTCCATAGCCTGTTTCTGATTTTGAAGACAAGTGATCACTGAAAGCAGGTTAAAAGTAAAGCAGAATGTGCCTAAAGGCACATTCTGCTTTACTTTCAGCCTGCTTTAAGCTATCATTTGCTAGGATATAGAAAATATTTTCTTATGGTACATGTTTATGACTATAAATTGGACCCATTTACTTTATAGAGAAATAGATTAAATACGCTTAAGATATTTCAATAGTTTATTGATGGAGTCCCCCCATTGTTCTTGATAGGCGTGAAAAAGCATACAGCATAAGCTGCCAGAGGGTATACCAATGTCAGTTTACCTGGTGAGGCCCAGATAAACTCATGCTCTAGAGGCTTTTCAATGGTTATTTCTAACTCAACTATCAATTATAAAGGTTGGGTCTCACATGAGACGCTTCAACGGTCCTTTGCTACCGACATGTGCACAAGACCCATGCTTTGTGCAAGGAAATTGTCTGGCAAGGCATTAGGATCGAAATATCGTCAAGAAATGTCTTTAAAAGCACTTCTATGGGGGAAAGGGTTAACAATCATGGGGAAGTTGGTTACTTCAAGTATGCTGAAGATATAAGAGCCCTACCACCATTCCTTACAAAAGGTTATGTGTTATTACAATAATTCTTTCATGCATGTTAACAGTTCTGCTGCTAAAAGAGTATAATGATGGTTTTTGAAAACAGTGTAGTCCAAGATCAGACAGCTCCAGTAGAAGCTGCCTGATCAAGGTCTGCACTGTTTTCTTATTAGAGGATCTTTCTGACATGAATCTACACTCTTTCCTCTGTAAAGTTCCCCTTATTTGATCAGCCCATGTAATAATGCAGATGACAGAAGTATGTAGTGGACAGACTTTAACTCTTTCCTCCCTGAAACTTTAAATGGACAATTCCAGTTTTGATTTTTGTCTGGTCCATTTCTGACTTTTAAGAGTTGTTTTTGTCAATTTTGGCATTACTGACAAACAGTGAAAACCCTGATCAGAGGGCTCCTTTCGGAGCCCTCTGATCTGGGTCTTCACTGTTTGCATAGGACAAGTGTACTATTCACATGTACACTGTTTGAAAAGACGCCTATATGCGGGACTAGGGTTCAAAGGGTTAATGTATGACTATTCAGCAGGAGAAGGGTTAACCCTTTCCCCCATAGAAGCGACTTTAATTTATTCCTCCGCTGAAGAAAATAGTTCCAGTTTATACCCTCATGAACAATAACCATTACAAATATTTTATATAGCCTAGCAGATTTTAGCTTAAAGCAGGCTGAAAGTAAAGCAGAATGTGCCTTCAGGCACATTATGCTTTACTTTCAACCTGCTTTAAGTGGTCACCTATTTTTCAAAACTAGAAACAAGCTATGAGGTAAAGGGTTGACTGTTGATTTTAATAGTCTACTTACTAATGCTACAGATGGGTCTAAATCCAGTATTCTCATCCGGCTGGCAAAATCACAGTGAAACGAGTCATCCCTAGCATTTGGCTCGTCTAAATCTACATTAACCTGAGTTGTGTGAGGATCTAAATACACAAGCTCATCACCTGCAACAAAACCAACATAGGACTTTAACCCTCCTCTCAACATCACTGCCTTAACCAGGGCTGATATTTCTCCGGATTTTTCCTAAGTCTTCGGATTTTTATCCTAGCAGATGGTAGCTTATAACAGGCTGAAAGTAAAGCAGAATGCGCCTTAAGGCGCGTTCTGCTTTACCTTCAATCTGTTTTAAGTAGTCATGTGTCTTCAAAACAAGAAATGGAATATGGGGTAAAAAAAAAACGATAAGTAAAATTGCGTCTGAAAATTTTAAAATTTTAAATCTTAGGATTTTTATGATCAACTTATGGCAGCGCTGCTTAACTCTTTCCCCCATGGAAGTGCCTTTTAGCACATTTAAATTTACTCCTCAATTAGAAAAAAATGTTACAATTTATACTATCATAAACATGTACCATGAGAAATATTTTCTATATGTTATCAGATTGTAGCTTAAAGCAGGCTGAAAGTAAAGCAGAATGCGCTAAGGCGCATTCTGCTTTACTTTCAACCTGCTTAAGTGATCACCTGTCTTCAACATTAGAAGCAGTCAATGGGGTAATGGGTTAACCTATTACTCTACAAATATAAGTTTTTAAGGCTCAAATCTATTCCTCCACAGAAGGAAATAGTTTCATTTTATACAGTCATGAATATGCACCATAAGAAATATGTTCTTATCCTAGTAGATAGTAGAATTAAGTAGGCTGAAATTAAGCAGAATGTGACTGAAGGCACATTCTACTTTTCCTCAATCTGATTTAAGGTAGCTGTATATGATCGATACTGCAAGCGTTTTTTTCTAATTTATTTTCATGATTGATGATTTCCCCCCCAATTTTATAGCTGAGGGGTGAAAATGGTACACATCCCATCAGAATATGCCAATTTACAATTTTTTTAAAAAAAAAATACGATTTTAAAAGAACATTTAAAAAAAATTTCAAACAACGATATCAAAGCCATCTTTATTTGTAACTTGATTAAAATTGCCCAAAATACTCTTTATAAACATATCTAGGGATCCGTGTCTCAGATTTTTGAAATACCGCTTCAAACCTTTGTTATGTAACATCAAAGTTTTTTTACGGTTTAAAGTCGACTGCTATTACGTAACGCTTTATAACGGACCACTGGAGCTATTTATAAAAATTCTGAGACAAAGTTCCCTCAAGAAGATAATACCCTTTCATCTGCTTCAAACCGCATGAAAATCGAACCCCAACTGCGAAAGTTAGGAGAGTTAAAAAATACCGCTCGCTTCAAATTATATAATGCTGGAAACTCCAATTAACTGACTGATGTGTCAATTAGGCTCGGGTGACAGCCCGGTATTCAACAAAGACATTCTTTTTCAACAAATAACATGACCCAGCTGATCATCAACCATTTCGTTAAACTCCGCCCCAAATTAACAAAGCCAATCATATACAAGAGGGCCTGAAGGCCCTGATATCGCTCACCATTTGTAATGAAGCCTGATAGCTTTACCTTTGAATTTCACCCGTTTTATTCTAAATCCATTCAAGTTTGTCGACCTACTCTAGTCTCTACTCTAGTCTACTCGAGTACATCAAAAGCAGAAAACTAGAGCCTAAACAATACTGAAATGAAGCCTTTTTCTAGCATTTCAAAGTATATCATGGGCAGGTAACTATTGCCACAGTGATTAGATTTCAACAATAATTGCACTCCTTAGAGAACGTATAGCTACATCCTTTGTGTACAAGTATAATCAAAATCCATTGAAAACTGTAGTTGCAAGAGTGTAAACACTGCAAAATATGGCATTTTCAGCAATTCAAAGGTATATAACTCTTGATCTATTTGTCCGATTTCAACCATAATCACACTTTTTCGAACTCATATGGTCATATACAATCTGGGCAAGTTTGAGAGAGCTTGGATAAATATTGTGGCCTCTAGACCGTAAACACTGTTAAATATATAATTTTCAGCAATTCAAAGGTAGATAACTCTTGACCTATTGATCAGATTACAACCATAATTGAACTCATCCAAAGTCTTATGGTAATATCCAATCTGGGTAAGTTTGAGAAAGATTGGATAAAATGTGTGGCCTCTAGAGTGTAAACAGCCTTAAATATGGCATTTTCAGCAGTTCAAAGGTAGATAACTCTCGACCTATTAAACTGATTTCAACCATAATCAAACTCATCTGATCTCTTATAGTCATATACAATCTGAGTAAGTTTGAGATAGATTGGATAAAAATTATGAACTCTAGAATGTAAACAACGTTAAATATGGCATTTTCAGCAGTTCAAAGGTAGATAACTCTTGATCTATTTTTCCGATTTCAACCAAAATCGAACTCATCTGGACTCTTATGGTCATATACAATCTGGGTAAGTTTTAGAAAGATTGGATAAATATTGTGGCCTCTAGAGTGTAAACACTGTTAAATATGGCATTTTCAGCAATTCAAAGGTAGATAACTCATGACCTATTGGTCGGATTTCAACCATAATCGAACTCATCTGAACTCTTATGGCAATATATCATCTGAGCAAGTTTGAGAAGGATTGGATAAATATTGTGGCCTCTAGAGTGTAAACACTAAAAATTGCTGACGCCGCACGATGGACGACGCACGCCGGACATTCAAGGATTGCAAAAGCTCACCCTGAGCTAGGTCAGGTGAGCTAAAAAATAAGGATTTTGATGCGGCAAAAGTCGTAAATCACCTCTGACAGCTTCGGAATAAACCACCTATCTAGTCACGTAATCTACGCAATTGAGGCACCCAGCGGGGATTCTGACGCGTGATTTACCAGTAAAATGACCGAGAAAGCAAGAGAGAATTTGATAACTTGTAGAAAATACCTTTATCTATCAGGATTTGTAAAAAAGTATAAAACGACTATTTTACCATTTATTTCATAAAAAGCTACCTTAAGAAGTCACCTGTCTTCAAAACTAGGAACAGGCTATGGGGTATTGAGTTGATCCCCCGGGTTGTTTTCAGTTTTTATGACTGATGGTTAGTTCAAGCAGGCTGACTCTCTATATGCTATCATGCTTAAATTGGTTTTACAAGCTTTGTATAGGTTATAATTGGTAAACTGAACTTACCTACAAATCCTATAAACCAGTAGGCATGGTTTGGCTTGCCTCCTATCATTCCAACACTCTGCTTAAAACTTAAACATTTCTGTAAAAGACACAAATCAATATTAGTCACAGGAAATATCATCAAAATGTCAGGGCTCTAGATATTGTATTTCGGAAAGTAAAATCCTTACTGTAGATGTGCAGAGAACCTCTCAATGTTCTTAAAATAATGGCAGTGGGAGTTCCATCAATACAGTAACAACTTGATTACACACAGCTTTGAATGCATGTATCCTGGCTTTCTAAATGGAGGCTGACGGGTATACAGAATCAAACATGTGAAAATAATGTTCAGTACACATTTAAGAAGAAGTATGCCGACACTAGTTTATCTTAGGGGGAATTCGTCCCAATTATAATCCCCTAATTGTGGAATGTTAAACAAGAAATTCAAGAATTGTGCACTCCCGCATCTTTGCCGTAACCCACTTGCCCTGGTTTCTGATACGGGCAAGTGATATTTGCATCAGAATAAGGGATATTTGCATCAGAATTTGGCATATAAGAGTTTTGTCAGTTTTGGGCAAGTGGTCTGAAAAACCTAAGGCGAAGACTGCTGTGTCCAATTGGTTTGGTTAAAATAGAAAAAACTAACATCTTCTCTATTGTGTGTATTCTTCTTACCTTTAAACTTTCAACATAAACTACATTGGTATCTGTTAAGTCTAATCTAAGTGGTATCAAGTCTTACCTTTAAATTTTCAACATAAACTACATTGGTATCTGTTAAGTCTAGTCTAAGTGGTATCAAGTCTTACCTTTAAACTTTCAACATAAACTACATTGGTATCTGTTAAGCCTAGTCTAAGTGGTATCAAGAGGAGGAGAGGCTTCCATATAGTGTGTCCAGACTCTCCGTCAACCACACATTGACCCGTACGGGAGCTACTGTAGTCTATATAATCAGCACCTTGACCCTCGGCTCGGCTCTTAAAGTTGCCTCGTAAATCACAGTTTTCAGAGCCACCAGAATGCTTACACTTACACAGATCTCCTGAAAACAAACACCAGGCCCGAGGTTAAAAGGCATTTGAGTTGTATTGAGGTTGCTCTCAAGCATTAAATTGGTCATGTTTGAGAAAAAGCATTATACATTACTTTCAGCCTGCTTTAAACAACCATCTGTCTTCAATACTGAAAATAGGCTACAGGGGACAAGGTCCAATGAACTATTCAAACATGTTTTTGCCTCTCTGTCTCTTCAGGAGATTCTAATGAGCAGTCACATCATTGGGTTGAGATATAAAGATATATATAGTCAAACCTCAAGAACTCCAACTCATTGATGATATGTTGAAACTAACTCAAACTAGCTTCAATTGAACTTACATTCATTTCTTCAATTGAATTTCAGTAACTTGAGCTGGATTAACCCATAAGCCTGTTTCTAGTTTTGAAGACATGTGACCACTTAAAGCAGGTTGAAAGTAAAGCAGAATGCGCCTTTGGGCGCATTCTGCTTCACTTTCAGTCTGCTTTAAGCTACCACCTGCTTAAATATATAAATATTTTTTCCGATACATATTGTTTACTGTATAAAGTGGAACTATTTTCATCAATGGTGGAATAAATTAAAGCGTAAAAAATCGTATTTATGGGGTAATGGATTAAATCATTTTAACTTTGAAAGTCATAGTTCAAGCCACTTTGAATCAAGTCATATCAGGGAGTATACTATTTTCAAAGTACGGTGCTGTTCGGTAATGCTGCACACTTAAGCTTTCATGTTAAAGTTTTCCGCTATAAAGCGTATAATCGTATGGAAATCTGTATATCAGAAGAAGGAATAAACATTTATTTTTCAACTGAAATAGAAAGATTTAAGAAATAAGTTGTTAATTTCCTTTCTAATGAACTCAACATTTACCCATCCCACCCATCTAGCAACTGTTTACATGTCCGGTAAGTCTGCGCAGTAGAGACGCTTGTCACTGAAGAGGCCCAAGTGGGTTTTTTAGTGGTTACATTGTCCAAATATGGTTATTAATAGCATTATTAAACTTAAGGGGGCTCCAGTGTTAGTTGCTTTATATAATTATCAACTAGAGCTTGTTTTTGAGAAAAACACATGTCTCCCCCCGGTACCCCGCCCCCGCACCCATAAGAGGAATAAATTCACCCCCTGGCAACCTCCACCCTGGCACCTATATTAGGAATAAATTCATGTGTCAAAATACTGACATTGTAAATTGTAAGCAATTTATTTTCAGATTAAAATTGTGTGTATACTTGTCATAATTGTTGCAGCCCATATGCCTATCTACATGACCATCCTCACATATAGCTGGTGAATATGTAAAAGTTTGAATGAAAACTCTTACATAGTATAGGAGGAGTTAGCTGCACAAGACTTTTTCGCTATATAATCTATATAAGGAAAAACTCCAAAGGGCCATAACTTCTGTCAAAATTGTTGGAGTCAAAATTGGAAACCACATGACCATCCTCACATATAGCTGGTACATGTGTAAAAGTTTGAAGTCAATCCCTCAAATAGTGTAGGAGGAGTTATAGCTGCACAAGAATGTTTCCCTATATACTCTATATAAGGAAAAACTACAAAGGGCCATAACTTCTGTCAAAATTGTTGCAGCCAAAAATCCAAACCACATGACCATCCTCACATATAGCTGGTACATGTGTAAAAGTTTGAAGTAAATCACTGAAATAGTGTAGGAGGAGTTAGCTGCACAAGAATGTTTCCCTATATACTCTATATAAGGAAAAACTACAAAGGGCCATAACTTCTGTTAAAATTGTTGCAGCCAAAATTCCAAACCACATGACCATCCTCACATATAGCTGGTTCATGTGTAAAAGTTTGAAGTAAATCCCTCAAATAGTGTAGGAGAAGTTAGCTGCACAAGAATTTTTCGCTATATACTCTATATAAGGAAAAACTACAAAGGGCCATAACTTCTGTTAAAATTGTTGCAGCCAAAATTCCAAACCACATGACCATCCTCACATATAGCTGGTTCATGTGTAAAAGTTTGAAGTAAATCACTGAAATAGTGTAGGAGGAGTTAGCTGCACAAGAATTTTAACAGACAGACGTCCGGACGTTCTCACAGTTGGACATTTGTTGGGTATTTTTTTTGTTTAAAAATACCCAACAGTACACTAAAATACCCAACAATAACAATAGGGCAATCACGGAATGAATGGAATCTATTGTTCTCCCTACCCAACAAAGGACCTTTCGTGCGCTCGGACAGACAGAAAGCACAACACCAATATGTCTCCCTCCCCTAAAGGGGGGAGACATAATAATTAGGTTTAGATTTAGGCATATTTTAGATCCCAAAAATTTCTGACATGCAAAAAAATGGATCAGGTATTTTTACTTCAAAAATAATTTGTGTTCCCCATGACAGGTGTTTCGCGCCTTTTAGAATGACGTCACAAAATGGATGCAATTAGCATATCGTGCAGCCTCTGCATTCATGGCAAGATCTATGTGACGATGATTTAGGTCTTATGACAGCATGGTAAATCTTTATGGCTGATAGTTATTTATGAAATCATCTGACAACCATAAAAGGTAATTCTTTACTTTTTATTGGGTTTGTTAAAATGCATTTGGCAGCCGAATCGGCCAAGATGGATTGCGGAAACTAGGTCAATGTCTCATGAATATTCAATGAGATCAATGCATGAACTGTATACATATATAGATGTCTGAAATACTAAATATAAGGTATTTTTACGTATCATACTTTTTTTTTTTACTTATCGGAAATACTTAGCTTAACCTAGGGTGATTTTTTATCAGTTCCGATTAATTTGACTGTCATTTTCCAAGTAAAACGTGGTTTCCGTGAGCATATGACAGCCGGAAGTTGATGCGCAGCTTTACCGGATGCGCAGACTTACCGTACTTGACTGTATACATAATACTGGTTTCTAGTACAGAAAGGGTTTAACCCTGTACTCCATAGATACACATTAAAACACCTGTAATTTATTCCTCCACTGAAGAAAATAATTTCAATTTACCCATTCATGAATATGTATCATAAGAAACTTTTCATGTTCTAGCAGATGGTAGCTTAAAGTAGGTTGAAAGTACATTAGAATGTGCCTTAAGGTGCATTCAACTCTACTTTCAGCCTACTTTGAGTAGTCCCCTGTCTTCAAAACTAGAAAAAGACTATGGGGTAAAGGGTTTAATATCACTTACTAATGTCATCCTGAATGACAGAGTTGTCCATAGCAACATGAATCTTCAGTGAACTCCATTCATCATACACAACTAGCTTCCTGCAAACAGAGCAATGCCATTAACACATCTCTCCATTATGTCGCACTCTGCTTTACTTTCAACCTGCTTTCAGTGGTCACCAATCTTCAAAACTAGAAACAGATTATGGGGTAAAGGTTTAATACTGTATTAATTAACTCATTCACTCCTGAAAGTTTTGATAAAAAATTCCAGTTTCAAATTAAGTTTAACCGATATGCAGTGTTCTGCCAAGACCGCGCCCTTGGCGCATAAAAATCACAAACGGCGCAGAGAAAATTCCCCTTAATTGGACCCTAGGGCGCGCTAAAAAAAATCGAGAAAAAAAAAATCCTGCAACGCCGGTCAATGTTTTAGTCTGTCCATACTATTAGAGCATTTGAAACAACTAATTTCATTGGATATGTTGACCGGAAGTATCTGTTTTAGTCCAATCGCTGATAATTTCTCATGCCTTCTCGATTGTTTTGTTGAAAGATGGCTGACCAAAAACGTAAGGCAGCTACACTGATAGACTTTTTTCAAAGTTCTCGAAATACGCGGAGTAAAATTAAGGAATTAGACGAAAATAATATTAAGTATACCACAAAGAAAACGTGCATGATGCTGTCGCAGATCAGAATACAGCCGAAAGTAGTAAAAAGAGGACCTGTAGATGATGCTTTGTGCCAAATATCTATGCTCAGGGTACTGTGGTTTCAGACAAGAAGATTTTTTAAGTTTTTTTTTAAATAATCTATTTTTAGCTCCTGTGACCTAGATATGCAACGGACCGGAACAATTTGAACAACTTTGTAAGAGGACCATATAAGCATCATTCCTGCCAAGTTTGGTAAAAATCCATCCAGTAGTTTAGGAGGAGATGTCGTTTAAAGACATTGTTGACGACGGACGAACGAACGGACGACGGACACAGCGCGATCAAAATAGCTCACAGGTAAGCTAAAACGCAGTGCAGACAGTGATAACGAGAGCACCGCAAGCGGTACATTATAAGAAATATATAGTTTTATCAAAATTTATTCTAATATGTACACTTTTAGAGCTCTGAGAGCATAAACAATACAGAAATAAAGCCTTTTCTAGCATATCTGAGTACAACAAGGGCAGATAACTCGACACAATGAACCGATTTCAATAATAATCAACCCTTTCATGAACTTATACTTCTATAATTATTCTGTGGGCAAACATAATCAAAATCAATTCAGATATGTAATTGCTAAGTGTGTTAACACTGTCAAATAAACCTTTTATAGAATATTTGAGTTCACCATGGGAAGATAACTTTGTAACGAAATATCAAATAAATCTCAAACTTAACTCAGCTTCAGATCTTGATGCATATAACCTTTCTGTGAAGTTTCATTAATATCCTTCAAATAGTTTTCCAAGAAAACTTTGGACAAGCTTTTTACAGCATATTTGAGTACATAAAGGGCAGATAACTCCGTAACGATAATTTGAATGAACCTCAAACTCGACTCAGCTTTAGATCTTGATGCATTTAACATTTGTGTGAAGTTTCATCAATACCCCTCTAATCATCTTCTCAGAAAACTCCTGACAAGCTTTTTATAGAATATTTGAGTACATAAGGGCAGATTACTCTGTAACCATAATTTGAATGAACCTCAAGCTCGACTCAGCTTTAGATCTTGATGCATATAACATTTGTTTGAAGTTTCACTAATATCCCTATAATAGTTTTCCAGAAAAACTCCGGACAAACAAAATGTTGACGGACGAACGAACAGACAGGGCCACGCCAATATACGACCACGTTTAGCGGTGGGCATATAAAAACATAATCTATAGTTAACCTAGTATTAATTTACGACACTTAACCCTTTATTCCATAACCTATTTCTAGTTTTGAAGACAGGTGACAACTTAAAGATGTTGAATTCTGCTTTACCTTCAACCTGCTTTAAGTAGCCAACTATCTTCAAGACCAGAAACAGCCTATAGAGTAAAGGGTTAACCCTTTACCTCATAGCCTGTTTCTTGTTTTGAAGACAGGTGACCACTTAAAGCAGGTTGAAAGTAAAGCAGAATGTGCCTTAAGGCACATTCTGCTTTACTTTCAGCCTGCTTTAAGCTAAAATCTGCTAGGTAATATAAAATATTTGTAATGGTAATTGTTCATGAGGGTATAAACTTGAACTATTTTCTTCAGCGGAGGAATAAGTTATATACGCTAAAAGTGGTTTCTATGGGGGAAAGGGTTAAACACAAAAACAAGCATTTTGCTGAGTGAGTGATCGTATTTTTCTTTACATTCTATTCTATCTTGGAAAATGACATGCTTCTGACATGAATGGTAGATATGTGTACTAGTATTTCTTACAGTTACAGTGGAGAATACGTTATTCTTTCCCGTTTAAATGCAAACGAAACGCAAAACACTTAAAGGTAGAAAAGTAAACTTTTGGACAATTCTGACAATTCATGTTTATTTGAATGGCAAACAGTTTGGAGTCTGATAAGACGTCGGGTTACCCGGCGTCTGATCTGGCTCCAAACTGTTTGCAATGGAATAATAGTTTCAGCATAAACACGTTTATTGGGAAAGAATAACGTTTGCTCCACTGTACAACTTACTTCATGACCTGTGCCACAGTGTTTGGTCCAAACCACTGACCCACAGCCTTACCCTCTGACACACCCATAGATGCTGGAAATGAAAGTAAAATTGGATCAACTCATTCAATATACAGTAACACCAATTCATGCCTTTATATTCATCATAGGAATGCCTTTAAGTGCTACTTCCTGGTCTTGGTAAAGTGCCATAGAAGCTCTCCAATCTAGTTTCATCTTGCTTTTAACAGTCACATGCCATGGACACTGTTGGATATATAGTGATGAAGATGTTATTCTTTTCTAACAAAGGTGTACCCATCAGACATGTTGATTTCTTCTGTTACTTCCGTTATCTCCCTCAGAAATTACGGTATAGCCCATCATTCAAGCTATCAAGGATGATTTGAACAAGTTGTTTTAGCCTGCTGTTTTGAGATCAATGTAAAATAAATAAAGTTTTGAATTAAGACAGCTCCATAAAACAGTTGTATAACGGCTTTTTAGCAAAATCAACATTAATTGTCTATCAGAACCTATAAATTTACTCACTTTACATTATGAACAATAATCAACAAAACACTATTCTGCACAGTGTGAATGGTAGACCTGGCTTATTGTCTACTGACCTATCTGGTGTATGGAATAGTAGGCACTCTTTTTATCCTGAAACATCTCCAGTATCTTCCTATACCGCACATCCTGACTATGCCACCGCCAGCCTACCAACAAAAAGGTTTCAATGACAATCACCTTTTTTAACCCACTCCTCCATTCTCTTAACCCTCTACCCCATAGTCTGTTTCTATTTTTTGAAAACCGGCTTCACTTAAGGGTGTATCCAACCCATAAGCGATTTTTTCAAAGTATCAAATTGTCTCAATTCTAAGAAAGATCTATATTTAACCCATTCCCCCATAAATATGCCTTTTAACACCTTCAATTTTTTCCTCCATTGAATAAATTAGTTTCTTTTAAAACAGTCATGAATAGGTACCATGAGAAATATTTTTCATTTCTTATTAGATAGTAGCTTAAAGCAGGCTGAAAGTAAAGCAGAATGCGCCTTAAGGCGCATTCTGCTCTACTTTCAAACAGCTTTAAGTGGTCAACTATTTTCAATACTAGAATCAGACTATGGGGTAATGGGTTAAGGCAAAGTATGTACATGCTATTGTGTTGTGACATAGAGGTAGCCCACTGCCTAATAGACTGCCAGTTCATATTATTTTAAAAGGCAAGTAACCTGTTTTGACAATAAGCAAAAGGAAATGTCTTCAACATCCTGAAAGGTGGTTTCTAAAAAGTAGGCAGTAAAACAAAGAGAAATATCCCTAAAGGAGAGTTCTTTTCTGCTATAACTGCAGTCTTGCTTCTCCATAAATATGCCATTAACTCATTACCCCATAAATAGGCCTTTTTACGCCTCTAATTCCTCTAGTAAAGAAAATAACTCCAATTTGTACAGTCATGAATATGTATCATAAGAAATATTTTCTTTATTCTAGCTGGTGATAGCTTAAAGCAGGCTGAAAGTAAAGCAGAATGCGCCTTAGGGCGCATTCTGCTTCACTTTCAACCTGCTTTAAGTGGTCATCCGTCTTCAAATTTATAAAGTGACTATCCGGTAATGTACTCCTCTCTTACAGGTTGGATATCATTAATTGTGCAACACTTATTGTGCAACACCAATTGATAGTAAACAATTCAAGCCAAATCAAGTCCTGACTCAATGCTGACTTGTTCCGAACAATCAACCAACTATTGATGCTAGATTCTAGCCAGGTTTGTTGCAAGATGTTGGTCACATGTAAACTCACCTCTCCCAAGATGCCTGACACTGAGTGCTTGAGCCAACATCATCTGACCACATCGCAACATACAACCCCATCCTGTGTCTGATGTTGGACCAGTCCCACCTAGATCATACAATTGATAAGACGTTATTCCTTCCCATTTTAAACACATTTATGCTAAAATTATAAAGTCCATTGCAAACAGTTTGGAGCTAGATTAGATCACCCGATGTCTGATCAGACTCCAAACTGTTTCAGGGCTCCAGATAAGAGGTAGTTATTTCAACAAATCAAACATTTTCTCACTCATTTCAGCACCAAATCCTATGGTGTTACTACTCATTAGAATCGTCTCTTCGAGACGATTCTAATGAGTAGTGACACCATAGGGTTTTATTCAGAAATAAAGATTTTAGTTTTTGAAAAACTACCCTTATCTGGTGCTCTGCTGTTTGCCACTCGGATTAAACTAGAGGGATAGCTTTGTCTGTAAGACAAATATGATGCCCCAGTGTCAGCCAAAATTTGACTAACTTCAACTGGCTGTAATTTTGTGAAAAATTAAAGCAGATCAAAATCCTGTTCACATGCAAAACTATTGTACATGTATATAATATGTGCAAACTTTAACACTCTGCCAAACTGTAGGAGGAGTTAGCCGGACAAATTATGTACTGTATGTGGGACGGATGAACAGACAGTATGCCCGACTGATGGCTGCGGGGGCATAAGATAGATAGAAATATCAAATATTTGTCACTTTCTGCATTTTGGTGTGTTTACACTTGCACTTTGTTTTCTTTAAAACAGGAAAGAATAACGTCTTCTCCACTGTAAACAAGAAGAGCTCTAGATACAGTGGAGATCTTACTCTTTCCCTTTTAACCAATAACCCGATAGATGCATTTTTTTTAATTTATTCATTCACTAAAGAAAATAGATCCATTTTCACAGTCATGAGTATAAATTCTAAGGAAAATTTCCTATGAACTAACTGGAAACTTAAAGCAGATGAAAAGTAAAGTAGAATGTTCCCTAAGGAGCATTCTGTTTTCTTCAATGGAGGAATACACTTAGGTGCTTCTATGGGGTAAAGGGTTCAGGAAGAATGTTTAACTCTTTGAACCCTAGTCCCGTATATAGGCGTCCCTTTCAAACAGTGTTCATGTGAATAATACACTTGTCCTATGCAAACAGTGAAGACCCAGATCAGAGGGCTCCGAAAGGAGCCCTCTGATCTGGGTCTTCACTGTTTGTCACAATGCCAAACATTGACAAAAACAACCCTTAAAAGTCAGAAATGGACTAGACTAAAATCGAAACTGGAATTGTCCATTTAAAGTTTTAGGGAGGAAAGGGTTAAAGTGTGTGTGGTGGGGGGGGGGGGGTTAAATGCATGTTGTGCCTACTCTTAAACAACGCTAAAACAGTAGTTACAGCATAGGATTTAGTGGAGACAGAGGATCACAGTATCTGCAGCGCTCCAGATAAAAGGAGTAAATTTAAATTTACTAACATCCTAAAAACATCTCAACCAAACACTAATTACCCTACAATAATGTGATACAATTTTAACCCATAGCATGCTGGGTAATATTTGGCTGCCATTTTAAAATTTCGTCTGCAGCAGGTATGACTCAAATATTTGTAAAAGATTTTAGCAGTTTCTGATAGAATATTGACTTAGTTGCAAACAGTTTTGATCTCAGATCAGGCCCCACATTATCAGGCCCTGTGTTTGCCTAGAGGTACACCTAAAAGTGTATGATATCCCGTATAGAATGGGTTAATGTATTGTCACATCATGTAGTTCAGAAGAGAAACAAATCTATGAAAATAAGTTACATAACAGGGCCCAAGATAGCATGGAGTAAATCAAGTTTGCCATCAGTTTTTCCATCATTTCTGCACTTAATACTATGGTGTGACTACTCATCTCTTTGAGGCAATTCTGATGAGTAGTCACATCATAGGGTATGGTGTAGAGAAGATTTAAGTCTTTGAACTTGACTCCCAATATCTAGAGACTAAACTGATTATCCCATAAATACGCCTTTTAACGCCATTAATTTATTTCTAAAAAGAAGAAAATTGTTTGAATTTATAGTCATGAATATGTATAATAAGAAATCTTTCCTATATTCTATCAGATGGTAGCTTAAAGCAGGCTGAAAGTAAAGCAGAATGCACCATAAGGCGCATTCTGCTTTACTTTCAACCTACTTTAAGTGATCACCTGTCTTCAAAACTAGAAACAGGCTATGGGGTAATGGGTCAAAGAGTTTGGAATTATGGAGTTTACTGCCTTTGTAGCTAGGTGTTTATAACTCGGGCAACTTACCTATCGAGGGAAATCCCTTTCTGTAGGTAAACCAATATCTTGACTTTACATCATCTCTAATCTCAGGCAAATCTGAAAGGTAAAATCATTTCATAATTTATAACCCATTGATTAACCCATTTTATGTGGGATACACTTTTAGGTGTAC
The DNA here is from genome assembly GCA_922989275.2 of Gari tellinella. Taxonomy (NCBI): domain Eukaryota; kingdom Metazoa; phylum Mollusca; class Bivalvia; order Cardiida; family Psammobiidae; genus Gari; species Gari tellinella. Next base: position 31,174,414 of record OV277871.1, read on the forward strand.
ATCTAGGCAAACAGTTTTGATCTCAGATCAGGCCCAACAATATTGTGGGGCCTCATCTCAGATCAAATCTGTTTGCAGCTAAGTCAATATTCTATCAGAAACTGCTTAAAAATTGCAAATATTTGAGTTAAACCCGCTGCAGACGAAATTTTAAAATGGCAGACAAATATTACCCAGCATACAATGGGTTAACACATTATGTCATGGTTTGTTTTCAGGATAGGTCACCACTTGACCCTTTACTTCATAGCCTATTTGTTAATTTGAAGATAGGTGACCATTTAAAGCAGGCTGAAAGTAAAGCAGAAGAATGTGTCTTAACTTTTAAAGACATTTCCTTAGTCCTTTGATGGACTAACCCCCCACCCACCATTGTTCTGGATAGGCATGAAAGTAACTGTAAAAACATGCAGCATAATATGCTATACCAATATCAGTTTGCAAGTGAGGCCCAGACATACTCATACTTTGGAGGTTTTTCAATGGTAATTTCTAACCAAACTATCAAATATAACAGATAGGCCTCATATGAGACACTCCAATGACTCACAGTAGTACAGGTATACACAAAAAGCATGATTTTTGTCTGGGAACTGCCTCACTAGGTGTTATCACCGAATGTGGGTCAGGAAATGTCTTTAAGACACATTCTGATTTATTTTTAATATACAATCTGCAAGAAAATTGAAAAATTTCTAATTGTACATAATAATATTTCAATGACTTATGAATGGAAACATTTTCTTCTCAGGAGGAATAAATTAAAGGTGTATTAAAAACTAAAGTTAATGGGTCAAAAGAATTTGTGTATTTCTATCATTCATATATAACTGACAAAGTTTGCAACACTGAAGTGAATTATTTTTGGGAAATTCAAGGCACAATCTGCTTTACTTTCAGTCTGCTTTAAGCTATCTCCTGCTGGGATATTGAAACTATTTCTCATGCACATATAGAGAAGCATAAGCTAGAGGCGTTAAAAGTCGTATAATGTGATGGATTAATGATTGTCTTACCATACAAGACACTGTACTGCTCTCCCAGTATATACACAGGTTCATCTGTCTGGGGAAAATCATCATAGCCTGTCGGTCCACTTTCATATGTCAGATTCACTACAAAACAAGGTACAAATAATGATCAGTAACTGTATACAGAGCTTCAGATAAGGGGAGTATTTCAACAACTTAAATCTTTATTTCTGCATTAAATCCTATGGTATCACAGGGTTTCAGGTAAGGGGAGTATTTCAAAAACCGAAATCTTTAATTCTGCATTAAACCCTATAGTGTCACTACTCATTAGAATCGTCTCGAAGAGACGATTCTAATAAGTAGTAACACCATAGGATTTGATGCTAAAATGTGTGTGAAAATGTTGCATTTGTTCAGTTTACTCCCTCTTATCTGGAACCCTGGTATCGCTACTCATTAGAATTGTCTCTTTAATTCAATTCTAATAAGTTGTAACACCATAGGATTTGGTGCTGAAATGAGTGAGTAAATGCATTTGTTCAGTGTACGTCGTCTTACAAGTTACATGGAGCCCTGAGTATAGACAGGTTTGGGTGTGTTTTTTAAATCTGTATATATGGCTATTATAAATGAAAACTGGACAAATCTTCTTGTCTGAAACCCTGGCTAAATTTAAAAATATTTTCTCATTAATTTTATAAGTGATAAATGGGTGATCACTTGTGGGGAAAATCTGCCCCACACATTGGTGACCATGTTTTTTAAACTATTAAAATTACTGGCAAATGGTCATCTATGGATCATTTGAGTGAACTAAAAACATGTATTTTCAATTGGGACCCATAGGCTCTCAGTGGGATGGGCGAGGATAGAATACACTATTAAACTGCATAAACTGGCAGAGAGGCAAGACTCCATCAAAAGTAACACTAATATACTCAAACACATGCCTGCACACTGACCCTTTTTGACCATTTTATGTGAGTCAGTGCCGCAAAACCCAACTCAATCAATCCACTGGACCAGTAGTGTCTGACTAAAAGATGGTTAAGGTTTCTTCAATTGGTTGCCATGGCAACTACAATTTCAATTGGATGACCTATAGTACACTAGGGGCCAACTACGTACATGTTTTATCACCAAATGGTTTTGCTTTGACAACTTATGGTCATTATAATAGATTTGTGTTCCTTTGATGCCAGTGTATGTACTGGGAAATGTTTTCCATGTTTTCCTACGAAAACAAAGTTGCCTTTGTAGGAATTATACAAATTTATTATAATATCCATAAATTATGAGATGTCGTAGCAAAACATTTGATGACAGTACCTAGTTGGCGCCAATCACAACAATTTTAACTTCACACTTAGTGCAAGGTGAGCTAACGAGAGCACCGCAAACGGGTGCTGGACGCTAGACTTTCATATACTTGAGATGGCTACATTTTCCAAACTTAAAGAATGTGTATGGGTGTTTAATGCCCTATTGATCATAGAAGTTTGTAAGCAACAACAACTTTAACATACTTGGACAGCCTGCATTCCATTTAAAGTAAACTATAAGTCAAAACAAGGACAATATCTTTATATCTTTATATCTATAAACAAGAATTTTAATATATTGGAAGTTTGAAATTAATAACTTTCTACAGTTACTGAATAATTTCATATACAAATTCTTAGTCAAACAAGGGCAGTAACTCTGCAATGACAAATCCCATGGTTATCTGCCTTGTTGAAAGGTGATGCCCTTTTGAAACTGAACAAGTACTCAAATTTCAAGTTAATACCTAATGGTAGTTATTGAGAAATCTAATTAAATTCTACAAAGTCAATACCAAAGGCCAATAACTCCGGAATAACAAAACCCAGGGTCACCTGCCCTCTTGTAATGAGTTGTCCTTTTGATACTTAACAAGTATTTAAAGTTTCAAGTGAATACCTATGGTAGTTATTGAGAAAATTCAATTTACAAGTTTTATGTAAATAAAAACAAGGGCAATAACTCTGGAATAGCACATCCCCGGTCACCTTTCTTGTTTGAATGAGTTGCCCTTTTGATATAACACAAATACTTAAATTTTCAAGTTAATACCTTTGACAGTTATTAAGATATTTCAATTTACAAGTTTTAAGTAAATAAAACAAGGGCAATTACTCTGGAATTACAAATCACAGAGTAACCAACCTTGTTGTAATGAGTTGCCCTTTTGATACTAAACAAGTATTCAAAGTTTCAAGTTAATATCTTTCATAGTCATTTAGATATGTTAATTTATAAATTTTAAGTAAATAAAACAAGGGCAATAACTCTGAAATGACAAATCCCAGGGTTACCTGCCTTGTTGTTATGAGTTGCCCTTTTGATACTGAACAACTATTCCAAGTTTCAAAAGGATACCTTTGATAGTTATTGAGACATGTTAATTTATAATTTTTAAGTAAATAAAACAAGGGGAATAACTCTAAAATGACAAACCCCAGGTTACCTGCCTTGTTGTTATGAGTTGCCCTTTTGATACTGAACAAGTGTTCCAAGTTTCAAATGGATATCTTTGATAGTTATTGAGATATGTTAAATAATTTTTAATTAAATAAAACAAGGGCAATAACTCTGAAATGACAAATCCCAGGGTTACCTGCCTTGTTGTTATGAGTTGCCCTTTTGATACTGAATAACTATTCTAAGTTTCAAATGGATACCTTAGATAGTTATTGAGAAATGGACTCTTACAAAAACCTTTTAAAAGCAAAAAACTTAACCGACGCAGACGCAGACGACAATAGCTCGACTTGTCGAAAAAGTCGAGCTAAAAATGATGCTGTGCCAGCAAGACACTTACCGGTACAATGATGCCCCCTAGCTACATTAACAATATTTGTGAAATATTATCGAGTTCAACTGGCATTTATTCTCTAAATATTGCAGCATATGAAAATCCTGACAATATGCAAATCTGTGGTTGAAGTACATGTATGTGCAAACCTCCTGTCAACCCATAAAATTGTAGCTTAAAAAATGTAAACTTAGGTCAGAGTTAAACATTTACAGTAGGTATTTTTCACATGCCCAAAATATTGCAAAGATAAGAGGCAGTAAACTTATCAATTCTAATATGTTCTGTCAATTCTAATATATGTTCTATTAATTCTAATATGTTCTCTTTTAACCCATTACCCCATAGCCTGTTTCTAGTATTGAAGATAGGAGGCCACTTAAAGCAGGTTGAAAGTAAAGCAGAATGTGCCTTAAGGCACATTCTGCTTTACTTTCAGCCTGCTTTAAGGTAGTACCTGCTAGGGTATAGAAAATATTATTTTACATATTCATGACTGTGTAAATTGGAAGTTTTTTCTTCTGTGGAGGAGTTGATTAAAAGCGTAAAAAGGCGTATTTATGGGGTAATGCAGGCACGGATTTACCGGGGGGGCACAGGGGGCACGTGCCCCCCCAGCTGGCCTGAATTTTTTTTTTTTTTTTTTTTTTTAAATTTTTTTTTTTTTTTGCTTGATTCATATAATTATTCATTATTTAGCTGGGTATGAAGGTCGCATTAGCATATGACATTACAGGCACAGATCCACTGGGGGCACAGGGGCACATGTCCTTCAGCTGGCCTGCAGCTGCTGCAATGGCTTGTGTCTCTTATCTCGGGCCATAAAATCCTCAGTATGCCTGGTCTGTGGTTGAACTTGACACGGGCCCGTAGTAACAAGGATGGGGGGCATGGCAGTGTGCCCCCTCCCCCTCCCCAACCAAAAAAAGAAAATGCCTGTGCCCCCAAATTGCATATTCTACAGGCCAGGAAATCCAAAATGCCCTGTGCCCCCTCAAATCCTTAGTATGCCTGGTCTGTGTTTGAACCCGACACAGGCCCGTAGCAACAAGGACGGGGGCACGACAGTGTGCCCCCTGTGCCCTTTCCCCAACCGAAAAATAAAAATGTATGTGCTCCCAAATTGCATATCCTACAGGCCAGTAAGTCCAACATTGCCCATGTGCCCCCTAAAAACCTCAGTATGCCTGGTCTGTGTTTGAACCCGACACAGGCCCGTTGTAACAAGGATGGGGGGCACAACAGTGTGCCCCCCTCCCCAACCAAAAAATGCCTGTGCCTTTGCCCCCAAATTGCATATGCATATTCTTCAGGCCAGTAAATCAAAAATTGCCCCTGTGCCTCCTCAAATCCTCAGTATGCCTGGTCTGTGTTTGAACCCAACACAGGCCCGTAGTAACAATGATGGGGGCACGGCTGTGTGCCCCCCTCCCCAACCAATACAGGCCCGTAGTAACATGGATGGGGGCACAGCAGTATGCCCCCTGTTCCCCCTCACCCAACCAAAAAAATAAAAATGTCTGTGCCTGTGCCCCCAAATTGCATAACCTACAGGCCAGTAAATCCAAAATTGCCCCTGTGCCGCCTCAAATCCTCAGCATGCCTGGTCTGTGTTCGAACCTGACACAGGCCCGTAGTAACAATGATGGGGACAGGACGGTGTGCCCCCCCCCCCCCTCCCCAACCAAAAAATAAAAATGCCCCTGTTCCCCCCAATAATTTTGCCAATACATATGTAAGTAAATGTTACCTAGATCTTAATATAAATATATGCAAGTATTTTACCCGTTTTGAATGTGCTAAAGCATTCAGCACGTACACAAATGGTCTAGCTATGCCTCAGATCTGTGCCCCCAAATTGCATATCATACAGGCCTGTTAATCCAATTAAATTTGATGAAAATACTTAAGGGTAACAAAAAGCAAGGCATTTATAGGTATTATCCTATATTAAAGAATTTGATATGCTATTTTGAATCGAATATTTACATAGATTTATGTAGTATTTTACCTATTTTGAATGCGAAAAAAACTCCCATCAGAACGCACCATTGATCATGTGGGAATAAATTTTCCAGGGGGTGGGAGGAGGGGGCATGCCCCCGGACACCCCTTGTAACAGTATGCATATGAATAGGAGGGGTAGGGTTAGAGATTAATGGCTGGACGACAGCCTTTCACCATAGAATGATTAAATAACAATATATTTTGAGTCGATTTTTTACATAGATTTATGTTAGTATTTTACCTGTTGTCAGGCCTTCAACAGTTCCTACTTTTTCCTACTATTTTCCAACTTTTGATCACCTTCCTACTTTTTCCTATTTTTCTACCAAAACCTCCTACTTTTTTCCTAATAAGTCTTCAAGCACCCTCAGTATGGCCCAGAATGCAGGAAATGAAGCGCTTGATTTCAAAAATTTCCAGGGGGAGTACCCCCGGACCCCCCTAAACCTGTTGGATCGCATCTTCGGCCTGTTGGATTACTTAAATTTATATGAGCACAATGACTCCGTGTGGTATTTTGTATCAAACAGTTCCTACTATTTTATTGGAAATCTTCCTCCTTTTTCCTACTTTTCCACTTCAAAAACTCCTACTTTTTTCCTACTTTTTGCATTGAGATCAATTGAAGGCCTGTGTTTTGAATGCACTGATGAAAATCTTTGTATGACCATGGTGTGGAGTAACAGATTTCTGAGAATGGAGATAAAGCTATAAAAAATTCTCCAGATTATGATTTTTTTTTCTCTTTGTCTTATGAAACCACTTTTTTTGGTGTTTCATTGGGGGTATTTACATAATTTTATCGATGTTAACTTTCTTCTTAGAATGCCCTCAGAATGCACCATTTGATATGTAAGTTTTAAAAAATTTCCGGGGGAGGCCCCCCGAACCCCCACCTATGGGAGGGGTTATACCCCTCCCATACCCTCCCCACCTGTGCCCCCCCACTGAAAAATTTCTGGATCCGGCCCTGTAATGGGTTAATGTTTTTCTAGAATTGCCCCCAAGTTGTTAGCCCCATGTGTATCATGCACCTGGCAAACTTAACAAACACTCGACAATCTGAATACAAAAGCCGGCTTCCTGTCACATCTTAAAAGTTGTTTATATGTGAATGGGGTGATTTCTGGAAGTCGAGAAAAGAGAAACTTGACCAAAATTGAGTTTATACACCCTCCTCCGCCACCACCTTCAACATCTCTGCACAGATGCCAGAGGGACCCACAGTATTCCCACATTTCATTTGCCGAGAGAACCTGGGATTATATCCATGGTGACTGGGGGTGGAGGTCTGGAGGACCCTCCACAGGAGCAACCTCAGGAAGAAAGTGTAGGGCCCCAGATAAGAGGGTGTAAACTGAACAAATCCAACATTTTTTTGCTTATTTTAACACCAAACCCTATGGTGTTACTACTAATTAGAATCGTCTCGAAGAGAGGATTCTAATAAGAAGTGACACCATAGGGTTTCAGGCAGAAATAAAGATTTTAGTTTTTGAAAAACTTATCTTATCTGGAGCCCTGAAGTCGCTCGGCTACTCAAACTCAGCATACAGATGTCGACAATTATGCTCTACCCAAGCCTTCATCTTCTGCTCATCACTGAGTGATAGCTCACCACCGTCTTTTCTGACACACTTCTCTCCCACGACTGGGTAACTAAGATATTAAACTGCATCCAGACTTTCCAGTGCTGGAATGCCTCTACCAACAGTTTAGCCTTTTTTCCCCAAGAAGTATTCCAACATGGAACTCCTTGCCAGCATCCATTGCTGAGGCCAACTCTTTGGCAGCCTTTAAGAGTGGGCTGTTCAACTTTAAATTCTAGGGACCTTTAAACCCAGCTACAAAGTAAATCCAAATGAAGGGCTTGAGCTGTGTCAGCGGGTCTCGAACCCTGGTACCGCTACGGAAGCTGGAGTGGTTAACTTCAATTACGGTTAAGTTCTGATGGTTCGAATCGTAGTTTAAGTGTCAAGCTTGACAGGACTATAAAGATGTAGATGAACGTGGAGTTACCCATAGCCACAGTTTCCTTCAGGCTCCCATTTGGCAGGAGCCAGTACCTGTATTTACCCCCCCCCCCCCACCATCTCAGAGTTACCAGCTACCATAACCGGGATGGCAGTACAGCCTCCAACATCAACAGACTGCTTCTTTAGCTCGGTGGACGATTCATCACTTATATGGACCGGCGGTATTTTTCTCAGACACCGCAAAGAGTCGAGTCTGACAACCTGTAAAATACTTGTTTCAATCATTATCGCTCGTCAATCAATCTAAACAAAGCCGGCTTCCATAGTCAGACTGTACTACTACTAGTTTACATACACTCTAGTTTCTTCACAATCGTGCCATTTTTTAAGCCTTTGGTATGTCTATGACCCATCTGGTGATTGAAATTCACATAAAAGTCCTTTGATCTGTATTTGATTATAAACCCATTCTTATGGTGAAACCATACAACTGTCTGACAATGAGTCAAGAACAGTACCCAAACAGGAAACTAATTTGACATGTGACAGTATTGGAAATTGATTTTCAAGTGACTCTCATGAACAATTGCCATTGTGACATTTTCCATGGTAAAGATGACAGCTCCAGTATATAATGAATTACCGCATGTCTTGAGATATTAGGTTGTCATTAACAATTGTACGTTACAGACGTGTGTTCGAATTAATGTACTGAATTGCCGATGACTTTTTGAAAAAGCTATCCCACCCACCCGACAAATATTTTAAAGTGACAACCCGTCATCAGTTTTGCCTGGTGTTTTAGACACAAATGACTTCTATTTTTGTTGATTTATATAAGCATCAACATTAATTTTAATCCAAATATATTTAAATACAAACTTCAGACTGTAAATTACCATCTACGATGTTCGTGAAGTCCATTGTGAAGAATCATAACATTCCTTTTACGCATGCGCTACAGAAGCTGGTTTAAGCGGTTCCGGACCAACTCGTACCCATTACAATTCGTACCCAAAAGGATGATTAGGCACGGAACACCAATTAATGTTTATGATCTACAAAATTGTGTCATCACCAAGGTACACAATGTCAATAATTTATACTCTGATTATAACATAATTCATTTAAGGTTTTTAAATGCTTTCATTTGAATAGATAGAATAAAGGTTAAAAAAGTGCTTTTATCACTGATATTTTCCGATTTGAGTGGTGAGTCTTCTGTTCCAGAACTGTATCATTTGTTGAAGAGATTTAACCTTTTCGTCATAGTTCACGTAGTTCACGTAGTAGTAGAGGCCGGATGCAACACTACATTGCATAAGCATGAAGCTTCTTAGGCCCTTTGTATTCCTTTTCTTCTTATAATTTGTTATTTACAGTTTTATCTGGACTTCCGGTTCCCTCATGTTTTTCAATATATATGTGTACACTATTTATCATGTACACTCATAATTTAGCTATATTGTTTCTATTTACACATAATTGGTTAAAAATATCCTATCACAGATATCACTGTTATCAATGTCAATTGCTGTCACATATTTGGTCACATAATTCCACACATAATTATGGGTAGTACTTAGCACTTGGCATCAAATTTGTAGGTGACCCCCAGTGACTATTCAATCTAGATTTAAATGTAGTAAGTGTGGGTGCTTCTACTACCCTATCTGGAAGGGAGTTCCATTTATCCACTACTCTATGGCTAAACACCCCCTTTTTAGCTCAGTTCTTGCTCTAGGTTTACACAGTTTGAGTTTGTTATCCCTATAGTACTGGTGTCACCTTTTAATTTAAGTAAGTCTACAGAAGTTACATCTAAACCATTTAGTAATGTGTATGTCTGTATCAGATCCGCCCTATTCCTCCAGTACTGCAGGGTTGGAATGCCAAGTTCTCACTGTAACTTAGACCTTCCATATTCTTTAGTAATCTAGTTTCACGACGCTGAACGTTTTCTATTTCTATCTTATAGTGTGGTGACCATATTGTGTCTCCTGTTACACATGTGAATGTTTTAGCGATTAGTCCCAACATACTATTGGCTTTGTTTATCTTTAAATGTATGTGTTTATCGAACTTTAACTTGCAGTCAAACTCTACTCCTAAATATTTTTCTTGGGTAACTTGATTTATTTTGACTATGCTATCGTTTGTGGATTTCATGAAATATTCACTTGCACTAGTCCTGCCAATATGCATTGATTTGTATTTCTTAGTGTTAAAGGTCATTTGCCATTTCTTTGACCAGGAACAAGCATCAAAAATACTATTTTGTAACCTACCCTCATCTTCTGGATTATTATGTATAGAGTACGTATAACTTGGTGTCATCAGCAAATAGCTTGAGTGTAATATCAATAATATCAGACAGGTCATTGATATAAATCAGGAACAAAACTGGCCCTATCACACTTCCTTGAGGAACTTGTGACTCCATTGGTAACTCTCTGTCATGCAGATTTCTCTCCCCCTGCGACTACTCTTTGAAACCTATCCTCAAGGAAGTTCTGTAACCATTTATATATTTTTTCCTTTATTCCAAAACAATGGATTTTTCCAAGAGTCTCATATGTGGAACCTTATCGAAAGCTGAGTTGAAGTCTAAGTAAATAATGTCTATTTTCTACTCTCATATATTGCAGTAGACCACTCTTCTATGCACTCCAATATTTGCGTTATACATGAACGTTTATACCTAAAACCATGTTGGTAATTTGATAAGAGATTATTACATTCTAAACGTTCCACTCTTGCATTTCTGACTAATTTTTCCATTACCCTACAACAAATTGAGGTGACAGTTATTGGCCTATAATTTTCTACTTTTTGTTTTTTACCTGCCTTGAATATTGTGCTTACGTTTGCATGTTTCCATTCTTTTGGGAGTTTACCTTCTCTAATTGGTTTACTGAACACTATATATAATGGCTTCACTAATGAATTCATGCACTCATATAATACCTTTGGGTGAATACCATCTGGTCCCTCAGCCTATTAGAGTTAATTTGCTGTATGACAGATAAAACTGCATCATCAGACAAGTCCAAATCACAAAGAAGAATTTCTGCTTTGACTTGTGCTTTCGGAATTGGTGTATCTTCTATTGTGAAAACTAATACAAAGTAATTGTTAAAGGCCTCAGCTATTTTTATGTTATCCTCTACATTTTCTCCATCTATTTCAATAGTATCAACTCCTGAAGGTGTTTTTGTTTTCGATCCGACATATTTCCAGAATTGTTTTGGATTTAACTAAAAAGGTTGTTTCCATGCTCTGGATGATTCATTTTAATTTGTTTTCCATTACTCAGAGCGAATTTGAATTACCTGTGTAATTTTCGGAAATGTCTCACTTCCTTCGTCGGCACTGACTGTTCGACTAGTGCTGGTCAAGTGACCTGGTGTGGTCACCTGACTCGAGGAGAGGCGTGTAGACGTCATCAACAGTGTGCATTTTGTGCAAAAGATTAATGGCTTAGAGGTTCCACCAGGTCAGAAACTGGTGTCGTATGACGTATCGGCACTGTTTACCAGCATACCAGTTGACAAAGCTTTAACTGTCAGACAGAAACTGACACAAGATGGAACCCTGAAAGAGAGATGTGAACTGACAGTGAAACAAATTAATGAACTTTTAGAGCTATGTTTGACCAGTACCTATTTCATATACCAAGGGAAATACTACCAACAGAAACAAGGAGTCGCCATGGGATCACCAGTGTCACCCATTATAGCCAATCTGTACATGGAGTTCTTTGAACAGCAAGCATTAGAACAGGCCAAGAACCCTCCTTCCCTGTGGGTTCGCTATGTGGACGACACCATGATCAAACTTCATGAATATCACATAGATGGGTTCTCTGAAGTCCTAAATGCCATCGACCCACACATCAAGTTCACGTCGGAACAGGAAGAAGACATGAAAATTCCATTCCTTGACACTTGCATACACATTGAGGATGATGGGTCAACCAAAGTGACTATATACAGGAAGCCTACCCACACAGACCAATACCTCAATTTCAACTCCAATCACCACCTAGAGCATAAAAGATCAGTGGTTTGGACTCTACTACACAGAGCAAACACTCTGGTAACCACCGACACAGACAAAAAGAAAGAGACAGAGCACGTCAAGACAGCTCTCCGCTCTAATGGCTATTGTCCCGAATGGATCTTCAACTTGCCCAAGAAAAGACCACCGGATAACAACAATAAGAATAGAGACAGTGGTAGAAAAGCTAGTGTGGGTATGCCGTATGTGCGTGGTACATCCGAGGTTCTGGCACGAATTTTCAAGAGCCACGGTGTCAACATGTACCACAAGCCTTACAAATAAATACGAAAGACTCAAGCAGGAAACGTAACACAAACAATACACCCACCTCTCAAGCAGAACACACACACACAGTCATACCACAACAAACACACACACACACGCAATACAATTCCTACATCTACACACTAAATAGAAAACAACACGCAAGACAAACATAAAGCAAAGTGAATATAGGAGCCCGCCTTGGTACGGTCAGTAGCAATCAATAATCAACTATAAATTAATTAATTATTAACAACTCCATTAAAAGCCAGGTTACCAAGGTAAAAGACAAAACAGACAAACTGACAATATGTGGCGTCATCTACCACATACAATGCGAAAACTGTAAAGAAGACTACATAGGAGAGACAGGCAGAACACTAGAAACAAGAATGAAAGAACATGTGACCAGAAACTCTTCAGCAATTTTCGAACGCTGCAATAACACCGGACATACTTTCAAATCAGACCATACAAAAATCTTAACCAACGAAAACACATTAATGAAAAGAAAGGTAAAAGAAGCCATAGAGATCAGACAGCGGAAACCGTCAGGGACGAGGGCCTGGAGCTACCCTCCGTCTACACGCCTCTCCTCGAGTCAGGTGACCACACCAGGTCACGTGACCAGCACTAGTCGAACAATCAGTGCCGACGAAGGAAGTGAGACACCTCCGAAAATTACACAGGTAATTCAAATTCGCTCTGAGTAATGGAAAACAAATTAGAATGTTTTGGATTTGTTTTGACATTTTCAGCAATGTTTTTTTTTCATATTTATACATGTATTTTGATTTCCTGATATGATAACTTACCCTGTTTCTTGCCTCTTTATATTCCTTAAAGGCTTAAACGTTAAATGATTTCTACAGTGAGAGTATTTAACCCATTTTGTGTGCTTTTTCTTAATGGCAGCCTTGGTTTCACTATCAACATATGGGTTCTTATGCCTTGCAGAGTTAGAGCTTCTTGGAATATTTTTTTCAATCAAAATGTAAATTTGTTCTGCTAATAACTCCCAAGCCATCTGAACCCCTATGCCTTCTAGTTTTCCCCAATCTGTTTTTTCCAGTTCACTAGAAATGGAATTGTAATTTCCCCTCCTATACTGATATTTAGGAGAGATATCACTTTTACAAACTGTTTTACATATTAATTCAAAATCTTTAACCACATGATCGCTTTTACCAATCCCAGGTTTATAGCTGATTTCATCAATCATGTTTTCTTCATTGGTGAAAATCAAATCTAGTAATGAAGGTTTGTTTCCCTCTCTGAATGTGGTAAATTCTTTCACATGTTGATGCAAATAAAGGTCCTTTATACCCTCCAAGAATCTGAAATCTATATGGTTTGGCCCCTTTTCAGTAGACCACAAACCCCAGTTAATTTCTCTAAAATTAAAGTCTGCTATCACTAAAATATTTGAGTACGTTCTTTCGTTTGCTATTTTCAGCAGTTCTATACACATTACCAGTTGACAGTGCGATACAGAGTGATGTATTTAGCTCGAGACGTTTTTGGCGGAAATAGTCCATCTGACGAGCGCCTTGGCGCGAGTCTGATCGGTTGTTTTCGCCAAAAACGTCGAGAGCTAAATGCAACACTCTGTTGCGCACTGTCAACTGGTGACGTGTTTATTATATGCCTTGAATACAAACCAGAAACAACTAAATAGTTGTTTAAATCATTTTATATCCAACATTTATTAGTTATTTGAAGCAGAACAAGATTTTTTGTATGTCACAAAGAATAACGCGGCACTCGTACATGTACGTAAATGACGTCACGTCAAATCGAAAGCGAGGTCAGAGTAAAATACAAAGTGGCTGATACAAGGTGGCTGATACAGACTCTTGTATTTTACTCTGCAAATACACGCGGAAACGCTCGATATCACTCGAAGGCATATAATAAAATAAGTTATCGTTATTTTTTTCGTCACTATTTGGGCTTCTGTATATACAACCTATAAGTAATTTGTCATTTTCAGCCATTCAAAATAAATTCCACTAGCCTTTAAGTTCTTATTAATGTATATAGCTATACCTCCCCCTTTATCTAGGCTAGACAAAAACAGTTTATAGTCTTGGAGTTTATAAATTTCCTCCTGTTTGCAAGGATTTCTTGAGAATTTTGGAAATATTGCTGTGATTGCTAGAATGTCAGATTTAGTCTCCTTTGTAATACAGTCTAGTTCAGATAATGTATCTTCTGATAAGCAATCAGCATTAATATATAATACTTTGAGTCTGTCTCTGGACTATGTAATGGAATGGCTTTGAAGATTTTTAAAACTTTTACCCGTATGTACATCTTTAAAACACTCATTTACCACAATTAGGTGCGGTCCCATGACCGAGTCCCTAAAGGCTTGCTAACATGCATTGTTGCGGTCACATTTCTGGCCATATTCGTGGGTATACCCCCTTGAACAGTTTGATCCTGTAAGGAGCTATGCTCTAGCATAGTATCCTCTTCAAAGGGATCGAAAACTTCATGTGATAAATCACTTTGAATCCTTGTTATTTCTAAATGTTGGGATAAGAATCTATCCTCTGTGGCTGGTGTTGCAACTGGATCGTCCTGGTCCATATCCGTTACCGGATTAGCCTTCATTGCTATTTTGTCTCGCCTTTCCTTTCCTTGTTCATCCGTCAGGTCATTGAAGAAAACAACTATTTTATACTTACCTGAAGCTTTGTTTTTGATATCTTTTGAGTTTTCAAGTAGGAATTTCCTTTGTATAGTAGACTTGCAAGAAAAATAATTGCAACACGCTCATCTCTTAGCATTGCACTTTTCAATAATAGGATGCACTCTACGTTTTTTGTTCAGTGGTCGTAATAAAACTGAATTATTGCGTTGGATAGAATATTGTAGAGGTGAAAGCACCACTTTTGGACCATTATGAAACAATTATTAATAGAAAGAGATGGAATGTGAAAAGAAGATGCCGAATAGAGCTTTAGTGGTGTTAACTGTACGCACGGCTGTAGTGATGCAAAATTACTAATTTTGCATCACTACAGCCGTGCGTACAGTTAAAATTTTAAATTAGTAGTATTTCGAGGGATATGAACAGAACATGCAGAGTGCATTATAAGTGGTGTAAGTGGTATTTGTAGCTTTTTGTTTGTTTGTAGTTCCATGTTTAAGAGAAGTAAGTGAGCACCTGTCCCTATGTATCGACAATGAACCCTACAGAAAGAAAGTTCGAAATTTATTATAAAGTAATTCCAATTTGAAAAATGTAAAGATTGAAAATGGTAAATGTAAGTAGTGAAAAAAGTAACTGGTGCGACGTGAGTAACTCATCGCCATACCTTATATGTAATAGAATGTAAAGAGTTAATGAAGAACCGGTACAATACCGAAGCTCATCTGACCATCGGTACATAGAGACCTACCATACGGTGCAAGAAAGAAAGCCAAAGAGACGAGTTGTACAACAAGTGCACGCTCCTGCAGGAGGAATGATAACAATATTGATTACATGTACGGGGCGACGTTTTACGGCCTCCACACGGCACAAGTAACACTATTGTGGCAACAAATAAATACGAAAAACTCAAGCAGGAAACGCAACACAAACAATACACCCACCTCTCAAGCAGAACACACACACAGTCATACCATAAGATAACCTGTCTGAAACTCACAGAATGACAGTGTCTTGATAGATAAGTGTTTCCCTGTATATAAGATGGAACTGGGACCGCCACTAACCCATACAAAATCTTGTAAAATAGACATAGTCTAGCATCCGAACGACGTTGTTCAAAGTATTTCCATCCTAGTTTTAACAAGATGTCAGAGACACTTGCATGCATGGAATACTCACCAAAGTCCAAAGTGCGGCACGTCTTTGAACCATTTCAATTTTATCTATGTTGGACTTTGTGTGAGGATCCCACACACTACAAGCAAACTCTCGTTGTGGACAAACAAATGTATTGTAAGTACGCTCCCTGGGTTTGGACGTCTTTGACTTGATGCTTCTCCTGAGAAAACCTAGAGTACGGTTTGCTGATGTAGTAATGTGATCAACATGTGCATTCCACGACAAGCTGCCAGAGATGTCAACACCCAGATAACGAGCACCACTGAAGGTTCCCAGAGTCTGTCCATGTACATGTAGTTTGTACTCGGTGGGTATAGGGACTCTAGCCTTTGTGGCTTGGACTTCATGGCATTTGGAAGGATTGAAGCTTATATCCCAACTGAGAGACCACTCCTGTAATTTGTTCAGGTCTGTGTGAAGTGTAGAACCGTCAGTTTCTTTGTCGTCAATTGTAAGATAGACGACAGTGTCGTCTGCAAACAGCCTGACTTGCGAGGTGATGTTGTCAGGCAGGTCGTTAACCAAACCAAATTACATGTGTGTAATCGAAATTTACATTTAGTCCCGAGAGTC
Source organism: Gari tellinella (assembly GCA_922989275.2). Taxonomy (NCBI): domain Eukaryota; kingdom Metazoa; phylum Mollusca; class Bivalvia; order Cardiida; family Psammobiidae; genus Gari; species Gari tellinella. Next base: position 31,190,950 of record OV277871.1, read on the forward strand.
TTGCAAAACACTTAGTTCATTCAGTGTTTGGTTGAGTGATATTGCTGATCCATCTTATATGATTGACGCGTCATCCACGAACTTGGACAGTATATGTTTCGTGCTGTTTATTGTTTGGCCTTGTAAGCGAAATATAGTTAATATAATTTATTGGGCGTTGTTTATGCCTCTTTGCTTTTAATTTCTGGTAAAGTTTCTATATGTACAGAGAATAAATATATAAGGCGATAGCGGTCTTCCTGTCTGCAACCCCTTTCAATATTAAAAAAGTCAGACAAAAACCTATTTTGAATTACAGTTGATTTAATATCATTTATAAAAGACAGATATCCATTTTAAAATAAAATATAAGTCCCAAAATTGAGAAGTTGCAAAACCTTTTGGATACATTTAAAAGAAAGAGAACCGAAAGCCTTTCCAAAGTCGATAAGTAGCAAATGTCCAGGAATATCATTTTCCTCTGCATATTGTATAATATCGTATATCAGTCGTATGTTTTCTCCAATGTATCTGTTTTTCAAAAACACAGTTTGTTCCACACATATAATAGTTGGTAGAATATTCTTAAGTCTGTTTGCTTTTGATCTGTTTGCTTTTGATCCAGATACTATTTTTGTTAACCGTATTAAGAAGAGTAATTGGTCGCCAGTTTTTTAGGAATTGACGAGGTTTATTTTCTTTCGGTATGGGCTGTAATTATTCCTTGACGTTGACTTATTGAAAGTATACCCTTATCAAATGAAGAATGTATTGATCTAACAACAAGATAACCCAAGTCTTTCCAAAACATTTATACTAGTTTAACCCTTTCACTCTTTACGCGGCATTTGATCAGTATCCAAACATTTTGACACTCGTATCGATATGTTTCAATTCATACTACATTGAATCTTAATTTGAAACGATCTTGAAAACAACACAATTGAAGGAGACGACAATGAAACGGTGCAGGGGTAAAATCTCACGATTAATTTGTCAGCGAAAGAGTTAATAACTACAAAGCAGTGGGAAAGTAGTTCTATAGAGAGAAAATCAACACATACCTTTCAGGGTTTTTTTTTAAAATTCACATTAAGCAAATGCCTTATTCATAGGACATTGACTGTGTATGTCTGTATGTTTGTACCCACCTTTCAGTGACCTTAACAAACCTAAAGCAACAATTGATTCACGAGAACTTGGTTACTTTCCCTTGTTGCCAGTTCCCGCCGATTAGTTGACAGTGATCAAGCAAACAGTTCAGTTCGCAAAAGTCTCTGGGTAAATAGATTTACTTATAGCAGTGTAACAAGAACTTACTTACAAAGCATTGTACCTGCTAAATAAGACTATTCACAAATCTAAGAACGTTCTAAAATATCGAAATGTCTAAAATATGCACATGGCAAACAGTTTGAAATCAGGATAGATGCCGAGTAATCCGGCATCTGATCATGTTCTAAATATTTGCCATTATTTTTATTAAAATGAATTGTCTTCAGTTCAAAAACAATGTCATTTTCTACAGATTGCATTTTGTTTGCGACGCATGTTTTAAAAAGGAAGGAATAACACATTCTCTTTACTCCAATTGCCATTAAAATGGTAAATTTTGCCTGCTGCAGCAATTCTTCGGGGCTGTTTAACTCTTTCGCTGCCAACGTTTATCGTCTGCCTTAAACCTCTTACCGTCAAATTATCGTCTGCAACATATTTAGAGTCAGCTGTTTTGACTAAAGAAAAGTCGATACGAGTGTCAAACAGTTTGAATCCTGATCAAAGCGGTGTCTGATCAGGATTCAAACTGTTTGCAAAGTCGCCATCTGATGCCATTGTCAGTGAAAGAGTTAATACTATTCCGTTCTTTTATACCTACAGTGGAGAATCTGTTATTCTTTCCCAATAAACGCGTTTACGCTAAAACTATTATTTGCAGTGCAAACAGTTTGGAGCCAGATCAGACGCCGGGTAACCCGGCGTCTGATCAGGCTCCAAACTGTTTGCCACCAAGATAAACAAGAATTATCAGAATTGTCCAAAAGTTGTTCTTTTCTACGTTTTAGTGCTTTGCGTTTGCGTACGTTTGCGTTTAAACGGGAAAGAATAACAGATTCTCCACTGTACACTTTCGTATTGAGAATACCCAAGGGCTTTAATTTCAGAGTCATTAATTTCAAACAATTGTCGTCTGCTTTTATTTTTCATATCTAATATTTAGGTATTTTGACTCAGGAAATATTGAAACGCGCTTCAAACTGTTTGGATCCCGTTAAAACTTCGCGTTACACTGCATCTGATCTGCATCTAAACTGATAGGTATAGAAGTTGGAATTACAGTTTCTCAACAGTGTATCTCTAAAACATAGGTCTATCACAAAGATGATTTTTTAAAGGCAAAGTCATATATATATTTATATTTAACTATAACATTTTAAAAAAGGCGACAATGTCGCTGTATGAAAGCATAATACTATACATTAACACGCATTACTCTCAAACAGATATCGGTCGCCGGGAGGTGGGAGCCTTCTTTGGTTCGCACCTTACGAATACCGATGTCTGGAAGAGTTTATTACTGGGCACAGCCCCCTCCCCACCAACACCATATAAGATATTAGTTAAAATTAGTTAAATTATAAAAACCACGAAACCGTAATTACTTATATTCTTTTGTTGAACCTCATATATTCTATGTTATGTAGAATTCGAGAAATAAAAGTTCTGTTCTGTTCTAGAGTAGAAAGAGGGGTACGACAAGGATACACATTCTCCTTAAATCTATTTATTATAATTAGGCATTGAAATTTTACCGAATGAAATGGACTTAAATAAAAATATTAATAAAAGACTTAATAATATCGGGTCAAGAATGAAAAAGAATCATGTTTGACGACGACGATGCACATTTATTACTGATTGATCAAGAAGGTCATTTGAAAACGTCATATACAGTGAAAGCCCTCCAAACCGTACATGTGTGGGGATAATTTAAATATCCGGTTTATGGGATTTCTATTTCAGAGGGGCTTTAACCCATTACCCCATAGCTTGTTTCTAGTATTGAAGATAGCTGATCACTTAAAGCAGGTTGAAAGTAGAAGGTACATTCTGCTTTACTTTCAACCGGTTTTAAGCTATCATTTTGTAGAAAATAGAAATTGTTTCTGATGCTACATATTCAGTGTAGGAATGCATCAAAGTCGTAAAAAGGCGTATTTATGGTGTAATGGGTTAAAATAACGAAGGATTGGAAACAGGGCTAAAGTTTTGTCCGGTTTAGAGATAATTCCGGTATTTAGAGGTTCCGGTTTGGAGGGCACCGCTGTACACGGTACACGCTCGATAATTTCAGCTACATCTCTGGTCTAAGGTTAATTATTTTACAATCTGCTATTCGTTAAGAATAGATTCAACAAAACGTACAAAGCTCGAATACTTTTAACACAGAAACATTACTTCGAGCTCTGCAGAAACAAAAACACTTGGTATTCTTTTCCACACAAATATGGGCCATGTCATAAATAAACATACCTTAATGCATTGAACATTGCACAGACCAAGCACCGTTGTGATCACGGGCTCGGCATCTGAGTTTGGTCTACACTATCCAATACCATTTTAATATAGCTACATAAAGTGCTTTAGAGTCTTCCGGGTCTCAAACAGTGTAGATCAAGACCAGCCGCCGCGTCTTTGAAGCGGCGGTTGTTCTTAATCTACTCTATTTGCAGTGCAATAAGTCAGGTTGTGTCATTGCACGGCTCAAATCAAATAATAAAAATGATTGAGGAATTTGATGTAACATTAACTAAAACGCCCGAAACACGGAACATTAAACCCCTTAGGACAAACCACAATAATAAAAACGTTTACACTTTCAAAACTCATATGCCGTTTCAGTGTCCTTAAACACTTTTAGAAACAATACAAAAACTAGATATATTAATGTATGCTTATATTTGGGACTAAACCTGAGAAAATAAGCTGGCAAATAATTCAGATTCAATGAATGGAGGACTGAAAATGATAGACCTAAACATATTTATAATCGCATTAAAATGTAGCAGGGTAACAATGATTATAGAAGATGAAAATAACTGACAATGGGAACAACCGTATATTGAACTGTTAAACAACTATGGCAAAATAATTATCTTTGAATGTGATTTAAAGGAATCTATCATTTAAGACATGTTAAACAAAATACGATCTTACAGGGAATCATGACTACATTGATACAAATAAATGATGACAAAATAACTACAAGCATAAGCTATAGAATATTATGGAACAATACAAATTTATTAATTCAAAACACAACCATATTTAAAAAGCTGTGGTTAAAAAAAAGGAAAAAAAACATAGTAGCAATATAAATGTATACACTTAGAGAACAAAGGAATTGTACAAGTTGTAAATCTGAAAAAGACTACTATCGAACTGAAAATGAGAATTATTTTTAAAAAGTGAACTATATAAAGTCATGTATACCAGAACAATGGAGAAACCAATTAAATTTGGAAGATATAAATGATGCAATACAGAAAATAAGATCTCTATTGCAGAACCTGCTAAAAGCTACACAAACAAATAAATTCATATATTTTGGTAAAAGATTTATATACCAAAATCACAAAAGGTGGGAAAACGACATCACCAATACTAAAGTAATTTGATTTAATGCGTACAAAAACATATATATTGTACCTCTACAATTGACAACACACCGAGATCTTTTAGTATACACTTATCAAAATAATGATCAGCACAAACAAATCATTGGAGAAAAACAATATCAACCACAGCAATATATGCAATTTTTATAATATGCAAATAGAAACCATCAAATTTAGAATGGGAGTGTAATCATGTACTACATCTCTGGAATAATATGTCAAATTGGCTAGAAAGCAGGAATTTGAGCATGAATATAAATAGTCACACTAGGAATAACAGATAACAGTAAAAAATATAACAGTTAAAACACTCACTTCAGCAAAATATTACATATTCCATATTTACATATTCAGTATGTATATACATGTACATGCATACTATTACAGTGGAGAATCTGTTATTCTTTCCCAATAAACGCGTTTACGCTAAAACTATTACTTGCAGTGCAAACAGTTTGGAGCCAGATCAGACGCCGGGTAACCCGGCGTCTGATCAGGCTCCAAACTGTTTGCCACCAAGATAAACAAGAATTATCAGAATTGTCCAAAAGTTGTTCTTTTCTACGTTTTAGTGTTTTGCGTTTGCGTACGTTTGCGTTTAAACGGGAAAGAATAACAGATTCTCCACTGTATATATATACATGTATGTATAACTATATACCAACAGAGCTAGGTCTCAAAAAGCATTTTAATTAGTACACGTACAGTGGTGAAGACTTTATTGTTTTCCAATAAACGCGTTTACTCTTAGATTAGTTCCAATGCAAACATATTTAGCCAGATCAAATGCCGAGTAACCCGGCGTCTGATCAGGCTATAAACTGTTTGCCACTCATATTAAAATAAATAAATGGATATTTAAAAAAGTTGTTAATTTCTACATTTTAATATGCTTTGCGTTTGTGTTTCGTTTGCGTTTCAACGGGAAAGAATAACATCTCTTCCACTAAGCTAAATTTTTAAAATCATAATTGTCATTTGTAGTCTACATGTACTAAAACATGACACCGTTTCACGTCACAATTTCTTTTCTATCGCTGTGCTCCCCCGCCCAAATTGGTGCACATGGACGGTGTGTGTATACATGTTCTACAAACACCTCATTTACATATTCAACTCTACGGACGTTTACAAAGAGTGTACAGTGGAGAATCTGTTATTCTTTCCCAATAAACGCGTTTACGCTAAAACTATTATTTGCAGTGCAAACCGTTTGGAGCCAGATCAGACGCCGGGTAACCCGCCGTCTGATCAGGCTCCAAACTGTTTGCCACCAAGATAAACATGAAATATCAGAATTGTCAAAAAATTGTTCTTTTCTACGTTTTAGCGCTTTGCGTTTGCGTACGTTTGCGTTTAAACGGGAAAGAATAACAGATTCTCCACTGTACCTGTGAGGAGTACAATGTCCTGTACAAACAGTGAAGATTCTGATCAGACTGTTTATAATATCAGGGCTCCAGATAAGAGGTAGTTATTTCAACAAATCAAACATTTTATCACTCATTTTAACACCAAATCCTATTGTGTTACTACTCATTAGAATCGTCTCGAAGAGACGATTCTAATGAGTAGTGACACCATAGGGTTTAATTCAAAAATTAAGATTTTAAGTTTTGAACAACTACCCTTATCTGTTGCTCTGAATATTGAAATATATTATTCATAAATCAACCCTAATTAGGCAAACAGGGAACATACTTTATTTAAAACTGGTGTTCTCTATTTAAGAAATAATAAATTCATACCAGTGTTTTATCGTGCAATCGAACACTGGTAGTAGTTGAGATGTGTAGTAACTGAATCACGAGGCGTTTAGGCCGAGTGGTTTAATTACAAGCATCTCAACGACTACCCGTGTTCGATTGTTAGATAAAACACTGGTATTAATTTATTATTTCGATTCTAACACATAATTTAACCTTAATTTACACCGAAGCAACGGCGCTACATTTCTTGGCGTACGCGTTTTCGGAGCCATATGACGTCACGTTAGAACGTTACAGCGCATGAGTGTTCTATTGAGAATTCGTACACTGATACATTCCTTCTTTGTTTATATAGGGGCGTGCAGGAAGTGTGTTAGAATTTTATAGATTCAGAGGTAAACGAGTTAACAATCATCATGCTCAATGTGCGGAAAAAAAAATCAAAATTATTTATGCTTTTGAATCTGAAGAAAAGTGAATGTGAGTTACACACATTCTGGATCCAGATCAGACGCCGCTTTACGCGGCGTCTGATCGGGATCCAAACTGTTTACAAATATAAGCCAATTCGTGCTTGCCACGATAAGGATTAATCACCTTACGAGGCAACTTGTAGTACATACAATAGACAGTTAGAAAATAGTTATTATTTTTTATATCAAATTGTGCATGAAATCTCGCTTCAAGCTTATTGATATCAATATCTCTTTTATTGTCATAGGCTTTGCAAAGATTTTGGTTGCAAACTACTTGATAGTTGAAGTTATGTTTCTTCTGTCAAACCGCTTTACATCTTACTTAGAATTCTAACCGAGTTCAGTATTGTTTTTCTTTTTAAATGCAGCTACAGTGCTCCCTCTCTACAACGACACCCAATGGGAGACAAAAATTGTGTGCGTTGTTCGGAGGGAGTCGTTATAGGGAGGGAACATTAGGACTTAGCTTACATTTGCAAACAGCTTGAATCCAGATCAGACACCGCGTTACGCGGCGTCTGATCTGGATTCAAGCTGTTTGTCACTCGTCATTATATTTATTCTATCAAAATGTCCTTGAGAAAAACTGCAGACGAAAAATATAAGTATACGGTATTGCAACCATAAACAAGTTGGACATGAATGTTTCGTTTGGGGAACAACGGCCAGGGTGTGTTGTAAGGAGGGAGTCGTTGTTGGGAGGGCCGTTGAAGGGAGGGAACGCTACATATAAAATAACCCATTTCCATCCAATACTTTCGTTATAGATCTAGCCCTTTGACACCCACTTAGAACAAGATTGTTTGGTCAAATCCAGTTTTCAGTCTCTTAAGTTCTTTCACTGCCAACATTGCAAACAGATATCAACATAGCCATTCATTTTCTACATGTGTTTAACCCCGTGAGCCACAGACGATTTGGGAGGAAGTTGGCATTTGGTTTGTTTGTTGATTAAGCCTTATTGATTGGTTTGTGTGTATGTCCGTACACACATGTAGACATGTCAGACAAAGGTCAATGTCATTTAGAGATAAAAAAGCTTTAATTTGACGGCATCAGGGGTGAAGTGTTTCACAACGCATCTTATTCTGCATTTGCGGTTTTGATTGAACGGGAAATATAAACGTCTTCCTTATTTTATAAACAATATATAAACAAACATTTAATACAAGTAACCTTCTCATTTGGCAATACTCTATGTAAAACACCGACAATGTTTAGTCTGGGTAGATTCTATACTCTCTCTAGAATATTTTTACGGAAGTGCTTTCAGCTAATTATGAAATTGTTCGAGAATAAAATACAACAGGACTGCCATCATGAAGGCACAAACAGGACTGCTGCTGGTTCCCGCGGCACGAGAGGGTTTACTGGACAGTGTACTGTTACAACTCCGACTGATCATGGAACTAATAGTCTTATATTGGCGGGGAAGTGTGTCGCCACAGCCGTCAACTATCTTTGTTCCACAGCTTGAAAGTGCCTCGATAGCTCTGAAAGAGGAGTCAATAGGGTTTTCGTTATGGGCTAATGACGTATATAACTCTACATAATGATGGTCGAACCTCCAACTAGCCCAATCCATTATATTCCGTAAATTTTATACGTCCTTTTACGTCATTGTACTGTAGGTAATACGTGTAGTTCCATTTCATTTAGAATCTGTACATTAGAAATCGTCAGCAGTAGGTTGTTTAAAGCAGGTTTAAGATAAGGCAGGACGCGCCTTCAGGCTCACTCTGCTTTTTTTTAAACTCGCCTATTACGAATACGAATGTTCTCGGCTTAAAAATTGACTAAAGCCGATACTTGTGTCACAAAATATTTATAGTCGCCAAAGTTGTGATGTCATAAACTTTTTCACTGTATCGTCTGCCTTTAACTTTTGCACATCCTTAATATCGCCTGCTTTAAAAGTCTGCACGATTATTCAAGATATATATAAACGACAAAAATACTAAACGCATATCGAATCGATTGACAAAAAGTTTCATCTTGATCAGACGCTGCGTTTCGCGGCGTCTGATAAGGATTCAAACTGTTTAGAAAATCGACTTTAGTCGTCAATGGCGATGATGTTAAACCCTGGTCTCCTGTGTTGACAAAAATATTTCCAGTTTATACAACTATGAATATGCACTAGAAAAACAAGTTCCGTTAGACGATAGTTTTAAGCAGGTTGAAAGTAAAGCCAAATGCGCCATCAGTCGCATTCTGCTTTATTTTCAACTTGCTTTAATGTGTCTTCTATCTTCTTAACTAAAGACATGCTACAGTGGAGAAAACGTTATTCTTTCCCAATAAACGCGTTTACGCTTAAACTCTATTATTTCCATTGCAAACAGTTTGGAGCCAGATCAGACGCCGGGTAACCCGGCGTCTGATCAGGCTCCAAACTGTTTGCCACCAAGATAAACATGAATTATCAGAATTGTCAAAAAGTTGTACTTTTCTACGTTTTAGTGTTTTGCGTTTGCGTACGTTTGCGTTTAAACGGGAAAGAATAACAGATTCTCCACTGTATGAGGTAAATGGTTTAATGGGAAACAATAGTCAATCACTCCATATAGCCCATGTACTTACTTGCAAAGTCGTGGCGCTCTATCGTGGATGCTTGTATTCGTGACCAAGTTACCAATTTCTCTTGTAGAATTCATCAAGCAGTTGCGCTCTGCCCTGCTCAGCTCGTAAAAGTTTACTTTCATCGCACATTCAAACTGTTTTTCAAATCCTGAAATGTGTGTCAGAAAACAGACAAATACTACATGTATACTGTTTATAATTACAGTACTCCCTAACTACAACAGCACCCTATAGGAGACAAAGATAGTGTGTGTTGTTTGGAGGGAGTTGTAATAGGAAGGGCAGTTGGCTTACATTTGCAAAAAGTTTTTCCAGATAGGACGCCGCGTTATGCGGCCTCTGATCTGAATTCAAGCTGTTTGTCACTCGTCATTGTGCTTTTTTCTATCAAGTTGACCAATGTGTGACTTTGAGAAAAAACAGCAGACGAAAATTTTAAGCAGACGATATTGCAGCAGTGAACAACATGGACATAATAATTGACTTGTTTGGGGAACAGCGTAACGCATTGTTGCAATGAGGGAACCGTTGTTCAGGGAACCGTTGTAGGGAGGGAACACTGTATAATGTAAATAGATTTAATAACCAAATGGACCCTAGTGACATGTCACTCGTCCAGGACAAATACAGTGCATGTAAAGTACCCGTTGAGTAATAGTAAGATTGACTGAATCAACGTATAGATGTATATGTAGAAAGAGAACCCATGACCTATTCACACAATGTAGATTGTGTCTACAGGTACCTGGGGCCCGTTTTACTAAACTACTTACGCAAAATTTTTGCGTAAGTCAAAATTTTAAATTTTTATTTTTATTATTTATTATCACTTGCTACAAACAGCAAATAGCCAGATCAGAGGACGCGCTTTTAGCGCGTCCTCTGATCTGGCTATTTGCTGTTTGCAAACGTTTATGATCGAAAAATAAGAGTAAAACGATTTTGACTTACGCAAAAATTTTAAGTAAGTAGTTTAGGTAAACGGGCCCCAGCTGATCAGGGTCTGTACTGTTTGCCTTTTCGCAATGTAGTTTAAAAACAACTCTAACAATAAACGATTAGATGTCCTTAATTAAAAACTGGAACTGTTCATTTCAAACCTCTCACTTACCATCAACCATTCCACACGCATAGTCAGCAAAGTCCATTATGTTATCAGGGGTGTACATATCGAAGAACAGTCTGTCATACACATTGTCTGAATTTTCTTCCGAATGAACTCTTCTTAGACATACCACAAACTCTGTCCTTTTGCTGTCAATGAAACAAGAACTGTGTTTTAAAGACATTACTATCGTTCGATCCTTTGTATGACTCACCCATTGTCCTTGGTAGGCGTGAAAGTAACTGAAAACCCATTTGTGTGAAACATAAGGCTAAGCCATCTCATCCTGTCTAAAAAGGCCCTGGCAAATTCATACTCAAAGTTTTTTTAAACCAAACTATCAAATACAAGACAGAGACTTTCAATGAGACTCTTCCATGATTCTTTGCATATACAGTATTTAAGTTATTAGCTCGTGCGGCACTAGGTAAACCTGACCAGTAGCGCGTTCAAGTACCGTATCGATTGCATCGATTGCATCAGAAAACGGTGACAATTTAACTAAAACGACCGTTTGCACGATATCGATTGCGAACAACACGAACGGCCTCAGAGGTAGTGAGCCATAAAAAGAAAATGGCGACCAAATGAATTTAATAAAACCAGCGAGCAGTCCCGACTTAATTTCTCATCAATAAACCAACATTTTCCGATACATAATTTATCAAACAAATCAGCTTACACCTGAGCAGCTAAGTCTTATTTTTATATGCGGTAAAATTGATGCATTTCAGTTGATTAGTACAATTTCGATCGTACATAAATCGTTCGTACACTTGAAAAATAAATAAACACGGGGCGTAATGAGTTATTATTGAAGAGTGCAATGTATTGGTGAACGTGAGATGTCATACTATAAGCGTTGTTTGCATCGGTTAACGTTGCTGTTCGCCGATACGGTACTTGAACGCGCTACAGGTGTAAACTTCGAAACTAAGTCAGGAATGGTTTTAGAGACATTACTTGATCGAGCTTGAATCCTGTAAAACGTTGGCAGTAAGCATGAAAACCTGCATGTCCTAACAAAGAATTAGTGAAGCGTCCCATGTGAGGCCAGTCTCTTATGTTTGATGGTTTAAGCACGAAGTACTTCCTGGTTTAAATTTCAGAAAAAAAACCACATTGAATTTGAGTCATTCAGGGTCTCTCTAAACAAAAAGAGATGACTGTGTCACAGTTTTACAGTTACACTCAATCGCTTTAAAAACGCAATGTTTTCAAACCCTATTTTTAACGTGTTCCTGGAAAGTATGCAAACAGGTAACCAGATATCATCATTTGCACGTGCATCAATTTATTTTTCCGCGATAATTGTCTCTGACGCAATCGGTGAAATTCAATGATTTCCACGTACACGTTTTCCACTTGATACTCAGCAATATTTTTACACCGAATGAACTTTAGTACATGTATGACTCAGGAGTAATAAACACACAGCATGTTAAACAATTTATCTGTTTTGTCCATGCCACGTCTTTTTGAAAATGAGCGCCAACGCGCAATTAGTATGCTGATGGCTGCTATGTAAGCGCACGCCATATCAAGGGCATTAAATTGTAATATGCCGACAATTATGAGACTTCTTCAACGATGGCAAGCTCAAGGCGAGGTTCGTAATCATCAACTGCCAGGCAAACCAACAGTAACGTACGTCGTCAGGACGTCAAAACCAGACGTCACATCTGAAAGTTCGCTGTACAACAGCCACAGGAACCACAATACAGACACGTGGAAGTCATGGGTCAGTTTCCCGCAAAACGATATTGCTTTTTCACATTTTGATTAAGAAATACTTATTGACAAACATATGACAGTATCAAATAGGAGAAGATCCTATTCTCTCCAAATAAACGCTTTATGCTTAAATTATAATTTTCAATGCACAAAGTGTTAGGAGCCGATCAGGCTCCAAACTGTTTTACACTCAAATTAAAAGAGTGTGGACATTTCAAAATGTTGTCATTTTCTAGTGTGTTTCGTTTGCGTTTAAACGGGAAAGAATAACGTCTTCTCCAAAATAATGTTTACTCGTCAAATCAATAAAACATTATTACCTGCAAATCTTTCGCGAAAATTTCATCATCTGAGACTTCATGTGATTCATATCTTCTATCTTCTGGAATGCACCTTCATATTCCCACATAACTTCTTGAAAACAACGTATCACTTTCCCCTAAATGAGACAAATGCTTAAATCAAAATACGTAAATATTAAATGAAACCGCCATCACAAAAAGGAAAACCAATCAACTAGGAAGTCATGTATACCAGATAAAGGCCGAATTTCAACAAGATCACATATTTAAGATTATACATAATATACCATAGCCTTTACTGTATCAAAATTTAACAATTCTAGAACAACCGGTATATTAACTGCCCATAGCGTTTTGTACCAAGTGTTGTATCCTTCGCGGAATTTAAAACATGTAAATGTAAGTTATTATATAATCGCGCGAAAAAGAACTGATACGCTGTCTGGCTACTGGAACAATCAGTGTTTAAAAATGCGTACATGTAGGATACAGTGGAGAATCTGTTATTCTTTCCCAATAAAAGCGTTTACGCTAAAACTATTTTTTCCAGTGCAAACACTTTGGAGCCAGATCAGACGCCGGGTAACCCGGCGTCTGATCAGGCTCAAAACTGTTTACCACCAAGATAAACATGAATTATCAGAATTGTCCAAAAGTTGTTCTTTTCTACGTTTTAGTGCTTTGCGTTTGCGTACGTTTGCGTTTAAACGGGAAAGAATAACAGATTCTCCACTGTACAGACGAAACTCGATACTTAGAACTCGCGTTAGTTCGGACGTGTCCCTATATCAAAGTTGAAACGTGGCTTTCCCACGTTTGACTTGCAATACGGGTTTGTTCAACTTGAGCGAGATCACCTCTAAGTATCAAAATTTCACTTATGAAATACTATCAAGGTCGATTAAAGCAAATTCGAAGTATCGAGTTTCGAATGTATTGAACACTCTACCAAACTGTTAACGAGCATTCTGATTTACATTTAGCCTGCTATTAGCTACCGTCTGCTAGGATACAGTAAATAGTTCTTATGTTGCAGATTCATAACTGTATAAATGGAGTAATGTTTTAAACTGTGTAGCGTTTTCTCACTGCTTTCCCAAATCTATTCCTTTCTGTGAAATTTACAAGACTAGTGTACATACGTGTTTCTTAGGTGGAACCCATCTAGTTCGACACACGTCCGACCTGAGTAAAAGGTAGAACAACTTCATATGGTGTCCATATGTTTCGTTACAAGGACCGATCTCTTCATCAATCCGACATCGCATGACTCTATTCATCATACTAAAAGAATATAACAAATTATGACATACAGTTCAGGTTGAAACCCCTAATTTGATCAGACCAAAGTCGTTACTCAACCTACCGCGGTCGTCCATTCTCGTCAACCGTCGGCAGTCCGCAACGGGCAGACAGTTGACGATTATGATCGAGCGAACATTTTGGGTATATGGGACTAAGTGACGTAACAAAAAACAAAAGAAACAATAGAGATGTTAATTTCCGTTAGTTCATGTTGGGTTTATGTGGCTTCTTTTGGGTTTATGTGGCTTCTTTATGTGTCTTTTCACACATTTGTAACAATGGGAAATTCACATAAACCTGAAAAGGTAGAACGTCTGGTCGCTCTCCATAGAGACAATATTTGTCATAAATATGCTGACAAAATTTCAAAAAGACTTGATTACATTCGTTTGAGTTAGAGAGCGGGCAAACACAAGTTCACGGACAGACAGATGGACATTCTTAGGAGACGGACCTGGTAGGGTTACATGCTAAACACACTCCTAATTCTAACCTTGACCTCATTTCGCTCTTTAACATCACGATTCTCTTTTCCAGTCATCCGGGTACTTTTTGCCTTACGCATACTCTCGGACCTTTCATTCGGGTGACATCTAACTTCTCGGAAAAAACAAACAAACACCGCTAATGTCAAGTTCGTGTTTGTTGTCCCCCAGTGCGCGTGCTCGCTATTAATTCATTGCCAAATGAAGGGTGTGTGACGTCATACTGGAACAGAGAATACTCTCTTCTAGCCCAGAATACCAACTGGCTAAGCTCTATTAACGCGAGTCTCTTAAGGGCGGGCGAACGGGCGCAAATCATCACAACATACAGTGGAGAAAACGTTATTCTTTCCCAATAAACGCGTTTTCGTTTAAACTTTTATTGCCAAATTGCAAATAGTTTGGAGCCAGATCAGACGCCAGGTAACCCGGCGTCTGATAAGGCTCCATACTTTTTGCCACTTAGATTAAAAACACTAATTAGAAACGTCATCAAACGGTAATTTTCTACATTTTAGCGATTTGAGTTTGCGTTTCGTTGCGTTTAAACGGGAAAGAATAACATTTTCTCATCTGTATTACGTTTCCTCTTAGGAAAAGTTTGTATAACAGAATGTATCTCACTCGCAGAGTTGCTCAGTGCCGAAGATGTCGAAAGTTATATAGTTGACATTATACACGGTGTCTATCACGCTTCCTGCGCATCCGCTGTCGGGCTTCTTTCTGTCAATTCGGTCAAACGTACACATGTAATTGGACGTCACCACTAGAAATTAAAAAGAAAACCTTAACTAAAGTGGAGAAGACGTTATTTGGAAGACGTTTAAACAGAAACGAAGCGCAAACAAATTGCAGTAAAATGCGGAAAATGGTAACTCTTCAAGTTGCACTGTTATTTGTTTGCCTTGTAAGTCTTTTCCATTCACAGAGAGAAAGTTTACTGGAAAAAATCCTGAATTTTTAATACAGTTAGAGTACATGTAGTTGGGACTACTTTCTCACCATATTTAGAAACTGGAATGGCTATTACATCGACATTACATCTATCAACCCTTTTTGACCGGTATATGATAAATTCTTATACAGAAAAACAAATCTGGCCAATAAACACATTAAATTGACAAGACAGAAAATATAAATATAAATATAAGGAATAAACAACATCTCTTTGCCGCTCATGACGGTATGACTACATTAGCTTCGGGGGGGGGGGTGTTAAATTTAACGAAGCTAATGTAGTCATACCGTCATGAACGTCGAAAAATATGTTGTTTATTCCTATAATCATATACATGCATATAAGTAATATTGGATTAGTCTATTTTTATCTAGGGAGTGTCTAGTTTAAATTTTCAATTTCATTTTGTTATTCATTTTGTTACATGTATATATTGAAATTCATATCAGCATGATGCGGCGTCTGACCATAGTCTATACTGTTTGCATATGTCCCATATATGGTATCGAGGGCACAAATTGGTTCAGGATTTTTTGGCTTTTGATTTTCTGACATATTTTCTGGCCTGTAAAGCTAGATACAATTTTTAAAGTATTTTCGATATGAAATAGTATACATGTATTCGCACGTAGTTCACACAAGACAGTGGCATTATTTGTATTACCCATTTCAAATATCGTTTTACAGTAATGTTACCCTACCTTCAGGATAGGAATACTAGTACCTTAAGATTTATGCATTTGTTACATGGAAGAACCTTAAAACCGCCGCGTTACGCGGTGCCTGATCTGGATCTTAACTGTTTGCGAAAACCTGTGACGTCACGATCGGCAGACAAGATTTTGTGTTAGAAATGATCCCAATAAGCAGTCACAACGTAGGGCTATGCGGAGACTTTGAAATGCTCGCCTTATACTAGCCTCTGTTTCGTTGTCAGTGCTGTATGTCCTTTCAGAACAACATAACTTCAAATTCTGTCATTGATTGTTATGACGACATAATATATATATACATACAGTGGAGAATCTGTTATTCTTTCTCGTTTAAACGCAAACGTACGCAAACGCAAAACACTAAAACGTAGAAAAGTACAACTTTTGGACAATTTTGATAATTCATGTTTATCTTGGTGGCAAACAGTTTGGAGCCTGATCAGACGCCGGGTTACCCGGCGTCTGATCTGGCTCCAAACTGTTTGCACTGGAAATAATAGTTTTAGCGTAAACGCGTTTATTGGGAATGAATAATGTATTCTCCACTGTACCCCACCTACCGGTACTTGATTACACAGACTATCGCATAACATGTATTGCTAATATTTTTACGCAAATAGTAGTGACTTTGTACACAATTTGAAAATACTTAATAGTGTCTATATATTTTAGTAAAAAAGGTGGCAAATACCCACTGTACAATTCCAATCACAAAATGAAAAGCTACAGCTAAAGTGGTGCAACGGGCTGCTCTGGTTCATTATATCGGCACACGCGCGTTTGTTCGGAAATAATAACATCAATCACCAAGTCACAGATATATTAAAGTAGCCTACCAGAAACGAGTTTTATATCAAAAACATTAATTCTTAGAGCTCCACTAAACCCATTGATGTGACTAAATATAGTCGTATCGAAGAGATGATTATACATCGCCCCTCTCTACAACGACACCCACTGGGAGACAAAAATGCGTGCGTTGTTCGGAGGGAGTCGTCACAGGGAGGGAAATTGGTGTACAATTGTAAACAGTTTGAATCAATTTCAGACGCCGCGTATCTGGATTCAAGGTCTTTGTCACTTGTCATTAAGCCTTTTTTCTGTAAAAATGTCCAATATTGCACTTTGAGAAAAACAGCAGACGACAACTTTAAGCTGACGTTATTACAGCAGTTAAAGCGTTAGACATAATTGTCTTGTTTAGGGAACTGTGGCAAGGATCGCTGTAAGGAGGGAGTCGTTGTTGGGAAGGCCGTTGTAGGGAGGGCGCACTGTTATGAGTAATTACAACATACATGTATAGTGTTTGGTAAACATTATAGGAAACACATGATTGGAAAGGTTAAATATTATTCGTACCTATTCGGAGCAAGCAACAGTGAAAACAACATTAATCCCTTCACTGCCATGACGTCATCAAATTTAAAGAATTGTCGTCTGCTTCTATTTCTAAAAAACATTTTTTAGGTATTTTGACTTAAGAAATATTGAAACGAGTGACAAACAGTTTGGATCCTGATCAGACGCCGCGTAACGCGGCGTCTGATCAGGATCCAAACTGTTTGCAAATAACTACTGCACTCGGGGTAAGGCAGTGAAGGGGTTAACAACCAACACTTACACTCTTCCCTCGAACAATAGTAATCAAATGCCCGCAGTAAGGAGTTGCTTCGCACATCAAGCATTTCCGACAGCATGTTATCTGCAGGGCCAAGAGGGTTAGTCCAACCCGTATGCAATCAGCTGCTGAACTGTTCAACATTTCTGAAATAAATATACATGTATAAAAGTACATGTATATTGACCCTATATCGCTTACCTAAGTCATATAGGGTCATGCATTTTAGGACAGATATATTTATCTGTTTATAACTAAATGACCAACTAATGAGGTCAGAATACATAAATATTTCTATCAGACTAGCTATTAGTCAATGCCATAATGATCTAACAAGTGTTCAATCTCTAGCCATATAAGATAAACTGACCCAATCACCAGTGACCTGGTGCATGGTGGTCATGGTTATTTAGAAGTCATCACATTTTGAACAATGTTGTTAGAAGGGTATCTTAACATTATTTCTGATGTATTTAAATAGTTTAAATGTGCTCAATAGTGTAGGGAAAATGGCTAAATGGTCAGTTGAGTAAACGTACAGTCGGCTGAATGGTCATTCGGGCTGACAGTAGACTCGTTACTTTTATATTTAATGACAAGTGACCCCGCCCCCTAACAGCCATCCGTTTCAAAATTCTATCATGATATGAACAGTCTTAATGAAAGGTCACCAAAATACTATAATGCAAATTATTTTTAAATTCTGGCAAATAGTTACAGAGAGGAAATTGTTTCTAAATGTTTTCCTATATAAGCCTATGTAAAAATTATAAAATACAGTGAGGGGCCATTTTCGACCGGGGATTCATACTTTGACAGGGTCGCCATTTCTGCGGATTTTTCCTAAATCTCCGGATTTTTTCCCAGTACATGGTAGCTTAAAGCAGGCTGAAAGTAAAGCAGAATGCGCCCTAAGGCGCATTCTGCTTTACTTACAGTCTGCTTTAAGAAGTAGCATGTCAACAGAACAAGAAAAAGGCTATGGGGTAAAGGTACGATTCGTAAAATCGCACTTGAAAAATGCAAATTTGGAAATCTTAGGATTTTTCCTGTCAACTTATGGCAGCCCTGCTTTGAACAGTATTAATAGAGGATGTAAGGCAAAGCTACATGCCAAATATAAAAAATATGGACCTTACCGTTTTCGAAAAGAAGAGTTTAAATGTTTTTTCTTAAGTAAGTCTATGTTAAACTGATAGGCCTAGGGCGAGGTCATTTTTGAAACGGGGTCATACTTAGAACAATTATGGTAGAGTACGCTAATGACAAATTACATGTCAAATAGTAAAGGTCTGTTTTTATGAATATTTTTTAAAGATTTTTTTTCTAGAGCTTTGAAATTTGGTATGTTGCAATACATAGTGGACCTCTATCAAGATTGGTCAAATTATTGCACCCTGGCCAAAAATAAACAGTTCTTACCTGCAAAATTGTTTCAACAATTCTTTCTGCTTCACCGCCGCAGCTTTTGCACCGATTGATGGTTTTGCGAACTCAGTTGGCGGGAAGATTAGGACAATGTTATCGTTTGGAAATAATTTAACTGCACACTTGTAGAACACTGAATCGGTGTGTTTTGTTGGAGTCCCGTAAATCGTTATCTTGCCTTTTCTATAGAAGACAAAGAATGCAGTTGGTGTAATGTCAATATTGTATTAACCCCTTACCCCATAGCCCTTAAATTTGAAGACAGGTGACTACTTAAAGCAGGTGGAAAGTAAAGTAGAATGCACCTTAATGCGCATTCTGCTTTACTTTCAGTCTGCTTTAAGCTACTATACAATAGAATATAGAAAATATTTCTTATGATACATATTTATGACTCTATAAAGTGGACCTGTTTTCCTTGGTGGATGAATGAATTAAATGCATAAAAAGGCGTATGTATGGGGTAATGGGTTAAGCGACCACTCATCAGAAGACCCTTGTACAGTATGTAATATACAGTTATAGTTGAGAAGACGCCATTCTTCCCCGTTACTACGCAAACGTAAGCGCTTTTGAACGCACAACTCCTGTGTGAGAAAAGTTTAAAAATTTGGCATAATAGTATAATAAAAATATATCAAGCACTAACGAGTAAAAAGTAAGATTTTTTTCAAATTTTCTAACCATCCTTTTAAATCTCAGTGAAAAACTATTTGAAGCCTGATCAGACTTTCGGTTACCCGGCGTCTGATCTTGCTCCAAATATTTGCATTGAAAATGATAGTTTCGACGTAAACGCTTTAATTGAAAACAACCCCGTCTTCTTCACTGTAAATTTGCCTAATTTTAAACCTAAAAAGAAGACAATTTTCCCATGCAGGTTAACAGTAAGTACGCTAAATTGTTAACATTTCCAGTACAACCTGTTTGAATCCATATCAGGCTACAGATTGTTTGCCACTCAGGTAAACGCAGATAGTAAGGTATTTCATGAAGTCGTCATTTTCAAAATTTTAGTAAATCATGTTTGGGTTTCGTTGAATTTAACGTGAAATAATACATGCAACGTCTTCGCTATACAGTACAATATCTAACCAATTGCTACCTTCTCATGTAGCTTACATGTACAGTGGAGAATGTGTTATTCTTTCCCAATAAACGCGTTTACGCTCAAACGTTTATTTCCAATACAAACAGTCTCGAACCAGATCAGACGCCGGGTACCGGCCTCTGACCAGGCTCCAAACTGTTTGCCACTCAGGTTAAAATCAAAATCAGGATTGTCAATAAGTTGTATTTTTATCCTTTTTATTGCTATGCTTTTGCGTTTCGTTTGCGTTTTAACGGGAACGGAAAACGTTTTCTCCACTGTGTTAGAAATGCCATAGTTACAAATAGGACACAATTTACACTTACAGTGGAGAAGACACTATTCTTTCCAGTTTATTCTTAGCTGGCGTCTGATCGGGCTCTAAACTGTTTACATTAGAAATACTAGTTTTAGTATTAACGTGTTTAGTGGGGAAAATAACGTCTTCCCCATTGTATTTATCAGTTTTCGGCTAACTCAAAATGTGGCGACCCATTATTAATAGAAATAATTTTGGCGTCATCGCACATGATTGAATACTAACCTAGGTAAATGTTCATTGTTTTATTGAAATATACCTTATACAGTGGAGAATCTGTTATTCTTTCCCGTTTAAATGCAAACGTACGCAAACGTAAACCGCTAAAACGTAGAAAAGTACAAATTTTGGACAATTCTAATAATTCATTTTTATCTTGGTGGCAAACAGTTTGGAGACTGATCAGACGCCGGGTTACCCGGCGTCTGATCTGGCTCCAAACTGTTTGCACTGCAAATAATAGTTTTAGCGTAAACGCGTTTATTGGGAAAGAATAACAGATTCTCCACTGTAAGTAACAAAATTAAAATCCGTTTCGTAAACTCATGTTTACATATTTATATTGGTACCTGTCATCCTTTTGCGATTTCTTTAGTCTAAAGTGGTGACCAGACTCTTTAACCCTTTCCCTGATAGAAGCGACTTTTAGCACATTCATTTTATTCATCCGCTGAAGAATATAGTTCCAAATTATATCGTAATGAATATGTGTCATATCTAATACTTTCCTTATTCTAGCAGTTAATAGCTTAAAGCAGGCTGAAAGTAAAGCAGAATGCGCGTTAGGGCGCATTCTGCTTTACTTTCAACCTGCTTTAAGTAGTCACATATCTTCAATACTAGAAACAATGATATCAGGTAAAGGGTTAAGAAATAGTAATACAATGTCGTTTGTTAGGTTTTAGGCCAAAAACAGTTTTTTTATATTTACCTCGCCTCGAAACATTTCCCGAACATCATTCCACCTATTGCTTCAAGCAACACGTCCTCATCCTCTCTACATCTGTTGTGACTTAGTGATTTCGAATTCATACACGTACTCAATCTGAAAATGAACGAGACTAACAATACTATTCCTTTGGTTGCTCCGTATACTCTTGTGTTGTCATATCTAGCACGATGGATAGTTGAGAGAACCTATTACAGAAAATGCGTTATTGGTCCAATTCAAATGCGTTTATATGCTAAAATCGTCAGGTACACTTGGGGGTGATCTAACGCTGACGATATGATGTCTGGCCAGGGCTCTACATACAACTGCATACTAACAAAAGTTCTTTCTCACCTACAATACGATTAACTACCACATACTTTCAAAGTTCCTTTCCTGATTATAATACAATTAACCACAATATACTTGCAAATTTTATTTCCTGCCTACAATACAAAATTACTTCAATCTTATTTTCCCATATACTAAATAACAATATAACAAAATGTATACAAACTTATTTTCCTGTCTACAATACAATCTATTACTCCAAACTTGCAAAGTTCCAATCCTCTATACATACAATTCAATCAGTAACAACATACTTGCAGTGTTCTTCTTTCTGTATAAATACATTTAATAAATAATAACATACTTGTAATGTTCCATTCCTGTATACAAAACAATCAACAGCAACATACTTGCAATAGCCAAATCCGGAATACAATACAATACAACATATAACAGCATACATGTTATGTTCTTTTTCTGTATAAAATACTATTAATCAATTATAACATACTTGCATTGTTACATCTCTTTCTACATCTACAATACAATGAACGTATGAAAGCATACTTGCAAAGTTCGCTGTGTGTATAAAATATAATCTATCAATAACATCATACATGAAATTGCAATGTTCCATTCCTGCATATAATATAATCAATAAAAATATACTTCTGTACGCTACAACCAGTAACAGCATACTTGCAATTCTCAGGTCCTGTAGGATCAATACCATCTGATCCAGTGTAATAAACCGCCATTTTGAAGTTTGCGTAACAATTTCTTGCAGACGATAATGCTCCTCTAAGACAGTTGTAATCTGTAAAGTAATAAGATACTATGTAAGACAAGTGATAACATTGCTAAACAGCTTGGCATCTGAAATGAGCGGTTTCATGCAGTTATTCAAAATGAACTGCAAATGACAAAGGTTTCCGCCCGATGGGTCCCAAAGGTATTGGTCCAGACCAAAAACGTGCTTGGAGCAACATGTTCAGGGAAAATAATACCGTTTTTCAAAGAGATCTGAAACAGCTTCGCAAACAGTTTGTAACTGTTGATTCATCACTTCGAACCTGTGACAAAACAACAGTCAAAGCAGTGAAAACATAAAGGACCCCACCCGAAAAAAACCTGTGACATCTGTTGGAAAAGTGAGGGCACCATTTTTCTGGGAAGCAAAAGATGTGATGCTATTGACTACCGATGTACGGTGCTCCTCTCTACAACAAAACTCTTTGGGGACATAGATTGCGTGCGTTGTTTGGAGGGATTTGTTAAAGGGAGGGAAAATTTAAACTAACATTTTCAAGCGGCTTGAAGTCAGATCAGACGCCGCGTAAGGTGGTATCTCATCAGAAGTCCAGCTGTTTGTAAACCGTCATTGTATTACGTCTGTCAAAATGTCAACTAATATGACACTTTTAGAAAAACAACAGACGTCAATTTAAGCAGACGATATTGCAGCGATGAAGTGATAGACATAATTGGTATGTTAGGGGAACAGCTGCATTGTTGTAAGGAGGGAATCGTTGCTGGGGTCGTCATAGGCAGGGAGCATTGTACCTTTCCAAAAGGCACACGACGTTGTTTCAATGTCGAAACAACATTGTGTGCCCGCTGGATTAATTAAAAGAGATCACACTATAACTTGAAGGTATTAAGCTGATCTTCTGAGGCAGCTGCACTACATATTTTGATCTGAGTGGATAGCCGGCGTCTAAGTGTGGTTCAAACTGTTTTTAATAGAAAATATAATAATTGTTTTAGCGTAAAAGCGTTTATAAGGAGGGAACAACGCGTTCTTCACGATATGCTGTCATAGTGTGGCATCACTTAGACACCGTCTCGATGCAGCTACCTTATCTAGTTGCCGGTTGTTTTAATTAAAACAGTCTCAAACCGTAATAAACCCCTATATAATTATTTGCTAACCTAGATATTTTAGGTAGTTTGTCATATTTTTTACATCATTTGAACATCAGAACACCGAAATAGTCCAACTGTGGCGAGTTATTTAGTCTAATTTGGCCATACACACACAAAAGGGTTGAAGGTAATTGATGTTCCGTTCATTGATTCTAGTAAAGTGTCTTCTCAAAAACAATATGACACACATCATTTGTGCTGTTTTAATGTCAACATGTGTAAATGACATTTTTTATTTCATTATCGTTCATGCGTTTCTACCTTTATTCTGTTGATAGGTGGATGCTCCTTGCTGAAGAACATATCCAACCGTCTTGGCATTTAGCACATGCCCAACAAACTGCTGCTCAGTGTTCGTACTAACCTTCAGATCGTTTATTTTGTTGGAGACACAGTCTAAAACTTTATCCAAAGAACTGAAAGAAAACATAGTTTAATATTCATATTCACACAGCGGAGAAAACGTTACCAAACGAAACGCAAACGCATTGCGATTTAATTTAAAAGGTTGACGATTTTTCTAAGTTTCTAATGATCAATTTTAATCTGAGTGGCACAAAGTTTAGAGCATGACCAGACTCTTAACTGTTAGCGTGTGGAATGATAATTTAAAAAAATATTTATAGGGAAAGAATAAAATCGTCTCTACTGAATGAGTCATTGGTGACGTCAGAATAACGGCTTGTCCAATAGTCGAACAACTATAACACAGACTTGCATAAATATAACATAATTCAACAATATTTATCACATAAATGTGAGAAATATACAGTGCAATATAAATCGTACGGTACACTGCATGTACAAGTAATATATACTTATGTACGAATCACGGAAATACTGTTTTACTACGGCGACTGTAAAAAACGGTTTAGAGAATCTAGTTTGACAAATTCGGATCAACACGCGTGATTGAAACATTTCCGAGTGTTCTTATATTTTAATATTTTTAAATTCGCGTGTCTTCAGCTTTGCTTTTATTGAACACGTTGGATATAAAATGAAGTGTTGCTCACTAAGGCTCGCAGCAAAATACTTTATCAAACGCGTTCAAAAATTCAATACTGAAAATGCACTCATTCAATATCCTCTATATATTTGCTAAAGAGGCATTCAAATTCATTTTGATTACATGCATTTACAGATAAGGTATGGGACGTCATTGATTTCAGTTTTCGATGTACTCTTACAAAACATTTGCAGGACTGCCATTTCTCCGTATTTTCCTAAATCTTCGGATTTTCTTCTAGCACATGTACATGGTAGCTTAAAGAAGGCTGAAAGTAAAGCAGAATGCGCCTTAAGGCGCATTCTGCTTTACTTCCAACCTGCTGTAAGCAGTCACGTGTCAACAAAACTAGAAACAGGCTTTAGGGTAGAGGTACGATTCATAAAATCGCACTTGAAAAATGCAAATTTGGTAATCTTAGGATTTTTCATGTCAACTTATGGCAGCCCTGCATTTGTTATCCCTAACTGATGTGGTGTAGGAAATATTCTCTGAAGAATCGGTATAGGGACCGACAGACGTACTTACAACAGCCCTATGGGCCAAGCTGGCTTTGGAAACACGGAAAGACAGGGGTTGGAAAGTATTGACGCTTACAAAGATTTGGGAGATCAGACGCTGTGTAATCCGGTGTCTGATCAAACTCTAACAAACGGGAAGGAACTATTTCTTCCCTACTGTACCTACATTTCTTTCTGTTTTATTCCGAGCATTGTTCTGAGCAAAGGGTTGTTTTCGGCTGTCGTCGGAGAAAGACCCTCTGACTGAGCACAAGCGTCGATCACATTAACAGGATCCGTGAAAGATGAAGACACTGCATACCCCACACTGGCACTGACAATAACCAGTACAGCTCCTAGTAGACGGATTCTACTCACAGTATACCTACAAAAGAAACTTATACTTTGATTTAACCCTTATCATGCCAAGAGGGCCCGTTTCATAAAACTTCGTACAATGAAACGGTCGTAAGTCAAATGTTTAAAATACATTTTATTTCTTATTTCTCCATCTAATCCTGTCTTGTGACATCTCTTTGGAATCGTCTTTTAAAGACGATTCCAAAGAGATATCACAAGACAGGATTAGATTGAGGAATCAATAAAAGTTGAAACTTTTATAATCTGCGTTATAACAACATTTGTCGTTGTCGTACGAAGTTTTATGAAACGGGCCCCAGGAGACCAAGAATAGACTATGTCTTTTTGTTCAATATTGGTCATTATGCAACAAAGCAGTCTGATGTTGACATATTTATCGTCATTATGCTTTAAAACATATGTTGACTCAAAAAGTGTGCAACAACGGCAACGCAGAAAACAATGAAAGACAGGGAATCGTATATATTAGAACCAGAGATGGCGACCAACTTGTAAAACTATTTCTTTTTATTGCATATTGGCCATTTTGCAATAAAGCTTGATCCAAAACAGTTTGAGATTGACCGAATTAGCTTTCGTATATTTTGTAAATAAAATGTACTTACACAGACTAAAGAGAGGGATAGGAGTTTCCTAAAAGACGGAACAGCGGAACAACGGAACAGTGGAACAGACTAAAACACGGAATAACATGTAAAAAGCGGAACAGTGGAATTGTCATGTCGTTGTTCCGTACTGTTCCGTCAAAATAATTTCTAGGTAAAGAAAATAAAAGAGGGATAGGTATAACGCATAGGCATAAGCAGAATTATGGAAAGACAGATAAACAGACAGATGAACGTACACTTGTATAGATAGGAACGAGAACACTTACATTTTGTGACTTCTCTCTTCCTCTAAAATAACACACGTTGCTTCTCGTATTTGAAATAATCTTGAATATAGTTTCTACACGGCCCGTCTGATACCTGTATGAAGAAAAGAAGGAGCTGCGTTATCATTTACTGTTTAACCCTTTCCCTTATAGAAGCTACTTTTAGCGCATTCATTTTATTCATCCGCCAAAGAAAATAGTTCCATTTTATACTGTCATGAATATGTACCATAAGAAATATTTTCTACATCCTAGCATTTAGTAACTTAAAGCAGGATGGAAGTAAAGCTTTCAACCTGCTTTAATATGTCACATATCTACTAGAATCAGGATATGGGGTAATGGGTTAAATGAAACAAAACGCAAACAAAGTGAAATATGATTTAGAAAAGGGAAGGTTTGTTAAAAATGATGAATTGTGTTCATCTTGGGACCGTTTTAAGTAGTATATGTCAGACGCCAGCTTCCCCGATCGATGTTTGATGTTCGCTATGTTCAAAACCCCGTATAATCGGGATCGCACATCCCCAGGGACCGGAGAGGACTGCGACGGAACCGTCAGAGAATTGGGGGGTGGGGTATAATATATCGCGCACGATTAACCACGCAGACGTTTTCTTTCTTGAATCGAATTTTATTTAATTTTTTTGTCAAATTCCAAGCTCGTATACGGCGCGTATCGCTGCGTCTGTAGGTCTCTAGCTAGCGTCCAATCCTAGTCAAAAACAAAACTACCGCCATACTAATGCTGGACAGGGTAGACCCCGTAACTGACAATTCTATACCATTCGCTATTTTCTTTCTAAGCCGACTACACTTTATGTAGAAAACTTATATACGCATTTTGTTGATCAGCGTTCACCCGGGCCATAGGAACGGAGCGTGACGACCTCATCAGTATTTTTACGAAATGCCTAGACATTAAAATCTAGTGCCTCACGTTTTAGATTAAACTGTCACCGAAGCGTAATAAGAGATAAGCGAGCACAAAGAAGGGTTTAATTAAATTCGGACAGACGAACGAATAGAGATGCAGTCCGACAAAACCTCTACAGTATAGCATAAACTGTTTTAGACCGATATACGCCGTGTGTAGAAAACAAGTAAAACACGTATTTAGCCACATGGGTTTAATAGTTTTAAATTCGCCGCTAAAAGTGTAAAATGTTAAACGACAGTTAGACCCGTATTCTTACGTTACATGTATAATGCCAAACATCTACCAACTTCTCGTTCACTATAAAACTTAACCCATCATGTAAAGGAAGGAGATTCTTACTCGCGGAGAAGCTTTTATTGTAATCTAAAGATGGATGTATACCATTAAGAGTAACAATAGACTGCGTAAATGTATAGGGTTTTTTGTGAAGGAGTCACTGTTTTGTCGAGTATCCGATATATAACTCCTTTGATAAACTGTATATAAACGTGTGTTTTGAAGCGTTGAATTCACCTCTCAGTGAGGGAAATGATACTACAAAGTGTCGCCTGCTTCATTTAACGTGGTACCGGTTTTTAAAAAGCCAAGACAACTAGGATTGTGCGTCTAAAATGACGACGTTATCTGATCATTTCCTACCTATAAGAGACATACACACATATAGACAGTCACTATTAGTATCAACCGAGTAAAAAAAGAAAAAAGAAAAAAAAAGTAAATAGCTATAGTCATTTTATAGCGAAAATGTTGTAAATAAATGTTATATTTATATAAAATTACCCTTTAGCCGACTGGTACACATGTCTTCATTTTCGGCCCTTATATCGCCAGCTCGTTTAAGGTCAACTTTGCAAACAGTTTGGATCCAGATCGCGTAAGCAGCCAGAATCCAAACTATTGGACACTCGTTTTATTATTTTTGAAGTCATACCTTAAATCCAACTTTGAAATGATCTTACAGACAACACTTTTAAAGCAGATGGCAGAGGGGGTAAAAAGCTCGCCAACAATTTGTTGCCAAGTTTACCTTGATCTGAAAACGTTGTCATTTTGACTGTTATTTTCATTAAAAAATAAATTGGATTCTTTACAATTTGAAAAGAATAATCTGATTTAATTTGAATATATTATATCATTTGACAGCTCCGTATCAAGTTATACCTTTCGACATTAATCTTATTCCAAAAAGATAGTCATAATACATAGACAGTGAAGTCGCTATTATGCGGAACTTAGAACTAATGACGCAATGACCATTGAACAAAGGTGACTGTTGAATTCAGATAACAAATGTGTTGTTTGGTCATCAAAAGAGCATGGGTGCAAGTTTGGACCTGCGACCATCAGTTTTACAAAGAGTCATCGTCATCCCGTCATCATGTACTCGGTGTAGAGAGACTATACTGTAATTGATGAAAAGTATTTTTGCCTAAAATAACTAGAGACGTTTTGGATTTTAGAGGCAGACAAACTTAGACCGTCGACTGGACTAGTCACGTTTTTGTAACAAAAAGTATTAGCTAACATTTTGAAAAGTTTACATTGTGTTTCTTTTGGGGAATATAAACCAAGCTAAGGTAAGTAGTTATTTGATTTTACAATACTTTTCTTATTTTCAACATAGCGCATCAATGGTCATTGAACAAATTATGAAAAATGTTTTTCGAAATGTGTCGTCTTTCAACGTTAATTCAGGTTGCCAAAAATCATTCTCGCTGCAATGTTTAAAAAGAAGAAGAAAAAACCCAAAATGTCTTCTTAAATGAGAAGAGAACTAAAATAATAACTGGTTATTATTTTAGTTCTCTTCTCATTTAAGAAGACATTTGCGGTTTTTAAAATATGGGAGAGTGTTATAGTTGAGTGTCTTTTCTGATCTCTTTCGCCCGCGTAAAAAATAATAAAAAAATAAATAAATAAATAAAAATACAATAAAAAAAATAAAATAAAAAAGATAAAGAGGGCTGATCATAATGTTTTAATTCTGTGAGGGTCGTTCAAAAAGTTTTTACAATAAGATTGATTTACCTAAATTTGAAAAAATTGCAAAAGAGGGCTGATCATAATGTTTTTTAAGTCTGTGAGGGTCGTTCAAAAAGTTTTTACATTAAACGTTTGAGCATGTTACCTTTTGTATTCTTGTGGAAAGTGGAATAATTAGAGTGCCAAAATTTATCTTCGTAAGCAATTCATTCTGTTGGATGAAATCGCGTGACCGATGCAACTAGTGCTATGTGTCTCATAGATGAAAAGGTATACCTTTGCATGTGAATGTTTTGTAGGTGTATTTAGTCTATCGAATTTTTTCTTGTTTTATAAATAAATAAAAAGCTGTCTTTTGGGGGTCTTAATTGCCATGTGTGTTTGAAGAAACACAACAAAAACAAACCTTAGATATTTTTTTTCTTTTGTTTGTTTGTTTTAACAAATAGCAAAGTATGTTCACTGTTCGTATCGTAAAATGGAATAAAACGTTTTCAACTAATTCATTGCAGATGGCCCGACCTTGCAAATGGTGTGGCGAATTCTTTAAAGACACCGAAGCACTGCGTCAACACGAGGAAAGTCACCGTAATCAAGACCGATGTTCTGCTCTCGTAAGTAGATTAAGATTACACCATAATATGTTTTAACCAATAGGATTATTACTGATATAAAATTGTATTAAATACTATCATATCACATTAATAAACACGCTTCTTAAATCTTAAATAGAGATATCCACCAAACAGCAGTGAGTCAAAACTTTCTTTTCTCTGTAGATAGTAAAAATGCACAATTATACAGAGGGACTGAAATGTGGATTTGTTAATGTTCAACCTTTCTTTTTCATTTCAGCATGCTCCCGAAGATCAGTCAACGAACCGTCATGCGTGTCGCCACTGTCCTAAAGTCTACACGGCAAAAAGTAGCCTACTGAGGCACATTCGAGCGGAACATGAGAAACGCACCCCTCGCTGCGGGAAATGTAAGAAAGCCTTCAAGTACATTAGCAACGCTTGCCGCCACGAGAAAATCTGCGATGGCGAGACCAGCCATGTGTGCCCCCAGTGCCTAAAGAGGTGTTCGTCTGCCCAGGGGCTTCGAAGTCATCAACAATGGCACGCCAGAGATCACGCCGTAGGAGATCGTACAGGAAAGAATCCACCTCCACACATTCCGGCCACTAGCAAATCAAAGTCCTCTAAATCCAGTACCACAACAGCGCCCTGTAAACAATACCGTTGTCGTCGATGTGCTGACGCTTTTGATAATCGACACGACCTCTATCTCCACGGTATGCGAGCGCACTACCAAGTTGGCGGAGCCCTGCAGCGACGTCCGTGGGGTCAGTATGCTTTGGCACCATGGCAGCACGAAGACGGTACGTCCGATGAAGCTTTGCGCGAAATCTACGAGACTAATACCCCGCTTATTCTTCAACCGCACAGACTAGGCCCCATCCAGTCTGTATACAACTTCCCGTTAAACAACGAGGTCAGTATCAACCAGATCATGGACTACGCCGACACTATATTTAGACAACAACATCACGCCTTTCGCCTTAACCTGGTGTTTGGAGTCATTCTTCGCAACCGAGAGTCGGGGCAGTATAGATATTTCGTCCCCTACACTAACAGTGGGATTCTCGAACGAGCGCTCTACCTCTCCAGAAGAACCGATTTCCAGCGCCTCCGCAGACTACTGGAACTGAAAGATATTACGGCCGAGTTATTGAGGAACCGACCCGATACGAAATGGATTCCCGTGTTAGTCACTAACGTCCGATTTCCGGTGTGGAGCACTCACTACCCCATTGGTCAAGGTCCGTTGCCCGACTTCCTTTTAAAAAAGGACAGCCTCTACCCACTGGTCAAAAATCAACACACTGGCAAGCCCTATAAGGACCAGCTCTGTGCCTTTCGTTGTCTGGCTTTGCACAGGGAGTACGATATCAAAGCTATCGAAGGGCCCGCTCAAGACTATTGGCGTCAATGGATGGGAGACAAAGAAGAAAATAACTTTGATGGGTTGACGTTTGACGAAATCCCCGTATTTGAAAATATGTTCGGCGTGAATCTCGAAGCCTACTCCATGCAGGAAGACGGATTCGCACGCTCAGTCTACAAATCGAGAGGACAACACGAGAAAACAATGTATGTCAATTTGTTTGAGAATCACATGTCTTACATTCGAAAGTTTGCCCAATACGCCCAGAAATATCAGTGTTTGACGTGTGATCGCCACACGATCATGCTGGTCACCTCCATACCCACCAGCGAATATGCACCAACAAGACGAAATACGTGTTTCCTGGAGGCTTTCATCGCTTGAAGGAGAGTATTTTCGAGCAGTTGGACCAATATGGGATCGACGTGCCCAGCGAAGACCGCACATTCCCCTGGTTTATCTGCTATGACTTTGAAGCTATCCTACAAAATGTTGATGATCCGCCCACGGAGTCGTTGGCATGGACCCAGCAACACATCCCTATTAGTGTTTCGGTCTGCAGCAACGTGGACGGACATCGCGAACCCCACTGCCTGGTGAATTCTAACCCCGACCATTTGGTTCAGCAGATGGTCTCGGCTATGAGTATTATCGCGTATACAGTATACGAATTGGCCGAAGCTAAATGGGATTGGGTATTGCAGGCCATCGACGATAAGATCAACCAAGATAGGTCAATAGAGAATGAGCTTTTACAAGTTGAGAATGAGACTATGGCTGAGGAAACCGCGGGAGACGATAAAGAAACCAACAAATATACTCACCCCTTTCAGAAAGTTTACGCCCAAATGGAGACCTACATGTCTCAAGTCCCCTTACTCGGATTCAACTCAGCCAAGTATGACCTGAACCTGATAAAACGGAGCCTGGCCAAATACCTCCAGATGCATGAGTCTAAGGAAGCCTTTGTCGTCAAGAAGGACAACGCGTACGCGTGCATCGCCACAGAACAGTTCAAGTTCCTGGACATGTCCCAGTACTTGGCAGCTGGCTCATCCTACGCAGGCTTTCTAAAAGCTTATGGAGTCGCCGAGCAAAAGGGTTTCTTCTGTTACGAATGGTTCGATTCTGCGGACAAACTAGACTGCCCGACTTTACCGGATCATGCCTGCTTCTATAGCCAGCTGAAAGGGAGCAACATTTCAGAGGCCGAGTACGAATTATGTCAGGCAGTGTGGCAAGAACGTGAGATGACCACCTTTCGAGACTTTCTTGTGTGGTACAACAACCTCGATGTCCAACCATTCGTAGAGGCGATCGAACGGTTCCAACAGTTCTACTTTGAGAAAAACATTGACGTTTTCAAAACCGCCATATCCGTCCCAGGCATCGCCAGACAGTTGCTGTTTCGAACGGCTAAAGAAGAAATGGCCAATTTCGCGTTATTCGACAGCAACAACGCCGATCTTTATCACACAGTCAAGTCAAACATCGTCGGAGGTCCCAGCATTATCTTCACCAGACATCATTGCGCTGGAGAGACCTTAATCCGCGGTCAAAAGCTCTGTCGATCTATTCTCGGGTTTGATGCCAATGCTCTCTACCTGCAGTCTATCGGGCAGTCTATGCCTGTGGGCTCGTTCATTCGTCGACTGGCGGAAAACAATTTTCGACCCGAGGTCAGAGATAAGTACATGGCTGCCTACTATTGGATGGATTGGATGGCCCATATTCACGGTATTCAAATTGAACATAAATTGAATACGGGACGTGAAGTTCGAGTTGGTCGATATCCAGTGGACGGCTACGCGAAAGCTTCGCACCCAGAGGAGAAACCCACGGTTTTTCAATTTCACGGGTGTTACTGGCACGGACATGACTGCGAGATTACCCGAGGCATTAAAGACGACAAGTGGAAAGCATCCAGAGCCGGCAAATACCTAAAAACGCTCGAGATTTCAAATTTCATCCGCAGCAAGCAACATCTCATTGAAATGTGGGAATGCGAGTTTCGACAATTCTGCCGCCGCAACCCGGAGATCTACGATTTCATTGACGCTACGAAATCGTCGTTCTTTCGCCTGCACAAAGGCAAGATAAGTGAAGACGTGATCTTGCGAGGCGTGGTCGAAGAGAGCTTATTCGGCATGGTCGAGGTGGATATTCACGTTCCGGATGAATGGCCGTGGTATTGTCATCAACAGCCTGAGATGTCCCCCTACGACTACTTTCGGGAAATGTCCCCGATTTTCTGTAACACGGAAGTGACCTTTGACGATATGGGTGAACACATGCAGACTCATATTTGGGAAAACCATCTCTCGGATAAACCTAGACGCCTGCTTGTAGGGGCCATGAGGGCTCAACAAATTTTACTGGCCACACCTCTGCTCCGATGGTACTTGAACCATGGACTGCAAGTCACTCGTATTTACCAAGTCGTCGAGTTTCAAGCTCAGCGATGCTTTCGCCAATTCGTGACTGAAGTCAGCCAAGCACGTCGGGAAGGCGACAGGGACCCAGCGACATCCATTATCGCAGATACGATGAAAGTCATCGGCAATTCTGGTTACGGGTCTATGATCATGGACAAGACCAAACATCGAGACATCGAATACGTGCAAGGGGAAAACGAGACCTGCCTTAAAGTAAATGAGCCTCGATTTCGAAGTCTCGATTGCTTGGACGAAGAAGAGCAGTATTACGAGATTCAGATGGCCAAGAAGAAAATTCAACTGGATTTGCCTATTCAATTGGGCTATTTCATCTTGCAGTACGCGAAGCTTCGAATGCTCGAATTCTATTACGACTTTATGGATGTGTACGTCGATCGAGCAGATTTCGAATACTGCGAGATGGATACCGACAGCGCCTATATGGCCATTTCGGGATCCAGTCTGGAAGACGTCATCAAGCCCGAGATGCGTCAAAAGTATGAGCAAGGGTTGGAGGGATTTTGCAACGATACTGAGATAGAGGCCGATGCTAAACAACACTGGTTTCCGCGCACGTGCTGCTCTAAACACACCAAGTACGACAAGCGAACCCCTGGACTTTTCAAGCTCGAGTATCAGGGGGACGAGATGATTGGCTTGTGTAGCAAGACTTACATTGTCAGGAAAACAAAGGTCTACCAACCCTCTACGACCCGGATAGCGGCATTTAATTTGCTGCGGCGTTATCTGAAGCTCAAACGTAAGCGATACCCCAATGTCTCAAGAAAGCTCCATGAGTTCAAATTCAGCTCCAAGGGCATAAGCAAGCGACATGTAAAGGCTCCGATGACTCAGTTTCGTCGCGTACTGACATCGCGCAAGGCTCAAAGTGGACTCAATCGAGGCTTTCGTGTGAGGAATAACACGATCTTTACGTACACCCAAGAAAGGCGGGGTTTCTCTTACTTGTACTGTAAGAGAAAGGTGCTGAACGACGGAATTCATACCGAGCCTCTAGACATTACGCTCTGTCCCCTTCAACCGCAAGTACCTGAGGTGAATGATCAACAGTTAATTGACATGCTGGCCAACAATTTCGAAGATTAGTGGTATAAAAGCAGAAACGCTTCTAGTCTACACCATAATAAGATGTATCCATTTCCGGAACGTACGTCCATCGCCGTTTCGGGGGCCACCATGAGTGGCAAGTCATTTTGGACGTTTCGGTTGCTACGTGAGAAAGATTTGATGTTCGACAGGCCTCCAGAAAAAGTACTGTATTGCTACGGCATCTTTCAACCCCTGTTTGAAGAGATGGAAAAGGAGTTGCCTTTCGTGTCTTTCCATCAAGGATTGCCGACCGAGGAGATGTTGAGAGAGTTATCGTGTCCGACTCACTGCAACTTGGTGATTTTGGACGATTTGATGGGCGACGTGACAGGATCATCAGAGATGGAAAGCCTGTTTGTGAAAGGGGTGCATCATCTTCATTTGAGCGTGCTGTATATCAACCAAAATCTATACTGCAAAGGCAAGCACAGTCGCACGATCAACCTGAATACGCACGTGTACGTGTTGATGAAAAACCCGAGAGATATGTCGCAGCTTCAGTGTTTGGGCAGACAAGCGTTCTTGGGGAAAAGTGCCTTTCTCATGGAGGCTTATAAAGACGCCACCTCACAGCCTTACGGTTATTTGGTTTTGGACTTTTCACCGGGAGCGGAAGAGGCTTATCGCGTGCGGACCAAGGTGTTTGGTGGAGAAGATACCTTTATCTACCAGCCGGTATGAAGAAATCGGTACTGTTGCCTTACGATCGATATCAGCGCTTAGTTTCGGCCAGCCAAAGGACCGCTTCTTCGACTGTTTCTGAACCTAGCTTAGAACCCGAGCTAGAAGAGACTACACTGGATAGGATGGAAACGAGTTCAGAAAAACCACCTGCGACAGAAATGAGTGTTTCGGAAGAACTGATACCGCAATTTCCTAAAACCATGCAGAACAGAGTGCGAAGCTTGTTATATTACATTCGTCCCCACGTTACTTGGAATGACAAAGGAGAGGTGACATTGGAGGAAATAGCGATCCCAGGTTCCAATATCGTCGATCTCATTAAGGTACACGTCAAAGATTATAAAGACTTTCATCCTGAGGGCCGAGAAGCATTTGGCAAGCTTTTATCAGACCTCAACGTTCCTATCAGTTTGTTGGCGGCTGGGACCAGACGGCAGACAGGAAGGGGCAATATACCCCCACCTCCGGGTATTCCAGTTAAACGACAGTCTATCAGCGAAGAAAAAAGCGCTTCTTCCAAAGAGCCCGATAGAAAGAAAATCAAATGGCTTCGCCTATGAACTACGAGGAGTATCTTGCCAGCCTTTACTACGATCCCAGTCACGCCGGAGCCTATGGTGGTGTGGAAAAATTGTACAGAGCGGTGAGAAAAGATGGCAAATTTGTCCTTGGTCGGACAAAGATACGTAACTGGCTGTTAAAGCAGGAAGACTACGCCGTACATCGAGAAACAAGATTCAAATTTAAACGACGCCGCGTGGTAGCCCCTTTCGTCGATTATCAGTGGGATGTGGACACCGCCAACCTAGCGGACTACAAGAAGGACAACGATGGGTACGCCTATTTCGTGCTGGCCATCGATATTTTATCTAAGTACGTGTGGACTGTGCCTTTGAAAACGACCACGGGTCAGGAA
Organism: Gari tellinella; assembly: GCA_922989275.2. Taxonomy (NCBI): domain Eukaryota; kingdom Metazoa; phylum Mollusca; class Bivalvia; order Cardiida; family Psammobiidae; genus Gari; species Gari tellinella. Next base: position 31,227,357 of record OV277871.1, read on the forward strand.
ATGCTCGGAGCTTTGAAACGCATGTTTGACTCCGGAAGGAAACCGACTCACCTCCGCAGTGACCAAGGTACTGAGTTTGTTAATCAAAAGGTCAAAGCCTTCCTCAAACAAGAAGACGTCACGTTCTTCGTAACTCATAATATGGTGAAAGCGTCCTACGCCGAAAGAGCCATCAAAACCATTAAATCGCGACTCGTGCGATACATGACGCATAAACAAGTCAGGCGCTGGATTGACATCCTTTCGAAAGTCACCGAGAGCTACAACGAAACCTATCATCGATCGATCAAAAGAAGCCCAAAGAGCGTCACCGCCAAAGACTCTGTGGAGCTTTGGAAACGTCAATACGACACCTTACCCAAGCCTGTCAGCGCAAGACAACGGTCACCGCCGGTTGGAAAATTTAAATACAAAGTGGGCGATCTGGTCAGAGTGTCTTTTCTAAGGAGAGCCTTTCAACGCGAGTATGACGAACGCTGGTCTCGAGAACTTTTCGTCATCAATGATCGTTTTATGAGTGACACTCTTCCTCAGTATCGATTGAAAGATTACGACGGAGAAATCGTCAGCGGTACCTTTTACCAATCGCAATTGAAGAAGGCCTACGAACAAGCTACTTATTTGGTCGACAAAGTGATTCAAAGCCGAAGGCGACCCGGCAAAAAGCAAATGTTGGTACGCTGGAGAGGTTGGCCATCCAAGTACGACTCTTGGGTCAACGAAGAAGACGTCGATGCTTTAAATACGTCTGTCTCCGAGTCCACATCGTCATAAATCATGGCAGAGACCATTCGCAAACATCTACCATTGCTGACATTGTTAGTGGAGTCCGCGGAGGCGCAGAAATCGGCCATTTTAAAAACGGTAAACCCGTCGCAGTTAAAAGTGGTGTTAGAGGCGATTTACAACGTGTTGCGAGGCACTTGTCCTATCGACGACAAGCTGAAGAAGAAACTGTACCACAGTCGAAGGATCCTGCGTCGCCTGGTGTCTAAAGACCTCACTCGTCAGCAGCAACAACGTCTTTTAGTCAAACACAGAATGCTTCTGCCTCTTTTGTTAAAACCCGTGATCGAGTTTTTATCCAAGGAGTAGTCACTAGGTGTGTCAAAAGCGCTGTGCGTCTAACATGGAACATTACCTATACGTGCAAAGTGACGAGAGCAACGTCTTCTTTGAGGACAATACTACGTCTAAATTTCGGATACAGCTCAATTTCCCCCTGTATTTAGATGGAACGTGGAAAGTGGCCTTGGTCGAGTTTCACGCTACCGAAAAAGCCAAATCCAACATAAAAACGGACGAAGGATTGTACATTTACAGCGATTTGTGTACGCAAAGTATCGTGCATGGCGAAGAACAATCCTTGTTGCGACGATTGGAAAAGAATAGCAGAAGCCGATGGGATTATTTACTCAATACTCCCTTTTACATCGGTGTCTCGAAAAGGGAGGTGAGGGATTTCGAGATCTATATAAGACGCGAAAACGGAAACGAGACTACACAATTGACGAAACCAGTGCACTTGACACTTCACTTGAAGCGCTACCCTTTCTGGTGAATATGAAACTATACGTGCCGAATCCGCAAGTATGGGTGGATTTCTTTGACCGCGTGAGTCGAGGCAAAGCTTCTTTGAATCAGTCGGGTCGAGGCAGAAGACCTCGTGTTATAGAAGTAACTCCGACCTCGGAAGAGAAACAAGTCACCATTAAAGCGGTATTGCCCACGGAACAGGCGGCCGCTCAGGCCAAATCGGCCCTCGAGAGAGAAGATATAAATCCCAAGAGCGTGGAGAACGCGTTTCAGAATATCTCTGGACCTCCGAGGAGCAACAGGAAAAGAAGGTCGTCTGAGCTGTCTTCAGTCTACACGAAACGTACAAAAACGGGAGTAAACAAGCGGACCAATAAGAAAAGCGCCGGGAATACAAGCTCGGGATTGTTATATACCAAGGAACATCGTGACATTTTCGAAATCAAGTGAAAAGCATGTCTGTGTTTAACGAAGAACAATTTAAAGAAGGTCTCGTGTCAGAGTTGGATCTATTTGACTTGCCAAGCACGCAGACGAGTGTTAACGAGATTTATTACGAAGAAATTCGACCCTTGTCGCATGCATCGGGAGATGCGCCTTTCGAATTTCGAATTAATGGACAGAACTCGACGGATTACTTGGACCTTAAGAATTCGCAGTTGTACGTTAAGTTGAGGGTTCTGAAAGCCGACGGCTCCGCTCTCGGAAAAACGACCGTGGATGGGGTGGGCCCAGCCAATTTGTTTTTACAAAGTCTATTCTCGGCGACGGAGGTGACATTACAGAGTAAAGCCAGCATCACCTGTAATTTTAATCCCTATCGTGCCTACATTAGCACGTTGCTCAACAAAAGCCAAGACGCGCTATCGTCTCAAGTGACTACTCAAGGATGGATCAGGGATGACTTTGATTCTCCGGGGGACGCCGATCCTCTTGGGAGTAACAACGGGCTTTTTAAACGAGCCGCTTGGATTGAGGAGTCCAAGACACTCGATCTACAAGGTCCCATTTTCCACGATCTGTTTTATGATCTAGATCGTTACTTGCTCAATCAAGTGGATGTGAAAATCAGGGTCTTCAAAAGTCCGGCCAACTTCGTCCTTCTCACCAAAGATGCCAGCACGAACTACAAAATCCAGTTTGATGACGTCTACGTGTTAGCTAGAAAAATTAAAGTCAACCCGGCAGTGCTCTACGGACATTCAAAAATCTTGGAGAAGCAAAATGCCTTGTATCCCTATACAAAGACGGAATGTCGATCGCAGAGCGTGGCTACGGGAAGCACTTCCTTTCACTGGGACAACATGTTTCAAGGACGAAAACCGGAAAAAGTTATCATCGGATTCGTCAAGAGCAAGGCCTTGAATGGCGATTACACCACCAATCCCTTCAACTTCGAGAACTGCGGCATCAGACACATCGCCCTGTACGTGGATGGGATGCCAGTGGGTGGGAATCCCTTGAAAATGGACTTTACCACCGCTGATGGAACGTCTATTACACGGGCTTATACCAATCTGCTGATGAGCGCCGGGAAGTGGAGACAGGATGAAGGCAATGGTTTGGACAGAGAACACTTTATAAGCGGTAGCACTCTCTTCGCCTTCCAGTTGGATCCCGACTTTACGCACCACGGCGAGTACCTGTCCCTGGTGAAGAGCGGCAACGTCAGACTCGAGGTGCAGTTCAGCACAGGACTCTCAGGTTAGTTTCATATTTATGTTTGATTTACTTTAGTTTAAAATCGCTCATTTAATGTTTTGTTCATTCGCGGTAGTGTGTTTTTTATTTGTTTTGGGTGGGGGATAATTGTTTGATTTTTGATGTTGTTTTGTTTGTTATGAGATCGCAGTGCTTTGATTATACCTACTTTTTTATACAACTTCACTCATTCGCGGAAAAAAACTTTCATGAGTTCGCAGCCCTTTGATTGTGCTCCATTCTTTGTAACATGACTTGAAAATACAAGGATAACGATGTTTATGTATCTTTTGTCGTGTATCTTTTCAGAACCTATGAGCTGCATCGTGTACAGCGAAGGACCAGGATACTTCGAAATAAACCGAGAAAGAGACATCATCATACAATCATGAATACTTCGCAACTACAATGTATACTTTCCTGCGACCCAGTGTTGCAGAATCGGACTTTAGGCGTCTTTGCGGCGGATCGATTGCCACGTGACATTCCGACTCACCCTTGTGGATTCATCTCTAACACTGACAATAGTAGTCAGCCTGGACGTCATTGGTTAGCCTTTTTCATTAGAGACAGTATTGTAGAGTGTTTTGACAGTTACGGACAACATCCTGGGGTTTATAACCCCATGTTTAATTCATGGATTCGATACCATGCCAGGACTTTACTTGTGAACCACAAGCGTCTTCAGAGTGACACATCGAATGTCTGCGGACTCTATTGTATCTATTTTCTACACCAACGATTCATAGGAGAGAGCATGGATAACATTGTTAGAACATTTAGTAGATTAGACACGGAGACGAATGATCGTTACATACAGGACTTGTTCTCACGTGTCTATCCTCAGTGCGTAGAGAATGAGTTTGCATACAATCAGGTGTGTCACCCGAGATGTATGTCGTATTAAAACAATCAACCGAACACTGACTTATTCGTTACCCTATTACAGGAATTGGTTCTTGCGACGTTATACGCTTAGCTTCAAACGTCTCAAGATCAATCTATCATTCAATATTTTAAAAAAGAAGAAAAAACCTGTTTACTTGTGTTACAACTAAGTTATTAGAAAAGTATTACGCATTTTCTTTTATCCAAGAAGTTCAGTGTCCGCGAGTGTTTTATTACACTATCTGGATTTGTATATATTTAGAATGTGTTATATTATATCAAACAATTTTAGTCGTGAATGCGTTGTTGTTTGAGATAGAAGCTTTATAAACAAAACAAAAACAAAAATAATTCTAAGTGACCCAAATCAGACGGCTCCCATTACAAGTTCTCTGATTAGGTCATCTGGAAAAAGACCGACAATTATTATAAAGATCGAAATTCCAACTGTATCATTTGTATGAAGTAAATGGTGTGTTTGAATTACTAACAGACCGTGCAGACTGTGATAGGAAAGTATACACTTTCTCATCACGGTCTATACCGTTTGCATGTATCCCACGTTTCTAACAAATAAATAAATTTAACATATACATGACTTTTGTTTGTATATATTGAATGCCATTGTATGTATTGACATATTATACCCATATCATAATAAAACGTGTATAATCGAGACATACCTTGTCCATTATATATTTTACTACCGGCATGTAAGAAACAACACAACACTGCGGGAGACCTTTTTTTATTTTAATACATAAACGTAAACGAATATAGCAAACACTGTTGAATTAAACACTTAAGCGATGATAGAAAGGGTCCAAATGTTGACTAACAGCACAGTTTGGGTGTCATGTTCGCATGTTCTTATTTCTCTCAGTCAATAAGTAATACAACGTTTCACTAGTAACAGACCACTGTCCCTGTATCACTGTCTCACATGTCCGGTTCGTCCCACCCCCGTTGAGAATGAAAGGTTCTGTTTTTCCGCGGAGAATCGGCGTTCAACATCTCATCACCTATGGTGAGCGTAGAGAATCTGTTTGAATAGTCCTCGGGTAATAGCCTCACGCCTCCCATCATCTTAAGATAGATACAGTCTTTGGCGTGGTTGTAATGCTCAATCCAGGGATCGTCTCTCGTTTTCCATCCATACAGTATTACGCCGCAAGCGAAACACGTCACTCTGTCACTCACGTTACTGTAAAACAATCCCGCCTGCGCGAGTTCCGTCTTCTTTTGCGCCAATTGGGGAGGCCACATGGTATAGCTTTCAATCCGTTTCTTGAAGAAGATATAGTTTGGATAGATAAACTTAGTCGAATCCATGTTGTCACTTGAAAATCACTCTCGCGAATAAAGGTTCTCGCAGCGTTGGTCTTATATAAAGTACTTCTCCAAGCGCAAAAGTTGCGTAGCTGTTGTAAGAAGACGACGCCTCCAACTCGAGGTTTTCATCGCGTTCCACCAGTCCGAGCAATTCAATTTCAATTCGTACAGGACAAGATACTCCGGAGAATCGTTCTCTAAGGTAGCCACGGCCTCTTTCCATTTAAGTACGATGTCCCGTTCGTCTATAACATCAAGAATGCCTTCGAAGCAGAGGGATAACTGTTGGCGCTTGGTCAGCCGTAGGCACATATGATCAGTCTGTGATAAAGACTCCACTAGGCATCCTTCGCATTGGCGTTTCAACACCTCCGGCAGACGGTTTAACACTTCTTTAGCATAAAAGAAAACCAGATAAGACTCCATTAACGTCGTCATGACTGTTCTAGGGTTACTTTTGAGCGACTAATTTCTCACAAGTCCACACATTCCATCACATTGACGTGAAAGCAAACGTCATCGGCCTTGAGGTGTTCCCGTTCTTCGTGTCCGAGACAATCCCTTTTCAATTTATTCATACCCCGCTGAATGTATTTTAAACGTTTCTTTTGTACGCCCAAAATCTCATTTAGATCTTATCCCCTCCGTTTACTGAAACGCACAAACACTATCGAGGCGCCCCACCGACTTTAATTTTTGGATGAAAAGAACTCAATTAAAATGATAAAAAGGTTGTCATGCCTGAGGGATGACATCACTAATGAGATTCAACAGGGCACAGGTGTGAGGTATTCAAAAATAGGTATATAAGTTTTTTCTACATAAAGTGTAGTCGGCTTAGAAAGAAAATAGCGAATGGTATAGAATTGTCAGTTACGGGGTCTACCCTGTCCAGCATTAGTATGTCGGTAGTTTTGTTTTTGACTAGGATTGGACGCTAGCTAGAGACCTACAGACGCAGCGATACGCGCCGTATACGAGCTTGGAATTTGACAAAAAAATTAAATAAAATTCGATTCAAGAAAGAAAACGTCTGCGTGGTTAATCGTGCGCGATATATTATACCCCACCCCCCAATTCTCTGACGGTTCCGTCGCAGTCCTCTCCGGTCCCTGGGGATGTGCGATCCCGATTATACGGGGTTTTGAACATAGCGAACATCAAACATCGATCGGGGAAGCTGGCGTCTGACATATACTACTGTTTTATGAAACGTCGTACGACAAAAAATGGTCATAAGTCAGATTCTAAAATTATCAATAATTATTTATGTCGCCATCAAACCCTGTTCTGTGACATCTCATTGGAATCGTCTTGAACAGACGATTCCAAAGAGATGTCACAGGACAGTATTAGATGAAGAAATCAGAGATTAAATGTTTTTTAAAGTTTTGACTTACGACCATTTCGGTCGTACGACGTTTCATAAAACGGACCCCTGAGTTATAAAAAAGCATGTAGTCTGAACAGACACTGGGTGACGGCATACTGTTTTGCAATGAAAAGCAATTTTGATATTTAACCCTTTCGCTACCAGGCCCTATAGCCTGATCAGACACAATGTATACGCTGTGTCTTATCTGGCTCCAAACGGCTAGCAATGAACATAATGTTTTTTATTATTAACGCGTTAATTTGGAAAGACGTAATATCCACTGTACATGACTAAATTTTACGTCAAATCATTTCTCTCCCACAATGGCGCCAACATTCGACATGATACATTCACTGATATTATATCGTCTGCTTGCAAATACATCGTTTGCTTGTTTTGCTAAGATTTAGACGGTCATTTGACGTACAAAACATCTATATACGTGTCAAACAGTTTGGATTCTGATCAGATACCGCGTTACGCGGCATCTGATCCAAACTGTTTTCATGTAGGACAAACATAATGCAGAAAGCTCATTTTGTACTTTAATTGTCAATTTAGCATTGTCCTAATGTCAACATAGTTCTTAATTCATCGGTCAATTAAATTACATGTGCTTGTACACCTACGCATATATCGGTACTATATATGGTGAAAACGTTCTTCCCAACTTTACGCGTTTATACGTAAACAATTCTTGACTTTACAAACAGTTTTTAGCCAGACCAAACGCCATGTTAATAATTCATCAGAGGTTCCAAAATGAATTTAAGCCTTTTCGCATATGATAGTTTTCTTGCGGGCGAGCGGAAATGCGTCTCAACGATATAGACTTTTTCCTTACGTGTTAATACTAGAACATTTACATTAGAAAATTTTGATTAGCTTCATCGTCGTCTTCGGTACGATGGTAGTTCAAAACATTTTGATACGGGATCAATAACTTTATTATAATAACAGCAAAATGTATGTGTTGTATATCATTTTAAAGAGCAATTCTTTGCCGACACGGTGTTATAATACTCGATCAGTCCCAACGTGAACCTAAATGACCCCTACACTACGACTCTGGAACTTAGCAATTTTCAGACCGTATTTTTTGACGTACTATTTTCTTAAAAAGTGCAATTTCTAAAAGTGTTTTTATAAACATTCTCAGTTTATGTCTGAATTTTAATGCAACTAAAATGTCATTAAAATTGAAATGGTTAACTTCTAAAATCTCATTTTTTTTTTAAAAATAACATTTCTTATTTTGCTACTGACAAAAGTTGACGTGTGTTTTCGATTGCTATGAACATTTTCTAGATCAGTATATCTACATTATGATTTTAAAACATGAAAATCTACTTCATTGGCTTTAATTATAAACTGGTTTAATATGAAAAATGAGCTTGAGTTTTAACCAACTACTTTTATACATACCAGTAGATTACCTTTTTAGGACATCTTCAGTACGTGTTAAGTATTAGCTATGTTTTTGGTTTTTTATGTAATAATAATATTTAAAACAGTGAAGTGTGTTATTTGACAGAAAGTTTCATAAACATATTCAAAATAATAAAGCTGCAAACTTAATTATATTATCAAACTTTGTTAAAAAAAACCCTCAACAATACACAAAAAGGTCATGTGTCATATTATTTTAGTCAACTCGTTTATTAAAAATGATAAATAATGAGCACTCATACAAGATCCTCTATTTATCATACAAACATAATATTATATCCAAAAGGTGCAAATGAATGAGACAAAGCGAATATCCTGATCAGACTGCTCTTTGGGGAGCAGTATGATCAGGATCTACACTGTTTGCCGGGGCTTGTCTGCCTCTAAGGTTAGTCCCATTGCAATAACATACATGTACATGTATATTGAAAGGAAACCAATATTAGTCCTCCATACCACGATAAATGCATTGTCCCTCAAGTCAATAAAGCTATTTGCAATGGAAAAGTTTTTAACTACAGAAAAGCCTCTCTATTACGGACACTGAATTGTATGCTAAATGATTGTACAAAGGACAGGTGACAGCTTAAAGGGAGGTGACAGTAAAACAGAAAGCTCCTAAAGGAGCTTTCTGTTTAAAGTCCCATTGTGTTTTCAGACCTTTTTATAATGTCTGAAATACAATAACGGTTAATAATAATGTTTGAACATTCTAATGGGCCAAACTGATCTATGAAATGATGAAGACGGACCTAAATCACCAAAAAGGGCGATTTAAAATCATAACAAACCGAAAATAGAGCGTCTGCCATAAACCTTATCACACGGCTTAGTATCACGTGATACAGCCGGAGTCAACATCACCGTGTGCAACCGCAATTACCTTCGACGGTCGATCCATCAGTCAGTTAGACTATCACACTTTTTTGTCCGCTCTCTAACTCGAATATCTTTTATCCGATCTTCCACAAACTTGCTGAAAATGTTCATTGATATAAAATCAAGGTTTAGTTTGATTACTACTAAAATCGCATAAGGTGTTTTTGAGTTATTGCCTGTTAATTTATAAAAATGACTGTTTCAGTCATTTTTGCACTCTAAAACAAACAGTTTTTATCGGATATTCACCAAACATGCTGAAAATATTTATTCATATAAAATTCAGGTCTAGTTTGATTATTACTAAAATCGCATGTGGCATACCTAAGTCTTTGCCCTTTATGTATTAAAAAATGACTGTTTTCAGCAAGGTTTGCTCTCTAACACAAATACGTTTTATTGGATCTTCACCAAATTTGCTGAACATATTTATTGATATAATATCAAGGTTTAGTATGATTACTACTAAAAGCGCATAAGGTATATCTAAGTTATTGCCTGTTTATTAATGAAAAATGACGGTTTCAGTCACTTTTTGCACTCTAACACATACAGTTTTTATCGGATATTCATTAAACTTGCTGAAAATGTTTAAGTATTTAAAATTTAGGTTTAGTTTGATTATTACAAAAATCGCATGTGGCATATCTGAGTTGTTGCCCTTTATGTATTAAAAAATGACTGTTTCAGCATTTTTCAGCAATAACTCAGACATGCCTTATGCGATTTTGCTAGTTATTGAACCTGACCTAGATTCTATACTAATAAACATTTGTAGCAAGTTTGGTGAAGATCCAAAAAGAAATGTTTGAGTTAGAGAGCGGACAAGGCTGAAACAGTCATTTTCAGCAAGCTCAAGGTAAACATTCTCTATAGGTTTATTTGACCGTTTACCCACAGTGAAAGATATGTACACGTTGTTATTGAATCTCATAGTGTTTAACCCTGTGCCTACTTTACGGAGTTTACAAACTATTTGAATCTAAAAAGACGCCACGTAACGTGGCGTCTCATCTGGATCCAAACTATTTGACACTCGTCTTAAGGTTTGTTTAATTAAAACAATGCATAAATCTAAACTGAACACATTTTGCAGACGACAATGTCGAAGCAGACGTCTGTGCAGCAGAATAAGGCTTATCCAGATGTTCCAGCTAAACATGTAAGCGAGAGTAATCTGAACCAATCTAACATTATCTCACTCATTTCAGCACCGAATGCTATGGTGTTACTACTGATTAAACCGTCTATTCGAGACACTTTTAATGAGTATGACACAATTGGGTTTAAAAGCAGAAATAAAGATTTAAGTTTTCGAAACACTTCCGTTATCTGGAGCCCTGTATTTACAGAGTTGTCCTTCTTTCCATTCACAAGGGAGGCTTTTTAATTGGTGCTAGCACAAAAATATTATAAATAAAATTTAAAAAGCGAATTGCTTAGATAAAACCGGTTTTCGTGAAAGAATCACGTCCCACGTAGTTCAAATGGGACCCCAAACAACCGTTTTATGCAGGTTTCTCAAAAGCACAATGCGGCTTTAACTACCACCTTCCTTTATGCAGTCACCTGTTGCAAAACGCCAAATAATGAACAAAATTTAGAGGTCGTAATAAAGAGGTTTTACTGTACAAACAGATTTTTTGTGAAAAGCATCTTCTCAATAATAGTTGTTATTGTAGAGTGGAGTAGACGTCATTCTTTCCCGTTTCAACGCAAACGAGACGCAAAGGCAAAACAGTTAAATGTAGACAATTATAACTTTTTAAAATTAAATACGGGTGGCAAAGGTTGTCCGGTGTCTGATTAGTCTCCAAACTGCATGCAATTACGAAGTGGACATACTATTGTTAGCATAAACGTTTTTAGTAACCCTTTCGCTGCCAGGCATTATAACACCAACACATGCAAACAGTATGGATCCAAATCAGACGCCGCGTAATCTTTATTCAAACTGCTTGGCAGTCATATAAATGTTTTCTTAAAATTAAAAACACTAAAAATACCAATTTTTATGCAGAGAAGCAGACGATAAATTCATGCAAACGATATCACGCCAATGACTGTGTATGACAGGTTATAACAGTGGAGACGACTTTATTCTTTCCCATTTAAACGCAAACGAATCGCAAATGCATTGCAATAAAACGTAGAAAATAAAAGCTTTCTGACAATTCTGACTGTTAATGTTAATCTGAGTAGCAAATAGTTTGGAGCCTGATCAGACGCCGGGTTAAACGGCGTCTGATCTGGCTCCAAACTGTTTGCACTAGAAATAATAAAATTTAGCGTAGACGCGTTTATTGGGAAATGATAACGTTTTCTCCACTTAGCGCCATGATGACAGCGACCATATTAGGAGAGAATAGTAACTTCTCAACCTTAGCACAGTTGGTAATTAAGATCCATTACACGATATTCCAGTTATTTTACATCACAGAAAAAGAACACTACACACCATGAATGCAAAATATACTGAATTGCTAAGGAATCGATGTAACATATTGACTACAGTACCCAGCCATGCACATACACTATCAGCAACATAGCGCTTCATGAATCATACATTGTGTACTATGGTTCTGAAAAACAATTTCAACCCTTTGCCTGTCGTGCGATCTGCTCATTGTATTTAAAAACAGTTTGAATCCTGGTGATCAGACACCGAGTAGTCCGGTGTCGGATCAGGATCGGAACTGTTTCACGTTGTTATTGAAATATTCAGTTTAGAGAGATAGTGTCTGTGGCATTAAAATGATTGTGAGATCACTTTATTTCTTCTCTCTATCTTCTTTTGAAGTCTCACTTTCACAACTTTTATTTGCTTTTAATCTGCACGACTCACAAACCCCCTGCCGATAATACACGAAAGTGGAGTCCGGCATTATCTGTAAATATATAGATAGATAGATACCCTGCAGACGACGGATTTGGAACAGAATAATTCGAAATGGTAACACCTAAGTAATGCTGAATTAGTGTCTACAGCGGAGAAAACGTTATTCTGTCCCATTTAAACGCAAGCGAAACGCAAACGCAAATCGATAAAATGTAGGAAATTACCATTTTTCACATTTCTAATTTCTTTTTTTATCTGAGTGGCAAACAGTTTTGAGCCTCAAAAGCTCCAAACTGTTGCATTAGAAATAATAGTTTTTAGCGTAAACGCGTTTATTGGGAAAGAATAACGTTTTCTCGACTGTACATCTGTGGTCTGCGCACAGTGGTGATTTTCCGAATAGACGCGGTTTACGCTAAAACTATTATTGCCTATGTTAACAGTTTGAAGCCAGATCAGACGCTGGGTAACGCGGCGCCATATCAAGCTCGCTACTCAAATTCAAATAATTATAAAGTTAGACATCTCAAAAAGTTGTAATTTCTACATTTGTGTACATTACGTTTGCTTTGCATTAAACGGGAAAAATAACATCTACCCTTATTCTTTCTCATTTAAACGAAACTCAACGTAAACGCAATCCAAAAAACCGTACAAAATGACAGCTTCTTGAAAAGAATGTGCATAATGGAAAAGTATACATGCTTCATTGTCTGTCTATAGGTACAGGTAGCTCAATTAAGGAGATTGCATAGAAACTAAAGGTCTTGGGTTCGAGTCCCAGTTAAACAAATACTCGTTTAAAGATCCGATTGTACTGAGTTTGTCATTAATTAATAACTCAGAAGTAAAGGGACATTACGTGGGTTAGAGTTAATGTCCGCTGTATAGATACAGTGGAGTATCTGTTATTCTTTCCCGTTTAAACGCAAATGTACGCAAACGCAAAGCACTAAAACGTAGAAAAGAACAACTTTTGGTCAATTCTGATATTTCATGTTTATCTTGGTGGCAAACAGTTTGGAGCCTGATCAGACGCCGGGTTACCCGGCGTCTGATCTGGCTCCAAACTGTTTGCACTGCAAATAATAGTTTTAGCGTAAACGCGTTTATTGGGAAAGAATAACACATTCTCCACTGTACATATGTACATGTAAACACAAACGAAACGCAATGTATCAAAATGAAGAAAATGAAAAAGTTTTGGAAATTTCTTACTATCTGTTTTAATCTGAATGACCAACATTCAACAGTTTGGAGCTAAAACTGTTTGCAAAGGAAATATCAATTATAACGTAAGAGTGCGTTTAACGTATTCTCCACTGTAAGAATGAACTCATCAGTACAGTAACGGGTGTAGAGTAAACTGCTCCTTCTCTACAACAACGCCCAAAGGGAGACAAGACAAGAAGTTAGTTAAAGGGAGGAACATTGACTTACATTTGCAAACAGCTTTAATCCAGAGCAGACGCCGCGTTATGCGGCGTCTGATCTGGATTCATCTTGTTTGTCACTCGTAATTATTCTGTCAAAAGTCCAATATATGACTTTCAGAAAACAGCAGACGACAATATTAAGCAGACGATATTGCAGTCGTAAAAGGTTACAGGGTTTATATATGGTATGTGTTTGAATAATTTGGAACATAATTATATGAGAAATATGAGAAATGGAATATAAGATATATGAATGGTTTAAGTGATTTTGATATAAATATTAATGATAGTATCAGTGCAGGGCTCCAGATAAGAGGGAGTAAACTGAACAAATCCAACATTTTCTCACTTATTTCAGAACCAAATCCTATGGTGTTACTACTCATTAGAATCGTCTCCAAGAGACGATTCTAATGAGTAGTGACACCATAGGTTTTAATTCAGAAATAAAGATTTTAGTTTTTGAAATACTCCCCTTATCTGGAGCTCTGATCAGTGTTGCCAATTCTAGTGAAGATTAACAAAATAGAATGTTCTACATGAATGTTGCCGCAGATGAAAACTTACAGTGGTTCTTTACCAATTTGTGCCCACGACCCCATATGGGACATAGGCAAACAGTATAAACTCTGATCAGACGCCGCCTTTTGCGGCGTCTGATCAGAGTCTACACTGTTTGCTGATAGGAATATCCATATAAAACCAAATGAAAATGAAAATTTTGACCATGCATCCCTTTGATAAAAAATGGAGTAATCCAATATATAAACATGGAATAATCCACTGGGCACAAATGGGTTAAAACTAACAAAGGAAATGAGTTCTAGAAAGAATGGTAGGGATTCTTTGATATATAGTGCTCTCTCTCTGCAACGACACCCGATGGGAGACACATACTCTGTGTGTTGTTCGGAGGGGGTCGTCATAGGGAGAGAAAATTAAAACTTTACTTACATTTGCAAGCAGCTTAAATCCGGTTGAGAACTCGTCAATCTTTCCTGATAAACACGTCTAGGCTTACATTATTATAGCCAATGTAAACACTATGACGGAACCACCCGTCTAACATAGTCGCTGCCATACTATTTTCTATTTTAATACGTCTTCTGTTTCATTTATAACATTTGAAAATCTTAAGAGTGTTTAACTTAAGAAAAATTGATATGCGAGTCAAACAGTTTATATACTGATAACACACCTGGTTACAGTGGAGAACACGTTATTCTTTCCCGTTTAAACGCAAACGAAACGCAAACGCAAATCGCTAAACTGTTGGAAATTACCATTTTTTGACATTATTAATTATTTCTTTTAATATGAGTTGCAATCAGTTTGGTGCCTGATCAGACGCCGGGTTACCCGGCGTCTGATCTGGCTCAAAACTGTTTGCATTCGAAATAACAGATTTAGCGTAAACGCGTTTATTGGGAAAGAATAACGTTTTCTCCACTGTACGAATACTTATGTTAGAGCTGAAGCGCCTGGTATTGAAGTGGTTAAATTTAAGAATTGATGTTCATTGAGATTATTCTGCAGTCATCCATGGAGTGTCTGATCATACATGTACTAGACTTTACAAAGATCGTCTATATTTTTAACAAACTTTCCTTTTCTAAACATATTGCATTTTGATTTTACTGTTACATGTACATGTGTAACCTCATAGCCTCTTTCTAAATGTGAAGACAGGTTATCACTTAAAACAGATTGAAATTAAAGCAAATTGCGCCTTTAGGCGCATTCTGCCTGTATTAAGCTACTGTCTGCTAGGATATACAGTGGAGAAAACGTTATTCTTTCCCGTTTAAACGCAAACGTACGCAAACGCAAAGCACTAAAACGTAGAAAAGAACAACTTTTGTACAATTCTGATATTTCATGTTTATCATGGTGGCAAACAGTTTGGAGCCTGATCAGACGCCGGGTTACCCGGCGTCTTATCTGGCTCCAAACTGTTTGCACGGCAAATAATAGTTTTAGCGTAAACGCGTTTATTGGGAAAGAATAACACATTCTCCACTGTACATGTAGAAACTATTTCTTATGGTACATGTGTATGCCTGTATAAATTTGAACTGTTTCACATTAAATGCGCTAAGAGACGATTCTATTGTGGGGAGGGTTAAACGGTAAAATATAACGCATTGTCTTCTAATTTTCATACAGATACATGTATCAGACGAACGGGGAAGAAACACTATTTAAGAATATTTCAAACACGTGGTGTGAAAAGGAAAACTCAAAATATGTAAGTTTGTTTGTGCTACAGTGGAGAAAACGTTATTCTGTCCCGTTTAAACGCAAACGAAACGAAAACGCAAAGCACTTAAATGAAGAAAAGTCGAGCAATTTTGGACAATTCTGACAATTCATGTTTATTTTAGTGGCAAAATGTTTGGAGCCTGATCAGACGCCGGGTTGCCCGGCGTCTGATCTAGCTCCAAACTGTTTGCAATAGAAAACTGTAAAAATGCGTTTATTGGGAAAGAATAATGTTTTCTCCACTGTAGTCTAAAGATCTGTATGCTCATCTGTCTTGTTTCTATGTCTCTCCATTATGCTGTTTTTATGCATATGCGTTGTTTCTATCTCTCTTTTTCATTGTCTGTATCACTTCCTATTTCTAGCTCTGAACATTATACCTTTTGCGATATTCGCTCTAATTTGGTTCTTTCTGTGGTCCTCTCAGACTCTTGTTTATACCCTCGCCGACGAGTCGTCGAGGGTATGACATATATATGAATCTGCCTGTACGTATGTATTTAAGTATGCGTATATGTGTGTAAGTACATCTTGGGATGGCGGAACGTGGCGTTCTTCTTTTAGGTCACTGTGACCTTGGCCTTGGATCTCAATAGTAAAAAAGCATGTACGGGGCATACATGTATCGCCTGTACCTTTACAATAAAGTATAGCCGATTGGGTTTGTGAGTACATATTGGGATGTCGGAGTGTCGGAAGCTGCTAGACACTCGTCTTTAAGTCTCCTAAATTGAAAAAAAAAATGTTTACAAGCTTATCTAATTTGAATGAAATAAATTGAATATTTTCTTCTTCTCTAGGTATACTACGAGTAGAATCCGTCCACTAGGAGCTGTACTAGTTCTTGTCAGTGTCTGTGTGGGATCTACACTGTGTTCATCGCTAACGGATCCTATTGATGTGGTTGGCAGATGTGCTCTGTCAAAAGGTCCTTCTCTGACGACAGAGGAAACTGACCCTTTGCTTAGAACAATGCTCGGAGTAAAACAGAAAAACATGTAGGTACAGTGTGTCAGGGCTGCCATAAGTTGATAACGAAAATCCAAAGATTTCAAAATTTCAATATATCAAGCGCGATTTTCCGAATTAAACATTTAACCCATAGTCTATTTCTAGTTTTTAAGACACATGATGCTAAAAGCAAGTTGAAAATAAAGCAGAATGCGCCTTAAGGCGCATTCTGCTTTACTTTCAGTCTGATTTAAGCTTTCATCTGTTGGAATAAAAATCCGAAGATTTAGGAAAAATCCGGAGAAATGGCAGCACTGGTGTGAGAGACGTTATTAAACGAATCCAAAGGAAACTTTAACTGATGTGCACTTAGGGATCACTTTTCCGGTGTCTGTATGTCCGTCCGCCCGTCGGGAGGATAATAATGTGGCTATTTTCTATTGTTTTCTTTTGCGTTGCTAGCCACACAACAGACAATTTCTTTTTGCTCTAACTTGGAAAAAAATGATCTGGAGGCTAACCCTACCCCTTACCCTATGTCCCACAACTGGCCAGGTTAATGTCACAAGAAATGGCCAGGTTAATGTCACAAGAGACGGTCAGGTTAATGTTTTTCAATTGTGGGGCTAAGAATTTTAGCCACATAAGTACCAGGTGAATTTGTTAATCAGTCTGATTAAACTTGTTTTGAATATGCCTTTGGGTGTAACTCATGGGGTAAAACTATCTGGTTCAATTGCAACACGTAAGCAACATGATGCATAAATTGGTCTTGATGATCATGTACTACTGCTACATGTAAGTGGGGCATTTTTCACCAACATTCCTACTTTTCTGTTTGTTTTAATTATAATATTGTAAGTACCAATTTTATCATTTCACATGTTTAAGCAGTTTGAAATGTGTTTCGAATTTGATCATGTAGAATAATTGAAACAGTGCATGCGTTAATAAAGATTATACAACAACAAATTTATTTTACAGTGGAGAATGTGTTATTCTTTCCCAATAAATGCGTTTACACTAAAACTATTATTTGCAGTGCAAACAGTTTGGAGCCAGATCAGACGCCGGGTAACCCGGTGTCTGATCAGGCTCCAAACTGTTTGCCACCAAGATAAACAAGAATTATCAGAATTGTCCAAAAGTTGTTCTTTTCTACGTTTTAGTGCTTTGCGTTTGCGTACGTTTGCGTTTAAACGGGAAAGAATAACAGATTATCCACTGTACAGCAACAACCATTATAAACGTTTGTGGTTTATAGAAATAGTCATATCTATTCCACTAAGGAACTGAGCATTGAAATGTTGCAAAAAGGTCCCCTCTGAGTTGCAAAGATAAGTTGATATTTGGTTTCATTTAACATGTACATGTATCATAAGTACTGTTTATCTTATGTTTTATTTTGTTGTTGAACATGGTCAAAAGTGAGCAACTGTTTTGATCCATTTTATAGTTTATGTTCAGTTATGCAAGCGTGTAAAGTTACCCATATGCATCAGTTTTTTTACTCATCGGTGTAAACGCGCGTTTTCAAACAGTTTGGGTTTGACACTCGTATCGATATATTTTAAGACATACTACATTAAATATTACTTTGAAACGGTATTGCAAACGACAAAATTGAAGCAGATGACACTAAGAGGTAAACATCGCACGAAACATGGCAGTTAAAGGGTTAAGTACAGTGGAGAATCTGTTATTCTTTCCCGTTTAAACGCAAACGTACGCAAACGCATTTAGCACTAAAACGTAGAAAAGAACAACTTTTGGACAATTCTGATATTTCATGTTTATCTTGGTGGCAAATAGTTTGGAGCCTGATCAGACGCCGGGTTAACCGGCGTCTGATCTGGCTCCAAACTGTTTGCACTGGAAATAATAGTTTTAGCGTAAACGCGTTTATTGGGAAAGAATAACGGATTCTCCACTGTAAGAGCGGTGTTACAGTGCCGACGACGTTATTTTGTTTTCCGTTTAAACGCAAACGAATCGCAAATTCTATACAATGCGTCTGATCTGTCTCCTAACTGTTTGCAATGAACATCATTAGTTAAGTATAAACGTGTTTATTTCGAAAGAATAACGTCTTCTCCACTGTATCGAATGAAAGTGCTAATTTTGAAATGCAAGACACCCTCTCCGTACAATAGCGATATTTGATACAGGCCAGACAAAGACTGTCTGCTCGCAACCCCTTTGTCTACCGCTATGAACCGCAATGAGCTTTAAACAGTAAGGGTTGTAACCGTTATTTGCAAACAGTTTGGATCAAGATCAGACGCCGAGTAACGCGGCGTCTAATCTGGACACAAGCTGTTTGACACTAATATGTACATTTCTTCTGTTTAAAAAGATGTATAAATCTTAATTTGATAAATTTTGCAGACGAAACTTTTAAAACAGACGTGTGATAGTATAGAAAAGTAGATACGACGTAAATAAAGACAGTACTGCATATATGTAACTTATGATTGTGTAATATAAAATTGTTAACAGTGCATTATAAAATCTTATACAATGTATTTGAGGAAACCTTTTACTTATACAGTTGAGAAGACGTTATTCATTCCCAATAAACGCGTGTATGCTGAAACTATTATTTCCATTGCAAACAGTTTGGAGCCAGATCAGATCCCAGGTAATCCGGCCTCTGATCAGGCTTCAAACGTATTGGCACTGAGATTAAAATGTATTATCAGAGTTGCCAACACGTTGTCATATTCTTCATTTTAATGCATTGCCTTTGCGTTTTGTTGGCATTTTAAACGAGACAAAGTAACGTCTCCAATGTAAAGGCATTGCTAAATAATTAATGATTGTGTATAAAAGGTTCCCTCTCTACAACGACCCTCCCAACATCGAATCCCTCCTTACAACGACCCTTGCCGCAATTCCCTAAATAAAACAATTATGTCTAACGCCTTTACTGCTGCAATACCCACTGCTTAAAATTGTGTCGACTGTTTTTTCTCAAAGTTATTATAAATGGATATTTTGATAGAATAGATATAATGACGAGTGACAAACAGCTTGAATCTAGATCAGACGCCGCCTTATGTGGCGTCTGATCTGGATTCAAGTTATTTGCAAATGTAAGCCAAGTTTCCCTCTCTATAATAACTCCCTGCGAACAACACACTCTCTCTGTGTCTCCCATTGGGTGTCGTTCTAGGGAGGGAGCAATGTATAGAACTGGTATTACAGTGGAGAATCTGTTAATCTTCCCCGTTTAAACGCAAACGTACGCAAACGCAAAGCGCTCAAACGTAGAAAAGAACAACTTTTGGACACTTTTGATATTTCATGTTTATCTTGGTGGCAAACAGTTTGGAGCCTGATCAGACGCCGGGTTACCCGGCGTCTGATCTGGCTCCTATCTGTTTGCACTGGAAATAATAGTTTTAGCGTAAACGCGTTTATTGGGAAAGAATAACACATTCTCCACTGTAATGCATTATAAAATCTTATATTTGAGGTAAACGTTTACTTATACAGTGGAGAAGACGATATTCTTTCCCAATATACGATTGTAGGCAGAAAGTATTATTTCCATTGCAAACTGTTTGCCACTCATATTAAAATGAATTATCAGATTTGCCAACACATTGTCATTTTCTACGTTTAGTGGTGCATTGCTTTTGCGTTTCGTTTGCGTTTAAACGGAACAGAGTTACGTCTCTAATGTAAAGACAGTGCTACACAACTAACGATTGTGTAATATAAAACTGTTAAAATCGTTAACTTGAAGAAAACGTTTAATTATTCATGTCCCTTTCAATTGAGACAGAAAGCAATAAAATGTCATCCCGGAAAAATAACTGTCTTTTAATGTTGTGTAACAAAATAAAAATTCAGTCAATCTTTGAACTGGTCATATACCGGAAAACCAGTGCTAATATATTCATGTACAAAGGAGAAAATGTTATTATTTCCCACTAAACGCGTTTACGCTGAAACTATTATGTCCTATGCAAACAGTTTGGGCCTCTGATACAAATGTATGGCTCCAAATTGTTTACCACTCGGATTAAAATGATCATTTAGAATTGTAAAAAAGTTGTCAATTTCTCCATTTTAATGCGATACGTTTGCGTTTCGTTTGCGTTTAAACGGGAAAGAATAACTTTTCTCCACTTAACCCTCTATAACGACCACTAGATTAAGTTTACTATTTTGTGTTTGAGGCAGGTGACAGCTTAAAGCAAGAAGAATGTACATAGAAAGCTCCTATGGTAGCGTTCTGTTTTACTTTCACATTGTTCTATAAAGATGTCCCTTTTTTCATACATGTACACCAACTTTCCCTACGGTTAAGTTAAATATACTAGATACATACAGTGGAGAAGACGTTATTGTTTCCCGTTTAAACGCAAACGAAACGCAAACACAGTGCGCTTTAATGTGAAAAAGGACGTTTTTTAAACAATTCTGACTATTCACGTCAATTTGAGTGGCAAACAGTTTGAAGCCCGATCAGACGCCGGGTAACCCGGCCTCTGATCTGGCTCCAAACTGTTTGAAAAAGAATGGATGAATGAATGAATGAATGAATGAATGAATGAATAGATGAACGACTTCATTTAACGAGGGTAGCTCTATTAGTCAGGCGACTAATCTACATGTAACTTATGGCGCTCAAAATGCATTTCATACAAACGCTATGATTAAAAACAAAATATACATGTAACACATTCAATATGAACTAGTACCTTTGAAGAGTACACTTGTTGAATGCAAACAGTGGAGTTTATTGGGACATAATAACTTATCCAATGTATACATGTAGCTCTATGTGCGCACCAAGTTTGGCTTTTGTTCCAACAAGGAAGTGGAATTTGAGAACCTCTCGTTATACAAGCATGACCATACTGTCTCGATATATACCTGCGATTGCAAACCTCGGTGTAAAGTGTGTCTAAAGACGACCTCGGTAAGAGAACTTGTATGAATGCAATTGGAATTAAATCCGTAAAAGTGATACAGTGGAACCTGGATATCTTGATTTTGCCTAATTGAACTTATCCGCATGTACAGTGGAGAATATATTATTGCAAACGTACGCAAACGCAAAACACTAAAATGTAGAAAAGTACAACTTTTGGACAATTCTGATAATTCATGTTTATCTTGGTGGCAAACAGTTTGGAGCCTGATCGGCGTCTGATCTGGCTCCAAACTGTTTGCACTGCAAATAATAGTTTTAGCGTAAACGCGTTTATTGGGAAATAATAACGTTTTTCTCCACTGTATTCAGTTGCTAAGACAAGTCAAACGTATCTATATTTCAAAGTTTAAACGTTGCTATGTCATGATTGAGTATTGCTTATGTGGCGAAAACGTTATTTTGTCCCGTTTAAACGCAAACGAAACGCAAACACAATGTACTAAAATGTAGAAAAGGACAGATATTTAACAATTCTGAATGTTGATTTAAACCTGGGTTGCAAAAAGTTCGGAGCCTAATCAGACGCCGAGTTATCCGGTGTCTGATCTGGCTCCAAACTGTTTGCATGGAAAATAATAGATTTAGCGTAAACGCGTTTATAGGGTTCTCCACTATATACGGGTAGGTTTGACTTAAGCGAATTCGAGATAACGAGTGTTGACTGTACAGTGACGACGAGAAATATACAAGCACTAATGTGAACTTATGAAAGTGTTAATGTGATATGTGAAATAAATCCAGTATTTTAATCTATATAAATATAAATACTTCACTGGATGTTTTTGAGCAGATATAGTATTTTATAAAAACGATTTTCAATTTAAAAACACTTATTTTATATACAGTGGAGAATACGTTACATTGTATCCTGCTCCAATAAACGCGTTTACACTAATATTAGTACATGTATTTCCAATGCAAACAGTTTGGAGCCAGATCAGACGCCGGGTACCCGGCGTCTGATCAGGCTCAAAACCGTTTGCCACTTGGGTTAAAAATGTCAGTTTCTACATTTAAGTGCATTATGCGTTTCGTTGGCGTATAAACGGTAACGAATAACGTAATGTGTACTATAGTACAGAAGTAAATACAGGCGTGTTTCTTTGTTAGCTTTTGTTTAAAGTACTTTGTAGATCCGTCTCTTGACGGTTGTTATTTGACAGGTACATGTACTACATGTAATGCTCAAACAGTGAGGATCAATATTAGACGCCGCATAATACATTATATAATCAAGATCCAAACTGTCTGATACATGTACTCATATAAAGTATCTTCAGTAAAAAATCAAAATGCTTTAAATATACATTTGAAACAAATCACAAGCAGACAACCTTTTGTAAGCAAACGAGAAATATAGTATCCATTTGGTGTTGTATTGGCTTCCTTGATTAAACGTTGTTTTTGATCCGCGATAGCGCAGCGTAGCGTAGCGTTTTCGCGGATTCATGTATACCAAATTCGCAAAGTAACACATTTCATACTGCAAAACTGACTACAGCCAAATCTAACAAGAAAATAGTGCTTGCTTTTAGAAGTGATCTATGCTTTGATAGCACTACATGTGGGTTGAAGTAAGTTGTATCTCTTCTAATTAATTTAATATGAGATTTTTCAATGTTTTCCGGAAGGTCAGAATATGTCTTTTGCTTTATTTTTAAGAAAATGTTGAATAGTATTCATTCGCGAAAATCGCTGATGTCCGTTTTACGAAGCATACTCGGTCCTGTCCGTATAGCCAATAGTTTCGACCGACGAGTATAACGGGGAAAGCCGAGCAGCTGTTCGTATTACATTGCGAAAATCGCTGATGTCCGTTTTACGAAGCATACTCGGTCCTGTCCGTATAGCTAATAGTTTCGATCGACAAGCATACGGGGAAAGCCGATCAGTTATAACGGGAAACGTCTAATCTGGTTTCCGGTACTGTAGGATTATGTGCGTGTTAACCGGGAACCAGAACGAGATAGTTTACGTGGGTAAATAAAACATGCCATTTTGCTGAAGTGGAGATTAACCTTAGCAGAAAGAAAAACACGAAGAGGAGATTAGCAAATTGTTATTTGCTCAGAGAGATTGTCGACGGAATTACTTCAAAGTAAGTACGTAGATATTGGTCGTGTTCGAATCATTGAGTTTGTTGACAACGAAAAGTGGGCGGAGCAAATGCGCGAAGATTTACTGATGACAACGATTTTGGCCCGACTCAAATAGAAATTGTGGTCAACGAAAACTTTGTATTAGTGTTTTCTTCTGACATATCAGAGTTATTTAAAAGGGATGATCACCGTACTCGTTGATTTCCGTACAGTTAGCCAGGGATACGGAAAGCTGTATTTATTGTGCGTAATGTACAGTAGTCTTTATAGTAGAGAAGAATAAACGCAAACACAATCACTGACAATGCGGTGGAACGAATTACCCAAAACCCCACAAACCCCACAAACCCCGGAATTACCCAAAACCCCATCAAAAATCAACTGTAGGGGTAGTTTACAGCCACAAACCTTGAAATATCTTTTAATTATGTTATTATAAGGTGATATAAGTTCAGATTATAAAAAAAAAAAAAAAAAAAATTGAAAAAAAAATTGAAAAAAAAAAAGAAAAAAATTTGAAGAAAAAAAATGATTTTTTTTTATATTTTTTTACCCCTATTAGAAAGGGTTAAATCACACGAAAATGGAAGTGATAATGTGGAAATATAAACAGACATTACCTTCGTAGCACATTTTATATGTCCGTGTACATCCCATTCAAACGAGATGTTAATCCACCACAACCCAATTTATTTTCACATCTCGACCACAACGCCCGCTACAACTCTTTATAAATGTTTTGTTAAGCAACACACACTAAAAAATTAAAGACTTTCTTCACCGGTAACATTTGACAATCTTTGAAAAGTGGCGTGATGCTGCAATTTTCGTCCATTTGAGCCGATTCTTGCCTGATCCGCACCGGCCCTAGTTATTCCACCACAAACCTCATTTATTTCCACATCTCGAAAAAAACCTCTAGAAGTCTTTATTAATGTTTTGTCAAGCACCACACACCAAAACATTATTGAATTTCGAATCCTGAACCCTATGACAGTCTTTAACAGCATTTACCATGACAGTGTGTGCATTTTAACTCTTGGAACACTCGTCACGTATATATTTGTTCTTTTGTAAACAGTGCACTTGTTGAAAGTACACTTGACACCAAGTAAAACGGATAGACCCAGATCAAAGGGCCCTAAATATCTCGCGATGTGATTTGGATCTGTTACGATATATCGTTCATAGTCTCGTGATTTTTTTACAGAGTCTAGACTAGACAGCGAGAGAGAGAGAGAAGAGATATAATAGAGAGAGGGTCCGAGACATAGAAAAAGAGAGATATGACAAAGGTAAGAAAAATATAGCAAAGAGAATGAAGGCTCTTCTTTCTATTTGCTATTTTCTGTCATCCTCGTCATATCTGTCTCTCTGTCTTTGCCTTTATTCTCACTCTCTTTTCTCCAGCTCTCTCGCACTCTCTATCTTGCGAAAGAGAAAGAGCGATAGAGAGAGAGACAGACAGACAGAGACATTCAGAACAATGTCAACTCGCGATCCGCAGGATAAGGGTTAATTGCAACTTCAGGTTCACTGATCGTTATCTACATCTAACAACTACCCAGCTGTGTTAATTGGTTTGCAATGAACATTCTCTGATAAGGCTGTGTGAATTGATACCAATTATCACAGTAGGGAACCACTACATATAGGTGTACAGTTTCCAGGGGCGAAACCTCTCATGAAAATATAACCCTCTTCACGAAATGGATTAAATTCAATCGTATACTGAAAAACACAGTAACTCTATAAATTTATGCGTATAAGCCACTTAAAAAAGTGGATTTGAAAAGTGGCGTGATGATGCAATTTTCGTCCCTTTAAGTTGATTCTAGCCTGATCCACACCGGCCTTAGTAATTCCACCACAATCTCTATTTATTTTCACATCTCGGTACAAAAATAAGACTTCTACAAGTCTTTATTAATGTTTGGTCAAGCACCACACACCAAGACATTAATGAATTTCGTATCCGGAACACTGTGGACAGTCTTTGAAAAATAGCATTTTGCTACGATTTCCATCATCCTCTATAATCCGAAACATTAGGTGCCGTGTGTCCTTTGAAAACAGTGCACTTGTTGAAAGTACACTTGACACCAAGTAAAACGTGTAGACCCATTTCAAGGGCCCCTAACTGATGAAAGCGTATGTGTGTGCTCTAGTCACGCATACATTTTTCTGTAAACAGTGTACTTGTTGAAAGTACACTTGTACAAAGAAAATAAAACATATGTCGTAGTAACATCACCGAAGTTCGGAAGGAGATACTTGTCCAGTATAGTACAGGTATCAACTAATTATGCTTGGCCGGCGTCTTCTTCCTCACAAAAATCGCCTATGTGATCAAATGTGCGCTGGAAACCACAATCTCCTGACTACATTCTTTCTATCTATCTATCTATTTGTACTGCCTTAACGCCTTTTTCAAGTATTAGCGGCACGAATCAGATCAGAATCTCATTCAAGAGCTCTCTATTCTAGATCTGCACTATTAGCAGCAAATAGTTCAGAAAACAAGCATAAAAAGCCCCCAAAGTATGGCCTCAAGACGGTACGTAATAATCAGTAATTGGTGACCTATTAACAACAACCGTGCTTTACCGCGACATAGGGCACTGCGCGCCGTGCGATATCACAAATGGCTTTCGCTCTGCGGGATACCAATTGCAATTGTATATTGTACCCGCACACTATATATGCACCCAGCACCTTAAATCACATTGTTTTTACAGGCAAGGTACAAAAGAAAGGGTACCGCAAAAGAGATCAGATTTTATATGAATAGCTTGAATCCAGCTCAGCCGCAGTGTAACTCCTAAGGGCGACATGGGCAATATTTGCAAACAGCTTCGCTCCAGATCAGAAGCCGCGTTGTCGTGGTTTATAGCGACTTGGCTTACAGTTGCACAAGCTTGTATCTAGACCAGCGGAACAGAGACCACGTAACGCGGCGTCTGATTTGGAATATGTTATCAAGTTTAATTAAGATCCGAAATTAAATTTTGCTGCTTCCGACCCGAAATATTTTAAGCATACGACATTTCAGAATGATAAGGTTTGAAACGAAACTGAACTCCAAACTGTTTGCTACTATATTACTTTAGTCATATAACTCGAACATATTCAACAATAGAGACGAGTATATTTGTTATGTGTAAACAATAAACCATTAAAGAATACAAAGTGAAAAAGTCTAGAGTCGACCGATCAGGGTCTGCACTGTCCCATTATTATTATTATTATTATTATTGTTAGTCATTAACAGCAACCCATAAAAGTCATCAATGTAAACGCATTAATTGGAAAAGGAAGAACAAAGTTACATGTGTATTCTACTTTTCTTTCTGCTTTACTTATGTCCCATATACAGCAGTCAAGCGATCAATTTCAGTAACTGCTTAACACTTTGCCTGCTGATCGAGACTTCATGTCGTTTTTGCAAACAGCTTTGATCTAGATCAGAAGCCGCGTAACATGGCGCCTGATCTTGAATCAGTCTGTTGGAAGTGTTTTTAGGTTTCTTTACATACAAAATGTACACATCTAAATTTAAAAAAAATTGCAGACGATAATTTAAAAGCAGACGGTATCACGGCATGATAAGGGCTAATATGGGTTTGGTTATAATATTTTTTTTTTTATCCGAACCCAGTCCAATATTTCACAATTGTGCTTTAGAAAAGGCGATTTAAACAAAGATGTGAAGAAGATTGCTACTATACTTGAAATATATATCGATAATTCTAATTAACCCAATTAAGATATTGGACGTTAACTTGAAAACAAAATGATCAAGTAAGTAGTGTGTTAAAATAATAAATTATCAATCTGGATCAAACCCGTTTATAACTGCCAGGTAAAGCCTGTCGTAAAACACAGGTCTACCATATCGCACATCACAAAGGAATATGACATTACGCAACCGAACACAGAAGCCGCACTAGCCTAATAAAACTCTCCCAGCATGATTTTCTTATTGAACAAACCGATTGTCTATGAAGTGCATATTTGGGAACTGTTCGCCACAGGGATCCCGCCTTAATAAAATCTCAAAGCTACACGTGTTGCTTGAACATGCGTTTTTGACTTCTGCGCCCGCATGCTGCTTTTGTTACAGGTCTACATACATTTTAAGAATAATAATAAAATGGAAAAAAAAGCTCCTGGTTTGGTCGATGACTTCGGAATAACCCTTTCAACATTGGTCACCAGTATTGATGACTATTGCAAACAGTTTAAATATCCAGATCAGGTCTGCGCGTTGTTATCACACATATCTTAAACAGTATCCATGCATATTTTCTAAATGGTCATTTAACCCTTTACTCCATAGCCAGTTTCTAGTATTCTACAGGCTTAACGAAGGTTGAAAGTAAAGCAGAATGCACCTTATAGACACATTCTGCTTTTCTTTCAGCATCTGATAGAACATAGAAAATGCTTCTTATGATACATAATTATCCATGACTGTAGATATTGGAACTATTTTCTTCAGTGTAGGAATATATTAAATGTGTAAAATTGAGTATCTATGGAGTAAATAGTTATAACAAGTTTGACTGTATGAAATTGAGAAAAGTTGGTCAAAAGCTGTTTGAGATTGACTTTGGTACATGTAGAAACATAAGGATTTCGGTGTCCTTAGACCTATAACTGACTCTTTGCATGCTGGGTATATTTCCCGTCTGCAACAAGTGTTTTCTGCTAATTTTCTAAACTTCGAAGTTTCTAAATTTCTCTTCCAAACAATATCAAAGTGTCAAATAATTTTGATCCTGTTCAGATGTCGCATTATGCGGCATCTTACCAGGATCCAAACTCTTTGCAAAAGTCTATATCAAGGTATTTTACTGCTACATGTAACATGCGAATATTAATTCTATACAATGTATATAGATGTTTCATAAACATCAGTTGACAGAACTCGGTCATTGAAATTTCATTCTAAATATTTAATTTTAGAATCATAATAAGCAACATATTCAACCCTAGAAACGAGGGTAGATCTACTAATTATTTAAAAATGGCATACCTGTGAAAAGAAACTATGTCCAATGCAAACAGTGTAGACAGTAAAACTCTCTTTTACGACCACTAAATATTTAATGCAGGTGGTTGCTTTAAGCAAAGCGGAAGTAAAACTCCTTCATTCGTTTTCTGTTTTACTTTCACATTGCTTTAAGCTGTCACCTGTCTATTATTAAAAGAATTGGCCTTCTACATATATTAGTGGTCGCAATAGAGAGGTTTTACTGTAGTCATAAATGGACCAGACTTATTTCGAAAATGGAATTATCTTAAAGGTTACAGCAGGGCTGCCATTTCTCCGGAATTTTCCTAAATCTTCTGATTTTTTTCAAGTACATGATAGCTTAAAGCAGGCTGAAAGTAAAGATGCTCTACTTCCAGCCTGCTTTTAGTAGTCACGTGCCAACAAAACTAGAAATAGGATATGGGGTAAAGGTACGATTCTAGTAGTATCAGTCATGGAAGGTACAAAAAGATTCAGAGGGCAGTGGATAGCAAGCTGGCTGCGAAGCTACGACGTGATTTTATCCATCTGGCAAAGGATGTGGGTTCTAGTATGTTCCATAAAGATGGTGTGCATCTCAATGCTACAGGGGACACTCGAGTGCTGCATGTGAAAAAAAGGTCCTTTTCAGGGCCAAACATTTAACGAGAAAGATATCTGAAAGAGTTTAACCCCCCCCCCCCCCCACACACACACACCTCCATCAACACCCCACCCCCTTCAACAAAAAGGGCATGAAACTAACAAAAGAGCCTTTTTTCCAATTTCATAATAATAAGCGTATAGCATGTGTATATAAATCAGTACAAACAGATAGTAGGACAATGACCCATTGGGACAATCCCCTCCCCTTTTCAGGGCTGCCATTTCTCCGGATTGTTCCTAAATCTTCGGATTTTTTTTCTAGTATATGATGGCTTAAAGCAGGCTGAAAGGAAAGCAGAATGTGCCTTAACCTTAAGCAGTCACGTGTCAACAAAACTAGAAACAGGCGATGGGGAAAAGGTACGATTTGTAAAATCGCCCTTGAAAAATGCAAATTTTGAAAACTTAGGATTTTTTATGTCAAGTTATGGCAGCCCTGCCTTTCCTAGGCATGATCATGTATTCTAACAATATACTTAAGCATTTAATGCAATATAAAACTAACAGTGTAGAAATTGTGTCACGCCAGTATTTCAGTTATGTGTGCAAACAAATTTGAACATAAACAGGACGCCATTTCTCCGGATTTTTCCTACATCTCCGGAATTTTTTCTTGTACATAGAAGCTTAAAGCATGCTTAGAGTAAAGCAGATTGCGCCTTAAGGCACATTCTGCTTTAGATCAAGCCTGCTTTAAGCAGCCACGTGTAAAAAAAAACTAGACACAGACGATAAGGTAAATATACGATTCGTAAAATCGCACTTGAAAAATGCAAATTTGGAAATCTTAGGATTTTTCATGTCAAATTATGGCAGCCCTGCATACATTGTATTTAAAGATAATAATTATTGCTTGATCTTGAAAATGTCTGGTTGTGTCCTATATTGCTATATATTTCCTATAAAGCCTAAGAGAGCTGAACACGTTAATAACTAACCAAAACGAGAGCACTGCAAGCGGTACATTATACGCCCACTGACAAAGAAATCAAAATCTATTCTAATTTGGAGACACTTAGAGATCTGAGCGTAAACGCAATTAGCAATAAAATGTGAAAATCACAGTTCATTGCAGACGTCGACAATTCGCTTCATAAAGTGTCCGGCGATTTGGAACCTGATCAAACGCCGAGTGACTCGGTGTCTCATCTTGATCCAAACTGTCTACGCTTGGCACGTTCAAACGGACCACAAGCCCATATTTTGAGAAAGGATAAGGATTTCCCATGCAACAAGAACGCACATTTTACAGGTGGGCGTATAAAAAAGCGTGTTCCGGCTCAAACACCATGGTTTTTGACATTTGACCCTAATCCAAACTGTTTTCAATTGTAAACCACAGGGAGGTGGTAGCATTATTATTTAAGGTATATTAATTACCTTACGCTTAGCTATATATGTATATATACACAACATTAAAATATGTTTAGACATGTCTACAGCCTGCAAATGAGAGCATTGCGACGACATGTACAGACAGTGTGGATCCAGAGATAACACCAAGTGACTTCCATCTGAAAAGTATCTGCACACCATCCAAAAGGTTATTAATGACATACAGTCACCAGTTCCAAGCACATAAATACCAGCAAAATTTACAATCTGAAAGTCCAAATCAAACACCCGGTAAATCGGCAGATTGGAGGTAAAGCATAGTTCTAATCTTCTTCAAGGCGCATTCTGCTATACTTTCAACGGTATATGTGGAAAAAAGGGAAGAAATTTACTGACCAGTTACAACCAAGTATATATGTGTATGAACGGAATAGGCAGGTGTTATTGCAGTCAGTTTAGAACCTGATCATTTCCAAAGCAGCTTTAATGACTGTTCCATTACTGTTTGCAAAACCACATATAATACTGTCTCTATTGTTGAATATGTTCGAGTTATATGACTAAAGTAATATAGTAGCAAACAGTTTGGATTTCAGTTTTGTTTCAATCCTTATCATGAAATGTTGTATGCTTAAAATATTTCGTCTTCGGAAGCAGCAATACTTAATTTCGGATCTTAATTAAACTTGATAACATTTTCCAAATCAGACGCAGCGTGGTCTCTGGTCCGCTGGTCTAGAAACAAGCCTGTGCAACTATTAGCCAAGTCGCTATAAGCCACGACAACGCGGCGTCTGATCTGGAGCCAAGCTGTTTGCAAATATTGCCCATGTCGCCCTTAGGACGGTAAGCGTTACGTTACACTGCGGCTGATCTGGATACAAGCTATTCATTTAAAATCTTATTTCTTATGTACCTCGCCTGTAAAAACCTTGTGCTTTATGGTGCTGGGTGCATATATGGTATGCGGGGACAATATACACTGCGATTGGTATCCCGCAGAGCGAAAGCCATTTATGATAGCACTGCTTATGTAACGGCGCACAGATAGTGCAGACCTAAAATAGAGGGCTCTTGAATGAGATTCTGATCTGATTCTACACTGTTCTATTCAGATAAATGCACTAAAATAATATTATGACATAGACGAGTCTACCTCGCTCAAAGTCATACGAAAATATGGTAAAGGATGTAATAAGGCAGCTAAGTGGGGAGAATCCGAGATTGTGGTTTCCAGTGCACATTTGTTCACATAGGCGATTTTTGTGAGTAAGAAGACAGAGGACGAAGTCGGCCAAGCATAATTAGTTGATACTTGCAACAATCATTTCAAAAGGGTACTTGAACACACACATATATATATCGGTAGTTCTCACAAAATAAGGGTGTTTGTTTTTTGTGACATAGGTGTCAAAGCTGAATCTAGACGGTTTGCGAATATTAACCATTGCATGCACGTGAGCACTAGTTCAAGAAAATATTTACAGCATTAGAGAAGCTAAACACAGCGCCCAACGCATCTTCATTATCATGTGCAGTCAGTGTTGCTCCGAATCACACATCGAGTAATTTGAAGGGCTGTAAATTGCTTCAAACAATTGTCGTCTCTTGTTTTTATTTCTCAATTTAAACTTGTCCAAATCGCCTCATTAACACCAGTTTCCAATTAATGCGTGTATATTGATGACTGTTATGGGTTGCTGTCAATAACTAACAGTGCAGATCCTGATCGGTCGACTCTAGACATTTTCGCTTTGTATACTTTAATGGTTTATTGTTTGCAAAAACACATATATATTGTCTCTATTGTTGAATATGTTCGAGTTATATGACTATAAAGTAATATAGTAGCAAACAGTTTGGATTTCTGTTCTGTTTTAATCCTTATCATTCTGAAGTGTAGAATGCTTAAAATATTTCGTCTTCGGAAGCAGCAACATTTAATTTCGGATCTTAATTAAACTTGATAACATATTCCAAATCAGACGCAGCGTTACGTGGTCTCTGGTCCGCTGGTCTAGATACAACTTTCAAGCCTGTGCAATTGTTAGCCAAGTCGCTATAAGCCACGACAACGCGGCGTCTTATCTGGAGCCAAGCTGTTTGCAAATATTGCCCATGTCGCCCTTAGGACGGTAAGGGTTAAAGGCCTATATTTGGCTCAGCATGATGTCTTTTGGACGGTATATTCTTGTGGTAGATACACAATCGATACATCATATCATATTACCCAGAGGCACCTAGGGCATCATGGGTACTAGGTATTAATACAGGTAGATAAGGGATCTAGCTGATCCATTTCAACACTGTGATGTTGTTGTTTACATATAACGATAAAAATAGGCCTTCACAAAAAAACCAACAGTTTGCATCTAGATCAATTCCTTTAATTGTCACATTGTCAAGTAATGAAACTTTTTTCTACACTTTTTAACATCTGTATTTTGTCAACTAAAAACTGTCGTATAAGATATATGTATAAAAAAAATTCTAGAAGATTAACCCTTGTTTTGAACATAGGTGACAACTTAAAGCAGGTTGATAGTAAAGTAAGCTGTATTTTACATTCATCCTGCTTTAAGCTATCATAGGACCAATAATCTATTTCGTATACATATGTAGTACTTAATTCTTTGTTTGAATACAAGTGACCACTTATAGCAGATTGAAAGTAGAACAGAATGAGCTCTACTTTCAGTCTGCTTTAAGCTACCATCTGCGAGGCTAAACACTTTATTTAAAGTAGTGCATAGTGTGATTTACTTTCAGCCTGCTTTCAGCAATGATAAAGAATATAATTCATTTTGTACGGTACTGCTTTTTTCTTCAGTGTGGGAATAAAGTAAAGGCTTAAAAGGTTGTATTTATTGAGTAATGGGTTTAATCCACGAGGGAAAGAGATTTCCATTGTCACAACTGTTTCTTATAAGCACTAAATGTTCACATCTGCACTAAAACAATACACATTATTTTGTCACAACGAGGCACCTATCCAATGTTTTATTTCCACTTTGTTATGTATTATAAGACCCAAAATTACAGAATAATAAAATAAAATCAATTTCATCAATTTTTAATCTACAGACAATATCACCTTGTGTGCTTAACCCTCACTTTGCGGTAATATCTTCTACTTTTTAATTGTCGTCTGCAAACAATATTTAAATAAGATTTGTACATATTTCAATAAAAAAGTCTCAGTGATAACTATTAACCAGTTTGGATACAGTTCAGATGCGACATTATGCAGCATCAGATCTGGATCCAAACTGTTTGAAAAAATAACAGTCAACTCGCGATCCACAGCATAAGGGTTAAATGCACAGCTATCATTAGCCCCCATATCGATCTACATCTATCAATTATTACCCTGCTGTGATAATTTGTTTGTAATAAACATACCCTGATAAGGGCAATCTAATCACCAAGTATCAAGCTGTGTTGTGCTTTATGATGCTGGACTGAACTGTTCAAGCATCTCCTTCCGAACTTCGGTGATGTTACTACGACATATGTTTTATTTTCTTTGTACAAGTGTACTTTCAACAAGTACACTGTTTACAGAAATATGTATGCGTGACTAGTGCACACACTTACGCTTACATCATGTAGGGACCCCTTTGAATTGGGTCTACACGTTTTACTTGGTGTCAATAGGTGTACTTTCAACAAGTGCACTGTTTTCAAAGGACACACGGCACCTAATGATTTCGAATTATAGAGGATGATGGGAATCGTAGCAAATGCTATTTTTCAAAAGCTGTCCTAATGTTCCGGATACGAAATGCATTAATGTTTTGGTGTGCGGTGCTTGACCAAACATTAATAAAGACTTGTAGAAGGTGTTTTTTATCGAGATGTGAAAATAGATAGAGACTGTGGCGGAATAACTATGGCCGGTGCGGATCAGGCTAGAATCAATTCAAATGGACGAAATTTGCATCATCACGCCACTTTTCAAATCCGCTTTTTTTTAAAGTGGCTTATACGCATAAATTTATAGAGTTACTGTGTTTTTCAGTATACGATTGAATTTAATCCATTTCGTGAAGAGGGTTATATTTTCATGAGAGGTTTCGCCCCTGGAAACTGTACACCTATATGTAGTGGTTCCCTACTGTGATAATTGGTATCAATACACACAGCCTTATCAGAGAATGTTCATTGCAAACCAATTAACACAGCTGGGTAGTTGTTAGATGTAGATAACGATCAGTGAACCTGAAGTTGCAATTAACCCTTATCCTGCGGATCGCGAGTTGACATTGTTCTGAATTTCTCTGTCTCTCTCTCTCTCTCTCTATCGCTCTCTCGCTCTTTCTCTTTCGCAAGGTAGAGAGTGCGAGAGAGCTGGAGAAAAGAGAGTGAGAATAAAGGCAAAGACAGAGAGACAGAGATATGACGAGGATGACAGAAAATAGCAAAAAGAAAGAAGAGCCTTCATTCTCTTTGCTATATTTCTCTTACCTTTGTCATATCTCTCTTTTTCTATGTCTCGGACCCTCTCTCTATTATATCTCTTCTCTCTCGCTGTCTAGACTCTGTAAAAAGTTCACGAGACTATGAACGATATATCACAACAGATCCAAACCACATCGCGAAATATTTAGGGCCCTTTGATCTGGGTCTACCCGTTTTACTTGGTGTCAAGTGTACTTTCAACAAGTACACTGTTTACAAAGGACAAATATATACGTGACGAGTGTTCCAAGAGTTAAAATGCACACACTGTCATGGTAAATGCTATTAAAGACTGTCATAGGGTTCAGGATTCGAAATTCAATAATGTTTTGGTGTGTGGTGCTTGACAAAACATTAATAAAGACTTCTAGAGGTTTTTTTCGAGATGTGGAAATAAATGAGGTTTGTGGTGGAATAACTAGGGCCGGTGCGGATCAGACAAGAATCGGCTCAAATGGACGAAAATTGCAGCATCACGCCACTTTTCAAAGATTGTCAAATGTTACCGGTGAAGAAAGTCTTTAATTTTTTAGTGTGTGTTGCTTAACAAAACATTTATAAAGAGTTGTAGCGGGCTTTGTGGTCGAGATGTGAAAATAAATGGGGTTGTGGTGGATTAACATCTCGTTTGAATGGGATGTACACGGACATATAAAATGTGCTACGAAGGTAATGTCTGTTTATATTTCCACATTATCACTTCCATTTTCGTGTGATTTAACCCTTTCTAATAGGGGTAAAAAAATAAAAAAAAATAAATCTTTTTTTTTTTCAATTTTTTTCTTTTTTTTTTTTCAATTTTTTTTTCAATTTTTTTTTTTTTTTTTTTTTTTTATAATCTGAACTTATATCACCTTATAATAACATAATTAAAAGACATTTCAAGGTTTGTGGCTGTAAACTACCCCTACAGTTGATTTTTGATGGGGTTTTGGGTAATTCCGGGGTTTGTGGGGTTTGTGGGGTTTTGGGTAATTCGTTCCACCCCTGACAATGCACTAAACTGTAGATGATTTATTTTATCTATTTAATCTGGTTCAGGTTGGCAAACAGATTGGAGCCTAATCAGACGTCAGGTTACCCGGCGTCTGTTCTGGCTCCAACCTGTTTGCAATGGACATAATAGTTTTTAGCATTTTATAGGATTCTACGACGTTCTATATTCAGATTCAGATTCATAAACACGTTTATTGAGAATGAATAACATATCAGTAAAATTAGCGCAGCTGTCTCTTGCTGCACGAGGATCATGCTGAATATCTCAAGTTTGAAAGTGTGCAACTATATAGATCCGATGTTACCTTGCTTACCTTTTTACCATTATTAACTATATTGTTCTAAAAATAACTTTGACAGGTCAGAAACATCGAACAATACTTCCGGACGAAAGGAAATGAATAAAACACCCTTTAAAAACAGTCGTAATGCCCCCAATTTTTATAAAGGCAGTGGCTAGACGTCCGGAACCGGACAGCTAGCCAACCGTCACAGGACGGGCTAGACGTCCGGAATAAATTTCTTTCAGGAAATATACTGCTTTATATGTGGGTTAGTGCCTGGGTATATTTAAAACAAGTTGAAACAAAACTAAATGCATTTAATTTTCCATAAAACAACAGAGAGCAATAACAAATCACATTTATATAAAGGAATTAAATTACCTTCACTTAAAGGGACTCGCAACCGGATGGTGTACTTGTCAAAATAAAATAAAATACTCAAATAAAAGCAAATGTGTGGCATTATTTGGCTTCTGACATTAAAAAAATATGATCAGTCCAAAAAAAGTCTCAAGAATCGTCACCGAATCTTAGATTTTTAGATATTATCCATCGTTTTTCTATACCGACTAGTAGACGGTATAGTTGTTGTTGTTGTTTCTCTACACGGGCTCGGACATAAACACGAGCCGAATTACGAAGTTGTATGCACTTTCGCTCGCTACACATTGAAATACGTTAAATCGATCCGAGATAAACGGATAGTTCTGTGGTCCATTGGTCTAAGCGGTTTCCCCTATTTTGCCTTCTGTCCGCCAATGCCAGGCCCCGGGTTCGAATCCCACCAGAGACCAATATTTTTTTTTATTGAAATACATTATTTTAAACAGAATTTCTTATCCTACTACTAAAACTTTCACAATTTTCTTATTCGTTTATTTAAATTCGAAAATATCAACATATAGAAACGCACTGTTTAACTGTTTCAATTCTTGTGGGTCTTGTCATCGTTTCGACATCCCTGTTAATGCCGCTATTTTACTACGAAAACGACTGAAGATAGTTTTGTTAGGTTGTTTACATTTTGACAAGTAGCGGGAACTAACGGTGCTTCCGGTTTTTTCGGCATGTAAAATTTTGACTCGTTCAAATTAGGTACGAAATCGTCGAAGCTTTATATTAAGAAATGTTTGCAGTTTGACAGATGATTGAACAATAAAACACGTTATAACACTGTTATTCATACTTTAATTTTATAATTCGAATAAATATTTGAACCACCCCTCGATACTTTCAACACAAATAAACCTTTTTGGGCCGAAGCTTTCGTACTTTGAAGGCCGAATAATATAAAGAAGAAACAAACAGGTGCCCGTGAATCTGAACGCCTCCAAACTCGTTGTCGATAATAGTGAAATGCAAAACATTGTAGAAAATGTGTCGTTGATGTTGACACACGCGGAGAACTTCAGCCGTTTTAATTTGCACTCTAATTACACTGCCCAAAAGATCCACTCGCCCTTAAGGTCGAGTATATATTTGAAAGCACTCGCCCGACTTCAAAACCTACTCGCATTGGCGAGCGGGCAAGTGGAATTTGACACCCCTGTATATGCTCTGACGAAAATCTATTCCGGACGTCTAGCTTACCCTCACAGGGCAGGCTAGCCCTCCGGAACCGGACGGCTATAGCCACTTCCTTTTATAAACGCATATAATGCCATGCGGTCTGGATCCATTCGATTAATTGAGGTCTTCATGTTTGTTTTATCTAGTGACACAAATCACATGGTATAAACATGGTCACGTGACTAAATCATCGCTCGATTTTAGGGTTTGTTAACATTTTGTCAACGGAAAACATCAAGTTAGTGGTGATTCGAATAGAACTTGTTGACAACTATTCCAACTAACGCGAGTGTTTACACCCCAGAGGCCACACATTTTCTCCAATCTTTCTCAAACTTGCTCAGGTTGTATATTACCATAAGAATTTAGATGAGTTTAATTATGGTTGTAATCAGATCAATAGGTCAAGAGTTATCTACCTTTAAATTGCTGAAAATGATATATTTAACACTGTGTTTTCACTCCAGAGGCCACAATATCTACTCAAGCTTTCTTAAACTTGCTCAGATTGTATATGAACATACAAGTTCAAATAAAGGTGATTATGGTCGAAATCAGACAAATAGGTCAAGAGTTATCTACCTTTGAATTGCTGAAAATGCCGTATCTAACAGCATTTACACTGTTTCAACTACAGTTTTGAACAGATTTTGATTATTCTTGCACACAATGTATATAGCTATAGGTTCTCAAAGGAGTGCAATTATTGTTTAAAACTTATTGTGACAATAGTTATCTGCCCTTGATATACTTTGAAATGCTAAAAAAGGCTTCATTTCAGTATTGTTTAGTGTCTAGTTATCAGCCCTTGATGTACTCTACTATACTAGAATTATGAGGTTGTATTCCAAAATGGTTTACATGCTATACTGCAAATTTGAATAGATCTAGATGAAAACGGGTGAAACAGAAAGGTAAAGCTATCAGGCTTCAGTACAAAAGGTGAGCGATATCAGGGCCTTCAGGCCCTCTTGTTCTATATTTAGAATCAATGTATTATAAATGGAATCTGTCTCAACCTTACTCACCATAATAAAATATCTGTCTTGTCCAACCATAATTGATTGTTTATCAAGGTGGCTTGCCTAAGGACTGCCTTTGGAGACCTCTGATCTGGAGCAACACTGTTTGCATAGTCATGTGTACCTTCAGAGGTGCACTGTTTGTAAACGACGAGTAAACAAATACTCATTACTAGTCCTGATTGGATGTAAATGAGTGTCTATCCATTTTTCCTAATTTGTTGATATTGCTTTGGTTAGCTCTGATTAGCTGTAACTTTTGTTTCATAACCCCATGAAAAAAATAATTCAGGCCGCGCCTTGTCAGGACTACTTTCTCTTAGTCCAACAGTTACTGCTCTCCAAGAGCGCTGCATGAAGCAGGACGCCGAATGATGTCATTGACTTTACTACAAAACAATGTCGCGTTTTGGCGGAAAATATATATGGCGAAGGGACTACAACCTACGTTTTAAAGTGTTAAATAATGAACACTCGTGTCAGATTCTCTATTTAACCCTCTTAAAGCGACTCGCAACCAGATGGTGCATTAAAAATAGTAATTTGTAAATATGTGTCAAACGCTTATATAAATGGTAAAGAATTAGTTTAGGATAAGAAATTCTGTTTAAAAAAATGTATTTCAATAAAAAAAAATATTGGTCTCTAGTGGGATTCGAACCCGGGGCCCGGCATTGGCAGACAGAAGGCTAAATAGGGGAAACCGCTTAGACCAATGGACCACAGAACTATCCGTTTTATCTCGGATCGATTTAACGTATTTCAATGACACTGTAGCGATTGAAAGTGCATACAACTTCGTAATTCGGCTCGTGTTTATGTCTGAGCCAGTGTAGAGAAGCAACAACAACAACTATAACGTCTACTAGTCGGTATAGAAAAACAATGGAAAATATCTAAAAATCTAAGATTCGGTGACGATTCTTGAGACTTTTTTTGGACTGATCATATTTTTTTAATGTCAGAAGCCAAATAATGCCACAAATTTGCTTTTATTTGAGTATTTTATTTTATTTTGACAAGTACACCATCCGGTTGCGAGTCCCTTTAAATTCAGTAGTGATATTAAATTATGAGGAATAATTGGGAACATTTATTGTATTCATGGAGGTATGAAAAAAAACCTGGACACACTTTTGTATGAAACCACTTCGCTTTCAATATATTTAAAAGAAGAATTTTTAGAAAACTCAGAACTATACACAGCAAAAATAGAAACTTTACATTGGATTCTAATGTGTATATTTCTGTCTACAAACACAATTTTTCAGAAGGCTTAAGTTAGTGTTATTCGAAACTTTGGATCAATGTCTGCAATTTCTCAACAATGGTGATGAAAAAAAATCCAAAAGCAACGTCGTTATTTGACGTCAAAATGCAAAGGGGTCGATTTTAAAATGATCAGAGATGTGAACGTGTACGCAAGATGTGTTTTATTCATTTTACTGTTTCATTTTAAGTGATCGACTTTTTTTGCATAAAGACAGTTTAGTCATATTAAGATCTGCCCTGTATACGGTCTACTGGTACGGATAGGACGTAAGAGTGTGGTCGTCTCTATGTGACGTCAACGATCTCCGAGTCCGACGATCCCAGACATAACCCGTAGCTCTCAGTCTGTAACGAGTAGTTAGGATATGAATTGTCTATCTTATGCGTCCAAAATGACGCGCAACATCAGTTACTGACGCAACCAAAGTAAGCATGCCAAATGGCCTGATATCTGTGATTTTTAGCTCACCTGAGCTAGCTCAGGGTGAGCTTTTGCAATCCTTGAATGTCCGTCGTCCGTCGTGCGGCGTCAACAATTTCAGTGTTTACACTCTAGAGACCACAATATTAATCCAATCTTTCTCAAACTTTCTCAGATGGTATATTGCCATAAGAGTTCAAATGAGTTCGATTATGGTTAAAATCGGACAAATAGGTCATGAGTTATCTACCTTTGAATTGCCGAAAATGCCATATTTTACAGTGTTTACACTCTAGAGGCCACAATATTTATCCAATCTTTCTAAAACTTGCCCAGATTATATATGACCATAAGAGTTCGGATGAGTTCGATTTTAGTTGAAATCTGACCAAAAGATAAAGAGTTATCTACCTTTGAACTGCTGAAAATCCCATATTTAACAGTGTTTACATTCTAGAGTTCACAATTTTTATCCAACCTATCTCAAACTTGCTCAGATTGTATATTACCATAAGAGTTCAGATGAGTTTGATTATGGTTGAAATCAGACTAATAGGTGGAGAGTTATCTACCTTTGAATTGCTGAAAATGCCATATTTAAGGTGGTTCGACAGCAGGCGGGCCCCATTTCGAGTTCCGGAAATGCTGATGACTTTCACCTGATCTTTGCGGCACGTGCTTATAGTAGAAAATGTAGATAAAGAAAAGTTTGAACTGCTTCAGTGTCTTCTCTGTTAGCGCAGTTGATACGGTGATTGACTTGCAATCCAAATGTTCTAGGTTCGATTCCCACTCGCTTCAAAACTTTTTTTTTAACAAATTCTCCGATTTTAGTGACTAGTCAATCCATAACGCAGTGATCAAAGGACAGGCTATGTTAAGCCATGTAATAATGAATAATATCAGATGCAAATATAGTCATGTGACAGCTAAATTTGTGAGGATTATAGCCTATATGACAGATGGCAGCTTAACAAAGGACAAAGGTAATGCTAAAAGATAGATCCTAAAGGAGCTTTTATGCATTACTTTTGTTATGCATTAAACAGCCACTTGCCTTTAAAGATCTACAGGCTACCGTATTCAATGGTCCCTTATTAAAGGTTTGACTTAAGGTATTATTTAGAGCTGACGGCATTTTAAAGTTGAACTCAAGGGAGGTTACTCGTTTTGTGTTAACATTTTGTCAGAATTTCAGGAAAGCATGTATAAAATGCAAATTCCACTGTAGATTTTCATTAAATTTGTGTGACTAGTAGAATTAAGTTATATCTATCTAATAAGAGTAAAATTAGTGTATGTTAAACAGCTAGATTTTTTGTAATTTGAGATTTTCAGAATTTGACTTTTTTAAAATATTGATATTTCCAGAAAATATGTTATGAAATACTTTTGTGTGCCCACTATCTTGTAGTCTATGTACAGTTTACTTGAATGTACAGAAATTATTGAGTTATATCATTTTATAAAGAAATTATTCCTGTTTATTAAAAAAGGAGCTTTTCTCGACAAAAGGTCCTCTCAGAAAAAAACGGCACTGTAACTTTTTTTTATATTAACGATTTTTCACTCTCCATATGGTATATTTCAATTTAATCAAGGTTTCAAAGAATTCTGACACAGAATAAGCTGACCCGCGAACCACCTTAAGGGTGTTTACTCTAGAGGCCACAAATTTTATCCAATATTTCTCAAACTTACTCAGATTGTATATTACCATAAGACTTCGGATGAGTTCAATTATGGTTGTAATCAGATCAATAGGTCAATAGTTATCTACCTTTGAATTGCTGAAAATGATATACTTAACAGTGTTTATGCTCTAGAGGCCACAATATTTATCCAAGCTCTCTCAAACTTGCTCAGATTGTATATGACCATAAGAGTGCGAAAAAGGGTGATTATGGTTGAAATTGGACAAATAGATCAAGAGTTATCTACCTTTGAATTGCTGAAAATGCCATATTTTACAGCGTTTACACTATTACAACTACATTGTACAGTTTTCAATGGATTTTGATTATACTTGTACACAAAGTATATAGCTATACGTTCTCGAAGGAGTGCAACTATTGTTGAAATCTAATCATTGTGGCAATAGTTACCTGCCCTTGATGTACTTTGAAATGCTAGAAAAAGGCTTCATTTCAGTATTGTTTAGGCTCTAGTTATCTGCCTTTGATGTACTCTCTTATACTAGAGTAGGTCGACAAATTTGACTGGATTTAGAATAAAACGGGTGAAATTCAAAGGTAAAGCTATCAGGCTTCATTACAAATGGTGAGCGATATCAGGGCCTTCAGGCCCTCTTGTCATAAAACTGTGGCATCTCATTTTTGAAACGCAGGTGTTTACAAGTTTGTTTTTTCGGTGTTTGGCTAAAGTCTGTGTCTGCCGTGCTGCATTAAATAAACTTTCAAAAAACCTGACTAGGTCAACTCGCCGTCAGTGTTAAATACTGGAAGTGGAAAGCGTGCTACGTTGTGCACAGTACAAATTAGCGAGAGTGTGGCTCTTTATGGTCTTTATCGATAACTCAATTGTGAAATGTGCGTATATTTTATGACACGTATAGTACCTCATTTAAACATCGCTTAAACCGGCTCTAAAGTATGTAAAGTTTCTATTTATGTTAAGTTAAGTAAATTAAATGAAAACAAGATTTGTTTGCAAAACGCTATGCCCCCTTATGTGACAGGTCTCTTAAAAACCGTGACCTTTGTCTGACATTACCCAACTTGTACTCAAGCTCAAAAGCCTTCTCAGTTGAGTACACATGCAGGTACATGTAATCAACAAATTACAGAATAAAAATAATAGATCTATCTTAAAATATTCTCATCATTCATGAAAGAATTAAATGCAATTCAACTGCCTTTTAAAGATGGAATTTGACACTGGCTACATTTCAAATTCTTTACCCCTGTGAATCGAGCAGTAGATCCATCTCGGTGCAAAATGTACCTTAAATTGAATTCTGCTTAATCATTTGATGTATACCCCTCTGTAACCAGGACTAAACAATACTTATTGATGGAACAAAAATAGCTGACAACTTACAGCACAGTGAAACAATTAAAAGCAGAAAACATATTTAAATGCTCTCTGCTTTACTTTCATCTTTCTTTAAGTGACCACCTGCCTTATACAATAAATGATTACTGTAGCCTCAGTTGTGGCTACAGAGTGGTTTACAGAATTGCAAAACCTCATCCTTGGCAACTCTCAAGACCTTCCATCTTTGATTTATATTGGTTGTTTATTGTGAAAACTTACACATATTTTTTAACTACATGTATTTCAACAGGGGAAATGGTAACATGGTATGGATGGATCCCATGGATGAGTCAGATTGTATGGCACCACAGCACTAAATGGGTCATTTAGCAGTAAGCACCGATGGATGATGAGGGATGAAGAGATGAAGATGATTTCAGGACAGCTGATTTCATCTAATCTCATTGATTGTGATGAAGGGCATGGTAACATCACACTAACATGGTACCAGACCTTTCAAGGGGAATTCAACAGCCATACAATAAGGTAAATTATTGCTTCTTTC
This sequence comes from Gari tellinella, assembly GCA_922989275.2. Lineage (NCBI taxonomy): Eukaryota > Metazoa > Mollusca > Bivalvia > Cardiida > Psammobiidae > Gari > Gari tellinella. The sequence goes on from OV277871.1 coordinate 31,271,657, forward strand.
TTTAAAAAACTACGTAAATTTAGAAAAAGTTAAAACTTATACACCAGTCAGCTGAGGTTAGCCTTTGTTAGCTGCTAGCTCAGGGTGAGCTTTTGCAATCCTTGAATGTCCGGCATCCATCATCCATCATGTGTCGTCCGTCATCCGTCGTCCGTCGTCAACTATTTTAGTGTTTACACTCGAGAGGCCACAATATTTATCCAATCTTTCTCAAACTTGCTCAGATGGTATATTGCCATAAGAGTTCGGATGAGTTTGGTTATGGTTGGAATCGGACTAACAGATCATGAGTTATCTACCTTTGAACTGCTGAAAATGCCATATTTAACAGTGTTTACACTCTAGAGGCCACAGTTTTTATCAAATCTATCGTAAACTTGCCCAGATTGTATATGACCATAAGAGTTCGGATGAGTTTGATTTTTGTTGAAATCGGACAAAAAGACCAAGAGTTAACGACCTTTGAATTGCTGAAAATGCAATATTTAACAGTGTTTACACTCTAGAGGCCACAGTATTTATCCAATCTTTCTAAAACTTGCCCATATTGTATATGACCATAAGAGTCCAGATGAGTGCGATTTTGGTTGAAATCCGATGAATAGATCAAGAGTTATCTACCTTTGAATTGCTGAAAATGCCATATTTAACAGTGTTTACATTCTAGAGTTCAAACATTTTATCCAATCTATCTCAAATTTTCTCAGATTGTAGATGACTATAAGAGTTCAGATCAGTTTGATTATGGTTGAAATCAGACGTATAGGACGAGAGTTATCTACCTTTGAATTGCTGAAAATGCCATATTTAACGATGTTTACACTCTTGATGCCACAAATTTTATCTAATCTTTCTCAAACGTACTCAGATTGTATATTACTATAAGACTTCAGATGAGTTCAATTATTGTTGTAATCGGATCAATAGGTCAATAGTTATCTACCTTTGAATTGCTGAAAATGATATATTTGTGTTTATGCTCTAGAGGCCACAATATTTATCCAAGCTCTCTCAAACTTGCCCAGATTGTATATGACCATAGAAGTTCGAAAAAGGGTGATTATGGTTGGAATCAGACAAATAGATCAAGAGATATGTACCTTTGAATTGCTGACAATGCCATATTTTACAGCGTTTACACTCTTGCAACTAGAGTTTTCAATGGATTTTGATTATACTTGTACACAAAGGATGTAGCTATACGTTCTCGAAGGAGTGCAATTATTGTTGAAATGTAATCATTGTGGCAATAGTTACCTGACCTTGATATACTTTGAAATGCTAGAAAAAGGTTTCATTTCAGTATTGTTTAGGCTCTAGTTATATGCCTTTGATGTACTCTACTATACTACAGTAGGTCGACAAACTTGATTGGATTTAGAATAAAACGGGTGAAATTCAAAGGTAAAGCTATCAGGCATCATTACAAATGGTGAGCGATATCAGGGCCTTCAGGCCCTCTTGTTGAAATTGCAACATGGTGAAAAAACATGCTACTCATCTGGAACAGTTTTGATACAGATAAGGCACCACTTATGCGGGGCCTGATCTCGATCTACTCTGTTTGACACTCAGATTCTTATTCTGTTAGGTAAAATAGATTTTTAATTTATCATACAATACTGAGCATGTAGCTATTTTGTGTAGACTATGTGTAATAGATAATACATGTTAAGGGCTGTACCTTCAAGTACTTGAACCAGATACAAACTACCTTGGCAAACAGTGTAGACCCACATGCAAAATATGAAGTATCTATCAAATGTAGTTGCAAAGTCGTGGCCTGTGTCAAGTTCATCCTATTTGACCTTTAGTTGACATCTACATGGCCTTGATATTTGTCTGTTTAACCAAAGTTGTACTGTTCTCAAGAGATTCTTAAGTGCACATGCCAAAATGAAGTCTCTATCACATGTAGTCACAAAGTTAAGGACTTATGGCCAATGTTACATTTTGCGTATTTGGCCTTTAAAAGCTGAGTCTCCTTAAAATGCAAAATAGTTTCGTATGTTATGTTATAATTTAGAGAGCCTACAAAGTACAGTATATAGTAAATAATTGAATGAAAACATTTAAAAGACAAGTTAAAGGCAATGACTATGTGTTTGGGTCTTTAGATTGAAAAATAATAAGACAGTAATGTGTACAGTCCTGACACTAACAGTATAATTATTTTCATTTCAGTCCATGAAATCCGATATATAATTACGAGTCAGGGCTCCACATAAGTTGGAGTAATGAGACCAAATGCAGCTTTTCTTCACGTTAGCACCAACGCCTATGGTGTTACCACTCATTAGAATTGTCTTGAAAACAGGATTCTAATAAGTAGTCACACAACTGGGTTTAATGTAGACATAAAGAATTTTACTTTTCAGTTATCTGAAACCCTGTATGAGTAGAACTACGTCAACATTAATTTATAATCATTCTATTTTAGAACTTTAACTCCATTGATTGAATACATATACCAGACATGCTGAAAAATTCATGGGAAAGTACAAATAAGCCACAACCATGCCTTATTGATCACATGTTTCCATAACGCCAAATAAAACTTAACATTGCCTCCAAAATTCAGCTTACGCTTTATAAAGAATAGTTGAAGAATCTTCAACATAATCTCCTGCTTTTGCACAAGTAACTTTGCTAAAGCAGGAACTTGTGAGAGACTACTAGTGTCAATTTGTGGAATAAAATCTAGTATTTGGTCAATATGTTAAGTGGTACAAAAATTATAAAAGAAAAAAACAACACAAAAGTCCTGAGATGTTTCAGGCCTGTAGAAAGCCTTATGCATATGATAACAATCAATTATGTTTGTACTATCTATTGCAGAATCATCATAGCCTGTGTGGTGTTTCATAACCAGTGCAATTTTTGGAATGTTTCCCTGCCTGAAGTGGTAAACAATGTAGGACGAGCAGTAAACATGACATCCAGCAGTTTCCTATCCAAGATGGACTTTCATAAACAGAGTCAGAGACTATGATGCAAATTAAAACTGACTTTTTTCAAGGGCAAACAACATAATTATGTGCTGAATTTGAGTAATAAATATATGAACTGATTAGAGCGATGGATATGTTCAATTGGATGGAAATTCCATGTCAGCACCAACTCCTATGGTGTGGTTAAACTTATCTTTAGAATTGTCTCTTTGAACCAATTCTAATGAACAGTCGCACCATATGGTTTAATGCAGACATAAAGATTTAAGTTCTTGAAGTACTTCCCTTATGCGGAGCCCTGAATCCATGTTATTTATTTGAAAGAAAATTATGCTGTGATTTTTAACTAATGATTTTAATATAGTTTCTCAAAAAGCTGTTAAATTGAAACGTAAGGTTTACAACTTTATTGTGTTCACTGTTGTTGGTATTTTTAACTGCTGTGTATTATCAGAACTGATGAAATAGGAAAAAAAGCAAATTAAATATAAATTACATATTTTTCCTGTTGTGTTTATAGATAATTCATAATATCTTGATACAGTATAAGTGCGAGTAAATAAAATCAGAATTGAAAGCCCGAGATAACCTTAATTTTAACAATATCATGTTTTATACGCCCACCTCTAAAGGTGGTTGTATATTGGCGCGGCCCTGTCTGTTCGTTTGTTCGTCCGTCAACATTTTGTTTGTCCGGAGATTTCTGGGAAAACTTTTGGAGGGATATTAATGAAACTTCACATAAATGTTATATGCATCAAGATCTAAAGCTGAGTCGAATTTTAGGTTCATTTGAATTTTTGTTACAGAATTATCTGCCCTTGATGTACTCAAATATGCTATAAAAAGCTTATCCGGAGGTTTCTGGGGAAACTATTGGAGGGATATTAATGAAACTTCACACATGTGTTATGTGCATCAATATCAAAAGCTGAGTCAAGTTTGAGGTTCATTCAACTTTTCTTTACAGAGTAATTTGCCCTTGATGTACTCAAATATGCTATAAAGAGCTTGTCCAGAGTTTTCTTGGAAAACTATTTCAAGGATATTAATGAAGAGAGATTTTATGCATCAAGATCTGAAGCTGAGTAAAGTTTGAGATTTATTTGATATTTTATTACAGAGTTGTCTGTCCATGGTGTACTCAAATATGTTATAAAAGGCTTATTTGACAGTGTTAACACACTTAGCAACTACAGTTTTGAATGGATTTTGATTATGTTTGCCCATAGTATAATTATAGAAGTATAAGTTCATGAAAGGGTTAATTATGATTGAAATCGGATCATTGTGCCAAGAGTTATCTGCCCTTGGTGTATTCAGATATGCTAGAAAATGCTCTATTTCAGTATTGTTTATGCTCTCAGAGCTCCTATAAGTGTCTACAAATTAAAATGAAATTTGATAAAACTATATATTTCTTTGCCAGTGGGAGTATAATGTACCGTTTGCGGTGCTCTCATTCTTTTTGTATGCGACATTTCACTCTCTGATGCTTATTTTGAATCTCGATGCCAACAATAGTTTCATTTACAGTAAAGCACATCTATTACAACCACTACATGAGGTCCAATTGTTGGTTTACAGGACAACTTGTCAAGTGGCTGCATTATGCAAGATTATTTAGATGAAAGTAAAGCAGAAAGCTCCTTAGGTGCTTTCTGATTACTTTCGCATTGCTTTACCCCTTTCCTCCATAGCCAAAAGTGCAAATCTCCTATATCCAACAGTGAGTGAACTACATTATGTCAAAACACTGACTGCTTAAAGTAAGATGAAAGTAACTTTTTGCAGGGAGCTCCTGCCAGAGCTTTTTGCTTAACTTTTATCTTGCTTTGAACTACCTCATGTGCATCACTGACATCTCATTACAATAAATTAAATTACTTATACTGCAACATAATGCAAGTTTTGCCCACACAGCATAAATCTATTTCGATTTCATTTTTATGCCCCGCACGACTTAGTCGGGGGCAAATCGTTTTTGATCTGTCTGTTTGTCTGTACACAACTTTTACCTTGGTCGTAACTTTTGAACAACAGTGAATAGAGACTTTATATCTGGTGTGTGTACTGACCTCAAGAAGCTCTTGAGGTCAGTACAACTTGGGTCGTGTCTGGCAAAGGTCAAGGTCATTTAGAGGTAAAATCGGGTGAAATGGGAGATAACCCATCCTATATTATTTCAAGTGAATAGGAAGGGAGATAACTCATCATAGCTGGCCATAACTCTTTGATCATGTGATCATTTCTTAATTTAGAAATAAGTCCTCAATATGCCATTTGACTATAAAATAAAATGAAGTTGAAAATTGATTTTCAGTTCTGATTTTTTTTCTACCATCAATATTTTTCGGCTCTAAATGACCATTGGTGTCGATGGGCCATAAAACACTAATCAATCGATCAAAATCAATATAACATATGATCTTGTTCAGTATCAAACGGCAAGCTCATTCCAAACAAAACAGGCCACACTGAGACTTGTCATTCCTGAGTTATCGCCCTTGTTATATTTACATAAATTTTGTAAAATTTAAATATCTTAAAACTATGAAAGGTAATAACTTCAAACCTTGCATTCTTGTTAAATATCAAATGATAACTAGTTACAACAAGACAGGTTACTGTTTATTTGAAACTTCCAATACTTGTTAAGTATCAAATGGGCAACTAATTACAACAAGGCCGGCAAAGATAGTGTACTTGTTTATACTTACTGATTGCTTTAAGTGCACTTAATAGGTGTAAAATCTTCAATACGTTCAATTAAACTAGATCATTTCACTAATCGCGGATCTCTCAGTGCTTTCAGCACTTTGATTAACAATTACAATGTAGCCTGCCGATCGCGATTTGGCTGGTACAGTGGAGAAAACGTTATTCTTTCCCAATAAACGCGTTTACGCTATAACTATTATTTCCCATGCAAACAGTTTGGAGCCAGATCAGACGCCGGGTAACCCGGCGTCTGTTCAGGCTCCAAACTGTTTGCCACCAAGATAAACATGAACTATCAGAATTGTCAAAACGTTGCACTTTTCTACGTTTTAGTGTTTTGCGTTTGCGTTTCTTTTCGTTTAAACGGGAAAGAATAACGTTTTCTCCACTGTATTTGCAAACGCTTTGATCCAGATCGGTGGCGACCGTCAAATCACGATAGGAGAAGGGTTTACCTTTTTAACTAGGTTGGAACTAAATTCACGTGAACTTGTACAGCGGAGAACATGTTATTCTTTCCTGCTTAAACTCTAAAGAAGCGCAAATGCAGTGCAATAAAAGGTACACAATGACAACATTTTGACATTCCTTAAAATGTATTATCATCTGACTGACAAACAGTTTTGAGCCTGATCAGACGCCGGGTTACCCGGCGTCTGATCTGGCTCCAAACTGTTTGCAATGGAAATAATAGTTTTAGCGTAAACGCGTTTATTGGGAAAGAATAACGTTTCCCAACTGTAACCGTTTAAACTAGTTTTTTTAAACTAAATTCAAGTGAACTTGTAAGGACGATTTGTTTTAGATTCCACCCATGTTATAAGTACAACACAACTGGATTACAGAGAGACGTCGAGACGTCAAGATGAAGAGACTACTCGTCGTATTGGCACTGTTCTTCATGTCAGTTGATGTTCAAGGTTTGTATATTACATTATTATTATTTTTTTTATTATTATACCAGATTTATATAGCGCTCTTTTCACACAGGGGTTGAGCGTTCAAAAGCGCTTTACAATAAATAACATAAATGTACCTACAAATCGAGAAAAGACAACATAACTACAATTAGATCTGAAATAAAACATGAATAAACATATAAGAGACAGTCCCTAAAAACGACGATCAAATTACCCCCATCAATCAGCAATGAACCGACCGGCTAAAGATTGCCGACTGAAATGAATAATGGTATCTAGAGCGCCCATTGCAGGCCGTCGACAAAACACAAATAACTATAATTAGATCTAAAATAAACATGTACAGAAGAATTTGTTTTCTCTCGTTTAAACGAAACAAAATGCAAACGTATGTTACAGTGGAGAAAACGTTATTCTTTCCCAATAAATGCATTTACGCTACAGCTATTATTTCTATTGCAAACAGTTTGGAGCCAGATCAGACCCCGGGTAACCCGGTGTCTGATCAGGCTCCAAACTGTTTGCCACCAAGATAAACATGGTTTATAAAAATTGTCCAAAAGTTGTATTTTTCTACGTTTTAGTGCTTTGCGATTGCGTTTCGTTTGCGTTTAAACGGGAAAGAATAACGTATTATCAAATGTACTTATACATGTAGTTTTACTAAATTGCTATTTTCTAAATATGTTAATGATTCTGTTTAATCTGAGTGGCAAACAGTTAGGAGTCTAATCATACGCTGGGTAACTCGTCGTTTGACTAGACTCCAAATTGTTTGCAATGTTATAATTGGTTTTAGCATAAATTCGTTTATTGGGAAAAAGTGAAATAATATCCGCAGTAATTGTTGTCACTTTGTTCAACTCTGTACATGTACATACAGTGGAGAATCTGTTATTCTTTCCCAATAAACTCGTTTACGCTAAAACTATTATTTCCAGTGCAAACAGTTTGGAGCCAGATCAGACGCCGGGTAACCCGGTGTCTGATCAGGCTCCAAACTGTTTGCCACCATGATAAACATGAAATACCAGAATTGTCCAAAAGCTGTTCTTTTCTACGTTTTAGTGCTTTGCGTTTGCGTACGGTTGCGTTTAAACGGGAACGAATAACGTTTTCTCCACTGTACGCCTTTCCCCTCTTTACATTTTCTCCAATAGAAATGCATTGTCTTACCTAGGAAACAATTGGAAAAACTTTCCCAACTTACGCACTTATGTTTACAATGTAGAAAGAACATCTGAATGTCATTTGAAAAATAGAATAAAGCCAAATCCGACGACGGGTTCTGGATGCACATTTCTTTCAATGGACGTAATGAATTTTAGTATAAAACACGTTATTCTCCCCCGTTCAAACGACACGAAGCGCAAACGCAATGAAAGAAATGTAGACAATGTCAACTCTTTGTAAAGGTTTATGATTATTAACGGTCTGAGCTGTAAATAGTTCGGATCATGAAATTGGTTTAAAAGCAAAACGCATTTATTGGACAAGGATAGCGGGCTACGTATGCATACGAATAAACAGGTTTCAATATAGAATGGTCATACATGTAGTATGTTGGTGTACGAATGGCATAGAGATATAGCTACATGTATTATCTGATGTCATTATCTTTTATCCTAATGGTGTATCTCTGTTGAAATATTAGACCGTTCAATAGTACTATCTGTAAGATATTATCACACGCACATATTAGGTTTGGAGATGACTCAAATGGGCTTTGTATGTTTGTCCGCTAATCCTTTTATTGGAATAGAATTATTGTTAACCCATTTGTGCCCACGAAGACGTTATTCTTTCTCAATAAACGCGTTTATTCTAAAACTAATATAATGTAGACGTCGTTATTTTCCCCTGTTCAAACACAAACGCAACGCAAACGTAATAATTATACTTAAATGAAGAAAATGACAGGCTTTTTACAGTTACATCTATCTATTTTAATGTGAGTTGCAAACAGTTGTGAGTCTGATCAGACGTCATGTTAATCGACATTTAATCTAGCTCGATCCGTTTTTAGTATTTTGAGTAATAACGTTAGCGCAGACGCGTTAATTGGGAACGGCTCACGTCTTTTTCCACTGTATAAAGCTGCAGTACAGAGTGATTAATACAGTCTTTATAAACACAAACTTAACCCAGTCTTTATATATGTATACGTTATTTTTCTATGAAGATTCTCATTAAACGCGTTAATTCTGAAACTAATAAATATCAATTGCAAACGAAGGGGAGTCGGTTTATCCGGCGTCTTGCTATACTCCCATTTTTACCACTCAATAAGATATCATTAATACTACATGTATTACATGTTATTATACTGCAAAGTAATTTCCTCAATTTCGAGTGGCTAGTAGGACTTAGACGTGAGCCCGTGTACCTGTGAGCTGACAGGGTACATAGAAATTCCCCTTGGTAGGCCCTGCATTTTCACCGAGTCAGACACAAGACGACCGACTACTCGATTCAGCTTAACATTATCGCTTTTTCTAAGATGCAACGTCTAGTTTAAACATATTTATTGCATATAATATACATGCAGGGGATTGGGCTACAAGCTTTTACAACATTATATAATGCCCGCTCCCAAGATATTAACAAAACAGTGACATGACAATAATAGAGGTAACATTACTATTTTCAGTATAAATAGCATAGCAATTTGAAAACAAACTGTCATGTTAATATTATCATAAAGAGTAGAGAAAGAGAGGAAGGAAGCAAAGTGCTAAGATCAAATTATTGAATTCAAAAACGGTTGGAGGCTCGGATGTAACGATGATCTGCATTAAAAATATCTTTGTTGCAATCAGGAGAACAGTTTGGGTTTCCAAATAGTAAAATGTCTAAATTGACAGTTGTAATAGGTATTATATCATGGCATAGAATATCCCGCATATGAACATAGTTTGGACAATCTAAAAAGTAATGGAAAGCATTTTCACATTGATATCCACATATACATGCTGGGTAGTTTATTAAATTACACCTGAATAGATCGTAATTTAGTGAGCTACAGTTATGCCTAATTCTGGTGTGAATAATATCTAACCGTCTATTGCCGAAAAAATCGTGAAAAGGGGATTTTGGTGTTACTATGGTTAAGGACGATTTAAAAGAAGAAATAATTTCCTTAGTACGAATACTATTGTCTAAATTATTCCATAGCCTTACTGACGTTGGTATATAAGATTTGTCACTGAGAGTTAATCGATTGCTTGGCACAGTATAATTATCACTATTTCTTAAAGAATACGAAGACATAGTTGATACTAAAGGTGATAATAGATCATTAAGGTAGTGCGGTACCATATTATTATATATTTTATAGAACAATAGCAATTTTCGCCTTTCCCTACGTTCGTAAAGTGGTTCAAGGTCTGATTCAAAGTATATAAGTTCCCTTTTGCAAAATATGGGAAGGCCACATGCAATTATAGCAGCTTCTAACTGTACATTTTCTAGTCTTTGTCTATCGGTAGCTGAGCAACCGTCCCATAACTCACACGCGTATTCAAGAATAGGAAGTATGAAGCATTTATAAATTCTGATAAGGGTCTTTTTATTTAAAATGTATTTAAGTTTTCTTAATGTGTTTACTTTCTTCATACCAGTTTCATATATAGTGTTAATGTGAGCTGTCCATTTTGCATCTTTTGATAAAGTTACTCCTAGATGGCGATGTGTATCGACAGGACTCAATGTAGTATTGTCAAATATTAAGGATATATCTTTGTTATCTAATGTATTGGATATGAACAAAATTTCTGTTTTCGAGGGGTTGAACCGAGTAAGCCATGACCTTGACCATTCATCTAATACAGTTAAATCTCTATTCATTAAAGTTTCAATGTCTAGTGTGTTACAGGAAGAATAATATGAAAGGGACGTATCGTCTGCAAACAGGCGATGAGTTAGACTTCAGACCCTTGTGGGACACCAGCATTAGTTTTACCATAATTTGAAATATTACTTTTTAATAAGACTGACGGTTGTCTGTTGGAGAGATAACTCACTAACCATTTTAAAAATTGACCATTAAACCCATAGCAATGTAACTTTTTAATAAGCCCTTTGTGCCATACGCTATCAAAAGCTTTAGAGATATCGCAAAATATTAAACAAACATGTTTCTTGTCCTCTAGGGATTGACAAATACTTTCATACATTTCAATTAATTGGTATACAGTTGTATGGCCGGGTAGAAAACCTGATTGTAGATTATAAAATAAATCATTGTCAAGTAGATAATTATACATATGTTTAAAGACAACCCTCTCAAAAACTTTACCAACACATTAAATTAGAGACACTGGTCTATAATTCATTACTTCATGACGGTCGACTTTTTTAAAAAGAGGAATAACGGTTGCTTTTTTCCACAAAGAGGGGAAGCACTGGGTTTTTAGAGACATGTTAAATAAAATACATAACGGTTTGCTAACTGAATTGGATGTGTATTTAAGCATTTGATGACTAATTAAATCACAACCAGATGCTTTCCCAAATTTGAGTATACGGAGAATATCAGAAATTTCATTTTCAGTTACATTATGCAAATTAAAAGATGAGTTTGTTCGAATGTCAAAATTTGGTACTTCAATTTCACTGTCATCAATAGTCGAAATATAGCAAAAGTATTTATTTAACATTTCGGCCTTTTCTTGGTCGTCAGAGACAATTGTATTATTTTGGTTATCAAATAGAGGTGGAATAAGAGAAGAAGAACCTACTTGTTTTGTTAATCTATTAATAAGTTTCCAATAGGATCTTGTATAACATGTATATAAACGATCAATAAGTATATTAGCATTTTCATAAAATGAAACCCGAGCAAATTTTTTCATGTTGTTTACTTTATTGCGTTGTCGTTTAAAGTTACTTAAGTTTAATGTTGTTTTGTTGTACCTGTATTTGTGATGGAGTTTTTCTCTGGTTTTAATTTCACGTCTTAATTCAGATGTCATCCAAGGTTTATCTGAAGGTCTTAGTGTAATCACTTAAGATGGTATACACTGTTTAGCCATTGATCAATATTGGGTGGTGAATCTGTCACATGCATCGTCAACTGACGATGCACCGACAAATAAACCAGCCCAATCAAATCCATCAATTAAGTTATTAAATTTTTCATAATCACCTTTTTAGTACATCCATATTTCTCTTTTGTACGAACTATTTAATTTTCCCACTATGTTACACATGCATTATGGTCACTTATTGATCTATCAATATCAATTACAGAAGAGTTGTTAAAGGAGACGGGATCACTTATTATTATTGGATCTAAAAGACGCTACACGTGGTTCCTATTCGGGTTGGTTGTGTTATAGTATTTGTAAGATTAAATCTAGTAATTATATCGTATAGTGGATATCTGTTTATGTTTGAAAACATATCTACATTTATATCACCAGTTAAAATCAAATTTGTTGACATTTCGTAAGCCTTATCTATAGCATATTCTAAATATTCCCAAAAACTATTGTTTGAATTCGGTGGCCGATAAATTGTCCCTAACATTATTGATTGGTTGTTTATTTTGATTTCAATCCATACTGATTCATAAGGTGCTGATTCTATATCAAACCTTCTTTTACAAAATAGTGATTCAGAACAATATACTAATATCCCCCCTCCAGTGAAATTTCAATCCATCCTAAACGGTTCTGAGAAATTTTCTATTAACAGGTCAGACATAGGAATATTGTTATCAGGGTGGGTTTCTGTTAAAGACATTACATGACCAAGCTTGGGTAGTAACACCTAGCATCTAGAAAGTTTGAGTCAAAGCATGGAGCCCATGCACTTACTCGGCTAGCGTCTAGGCAAATAATCATTCAGGCGTCTCATGTGAGGCCGGCACCTAATATTTGATAGGTTGGTTAGTAAAACCCATTGAAAAACCTATTGAGATCTAATATGTAAGGGCCTCTATTCAAAGCTTCAGATGGTTGAGCCGTTACCTGAGCAATTTTCTCGTGATCTACCTGTATTATCACACCAAGTGAGAACAATGAGGGGGGAATCAATGAATGGACTGGCTTAATGTCTTTAAGCACAATATGTTGTACTCTGATGCAACATCTAATAAAACATCTAATTTAGTTCTTATACTGCGAGCGTTCCAATTAAAAATAGACAATTCAGAAAATGGACCAGGATTAAGTTCAACATCCATCGATAATTTTAGTAAAATTAATAGAATTACGATTTACATTATATGAACAACATGCAGAAGTAAATATTCATGAGGTAAATCTGAATTTGTTTTGCAAAGGCACAACATTCATCTTTAAGATTTATATCAAAATATATATTATTACATCTCCTGATTAGACGACAATAACGCTTACAGTGAAAGACACCAATGGCAATTCTATGTGATGTTATAAGATCACACATTAAACATGATCAAAACTAGACCTCACAAAACTGCCAAAAGTGTCCACTGAAAAAATATTATCGTAACTCTCCAAAGCCTTCAACCCGTTGTACATCACTTGAACGTCTAAAAAAGCATAGATAGAAAGAAAAGAAAGAAGGAAGAAGAAATAATATGCCAGACAATAATTATATCTGGACTTCGGTGTCATATTTCTGATCAGTTGCAGGTAAACAGAATGTATTCAATTAGACAACTGATACGGATATATCTACAGCATAACGTTTCACATTCAATAGCTATTACCAGGGCTACACATAAGGTAGAGTAAAATGAACAAATGCAACGTCTGTGATGTAAAAATACAGTCTTGGAAATGGATTAAAAATGTAAAACTTTCGTTTTACATATAAAACGTATACCCTTAAAAGGAGTAATTTGTAATATCCGTTTTCGTCTATATTATCGTGAACACCATTGAAAAGTGCCATCAGGAAGGTTAAAAACTGGGTCTAATATTTTAGAACTGTAAACAAAGACATGAGTACATTTAAGGCTCGACTCACGACTGAAACAAACCAAACAAATCCTTGCCCAACACACGGCCGTATTATACATATATATGTTTACACATATATCTGTGTATACATTATGTCGTTGCTGATCCTTGCACTGAGAGAAAGCGTTCCAGTTTAATCAAAACAGCATTATAGTGCATAAAACTTTCTGTTGGAACTTTCTGCATCTCACTAGATCTAACACACATGATAGCGAATATTCTGCATTAGTTACAGATAGTGACAACTGACCTTAGACAAGAAGGCTACAGTAACACAGTGTAGAAATCCATCTATGTAACCTTTACTTTATTTGTGTCGATCGGTTGGTATCAAGATTTATTCTTTTTCAAATTATATAAGAAGTTTAATTACACGTTGTACGAAACGAGGGGTGTTTGTTTGAACTCACATGGATACTTTAAGTATGAAATTGACTGAAACATGAGAGATTCTTTAAAATATGTTTTCTCTAACATAATAAATAACATCAACTGTTTAAAATATGGCCAATCTACACCTGGCCCACATGACTATGGGGCAGTGCATTTTAACAGAGGATATGCACAGACATGACTATAACATGACATATGTTAATCTGATTGTGCTATTAAAGAAATGCTTCTACTTGTACATCGTGATTTTGAATAGTTTGTATATTTTTATGGAAAATATTTTTTAAACACAAAATAAAGAGCGAATCCCGTAAGAGCTTTGCAGTATAATAAATCCAAGGTATAGTCCGAAAATATTGACCTGACGTTGGTGAACTTTATTAGCACAATTTCACACTTTGTTGCATTTCTAAATATAGCTTCGGAACATTTCGTTATCATTTATACGAGAACGCACATTGTAACAACATCGGTACCGAGAAAATATAGACGCCGCGCAAGCTAAGGTGGCACAACGACGTAACGTCAAATTGCGTCAAACAATGAAGGGGTTTACGTCAAATATGTACAGTGGCATGACAGATTACATAGAGGATAATTGTTTTTTTCAGTATAAGATAGAAATTTAATCCATTGAGTGAAAATATAACAGTCTGATGTTCACGAAATGGATTCAATTCGATCTTATACTGAAAAAATACAATTAATCTATTTATTTATGCTTTTAAGCCACTTTTTAAACGAAATTGTTCGACAATTGTGAAAGCGAAAGTACATGATTTACTTGTACCCCGTGTTGAGCCACAAGTTTACATCGAACACATTAACGAAACAGTTTCCCGTACGATGACGTCACTTATTTATTGATTTGACGTCATCCGAATTACGTTGTTGCTCGTGTTCTTCCGTTGAGTGGTTCGCGACAAATCGGACTGCCGGAATTTAACGATAAGACACGATTGACTACGATTTTTGGGGAGCCCTACGGGGAAAACGGCGATTGGTGATAATCCACTGCAGTGGATTACCAGGTGATAATCCACTGCTATTTTCCGGTAATCCACCGAAAAGCATAAATAAATGTTCATGTATATAAATAGCACTGTTTCTGTTATAATTTACTTTCAGCATATAATTAATGTAAACACATACGGCATATGATTCATTACAGCAAAACACATAAATAACTGAACATTCTGTATCACATTAAATGTGTATCTGAATGATAGAAAAAACTGCTGTATTAGACCTGGGTCCAAGGTGATAAAGAGTTTAGTTTGAGTTGAGTCTGAGATCGTTCTCAAGTATTTGTTTATTCATATTTGAGCTTTTGGAAACCGAGTTACGAAAATGCTTGAAAAACAGTTTCAGATTCAGATCAAACTCTTATTGACATTTGGACTTGGATATATGATAGAAGCTTAAAGCAGGATGTAGATAAAGCGGAACGCGCCTTAATGCGCATCTTGCTTTACTTTCAATCTGTTTTAAGTGGTAACCTATCGTCAATACTACAATCAGATTTAAAGGATTTAAGACAGAGATTTCAGAATTCGTCTATGTATATAGTCTGATATCTGACACGTCTACTTCATCACAAATATATATGACGCTTTTTGCGGGAACAGTTGTCTCAAAAATTTAACTAAGCTTTGGTTTACAAGTTATTGGTCAGAGCTTGTAAATAATTCCCATGTATAACGTTATGATCGGGTTGAAATTCTGAATCTCATTTATCACGACGCGGTTAGCGAAGTCTAACTTTATTGAGACGGCTCTCTCAGACGCCTGGAAACAACATAATTATACTAAAAATGCGCCTGACGTTATTAACGTCAAAACCAGTAGGTGTGACATTTTCCTCCACACAGATAATCCTCGATTTAAAAATTACCTGTTATTCGATTGACTTAAAATTCGCAGTGCTTAAACTAGAGAAAAACCCAACTATGTCATTCTATTTTGAAATCAATAATTTACGTCCGTCATGCATTTATCCACTGCTAATATTTGCATTACGAATAAAACCGTTTAATTTTAAAAAGTGTGACATAAGCTAGCGTGTTAAATTATTGCAATCTTACTTGTAAAAGTGGTCTGCATCCATATCGGTAAACATCTCGCTTCGCTGATCGCAGTTTCCGGTAGGGATACACCGGAGTTAACATACTATGGGCATGCGAAGCTCTCCATATCGCGGAATTTTTAGGAGCGGTTACGGAAGAGTGGAGATGCTTAAGGAAAGCCAGGATGTTCTGGCGATGTCGGCAGAACAATACAGACTGGCTGCGGAAGGTGTCAGGAAGTTCATTTCTGCGTCCAAAATTAGCTCTAGACCAACTTTTCGACGCGGTCAATTTTTATTCCTCCGGAAAGTGCCGAATCACTTGGAAGTGTTCAGGAATGACAAGGACAATAAAAAGTATGGTTCAAGAATATGCAGAAGGGTTGCGGATTTACTACATTTGTATTCCGCGACTTGTCCGCATCCTAGTGGACGCCTGGTCTTAGGAAGGTTTACCTTGAAAACCATAATATCTTAACTAAAGATGGCTATCAGTGTTTGCATTAACTACTATGTTTTTTTATGTCTTGTACCGGTTAGTTTTTTGCCTTTATAGCTGTTCTACATGTTAGTTTATGTCAGTGATCGCTTTTAAGATATTTGCAAGTATATATCGAATTTTTTAAAAGTTTGGTTTTCATATTGTTAAGTAAATACAGTAACAGAATCTTTGAAATTGAGTAAGTTTTAGTACTTTTGTATCGTCAAATAGTGTGAACAATAAATGATTAAATATGTCGATAGTTCTTTACATATGATAAAATAGCAAGTCGGCACTAACCGAACGAATAATATGTAGTAGATTTAATTACAGTAAATCTCATTTACAACCAAAGAAGGTAAATTGATTGTATAAAAGACAGGTGCCAGCTTTAAGCATTGTGAAGGGTAAAGGATCCCTTGCAATAAATGCACTTATGTCCATTCTCTAACAAAAATGTCGATAAGAACCTGTATCCATTTATAACCTGTTGTTAGAGAACCTATAACACTCTCTGATAGACTCTGTAACCTTATGTATCACACAACAATCCAGTAAATTACATTGCTATATTATATTATTATTGCGAGTCTTTTGCATAGATGTTCTTTAAGTATTAATCTTTCCAGAAACTTTAAAGAACATTGAATACAGGCGAATCTTTACAGTTATTTGCCAGAATTGATCGTTGTGTACAAAAAACTTGATATCAACATCGTTTAATTGACTATTTCTGTCATAAATTCCATAAATGGAACGAAATGAGTTTATACGACATCTGGGAAAACTTCAAACTATATGGTGTAAATTCAGTTTTACCTCTTTGGTTTTGCTTCACGAAAAGACTCTGAAACATGAATAGGCAGAACTCCGATACAACCTGTCGCGAGGACCCTCGCCTCACTGTAACCAAGTTAAATTGTTTATATGTTCTGTACTTGCATGTGTTAGCTCTCCTTATGGAGGATACTAAAGATATCTATCTATCCTACCCAGTGATTTTAGAGCCAGGTCAGTCGCCGGAGAACCCCGCGTCTGACCAACCCTGCGTTTATTACCGCGAACTCAACAGAACCTCTCGCTACGGCCCGACTATTTCAGGGCACCCACAGGTTCACGTGCCTTCAATATTGCATGCTTTTGTCGTTCTCCATAGTCACTCCACCTTTGTGAGCCTTGAGGTAAGCGGGCCGTGGCAAAGCGTAACGAAGCGCTTTCGTTATGCTGTGTTTACACTCAGCCACGATAGCTGCGATGCCCACAATTTGAGGGAATCTTGGTGAGCGTGGTAGACCGTGGGACGAATCGTGGTGATCTTGAGAGAGCGTGGAAGAATCGCGAGAATCGCAAGGATCGTGGCAAATTTTTTGACGGTCAAAAATTTTGGCACGATTATGCCGATTGGTTTTTATATCGTGAGAGAGCGTAATAGAACTTGGGAATCTTAGTAGTGCGTCGTACAGCTTAACAGAGCTTAACAGAACTTAACAGAACGCATCAAACCGCGAAGCCCAAACGTAGGGGATCTTTGTTAACTTGGAAAGGCGATTCTTTAAGTTTGTACATGTATTATTAAGTTAATATAGTGCTCCCTCCCTACAAAGGCCCCCCCCCCCCCCCCCCCCAACAGCGACTCCCTCTTTACAATGGAACTTACCGAAGTTTCCTTTAAACAAGACGATAACCGTATTTCAAGCGCTTTCACTGCTGGAATTTTGTCTGCTCAAAATTGTCGTCTGCTTCTTTTCCTCAAAATTACATAAAAGTTGACATTTTGATAAAATAAATATAAATACGAGTAACAGTTTAAGCTTCCCACTAAATATTTTCAGATGCGTCATCCCAATGTACATTGTAATCAGAGTTTGACACCAGCATCCAGAGAACGACTGGGTGGCCCATGCCTCCTTTTTTATATCCCAATCGTGCTAAAAACGCAACACTCTTGGTGAAATCGTTGCCATAAATCACAGGAGAGCTTAACAGAACGTTATATCGTGTTAGATCTTAACAGAACGTTATAATGCGTGATAGCGTACCGTGGTTACCGTAAGAGAGCTTAAGAGAGCGTGGTGAAATCGTGGCAGATCCTCATCAGAATCTTGTTGGGTTCGCAACAAAACGCTGCAGGAGGTAACAAGACGTGCAGAGAGCGTAAGAAAGCGTGATAAAGCGTAGAAAAAGAAAAGAAATCGTGAAGCTCTGCGCTTTTCCTAAATCGTGGTCATCGTAGCTATCGTGGCTGAGTGTAAACGTAGCATTAATGAACGCACCCAGGCATCAAACTGTTAGATACTCAGGTTAAAATAGAAAGTTCTATATTTTATTACATTGAGTTTGCATTTCGTTTACGTTTAAACGGGAAAGAATAATGTTTTCTCCATTGTTACTACATGTAGTTGTTGTTTTTCCAGCCTTTATACCTGATGACGCTATCATATGGACGGCGCATGATCATGGCATGTACTACACGAACGTCACCAGAGAATGGATTACCAATGTAGACCAAGTCCTACCTTCATCAGTTTCCAAGGTAAACATACAGGGGAGGAGACGTTATTATGACGTCATCAATAACGTCTTTTAGTGGAGAAGACGTTACTTTATCCACGTTTTTAGAAACGCAACCGAAACGCAAATGCAATACAATGTAAATTAGAATGTCTCACATGCACTATACATTTTAAATCTGAGTGGCAAATAACTTGGAACCTGGTGAGACGTCTGGTTACCTGGCGTATCATCAGGCTCCAACATGTACTGGAAATGATAGTTTCAGCGTGAACAGAGGATCTTGTATGAGTGCTCATTATTTATCATTTTTAATAAACGAGTTGGCTTAAATGATATGACGCGAGCCTTGAACCTCATTAAAATGATAAATAACGGGCACGAATGTGAAATTCTACTTATCACATAACAAGTTTAAGCACCTATTAAATTGATTGAAGGCTTATTTTATAGACCCTCCGCTATATAGATTTTCCGCCAAAACGTTACGTTGTTTACGTTAACGTCATTACAAATGACGTCATTTGGCGTCCTGCTTCATTCAGCGCTTCAGGACGGACAGGTTGGACCGGAGCCCAAAAACCGATATTCCACTAGTGGATTACGATATTTATATAACTGCTTTATGTAACTCCCAGACCGCAAGTTATGTGATAAACGCGTTTATTGAGAAGAATAACGTCTTCTATACCGTAAATATATCTCAAAATTTTAATGTCACTTCTTTTTTCTTACATCGGATAATTCTTTGTTCTTGACAAATAAACGCGATTGTGCAACCGAAATATAGTTTGATGCCAGATCAGACGTCGGGTACAGTAAAGCATGTGTCTGATCAGGCTCCAAACTGTTTGTTCCCTCTGATAAAAAACAAATCGACAACATTTAGAAATAATAGTCATTTTCTACATGTTTCATCTCGTATCGTATTGCGTTTGATTTTCGTTAAAATGTGTGACCCGCGATTTAATATCCGAACTCATAAGTAAAGGAAACTGAAAACACTGGACAAATATAATGAAGAAAGCTCCTACATGTAATACAGCAATCATTTGTCTTTAAAGATCCGCATGCTACAGTGGAGAATCTGTTATTCTTTCCCGTTTAAACGCAAACGTACGCAAACGCAAAGCACTAAAACGTAGAAAAGAACAACTTTTGGACAATTCTGATAATTCTTGCTTGTCTTGTAGGCAAACAGTTTGGAGCCTGGTCAGACGCCGGGTTACCCGGCGTCTGATCTGGATTCAAACTGTTTGCACTACAAATAATAGTTTTAGCGTAAACGCGTTTATTGGGAAAGAATAACAGATTCTCCACTGTACCCTATTCAGAGGTCGACTAACGGGTGTTACTCTTCTCTACAGTAAAATGAGTTAACCCTTTCATTCTCAATGACGTCATAAAACGCATTTGCAGACACTTTTGATCCTGATCAGACGCTGCGTAACGCGGCGTCTGGTCAGGATCAAAACTGTTTTCCACATGGTTTGATATTACGTTAGTTATGCTGCCTTAAATATAAATTTGAAACGAAATTGCAGACAACAATATTGAAGCAGACGAATATATGGCGGTGAAGCGGTAAAAATCTCACGATAAATTTGATCATGAGAGGGTTATAGCTTACAAGAATTTTTGTATTGCCACATGTACAGTGGAGAATCTGTTATTCTTTCCGGTTTAAACGCAAACGTACGCAAACGCAAAGCACTAAAACGTAGAAAAGAACAACTTTTGGACAATTCTGATAATTCTTGCTTGTCTTGGTGGCAAACAGTTTGGAGCCTGATCAGACGCCGGGTTACCCGGCGTCTGATCTGGCTTCAAACTGTTTGCACTACAAATAATAGTTTTAGCGTAAACGCGTTTATTGGGAAAGAATAACAGATTCTCCACTGTACAAGGGACAAGGAAGTGTACATGGCGTGTAAATATTATATTAAAATATACCACTAGCTGTAAAAGGATCAAATTACACAAAATACCTCCATACTTATAACCATTTGGAAAGGAAAGAAACGCGCTCCTATCGAGACATTTTCAAATAGATTGGACCCAGACCAAATGTCGAGTAACCGGACAGGTGTCTGACAAGAATAAAACCATTATGTCATCCGAATTGCACATCTACAAACATAGATAAGAAATGATTATTTTCAGAATAAAAGCAGACGACAACTTAAGAAGCCTGTATGTTTTCGTTGTGCGAAGGGTACAGCCATACACAGTACATATACAGTGGAGAATCTGTTATTCTTTCCCGTTTAAACGCAAACGTACGCAAACGCAAAGCGCTAAAACGTAGAAAAGAACAACATTTGGTCAATTCTGATAGTTCATATTTATCTTGGTGGCAAACAGTTTGGAGCCTGATCAGACGCCGGGTTAACCGGCGTCTGATCTGGCTCCAAACTGTTTGCACTGCAAATAATAGTTTTAGCGTAAACGCGTTTATTGGGAAAGAATAACAGATTCTCCACTGTATATGCCACGTACAGTAGAGAAGACCTTATTCTTGTACAACAAACTCGTTTACTCTAAATCTATTATTTCATTTCTGCTTTACTTTAAGTCTGCATTAAATATCAACCTGTCGTTAACACTGAAAACATGCTAAATGCTGAAAATATAACAATAACAAGATTTAAAACGTTGACTATCCATTTTACTATAAAAGGCAACTGGGTTGGAGCCTGATCTAATGCCGAGATATGCAAGCCTCAAAACATCTGAGGCTTGTTCAACTAAGTTTCCGCTTGCCGAGCGGACGGTCGCTCTTGAGCGAAACTTGCTCGGCGAGCGCTAGGCGAGCGGAAGATATCAGTACGTAAAAGTTGCTACTCACTGTACACTTTGTGGGGCGCAAGCTGTGCTTGTTGAAATATAGCGAGCGGACAGCGAGTGCTAGGTTTCCGTTCGATGATCTTGAACATGGGGCTGCTATGAGTATCATTGTATAATTATGTTATTGTGTTTTCTTTATGAAATTTATTGTACGTCATGTATATCTTATACATATTCGATGGTACTTTGCGTGATTTTCAATTTGGCAACCCGAGAAACAGAATGTCACCCCGAAGCGAAGCCGATGGTGACATTTTCTTTTTGAGGTTTGACAATTTGAATGTCACGCAAACTGCCATCTAATATTTATTTTATTATACCGAGCTTATCAACCCCGGCTTTGGACTCGTCTTTTACCACATGACCTGTTTCTTAGTTTGGAAGACAGGTGACCACTTAAAGCAGGTTGAAAATAAAGCAAATTTGCAAAAAGTTTCATTTTGGTCTATGGAAAATTAACAGTGTAACTCAAAGCGATGTGTATTGAACGTATATGTTTCATATAACACTGAACATTGTATATGTTTCATGTCACGAACACTATACATGTAATTGAGTAGAATTGTTTCAGGATAAAGGCGATTGTTAGGGGCAAACAACGTCGTCTTCGATATATAGTGGAGAAAACGTGAATCTTTTCCGTTTAAAACGCAAACGAAACGCAAGTTTACGCAAATCGCTAAAAGGTAGGAAATTACCAATTTTTGACATTTCTAATTAGTGTTTTTTTAATCTAAGTGGCTAACAATTTGGAGCCTGACCAGACGCCGGGTATCCCGGCGTCTGATCTGGCTCCAAACTGTTTGCAATGTAAATAACAGTTTTAGCGTAAACGCATTTATTGGGAAAGAATAACGTTTTCTTCACGTTAGTAACAGTAAATCGTCTTTCATAGCTGACGCTCACGGGTGTATCACACTACTTCGGTCTAGCGTATGATTACAGACTCAAACAGCTTTTCACCAGTCACCCAGACCCGAATATTGTTACCATACTGTTCTTGGACCAACGTACAGCTGTTCCCTTCTACTTCGGGACATCTATAGGTAAGCTATGGTTTACCCTCTTGTTTATCTGTATACATTTATATGTGTTAGTAATTTTACAGTGATACTGGTTTTGGGCTAGGTCGCAGCAACACCTTTATATCTCTAGCTCCCCTAGAGGCAAAGTGTTATAGCCCAATTTTACACATAGGGTAGGTTTGAAAATTACCTGGGGGTTACCATGGTAACTGTTCAATTAAACATAGCAGTGACAAATTGAAGTTTGGGAACATCCTAAAATATCGTGTAGAAGACTTCAAAGAACAATGAAAACAACTCTAAAGGGGGGGGGGGGGGGGGCACGGTAGGTGTTGTTCCGACCCAGCCTATTTTGATATATTGTTTTAGCATTAACACTATATAAATATCACATCTCACAGAGGGTGAGAGAACGGATTGGTCACCCGAGGCAAGTAAAGTCAACCGAGGCGTCAGCCGAGGTTGACATTTACTTGTCGAGGGTGACCAATCCGTTCTCTCACCCTCTGTGAGATGTGATATTTATTTTATTATACCGAACAAAAATTTAGATCTAATTACCACTGTTTTCAATACAGAACAACGATCGCGAATACATGTATCGGAACTATTTTATTTTCATTACTAAACACAAATAACGGAGAAGTTTATTTTTAGACGCAAAAAACACAATAAATATATGTTTGTTAAAGGCACAATCCCGCTCAAATTGGTGTTTAAAACGCGCAATTTCTTATATGTGTGCATTTTCTATGTATTAAAACTAAGTGAAATCGAGTGTAAGAAGCCTGACATATGCACCCACTTCGTAAATAATCCTACCTAAATGTATCGAATTCTTATCGTGGTGGTTTACATTATAAGCGGGTTTGTTTACAAATAAGATTACGGGCTGGTTCCGAGAACTCTCGATCGATCGCATAAAGGTCACGTGATTGATTCGGCCGCGACAATGTGTATACATTGCATCAGTTTAACGGCCAAACTTAAAGGAGTTGTCTCTCTTTGGTTGTAAAGCACTCGACTTGTTGTATAGAATTATGCAAATGAGCTTTACCGAGTATGTCCGTAAATTTTCGTCGCTATTCAAAAATAAACAAACTTGATTACTTGTTTCCACAAATTTCACTGTTCGTTAGCAATATTGCTTCAAATATCACCACGTATTACTTCTTTTTACATGGAACGCTTACGACAGTGACATAAATTTCATGTAAGAAAAATGTTTGATTCTGTTTATGTGGGAGTAATATAGTGGCTTTAACCATTTGGTATCCACAAAAAAAAAAAAAAAAATTTGGATCGATCGGGATTCGAACTCAGACCGCCTTGGGCAGAGTCGACCATCATACCTCTAGACCACGGACACAGATCACTAACATCGATTTTAGTTGTATATAAAGTTTTTATATTGACGCGTTTTTTAAAAAAAAAAAAATCAAATTGCATGCAACAAACCTTTATTCTGAATAAATATTGCCAACAAAAAGTTAACAAACATATATCCATTCGTTATTTGTATTCCCATATAGCTCTACGCTGTTATAGACCAGTCTACAATCGTCTCCAATTCTGTCTGTCGTATTCTATTTTTAGCAATACGGCACTCTAGCAACAAGTTGACAGATACTTTAGGTAGGCTAATAGACAAAGCAGAATGTCAAATTTAGTAGCAAATTTCGACATAAATATTGGAACAGGATGCAGAGTTTGAATCTAAGGAGTTAGTAAAGAAACTGTTCCAAAATAATGAACGACATGGATTAGCAACGCGAAAACTGGTGACACTTTGCAGTCGATTGTTTTAAAATCTTATCTCATGAGATGAAGCGTAAAGTAGATGGCCCATTTGATTTCGATTGTGTAATTTTGCAAATTTGAATCGACTCACTTTTGCCAGTTCATTGCCGTTATTTCACTAGAACCGTTTTGAATCTTCCTTTTTCTGAACTGAGGGGTACTAAAACACGGGCCGAATACGCAGGGTAATTTCGTGATGTTACGCGGGCCGTTTGGTAATGTTAGCCAGGTAACATTACGGATTTTCACCTTCTGACGTCATATTAGGCTATATATAGTAGATAAATCGAGTGAGGTATAATAAATTTATCTATTGTACCGTTTTTGTACAGTGGGGAAGAATTTATTTTTTCCCTTTGAAACGCAAACGATGTGTAGATCTACTCTTATGTAAAAATGGCTTCTTGATTGGAAGTTCTATGTACAGTAGAACTTTTCTATTACGACCGCTAAAACAAAGGTTAATTAGATCTAATTGAATAAAAATAGGTGACAGCTTAAAGCAAGGTGACAGTAAAACAGAAAGCTCCAAAATGAGCTTTCTGTATCACTGTTACCTTGCTTTTAGCAGTCACCTGCCTTAAATACATGATATTTAGCACAATTTAGTGGTCGTGATAGAGAGGTTCTACTGTATTCTTACTCGTTTCTGAGTGGCACGCAGAGTAGGCCTGATCAGACGCTGGGCTATCCGGTGTTAGAATTGGTCCAACATTGTTTGCATGGAACAGAACAATTTTAATATAAACGCGTTTATTCGGAAATAATTACGTTTTCTCCACTGTACAGTAGAACCTCTCTATTACGACCACTATATTGTGTTAATTATTAGGTGTTTTCGACAGGGGACGGCTTAAAGCAATGTGACAGTAAAACATAAAGCTCCGTCAGGAGCTTTCTGTTTTACTGTCACATTGGTTTAACCCTTTACCTGATAGCCTATTTCTAGAATTGAAAATAGGTTACTACTTAAAGCAGGTTGAAAGTAAAGCAGAATGCGCTTAAGGCGCATTCTGCTTTACTTTCAGCCTGCTTTAAGCTATCCTGTTCTAGAATATATAGAAAAAATTCACTATAATATATATTCATGACTGATTAAATTGGAACTATTTTCTTCAGCGGAGGTATAACTCATATCCGCTAAAAGTCGCTTCTATGGGGTAAAGGGTTAAGCCGTCGCCTGTCCCTTATACAGTCATTTGGCCTTCTTTTTAGTGGTCGTAATAGAGAGGTTTTACTGTATTTCTTGTTTTAGATGTTGGACAACTGACAGTAGACTGGACGGCTCGGAACCTGTATTGGGCTGACGGAGGATATGGTTGGATTGCCATGAAAAACCTCCCGTCAACAGCAACCGTTGACAGCCTTTCACAATCTTTCAAACTTGTTGTGGACACTCAGCTAGACAAACCGACCGGCATCACGGTCTATCCGGACAGATTGTACGTATTTTGAGTGAGGAAGATGTTATTTTTTCCCGTTAGACGTGTCTATGCTCTATAACACTGTGGAGAAAACGTTATTTTTCCCGTTTAAACGCAAACGAAACGCAAACGCACAGCAATAAAACGTAGAAAAAGACAAGGTTTCGCCTATTCAGAATGCTCATATTAATCCTAGTGGCAAATAGTTTGGATCCTGATCAGACGCCGGGTTACCCGGCGTCTGATCTTGCTCCAAACTGTTTGCAATGGAAATTATAGTTTTAGCGTAAACTTGACGCCTGACGTCCAATTACAAGAAACAAAATGAAAGTTGTTTTGTTCAAATGTGGTATTCAGTCTCTTGAAGATAGTCTTATTACAGTGGATAAGACGCTATTACTTTTCGTTAAACCTTAACGAAACGCACACACAGTACATTAAAATATGTAAAATGACAACTTTTTTGAAAATATTAACGACAAACAGTTTTGAGCCTGTTAAGACGTCGAGTAATCCGGCGTCTGATCTGGGTCCCAATTGTTTGCAATGAAAATAAAAGTTTGAGTGTAAAAGCGTTTATAGGAAAAGACTAACGTGTTTTCACTGTTTGTGATTTCACATGTTTAATACGCCTCAATAAGTACAGCATGTTGGCCCAAATATGCGTGACCTTGACTTTTTGACCGTGACCTCTCTGGCCTAGGTTAAGTTTTTCCCTAGCAGACTGTCATTTTTATCGGAACTGTATACTATCTATTTAGACCAATATTTCGAACCAATTGTATTTGTTCAGAAATGAACATGCTGAACAATGTACTGTCTAACTGGACAAGTGCCAACTTGGAGACCGTTTTATGAAACGTCGTACGACAAAAACGGTCGTAAGTCAAAACGTTAAAATACATCTAATTTCTTATTTTTTCAATTAAATCTTGTCTTATGACATCTCTTTAAAATCGTCTTTTAAGAAAATTCCAAAGAGATATCACAATACAGGACTGGATGGAGAAATGAATTACTATCAACAATTTAAGAAAATCTGACTTACAACCATTTTTGTTATACGACATTTTATTAAACTAGTATAGTTTTACCATATATGAATTGTGAGGGCAAAGGTAAAAGACATAAAAGTTATGAAATCGTGTTTCTATTTCAAGATATGACATCTGATGTTATTTTATAATTAGACAGTGGCAGCTAGTGTTTTGTTATGGTTTACTACCATTTTTTATAATTGTTAACTATTTGTACAAATTTGCATTAATTACAATATGATAAATGAACTGCTGTGAGTCAAACACTATTGTTTTGTTACATACTTTTATTTACAGTAATGAAGTGTTTGAAAATATGTAGCAGACTGCTGTAACATACTACAGTATATGTCAATTACAGTGGATAATCTGTTATTCTTTCCCGTTTAAACGCAAACGTACGCAAACGCAAAGCAATAAAACGTAGAAAAGAACAACTTTTGGACACTTCTGATAATTCTTGTTTATCTTGGTGGCAAACAGTTTGGAGCCTGATCAGACGCCGGTTTACCCGGCGTCTGATCTGGCTCCAAACTGTTTGCACTGCAAATAATAGTTTTAGTGTAAACGCGTTTATTGGGAAAGAATAACAGATTCTCCACTGTAGTAGTTTGTTTCAGAAAAGTGCACGAATGAAGTTTGATATACAAAAATGTATAGAACAATAGACTAATGATAGAATCTCCGAACAGAAGGGTATGGGTTAGATTACTGTTATGCATTTCTGTAGATGAGTTATGCTACATTTTAAAAAAATAAGTTTTTGTTTCCATTGTACTTGCACGTTTTACTTTTTCAATCCAAAATATTTCAATTCTGTGAAAAGCTCAATATCATAAAATTTTGTATACCTAGATCTATCTACAAAATTTCTTCCACGACTTGCTCCGCTGAATATCTTTTTCGGTGATTTCATACCCTCTATTTTGGCCATTTCGTACCTTTTCGATTCCAGTAGTCATTAAAGACTACATCAAAACGCCCAATTCCATGTTATTTTCTACAGCCATCTACATCATAACTTTCATCATGCATTCCGCTGAATATCTGTTTTTTTAAGATAAATCTTGTTTAAAGATATTCTTGTATCTATAATATTTCAATCTTGATTTTCAACAAATCGTAAACGTTCAGAAATTTAGGTAACCGCCCACTTGCTTGAAACACAATATTTACATTGTTGAATGTAACCGGCTAATGTATAACTTTTCAAAAATGTAACCTGGATTGCAAACCTTGCAGAAGAATGAGATACAGTGCAGAATCTGTTATTCTTTCCCGTTTAAACGCAAACGTACGCAAACGCAAAACACTAAAATGTAGAAAAGAACAACCTTTGGACAATTCTGATATTTCATGTTTATCATGGTGACAAACAGTTTGGAGCCTGATCAGACGCCGGATTACCCGGCGTCTGATCTGGCTCCAAACTGTTTGCACTGGAAATAATAGTTTTAGTGTAAACGCGTTTAATGGGAAAGAATAACACATTCTCCACTGTACATTCAACGTCATGGTTGTTGCTGGGTCGTCATTTCTGAATGTATCCATGATCATCTCTAAATTGAGGGTGACAGAAACCAGTTTCGAAAATTCTGTTTATAAATGAAACAGAAACAAACCGTTGATATAGACATGTCAACACAATGAATACTGTAACCTGCGACGAAAATCCTGTTTTTTAAATACTCCTTGTTTACATCTAGGTGTTCTGCAGTTACTATCACGCAACTTCCTATGCTAAAACAAAATAAATATACAGCTCTTACTTTTCTCCTGTAATGGGAATTTAAGCATGAGCACGAGCACGTTTATTTGGAAAGAACAAAGTCTTTCAAATGCAGCATTCTGGCTTTAACCCCTGACGGGTCAAAAATACCCACACCAAGAACAACGGCCAACTTTTGTTTTTACCATGTACAAATAATATACGTGTATGCTAATCCTGGATAAAATATAAAACAAAAAGGCAAGATAAATACTACACCTTCATTGTGTTAGTTGATGTTGTTTTTAAATAGTAAAAGTAGTAGTAGTACTAGTAGTAGACGTATTTGTAGTAGTAGTTAAAGAAATCACAGAATTTGTAATAGTAGAGGTTATGTTAATTATAGAAGCAGTTAGTCTTGTAGTAGTTGTTGTTGTAATTGTTATTGTTGTTGTTGTTGTTGAGCTATTAGTATATAATAGCAACAATCTTGTTTGTTACCTTGTTAACGTCCGTTTCTGTCATATATGTGCTAATTTGGACGCCTTAGAGAGAGAAGAGCAAATACAGAAAACCGGGTCTTATTATCAAAAGAGTTACTAGTATCTGGTTCTTTTGGACGCCCAGTGAAAAGCACTGAAAAATCGGGCATCGATTTAAAGTCTTATCCGAAGCACTGCCATGGTTGAAGACGTTGTAGTAGTTTATTATTATTTGAATTGAAGATGGTAACATCACTGAGAAAGTTGTAATTTGAGCTATAGCTGAAAATGATTTTGATTAAACACAATGGCAAAACCAGGTAAAATAAACCGTTTTGAACTGGGCCTAAGGTGTTGGCCGTTTTGACCCCCAGTGCGTTAAGCAGTTAGATAAATTTCGGCTAATTAACCCCTGAAATGTTACATGTAAGAGTACACATGTTATTTGCAAACAGTCTGAATCCTGATCAGACGCCGCGAAACGTGGTGTTTGATCAGGATCCGATCTTACAGTCATTGCAATATTTCTTAAGTTAAAATACCTAAACTTTAAATTTGATAAATAAAACCAGATGACCATTGTTTATAATTGAGGACATCTTTGCAGTGAAGGTGTTAATTGGATTTGAATCCAGTTTCTTTATACAAACATGTATCACAGTCGGTATTTCACATTCTATTTGCAGTTACTTGTTTTGGTCAGATACAGGAGCGAATCCGAAAATAGAAAGATCGAATCTAATTGGGGACAACCGAACAACTATCACGTGGTACAATCTGATAGCTCCGACGTGTCTTACGATTGATGCTAGTATGAATCGACTCTACTGGAGCGATCCTCAACGAGGAACCATAGAGTTTTCGGATTTTGACGGAAACGGACGAACTGTACTGGCATCTCATCCGGACTTGGACTATTATGGAATTGCAGTCCTTCAGGTATGTCGTTTCTCAATAAATGCTTTTGTAATGAAACAAATATATTAATCACAAACAGTTTAAAGCACGATCGGAGGCCAGGTAACCTATAACGGTGAAAACTATGTGCCACTCAGATGTAAATTAAAGACGTTGTAAACTTCTAAATTTTTATTTTATTGCATTCAATTTTGTTTAACATAGAACAAACCGACGTCATCTACACTGTGTACTGTACTTTGCAATGAAAATAGTTTCCCCACTTACATGTATGTATGTTTTGTTAGCAGTTGTACAAACTCTATACATGTATAAGTCGGGACAATATGTTCATAATTTGTAACATGGTTTAGTCGATTCCAGAACCATACACATACTGCGGCATCCATTCAAGAGACACGTACAGAACGTACAAACAATACCCCCGATAAAGCATTTTGGTGTTGTTACAGTGTTCCCTCCCTACATCGACCCTCCCAACAACGACTCCCTCCGTACAGCGACCCTTGCCGCAGTTCCGAAAACAGGACAATTATTTGTAACGCTTTTACTTTGCAATATCGTATGCTTAAAGTTGTCGTCTGCTGTTTTTCTCAAAGTTACATATTGGACATTTCGACAGAAAAAAACTTAATGGCGAGTGACAAACAGCTTGAATCCAGATCAGGCACCGCGTTACGCGGCGGCTGATCTGGGTTTAAGCTGTTTGTAAATGTAAGCCAATTTCCCTCCCTATAACGACTCCCTCCAAACAATGTACATGTATAAAGAAGGTATTACGTCCACTCAAAGCCATATATTGATGCGGCCCTGGTCAACATCGTTGGGATGTTACTTATGCATATGATGATAAGTTTGGTTATTTTGAGTCGATTCTTAAGCGAATGGCCTTCGCCGTATACTCAACACGTGTTCCGACTATACTTTCGCATTTCAAATACGCCCATATATATATACTCACAATGGATGACCCTTCATACGGTTTCGAAACTTGCGTACAACCAACAAAGGGAGGTAATTACAGATGACTGTAATAATGATATTGCTGTTGTATTGTTTCAGGAGAATCTCTTTTTCACAGCACCAAATGTGAATATAACCGGATTCTATTCTTTAAACGAAAACATCCTAGGCCGAATTGGAAATCTAGCAAGAGTACCAGTTCCATTTTATTTCGTAGACGTTTACGACGAGCAAGCACAACCAAGAGAAGTCTCAGGTAAATGTGATGGGACACGCGTTAATCTTTCCCTTTTAAATAAAAACTAAACGTAAACACAATGCAAAACATATTAGAGTTGACATAATTTTACAATAGGTTATTCTGTTTTGAGTGACAAACATATTGAACCTGAGAAGATGCCGGGTTACAAAAGTTTGTAATTAACATTAAAATTTAACATGAACGCGTTTAATGGGATATAATTACATCTTCCGTATTGTGTACTGGGGAGAAAATTGCAATATAAAGTAACCACTGACAAGTTTTAAACGTTGTTATTGGGGAAAAGTAACATATTATCCACTGTACAGTGGAGAAAACGTTATTCTTTCCCGTTTTAACGCAAACGAAACGCAAATCACTTAAATCTAGAAAATTACAGCTTTTGGACAATTTGCACTGGAAATAATAGTTTTAGCGTAAACGCGTTTATTGGGAAAGAATAACGTTTTCTCCACTGTAGTTGTATTGAGAACAACAGTGAAATCAAAGGTAAGAAATAGTATATCTATACTCAAACGCAGAAGAAACTGTGCATAACTCAATCCTTTATATCGCATAAATAAGACTTCGGGTCTGCTTTAAATGTTGCACAGTGTATTGCCTATCATCAGTAAATGGAATGAAATGAAAACAACGTTGACTTTTGTGAGACGTATGAATTGAACAACAAAAAATGTAAAATGCATGTTAAATGCACGTAGAGTACATTCGAATCGTCAAAAACTTAGCGTGAAACATAAATGTTTTTTCCATTGGCAATAAAAACACACCGTAACATGTACATTATTAAAAGGAACCTTTCCAGCGTAGATCAAAACAAATAACGTTTAGTTCTTAAAAGAGACGTTGACGTCACTGACAAAAGCTGCTTGTTCAGTCGCTATATCCTAATTTCTCCATGTTTACGGTAAAATATTCTAGCCTAAAGGCTACATTTGTTACTATTGTAAAGCATACATGTAACAAGTAAACCATGTAATACGCACTGTAGACGTTGACGTCCATAACCGTTACGTTATATCAATGTAATTAAATTTAACTAATGATAGAAGCTACAGTGAAGATACTCATGGGTATTCGTGTCGAATTTATCGCAAATGCAACCATCATCCAGGGGAAAGATTGATGGATCAATCAATATAGGAATAAACAACATATTTTTGACGTTCATGACGGTATGACTACATTAGCTTCGGGGGTAAATTAAACGTAAACGCCCTTCGGGCGTTTACGAAATTTACCCCCTGCGAAGCTAATGTAGTCATACCGTCATGAGCGGCAAAGAGATGTTGTTTATTCCTTATATTTATATTTATATTTTCTGTCTTGTCAATTTAATGTGTTTATTGGCCAGATTTGTTTTTCTGTATAAGAATGTATCATATACCGGTCAAAGAGGTTTGATAGATGTAATGTCGATGTAATAGCCATTCCAGTTTCTAAATATGGTGAGAAAGTAGTCCCAACTACATGTACTGTAACTGTATTAAAAATTCAGGATTTTTTTCCAGTAAACTTTCTCTCTGTGAATGGAAAAGACTTACAAGGCAAACAAATAACAGTGCAACTTAAATATCTATTGCAAAAGCACATTCTAAAAATACAGGTCGCGGATGTTTCCTAACCCATTTACACCCATAGCAACGCGATGGCAACGACCTATGGGTCTGTATCACTCCGCTAGTGTCATATGACCGTCGACCAATGGGAGCTTAGTGTTAAGTGACCGATGTAGTCTATTTGAAGA
The DNA here is from genome assembly GCA_922989275.2 of Gari tellinella. Lineage (NCBI taxonomy): Eukaryota > Metazoa > Mollusca > Bivalvia > Cardiida > Psammobiidae > Gari > Gari tellinella. The sequence continues at coordinate 31,304,862 of OV277871.1, forward strand.
AGTCCACGAATAGCACGGGGGAAATCCGAACTGGCTAAAACCAGTTTGGAAGTGTGGGTTCATCGGCAGATGTACTGCATATTTTTAGTAGGATTACATAAAGACTTTACAGGGTGAATGTAAATATTATGCCGTGAATGGTGTGAAATACGCATGCACATTTTCTTTTGCTTTGTAGTACATTATACACGTATCCCTTCCATTGAATACAGTGATTGACCAGATCAAACATCGGATACATGTTGATTTGTGTCTGTATTCATCTTAATCTAACGTTAATTGGAAAGGCTACTGTTGAAAACAAAATAAAATCCAATTTAATGTAAACAGCATCTCAACAATAAATAAATACAAAAGTCTGTAGATAAACAGTTGTTAAGTTCTTGATATGACAAGCATATATTTATAAGCATAAAATGATTTCCTCATGTGAAAGGGAAACTATCTTTCCGTCCTACTATATGTATAGACTGCAGCTTTTTATGATTAACCGACATACTGACAAAAGCAGGGCAACAGGACAAAGCGATATCTAGCCATAGCATTGAGCTGCCATTGGTAATACAGCGTTCCCTCTCTACAACGGCCCTCCCAACAACAACTCCCTCCTTACAACGACACTCGCCGTAATTCCCTTAACGGGATAATTAAGTCTAACTATTTTACTGCTGCAATATCGTCTGCTTAAGATTGTTGTCTGCTGTTTTCGCTCACAGTAACATATATAGAGAATAATATGTCATTGCAGGATATAGGACTTGTTTATTCTGCGAGAGGAGTAATCATTGACCACGAGGCTTGCCGAGTGGTCAGTGATTTCTCCTCGAGCAGAATAAACAAGTCCTATATCCTGCAATGACATATTATTCGATTTATCCCGTCACTGACTGATTCTGGCCTTTCAAATGTACAATAATATTTAATTTGACAAGTTTTATGTAATTTCTGACATAGGCCTACAAAAAAATAATAACCGCTCCCAGCCGAATTGCGCTTAGTTATACTTACACAACAGAAAAAAATGACCATAACAAAATGCTTGGAGTGACAAACTGGCAACAAACTGGAAAAGTGAGTCGATTCAAATTTGACAAGTTATACATTTTAACTCAAATAGGCTATACTTTACGCTTCAACTCAGAAGTTAAAATTGCCAAAAAATAACGACTGGAAATTGTCACCAGTTTTCGCGTTACTCGTCAAGGTTGTTTATTGTTTTTGAACAGTTTCTTTTCTGACCGCTAATATTCAAACTCTACATCCCATCCAATGATTATGTTGAAATTTGCTACTAAAGCTGGCTTTCTGCTTTGTTTATAAGCCTACCTAAAGTTTCCTTCAACTTGTTGCTCAACAGTACACAGTACATGTATTGCTTTAGCCACAGGTATTTGACATATAGATCTAGATCTATTAAAAACTAGACTTCTATTACCGTATATATTAAGACAAGGTATACAACGAGGATCTAACAGGTAGTCTAAACTATTAACTAAAACTGATGCTAAAATAGAGTAGATCACCGATATTCTCTTGTGGTGCCCTCGGAAAACGAAGTCAAGTACCTGTGGCTTTACTTTAGTAGAAGTAGGCTAAAAATAGAATCAGAGACGATTGCAGAATGGTTCCTAAAAGCGTAGGTCCATATGAGAATAGAAATAATGTATGGATATGTAGATTTATTTGTGAACTTGTTTTTAAAAAACAATGTTTATTCTGGTTAGTTTCTATCTAAATGATTTTTTTTTAAAAACGCGTCAATATACAAACTTTATATAACTTAAATCGACGTCGCTTTGTATGTGCCCCTATGGTCCAGCGGTTAACATCGACGTATCCCATCACGGCGATCCGCGTTCAAAACCCACTTGATCCAAACTTTTTTTTTTTTGTAAATATTTTTTTCTATTTTTGTGGATGCTAAATCGTTATCAAACATATTAAGGGTGTTTTTTGCGTCTAAAATCAACGTCTTCGCTATTTGCTTTGAGTAATGAAAATAAAAATAGTTCCGGTGTATTCATACAGCTACTATACAGATAAACCTGCTACTGTAAAGATAAACCTATAGTTTATTATGCTACCCCTTTATTATGTCACCGGAGGCTGTAGTGACGGGATAAAAGTGGATGTTTTGATAGAATTACATATATTTACCAGTGACAAACAGCTTAAATCCTGATCAGACGCCGCGTTACGCGGCGTCTGATCTGGATTCAAGCTGTTTGCAAAATTAATGTAAGCCAAGTCTTAATTTTTCCTCTCTATAACGACTCCCTCCGAACAACGCACATATTTGTTGTCTCCCATTGGTTGTCGTTGTAGAGAGGGAGCGCTGTAATATCACTCTCTTCATATTTTCACAGAGGGGTGTGATTTGGATATGTGTGAGCAGATTTGTCTTCACGCTGAGGATGACAGGGGCTTCTCGTGTTACTGTACAGATGGGTACAGTCTTAACAGCGGAGATGGGGTGACCTGTGAGGGTAAGTGATATTTTTATAATGGGGAAAACGTTATTCTGAAATCACCTATGTCGTCCTTCAGTTGAGAAGACGTTATTCTTTCCCAATAACGCTTTTAAACTAAAACTTCAATTTCGAATTCAAATTGTTTTTTAACCATCTCAGGCTCGAAACCGTTAACATTAAGATTAAAATAGAAAGTTACTTGTATCATTATCTACAGTGGAGAAAACATTATTCTTTCCCGTTTAAACCACGGAATTATACAAAAGTGTATAATTATGTGTTTAAACGCAAACGAAACGCAAACGCAAATCTCTTAAATGTAGGAAATAGCCAATTTGTGACATACACATGTAACTTATTATTGTTTTTAATCTGAGTGACAAACAGTTTGAAGCCTGATCAGACGCCGGGTTAATAATATGTTTTAGCGTAAACGCGTTTATTGGGAAATAATAACGTTTTCTTTACTGTACAGCTTAGTGCATTGCGTTTGCATTTCAATTGCGTTTAAAGGAAAGGCATTGCAAAATCACGAAACTAGTGGCTTTTAGAATTTGTCTTACAATTGTTTTTTATCTCAGTGGCGAACAGTTTGAAGCCAGTTTAGACGTCGGATATCCCGGCGTCTGATCTAGCGCAAAACTGTATGTGATAAACACAATGTGTACTATTAGCATATTTATGTCTCTATTACGAAAATGCAGACTAGACGTCTTCTCCTCTGCACTACCCAATCCTCCACAATTTTACACTTGGATAGTGGTGTACATTATCATATCCTTAAAGTCGCAACCGCGGTGAATGTAGCTGGCAACAAAAACTGGTTAGAGATTGCGGTATATATATTATTTAATGTATGGCGCATACGTCATTACATCATTCATTGCACCAATACTGTTAATACATGTTATGTGTTCAGTATGTGAAAATTAATGTTGTACATGTATTAACTTTTGATGTGAAGTTTCAAAGTGTAGAATACGTTATTCGTTCCCAATAAACGCGTTTGTACACAATCAATTATGTCCATTGAGAGCACTTTAGAGGAAGATAACAATCCGGGTCCCCCGACGCTTGATCAAGCTCGACAATCCTTTCGAATGAAATCAAAACAAAATTTCAACATTTTCAGAATGTTCTTATTTTCCAGAATTTAATGAATAATGTGTGCGATAACCCATTCCCTCCCCTAACATCACCAATTTCAAACAGCTGTCGTCTGCTATTATTTCTCAAATATAATTTACAACGGTCCTCCAAACAACGACCCCCTCCTTATGTGGACAACGACCCTTGCCGCAGTCCCCTAAACGGGACTATTATAGCTTTTACTGCTGTAATATCGTCTGATTAAAGTTGTCGTCTGCTGTTTTTCTCAAAGAAACATATTGAACATTTTGACAGAAAAAAAACTTAATGCCGATTGACAAACAGTTTGAACCGTTACGCGGCGTCTGATCTGGATTCAAGCTGTTTGCAAAGGTAAACAAATTACCATTCCCTATAGCGACTCCCTTCGAACAACACACATTTTTTCTCCCATTTAGTGTCGCTGTAGAGATGGAGCACTGTATATTGAAATGAGTGTCAAATAGTTTAAATACTGATCAGACGCGACGTTACGTGGCGTCTGATCAGGATCAATTCTGTTTGCAAATAGCTATTGCACTTGGAGTAAGGCATTAAAGGGGCTACATGTAGTATTCATTTAAACCGTACATGTATAGTATGCATATTGTATGTATATTGTTTTGCTTTAATTATGCTTTGCCATGTTATGTACACTTTTTACCGAAATAAATCTATCTATCTATTTAATATACATAGTAATGACATACTTGACCGTATGGTTCACACCAGAAGAGATCAATCACCTTAATCTTTTCCCCAATAGAAGCGCTTTTTTAGCGAATATGATTTATTCCTCCGCTGAAGAATATAGTTCCAATTTAATCAGCCATGAATATCTATTACAGGGAATATGGTTTATATTCTAGCACATGATAGCTTAAAGCAGGCTGAAAATAAAGAAGAACGTGCCTTAAGGCGCATTCTGCTTTACTTTAAACCTGCTTTAAGAAGTCACCTATATTCAACAATAGAAATAGACTAGCAGGTAAAGGTTTAATAAAGAAATATATTATTCATCCTTAGGTGACAACCAAAGAGGACAAGGTATGCGGCGTTTATAGCGTGGAGATGATGTTGTTTGTACATGAACCTTAAACGAAAACACAATTTACTATAATGTAAAAATGAAATACAATATATTTTCTAACCTGAGTTGTTTAAAAAGTTTGGAGTCTGGTCAGACGCCGGGATACCCGGCGTCTGATCTTACTCCAAAGTGTTTGCAGTAGAGATAATAGATTTAGCGTTAACGCATTAATTAGTAAAGAGTGACATCGTCTCCATTTTAAGCACGATTATTTTACTATGTGTATCACAAATTTGGGCGATTTGTACAGTGGATAAAACGTTATTCTTTCCTTTTCACTTTGTTTGAATGTAAACGTCCGTTTCTGCCATCTATGGACTAATTGGATGTCATATAGAGAGGAGAGCGAATACAGAAATCCCGAGCGCGATGCTCTTATTATCGGCAGAGTTTTCTGGTTCCTAACACTGCACATGCAAAATTACAAAAATGCCAACTGTGAAGAAGTCTAGTACCAGAGTAGAACAATTGATTGGGAAAATGCTATCTATCTATCTATCTTCGAATACGATTACTGTTTACGGGTATTATTAGCAGATGCGCAGTCAGTAAGAAAGAATAGTTGTGCAAAATTATTGACAGTAGGCGTCAAAGTATGAAAGTAAGACTGAAAAACAGTTAAAAGTATTAAATATGCAGATGAATTTAAATAAGAATAAAAACAGACTTGCTGCAACTAGATGTAGGCAATTTAGCATGCTGTCTGCTTGAAGGATTCAAGCGTAGGCAGAAGCACAATTTCAAAGGAAAGGTTGTTCCAAAAGATCATGGTACATGGGAAAAATGAGAACTGATAATAATTAGCAACTGTGTGGATCTGTCTGTATGCTAAGGGGTGTGTATGACCAGTCATTCTTCTGGGTTTTTTCAAAGTAGGTTGGAACAGGAATAGCTACGAGTTTGTAAACAATTTGTAGAACATTATTAGTTTAGCATCAGTTCGTCTGTTCTCTAGGGATCTTAAACCAAGCGAGGATTGCATAGCTGAGACACTGTCGTATGTGGTATAGTTGTTCTGTATACATCTAGTAGCTCTTCTTTGGACCCTTCCACGTTGTTTATATTTTGTTTCGTGTAGGGTGACCAGACTAGGGAGGAGTATTCTACATAGGCCTGAAAAGGATTTTATATGCCACTCATTTATCTTTTTTGATGTTAGTTTGAATGTTTCGTTTTATAAAGACAAGTGTTCTGTTTGCAGTTGAGCATGTTTTGTCAATATGTGTGTTGAGAGAAAGATCATTTGATAGGTTGTCTCCAAGGTATTTTGCGTTTGTTACTGTCTCAAGGATTTGGTCATGTAATACATAATTATATAGTTATGCTGTATTGTATGTTTATTTCGTGAGATGTTAAGTACTTGGCATTTACTAGGATTGAAGTGCATTACCCATTTATTTTCCCATTTCTGTAAGATGTCAAGATCAAATTACTTTTGGTTGCAGTCAGTTGTGTTGTTGATGGTAAGATAAACAGCTGTGTCATCAGCAAAAAGTCGGACTTGGGATTTGATATGATCAGGCGTATCAGTCGTTTATGTATAAGAGAAAAAGAAGAGGCACAAGTACAGACCCTTGGGGTACACCAGATGTCATAGGAACTTCAACGGATTTCTCGCCCTCACTTGAGTTCTACCTATCAATAAGGAGCGGACCCAGTCAAGAGTGCAGTCTCTGATACCATGTTCATGAAGTTTATAAAGTAATTTAGTAAGGCTGAACTTATTAAATGCCTTGCTAAAATTTAGGAGAATAAGATCTGACTGCTGGCCTGCAACAAGAGTTCTGGCTAGATCGTCTACCAACTGCAGTAGTTGGGATTCGCAGGAGCGACGTTCTCTAAACCTATGTTGTAGTTCATACAAGATATTATGCTTGGTAATTAGAGAAGAAATATTGGAGGCAATGATATGTTCTGTCAATTTACAGAGATTCAGGTTAAGGTGATAGGTCAATAGTTTGATGGATCACGCTGAGGTCCTTTCTTGTACAGAGGAGCAATACTTCCTTTTGCCCAATCTGATGGCAGAGTACCAGTGTCAAGTGAGTTTTGGATAATAATTTTGAGTAAGGGTGCAATTTGACAACGAAGTTTTTTCAGAACGATTGGTTTAATGTTGTCAGAACCAGCAGCCTTGTCTGTTTAAGGTTTGACAGTAGTTTCAGGATACCATTTACACTTATGGATATGTCCGACATTTTGGGGTACTTACTCTTGAGATTGAGGGGAGCTCAGAGTAAAAATGTTTGTCCTTGATTGTATGTAAGTATAACTGTCCAAGAGAAAGGGGGTTTAGAGGAGTGAAGACAGATTGAAATTGGCAATTTAGAATGTTTGCTTTTTCAGTATTGTCATATTTCAGTGAGTCACAGAATTTGTCTATTAGGGGTGCGATGCCTTGAGTGCATTGTCTTGCGTTTTTTTTGTTAGTGAAAATACTTTCTTTGTTGAGAATGAACTTTGTTCCTGATTTGTGTTGTTTATGTCAAGGATAGTTTGTAGGTAAGTGTTATATGATGCTTTGATATTTTGTTTTGTTACATGTTTAAGAGTTAACTGTCTTTTAGTCAAGTGGCCCCTTCCAGCGCGTTTATCTAGTTTAAATAGTTTGTCCCTTTTTCTAATCAATCTTTTAATGTCCATGTTTATCCAGGGCAGATATCTTTTATCACTGATATGTTTAGTAGGAATACATTTTGAGATTCCTTTCTCCAGAAGTTTTTAAAGCTGACCCAAATGTCCTCAACAGTTTTAGAATCATGATCCTTAATTAGATTACGGCTTTCTTGTTCTACAAAAATTTAAAGTTGTCCTAATCCGCTTTTGTACAGGTGTATTTCTCTAGGCTTTTGTTTATTCACTTTTGGTTTTATGTCTGATGTTATTTCCACATGACATTATCTGAAATGCCGTGAAAAGTGCGGATAGTGTTAGTAAGTGTATGGTTAGATGTTAGAAACAAATCTAGTGTATTTTCTAGTCTTGTACTTTCTGAGACCATTTGAACTAGATTAAAATCATGAAGAAGATCTATAAAATCTTCATATAATTGATTGTACTGGCATCCATGTTTGATGGTTGGAGTATGAGATTCATCCCAAGGAAAACCAGGGTAATTGAAGTCGCCGAATATCCAGAAGTTACCTTTCAATGGTCTTGTCTTTTCTAAAGATAATCTTAACTGTTCAGCCCCAATGGTGTCAGACTCTCTTGGACGGTAGAATGCAGAAATATAAGTTGGCTTGGATTTGGAAAAACAAATATTCAGCGATTTGTCTTGATGATAGGTTTTTACCGATCATATATTATTTCTTCCTTTTCGCAAAAACACATTTCGGTTTTTAGTCTCTATATATTCAGTGTAATGAAATACTGCCGAAACAGTGGTTCGCCAACGACATGCATATTTGAACTTCTATTTAAAATGCGAGTCATGTCCTTGCTTTAAGTTTTAATTACATAGTTTAACGTAATTTAGTTTAGATTCTATTTTTTTAACCTGGGTTTTGCATTATCCACTATGGATAGTGTATGGCAATTCAGAAGTCAGAAGCAATTGTCATTAGCAAATATGTAAGACGTTTGCTGCAAAAAGGAGACTTTGATACATGTATATCGGACCTAGGCTTATAAAGTCTCATCCGAAGGATTTGGTCTGGCGGAAGATCGAACTCATGACCTCTGGTGAATGTACCGTTACCGAAGCCGATACCACTAGACCACTTCTTCTTATATAGATAGTGCGTCTCATGTGTGTTATCTATATAAATTAATCATGATCGAAATTTAAACATCCATTAGTTTATCAAAAATACGCAATGAGTTAACATATACGACAATGCCAGTGATATGTTTCCAGTCGAACCTTGGTATCACGACCTCGCTTAAGTCGAAAGATCTACAGTAAAATTGCATTATAGGAAATATTAGTTTGGTTTGGGTTTTACGGCACTGTTGCACAAAATAGGTCATATAGCGTCGATATGTTAAAAACACTATAGTCGAGCATGTCCATCTTGCAAAGTTAATGTTTGAACTTTGGAATGCGGATATGTTCGACTTAAACGAGTTCAATATATTGAAGTTCGACCGTGTGTTATTGATGCTTATTTGACATCTCTATTGTGTAAAACCACATATTTAAGTGGCATTGTTAACTGTAGATATTCAAAAGAGCTGCTTATTTCATGCGCTTCCTGAATATACGTATTATCAGCAATATACTAACATATTTAAGCTTGAGTATTGCAATGAACTTCAATATGTGTTAGCTGGAAGAGTTCATCATATATACACGGATGATCTAAAAGCACTGCAGTGTGTGTCCATACAGTAGACCATTTCTTTTGAAAGATGGGCAACGTAGATGCAAATGATACGCTGCTATCGTCTCATCAGGGTAAATACTGTTTGCTAATGTCTACAGTGGTTAATACGTTATTATTTCCCGTTTAAACGCAAACGAAACGCAAACGAAACGCAAACGCATTACAATAAAATGTAGAATATTACATCCTTTCGGCAAGTCTGACTCTCAATGTTAATCTGAGTGGTAAACAGTTTGGAGCCTGATCAGACGCCGGGTTACCCGGTGTCTGATCTGGCTTCAAACTGTTTACAATGAAAGTAAGTCTTAGCGTAATTGCGTTTATTGGGAAAAATAACGTTTTCTCCACTGTACATGTATGGTCGATAGGCATTCCTGGATTAAGTATGTAAATGTAAGTATATGAGTATTGACATTTTAACATATATGGTATAGTGTATTTACAAACAGGGGAGTTTGTCCATTACAAACAAATTGCAACCAGATCAGACGCCAGGCGACCCGGTATCTGCTCAGTGTCCAACCCGTTTGAAACTCAGATTGATAAAAAAAGAATAGTAAGAAATCTTACAAATAGGAATCTTCTACATCCGTCTTTTCACTGTAACTTTGTGGGTATAAGCATTTTAATAGATTTAGTATACATGTTTCTCACATAACTACCCCTGTTTTCTATAGCGAACAACGATGACGCGTATCCTTATCTCCAACACGTGTAAGATCACTTTGATGACGTCACTATAACGTCACTATTTATAACAGCGTTTTGACGTTTTGATACATTCGTCTTTTCACTGTAACTTTGTGGGTATAAGCATTTTAATAGATTTAGTATACATGTTTCTCACATAACTACCCCTGATTTCTATAGCGAACAACGATGACGCGTATCCTTATCTCCAACACGTGTAAGATCACTTTGATGACGTCACTATAACGTCACTATTTATAACAGCGTTTTGACGTCACCGGGTTTCCAAAATATTGCATATTGCTTTTAAACAATAGCTTAAATCGTTGGTAATGTGAGAAAAACAATTTGCCACTCGTCGATGTTTAAGACAAGTTGATCTCAAACTCGTCTAGAATAGAAAAGTTATTAAGCTCGCCAAGGCTCGCTTAATAACATTTGAATTCTAGACTCGTTTGAGATCAGCTTGTCTTAAACATCGACTCATGACAGATCCTATATAGCTGTAGCATTCAGATGGTGCATTTATAGTAATCTAGAGCACCAACAGTGATATCATATATGCCATTATTATAAATACTCACATGAGATGATATAAACGTATAACACCTCTTTTACGACAACTGCAAACGTACGTACAACTAAGTGCATAAAGGACATGTAACGTCATAAATCAAGATGAAAACTTGAAACATATATTAAGTAAAGCAAAACACTAATATAGGTATTTTCTGTTTTACATCCAGTCTGCTAAACTGCCACCTATTAGGAACCAGACAATTTTCACTTGCTCCTTATTACATTGTGTACAGTGTTCCCTCCCTACAACGACCCTCCAAACAACGACTCCCTCCTTACAACGACTATTGCCGCTGTTCCCCAAACAAGACACTTATATCCATCCTTTTCATGGCCGCAATGTCGTCTACTTAAATTTGTCGTCTGCTCTTTTTCTCAAATGTACATATAAGTGGACATTTTGATAACATTGATATAATGACGAGTGACAAACAGCTTGAATCCACATCAGACGCCGCGTTACGCGGCGTCTGATCTAGATTCAAGCTGTTTGCAAATGTAAACCAGTTTTCCTCTCTATAACTCCCTCCGAACAACGCACACAATCGATGTCTCCCATTGGATGTCGTTGTAGAGAGAGAGCCCTGTAGTATCTAATAGCAATTGGATATAGTAGAACGTTATCTTTACCAATAAATGTGTTTTGCTTTATTTAGTCCATTGCAAAAAAGGCTGATCAGTTTCCAAACTGCCTGCAACTCAGATAGATTCGAAGTTTCCATTTTTTTATTGCGTTACGTCTCCGTTCAGTTTCGTGTAAATTGTAAAGAAAAACGTCTTTATTACTCTGACATACATGTAGTACATGTAAATGTAGATCTAGCTTTATGATCACTGATATGCCTTACGTTTATGACATACATATTATACATTTTTGTATTTTTTTTGTATTACCCAATCACACTATATATATACATGTACCTTTTAATGTATTTTATTTAGCAGGCCGAACGTAAAGCAGGACACAGAACTTGCTGTAAGCGGTAGTCTGTCTTTAAGCTAGAAACAGGTTATGACGTAAAGTCTTATTAAAGCCACTATATTACTCCCACATAATCAGAATCAAACATTTTTCTTACATGAAATTTATGTCACTATCGTAAGCGTTCCATATAAAAAGAAGTAATACGTGGTGATATTTGAAGCAATATTGCTAACGAACAGTGAAATTTGTGGAAACAAGTAATCAAGTTTGTTTATTTTTGAATAGCGACGAAAATTTACGGACATACTCGGTAAAGCTCATTTGCAAAATTCTATACAACAAGTCGAGTGCTTTACAAACAAAGAGAGACAACTCCTTTAAGTTTGGCCGTTAAACTGATGTAATGTATACACATTGTCGCGGCCGAATCAATCACGTGACCTTTATGCGATCGATCGAAAGTTCTCGGAACCAGCCCATAATCTTATTTGTAAACAAACCCGCTTATAATGTAAACCACCACGATAAGAATTCGACACATTTAGGAAGGATTCTTTACGAAGTGGGTGCATATGTCAGGCTTCTTACACTCGATTTCTCTTAGTTTTAATACATAGCAAATGCACACATATAAGAAATTGCGCGTTTTAAACACCAATTTGAGCGGGATTGTGCCTTTAAGGTTCTCGTTAAGATCACCTAGTATTATGATACTCCTTAACATATATAGCGCTTAGTTCTATCTAAATCTTTAAAAAAGAGAAAGTGTATGGACTTGTTTGGATGTAGAGTACCGACATTGACTGACAATGGCCCCCCTTTCAAGTTGTTACAACGTACACTGTTTTATCGTGCTTTGTACAGCCACTTGTATTAGCCCTTTCAACCCTAAATTTCTCTTATGGGTATTTATAATCCTTTTGGACCCTTCTAGTACAAGTATTTTGAACCAGTCTACCGTTACATTTTTAGTATGACAATGAAAACAAATGAAACTATCAATCAGTGCAGACCCTGATCAGAGGGCTCCTTTAGAAGCCCTCTGATCAGGATCTACACTGTTTGCATTTGTAATCAGTAATCTCTACAGAGGGCTGTACAAGGTTGAAAGGGTTAAAGGGGCATTATTGCCGGATCTTTATAAAATGATCGCTTGTTATCTACCTTTCAGCGGACGGCATTGTTCTTGAAAGACATATACTGTACACCAACGGCACTTCAATCTGTTCCATCGGCATCAACATAATTACCGGCGTACCACTTTCAGCGGACTGTGACGTCATTAATCATGAGCACGACATAACAGTTTTCTCCCTTGATATGAGTAACAACAAAGTGTACTTCGCTTCCGATGCTTCTATTTTCACAGCGGAAACGTATGAAAAGGGGCCTCAAGAAATACTGGAGGATACGGGAGAAATCATTGGTAAGATCTTTCTGATCTTTATACAGAATTAATGAGAAGAATAGTGCCACATAAGTCATTCACAGATTTTAACCTCTTTTAAACCAGTACATTACGTCAATATAGCAAAGTTCGTGGAACAAATGCATTAACATCGTATGACCTGGTCATAATACTTTGCAAGTTTCTAATAGATCTAGTTTACCTTGATATATCTGTGATCTTGATCATTTCATTATTCATTCTCTGTGGTTTAGTCAACAATTCAGGGCTGCCATTTCTCCGGATTTTCCTAAGTATTCGGATTTTTATTCAAGCAGATCGTAGCTTAAAACAGGCTGAAAGTAAAACAGAATGCGCCTTAAGGCGCATTCTGATTTACTTTCAACCTGTTTTAAGCAGCCATATGTCTTCAAAACAAAGAAACAGGCTATGGGGTAAAGGTACGATTAGTAAAATTGCGCCTGAAAATTTGAAATCTTAGGATTTTTATGATCAATTTATGGCAGCCCTGCAACATAATGCATTCATGTTTATTCAATGTAGAGATAAGTGCTTGCCACAGTTGAGATCTTGAACTATCACAGATCAGAGTAGGTTTGTCAAGGTAAACACCATTCACCATTTAAGTAACATTTCAAATATAACACGAGTTCGCCTCATTTACTAGAACCACTAACTTTATGCTCAATATCAGCATGGTTGTATCTGCAGATACAGTTAGTTGTCTTCAACATATTTGTGATAATAAAACACCCGGTAAATATCATTTTTAGTGATTTTCACTTAGTCTTGTCACTGCTATTTGCACATATTGAATTAATCAAAACATGACAAGTCTTGAAGGAGCTTCACTAGCTTCTACGAGGGGTGTTCAAATAGTTTTGATACTGGATCAATAACTTCACTATAATGAGTGCACAATGCATGTATGATATATAATTTAAAAGAACAATTCTTCGCCTACATGATGGTATAATGCACAATAAGATCACATAACTCGATGAGTCACAACATGAACCTTAATGACCCCTACTCGAGGTCACTGGAAAATAGCTTTTTCACGTAATAACTTCTTAAAGAGTACAATTTCCAGATATTTTTTTTGAAATATACCAGTTAATGTATAAATTTTATCGTAAATGAAATTTCATTTCTATGGAAAAGATAAACTGTCTAAAATCTCATTTTTTCAAAATCAACATTTCTTATTTTGCTACATGTAATAAGGAAAGTGGACATGTTTTTTCGAACGCTATGAAAATGTTCTAGATCAGTATATCTACATTTTGATTTTAAAACATGAAACCATATTTCAATGGCTCCAACAATAGCCTGGTTTAATAATAAAAAAAGAGTTTGTAGTTTCCCAAGCTACTTTTATACATAACAGGAGATAATATTGTTTTTATATTTTCAGTACGTGTTTAGAATTAGCTCTGTTTTTGATATTTTATGTAATAATAACATTTAAAACTGTGTAGTGTTTGCTTAATTGTCTTCTTGTATTTGACAGAAAATTTTATAAACTTATTCAAAATAATAAAGCCGTAATAATAATTATAGTATAAAATTGTGTTTAGAAAATGAACTCAAAAAATACACAATAAAGGTCCAGTGTCCTCGAGGAGGGGTCATTTATGTTCATGTTGGGGCTGATCAAGTAATGCGATCTTATCGTGCATGATATCACCGTGTCGGCAAAGAATGGATCTTTAAAATGATATATACACATGCATTTTGCACTTATAATAATGGAGTTATTGAGCCAGTATCAAAACTTTTTGAACTACCCTCGTAGTTCAACACAGAATTGAGTTCAAAGTTTTGACTCTCATATACAGTGGAGAAAACGTTATTCTTTCCCAACAAACGCGTTTACGCTAAAACTATTAATTTCCTTCGCAAACAGTCTGGAGCCAGATCAGACGCCGGGTAACCCGGCGACTGACCAGGCTCCAATCTGTTTGCCACTCGGATTAAAATGAATTTAGAATTGTACAAAAGATGTCAAATTCTCAATTTTAATTGTGTATAGTTCTTAAAGAGATATTAGGCCTGTCGGTGAGTCAGTATCGCTTGTTATACCGAGAACCCGTTTGGTAAAGGACGGAGTTCCATGCATGCAGCCCAAACACTCTGGAACACTCTACCATCAAACATCAGATATACGAGCTTAGACTTTGCAGCCTTGAAATTTAAACGTCTGAAAACACACTTCTTTAAATTTGTTATTAGAAAAAAACTGCTACCTCTAGACCATGTTCTTGCTGTAAATGCTTTAGGTCTAAATATGAGTTCTGCAGTTGTACCGTTGACCCGGTGCCGGTCTGCTGGATCTTGATGGTAGGGATTGCCACTGATCTCTTTGAAACCAGCCGGCTGGAGGACGGTGGTATTACTCTTATTCTAACATGACACGTATTTTGGTCACTATAGAAATAGAACAAGCTCGTCGTGGTATACCTGGGACGTTTTTTCGTGGCCAATTCATGCGCATCACAACTCCCAACCGTTGTAAAATACCGTTTCACACCGGTAGAACATAGATTATTTCTTAATCTTATAAATTAAGGGTGTAATTAAGCCATGGATTCTGTAGGTCCCCGGAATGGGGGAGGGGGAATATATGACTTCTATCTATAGACTGTGTTTTTCTGAACAAGGGTACGAAATCACAGGTAAAGTTGCCTTGTTGTAACGAACTACGCTTTTGGTAGTGAACAGGTGTTCAACGTTTGAAGTTAATACCTTTGACAGTCAATGAACAATTCAAGAGTTGTAAGTCAAAACGAGGACAATACCTTTTGCTGCCTCACCGATCTTATGTTACATGTAATGAGTATTCCTGTTGATACAAAATAAGTACTCAAAGTTTCAAATGAATAACTTTCTTCAGCTTCTTAGAAATTATTTTTCAGATTCTGGGTCAAAACAAGGGCAATATCTCTGGATATATATCCAAGGGTTGTCTGTCTTGTTATTAAGTAATGTCATTTTGATACGTAACAGGTAGTCCAAGTTTCAAATGGATACATGTACCTTTAATAGTTATTGAGAAATGTTGTCCTTCAAAAACCTTTACCAAAACCCTTAACCCATTACCAGATAGCCTGTTTCTGGTTTTGGAAATAGGTGACTACTTAAAGCAGGTTGAAAGTAAAACAGAATGCGCCATATGGCGCATTCTGCTTTACTTTCAGCCTGCTTTACATGTAATATAAAAAATTACCTGTTCGAATAAGGAAAGTATTAAATGTGACACATATTCATTACGGTATTATTTGGAACTATTTTCTTCAGCGGATGAATAAAATGCATGTGCTAAAAGGCGCTTCTATATGGGAAAGGGTTAACCAACACAGACACAGACGCTGACGCTGACAAGGGTGACGACAATAGCACGGCTTTTCGAAAATATCTAGCTAACGAGTAATGATGGACAGTAGTTCATACTTTTTAATGCTAACTGTACCATACTAATAAGAGGCTTCAAACATATAATAAATCCCATACATGTTTTTGTATTGATGTCAGATGCTTGCGATTTCATTCAACATTAATCTTCCACTTCAGAAAATAGTTTATGAATAAGTATCATAACAAATATTTTCTATACCCTTGATGATGGGAGCTTAAAGCTTAAAACCGGCGGAAAGTAAGACAGAACTCATATTAAGGCACATTCTGGTTCCATTTAAACCCGTTTAAGTGGCAAAAGTTATTCAACACTAAAAGTTAAATTAGTCTCTTCTTTCAGTGATCGGAGTATAAAGATTCTACTTTAGTACAACAGCTAATGTGTCATTTAAGAAATGAATTGCGTACTTCCGGCATTCATGAGCTGATGGCACTTCCATGCTGTTACTAGCAAAGTGCGAGAAGCCCGAGTGCGTGAAGCCCGAAGAGCTTCTCGCTTAACTTTGCTAGTAACAGCATGGAAGTGCCATCAGCTCATGAATGCCGGAAGTATGAAATTTATTTCTTATATTTATATTCCATTGTTAGCTGAGAAATGAACCATAAATGTACATAACCGTTCTAATAGACACCTTGCCCGTTGCTATGCTGTTGCTATCGTAGTAACGATCTCTATATATGGACTGAAAATAGTCCCAATCACATATTGTAATTACTGGATAAATTTAGACTTTTAACCGGTAAACTTTCTCGTTATGTTTAAAACCCCTTTTGAGACATTTAAAAGCACACGAATTTACGAAATACTTGTATTATAAGCATCTTAAAATATTTAGTTCGCGTTTTTTAAAACCGATTTACTCACACGCCATATTTGATTACTCCGCGTTAACCGCGCCTACCATACGGACTTCTCTGTATCGATTTGAAAGTGATCAGTATAGCTCCGCTCCTAAACCAGCTGGTTAGAACTGGATTTTAAGTGAACATTCATTGAAATATGCAACTCTGTTTTTAGAATAGTGTTATATAAGGACAATGCGGGGCGAATGTAAATATTCATCTTTCAAAATAACCGCGTTTGTATTAAAACAGTTTTTTGCATTAGGCACAGCAATTAACCACGGCCTCTGATAAGGGTCCAAACTGTTCGCCTCTTACACAAATAAACCGTCAGATTTGTCAAAACTCTGACATGTTCTACATTGTATGCCAATAAATAAATAGTAACGTCTTCCCACTGTATACTCAGTGCAAAAAGAAACGCCATTTTTTCATTACACTATTAGTATGTAGAAGGAACGTATTTGTGAATTAATCTTTTCATTAAGGTCAGTAGTTCTGTCTGGGGGTATCAATGTTGAAAAACACAACCTGCACAAATCGGTGCGATGTTTAAAACACGCCGAGTTACAGTGTGAATTATCAATACTCTTACTTTTTGAAAACGTGCCTTTTGACACGACTGGCAGGGATAGAATACTGTTGCAAAATGTCGTTCTATAAGCAAATACTGCTTAAAATTTAAACGAAAAGCTAATGCAATACATTTAAATGTAGAAATGGCAATTCCCTGGATATTTTGACAATTATTTTTAACTGTTTGGCAAACAATTCGGAGACTGGTTAGACGCAAAACTACGTGTGATTTGATCTGGCTTTAAACTGTTTGCAATGGCTAAATGGATTTTAGCATAAACGGAG
This sequence comes from Gari tellinella, assembly GCA_922989275.2. Taxonomy (NCBI): domain Eukaryota; kingdom Metazoa; phylum Mollusca; class Bivalvia; order Cardiida; family Psammobiidae; genus Gari; species Gari tellinella. Next base: position 31,322,602 of record OV277871.1, read on the forward strand.
TTATTGGAAAAGAATGAAAAAAAAACGTGTAAAATGACAACTTTTCGACTTTTCTGACTATTCATGTTAGTATGTGTAGCAAACAGATTGGAGCCTGATCAGACACCGGGTTCACCCGGCGTCTAATCTGGCTACAAACTGTTTGTACATGTAATGGAAATCATAGTGTTAGCGTAAACGCGTTTATTAGGAAAGAATATCGTTTTCTCCACCGTACATGTCACACTTTTTTTATTGTTATAACAAGACATTGGTTTATTGCAGACATGGACTTTGATTGGAAAACCAAGGAGCTCTATTGGATTAGTTTTGGAGAATCGCACATAAATTACATGAATACCGGTGATCCAATCTACAACACGAGGGAAATGTCGATAACCGTCACAAATATTGCTGTCGATCCTCAAAACAAGTAATACGTCAATTATTCACAGTTTAAAGACAACACCATTCAAATTTCACTTACATTCAAACACGAATTAACGAGTTAAGCAAATACATGTACTTAGATTGTCTTCATTTTCAATCTTACCTACAGACGTCCCATCAATGCAACCCCGCAATAAAACAGAAATTCCCATCCGCTTTCTACATTGCTAATGATATTTTTAAATAGTCATATGCCAATCTCCTAAGAGAGCCTGATGTGTTTTTAAAGTTTGGTATAGTTCAACTCAAATGGACTGTTTTATTCAACAAGTTACAGTTTTAATTAAATATGGGAATAAATTATGTTTCCCTATCAGACGCCTTCTTCTTCGGTATTCGTTCTCCTACGATCGCAAAAGAAACGCAAACACACTGTACTAAATAAAAATGACACCCTTTTGAAATTTCTAAATATCCATTTCAACCTGAGTAACAACCAACTTGGAGCCTGATCAGATTTACAATGGGCATAAATACAGTGGAGAATGTGTTATTCTTTCCCAATAAACGCGTTTGCGCTAAAACTATTATTTGCCGTGCAAACAGTTTGGAGCCAGATCAGACGCCGGGTAACCCGGCGTCTGATCAGGCTCCAAACTGTTTGTCACCAAGATAAACATGAATTATCAGAATTGTCCAAAAGATGTTCTTTTCTACGTTTTAGTGCTATGCGTTTGCGTACGTTTGCGTTTAAACGGGAAAGAATAACAGATTCTCCACTGTAACTGTACCATAATCAATAGGGAAAGTTTACTCTGGTTGTAGAAATGTCTACTGGATAGGTTTATTGAGATCGGAGTATTCTCTGCACGTTTGGCACAGAACAACAGATACAATTGACGTCATCAACGCCGCCCACCTTCAAAGTCCGACAGATCTTGAATACCACAGACCAAGTAACAGGTAATCTATTACGTTCTTCTCCCGAAAAAAAGAAAACCAACACGTTTGTGCTAAACAGTAAGGCCAGGTACTCATATTTGTCCCATTTATGACGTTTAAATTGTATAAATGTAATTGCTCTAGGAGGAGGTACTTGTGGATATCTTTCGTAGAGGAAGCCGGGTTTATGGATTTTCTCTCCGCGGATTAATATTAGAACCTTGACAGCAGACATTTGGCATAATTTTAGAAAGCGCTTCCTAACCGATTAAGGGCTTCCTATTAGCGGACAACATGATTATCCTCTAACAAATTCTTTATTAATGAGACAAAATTCAAGAAAGTTGAAATACTTTATAAACAGCCTTTGTCTGCATTTATTTATGCCAAAATAATAATAAATATTAATTTTATTTTAAATTAATGTCATTTCAAAATGACGTAAAATCGGCATTTTCGCGACAAACTGTTAAATTGATTACGTTTAATGTTTACAATGGGAGTAATTTTGTTGCGTTCGTGTAGAAAATAGCATCAGTAATGCGACCATAGCTGTTCCTGCACATTATTTGTGTTAACAAGTTCTAATATGAACATACGTGCATACTAATAAACTGTTCATTATAATTTAGAAATTACAGCAAACAGATCTATAATGTAAATATAAGAAAAGGGAAATAAACAACAGAAAATGATCGGCAAATAGCGCGATTCATGGAATTTGCCGATCATTTTCTATTGTTTACTTCGCTTAAACACCGAAAAGGGCAGTTCATTTCTTAGTTGTAAACAACTTGTACAGAAGAGAAGATCTTGTTCGTTTCAGTTTAAACGCAAACGAAAAACTCAAACGTATTGCAATGAAATGTAGAAAATGACAACCTTTTGACCAATCTGACTAGTCAGTGTTAGTCTAAGTGGCAACCAGTTTGGATCCTGATTAGACGCTGTGTTACCTGGCGTCAGATGGTCTTAACTGTTTGCAATGGAAAATAATAGGAAAGACCGATGCCACGGTAATAAGAAATATTGGATATATAGAGGATAATCAATTTCTTTGGATTGATATGAAAAATATATCACGAGAATGGGTTGTTATCTGGTTAAAAAACGAGTCCTGCGGACTCGTTTTTTAACCAGATAACAACCCATTCGAGTGATATATTTTTCATATCTATTCAAAGGAATTGATTATTCTATTTATTATATATATTTTAATGACGTTTTTACAGAAAAAACACACAAAATTGATTACCGCGACGTCACTAAACTTATTATGACGTGACGTCACAAAAAGTGATATCATCACTACATGTAGTGATGATATCAACAGTGACGATATCAAATTTATCTAACTGAGAAATCTCTATAAATCATCGATATGTATATAATAAATGCGATTAGAACTTCTAATAATGGAAATAATAGTTTTAGTGTAAATTATCTTCTGTAAATGTCCTTAGATCAGATCAGATCACATCAACGTCTGATCAGGCATTGCCATTTGTTTCATTGGTTTCATGAAATCGACGCACAGACGTCTTTGAAGATAAATATCTAAAACATGTTGACATAAGTCTTTAGGTAACATGTACACAAACATTTATGAGTTCGAGTTGTGATGAAATTTCTTATTGTATGTTAAACACAATTTTTATCCTGATCAGACAATTTGTAACCTGTTCAAACAATATAATTATGTAACGGTTTGCATTTTAATCATAAACCTCTAGACTCTTAACCCATTCGTGCCCACGTTGGGCACGGGCAACCAGTATAGACTCTGACCAGACGCCGCCTTATGTGGCATCTGAGCAGAGTCTACACTATTTACTGATAGGAATTTCAATATACATATTATTTAGCTCAAACAGAAAATGATAATTTAAACGATGCATCCCTTAATTAGACCAAAATGGAATATTCGATAAGCATGGAAAAATCTACAGGATGCGAATTGGTCAATATTCATGAATACAATTGCAGGTTGTTTTGGAATGACGCTTCAGGTTATGTTGGAGCGTTGGAAACAGACGGCTCGAACTCAAAAACCTTCCAAACACCAACAACCGGAAGTGAGAGACACGCAGTGACGGTCTTTAAGGTAAGACATCACTGCTTTTTCTTAGCTCCCTTCCCCGAGTATAACTTTTATTTGCAAACAGCTTGGATCCTGATCAGACTCCGCGTACTCATTTTAATATTTCTAAAGCCAAATTACCTAATATTAAAATTTGAGAAATAAAAGCATACACTCATTGATGTTAACCAGCCATAGCTATCTTAAAATAGACTAGACCGGGCACCTGGTGATAAGCTGCCATTGCTTGACGCTCAGAAAGATGCCATTTTGGAAGTTGTATCATACACATTTGCTCCGACGACAAAATATGATTTACTTTCAGTTAATAATGAATTCGTACTACATACATCAGACTGTTATAATATTGTAAAATCGTTTTCAATATAACACCTGATGCATAAGTTTTTTTCTGCTTTTCTGTACTTATATGTGTATGGGCCGGAGGCCTATGATGCGAACTAAACTGAAACTGAAACTGAATACATCACTATGTACCGTAAAATGACAACCAAACTATGATAAGCACACAACGATGTTAATTCCTATTCAACTGACTAAAGTCATTATAATTATATCGTCATCAATCTACCGCATTGCAATATGCACCAGACCATTTTTGTGCGTATCATACAACGTCAAATGGCGTGTGGGTGACCATTGCTGATTGGCCTTTGCCAATCTAGTCTATTTTAAGATTATAATGTACAGTGGAGAAAACGTTATTTTTTCCCGTTTAAACGCAAACGTACGCAAACGCAAAGCACTAAAACGTAGAAAAGAACAACTTTTGGACAATTCTGATATTTCATGTTTATCATGGTGGCTACCAGTTTGGAGCCTGATCAGACGCCGGGTTACCCGGCGTCTGATCTGGCTCCAAACTGTTTGCACTGGCAATAATAGTTTTAGCGTAAACGCGTTTATTGGGAAAGAATAACACATTCTCCACTGTAACCAACCGTCTTTATTACAGTCGTTAACACATGAACATAAACTGAACGCAAAGGCAATGCACTTAAATTGAGAAAGTGATCAGAAAGGTGATTTATTTATGTCTCATATTTTAATATGATTTGCAAACAGTTTGGAGCATGATCAGACGCCAGGTTACCCGGCATCTGAGCTGGCTCCAAACAAACTGTTTTCAATTGCAATACTGATTTGAATACACACAGTTGTCGAAACAATAGCGCCATTTTCTCAAAAGGTTGAGAACCCCTAAAGAGATCGGGCAAATGTGTGTCTATATTGATACTCTACGGACGGAGAGCAATCGGCCAATATCGTTAATTCGGCCCGTTCCGATCAACGTTAATTCCTGGAACGGGCCTAAGGGGACGAAATGGCCGATCGCTATACAGTGGAGAATACGTTATTCTCTTCCGTTTAAACGCAAACAAAACGTAAACGCAAATCAATTAAACGTAAGAAATGACAACTTGTTGACAATTCTAACTATTTATTCGAATCTGAGTGGCAAACAGTCTGGAGCCTGATCAGACGCCGGGTTACCCGGCGTCTGATCTGGCTCCAAATTGTTTGCACTGGAAATAATAATTTAGCGTAAACGCGTTTATTGGGAAAGAATAACGTTTTCTCCACTGTACATAGAGTATCGATTTTGATCCGATCCGATCTCATAGTAAGTCTTCGACCTCAACCATTAGGAATAAAAGATTGACCACACACGCGTTTATTTGGAAACAACAACTTCTTTTCGACTGTTTAACAGAAACATAATGGAACTGGTATTTTCTATTTTAGAAATTCATTCTATCAACACACGCAGAGCCCAACCGTCAACTAGATGCTATTTATGAGCGAACTCCAAGCAGAATCCAGCTCGTCAACATGCCATACCAAAATAAACCAATCGTGGACATGCACGTGTTTGACAAAACGCTGCAACCTTTTGATCTTGGTAAAGTAGCGTTTACCTTCATCACGCTGTGTACAGTTAGAGAAGAGATTATATTGACGTCACCAACGACGTCCCTCAGTGGCGAAGACGTCGTTCTTTCACGTTTAACCTTAAACAGAGCTCAATTATTGAAAACGCACTGACATGTAGAAAATAGCTGGGTTTTTTAAATTTGATATTTCAGTTTACTTGGGGAGACAAATTGTTTTGAACCAGACCAGACGCCGGGTTACACGGCGTCTGATCTGGCTCGAAACCACTTGTAGTTGCAATAATCGCTTTAGCGTTTACGCGTTTGTTAGGAAAGAATACCATAATCAGTTGTAAACTGAATGCAGTTTTGTCGTCAATAGTTTTCTTGTACAATTTCTTTTAGATTACATTTACAGTGGAATAAGTGTTATTCTTTCCCAATAAACGCGTTTACGCTAAAACTATTATTTGCAGTGCAAACAGTTTGGAGCCATATCAGACGCCGGGTAACCCGGCGTCTGATCAGGCTCCAAACTGTTTGCCACCATGATAAACATGAAATATCAGAATTGTCCAAAAGTTGTTCTCCAAAAGTTGTTCTTTTCTACGTTTTAGCGCTTTGCGTTTGCGTACGTTTGCGTTTAAACGGGAAAGAATAACAGATTCTCCACTGTACTGTCTGATCAGATTCCAGACCGTTTGCTATTCAGGTTAGATTGAAAAGTAAACATTTTAATAGTTTGCCATTTATTTGTACTGTAATCCCTCTCTACAACAACACTTAATGGCATACAAAGATTACATGTGTTTTCGGAGTGGGTTGTTTTACGGAGGAAAATTGGCTTACATTAGCAAACTGCTTCAATACAGATCAGAAGCCGCGTAACGCGACGTCTGATCTGGATTCAAGCAGTTTGTCACTTGTAATAATGGTTGTTTTTTTCTGTAAAATGTAAAATATGAAAACAGCAGACGACAATTTTAAGCTGACGATATTGCAGTCGTGCAAAGGTTTGGCATAATGGTCTTGTTTTGGTAACAGCAGCAAGCGTTGCCATAAGGATGGACTCGTTGTTCAGAGGGTCGTTGTGCGGAAGGACTATGCCATTGTGTTTGCTGTTAGAATCGGCAAACACAGAAAACAAATGACGTAATCTCAACTGTACGAGCGTAATTCACTTGTTTTCCGTTTTTAAAGAATTTGTTTTCTGTTGCCTGTCTTTTCCAGAACCATGTGAATTGGACAATGGCGGATGTGAGCATATATGCATACCGGAAAATACACGTCGATGTTCATGTAACCTTGGTTACACTCTGCAACCCGATGGCGTCACATGTATACCAAGTAAGCTAGTATACATTGTTACAGCGGAGAAAAAAAACGTATTCTATCCCGTTTAAACGCAAACGAAACGCAAACGCAATTAACCAAAATGTAGAAAATGACAACTTTCTGAAATTTCTATCAATCTATTTTAATCTGACCTCATGTATTCATGTGAAAACATGTACTGAGCGAAATAAAGAATTTAATTTGAATTTGAATTTGAGTGACAAACAGTATGGGTTACCCGGTGGCTGATCTTGCTTCAACGTGATTGCATTGGAAAATAACACGTTTTAACATATTGCAGCCATGCGTTTTTATGTCGTGACTTACAGTTTGTACATGTATCCCACTAAGACGCGCTTGTCATGTTAATAGCCTAATGCTTGGAACACAGTTAGATTAACATATTACAATGCTTTCAGCTACTCTCTGGTATATTTTGTTAGGCGGTTAATCTTTTAAAGCAGAAACCTCCTGTAAATATCATCTGTTTTACATATAGCATGCATTTGCCACCTATTTTCAACACCAACAAACAGCAATCATGGTTGCTCGCAGAAGACGAGTTGTACTGTATCTTAACTCTTTCCTCCCTGAAACTTTAAATGGAAAATTCCAGTTTCCATTTTAGTCTAGTCCATTTCTTACTTTTAAGGGTTGTTTTTGTCAATGCTTGGCACTATGACAAACAGTGAAGACCCTGATCAGAGGGCTCCTTTTGGAGCCCTCTGATCTGGGTCTTCACTGTTTGCACAGGACAAGTGTACTATTCACATGTTCATTGTTTGAAAATGACGCATATATGCGGGACTAGGGTTCAATGGGTTAAACAATTATCCGGCATCATTATAATTAGTTTGAATATATCCCAAACTCGTCGTTTCAGCAACATCCACACTGTAGGCATATACAGTGGAGACGATGTCATTCTTTCCCGTTTTAACTCATTGAAATGTAACAAATTACATGTACATTCGTTTTAAATTTGTAACGATTTATTTTCAAACTCCAATTAAAATAAATAGACAGGATTGTCGAAAAGTTGTCATTTTCTACATTTCTGTGTATTGCGTTCGTTTTGTGTGTTTTTTTATCTGAGAGGCAATCTGTTTCGGACCTAATATAACGCCGTGTTTCACAGCGTCGAATCTAGCTCAAAATTGTTTCCGTTTATGTGCATGGGAATATTAACGTATTTTTAACTGAGTCAATGATATTACATGTATATAAATATTAGATGGCAGTTTGCGTGACATTCAAATTGTCAACCCGAGAAACAGCATGTCACCCCGAGGCGTAGCCGATGGTGACATTCTTGTTTTCGAGGGTTGACAATTTGAATGTCACGCAAACTGACATCTAATATTTATTTTATTACACCGAGCTTATCAACCCTGGATTTGGAATCGTCTTATTCGTATTTTATAAAATGTGTTGTGAAAACCAATTCAGCAGGGACATGTACATAACGCGGGAAATGACGTCGCCGTCTTACGACGTCACGTTGTTTATAATAACCTTCTAATGTATCCAATAGCGAAAGTCATGTCAATGCTGACAGTACGTTTTCGGACGGAGTAAAAAAGTAATGTCCTTTAGAGTGACGTCACAAAAAGAATATCTTAAAGAGTGACAGTATATTTTGAATAGATGTAAAAGACATGCAAAATGTTAACTGTAGGTCTATGGGAATTTAACATTGGAACTCAAAGCGAGGTGTAATAATGTATAATTACAAAGATGAACACAAGCGAAACGCAAATGCATTGCAATAAAATGTAGAATATATCAAGTGCTAGACATTTTTATTCGATTTTAAAAAAGTTTAGCGCCTGATCAGACGCCATGTTACCCGGTGTGTGATCGGGCCCCAAGCTGTTTGCAATGGACACAATAGTATTAGCATGATCATCTTTATTGCGAAATAATAACGTATTCTCCGCTGCATCTGTTTTAGCCACACTTCCAGCCAGCACCGACTATATGATGACACTAGATAGTCTCAACCTTAACGTCCACCAAGTTGCAATCAATGTTGACATCAATAACATCCGGGCAATAACAATGCACGAGGACAACGAGCCGTCAAGTATAGCGTTCGATACCGACAGAGATGTACTAGTATGGATGGACCAAAGAACGAGACGCGTGAAAAAGAAGCATTTGGAAGACTCAAAGGAATACGCAATCGGTTCCAGTAAGTTTGCCTAGGTCGAAGGTTATACAGTTTTTGAGTTAAGAACTTCATAGTGAACGTTCTTGCGACACTGCTAACAAAGATATATTTACCCAGACAGTTTCGTGAACTGGACTGTTCACTTGATCACTGGCGACTGAACTGTAGTCGACGGGTGTTACTCCCCTTTGCTACTACAGTTCAGTCGCCAGTGATCAAGTGAACAGTCCAGTTCACGAAACGGTGTGGATAAATATACCTTTGTTAGCAGTGTCTCAAGAACGTTCACTATAAAATATAATACCTGCTAAATGAACCTATTTGCAAATAGGAACGTTCTCAAGCATCTGACCTATCAAATGCTTGAGAACGACTTCAGACTCAACTCAAACGCTTTGAAACCTTTGAGCTTGAGGTTATACGTATTTAAGGTTAGCTCCTCCTTCATCTATTTTGCCGCAGTTACATGTAAACGTACATTTGATCCAGATTTAGAACGTAGCTTAGCTTGGCCTAAGCTAAGTTGGAACAAGTTTGTATTTTACTATATATATTTAACTGTGAAATGGAAGTAAGTTAGACTTCAAACACGTTTGCGTTACATTAATATAATAACTTTGACATTATATAGCGGATAGCGGCTAAATCTTGTTGAAGTCGAATATACATGCACCAGATGCCATTCTTTCCTATTTTAATGCAAACACAATACAGTGCAATAAAGTAAATAAATAATTACGCAAACAAATTGGACGATTTCTTTTTAAATAAACAAAATTGCAAAACTTTTGGAGCTTGGTCAGACACCGGTCTAAACGGTATTGTATCTAAGTATGTACCTTTTACAGTTGTTTTAAGGTTTTGAGAATAAACGCGTTTAATTGTCTTAGAAATAATAAAAATCTACACCGTCTTATAAGCTTTTTCAAGTTTAAAATTCGGCTTGATATTTTCACTCTGAATTGCAATGTACATCTACTGCTCCGTTTGATGTAAGCTGATTGTAAGTTGAAATTGCCAATGAAATATGGATACCTTTAACTTAAGCAATCCTTAGTTAATATTGTTGATGCTTTCAATCTGTGAAACCATCTATAGTCAGCGTCGAGTTTCAAAACCCTTTACTTAGTCGCCATCCGCCCAAGAAAGCAACACTTAATAATATCGTAGGATATTATCAGTTACTTAAAAAGAAAAACATCGATTATTTTTTAGAACTAAATTACAAGAAACGCTGAAACAATTAGACATAATAATTTTCTAGTGAATGAACATTACACTCTGAAGTAAATATAATGATCATTCATTGATATAATGTACTTTCACTTTCTTTTGTGTACGAATAATTTCGGGATCAGGAAATTGACATGCTGCTTTGAAATGCAGAGGTTCTACAGTGGAGAATCTGTTATTCTTTCCCATTTAAACGCAAACGTACGCAAACGCAAAACACTATAACGTAGAAAAGTACAACCTTTGGACAATTCTGATAATTCATGTTTATATTGGTGGCAAACAGTTTGGAGCCTGATCAGACGCCGGGTTACCCGGCGTCTGATCTGGCTCCAAACTGTTTGCACTGCAAATAATAGTTTTAGCGTAAACGCGTTTATTGGGAAAGAATAACGTTTTCTCCACTGTAGGTGTGTCGTCGCGGTCGATTATGTGGCTGTTGTAAACATAAGCTTCCTTTAGATTGTTTAATGATAGTAATGGCTATACGTATAGATAGTCTTAAATTATATTTGAAAACATCTTCATGGGTTTCATGAAATCGTTTACGGAATAGGGCTTAGGCCGATTCCGGTTTTCAGACTCTTTACAGTATCATTGAATATGTCACATTCTCTTTATATATATAATACACTTACATAGAACTTATTTTAAATAGTTTTAAATCCTACTTTCAAATACATTAAAAAAGAAATAGTGTTCTCTAAATATGTTCACTATTAGTAAACTCTTGGGTTTAATTTTACTCCATACCCGTTCGGTAACAGCCTTTTATAAGATTCTACAACATATAGATACAGATATAATTTCTGTATTTCAGTTTGAAACCATCCTCAGTACTTTGACTTTATATCCACGATAGCTCTAGAACTGTACTTATTTCCAGTCATCATAATTCTTAGACTCTGATACATGTAGGCTGTATTCGTTGATTTTGCCGGGTAGTACGGGTCACGTGACTAGTTAGATGTTGTTCCCTCGCTCGATTCGCGTAAACAATCTCTCTTTTTCGGTTTATTAAGCAGTTGTTTTACAAGCTATCAAAAGCGATCTTAACTAAAAAATGTCTTGAATCGATCTAATTCAGATATCGATAATATGCTAGTTTCTTGCTTAGATTTCCCTGATTATCCCATCCACGTCGTCACCATGATAAACAAACGACGGGACGTGAACTGGACAATGCAAAGTACAAAGCCACTTGTCACTGGTCTATAATGAAATTGACATTGGATTCAGATTTATTTAGATCAATATGTTTATCGAAATCAACCAAAATAGGCAGAACTCGATATGAATAGACACTGACCTACGTGTTCATTTGTTCGCTCCTGATTATTTCCGTTAATTTATAATTAATCGTTACAGTGTTTCATAAAACGTAAATGTCCTCCAAAAACTATCCGTTCAAAATACCCTGGTAATGAACATTTCAAGGATGTTCACATTCCCATGTGATGACCATGTTAGATACAGTCGATCTTCGATAGGGTATATCTTGATTTTATTTCAGTATAACATATCCGTATTTCAAAGTTAAATGGTGGGTTGCCACCTTTTAAACTTGAAATACGGAATATGTTCGACATAATGCGTAGAAATTATTATATTAAACTGTAGAAATGCAGATAAATTCTACTTATGCGAGTTCCTGATATCTTCGAAGTTTAACAGTATAACTACTGTACTAAACCATCGAATAGCGCGTGAGTTTGAAATGTACCGATCATGATGTCAATTTCAAGTGTCAACTTTAGGGTCAAGACAGTAAAACTTTGTCAGATTATGCATGTGTTCTTTCTTGTATTGGACATAGACTGGAAATAAATTCGTTACACGGCATTTCGGCAGGGTGTACGGGCTTGTATGACGGTTTTGGATTCCGTATTTCCTGAGCGCGAAACCAAAACCGTCATACAAGCCCGTACACCCTGCCGAAATAACGTGTAACTAATAATATGTCTTTGGATCAATCTTGAAATGGACGTGACGTCACTCAATTGATTGCTGAAGAACTATTAAGTATTTTAACGATACGTTGAAATATATAGAAAATGTATGTAGCTATCAATAAATTAATGGTATTGCAGATGTTCAAACGAACGCCAAAGTCGCAGTTGACATCACGGGTGGAAACATATTTGTCACTTCCGGTCGACAAATAAAGGTCATCGACCAGTATGAGAACGAGAAAACGCTACTGGACGAGTTGGATATTTTCGGAACTTTAGGGCAAATTCAACTTTTGACAGAGAAGGGGTGAGTTTTAAAAGGTTTATACAATTGGACAGATAACTAATTCGATCTCTAACATTTACATCATTCACATAGATCTACATAAGGCAGAAATAGTTCGGTGTCAACTTGCTTATAATATGCATTTGCAATTAAAACGTACGTCAAAAATTACCGTTGTTTTCATTCATGGTCATTATATACCTAATGCACAACTAGAAATAATGATTATATACACAATAATAGAAAAACAAAATAATTAATCTGCGCTTGTTACACTAGTACACTAGAAGAAAACGAGTCATATGTATATAAGTTGTTTTAAAAATGCTATGCTCGCATTATTATCGCTAGCAGTCCCTGATTTACCGGGGCACATGGGGCACTTGCCCCCCCCCCCCCCCCCCCCCCCCAGCTGAGCCGGGTTTTTTTATAACTTCCTTTTATATTTGTTTTTACTTCTGATTCACTAAGCTGTTGGCGTGTGCCCCTAATTTGGCCCCTTCGAATCACACAGTCACTTCTGGTCACTGCAGGGGTCCTTTGCTCAGAGTAGATATTAGATAACACCATATAGGTCTGGTAGTGTGGACAATACATTGAATCATGTCTGGTATTTCAACTATTTCTACATAGCAAGCGTTTTGGCGAACTGGATCATTGTTTTAACAGGACGTTATTCCCTATCACGGTATACGAATTTTGGTTACTATGAAAAAGAAAGTTCTTATAAGGAAAACTATAGATTACACATTGTTACTGTCACCATGAAACACAAGTTGGCAAACAAAAGTTTCATTCTAAGATCGTCAACACTGGCTACAGAAAGATGCGAAACCACAGTTACTTAACGGTTTACCCCACAGCCTGCTTCTAATTGACAGGTGACCATATTTTCTTCAGTGGAGGAATAAATTAATGGCGTATCTATCATATGGGGTAATGGATTAACCCATTACCCCATACATACGCCTTTTTTCACATTTAATTTATTATTTCACTTAAGCAGGCTGAAAGTAAAGCAGAATGCCCAATTGAGTTGCATTCTGCTTTACTTTCAACCTGCTTTAAATGTTCATTTCTCTTCCAAACTAGAAACAGGGTATGGGATAAAGGGTTAAAACTAACTTTTAATATAGGTCAAAATGTACTTTACTTACATTTAATTGGACTTGTCCATTTCAGGGGAGAAAGAGTTAAGTTTGAAAATGCTAAGAGTTTACTAGATCTCGTGACGAGTACATTTTGTCCTTTGCAAACAGTGTAGACCCAGACCAGAGGGAACGTTTAGTCAGGCCCGTAGAAACAGGGGGCAAGGGGGGGGGGGGGGGGCACGGGGGCCGCCCCAATATTTTTGCCAATATTAGTAAAATAACATTGATCTTTATGCTAGTATTTTACCCGTTTTTGAATGCGTGAAACACCCTAAGAACGCACCAGAGACAATGTAGGAATAAAAAGTTTTCTGAAGGAAGCATGTCCTCGGACTCCCCTATTAAGAATACACATAAACAAATCCGAGTGAGTTAAGGGAGAATGATATGTTTGAATATACTGTAATTTATTGATCAGAACTCTTGTCCTGTACAAACTATGCAGACCCAGATCAGAGGATTCGTTAATGAGCCGTCTGGTCAGGATCTGCATTTTTTGTCATTTTGTATTTGAATGTGTTAACAGTCTGCACTGTTTGACATTTTGTAAGAAATTGGATAAAACAATATTTACCAAAGTAAACAAGAGCATCGCAAATGATATATAATACGCCCGCTAGCAAAGAAATATATAATTTTATCAAAATTTATTCCAATTTGTAGACACTGGAGCATAAGCAATACTGAAATAAAGCCTTTTCTAGCATATCTGAGTACACCGTGGGCAGATAACTTTTGACACAATAATCCAATTTCAATAATAATCGAACACTCTCGTGAACTTATACTTCTTTAATTATACTGTGGGCAAATATAATCAAAATCCATTCAAAACTGTAGTTGCTTTAAATAGTGTGTAAAACTGTTAAATAAACCTTTTAAAGCAGATCTGAGTACACCAAGGGCAGATAACTCTGTAACGACAAATCAAATGAACCTTAAATTTCACTCAGTTTTAGATCATTAGTTCCTTCCAATAGTTTTCCGAGAAATCTATGGACAAGCTTATTATAGAATATTTGAGTACATCAAGGGCAGATAACTCAAACGACAAATCGAATTAACCTCAAACTAGACTCAGCTTCAGATCGATGTGCATATAATATTCACAAGTGTGAAGTTTCATTAGTATCCGTCTGACAGTTTTCCAGAAAAACTCCAGACAAAAAAAAATGTTGACGGATGAAACGAAACATTTAGCAATATTTAAAAAAGTTCATCGTTGTGCATTACGATTTCTGAACATTTAGTTAACTCCCTTTTAAAAGCACCAAAGTTTTTACCTCTCTTATTCTTATTTAAGAAATGTGGGTATTTTGACTCTTATTTTTTATCAATAAATAATTCAGGTGATCACGTTTCAAATAATTAAAGCAAACATACACTGATACATTTGTATAACGGAGTGCTGATCTGACGAGGTGTGAAAATTGCACACGCCGCATGAAACAATGGGACCGAAACTGATCGTGTTGACAGTTCGAGCATTAGGTGCAAACTATTGTTGACAGTTCGACCATTAGGTGTGAAATATAGAACAAACTGCTTCAAGGGGACCGCACTTCAATTCGAGAATTCCAGCTTTCACTGTTCGACAATACAGAAGTAGAACAATAAGGATTATATAGAGAAAGAAACGGGACCGAGAAATGAGTTCGAGAATTCGATCGTGTTCTAGCTTTCAGAGTTCTAGCTTTCGAAGTTCGACTGTAGTACTTAATTCATAATGGCGATAACTACATGTAATTTAAACATACACGTATTGTAGACGAAGAGACATTGTTTGAAAAACATTAAATATGAATTTTAATGCTAAGGAAAAAGGACTGGCAAAAGGACTGAAAAGAAAAGTTTAGTAATACATTCAGGAAGCTAACCACGTCTGTCTGTTACATTGTTTAACTGATATCGCATAATGACATTTAAACAACAAAACGTCAAAAACAGAAAGAGATATCAACGGTGTTTTGAACATTTGTATAAAGAGATATAACTGCCCTTTATTGCAACTGCTTTATAAGTAATAAACGAGATTACGGTCATGCTTTTCTTATACAAAAATAGCAAAATTATTGAAAAGGTAGCAAACAACAAAAGGCCAAAAATTTGGATAAGCATTCTTTACCAGTTTGTGTACAATCGTCAGTTGTAATAGCGAATCTTCAAATTACCCCTTGCCTTGAAAAAGGACTGAACTTTAAACAAATAAAACTCGAAAACCAGTACTTACTATTGATGTTTTTTAATGCGATAGCCTTCATTAGGTAGTTTACGTTATTTTCTATAGTTCCATATATCTGTTATATTAAACGTTTGTCTATTGGAAGTTCCATGTTAACCAACTATCTTTAAAAGTTGATTTATCAGGATAATTGCGGAAAAAATGAATTTTACAATACAACTTTGAAATGTGTTAACACCTTTTTCACTTAACTGCAGTCTGATGGCATGGATAGAGAGCGGCTCAAGGTCACGTCTTGTAATGGCCTTCATGAATGGAGAGTCCATTAGAGTAATTAGGGATAGCAATGACGATAGTGACGTCATCAAGCAACCGGAAGACTTGGCCTTTGATCATGAGAATAGTAAGTATCCGATGGGTCTGACACACATGCAAAACAAATATCGTTATTATATCCCGATAAGCGCATTTATGTTTGAACCAAAATGTCCATTGCGAATAGTTTCAAGTCAGACCAGGTTGGGTGACACGGCGTCTGATCACGCTGGAAACTGTCTTTTCCAAATTGAAATAAATCATTAGATACTAAGAGTTTAATACAAATTTTGTGTTTGATAGCGTTGCGTTGCGTTTCGTTTGCGTTGAAACGAGGAAGAAAGAAGTATGCTCTGTATGATTGAAACTAACATCGTGTCTGTTCAGGAACCAGAACTGTTGATAATTGAAGATACGTCTAGCTAAACAGAAGAATGGCGGGTCGAAAATATCTTCCTGTGGACGAGAAGACGTTGTTCCTTCTCCATTTACGCGTTATACTGAATCTATCATTTCTATTTTCAAACCGTCTGGAGCCAGATCACACGCAGTTTGACCAGACGTCTGAATAGGCTCCAAAGTATTGGCCACTCAGATAAAAATAAATCAGGAATTAAAAAGTGTCATAGTCTGCATTTGCGTTTTGCATTTCGTTCATTTCAACAGGGATATGAAAACGTCTGTCCACAACAGCAATCATAGCAAATCAAGCTGGTTTTTATATGACCATCTATTGTGTTCTTAATTGTGTCAAAATACTTTATCTATCTTGTTAATTGTGTAAAACAAAACATTTGTTAAGCCATGCATACATGGACCGATGCGTTATTTTCCCACAAAGCGTGACTGTTCACTAAGAAATTGTGTAAGATGTCAAGAGTCTTCGCGCCGTATTAAACGTTATATGGAGTCTGAAAAGGTTTGCAAGCTGTTTAGCATTCAGATTTGGAAAAAAGATATCATTTATACATATAATCTACAGTTCTATTGAATTGCATGTGCATTCAGTTCGTCTTAAAGAGGAGGGTATTTTGTTTGTGAGATTCAGAACAGTTTACTCTTCACGAAAATTTCGATTACATTATAGCTGGCATTATATATGTTTGTGTGTGCTTAGTTCTCAAAATGAAAGTTGCATTATATTGAGGTTTCGGAAAGAAAGCGTTGCCATTGTCCATGTCAATGAAATTAAATTGCTGTCACAATATAAAATGTATAGATTGACCGTGGTTTGAATATATTGACAAATTGTGTAATCCAAATGGCAAACTGTTTGAACCAGTGTCAACTGATCCCAAATTGTTTGCAATGGATACAGTGGAGAATCTGTTATTCTTTCCCCTTTAAACGCAAACGTACGCAAACGCAAAATACTAAAACGTAGAAAAGTACAACTTTTTGACAATTCTGATAATTCATGTTTATCTTGGTGGCAAACAGTTTGGAGCCTGATCAGACGCCGGGTTACCCGGCGTCTGATCTGGCTCCAAACTGTTTGCACTGCAAATAATAGTTCTAGCGTAAACGCGTTTATTGGGATAGAATAACGTTTTCTCCACTTTACATGTATGTCTAACAGAACTCTGTTAAATTCGCCTTTCATTCTCGTTTGTTAGCTCGTTTGTTTGGTTAAAATACCAGCTACCTCCTGTTTATAAATACATGTACGATATATATAACACTGGCAGTAATGCCGGAAAATACTATAGATAGATAATATATATATAAAAGGCTTTGTTAGTTTAGTGTCGTTGAAAGGGTCAGTCAGTTTTGACTTATAAATGAGACACCTAACTTTATTTGCACGCACATTGCCTCGCGAAACCCTCCTCTTATTATATTATATTATATAAATATTAGATGGCAGTTTGCGTGACATTCAAATTGTCAACCCAAGAAACAGCATGTCACCCCGAGGCGTAGCCGAGGGTGACATTCTTGTTTTCGAGGGTTGACAATTTGAATGTCACGCAAACTGACATCTAATATTTATTTTATTACACCGAGCTTATCAATTCTAGCTTTAGAATCGTCTCATTTGTATTTTATAAAATGTGTTGTGAATACTAATTTAGCGCAGACATGTACGTAACGCGGGAAACGACGTCGCCGTCTATGACGTCACATTGTTTATAATTATGTTACCACTCTTTATAACGTTCCAATGTATCCAATAGCGAACTCAATGTCAATGCTGACAGTACGTTTTCGGACGGAGTAAAAAAGTAATGTCCTTTAGAGTGACGTCACAAAAAGAATATCATAAAGAGTGACAGTATATTTTGAATAGATGTAAAAGACATGCAAAATGTTAACTGTAGGTCTATGGGAATTTAACATTGAAACTCAAAGCGAGGTGTAATAATATATAAATATTTGATGGCAGTTTGCATGACATTCAAATTGTCAACCCGAGAAACAGCATGTCACCCCGAGGCGTAGCCGAGGGTGACATTCTTGTTTTCGAGGGTTGACAATTTGAATGTCACGCAAACTGACATCTAATATTTATTTTATTACACCGAGCTTATCAACCCTAGCTTTGGAATCGTTTTATTCGTCTTTTATAAAATGTGTTGTGAATACCAATTTAGCGCGGACATGTACATAACGCGGGAAATGACGTCGCCGTCTTACGACGTCACATTGTTTATAATTATATTACAAGAAACAAAGAAGAACGTTATGATAAGTAAATTGAAGAAACAGCGTCTTTACATTGTCTAGGTGGCAAATATCCTCTTCCGAAATGGTGGCAAATCGTTAAGGAATGGACAAAAGGAAGCAACTTGTACAGAAAATGCCAAAAGTTGATTAGAAGTTACCACTTTTTAAAATGTTCCAATGTATCCAATAGCGATTGGCATGTCAATGCTGACAGTACGTTTTCGGACGGAGTAAAAAAGTAATGTCCTTTAGAGTGACGTCACAAAAAGAATATCATAAAGAGTGACAGTATATTTTGAATAGATGTAAAAGACATGCAAAATGTTAACTGTATGTCTATGGGAATTTAACATTGTAACTCAAAGCGAGGTGTAATAATATCATATAATTATTTGTATATTATGACATTTTAGATGAACATTTGTACTGGTGTGACAGCATGCTCGGCAAAATAGAACAGGTAGAGCTTGAATCCTTCATAACCAAGACCGTGTATTTAAACGCAAACATGAAACCTGTGGCACTTGACGTCGCTGGAGATTTCGTATACTTTGTACCGCAGTACGAAAGGTGAGAACTGATACGTTTAACCCATATCCAACTGTGATATCGTCTGCTTTGAAATTGTCGTCTGAAACATGTATTAAATTTATATATATATATATATATATGATTTAAAAAAAATAGCTGATGTATTATAGGCTTTAAAAACACAATTTTATTTCTTCAAAAAATGCGCGATTTTTGAAGAAATAAAATTGTGTTTTTAAAGCCTATAATACATCAGCTATTTTTTTTAAATCATATATACAGCTTTTCCCGGTAGTTTCCGGCATCACGCCGACATTATATATATATATCAGCAGGCAAATGGTTAGTTAAAATAACCCTTGATATGATGACAAATAAAACACGATAACCATACAGGTAGCCATTGATCAATAACTATTTCGGCAGTGTCAAATTAAATGCATCTTAATGGATAGAGGGGTTCATTTAAGACAACAGTTTGATTGGTGAAAGAGTTTGCTTGCTGATCTTAATTAACTTTTCTGAGTTTATAAGTGTTAGAATATCTGTTGTGTTATTATTTATGGTAGAGAACATTTTATACACGTAGTTTCCCCAATAAAGGCAATTATCATTTAACTCTTTACATGCGGCAAAATTGTGATTTTCTTTGCGACAGTTTGAATCCATTTGAGATGCCGCGTAACGTGGCTGCTCATCAGGATCAAAATGTTTGACATTCTGACCTTGTTTTGTTAAGAAAGTTTCAAAATTCTAATGCTAGACCAATGACAGAAGACAACTGTTGCAGAAGAAAAATATACCCAGTATGCAAAGAGTTCAACTCCGAAGCCTGACAGGGTACGCCGGCGTCCCATCTGACTCCTAACAGATTGTGATTTAGATATTAATATCAACCACTGTCAGTTTTCCCAGCCTGTTGTTCTGCATTAACGTTTAGCTTCGTCTAAACAATGTCCAACGTCTTTCCCATTGTAAGTTTAATGCTATTAACATATAAGGTGGCACCCCTCCAAACCGGAACCTCTAAATACCGGATACCTCTCTAAGCCGGACAAAAGCTTTGGTCACGTTTCCAATCCTTTATTTTTACCTATTACACCATAAGTTCGCATTTGTCCGTTTTTGGGTGTATTCCTAGACTGACGAAAATAGTTTATACGTTCTAGCAGATCATAGCTTAAAGCAGATTGAAGGTAAAGCAGAAAACGCCTTCATGCGCATTCTGCTTTACTTTCAATCTGTTTTAAGTGGTCAGCTATCTTCCATTCTAGAAACAAGGTTCCTGTAATGTGTTAAAACCCCTCTTTACCGGAAACCCTTTAAAACGTTTTGTTGTCCCCACACATGTCCGGTTTAACTGTACAGTTAAACTACATTTGTATGTCATTCAGTAAAAAGTTATCTTGATATAGGTACAGACTGTTCACTGCTATATTGTAAATACAGGGGGAGTGCATCGCAAAGACCCTTTAGATCTCTAAATTACTGTATCCTGCAGTAAACTGGCATCTTTACTTACACCCAATTCATGACTAGAGAGCGATTTATAAAGTTTTACTGGACATGCATCAAACACAAAGTTGTTAATTTGTAATACTTTGATGTTTCAGGAAGGTTTACAGCATAAATAAAGACGGTGGAGGAGGACTAAGTCTTATCATGGAGTCTCCATCGTTTGGCAGTCTTTCGTACATTATTGTTTCTGACTTAGACGCAAAACTGCCTAAAGGTACATGTAGTACTGGGTTACAGTGAGAATGCGTTATTCTTTCCAAATAAACGCGCTCATTCTAAGACTATTATTTCCAAAGCAAACAAATTGGAGCTAGATTAGACAACAGGTACTTGACACATACATCTAGATATATTACCCCCCCCCCAAAAAAAACAAAAACAAACAAAACAAACAAAACAACAACAACAAAAAACAAAAACATTTTGATGCACATTTTCGTTATAATAAAAAAATAAAACTTTTTGATGCACATTTTCGTTATAATTCACGTACTGTGGCGTTATTTGACGGAATTTGATGAAATAAAAAGAAGATATAGATAAATTTATCATTTCCCGCGGGTACCACAAGAGAATATCGGCGATCTAGTGTAATTTAGCGTCAGTTTAAGCCGATAGTTAAGACTAGGTGTTGGATTGCGCTGATTATCTTGTATCTATATTAGAAGTATTTTGTTTTGTTTGTGGGGGGGGGGGGGGTAATAGATCTAGATGTATGTGTCAAATACCTGTGGATTAGACGCCGGGTAATCCGGCGTCTGATCAGGCTCATAACTTTTTCCCTCTCTGGTTCAAATAGATAGACATTTAAAAATAGTTGTATTTTTTCAACATTTTAGTAGACTGTGTTTGCACTGGAACGAATAAGGTCTGCACTGTTTGTCGTTTTGTAATAAACTTTAATTTAAGCCTAAATAGTCATAAATGGACCAGGCTCTGTTAGAAACTGGAATTGAAATTACTAGTTCCAGGGATGAATGAGTTAAGGTGCATTTTGAAATAATAGTTTTTCATTTAAAACATATCATAATCATTTTCCATAATGCAATCAATATAAATTGTCACTTAGCGTCCGATCATGCTGCAAACTGTTTGCAATTGAGTATGTTAAATATACCGTCAACATTTCGCAATAACTAAAAATAGTGTGCATTTTAGTTCCATGCACTTGCGTTTTGTTTCGTGTTACATTTTTAACTGGCCTGTATGGCATTAAAAAAACCTTAATTTTCCTTTTCAGGCCATGCTTTGTGTTCTGACTGCAATGGGAGATGCAGCACGATTTGTCTCCCGAGAGGTGACGACACTCGGGTGTGTGCATGTGAAGATGGAACGCAACTAACTGACGGCAAAACGTGCAGGACAGGTAATCGATTACATGTGTACATATACATATATAGACTGACACAAGTCTCTCTAATAATAGTTTATCATTATTTCCTTTTATGATCAGGGCTGCCATAAGTTGACATGAAAAATCCTAAGATTTCCAACTTTGCATTTTTCAAGTGCGAATTTACGAATTGTACCTTTACCCCATAGCCTTTTTCTTGTTTTGTTGACATGCGACTACTTAAAGCAGGCTGTAAGTAAAGCAGAATGCGCATTAGGGCGCTTTCTGCTTTACTTTCAGCCTGCTTTAAGATACTATGAACTGGGAGAAAATCCATACTGGATTGTCGTTTCCTAGTCAGGATTATAGATACAAATCAGTGCTGGACTCTGTAGCAGGAATAAGGCACAATGACAAACCGTTGAAAAAGAGAATACATTATCAAAATTAATATATTTATCAGACTAGTAGCTAGTCTAATACATATACAGTGGAGAAGACGATATTTTCCGAAATGATCGCGTTTACGCTAAAATATTATTTCCATTGCAAATAGTTGGAAGCCAGATCAGATGCCGGGTGCACCGGAGTCTGATAAGGCTCAAAACTGTTTGCAACTCAGTTTAAAATTTTAAAAAGATTTCATTTTTCTATATTTTAATGCACTAGGTTTGCGTTTCGGTTGCGTTTTAATAGGAAAAAATAACGTCTTTTCCACTGTATTCCTGCATAGTTCATACTGGAGTCGGAGTTGCTCTGTCCTTTTTTGTGTCCTTTAAGTGTCTTCCTCACTACGTACATGTACATTTGCAGTGGAGAAAACGTTATTCTGTCCCAATAAACGCGTTTACGCTAAAACTACTATTTCAATTGCAAACAGTTTGGAGCCAGATCAGACGCCGGGTAACCCGACGTCTGAATAGGCTGCACACTGTTTGTCACTCAGATCAACATGCATTATCAGAATTGCAAAAAAATTACATCTGTCTACGATTTAGTTCTTTGCGTTTGCGTTTCGTTTGCGTTTAAACATGAAATAATAACAGATTCTCCACTGTAGTTGTACATTTGTTGTTTGATAAATAGTTGTGAACGGAATATAATCAAATGTCTATTACTTTCAGCTGAGCGCTGTCCAAATCCATCCGCCGAGGGACTTGAGAGGTTTGACAACTGTTGTCCTGGGCAACCGCTCACAGAATGCCAACCAGTGTGCCAGGCAGGCTTCAAACTAAAGCACAATGCTGTTAAATGTTTGAGCGGAGGGTGGAACGTTTCACTGGACACTTTATGTGCGAGTAGCAGTGGTAATGTTTTGGGAATTGGTTGTTCTTGATAGTTTTGACACAAAGCGATTGGCAAACACAGTGCTTTGATATGTAGAAAAAGAAAGTTGTCGTGAAAAATGAGTGAGTTGAATTTACGGTATCGCCATACTGAAAATGTCACACAGCGCCTATAAATGATGAATAATGAGATGAAATGATAATGAGGGATGATTTCAGGAAGATGATTTCGGCTAATCTCATTCTCTGCGAATCGGTACATGGGCTAAAAACCACTGACATGCATTACTCGTAGCTCTTGAAAGAATGGATAATCTCTGTCTAATAAACAAACAAATACATTTGTACCCTGTGAAAATTAAGCCCCAGAACATTGGCTTTTTTAATATACAGTAAAACCTCTCCATTACGGCCACTACAATGAGGGCTAGTTGTTTGTATAAAAGACAGGGGACAGCTTAAAGCAACTGGCTCAAACACATGATACCTTACAACATTTAATGGTCGTTGTAGAGAGGTATTACAGTACAGTGGAGAATCTGTTTTTCTTTCCCGTTTAAACGCAAACGCAAAGCACTAAAACGTAGAAAAGTACAACTTTTGGACAATTCTGATAATTCATGTTTATCTTGGTGGCAAACAGTCTGGAGCCTGATCAGACGCCGGGTTACCCGGCGTCTGATCTGGCTCCAAACTGTTTGCACTGCAAATAATAGTTTTAGCGTAAACGCGTTTATTGGGAAGAATAACACATTCTCCACTGTAATGCGGTAAGAGAATGCAGGTACATGTGCATCAGCTCTGAAAATATAACAGTCGACAGGTTGTACGAACGACAATCCTTAAGGTTCATAAGTTAACTTCAGCAATTAGCATACATGTACTCGTCATACATGCCATATGCAAACAGTATAGACCCAGATCTGAGAGCTCCTAAGAAACCCTCTGATCTAGGTAGGCATTGTCTGTCATATTGATACGGCGCTCTCTCTCTACAAGGTTACTGAATGGGATACAAGAAATATGTGCGTTGTTCGGAGGGAGTCGTTATAGGGAGGGGTCTTTAGCTGAGGGAATTAGCATAATAATCTTGCAAATTTGTAAGCAAGCATGAAATTTGGCATGAACACTCAGTTGGGTATGCAATTTTGAAAAAAAACCGTTAGCCACTCGAAAATTCAAGATGGCGTCCATTTTCAAGATTGCCGCCATTTCCGGTATCAATTCATACGCCCAAGACGGGTATACCTTTCACAATTATGCATAAAAATCACTATATAAGCTTGAAATTTGGCATAAACACTCAGTTTGATATGCTTTTATGATAAAAATCGTAAGCCACTAAAAAATTCAAGATGGCGCACATTTTCAAGATGGCCGCCTTATCCATATTCAATTTATACGTCCAAGTTTGGTATATCTAACACAGCTATACATTAAGATCTTGAAAATCTTTAAGTTAGCATGAAATTTAGTATGTACACCCAGTTGGCTATGCACTTTTATAAAAAAAAACGTTAGACACTCAAAAATTCAAGATGGCGTCCATTTTCAAGATGGCTGCCATTTCCATTTTCAGTTTATTTTGTTCCAGGTTGGGCATATTTAAAAAAATATTACTTGAGTCAATATTTGACACAATTAATGCTAAAACAGCTTAGAAATATATATTTGACATATCCTATGTGTAAGAACGTCCAAAATGGCCGATCAGTTTTCAAAATGGCCGCCATTAATTATTATCAAATTCAAGTAGCGATTTTGTCAGCAAGTCAATCCAACTTCATTTGTCTCCGTAATTAGGATTAAAAACTCAAATTTACAGCCCTGGAAAGCATGTCTTCATTTACATTATCTCATTTGTTTAAACGCATATAGTAATCACACATGCAGCTGCACAAATCGGTACAGGCAAGGCCAAACCTATAACATTTGCAGCGACCTGAGCAGTCTATTTTGCAGCCACACTTCGTTAACTCTTTGAAACGTTCAGCAATTGGGTCTTGCTTAGTCTAGAACACTTGCCATAAACTGTTCTGCTTTCTCCAATCCCATTCTGCAGGATCTGTCATTGTCACGATACACTCTAAACTGTGGCCCTAAAAAGCAGCCTGCCTGGTATGCTGCTCGTTTGATGCGCTGACAAAGGGCTTCTCTCGTTAAAGGATTTGCATCATATTGTCTTTGTTTTCGAGCAAACATGTCTAGTCTTGCCACATGAATATCAACTGCCGTATTGGATCTGTCATACAAGGCTATGAAAAATCTTTCTAAAGCCTCACTGTCTACAGGTGTAACAACTAGCGGGTATTTACTCATTTTTGAGAAAACGTAACCGATTTCTGAGATGTACATTCCACGTTTGCCATGCAACTTTTTTACCTTTCCCACGGAACGCTGACACAGTGTAACATCCGGTGAATGCGTGAAAGAAGGCGATCCCAGATGTTTTGTTCCCTATTGAATTGACAATGTCTTGAATAGGGATCTATCTAACGCTTGCCCCTTGACCGTATTCAACCCAAAGGTTCTCCAAGCCTAGATTACTAAGAGCTGAATATGTACTCACAGCAATCACTAGAACATCAGTGTTACTAGCCTTTAGAATGATGTTCTTATGAACTTGGTTTACAGTGTTCCTTCATCATCATCATCATCATCATCATCCAGTTTTGATTAACCAGGCCCTTGGTTAATCCTTCTTTGTCCAGTCTTGAGCGAAGTCTCCCTCTCCAAGCTTGGCGATTTTGTGGGTTGGTGTTTTCCAACCCGAGAGCTTCGCGGTCACGTTTTACAAGGTCCTTCCAAGATAACTTAAATCTGCCTGGAGCCCGCTGTGCTGTGATGTTCAGGCATCTGATTGGAGAGATCCAGCTAGAGCTTCTCTCTACATGGCCAAGCCATTTCAGCCTATATGATTGGAGGGTCTCCGCAATGCCTTATATATGTATACATGCACACACATCCCTGTGTCTGCTTCCGCATGATTGCAAGGAACTAGTCCTTCTGGAAGGCTGTCTTGGTTGCATACTGTGCTGTCCTCTTTTGATAAAATCACAACGTTTTGGAGAAAGACTTAAACAGGTCAGTTTTGTTGTTATTGTCCCTAAAAAAACTGCGTCACTTTGGTATCACTTCAAATGCTGCGTTATCCTCAAAGGTCTTGGACAGCCTAGGAAGCAACGCATTCACCAACGCCGAACAAGCGATGATGATGATGGCAGTAGCATTTGGTGTAGTCTCGGAGTTGATAGCTTTGGCTTCGAGAATTGTCGTGAGTGTCCTCTTCTGACAACCATACAGGGATCCGTTGTCACTGAGAGCAGCAGGAAAAGACTGGTTTTCAAAACTCTGCGCAAGCTGTAACCTGATGCGCTTTTCTGGTTTTTGTCACACTTGACACATATAGGAATGATTCTGCAGTTCCTGAAGAAGCAATGTCAGCTTCTGTGAGGGCGTCCAACCATCCGCTTGCTTTATGATACGTTCCAATAGAGTTAAGTGCTGTCATTTCAATGACTAGCCCCCCTCAAACATCATGACAATCTTGTCCTCGTCGTACTTTTCAGACCGTTGCCACTGAATTTGCTTTGCCAATGCATGCAGTGGTTGACCTGCAGTAAGAACAACAACCTGATCCGGATTCAGGTATGCAATAGTGTCCTTTAACTTGTCCATGACATGTCGTATGGTAGCCACGGATTGAGCGGATTCGCGAAGCAGTGGAAGCAGATATGCAATTGTGACTTCAAACGCGAGACCTCTCTCTTTTGATGCATGATGCGCAGACCAGGTAACATTCGCACGTTCATCCAGTGTTTCAGCAAGAAAAACCTCCTCGAGCCACTCAAATTCACAATGTAGTTCGAATTTTGAGTTTTGAATGGTTTGATTAAATCGATTTTCTGATTTTGGAGGAGATATCTTTCCCATAAGAACTGCAGTGGCGACATTTGTATAATAATCTGTGAGTTCTGGTACATGTACTTGTTTTGCCTTGTATTTCCTAATACTAAAAGAATCACGCATGATTTCAAAACCACAGCATGCCTTCCTTTTGGCTCTTGGCAGAGTAGAGAATAATCTCGGTCCAATAAACAGAAAACTTCTCTATACCAATTTATCCCCACAACCAAGACAAGGTAGGAAAATTAGATCTATGTCTTCAATAAACTATCAAATGCTTTGCTGCACAGCTATTACTGAATAACAGACTGATATTGGCATATGAAACAGCATAAAATGTCGATGTAGTACTTAGAAAGACAATAAAAAATGCCGCCCTATTTAAGAGCACACATTACGATGTATACTTCCTGCCTATTACCAATAAGTCCATAATAACACCCCCCCCCCTTGCTCGAAATACTTTTTCTTTTAATACGATGCAGATGTTACTTATCTTATTCAACATAAATCAGGTTGTTTATTACGTAGGTGTCCTTTTTGTAAGGTACAAACTATCTTTATAGTAATTATATTGCGACATGCACATGTGAGGTTGACTCTCTTTAATGTGTAATATAGGAAGTAATAATTGCCACAAGTTTGATACATAGGTGCAATATTTCACTTTAAATATCACAGAAGAACAAATTATATCTTTTAAACATTCTAATCAACAAACCAACTAGAATAATGCTTGATTTAAATTGTATTCGAGTGCAGATAAGTTGATTTGTACAAAAACGTATATTAAGAGTGATGTGCGGCAGCCATTTTGAAAATATGGCGGCCATTTTGATTTTTTGAGTGGCTAACGGGTTTTCCTGAAAGAACAGATATCAATGCACATCCATGCAAAGTTTGACGCTTGCTTACAAAGTTGCAAGATTTTGATGATAAATTGATTTAATTCCCCTAGCTACTTTGCTTATATTTGCAAACAGCGTAAATCCACATCAGACGCCGCGTAACGCGTATTCAAGCTGTTTGCCACTCCTCATTAAGATTTTTTCTGTCAAAATCTATATTATGTAACTTTGAGAAAAACAGCAGACAACAATTTGAGACAGACGACATTGCAGCCGTGAATAGGCTAGACATTTATAATTGTATTGTATGGGGAAGAGCGGCAAGCGTTGTTGTAGGTATGAACTCGTTGTTGGGAGGACCGTTGTAGGGAGGGAACAATGTGTACATTATACAGTAAAACCTCTCTATTACGACCACTAAATTATGTTAAATATTAGGGTGTTTACGGTAGGTGACCGCTTAAAACAAGGTGACAGTGAAACAGAAAGCTCCTGTAGGAGCTTTCTGTTTCACTGTCACCTTGCTTTAAGCTGTCACCTGTCTATTAAACACTCAATTAGCCTTCGTTTTAGTGGTCGTAATAGCGAGGTTTTACTGTATGTATATAAAAACAAACCTAACTAGTCAAAACGTACAGTACTTATATGGAAACTGGAGTCGTTCATTTGAGATGTATCAGGGGCGAATGAGTTCATTATAGTGGAGAATCTGTTATTCTTTCCCGTTTAAACGCAAACGTACGCAAACGCAAAGCGCTAAAACGTAGAAAAGTACAACTTTTTGACAATTCTGATAATTCATGTTTGTCATGGTGGCAAACAGTTTGGAGCCTGATCAGACGCCGGGTTACCCGGCGTCTGATCTGGCTCCAAACTGTTTGTATTGTAAATAATAGTTTTAGCGTAAACGCGTTTATTGGGAAAGAATAACAGATTCTCCACTGTATACATGCACTAACAAATTGCAAATTCAAAGAGATTAACCATTGTTTCAATACTTTTTAGACGACTCAGAATCGTCAATTGGTCTTTATGCCGGAGCTGGTGGTGGGGGCGCTCTTGTGGTCATCATTGTGATCGTTGTCATAGTGATAGTATGCAAGCGTCGAAATACAAATAGGAAAAGGTATGTGCACTCTCGTTCTCTCAATACTCATGTAAACTGACAAACCCCTCTAATACAACCATAATGTTAATTGATTGCATAGATTTAGGTGACATCTTAAAGCAATGTGAACGTTCATGTTGCATACACACCTTATTATTAACCTAATTTGGTAGTCGTACTAGTCCGATGTGTTTACAACTTTGGAAACAGTTTGGATTCAGATCACACGCAGATGTCACATGTGATCATCACTCTTTTCCACGTCCGGTTCCTACATTCACCTCTGTCGTACATGTAAGCTACGTGTACGTACTGCTTTTGGCGTAGTATTCCAAAGAACTATATTGAACCCATCTCTGCCACGGGCTTTTGCAAGAAAATTTACCAACAACACATTTTAAGTTTACAATAGTTTCGTGGGATATGTTCCGTGTTTATTTACGATTTATAATCGAAATTGATCATATGGGTAAATTGTTTTACTTTCTAAATACAAGAAAGAGTTCTAATATTTGTCTGTAACATTTTATCCATTTTCGTCTGAAAACTATAATAGTTGACATATTCACATAAAATAATTACCTCCGATTTTACTGTTTACAAATTGTACGAGAAAAGTTATGTCAATGATCGTGACGTGGAGCTGTAGCCTTCGACAAAGATGAGGAACGAATAAATACTGTTTGTGAATGCGATTAGACCTCATGTCTGATCTGGAGCCAAACTGTTTACAAAGTTGACTATCGTCGCCTAAGGTTATGGAAGGGGACTTGCCGATCATTTTTGTCATTTATTTTTGGGTTTTATTAACACACACTCGGGTATTGCTGAAAAATAACGTCTTCCATATTGTATACTGAAACTGCTATAAGTATAAATGTACGTTTCAGTTCCACACGAAGGCCAACATTGCCAGATATTCGTGAAATAAATGGTTCACTGGCGAACGGCAGACATCCATATGACATGGGAGACGGTATAGCTTCTCCGAATCCACCACCTAGGTAATGTTTTTTTCCTCCAGGGTCTAAGGCTATGAATCTTTTAGATTTAAATTTTGCTCAAATCTGACCTATCAAACGCATGAGAACGGTCTTAGACTCAACTCAAACGGTTTATAAAATTGGGGCCTGCTACTTACATCAGATGTAATTCTTTCCCATTTAAACGAAACGAAACGAAGCCCAATGTTGCGACTCGTATAGTTAGGGACGTTACTTTGTCCCGTTTAAACGACAATGTGACGAAAACTGAAACTGTTTGTTTTTCTGCGCTGTACAAACGTATTATACTGAAACTTACAAAAACTGTTTGCAATGGAAATAATTGTTATAATTTAAAAGCCCTTTTTAAAAAAGAATAATGTTTTTCCGCTGTACAAACGTATTGTACTGAAACTTACAGACAGCATCGAGATTCTGCCAACCATAGCGGCTCATCATAGTGTCTTATACATGTAAACAGTCGAAATCTTTCCATTATCTTGGGCCGACTTGAGTAGTATTCCATTAGTTTAATTTCGATAACTAGATTTCGCTTAAATCGAACGTACCCGTATTTCAAAGTTAAAATGTGGCTAAGCGAGTCCGAATTATCCATTTTCGACTGTATACGTTCTTTTATGTCTTATTTTTTATTTTGTATATTTGCAGAAAACTCACCAGTGACGAAGAAGCAGACGGCGGAGTGTACGTGGAATTAGACGAGACTCAGATTGCCAAACGGGTGGATCTACCCGAAAAAGACGGCAAATCGGGCATCGATCGACATAGAAATAGTAGTAAACGTTACAGCGAGTTTCCTGAAAAGAAAGACCCAGCCTATAATTATCTTACTGCTTCAAACCAGTTCCCGCCGGCCCCAGACTACCCCTTGGAAGGTTTTGACAACCCCGGTATGACGGACGACGGGTATCTAGCCCATTCCATAACAGGTGGAAGGTCCAATTTTTCAGATGAGAGTTTGAATTTGGAGTTCCTAGATAAGCGTAAAAGTGACGACGGTTATTTGGCAGCTTCCTCTATCGGCGGTTATTCCCAGAGAGAATCAGACATGAATTACAGTGATTATAGACAATGGAATGCTGCAAAAAGGGGACCGATGACGTCAGCACCACGTGACGTCAACAGTGTACCAATAGACGTTCCTATGGCACATTATCACAACTACCGTGGATCTGGTTCCGGCTCAGGGTCAGGACAGTCTGCATCCTCCCAATACCAAACGTCACTGTCAAGACGTTAACAGTATTCAAGCTGAATTGTCGTCTGCTTCAAATATATCGTCCGCAATAGCACTGAAAACAAGTTTTATGCTCTCCTAAATATTAAGAAACGTCGAATATCTGTGCCAAACAATTTGGATCCAAATCAGACGCCGCGTCACGCGGCGTCTGATTTAGATCCCTACTGTTTACAAATATTAGCCAAGTAGCGCTTAAAATGGGGGGTTAATATATTCAACCCTAGCGACGAGTTTACTCGTCGTTGACTAACAGTGTTCCTGTGTAAAGCACACTTTTCATATACAAATACATGTAGTGAGGACCATTTTTTTCTTAAGCTTTTGACACTCGTTTATTTAAATAATACTCCTAACATCGTAAAAAGACTAATTTTTTATAATATTTTTAAATTTTGTTTTCTATCGATTATGTACAATGATGTTTTTCTTTCTAGTGAGGATATTTGTCACAGGTAACATTATCTATGCTATGTTATGGTCATCTGCAACAATTGCATACAGTGGGTGAAACGTTAATCTCTCCCGTTTAACGCAAACGAAACGCAAAATGTAGGAAATTGTTTTTACATTTCTATTTTTTCATCCGAGTGGCAAACAGTTTGGAGCCTTTTTTGGGGAAAGAATAACGTTTTCTCCACTGTTACAATTGAAATACATTTTCTTATAAAAAGCGGAGAAGACGTTATTCGTTCCCGTGTAATCGCAAACGTAATGCACTAAAATGTAGAAATTACAAAGTTTTGAAATGTATAGCAATTATATTTTTATCCGAGTGGTAAATTTTTTTTGAGCCTAATCAGATGCCTAAACAAATTGAATGAGGGGGGGGGGGGGGTAATCTACAATGGCCATTGTAAATTAGCCCCCCCACCCATCAGAAATCATCATACGTAAAACTTTAAAGGGCAAGCAGTTTATAGTCTGATCAGATGCCATATTCCAAACTGTTTGCAAATAAACCATTTTACTTTGGGTAAGACGGGGAATGGATTAATGCCCTCTCCAGACACCATGCTATCATTGCTTTTATTACATGTATAGTTAACGTTTTCTCCACTGTAGTAAAACAATTATAACTTATTTAACTTCTATCTAATTTTTCATCATTTCGTACCGGTTTGAAATCGCATTTTTGGTGATTTAGGTCTGTCTTCAACATTTCATAGATCAGTTTGGCCCATCAGAATGTTCAAGCATTATTATTAACCGTTATTGTATTTCGGACATTAAAAAAAGGTCTGAAAACACAATGGGACTTTAAAACGAAAAGTCAGAATTATTCAAATGATGTCATTTTATACATTTAAGCGTTTGCGTGAGCTTCTCCTTTGAGTTGATTTAATCATATTTTATTGCATATATCAGATATCATATACATTTTCGACTAACATGTACACAGTTTTCACAGCATATATGTATACAAATTATCAAAATATTATAATATATTGCAAACGGGTTGGGCCACAAGTTATACCAACATTAGAGAAGGCCCTTCCCTTGATGTCAATCGTAAGTACGTTATGATGTAAACGGGAAAGAATAACGTTTTCTCCACTGTGTTACATGTACATATGCATTTTGTCACTAAAAGTAGTCATATATAAGACTTCTTATGGAAACGAAACATTCATATCTAACTGCAGTAAGGGTCACACCTCGTTTATTACTACACGATAACACATACATACATGTAGTAAAACAATTATTACATGTATAACTTATTTAAATTCTAACTAATTTGTCACCATTTCATACATGTAGTTAACATCGTTATTGCTTGTTTAAGTTCTGAAAAATGTAACAATTACTAATATAGCATTGTGTCACATATTTGCAAGAAAACGTTTATTGTATGTACTGTACGCCTTAATTAAAGTTGGGGACATATAGGGTCTGTCATGAGTCGATCTTTAAGACAAGCTAATCTCAAACGAGTCTAGAATTGAACTGCTAGTAAGCGAGCCTTGGCGAGCTTAATAACTTTTCTATTCTAGACGAGTTTGAGATCAACTTGTCTTAAACATCGACGAGTGACAGATTCTTTTTCTCACATTACCAACGATTTAAGCTATTTCTTAAAATATGCATTGTTTAGAACCCCGGTGACGTCAAAACACCGTTATAAATAGTAACGTTATGGTGACGTCATCAAAATGATCTCACACATGTTGGAGATAACGATATTCGTCATCGTTGTTCGCTATAGAAAACAATGGTAATTATGTGAGAAAACGCTGTTATTCCCAGTTTAAATGCAAAGTTAACGTAATGTGCAATTGCAAATAAATATGGAAAGGTTTTATTTGATTTGAAATGTTTATATTTGAACAGAAACATGTTATTTTGCCTAAGTACTATGACACCAAATGTGTTACATGTAGGGCATGGTTTGGCCCCAAACTCATTGCAATATACACAATCACCGACGCAATTTGTCGGGACAGATAAACGCTTTCCCCATTGATTTTGTTTATACATGTAGTATAACACTACAAATACTTTGTACAGATGAGAATATGGTATTTTGCCAGTAAACGCGTTTACGCTTAAACTATTATGCCAATTATAAACAGTTCAGAGCCTGATCAGACGGTGAGTAACCCGTTGTCTGGTCAGGCTCAAACCTGTTTGCCACTTAGATTAACATGAATAGTCAGAATTGTCTAAAAGTTTTCTTTTTGTGTTTTTTGCAATGCGTTTGCGTTTCGCTTGTTTTTAAACGGGAAAGAATAACGTCTTTTCCACTGTACGATAAACCGTACAGTCGCTCTATTACAGAGGAGAACAGTTTTTTTTCTGTGGAGAAAACGTTATTCTTTCCCAATAAACGAGTTTACGCTAAAACTATTATTTCTATTGCAAACAGTTTGGAGCCAGATCAGACGCCGGGTAACCCGACGTCTGATCAGGCTCCAAACTTTTTGCCACTCTGATAAAAAAATAAATAATTAGAAATGTCAAAAAATGGTAATTTCCTACATTTTACCGATTTGCGTTTGCGTTTAAACGGGAAAGAATAACGTTTTCTCTACTGTACGACGGTTAATACGACACTAATTGACAGTGATACATGAAAGGCAAGTGGCAGCTTATAGCAAGGTGAAAGTAAAACACAATTCCTATAGGAGTTTTCCGTGTTACTTCCATATTGCGTTAAGCAACCACATGCCTGAAACACTTAGTGTACGTTATTCAGGATTGCTTTTATTTATTGTACATTTACACTAGATTTAACTTTATTAAACATTTTATCGTTGTACACTGTTGCCTTTTATTGTAAAGTTTAATCGCAAACGAAGCGCAAACACAATGTTATAAAATGTAGATATTCTTTTGAAAAACTTTAGCCATTCATGTGAACCTGGGCAGGAAGTCTGTTTGGAGCCTGGTCAGACGCCTCGTTACTCGTCGTCTGATCTGGTTCAAAACTGTTTTCAATGGAAATAATTGTTTTAGCGTACACGAGTATATTTGGACAAACTACCGTCTTCTCTACAGTAGCGGAAGTGGAAATAAACAGAGAAGCAAAATAGTATGCATAATACTCTTTAATTATATGTTAAATTAAGCAGTACAATGGATCAATGCGTATTTATGCAAAACTGTATGTCAAAACAATCAGTTTAACTGGGCTTGGTATGGCGCCATACTGTTTGTTACTGAGGCTAAAACCGGTTGTCAACGTTTGTTTGGCAATATTCATTTGTCGTTATTTTTGTTTAAATGATAACGGGTTGTCCACTACAGTGTTCCCTCCCTACAACGGCCCTCCGAACAACGACTCCCTCCTTATAACGACTCTAGCCGATGGTCCCTTACCAAACAAATTATATCCAACCTTTTCATGGCTGCAATGTCATCTACTTAAATGTGTCGTCGGTAGTTGTTCTCAAATGTACATTTATGTGGAAATTTTGATAGAATAAATATAATGACGAGTGACAAACAACTTGAATCCAGATCAGACGCCGCGTTACGCGGCGTGTGATCTGGATTCAAGTTGTTTGCAAATATAAACCTGTTTCCCTCTCTATAACGACTCCCTCCAAACAACGCACACAATCTTTGTCTCCCATCGGATGTCGTTGTAGAGAGGGAGCGCTGTATAACAAAGCAGATTACATGTAGTAGAACACTTGTCAAGAGGCTTGGAACGTTGGCCAGTGCGTCACTGATAAACAGTTTACAGTGGAGAAAACGTTATTATTTACCAACAAACGCGTTTAAGCTAAAACTGTTATTCCCATTGCAAACAGTTTGGAGCCAGATCAGACGCCTGGTAATCCGACATCCGATAAGGCTCCACACTGTCTGCCACTCAGATTAAAACTAAAATTCAGAAATGTCAAAACATTTAAGCGATTAAGCTGTCACCTGACATTTCACTTATATTTAAGCGATTTGCGTTTGCGTTTCGTTTGCGTTTAAACGGGAAAGAATGAAGTTTACTCCACTGTACATATTCTCTATGCAGTGTAGACCAAGATTAGAGGGCTCTTACCAAAAAAACGCATATACGCTTAATCTATTATCGCTATAGCAAACAGTTAGGAGCCAGATCAGACACCGGGTAACCCGGCGTCTGATCAGGCTCCAAACTGTTTGCCATTCAAATTAACATAAATGTATACATGTACATGTAGTCAGAATTGACAAACAATTGTCATTTTCTACGTTTTATTTCTGTGCATTTGCGTTCCGTTTGCGTTTAAACGGGAAAGAACAACAACTCTACTGTATAGGAGCCCTCCCATTTAAATGGTAAATGATACATGTAACCTCTACTATATGCAGATAGAAAGCAAACAGACAAGCATAATAAATGAATACACACATATACTCACATATAATTGAACAATAGATTACGAACGAAGTGAATTTCATATTGTTTTGTTTTCTTCCGATAACATGAAATAATGCAAAAATGACACGTTTAATGCTGAGACAATAATCAATCTAATGTTCTAAGTTTCCAGTTGTTCAAATATCACCACTCACATCTAGTGACCCGCCCATCTAGGTACTGTCTGTTGTTATTATACACGAAGTTTAGGATATTGTAGAGGAGTGGATCCAGATCTATCAGGCGTTGTCGCTGGTCGTATCCATCATTACACTGGATTGACCCGTTTGGTTGGGAGAAACTTAGACAAGCCATTCCAACTGTACAAAGAAGAAAATAAACATAATTATACACAGTGGAGAAGACGTTATTCTTTTCCAATAAACTCGTTTACGCTAAATCTATTTTTTCCACTGCAAACTGTTTGGAGCCAGATCAGACGCCGGGTAACCCGGCGTCTGATCAAGCTCCAAACTGTTTGTTACTGAGATTAACATGTATCATAAGACTTTTGTTTTTAATTTCGTAAACTGTCGACATTTCAATGCATTGCGTTTCGATTGCGTTTAAACGGGAACTAAAAAGGTAAACTCACTGTGTTTTATGAAAACAAATGTAGCTTAAATAGAGAACACGTGTTCTCTATCCAGTTAAAAATTTAATCGAAACGTATATTTGATGGAATTAAATCTACAAGTAAATTACAATGTGTTGATTTTATTATACATGTATCAATTGATTACATGAGTGATCGCTTAACATATGATAGTACTGCATTGCTTGAACATACAACGTTTGAACATTCATCCGATGGCTAAAAGCATGTGCGCTGTAAATATGAATGCTGTAGGTTTAAGAGCATAGTAAGTGTGTTCACTCGTTGTTTACCATTTAAACGTAAGTTTTGAAACTAAGACACAGACGCTGAGCTCAATGTCACAGGTTCAAACGTTAAAAGGCGGGGTACCTTTTAATGTGTTTTTCGAAACTATACGATTCAATCGTCTGGCCAGTTATAAACAATAGTGCCTCAATTTGGGGAATTAAAGAATATACCTTTATCAACACTGTTCAAACTATGGCTATGAGATACGTTTTAGATGTAGGACAGTATACACCAAATATTGCTGTTTATGCTGAAATGGCATGGGAGCCTCCAATTGTATTTAGCTAATTACTCGTGCATACTCTCTCGTATGCACTGTAATCGGTTAAATAATCGCATTGCTATGTGGGCAAATCAGAAGTCATCTTCGTCTTGCAGAAACTGACTTTATAACATGAAGTCAAAGCTTTCTGATCTGGATTTAAATAATTTAGTAATCATGAACTTAGAATTTGTAAAAGCACTTTGGTAACAGATATTAGACAACGCACAATGTCCAATTTCAAAGAAACTTGGATTACAATAATAAATAAGACCACTGCCATTTCTGGGAGAGGGAGGACAAATTGAGAACTTATATAATGTTTAAACAAACCTATGATGTTGAAATGTATTGCCTTATTATATTGCCACCAAGCCATCGGTCAGCTTTGTGTAAAAGATGTGGGGCTGCCCCAATAAGCATTGAGACAGGACGATACGAGAATATGGCTGACGAAGATCGTAAATGCCCTCTTTGTAAAACTGTTGTTGAGGAGAAGGCAGTGTAATTTTAGACTGTCCTATGTATAACGATTTTAGAGCAAATTTATTTCTTAAAGCCTCTGATGCTTGTATTGACTATATGAATCTTAGTAAACTTGACCAACTGAAAGTTTTATATAGTACATTTTACCCATCCCAGTCTGATACGTACAGTGGAGAATCTGTTATTCTTTCCAAATAAACGCGTTTACGCTAAAACTATTATTTGCAGTGCAAACAGTTTGGAGCCAGATCAGACGCCGGGTAACCCGGCGTCTGATCAGTCTCCAAACTGTTTGCCACCAAGATAAAAATGAATTATTAGAATTGTCCAAAACTTGTACTTGTCTACGTTTTAGCGCTTTGCGTTTGCGTACCTTTGCGTTTAAACGGGAAAGAATAACAGATTCTCCACTGTATGTGTGTCAAACCCTGCTTTAATATTTTAAAAAGAAGAACTCAACTTTTATGTAAGTAATGCATTTATTTCTTATTCCTTATAGATTAAAGTCTTACATATCCCATGTGTTTGTTGCTAATCAGTTCATTTTTGATCGGATCAAGATGATAACGGCTTCTCTAATTCATTTCTTAATAATACGCTTTAGTGTACTTTTTCGGAATCTCAGACTTTTCAGCTCTTTGTCTTATTGCATGTTTTAGTTCAACACTTAGCAACATCCTCGTGGTCTTACCTTTGTATATATTTATATAATAATTACAAATAAATCGAATACTGTATTTTATACTTGAACTGTGATAGTATCTTATTATTCTTAGAAAGAATGGCTGTGTACGCCATATGCTGTATATGTGATATTTGTTATTATATGTTATGTACACAGATGAGACTTCAATAAAGATCTATATATAACGTTCAGGTGACATTTCTTGTCCCATAGTATGTGGACTACAAGTATGACGGTTGTGAGTCCAAGAGAATAGATCGTAGTTGTGAGCATACGAATATACAGTGGAGAAAACGTTATTCTTTCCCGTTTAAACGCAAACGTACGCAAAGCGCTAAAACGTAGAAAAGAACAACTTTTGGACAATTCTGATATTTCATGTTTATCTTGGTGGCAAACAGTTTGGAGCCTGATCAGACGCCGGGTTTACCGGCGTCTGATCTGGCTCCAAACTGTTTGCACTGGGAATAATAGTTAAAGCGTAAACGCGTTTATTGGGAAAGAATAACACATTCTCCACTGTACGCATATTTCGAATCTTAAACTCAGAAGTTGAAGTCAAGGTCAATGTCACTTGGGTCAAAGTTTCGCATGGTCGGAAAGGTCCTGTCTAAATGCATGTGTTCTGCAAGTATGAAAACTGTATTTCAAGGGGTATATTAGTTAGTATTGAGCAAATTTCAATAATTAAACATACATTTCTAAACTTAAAGACGTATCTGGGAGTTTTTTCTAGCGCGGAGAATTTTTTTAAACTTTGCATATAAGTAAATTGATATAAATGAAAGTAAAAACAGTCTTCAAAAACATAGGTCGCCTTGCTACTTTTTGTATAATTTACGCTTTTTTAGAAGTACTATATTCAAATTTTCCGAAAGTATGCCTCATAAGAAGAAAGTCCATAAAACACACAAATATCGATACTTCAAGTCCAATTTTAATTAATTACATGTATATGGAATAGTGTTACAAATGAATGTAAAATAATTAGATTTGAGTGGCATTATATAGATTTTACGCATTAAATATGTGCAAAATGAACTCGAAAATCGTAAAAATATCGAGCCTTTTTGCAAAAATAAAAAATTCAAGCGCGGAGAATTTCCTATTTTTTTTCTATAACAGTAGATAATTATATAACAAGTATAGAACCAATGAGAAAACAGTACCTCGCCTTGCTCGTTTCAGAGATATGTTCAATTTTATTACCTCCCTTTATCAGTGAATATGCACTTTTTAACAACTTTTTTTAAAATAGTCTAAATGTTATACTTTATACAATAATACCCACAGCTATACATAAATGTCTTGCATTGTGACATATATTATGAACTTTAGAAAGTTCTGCTGAAAAATGCAGTGTTGTCTTCATCTCAAGTCTGAGTGAAAAATGAAATGCCCCCTCCCCCCTAAATATGATGCTGATGGTGCATAATTCATTAATTCTTTATTCACAACTTTATGTTTATTTTCACACATATTTTCTTTGGCTTAAAACCCATTAAAGCTATATGATAAATGAATAAAGCTACATAGAGCTGCATGCATATTCATACATCAAAGTGAGGTAATACATGTTCAAATATTTCAGTTCAGAATGTAGAAAGTATCCATACTCAAACACTGAATTTGGAATAGGTAACTGGTAAGATATAGGATATATGCTCAGAACAAGCTTTTTGTAAAATCAAGGTCAAAGGTCAAGGTCACAGTGACTTGCAAATTGTATGCGACACTTCGCCATCCAAAGATGAACTCACACACCTAATTTTTTATCGGTAGCTGATGTGACCAAGGAAATATACTCTGGACAAAAAGTAGACCCACCAATAAACACATCTACAATCATTATATAATGTGGGCAGTGAGTTAACATAACCATTCATAAGATAAAATATCATAACAAGAGCACCGCAGTGCGGCAAAACACGCCCGTCATGGCCGGCTGGTGTCAAAGTCGTCCGGACTCAGGCCGACTGGAAAAAGTCGCCCGGAGTCTAGGCCCGACTATCGATCTCAAAAAGACTATCACAGGAAGGGGCATTCTGTCCCTGCATCCGACTCCGAGTCAATGTCAACACTAAATTCACTCCCTGTCACATTATGATTATTAACGCTGTCTCGAGTCGGCGAGTTCCTGGTGAAAAAACTAATGTTTTCCAGAGATTTCGAGCACTTTTTTGTCACAAATGATCCTGATTTGCGTCTCTTTATATCCCCAGGATCTTTAAAAGTTTTTTTAACGATATATAACGATAGTTGAGTAAATATTGTATTCGCGAAATCCGATGATCTAGATGCTGTTGTGATCGTAAATAATTACACCCGCGATAGGAAAATACAGAAAAGAGCGGAAAGGACATGCGCGTTTGGGATGCGCAGTAACAACTCCTGGATACGTCTTTAAAATAGACGCTGAGGTAAAGGAAATGTTCACAGGGACCCGATTCATAAAACTTCCTACGACAAATGGTGTTGTAAATCAGATTATAAAAGTCTTAATTAGTATTTATTTCTCCATATAAACATGTCGTGTGACATCTCTTTGGAATCATCTTGAATGGCAATTCAACAGACAGATAGATAGAGAAATCAGAAATTAAATGTATGTATATTAAAGTTTTGGCTTACATGTACGAGCGTTTTTGTCGTACGGAGTTTTATGAAACGGGCCCCTGGAGTCAAACATGTCACACAGGCATATGACATTCAAGTTCTAAAGCTTTAGTTCTAAAAGTACATTATCTATGATGACGTGTCAAAACTTGAAGAGTTCCGGCTTTGGTACGATCTGTTTGGGACCTCAACCTTGAGGCCCTATACATTAAGTAGAATGCTCTTGCTTTAAGTTGTCATATATATTCAACGCCGTTTTCAACAAAGATTCATTTGTATTTGTGTGAGGCTCAAAGCTGTTTGCCACTCAGGTTATAATATATCGAAAGAAGTTTTACAAAAACAAATTGTATATTATATATTTTATTTAATTGCGTTTCCGTTTCGTTTTCCTAATACGCAAAATAATAACTATTTATCTATAAATTGTACTTATGCGCTCCTGTGAAGTACAGCGGAGAAAACGTTATTCTTTTCCAATAAACGCGTTTACGCTAAAACTATTATTTCAATTGCAAACAGTTTGGAGCCAGATCAGACGCCGGGTAACCCGGCCTCTGATCAGGCTCCAAACTGTTTGTCACTCAGATCAACATGCATTATCAGAATTGTCAAAAAGTTACACTCTTTCTATGTTTTAGTTCTTTGTGTTTGCGTTTCGTTTGTGTTTAAGCGGGAAAGAATAACAGATTCTCCACTGTAAATGGTTAAGCCCTGATACAATGTATATACTTACGTAAGTCAGTATTGTCTGCTCCCTGGAACCAGGCCATGGTACCAAACATGAAATAATGTTTCATATTTTTCACTCCAATCCACGTGTTATTCTCGACCGCCGTGTTGTAAGCTTGTTCTAGTTCAGCATACGTTACCGGGTCCAAACCCCTTGTCATTACAGTTAATCCAAATTCTTCAATGAGCAGGTTCTTTGAGTAAGCTGTCAAAACAAATGTCTTAAACTCATTCGTCCCTGTCAATTTAATCATTAACACCATAAATACATATTGTTCGCCTTTGATTTATTTGATGAATTCCACTTTATTTAAGGAATAATTCGAATATGTATTGTATTCATGGAGGTATAAAAAAAAACCTGGTCACACTGTACAAAAGTGTGACTAGGTTTTTTTTTCATACCTCCATGAATACAATAAATATTCCGAATTATTCCTTATAATTTAATATCACTTCTGAATTTAAGAAAGTAGTTGAGTAAAGAATCTAAGGCGAATGTTCTTTTTTAACGCTTTTAAAACGTAGGTTGTAGTCCCTCCGCCATATATATTTTCCGCCAAAACGCGACATTGTTATGTAGTAACGTCGAC
Source organism: Gari tellinella (assembly GCA_922989275.2). NCBI lineage: Eukaryota > Metazoa > Mollusca > Bivalvia > Cardiida > Psammobiidae > Gari > Gari tellinella. Next base: position 31,365,059 of record OV277871.1, read on the forward strand.
GTCAATGACGTCATTTTGGCATCCTGCTTCATGCAGCGCTTGTGAAGAGCAGTTGGACTAAGGGAAAGTAGTCCTGACAAGGCGTGTCCTGAATTTTATTTTTTTCATGGAGTTATGAAACAAAAATTATAGCCAATCACAGCTAACCAAATGTAATGAAAACAAACAATATTAAATTATACAGTCATGAATGTGTATCATAGGAAATATTTTCTGTTTTCAAGCAGATGATAAATTAACGCAGGCTGAAAGTAAAGCAGAATGCGTATTAAGGCGTATTCTGCTCTACTACAGTGGAGAATTTGTTATTCTTTCCCAATAAACGCGTTTACACTAAAACTATTATTTGCAGTGCAAACAGTTTGGAGCCAGATCAGACGCCGGGTAACCCGGCGTCTGATCAGGCTCCAAACTGTTTGCCACCAAGATAAACAATAATTATCAGAATTGTCCAAAAGTTGTTCTTTTCTACGTTTTATTGCTTTGCGTTTGCAAATTGTATCAAATTGCTTTAAGTGGTCATGCAAAAGCAGTGGGATAATGGGTTAAACGTAAATTTCAATTTTCAATTAAGAAATAATAAATTCATACCAGAGTTTTATCGTGCAATCGAACACTGGTAGGAGTTGAGATGCGTAGTAATTTATTCACGAGGCCTTTAGGCCGAGTGGTTTGATTACAAGCATCTCAACGACTACCCGTGTTCGATTGTTAGATAAAACACTGGTATTAATTTATTATTTCAATTCTAACACATAATTTAACCTTAGTTTGCACCGAAGCAACGGCGCTACATTTCTTGGCGTACACACTTTCGAAGCCATATGACGTCACGTTAGAACGTTTTAGCGCATGAGTGTTCTACTGAAAATTCGAACACTGAGACGGTCCTTCTTCGCTCATATAGGGGTGTGGGCCAGGTGTGTTAGAATTAAGTTTAGTCCATTTTAGACAAGTTAGCGTTGATTCTTACAATATAAAATTATGGCAAATGACCTACAACACATATCCTGATCCGGGGGGTTTACGGCCCTTTTAGTCAGGGTTTATCATGTTTGCATAATAAAAGCGTACTTTCTAAAACAGGTAAACCACTTTTTTGTTCTTGACGAGTATACTTGTCGCCTAGGTGGAAAACATTGAAACTGTGTTTCGAGCTTACATGTACAATGGTTAATATATTTGCCTATAAATAATTAAATTAAAACACATAATGAGTTCCAAAACATTTGGTTGCTACGGTCGAGAAAGCTCGATGGACAAATGTGATACATGTACATCGTTTAACAGTAAACAATATGCTATTTAGTTCCATTAACCCTTTCAGGATCAAATTATACGGGAGATGTTTACAGTGGAGAATCTGTTATTCTTTCCCAATAAACACGTTTACGCTAAAACTATTATTTGCAGTGCAAACAGTTTGGAGCCAGATCAGACGCCGGGTAACCCGGCGTCTGATCAGGCTCCAAACTGTTTGCCACCAAGATAAACAAGAATTATCAGAATTGTCCAAAAGTTGTACTTTTCTATGTTTTAGTGCTTTGTGTACGTTTGCGTTTAAACGGGAAAGAATAACAGATTCTCCACTGTACCCCTTCAATGTTTTATCATCTTCTGCCTCAGTATTGTTGTCTACAATACACGTTTTAAAGTTAGATTTAAGGTTGTAGGACTTAATAAATATGGACAAGAGTATCAAACAGTTTGGGTCCTGATCAGATGCCGCAGACTGTTTGCAAACATGCTTTAAGGCGTCATTGAGAGTGAAATGGTTAAACAATAACTTTTATTGTACATGTATCAATCTTACGTCTTACCAGGCCCCGTTTGTCTCTTGTATTGACATAAACATAAAAAGTCAATTTTTTTGGAAAACTTTATTGCGATGTACAGTAAAACTTCACTTATACGGTCAATTAACCGTGAAAGTTATTAAGTATTTAAAAAAGGAGACTGCTTAAAGCAATATGAAGGTAAAACTGAGAGATTTCTGTTTTAATTTTACCCTTGCTCTAAACCGTTATTTGTCAATTAAACAATAAATAAGTCTTCAGTGTGAATGTGATAGTTTGAATATGAAATTCAGAAATCTTTGAAGCAGTTGAATCAGAAATAATTAGCAATATCGGATTATATACAAGTTCTAAATGACAATTGCAACGATGAACAAAGGTTTCAGGCGTATATTGGATAATGGTGCATGATGATGATGATGATTTTGATGACTACATGCAAGAAACTGGACTAGACTGAAATGAACACTTGAGTTGGCCATTAAAAGTCTCTGGGGGTGAAAGGGAATATTTACCTTGAATTCCAGGATTGAAACCTTGACACATAACATTGGACTCGACAACATATGTCCTGGGGAAATCACCATAAGCCCAAAGGTATCCAAGTGGATAGTTAGCATTATTAGGATAATCCTCGCTGGAACACCAAACAGAGCAATCTACCGTCTCACCAGTAGGCAGTATAGCGTCCTTTCGACAGCTCGCTGAAATGAGTAGAAATCGAGGGGGTTGTTTTGTTACAGTGGAAGAGAGATTATTTTTACCAAATAAACGCGTTTACGCTAAAACTATTATTCGAATACATACAGTAAGGAGCAAGACCAGACGCCGGGTAACCCGGCGTCTGATCAGGCTCCAAACTGTTTGTTACTCAGATCCAAGTAAATCGTAAGAAAATTCTAAACACTGTAATTTTCTACGCATTGTGGTTGCGTTTTGTTTGCATTTAAACGGTGAAATATGGGTCTTTATGTAACTTTGATATCTTACTATTATTTTGAGCGCACAACTCCTGTGTGAAAAAAGTTCAATGCTATATAAATCTGGTATAAAATAATATCGCATTATATTTGTTATCATGTTGTTGTTAATTGTATCTCGTTCTTCGTGATTGAAAAAATGACCATAACTTCACACATTACATGTACTTAGGATTCATGTGGTTCCGGGTATGACTGTGTTGGCCAATCGTATGTCAGGCAAGAATACCATGGAGGTAACACTATTAACACATTCAACCCTGGCGATGAGTATACAGTGGAGAATCTGTTATTCTTTCCCGTTTAAACGCAAACGTACGCAAACGCAAAACACTAAAACGTAGAAAAGAACAACTTTTGGACAATTCTGATATTTCATGTTTATCATGGTGACAAACAGTTTGGAGCCTGATCAGACGCCGGGTAACCCGGCGTCTGATCTGGCTCCAAACTGTTTGTAAACGAAAAAATAGTTTTAGCGTAAACGCGTTTATTGGGAAAGAATAACAGATTCTCCACTGTACTCGTCATTCACAACCAGTATACCTGAGAAACGTCTACTTGTTTTATGCAAACAGTGTAGACCCTGTTTGTAATTTTGCAATATAATTATTGCAATACAATAAACACCCCTGAATAATCAAAAATGGAATCTACTTCATTAAAGATTGGACTTTTTTATTTGAAGTTTCAGGGATGAAAGAGTTAACAGAAAGCATTTACCTGCACATGTGCTTGGCATATCATTGAATTCATCAAACAAGACTGAGGGTAGTTGGCTGACAGGAAAGAGTCCAACAGAGCTGTTGTTGGCCAGGTTCACAAACACCGACCGTGGCATAAACCTCACCATCAGGTAAATCAGCTGGGCTGCCTGTGAAAAATAAGAATGGTGTCACAGTTAATGACAAATGAACCCCAGATTTTTTGTCACTGACATGTATTCATTTGGCTGTAAAATAAAATCATACAGCAGGTATGGTACTCCTTGCTGTTGTTGTGAGAAAAATGTACAAAGACACATTTTAAAACCAGAGGTATGGCCAATGTTTAATTAAATCTATTTGAACTCTAAATGACATTGACCTTTGTCTGACATGACCCAACTGTACTGAACTAATGAGTTTCTTAAGTTGAGTACACAAACAAAATATGAAGTCTTTATTACATGAAGTTTCGAAGTACATGTAATGGCCAATGTTGAATGAACCGTATTTGACATCTAAATGACATTGACCTTTTTTAGACATTAGTTAAGTTGAACTGGGCTCAAGAGCTTCTTGATTTGAATGCACATTCCAAATATATAGTCTCAATCACACGTAGTTACAAAGTTATTGCCAATATTAAATTCACCCTGTTTATCTCTAAATGACATTGACCTTTGTCGGAAATGACCCAAGTTGTATTATGCTCAGGAGCTTCTTGAGATGAGTACACATACCAAATAGTCAGGCTTTATCCTATGCAGTTCCAAAGTAATTGCCAATAATAAAGTTGTGTACATACATGTACGGACAAACAAACTTGTAAAAAGACCAACAGACACACAGACTGACCTAAATCAAGTCGTACGGGGCATAAAAGATTCCTTGTCAGTCTTCTTAACCGTGACGTTATAGTGACGTTATCGAAGTGACCTTACACATGTTGGAGATAAGGATATTCGTCATTGTTGTTCGCTATAGAAAACGGGTAGTTATGTGAGAAAATGTATTCCTCCGCTGAAGAAAATAGTTCCAATTAAACCAGTCTTGAATATATGGTACAGGGAATAGTTTCTATATTCTTGCACATGGAAGCTTAAAGCAGGTTGAAAGTAAAGCAGAATGTGCCTTAGGGCGCATTCTGCTTTACTTTCAGCCTGCTTTAAGAAGTCACCTATTTTCAATACTAGAAATAGGCTATCAGTTAAAGGGTTAATTGTAAGCAAAGCCTTACTATTACGATCACTAGGTAATGTAAATTGTTTGGTTTTAAGACATGTGGAAGCTGTTATACTCTCTAGGTCTGGTAATGGTGGTAACAAATTAAGAACCTATAAACTTTTTAAACAAAATGTTGGAGCCGAAAATTATGTTAAAATGATTTTACCAGCGGAATACAGGTCATCTTTAAGCAAATTTCGATCAGGTGTTAACGGGTCGATTCGAAAGGTTGGCTGAAGAACTCATAGTTTGTCCAGTTTGTCAGAATCGTGTTGAAAATGAATTCCATGTTATAATGAAGTGTGATACTTACAATGGTATTAGAATTTATATTTTTACCAAGGCTTCTGAAGTTGACACTTTTTAGCTCAAAAAATGATAATGATAAGTTTGTTTTTATATTTTCTAATGAAAATTTAACACGCACTGTTGCCAAATCCTGCTTTCTTATTCTAAACAGACGCAGAGGGTCTGCTATATAACAATGTATAAACTGTGATAGATATTTTAGTGCAATTTGCATTTAACCATGGTGATCAGTAAATGTACTATTATTTGCTTAATTGTGTCGTTCCTGGTGAGATGCAAAGTCAATGTGTATACAGTAGGTAACATTTGCAATGAGCTTGCGCCATTTTAGGAAAGACAAAAAACCTGTCACTAGAGTCTGATCTGGATCAAACCACTTTGTTATTTACAAGGGAGAACACGTTACTCCTTCCAAATAAACACACTGCCGCTTAAACGTATTTTCAATGCAGATAAAAACAGACTGGTAGCTAGAAATTTCAAAAAATAATTATTTCAAATTCTATTACATTGCGTTTTTGTTTCGTTTTCGTTTAACCGCGAAATAATGACGTCTTCTCCATTGTACATTGTATTATAGTATTACAGTGGAGAATCTGTTATTCTTTCCCGTTTAAACGCAAACGTACGCAAACGCAAAGCACTAAAACCTATAAAAGAACAACTTATGGACAATTCTGATAATTCTTGTTTATCTTGGTGACAAACAGTTTAGAGCCTGATCAGACGCCGGGTTACCCGGCGTCTGATCTGGCTCCAAACTGTTTGTGATTGAAATAATAGTTTTAGCGTTAACGCGTTTATTGGGAAAGAATAACACATTCTCCACTGTACATGCATTTATAACATAACAGACGGCGTGAGCGTTGAATAACATCCGTTGTTTATTTTCATATATAACTATTGGTATAACTATGCACATGAAGTATGTCACGACGTCTCGTACTTATGACGTCATTACAATGCGTTGAATGCGTTTAATATCAAACGTCGTCATTCCTTCATGTAGGTTCAGTTTGGTCTAGTTCATCATTATTTGATCTACATAGAAATTTTCATTAAAACATATAATGAAAGAAACTTTATGCTAGTGAACGAAGGTAATTTGGAACAGCTTTTTTCCTGTATACTTATTTCGCGCTGAGCATTTATTTTACTTCAAATGCTGCGATATGTGTCGAACAAACATGGAAACAACTTTTCTATGACGCGGTTATGTTATAAACCGAATATAACATTCGTGTTCATAATTTCTTGGATTTATCAAACTCGTCGTTTTAGAAAACGATAAAAACTCGACAAAGCCTCGTTTTTATCGTTTTCTAAAAGACTCGTTTGATAAATTCAATAAATTATGAGCACTCATGTAATATCCTATATGTACATAAGTTCTTATTACATGTAATACCATGCAGGCTCATTGCTTGGGAAAGTAAACACCACTGAAACAGATAGTTTTACTGTAACGAAACAGTAATTCTCACAGTGGAGAAGACGTTCTACTTTCCCACTAAACGCGATTATACTAAATTCCATTATTTCCATCACAAAGAGTTTGGAGGAAGATCAGACGCCGAGTAGTCCAGTGCCTGATTAGGCTGCAAATTGTTGCCACCCAGATTAGAATAAATCGTTAAATCTAGACATACATTTAAATATGAATTTTTCGACATAATAATTGCACTGCGTTTCGTTTGCGTTTAACGTATTTTTCACTGTATTTGAAATAGTGATTCTTACGAAACAGTAATTCTTACGAAGCTCACCTTTTCAGTAGCTCTTTCATTCACCAGCATCCGACCTTGTACATTTATATTGGGCCCTAGCACTGCTGGATCTGTGTTGTCATAGCCACACTGCGTTACATAGAAGTCCTGGTCGTAGGACTGAGCCTGTCGCTTCACACGGACACTGTATGTGTCATAGTTCAGATCGGGAATCTCTCTTGCCCAATGACGCAGATCAGCATGCTCTACGCCTGCTGATAGTAGAGCAGGCAATGCAAATAGCAATAGGAATGTCGCGACAAGTTCCATCTTTCAGAAACTGAAATAATCACAAGATTTGGTTCAATAAACGAGTATGCCCCATGCAGTGTACTTGACGATGTATTTCCATGTTTTGTAAACTAAATCCAGTCAAGGTCAATGTCATATCGATATTTCTTAACCCATTACCCCACAAAACGCTTATACGGGGTTAATTTATTCATCCTCTGCAGAAAATAATTCCAATCCATATGGTCATGTATTATATTATATATTTTCTACATTCTAGCAGATTATAGCTTAAAGCAGGTTGAAAGTAAAGCAGAATGTGCCTTAAGGCACATTCTGCTTTACTTTCTACCTGTTTTAATGGATAATTATTTTCAATACTAGAAACTGGCTATGGGGTAATGTGTTTAAGACTTTTCCTCAGTCCATTGAGGGACCACCAGCATATTGTTCTAGAGGTGTCAATGTAACTGTCAAATCACATGCAGTTTACCTGGTGAGGTCCAGATTATACTCATGCTCTAATGATTTTCAATGGTTATTGCTAACCAAACTATCAAATATAAAGGTAGAGTCTCACACAAGACGCTTTAATGGTTCAATATGCACAAGACTCATGCTTTTTGCAAGGAAATTGTCTGGCAATGCGTTATGACCAAAAGGTCGTCAGGAGATGTCTTTAAGACCGTACTTTCTTTCTTTGTTTACTGCGACACTCCCTCTCGAGGATTATGCGTAGCTGCGCGTCAGGACAGATAAGTACACAGTCAAAGTAAAAAAAGCTCCAGACAATCATGAAAAGTGAACAAGTTACTATGTGACCTGGTAATATAAAGGGCAAACACCTTGGAGACTGATCAGACGCCGGGTTACTTAAACTGTCCGCTGGCTTCAAACATTTTGCAAATACAATAATTGTTGGTTTTTTTTAAACAAAAACCGACTTCACCCCTATAGGAAACGAGGGTGTGGGAGTAGTTAAAGTGGAGAAAACGTTATTCTTTCCCAATAAACGCGTTTATGCTTAAACTATTATTTCTATTGCAAACAGTTTGGAACCAGATCAGAAGCCTGGTAACCCGGCGTCAAATAAGGCTCCACACTGTTTGCCTCTTAAATAAACATGAATTGTCAAAAAGCTGCAATTCTCTATTTTTAAGTGCTTTGCATTTGCGTTTCGTTTGCGTTTAAACGGGAAAGAATAACATTTTATACACTATAATCAGGGTATGGGAGTAGTTACATGTACAGTGGAGAAGACGTTATTATTTCCCAAAATAAACCCGTTTACAATTGCGAAAAACCTTATATCAATTGCAAACAGTTTTGAGCCAGACCAAACGCTGACTTCAAACTGTTTGTCAATCAGGTTTAAAAGAATCGTTAATATTTTCGCGAAATTACTGTTATCTATACTTTATTGGATTTGGTTTATATTAAGTTTTGTTTTAAACGTTGGCGATTGACGTCTTTACTTTAATTCATATTTTGTTGTATATCTCGTTAAAGTGTTTATTTTTTCATCTTATAATCGGGATATGATTATATACCTGACCGCCCTCAATAGAGTTCACCATTATCCTGCCGCTGGCGACTTCGCTGAGTAAGGCGAAGTCTGATCTGGAACCAAACTATTTGATACTGGCATTTAATCCGTTTACTCTCAATAGCGCTTCAAAGCGCGTTTGCAAACAGTTTGGGTCCTGATCAGACGCCGCGTCACGCGGCGTGTGATCGGGATCCAAACTGTTTGACACTCGTTTTGACATTTCTTCAGTCATACTGCCTTAAATTTAACTTTGAAACGACATTACAGACAACAAAATTGAAGCAGACGACAATGAAACGGTGAAGGGATAAAAATCGAATAATTTGATCATGAAAGGGTTAAATTTCTTCAGTTTAAACTGCATAAATCTTAATTTGAAAATCTTTGACAATTTCTGCTGACATCAGTGTCCAAGCAGAGGCTTTTCAGCAGGGTAATGATTAAACCAACGTATCGAATGACTCTTATTACATTTGTCATAAATAGCTTACACCCGCAAATATATCCATTTGGATAATAACTAGCCTTAAGTGTGTGTATCGGACAATTAAATTGTATAGAACATGCAGATGTTACGTGTTTTTAAAATGCAGTGCATAATTTATTTTTTAATCCCGTTTAAGCGATGCTTAACGCAGACATAATTTAAAAAAAATGAGAAATAACAGTTTTTTCTTTTGTTTATGTCAATATTTATTTCTATCTGAGTGGCAAACAGTTTGAAGCCTGATCCGACGTGGGTTACAGTGGAGAATGTGTTATTCTTTCCCAATAAATGCGTTTACGCTAAAACTATTATTTCCAGTGCAAACAGTTTGGAACCAGATCAGACGCCGGGTAACCCGGCGTCTGATCAGGCTCCAAACTGTTTGCCACCAAGATAAACATGAAATATCAGAATTGACCAAAAGTTGTTATTTTCTACGTTTTAGCGCTTTGCGTTTGCGTACGTTTGCGTTTAAACGGGAAAGTATAACAGATTCTCTACTGTACAAGCGTCTGATCTGTCTCTAAGATGTTTTCAATAGAAATGATTGAGATAGCTTAAACACGCTTTTTGGGAATTCATAACATCTCTACTGTATATATGTATTAAAATACACACAGATTTCTGGATATTTAAATTTTACTGGTTGTCCAAAACAGAGCTAAATGAACCCTTTTGAGCCCAGTGGATTCGTCCATGCTTATATATTGGATTTGTCCAATTTTGATCTAAGGGATGACTGGTATAAATTTTCATATCCTTTTTATTTTATATTGAAATACCTATCAGCAAACAGTGTAGAATCTGATTAGACGCCTCATTATGAACAGAACAAATATTTTATTTCCACAACCTGTACATAGTACCTCGTTGCATGCACATAACAATAACATACATGTATATAATTCATACTAAGTCTTATGACGTGTTTTTGTACATTTAGGTTTTAATAATAAGTGTTTCAAGTTACAGATACAAATAATCTTATACATCGTTAATTAAAGTATTACGGAAGATGAAAGCTTCCTGGATATACTTTGCCAAATTAAAAAGCAATGTTTTATTATTGGTTTTCATTAATTCTATGAATTGTAACATACTTGGTCGAAAATAAAATTATTTCTTAATGTATAACTTTCTTAGCTCTTTGAATTTAGAGCAAATTAAAACAAAATGATATTCGTCTTCAATATCAGCTGAATTACATTGGGCATATAAAGTCAAGCACTTACTGTATGAATATGGATTTGGATACATATGGGAAACGCAGGGTTTTGTAAACTTAACAAAATTTCACCAGGTTTTTAAACAAAGACTAATAGATTGTTAGATGTATACGCAACAATGGAAGGCTGATGTTGATAATAATAAGGTAATGGGCTTATATTATACCTTCAAACTCGATTTTGTAGTTATTTAGACATATTACCTGGTAATTTAAGATGTTTTGTATCTAGGTTGAGATTGTCATCACACTCTTTAAGAATTCAAACTTGACGATATGGTCCAAATAAGCTTGAAAGAAATCTTAGATTGTGTCTGATATGTACATGTAATTCAGCTGATATTGAAGACGAATATCATTTTGTTTAAATTTGCTCTAAAACTGTTTGTATTGGAAATAATAGTTTGAGCGTAAACGCGTTTATTGGGAAAGAATAACGTTTTCTCAACTGTAATTGCCCCTCCCTAAAACAACCAACACAAACAACACAGACGATTGTTGTCTCACATTGGGTGTTGTTGTACAGTGGAGATTCTGTTATTCTTTCCCGTTTAAACGCAAACGTACGCAAACGCAAAGCACTAAAACGTAGAAAAGAACAACTTTTGGACAATTCTGATAATTCTTGTTTATCTTAGTGGCAAACAGTTGGGAGCCTGATCAGACGCCGGGTTACCCGGCGTCTTATCTGGCTCCAAACTGTTTGCACTGCAAATAATAGTTTTAGCGTAAACGCGTTTATTGGGAAAGAATAACAGATTCTCCACTGTACAGAGAGAACACTGTATTCTACAGTTTGGCATACTGCGTTTGCGTTATTCTTTCCCGTTTAAACGTAAACTAAAATTTGGCATTCTATTTAGTGGTCGTACATGTAATATGGATGTTGTTTGTTTTTGTAAGAATGTCTAGCTACTAGCGATGTAAGGTACAGTGGAGAAGACGTTGTTCCTTCCCGTGTAGTCTAAACTTGACGCAAACGCATTCTAATAAAGTTAAGAAAATGACAGCTTCTTATAAATATTTACGATTTAATATAATCTGGAGCCAGATCGGACGCCGCGATAAGCAGAGTCTGATTTGGTTCCAAACTGTTTGTAATGGAAACAAGTGTTTAACGTAAACGAGCATATTACCAAAGCGTAACCCTCTTCACAATGTTTAGTCACAAGTTTGACAACCGTAACGTTCGATAGATGGATGGCTTAATTAATTATAGTAGTCTGGTACAGTGGAAAAAAACGTTACTCTTTCCCGTTTAAACGCAAACGAAACGCAAATCGATAAAATGTAGGAAATTACTTTTTCTGACATTTCTGATTATTTGTTTTAATCTGAGTGGCAAACAGTTTGAAGCCTGATCAGACGCCGGGTTACCCGGCATCTGATCTGGCGTCAAACTGTTTGCAATGGAAATAAGAATTTTAGCGTAAACGCGTTTATTGGGGAAGAATAACGTTTTCTCCATTGTATATGTTTAACAGACGTTTTTCTTTCCTATTAAACGAGTTTACGCTAAAACAATTATTTTCATTGCTAACTGTTTGAAGCCAGACAACCCGGCGCCTTATCAGGCTCCAAACTGCTCGCCACTCAGGTTAAAATAAATAGTTAGAATTGTCAAAACGATGTCAATTTTGACGTTTTGGTGCAATGCATTTGTGTTTTGCATGTGTTTAAACGGGAATTAATACTTTCACCCTGTGAAGTCTTTATGTAATCGTTTTACAGATATGCAGGCCATTTCTCGATGAACCTACAAATCGAAACTAGTTCCAGCCAGTTAGAAAGAGGGCGGAGTCTCCGCCGGACAGATACCGACCTAGCGACCAGCTTAAGGTTGCTATGGCGTATACTTAGGCTGAAATAAACTTGCGCGAACTACTTTTTAAACTATGCTTTAATAATAGATATTTAAGTTGCATTGTTCATTTTTAATGTCTTATAAGTGTTCGTTAAGCATAAAGCGACAGTTTACTGGGTACATGTAAAAGCTTGACTTTGTAATCAACTCCGAAACATGTATTCTGGACTACTTTTCATACCGCATATTATAGAGATCGAATGGCTGTTATATCCAGGATTACATCTATCAAACCTATTTGGCCGGTAAATGATACACATATATATACATGAAAACAAATCTAGTTACATACACATTAAATGGACAAGACAGTAATAAAAATATAAATATAAGGAATAAACAACATATTTTTGCCGTTCACGCGGTATGTGTTCATACCGTCATGAACGGCAAAAAAATGTTGTTTATTCGTATAAAGAATACCGCCTTCTCCATTGTATGCTGGAGTACATGTATATAGACTGGTTGGAGATACATGTACTTATACATGTACCGTGGAGAAGACCCGGCGTTTGATCAGGCTCTAAACTGTTTGCCACTCAAATTAAAATAAATAGATAGAATTATCAAAAAGTTGTCATTTTCCCGATTTTAGTGTTATGTGTTTGCGTTTTGTTTGCGTTTTGAAAGTGAAAGAATAACGTCTTCTCCACAGTACAGACACTCAACTCTATCGACAAGAACCTTCGCCATTAAATCAGTGTACGTATTTATGAAGAGTTCATTTTATCTTGTCATATGCACACAGTGTAGACCATGACCAGAGGGTTTCTGTTGGAGCTAGCTGATCGGGGTCTGCACTGTTTGTATTTTGCAATATATAGTTAAAATTACCCGTATACTGTTAAACCCCGCATGCTCACTTATGAGCGTGTTCTATAAATGGCATAGCGACAAATTATAAGTCCAATACCTACAATGTAATAACTGAGTTAGGGTTCAACTGCTTAGCCAAGTGGTTTAGTTACAGTGGAGAAAACGTTATTCTTTCCCGTTTAAACGCAAAGCACTAAAACGTAGAAAAGAACAACTTTTGGACAATTCTGGTATTTCATGTTTATTATGATGGCAAACAGTTTTGAGCCTGATCAGACGCCGGGTAACCCGGCGTCTTATCTGGCTCCAAACTGTTTGCACTGGAAATAATAGTTTTAGCGTAAACGCGTTTATTGGGAAAGAATAACACATTCTCCACTGTAAGTAGACTTTGGCGCAATTGTTCGGGGTTTGATTCCCCGGAATTCTTTCCATAAAAACCAATACATTTTTGTGCTTTGCTTACAAACGAGTTTCTCGTAAGTTAGGGTTCGTCTGGAACCGTCTGTTGTTATGCCTAAATGGCTCCTGTAATGCAGAAAGGGCTTTGTATTAACCCTTTACCTGATAGCCTATTTCTAGTATTGAAGATAGTTGACCACTTAAAGCAGGTTGAAAGTAAAGCAGAATGCGCCTTTAAGGCGCATTCTGCTTTACTTTCAGCCAGCTTTAAGCTTCCATGTGCTTAAATATAGAACATATTCCCTAAATTATATATTCATGGCTGATTAAATTGGAACTATTTTCATCAGCGGATGAATAAAGGCGCTTCTATGGGGAAAAGGGTTAAGCGAAAAAAGGTATCGAGCTCCAAATAAAACTGTTTCTCGCTCAGATTTACATGAATAACCAGAATTGTCAAAACGTTTTTCAGTCATTTTTTACATTTTTATAAGGACACGCGTTTGTGTTCAAAGAAGAAATAAGGACTTGTCCCCAGTGTATTACATCAGTCTGACGAACCATTCTGACCTAGAGTTTGTAACCAGTGCCCCGTTACATAAAACTTCTGATAAAAAAGGTCGTAAGTAAAAACTTAAAAATACATTAAATTTCTGATTTCTCTATCTAATTCTGTCTTGTGACATCTCTTTGGAATCGTCTGTTCAAGACGATTCCAAAGGGATGTCATAAGACAGGATTAGATGGAGAAATAAATAATTATTGAAACTTTTATAATCTGACTTAGGGCAACATTTATCGTACGACGTTTTATTAAACGGGACCCAGGTGTCTATTGACCAATTACGCCTTACAGTACAGTGCAAAAGACGCTGTTCTTTCCCAACAAAAGCGTTTGGTCTAAAACAATTACAGTAACACCTTTCTATTACGACCACTGAAATGTGTTTATAATCAGTGTTTCAGGTGCCTGTTCAAAGAAAGGAGAATGTAAAACAGAAAGCTCCTTTAATTTAGAAACTTTCTACTTTACTTTCACTTTGTTTTAAGATGTCACCTGTCTATCGTACAACCAATCGGCATTCTTTTTACTGGTCATAATAGAGAAGTTTAACCCTTTACCCAATAACCTGTTTATAACATTAAAGACAGGTAATCACTTAAAGCAGGTTGAAAGTAAAGCAGAATGTAAAAAAAACCCGGCGGTAGTAGTCCAGTGGTAACACTGTTGGACTACGGTACCAGGGGTCGTGAGTTCGATCCCCCGCCGGACCAGCGGTCTGACTAGGGGATTTTTTCCGAATCCCTAATGATGTACAGGAATGTCCTTGAGCAAGACATGTACCGCGAATTGCTCCTCTCCACCCAGGGGTTAAAATGGGTACCTGTGAGGGTCTGAGCCGGTACTGCGGCTGCTTTAGCGCCATATGTTAGCAGTGCTCAATATTGTAGGCAAGATGGCTCAATGATCAGGGGGTAAATGTACAGTCAGCTGAGCGGTCATTCGGACTGAAAGTAGACTTTAACTGGTACTTTACTTTTTTCTTTTTTTTTATCACTTAAAGCAGGTTGAAAGTAAAGCAGAATGTGCCTTTAGGCACATTCTGCTTTACTTTCAGCCTGCTTTAAACTAGGCTATATATAAATATTTGTTATTGTAAGTGTTCATGAGGTTATAAACTGGAACTATTTTCTTCAGCGGAAGAATAAATAAAATACGCTAAAAGTCGCTTATATGGGGTAAAGGGTTAACTGTATTTCCACAGTAAACAGCTTAGGGCCAGATCAGGCGCCGTGTAAACCGGTGTCTTACATGTATCAGGCTCCAAACTATTTTTGACTCATACGAAAATAAATCACGACATGTTTCAAAACGATGTTATTGGATAAGATATAGTGGAGAAAACTTTATTTTTTTCCCGTTTAAACGCAAACGAAACACAAATGCAAAACACTAAAATGTAGAAAATAAAATCTTTTTGACAATTCTGACTATTGGCTTTAACTTTAAAGAGGCTCGCAACCGGATTTAGCATTAAAAATAGTAATTTGTAATTATATGTCAAATGCTTATATAAATGGGTAAGATTTGGTTTAGGATAATAAATTCTGTTAAAAAATGCATTTCAAAAAAAAGAAAGAAGAAGCTCTGGTGGGATTCGAACCCGTGACCCTCCATGCCGAGACAAACATGAAAAATGAGGAAACGCCTTTACCCCCTCGGCTACCAGCGCTCTCTCTATATATGGGAGGCATATATATGGTAGCGAATTAACGTCCTTCACTGGTAGCGATTGATAGTACTTTATTCGACTCGGGCTTATGTCTGAGCCCGTTGAGAGAAGCAACAACAGCAACTATACCGTCAGCTGACGCTATAGAAAAACGATGGAAAATATCTAAAAAAAACCCTAAGATTCGGTGACGATTCTTGAGACTTTTTATGGACTGATCATATTTTTTTAATGTCAGAAGCCAAATAATGCCACAAATTTGCTTTTATTTGAGTTTTTTATTTTATTTTGACAAGTACACCATCCGGTTGCGAGTCCCTTTAAGCTGAGTGGCAAACTGTTTGGAGCCTGATCAAACACCGGGTAACCCGGCGTCTGATCTGGCTCCAAACTGTTTGCGGTGGAAATAAACGTTTTAGCGTAAACGCGTTTATTAGGAAAGAATAACGTTTACTCCATTGTAATTATGCGTTTACTTTCGTAAACTGGACGGAAAAAACGTTTCTCGTCTGAATAAGTAATTACAATGTTACATACAATACCGTAAACTGACCCAACCTTTATGTATACGTTTATGACATATGTCTTGCGGCGAAAGGAAAAATAAGTTACTCACCGTTGTTTTTTTATCCTTACACGATCGTATATCTCACCATAATATTTTAAATAAGTCCAAGAATGGATTTGATGAAACACGAATTTCGTTTAGCACATATTTACTCATTCACGTCCCGGTTGACTGACCACAGTAAATTAAAAAGAGAGCGACAGCGAGAAATGTACAGTAAACTTTTCTTCTTTCCACCATTCAAAACAATGAAGCTCGTTAACGGTGTGTAAACAACAAGTGACTGCTAAAAACGGGTTAGTAGTAAAGAAACAGCTTTTTGTTTACTTTCAGTCTATTTTAACAAGCCAAATGTCGTTAAAAATGACGACTAGCATAGCTTTTTGAATGTACGGTTTACCGTGTTTGCATTATACTATGTATACAAAGTAAAGGCTATTGTAAACCGGCTTAGTATTGGTACGGTCAAACTTCGATACATCTCGACGTCGGTCAAGTCGAATATACCCGTATTTCAAAGTTAAAACGTGGCTTAGCCACGTTTTAACATTGAAATACGAGTATATTCGTATTGACCGACTTCAAAATAATGTCAATTAACCGCAGAAATGTTTGTAGTTCGACATAAGCGAATCCGAGATATGGAGGTTTGACTGAACTTGTATTATATAAAGTAGCATTAGTATTTCATCGCTGGCTGTGGTCAGTAAAATCGATTTACTCGTTAGGCCATTCTACACCAAACAAAGGTGTGTATAGTACAGTGGAGAACAAGTTATTCTTTCCCAATAAACGCGTGTACGCTAAACATATTATTTCAAATGCGTAGTTACCCGGCGTCTGATCATGCTCCAAACTGTTAGTCACTCAGATTAAAACGAATAGTCTGAATTATCCAAAAGATGTCATCATCTCCCTTTAAATGTTACAGGTATGCGTGTGCGGTGAGTTTGCGTTTAAACGGGAAAGAATGGCGTTTTCGCTTTCATACAGTGGCGGACATACTTTTGTATTCCAACGTTAATTAACGAACGAATTCTGAATTTGGTATTGTGCGGCAAATCGCGAGCCGACATGTCAATGTAATAGGTTTAAATCCAGAATTGGCGCCGAGTAACGTAATGGATAATTAGACGCTTTTAAACGCATTTCTTCCTAAAACGTTCGTCCAATTTTGAAAATTAAGGGTTGTTTTTAACAATATATTGCATAATGAAAATCAGTGCAGAGTGCAGACCATGCTCAGAAGGCTCCTCCTGAGTAAAATGCGTTATTCTCCCCGTTCAAACGCCAACGAAACTCAAACGCAATAACATGTAGAAAATAGCTACCATTTGAAATGTCTAACGATTTCTTTTCAGCTGAGTGTCAAACAGTTTGGAGTCTGACCAGACGCCGAGTTACACAGAGTCTAATCTAGTTCTTACCTGTTTGCAAGGGGAATCATTATTTTAGCATGATCGCGTCTTTTGTGCAAAAATAGCATCTCCACTGTATAAAGAAGCGACAATAGATCTAATTGAGAGCTCGGGTATGTAAATAATTGATCGGGAGCACGAGTACTCCCATATTATGTAAACGAATAGATCCAAGGCTACATATAGAATGTGATACCGTGCAACTAAACCGCGTCAGACAAATTATTTTAATGTACGCTACGTACATGTACCTGTTTTATACTAAACCTTATGATAAATGTCAGATTTGTAGATAATGGATATTGACGCTCTTTTAACCGTTTCATGATCAAAATTATCGGAATGTTTTTACACATTCACCGCAATATTCTCGGTCGTATGCTTCAATATTGTTGTCTGCAATATCATTTCAAAATTAGATTAAAGGCAATGTGACTGACGTAATTTAAAAACAAGACTTTAGTGACAAACAGTTTGGATCCTGATCAGACGCCGCGTAACGCGGCGTCTGATCAGGATCAAAACTGTTTGCAACTTAATGACGTCATTAAGAGTAAAAGGGTAAATCTCATTGGTTCGTGACGAAAATATATTCATCATTTACAAACAGTGTTACTGTACATGTGACGAGTACGCTTGTACAATGCAAACGGTGAAGACCATTCTCAGGGGACTTCTAAAAAAGATCTACTCTGTTTAGGGTCTTCGTTGTTTGCAGGGTTGGCATTGTAAAAGAATTACGTCAATGTATATAGTATAAATGAACTAGATTTAACTTAAACATTAATTGTCCATTTAAAAGTCCAAGAGAAGGTGAGCTAGACCCCGACAACCCGGACAGGCGTCTTTACAGAGATCAAAATAGCTTTTTTTAAACGCCTATAGTAACATTAAAGTCGCATTACAGAGACTGACAACCAAGTTTAGCATAATTATAAAAAGCATGTATATGGGTAAATGTATGAACACGACACTATTAGTTTAGGTTCAACATTTTGTAAAGAAAATCAATTTCAAAGAAAAAAAGCATGTAGCTCCGATTGGATCCGAACCCTGGACGGCGGGACAGAAACATTGTAGTTTTGCGTTCTATGCGTATTAATGGCGGTTGCTTCTCCCTGCAATAGCTTTCCCAACAACGACTCCCTCCTTACAACGACCCTTGCCGTAGTCACCTAAACAGGGCAATTATTTCTAACGCTTTTACTGCTTCAATATGGTCTGCTTAAAATTGTTGAGTGCTATTTATTTTCTATAGGTTACATATTAGAAAACATTTTGACAGAATAAATATCATGAAGAGCGACAAACAGCTTGATTCCAGATCAGACGGGCGTCTGTAAGTCAAGTCTTAATTTTCCCTCCCTATAAAACGACTCCCTCCGAACAACACACACAATATGGGTCTTCCAGTGAGTGTCGTTGATGAGAGGGAGCACTGTTAAACACGTTTCTTTTACGTCCTTGGCGTTCATTATTCCGTTTACATTGTGCCCCCTTTGCGTCTGTTGAGCCGAATGCTTCACACTTCGAATTCTTCACAACGTAATCAGACGTGTGAAGAATTCGTACGAATTCTTCCACTCGTATGACCAATGTGTGAAGATTTCGTACGAATATGTCACACAATGGCAGTGTGAGATTTCCGTACCAACTTTTTAACGACCTGTTGGTACCTGATACAGTTTATGACATGCATCCGGTTTTTTCTCCCATCTGCAATTAGCGTTATGTCGAGATATGACTGAAATACTGTTAACATAGTCATGAACTCAGAATTCTGGGCCTCGGTTTGATTTTAAAGTGGAGTTAAAAGCTAGTTTCAACGACGGTCATCGAAACGACATCGCCTTAAAATCGGTCGATTCCTGGCACCTTACACGTCGATCGGACCCGAGAAAGCTTTTAACCAAATATACAAACGTATACAAGCGTGTCAGAGGTCGGGCAAGGCCGTCTCCATCCGACTTTTGCCTATCCCATACCGGCCGGTGTAATGACGAAAAGTGTCCCCACCACTCAGAATTGTGACCCCGGCACATTTTTTGACTCAGAAAATTAACCTCCCGGGTCATTTTACCTGTATTATGCCAAAGCAAGTCCCAAGGACAGTTTTCTACATCAAAAATTGTCCTCACGTGTCACTCTTTAGAGGGGGACACATTTCGTCTTTACACCGGCGCCCGTCTGGCAACCGGATAACACCGGTTTCCTTTCGGTCTCCCACAGTATTGCACGTTATTACTGAATGCCTATGATCTGGACTACACGATAAGGCAATCGGTAGTATGGTTCCATGTAAGAAAGTGAGCAACATAACAAAGAAGTGAAATCAGCGAGTCTTTGTAAACCTCATTCATATATTGAACCCACGATAACCAATATCGGGCGATCATCGCCCGTCTTAAAACCGTTGCCCGTCCGGTATTTAAGGACTATCGCGACAGTTTGTTCGAATTTCGAAAACATTCATTTTTTTTTAAATTTTGCATGTTGCTAGTATTTGAAATGTTTTATGAAATAAAAATAGGGAGTGCCCGGACTGGTTCTTTTCTTAATATCTTTCTTGACACGTGCTTTTGATCATACAGTTTTGAGAAATCCCCTCTTCAGCTTTGTAATTTTCCTTAAATGTTGGGTTATTCATATATGTTTTCACAAAATAGAAAATAATAGGAGCAAGTACCAATAAAAACATGGAAATAACATATTATTCCTCAATAAAGGATCAAACATCAAATAGTTATTTTTCAAAGATTTTTCTCCTACAGTTCGTACTTTCAGATTTTGACAAAATTTCCCCAAATATTGATAAAGCATTAATTTACTGAAATCACTAATAAAAATTATAGGTATCCCAACTTTTTTTTCCAACAAAATACAAATGTCTGCATAAAGAGTAACGCATGTAAATCCAGTTACACATTCGGTTATCTATAAATGATATATGTTAACCACTTTTAAATGCTAGAATGTGTCCAAATCCACTGTTAAATCGTCAACAATATATCACTTTACAGGCATTATTAGTATATATCACTTATCGTGGTCTCCAAATGCTGCTATGACCGCACAACTTTGCTTATTGGGGTAGAAAAAATACAAATTTCAAATATAAACTATATAAAAGAGAATTGGTCAAAGGGAGACAACTCATCAGAAGTTTTTCAAAAGTTGCTTCCCTTTGACTGTAAAAATTGAAACTGGCGCGATAGTCCTTAATGTAATTTGATTTCAAAAGCTTCGGAATGGCAGAATCTCCTGGAAAAAATGTAGAAAGGGGAATACCTCTCACGGTGTTGATACAAAAATTATGAACTTTGTTTGCAATACACGTCTACTCATTAAACTCTTTAAATGAAATTTCACCTAAAACTTCAGTGGAACAGGCGTTAGAGTAAAAAACAAAACCATGACAATCGGACGATCGGACAGATAGAATACGGAAAAGTGACCGACCCCGACGTGTCATCTTTGCCTTCAGCTGGTGACACAGAAACCGGTCCATACATTTATAAAGTTCTTAGAATGACTCGTACAGACGGACCGAATAATATCCGAACGACGGAATCGAGTAAATTATATGGTCACCATAGTGCTATTATTACCATGCTATTTTTCAGTTTTATGTGTCTATAATTAATTATATCGAGTGCTGAAAAATGTGACATTTCTACCCCGTGTGACCTTGACCTTTTACCTTTTGACCCAATTTAAACAGGCAGTCTACTACATATGTTTTGTCATTATATGAAATATAAGACCTCTATCAAGTATGTCCCCTTATCCATCTGGGTGTCTAAAAGCTTTTTGGAAAGTGTGAGGTTTTCGTATGCACAATATTTTTACATACGTTTTTAAAATATTTCGTATTCGGGGGGGGGGGGGGGGGGGGCTGAGAGTCAGTACTAATTATTCACACATGTGTGAAGAATTCGTAGTGTGAAGAATTCGGCTCAGCATGTGTCCACACGGCGATCATCAGCGACCACACTGCATTCTTATGGTGTCACTCTGAACGCGAAAGCATTGCAATAACATGCAGAAAATGGCAAGATGTTGACATTTCTGATTATAACTTTTAATCGGAGTGGCACACATTTCGGAGCCTAATCAGATGCCGAGTTACCCTCTAATCTTTTACTTTTTTTTAAATAATTGCTTTAGCTTTTAAAAACGCGTTTATTGGGAATGAATAGCGCATGTTCCACTGAACCGATGAGTTCAAGCTCCTAGTAGGTAATGTTCATGCGCAAAACAATGTAATTATACATGTGTACCCCAGGGCAATATTACGACTGCATAAATAGTCAGCATAGTGGATAAAACATTGTCTCTACACTAAAGTGGAGAAGACGTTATTCTTTCCCGTTTCAACGCAAACGAAACGCAAACGCATTGCACTTAAATGGAGAAAATTATAACTTTTTGAAATCTAAGTCGGTTTTAATCTGATTGGCAAACAGTTTGGAGCCTGATCTGGCTCCAAACTATTTGCACGGGAAATAAAAGTTTTAAAATAGCGTGAACGCGTCTATTGGGAAATAATAGCGTCTTTTCTACTGTACCGGTAAACACAATTAGATATACAGCACTCCCTCTCTATAACGGCATCCAATGGGAAAATGTGTGCGTTGTTCGGAGGGAGTCGTTATAGGGAGAACATTGACTACATTTGCAAACAGCTTGAATCCAGATCAGACGCCGCGTTACGCTGCGTCTGATCTTAATTCAAGCTGTTTGTCACTCGTCATTAATAAATTTTATGTCAAAATTTATGTTTGAGAAACACAGCAGACGACAATTTTAAGCAGACGATATTGCAGCCGTAAATAGGTTGGACAAAATTTTCCTGTTTAGGGAACTGCGACAAGGGTCGTTGTGAGGAGGGAGTCGTTTTTGGAGGGCCGTTGTAGGGGGGGGGGGAGTAATGTAATGTTGATTTTGCGAATGTTGACATTTCAATCTAGTGGACGATTTTTTAAACCTGTGTAACAAACAGGAAAGAGTTTGATGTGACACAGAATCAATAGGCGTATGATATGGCTCAATACTGTTTGCAAGGGAGATACGATTGGGAAAAAAACATTTTCCAATGCTCAGTGGGTTCTTACATGTATGTATCGAATCCGTGGGGAGAAGCTGTTATTTTCCTACACTAAAACCAATAGTGTTTTGTTTTGTTATGATTTTACTCGCTTTTAATTATACACTGTTTCAGGCACAAATCGGCAACTTGGTAGAACCACTGACCTTCCGTAAGCCAGCTGGAAGGCTTTCCCACATGCAAAAATCCGAACAACCCTACTGGGATTCAAACTCACAGCGGTGAGGAGCTTAGTTATGTAAGTCACGGTGACTATACTACATGTACTAGGTCACGGAGGCCCCTTAAAGGCATACATGCTTATACAGTGAAAAGGACGTTATTCTTTGCAATAAAACTAGTTTCGCTAAAGTCATTACCAATGTAAACAGTTTTGAGCAAGATCATACGCCGAGTAACAGTGTTAAAGCGATAGAAACTCAGATTAAGCCAATCAGATTAAGAGAAAGAAAATTACAAACGTTGCATTTTGCACGTTGTACTTCACTGGCGCTTGCTTTTAATCGGGAAAAAATAACGCCTTCTCCACTATATCTTCATGCCCACTCTTAACACAAAATAGAGCCCCCGTTTTTTTAAACTTCGTACGACAAAAACGGACGTTAGTAAAAACTTTAAAATTCATTTAAATTCTAATTTTATATTAAATCCTGTCTTGTGACATCTCTTTGAAATCGTCTTTTCAAGATTTGATGGAGTAAAAAATAATAATTGAGACTTTTATAATCTGACTAACGACAACATTTGTCGTACGAAGTTTTGTGAAACGGGCCCCAGACTCCCAGCTTCTAGTCGTCGGATCAGACTTCAAACTGTTCGCCATTTTGGTTACATAGTAACCACTGGAGAAGACGGTATACTCTTTCTCATTTAAACGCAAAAGAAACGAAGAATGTAGACAACGACACATTTTTGAAATTTCTCCCGATTTATTTTAATCTGAGTGGCAAACAGTTTTGAGCCTGATCAGACGCCGGGTTACCCGGCGTCTGATCTGGCTCAAAACTGTTTGCAATAAAAATTATAGCTTTAACGTAAACGAGTTTATTATGAAAGAAAAACGCCTCCTCCTCTTTATGTACATGTATACATAGTCTTCAAACACACGTTCATTCTTTAATGTGTTGTATTGCGTTTAATTTCGTTTAAACGCGGAAGAATAACATTTATTATATACCTATCAATGATTTATAGAGATTTCTCAGTTAGATAAATTTGATATCGTCACTGTTGATATCATCACTGCATGAAGTGATGATATCACTTTTTGTGACGTCACGTCATAATTAGTTCTTTTTGTAAATAATCAATTTTGTGTGGTTTTTTTTCTTTAAAAACGTCATTAAAATATATATAATAAATAGAATAATCAATTCCTTTGAATAAATATGAAAAATATATCACTCGAATGGGTTGTTATCTGGTTAAAAAACTCGTCCTACGGACTCGTTTTTTAACCAGATAACAACCCATTCTCGTGATATATTGTTCATATCAATCCAAAGAAATTGATTATCCTCTATCTATTCCACTGTATTTGTGGCAAACAGAGACCCCTTATCCGTTAGTGCCCATGTTGCAATGCAAGTATTGTTGTTGCGTAAAGTATTGTGGCTGTGGTAGGGTTATAGACTGGATGGAAAATAAAAGTAAAGCGACTTGATTTTTTTCTTTACTTAGTGACTATTTAGAACGGGCCTTTGGGATCTTATTTTAGGTTTTGGACAAACAAAAGTAAGCAGTTACAGACAGGTTATGAGAAACTGTAATAGAAAATCATGTTTTTAGTTGTCAATAATATCGTAGATAGATTACAGCACCATGTTCTTATAGCCCATGTTACCGGCGAGATGACTATTTACCCTAACACTCTGGATACCATAAAATAGACAAAAACAATGACACTATCAAAAAACATTATTATCATGGTTGTAGATTGGTGACCCCACCTATCTGTGAGAAACAAGATCAAGGCATATCTCGTAATTTATTCGTTTAAGATGCCTGCGACACTGTTTTTTAATACAATGTTCCCTCCTTTCAACGGCCCTCCCAACAACGACTTCCTCCTTACAACGACCCTTGTCGCAGTTCCCTAAATACAAATATGTCTAACGCTTTTTACTGAGCAGTGTAATATCGTTTGCTTAAAGTATTCGTATGCTGTTTTCCTCAAAGTTACATTTGTACGTATTGGACATTTTGACAGAAAAAAGCTTTATGGCGAGTGACAAACAACTTGATCCCAGATCAGACGCCGCGTTATGCGGCGTCTGATCTGGATTCAAACTGTTTGCAATTATAAACCAACCTCCCTCCTATAACGACTCCCTCTGAACAGCGCACGCATTTATGTGTCTCCCACTGGGTGTCGTTGTAGAGAGGGAGCGCTGTAATACATGTATCCTTATACATGTACAGTGGAGAAAACGTTATTCTTTCCCAATAAACGCGTGTACGCTCAAACTATTATTTCCAATACAAACAGTTTGGAGCCAGATCAGACGCCGGGTAACCCGGCGTCTGATCAGGCTTCAAACTGTTTGCCACTCGGCTAAATATCAATAGTCAGAATTGTCAAGAAATGGTTATTTTCTATATTTTAGTGTTTTGCGTTTGCGTGCGTTTGCGTTTAAACGGGAAAGAATAACAGATTCTCCTCTGTATGAAGAATGAGTGTAAAAACTGTAGGATTTCATGGGATATAACTCTACTTTAAAATGTGCCTACTGTTCTCCGATAGGCCCCCTTCTTACAATTTCCACTCAACTTTCAAGGGAGCCCACAGTAAAAGTTGACAATAATTTTGAACGATTTACCTTCCATACATGTATATCGACGAAATTAAACATGTCATCAAACTATATGAGGAAACGTTTTTTTCCTTTCCGTTTAAACGAAACGAAACGCAACGCAAACGCATTGCTCTAAGCTGTAGCTCTAAATAACAACTTTTTGATAACTGAGTGGCAAACAGTTTGGAGCCTGTACAGACGTTAACCTGGCGTCTGAACGGCTCCAAATGGAATGCAATGGGAACTATAGTTTTAGCGTAAACGGGTTTATTGGGACATAATAACTTATTCTTTATTAATTGATGCATTATAAGAACTTTATTCTCTGCCAAAAGAATAGTGAAGGACTCCCGAATTAAAGAAACAACGACAAGAATGTTAACCCATTACTCTATAGACATGCACTTTTAAGCCTTTGATTTATTCTTCCGTTAAAGAAAATAACTCCAATTTATAGTTATGAACTTGTATAATTAATATTTCCTATATTCTAGCAAGTAGTAGCTTAAAGCAGGTATAGACATTTATAATTAAAGCACAATGCGCAGAAGGTGTGTTCTACATAATGTTCAACCTGCTTTAATTCTTCTTATCTCTTCCAAACGGAGAATAGACTTTGAGGTAGAGAAATGGGTTTTAAAATGTTTATTCGATGACTGATTTATATACTAGTAGGTTGCAAGTGGCATGCGATTCACGCCACATTTCGGATAACGGTTTTTCTTGCCAGTTAACACGACTGTGTTTTTTTCCCGAGCGATTAGGGCAGCATAACCGTATAACACAGCCATAATAGCCGCTGCTTGCAAAAATATCTTACCTGTTTGTATTTCTAAAGTTTTCCAAAAGGAGCTTTCTGTTTAACTGTCACCTTGCTTTATATAACCCCGTAACCCATAGCCTGTTTCTAGTATTAAAGAAAGCTGACTACTTAAAGGGCACTCTGTATTACTTTCAGCATGCTATCTAGAATGATATGGATTTATCTTTGTACATATCCATGACTGTATATATTGGAAGTACATGTACAGTGGAGAATCTGTTATTCTTTCCCAATAAACGCGTTTACGCTAAAACTATTATTTGCAGTGCAAACAGTTTGGAGCCAGATCAGACGCCGGGTAACCCGGCGTCTGATCAGGCTCCAAACTGTTTGCCACCAAGATAAACATAAAATATCAGAATTGACCAAAAGTTGTTCTTTTCTACGTTTTAGCGCTTTGCGTTTGCGTACGTTTGCGTTTAAACGGGAAAGAATAACAGATTCTCCACTGTAGATGTATCGTCTTCTGTGGGGAAAGGGTTCAACAATAATTTACACTACAAACAGTTTGGAGTCAGATCAAACGCCAGGTAACATGCAGTCTTTGAATAAGATAAATAGTAAACGGTTCTAAACATATGACAATTTCTATATTAAACCTATTGTACTTGCAATTAGTTCGGTTGACATAGTTCTTATTAATTGTAAGTTTTATTAAAATGTTTTAGAATATAACCTACATTTTTAGCTCGACTTTTTCGAAAAGTCGAGCTATTGTCGTCACCTTGTCGTCTGCGTCTGCGTCAGCGTCTGCGTCTGCGTCAGCGTCTGCGTCGGTTAAGTTTTTTGCTTAAGGTTTTTGTAAGAGTCCATTTCTCAATAACTATCAAAGGTATCCATTTGAAACTTGGAATAGTTGTTCAGTATCAAAAGGGCAACTCATAACAACAAGGCAGGTAACCCTGGGATTTGTCATTTCAGCGTTATTGCCCTTGTTTTATTTACTTAAAAATTATAAATTGACATTTCTCAATAACTATCAAAGGTATTCATTTGAAACTTGGAATAGTTGTTCGGTATCAAAAGGGCAACTCATAATAACAAGGCAGGTAACCCTGGGATTTGTCATTTTCAGAGTTATTGCCCTTGTTTTATTTACTTAAAAATTATAAATTGACATATCTCAAAAACTTTCAAAGATATCTATTTGAAACTTGGAAGACTTGTTCAGTATCCAAAGGGCAACTCATAACAATAAGGCAGGTTACCCTGGGATTTGTCATTTCAGAGTTATTGCCCTTGTTTTATTTACTTAAAATTTATAAATTAACATATCTAAATGACTATGAAAGATATTAACTTGAAACTTTGAATGCTTGTTTAGTATCAAAAGGGCAACTCATTTCAACAAGGCAGGTAACCCTGAGATATGTCATTCCAGAGTTATTGCCCTTGTTTTATTTACTTAAAAGTTGTAAATTTAAATATCTAAATAACTATGAAAGATATTAACTTGAAACTTGGAATTCTTGTTTAGTATTAAAAGGACAACTCATTACAACAAGGTAGGTTACTCTGTGATTTGTAATTCCAGAGTAATTGCCCTTGTTTTATTTACTTAAAACTTGTAAATTGAAATATCTTAATAACTGTCAAAGGTATTTACTTGAAATTTTAAGTATTTGTGTGATATCAAAAGGGCAACTCATTCAAACAAGAAAGATGACCATGGATGTGAAATTCCAGAGTTATGGCCCTTGTTTTTATTTGCATAAAACTTGTAAATTGAATGTTCTCCATAACTACCATAGGTATTTACTTGAAGCTTTAAATACTTATTAAGTATCAAAAGGACTTATAGTTTACTTTAAATGGAATGCAGGCTGTATGTTAAAGTTGTTGTTGCTTACAAACTTCTATGATCAATAGGGCATTAAACACCCATACACATTCTTTAAGTTTGGAAAATGTAGCCATCTCAAGTATATGAAAGTCGAGCGTCCAGCACCCGTTTGCAGTGCTCTCGTTAAACTTTTACATCCCATTGTGTACGGCACTTAACCTTTAAGAGTTTTGTTGTTTTTTGACGTCGCGTGGTGTCTGCACGCGGTATTGATAACACCGGCTCGTACATGTAGCAACTACATGTAGTTGTAAACGCTGTCATATTTGGCGATCTTAAAACCAGAATATGCGAGGTTTGTTAACGAAAAACGTGGGTATTTGTTATCCTGGGCTAATCAAAATATATATTATATTCTAAGTTAGTTAGAACATATGAAGCGAAATCTAAGTGACTAAGAAGGGACTCGCTCGCTGAAGCTCGCCCGCCCCTTCTTAATCACTTAGATTTCACTTAATATGTTATAACTATAACTTTAATTGGGACATACTTCATGAAACAGTTATAGGAAAATATATTAGTATTTTTTTAATAGTTCACCCACTGAATCTTTTTAAGATAACAAAATGGGTTGTGAAACACTTTCCCTGATGTGACACTGGCTTTTACATTACATTGACATACAGTGGAGAATGTGTTACTCTTTCCCAATAAACGCGTTTACGCTAAAACTTTTATTTCAATTACAAACAGTTTGGAGCCGGATCAGACGCCGGGTAACCCAGCGTCTGACCAGGCTCCAAACTGTTTGTCACCAAGATAAAAATGTATTATTAGAATTGTCCAAAAGTTGTTCTTTTCTACGTTTTAGTGCTTTGCGTTTGCGTACGTTTGCGTTTAAACGGGAAATAATAACAGATTATCCACCAATGTATGTCTGGCATTACAAACCTTGTACCAAACCCAAGATATTCTTCACTTGAGTACAGTACATACACCAACTATGAGGTCTCTATCGCATGTAGTTCCAAAGTTACGGCCAAGGTTAAATTCGGTCTTCTTTTACCTCTAAATTACTTCTAGATGACATTGGCCTTTGTTGGACATAACCACAGTTGAATTGCGCTCAAGAGCTTCGTGAGTTGAGTATACACGCCAAATATAAGTCTCTATCACTTGTTGTTTCAAAGTTATACATGTACCACATGTTACGTAATATTGATGACACCCAGGCAGTCAAACAGACAGACATAGCCTGGTCTAAATTTTCATTTTCGTTTTGTTTTTTATTGAAATTTCTATCCGTATAAACGGTGTAGACTCTTATCGGACGTCGCATGATGCGGAGTCTAATCAGAGTCTTCAATGTTTTCCTATGTCCCATATTAATTTCGGATCGGGATCAATTAGTTCTGATCTATTTCTTTACATTACATTTTGTTGCGTGACTGTAAGAAATTACGTACATTATAATGTATGGATGTTTTGTGAATATGTACTGTGTACATGTACAAGTAAGAAATAATAGATTCTGTTCTGTGTTGTTACATGTATCAGACGTAGGCCGACTCGTGTTTCGCCATTCCTTTTGTGTTTAACTTAAAAACCTTCCCGGCTTAAACACCGAACACAACGTCGCGGTGTTTAGAACAATTTGTACATGTTATTGAATTCTGATTGCGTATAGTTAAGTCTAAATGTGACACGAACCCTTTTGCCATTGCAAACAGTTAGGAACCAGCTCAGCCGTCGTCTGATTAAGCTCAAAATTGTTGGCAATAGAAATCAGAGTAGTATCGTGAACGAGTTCATAGGGAAATAATTACATCTAGTATGGGGCTGCTTACAGCGGAGAATCTGTTATTCTTTCCCGTTTAAACGCAAACGTACGCAAACGCAAAGCACTTAAAAGTAGAAAAGTACAACTTCGGGACAATTCTGATAATTCATCTTTATCTTGGTGGCAAACAGTTTGGAGCCTGATCAGACGCCGGGTTACCCGGCGTCTGATCTGGCTCCAAACTGTTTGTATTTGAAATAATAGTTTTAGCGTAAACGCGTTTATTGGGAAAGAATAAACGTTTTCTCCACTGTACAATTCAACCAACCAATTTGCTGCCATGACGTTATTTGGTTTAAAACCAGTGCCGTTTACTTTTATTTCTCAATTTTATTTTTAAGAAAATTGAAACAGTTATTTCGCATTGACTGCAAACCAGTTTTGATCCTGGCAAGATGTCGCATATTATATCAGGATCAAAACGGTTTGCAAAAAGCCATTGTGCAGTGGAGAAAACGTTCTTCTTTCCCAATAAACGCGTTTACGGTAAAACTATTATTTCCGTTGTAAACAATTTGGAGCCAGATCAGACTCCGGGTTACCCGGCGTCTGACCAGGCTCCAAACAGTTTGCCACTCAGATTAAAACTAATAATCAGAACTGTCAAACAATTGTTATTTTCTACATTTGAGCGATTTGCGTTTTGCGTTTCGTATGCATTAAAACGGTAAGGAATGACGTTTTCTCCACTGTACATGGGATAAGATTGGTTTAAATTGCTGCTAATAATCCACATTATTTATCGATTGCTTCAGGAGGGTATACTTGTTTATGATGTCGAGTTTCTGACATCACTTATACGAATGTATTTTGCGAAAATGTCCAGTTAATAGTTCACATAAATATTTAAAATGGATGGCCTTCGCGATAACTCTCGAGTAATGTTTCAGAAAAATATTATTCTTGAACGATAGCCAGGTAAACACATTAACATGATAGTTTTTAAAATTGCCACCACTTAATGAATTAATTGTGTAACTTATCTAGTTATTTATCACGACAACAGATACTTAACAAGAAAAGTGTCAACAGGTTAAACAAACTTAAAATAGAAGTTGAACATGTATCAGTGCAGTCGTTTCTCGTGATTTTAACGACATCTTCGGAGTTTTCTTAAAGACTTTTCCTCAGTCCTTTGATGGACTACCCCCCCCCCCCATTTGTCTGGATAGGTGTGAAATTTAACTGGCAAAGCATGGAGCACATGTTATACAAATCTGAATTTACCTGGTGAGGCCCCGATTATACTCATGCTCTAGTGATTTTCAATGGTTATTTCTAACCAAACTATCAAATATAAAGGTCGGGTTTCACATGAGAAGCTTCAGTGGTTCTTTGCTAATGACAGATAAATTCTTGATTTAAGTCTCATTTGTATACATACATGTCAAATTATACATATAAAAATCACAAAGCAATGAATACAACCATTCTGAATAGAATTATAAGAGACTATGCTACATTTGTATGACATGTCCATAAGACCCATGCTTTATGCAAGGAATTTGTCTGGCAAGGTGTTAGGATATGTCTTTAATTGGTTGAATTTTATCTTTGTTTACTGCGGAGACATTGATATCGGGGAACAAACTGTTAACATCCAGATTAGACTCGGTGTTACGCGGCGTCTGATCTAGATCCAAACTGTTTGCATACTTATTTAAGTGTAACATGTATATAGCCTGGCAGCGAAAGGGTTAAATGTACGATTACTTAAATCGCACTTAAAAATTTGGAAACTTAGCTTTTTGTTTAGCAATTTATGGCAGCCTTGTTGTATTTGGATGACTGTGGCAGTCGCAATTTATTGGTCAAAGAAACACTGTATATCAAAATAAGTATAGTACACAGTGTAGAGTTATGACGACTACAAAATGTTGTTTTTTCAGCTGGGAAAAACATAACAATTACAGTGTACAGTATTGAACCTTATTAAATTAACAATTTTTGCAATTCGATGGAAATTCGATGGCGATTCGCTTTCAATTCGATGGCGATTATTTCTAAGCGCAATTTTCGCGATTATTTGCAAATCGATTTGCGCTTCAAACGATTCAAACGCTTCTGCAATCTGATTGGTCGAGAGAATTATTTTCGTTTAATTAAGACCGATTGTTAAAATAGAGTCGACCGGCTGCCGAGCGCCGCCATTTTATTTTCGCTGTGTTTGTCTTCGACTCAAAAGTTTGATGATGGATGACGACTGTTCAAAGTTAACAGTTGGTCTGAAGATGACCTTACCAACTAAGCATTTGGTCCTTAAGTATATACAAGAGAGGAAATCTGTCGCCACTATTCAGCGGGCATTGAAATCACGCTATGGGGTGACTGTGAGTAAAGTCACGATATAGCGCTACAAGAAACAACCCGTTAGACCTGTAGTAATAATGGGTTGGTTGGTTTTCTGTGACACCGTCACCGGAAGCCAAGTCGGGCATGCGCATTGGATGCCCGCGATAATCGTGCACAAATAGCCACCAGTCCTCACTCGGAGATTTGATACCAACCTAACCACACCTGGCTAAGTAGCTTCTGGAAACATGTAACCACTCGTCTGTGCACAGTGACCATGGGAACTCGAGGTAAGAACTTCTATAGTAGAAATACTATAGACCCAAAAGATGTGACAGGTAAGATTATCCACTTGCTGTTTTATTCAAAAGCTTTTCTGAAACATTGTACTGATGATGCCGTATTCTATTATGCAGAGTTTAGGTATTTGCCGAAAGTCGGAATTAGTCCAGTCGTAGGTTATCATTTCGGATAACACGTACTGCCGGATAATAACAATAATATGTTTTTTTTCAGTACATATAACTCAGTTTTTACAAAATCTAATGATTTAAAACCTGTAAGTAATATTGTTATATTTAGAATATCATATGTACTTAAGGTTTACACTTGGATTGGGCTGAAGGTAAAGCAGACTGTTCCTAGGCCATGGTTGTAAGGAGGGGTGCTGGTGAATTCGCCTAGAGACGAACTCGCCTACAATTAGATATAGAGTAACCCAAATGGTGAATTCGCCTAGAAAGCAATTATATAATGTTTTTACGTTTTACGTTAGTTTTACTGCATACAAATCAATTATGAAGGAGTGCTATATTACATGATGAAGATGAAATTCGATGTTTACAAAGTGTGACAAATAAGCATTGGTTTAAAAACATATGATTGTAATCACCTCAAGTTAGATTCAGGGTGAACTGATCAGCAACTTTGTCTTTCACATGAAATCTTTCAGGTAAAGAAATTAAGTTGTCTCACCAGCAAAACACGCTGGTAGTCAGTGCAGCCAACTCGGAAGGCGTTTTTCATTGCAATTGAATGCAAGTGCTGCATTTTGTTTTTTTCATCTTCCTGAATTCGTCGTTATTTAGCCAAAATTAGATCTACAGCTTTATCGTCCGAATTCCCGAAAACAATTTAATATATTTACCACTACACAAGCACAGGGTTCACTATCATTTCTTCTGGATAATATTTATGTACGTTTTGGGAGTACCATATACCGCCAAGTGATTGGTATCCCTATGGGTACAAACTGTGCACCCCTTGTCGCAGACCTATTTTTGTACTGTTATGAGAGGGACTTTATGCTAAGTCTTAAACCTGATACACAGGCAGATATGATCGAAGCCTTTAACAACACATCGCGCTATCTAGATGATATTTTTAATATAGACAACCCATTTTTTGATACATTGTTTCCTTTTATTTACCCAAAAGAATTACGCCTTAATAAAACAAACGAGTCAAATTTATCGGCACCATTTTTAGATTTGGATCTTTTAATAAATAACGGAATTGTTTCTTCTAAGATTTACGATAAACGAGATGATTTTGATTTTAGTATTGTAAATTATCCTCATCTAGATGGCGTTGTTCCCCGTTCTACATCTTACGGGGTTTATATTTCACAACTTATTTGTTTTGCTAGGGCTTGTACCTCTGTTGAGGACTTCCACATTCGTAATAAAACTATTACTGAAAAGCTTCTTAAACAGGGGTACAGATTTCATAAACTTCGTAAAACATTTTCTAAATTATTTTATAGAAATCTTCCTCTCATTAACAAGTATAAATGTAACTTAAAGTCTTTTCTGCGGCAAGGTATTTCACATCCGGAGTTTTATGGTGATGTGATTTACAGACTTCGTAAGATTCTTGGACATATGTATTTTCAAAACCTATTTGTGAAACGTATTAGATTTTTCCTCAAAAAAGATTATGATCCAACTATATTGCTGCGCACTTCACGTTTGGTTATCGATCAATCTACAATTGATAACTATGCTTTCCTCTTTGGTTGTGCGACGACAGACAGGGCTTAGCACTACATGATGATGTAACTCTAAAGCCGTCCTTAACCGGGAGAGTTATGTCGGATGTTCGTGCTTTGTTTTTTCTCTCCCTCTCTGTCGTACCCTGAACCCTTCCATGTCTTACAGTTACTCGTGACTACAGACTAGTCGCTTGAGTACAATTTGACCGTTGCCATAGTGGGTTATTTTTAACACGGGCTTGAATGTTTAATTCTTTCCCGTGTTACTAATAATCTTGTCATAGAATTTTGTTAGATGTTTTACATGTATTTACTTACTGTGCTGGCGGTCTTTTTTATTGTAAGGTTGTGGAACAGGGTTTATATTTTATGTACACTGTTCGTCTTTATAGGTGAATATAGGAGATACGTGTGAGGTTGGGCGCCCCTAAACCCAGGTTTAACCCCCAGTGGTTGTTAATGGTTAATTTATAATTAATTATTGATTGCTGCTGACCGTACCAAGGCGGGCTCCTATGTTCACTTTGCTTTATGTTTGTCTTGCGTATTGTTTTCTGTTTGGTGTGTGGGATTGCGTGTGTGTGTGTTTGATGTGTGTGTGTGTGTGTGTGTGTTTGTTATGGTATGGCTGTGTGTGTGTTCTGCTTTAGAGGTGGGTGTATTGTTTGTGTTGCGTTTCCTGCTTGAGTCTTCTTTCGTATTTATTTCAAGCTCAATTGTCATGTGGTAATTGATAAAAAAGAAAACGTATTGAAAGAAGTTTGCTTTATTTTAAGCCTGCTTTAAGCTACCTCCTGCTAGAATAAAGAAAATATTCCTTACAATACATATTCACAATCACAACTGTATAAAAGGGAACTATTTTCTACAGTGAAAGAAAATATTATAGACGTTAAAAGGCATATTTATGGGGGAATGGGTTAAATTGATGCATGGTTCAAGCGTGACACCCTAAGTTAACTATTTAAGAATACTTTTTGCATGTGTAGTGTTGCATCTGTATACCAGTTAATTAGTATAAAACGCTCTCTGTCTTTCAGACATGTCTAATAGAATCATGCACAGCTTTTGGTAAAGACGGGGGTTCTATATCCGTTTTTTGTCTGTTCCTAGTCGGAAATGAGCTTCAACTGGTTTCCGACAGGAACAGACCAATTGAGGGTGTAGAATCACCCGTCTTGACCAAAACATGTGCTTGATTTTTTATGCCCACCGCATCGACAGATGCGGAGGCATATACCGTAGTAATAGTCCTATCCGTCCGTGTGTGCGTCCGATCGTAAAAGGTCAAGTAGATTTTACCGTTTCGTCAACATCAACACCCCTTACTCAAATGTTTGAATACTTATACAGTTGTTGCCTTGGACCATTCCCTATCCTCCAATATCACCAAACTGTCATTTTGATATTGACCTAATTTGAACTTAGAATATTTTAAATGGGCTATTTCTTGTTTAAAACTAGATTTTACGGTTTTGTCTATCATTAACACAACTCGACTACAATGCTCTGATACTAACACAGTTATTACCTTGGATCACTACCAATCCACCCATATAACCCAACCTTGATTTTGACCTTGACCTTATTTGAACTTTGGATATTTTAAAGGTGCTCACTAGATTTTCCTGTTTCGTCTAGAACCAACACTGTCTACTACAGTGCTTTGATACTTATACAGTTATTGCCTTGGACCATTACTAACTCACCAACATTTGACCTTGACCGTGACCTAATTTTGACTTAGAAAAGATTCAGAATATATAATTGTCATGGATGCAACCGGGGACATAAGCATTTATTGAACGCGCAGTTCTGTTCTCAATTTAAAATTACCATAAAAACAGGTAAATTAAAGAAATTGTAAATACCTACTTTTTGTGTCACCTGCTGTTGGCAGAGGTGACATCTAGTGATCACATTTCCGGCGTCTGTCTGTCAGTCTGTCTGTCCCTCACACTACATAACTCCTGTTATATGGAAGATTTTAAGAAGAAACTTCATTTATGGATAAGGCTTGACAAGTGGAAGCGTATTAATTGTGCACAAGGGTTATAACTCTTGATACAATATTATAAAACAGCTTGGATCCTGATCCCACATTGGTTAATGCAACCCCTGACCAAGATCCAAACTGATTGATACTCATCAACATTACCATATATACTTTAGTCAATATTATGATTATAATACTTAGAATTGAAATTTGATCAAATAAAACCAACTGACATTATGTCGGTTTAAGACGTTTTGATAATTCATTAGATAAGCAAAAGATGTTTGAAGCTGACAACAGTTATTCCACACTGAGAGGAATGCTAATTGGTCGTGCTTGTAGCCGATAACATTTCGCATATGGCACATGTCTGGCAGTGATCATCTTACGTTCGTGTACTTATAAAATAATTTCTACAAAAGCAGCTGACAACATAATTTTCATAATCCGGGCGCCTAAAATGGATTCCAACTGCTTTGCACACTTGTTTTACTCTGCGACAATGTCCATGTAATTAGAAAAATATGTTGGCTACAGACTGGATACAGTATGGCGGCATCTGCTTTAAATAATTGTTGTCTGCTTTAATTTGTAAATGTTAATTTTGTGTTTTGAAATAGGAAAGTTATTTGCCTTTATACGGAGCTGTCAATGCATTGGTCATTTTAAGCTCGACTTTTCGGAGAATATAGAGAGCTATTACAGTCATCCGTTTGTCGGCGTTGCTTGTTAAGGTTTTTGATCAACCTAGAAAATGCCATCCTCTTAAAGCATATATTGCTAATGTTGCATTTTAATTTTACCATACACATCTAACCTGCCCTCAATCATCAAGGAGGACAATTCTAGATGGTATTTGGCTGAATTATCTCCCCCTTTTGGACTTAGACATCCACAATAAGATTTTTGGTCAACTCAGAAAATGCCCGTCACGTAAGGCATATATCACTGCAACTAATGTTTTTATTCAATAATCACTTTACCTCAAACATCTCACTCGCCCGATACTAGAGGCGGATGATTCTAGATTGTATTTTGGTTGAATTCACTGCAACTTGTGTTTTTAATCAATAATCGCTTCACCTCAAACATATTACTTTTATTTATGCTTTTCGGTGGATTACCACGAAATAACAGTGGATTATCACTTGATAATTTCTCTGCTTTAAGCAATGGAATTATCGCCACGCGCGCTTTTATTATGAATTTTCCCCGTAGGACTCCCCAAAAATCGTAGTCAACCGTGTCTTATCGTTAAATTCCGGCAGTCCGATTTGTCGCGAACCATTCAACGGAAGAACACAAATCCAAAATCGGGAGCAACAACGTACTTCGGATGACGTTAAATCAGTGACGTCATCGTACGGGAAACTGTTTCGTTAATGTGTTCGGTTCAATGCAGATCGCAGTAAATCTTTCACACTTAGGGTGTACTGGAGTGTAGGGTTGATAATCTCAAATGAAAGTTGTAATAATTCTTACATCAATAAATCACTGGATCCTTACTTTCTCTTAAGTGTTGTTTTTGTGTGAAAAATGCATTGGTTGCTTTTGTTTTGGAGCCAGCTGTCTTGATCACTCACTGTACTCAGAGTTTCTCACGTTCTATTTCTCGACCCATTATACTGCCCAGGGATAAATGATGCACAAGTTAATTAGTTTGGCATTTATTTTACCCATTATCCCATAAATACACCTTTCTACGCCTCTAAAATATTCCTGTATTAAAGGAATAGTTCCAATTTATACCATCACAAATACCTTGTATAGGGAATATTTTCTATGTTCTAGCAGGTGGTAGCTTAAAAATCATCATGAAATTAAAGCAGAATGCACCCTAATGGACATTTCGCTTTACTTTCAACCTTCTTTAATTGTTCTTCTATCTTCGGAACTAGAAACAGGCTATGTGGTGCAACTAGCAGTTTGTTAATTACTTTTAATATGTATATAGGCTTTGCCTATGGACGGAAAAAAGCAAAATTATACTAATGAAAACGGAATAGATCTATCACCAGTGTGTATCAGTTCGTTGTGTATTCCAGATCACACTCGAGGCTACGCCTCTCGTGACTGAGATCTGAATTACACAACCGACTCGAACTTTTATTTTATACCTAAATTGTTTGGGACAAGATCTATATGTTGTTAAACCAAATAATCAAATAGATCTATAAGCACGTTAAAAGTTAAAACTCCTCCGTACACCTATAATGCAATCTGAAACTATTTTTGGAAGTCATATGACCACCAATAAGTGTTTGGGATTATTCATGCTTAAAATGGTTTAAAAATAGCACCGAAATCGGGAATTCCGAAACGTCACGCACAACTCTTCGTAAAAGCCGTGACGTCATCATCCAAGATGTCAGCCCCCATGTTTTGTAGTTGCCTAGTTTTGAGGAAATTATTCACGCGCAAATCAAACACTTTTCAAAGTCTGTCAGTGATTGAATAAAATTGGAATACCTTTGATTTTATCATGCATTACTTAAGAACGGAAAAAGGCAAGCCTTTTTCCGTAATATTCATTGTATAACCAGATGCCCGTTAATATTCATAACCAGATGCCTAATTAAAATTAAAAGTAAAGCAGAAAACTGCTGAAGGAGTATTTATTCTGCTTCACTTTCATTATTGACCTTACACCATTAAAAGTCTAAATAAACCTTTTTATCATTTACAGACCACAGAAGCTGCTGCCATTACATGTACAAATAGTTATACAACCATGAGCTTTCATCCAAAAGCATTAGAGAAAAGTTGCTGGATACTTTTAATGTGGCTGTATCAAGACAATACATATCAAAGATTAGGCACACTCTTGGTTGGACAACTAAAAGAGTGAAATATTGCCAGCTGTTCACCAACAAGAATAAGAAACTGAGAGTTGATTGGTATTTGAATACTTTATCAACACGGGAGGAGTTCAAGGACATTGTCTTTACAGATGAGACAACAATAGAAATGTCTGCAAATGGAAGGATATTTTTCTTTCGAAAAACACCAAATCTGGACAAGCTACCTGCAACAGCAAGCTAGCCAAAGCATTTATACAAGGTAAAGGAATTTTGGTTTAGACGTTTTCTCATAATGGTAAAAACTTATTACATTTAAGTTTAGAAAAAACATTATTTTGACTTATCTTATTAAGTGCAAGGCAGCTCATGGGATCAAAACTATCCTGTTAGTTTTTGACAGAGAAAAAAACATGTAGGTCAAACAAAGGTAAACATTCCCTATGACAATTAGGCCCCAGAACCATGACACCGTAAGAAGGTCCCTTGAGGCATATGGGAAGTTTTTAGCCCCAAGGTGATGAAACTGGATCAAGGCAAGCTTTGTTGTCTCTCTGACAACTCTTGATAAACTTAAAGTTTGTAGTTGAAACATCTCAATAATTATCGAGGTTTTTAACTAGAAACTTGGTATACTTGTTTTGAATACTTGTTTAGTATAAAAAAGGAAACTAACATTTAAATGCACGTAAACCTCGGATTTGTCATGTGTGCCAGAGTTATTGCCCTTAGTCTGACCTAGAATTTGTTGATCAAATTTCTCAATAACTATCGTTTAGGTAGGTATTTACCTGAATGTTTAAATACTTGCTAAGTATCAAATTGGCGTCACAAGACAGATTTATAACCCTGAGATTTGTCATGTCAGAGTAGTTGTCCTTGTTTTGACATAGAATCACTTTTATTGAAGTTCTCATTGACACATTGAGTACAAGTTATTTACTTATTATAAATAATATTTGTTATATCAAAAGAGTAATTCGTTACAACCAGTGCTAAAAAAACTGGATAGCCCGACGCCCGGGGCTCCTCCATTTACGATTGGGGCCTGTCTCAAATTCTATCGGTCATGCCCGTCGGGCCCGTTCGATTTTCAGGCAGTCCTTTGTGAAAAGCCCGATAAAGGCAGAAGCCGAAAATACATTTTGTAAGTCACCGTATTACGAGCAGATTATCCTCGCCGCTGGCCTATTAATTAGAGACACCATCATTGTTTATCGCAACGTTGCGTAACTGACTGAACTTCCGGTTTACAAAGCAGAATTAACTACATAGTAGCCAACGACCAATGATAAAAGTGTTTTACGTGTGACCTAATGAATATTAATTAGATTTTTCTTTTTACGACATTTGATTGGTTGGTATGGTGGTTTGGCTGTTTAGCATAAATAAATATTGATAACTTCACGCTACGCGACATATGAAACAATTAGACTGAGCCGATAATTGCATACAGGTGGCTACGAAAGAAACATGCCGTAGTTTGATGAAACGTGTGATTGGTTTGAAAGGACGAAAATGGCCTCAATCAAACATTGCAATTAAGGTTGTATGAATTAAAAGCATACATAAAGATCCATGACAAACATCCAACACGTAATGAACGGTTACGCGATCTAGTTTTAATACCTACTTTGTGTTTTAATCACGGTTGATTACGATACCCTCTCGCCGAATCACGCCGATAACAGGATTGTTCTTTTGTTTCTTTATTGACCAATTGAAAATAAAAAAGCCATCGTTAATGAATCGTAAACATGCAGTTGACCATTTGCAATTAAAAATCCATCTTTAATCAATCGTGAACATGGCAAACTCTCTAATCATTGGTCGATCTAGCTCCCAAACACCTGATTGTCTTATAATAAAAACTATGGAAATGCCTGATTGTATATCATTTTTTTTTTTTTTTTTTTTTTTTTTTTTTTATTATACTAAGCATATTGGAACTTAATATTTTTGAGTAAGATAGTGACTGAGACTTTATGAACTACGTGTGCTTCATTTAACAAGTTCTGGTTGTTGATTGGACGCATATAAGAAGCTTATATGGCGATTTTGAGCTGGGTATTGAAGGCGCGAACCCCACCTACATGATTTTGTGTTGAAGTGGATGTACTGTGACTTTAGCTTGGACTATTACTGTGATTGTATATGCTCATGATCTGCTGTAAATGGGTAGAAAAAATAATAAACGGACTAATCTGATGCATCGCCTAATGCGGCGAGTACCCCTGACAAAAGGCAAGCTCTGTTTAACTCTGATCAGCAACGGGCTCAAACCCCAGTTACACAAATCACTGCTAACATGTCATCGCCATTGTCTCAAAGTATTTTGGCTGGTATGTCCCCTTATGCTGGTGTAGGACACCCTTATAACGCCGCACAACAACAGCCAATGTATATGCCACCTCACACGCCTTTGACGCCCGTGAACCCCATGCAGATGTACCCCGGCTATGTCAGTCCGTCCCAAGCCACCCAGCCTCCGCAACAGCCTACCGACAGTACAATGTTTCAGACTATACTTCAAAAACTTGAAAAACTAGATTCTATGGAACGAAAACTTCACAAGCTTGAGTCTATCGAGTGTCAGCTAAATACCCTTTCCAAGCAGATTACGTCTGTAGATTTAAGGGTTACCTCCCTTGAGTCGTCCATGAAAGCTCAGGAGCATAAATTGTCTGAAATGGAGAACAGCCGAGCTTTTGACTCTCAAGCATGTGATGAGTTCCGTGATAAGCAATCATCAATTGATAAGCAGTTGCGTGATATTAACCCTTTGAACCCTAGTCCCGCATATTGGCGTTGTTTTTAAACAGTGTGCATGTGAAAAGTGCACTTGTCTTGTGCAAACAGTAAAGACCCAGATCAGAGGGCTCCGAAAGGAGCCCTCTGATCAGGGTCTTCACTGTTTGTCATAATTACAAACATTGGCAAAAACAACCCTTACAAGTCAGAAATGGACCAGACTAAAATGGAAACTGGAATTTTTCATTTAAAGTTTCAGGGAGGAAAGAGTTAAAATCCATAAGGAAAAGTGTGACCGTGAGCAAAATCAAATTTCAAGTGAAAATGTCCGTCTGTCCGAAGCAATTCTCGACCTTCAATCTAGATCTATGCGCGACAATCTTCTGTTTTTCGGTCTTGACGAAGACACTTCGGTAGAAGCCCGGAAAACAGAGGATTGTGTCAAAATTGTACATGATTTTTGTGAAAATACGCTTGGCATTGAAAACTGCAGTTCGCTCATGAAAATTGATCGTGCTCACAGGGTTGGCAAGTTTAACCCTACAAAGAAGCGTCCTATTGTCGCAAAGTTTAATTTCTATCAGGACAACATGTCCGTGAAACGGCTTGCACGTGATACACTTCGTGGGGAGACACAGTACCGTGTCGGTGAACAATACCCCAAAGAAATTCAAGATCGTCGTCGCAAACTCATTCCCATTATGAACCGGGCCAAAATGATGGAAAGCGTGCATACTTGTCGTACGACAAGTTGTATGTCGATGGTAAATTGATCACGACTGACTCTGTGCAAGATAGTGCTGGCAGTTAGGAATTTGACCCGAAACAGTTAACATTCTTATTATGGAACGCCCAGGGTATCAAAACTAAACTCAATGATTGTGACTTTATAAATTTTGGTTCAGATTTTGATGTTTTGTTGTTTACTATAGGAATAAACAACATATTTTTGACGTTCATGACGGTATGACTACATTAGCTTCGCAGGGGGTAAATTCCGTAAACGCCCGAAGGGCGTTTTCGTTAAATTTACCCCCCGAAGCTAATGTAGTCATACCGTCATGAGCGGCAAAGAGATGTTGTTTATTCCTTATATTTATATTTTCTGTCTTGTCAATTTAATGTGTTTATTGGCCAGATTTGTTTTTCTGTATAAGAATTTATCATATACCGGTCAAAGAGGTTTGATAGATGTAATGTCGATGTAATAGCCATTCCAGTTTCTAAATAT
Source organism: Gari tellinella (assembly GCA_922989275.2). Lineage (NCBI taxonomy): Eukaryota > Metazoa > Mollusca > Bivalvia > Cardiida > Psammobiidae > Gari > Gari tellinella. The sequence continues at coordinate 31,408,041 of OV277871.1, forward strand.
GGTGAGAAAGTAGTCCCCACTACATGTACTGTAACTGTATTAAAAATTCAGGATTTTTTCCAGTAAACTTTCTCTCTGTGAATGGAAATGACTTACAAGGCAAACAAATAACAGTGCAACTTGAATATCTATTGCCAAAGCACATTCTAAAATTACAGGTCGCGGTTGTTTTCTTAACCCATTTACACACATAGCAACGCGATGGCAAAGACCTATGGGTCTGTATCACTCCGCTAGTGTCATATTACCGTCGACCAATGGGAGCTTAGTGTTAAGTGCCCGATGTAGTCTATTTGAAGAAGTCCACGGATAGCACGGGGGAAATCCGAACTGGTTAAATCCAGATTCGAAGTGTAGGTTCATCGGCAGATGACTGCATATTTTTTAATAGGATTACATAGTGACTTTACAGGGTGAATGTAAATATTGAAACATGGCATTCCTCAGTATCAAACGTTGATATTGAAGGTTATGAACTGTTTAACTGTCCACGACCGAAGATGAATAAGCGTGCAAAGAGACATAGCGGTGGTGTTATTGTATACTTTAAATCGAAATATTCTAAACATATGAAAGTTATTGATACGAGTTTGAATGGTATTATTTGGTTCAAAATTGATAAATCTTTGCTTTTAAATGAAAACGATGCATATGTATGCACATGCTATATACCTCCTGAAGACAGTTCAGTATATAAAAATGTCCATACTAGCTTGCATGATTTTGTTTTCTTTTGGCAACTTGAAAATGATATCAGAAAATACAGTTGTAAAGGTGACATTTTTATGTCAGGTGATTTTAACTCACGAACTGGTGTATTGCTTGATTATGTGGAAGACATCCACCTTGATAGACATATTGATATGCCGATTGATTCTGACAATCACGTGACTAATTACACGGGTAGACTAAATAATGACTAGTCAATAAATACATTTGGCCGTAAACTGTTATCATTGTGTAAAGAAAATGAGGTTTTAATTGTTAACGGTAGATTGGAACCAGGTAACTGCACTTATCAAGCTGTGCACAGAAATAGACCAGTAGCGAGTACTGTGGATTATCTTTTGACAGGAGTTAACTCCCTTATATTGGTTTATGACATGTTTATATATGAGCCAATTGAATTTTCTGATCATTGTCCTATGTACTTTTCTTTGCAATGTAAATACCCGAATATAGTAAATGCTAATATTGGAAATCATACTATTGAGAAAATTATATGGGATTCGTCAGTATGTGAAGATTTTTTAAACATATTGAACTCTAGTAAACAAGTGTTTGATGATATATCGAACAAACTTTTGTCTAATGAATGTACAATTGATGAATGTATTAATAGTTTATCAGATATAATCTATAACGTTTCTTTTAAATGTCATGGTAAAACGTTCACCTCTAAAAGAAAGAAATTTATTAAAAAGAATGATTGGTTCAACGAAGAGTGTAGAATGTGTAAATCAAAATTTGTAAAATCAAAGCGACTTTTTGTCCCATAGCAAAACTGAAGAGAACAAAATGGATTTTTTAAGATGTCGAAGCAACTATGCTCAAACAAAACGGCGTGCAAAATACAAGTATTATAACAAAGAAAAAAACAAGTTGTCATCGATGAGTAAAAATTCACCTCGCAGTTTTTGGAAATATGTAAATAAATATAAAACGAAGCAAAATTGTAATATAAATGATATGAATATCAATGAACTTGTTGAACATTTCAAACATTTGTCTAATTCTCCACATGTAGATCAACATTTCGATGATACTACATTTGAAGAATTACACATTGAAGAACTAGATGCGCCGTTTTCAGTAGAGGAAATAAGCAAAACTATTTCATCTCTAAAGCGGCACAAAAGTGCTGATCTTGAAAGCAATGTAACTGACTTTTTTATAGATGCAAATCAATTTATAAGTCCATATTTACTTCAAATCTTCAATTGAATTTTTGATACAGGTAAATACCCCGAGTCTTGGTGCAAAGGGGAAATTGTCCCTATCCACAAAAAGGACGATAAATTAGACCCTTCCAATTACAGGGGGATAACTCTAACAAATGTTATGTCCAAAGTATTTTCACTGCTGTTGAGAAACAGAATCAATAGTTGGTGTGAATCAAATGAATTTTTTAACAAAAACCAGTTTAGATTTAGAGACAAGTGCTCAACATCAGATGCTATTTATATTTTACATACAATCATACAAAAAGTGTTATCAAATAATCGTAAGCTTTGGTGTATTTTTGTTGATTATGAAAAAGCTTTCGACACTGTTATTAGAGATGCTTTATGGATCAAATTAGCAGAATCAGGTATAAGTAGCAAAATGTTAAATATTGTTAAATCTATATATAATAATGTCAAATCATGTGTTAAACTTGCTGCAAACATGGATAGATCTGAGTTTGTTGATGTAACACTTGGTTTGAAGCAAGGGAAGCCCCTTTCACCAATCTTATTCATTCTTTTCATTAATGATATTACAAACTGCGTAGATTTTTCATCCCTTAATGATGATGATTTGAGCATGTTGTCTATGTATCTGATAATATTTGCTGATGATATTGTACTCTTTACCACAGACCAAATAACTCTCAAAGCCCAGATAGAAAAAATATCAGAATATTCCACAAGATGGGGATTAAAAATTAATGTGAAGAAAACAAAGATATGTGTATTTGAGAAGCGTTAACAGGTACGGCAAAGTAATTTCTTTATAAATGATGAGCTAATTGAGATTGTTGATTCATTTACTTATTTGGGAATAAAATTTACCCACACTGGTAATCTTTCATTTGCAGTTACAACTCTATCTGAACAGGCATTAAAGGCGTATTGCAGTTTAATGCGTGTTTTCGATAGAGTTACACTAGATATTAAAACTAAACTTTTATTATTTGATTCTATGGTTGTCCCTATTTTAACGTATGGATCTGAAGTTTGGGAGATCTATGATTACAAAGAAGTTGACAAGTTACATATGAAATTTTGTAAAAGAATTCTCGGAGTTAAGACACAGACACCTACCAATGCTGTTCTTGGAGAGCTTGGTAGATTTCCACTGTCTTTAATATGTAAAGAGAGATCGTTAAAATTCTGGCTTAAGATAATGAGCAGTCAAAACTCTCTTATTATAAATTCGTACACTGACCAACTTGAGTCTATACGTAGTGAGTCTTGGGCGAAAAAAATACAAAATGTTATAAATGACCTTGGTTTTTCTTATATTCTTGACAATTTTCAAATTGAATACAATTATTTTCCAATGATTAAAAGAAGGTTACGAGATAAGTACATACAAACATGGAGTAATTCTCTAAGTAACACCTCTAAGCTTGAATACTTTTGTCAATTTAAAAAGATGTTCTGTTATGAAGAGTATATTGTTAAAAATAACACACTCCGAAAGCAATTAACATCCCTTAGATTATGTTCACATTCATTAGAAGTAGAAGTAGGGCGCTATCATGGTATCGAAAAACAAAACAGACTATGCAAACTATGTGATCAAAATGTTCCTTTAACAGAATATCACTTTATAATGACTCGTTCTTTATACAGTGATCTTCGAAGAAAATATATTAAATATCATTGCTGGCCTTCAAAGCAAACATTTATTGCATTAATGTCTTCAAAAAACAAAACTGTAATTATGAACTGTGCTAAATATATTAAATATGCATTGACTTTAAGAAAAAATACCATGGAAACAATAATTTAAATTGTTTCGTTGGTTTTGTATTTATCTATGTGAATATGTAATTAGACAACGTATCCTACCATCGTGTGGATGGTATATGCGGTGTCTTCTATTACACTTTGTATTGAATTGTAACTTGATTTGTTGTCTTGGCCATACTTTTCTTTATATATTTGTAAATGGCCAAAGGCATTTGAGATGCCGATTTTGCCAATAAAATACTGAATACTGAGTAATAGTGAAAGTTAATCAGCTAAATCAGGATATGTTAAGATTTCTAGAAAGTACGCCCTCAACTAAGAGGAAATTTGAAGATACTGAATCTGACAGTATTTCAAAGGACAAAAAGTATGATCAGTCTAAGAGAAAACGGGCTAATCAGCCTAAGTGGAAAAAAAATTATGTGTGGCTTCGTCATGATGACACTTGTGACAAAATGTTCTGTCTGTACTGCCAGAAATTTCCAACACTGGCTGGAAATAATGTGTTTGTTCATGGGACTGACAGATACAAATTGGATCCAATTAAAGCCCACCACACCAGTGCTGCACACAAAGCGTGTGCATCTTACTATCTACAACAGGAAAGTCAGTGTAAAGCTTCACAGAAGAAAATTGTAGCTGTACCAGTTGAAGAAACATTATGTAGGAAAATGTTAAGCAAGTTAACCGAACAGAAGAAAACCAGCATGAGGACATTATTCAATACAGCATACTACCTTGCCATCAATTCAAGACCATTTAGTGACTTTAAAGGCTTGTGTGACCTTCAAGAGTTGAACGGATTAAGTGTAGGACAAATGTACAGAAACGACATGGCAGCGAGAGAATTTACTAGCAGCATCAACACAGTTATGTAAAATAATGTTCCTTTTTTTAATTTTACAGGTACACATGTGGGCAGGAAGAACAGATTGTTGTTTGTTTTCTGGCATCATGGATTCAGTTATATATCAGAAAATACTTGGGAAAAATCTGCTCCCATGGGCACAGATGAGGTATCCAGATGGATTCCGGCTGTATCAGGTAAATTCGATTGGCAGTAAAAATTTAAAAATCTGTTTCAAACCAAAGAATTTTGTTATCACTTAACCAGCCTTGAGTTTATTCTCACACAAAATGAACTGGGTCTATACAAGGGTTGGTTCTTGTTGATTATTGTTGAAAAATGATAAATTATGTCAAGAGTTATCTGTCCTTGATGAACTTGGATAGACAGGAAAAGCATAATTTCAGTATTGATTACACTCTTTTGTGAACTGATTTGAATGGAATATAATAACACATACTTGTAAAACTACATTATGGTCAAATTCTCAAGAAAGTAAGATTATTGTTGAAATATTGCCAATTGGTCAGGAGTTTTGTTCCCCTTATGGGTTAAAGGTGCTATATTTAACAGTGTTGACACCATATTAACTTCAAGTTTGAATTTGAGTTTTATTTTACTTGCACTTATGGCTTTATTAATGAGTTTTTAGTATTAAGGTAAAACTAACAGGTTTAATTACCACATGGGATGGATATCACATATCAGAGGATATAAGCTCCTTTTGTCATTTCTTTTGTTCTGCATAAAAGTCACAGTTAGTTTAAACATATTTATTGCATATAATATACATGCAGGGGATTGGGCTACAAGTTTTTACAACATTATATAATGCCCGCTCACCAGATATTAACAAAACAGTGACATGACAATAATAGAGGTAACATTACTATTTTCAGTATAAATAGCATAGCAATTTGAAAAAAAATTACCATGTTAATAACATCATAAAGAGAAGAGAAAGAGAGGAAGGAAGAAAAGTGCTAAGATCAAATTCTTTAATTCAAAAACGGTTGGAGGCTCGGATGTAACGATGAACTGCATTAAAAATAACTTTGTTGCAATCAGGAGAACAGTTTGGGTTTCCAAATAGTAAAATGTCTAAATTGACAGTTGTTATAGGTATTATATCATGGAATAGAATATCCCGCATATGTACATAGTTTGGACAATCTAAAAAGTAATGGAAAGCATTTTCACATTGATATCCACATATACATGCTGGGTCGTTTATTAAATTACACCTGAATAGATCGTAATTTAGTGAGCTACAATTATGCCTAATTCTGGTGTGAACAATATCTAACCGTCTATTGCCGAATAAATAGTGAAAATGGGATTTTGGTGTTACTATGGTTAAGGACGATTTAAATGCAGAAATAGTTTCCTTAGTACGAATACTTTTGTCTAAATTATTCCATAGCCTTACTGACGTTGGTATATAAGATTTGTCACTGAGGGTTAATCTATTGCTTGGCATAGTATAGTTATCACTATTTCTTAAAGGATACGAAGACATAGTTGATACTAAAGGTGGTAATAGGTCATTAAGAAAGTGTGGTACCATATTATTATGTATTTTATAGAACAATAGTAATTTTCGTCTTTCCCTTCGTTCGTAAAGTGGTTCAAGGCCAGATTCAATGTATATAAGTTCCCTTTTGCAAAATATGGGAAGGCCACATGCTATTCTAGCAGCTTCTAACTGTACATTTTCTAACCTTTGTCTATCGATAGCTGAGCAACCGTCCCATAACTCACACGCGTATTCAAGAATAGGAAGTATGAAACATTTATAAATTCTGATAAGGGTCTTTTTATTTAAAATATATTTAAGTTTTCTTAAGGTGTTAACTTTCTTCATACCAGATTCATATATAGTGTTAATGTGAGCTGTCCATTTTGCATCTTTTGATAGAGTTACTCCTAGATGGCGATGTGTATTTACAGGATTCAATGTAGTATTGTCAAATATTAAGGATATATCTTCATTATCTAATGTATTGGAGATGAACAAAATGAAATGTGTGTTTTCGAAGGATTAAACCGAGTTAGCCATGACTTTGACCATTCATTTAATACAGTTAAATCTCTATTCATAAAAGTTTCAATGTCTTATGTGTTAAAGGAAGAATATGAAAGGGGTGTATCGTCTGCAAACAGGCGAGTTAGACTTTCTAAATTATCAGCTATGTCATTAATATACAATAAAAATAATAAAGGGCCTAACATAGACCCCTGTGGTACATCAGCATTAGTATTACCATAATTTGAAATATTACTGTTTAATAAGACTGTCTGTTGTCTGTTGGAGAGATAACTCACTAACCATTTTAAAAATTGACCATTAAACCCATAACAATGTAACTTTTTAATAAGACCTTTGTGCCATACTCTATCAAACGCTTTAGAGATATCGCAAAATATTAAACACACATGTTTCTTGTCCTCTAGCGATTGACAAATACTTTCATACATTTCTATCAATTGGTAAACGGTTGTATGGCCGGGTAGAAAATCTGATTGTAGATTATAAAATAAATCATTGTCAAGTAGATAATTATACATATGTTTAAAGACAACCCTCTCAAAAACTTTACCAACACATGAAATTAGGGACACTGGTCTATAATTCATTACTTCATGACGGTCGCTTTTTTTAAAAAGAGGAATAACAGTTGCTTTTTTCCACAAAGAGGGGAAGCGCTGTGTATTTAGAGACATGTTAAATAAAATACATAACGGTTTATTGACTGAATTGGATGTGTATTTAAGCATTTGATGACTAATTAAATCACAACCAGATGCTTTCCCAAGTTTGAGAATGCGAAGAATATCAGAAATGTCATTTTCAGTTATATTATGCAAATTAAAAGATGAGTTTGTTCGACTGTCAAAATTTGGTACTGCAGTTTCACTATCATCAATAGTCGAAATAGAGCAAAAGTATTGATTTAACATTTCGGCCTTTTCTTGGTCGTCAGAGACAATTGCATTATTCTGGTTATCAAATAGAGGGGGGATAAGGGAAAAAGAGCCTACTTGTTTTGTTAATCTATTAATAAGTTTCCAATAGGATCTTGAATCACATGTATATAAACGATCAATAAGTATATTGGCATTTTCATAAAATGAAACCCGAGCAAATTTTTTCATGTTGTTTACTTTATTTCGTTGTCGTTTAAAGTTACATAGTTTAATGTTGTTTTGTTGTGCTTGTATTTGTGATGGAGTTTTTCTCTGATTTTTATTTCTCGTCTTAATTCAGATGTCATCCAAAGTCACAGTTATTCTATAAAGATCAACATGTATGTCTCTTAACCTTATTTTTTAGCTTGAATTTTGTTTTGAAAACGAGTGGCCACTTCAAGTAGGTTGAAAGTAAAGCAGAATATGCTTTAATGTTTTAACACTTTTCCCCAATAGAAGTGCCTTTTAGCACATTTAATATATTCCTTCACTGAAGGAAATAGTTTCAATTCATACAGTTAAGAATATACACCATCAGAAATTATTTCTGTATTATTCTTATTGTCTTAACCCTTTCCCCCATAGAAGCGACTTTTAGCGTATTTAATTTATTCCTCCGCTGAAGAAAATAGTTCCAGTTTATACCCTCATTAACAATTGCCATTACAAATATATTACATAGCCTAGCAGATTTTAGCTTAAAGCAGGCTGAAAGTAAAGCAGAATGTGCCTTAAGGCACATTCTGCTTTACTTTCAACCTGCTTTAAGTGGTCACCTGTCTTCAAAACAAGAAACAGGCTATGAGGTAAAGGGTTAAAGCTGGCTGAAAGTAATGCAGACTGCGCCTAAAAAGGGAATACACTTTTCCTTTAATCTGCTCTAAGTGTTCACCTGTCTTCAAAACTAGATACAGGCTATGGGGTAATGGGATAAGCTATCATCTACTGGGATATTTATATTTCTTAAGTACATATTTGTGACTATAAAGTGAAACTATTTTTTTGTGTATACAAGTATAATTCAAGGCATAAAAGGGTTCTTTATGGGGTAATAATTTATGTTTGAATACTAAAAAATGCACCCCTTCCCCCGCAACCCAACCCCCCTTAAAAATAACAAATTGCCCATTTACTAAAACCAGGAAAATGTATTGTCTATTTGAAATAGCATACATGAATCTGTTTAAAGTAGATTTCATGTTTTACATGTATTTACTTACTGTGCTGGCGGTCTTTTTGATTGTAAGGTTGTGGAACAGGGTTTATATTTTATGTACACTGTTCGTCTTTATAGGTGAATATAGGAGATAAGTGTGAGGTTGGGCGCCCCTAAACCCAGGTTTAACCCCCCAGTGGTTGTTAATAATTAATTAATTTATAATTGATTATTGATTGCTACTGACCGTACCAAGGCGAGCTCTTATGTTCACTTAGCTTTATGTTTGTCTTGCGTGTTGTTTTCTATTTAGTGTGTGGATGAAGGAATGGTATTGCGTGTGTGTGTGGTTGTGTGTGTGTGTGTTTGTTATGGTATGGCTGTGTGTGTGTTCTGCTTTAGAGATGGGTGTATTGTTTGTGTTGCGTTTCCTGCTTGAGTCTTCTTTCGTATTTATTCAGTTCTCTTCTGCTTAAATGTAGACACGTGCTATTAAGCATATATGTTTTTATGCCCCCGGCATCGACAGATGCGGGAGCATATAGTAATCGTCCTGTCCGTCCGTCCTTCCGTCCGTCCGTCCGTAACCAGGTTAAGTAGATTTTACCGTTTCGTCTAGCATCAACACCGCTTATTCAAATGCTTGGATACTTATACAGTTGTTGCCTTGGACCATTCCCTAGCCACCAATAATACCCAACCTTGATTTTGACCTAGACCTTGACCTAATTTGGACTTAGAATATTTTGAATGGGCTATTTCTTGGTTAACTAGATTTTACCGTTTCGTCTAACATCAACACCGCTTACTGCAATGCTTGGATACTTATACAGTTGTTGCCTTGGACCATTCCCTATCCACCAATATCACCCAACCGTGATTATGACCTTGACCTTGACCTAATTTGGACTTAGAATATTTTGAATGGGCTATTTCTTGGTTAACTAGATTTTACCGTTTCGTCTAGCATCAACACTACTTACTACAATGCTTCTATACTTATACAGTTATTGCCTTGGACCATTACCAACTCACCAGTAATACCCAAGCTCAGTTTGACCTTGACCTTGACCTAATTTGGACTTAGAAAAGATTCAGACTATATTGTCAAGGATGCCACCGGGGGCATAAGCGTTTATTTAACGCAGTCTTGTTTCTCATTGTGTATAATGATACACCTTCAGATGTAAAAAATGCTTCTTGTCTGCTTGTCCTGCATGCTTTTACCGCAGGGCTAATGTGTTTTGGTTTGCCTCTATTGTCATTCCTGCAGGGCAAGTGGCAACTTTTAGATTTTTTTTACCCATGGACTTCTTCTACTTTAAATTCACTTTATATTTTACAGGAGAAAGTTTCAAAACATGTGAGCAAATATTGATAAATACACAATATATTTTACAGGATAATGACTCAAAACATGTCAGCAAATCATCTTAGAAGTGGATGGAGGAAAATGGAATATTAAGAAACGTTATGAAAACGCCTGCCTCCTCACCCGATCTGAATCCCATAGAAAATGTGTGGTCTACACTAAAGGACCATCTACAGCGTGTTGTAAAACCGAGAACAAAAGATCAATTGATTTGTGGCATCGTTGGATGGTGGAAAACTCTTACACCCTACCGTTGTTCTAGATACATAGACCATATCCACAGAGTAATACCTCAAGTTATATTGAACAATGGTGGACCCACCGACTTCTGATAATTTTATCATTAGGTACCCTCTTGAAATGGGTTTAAAGTAAGAGCAGAATGCATCTTAGGTAGCATTCTGGTTCACTTTCATGTAGCTTAAAGCTTCAATCATAGGACAAATGTTTTATCACGTTATTTCAGCCTCGTTCCGGTTCCATTTCAAATCTGGTTACCACTTAAAGTGTGTTGAAAGTAAAAGCAGAATGCGTCTTAAGGCTCATTCTGCTTTAATTTAGCCAGCTTTAGGGTTCAATCACTTAAATAATTTTGTCTTATATACTATGGAATAGTTCTGTATTTCGGCCTGTTTCTAGGTGTGAATAGTATTCAACCCTGGTGAATACTGTTTACCCCTGGCAGCAGATTAAATGTAAAGCAGGATTCCATCTTCAACATCAGTCATTTAACCCTTACCCTCAAAGGAAGTCTCTTTCTATCCCTCCATTGTGGAAAACAGATCCAGTGTAAACTGTTATGGATATGCACCATAATATTTTTTTTCTATATCCTAGATGATTGTACCTTAAAGCAGGCTGAAACTAAAGTAAAATTCAGCTTAAAGCACATTCTGTTTCACTTTCAACATTCTTTCCCAATAAACGCGTTTACGCTAAAACTATTCACTTTTTAATCTAAGTGGCAAACAGTTTGGGGCCTGATCAGTCTGATCTGGCAGTAAACTGTTTGCCATGGAACTAACACGCGTTTATTTTCTCCACTGTTTGACATCAATTGGTCATACATGTACATGTATCGCTCCTGTATGGGCGGAACCTGGTGGAAATGTGAGGGTAACACTATTCAGCGATTAATTAAACTATCCCGACAGCATTGATGTGAAATTTCCTGTTTCGTACCTCGAGATGGCACTAAATGATACGAACATTTTATAACCTTTCTACCGAACACGCATTTCACCCAGCCACTGTCAGGAAACCGTCTGCTCAAAAAGTGCCATCTGACATTTAATTAATTTCTCAAATTCAGAAATACGGCTGATTAATAAAAGAAGTTTGGGCGTATTATAAAACATTCCGGATTCTGATCAGACGCGGGAGTTCTCGGCGTGTGATCCAAATCAAAACAGTTTGCAACAACAATTGAACGCTTGTCAGGGTAGAGAAAGAGTTTTTAATCTATAAGTCTACGTTTGTTTGTGGCCTTTTAATCGACACTCAATACTGTCAATGTTGGGCCATGTCTACATGTACCAACCACTCAATGAACAGTAGAGGATACGGTATTCTCTACCATTTAAAGGCAAACGAAACGCAAACGCATTGTAATAAAATGTAGAGACTTAAAATTTGTTAACAATTCTGATATTTTACTTTAATCTGAGTGGCAAAAAGTTTGTAACCTGATCAGACGCCGGGTTACCCGGTGTCTGATCAAGCTCCAAACTCACGATTTGCATTGGAAATAATGTTTTTAGTGTAAACGCGTTTTTTAGGGAAATAATAAAGTCTTCTCTAATGTAAGCAATCGTCTGTAAAATATATAGAAGTATATACTATAGCTACAGTGGGGAAAAAGTTATTCTTTCCCAAGAAACGCATTTACGCTAAATCTATTATTTCTTTTCCAAACTGTTCGCCACTAAAATAAACATGAATTGTCCAAGAGCTGTACTTTTCTACATTTAAGTGCTTTGCGTTTGCGGTTCGTTTGCGTTTATTGGGAAAGAATAACGTTTTTTCTCCACTGTATAGCTATTCCAATAACTACAGAGAAGATGACGTCCTTATGTTCCTATCAATGCGTTTATTCTTTGAATTAGAGTCGTCCTGATTATTCGACTTATTTATAAATCTTACAAACGTTGAATTAATTGTCAACGAATATTTCTTAATCGTCGACGAATAATTCAAAATATCTAAACCATTGAGAAAGAGTTTTGGTTAATATATACTCAATTCCAAAAGAAACTGTGCACGTTTTTTCAGAAATTATGTATTGGCTTCTTTCCTGAAAGCCTATGTATTTGGTACCAAAATTTAGATCAGTTCATGAACAATGTGGCAGTCATTTCAGATTTTGAGATGCGGTCGTTTAAAGGGGATGTTTTTAAGCGAGAAAAGACAAAGTGTTAAAATCAAAGTTGCAAAATAACTCTGAGAGTCAGACTGTGATCAGTTGGGGATTGTATGTTGATTTATTGTAATTTTATGATATTTTTTGTCAGTATGGTATGTGTCTATCTTTGCTCATGATGCAAGCGGCAATGAGACATAGCGTAGACCTTACTTGACGTCCAATAACGACGTCGGGAAAGAAACGTCGTCCTATCCAAGAGTAAGGGCATTTGAAAGGTCCATTACAACTTTTCTCCTAAAACCTCGCGTGCGACCATTATAATGACTAAGAGTATTGTTAGACCTATCAGAGAAAAAACACGAGTCCTCTTCTGTTGACCCAAGCGGAAATGACGTCATTCGCGTTGCAAATGAGCAGCCTTATGACGTACTCTCAAGGTCTGTCCAACAAAGGGTCCCCTAGCCCGGATGAGTGTCCGAGCTTGCCGAAGACAACACAATACGGTCTGTCTGCTGATACCATATTGTCTTGCCGAACTAGACGCTGTTTGAAAACGACGTCGAAGTAACGTCAACGTAACACATTCGTTTGTTGAACTGCTGTTCAAGGTATATGTGCACTTTCTGCGGCGATCAAACACTCCACTTTTTTGTGAAAAACGTTTTAGAAACCGAATGAGTGTGTTTCTTAAGTATCCTAACGTTCTACTCACGTAAGTGACGTTGTAGTTATGAACAAGCATTACAAAGACTCTTATTTGCCAATTTTCATTCAATCTCAGCAAGTTCGTTGTGTACAGATGTGCAGTGTAAAAAAAAATTCTTTGTATATGTCATACGAATTACATTCATGCACGTTTTCGGTGGCATGTGTATTTTCCTTGAGCTGCACGTGCAAAACATGCAAAATAACGTATTTCCCAAAAAACTAAAAATTCTTCACACTTAGTTATATATTTTGTTATCGATTGATGCTTAATATACATGAGATACTGTGTGCGAAATTTTAAATCGATACGTCGTCTAGATATTAAAATAATTGAAAATAAAAAGTGCACAGTTTCCTTTGGAAATGAGTATATCACACTTCTCATTCTGTATCAAGAATATATCTAGTTACGGAGAGATTATTGGTCAAATTGCATTTAAAAGAAACAAAAAACGATTTTTTCGTTTATACATTCGACTCTGAAAATCCCAATTCCAGGAGCGTGGGTCAACTGAAAACATCCCAAAATGGAGAAAAAAGTAATTATTTGATTTATGTTGTACATTGTACAAGTCTCTTAAATCAATTTCATATCTTTATGTTTTAAAACATTTATTATTATTTAAACAGTTGTAATTTTCGACATACAGTGGAGTAAACGTTATTCTTTCCCAATTAAGGCGTTTACGCTAAAACTATTATTTCCATGGCAAACAGTAACCCGGCGTCTGATCTTGCTCCAAACTGTTTGCCATGTAGATTTAATTGAATAGTCAGAATAGTCAACAAGTTGACATTTTATCGGTATGCGTTTACGATTCGTTTGCGTTTAAACCGGAAACAAAAAGGTTTTCTCCACTGTACGTTTTGCGTTGTTTATGTTTTATGTCTTCTCCATTGTACATTTTCAATAATGTATAACTTATTTAGATGTCATAAAGAGTAATAGTAGTGTCTCAAGCGCCTGTCCTGTTTGCTATGATATACCGTAAACAACTACATGTACAACGACCAATCAAACTTAGACTCATAGATACATGAAGATATAAAAACAATTGTGTTAGCCAAAAGAAGAATGATTGAAAGGAAGACGCATTCTCTTTTACTTTAGAATTGCTTTTGAGAATCATTTGACTCTCTATATAAAACCGATGACAAAACGTGTTCCATTGCTGTTATATACACATTATTTTTCCCAATAAACCCGTTTGAACTAATAACAAAGCTGCCCATTACGAACAGTTTGAGGGCTGAACAGACGCCTAGTAATTGCTAGACACTTAAAACAAAACAAGATAAATGCATTTGAGCCGTGTCATGACAAAATCAGCATTATATCAATGCAAGATCGATAGCCCAAGCACCGTTGTCCCAAAGCTCTTCATCTGAGTTTGGTATACACTGCCATATACCGCATATAATACAGCTACATAAAATACTTTAGATGCATGTGGGTGTCAAACAGTGTAGATCAAGACCAACCAGTCTTAGAAGCTGCGGCCGGCCTTGATCTTCACTGCTTCCAATCCAATAGGTCAGGTTTTCTCATGGTACGTTTCATTTGTATGTCTCTGCATCAGAATGTAAATTTATTCTTTTATCAGAATTCTATGACTTTTTATAAACACAGGGGGCTGATAGTTTACAAGAATTATTCAAAACGCAAATTTCCCTGACAGTTACATGTAAGCTTCATCATTTGTCTAAAGACGAAGGTTATATGTAACGTGATGAAAACATAATATCTCCTCATTTTAATGAAACCAATCATGAATGCAACTGCTGTACAAAAGACTGATTTGTTTGAAATTAATTGCGATGTTTTTAATGTGACTGTCAAACAGCTTAGCGAAAGATCACACGCCGAGTTTCTTCACGTCTGAGTCCAAGGTTATGATGCAAAAGCTCATACATGTATCTGACCAATAAAATGTGTGAGAACGATCACAGACTCAACTCAAAAATTGTATAACCTTCGGACATGCTTTTGTTCTAAACTTTTTGCGACGGAACATTTATAACTGTGTGCAAGTAGTTTGCTTGGAAAGAATAGAGTAATTTTCTGTTTCATTATTCTTTGCTTTAAATAATTGACGTCAAACAATTATGTAGCACAATTCAATAGTATTGTTATGTAAACATGCAATGCAAAAGGCACAATGGCGAATTATTATGACAGTCCCTTCTGTGATCTTTAAAACTGTATACAATGTTGTCATTGCATCCACAGGTGTTTGCATAAAATAGCAAATTAATTCTCTTTGATCAAGTTTTACAGTGGAGCAGAAGTTAGTCTTTCCCAATAAACGCGTTTACGCTAAAACGTTTATTTCTTATGCACACAGTTTGAAGCCTGATCAGACGCCGGGTAACCCGGCGTCTGATCAGGCTCCAAACCTTTTGCCACTCAGATTAAAACAAATAGTCAGAATTGTCAAACAGTTGTCATTTTCTACATGTTAGAGTTATGCGTTTCGTTTGTGTTTAAACGGGAAAGAATAACGTCTTCTCCACTGTACGAAATAAGCTTTTACACAGGAAATTATTTCAGACGAGAATAATTCACAATTAAATTTTGTTCGATATTTGATGTATATGCGTTGCCTACAGTTAGTAATGTGATTTAAGATACAACTAGAACGGTGAAAACGGTATTTCGCTCGTGTATACGATACTGAACTATGTCCAAAACAGTACAAAAATGTTTTGATTTCAGTTTTTATACAAAAGGGTTATTTAAGCAAAAGTACTAACGAAGCATTCTAATCCACTTTCTCCCTGTTTTAAGTACCTTCCATCTCTAACATCATATGTGGAGGTTGAATTTAGTTTTCTTATAGTAAGATTATTAAAGTGTAATATATCTCGATATGCGGATTAACTCTTTCACTGTCAATGATGTCGAAATGCACCTTTGTAAATAGTTCGGATCCTAATTACAGTGGATAATCTGTTATTCTTTCCCAATAAACGCGTTTACGCTAAAACTATTATTTGCAGTGCAAACAGTTTGGAGCCAGATCAGACGCCGGGTAACGCGGCGTCTGATCAGGCTCCAAACTGTTTGCCACCAAGATAAACATGAAATATCAGAATTGTCCAAAAGTTGTTCTTTTCTACGTTTTAGCGCTTTGCGTTTGCGTACGTTTGCGTTTACACGGGAAAGAATAACAGATTCCCCACTGTAGACGCCGTGTTATGCGGCATGTGATCAGGACCCATACTGTTTGACACTCATTGAAAAAGTTTTATTGTCATTGTCCACATTTTAGTGTATTTCATTTGCATTTCGTTTGCGTTAAACGGGAAATAATAACGTCTTTCCACTATGTGTGTGTGTCTTCAGCTTTGTCTCCAAATAAGGTAATAACACTTTTCCTGACCCACATCCCTATCTTCTCATCAAACACAACATTAGAGTACAGAAACTGAATCATGTTAAGAGAAGGAAATGTTATTTTGTTACAGTAGCATTATGAGCAAAACATGCACCGTCATAATGTATAGAAACCACAGCATTCCTTGTCGTGAACGAAAATAAGGCCTCAAGTGATTTATGTTATACATCATAATTTAATATATTAACAACATGAAAGTATGTATGTTTATGTATCCAATTCAGTTTTATATGTTTTTAAGTATGTATTTAACCATATCTTTTATTTGCTCGGTCTGAACAATCATTAATCGTGATACAAATAGGCGAGTTTTGTATTTAATGATACTGAGCCAAACATTCGCAAGTTCTGCTAAAATGGTTTGTTAACCCTTTGCCTGCTGGTCGCGACTTTATTGATTTTTGCAAACGGTTTAGATCCAGATCAGACGCTGCGTAACGCGGCGTCTGATCTGGTTCAAAACTGTTTGACACTTTTCTTTAGGTTTCTTTACTTACAAAAATGTATAAATTGAAATTAACAAACTTTGCAGACGACAATTTCGAAGCAGACGACATCACCGCAGGATAAGGGTTAATGGTTTGTTAATAGTATGAATTGTATTTTTATGGGTCAAGTCAAGGGGTACAATGGAGAAGACGTTATTCATTTCTATTTAACGCGTTTACGCTCAAACTATTATTTCCAATGCAAACAGTTGGAGTCAGACTAGATGCCGGGAAACCCGGCATCTGATCAGGCTCCAAACTGTTTGCCATTCAGATTTAAATAAATAATACAATAAATAAAAAAGTTAGTATTTCCAGATTACACGAAACCAAATCCAAACGCACTACAAAGAAATATAATATGTAGAGAACGGCATCTTCTTAGAATATTCACTCTTAAATATAATCTGAGTAGCTAACATTTGGAGCCTGATGCGACGCCGTGACTAATTAATGTTTGCAATGGAAAAAAACCATGTTTAAGCATAAACGCCATTATAGGGGAAAAAAACAACAACAAAAAACCAAACAAAAACAATATAGAAATGTCAGGAACAGTTTTCAAACCTTACAGCCAGCTTGAAGAAGTATTTATAGGGAACTATTATTATGTGCACTAAACCTGTGTACACGAAGAACGATGAAGCTCGGCGTCTGTTTATACATGTACATGTACCCCAGTCTGTCCAATAGTTTCATTATTAAAAGTGTCAACATTTTTAATTCACTGCCATTTATCGTCATGCGGTTTGCTTTATATATCATTCGAACGGAATATACGATGTTTTCAAGTACAATGCTCCCTCCTTTCAACGGGCCTCCCGACAACGATATCCTCCTCACAACAACGCTTGCCGATGTTCCCCAAACAAAACAAGCACATTCCAACCGCTTTACGTCTGCAATTTCGCCTGCTTACAATTGTAGTCTGCTATTTTTCTTAAAATCACGTGATGGACATTTTGACAGAAAAAAACCCATAATGATGCGTGACCAACATATTGTATCCAGATCGGACACCGCTTTACGTCAAACTGTTTGCAAATGTAAGCATACTTCCCTCCCTATCACGACATATTTATATACTAAATTCTTTTGAAAGACTGCAAGACTTCCCTTGTCTGAAAACCATTTTTACACCGGGGTTTTCTCAGCTCGGATGGATTCTATTCTCTGAGATTCTAATTTATACCAGTAAAATATATTAGTGACTGAAATAGTAAATCTAGAGATCTATTGTTTTGCTCCATTTCGATAGATAGCCAAACAAAACGTCCACAGACAAAACTATAAATGTTATAATAGGTAGTTCAACAGTCACATTGGTCTTGATTTTTCAACTGGTGCGTGAAAATGGCAGTCAAGTTTTATGTCCCATCAATCAACACACTCATTGTTATTAAAATCTCATTATTAGAAAATTATTCGTTCATACACTTATGTTTGTAGCATTTTATATTAAATTATGTTTCGTTTAAAGGCGTTTACTCAGCCGTTTCCCTGCCTTTTTATTGGGTATATCAATTGAGTCAGTATCGCTCGATCTCACGTAAGTCTCTCTTTCACGCATACATAAAACTCACTATAATGTAATAGCCACATTTAACTTTGCATTACGGGTGAGTTTTTGTTTAGGAGGCTGAGCTATATTTCCTACAGTAGAAAAGACAATAAGTTGTCACATTTATATAAAACTAAACATGATCGTAATGCAATAAAAATAAAAAGTAATGTTCAGCTTTCTGTAAATTCATACTAGATACATATTTATTCTTTTGCGAGTGGCAATCGGTTTGAAGCCTCCTCATTACATTGTAGCGGGGTTACCGGGCGTCTGATCTGGTCCAAAAATGGTTGCAATGAATGTTGGGGGTTTAGCATGAAAGGAAAGAATGATGTTGTTTTTTCCACTGTACATATATAGCGTTCCTTCTCTACAACGACACCCAATGGGAGACACACATTATGTGCGTTGTTCGGAGGGAGTCGTTATAGGGAGGGAACTCGGCTTACAGTTGCAAACAGCTTGAATCCAGATCAGACGCCGCGTTACGCGGCGTCTGATCTGGATTCAAACTGTTTGTCACTCGTCATTATGGTTTTTTCTATCAAATTGTCCATTATGTAAATTTGAGAAAACCAACAGACGACATTTTAAGCAGATGATATTGCAGCCGTGAAAGCTTTAGATAAAAGTGTCTTGTTTGGGGAACTGCGACAAGAGTCGTTGTAGGGAGGGAGTCGTTATTGGGAGGGCCGTTGTAGAGAGGGAGCACTGTATTGTCATGGCGACTTAACCCTGTTTCGTTTGTAAGAACGGAGACTCCTAAATATGACACACACTCGTATCATCACTTTTGTATTTGATTAGGAATATACCAATATCCACTTCTTCTTTGAAAAACAATTGCCGCCATAATTGTGTTTCTCAAAATGTGCCTTTTGCATTTGTACTAAGACCATTGACTTTTCAAGACACGCTTTAACCAGTTTAAACCTGATAAGAAACTGATTATATAATTGGTTCATTCTGTTTGAAAACAAAAACTGTATAGATTCAATATTTGCAAGTATAGTGCTCCCCCATGAAATCAGTTTGATATGGAAAATGAACACATTATAATTGCTTTATCTTAATCGCGGGACAGTGGTGTAATTATATAAGTTATTCTCAATAAAATTGTAACAAAAGACCAGGATACGGCGAATAAGAATCGTGTTTGCCATTTGACAACCGTTTTCGTATGTTCCATACGAGACAATTTAAGCACGTGGATGCTTACAGTGTCTGGGTACCTGTTCGTCTGATTTATATGCAGCTGTAGCCTTGGAAAGTTTTTTGAAAACAGAAGAAAATAATCAGCCAGGCGTTATTACCACAGGATAAGCGTCCCTTGGTTATTCACAACAGTTTGTTTATTTGTATCACGTTTTAAAGCAGGAATATGTTTATTCTTTAAAAGGGCTTGAGATTTTTAAGCTACTGTAGATAAAACACAGCAACATTTGTCTATCTTATTATTTCAGTGAACATACCAACATATATATTTCTTTATACTATGGTTGACTTGTCTTATAATTGCATTGACAGAGGAAAACTTCAATTTTTCTATTATACTACTTTTCTAAGGTTGTGTTCTTTAAATCCCTAAATCATATTAACAAGACTTTAAAATAAATCGCTTATGATCGACTTGACCAACGCAGGCTCCGGATACGCTTGCTATCGGCATTAATCTTAGAAAACGTTTGCGTTTATAAGACGATCCCTTCATACATAGTGTTACATGTTTATTGAAATGCAAAGTGGGGAAGACTTATTTATCCCGTTTAAACTCATTTTATTTATATAATATTTACAATGGGAAACACTAGAACACATACTATCCTCGTGTCAAGTGACTTTAGGCCAATGTCGTTACAGATAGCGCCATGACCGAGTCTTACAGCGATTGACTGAGGCTTTGGAAAATAAAAGATGTAAGAAGCGCACTGTCAAGAAGACGCAGATTTCCATCACACTTGTCAGAGAAGGGCAGACAGCAACAGCTGGCAAACAAGCCCAAGGCATCTTGCAAACTGCTGAGACATGGGAGATGAGAGTGGATCTGGAGAGGAGGCTAATATTCCCTGAAACAGTTCACACCCATCTCAGACCAGACATGGCACTTTGGGCAAAGAAAGAAAAGAAGCTGGTTGCCATAGAGCTAATAGTTCCATTGGAGGAAAGATGCGATGAAGCATGTTAAAGGAAGTCTGCCAGGCATGCGCAACTTATGGAATATTGCAGAAAGAAGGGATGGAGTGTCTGGCTTTACCCAGTCGAGGTAGGAAGCAGAGGTTTTCTAGCACAATCACTGTGGAAAATGCTGACAGCACAAAGTGTTAAAGGCAGAGACAGACAGCAAACTATCAAAGCTGTGAGTGGTGCTGCAGAGAAGGCATCGAGCTGGCTAGGGCTCCGTAGAGACAGTAAGAGCTGGAGCTAATACCAACATGCAGTGACTGATCACCACTGTAGCCCCGCCATAGTAGAGTGTCTTGGGTATAAGGGGGCGAAACACTCAATGGCGTATGGATCCCAAATGAGGATGTTGGTTTATTATGTGCAGTACTGAAACTGTATACGGGACACAACCCAACATGATTTAAAATACAAACACATAATGAAAATGAGTAGATCAAAGGCTACATGTAACACATTAATAAATATTCAAATAATGCCGAAAATTCGAATAAATTTGATAATAGATTTGACAATACATGTAACATAGTACATGTATCAGAATAAACGAATGCATGTAGATATATGAAAAAGGTACAGATGACGCTTTGTAGTACAATGTATAATACTATTGGCGTTGTAATTAAAAGTATCTATTATTTGGAGATTGATATTAAACATAAACACATTTCTTATCATTTTACCATTTCACTCTCAATGACTCTTAAAAACGCGTTTGCAAACAGTTTGGATCCTGATCAGATGCCGCGTTACGATCCAAACTGTTTGGCACTCGTATCGATATGTTTCAAGTCATACTACATTGAATCTTACTTTGACATGAACTTGCACACAACAAAATTGAAGGAGACGACAATGAAACGATGAAGGGGTAAAACACTCGGGGAAGATTTGGGAGTGAAGGGTTTAATGATGAGATAGAAGATGGCTGGATGAGTTGGGGTTTTAGACACTGTGAATCTGAGCAGTTCATATAGCGCCAGTGTAAGATGAGATGAGATAGTGATTAAGGGATGGTTTCAGGAAGATGATTTTGACTAATCTCATAGCTGATAAAACATCCTACGGTATCAAAACCATCAACCTGTAGTCCTTTTAGTTCTAGGTAGAGGGGATAATATACGACAAAAAGACAAAAACATCTCTTATGACAATTAAACCCCAGAGTCGCGACAATGTAGGAAGGTGGCTGGATTGTTATAGAATAATAGTGATATGAATACTAACATGTATCAATCCACTTTGTATACTCGGAGTAATGTCAAGTAATCTACCATTGCAGTAGGTACATGTACAGTGGAGAAAACGTTATTTTTTCCCGTTTAAACGCAAACGGAACCCAAACGCACAACGCTAAAATGTATAAATTTATCATTTTTTGACATTTCTGATTATTTGTTTTAAACTGAATGGCAAACAGTCTGTAGCCTGATCAGACGCCGGGCGTCTGATCTGGCTCCAAAATTTTAGCAATGGGAATAATAGTTTTAGCGTAAACGCGTTTTTGGGGAAGGAATAACGTTTTTCTCTACTGTAATTACAGTTGGGAACACTACTTTAACGATAACTGAAAAAAGAAATAAAATGCTTATTGTTAGAAACAACACCTAAACCATAGCAATATCTAACACCAGAAATGTAAACACCATGCCATGCCATCGAAGTCAAATTTAACCGTCAGATTTAAGCATGCCTCACCCACTGCAATTTAATGCCACATTCAAAATTGATGAGGTTTGGACATACAAAATATCTATACGTGTGCCAAAGTGTTAAAACCCAGATCAGACGCAGGGTTACGCGACTTCTGATCTTGATCCAAATTGATTTCAGAGCCGGCTTTAGTCGTTCATGTCGATGAAAGTATATCTTCAACGATAAGATCTGCTGCAAATGTATGTAAATTAGCGCCTTTACAGCCGCGAATTAATCTTACGTTTGAAAACCGTCTGCTTTAATTGGTCAATTTAAGGGTTGCGGAATTAGGAACAAAGAAACTGCGATAGAAGTGTCAAACATGTTAGGTCCTTATCAGACGCCGAGTTACCCTGCATCTAATCGGAATCTAAAACTAATTACAAAAGCTACTGAGCTTGATCCAATACAGGAACATGGATGCTAAAAAATAATAGTAAAACTTAATTTCACGCTTCGTCTAGTTATTGATGTATTGGAATACGTGTACTTTACAATTCTGATTAAATCACATTGTTCTGTTATAGACGACAAGGTCATACTGACATGATGCCATTTAACCCTTTCACTGCCAACTTTTTCGTGAGAGGTTTACCCCGTCGCCGTTTATTTGCCGTCTGCTTCAATCCTTTTGTCTACAATGTCGTTTCAAAGTAAAACAATAATGTATTATGACTGAAGAAATTACAAAACGAGCGTCAAACAGTTTTGATCATGAGCAGACGCCGCGTAACGCGGCGTCTGGTCAAAATCCAAACTGTTTGCAAACGCGCTTTTAGGCGTCGCTGAGAGGGAAGGGTTACATTGTAAGCTATCTCAAGTGCAATGAACCCCACATACAGTGAAAAAGATGCTGTTCTTTCACTGTTTGAAGAAATTCTAAAGCATAGTTACAAAAGATAGAAACATACTATTTTCCTTCCAATTATTTTAACTTAAAGCGGCAAACATTTTGGAGACTGATCGGACGCCGGGTTATCCGGCATTTGATCTGACTCCAAACTGTTTGGAATATAAATACAAATGATTGTTTTAGCACAAACGCGTTTATTGGGAAATACTAGTAGTTACGTTTTCTTTCCTGTGTACATGTACAATGTATCATAGGTATTTAAAGCGCATCATTAGTTTTAACTGGTTTATCTCTAAATCTTACACATAAATAATAAGTGACCTCCTTTAACAAGACCACCAACGCCGTAAGAAACACGAACATCTTTAACAGTTAGAAGACTAAGACTGACCTGGATACAAATGTAACTCTCTGCCTGTTGAAACATCGTGCACTTCATTGCTGTTTCCTCAGGGCTGCCATAATTTGACGTAAAAAATCCTAAGATTTCCAAATTTGCATTTTTCAAGGGCGATTTTACGAATCGTACCTTTTCCCCATCGCCTGTTTCTAGTTTTGTTGACACGTGGCTGCTTAAAGAAGGATGAAAGTCAAGCATAATGCGCCTTAAGGCGCATTCCTGCTTTACTTTCAGCCTGCTTTAAGCTACCATGTACTAGAAAAAAATCCAAAGATTTAGGAAAAATCCGGAGAAATGGCAGCCCTGTTTCCTGCAAATAATGTTTAAAACATTTTAACTGAATATAAATATTGACATGAGTGTCAAACAATTTGGATCCCGATCCGAAGTTGTGTTTTGATCGAAATTCGAACTGTTTGCAAAGAAAGTCTAATAAAGTAAAGACTACATGTACAGTGGAGAAAACGTTATTCTTTTCCAATAAACACGTTAACGCTAAAACTATTATTTATATTACAAACAGTTTGGAGCCAGATCAGACGAAGGGTAACCCGGCATCTGATCAGGCTCCAAACTGTTTGCCACCAATATAAACATGAACTATCTCCATTGTCCAAAAGTTGTACAATTCCCCGGTTTAGTACTTTGCGTTTGCGTTTCGTTTGCGTTTAAACGGGAAAGAATAATAAATTCTCCACAGTACTACTCTCCACTGTAGCAGGTAAAGAACTTCAGTGGAGAAGATGTTTAGGCTCATGTAAACATAGCCGTCTTGCAGTGGAGAAAACGTGCTTCGTAACCGTTTAAAAGCAAATGAAACGCAAACGCAAAGCAATAAAAAATTTAAATTATTAGCGTTTGAAATTTGCAGCTATCACCTGTAATCTGAGCGGGAAACAGTTCGGTGCCTGTTTGCAATGGAAATACTAGCTTTATCGTAAACAACGCATTTGTTGGCAAAAGAATAATGTCCCACCCATTGTAACCTTTGCAATCATAGGTTCCTCTGTAAAATATATCATATTCTAAATGCAAGAACCAAAACACATTTCAGTCTGAAAACATTTGATATTAAAGTCTGTGAAAGGGTTGAAGTAAGCTAGGAAATATCAAGAGAGTACTCACAATTACCATGTAAGAAACATTATTATATTATTGCAACGCCTCTACTTCCGTCTGCAACAATTTTCCTTTGTTTTTGTTCTGAAATCAGAAATTTAAATAAACTGTTTTTTAAAATAGAGTTAAATTGTCAAACAGCTGGAATCCTGATGAGACACCAAGTTTTACATTGTAAAATAATGTTATTTATTCCCAAACACTTAACAAAAATACACCAAGTAGTTAAATCAGATGTAATTAGTCATCTAGTTTCAGAGTGTAAATCATACATACAGTGGAGAATGTGTTATTCTTTCCCAATAAACGCGTTTACGCTAAAACTATTATTTGCAGTGCAAACAGTTTGGAGCCAGATCAGACGCCGGGTTACCCGGCGTCTGATCAGGCTCCAAACTGTTTGCCACCAAGATAAACATGAAATATCAGAATTGACCAAAAGTTGTTCTTTTCTACGTTTTAGCGCTTTGCGTTTGCGTACGTTTGCGTTTAAACGGGAAAGAATAACAGATTCTCCACTGTAGTATGACAAAACTAAAACTTTTTCAACCATAGCCGTTAGTACAGTCCTAAAAACATGTCTCATATAGAACGTAATGTAAACGCATTTAAACAATACGTTATGCCGACCAATCTTACCCTGGTGCATGACAATGTTTATAGAAACAAATGGCATTTTATTACACAACATACCCATTTTTTTCATGTATACACAAATATACTTAAAAATGAGAACAGACACGTTGCTGAATGAGATCGGCTTCTAGTTGATTGCAGAAAAACAATCAAAACCAACACTATACTATTAACAATAAACAAGAATATGGATAATAAAGTAACCTAAATTAAAAAAAAAAGCAGGTGATGCACCATATGTACAGTATTCAATGCGTGTGTTTGCTTAATGCAGGAGGAAACCAATAGAGAAAGCTGTTATTTCTGCATTATTGTGCCGATTAAATCAGTGTCTTATTGTAAGAGATATCAGATCGACTGTACAATATAAAAGTTGCTAGCAAGGTACAGTGGAGAAAACGTTATTCTTTCCCGTATAAACGCAAACGTACGCAAACGCAAAGCACTAAAACGTAGAAAAGAACAACCTTTGGACAATTCTGATAGTTCATGTTTATCATGGTGGCAAACAGTTTGGAGCCTGATCAGACACCGGGTTACCCACTGTAGTAAGGTATTTACGACGCTTGGAGCATCAACGATGATGGAGATTTTCATACAGATTTTGTATGATACTACTTTGTGAAACATTTGTGTGCCAATAGGTTTTTTTCGATTTGCTGATTTGAAAAGAAAAGAGAAATCAAATATAGACATTTCAAAACAACAATTTAATTGCTAATATCGTTGTGTTTTTGTAATCTTATGTTGGACAGAGTTAAAACAAACAGAAAATAATAAAAATAAATTAATCAACCCCTTATACATATATAAAGAGAAACTCAAATACACAGTTGTTCATGATAATCTTCACAGTATTTCAAAGAGTTTCTATCCTGATCAGACAAATCGTAATGCCGGTTCTGATGTTAAGGAATTGTAACAGTATTTCATCTATTGTTTATCGGTGGTTTTTGACGTATTCAGTGTCGTACTTTGTAGTGCCGTAAACCCAAACTCACCAATCAATCCATCATCCGTCAACTTTCCGAATAAATTTACCTAAGTTACAGTGGAGAAAACGTTATTCTTTCCCGTTTAAACGCAAACGTACGCAAACGCAAAGCACTTAAACGAAGAAAAGAACAACTTTTGGACAATTCTGATATTTCATGTTTATCATGGTGGCAAACAGTTTGGAGCCTGATCAGACGCCGGGTTACCCGGCGTCTGATCTGGCTCCAAACTGTTTGCACTGGAAATAATAGCTTTAGCGTAAACGCGTTTATTGGGAAAGAATAACACATTCTCCACTGTAACCCATTTATTAAATAAATACGCATTTGTCACCCTTTAAACTGTCCTACATATAGTACTAAACAGTCCTGAATATTTACCGAAATAAATATGTATAAAGTCTTGCAGATGGTAGTTTAAGGCAGGTTGAAAATGAATCAAAAAGCTACTTCAGGCGCTTTCAACATGCTTACATGTAAAGTGGTCACTTGTCTTCAAAACTAAAGACAGACTATGTGTGAAGGGTAAACTCAATATAGTTCCAAGTTGAAGCTTGAAGCAGGTTTAAAGAAAAGCAAAAAGCTCGTTTTGATTTACTTTGAATATGCTTTTAAATGGTCACCTGTATTCAAAAGTACAAACAGTCGATCGTGTAAAGGTTAAAAAGGAAACAAAACAATAACACTTTAAACAAATGGTATCAGATTAGGTACAAGCTCTATTGCAGGGTGAAATTATATTTATTGTGTGACAATGTTCGCAGTACTTACATTGTACAACATTGCGAGTAAAGAGGCACTGCGACTGTCATACTAAATATACAGTGGAGATAACGTTATTCTTTCCCAATAAACGCGTTTACGCTAAAACCATTATTTCTATTGCAAACAGTTTGGAGCCAGATCAGACGCCACCAAGATAAACATGTATTATCAGAATTGTCCGAAAATTACACTTTTCTACGTTTTAATGTTTTGCGTTTGCGTTTCGTTTGCGTTTAAACGGGAAAGAATAACTTAATCTCCACTGTTCGCATTATGTTCTGTCCAATTGAAATATTAAACCTTAAAGTTAAAATGTTTGTTTTAAAACGTTTATTGGAATGCTTATGCTATAACTGCAAGACTAGCATGGTACGCTCGTACGTGTATAGTTATTTGTAAAACATTTCATGCTTGTTGTTCGAAAGAAACTAGTTTTTCCGTACAATGAATCAAATAACCTTAATTGTAATATAATTATAAAATCTACATTTTAAACTACGATAAAACTAGTACGAAATTAAATTAGAATGGTCTGATGCAATAAAATTCATTGCAGGCAATAAACATCAACACTATCCGTTAGATAGTAATTAATAATGCGGTGTGATGAATTTGTTAGCATGCAATCTATAGCTTACACTAAGTGAATTATTGAAAATGAGGACACACGTGTAATATAAACCCCGCTTTTACGACATAATACAGTGAAGAAGACGTTTTTCTTCCCCAATAAAACTGTAAGCGTTTTTACTACAGTGGGGAAATAGAGGATAACTGTTTTTTCAGTGTAAGATCGAAATTTAATCCATTGAGTGAACATCAGATGTTATATTTTCACGAGTGGCGAAGCAATGAGTGAAATTATAACAGTCTGATGTTCACGAAATGGATTAAATTCAATCTTACACTGAAAAAAATACAGTTATTCTATTTATTTATGCTTTTAAGCCACTTTTTAAACGAAATTGTTTGGAAATTGAAAGCGAAAGTACACTATCTATCCCGTGCTGAGTCCCAAGTTTTATATCGAACACATGTGCGTGACAGTTGGCGGTACAATGACGTCACTTATTTATTGATTTGACGTCAACGGAATTACGTCGTTACTTCCGATCTTGGATTCGTGTTCTTCCGTTGAGTGGTTCGCGACAAAACGGACTGCCGGTGTAACGAAGTATTTTGACCCCCATCGAAAAATGACCCCCGGTCAAAATTCGACGTCGTAGAATGACCCCCTACTGTCGTCGAAAAAGGACCCCCCCATTGTCGAATATTGACCCCCCCCTTCTGTCGAAAAATGACACCCTTTCTACTTACCTTTATATTTGGTTCAAAGTTAGTTTTGCAAGTGCTAAATGTGTATTTATACCCCAAAGCTCAATTTTGGGCTTATGTAGTGACACAATTGCGCGTGTCTGGAAGTGATTCCGTCTTCACATGTACCTTTTGTTTAGAACATATTTTCTTTTATTACATCAGCAAGATTTACCAAAGTTGGTCCGTGAGTACAGCTTGTATGGCAAAGTGACCTATAACGGTTTAGGTCATTGTTATATTTATCTTGACCTTTGACATCCATTGTAGGTAGATAAAAACAACTTGTCGTGAGGATATATTCTTTACAAAAGCAGATATAGGGATACCATACGTGTTTATTGAGAACATTTTGGGCAGAGTGTGGTGTAACATTTTCAGGTCACTGTGACCTTAACCTTTGACATTATGTTTCGATAAACAACTTTTATGGCGTTTATTTGGTACCACGGCACTCATACATGTGTTCTATTGGTTTAGAAGGATACCTGTCAGTTGGCAAGTCAATACGTCAGTGCCCAAAGTTGGGAGATTTTGAGGGGGCTCCGTGACAAAAGCTTTGGAATTTTCTTAATGCATTTCTTTTTAAACATGACTAAAGGTTAACATTTATTTTTCGAAAACACAACAGTACTGTTGAAAAGTATCTCAGCTTGGCCAACAAATTTTGATCTAATCAGTGCTTTGGTTGCGGAGTTCGTTTCAAACTCCCATACTCAACTCAAACTCTTTATAACCTTGGGCCATGAAGTACCTATCAAATTGTCATCATTCAAATAAAGCCACTACAAGCGGGCTAGGTTGTGTTTTGCCAACTCTTGCTGATATGATTTAACAGTTTATCATGTTTATGTGTACATTTAACACCATCTACACACAACTTTGATCCAGATCGGATGCTGCGCAAGGTTGCATCATTACCATTGTCAGCAATCAGTGTCTTTGAATAACTCCGGTCATTTTTCGATGACGTAGAATGACCCCGGTCTTTATTTGATGTAGAATGACTCCCCGGTCATAACTCGATGTCGTAGAATGACCCCCGACTTTATTCGATGTCGTAGAATGACTCCCGGTCATTATTCGATGTCGTAGAATGCATGCCCCGGTCATTATTCGATGTCGTAGAATGACCCCCCCTGATATTATTCTATTTCATAGAATGCCACGCTCTGCCCTGGTATGGTAATTACCGTATTTGATGTGAAACAAATGCCCCTTGTCATTTTTCAATGTCTCGAGCAGCTCTCTGAGGATTAATTCATGTCAGATTGCTAATTACTTAAATCATTGGATGCTTCTATGTTGTACAATATACTGTCAATAATCTAATCAATTTTCATAGACACATGCTGCAATGTTTCTGTTGCGACACATTGTAAGAAGACGAATGTCATTGGAATCGATGTAAATATTACATATACTGTAAAAGGGGGATAAATATTTTCACTCGTTCACGTTTATTGATATCGAGTACCACTGATAGACTGTAAACTACGTTCAATAAGTGGTCATATATCTTCAGAATAGAAACAGGCTATGGAGTAAAGGGTTAAGTATTCATGTTTGACTTAATGCATCTAACAGGCAATGCATTTGAAACTTTAATGATGTTATATGCAACAGTGACATTGATATATTTTGTCTTGGTACAGTTGAACCCCTCTATAGCAGTAATTCAATTAAGAAGTGTACCGGCAAAAAAAGACATGCCAGTTCATTTAACAGGTTTAATATGTAGAAAACACTTAAAAGAGCTTTGCACAATACTTTTGATCTGTATTGACCCTTTGTTCCACAGGTAACCTTGCAAATTAGCTATGTTTAACTGTGCTTAAGGTAGGACAATGCGCACAGCAATATTAATTTTATGCCGAAAGCTCATGTAAGCTTCCTGCGTTACACTCATGTTGTTGTTAGATTACGCCTGTAATCAAAACTATTATTGAATTTTATTAGTGAATCTTAATCTCATTTGCAGATTTAGGTACATACGGTCTGGGGCGCTTCTGTTAAGGAAAGGGTTAAGGACTCACTTGCTTACAAAAATATGCTTCCTTACCCAGTGGACACTAAAAAAGGCTTTGACTTTTCAAACTGAATACTTGCATACATGTATTCTTAAGTTTTGCATCTTTTATTATGTAGTTGACAAGAACTTGTAAATGAAAACCTATCAGTTTATATATGATATGCTTATTAGTCTTTTTTTAGTAATGTTTTGGACTGTTATCAAAATGTAATGTGCGGTGTAATGCATTACATTGCCAATGTAGTTGTAATTTAATGCATTACAAAAGTTTATGTAAACGTTGCGTAATGGTAATTGTATATTGCACTCTTTAGCAATGTGATTGTAAACTTGTAATGTAATTTATAACTTTCTCAAGTAATTCACACCATGCCTGCCCCCGCCCCACCGACCTGCATAATCCATGGCTGAATTACACCCTTAACTTATTTATAAATAAGCTGTTCAGGAATTATACCACAGACCCGCACCCAGCTTGTTTCAAAGAGATCGGGTAATCCCTACTATCAGTATACAACATATAGGCACCAGGTTAACGGTATCCCTCGGGAACAGCATTTAGTATACTGTACGTTCCCATGGCGTGCTTATCATAAGTCTGAATTTTGACTTGCTTATCATCTAAATTTTATGTATCTTTTAACTCATTCACACCTGAAAATTCAAGTGAACAATTCAAGTTTTTCTAGTTATATCAGAGGGATCCTGTGGGTAAAGTCCGATCTGGGTCTACACTGTTTACAAAGGACAAGTGTACTATTAACAGGAACACTGTTTGTAAATAACTAATATACTCGTCGCTAGGGTCCAATGGGTTAACTGTGTCTCTTAATTGCTGGAGACGGTAGGGGGTCATGATTCGATGGGGGTCGATATATTTCAGGAGGGGTCAAAATACTTCATGAGGGGAGTCACAGTACTATGACCGGGAGGTCAAATTTCGACGTCGAATTATGACTGGGGGGTCATCGTACGATATCGAAAAATGACCGGGGGTCATTCTACGTCGTCGAATTATGACCGGTCTCATTTTTCGATGGGGGTCAAAATACTTCGTTACACCGGCATTGATAGTGTTGTCTGCAATGTTTTTTCAATTCAGATTTAAGGAATTTTAGACTGAAGAAATACTTATAGGGTTTCAAACATTTTTGGATCCTGATCAGACGCCGCGTTACGCGGCGTCTGATCAGGATCCAAACTGTTTCAAAAGTCGCATTTAGGTACCAATGGCAGTAAAAGAGTTAAACACGGTTTCATGTTTCAAACGAAATAAGTATTTGTTTGTTGGATATTTTGACCCATTTTTATTTCATGTTAACATGAGATTGATTGGTTGGCACTTGGCGAAAGGTCAAATAAATACGTGTACATGTATATACACGTGTGTAGTAAAACCTTTGAAGAGCGGTCACTCAAGGAAATGAAAAACGGAACAAGCTTAACGCAGAACAACGGTAATGCAGAAAGCTCATACAAGGACATTTCTATTACTGCTGATCTGCATTAAACAGGAGTCTGTCTTAAGAGGTGGTCTTGTGTCTGTATTGGGTGGTCTGGTGTCTGTATTAGGTGGTCATGTGTCTGTATTGGGTGGTCATGTGTTTGTATTGCGTGGTTATGTGTTTATATTGGGTGGTCATGTGTCTGTATTGGGTGGTCATGTGTCTGTTTTGGGTGGTGTATTGGGTGGTCTTGTGTTTATATTGGGTGGTGTATTTGGTGGTCATGTGTATGTATTGGGTGGTCTTGTGTCTGTATTGGGTGGTCATGTGTCTGTATTGGGTGGTGTATTGGGTGGTCATGTGTCTGTATTGGGTGGTGTATTGGGTGGTCTTGTGTCTGTATTGGGTGGTGTATTGGGTGGTCATGTGTCTGTATTGGGTGTTGTATTGGGTGGTCATGTGTCTGTATTGGATGGTGTATTGGGTTGTCTTATGTCTGTATTGGGTGGTCATGTGTCTGTATTGGGTGGTGTATTGGGTGGTCTTGTGTCTGTTCTGGGTGGTCATGTGTCTGTATTGGGTGGTGTATTGGGTGGTCTTGTGTCTGTATTGGGTGGTGTATTGGGTGGTCTTGTGTCTGTATTGGGTGGTGTGTTAGTTGGTCATGTGTCTGTATTGGTTGGTGTATTGGGTGGTCTTGTGTCTGTATTGGGTGGTCATGTGTCTGTATTGGGTAGTGAATTGGGTGGTCTTGTGTCTGTATTGGGTGGTCATGTGGCTGTATTTGGGTGGCGTATTGGGTGGTATTGTGTCTGTATTGGGTGGTCATGTGTCTGTATTGGGTGGTGTATTAGGTGGTCTTGTGTCTGTATTGGGTGGTGTATTGGGTGGTCTTGTGTCTGTTCTGGGTGGTCATGTGTCTGTATTGGATGGTGTATTGGGTGGTCATGTGTCTGTATTTGGTGGTCATGTGTCTGTATTTGGGGGGTGTATTGGGTGGTATTGTGTCTGTATTGGGTGGTCATATGTCTGTATTTGGTGGTGTATTAGGTGGTCTTGTGTCTGTATTTGGTGGTGTATTGGGTGGTCTTGTGTCTGTATTGGGTGGTTATATGTCTGTATTGGGTGGTGTATTGGGTGGTCATGTGTCTGTTCTGGGTGGTAATATGTCTGTATTGGGTGGTGTATTGGGTGGTCATGTGTCTGTATTGCGTGGTTATGTGTTTGTATTGGGTGGTCATATGTCTGTATAGTGTGGTGCATTGGGTGGTCTTGTGTCTGTATTGGGTGGTCAGGTGTCTGTTTTGGGTGTTGTATTGGGTGGTCTTGTGTTTGTATTGGGTGGTGTATTTGGTGGTCATGTGTATGTATTGGGTGGTCTTGCGTCTGTATTGGGTGGTGTATTTGGTGGTTTTGTGTCTGTATTGGGTGGTGTATTGGGTGGTCATGTGTCTTTATTGGGTGGTGTATTGGGTGGTCTTGTGTCTGTATTGGGTGGTCATGTGTCTGTATTGGGTGGTGTATTGGGTGGTCTTGTGTCTGTTCTGGGTGATCATGTGTCTGTATTGGGTGGTGTATTGGGTGGTCATGTGACTGTATTGCGTGGTTATGTGTTTGTATTGGCTGGTCATGTGTCTGTATTGGGCGGTGTATTGGGTGGTCTTGTGTCTGTATTGGGTGGTGTATTGGGTGGCCATGTGTCTGTATTGGGTGGTGTATTGAGTGGTCTTGTGTCTGTATTGGGTGGTGTATTGGGTGGTCTTGTGTCTGTTCTGGGTGGTCATGTGTCTGTATTGGGTGGTGTATTGGTGGTCTTGTGTCTGTATTGGGTGGTCATGTGTCTGTATTGGGTGGTGTATTGGGTGGCCATGTGTCTGTATTGGGTGATCATGTGACTGGTTTGGGTGGTGTATTGGGTGGTCTTGTGTCTGTATTGGGTGGTCATGTGTCTGTATTGGGTGGTGTGTTGGGTGGTCTTGTGTCTGTATTGGGTGGTGTATTGGGTGGTCTTGTGTCTGTATTGGGTGGTGTATTGGGTGGTCATGTGTCTTTATTGGGTGGTGTGTTGGGTGGTCTTGTGTCTGTATTGGGTGGTGTATTGGGTGGTCTTGTGTCTGTATTGGGTGGTGTATTGGGTGGTCTTGTGTCTGTATTGGGTGGTGTATTGGGTGGTCATGTGTCTTTATTGGGTGGTGTGTTGGGTGGTCTTGTGTCTGTATTGGGTGGTCATGTGTCTGTATTGGGTGGTGTATTGGGTGGTCTTGTGTCTGTTCTGGGTGGTCATGTGTCTGTATTGGGTGGTGTATTGGATGGTCTTGTGTCTGTATTGGGTGGTGTATTGGGTGGTCATGTGTCTGTATTGGGTGGTGTATTGGGTGGCCATGTGTCTGTATTGGGTGGCCATGTGTCTGGTTTGGGTGGTGTATTGGGTGGTCGTGTGTCTGTATTGGGTGGTCATGTGTCTGTATTGGGTGGTCTTGTGTCTGTATTGGGTGGTCATGTGTCTGTATTGGGTGGTGTATTGGGTGGTCTTGTGTCTGTATTGGGTGGTATATTGGGTGGTCTTGTGTCTGTATTGGGTGGTGTATTGGGTGGTCATGTGTCTTTATTGGGTGGTGTATTGGGTGGTCATGTGTCTGTATTTGGTGATCATGTGTCTGGTTCGGGTGGTGTATTTGGTGGTCTTGTGTCTGTATTGGGTGGTCATGTGTCTGTATTGGGTGGTGTATTGGGTGGTCTTCTGTCTGTATTGGGTGGTGTATTGGGTGGTCTTGTGTCTGTATTGGGTGATCATGTGTCTGGTTTGGGTGGTGTATTGGGTGGTCTTGTGTCTGTATTTGGTGGTCATGTGTCTGTATTGGGTGGTGTATTGGGTGGTCTTGTGTCTGTATTGGGTGATCATGTGTCTGTATTGGGTGGTGTATTGGGTGGTCTTCTGTCTGTATTGGGTGGTGTATTGGGTGGTCTTGTGTCTGTATTGGGTGATCATGTGTCTGTATTGGGTGGTGTATTGGGTGGTCTTCTGTCTGTATTGGGTGGTGTATTGGGTGGTCTTGTGTCTGTATTGGGTGATCATGTGTCTGGTTTGGGTGGTGTATTGGGTGGTCTTGTGTCTGTATTTGGTGGTCATGTGTCTGTATTGGGTGGTGTATTGGGTGGTCATGTGTCTGTATTGGGTGATCATGTGTCTGGTTTGGGTGGTGTATTGGGTGGTCTTGTGTCTGTATTTGGTGGTCATGTGTCTGTATTGGGTGGTGTATTGGGTGGTCATGTGTCTGTATTGGGTGATCATGTGTCTGGTTTGGGTGGTGTATTGGGTGGTCTTGTGTCTGTATTTGGTGGTCATGTGTCTGTATTGGGTGGTGTATTGGGTGGTCTTGTGTCTGTATTGGGTGATCATGTGTATGGTTTGGGTGGTGTATTGGGTGGTCTTGTGTCTGTATTTGGTGGTCATGTGTCTGTATTGGGTGGTGTATTGGGTGGTCATGTGTCTGTATTGGGTGATCATGTGTCTGGTTTGGGTGGTGTATTGGGTGGTCTTGTGTCTGTATTTGGTGGTCATGTGTCTGTATTGGGTGGTGTATTGGGTGGTCATGTGTCTGTATGGGGTGATCATGTGTCTGGTTTGGGTGGTGTATTGGGTGGTCTTGTGTCTGTATTGGGTGATCATGTGTCTTTTTTGGGTGGTGTATTGGGTGGTCTTGTGTCTGTATTGGGTGGTGTATTGGGTGGTGTATTGGGTGGTCTTGTGTCTGTATTGGGTGGTGTATTGGGTGGTCATGTGTCTGTATTGGGTGGTGTATTGGGTGGTCATGTGTCTGTATTGGGTGGTCATGTGTCTGTATTGGGTGGTGTATTGGGTGGCCATGTGTCTGTATTGGGTGATCTTGTGTCTGGTTTGGGTGGTGTATTGGGTGGTCTTGTGTCTGTATTGGGTGGTATATTGGGTGGTCTTGTGTCTGTATTGGGTGGTGTATTGGGTGGTCATGTGTCTTTATTGGGTGGTGTATTGGGTGGTCATGTGTCTGTATTTGGTGATCATGTGTCTGGTTCGGGTGGTGTATTGGGTGGTCATGTGTCTGTATTTGGTGATCATGTGTCTGGTTCGGTTGGTGTATTGGGTGGTCTTGTGTCTGTATTTGGTGGTCATGTGTCTGTATTGGGTGGTGTATTGGGTGGTCATGTGTCTGTATTGGGTGATCATGTGTCTGGTTTGGGTGGTGTATTGGGTGGTCTTGTGTCTGTATTGGGTGATCATGTGTCTGGTTTGGGTGGTGTATTGGGTGGTCTTGTGTCTGTATTGGGTGGTCATGTGTTTGTATTGGGTGGTGTATTGGGTGGTCATGTGTCTGTATTGGGTGGTGTATTGGGTGGTCATGTGTCTGTATTGGGTGATCATGTGTCTGGTTTGGGTGGTGTATTGGGTGGTCTTGTGTCTGTATTGGGTGGTCATGTGTCTGTATTGGGTGGTGTATTGGGTGGTCTTGTGTCTGTATTGGGTGGTGTATTGGGTGGTGTATTGGGTGGTCTTGTGTCTGTATTGGGTGGTGTATTGGGTGGTCATGTGTCTGTATTGGGTGGTGTTTTGGGTGGTCATGTGTCTGTATTGGTTGATCATGTGTCTGGTTTGGGTGGTGTATTGGGTGGTCTTGTGTCTGTATTGGGTGGTCATGTGTCTGTATTGGGTGGTGTATTGGGTGGTCATGTGTCTGTATTGGGTCATGTATTGGGTGGTCATGTGTCTGTATTGGGTGGTGTATTTGGTGGTCATGTGTATGTATTCGGTGGTCTTGTGTCTGTATTGGGTGGTCATGTGTCTGTATTGGGTGGTGTATTGGGTGGTCATGTGTCTGTATTGGGTGGTGTTTTGGGTGGTCTTGTGTCTGTATTGGGTGGTGTATTGGGTGGTCTTGTGTCTGTATTGGGTGGTCATGTGTCTGTATTGGGTGGTGTGTTGGGTGGTCTTGTGTCTGTATTGGGTGGTGTATTGGGTGGTCTTGTGTCTGTATTGGGTGGTGTATTGGGTGGTCATATGTCTTTATTGGGTGGTGTGTTGGGTGGTCTTGTGTCTGTATTGGGTGGTCATGTGTCTGTATTGGGTGGTGTATTGGGTGGTCTTGTGTCTGTATTGGGTGGTGTATTGGGTGGTCTTGTGTCTGTATTGGGTGGTGTATTGGATCGTCTTGTGTCTGTATTGGGTGATAATATCTGTATTGGGTGGTGTATTGGGTGGTCATGTGTCTGTATTGGGTGGTGTATTGGGTGGTCATGTGTCTGTATTGGGTGATATATTGGGTGTTCATGTGTCTGTATTGGGTGGTGTATTGGGTGGTCTTGTGTCTGTATTGGGTGGTTTTGTGTCTGTATTGGGTAGTGTATTGGGTGGTCTTGTGTCTGTATTGGGTGGTGTATTTAGTGGTCTTGTGTCTGTATTGGGTGGTCATATGTCTGTATTGGGTGGTGTATTGGGTGGTCTTGTGTCTGTATTGGGTGGTGTATTGGGTCGTCTTGTGTCTGTATTGGGTGATAATATCTGTATTGGGTGGTGTATTGGGTGGTCATGTGTCTGTATTGGGTGGTGTATTGGGTGGTCATGTGTCTGTATTGGGTGATATATTGGGTGTTCATGTGTCTGTATTGGGTGGTGTATTGGGTGGTCTTGTGTCTGTATAAGGTGGTCTTGTGTCTGTATTGGGTAGTGTATTGTGTGGTCTTGTGTCTGTATTGGGTGGTGTATTTAGTGGTCTTGTGTCTGTATTGGGTGGTCATATGTCTGTATTGGGTGGTGTATTGGGTGGTCTTGTGTCTGTATTGGGTGGTGTATTGGGTGGTCATTTGTCTGTATTGGATGGTGTATTGGGTGGTCATGTACGTTTAGTTACTGTATATGTTATTGTTAGAACTTTACGCGGGTCACTGGGATACAGATATTTTAGCAAAATTAACCGTCTGGATCATTTTTGATGATAGTTGCAAACAGTTGTGATCCAAATGAGACGACGAGTAACTTTAATGTAACTTTGAAGGCGAAAAAGCAGGCTGATAGTATAGCAAAATGCTAATTCTTGAATATTCTGCTCTAAGCTACTTTCTGTTAGGATATAGAACATATTTCTTATGGTACTTATTCATGACTGTATTTGTGGAAATTAGTAAAGTGGAATTATTTTATCAAGTGAAGGAATGAATTAAAGGGGTAAAAGGCATGTTTTGGGGTAGTAGGTTAAACTAATACAGGTTTAACTGTAGATAGGCTGCAGGCATGCAAGTAGCTCAAAATTTGATTATACATGTACTCAGCACAATTTGAATACAGATCAGATGAAATGTATCTCGATGTATCGCCACACATTTAAGAGTTTTCTTCATTAAATTCGATCTGCATTAAACGATCGTTAAATATCGCAATGTGTCTTAGGGAGCTTTCTGCTTTACTTTCACCTTGTTTGTAGCTATCGCCGGTCTGAAAAAATCAGTTCGTCTTGTTTTCAGTGGTTGTAATGGCAGGGCTGCCATTTCTCAGGATTTTTTCGAAATCTTCGGATTTTTATTCCAACAGATGGAAGCTTAAAACAGGCTGAAAGTAAAGCAGAATGCGCCTTAAGGCGCATTCTGCTTTACTTTCAACCTGCTTTAAGCATCACGTGTCTTAAAAACTAGAAACAGACTATGGGTTAAAGGTATAATCAGGAAAATCGGGCTTGAAAAATTGAAAACTTTGAAATCTTAGGATTTTTTTTCTCAACTTATGGCAGGCCTGTAATGGAGGGGTAATAGTGTTACAGTATATGTGTAACATTACCATACAATCGAAACTCGATAATTCGAATTCACGTTAGTTCAAACATAACCATATATTTCTGGTAGTTTAAAGCAGGTTTAAAGTCAAGCAGAATGCGCATTAAGGCATATTCTGTTAAATGCTTTCAACCTGCTTTAAGTGATCACCAATCTTCAAAACTAGAAACAGGTTATAGGGTAATGGATTAAGCGAGTTCGAAGTATCGAGTATCGACTGTAAATGATAACTGGGCCATTCTTTGGAAGGGTACAGTGCTCCCTCCCCACAACAGTCCTCTGAACAACGATTCCCTCCTTACAACAGCCCTTGCAGTTGTTCCCTTAACACGACAATTATCCAAACGTTTTTGTCTGCTTAAATTATCGTCTGTTGTTTTTCTCAAAGTTACATATAGGTGGACATTTTGACAGAAAAACATAATAAAGAATGAAAAACAGCTTGAATCCAGATTGGACGCCGCGTAACGCGGCGTCTGATCTGGATTCAAGCTGTTCGCAAATGTAAGCCATTTTCCCTCTCTATAACAACTCCACCCGAACAAACACTCTTGTCTTCCATTTGGTATTGTTGTAGAAAGGGACAACCACGTATCCGACTTACAGACTTCAATTGACACGTTGAAAACTATGGTCTTATAAAGTAGACATAAGCAAACAGTGTAGACCTTGATGAGACTTCGCGTCACCCGGTGTCTTATCAGGTTCTGCACTCTTTGCTATAGTTATCATATGAAATGTTTCGCAGTGTGGATAAGCATGACAGTGTCTTTAGATCACTTTATATATATAATTAAATCTTCTAGCACGTTGTTATAGGGGATACAGTGCTTCCTCTCTACAACAGCGCCCGGTGGGAGACAAAGATTGTGTGTGTGGGAAAAGTACAGTGGAGAAAACGTTATTCTTTCCCGTTTTAACGCAAACGAAACGCAAACGCACATCACTTAAATGTAGAAAATGTCAGTTTTTAGAAATTTCTAACACTTTATTTTAATCTGAGTTGTAAACAGTTTGGAGCCTGATCAGACGCCGGGTTACCCGGCGTCTGATCTGGCTCCAAACTGTTTACAATGAGAATAATAGTTTTAACGTAAACGCGTTTATTGGGAAAGAATAACGTTTTCTCCACTGTAATACCCTTAGAGTACATTTTTACGTAACTTTGAGAGAAAAACAACAGACGACAATTTTAAGCAGACGATATTGCAGAAGTGAAAGTGTTATACATATTTGCATCTTGTTTGGGGAACAGCAACACGCGTTGTTGAAAGGAGGGAATAGTTGTTCGGAGGGTCGTTTTAGGGAGGGAACACTGTATACTTACATAATTCAATTGGCACGCTGAAGCCTACGGTCTTATTAACCCTTTGCCTGCTGGTCGCGACTTTATTGATTTTTGCAAACAGTTTAGATCCAGATCAGACGCCGCGTAATGCGGCGTCTGATCTGGATCCAAACTGTTTGACACTCGTCTTTGGGTTTATTTACTTAAAAAATGTATAAATCTTAATTTAACAAACTTTGCAGACGACAATTTCAAAGCAGACGACATCACCGCAGGATAAGGGTTAAGTTTGATTGATTTGTTTGTTAACGTCTGGTTCTGCCATCTATGGACTAATTAGACGCCCCAGAGAAAGGGGAGCGGATACAGAGAACCCGGGCGCGATGCCCTACTCTTATTATCGAAAGAGTTCTCTGGTTCTTTTAGATGCCCAGTGTAAAGCACTGATACATCGGACCTCGGTTTATAAAGTCTCATCCGAAGTACTTGGTCCGGCGGGGGATCGAACTCACGACCCTTGACCATCGACGTCGTTATCGGGCGCTTTACACTTCGACTACGTCCGCCGGTGTCTTGTAAAGTAGAAATAAGCAAACAGTGTAGACCTTGATGAGACTTAACGTTCTGCTGTATGGCCACAAATGACTGCTTTTAGACCACCCACATATATCTGTCATGAAAGCTTCTAGCACGTTCATAGGTATACAGTGCTCCCTCTCTACACCGACCGTGTGTTGTTCGACCGAGGGAGTCGTTATAGGGAGGAAAATTAAGACTTGGCTTACATTTGCAAACAGCTTGAATCCAGATCAGCGTCTGATCTGGATTCAAACTGTTTGTCACTCGTCATTATATTTATTCTATCAAAATATCAACTTATATGTAAAAAACAGCAGACAACAATTTTAAGCAAAATATATTGCCTCAGTTAAAAGTGTTAGACATAATTGTCCTGTTTAGGGAACTGCGTTTTGTAAGGGTCGTTGTAAGGAGGAAGCCGTTGTTGGGAAGGCCG
Source organism: Gari tellinella (assembly GCA_922989275.2). Taxonomy (NCBI): domain Eukaryota; kingdom Metazoa; phylum Mollusca; class Bivalvia; order Cardiida; family Psammobiidae; genus Gari; species Gari tellinella. The sequence goes on from OV277871.1 coordinate 31,449,122, forward strand.
TTTTAGTGAGGGAGCACTGTAGTTCTTTGTAATATTCAGGCATGAATAGGTAACTTAATACTGAGACTGAGCTTAAGGCAAGTATACTCAGTGATGAGGCTGACACAGTTCTGGTGGATAGTGTATTTTTACGTACCGGTAAATGCCAGTGATTCATCGCCATGACGTCATCAAATTTAAACAATTGTCGTCTGCTTCTATTTCTAAATTTGTTTTTAGGTATTTTGACTTAAGAAATATTGAAACGAGTGTCAAACAGTTTGGATCCTGATCAGACGCCGCGTTACGCGGCGTCTGATCAGGATCCAAACTGTTTGCAAATAACTACTGTACTCGGGGTAAGGCAGTGAAGGGGTTAACCAAAGACATGAAAATTGGTAGTAATGGCTTCCTTCCTTGGCGCTCAGGATTTCGGGTTAGCATTACGACTGGTTCGTCGGTGTCAGGATAAAGTGACCGGCCGGGTACAGTCCCAGTGGTGCACCTAAAAGTGCCCCTTCTCATAATCATCAGAATTGATGGCGTATAAGTAATACATAGAAATAGAAAACAATCGCAGGGGCATTTACCTATGTGTTGTATAGTGCAAAAAAGATATAGTTCTAGCAATTTGATTCCAGATTGGCCTCGATGTTCCAATGAGCTCTCGAACATTGCTGCAGCGTATAGTGTAGACATTGTTGAAATTGACTAACAATATTGACAGTCTGTTTTTGACATTAACCCTTATCCTGCTGATCGTGACTCTACTGGTTTTTGCAAATAGTTTAGATCCAGATCAGACGCCGTGTAACGTGGCGTCTGATCTGGACCCAAACTGTTTGACACTCGTCTTGTGGCCCTGTCGGATACTATTGTGAATCTGTTTTGCAAAAGCAAGGTAAAATAACAGTGAAACCTCTCTACTACGACCACTACGAATGCTAATTGATTGTATAAAAGACAGGTGGCAGCTTAAAGCAAGGTGACAGTGAAATCGAAAGCTCCTTAAGGAGCTTTCTATTTTACTGTCACCTTGCTTTAAGCAGTCACCTGTCGTAAATATCCAATAGTTAACACAATTTTTAGATCATGACAGAGAGTTTTACTGCAATTGCTTGCGTTCATGAAACGAGAAACGGTCAAAATTGTGTTAGCCTTTGTCACGACCATTTACATGTATGCCTGAATATTTCAATGAACTTTTCCAGTATACAGCGTTCCCTCCCTACAATGGCCCTCTGAACAACGATTCCCTCCTTACAACGACCCTCGCCGCAGTTCCCTAAACAGGACAATCATGTCTAACGCTTTTACTGCTGCAATATCGTCTGCCTAAAATTGTCGTCTGCTGTTTTTTTCTCAAAGTTACATATAAGTGAACATTTTGATAGAATAGATATAATGACGAGTAATACTAAAGACGAGTGACAAACAGTTTGAACCCAGATCAGACGCCACGTTACGTGGCGTCTGATCTGGGTTCAAACTGTTTGCAAATGTAAGCCAAGTCATATTCAGCGCTCTTAGTGTATAAAGTTTCCCTCCCTATAACAACTCCTTCCGAACAACGCACATAATATGTGTATCCCATTGGGTGTTGTTGTAGAGAGGGAGCACTGTATTTAAATTGCTAAACATAGAAATAAATATATATTTTTAGATGACGAACTACTTTCAAAACCGTTCCTCGATAAATTCGAGTCTTAACAGTGTTAATATTGTAGTTCAAAGTTTATATTCAGTACTATTCACTGCCGGTGTAACGAAGTATTTTGACCCCCATCGAAAAGGAACCCCGGTCAAAATTCGACGTCGTAGAATGACCCCCTGTCGTCGAAAAAGGACCCCCCATCGTCGAATATTGACCCCCTTCTGTAGTAAAATGACCCCCTTTATACTTACCTTTATGTTTGGTTTAAAATTAGTTTTGCAAGAACTAAATGTGTATTTATACCCCAAAGCTCAATTTTGGGCGTATGTAGTGACAAAATTGCGCGTGTCTGGAAGTGATTCCGTCTTCACATGTACCTTTTGTTTAGAACATATTTTCTTATTACATCAGCAAGATTTACCAAAGTTGGTGTGTGAGTACAGCTTGCCTTGGCAAAGTGGCCTATAACATAGCCTGTAAAATTTCACTTTTCAGGTCACTGTGACCTTGACCTTTTACATTATTTTTCGATAAACAACTTTTATGGCGTTTATTTGGTACCACGGCGCTCATACATGTACGTTCTATTGGTTTAGAAGGATACCTGTCAGTTGGCAGGTCAATACGTCAGTGCCCAAAGTTGGGAGATTTTGAGGGGGCTCCGTGACAAAAGCTTTTGAATTTTCTTAATGCATTTCTTTTTAAACATGACTAAAGGTTTACATTTATTTTTCGAAAACACAACAGTACTGTTGAAAAGTATCTCAGTTTGGCCAACAAACTTTGATCTAATCTGTGCTTTGGTTGCGGGGTTCGTTTCAACTGTTCTAGTCCCAAGACACTGACTCGAGTTTGATCTCGGTCGTTAAATCTGAAGTAAAGTTGGTATCAAAACAACTGTAAAACGTTTATTAAGCTGCACTTGCATATATTGTTTGGTAAACTTTTTATTTATTTTTTTTTTTTTTTTTTTTTTTTTTTTTTCAGGCCTTGTCAAAGTAGGACCTCGTTTATTTTCCCCGTCATAGGTGTGTAGGGGTCGGGGAGCCATCCTCCTGCACACCTTACATAACCATGTATATTACATAGAAATACAATATAATTGCATTGACAAAGGTCTCTAAGTTTTTAATTACTTAGACCAGAAAAGAAAATGTGAAGAAAAAAGTAATAATGAAAAAAAAAAAACAAAAAAAGCATTTTGTAGAAAAATCATTTTGTAGCCAGGCATACTTTCATGCAAATTTTATTGCTTACCATATTTTTACGTCATATTTTTTTTTTTTTGCATATTAGGCACACATATTTGGACACGGACGTTTGCATCCCTTCATTCATATAATATATTTTATATACAAACATAGATTTAATATAGGTGTTTTAAGTTTCAAAAAGAATTTTAAAGCGATCCCATTGATTATAAAAACAATCCGTAGAGTCATTTTTAATTGCTATTGACTTAAATATATTGTATTTAAAGGATAAGTAGAGTTTTATACCTTGTATTGTAGGTAGATATTTATTGTATTTGCATTGGAAAATATACATTTTAAAAATAATGAGAATCAGGTTTTTTATATAATCTGTTGTATTTCTAAAACCAAAAATCATTGTGTCGATATTAAGATTTTGAAATTCCTTCATTTTGGGCGAAAAAAGGCTTTTAATTAATTGTTGACTGGTAGGACACGTCCAAAACAAATGGTCGATAGTTTCTAAATCTGATTTACAAAAAGTACATAATGGGCTTTTTACATAGTTCATTTTGAATAGATAGTAGTTTGTTCCAAGTATTCTGTGTATAATACGGAACTGAAACCACTGTATTTCTGTATCATTTGATATCTTAAAAGGTATTTGAAATATTTCTTTCCAATCCTTTTTGTCAATTTTTATATTTAGTGTTTTATTCCATTTCTCTATAGAAGTCGGCTGGTCAAAATTTCTGTTTAAGCATTTGTATATTGTTTTTGAACCTTTAGAATCCTTTAAGATAAGTTTTAAATAAGGCGGGAACATTGGTTTCTGTATAGAGTTTAAACTACCCTTTTTTATTTGGATACGCTCAAGTCCCTTTTCAATGGCAAGTTTAATTCCATTGTATATTAAAGAATTGGTTGGTAAATTATATTTATTTGCACATTCGTTATAAGTCATGATTGCACCATTTTTATTTATCAAATCTCCAATGCAGTGTATACCAGTTTGAAACCAAGACTTTAAGAATACACTTTTATGTCCAACCAAAATCATGTTGTTATAAAATAAAGGGTAATCTTGAATAGTGTTTTTATCTATTATATGATTATCAATAACTTTCGAAAATGCCATGAATGTTTCAGCCCAAAACTTGTTGCTACATTTACCTGCGATAATTTCATAGAAATGTTTTCCACAATTTAGCATTTTGTTAATGTCTATGTTATTTTTAATAATATCTACCCATCCGCCACTTTTTATTACTAACCGTCTGATCCATGTTGTTTTAAGCGAATCAATAAAAGCTCTTAAATTTACCATTTTCAACCCCCCTTCATCATAGTCTTTTACAATTATAGATTGTTTTATCTTATGACTTCCGCCCCAGATGTAGGTATAAAATATATTTTGTAAGTTATTTAACATTTTCTCTGTAGGTTTCGGTAAAGCAAGAAACAAATGATTTAACTTTGCGACTAGTAAACTTTTAATGACAGTTATTTTACCAATAGGTGTTAATTTTCTTCTATTCCATGATTTTATTGTTTTTTCTATTTCAATTATTTTTGGTTTGTAATTCAAGTTGATAATTCTGTCTAAATCTACATGAAAATGTACCCCTAGCATCTCAAATTGATTCTGATTCCATGTTAGTTTCCATTTAGTTTTAATTGTGTCAGAGCTATATTTTTTCTTACCTATCCATACTACTTTCGTTTTTTCAAAATTAACCTTTAAACCTGAAATTTCGGAGAATCTTGAAAGAGTATCTAGCGTTTCATTAAGTGATTCGCTTGAACCATCCAAAATTACACTTGTGTCGTCAGCAAACTGGGAAAGCTTAAATTCATTTTGATCTATTGTTATACCTTTTATATTTGGATTTGACCTAATTTTAATTGATAAGATTTCGGCACATAGAATAAAGATGTAACAAGATAAAGGATCACCTTGTCTGCAGCCCCTTTCAATCTTAAAAAAATCGGAGAGGTAACCACACTGAGTAACAGTTGATTTTGCATCTTTATAAAAGATATCAAACCATGTTTGTATTGAGCAGCCAAAATTAAAGGTTGTCAGTGTTCTCTTTACAAAGGACCAAGAAAGTGAATCAAAAGCCTTTTCAAAGTCGATTAAAAGTAAAATACCAGGTATAGCATTTTCCTCTGTGTAATGGAGCAAATCATATATAAGCCTAGTATTCTCTCCTATAAATCGTCCTTTAAGAAATCCAGTTTGATCCTGATGAATAAGTTTAGGAAGAAAATATTTAATTCTGTTTGCTATACAACCAGTACCTATTTTATATACAGTATTCAACAGAGTAATTGGCCGCCAGTTTTTAAGATACTGTTTAGGTTTGTCGCCTTTTGGAATGCATGTAATTAAACCTTGAGTTAGTGTTTCTGACAATTTATTTATTCTGTATGATTCATTTAATGCTCTAACAACAAACACACCTATTTTCACCCAAAATACTTTATAAAAGTCAGCGCTAAAGCCCGAGGTACCAGGACTTCGATTATTTTTCATATTTTTCAAAACATTTGTTGCTTCTTCAATAGTAATATCCCCCTCAATGCATTCGGATTCGCCTTTACTTAGTTTTGGTATGTTATCATTTTCAAAAAAATAATTTTGCTCTTCAGGTTTGGTATTGACATCTTTAGATTTATATAAAGTTTCGTAAAATGTTTTGATCTCTTCTAGAATCATATTTTGTTTGGTTATTTCACTTCCATCATCTTTAACAATTTTTCCTAATGTTTTTGTCTGTATATTTGTCCTTTCTAAGCCACAAAAATATTTAGTTGGTTTTTCACCTTCAATGCTCCATTTAACCTTTGATCTGATCATGTAACCTTTCATTTTATTTTCATTTATTTGCTTTAGTTCATCGTGTAAAGAAACAAGTTCTCCTGAATTTTGTTCTGTTAAATTTTGTTCCATTTCATGTATTGCTTTTTTCAGATTTTCTTCCCTCGTTTGAATTGATTTTTTCTTGTATGAGCTATATGAAATAGATTTACCTCGGATTTCCATCAATAACGTATCTAGAAATAACTGGTCACTTATACTAAACTGAATTTCACTATTTGGTATATTGTTAATTGTATCTCTGTTGTATACGGGTAATGCATATTGTTCTTTTATCTCTTCAATTTTCTTATTTATTGTATTTATATATTCTAAATCATTTAATAATGAGTTGTTATGCTTCCACAATCCTGAACTATGTTGGAATTCATTAAACTGAAACGTTGATGATATTATAGAGTGATCGGAGCAGAAGCTATGATGAATTTTTGAATCAGACAAATACATTCTGATAGATGAAGAAATTAAAAAGAAGTCAAGTCGAGCTTGCTGAATAGGTCTTTGCTTCCTCCAAGTGTAGAGTTGTTTTTGTGGATTAAGCTCCCTAAAAGGGTCGACTAGCTCTCTGTTAGAAATATATTCTAATACAGTATTTCTAGCATTTTTATTGTTGATATGTTTATAATTATAATAATCTTTATCTGGATCCAATACTAAGTTAAAATCGCCACATATTGCATATGAGATATTTCCAAAGTTATCTATGCTGTCAAATATTTGATCGTAAAAGGACGGCTGGTCTTGATTAGGACCATAAATTGACGCAAGCGAGAAACGATAATCATTCACAGTTAAATCGAGTATAATAAAATTTCCATTTGTGTCATATGTTACATTATGTATTTTAAAATTAGGTATATTAAATAATATGGCGACGCCCCTACTTCGTGATGTGTTGCAGCTTATAACTATTTCAGATCCCCATTCTGTGTATATAGTTTTATACATGTCCTGTGTAAAATGGGTATCTTGCAAACAGTATATTTCATGTTTTAATTCTTTTAGATGGTGGAACACTGACAACCTTTTCTTTTTACTGTGTAAACCTCTACAGTTGTACGATACAATATTTACTTTCTTCGAATCGCCAGCAAAATACTAAAAGAGACGTTACTTTACCAAGAAGCGATAAATATGACATATTTGAATGCCTGGCTAACAAATAAAAATAAATAACAGGTAAACACATAAGATAGAGAGAAAAACCACAAATATTACATGTACAAATGAAAAGCATCATTAAAAAGTCAAAATTTTCATAATTTGTGAGAAATCACACGTAAAAAACAAATTTGCAACAAATGACATGTTGTATAGTCTATTGTAAATGGAAAAAACTCGTTCCCAGCGACTGTAGCTATGAAATCATTTAATAAATTTGCAGTAGTATTCGGATAGTCAATTTTACGGATACATAAAGTACTGTTTTACCCAGCATATAAAGGCACCAGTAAATCTACATAACATCTGCATTTCAAATGAATGTTTTCTAAACCCTAATAGTGCTGATTTCTCAGATAGACTCATTTTTTTTCTAATAAATGACACGAATGCAGTGACTCTCCATGGGTTTATCCGCAATACATCTAAACTCTATGACAAAAACAATGCTGACCCATATCAGAGGGCTCCGTTCCGAGCCATCCGATCACTATCTACATTGTTTGCAAATGTTTTATATATCGGTACCAGCACTATAGGAGTTAATAAGATAACATGTTTTAAGTGACTAAACAGTCTTTATCCTTTTAAAAACAAAAGCTACTTTCAAACATTTACTCAGTTTGAAAGCGAGACGAAGGCAAGTGCAACAGAAAGCTTTACCTTCGTCTCGCTTTCAGCTGACATTTGTCCATGGATAATTTAAAAACAAAACAAAATATACTTCTTCCAGTAGGTGTCTGTCTCCAAGCTCAGACAATTTGACAAATACAAACTTTCTTTTTTCATCAATCGATATCACCAGAATATAATTTGTTTTATTACAATTCTGTGGATCACTTGGTGAAAGTTTTTGCAAAAGATATATACATAATTTTAAATAAAGAAAAGGGTAAGTGTACTTTTATCAACTACACCATCTGTGCTATATCATAATAATATAATTTAAATCACCTTTGCTTAGTTACGTTTGTTTTTAATTGTAAACAGACTTCACATACTCTTTCAGAGTAAAAGACAGCAACAAGAAAACTACAAAAGGGAGGTAATAAACATTTGACACACACACACACACTATAATCAATACAGTTAAATGTTCGTACTACGATTTATAACAGCAGGAGGCAATAGTTATTCTAGAGTCGTTTTGTGCAAAATTAAAGTATTCAAAACATTAATTGCCCTACTCCTAGCAAAATTGCTCTTGCCAATAGTTTCGATCCTGATCACACACCCGAACATCCGACCAGGACCGAAGCGGACCGACACTCACTTCAATATTAATTTGTCTATAACTATTACAATCACTTTCACCAATATTATTGTATTCAAGGATGGTTATGAGTTTTCCCCTTATTATCACTCACTTATTTACCACTTTACAAAAAGCTTCAAAATGGAAATACATCATTTCAAATTAGGCTTATAAATATGTTAGTTTACTTTTGACCACAAAGGTGTTTCACAATTACAAACCACGCAATCTCGAATCAGAGGTCTCTAATAGGAGCCTTCTGATCCGGGTTTTCCATTGCCTGTATATCATGCACAAGTATACGATTTACAGGTACACTGTCTGTAAAGGACGTTTGTTTTCGTCGCCAGGGTTAATTTGTGAAAACCAGCCTCAATTAGATTTTCTCTACTATCAGCACATTATTATATTTACAGAATGCATTATTCAAACCCTTCTAACATCAAGCATACATATTACATATAGATTGAACCTTTAGTGGTCGCTCAACATGACACCTACTGTACAATATGTTCATATTTTTATGACGAGTGTAAAAAACAACAACAACAGCCTGCATACTAGAGAGATGCATTTACAGTCTCTTTTTCGGATCCAAACTGTTCGCTGGTGACACTAATTGGGCCAGATAAGAATGAGCCCATTTAAAGATTTTGAGACCATATTTAATAAGTTAAAACAAAAAACATTGAAATGTTCTCTCTTACAGTAGAGTAGACTTTATTCTCCCTCAATAAACACGTTTTAATGCTAAAAATGTAATATATATTGCAAAAACACTTTCGAGCCAGATCAAACGCCGGGCAACCCGATGTCTGGTCAGGCTCTAAATTGTTTCCTCTCTAATTGACATACATAGTCAAAACTGTTAAGATTGATCATTTTCTACATTTTATTACTCTGTTATAGTCATTGAAAGCACTTTCGAGCCAGATCAAGACGCCGGGTAACCCGATGTCTGGTCAGGCTCCAAACTGTTTGCCACTCTTTTTAGAACAAATAGTATAAACTGTCGAAATTTGATCCCTTTCTACATTGTATTGTACTGCGTTTGCGTTTCTTTTTTCCTTAAACGGAAAGAATAACATCATCTCCAGTGTATCATAAAATATCTATACGAGATAATGCAGATCACTCTGAAAAAAGAGAAAAAGTCTGTCTTTCACACATTTGCCTTCCTTGGCCAGGGCTTGTTAAGCCAAACAGCATAGTCTTTGAATTTGATCTCTGTGTTCAGATTGCTGTCTCTGTACTTTACGAACAGTTTACCTTCAAAAGACCAGCACTTAGCGATATGCGCTTGATCCTTCAGTCTTAATGACGATAACACTTGCTGGTTAAGCCATGTTAAGTCTTCATTCACGTAAAGTCTTTTCTGTCGCAGATCTTTCGCGCGTTTCATTACCTCAATCTTTGTTTGTCGTCTCACAAATTTAACAATTACGGATCTTTGTTTCTCCCTCTTCCATGGTCCGAGTCTATGGGCAATATCTATATCCGTAGATTTAATGTCAAGATTTGATTTCTCGTTTATTGTTTTAACAACTAGGTCAATGACAGCTCCTGATGGTTGTTTCTCGCTGTCACCTGGAATACCGGTAATTCGGATGTTATTTCTCCTACTATATTGTTCTAAGTCGTTAATGCCATTTTCTCTAGATTGTTTCTCATTCTCTATTTTTGACTTCAGCTGAACGTTCTCTTCCTTTAAAGTGCTGATTTCTTCTTTTCTTTTCTTCATTTCCTTTTTCGTTGTTTCAGAGCTTGACTTGAGCTGTAAGTTTTCATCCTTTAACGTGCTGATTTCTTCGTTTCTTTTTTTCATTTCTTTCTTCATTGTTTCAGATTCTACGCATTTGTCATGCAAATCACTTTCAAGCACTTCTATTCGTTTTATCACTGTCTTCAAAATCTGTTCTTTCATTTCTTCCAATGTAGAGCTGATGATTTGTTTTATGAAACAAGAATCGTCTTTTGTCAGCATAGTTGATAGTTTCTCGTTAATTTTGTCTATCTTTTGCTCTACTGTAGACGATTGCTCTGCAGGTGTTATTTCTGGATTTCCATAGAAATCGTCCATCTTTCTCTGTTTATTTGCACTTTTCTTCTTTTTCTTTTTATTCTTTCCTTCAGATTCACATTTCCGATCTGAGGATATTGATTGTTCGAGAGCGCTCGAGTCTAGGTCGGTGGTAGTAGATGAATAAGCCCTTTTGTTTGCCTTTGGATTGCTCATGTTTCTGACCGTGCACAATGGTATATGCCGTTATAGTTAACGGGTTATATAGGTATGTGATATATAGGTTTATATCAGGTACTTTATAATGCAACACAATGCATAATCATCAGAGCGTGTCGAAGAATTTTTGGCGGCCCCCCGATAAGTCTTTGTTCTTTCAAAATATGCCCCCACCCACTGCAGTTTACATAGTAGGTTTTCACAGTCAAATTTCTTCAATTTCAATAAATTTGAAAAAAGTTCACAGACACTACCTGTGAGCGGGGTGTTATGTCTCTTATTCCGCCAAATTTGTGTTAAATCGTTGACCTTATAATGATGCTTTCATTCAATGTTGCTTTCTAATCGAACATACTGTTATTTACACCGGAACCGGAAATACATTATGACATTATGGTCATCTATTTATTACCATTAGTTGTGTTTTTAGTGTTCCCCGGCTTTATATTTTAATAAGGTAGTGTCACTTCGAATGACTTAAGTATTTTAGTAATGTTTACTTGTAAGACTCTTTACCTTGCATAACTTAGCAACTGCGAAATGTACTTTTGTCGTATTTAGCAAGTGACCAATATTGTCAGTATCGTGATATCTGTTGCCTCGGTTTGACCTTGAATTCTGTAGTGACCAAAGCTCAAGATAATAAAGAGTTTGAGTTGAGTCTGAGATCGTTGTCAGGCATTTGATTGGTCAGATTAGCGCAAACGCCCAGACTCAACTCAAACTCTTTATAACCTTGGGCCCTGAAGTACCTATCAAATTGTCATCATTCATATAAAGCCACTACAAGCGGGCTAGGTTGTGTTTTGCCAACTCTTGCTGATATGATTTAACAGTTTATCATGTTTATGTGTACATTTAACACCATCTACAAACAACTTTGATCCAGATCGGACGCTGCGCAATGTTGCATCATTACCCTTGTCATCAATCAGTGTCGTTGAATAACTCCGGTCATTATTTGATGACGTAGAATGACCCCCGGTCTTTATTTGATGTCGTAGAATGACTCCCCGGTCATAACTCGATGTCGTAGAATGACCCCCGGTCTTTATTCGATGTCGTAGAATGACTCCCCGGTCATATTCGATGTCGTAGAATGATCCCCGGTCATCATTCGATGTCGTAGAATGAACACCCCCCTGATATTATTCTATTTCATAGAATGCCACGCCCTGTCCTGGTATGGTAATTACCGTATTTGATGTCAAACAAAGGCCCCTTCTCATTATTCAATGTCGCGAGCAGCACCCTGAGGTTTAATTTATGTCAGATTGCTAATTACTTTTAAAAATCATTGGATGCTTCTATGTTGTACAATATACTGTCAATAATCTAATCAATATTTTCATAGACACATGCTGCAATGTTTCTGTTGCGACACATTGTAAGAAGACGAATGTCATTGGAATCGATGTAAATATTATATTTACTGTAAAAGGGGGATAAATATTTTCACTTGTTCACGTTTATTGATATCGAGTACCACTGATATACTTTAAACTACGTTCAATAAGTGGTCATATATCTTCAAGAATAGAAACAGGCTATGGAGTAAAGGGTTAAGTTTCATGTTTGACTTGATGTATCTAACAGGCAATGCATTTGAAACTGTAATGACGTTTATACATTTGGTCTTGGTACAGTTGAACTCCTCTATAGCAGTAATTTAATTAAGAAACGTACAGGCAAAAAGGCGTTGACTTTTCAAACTGTATACTTGCTCACATGTATTCTTAAGTTTTGCATCTTTGATTATGTAGTTGACGAATAACTTGTAAATGATAACCTATCAGTTATATATGATATGCTTATTAGTCTTTTTTTAGTAATGTTTTGGACTGTTATCAAAATGTAATGTACGATGTAATGCATTACTTTGCCAATGTAGTTGTAATTTAATGCATTACAAACGTTTATGTAAACGTTGCGTAATGGTAATTGTAATATAATGCACTCTTTAGCAATATGATTGTAAACTTGTTAAGTAATTTATAACTTTATCAAGTAATTCACACCATGCCTGCCCCGCCCCACCGACCTGCATACTCCATGGCTGAATTACACCCTTAACTTATTTATAAATAAGCTGTTCACGAATTATACCTCAGACCCGCAACCAGATCGGGTAATCCCTACCATCAGCATCCAACATATAAGCACCAGGATCCCTCGGGAACAGTATTTAGTATACTGTACGTTCCCATTGCGTGCTTATCATAAGTCTGAATTTTAACTTGTTTATCATCTAAATTTTATGTATCCTTTAACTCATTCACACCTGAAAATGTAAGTGAACAATGCAAGTTTTCTAGTTATGTCAAGTCAATTTTCGACTAGCTAGAGTTGTTTTATACAATACATTTCAAAACTGACACATATCAGAGGGCTCCTGTGGGTAAAGTCTGACCTGGGTCTACACTTTTTACAAAGGACAAGTGTACTATTAACATGAACACTGTTTGTAAATAACTAATATACTCGTCGTTAGGGTCCAATTGGTTAAACTGTGTCGCTTAATTGCTGGAGAGGGTAGGGGGTCATTATTCGATGGGGGTCGATATATTTCAGGAGGGGTCAACATACTTCATGAGTGGAGTCATAGTACTATGACCGTGGGGGGTCATATTTCTACGTCGAATTATGACCGGGGGGTCATTGTACGATATCGAAAAATGACCGGGGGTCATTCCACGTCGTCGAATTATGACCGGGGGTCATTTTTCGATGTGGGTCAAAATACTTCGTTACACCGGAATTGAACGGTAAGACACGATTGACTACGATTCTTGGGGAGCCCTACGGTGAAACCTCATAAAATAAGCACGAGCGATGATAATCCCACTGCTTGAAGCAGTGGGTTACCAAGTGATTATCCACTGCTATTTTCCGGTAATCCACCGAAAAGCATAAATAAAACGTTATAATTTTCCGTTTAAACGCAGACGAAACGCAAAACGCAGTGCAATAAAACGTACACAATGACCAAATTTTGACATTCCTTATGATTTGTTATAATCTGACTGGCAAACAGTTTGAAGCCTTATCAGACGACGGGTTGAGCCGCCTCTGATCTGGGTCCAACTGTTTGCAATGGAAATAATAGTTTTAGCGTACAAGCATTTATTGGGAAAGAATAACGTACTCCCCACTGTATTGTTATAATAGAAAACAGCTTAAAGGTCAGACATGTACACCGGGTAACCTGAAGTCTAGTAAGACTCTCACAGATTTACTTCAGACAGTTGGAACAGAAATACCAACAGAAATGCGTCATTTCCTACATGTTCGTGCATTGCGATTGCGCTAAATTTGCTTTTAAGTGAGACAAAATACCGTCTTTGTAACTGTAAAAATGAGATTGCTTTCAGTATTTAACTCCTAAACTGCTTTACCCCAAGTAGAATGGTAACTTGAAAACAGTTTTGATCGTAACGCAACTTCTGGTCATGATCCAAACTGTTTGACATTCATTACGATAATGTTTTGATCAGTATCATTCAATTTTGAATAGTCAAATAAAAGCAGACAATAACTGTTTAAAGCAGATGATGTCAATGCGTGAATATTTAAGTAGATGCATACTTAACCATGTTCCCCAAATACAAGGTACGGTTTACTAATTATGTTATTATATGATCACGGAAACATAGCATACGACCAGCATCAAGCTGATACAGTGGAGAATACGCTATTCTTTCCCAAATAAACATGCTAAAATTATTATTTTCATTGCAACTGTTTGGAGCCGGATCAGACACCGGGTAACCCGGTGTCTGATCAGGCTCTAAACTGTTTGCAACTCGTATAAAAATTTGTATTTTCTACATTTTAATGCAGTGGGTTTGCGTTTCGTTTGCGTTCAAACGGGAAACAATACGTGTTCTCTAAGGGCGTTAGATAGGAGAAAATATTATATTAATATATAATTTTCCTCATTATACTGAAGAACATGATATTCCAGGAATTTTACTTTTAATAGACTTTGATTCTTTCTCATGGTCCTTTGTTAAAACAATTTTGAAAGCATTAAAATTTGGTTTTTCAATACAAACATTGTGTTTCTTTTTATAAAGATGCAAAATCAACTGTAACTCAGTGTGGATTCCTTTCATACTTCTTTCGAATAGGAAGAGGTTGCAGACAAGGGGATCCTTTACATTGTATTCTGTTATAATTATCTTTATTTTATGTGCAGAAATTCAGTCTTTTAAAATAAGGTCTAATCAAAACATTAAAGGTATAACGATAAATGAAACTGAATACAAACTCTCCTAATTTGCAGACGACACATGCATAATATTGGACGGTTCAAGTGAATCTCTAAATGAAAATTCTGGCCACTCTTTGAATGTTTTCAGAAATAGATCTATCAGGATTAACAGAAATGAAAAAACAAAAGTGGTATGGTTCGGTAAGAGAACATATAGTTCAGATACAATTAAAACTAAATGGAAGCTTACATGGAACCAACATAAATCCCAAATGCTAGGTAGCTTCAGTTGTGTCCCCACTGTTTAAAAACATCAATCGTGTGTAACCCATTGATCACTCAAACGGACAACTCATGTTGACATTTACAAAAATGTAACCTTTTTAAATCAAATGTCTACCCCCTAACCGCTTTCGTGTAATCTGCTTCAGTATTGTTGTCTACAATATAAGTTTCAAAGTTAGTTGTTAAGGTTGTACGACTCAATAACTATCGATAAGTGTGTCAATAAATTTGGGTCTTGATCAGACGCCGCGTTACGCAGCGTCAATTTAGGACCCAAACTGTTTGCAAATGCGCTTTTAGGCGTCATTGAGAGTGAAAGAGTTATATATTCAAATAGTTTCTAGTTAAGTATGATGTTTACTATATATTGAACAATAGTAATAAGTGCAGGAGTATACACTATTTACAAAGGACAATGGTACTCTTCACGGGAACATTCAGTGTACGGGACGCAATATGTATCACTAGGAGGCAATGGAATAAACGTTTGAAGTCTGATCGGGACACAAACTATTAGGAATTACGAGCAATACTAGTAGTCATACTAGTATGTCACTGGAAGGCCAAAGATTTACATCAATAAAAAACCGATTTACATCAATAATAGTGTACGCACTGATACATGTAGCAAATGGAAATGCAGTGAAGTCACATTCTTTTGCGTAAAGGAGAAGTGATATATTACAATTTTCTACGTGTATAAAAGTTTTGAACTATATGATTAAGGCGTTTGAACTCCAAGAACTTATGGCCATAAAATATATCGCCAATCTCCAATACCCCTGAGACCCAAGTGCTGTTCTACCCCTTAACGTTATTACACTGATAGCAATTTCAGCTATAAACATTTTATAGCCGGACCAGATGTGAATTCGGTGTCCGATCAGGATTTATACTGTCTGTTACAGTGGAGAAAACGTTATTCGTTCCCGTTTAAACGCAAACGAAACGCAAACGCATTGCAATAAAATCAAGAAAATGACAATGTTTTGATAAGTTTGACTATCCATTTTATTCTGAGTGGCAAACAGTTTAGAGCCGGCGTCTGATCTGGCTCCACAATGTTTGCAACGTAAATATTAGAATTGGCATAAAAGCGTTTTTTGGGAGAGAATAAGGTTCTCCACTATAAATAGAAAGAAGCATATCGTCAACATTCAAATAACAGTTTATATGTATACATTGATATTGTACTAGTACAGTGGAGAATCTGTTATTCTTTCCCGTTTAAATGCAAACGTACGCAAACGCAAAGCGCTAAAACGTAGAAAAGGACAACTTTTGGACAATTCTGATATTTCATGTTTATCATGGTGGCAAACAGTTAGGAGCCTGATCAGACGCCGGGTTACCCGGCGTCTGATCTGGCTCCAAACTGTTTGCACTGAAAAAAATAGTTTTAGCGTAAACGCGTTTATTGGGAAAGAATAACGTTTTCTCCACTGTACATTACGTTTTGTGTTGGTTCAATGGAAAATAACGTTTTCGCCACACCCATGTACAATGGAGAAGATATTGTCCCGTTTTAACGCAACCAAAACGCAATGCACTGAAATATAGAAAATGACATCTGTTTTGAGATTTGTAACTCTCTATTTTATTCTGGATTGCAACCAGTTTGGAATCTGATCTGACTCCCAACTGTTTGCATTGGCAATAATAATTGTAGCATAAAGGCATTTATTGGAAGAGAATAACGTTTTTCAACTGTATCATCTGCTATTTAGTTATTGAGCTCATTCTCCTTTCAAGGCTCACGTTTATCCTGATCAGATAGATACTTTTTATGACCGAAGGTATGCGTTGAAGTGTCATATTAATGTAGGGCACATAAAAAATAGAACGAGAAAGCACGCGAGCAGAGTCCGATGTCCACTAACCATACGAACAGTCACTAGACATCATGAATTGGTCGATCGTATCTGGACATAGGACATAAATAATTCGGTAGAAACTGTTTAATAGTCTGAAGCCGAATAAGAAATCGTTAAAAAGTACAAATGAGTGATTTTCTTAACGGGTTACCCAATAGCTAAATTTCAATTATAAAGACGGGTGAACACTTAAAGCATGCTGCATGCAAAGACAACCTCATGCATTAACCTCACCATAGCTACCATCGTGTAGAATCTATTTACAGTGAAACCTCTCTATTACGACCACTAAAACGAAGACACATTTATTGCTCAAAAGACAGGTGACAGCTTAAAGCAAGGTGACAGTTAAACAGAAAGCTCCTATGGGAGCTTTCTGTCTTACTGTCACCTTGCTTTAAGCAGTCACCTGTCTTGTAACCTGATAATTAACATTATTTAGTGATCGTAATAGTGAGGTTTTACTGATATATCATTTCCTATGGTACATTTTCATGACTGTATAATGTCGAAATATAGGAACGAGTTAAAGGTTAAGAAGGCGTATATACCGATGACAAATAATTCTTACATTTGGAAATACGATTTTATTTTTCGTCAAAACGAAACTAAAGGCAAACACAGTAATGTTGAAGTCGAGACAATATGAATGTTAAACAGGTTGAATCCTGATCAGACGCCGCGCTATGTGCATGTAGCGTCTGATACGGGTGCAAGCTGTTAGCAAATGTTAGTGCTGTTAACCTTGTCAGTGATATAATTAATCAGCACGCATTAGATAAAACAATCAACATATATCAAAATGGCACTGACAAGTTATTGCATGTCATCATGTGTTTTCCTTTGTTAAAAATCTAAAACTGTATTTTAATCACTTGCATTTTTAACTGCAACGCGTTGTATACGGGATGAGAGTACATGTATATGTATCACGTAACAATGGACTGGCCACGCGCATCGGCGGTTTTATATCGAATGTAATGACTAGTAATCATCATAAATAACGCTTGGTTTTCAAAATTTAATATGCTTAAATGCTATCAGATTTACTGACAATAAATGCATGTATTTTATGGCATATTATTACATAACTAACGGTTGAGCGCATGTTTTATTCTAGTGTGTTCTTCCAGCCTGCTTTAATGATGCATACAATATATATTACGGTATATATGCAGGATGTATGAAAAAAAAAATTTTTGTTTAGTGGTAGAATTAATCAAACTCGTAAAAAGGGCATATCTATAAAGAAATGTTTTAATAACTGACAGTTGAATGCAGTGCAATAGAAATGATTTTGTGGATTTTGTAAAGTTAACACCCCAAACATGTTTGATTCGCCACACATTTATCTATACACTTTAATTGTTGAATTATTTAGAATAATCTATTTGTAGAAAATGAGCGTCGGACCAATTCGTTTTGACACAGCGAATGATTATGTGGCTACAGTGGAGAATGTGTTATTCTTTCCCAATAAACGCGTTTACGCTAAAACTATTATTTCCAGTGCAAACAGTCTGGAGCCAGATCAGACGCCGGGTAACCCGGCGTCTGATCAGGCTCCAAACTGTTTGCCACCATGATAAACATGAACTATCAGAATTGTCCAAAAGTTGTTCTTTTCTACGTTTTAGTGCTTTGCGTTTGCGTACGTTTGCGTTTAAACGGGAAAGAATAACAGATTCTCCACTGTATTCCTGCAATATCTGCAACTCGGCTAAGCCACGTTTTAACTTTGAAATACTGATGTGTTCGACTTTACCGAGTTTAAAATAGATAAATTCATTTGTAGATTTATCGGTTATTGCGAGTTAAGCCACTTCGAGATATTGGAGTTATACTGCATATACAATGATGCTACTGACAGATTTAAATTGAATGCCACCATTATAAGTTGAAATATTACTTTTACTCTTTATTGAACCATGTTCAAGTCAATAATCCTTTTCACTGTACCTATTAACCTTTTTACATGTACCCTTTATGTTCACCACATAGATCACAAGTTCAACCCTTTCACTGACATGACGTCATCAGCTACATGTATCACAATTGTCGTCTGCTTATATTTGTCAATCTTAAAAATAAAATAAGGTTTTGTGTCTAAAGAAATATAAAAATGAATGTCAAACAGTTTGGATTCCGACCAGATACCGATTTACGCGGGGTCTGATCAGAATCCAATATGTTATCCTGTCAATTAACAAACGTTCCTCTAGATTCTATCAACTTAATCAACACATATTGCAAGAAGTAGAAGAAAACCCGTATTTAGGCCTCCAAATATCAAACGATCTCAAATGGAATAAACACATCAACCTAACATGCAAAAAGGCAAACTCCACTCTCGGCTTTCTAAGAAGAAATTTAAGAAATGTCCCCGAAAACTGCCGCAAGATAGCATATACTTCATTGGTTAGATCTATTATGGAATACGGGGCAACAATTTGGAACCCATACTTAAAAGGAGATATTGACAATCTAGAAAGAATACAACATCGTTCAATATATATTTTATCGTAGTACACTTGCAAGTGTGTACGTAGAGAGGAAATAGTGCTCTAATAGAGTGTCGATTTCCTCTCTCAAATTTGGGAACAGTTCTTTGAAAATGTCCTTTGTTAACATCGCATATATTACAAGACTGTACTGTATGGTATCTAAATAGACTGCTAAACAAAGCAACATCCTTTTGTTTATTTTAAATCGCCATTTGATTATAAATTCATGCAAACTTTCTACATGTAGACTGTATCATATATTGCAAGTATGTACTATCATTTATAGCGACTATCCACCAATGTGTTTGTATGCCATATAGAGACTATATTCCCCTGAAATTTGTATGACATATAGTGACTTGCTGTACACGATTTCGTAAATTCTGCTTGATGTATTGTTATGATTTCTTCTTAAAAGTTGTAGCAGAGCGGTACGTATATGTACGTGCAAAAATCTACTACCATTTATAGTGTGTGCATGCAAATGAAGATTTTCAACCCAATTTTCTAGAATGTGAATGACTTATTGCGACTCGCTAAATATGATTTCACCAATTCTGCATAATGTATTATAATTTCCAAGGACTGTCATTTTCCGGATTTTTTCAGAAATCTTCGGACATATGGATTTTTTCCAAAATCTTCGGATCTTACTTTTAAAATTTGGATCTCAAGCGTATTTCGCGTTGAATACATTGATGTGAGTGTCAAAGGAGCCCTCTGATCAGGGTCTTCACTGTTTGTCTCTTTGACAAATAATGTAAAAGTCCACCCTAAAAAGTAAAAAAATGGACTCGACTAAATTGAAAATTAGAATTGTCCATTTGCGGTTTGAGGGAGGGAAGGGTAAACTATAGATAAACTAAATCAAGGACTTCATTGCGTGTGCATACATAAACATAATGTCGGCATGAACTTGGGGTTGGAAGGTAGCGGGTTGGATTGCCAGTTGCGACAAACCAGTGCCGTAAAATGGTTAGTAGCAGCTCTGTTCTCGGTCTACTTTGTAATAATAGCAATAAAGTAATAATTTTATTTGTGCACATGTTTATGAAAACATATGATAATAAATAAACATATTGTAAACAAGAGCGTGTCCCAGTTACACGAATGCCCCCGATGATACAGGGAGGGGAATCCAGACTATCAAACGTAAAAGTTAGAGAGCTGAAGCTGTAGTGGAGCGCCATTTTGAGGACTTCAAGGGCCATTACTCCAAAGGGCCTAGCATAAATTGGTGCCGCTGGTTATCCAAATTGGTCTCCATTTTATGTCAAAAAACATTTTCAGAAAGTTTGGTAATGATCAGATGAAAAGCAATATGTTTGTGAAACAAATGCCCCCAGCCAGCATCATGTTCTGTAATGTAATGCTTATTTGCAAAAGTAGGTCAAAAGTCATGGTCGTAGGGTAAATGAAACATTGGCATGGTTGGAGAAGTCTTAGGCCTACTGGTTCAAATGTTATAGGCGTATAAAGATTTATACAAATAAAGGTCAAAGGTCAAGGTCACAAGGGCAAAAACGTAGGTATGGTTGGAAAGGTCTTGACACAAGAAATATATAAACAAAACATGAAAGCCGTAGGCCTACTGGTGCAAATGTTATAGCCATTTAAAGATTTCAACAAAAGTAGGTCAAATGTCAAGGTCACAAGGTCAAAAAGTTTTGTATGGTTAGAAAGGTAAAACACATGTCAAGTATAAAAGGCCAAGGTGCAAAAATGCAAAAGTTATATCCAAGGTTAAGGTTTTTGGTTAAAGTTTGATTAAATAGGTCAAAGATCGAGGTCAAGGTCACATGGTCAAAGATGTTGGTATGGTTGGAAACGTCTTGACACAAGAAATATACATACAAAATATGAAAGCCCTGGGCCAACTGGTGCAAATGTTATAGCCATTTTAAGATTTTTACAAAAGTAGGTCAAATGTCACGGTCACAAGGTCTAAAAGTTTTGTATGGTGGGAAAGGTCTTGCCATGAAGAATACACATGCCAAGTATAAAAGGCCCAGGTTCAAAAATGCACAAGTTATAGCCAATGTTAATGTTTTTGGTAAAAATTTGATTAAATAGGTCAAAGGTGAATGTCAAGGTCACATGGTCAAAGATATTGGTATGGTAGGAAAGGTCTTGACACAAAACATATACATACAAAATATTAAAGCCCTATGCTAACTGGTGCAAATGTTATAGCAATTTAAAGATTTTAACAAAAGAAGGTCAAATGTCAAGGTCAATGTCAAAAAGTTTTGTATGGTTGGAAAGGTCTTGCAATGAGGAATACACATGCCAAGTATAAAATGCCCAGGTGCAAAAATGCAAAAGTTATAGCCAAGGTTAAGGTTTTTGGTTAAAGTTTGATTAAATAGGTCAAAGGTAAAGGTGAAAGGTCGAAAGGTCAAAGATGTTGGTATGGTTGGAAAGGTCTTGACACAAGAAAAATACATTCAAAATATGAAAGCCCTGGGCCAACTGGGGCAAATGTTAAAGCAATTTAAAGATTTTTACAAAAGTAGGTCAAATGTCAAGGTCAAGGTCACAAGGTCAAACAGTTTTTTATGGTTGACAAGGTCTTGCCATGAGGAATACACATGACAAGTATAAAAGGTCGAGGTGCAAAAATGCAAAAGTTATAGCCAAGGTTAAGGTTTTTGGTTAAAGTGTGATTAAATAGGTCAACGGTGAAGGTCAAGGTCATATGGTCAAAGACGTTGGTATGGTTGGAAAGGTCTTGACGCAAGAAATATACATACAAAATATGAAAGCCCTGGGCCAACTGGTGCAAATGTTATAGCCATTTTAAGATTTTTACAAAAGTAGGTCAAATGTCAAGGTCAAGGTCACAAGGTCAAAAAGTTTTGTATGGCTGGAAAGGTCTGGATACAGGAAAGACACATGCCAAGTATAAAAGGCCGAGGTTCAAAAATGCAAAAGTTATAGCCAATGTTAAGGTTTTTGGTTAAAGTTTGATTAAATAGGTCAACGGTGAAGGTCAAGGTCACATGGTCAAAGATGTTGGTATGGTTGGAAACGCCTTGACACAAGAAATAAACATACAAAATATGAAAGCCCTGGGCCAACTGGTGCAAATGTTATAGCCATTTTAAGATTTTTACAAAAGTAGGTCAAATGTCAAGGTCAAGGTCACAAGGTCAAAAAGTTTTGTATGGTTGGAAAGGTCTTGATACAGGAAAGACACATGCCAAGTATAAAAGGCCTAGGTACAAAAATGCAAGAGTTATAGCCAAGGTTAAGGTTTTTGGCACAGACAGACGGACGGACGGACGGACAGACAAACCAACAGACATGACAAAAACAATATGCCCCCGAATCGTAGATTCTTGGGGCATACAAATTTGAAAGACTGAATTCACTGTACAAAATATATATCACATGTAGAAGAAAATATCACAAATAGACTAGTTCAGTTGTTATTTTACGCCAATATATATTTAGTATATGATGGAGATTTTGGAAAAGAAATGGTGCACAGGCTTACCCTTAAGGTTTTGCCCATGAAGAACAAAACTTATTTCTAACAGGGCCCAAGCTGTCACATAAGGAAATTAAGCATACATGTATGTGCATTATAGCAAAACGATTTGGAAGTAAAAGTATCAACTGGGGACCATGACAATTATCTTTTACAATATATTTAATTGCATAACATTGGATCACTTTCATTTCAATAAAGTTTTCATACATGCTTGGGGCTTGGTTGTTAAATCTTTTATATAAATGACTTAGTCGTAATTGTTTACATCTTTATTTCAATTTTAAAATCTAAGATCTGCCACTCGAAGAGATATTCTACAATGTTAAATATGAATGAAACACACTTTTTGTGCAACCTGTAGTTTGTGTTTGTTTTTTCAGGATTTTAGACCGCAGAACCACGAGAAGGATGCGTAATTTATATGGCACTGTATTGAAGAAAAGTGTCTTTCTAAGAGATTTGTAAAAACAATCTTGCTGGCGATATAAATATTTAATTCTAGAGTTTACTCCCTTGATAATATTATTTACAATGGATGTTCCTGACATGCCTGTATCTAAATATGAGCCAAGATATTTAACTGTACTTATAGATTTGATTTCATGACCGTTAGATTCAACGGATTTTTTTTTATATATTATTCAATTTTATTCGAGATCCAAACAAAATACATTCTGTTTTTTCGAGATGTAACGAGAGTTTGTTATCGATTAACCATATGCTACAGTTTTCTAGTTCTCGTCCTAAAACACGACTGATGTAAAATGGATAATTATGGGAGAATAATACCACATTGTTGTCTGCAACAATAATCAATTTAAGCGTATGCTTGTATTCATAGAATTAACGCATGCTAAAAACATAAGTGGCCCGAGAAGACTACCATGAGGCACACCGCACACAACCCCGAACTTAAATCAGACTTTGGGTCATGTACATGAACACACTGAGTCCTGCAAGACAAGTTTGAGCGGAACGAATCCACCGAATCCACACGCAATGGCATCTCTCGGAGCTTTCGACACATGATTTCATGGTCCACGGTGTCAAGCATTATCAGACCCGTAAACATACCCTTTTACGTCTGTGTACGGATATGATCTGTCAGATGGATGAGACAGGAGTCGGTAGAGTAGTTCCCTTTGAACCCACTCTGATGCTTGTACATGTAAAATATACCATTCCTAACAAAGAAAGACTCCAGATGGCTGTAAACTGCACAAATCAAGACTTTTAGATACAATCGCTATTATACTGAATGGCCTATAATTACAAACGTCAGACCTATTGGGTTTTAAAAAAAAGGGGGTTGACTTGGTCACTTTTTATGAATTTTGGTACTGTGTTATGTACAATAGAACTATTCATCAAAAAAGTTACATGGATTTTGATAAAGGATGCTGAATCCTTCAGAAATCGTGCCGGTATTTCGTCCAATCCTGTATTTTTTAGAAATTCAAAATACACAATTTTGTTTTAACAAAACTTTCGGGAACTGCTTGAAGTTTAAACGATTTAGACTCAGGGTTTCTACTTTTATAAAAAAAAAAATATGCTGCATTGAAACAATTTGGAGCTGTCGGGAGTTTGTTCTGAAACAAAGACGATCTTTTATTTTAAGAACAATATTTGGTGACGATTTACTGGAATTGCTATATCCTAATGACTTTAAATGGGTCTAAAGAGATATATTTCAATCCATACCGCTTCAATTTTGTCACTCTGTTTTTTTCTGAAAAAGCAAATTGTCAAAGGGAGGCATTGTCTGGTAAAGGGTTGAGAAGAGATTCTTTTAATTTTGTTAATTAACAAAGGAGCGTTTTGGACGTAAAAACGATCCCAGAGTCGTCTGAAATCGTTACCGTAACATCGCTAAAATTCATACAGTATAGTCGCTATAATCATTTAGATCACCATGTAGTCTATTCAATAAACCATACAGTTTCAGTTTCATCTGTGCAGTACTTTCAACGTGAGTATTTTGTTCAATTTCACAGCTATTGTGTTTGCACTGCTTTCGAAAGAATAGTACATACTTTTCTCAAGTTTTAACGCCCTACTAGATGTCAGGATGTGTAAAAATTGCGTATTTCACGGCTTCGTGTAAACATAGCCAGATGTTTGGTGATGTAATAGAGATATTTTCTTTTGAAAGCTTGATAACGAAACAGTGACAGCTAAGTACATATCTTAAATCAATGCACAATATAATGTACGTTTGCTTTTCTAAGTGATCTACTTAGAAAACAATAAAAAAGAGGGGAAACCCTACCGTATATGTCCGCGTGTCGCACTGAATCGAAAGAATCGTTACAATCTAGTCGCAAATGCGGTTATTCATACAGTTCGTTTATACACTGTGGTAACTAATTGACATTTTCTGAAAGACTTTTCCTCAATCCATTGAGAGAGCCCCCCCCCCCCCATTGAATTTGAGGTGTCAATGTAACTGTCAAAGCATGTGCAGCACAATCTCGGCAGCTTGTATACCAATCTCAGTTTACCTGGTAAAGCCCAGATTATACTCATGCTCTAGTGGTTTCCAATGGTTATTTCTAACCAAACTATCAAATACAATGTATAAAGGTAGGGTCACACACATGAAGCTTCAGTGGTTCTTTGCTAGCGACATGTCCATAAGATCCATGATTTTTGCAAGGAAATTGTCTGGCATGGCGTTATGATCGAAAGGTCGCCAGGAGATGTCTTTAAAACGTAAATGTGTTATTTTAATCTGAATGGTAAATATTGTACTAAATGAAATTAGAAACGCAACTTTTTTAAACGTAAGATATTCATGTACAAATATTTTCTAAATGTCTTGCACGACTTTTCCGTGACTGCACCGAGGCACATTTACCCAGTAACGGAAAAACGTCATCGAACACCCACTTCACGAGTAGCACGGGCTTAGTGTAAACTAAAGGTCACGTGACTACAGGTAATTGTATAGAGTAAACCTGTTCGGTTACATTACAAAATTCATCAGTAAGACCAAGTTAGTAAATTTTAAAAGAAAAAAATATTATCTGGTCAATGATGTCAATGCGGCGCTTACGCAATGATCAACGTTTAGCAGCCGTTCGGGTGCTGATGAACGGAAGTAACGTTGTAAATCATCTTACTGTGCACAAAAGCACTATTTCCAGGCTGTATGATCGTCTGCGTACCAATGGTACAACGAACGACCGTCTTCAACATGGCCTTCTCCGAGTAACGTCACGTCGTGATGGCGTTTTCATAAGACTGACACACTTACGTCAAAGGTTCCAGACACCCGAAGAAACCGCCAGAAATTTTAGAGGTCCTAATAATAACA
This sequence comes from Gari tellinella, assembly GCA_922989275.2. Classification (NCBI taxonomy): domain Eukaryota; kingdom Metazoa; phylum Mollusca; class Bivalvia; order Cardiida; family Psammobiidae; genus Gari; species Gari tellinella. The sequence continues at coordinate 31,475,178 of OV277871.1, forward strand.
CCAGACCATGCGCACGAATTGTGTCAAACAGGCTCCGGAACGCCGGAATCAGAGCAAGAAAACCATACGTAGGATTGCCATTAACAAGGCCTCGAAGTCAACCTCGTATGCATTGGTTGCAGGTACATCGTCGATGGAGGAGTGTGTTTTTCGTGGACAAATACAGCCCCGATCTTTCGCCCCTACACCATCTATGGAGCGTCTTGGACAGACGTGTTCGGAGACGTCATCCAGCACCGACGACGCATGGTTAACTGAGGTGTGCATTGCAAGAGGAGTGGGAAAACATCCCAACTTGTCAAATTAAAGGACTCATCCACTCTCTGCATAGGCTTATTCGCGTTGCCATGGCGGCACATGAGGGCCATACCAGATATTGACCATATCGTTGGAACTTTACACTGACGCAACTTTCTCAAAGTTATCTGTCCATCACACTTTTTAAGTCCATGCCCTAGTTTCGGTGATACATTGTAACACCTATTGTCAGGTAAAACTTGTGCAAGTTGTACTGGAATCGCAATGTTGTCTATACAAAGGATAAGTGAAGAGTCTCACGTATCTCTTATATTTGATGATATGGTTTGGGAAATAAAGAAAAAACTTGAGTTTAAGTATGTCAGTCCGCTCTGGACAGACGGAGATTGTTTTGCCACATGCATCAGCAAAAGCTCATATCAGATCAACCAAATGCTTGAGAACGATCTCAAACCCAATTCTTTATAATATCGGTGCTAGTTGAACAAGTTTACGATCATTCTGTTTGAAGTTGTGATGTTCGACTGCTTATACAGTGACGAAAACGTTATTATTTCCAGTTGAAACGCAAACGAAACGCAATAAAATGTACAAAATAACAACTGTTTGACAACTCTGACTATTCATTTCTATACGAGTGGCAAACAGTTTGGAGCATGATCAGACGCCGAGTTACTCGGTGTCTGGCTCAAAACTGCTGTTTGTATTGGAAATATTGATTTTAGAGTAAACGCGTTTATTTGGAAGAATAATGTTTACTCCACTTTATCTTCTATAAAAATACGTACTGTTGATTTTTATATATACTGACACGAAAAAGAAACTGTGCACTTTTATATTGAATGTAACTGTTTTATTACTAAGTTTAGATTTATGAAATTTAGCATTATAAGTGATAAAATAATTCTACACACATTGCACTAATTTACCTAATATTAAAGCACCTATATATCATTCAAACGTACCAATGGCTATCATGCAATATTATGCACGTGCTGCCTGTGCAACATGTTTACAAGTACAGATTTCCACTGACGAACACATCTTTACTGATCATGCAATAATAAAATCACAGTACATTTGAATTAAACTCGTTAACAAGCTGCCACGGCTTCATGAAAACGAACGAATTTAGACACTTCGGCAACTTTAATCCGACGTTAGCGTCTATAACGTCGCTGGGTAGTTTGATTGCCACCGAAATACCAACATGACCCTTCGACATCGTAACGGTCAAAATGTAAGCTTTAGAGATCAGTCAGGATTCAGCAAGCCAGCATGTCAGGGTAGATACATGACGTTGTCGAATTTACGTCAAAAGACGTCAAGTCAGGTCAATGCGTCCTAGAACTATTGCATTGGTCAGTGTAAGATGAGGACATTACAAATACCGATTTAAATCCATTTCCAATTTTTCAAAAATTAAGGAAACTATACCGATTTGCAACTTTTACTTTTAACCTCTACTCCATTCACGCGTCAACAGAGCATTTATAATTACACGGATTTGACTAAAAATAAAGCATTGTGTAAAAAAAATATGTACAAACATTTTGATACCCCATATGCCTATGTTTCTTTAAAAAAAAAAGATGGACATTTCAATTCCTAAACAAGTGCACAGTTTCTTTTTCGTGTCAGTATACATTGCATTTTTTATTATGTAAAGGTTGAAAGAATATTTTAATGAAACTCTGGGCACGCGTTGAAAGTGTTACATGTAAAAAGCAACAGGATTAAGAGATAAATCTAAATATTCGTTTAGTATGGATGAGTTAGAAACAATGCCACTTTCTAACTACAGTGGAGAAAACGTTATTCTTTCCCAATAAACGCGTTTACGCTCAAACTATTTTTTCCAATACAAACAGTTTGGAGCCAGATCAGATGCCGGGTAACCCGGCGTCTGATCAGGCTTCAAACTGTTTGCCACTCAGCTAAATATCAATAGTCAGAATTGTCAAGAAGTTGTTATTTTCTACATTTTAGTGTTTTGCGTTTGCGTACGTTTGCCTTTAAACGGGAAAGAATAACAAATTCTCCTCTGTACATGTATCAGCATGTCATGTAATCGTCGTATAAAACCTATGTGGTCCTCAACCATTTTCTCAAATTTTACCTCATATGCGACATCTTTCTATAACCCTTTCATGTTCAAATTATTCTGTACTCCTTCACCGCTTTATTGTCGTCTGCTTCAGGATGGTTATCTGCAAGCACGTTTCGAAGTTCGATATAAGGTTGTATGACTTAATAAATATCGATAAGAGTGTCAAACTGTTTGCAAACGCGCTTTAAGACATCTTTGAGAATGAAAAGGTTAAACAGCATCTGGGTGTCAATAACTTTTAATCCATATGAATAGCCGAGAAACTCGAATTTCATCAGCATCGTGAGGAAGGTTAACCTATTTGTGCAAACAATCCCATATATACATGTACAATGGAGAATACGTTATTCTTTCCCATTTAAACGCAAACGTACGCAAAGCGCTAAAACGTAGAAAAGAACAACTTTTGGACAATTCTAATAATTCATTTTTATCTTGGTGGCAAACAGTTTGGAGCCTGATCAGACGCCGGGTTACCCGGCGTCTGATCTGGCTCCAAACTGTTTGCACTGCAAATAATAGTTTTAGCGTAAACGCGTTTATTGGGAAAGAATAACAGATTCTCCACTGTACGACATAAGCAAACAGTGTAGTCTCTGATCAGAGTCTACACTGCTTGCTGATAGGAATTTTAATATAAAACAAAATCCAAATCAAAGTTTTGACCAGGCATCCCTTTGATAAAAATGGACTACTCCTATATATAAACAGTGAAGAATCCACTGGGTATAAATAGGTTAATTCAGTAATATAGAAACATTTCAGGTCGAGTACGTAGGACCTCTACTCATTCTGGGATTAATATTGTTGAGGTTGGAAACAATTTGTATTATAAAAGGAACGTCATATGAAGAGGAGAGGAATTATTCTTTCCTAGAAACGCGAAGATGCACTGAATATGCTAACTTTGCATAGAGCTACTATGAAACAAAACAGAGACCCGTCTTAAAATAGCGACACCTCTATATTTGCAAACGTGACACACAGGTGTTTAATTGATCAGACGCAGGATAACCCGGTATCTGATAAGGCTCCAAACTGCACGCAGTGTATAATATAAAATTTAAGCATACATGTAAACGAGTTTCCTGGAATTAATAACGTTCTTCACTTCAGGAATGTCCTTCTGGGAGCGTTCTACGTCCTGTTTGGTCAGCAATGTTATTGGATATTAATGATACATGGGATGTTCTTACTTGGATAAGCTTAAACAATAGTATCACCATCCTATACGTGAATAATTCAATGTGAAATCGCTTGACAATTACAGCTCACATGCCCTTGTTAATTATTTGACGAGCGTTTTACAGTTATGCACTGAGTACTATCCTAAAAAACGGCGTCTGATCAGGCTCCAACTTGTTTGCCACTTAGATTAAACAGAATAATCAGACTTGTCAATATGTTGTCATTTTATTGCATTTGCGTTAGCATTTATACAGGAAATGATAACGTCTTCTTTAACGTGTGCACCGGGTACTATCATTGACATATATAAAGCATGTGATAAGGAGTAAACTTTTATGTCAGAGACGTCTGTATGTTTATGTGTAAATGTACAGCCATGACCCTGTTTCAAGTTTTGGAGTCAAGACATCCCTTAAAGCAAGTTGAAAGTAAAGCGGAAAGCGTCTTAATGCACATTCGGCTTTACCATTACGTCTGCATTAGGCTTCCGTCTACTAAGGTATAGGAAATAATTCTAATGGCGCATATTCAAGACTTATAAAGCGGAACCATTGTTTGCAGGGACGCAATAAGAAGGCGTAAAAGAAGTACAGTGGAGAAAACGTTATTCTTTCCAAATAAACGCGTTTACGCTAAATCTATTATTTTCCATGCAAACAGTTTGGAGCCAGATTAGACGCCGGGTAACCCGGCGTCTGATCAGGCTCTAAACTGTTTTGCCATTCAACATTCAGAATTGTCAGAAAGTGGTCATTTTCTTTATTTTATTGCAATGCGTTGGCGTTTTGTTTGCGTTTAATCGGGAAAGAATAACGTTTTCTCCACTTTAAGCATTGAGTGATTGGTTAAAATGATGTATTTAGACTGCCAATCGATCCCTAACATTTTACTTGAAATGGTCTAAAATGGATAATAGTAAATAGTGCTAGGGTCAAGAGAGTCGTAAACCTGACCCATAGACAATTAAACAATTTGCAAAAGAATGGGTCCTGATCGTTGCAGTGGAGAATTAGGTATTTCAGTTGCTGCCCTTCAAACGGGACTAAATGCAAACACATTGTCATACAATTATAGAAAACGAATTGTTATCGACGCAATGTCCTGCGATCTTGGGGCATATAAAAAGTTAAACCGTCGCAAATTCAACCAATGAAAATCGAGCGATTCGAAACCGTTTAAGACTACTAGTTGCTTTGAACTTTTTGAGCAAAATAAAGGATATACGTATGTATAAATATCGTTTTAATTTATGAAATAAATCATCATTTCTTATTATTAAATAGCGTTCATGACGTCATATCGAACTAAGGTCAAACGTTCGTTTTTGCTAAATATCGTCAGTTGTCGATAACGTCAATTTTTTAGTTAAACTTATTTTCCGATTTTTACGGATTGCATTAGAATAGTATTATATTCATAGTGCATTTTTAATTTGACGGCTTAATCGAAATAATATGTAGATGGAATTCCATTTCGTTATACCGAATTATAGTGCAGCGATTTTTTTTTTAAATTTTCAGTTACACATGTTAGTTTGCGTATATCAGTAAACATGTATCGTATTTCAGTGCAAATAGTTCATGTTTTCCCATCTGAATGGATCAACAGAATACCGCCTACGTAAAAGGGTTGATTCAGAAATTCGCGCAAATGTTTTCTCGTTTGTTTTTGTTTTATTTATTCATAAAGCAATTAAACTTCATTACCATGTAAAAGTGATTGTATCTATTGACTTTAGTTATTACGTTATTTTGACATTTATGAAAATATGCTGTTGACGATGGTGACGACAGTAGAGAAGACATTACTCGTACAGTGGAGAATGTGTTATTCTTTCCCAATAAACGCGTTTACGCTAAAACTATTATTTGCAGTGCAAACAGTTTGGAGCCAGATCAGACGCCGGGTAACCCGGCGTCTGATCAGGCTCCAAACTGTTTGCCACCAAGATAAACATGAAATATCAGAATTGTCCAAAAGTTGCTATTTTCTATGTTTTAGCGCTTTGCGTTTGCGTACGTTTGCGTTTAAACGGGAAAGAATAACAAATTCTCCACTGTACCCTTTTCAAGAAAACATAACGCTAACGCACCATAATAAAATGTATATAAGGGCAACAGCTTGAATTGTGTGTTTAATTCGAAATGGCAAACGGCTTGGGATCCGGATCAGTCGTTGGGTTACGGCCCTTGATAATTTATAATCATCATACAATCTTTAACCCTTTCACTACCAAATTGTTCGTGAGGTTTGTACCCGTTCACCGCCATGTAATCGTCTGCTTCAATATTGTTGTCTGCATTATTGTTTCAAAGTTCATTTTAAGAAAGTATGACTGACAAAATTTCGATACGAGTGTCGAACAGTTTGGATCCTGATCAGACGCCGCGTGTGGCGGCGTCTGATCAAGATCCAAACTGTTTGCAAAACGCGCTTTAACCCTTTCACTCTCAATGACGCTTGAAAAGCGCGTTTGCAAACAGTTTGAATTCTGATCAGACGCCGCGTCTGATCAGGATACAAACTGTTTGACATTCTTATGTTTTAAGTCATACTACATTGAATTTTACTTTCAAACGATCCTGCAAATAACAATTTTGAAGCAGACGACAATGAAGCGGTGAAGGGGTAACAAAAATCCCGAATAATTTGATCGTGAAAGGGTTAAAGCGTCATTGAGGGTGACAGAGTTAAGCCAAAAAGCGGGGTTGGGATTTTGGAACAAATAACCTTTACTAGACTGTACGTATGTATTTCCAAATAGTCAGGATTCAGTTTCCTTTAAAGAGGCTTAACGCTTAAACTTGAAAAAAACAAACGGTTCAAATTACATGTATTGCTTTTTATCCACTGAATAAGATAAGTAAGGATTTATTAATAGATAGAACAAAACAAATATGAGCCATGCATTACCTTCTATTAAGTCATGAATTGCAATTGTAACACATTTACACATAATTATTTGAACGTATTCTGTAGCTTTAGAAAGCTTGAACAACTAGACCATTGTCACCAAACACTACTACATGTAGTTTGCTCTTTTTGACACAGAAATGTAATGTTTACTCCTTTGTCTAATTTTAAGAAGGTTTGGCTCCATGTTCGGAAGTGAGGTTACCAGGGGCCCGTTTTACGAAAAGACGTACGACAAAAACGGTCGTAAGTCCAATTCCAAAATTCTCAATGTTTATTTATTTCTCCGTCTAATCCTGTCTTGTTACATCTCTTTGGAATTGTATTTTAAAGACGATTCAAAAGAGATGTCACAAGACAGGTATATACGGAGAAATCATATATCATACGTATTTTAATGTTTTGATTTACGACCGTTTTTGTCATACGACGTTCTTAAAACGGGTCTATTGTCCTCATAAGGTACTGATTGAATGACACATGTTTAACATCTAATTTGGTGCTGCTTACATAAGACAGAAAGATAATAAGTACGCTCTAATAGGCTATTTATTTCTAACATTCAGTATTCTATAAGCAATCGTTTATCTTAAAATATTTCGAAAGGGATTAACATGTTTACATGATAACATCCATATTCGATTTGTGCAAATGGTTTGAACTCAGATTAGATGTCGCGTATGGAAGTATTTGGAAATTATCAACATCATCTGCGTCTTTGTATAAAACTTGCAAATAACATTGGCGTCTCTTTGCTGAATTTCAGTCTGATTAGATATTAACCCTTTCAACCCTAAACATCTCTTGTGGGCATTTATTATCCCTTTGGACTCGTCTAGTACAAGACTTTTGAACCAGTCTATTTTTGAATTGTCGGTATGGCAACAAATTCCAATGAAAACATCAAACAGTGCCCTCTGATCAGGGTCTTCACTGTTTGAATATGTAATCAGTAATCACTACAGAGGGATGTAGGGTTTAAAGGATAAACTCTACAAATATAATGAGTTTTTGAGTCGAGTTGATCGAAAAGAGAGACTAACGAATATTTAGGGAAGTTACGAATACTTCTCGCCTATCATAAAGGTAAAAAATGCACTTTTTTATGAAACACCTGCTTGAAATTATATATTTCGTATGATTTTCTTACAAAACAAATGATCGTATGAAATTTTATCGAACGTTTCCAAGACCAGCCTTTCTGTATAATTCTAACTTAAAAAGTGTGCATTCATCAGTTTTAAAGCAGACAATAATTATTGTGACAGTGAAAAGGTTAAAGTTGACGATGATATTTGGCAAGAAAGTGTTAAAGAATTATTTAATTGTCCATTCCCCTTCGCCATTCTCTATGTGTTGATTATCAATAATCCATACAGGGCTTTAACAGTGACCCAGTGTCATGCTTACATATGGCATGAACCGGTTTCTATCTGTCAATAAAGGTGTCTATATACCAAACTGTTTGTTCAAGTGTGTACAGTAAAACCTCGCTATTACGACCACTAAAAGCAAAGCTAATTGATTTTATAATAGACAGGTGACAGCTCAAAGCAATGTGACAGTGATGTCACATTGCTTTAAGCGGTCATCTATGGTAAATACCCTAATAATTTACCACAATTAAGTGGTCGTAATAGAGAGGTTTTACTGTATATTATGAAATCGCATTTTGCAGATGTGATATATTGTGGGCTAACATAGCTATTCAAGATGCCGTCCAAGATGGCCGCAACAAACACGAAATATCTCAAACATATCAACTAATACAATGTTATCTTATGGTTTGACTAAACGTGACGTCAATGCACTTTGAACATTACAAACTAGTCACATTATGTACCATTTAAGCCATCTACTGCCATCAAAATATTCAAAATGCCGTCCAAACTGGCTGTCGTAAGCATATCGATATGCAGCACATACTAACTTTTCCAGTTTAAACAAAAGTCATGACAATGCACCTTGAACATTTCAATAGAGTCATAATAATCACTAAATGTATATAAGGAACTTTTAACTTTTACTGCCAACGGCGCCAAAATGCGCTTTGCAAGCAGTTTGGATCTTAATCAGACGCCGCGTTAAGCGACGTCTGATCAGGATTCAAACTGTATGACACTCGTGTCGACATTTCTTCAGTCAAAACAACCCTAAATCTGGCTTAAAAATATTGTAGACGACAATATGAATACAGATTATATTTTTGCGATAAGAGTATTAAATCAAACGATGAAACTTGGCTGGGAAATAATTAAACCTTTTAGTACAAACAAAACATTGAAAATGGCGTCAAAACAGTTTGGCCTGAGTAGTGAAAACGATCAAAGACAAGCTTATTCGCAGTAGAAAGCTTAAACAGTCTGAATACAAATGTTAAAAAAGTAAATAATATATCTCTTGTGTCATGTCCAAAGACCATTGTCAGTACTTTTAGTTAATTCACAAGAAGTATATTTGTGGCAGTCATTTTGGATGCCTTCTTGAATAGTTTTGTAAATTGAATAAACTGTCGTTATACTCAAAACGAAAAATACATGTATTTTTTATAATGCTTAAAGTCAGCTGTCCTCACCTTAAGCCAATCGATAAGAAAAAATCTTTCTGGTTGTGACGGTCATCTTGAATGCCATCTCTTGGATAATAAAATGGTAGTGTAAGGATAAAACGGTCTTTATAATACACATTAAGTGAAAAAGAATTGCCATCTGTTTAGTCAAACTATTAGAAAAGTATTGTGTATACTCATAATTGTTATATGATTGGACGACATTTGAAACTTTCTGCTCGTAGTATACGGTTTTAACGGTTTGTACAAACATTTAGTGAATATTATGACTTTATGTAAGATTTAAAGTGGAGAGTCATCACATGTTTACCAAAACTATAAGAAATGAAAATTTTAATAGTATGTATATGATATTATCATGTTTGTGGCGTTCATCTTGGACGCCATTTTGAATATTTTGTTGGCAGTAGAATGGATAAACAGTCTTTAGTGAATAATATGACTATTTTGTAAATCTCAAACTGAACCATAAGTCAAAGATTGTAGTAGGGTGTGGTGCGAAGTTGTGATGAAACTAACCGGTAGCTAAAACCTAGCTGAGTGAATGCCTGTCAGAGATGTCTACCTTATCTAAGATATTTTTATCTTGTTTGAATCAGTAGCCTGTCTTTAACTAAGCAAATAAGCACAACACGATAAAATATAATCACGAATGTTTATTGTATAACAGTTTACCTGAGTAAGGGATGATTAAATTGTTTGTTCAATGTCTAGGCGACTGCGCTCGCATAGACAAATCAGATCGGGAAAACATTCATTTTGTTAAATGATATGTTGCAATGACGTTCGTAATTTTGTGTCAGATTTGTACACTATATTTATTCCCTATAAGCGCGTTTGTACTTTTACACTAACTCTTAAGTAGTCTCAATAGTCTTTGCAACTTTAATTAAAAGGAATACAAAGTAAATGGTCATATTTTCCATGTATTGTATAGCGCATGCTTTAAATTTCGTTAAAACGTCTTCTCATTGTATAATTCAAAGTGTCTATGCAAACAAAATTAATTAGTACCCAGCTAAATATGGTGCATTTCAACATCGTAGAATGATTACCACAATACGAGTGTTTTCGTTCTGCTATTTTAACAGGATGATAGTTAGACAGAACGTTCCTGTACGAGTTTTCTGCTTGTTCGTCATGTTAGTTTAAGAAACATGTGTTCTTTAAGTGATAAAGGATTCTGAATTCAATTGAGAGTAAGACCTAATCGCGATCAAGATATATAAGAAGTCAAAGGTTTGCAATGACAAAACGCTATACAGTTGTACGCGAAAAGACATAATAGCTATGTAAAGAGAGTATGGTTATCAGACTATTTATAAAAGGTTCACGATATTGACTAAATACAGTGGGGAATCTGTTATTCTTTCCCAATAAACGCGTTTACGCTAAAACTATTATTTGCAGTGCAACCAGTTTGGAGCCAGATCAGACGCCGAGTAACCCGGCGTCTGATCAGGCTCCACACTGTTTGCCACCAAGATAAAGATGAATTATCAGAATTGTCCAAAAGTTGTACTTTTCTACGTTTTAGTGCTTTGCGTTTGCGTACGTTTGCGTTTAAACGGGAAAGAATAACAGATTCTCCACTGAACGACAACCACAATAGAATTCTTTTGACACACAGTGCTTGCGCAGTTTTCTTTAATTTGTAATAACAAATTCCTTAATTTTTAATTATCAGGGTGCATTATTACTAACAGACGTTAAAGTTTTCCCATACTAAATGGGTCAACAGAAAATTATATATGCATTTGCCTTCATTTGTATTGACGTCACAATTTGTAAATTTAAGACACCATTCATTGGAAAATGGCAACATCAACATATATGTCATTTACAAACAGTTGTCATATGTGTTTCAATATATTCCCCGCAGTTATAGACACAGTGCAGTGGAGACGATGTTGCATAATAATCGCGTTTGTGCTTAAGCATTTTTAAATAAGGTTATTCAGATAACCCTTCATCTTATCTAGCTCTAAACTGTTTGCCACTCAGATGAAAAAAACGTTTTTCAGAAGTTAAACGCTATTGAATAACACTTGCGTTCAGCATCGTTAAATTTAAAATTTGTAACGTCAATTCTACTGTATCGTTTATATTGCAAGGTATAAAAAGATGTTGTCCAAAGTATTACATACTGCAATATTAAGGATTTACACCATCGTGTTTTAGCACGATTGCTCTTTAGTCTATTGCAAAAAGTATAAAGTCAGACCTGTCGTCGAGTAAAACTGATTAAATCACAAACTGTTTGTCATTCCGATTCAAATCACTTTAAAATGATGTCGAGGAATTGTCAAATACTATAGTTAGATCTATTTATATAATAACAATGGTGTGGCGTAAAACTAAAGTCCATTACAATCAGATAGACCAAATGCTGACTTACTAGGCGTTTGAACAGGCTACAAACTGATAGCCGACAAGATTAATGTTGCAAACCGTTTTCGATGATCTGTCAGTTTTGCATCTTTGTATTAAGTTTCGTTTCAAAGAACATATATTGACGTATTATCCTTAGTGTCAATATCTTTATGTGGTATCCTATTTTGTTGTTATGTGAACCTTTTTGGCCCAGAATTGGAATAAAATAGAAAACGGTAAAATAAAGTCTACTACAGTACTTCCTCTCTACAACAACACCCAACGGGAGACTAAGATTGTGTGTGTTGTTATGAGAGAGTTATCATAGGGAGGGACACTTCAAACTTGGCTGATAGGCTGTTTGTCATTCTTCATTATATGTCCTCTGTCTAAATGTCTAGTCATTTGTAACTTTAAGAAAAACAACAGGCGACAATCTTATGCAGACGTTATTACAGTCCTGAAATGGTTGGTCTTGTTCGGGTTACAGCGCCAAGCGTTGTTGTAAGGAGGGACTCGTTGTTCGGATAGCCGTTGTTGGGTGGGAGTAAAATACACTGTAGCATGTTCTCTGACAATCACATTTCACCAAATTCCTAAGTGCATCTTGCAAAGGTGTAAAAATTGCGTCGCTTAACGTATACTGAGCGATTCCATTGCAAGAGGAATGCAACGACATGAGATCAACGCTAGGTTCAAAGCAACAGCAGACATAAACACCAACTAAAGTTTGATTTGCTCATTTATTTGACATGTGCGCACTTAAATTGAATCAAAATGACGTGCATTTAACTACATGGGACAAGACGGTATTTTTTCCTTCTAAACGCAAACGAAACGCAAACGCAAATATAAAAATATGTTAAAAATGACAACATTTTGAAATGTCTAACTATCGTTTTTCAGCGGAGCTGTCTGGTTTCTATTTAGCCACACTTTCTATTTGGCCACACATTTCAACCAATTATATTTGATCAGAAATTTAGAATTAAGAGCACCTGTTGAAACTGAATTGTCTGATTGGTAGTATCCCAGATAAGGGAATTATTTCAAAACTTAAAATCTTTATTGTGCATTAAACCCTATGGTGTCACTACTCATGTGAATCCTCTCTTTGAGGCGATAAAAATGGGTGGTAATACCATAGTGTTTGGTGCTGAAATGAGTGAGAAAATGTTAGATTTGTTCAGTTTACTCCCCTCTTATCTGTCGCCCTGAAACTCTATGCATAACAGTTTTACCAGTGTGTGTACTACTGAGCTGATGACATCATGCTTCTATTTTAAGATATGATAGCATATGTCTTTTTTATAAAATCTATATATAGACAGTGGTAGCTAGGTGGTTTGTTTAATAATGGTTTACTTCCAATTTATTTTAATTGTTAACTATTTGTACAAATTTACCATACATTGATAGCAATATAATAAATTGCCTCAAGTGAGTTAAACACTATTGTGTTGTTTCATCAGTTATGTACAAGAGTGAGGTGTTATAGAACTTGTACAGCAGAGTGCTGTTCTGTTATGATGGACATGCACAGTTTATTTAGTTATAGTTTGTTTCAAGAAACTCCCCATGAATGAGGTTTGATATATAGAACAATAGTTTAATCTGAGGATCTCCTACCAGTTGCTAGGATATGGGTTATTTTCTGTACATTTATAGTTTTTTAGTCAGGGTAATTTATATGCTATATCCTTGAATGTGTGTTTTTTGCTTTTTAATCCAAGATATTACAATTCTTTGAAAAAACCCAATTTCATACAATTTTGCACACCCATCTACAGCATGAATTCCACCACCCATTCCGCTGAATATCTTTTTTAAAGATATTTCTTGTTAATATAAGGGACAAACAGTTTAGAGCCTGATCAGACGCCGGGTTACCCGGCGTCTGATCTGGCCCCGTACTATTTGCACTCGAAATAATAGTTTTAGTGTAAACGCTTTATTTGGACAGAGTAGTGTTTGCTCCACTGTAACGATGACATTAGAATAATACAAGCATTTCTTCCTAATAAAGCAGGGCTCCAGATAAGGGGAGTATTTCAAAAGTTAAAACCTTTATTTCTGCTTTAAACCATATGGTGTCACTACTCATTAGAATCGTCTCAAAGAGACAGTTCTAATGAGTAGTAACACCATAGGATTTGGTGCTGTATGAGTAAGAAAATGTTGGATTTGTTCAGAATACTCCCTCTTATCTGGAGCTCTGATAAAGGCGCCTGTAATAGAATAAAGTTGTTCCTTACAATCAACTAATATAGGGTGTATTGTCGTCAGATCGGTCACTGTTATTGTTGTTGTTGAAATAGGGTTTAAAGTCGCTTTACCAGTATTTCAGTCATATCGCGGCTCCAGGAGACACATTGCCAGATCAACACATCTTTTACATCGATCTAAATATATGAGGTATTGATAAAGCCATTCGAAGCTTTACTAGAATACCGCAGTTACAAATATTCTAGATTTTAACCTTTTCAGTACTAGACCGACGTACAATAACATCATTTTTGATGGACGTATCCACCAATCGGATCACTGAAATAATAACACCGTATGGCAGCCTTCTGTACAGTACCATGCCATGCTATGGCAGTGGTTCCCATTTTTTTCTGACAGTCGACCCTGCGGACATACCCAATAACCACATTTTGTGTGATCAGAACAGTATATTACTCTCATTTGAAAATATATTCATCAATATTTTTCTTAATGTCGTTGTGTGTAGGTTTATCATTACGACCATGTTGTACAAGCGCGCTTTAATGGCGCGTAGAATGCTGCATGATAATGAACCTGATGACCCGGGTTTGATCCCGGGTCTAAGCGTGTTTCTTTATGAGAACACCCGGTTACATTAGCCTTGTCACTTTCTTATTTTTGTCTTCTCGTTTAGTTGCATGTACGTTTAAACGGAGAATAAAACATCCTGATTGAGATACATGTTTACATTCAGTGGAAAAGACGTTATTCTTTCCCGTTTAACCACAAACGAAACCCAAACGCATTGCAGTAAAATGTAGAAAAGGGACAACATTTGACAATTCTGACTATGTTTTTTTATATGAGTATCAAACAGTTTGCAGCCTGATCAGACGCCAGATTACCCGGCGTTTGATATGGCTGCAAAATGTTTGCAACTGAAACAAATGTGTCAGCGTAAATGCGTTTATATGGAACGAATAACATTTCCACTGTACAAATGGCCGGGAAAGGGGACATATTGGTATAGAACACAGACAGGCGTTTAAAAGTCCGAACAAGCAGATAGAAAGACACAAAGATAAATCAGTACAAAGTACCATTATGAAATTAATATTTCAATGGTAAGTGTCAAAGACCTTGGATCCAGATCAGAGGCTGCATTACGCGGTGTCTGATTTGAATAAAAATGTTTGCAAAAACATTGTAAATATACCAGTCAAGTAGCAATTGGCAGGCAAATGGTTCATACGTTCAACTATACCGACGAGCATACTCGTTATTAACAAACAGTGTACATAGGAAGAGTATAATTGTCCTATGCAAACCTTGTAGATCATAATAGAGTACTCCTAACTAGAGTCTGCACTGTTTGTAAACTTGTAATATCTTATTAAACCCATTTCTACATAGTCAACAACGGATTACACGTAAATGGGAATTGGAAATGTCAATTAAATGTTCAGGCTGGATGAGTTCACAGATGGATACAACCGCATTCCATTTACATGCATTTACCGCTGTAGTGTTACAGTGGAGAAAACGTTATTCTTTCCCGTTTAAACGCAAACGAAACGCAAACGCATTGCAAATAAATGAAGAAAATGACAACTGTTTGACAATTCTAGTTGTTGGTTTTAACCTGGACGGCAAACAATTTGGAGCCTGATCAGACATTGGGTTACCCGGCGTCTGAACTGGCTCCAAACTGTTTGCATACGAAATAACAGATTTAGTGTAAACGCGTTTATTGGGATTGAATAACGTTTTCTCCACTGTACATCTATTGATGTCCCCATGTTTAACCGAAAGTGCATGTATGAATATTTGATTGTACGTCTGATTATAAGAGGTAATCTATCAATTAATACTGCGATTGTGCAATTAAACAAGTGGCGTATGCATTCGTGGATGACTGACACATTGTTGGATCTAGCCATTGCATCAACTATTAAAATTAATATTGATTAAAATGTTCTGAATATCAATGCTTACATAATTATGTTTGTTTATTGTGTTTATACGTCTAGATTTGTCTTTAGAATAGAAATATTGACATAGTACACTGAGAGGAATATTTAAAGCATTTGCATCCAGCTTCCCACATAGCCTTTGTCATTGTAAGACCTTCATACCATGCATGTCACCATGCGCTACCATGTTATTAACCCATTTATACCCAATGGATTCTTCCATGTTTATACATAGGGTTACATGTATTCCATTTTTATCAAAGGGATGCATGGTCAAAATTTTCTTTTTCATTTTGTTTTATATTGAAATTCCTATCAGCAAACAGTGTAGACTGTTCAGACGCCGCATAATATATTGTATGTGCTGTGTACATGTCTACTATATGTATATGCATCCACTCACTTTATACATGTGTAATTGTATCCATACCATATCATTGAGTAAAATGTTCAAATGGGCGTTTTAGTAATGACTTGGCAATGTAACCTGTGAATTTTTGACGTTTAAGTATTGTTTTAAATATACCAATATGAACTGTTTTTTAGAAATCATATATAGAAACACCGGGTTTATTGTTCATAATATGTTTGACGTTTCATATATTATAGATCTATAAAATGTGTTTGCCTCCTTCCTTAATAGACCACTGCTACAATACAGTAGAATCCCTCTATTACGACCACTAAATAGAAGGCTAATTGTCCGTATAAAGGACAGGTGGCTGCTTAAAGTAACGTGAAAGTGAAACAGAAAGCTCCTGTAGGAGCTTCCTGTTTCACTTTCACATTGCTTTTAGCAGTCACCTGTCTTAAACGATGACTATATGACACAACTTAGTGGTCGTAAAAGAGAGGTTATATTGTACGTTGCGGTGAACGTCATATTCCTTGAAACTAAGCTACTAAATTTTCAGGACGATAAAAACAATTCTTACGTCATTCGACTGTTACTAAAATATTAGTATTATCACAAGTTGTAAATACGTGTATACATGAAGTATATACAAAAACTGTCGTTTCCCAGACATTATACGGTTATTACATGTTGCACAGTGGCTCACGTGGCTTATTGTTTACATGTATATCATGAATATCTTTTGTCGCTGGTTCTGCCTGCAAAAAGCAGGACTTATACACATTATTTGAATAAATTGATAAACTGAAACGGTCTGTCGATGGCGACTTATCTAGTTCCAAGTTATTTTGTTATTCGTGTTATTAATTATTCAATGAAAAATGCACAAATTTTAATTGGACAACGTTTACGAACGACCTTTGTAAATCCGACGATAATTATGACGTCTGGTTTTATTTATCAAATTCGGAAAATTTAAGAAAGGAACCATTAGATATAGTTATATTCAACTTTGTTTTTCCTTGAGTC
Organism: Gari tellinella; assembly: GCA_922989275.2. Lineage (NCBI taxonomy): Eukaryota > Metazoa > Mollusca > Bivalvia > Cardiida > Psammobiidae > Gari > Gari tellinella. The sequence goes on from OV277871.1 coordinate 31,492,154, forward strand.
ACGTCTTGTCGGACTTCAAATGGTTTACAATGGATATACAGTAAAACCTCGCTATTACGACCACTAAAATGAAGGCTAATTGATTGTATAATACAGAGGTGGCAGCTTAAAGCAAGGTGACAGCTTTCTGTTTCACTGCCATCTTGCTTTAATCGGTCACCTATCGTAAACACCCTAATAATTAACATACTTTAGTGGTCGTAATAGAGAGGTTTTACTGTACATGTACTTACATTCAACATTGACCTTCGTCGCCTATTTCTTATTCTAAAAACAAGCAAATTGTTAATGAGCAAACTATGACTTTATGTCAATTTTGCTTTACTTTCGACATACCTTAAGCTGCTATCTGCTAGTATAAAAGAAACATAGGCATATGCAAAACAGACATTGAACCTGCCTAAATGGATTGCATCCCGGCATTTGAACATAGGATGTAAAACTGGACAGAGTTGTATAATGCATCCTTAAAGTCAAAGGGAGTGTATACACTGGTGTTTTTATTGCAAGAGGACGACTCGAGAGTCCCTCAGCGGTAAATCCATCAATGTGCTTTTTTATCAGTTTTGGCTCATGCAACTGTACATGCTAGTATAATAAGCCTTGGAGCCCAATTTGTTGTATTTTTCCCAAACGAAGCACTTACTGTACTGAGAGTTTACAGAAAGAGGGGCTCAAATGTATCCGTTTATACAATTAACAGCATTATCCAGAGTTGTCGCGAGCTTTCTCGCAAAGAAATAGAAATACATGCAGTAGACGAATGTGATTACGTGACCACAGAATTGTCGTTGGCTATGTGTCGTTTATAAACTGATTACGAATAACTTCGTTTAAGGAAGTTTGCACATATCAGCAAATAGTCAGGTAATGATTCTGGTATTATCATGGTAGTCACATTTGCGTCTATACGCCCCGGAATATAGCTAAGTACATTGCACTGTGTCCTTGTCTAATCTATCAAGTATGTATGCAAATTGTCGCGAAATGCTATTTGAAGTGATTTGCAGAAATGGTTGAAAGTAGATCAAGGCTCTCGGTAGATCACATTCAAACACTACGTGTTACATTTCGTCAGTTACCATCAAACCCCATTCTGGGCATTAAACTGAGGCTCCAAACGGTGTGCACAATAGTTTGGCCATTAAGCGCATATCAAAGAGTCTATCTTTTCAAAGGACGTTTTCCAAATCATCGACAATGCTAGATCAGCATGAACGCTGAAAAAACGTTGGAATTCTGGGGCCTGTTTCATAAAATGTTGTCGTAAGTTAAAACTTTAAAATACATTTAATTTCTGATTTCTCTATATAATCCTGTATTGTGACATCTCTTTGGAATCGTCTTTTCAAGACGATTCCAAAACGATGTCACAATACAGGATTAGATGGAGACATAAATAATAATTGAGACTTACGACAACATTTGTCGTACGAAGTTTATGAAACGGGTCCCAGCATTTCAAGATAGCCTTTAACGCCACTTGCCCCCTCGAATTCCCACACATACCTTTTACAAATCCCATCTGTTTTTACTCGGGAAATTGCCACGTTCTACAAACTGATCAAGGTACTCGTTTAGGTTGAGATACATGTATCTTTGATGAAACCTCTACTTCTAGTAGTGGAAGCGTATTTGAACTGATAATTCTGTGAGAAAACACACGAAAGGAAAATGTCGGTTGAGGCTAGTCTACATAAATAGCCCACAAAGACAGTTTCTGCAAATCAATATGCGCTTTATAGACGAAATAACCAAGAAGCCCCTTCACCATGTCTAAGCGCGTTAGTTTATGTAAGCCCTGTATCCGCTTGAGACAAAAGTGGTGTGTTGTCTCATGATGTCTCACGGCGCTGTTAGAAATTTCGGACCATAGTTCACTATAGGAATAAACAACATATTTTTGACGTTCATGACGGTATGACTACATTAGCTTCGCAGGGGGTAAATTGCGTAAACGCCCGAACAGTATCCAGATCAGACGCTACAGTACAGTGGCGAATCTGTTATTCTTTCCCGTTTAAACGCAAACGTACGCAAACGCAAAGCACTAAAATGTAGAAAAGTACAACTTTTGGACAATTCTGATAATTCATGTTTATCTTGGTGGCAAATAGTTTGGAGCCTGATCAGACGCCGGGTTACCCGGCGTCTGATCTGGCTCCAAACTGTTTGCACTGAAAATAATAGTTTTAGCGTAAACGCGTTTATTGGGACACGGTCTCTAAGCAAGCTCTAAATTGTTAAAAAAAACTCTGATCTAAATGAATAGTGGCAAGACATTTTCAACGCTGTAATGCTATCCTTTATATTGCATTGTATTTGTGATGCTCCGTTTCGTTTAAAGAAAATAGAATGACGCCTGCTCCACAGAACATAATTTGACTGCTTTATGCAGGGCACGAGTCCTTAAGGATATATCTACATAACATTTGCTTTGCATTAAGTGATGGTGTGATAAACCCAGATAATATTGTTGTTGAAGTCAATATTTGTAATGTGCCCGATGAAAGAAATGAACTGATATTTTCGGCGTTTAAGTGAAATGAACGAACAAAAAAGCGATAGTAATTCGTGGTAAATTTGCCGATCGTTTTCTAGCCACTATTTCAATTAAACGCCGAAACATGTAGTTAATTTTTATCATATTTGCTGTAATTTCTAATATTAAATGAACATTTTATTAGTATGCATGTATGTTTAATCCATACATGTATAAGAAGTTACTAATACGAAAAATGTGCATTCTTAAAGGAACAGTCATAACCGCATAACTGAAGCTGTGTTTCGCGGAGAAATACTCCATAAGCTCTGCCTCCTCTGCGAAATATATCCACAAGCCTCGCCTCAAGGGAAATTGCGTCTATACGAAATAAACGTCATTTTGTCATTGGAATTGGATAGGGCGAATGTAAATATACAGTGGAATAGAATTAATCATTTCCAAAATAAAGGTGTTTATGCTTAAAACAATGATGCCCATTATAAACAGTTTGGGGGCACGATCAGACGCCGATACTGTAACCCGGGGTCTGATAAGCCTCAAACTCTTTGCCACTCAGATCAAAATATATGTTTCGAACATAACACCAATGTTCTTTTCTTACTTTTATTTGCCGTGCAGTTGCGATCTATGTTTTGTTATCAGAAAGAATAGCCATTGTACAGTGGAGAAAACGTTATGCTTGCCCGTTTAAACGCAAAATAAACGCAAACGCAATTGACTAAATCTAAACCGTAAAAGATGACACCTTGTTGGCAATTCTGACTATTTATTTTAGTCTGAGTGGCAGATCAGACACCGGCTTATCTTCCGTCTGATCTGGCTCCAAACTGTTTTCAATAAAAATATTGGTAAAGAATAACGTCTACTCCTCTGTGTGATGATGAAAGGGTAAAATATTGGAACACTGAGCAATCAATTATCTACTGGTTTATCTGCAAGATAAGAAGTAAAACATTAACCCGTTCACCTCCAAATTAATCATGCGTATTTCCCCCTTCTTCGCCATATAGTCGTCTGCTTCCAAATTAGTATCTGCAATATCAATTCAAAGTTATGAGTTCTGACTGGCGAAATTTCGATACGAGTGTCAGTAAGTGTGATCCTGATCTAAACAAGGCCTCTGAACAAGATCCAAACTGGTTCCGAATGACCGTTGGATTACATGTAGTAGTTAGACAGTAAAGGGGTTACTGTGGAAAATATTGTTATTTTTTCAATATTATAAACGCGTTTACGCTAACACTATTATTTCCATTGCAAACAATTTGGAGCCAGATCAAAGGCCGGGTAACCCGGCATCTGATCAGGCTTCAAACTGTTAGCAAGACAGATTAAAATAAATCATCAGACATTTTCTAAAAATGTCATGTTCTACATTTGCAATGCATTGCGTTTACGTTTCGTTTGTGCCTCATTTGCGATTAAACAGGAAAGAATAACGTCCTCTATTCTGTAACAATAAACGTGTTGAATTCAAAGTTAGTGATACAGTGGGCAAATGTAAACAAAGAGATACAACAAAACAAGAACCCGAACACACATATTGTTTGGTTTTATTGACCTGTCAAAAATTGAATATTCATACGTCACTGAAAGGATATATATAGCTTCGGTATAAAAGTCGATACTTTTCGTTTTGATTTACGGAAAGAAATATAAGGATACTGTGCATTTTGTGTCGAATTTAAATCAATAATCGAGTTAGAGTAATTGGTAGCGTGTAAGGACACTTGTAAAAGGATAAGAGGTTGTGGGTTCGATCCCCGTTAGGTTCATTCCTTTTTTTATTACAATATTTTTTGTCTCATTATTTTTCAAACGCATATTTTACTTAAATTGTTCAACATAGATATCTCTATAATGCAAAATGTGTCATAGATAACCTAAACGTTACGCTTTGTAAACTTAGTATAGTCCATGTATGACAAGCTCTGCAAAACGGCAAACAGTGTATGTATACATGATCAGATGGCTCCTTAAGGAACCATCTGATCTTGGTATTCACTGTTTGCATGGGATAAGTGTATAGGTAAACTCTTTGTAAATGAAGAGTTTACTCGTCGCTAGGGTTCAATATCTTTAATTTAAGTTATATGGGATCAGATCCAAAATGACTTTCAATTAAATCTGCCTCTCCTTCTTGCAGACTCTTATACATCAAAAATAAAAAAAATCGTCCGCCGCTTGGAATCGAACTCACGGCCATACTCAGTGAAATACTACTCTACTGTCTCGACCATAATGACATATAGGTTTCAATATCTTATTCTAAATATAAACCCATCTTTCAATCCAGATTTATCCGTAAAACATAGCGGAAACAGTCGATATCAACCGAAGCTATATTTAGCGTGTTCAACCAGCGTATAATTATTTAAATTTCGACAGGTTAATAAAACACAACAATATAGCGCAAATGGATTAGAAAATTGTCAATGTCAACTCTACAAGGGTCAATGACACAACCCGTTATATAAGATCGTTCGATAAGTTGTCATTAGATCTATGTTAAATAATTTTACAGTTACATGCTTACAAGCGCGGCTCATTTAAGTTTGTAATCAGTTTGGAACCAAATCGGATGCCAAATACTTTGAAACACATCATTTCAAATTGCTTAATGCAATATATATTTTAATGCAACGTATCTTACATAACGATTTTAAATAATACAACATTTTACAGTCAAGAAGACGTTATTCCATACCGATAAACGCGTTTTCGCTTAGACTATTATTCAATTGCAAACAGTTTGGTGCCATACAAAAAGCCGGGTTACCCGGCGTCTGATCAGGCTCCAAGTTGTTAACCACTCAAATTAAAATAAAAAGTTGTGTTTTTCTACATTATAGTGCATTGCGTTTAAGTTTCGTTTGTGTTTAAACGGAAGGAATACAGTGGAGAAAATGTTATTCTTTCCCAATAAATGCATTTACGCTAAAACTATTATTTCCATTGCAAACAGTTTGTAGCCAGATCAGACGCCGGGTAACCCGGCGTCTTATCAGGCTTCAAACTGTTTGCCACCAAGATAAACATGAATTATCAAAATTGTTCAAAAGTTTGCGTACGTTTGCGTTTAAACGGGAAAGAATAGCGTTTTCTCCACTGTACAATGAACGTCTTCTCCACTGTATGTAACCCAATCGGGATAACTCACTGATCCCTGAAATTACTATTTGGCTCACCTGGCAGTTTTTGTCAGAAGAATTAGGCATTCATGCAAAAGGGTATTGTGCAATATGGACCTCTTTGGTTTTATTATTGGACCTCTTCCGCCCAGTAGTGTTAAAGTTACTTCAATTCACATTACTTTAGAGTTATTAGCAAATCAATTTAATAATGAAAATGAAACGTTTTTTAAAATACTACATGTATATATTTTTAAATTAGCGTCAAACAGTTTTGAGTCTTGTGAGACGCCTTGTTACCCGGAATCTTATATAGCTCTAACCTGTGTACAATGGAAAATAATAGTTTAAGCGTAAACGCGTTTAATGGGAAAGAATAACGTCTCTATACTGTTCTACTCAGTCAATGTGCATCGAAGAGTATTGGCTAAGATAAAGTGGTAAGTTTCTACATTTTGCTCATCTCGCACAAAGTGCAAAGGTGAGCTATTTTGATCGTCATGTGTCCGTCGTCGTCGTTTGTCGTCCGTCCGTTCGTCGTCTATCATTTCTTTAAACGAGATCCCCTCCTAAACTTCTGCATGACGTTTTACTAAACTGTGTGAGAAATATTCTTATAAAGTCCTGTCTTAGAGTTGTTCAAAAAATTCCGGTCTGTTGCAGATCTAGGTTACAGGAGCTAAAATAGAACGTTTCAATAAAAACAAAGCAGTTCTTATATGAATCCACAGTAACCTGCGCTTAGATATTGACACAAAGCATCATCTATAGCTCCTCTATCAAGACTATTCAATGTATGCCCCTGAGGTAACCCATGGCCGCGCCCCGGTGGTCACAAATTTAAAAAGAGTTATATACTGGTATCTTGAAACGTATTCTTCTCTAACACTAATATGGCCAGAGCAATGACATGTTTTGCATGATAACTCTTCTAGAGGTACTTTACCATTAATGTTTAAATTGATTTGGTCCGTTGCATACATGTATCTAGGTCACAGGAGCTAAAAATATATTTTCTTTAATAAAATATGAAGAAATCTTATGTATGAAACCACATATCACTGCACTTGTATATTTGGCACAACGCGTCGGCTATAGGTATTCCATCAAGATTGTTCAAAGAACGTCCCTGGGGTCAAATATGACCACCCGGGGTCACAACTTTACATACGTTTGTATAGTGAAATCTTAAAACATCTATTTTGCATGGTGACACATCTAGGGTATACTTTACCAAAATTGATCAAACCCGGCATCTTACATGTATATAGCTCTAAAATGTTTACATTGGAAAATAATAGTTTAAGCCTCGAAAAAAGTTCATCAGAATAGTAATGCACTCAATTTATGAAGTTCTTGTGACTCATCCAAATTGTTTTTACCTTTGTGACAATTTCGGTTCTCCATTGGAGCACCTTCATCAGACTGTGACATCCGCGGGAACGTGACGTGAACGTGAGAAAGCTAAGAGAATCACTACACATAGCGGGGGAGCCACAGGTGATGAACAGGGACGAGAGGGCTACATGTACCAGATCAGCCCTATTTACAGGCCTTTGTTTACTACTGGGAACCAGTCCAGTAGTAAACCCGCCCTGTGACGTCACGTTCCCGCGGATGTCACAGTCTGATGAAGGTGCTCCAATGGAGAACCGAAACTGTCACAAAGGTAAAAACAATTTGGATAAGTCACAAGAACTTCATAAATTGAATAGTTTAAGCGTAAACGCGTTTAATGGGAAAGAATAACGTCTTCTGTACTGTTCTGCTCAGTCAATGTGCATCGAGGAGTATTGGCTAAGATAAAGTGGTAAGTTTCTACATTTAGCTCATCTGGCACAAAGTGCAAAGGTGGGCTATTTTGATCGTCATGTGTCCGTCATCGTCCGTTTTTGTCGTCCGTCCGTCCATTCGTCGTCTATCATTTCTTTAAACGAGATCTCCTCCTAATCTACTGGATGAATTTTTACCAAACTTGGTAAGAAATATTGTTATATAGTCCTGTTTTAGAGATTTAAAAAAAGTTCCTGTCCGTTGCAATTCTAGGAGCTAAAATAGAACGTTTCAATAAAAACAAAGCAGTTCTTATATGAATCCACAGTAACCTGCGCTTAGATATTGACACAAAGCATCATCTATAGCTCCTCTATCAAGACTATTCAATGTATGCCCCTGAGGTAACCCATGGCCGCGCCCCGGTGGTCACAAATTTCCAAAGAGTTATATACTGGTATCTTGAAACGTATTCTTCTCTAACACTAATATGGCCAGAGCAATGACATGTTTTGCATGATAACTCTTCTAGAGGTACTTTACCATTAATGTTTAAATGGATGTGGTCCGTTGCATACATGTATCTAGGTCACAGAAGCTAAAATATATTTTCTTTAATAAAATATGAAGAAATCTTATGTATGAAGCCACATATCACTGCACTTGTATATTTGGCACAACGCGTCGGCTACAGGTATTCTATCAAGATTGTTCAAAGTACGTCCCTGGGGTCAAATATGACCACACGTGGTCACAAATTAGGTCTATATAATGAAATCTTAAAACTTCTTCTAATTTGCATGGTGACACTTCTAGTTACACTTTACCAAAATTGTTTAAATGGTTCCGGTATGTTGCATATCTAGGCCACATGAACTTAAAATGGTGAAACATCTTTTTCTCTGAAAATGATATGGACGGAGCTTTAATACTTGGCAAGATGCAACTTCTTGAGGTACTTTGCCAATATTGTTCAAGTGGTTCGGTCCGTTGCATACAATGTACATGTATCTAGGTCACGGGAGTAAAAAAAAATATTTTTCAATAAAAACTTTATCTTCTTGTCTGAAACCTCAGTACCCTGAGCTTAGATATTTAGCTCACAACATCATTTATAGGTCCTCTATCAAGATAATGAAAATAATGGTCTTGAGGTAAAATGGGAAATGACCCCGCTAAGGGGTAACATGTTTACACAGAGTTATATAGTGACAACTTCAAACATGTTTTCTCTGAACTAATTTTACCAGAGTTTTGATTGTTGGCATGGTGTAATTTCTAGAGGTACTTTTACCAATATTATTCAAATGGTTTTGGTCCGTTGCATATCTAGGCTGCAGGGGTTCAAATAGTTTTTTTCCAACGAAAACTGTAAAAAGCAGCTGGTCTGAAACAACTATAGATTGATTTTAAAAATTAAATAACACAAATGTGTCAAGGGTGATAATATACCAAATTTCTTCCTAACCTAAAAAGAAAACATGACTGTCAGTGGTTGGGGAACTTTCGTAAATGGTTTCATTAAAAGTTGAGATTGTTTAAATTATTCCACCTGGAAATTGGCATGCCCCAGGGGTCACACACTTTACGCAGGAATGTACTAGTAAAAACTTCAAAGATTTAATTTCTTCTCCAATATTGAAAGTACAATGTATTTGTAATGTTCGGTTTGTAGCATCATCTGGTGGACATTTACCAAGATTTATTAAGTTTTGCCCCTTGCGTGAAATTGGCCCACTCCGTGGGTCTTGAAATATTTTACTAAAATGTTTTCTTAAATGTTCTCTGTCAATATTGTTCAAATTTGCATTAGGAATATACTCAGCCATTGTCATAATCATTATTGTCGTAATTTCTCTGCTTTCCAAGATATTTTACATTTACATCAATGGTTCAAGGAAAGCGTTTAGTGCTTTATACGTCTCTTGTAATCAAAGTCGTTTTGTGTTCCTTTAAATTGGAAAAAATAACGACCTCTCCACCTTATATATGAAAAGTATTTGAGACAATAATTGTACAGCAGATAACAATTTAACCGCATTAGAATAAGCTAACCGAGTCATCCTTAAAGTTTCAAATGGACCCTGCCATGGCAGTTTCTTATTCATTCTAGGACATTTCTCACTACAGGTATATGTATTTACTACATGTATTGAGGTTGATTTTACATTCATCGTGTAGAAAGCTATAGTGTTCAAACGTTGACCTTATAGCCTAGCTTCCTAAACTTGTTACCACTATGACCCCATCTACGTTACACAATTGTAACGCTACGATTGAATGTGTTAAATAATATTTTATTGAAGACATTGAAATGGATTGAACAGCCGGTAGTGCATAATATGTTACCCCTCTTCTTTTGGTTTAGTAATGCGTACAATGTAGTTATTTAGAAGCGTAAATGCCTACCCCTATATCAAAATCTTAGTTTGTGTTGTAGCTGCTGCTAAGGTTTATAGTCCCACATAAAAAGTACAGAATAGAAAAGATTTATATAAATAATCTATCTTCAGCGGAGGATACGTTATTTTCCTCCGATAAATCGCAAACAAAACGCAAACGGAATTCAATAACGGTATTGTTTCTTCTAAGATTTACGATAAACGAGATGATTTTGATTTTAGTATTGTAAACTATCCTCATCTAGATGGCGATGTTCCCCGTTCTACAAGTTACGGGGTTTATATTTCACAACTTATTCGTTTTGCTAGGTCTTGTACCTCTGTTGAGGACTTCCACATTCGTAATAAAACTATTACTGAAAAGCTTCTTAAACAGAGGTACAGATTTCATAAACTTCGTAAAACATTTTCTAAATTCTTTTATAGAAATCTTCCTCTCATTAACAAGTATAAATGTAACTTAAAGTCTTTTCTGCGGCAAGGTATTTCACATCCGGAGTTTTATGGTGATGTGATTTACAGACTTCGTAAGATTCTTGGACATATGCATTTTCAAAACCTATTTGTGAAACGGATTAGATTTTTCCTCAAAAAAGATTATGATCCAACTATATTGCTGCGCACTTCACGTTTGGTTATCGATCAATCTACAATTGATAACTATGCTTTCCTCTTTGGTTGTGCGACGACAGACAGGGCTTAGCACTACATGATGATGTATCTCTAAAGCCGTCCTTAACCGGGAGAGTTATGTCGGATTTTCGTGCTTTGGTTTTTCTCTCCCTCTCTGGCGTACCCTAAACCCTCCCATGTCTTACAGTTACTCGTGACTACAGACTATTCGCTTGAGTACAATTTGACCGTTGCCATAGTGGGTTATTTTTAACACGGGCTTGAATGTTTAATTCTTTCCCGTGTTACTAATAATCCTGTCAGAGAATTTTGTTAGATGTTTTACATGTATTTACTTACTGTGCTGGCGGTCTTTTTGATTGTAAGGTTGTGGAACAGGGTTTATATTTTATGTACACTGTTCGTCTTTATAGGTGAATATGGGAGATAAGTGTGAGGTTGGGCGCCCCTAAACCCAGGTTTAACCCCCCAGTGGTTGTTAATAATTAATTAATTTATAATTGATTATTGATTGCTACTGACCGTACCAAGGCGGGCTCCTATGTTCACTTAGCTTTATGTTTGTCTTGCGTGTTGTTTTCTATTTAGTGTGTAGATGAAGGAATGGTATTGCGTGTGTGTGTGTGTGTGTGTGTGTGTGTGCTTGTTATGGTATGGCTGTGTGTGTGTTCTGCTTTAGAGATGGGTGTATTGTTTGTGTTGCGTTTCCTGCTTGAGTCTTCTTTCGTATTTATTCAGTAAAATGTAGAAATTCATATTTCTTTTAGTTTGTTGCGATTTATTTAAAAAAATATAATTATGTAGAATATTGATTGCTTTTATGGAGATACAAAACAATCCCCGAAACACTGTATGATAGAATCTTTATTTACATCTCATCATTGCACATCCAATATATATACATACAATATACAATAATAACATTAAAAAAGCGCAACGCCATTCCTTAATGGAATTATAAGAGATGATATTAATGGCATTATATGCCATACAATACATGTAAAACATTGCATTATGACATCAATAATTGAACCAATTTTAAAGTTCCAAAGCTGATTTCAGATAATAAAATAGGTGTTAAACATCAATAGTATAAATATTAATAAGAGTATTCAAGAACCTCTATACAGATATCTCTGATGTCCAGTATTTAAAATACATATATTACGATAACTTAAAGTCTAAAATAAGATGGCATGATATAAATAATAATAATGTACATTATTTACATAGTAAAAATTGACGTCTCTGTAAAATGATAAAACAGGTTTTGGCACAGTCTCTTATCATATTTGCATTGGAAAACAGAAAAATATATTTATCGAGATCATTTAAGTTTTAAAAAGTGGGGTTATAAGTGCATGCATTTGCAAACAACTGTTCCCTTAAATCGTTATATATATGGCAGTTCAAGATCACATGTAATTCATTTTCCACATTGTCGTTTAGACAGAACGGGCAGACTCTACTTTCTTCACTAAGACCTTCATATTGGCCCGTTTCAATACGAATTGGAGCAACGCCTAATCTAAATATACAAAATGCCGATCTATGTAGAGGCGATAGAATTATTTTACAATGTTGCTCTGTACAAAATGTAAATTTAAAGGACTTGTACAATCTTAGTTTGTTACGACCTCGACCAGAAGTCCCAACATAACTATTGATTCTACGAATCCAGCAATTAATGTAATTTTAAAAAGCATTAGTTTCAACAACTTAAGAAAATGTGCGAGTGATCGGAGTGTCTAAACGACAATATAAATCCAAGTTATTCTCATTAAAATAGCACTGAACTTTATAAAAAACAATTTTTGCAAGAACGACCTGACTGCCTATACGACCATAGCGCTACTCGCTTATTAATCCTTGATCCCTCAATACAAGACAAGTGTGAAATCGATCACACTGTATGATACCGCGAAAACTGTTTTATACTAAAGTGTGACCAGATTATTTTTCACACCTCCATGAAAACATACACTATTATATACAGATACAGATACAGATCTTTATTCGGCATAAAATAGCAAAAGCATATTCATAGCCATCAATTTGCATGAACAACATATACATACGTAAAGAGCATTGACATGAACAATTAAGTTTCATAAACAAACTTTACAGAAAAGTATATGTTAGTTAACTAGATTCTAGTAAATTATTCCACCTAACTATAGGGGAATAAGTGATCTGACAGAAATCGTAACGTGTTAGTTTTCAGTTCTATTTTTAAATGCATTGTATATAAATTTCGAAAGATTACGAATAATTTTAGGTGATGTTGATGACATCAAGTTTTAAATTTGTGGATATTAGGCCAATGACAAAAGTAAGGAGAAAAATATCGTCGTCTTAATTTGCTATATTTCGGGCAAACTAAGAGGAAGTGATATTCATCTTCAATCAGTTTCATGTTACAATTTTGGCAAATTCTTTCTATTCGTAGTATATTTAAGTGTCGTCCTGTCTCTATAGCCAAATCATGAGAGTAAAGTCTAAATTTAGTTAGGGCGATTCTGTAACTATTACTATTTATGCAGCTAAGGTATTTTTCAATTTCAAGTTTGTTTTTGTACTTAGAATAGGATAATAGTCGATTTGAGTTGTTAATTCCATTTTGCCAATTTTGCTTGTAAGAATCTATGAGTCGTTGTTTAATGGCGTTAAGTTGTGTAGTATTGTTCTCTTGCATCATCCATACATCTGACATGCCTATTTCATCAAGAATTTGTTTTACATGTGAAGCCCAATTTGTACCGCTGTAAGTATTAATATTATTTGCGTCTTGTTTTAACATATTGTATAGTATCTTTACCGGTGTATTATTTCCAGATTTAATAATTTTAACCCAAAATTTTATCATTAAGATTTTTCGGCAGATTTGCATAGGATATCTACCAAGCTCTCCATATAAACCATCAAGATTAGTGCTTTTACGAACACATAGTATTTTTCGTAAGAATTTACAGTGAATAAGTTCTATATTTTTACATTCACGGTATCCGAAAATTTCTGCTCCATAATTTAGTATATAGCCTACAAGGCTATCAAAAAGTTTACATTTATCATTTACAGCTAGGTCTAGCTGGTTAAAATTTATGAATAGATTATGCATAGCAAATAATGAATGTTCTGCTATTATTTTCTGTGTTCGGAACCAATTCCCGTTTTTGAACATGTTTATCCTAAGATATTTAAAGGAGTCTACTATATCTAATACAATATCGTTGTACCTAAAATTATATTTTGTTGGTCGGCCTTTTTCGAATATCATAATCTTTGTTTTCTGTGTGTTTACATTTAGTCCCCAAGTGTTGCAATATATTTGTAGATCGTTAAGTAATGATTGTAGAGCATGTGGTGTGTGTGCAAAAAGCACCGCGTCTTCAGCAAATAAGAGGATGAATAGTTTTACGTCATCAAGTGTGAATAAGTCATCAATATTGCTATTTAAATGAGTCAATATGTCATTTACGAAAAATAAAATCATTATAGTAGAGCACTGGTCTCCTTGTTTTACTCCGATATTTGATTCGAAAAATGATGTTTTTTTCCGAATTATACCTAACGCATGCCTTTACTACACTATACATACTTTTAAGAGCTTTTACAAGTTTTGAACTGACATTTTCCGTTATTAATTTATGGGACAAGTAACTTCTATCAATTTTGTCAAAACATTTTTCAAAATCTACGAAAGCGCAATATAACTTCTTTTTATTTGCTAGAGTATTTGCAATTATAGCGTGTAATACGAAAATACAGTCGACAGTGGACTTGCCTCTTTGAAATCCAAACTGATTTTTAATTATTTTATCGTGTGCCTGACTCCATTTTGTGAGTCTATTCAAAATGATTTGTGAGTATATTTTTGACAGTATATTTATTAAAGTTATACCTCTACAATGTTTTTAATCTTCTATGTCTCCCCCTTTGAATACTGGACAGATTATTCCTTCGCCAAAGCAATTTGGATACTCTCCCTTAGATAATAATCGATTAAAAAGTTTTAATATAAATTGAGAGGTTTCTTCAAAGGAATGCTTATAAATTTCAGCACATATAGCATCTAATCCACTACTCTTTTTATTATTCTGAGAAAAAACAGCATCTCTTAGTTCAGGCATAGTTAGGTCTTAGTCTAAATCGTCGTCAAAAACGTGTTCATTTAATAAATCATTGTTATTGTTGTTGTTATTGTTATTGTTGTTATTGTTGTTGTCATTGTTGTTGTTATTGTCACTGTTGTTATTTCCACTATTGTTGTTGTCGTCATCACTATTGTTGTTGATGTCACTATTATTATTGTTGTCATTATCACAACTGTATAAGTTTTTGAAATGTTCATATAAATCTGTTTTGTCAAGATTTTGCGCTTGTTTCTGCGTTTTTGTATATTGGCGTTTAATTTTTTTTCCAGAATTGTTTTGGATTAGATTTACCTAGACGTGATAAATTGATTTTTTCGTTGTTAAGGTATTTATTTTTTGTAGTGCGTTTTATTTTATTGTAGTGTGACTTCGCTCCTAAGCAATCATCGCGTAAGGTAGCATTTGATTTGTTCCTATTGAATGCATTTCTAGCTTTATTAAACTGTTTTCTAGCAGTATAGCAATCTGTATTAAACCATGTTTGTTTATTTTGATTTCATGTTGTTTTATATTGTTTGGTGTGTCCAAATACCTCAAAAGAACAATATTTTTATTGGTTTTTTTACGTCTTTTCCTTTGAGCTTTAGATAAAGTTTCTGTTTCTGACATGAGTACAAACTGTTTAGATCCATTTATGTTCACTTTTTATCATAGGTTATTCACAATTAATCATTTAAAGTCCAACATTTATAGTGTCAAAATTTTCCACGTCCATACACTTCACGCATGCGCATACATCACTTATAATTTAATATCACTACTGAGAATGAAATCAAATAGAGAATCTGACATGAGTCTTCATTATTTATCACTTTTAAATTGTATGTTGTAGTTCATCCGCCATATACATGTATATTTACCGCCAAAATGTAATGTTGTTTTGTAGTAACGGCATCGGAAAATACGTCATTTGGCGTATAACTTTATGCAGTGCTAGTACACGAGAACAGTTTGACTAAGAATTACGTTTGGCAATGGACAATGGTTTATATAGCATAAACGAATTAGTTCGGA
This sequence comes from Gari tellinella, assembly GCA_922989275.2. Taxonomy (NCBI): domain Eukaryota; kingdom Metazoa; phylum Mollusca; class Bivalvia; order Cardiida; family Psammobiidae; genus Gari; species Gari tellinella. Next base: position 31,507,767 of record OV277871.1, read on the forward strand.
AAGAATAAAGAGTCACAAACTCTGCTGGAATCTGATAAGTAGGTACATTTGTACCGTAAAGAAAAAGTTATTATTTCGAAATAAACGGGTTTATGGTAAAACAACACTGTTCATTGAAAACAAGTTTGAGTCAGTTCCGACGCCGAGTAACCCGGTGTCTGATCATGCTCCAAATTGTTGTGCCACTCAAATTATAATGAATAGCTAGAAATTTGTCAAATTGTTTTCCTTGTTTTTTCTCAATACGTTTGCGTTCGTTTGCGTGTTACCGAAAACGAAGAACGTCTTCTCTACTGTAAATTCTTTAGTACAGTGGAGAATGTGTTATTCTTTCCCAATAAACGCGTTTACGCTAAAACTATTATTTGCAGTGCAAACAGTTTGGAGCCAGATCAGACGCCGGGTAACCCGGCGTCTGATCAGGCTCCAAACTGTTTACCACCAAGATAAACAAGAATTATCAGAATTGTCCAAAAGTTGTTCTTTTCTACGTTTTAGTGCTTTGCGTTTGCGTACGTTTGCGTTTAAACGGGAAAGAATAACAGATTCTCCACTGTAACCTTGATGTTGATGAGTGTGTGAGATATAGGGTCCAGACTCTCAGACAATCATTTAAAATACATGAACAGATCGTTAGCGTGGTGGAGAAACCTGAATATATTAACGAGTTCTGTTCAATTTCTAGTACATTTGTATCTCTTTAGTGTTATCTACAGTGGAGAAAACGTTATTCATTTCCATTTAAACGAAAACGAAACGTCTGATCTGGCTCCAAACTGGTTGCCATGGAAATAATAGGGTTAGCGTAAACGCGTTTATTGGGAAGGAATAACGTTTTCTCCACTGTAAATAGAAAGTACCTTACCTCATTGATACCAGAAACCGTTAATGGTATATTTAACAGTCCAATTGAATCCAGTCCATAATGTTCTGGGTGAGGCTTTTTCTTCAAAATACATGTTTATTGCAAATTGACTAACAATGCAGGGCACGATACAATGTAAGAAGGCTCATATAGCTCTGGGTTTTGTATTCACTGTTTATACAGTGGAAAAGATTTTATTCTTTCCAAATAAACATGTTTACGCTTAAAGACATCTCCTGACGACCTTTTGGTCATAACGCCTTGCCAGATTATTTACTGTCAATTTCCTTGCAAAGAGCATGGGTCTTGTGCATATTGAACCATAAAATCGTCTTATGTGAGACACTACCTTTATATTTGATAGTTGGGTTAGAAATAACCATTGAAAATCACTAGAGCATGAGTATAATCTGGACCTCACCAGGTAAACTGAGATTGTGTTGCACGTACTTTTCAGTTACATTGACACCTCCAGAACAATATGCTGGTGGTCCCGCAATGGACTGAGGAAAAGTCTTTAAGCTAGTATTTCTATTACAAACAGTTTGGAGCCACATCAGACACCGGGTAGATACATGTAAAATAGGTAGATGGAAACTTCAAAAACTTGTTATTTTCTACATTTAAGTACACTGCGTAAACTTGCGATTTGTTTGCGTTTTAACGGGGCAGAATAACGGCTTCTCCACTGTTATTTGAACATCACAAAACAATGTCTGCTAGATATTGTCGTCTTTTTTATTTTAGAAATTTCGATTTCGGAAATCATTGATTAGGAAACTTTCATACAGTGGAGAATACGTTATTCTTTCCCAATAAACGCGTTTACGCTAAAACTATTATTTGCATGTTATAATTCACATGTAATTACAAAACATATGTTTTGTTTTCTGTGACAAATAAAGAATTGTTCTGTTCTGTTCTGTTCTGCAGTGCAAACAGTTTGGAGCCAGATCAGACGCCGGGTCACCCGGCGTCTGATCAGGCTCCAAACTGTCTGCCACCAAGATAAACATGAGTTATCAGAATTGTCCAAAAATTGTACTTTTCTACGTTTTAGTGTTTTGCGTTTTCGTACGTTTGCGTTTAAACGGGAAAGAATAACAGATAACAGACTGTATAAGTCTGAAAGAGTTTGCACCCTGATCGAATGCTAATTAAAGCGGTGCCCGATCAGGACCATCACACGAATGTATTGAGTTTGAACTGGGGTCATCGCAGTGAAACGGTTATTTCTCAATTATACAAATTCACTCGACCTGTTTCCTCTAAATGAAAAACGTGGCGTCTAATCAGGGTCCAAACTGTTTGACACTCGTTATATATTGTCGTCAGTCACACTGACTTAATAAATCTGAATTTGAATTGACGTTACAGACATAATGTCGGAGCAAACGACAATATAGCGATGAAGGGGTAAAAAAATCACGAACTATTTGTTGGGTGAAATCAGTTTGCGGAAAATACGTACATATGGGTATGTAAATATAGTGTGGGCTGCTTTATAGATACCCGCGTACAGCCCGTTTATGATTGATTGACAGGTGTGTGTATCCTTCTACGGGCAAATATGGGACAACTTTTCCCGTTTGGATTACGGTAAGACGCCGGGTAACCCCGCGTCTCATCTGATTTCAAACTGTTTGACACTCTGATGATATTGATTACTTGTCAAAGACAGATATATGTTTAAGAACTACTATAGACTATACAAATATCTTTAGCAGACGATACTTATATAGCGTGTTGTAGGGTGGCTGACTGAGGGCGGGTTTTCATGCGTAATGGACCATGAACTACCCGCATGATTTCTTTAATAGTAATTTCGATTCTGTTTCTGTCTGAGTGTGAATGAGTCTGGTGGCTGATATACAAAGTTAGATAACTTGTGACAAAGTTGTGATCAATAGTGAAGGTACTAAAAGGGAATCATGAGATAGAATTAACTACAGTCGTAATTCGATACTTCGAACTAGCTTAAATCGATCTTACCAGTATTTCTTTAGTTGAATTATGATAAGTCGATCTCGTTTAAGTGGAACATACCCGCATTTCAAAGTTAAAACGTGGCTAAGCCACGTTTTAACTTTGAAATACGGTTATGTTCAAACTAAAGCGAGTTCGTAGAATCGAGTTTTTACTGTAATTGCGAATAGAAGAATAGTATAGTAAAGATTTAAACAGCGGAGATGCCGTTCGAATGCAAACTAAACGCAACGCGATGCATTGAAATGAACAAAAATTACATTTTTAAAAAAACTGGCTTTCTCTTAAAATCGGACGAGCTGTTCAGATGCCGGCCTACCCGCGTCTAATCTGGCTTCAAACAGTTTCAATGGATATAAATGTTTAAGCGTAACACGTTATTTGAAAAAAGATAGGCTCGACTCCACTGTATCTTAAATGTGTCCAAACGTTGAATTTGAGATTCTGATAGTTATAAATGTTTTTGAAGAGACATCGGAATTCGATACATGCACTTTTACTATTGACATTTACTTACCAATTGCATCTATGTTATTATCATTACAATTGACATCATTATTGTTCTCATTATAAGTAGTATTCCATAGTACTTCTACCTACTACTCCTACTACTACTATTTTACTACTACTACAACTTCTACTACTACTACTACTACTACAAAAACTACTATTGTTATTGTTATCTTTATTTTCATTATTAAACAAATTATTATGTTTTTGATGGTTATTATTATCATACTTTATTATCATTATTATTATAGTTATTATTATTATTATTATTATTATCATTTTTATTATTATAACCATTATCATCATTAAGAGTCAGCTTAATCTTCATACTGTATACTTGTTTCACGAAATATTATGATTACATGTATTATCAATTTCATTATTCTCCTTCTTTTTGTATTTTGTCTTTTTCTTTTCTTCCTTGTGTTATCGTGGCAATTATAACATGAATTGAATCATACATGTATTTCATCATCATTATCACCATGATCATCATCAGCAGCAGCATAATCATCACCATCATCGTTATCGTCGTCATCATTATTATGATTGACATACAGTGGAGAATGTGTTATTCTTTCCCAATAAACGCGTGTACGCTAAAACTATTATTTGCAGTGCAAACAGTTTGGAACCAGATCAGACGCCGGGTAACCCGGCGTCTGATCAGGCTCCAAACTGTTTGCCACCAAGATAAACATGAAATATCAGAATTGACCAAAAGTTGTTCTTTTCTACGTTTTAAAGCTTTGCGTTTGCGTACGTTTGCGTTTAAACGGGAAAGAATAACAGATTATCCACTGTATCTGAAGGAAATGTATTTCCCATAGTTGGTAATGCTATTTTGTTTTACTGGTGTATGTCTTCAAAAGCATACTAGTGTATCTTTACCGTAGTGATATTTGATACATTTCCGCTGTTTATAAGGAGGCAGGACATACAATTCGTGTATTAAAGTGGAAACACACTTTGCTAGACACATGTACGCGTGTACGCATTATCTGTAGAATCGGATTATTACTACATTGTACACTAGAAGCCGGTAAAAAAACGCACAGTGAACAAATTGTTTCATTTTGTAATAACAATGTATTTAATAAAACCTTACCACTTGCCTGCTCATCGCGACTTCACTGGTATATGTATTTGCAGTTTGTATCCAGATCAAACGCCGAGTAACGCGGATGATCTGAAGCTAAACTGTTTGCCACCAACCCTTAACGATTTTCAGTCTAGTTATATACAATAATCAATTTCACAGAGTTTGTAGATGACACTTTTATATCAGGACAATATAACGGCAAGGAAGGATTAACGAAAACACAATTGACGAAAATATGTGTATTTAAAACAAACGTTATTTTTTGTTGTAAATATGAAAGATTTATCTCAATCATAACTGCCATCAGTTTGAAAACTGATCAGTTTCCTACTTGTCTTCATCCATCGGACACGCCAATGTTCAGCTTACATGTAACGGCGTATTGTATTGAGATGAATAAAGTTTAAAATTCTATCCTACAGGGACCGGGTAGTTAGTTGGACTTAACCAGTCATGAAAGACACACACTGGATGTATAATGTGTATCTACTTCTAACATCAGCCGTCGTAATTCAGGTGGGTACAATTTCTTATTATTCGTGCAATATACAGTGGAGAATCTGTTATTCTTTCCCGTTTAAACGCAAACGTACGCAAACGCAAAGCGCTAAAACGTAGAAAAGAACAACTTTTGGACAATTCTGATATTTTATGTTTATCTTGGGGGCAAACAGTTTGGAGCCTGATCAGACGCCGGGTTACCCGGCGTCTGATCTGGCTCCAAACTGTTTGCACTGCAAATAATAGTTTTAGCGTAAACGCGTTTATTGGGAAAGAATAACACATTCTCCACTGTACGTGATTTCATTTTTATATAGTTTACAGTAAAATCCCTGTATTAATCCTTTCACTCTCAGTGACGCTTGAAAACGCGCTTGCAAACAGCTTGGATCCTGATCAGACGCCGCGTTACGCGGCGTCTGATCAGGACCCAAACTGTTTGACATTCTAATCGAAGTCTATTAAGTCATACAACCTTAAATCTAACTTTGAAACGGCATTGAAGACGATAATACAGAAGCAGACGACAATAATACGGTGAAGCGGTAAAAATCTCAAGAATAATTTGATCATGAAAAGTTTACATGTAAGACCATTAAATTGTTTAAATTATTTGATGCTTAGGTTAGGAAACAACATATTATTAAAGCAAGGTGGAAGTAAAACAGACCCGTTAGAAGCTGTCTGTTTTACTTTCACCTTGCTTTAAAAAGATGTCACCTTTCTTTATTCAATCAATTAACCTTCTTTGTTCATTGTCGTAGTAGAGAGGCTTACTCTATATATATACAGTGGAGAATACGTTATTCTTTCCCAATAAACGCATTTACGCTAAAACTATTATTTCCAGTGCAAACAGTTTGGAGCCAGATCAGACGCCGGGTAACCCGGTGTCTGATCAGGCTCCAAACTGTTTGCCACCAAGATAAACATGAATGATCAGAATTGTCAAAAGGTTGTACTTTTCTACGTTTTAGTATTTTGCGTTTGCGTACGTTTGCGTTTAAACGGGAAAGAATAACAGATTCTCCACTGTACCATAATATTATGACTAAGCAAGTACCATGCTTATTGAGAATTTGGTTGGATATTTGCAAACAGTTTGGATCCAGATTAGACGATGAGTAACTCGGCATCTGATCAGGATACAAACTGTTTGGCAGCCGTTATGAGTACTTCTAAATTTGAAAGGGACATACGACAGCAATTGAGTTAAACCACTGACATTGTTTTTTGAAGCAGACGATAGTTCAGTATGATAAGAATTAATATTCTCACGCTGCATGATACATGTACAGTGGAGAAAACGTTATTCTTTTCGTTTTAAACGCAAACGAAACGCAAACGCATTTGCAATAAAATGGTGAAAATGACAACTTTTTGACAATTCTGAGTGTTATTTTTAACCTGGACGGCAAAACGTATGGAGCCAAATCAGACGCCGGGTTACCCGGTTTCTGATCTGGCTCCATACTGTTTGCATTGGAAATAATAGATTTTTCGTAAACGCGTTTATTGGGAAAAATAACGTTTTCGCCACTGTATAAGCTATAAAAATGTCCTCTGCTGCGAAACTCATTTAAGGATGCAATTTTTGCCTTAACCCTTTCATGATCAACTTTATCGTGAGGTTTATACCCCTTTCATCGCCATATTGTCGTCTGCTTCAATATTGATGTCTGCGATATCGTTTCAAAATTGGAATTAAGTCAGTTGAACGGACGTAATTTCAAACTTGTGACGCGGCGTCTGATCAGGACCAAAACTGTTTGCAAATGCGCTTTATGATGTCATTTAGAGTCAAATGGTTAATAATAAACATCCACATGAGTTTAAATCAGTTTTGATCCCGATTAGAGATGGAACATTTAGTCGATTCTGCATGACGTTGACCTTTACACATTGCAAATACGTGTAACTGTCAAATCAGATAATTAAGTGTATAAATGTTGTACCGCCGTATTGTCTTATCTACATAATCGCAACAATAATACAGTGTAGAACTACATGTAGGTGGCTTACAATGTACGCGGTGTTTTATCCTGGTCTGCACCGTCGGCAGACGGAAACGTACATAACTATATATAACAATGTCTATATTACAACGATAAACCATGTGATTATATAGCACACGTTCACCATACATTTAGAAGGCGTTTGTGTAAATTAGATCTACATGTACCAAGTCGGATACACATTGACATAGTATGCTTCCGTGTTTGTATTGTGTACAATGGGGAAATGCGTTGTTATAATGTCAAAAGCAAACCGTTTGGAACCAGATAAGACGCCGGGCGACCCAGTGTCTGATTCGGCTCTAGAATACTTGCATCTTAGACTAAAATCACACGACAACTGATTCTTGAGATACGGTAAATTTCTACAGTTCGCCGTGCATGCAGTTTCGTTTCATTTCGTAGCATTAAGAAAGAGAAACGAATGTCCCATTGTACACACTGTAGCTCATTGTCACGTTGCTTGATCAACCTTTTACCTACGTACAAACAAACCGACCACTTTCCTACTCTATAGACCTATAATTACACGTATGTACAGTGAAGAAAAAACGTTATTCCTTCCCAATAAAAGCGTTTACGCTAAAAATATAATTTCCATTGCAAACAGTTTAAAGCCAGATCAGTTCGCCGGGTAATCCAGCGTCTGATCAGGCTCCAAACTGTTTGCCACTGAGTTTAAAAAACAATAATTAGAAATGTCAAAAAATGGTATTTTTCAACATTTTAGCGATTTGCGTTTCGTTTAAACGGGAAAGAATGACGTTTTTCCACTGTAACAAACTCTTTGAAGCTCTATTACGATGTCTAAACGTCACTTGATTGTCTTATTTTGTGTCTCTCTGTATGTCTTTCTCCCAATCGTTGTTTGTCTGTCTATAGGTACTGTATGTCTCTGTGTGTCTATCTCTGTACCTCTCTTTGTCTCTGACTGTGTCTCTCTATGTCTCTCTCTGCCTCTATTTCTCTACTATCTGTATCTCTATGTCTGTTTCTGTACTTCTCTCTCTCTATTTCTGTTCCCCTCTCCTCTTTCTCTACCTCTCATGCCTCTCTACCTTCTATTTATACTTGTAAATGTCGCTCTCGCGATTTCTTTTACGATTTCTGTATGTCTGTCTGTCTGTCTGTATATCTGTCCGTCTTTCTGTCTGTATGTCTGTCTGTCTGTCCGTCTGTCTGTCTTTCTGTCTCTGTCTGTCTCTGTATGTCTCTCTCTCCATCTCTCTCTCTTTTAATATCCCTCTGTCCATCTCTTTAGATATGTATTTAGATATCCCTTTATAATTATGTTTCCAAGCGTCTTATCTGATTCCAGTGGTGTTTACATGTAGCTGAAACTCGGTAACATGTTAAGGGTTTAAATTGTTGACAGTTCACGTTTATTACCTGATTGATAAAGATCTGTATAAATGATTCGCCTACCACCACAAACGACACGCATCCGTTTATCATTAGGATTTGATTAGATTGGCAATGATTGAATTCCAACAGGTGCCACCGCCTATTTTATATTCAGATGAAAAAGACGTTATTCTTTCCGTTTAAACTCAAATTAAAAAACAACAACACAATGCACTAATATGCAGACGTGACCCTTTTTTTAAAAGTTCTATTTATTTTAACCGGAGGGAAAAACTTTTTGGAGCCTGATCAGACATCAGGTTATCCGGTGTCTGATCTGGTTCCAAACCGTTTTCAATTGAACTAATAGTGTTGGCGTGAAGCGCGTTTATTGGGAAATACTGATGTCCTCTCCCCTACTGTATGTTCGCTACATACAAAATATACAGCTACATGTACATTGGAGAAAACGTTAGATGTACATGTATTCTTTCCCAATAAACACATTTACGCTAAAACTATTATTCCCATTGCAAACAGTTTGGAGCCAGATCAGACGCCTGATAACCCGGCGTCTGATCAGGCTCCAAACTGTTTGCCACTCAGATTCAAACAAAAATTCAGAAATGTAAAATTAATGGTAATCTACTACATTTAATCGATTTGCGTTTGCGTTTCGTTTGCGTTTAAACGGGAAAGAATAACGTTTTATCCACTGTATACTGATAACTGTTGCAATGGGTTTTGATCAATTACGCAATATTACACGGCGTCTTATCTGGCTCCAAACTGTTTAGATTTTATATCATTTATTTATTGGGAAAGAACAACGTATTCTCCATTGTATGCACGCAAAGATTGGGCTGAAGGTTAAGATACCCGAAAACCATATTAAATGATTTTTTATGTTATTGTTCGGCATTTAACTGACCGTAAACGAGTTATTCAATTTGAATCACAATGATACATTAATGGCGTATTCAGTGTGCTATCGGGAGAGACCTATAACTATCATACTAAATAATGTGTGACCATTAGTGTCAAATACATATAAACGGTCATAGATATACGTATAGTGGAGAAGACCTTATTCTTTCCCAATAAACACGTTTACATGTATGCTAGAATCATTTTATCGACTGCAAACAGTTCGGGGTATAATTAGAAGCTGGGTACATGTAACACGGCGTCTGATATGGCTCTACACTGGTTTTGTTACTCTGATTAAGTTAACTACTCAACGAGTTTTAAAACCTTGACGTTTTCTTCATTTTATTGCACTTCATTTGCTGTTACAGTGGATAATGTGTTATTCTTTCCCAATAAACGCGTTTACGCTCGAACTATTATTTCTAATGCAAACAGTTTGGAGCCAGATCAGACGCCGGGTAACCCGGCGTCTGATCAGGCTCCAAACTGTTTGCCACCAAGATAAAAATGAATTATTAGAATTGTCCAAAAGTTATTCTTTTCTACGTTTTAGCGCTTTGCGTTTGCATACGTTTGCGTTTAAACGGGAAAGAATAACAGATTCTCCACTGTAGTTACGTAAAATGGGAAAACATAACGTCTTTGCCACTGTACATGTACCATTATAACTGCTACGGGAGAATATATGTACATGTTTGACATTCTTTCCCAATACTTGAGTTATTGCTAAAACAATAATGTTAATAATGTCGATAACTAATGTTGATTTGAACAGTCGTAAAGGTCGCATAGCAAATCGATGTCTGGCTAGATTCAGACCATTTTGACGCTCGAATGCAACTCATGCATTCCTGAAACAAACAATGCATAATTCCAGTTTGCAATAAAGTCTAGTCAACTATGGACTTTTACAGGAAAGAATATATTTCAAAATGACAGCCAGTGCAGACCCTGATCAGTAGGCTACTGCAGGAACCCTCTAAGCAGGATCTAAACTTTTTTAATTTTTTAATAGAACAAGTGTGCTCATCACAGGTACAGTGGAGAAAACGTTATTCTTTCCCGTTTAAATGCAAACGTACGCAAATGCAAAGCGCTAAAACGTAGAAAAGAACAACTTTTGGACAATTCTAATAATTCATTTTTATCTTGGTGGCAAACAGTTTGGAGCCTGATCAGACGCCGGGTTACCCGGCGTCTGATCTGGCTCCAAACTGTTTGTAATTGAAATAATAGTTGTAACGTAAACGCGTTTATTGGGAAAGAATAACACATTCTCCACTGTACACTGTTTGTTAATGACAAGTATACTCGTCGATATATTTGAATGTTTTAAACCATTTTGACTCTCGAATCAAAATAAATTATTAGGACTTGATAGCATCAAGTCTTCGATTTTATTCATTTTATGCGGAAAAAAGAGAGATTACCTCCCTGTGCAGTTGGGACAATATTTTGTTGTTTGCCTGATTCGTTGACGCAAGCCTGCCTCGATGAGATTTAAAATCTTGAATGCATTTTAAGCTAACATTTCACTGCTTTACCAGAACAATGCCTTTTTTCAAACAGTTTATATTCTGATCAGAAGCCGCGTAATGCGGTGTCTGATCAGGACTAACACTGTTTGGCATTCATTTTAATAGTTCATTTTACATAACATTTAAATTCGAAAAATAAAAACAAACGACTTATATTGGATAATTGTTTCAAGTTTATGACATCATGGATTTGAAGGGGTTAAAATGTGCTTTTTAACTGAGTTGCAACAATCTTGAGCCTGGTTGGGCGTCTGGTTGATACAATTTCAAAACTGTTTGTATCCCTACGTCTGATATGGGTATTTCAAGTAACATGTACATTTATCATCAGTTTTCAATTCTTGTGCAGTTCGATTTACCGTTGGAACACCATATAATAGCGGACACTTTTATTTTCCGTTTAAAGGCAACAATTACAATGTTTGAAAAATTAACTCGATTTCTTTAATCTGAGCAGCAGACAGTGTGGAGCCTGATTAGACGCCGGCTTCGCACAAGTCGTCTGATCTGGATTGATCCTGTTTGTAAAAGAAATAATATTTAAGCACAACATTTTACCATAAATTGGACATATCAAGTCAAATGATATAGATATACATGTATGTATAAACATAACATAACTTAACTAAACTAATCACTACCAACACTATTCTTTCCAACTAAACGCGTTTACGCTAAAACTATTATTTCCATTGCAAACAGTTTTGAGCCTGATCAACCCGGCGTCTGATCAGACTCCAAACTGTTTGCTACACAGCTTGAAATAAATAGTTAGAATTGTCAATAGGTTGTCTATTCTTACGTTTACATGTAAGTGATTTGCGTTCGTTTGCGTTTAAACAGGAACGAATAACGTAAATCAGTGGTGCTATTTTTTTCTCAATAAAAATATATTGAATATCCATAATGATAAATGTATTAGATCTAGGTAAAACCACATTTAAATTATAATATAAGAAAAGGTACGAAGCAGACTATAACATGACCTTTATGTTAATGGAGGTGGTAAATGACGATTTCAAATATCTTGAGATTATAGAAGTGCGTGATAGTATTCTTGACTTATAGCCAGCTAGTGCTCAAGTGGGTGGACAAATCGCCAGCTCTACGTAGGGAAAGAAAATAATATATGCTTAATGCACATACATTGTAACACTTGAACACAATATAGTGGCCTATTCCAATTTCAAAATAAATCTTGTCCAATACAAATTTGTAACTACATGTACCTTCAAGTAGCAAACAGTTTGGAGCCTGATCAGTCGCCGGATTACCCGGCGTCTGTTCTGGCTTCAAATTGTTTACATTGGATATAATGGTTTAAGCGCAATTAAGTTTATTGGGAAATATAACATCTTTCTCAAGTGTATATGTACATATGCGCGTGTGCAAGTTGTAAGGTTATTTTTTGTGAACTATTTTCAATACATCTTCCTAGGTGTGTTGATCAGTCTCTAAACTGTTTGCCACTAATATTAAAAAACAAAAATTAGAAATGTAAAAAAAAGGTAATTTCTTACATTTTAGTGATTTGCGTTTGCGTTTCGTTTGCGTTTAAACGGGAAAGAATAACGTTTTCTCCACTGTAGTAATACAATGCGAAAGACGCGTGCTTAAGATAACACTGCCATGCCCAATGCAACCAGTGCGGATCAGACGCCGGGTAATCGCTCAGAAAAATAGATATATCGTTAGCTATTTCAAATATTTGTACGTTTCGAAATTAGATTTTATTGAATTGTGTTTGAGTTCCATTTGCACTTAATCGTGATACAGTGGAGAACACGTTAACCGTTCCCGTTCAAACGCGAACGAAACGCTAACGGATTATAATAAAACGCAGAAAATGACAACTTTCAGCCAATACTGACTGTTCATGTTAATATGAGTGGCAAACAGTTAGGAGCCTGATCAGACGCCATGTTACCCGGCGTCTGGTCTGGCCCAACTGTTTGCAATGGAAATCATAGATTTAGTGTAAACGCGTTTATTTGGAAAGAAAAATATTTTATCCACTGTAGAATAATATCTCCACTGTAGCCGTACTGACATTGAAGGGGTATCTGAGCAAAGGCTGAATTGTTATCGTTGAATACGCGTATGCATGCCGTAATCATTTCTATCAGTACATGTTAACAAGGTTTTAAGGTAATGAAGATTGAGGAGTTTTCCTCTATAATGAAGGTATTTAACCAGTTTGAGCTCGCAGTACAATTTTGGCACATGTGTATATCGTACATTCAATGTTGCTTCAATCAACAACAAACACCAGGGGCCCGTTTCATTAAACTTCGTACGACAAATGTCGTAAGTCAAAACTATAAAATACATTTAATTTCTGTTTTCTCTATCTAATCCTGTCTTGTGACATCTTTTTGGAATCTTCTTTTCAAAACAGGATTAGATGGAGATATAGATAATAATTGAGACTTTTGTAATCTGACTTACGACAACATTTGTCGTACGAGGTTTTATGAAACGGGCCCCTGGTATGCAGTTCATATATTATTTTATATTTATTTACGTTTTAATGGCTCCTTTAGGAGCCATCTGCTTGTGGAATACACGTACACTCTTCTATTTTGTCAATTTAAAGAAAAGAATATGTAAATATTCTAACATAATTGAATATAAAACCACTAGTAATCACCCAGTATGACCCGGCGTAATTTACTACAGTGGAGAAAACGTTATTCTTTCCCGTTCGTTTAAACGCAAACGAAACGCAAACGCAGATCGCTAAATTGTAGTAAATAACGGCATTTTGTATCATTTCTAATTATTGCTTATATATCTGACTGGCAAACAGCCGGGCTACTCGGCGTGTGATCAGGCTCCAAGCTGTTTGCAAGGGAAATAATAGTTTTAGCGTAAACGCATTTATTGGGAAAGATTAACGTTTTCTTCACTGTAGTAACAGTAAATCGTCTTTCATAGCTGACGCTCACGGGTGTATCCCACTACTTCACGCTGCAGTAAACGCTGAGTTTATATACATGTACATGTAGCAGTCGAAAATAGTGCCTTAAGGTATTTATATGAAACATTATCATGCTGCCATAATGAGGCATTAATTGGAACCATCTACATGTATCTGCTTTACTTTCATTTAGCTTTAAACTGTTATATGTAACTCTTCAACACGTTGGATGAATGTCTATTTTAGTAAAACGGTGGAGCGACTGTACACATTGTTGGTCGATAATTATGTATCTGATGGCAAATGCCATATACATGTACTAACATTAAAATGATTTATTGCGTCTCTCCAGAAAGACGGACATACCATTTTGTACTGGTATTTGTGTAACATCACGATTACAATTTACAACTGACCGACTCTGGTACATGTAGATCAATCATTCGTTTGTACATATTAATGACTTTGTTCATGATGTTACAGGGGAGAAAACGTTATTATTTTCCCAATAAACGCGTTTACGCTAAAACTATTATTTTTATTGCAAACAGTTTGGAGCCAGATCAGACGGCGTCATTAAAATAATTATGAATTGTCAGAATTGTCAAACAGCTGTCCATTTTATATTTTATTGCACTGTGTTTGCGCAATATGATGAGGATGACTGCGGCGATGATCATGATGTTCAAAGACAAAAACAGAAACACATATCTATAACGCTTGGGTCCGTCTTACGAAACGTCGTACGACAAATATTGTCGTACATTGTTAGTTAGATTCTAAAATTCTCCATTATTATTTATTTCACCATCTAATCATGTATTGTTCATCTCTTTGGAATCGTCTTATACAATGTAGATGTAACAAGACATGGTTAGATGGAGAAATCAGAAATAACATATATTTCAAAGTTTTGTCTTACGACTGTTTTTACGTACGACGTTTCGTAAGACGGGCCCCTTGCTCTTGGTCTACACAATACCTTATAGTATAGTAAAATAGTGCAGACCCTGACCAGAGGGTTTGGTTGAGAGCCCTCTGATCTTGGCCTGCACAATTTGCAAAGTTTGTATGGTTACGATATCCGCATAGGAAACGTACATGTAAGCTCTTCATAGTTACACTGTAATGCATTTTCGATCCAACTGTTCGAGGTTCACACGATCTGGGCAGGAAAGCGTATTCCTCATAGCTAAATTGGATTGTAAATATGCGGACAGTGCTGATCTTGCCCAGGGGACTCATTTTGAGCCCCTTGCTCTGGTGCTGCAGTGTTTGCAAAAAGGGGTATTTTTTTTATAGTCAAACGGCAAAGCAAAATGACAGACACTGCATACACCGATCAGATGGATCTTAAAACAGGCCCTCTGGTCTAGGTCTCCTATATCTGTATGGAAAAAGTGAAATGCTTATATTTTATACTGTTCGTTCAGGAGGAATATGGCCGTCGCCTGGGTTCAATAAGTTGAATCTAGGTCAACCGATGTGTTTTCTGTTTCGTGGCCGCTTATACAAGATTGTTCTATTATGTTTTACCTCTGTTTTACTTGTACAGTATATGTGTCAAGTTGATGCATGGCAAACAGGTTGTATAGTATAGCCATAGTTTCCTTTTGATGTGCTAGTCATCTAAATCTTTAGTTCGAAAATATTTTCATTTCTCTCTGGTATAAACGTTTACAAGTCAAAATTCTACACTTAAAAGTTTACACTTTGCAACTGCTTTTCGATGCATCGCACTAGCTTTAAATGAGATCAATACATATTGTTGCACCATTGGCATGACCATAATTATATGTACACTCAGTGCAAAAAGAAACGCACACTTTTATTACAATATTATCTGTATGTAGAAGGAACGTATTTGTGAAATAATCTTTTCATTACAGCCAGTAGTTCCGTCTTGGGCTATCAATGTTAAAAATGGGAGGTTTATCATTGAATTGGTATCATCACAACCTGTACAAATCGGTGCGGTGTTTTCAACAGGCACTAGTTAACTCTTTCGCTGCCAAATTAATCTTGAGATTTTATCCCACCACCGTTTCATTGTCGTCTGCTTCAATTTTGTTGTTTGCAAGATCGTTTCAAAGTAAGATTCAAAGTAGTATGACTTAAAGTATATCTATACGAGTGTCAAACAGTTTGGACCCTGATCAGACGCCGCGTTACGCGGCGTCTGATCAGGATCCAAACTGTTTGAAAACGCGCCTTTTGACGTCATTAAGAGTGAAAGGGTTAAAAGACAGCACAGTAATTTTTAGTATATGTTTTCCTGAACTTGTGGCAGAATTAAATTGATCTTGAGATATGGTCTTAGTATCTTAAAAAAGTCTCTTAATCTGCGCCTGAGTACAATGTGCGTTTCTTTTTGTACTGAGCGTATGTAGCAACTGTGTACTGATAAGCCGATGGCTTTTGTACTGAATAAAGTATCTATCTTTACACCCCTATGCCTAATGTTCAATGTCATAGGTATATTAACATGTTTTTAGAAAAGAAGGTCAACTTCACAGGGGAAAATATGTCGGCATTGTCGAAAATGTGTTGACACAAGCAAGTCACAAATCAAGTAAAAGAAAGGCTCGTGTGCAATATTTCACGAGGTTAATTGTGTTAGCTAATGTTGGTTAGGTACAGTGGTAAATACGCTATTCCTACCCATTTACGCGTTAATCTATGCGTAAGAAACGCATAGTGAACGGTTAACGAACGATTAACAAACGGTTAACGCATAACGAGTTTAACGCGTTTTAACGCGTTAATAAACGATTATACCCGAGATGCTGCGATTGGTGCGTCAGTTTTCCGTTTCACGCGGGGATTTCGGATCTTATTGATCTACACAGATGCTTTTTCGTTATAAAACTCATTTTGTAATGCGATTTTTTAAAAAACATTTTCTGTAGATGGGATGCCTCTTATCAGGATCTAAACTGTTTCGCTTATAGAACTTATATAAATTCAGACAGTTTGGATCTCGATCATAATGCTGATCGAGTCACTCGGCGTCTCAACGGGATTCTTTCTGTTTGATATTTATTGGAATAATTCCTTCCATGCTGATTTCTATGCAAACGGTTTGAATTCAGATCAGACACCTAGCTGTATAGATCGGCATAGCATCAGGATCCAAACTGATAGATTTGAATAAACCCAATTACTTTTCATAATAGTTTAACACTAGCGAGTTGGATATAGATGGGACGCCTGTTACAATAGTTCGGTTCTTATGTTTTACAGCTAAGAATGAAGCATACGTTTTTTATTTCATTTTTATAGTTTGGATCTAGATGAGATGCCGAGTTGCGGGAGTCTCATCCGTATTCGAACTATACAGATATTTTTTAATTTGATGAGACAGTATGATAACTAACACATACTCGCAGATTCGATTTGGTTTATTTGGTTGATATTTCAATCAACCCCAATAAGGATACTTACTTTGATAAGGCGCAGTTTTATTACCCCATATCCGGTTTGTGACGCTACACTCTTAGCGGCCTGCCCAGTGAAAAGCGTACATGTACATGTAACTAACATGCATGGCACGCGTGCTGTTTGAAATGCCGCATGTTCATAGTTACTCAGCATCTGATCTAAATACAAAC
Organism: Gari tellinella; assembly: GCA_922989275.2. NCBI lineage: Eukaryota > Metazoa > Mollusca > Bivalvia > Cardiida > Psammobiidae > Gari > Gari tellinella. Next base: position 31,525,089 of record OV277871.1, read on the forward strand.
ATTTAATGCAAAGCAGACACTCAGTAATTTGACATCTGAACGGGATCCAAACATTGCTCCGGATCATATGCTTAGTAAGTTGGTGTTTTGTAAGATAATATTTACTCCACAGTAACGCTATTTGCTAAATTCTTAAGTAGGATAAGACCATGGCATTCGGGCTTTTTTAAACGCGTTAAGAAACGCGTAAAGAAACGGCTAGGAAACGCGTTTAACTAAACGGATAATAAACGCGTAAGAAATGCTTAAGAAACGCGTAAAGTGGGTAGGAATAGCGTATTTACCACTGTATGTTCATATCAAGTTCAAAGCCTTAAAGTAAAGGTTGGTGATTTGGTTAGGGTTAGAGAGATACTGACACATGAATGATACATACCCAGGTTGTAAGACGTATTGGTTCAAATGTTATAGGCATATACACAATTTAATATACACGTAGGTGCAATTGCAAATTTAAAGCTACAAGGGCAAACATATTGGTCTCATGAAAAGCAAGACACACACACACATCATGAAGTCATACGTCCATTAGTACAAAAGTTATAGACGATATTAAGGTTATGTGCCACAGACAGACAGCAAGACGGACAATCGGACAGACAGGTCAAAAACTATATGTCCCCGAATCACCAATTTCTGGGGCATGATAATAAAACTGATATGTAACTTATATAACTGATTATATACATATAGTACATGTATGGACACGGTTAATTAATAAAAAGCTGTAGTACAAACACTGTGGCAATGTCACAGTTGGACCTAAAAGGGAACATTTTTGTTAGAAGTGCAGTCATTTGGCAGAAAGATTCTCATAATTCTTTATCAAGTACAGTCAAAAGTCGATAATTCGAACGCGATTTTGTTTTATCATACTCTTATTGCAAAGTTAAAAAGGTAGCTTACCCACGTTCTAACTTTGAAACACGAGTATGTTAAACTTAAGCGATATCATTTTATCAACATTAAACTTATGAAATACTGGTACAGTGGAGAACACGTTATTCTTTCCCAATAAACGCGTATACGCTATAACTATTATTTCCCATGCAAACTGTTTGGAGCCAGCTCAGACGCCGGGTAACCCGGCGTCTGTTCAGGCTCCAAACTGTTTGCCACCAAGATAAACATGAAATATCAGAATTGTCAAAAAGTTGCACTTTTCTACGTTTTAGTGTTTTGCGTTTGCGTTTTGTTTCGTTTAAACGGGAAAGAATAACGTTTTCTCCACTGTAATGTCGATTTAAGCCAGTTCGAAGTATCGACTACATTAAAAGGCATGTCTAGCTAAGATAATCAACACAGCCTATTCATGATTCCCTTTTATCTTTACATCTGTTTTTGTGATTAATAATTCTACAATATTAAAACTCTTCGTTTATATCTTCAAGATAACTTGTTCACAATTGCCAATATCGTATACATGTAATCTAAACGAGTCCCAAACTGCACAATGATCACCCAATCATTTAGGTTTTACTATTGACTTCTTGATAATTAGTTGTGTACCTTTGAACCCTAGTCACGTATATACACGTCCTTTGCATGTTGTGGCCAATGTAAACAGTGAAGACACAGATCAGATGTCTCAGAATTGAGCTCTCTAATTAAGGTATTCCCTTTTTTGCATATTGAAATATACTTAGCAACACTGCTATGTACCCCAGGGACTATATTGGAACTTTATTGTATTGACAAAACAACCCTAGGTTAAATAGTCAAAATGAGCTTGACTGAATTGAAAGCACGTTTTGTACTTTTGCATTTTCAGGGAAGGATAAAGTTAAACTATGAGACATGTACATGTACATGTAAGTAAAGTGCCATATGGCTCCCATTCAGGTACATGAAAAATCATGTCTAACGAAGCTTTACTTTCCAGTCTTTTCTCATTTCTCCTGTATCATTCCATCCGTTTTCGTAATAAATAATTCTACAATATGAACACGTGTTTTGTGATATAGTAGAAAAGGCGTTACTTTTCCCGTTTAACGCAAACGAAACGCAAACCAATTGCAATAAACTGTAGGAAAAGTAAAATTTAACGAATATTTGTTTTTGACTTCATTTTATCATGAGTGGCCAGCAGATTGGAACCTAATCAGTCGCCGGGTTTTCCTGTATGTGATCTGGCTCCAAACTGTCTATGATTGATATAACTGATAAACGTGTTCATTGGGATTGAATGACGTTTTCTTTACTGTACTCTTCTGAAGCAATAATGCACAGTTTTCTATATCGTAAATCTAAACGAGTCCAAAACTGTAAAATGGTCACTCAACCATTTAGATGTTGCTACAGGGTGTCGCCACGCTAATAATTGCAAACTATTTTAAGACATGAGTCGAATTATTGATGCTGCAATTCACTTATATACAGTGGAGAAGACGTTATTATTTTCCAATAAACGCAAACGCAACGCAAACGCATCGCCAAAAATGAAGAAAGTAACAATTTTTGACAATTTTGAACGCTGAATTTTACCTGGACGGCACACATTTTGGAGCCTGATCAGACGCCGGTTTACCCGGCGTCTGATTTGGCTTCAAACTGTTTGCAATATAAATAATAGTTTGAGCGTAAACGCGTTTATTGGGTAAGAATAACGTTTTCTTCACTGAACATCTACTTTTTGAAATACCGGTATAACAAAACAACCAGCAACCCAACAAGTGTTTGCCCTGGCTTTGAAGACTTACAGTGGAGAATGTGTTATTCTTTCCCAATAAACGCGTTTACGCTCGAACTATTTTTTCCAATGCAAACAGTTTGGAGCCAGATCAGACGCCGGGTAACCCGGCGTCTGATCAGGCTCCAAACTGTTTGCCACCAAGATAAAAATGAATTATTAGAATTGTCCAAAAGTTGTTCTTTTCTACGTTGTAGCGCTTTGCGTTTGCGTACGTTTGCGTTTAAACGGGAAAGAAAAACAGATTCCCCACTGTAATAATTATGACAATCGAGATATAATTCACTGTTTCCAGTTTTTAATGTGTACTCGTGCATAAGACTAAACATGCAAGTGCACACTCTAGAATAATCATTAGAACATGTCAAATAGCATTTATTGCGAATTCAATTGAGAGTTGGTCTTGAGACACATAACCTGATCAGTCCGAAAAGTTTTGGTATTTCATAGCAAATGCGAGTAATTACATGTATTTCTGAAGTTGCACGGGTGTTTTAGATGTTTTCTAGGATCTCTATATGTTGTACATTTCTCAGTTTTGGGTCCAACAACTGACAAAAATACTTTTGCAGGTTGACGTTGACTATTATATATAGTTTTACAGTGGAGAACAAAACGTCTTTGCCAATAAATGCGTTTACGCTAAAATTATTATTTCCATTTTAAACAGTTTATATACACCCATATATGTATGCAAAATATTGAGTTATTTGCAGTCTACATTTTTCAGCATACGATGTATTAGCCAAAAAACTTTAGATCTACTAATAATGAAGTTAAAGCAGTACAATCTTATACGATGGGGGAAAACGCCTTTAATGCGAAATGATACCACATTGCCCGGTATACATGTAGCTGTTAAAGAGATGTAGTCTAGCTACAATGTAAATCCATTAACAATCAGCGGGACCAGTAGTATTGATTTGAATCCCTGACCATAACGATCGCAACTCTATAGAATTGTGCAAACAGTTTGCAACCAAATCAGACGCCGAGTGTATTGGTGTCTGATCAGGTGCCAAAGTGATTGACACACATTTCAATTATTTAATCATACATGTAGCAAAATGCATGAAAATAGATCCTATTTGTTTGTTTGCAGATACCATTTTATTTTTTTTTTACTATATTTAAGCCTGATAAGGGTTAATTAAAACATTAATCAAACGGAAGAGTGTCTACTACGTATTGTCTGTGAGTGATATCGCCAATGTTCTTGCTGATCTCTTTCAATGTAACACCATTGCTTGCTTGAACATGTTCTTCTGCATAGTTCCATTATCTAAAGTCGTGGTAATGTCGCTACAGATTTATTGAAATGATTGTCAAACAGCTTGGACCTAGGTCGGACGCCGTTTTTGCGACGTCCAATATGTTTGACAATGTAGCTATCGGCAGGAAAAGAGTTATTCCTGTGAAACATGTAATGGTACAACCCTTATGGCCAAGTTAAGTTAATTATTGATTCATTATCCAACAAGTGTTAGATTGGTACAAATCTAGTACAACTGACATTGCAGTTCTACAGTGGAGAATCTGTTATTCTTTCCCGTTTAAACGCAAACGTACGCAAACGCAAAGCACTAAAACGTAGAAAAGAACAACTTTTGGACAATTCTTATAATTCATGTTTATCTTGGTGGCAAACAGTTTGGAGCCTGATCAGACGCCGGGTTACCCGGCGTCTGATCTGGCTCCAAACTGTTTGCACTGCAAATAATAGTTTGAGCGTAAACGCGTTTATTGGGAAAGAATAACAGATTCTCCACTGTAAATAAACGCTTTTATAGGGGACAAATGACATCTGCTCCATCGCACCGTTTCCTTAAAGACATTTATCTCCCATGTACTATTACAGGGTATATGTACATGTAACAGAAACATACATTAATGGCATCTTGACAAGTGGACGCTAAAAGCAGACTTAGAGTTAAGTACATGTAGAATACTGTTATTGCTGTCTTATTGAATTGGTCAACATCTATTTAAAAATCTGCACCATCTATTGGGGTATGAATTCTAATAAGTAAGTTTGTCTGGAACGCAAAACTCCTATGAAATTCACCTGCTCGTTCAAATATGTACAGAAGATTATCATCCTTTTTAATACTTTAATCTCTCACATAATTGAATGGAATTACTCTAATTAGATTTCGAGTACGTTGTTCAGGTTTTATTTGTACAAGTGGATAGGCGTTAATCTTTCCAATTTTAAAAGGAATCAAACAAACGCAATACACCACCACGTGAATGATAAATCTTCTTTAGATCGTCTTTGAAATAGTCTTAAGATAATGAAAATATATAAATATACATGTACAACTTGACATTTATTTGAATCCAGCCTGATCAAATGCCGGGTTACCCCCAACCATTGGGTAATTTAGCAATTAACGCGTTTACTTGGAACGAATAACATGCATGTCACGTTGGCCTATCCCCTGTTTAATTGGGATTTCATTTACAGTGGAGAAAACATTATTCCTTCCAGTTTAAACGCAACCGAAACGCAAACGCATTACAATAAAATGGTGAAATTGACAAATTTTTGACAATTCTGGGTGTTATTTTTAACCTGGACGGCAAACAGTTTGGAGCCTGATCAGAGGCCGGGTTACCCGGCGTCTGATCTGGCTCCAAACTGTTTGCATTGGAAATAATAGATTTAGCGTAAACGCGTTTATTGGGAAAGAAAAACGTTTTCACCACTGTAATTAGCCTGATGATTGCGATTTGGCGGTTGTCTGCAATCTGATTGGATTCAGATTACTCTGTGAAGAACCCTGATCTTGATCCGAACTATTCTAGGTTGGTCTTATTGCAAGTATTAGTGTCAATCTCTTAAAAATGACATAAAGGATTCACTGTCGTCAATTTAGAAGCAGACATCCATTGAATTGAAGAAGTGTTAATTGGATATTCATTTCACCTCCTGAACTTACACTACATGTAAACAAGGGTATGTAATAAACAGTGGAGCAAACGTTATTCTTTCCCGTTTAAACGCAAACGAAACGCAAACGCATTGCAATAAAATGGTGAGAATGACAACTTTTTGACAATTCTGAGTGTTATTTTTAACCTGTACGGTCAGCAGTTGGGAACCTGATCAGACGCCGGGTTACCCGGCGTCTGATCTGGCTCCAAACTGTTTGCATTAGAAATAATAGTGTTAGCGTTAACGCGTTTAGAAAGAATAACGTTTTCCCCTCTGTATGTAATATAGCAGTTATGGCACTTGGGATTCCGTTGAAAGACAAATAAGGTTTTTCTTTAATCAGAGATTAAAAAATACTGATATGTCTACTGATCTATTGCAAACATTTGCTAATTATAAAGTTTTTGACTTTCACATCAGTGTTACACTTAGCAAGAATTCAGTGTGTTTCATTTTCAAAAAGTTTGGTTCCAGATCAGATACGAAAAGGTTTGTCTGATCTGGACCCAGACTGTTTGATACTGGCACATACATGTGTTACAGTAACTGAGGCAAATGTGATCTTAATATCACACTCTCTTTAGGGAAATGAATGATGATTTATCCCTGCGTTAGCGTTACAGTGAAGAAAACGTTATTCTTTCCCATTAAACGCGTTTACGCTAAAACTATGATTTTCGTTGCGAACAGTTTGGAGCAAGATCAGACGTCGGGTAACCCGGCGTCTGATCAGGCACCAAACTATTTGCCACTCAGATTTAAATGAATAGCTAGAATTGTCAACATGTTGTTATTTTCTACGTTTAATTGCAATGTGGTTGCGTTTCGTTTTCGTTTAAATGGGAAAGATTAACGTCTTCCTTACTGAGTGATTAGAATCAGATTAAATGTCCTAAATATTTGTTGAACCTGTTATATTTTCAAGATGTACGTGACTGGCTAGTGATGGTGGCAATTAATGGGACGAGAGTTTTGAGTACCATAGCTCATGTTACATGGGATACTTGCGATCGTTATTATAATTATTATGACCCCGTATTTAACATGTCGACGCTATAGGCAATTTAAATCAATTTGCAAACATTTTTGATCTGGATCAAGTACCGCGTAACGCGGTTTCTGGTCATGTTCTAAACTGTTGGTATATACATTTATAGGTACAGTGGAGAATCTGTTATTCTTTCCCGTTTAAACGCAAACGTACGCAAACGCAAAGCGCTAAAACGTAGAAAAGAACAACTTTTGGACAATTCTGATATTTTATGTTTATCTTGGTGGCAAACAGTTTGGAGCCTGATCAGACGCCGGGTTACCCGGCGTCTGATCTGGCTCCAAACTGTTTGCACTGCAAATAATAGTTTTAGCGTAAACGCGTTTATTGGGAAAGAATAACAGATTCTCCACTGTATTGATATTTTGTGAGTCATCCAGCCTTTAAGTCTAACTACATAATTATGCAGACGTCAGTATTAACGTAGATGGTTTACAAGGGTTAAAGCAGACAGTTCAAATTGGCGATGTTAACGCCACCTCAATAGTGTTAGTACATGTAGGTGGCTGCATAAAGAATATGCCACTTTAGAGAATAAATTGCTAGTTAAAAGATGCGTTGGTGGTTACAACAGGGTTATATGTACAGTGGAGAAAACGTTATTCTTTCTCGTTAATAAACGAAACGCAAACGCAAATCGCTCATATGTAGAAAACTTACATGTTTTGACATTTCTGATTATTTGTTTTAATCTGAGTGGCAAATAGTTTTGAGCCTGATCAGACGCCGGGTAACCCGGCGTCTGATCTGGCTCCAAACACTTTGCACTGGAAATAATAGTTTAAGCGCAATCGCGTTTATTGTGGAAGAATATAACGTTTTCTCCACTGTACAAAATGTTACCCTGTTGTAACCACCAACGCATCTTTTAACTAGCAATTTATTGTCTAAAGTGGCTGTGAAACGGTGGAGAAGACGTACTTCTTTGCATTCAACCGTTTGCGCTAAAACTGTTACATGTACAGTGGAGAAAACGTTATTCTTTCCCAATAAACGCGTTTACGCTAAAACTATTATTTCTATGCAAACAGTTTGGAGCCAGATCACACGCCGGTTGACACGGCGTCTGACCAGGCTCCAAACTGTTTGCCACTCAGATTTTTAAAAAAAATATTAAAATGTAACAAAATAGTAATTTCCTTCATTTTAGCGACTTGCGTTTGCGTTTCGTTTGCGTAAACGGGAAAGAATAACGTTTTCTCCACTGTATTTCAATTGCAGTTTGAAGACTGATGAGACGCCGGGTTACCCGGCGTCTGACCTTACTTCAAACTGTTTGCCACTCAGTTTAAAATAGATGATTAGAAAATTCGAAAGGTTCTCATTTGCTATTTTTGATAGCAACGTGTTTGTGTTTCAATTGTGTGGACGTGCCTGCGTTTGTCATGTTCTGTTTACCTCTTACACACCGTTACATGTACGTACTCAATTTTACCATGGGATCATGGTACCATGGTAACGGAATAAAAAGTTATTTACTTTGTAATTTTACCCTTTCGTTGCCAGGCTCTACTACGCTGACATTCGTTAACTATATGGATCAAGACGAATAAATCGATGTCTGGTCTAAATTTGACACTCATGTCGATCTGTTTTACAATCAAATTGCTTAGAATCTATATGTTACACAAAGAAACAATCGGCCATCGAAGAACGTACATTTCTTTCCTTTTTAAACAATACTTAACACAAACAACAAGCAACAAACTTACAAAATGTCAGTTTCTGAAAGAGCGTATTTCATTATGAACGTTTTGAGCATGATCAGACACCGGCTTAATCGGTAAATAACTTCTAGCTAATGTTAAAAATAATTATGTTTGTAAACATCCGACTATAAATAAAGTTTTCTTGTACCGTGTATCTTGTATCCCGCATCTGAGCTGGAGCTCCTGTCTGTTTTCAAAAGAAAGGTATGATTCATGCAATCCCAATCAGGGAAAGTGTAGCATAATTTCCATTACAGTTTACACTCAGTTAAGTTTGGGAATAGATGAGCTTAGGATCAGGGTCTAAACCACTTGAAACTAAAGAACAGTTTTTTAATATAGAAATACATAAAGACTACCATTTTTCAAGACTGCAATAGTTGAAATATGGATAAATTCACCTAAAACAAGTTTTAGTTTTAGAGGGTCGACCGTAAATCAACACACCTGATATATGTTTTCAACATGTCAAACAGCATTTTATTTCCTGTTTATATCGTTAAACGTTTTTACACCAGTGTGCATGTGACCCCCTCTTAATACAATATATAATATCACAGTATTATGAGTTTTGACCTGATTTTCTATTGACTACATGTTTATAAATGAAGTATTCGTTTGTATTTAATTTCCTGTTTGTGCATCTCTTTACCAAAACGCGTGTATGCTTAAATACACATGTACGTAGTTCCATTGCAAACAGTTTCGACCCGTATCAGAGGCCGTGTACAGTGAAGAAAGCGTTTTTCTTTCCAAATAAACGCGTTTACGCTTTACATGTAACTATTATTTCCATTGCAAACAGTTTGCAGCCAGATCAAACGCCGGGTAACGCGGCGCCTGATCAGTCAGATCCCTGCTAACCCGGCGTCTGATCAGGCTTCAGACTGTTTGCCAGCAGAATTAATACGAGCATTCACAGTTGGCGAAACGTTTTTTGCAATGCGTTTGACTTTTGTTTGCATAAAAACGGGAAAAAAATAAGATTAACTCTGTGTCTGACCAGACTCCAAACTGTTTGTCACTCAGAAACATATTAATCGTGCAACGTCTGACAACAAAGTAATTGTATACATGTTTTCACATTCAGTATGCGTTTCGTTTTCGTTCAAACGGAAGAGAATAGCGTCGTCTCCACTGTAAAATTCATGCATGTGACCCTATTCAGTACAATGTCACAGTAACACGAGCTGTCCTTAAAAGCGCCCATTATTTACCCAATGCAGCATACAAATGTACACAATTAACACTCAAGTCTATTTGTACATGTGTATGTGTAACTCATTAAATTAGAGCAACAGTTAAACCTCTTCGCTGTTTTTTATACTGCTCAACTAGACCGATACATGTAGTTGCATTTAAAATTGCAAATAGTTCGGATCTAGATCAGATACCAAAATGTTCGGCGTCCGTCCAGGATCCAATTTTTTTTTTTAAAAATTTACCTATAACTAATTTGAGAAATTAAAACAGATGGTACATTTGAAGCAGACGAGGTTTTGAAAGAAGTTAATATATGTGAACACAAGCACAACTCATTGCAAACTGCGAGGTCTCTCCAATATTTAGTTTGCTAAATGTTAATTTATGATTTTGTTTGTTTTATACAATGCGATGGACAGTTGCTATTATTGCCCGTAAAAACGACACGAGACGCTACAGTGGAGAATGTGTTATTCTTTCCCAATAAACGCGTTTACGCTAAAACTATTATTTGCAGTGCAAACAGTTTGGAGCCAGATCAGACGCCGGGTAACCCGGCGTCTGATCAGGCTCCAAACTGTTTGCTACCAAGATAAACATGAAATATCAGAATTGACCAAAAATTGTTCTTTTCTACGTTTTAGCGCTTTGCGTTTGCGTACGTTTGTGTTTAAACGGGAAAGAATAACAGATTCTCCACTGTAACTGTATGCACTTACATGTAAATGTAGAAAACAGCAATATTTTGAAAATATTGAAAGTTTTCCGTAATTCAGGGTGGAAATAGGTTTGAGCTCGGTCGGACGCCGGATGACCCGTTATCTGAATAGGATATGAACATTTTTATTTATTATTTTTATAAAAAACATAGATATATTACATGTAGTATGAACTTGTGTAATGGTAAAATACGTGTTTATGCTAAAACAAGGACGCTCTTTGAAAGCGGGTTGTAGCCATATCAGACGTCGGGTAACATGGCGTCTGACCAGGCTCCGAAATGTTTGCCATTTAGATAAAAATGTATTGTCTAAATATTTAAAAAAAAAAGCTGACAACTCCCTCCCAACAGCACACACAATATGTGTCTCCCAATGGATATTGTTATAAAGAGAGGGCGCTGTGGTTTGACCCGTTACTCTAAAATGTTTTGCATTTTGTTTATACTAATATTTTGCGTGTTGTAGATGATATTTTACATGTACATGTACATGCATGACTGTCACAAACGGTTTTGTGTAATTTTGAGACGCATAAAGTGAAGAAGAAGTCATTTTCTACATTTTCTTGCAATGCATTTGTGTTTCGTTTGCGTTTACACGACAAAATATACATGTAACGTCTCCGCTGTGGCAATTCGGCTTCTTACATGTTCAGTGAAGAAAACGTTATTCTTTCCCGTTTAAACGCAAACGAAGCGCAAACGCAAATCGCTAAAATCTAGAAAATATCAATTTTTTGACATTTGTTATACAGTAATTGCTTTTTTATCTGAGTGGCAAATAATTTGGAGCGTAATCAGACGCCGTGTTATCCGGCGTCTGATCTGGCTCCAAACTATTTGCAATGGAAATAAAAGTTGTTAGGTAAACGCGTTTATTGAGAAAGAATAACGTTTTCTCCACTGTATCTTGATACATGTACATGTAGGAACTGTGGGATACATTTACAAAACGCGCGATTACGCTAAATCTTTTGTTTTATTTGCAAACAGTTTGGAGCCAGATCAGACACCGGGCAACCCGACGTCTGATCAGGCTCAAAACTGTTGTCCGCACAAGATACATGTATGATCAATAGTCAGAAATGTTAACAAGTTGCGATTTTCAACATTTTATTGCAAATGCGTTTGCGTTTCGTTTGCGTTTAAACGTGAATGAATAACTTCTTCTCCACTGTTTGAATATTCTATACAGAGTACCTAAAGTCCTATTGTGTTTTCAGACCTTTTCTTAATGCCTGAAATACAATAACGGTTAATAATAATGTTTGAACATTCTTATGGGCCAAACTGATCTATGACATGATGAAGACGGACCTAAATCACCAAACAAAGGGCGATTTAAAATCATAACAAACCGAAAATAAAACGTCTGACATCAACATTACCACACGGCTTAGTATCACGTGATACAGCCGAAATCAACTTCACTGGGTGCAAACCGTATCTACCTCCGCCCGTTCATCCATCAGTCAGTTAGACTATCACACTTTTTTGTCAGCTCTCTAACTCAACTATTTTTTATCCGATCTTCCACAAACTTGATGAAAATGTTCATTGATATAAAATCAAGGTTTAGTTTGATTACTACTAAAATCGCATAAGGTATTTTTTAGTTATTGTCTGTTAATTAATAAAAAATGGCTGTTTCAGTCATTTTTGCACTCTAAAACAAACAGCTTTTATCGGATATTCACCAAACATGCTGAACATATTTATTCATATAAAATTTAGGTCTTGTTTGATTATTAATAAACTCGCATGTGGCATATCTGAGTTTTTGCCCTTTATGTATTAAAAAATGACTGTTTTCAGCAAGTTTTGCCCTCTAACACAAATACGTTTTATTGGATCTTCACCAAACTTGCTGAAAAATATTTATTGATATAAAATCAAGGTTTAGTTTGATTACTACTAAAATCGCATAAGGTATATCTGAGTTATTGCCTGTTTATTAATAAGAATTGACTGTTTCAGTCACTTTTGCACTCTAACACATACAGTATTTATCGGATATTCACTAAACTTGCTGAAAATGTTTAATTATATAAAATTTAGGTCTAGTTTGATTATTTCAAAAATCGCATGTGACATATCTGAGTTTTTTACCCTTTATGTATTAAAAATGAATGTTTCAGCATTTTTTGCTTTCTAACACATACAATTTTTATCAGATATTCACCAAACTTGTTGAAAATGTTTATTAATATTAAATCTAGGTCAATCATCTCAACTCCCAAAATCGCACAAGGCATGTTGGAGTTATTGCCCTTGAATGACTAGAAAATGAATACTTCAGGCTTGTCAGCTTTCTGACTCAAACAGTTTTAATTGGATCTTCACCAAATGTGCTTAAAATAATATTTGTATAACATCTTGGTCCAGTTCTATAAATACCCAAATCGCCGGAGGCATGTTGGAGTAATGGTTCTTTAATTTTTAAAATTTTGCTATTTTATCCTTATTTTTGCCCTGTCCACTCTGTAAAAGGACCATTTTTAATTCTATTTGAGCCAAAGATTTGGTCAATGGTTGCATGTGCTTCATCTTAGCCGTGTTGATAATAAGTTAAGTAATAAATGACCACTCCATTTCTCCTTTACCTCTTGAAGGATTTTCATTCAACTGTATTCGATTTTTTTCTTTGACCTAGATTTAATACCAATACACGTTGTCAGCAAGTTTGGTGAAGATCCAATAAAAAGTGTTCGTGTTAGAGAGCAGAAAATGCTGAAACAGTCATTTTTTAATTATTCAAGGGCAATAACTCAGACATGCCTTATGCGATTGTGCTAGGTATTGAACCTGACCTAGATTCTATACTAATAAACAGTTGTAGCACGTTTGGTGAAGATCCAAAAAGAAGTGTTTGAGTTAGAGAGCGGACAAGGCTGAAACAGTAATTTTCAGCAAGCTCAATGTATAGATTCTCCGTAGTTTTTTTTAAATCGTTTACCCACCGTGAATAATATTTACACGTTGTTACTGGATCTCATAGTGTTTAACCCTGTGCCTACTGGTCGTAACTTTACGGAGTTTACAAAATATTTGAATCTAAAATGGCGTCTCATCTGGATCCAAACTGTTTGACACTCGTCTTAAGGTTTGTTTAATTAAAACAATGCATAAATCTAAACTGAACACATTTTGCAGACGACAATGTCGAAGCAGACGTCTGTTCAGCAGAATAAGGGTTAACAGGGTCATTTTCAGTGTTCCAGCTAAACATGTAAGCGGGAGTAATCTGAACTAATCTAACATTTTCTCACTCATTTCAGCACCGAATGCTATGGTGTTACTACTGATTAAACCGTCTCTTCGAGACAATTTTATTGAGTATGACACCATTGGGTTTAAAAGCAGAAATAAAGATTGTAGTTTTCGAAATACTTCCGTTATCTGGAGCCCTGTATTTACAGAGTTGTCCTTCTTTCCATTCACAAGGGAGGCTTTTAAATTTGTGCAGCACAAAAATATTATAAATAAAATTTAAAAAGCGAATTTCTTAGATAAAGCCGGTTTTTGTGAAAGAATCACGTCCCAGGTAGTTCAAATGGGACCCCAAGCAGCCGTTTTATGCAGGTTTCTCAAAAACACAATGCGGCTTTAATGTAAATTCATTTTCAGACCACCCGTGTGACACTAAACTATTTTACAAGATTTTGTCTGAAATCAAATTAGAATCTATATAGATTTTGATCTCAATATCACATTTAACCTTATATTGTTAATACATAATAATTATATTATGCTTATTGGTATTTATATGGTTGACGAAAACCTGTACAGTCCATGACAAATAAACGTCCGTCTACTTCTTCTTCTTCATCCTCATCATCATCATCAGCATTATCATGGTAATTATCATCTTCATCATTATCATAATAATCATCATCGTCATCACCACCATCATCATCATCATTATCATCATAATAATCACCATCGTTATCACCATCACCATCACCATCATCATCATCACCATCGTCGCCATTATCATCATATTACCCTTCTTCTTTTTCTTCTTATTCTGTGAAATTTATTCTTCTTCTTCTGTTTCTTCTTTTAATCCTATTTTTCAAACAGGATATATTCACTGTTAAAAAGAGTTGAATGTCAAAAAAGTACTGTTTGTGATACAGATCAGAGTTCGAGTTCAAATTTACAGCAGTTCTTGAGGGAATAGTCGCGTTTTAGTCGGAATGAATGACTGATAATCTATACATGTAGAGAGTGGCGAAAACATTGATATTTCCCGTCCAACCGAAACTTTACGCAAAGGCAATACGACACCATTTTGACATTAATTTTGTAACTGTCACGTTTAATGCGAGTGACAAACAGTTTGGGGCGTCACTGTACATGTACATGTATTGAATAACGTCTTCTGCAGTGAAACTGCAATTTAAATTGTACAGTGGAGAATCTGTTATTCTTTCCCGTTTAAACGCAAACGTACGCAAACGCAAAGCACTAAAACGTAGAAAAGAACAACTTTTGGACAATTCTGATAATTCTTGTTTATCTTGGTGGCAAACAGTTGGGAGCCTGATCAGACGCCGGGTTACCCGGCGTCTTATCTGGCTCCAAACTGTTTGCACTGCAAATAATAGTTTTAGCGTAAACGCGTTTATTGGGAAAGAATAACAGATTCTCCACTGTATTATGTGTACATGAAACAAAACTAAACGCAAACACGATTCAATTAAAGGTTGAAAATGACAGATTGTAGAAAGTTCTCACTATACATATTTCACCAAAGTGGCAAGTAGTTTTGAGCTTGATCAGACGCCGAGTTACAATTGTCTGACCAGGTTCCAAACTGTTTGCAATGGGCCTAACGTTTTAGCATAAGCACGTTCATCGGGACATAAATACGTCTTCGCCATTGTAAGTGTTGTCCCCATTTTTAATGTATTCCTAAACAGTTTAATATTTCAATATCGTAATATAATATATTTATACTTATTAGAATACCCCTATTGCGATGCTTTATACATACGCCCTATACACAAAACCTTTCGGACTTTATGCTGATTGAATAATATTGTATTGCTTGGTCTATAAATATCATATGACTACATTTCATAGTTGAAATTCAAATGATCCAAACAACCATTCATCTGTAAAATTTATATTTAGTCTGCTTCAATTACATGCATGTTCACGTTACATGTACCCGTGTGTATTTTTTTCTTTTAGTTATTTCATAAAAATATCATTTAGATTTAGAACGACAAGCGTAAAGTGGGAAACTGTTTACGTTGGGTTTCAAACTGTTCGCAAGGACAAGCCTATATATGTTTTTTCGCCTTTACATGTACCTTTGGATGCCAGACTTAACGTCGTAAAAATACAGTGGGGAAGACATCATTCTTTCCCATTTAAACGCAAACGAAACGCAAACGCATTGCAATAAAACGTAGAAAATGACATCATGTTTGCCATTCTGACTATTCATTTTAATCTGAGTGGCAAACAGTTCGGTGCCTGATCAGACGCCGGGTTACCCGGCGTCTGATCTGGCTCCAAACTCTTTGCAACAGAAATAATAGTTTGAGCGTAAATGCGTTTATTGGTAAATAAAGCAAGTGTCCGCTTCAAGAATTCGTGTATGGAATTTGTCTTGTAGAGTTAGTTCTATGTTCTGATTTATTATAAAAATATCTACAAAGTGTAGCAATGTACGTTTTAGGTATCTACGTGTTGTTGGGTTTTCGCATTTAACCAAGAGATTGCGATCGCGTTAAAAAATCACGGTTTGTTTACATTTGAGGTCACAGAGTTGCGCATGCGCTGGAGGAAAACGGTGTTAACACAAAAAATACCCATCATGCTCGAAATCTTTTCGATATCTAGGTTAAATTCAAACGCCACTTTTCTCGTAATCTCACTTAATTGTTACTGCTATTCTTTCTTTTTCATGTACTTGGTACTAGATTAAAATTATGATCAATTCTATTATGAACAATTTCGTTCTGATTTGCAGAACGCATCAAATCATTGCCGAACTTGAGACAATATGTCATATCCTAAAATAGAAACACTATGTCATTCAAATCACTACCTAACGGTCGGGACACGTAAAATTTCTCGGTTATAACTCACTAGCAGTAGCGGAAAGTTATGTTTACTACTGGTACCGCTACATAGCAAGTCTGTGTCTCTTTTTTAACAAATTTGTAAAAGTCAGTTGTCAAGTCTAACCGCTACCCAATCAGACTATTCGATTTTAAGCACGTGTCCTTAAGCTTTCATTTCTGGTCATTCACGATTGGTTGGGCCATATAAGGTTTGAGGCTCAATGAGAAATTAGACAGCTCCGCCGAAAAATACAGTTGCTTGACAATATTATCGAGTCTTTATAACCTGAGAGGAAAACAATTTGGGTCCGGTTAACCTGCAATGAGTTCAGTAAGGAAATCGATGTCCATCGATTGCGAGTTGGCTACCGGTTGAGAAAACGTTATTTTCCCGTCCTAACGAAACGCATTGCAATGAAATATAGAAAATAACAATTTAGAGTACCGGTACCATTTTCATTCTGAGTGGCGAAAAAGTTTAGAGCCTGATCAGTCGCCGGGTCTGATCTGGCTCCAAACTGTTTACAATGAAAATAATGGTTTAAGCGTTAAGCGGTTATTTGGAAAGAAACCATTTTCTCTACTGTACTCTGCACGCTACACACGGGGCACAAACTGCTAACCTAAACAGCAAACAGTGGTACATGTAACTGAACACGCTACATGTGTCTGGACTATTTGCCACTCAGATGAAACTCAATCGTCAGAAATGTTTTAAAAATAATATTTGTACATTTGAATGCAATGCATTTGCGTTCGGTTTCTTTTAAACGGGATAGAATAACGTTTTCTCCATTGTTTATATAGAGTGACGAGCAGTTGGGTAGGTGCAGTTATAGAACTTGATGTCGGGTAATTGAAGGGAGGACTTTTAACCCTTATAGCCGTTTGATTCAAAATAATTATCTGAAAATTTAAAAAAATAAAATAGCTTCAAAGTATCATGTTTAAATTAAGATTATTACTAACATATATCTTGCAATAAAAATGTACAGGGGAGCAGATACAGTGAAGAATCTGTTATTCTGTCCCGTTTAAATGCAAACGTACGCAAACGCAAAGCACTAAAACGTATAAAAGAACAACGTTTGGACAATTCTGATAATTCTTGTTTATTTTGGTGGCAAACAATTTGAAGCCTGATCAGACGCCGGGTTACCCGGCGTCTGATCTGGCTCCAAACTGTTTGCACTGCAAATGATAGTTTTAGCGTAAACGCGTTTATTGGGAAAGAGTAACACATTCTCCATTGTACGGTATTATTATATCATAATACACGCGTTAATGCTAAAACTGTTATTTCCTGCGTTAGGAGTCAGATAAGACACAGGGTAAACTGGCGTTTGATCAGACTCCCAAGATAATGCAACTCAGATCAAAATAGAAAGTAGGAAATTTCGAAAAATTGTCATTTTTATATTCTATTGTACAATGGAGAAAGTGTTATTCTTTCCCAAACAACGCGCTGACGCTAAAATTATTATTTCCATTGCAAACATATTGGAGCCAGATCAGACGCCGGCTAACTGATCAGGCTTCAAACTGTTTGTCACTCAGATTAAAACAAATAATCAGAAATGTCAAAAACTGAAAATTTTCTAATTTTAGCGATTTGCGTTTGCGTTTCGTTTGCGTTTAAACTGGAAAGAATAACGTTTTCTCCACTATTTTTATTTATATATTTTTCTCCACTATGCGTGCAAGAGCGTTCATTAATTGTGCATAAAAAGAGAGGTACAGTGGAGAAAACGTTATTCTTTCCCAATAAACGCGATTACGCTAAAACTATTGTTTCTATTGCAAACAGATTGGAGCCAGATCAGACGCCGGGTAAACCGGCGTCTGATCATGCTCCAAACTGTTTGCCACTAAAATAAACATGAATTGTCAGAATTGTTAAAAAACTGTATTTTTCTACATTTAAGTGCTTTGCGTTTCGTTTGCGTTTAAAGGGGAAAGAATAACGTTTTCTCCACTGTATGACAGTTTGTGGTAAACGTGACCGTGATCATATTTGTAGCAATTAAACAGACACTGGTTCGATTAAAAATCACCTGTTTAAACCTTCTCATTTTAAATTATCGTCTGCTTCAAAAATGTAGGCTGTAAAGCAACTCACAATTAGAATTATGACTTCATAAAAACAAAACGAGTGCAGACAGTTTGGATCCTGATCAGACGCCGAGTTCCTCAGCGTCTGATCAAGATCCAAACTGTTTGCACATGCACGGTTCAACCACGATTGGCATGAAAGAGATGCAATAATAGCGATGTCGTAGGTTATCTACAATCAAATGAACATTTAAAAGCATGACAGCTTTCGAAACTGAGCAAATATTTGGTACCGAAATTAATTTCAATAAAATCATTGATAAATGTTTGTCTCTTTTACAATCGATTGTATTATACTTTTCCATGCATACATAATTCGAAAATGACTCTACGTGGCACGGACATAAATCTGTCACCGCATGACGTTTAAGTCATTAAAGGCATTTAGAAACATTGCAATATTTATGTATACGTCAAAAAAGATATTACAGACTTGTTACATGCTGTTCAATTATTGCAATGTTTGCTCAGCTTGTGCGAATCCATCAACTGATTCAATGCAAGTTGGTCAACTTCGGTGCACCCTGTGGTTGTAGTATTGTCAGTTAAATATATGCCGGGGCCGATTAATTTCAATTGACTAATCGAATGGCTACCATAGTATTAAGCGTACAGTTAAGCTAGCTACATACAGTGGAGAAAACGTTATTCTTTCCCAATAAACGCTGTTACTTTTAAACTCTGTTATTTCCATTGCAAACAGTTTGGAGCAAGATCAGGCTCCAGACTGTTTGCCACTCAGATTAAAATAAATTGTCAGGATTGTTGTTATTTTCTACGTTAAAATGCGATGCGTTTGCGTTTCGTTTTCGTTTACACGGGGAAGAAATACGTTTTCTCCACCGTACATGCACGATCAATCAAACTATTACAGTGGGAAGGCGTTATTTTTTCTACGTTAACGTGCCATTGCTAAAATTATTTATTCCACTGCAATTACTTTGCAGTCCGATCAGACACCGGGTACAGTTGAGAAAACGTTATTCTTTCCCACTAAACGCGTTTACGCTAAAACTGTTATTTCCAGTGCAAACAGTTTAGAGCCAGATCAGACGCCGGGTAACCCGGCGTCTGATCAGGCTCCAAACTGTTTGCCACCCAGATAAAAATGAATTACCAGAATTGTCCAAAAGTTGCATTTTTGTACGTTTTAGTGCTTTGCGTTTGCGTTTCGTTTCGTTTAAACGGGAAAGAATAGCGTTTTCTCCACTGTACATGTACATGTAACCCGACACCCGTCCAGGCTTCAAAGTGTATACCAGTCAGATATTTAAAAAAGGCAAACGTTTTTTCGACAGCACGTTATGTTCTCCATTTTATGCCCCGTGCGACCTAGCCGGCGCCTATTATTTAGCCTGTCTGTCGTTTTGTCTGTCTGTCTACAACTTTAACCTTGGCCATAATTTAGGAACTAAATATGATTTATATGTGGCATGTGTACATGTACTCACCTTAAGAAGCTCTGTACATCTTGGGTCATGTTCTTCAAAGGTCAATGTCATCTAGAGGTCATGGTCACATCAGTGGACATAGTGTTTCACATCAGTGGACATAGTGTTTCACAGCAGTGGACATAGTGTTTCACATCTTGCATTACGTTGAGTATGCATTGAGTTTCACTTCGACGGAAACAAAATGTGTGTCCCAATAAGTGACAAATGCACCCGAGTTGTTTTGTCAGTGAAGTGTATACATGTAAGAGCTCCTGGAGTCGAGTACACTATGTAGTTCCACATTATGTCCAAGTTAAAATTCAGCCTAGTTGATCTCTAAGTAACCTGTAAATGACATTGACCTTTGCTGGGTATGTCCAAGGTTGTACTGAGCTGGAGAGTTTCTTGAGTTGAGCATATCTGTATCACACATTGTTTTGAAGTTCTGGTCAATCAACAAATAAGCCCATATACCTCTAAATGACATTGCCCTATGCCAGGCTCTATCACACGTAATTTCGAAGTTATGGCAAATTAAAAAAATACCCTTTTGACCGCTACTTTAGTAAATACGCTATTGCTACCCATTTACGCGTTTATCTATGCGTAAGAAACGCATATAGTGAACGGTTAACGAACGGTTAACGCCTAACGATTTAACGCGTTTAAACGCGTTAATAAACGATTATACCAATGCAGTCTCGGCTAAAGGGTCCGTTTGCTAAGTGATGACCCTTTCATCCGGGCTCTTTTAAACGCGTAAAGAAACGCCTAAAGAAACGGCTAGGAAACGCGTTGAACCAAACGGATAATAAACGCGTAAGAAACGCGTAAAGTGGGTAGGAATAGCGTAGTTACCACATGTAAATGACATTGACCTTTGCTGGTTATGATCAAAGCTGTACTGAGCTAAATAGCTTCTTTTATATCCAATTATAAAGTCTCTATCACACAAGTTCTTGTCAAATTTTAAATCAGCCCATAAGTGACCTTGAAATGACATTGACCATTGTCGGGTTTGACCCAAGTTGTACTGAATAATTTAAATGCTTCTTGAGTTGAGTACACATGTCAAGTATTAAGAGTCTACCACATGTAGTTCAGGGGCTCGTTTCAAAAAACTTCGTACGGTAAATGTTGCCGTAAGTCAGATTATAAAAGTATCAATTATTATTTATTCCTCCATCTAATCCTGTCTTGTGACATCTCTTTGGAATCGTCTATTCCAAAGAGATGTCACAAGACAGGATTAGATAGAGAAATCAGAAATTAAATATATTTTAAAGATTTGACTTACGACCGTTTTTGTCGTACGAAGTTTTATGAAACGGGCCCTGAAGTAATGGACAAAGTTTAAGTTGTAGATAGACGATCAAACAAACAGATCAACAAACAGACAGACACAGAGACAAAAACAATATGCGGGGGCATAACATGTCTTCACTGTACCACTAAATACAGTGGAGAAAACGTTATTCTTTCCCGTTTACACGCAAAAGAAACGCAAACGCAAATCGCTAAAATTTAGAAAATGACCGTTTTGACATTTCTAATTATTGTTGTTAAATACAGCGGGAAACAGTTTGGAGCCTGACCAGACGCCGGGTAACCCGGCGTCTGATCTGGCTCCAAATTGTTTGTAATGGAAATAATAGTTTTAGCGTAAACGCGTTTATTGGGAAAGAATAACGTTTTCTCCACTGTAGTAGCAAACAGATTGAAGCCTGACCAGACGCTGAAATACATGTACAAGCTGTTAGCAATGGAAATGGTTTTGTTTTATAGTGCGCCCTCTCTACAACAACACCCGGTGTGAGGCACAAATTATGTGCGTTGTTCGGGGGAGCTGTTACAGTGGAGAATACATTATTCTTTCCCAATAAACGCGTTTACACTAAAACTATTTTTTCTATTACAAACAGTTTGGAGCCAGATCAGACGCCGGGTCAACCGACGTCTGATCAGGCTCCAAACTGTTTGCCACCAAGATAAACATGAATTATCATAATTGTCCAAAAGTTGTACTTTTCTACGTTTTAGTGTTTTGCGTTTGCGAACGTTTGCGTTTAAACGGGAAAGAATAACAGATTCTCCACTGTATACAATGTATGTCTATTAGGGACGGAAATTGACTTACATATGCGAACAGCTTGAATACAGATCAGACTCGTCATTATTTTTTTCTGTCAAAATGTCCAATATGTAAAAGTCGAGTAAAACAACAGACGACAATTTAAGCAGACGATATTGTAGCAGTGAAAGGGTTAGAAATGTGTGTTTTGTTAGAGGAACAGCGACAAGCAGTGTTGTACGGCGGGACTCATTGTTCAGAGGGCCATTGTAGGGAGTGAGTACTTTACAACAAATGCGTACAAATAATGCCACTAGATGTTATAAATGCTGAACAGTGTTTTCAAAATTAATATTTGCTTAACCATCCCATCAATAAAGTCGACTATATACAGCTGATAAACGTAAACAAAACGCAAACGCAGAGCAACAGAATGGAGAAAATGACACGTATTTAAAACAATCTGACTGTTCCTTTTAATCTGAGAGGCAAACAGACTGAAGGTGGATCAGACGCCGGGTAACACAGCCTCTAGCCTGGCACCAAACTGTTTGCAAATCAAATGATTGTTTAAGCGAACAGTGGAGAAAACGTTATTCTTTCCCAACAAACGCATTTACGCTAAAACTATTATTTCTATTGCGAACAGTTAAGAGCCAGATCAGACGCCGGGTAACCCGGCGTCTGACCAGCTCCAAACTGTTACAGTGGAGAATCTGTTATTCTTTCCCGTTTAAACGCAAACGTACGCAAACGCAAAACACTAAAACGTAGAAAAGTATAAGTTTTGGACAATTCTGATAAGTCTTGCTTGTCTTGGTGGCAAACAGTTTGGAGCCTGATCAGACGCCGGGTTACCCGGCGTCAGATCAGGCTCCAAACTGTTTGCACTGCAAATAATAGTTTTAGCGTAAACGCGTTTATTGGGAAAGAATAACAGATTCTCCACTGTAGCCACTTACATTAACATGAATTGTGAGAATTGTCAAAAAGCTTTACTTTTCTACATTTAAGTACTTTGCGTTGCGTTTAAACGGGAAAGAATAACATGTTCTCCACTGTAAAGGCGTTTATTGGGACAGGATCACATCTGTTCCACTGTTCATGAACAATGGCATTTAAAACATTCTGGATTCAGATCAGATTGAGCTAAAAGTGCGCTTGCAAACAGTCGCAGACAGTGGATAATACGTTATTCTTTTCCAATAAATGTGTTTACGCTAAAACTATAATTTCCATTGCAAACAGTATGGAACCAGATCAGACGTCGGGTAACCAAGCGTCTGATCATGATCCAAACTGTTTGCTACTCAGATTGAAATAAATGTCTGAATTGCCAATAATTTGGAATTTTCTACATGTTAGTGTAATGAGTTTGCATCTTGTTTGCCTTTAAACGGGAAGGAATACAGTGGAGAATCTGTTATTCTTTCCCGTTTAAACGCAAACGTACGCAAACGCAAATCACTAAAACGTAGAAAAGAACAACTTTTGGACAATTCTGATAATTCTTGTTTATCTTGGTGGCAAACAGTTTGGAGCCTGATCAGACGCCGGGTTACCCGGCGTCTGATCTGGCTCCAAACTGTTTGCACTGCAAATAATAGTTTTAGCGTAAACGCGTTTATTGGGAAAGAATAACAGATTCTCCATTGTAACATTTCCCCCACTGTATTTGGTTACATGTATTTTATCTAATTTACTGTGGTTGTCAAAACCATTGATATGTGCATATATGTATTAATGTTTTAGTATTCAAACGTTTTATTGCAAATTTTGAATTGAAATATCAGTTTTATATGCTGAAATATTAATCTTGCATAATCTAGATGTTATATTCCAGGGCACATTTTGAGCATTAAGAAATGATATAAATAGAATAAATAAATAGACAACAATTTTATGATAAATTTCGAAACATGTTTTAACACCCTTTGAAAAGAATTTCAGAGTAAAGGTCAACGAATTATGACAGTTAAGAATATAATGATACAATGGATTACATGTACATAATTACAGTGGAGAATGTGTTATTCTTTCCCAATAAACGCGTTTACGCTAAAACTATTATTTGCAGTGCAAACAGTTTGGAGCCAGATCAGACGCCGGGTAACCCGGCATCTGATCAGGCTCCAAACTGTTTGCCACCAAGATAAACATGAAATATCAGAATTGTCCAAAAGTTGTTATTTTCTACGTTTTAGTACTTTGCGTTTGCGTACGTTTGCGTTTAAACGGGAAAGAATAACAGATTCTCCACTGTAATTATACAAAGTGGAGAAGATATTATTCTTTCCCGATAAACGCGTTTACGCTTAAGTTAATATTTCCAATGCAAATAGTATAGAGCCCGATCCGACCCCGGACAAACAGGGTAACTGTTACCATTCTGATTAAAGTAGACATACATTTAAAAAAATGTCATTTACTACATTTTCGTGCATTTCGTTTGCGTTTTGTTTGCGTTTAAACGGGAAAGATTAACGTCTTCTCCACTGTATCTCTTCTGAAATGAACGCATTTTACACAATGCGCTCAAATGCAGAACATGACAACTTCTTGACAATATTGACGATTCTTTTGAGTCTGTGGCAAACAGCATTGATACTGATCTAATGCCGTTTTATATGACGCTGTTTTGTCCTCTATACATGACATGTATAATGTTGTGGCTACTGCATTCATGTAAGGACGTTTAATGGGATAGAACTCCACTGTATACATATACATAACAAAACAGTGTTTCTAAGGGTTTTATTTTAAACAAGGGTAAGTGTGAGGCATATACAGTAGAGAAGACGTTATTATTTCCAATTAAACTGTTGTTTACATTGCAAACAATTTGTAGCCAGATCAGACTCCAAACTGGTTGCTACATATATTAAAACAAATCTTTTGACTTTCAAATTGTTGTCATATTCATCATTTTATTGCAGTTCATTTGCGAATTGTTTGCATATAAATGGGGCTGACGTATCTTGCATTGAAGTTTTCTCTAAGTTTTCGCCTGTCGTTTGTTGCCTGCTTTCAGCAGTAACCTGTTGTACATTTAGCAACTTAGCTGTCCGTATATGTACACACATGTACTGGTAGCAATGGCAAATACATGTTTACTATGCAAACATGCAAACACTTTTATAGTGGACGGAATACTACTGTTCCACTTTATTCTTGTGGTTATGTGAAAGATCAAAGATTCTTATCTGTAGCATTTTTAGTTCAAACAGAATAGTGATCACTTACAAAGTGGCAATAGTTCACGATAGACCTGCTACATGTATATCGTTACAGTGGAGAACACGTTATTCTTTCCTAATAAACGCGTTTACGCTAAAACTATTATATCTATTGCAAACAGTTTGGAGCCAGATCAGACGCTGCGTAACCCGGCGTCTGATCAGGCTCAAAACTGCTTGCCACTAAAATAAACATGAATTGTCAGAATTGTCCAGAATTGCGTTTAAACGGGAAAGAATAACATTTTCTCCACTGCATATCGTTAACCTTAATCATGCTATGCAATTCCGTTCTGCACAGAATCGAGATCCGCACAACTTTTCAAATATCGATTGACTACCTGTTAATTTTTAGAAACCATAATCCCAGAACGAATAGAGTGAAACTCCATTTTGATCCAGATGAGATTAGGCTCGATATCTCATTTGGATCCAAACTGTTTGCAAAGTTTATAAGTTTATGACAACTTTATCTGTAACACGCAGAAGGCAAGAGTGATATATATGTGTGAAATGATCTGACTCTTCTACATGTACAGTGGAGAAAAACGTTATTCTTTTCCGTTTAAACGCAAACGAACAGCTATTATAATCGCTAACATGTAGAAAACTACCATGTTTTGACATTCCTGATTATTTGTTTTAATCTAAGTGGCAAACAATTTGGAGCCTGATCAGACGCCGGGTTACCCGTCGTCTTATAGGCTCCAAACTGTTTGCAATGAAAACAATAGTTTTAGCGTAAACGCTTTTATTGGGAAAGAATAACGTCTTTTCCACAAACAGACATAAACATATACACCTGGACAGATAGACAGACAGACATATAAATAGGCAGATGGACACACATGTATATGTACATAGAGAGAAAAAGAGACATACAGATCGACAGAGCAGCAGCCATTCATATAGACAGAAACAGACAGAAAAACAGAAAGTTAGAGACAGACATACATACATGTACAGAAAGACAAAGAAACGGACAGAGAAATATAGATAAAGAAGTGTAAGGAAGGAGACATAAATACATACAGACCTACAGTTAGAATAGTGAGAGAGAGAGAGAGAGAGAGAGGGGAGAGAGAGAGAGAGAGAGAGAGAGAGAGCGAGACATACAAACAAGCAGAGATAAAGAGAAACGATGAGTAAGAAAGGAACAGAAGGACAGACAGACACAAAGACAAAGAAACATACAAAAAGACACACATATACAAACAGACAGGCAAAAAGACAGACAGAAAGACATACAGACAGAGATAGAGATAAACAGACGAATACAGACAGAGAGACTGGTGGAGAAATAGAGAGGGAGACGGACAGAAGCACATACATATATACAGACAGACAAACAGAGAGGCAGCGAGGGGCATTGACAAGGGGGATACACACACATACAGGAACAGAGATAGAGAGAGATACGTATACATGTAGTGTAGAGATAGATGGAGATATGCAGGAAAAGAGACATACGGACACAGAGACAGAGACATAGAAGGACAGAAAAAGAGAGAGACATACGGACAGAGAGACAGACAAGACATACAGAAAGAAACATAGAGAGAGATACAGAGAGAGTTAGAGAGATACAAAGAGAATGTGTGTTGACACGTTCTAATGTTTCTTATTTATTGTACGTGGTCGAGTAATTTATATCAGTGCGGACATTTATCAGTTTTTACATTTGATACTCAATATACATGTATGATGACATCGATCGCAATAAAAGCTGTATCATTCAGGACTTGATACATGTATAAACACATGCACAAAATGTACGCGACTATTCCTAACAGTAACGATAGCGGTTTAGCTTATTTTAGCTTGATAAGTCCATCCATCGGACACAAACCTACCACTAGGATTTCTTGTCAAAAGTGTTATATTTATATATAGAGATTGTAATCACTAGAAACTGTAAAGTTTATGTGAAATAAAATTCTGTTCTGTTCTGTTCTGTTCCTAACAAAAGCATGCATTCACAATGTATTTTCTCAACCAGCGAGTGCAACAGACATGTACCAACATCTCAGGTAATGATGTATGAACATTTTATTTTAAAAATGCATATTTCCAATTAACGGGAAATTAAATTCTATTAGAAAATATTTTTACTCTATTTTTGTTTAAAAAATTAATTCTTTGACAACACATCACAGAGTTGCAGCATTTATATTGATGTATTTTCAATGAGAAACATGCACCTGTTGGGGAATTCAAAATCAACTGAACGTATCGAAATACATACACTCAATTGTACAGTGGAGAAAGCGTTATTCTTTCCCGTTTTAAACGCAAACGAAACGCAAACGCATTGCAATGAAATTGAGAAAAAAACAACAACAAAATTTTCACAATCCTGACTTTTCATTTTAAACTGAGTGGCAAACAGTTTAGAGTCTGATCAGACACAGGTTACCCGGGGTCTGATCTGGCTTCGAACGGTTTGCAGTGGGAATAAACGTTTTAGCGTAAACGTGTTTATTGGGAAAGATTAACACATTCACCACTGTAGGTTTTGCAGCTACTTTATTTTCAAAACCATTAAAACAGTACAGAATACATTATTCTAATTAAATAAATGCGTATTTTAGTTCCTCTGCAAATAGTTTGAACCTGATCAGATACCAGATAGCTGATAGCCACTGAGATTAAAATAGCAAGAAGTTTTTAAAAACTGTAATTTTCTATATTTTAGTGCACCGCGTTTGCATTTTATTGCGTTTAAACAGGAACGAATAACGTAACTGTACAGTTTTTGCCTCGAAATGAACACGTTTTATGTGTGAAAAATCTGCCAAGGATAGTTTTAGCGTAACCGCGTTTATTGGGAAAGAATAACATTTTCTCCACTGTACATGTACGCCATCAAACATCGGGCTACCGACGTCATACATGGCTCTGAATTGTGTTCAATGAACTTAGTACATGTAGTTTATTTAGAAAATAACATCTTCGCCACTACATTAATGCTACAGTATAGATAACATGTTATTCTTTCTTAATAAATACGATGATGCAAATCAAGTATTTCAGTTGCAAAAGGTTTGGAGTAACCCGGCGTTTGACCCGCCTTCGAGTTATTTACCGCCCTTGTTACAATTAAGGTCCAGACATTTTCCTTTTATACAGTTTATTGCACTGCCTTAGCGTTTTGTTTGCGTTTAATGGGACGGAATAACGTCTTCTCCACTGTATAACTGGAACCTATATACAGTGGATAATCTGTTATTCTTTCCCGTTTAAACGCAAACGTACGCAAACGCAAAGCGCTAAAACGTAGAAAAGAACAACTTTTGGTCAATTCTGATATTTCATGTTTATCTTGGTAGCAAACAGTTTGGAGCCTGATCAGACGCCGGGTTACCCGGCGTCTGATCTGGCTCCAAACTGTTTGCACTGCAAATAATAGTTTTAGCGTAAACGCGTTTATTGGGAAAGAATAACACATTCTCCACTGTATAACAGTTCTACTACATGTAATTGGCAACCGCATGCAGAAACCTAATTGAAAAATGAAAAGTCATGCAATACCTAATTTCATTTCTTGTCATATTATGAACTTGATCACGATGATAAGGCAGTTTGTTTTCACATGCAAAACTGGAGAGTATAAATGTGTTCGTGACATACCAACTACTTTCATTGCACACACCTGGTAACCTGGCGTTTGCTTCAGGACCCAAACTGAGTGTCACTCAAATACAAATAAGATTTCAAAACATTTCGAAGGGTTGTCATTTTCTCCATTTATTGAAATGGTTTTGCGTTTAGATTGGTTTAAAAAAGAAATCATTGCACCTTCTCTACTTAATTATGCAATATTGGGTGCAAAGGCATTGATGAATTTTTACATAAGAATAGGGGAAACACATGTTTCCTGTTAATTCACTTTATTATCCCCTCCTCCGTCAAATTCAATTACATTTCAAATTAAAATCATTGTGAACCCTAAGCGAACGCCGAGTACACGACCATCGGCATATGATCAGGATCCAATCTGTTTATCACTGACATCAACGTTTCATAAATAAATATGATGTATTTGAATTTCTAAATAATTGTTACATGTATACATATAGATACAGTGGAAAAGATGTTATTCTTTCCCGCCGTTTAAACGCAAACGAAACGCCAACACATTGCAATTAAATATGAAAAATCACAACTTATTAACATGTCGTACTATTGATTTTAATGTGAGTGGCAAACATTTCGGAGCCGGATCAGTTTCTTCACTCTGTGAAAACCCGGCACGAAATGACTTTGGAGCTACATGTGTATCTAATCAATTTTTGATGCTTTATTGATGTACCTTTCTATACATGTGGAACAAGGTGTTATATTTCTGTCCCGGCCCTACCGTCTGTCCGTGGGGCTGTGGTAGTCTTAGTGGTTAGGATAACAGCCTCTCACCTCAGGACGTAGGATTGAGTCCCGCTCACTGTCGTGTGTTCTCTGTCTAATGTCAGAGAGTTGCCATTTACTTATATCTTTTTTACATACTGACTACTGCTGTTCAAGCTAAGCCCAAGGTCGTTGATGTATCAAAAAGACATTGAACTTGACCTTTTCAAACCAATGATTCTCCATATTGAACAAAGGACCTCAGAGAGGAAATGAGTTAAACACAAGCACTAACCAATTAAGATATACTTGTATTACATGTACATGTATATTTGATCTTTCTTAATTTTTTTTTAAAATTAGCTTTTCCATCGTGGTTTGCGGCTGCCATATTGGATTTTGCTATTGTGGAACTTGAACTGAATCAAAAACACCCAAGATTGCACAAAGGGCCTCAGAAATAAGTTCCACACCAAAATATTATTAGTTTAGAGGTATTACATTTGATTATTCTCCAAAAATAAAACAAATAGCTTTTTCAACATGGTTGCGGCGGCCATATTGGATTTTGCTTCTTTTGGAACTTGATCTTTCCAAAGCAAAGACACCCTTTGTTGCACAAAGGGCACTAGAAATGAGTTCTACTCTAAATAATAATCAATTTAGAAGTATAGCATTTGATTTTTGTCCTAAAAACAACAAAATTAGCTTTTTCAACATGGTTTGCGGAGGCCATATTGGATTTGGCTATTGTGAAACTTGACCTTTCCGAATCAAATACATCCCAGATTGCAAAAAAGGCATCAGAAATGAGTTCAACACCCAAAAATTAACAATTGAGATATATTACATTGGTTTATTCTCCAAGAAAGGAAAATAGTTAGCTTTTTTAACATGGCTTGCGGCGGCCATATTGGATTTTGCTATCGTGGAACTTGATCTTTCCAAATTAAAGACATCCCAGATTGCACAAAGGGCATCAGAAGTGAGTTATACTCTAAAAAATAATCAATTTAGAAGTATTATATTTGATTTTTCTTAAAAAAAAACAACGAAAAAAGCTTTTCCAACATGGTTTGCGGCGGACATATTGGATTTGGAAATTTGACCTTTCCAAATCAAAGACACACCAGATTGCACAAAGGGCATCAGAAATGAGTTCCACACCAAAAAACAATCAATTTAGAGGTATTACACTTATTTATTCTCCAAAAAACAAAAAGGTTAGCTTTCTAAAATGGCTTGCGGCGGCCATATTGGATTTGGATATTGTGGGGCTCGTGACAGTGTGGCTGACAAGCACCTCTGTGATTTGTGATGTCTAGGGTCTCGTTAACTCACATCAAGTGAAAAACTCTCTCAACACCATTTTGCAAACGGGTTCTACAGGCCTAGTCCTCCACTATTAGATCAAGTCACCGTTGTCATTTGTTTTCAGTATACAGTGGCGAAAACGATATTCCACAAACACAAATCGCTAAAATGTAGGAAATAACCATTTTTTGACATTTCTAATTATTTGTTTTAATCTAAGTGGCAAACAGTTTGGAGCCTGATTAGACGCCGGGTTACCCAGGTCTGATCTGGCTCCAAATTGTTTGATATGGAAATAAAAGTTTAAGTGTAAACGCGTATATTGGGAAAGAATAATGTATATTCAAAAGTTCTTTTGCAATGAAGATGACGTAAATATCCAATGCTCTTACTGTGGAAAAACACGATAGTTTTTCCAATGTTCATACTTACATGTACATGTACATGTGTATGCTACATGTATATTGTAGAAGGTGTTAAATGTATTCGTCCCTGTATAAAAGTAAACGAAACGCCAATAACTAAAATTTAGAAAATGTCAGTGTTTTTTATGACTACAGTTCTATTATAATCTGAGTGGCAACCAGGTTGGAGCCTGATCAGACACCGGGTCTGGCCTCAAACTTTTTCCAAGGAAACAATAGTTTTAGCTTTAACGCGTTATTTGGGAAAGAATAATGTTTTCTCAACTGTATCTCACCCCTCAGTTTCATAAATATCAACACATTTTAATAAACTTTTCTTTACGTTTTATTGAAATGTATTTTCATTACGCCTCGTTTTTAAAAACGGGCATTGATAGTGTCTTATTCACGGTGGTGGTCATTATTGCAAGCGCTTAGTGAATACAATACGAGTGTTTCCAACCTTGAATTTCAATTAGTCTTGAATAATTATATATCGCAGAATACGTCAAGGTACTTGTACAGTGGAGAAAACATTATTTTTTTCCAATAAACGTGTTTAAGCTAAAACTATTATTCCCATTGCAAATAAAATGGAGCCAGATCAGACGCCGGGTAACCCGGCGTCTGATCAGGCTCCAGGCTGTTTGCCCTCCAAGTAAAAATCTACATTCAGAATTGTCAACAAATTGTCATTTATTTCATATTTTACAACGCGTTTGCGTTTACATGGGAAAGAATAACGTTTTCCCCACTGTTATTGAAACGAAACGCAAGTGCACTACAACAAAACGTATAGAAACTGAATCATTTTGACAATCTTGAAGATTTGTTTTAATGCGAGTGACAAACTGGTTACAGCCTGATCAGACGCCGGGTTACTCTATGTCTAATATGGCTACACACTATTTGCAACGGGTATTGTTTTAGCATCAACGGGTTTATTGGGAAAGAGTAAATTGATTTCCATTATACACTATTGCCACTTTGTAATTTGTTTTCATATTCCATATATGCCGTATTGGCATATCAATTAGTTATTAAGTGTTTCTTCAACAAAGCGAAACTGTCTGCTGCATTACATTTGCATGTGTGCATACAGTGGAGAATACGTTATTCTTTCCCGTTTAAACCCAAACGAAACGCAATCGCAAATCGTTTAAATGTAGGAAATTACCATTTTTTGACATTTCTCACTATTGTTTTTAAATCTAAGTGACGAACAGTTAGGAGCCAGATCAGACGCCGGGGAGCCCACCGTCTGAACTGGCTCCAAACTGCTTGCAATTGAAATAATAGTTTTAGCGTAAACGCGTTTATTTGGAAACAATAACGTTTTCTCAACTGCAGTTTTTATGTTGTGTCTATCATTGAATAGATAGACACCTTTCAGCGAATGCTGCAAGCTCGATTTAATCTAGACGCTGGTACAAATTGCATGCAGCTTAATTGGAAAAGAAAATGTTAATTCTATATCTTTCGAAAAGGAAGAAACAGTTGAAAAAACGTTATTCTTTCCCGATAAACGTAATTACGCTAGTTGTACACATATTCTCTCGAGATAGGACCAACTATGCGACAGCAGTTGTGAAAAAATAAAAGTCTCTGAAAGTTAGCGCTTAATTTGTTTTCTACAGAAAAAATATTGTCTTATGTTGTCTGTAAAGTTTCATCACTCAACTGAATCTACATTTTCCTGCACAGTTATTTTCATACAGTACGTTCTATGCATAAGTAAGTTACGTTACTATTCCTATGTTTGTTAATTTCTATAAATTTGCAAATGGGTGAACTTGCCTTGCTTTGTAGCACTAAATATTGAACTGTTGTAGAACCAAATTTTAAATAATGCATGAAATAGTTACATTGCTTCCTGTTTTCAGCTTTAATATGGTATAAAACGTACTAGGTTACACAAAGTCTCATAGTCCCCCAATAAATGTTTCTTTATAATTAACAATACAGACATTTAGCGTTACATATAATGAATATTACTTATTAAAAGATACAAGCCGTGCTTTTAGAAATTAACCACAAACAAAATACAAAGTACAAATTTATTCTCGTGAACCTGTAGGATGTGAAACTATTAGTTGTGGAAGTAACGTTGATTACAAAAAAATACTAACACAACACTGAACCACTCACGAGGCCAGATACCCAGGTGAAGTTTAACTATACAGTTTAGATATTTTATTCATTGATTACTGTGGTGTAATAACCAATTTATGGCATTGCAATCTTTCTAGAATACTTCTAGTAACAATTATTATAATGGAAGTTTCAAAGCTTCTACCAATGAGGTGACAAAAATAACTCAAACTGTCTTTAGGCATTTTCCAGCCACTAAATGACACTTTATAACCGCTAATACGCAACCCAAAAGCGTTTTGATCACTTCATATTGATTTTTATAAGTTATCAAATAGTGCGAACTGAATAAATTCCATACGATTGTATGTAACGTAGATTACATTTGTTTTGAAAATGTTGTCCTATTAAATCAATAGCCCCTCTTCTCGGTCATGTTAAACAAGCCAAATGAACCAAGCAAACTAAATTTCTATAACGTATCATCATACATGTAATAATGTATAGCTTTTCCGTTTTGTCATAAATTGGACGGATTTCGCCATTCAGTAGAATGAATCAAGGCAAATTAACTTTTATCTATGAACTTTGGATTTTTTTATTCGTGATACGCCTGCATATTTCAGATATTCTGAAATTCTTTTTCTTGGCACAGAACTTGGATACATTTTACATTTGCCAACCGGAGAACTTCTATTTTTCAGTGTTGTGTTTTTGTTTATCTAAAGTCTGTTTTAAAGATGTTTTGAACGTTCTTTGAAGATTTTTTTTCTGTTTTCTAACTGCTGATTTTGTTTTGATACAGCACAACTCACTCTCATTCTTGTCTTCTGATGTAGATCATACGCTGGAAATTTTACAATCAGTTTTGGATTAGTTTCACTCTCAACTACACCCTATTTACAATTTTCATCTATATAATGTTCAAGCCGCATTGGATCACTGTCATTCAGACTCTTCTCTAGCTTCTGTCTCATGTGATGTCCTTTCACACAATAATGACATTGATTAAGTTCCCCCCTTGTTTTAACCTTCTTTGACATAGCGTCAATTGGCACATATATCCAGTTCTATCTCTTGATCAACTCCCATTCGCGTACTAAGAAACACCCTCTTTCTTTTCTTTATTTCTCTGGCTATAAGCCTGCTGTATCTCGGATCTACTGTCCCCATATTGCCTCTGGGAAAAATGTAATTTACGTTACCATTTGAGTAATGAACGTTACTTCAATTAAAGACACTTTTAAACATAAAACAATTATCTGATTTTGAAAAAGAATAGCAAGTTTTGTGAATGTGTATGTTATACACTAAACAGTTTGCATTCTTAACAGCAGACACCTGTAATTACATCAGTACCAATGAGGTATACCATTAAACCCTTGTGGGGCGGTAAGCTACGTTACCATACATAAAATTGTTGTTGATAATATATGATCACATACATTTATAAATATCAATGATAACATATTGAAAACCATGCATAGAGCAGCATTTAACGAAACATTTTCAAAGGTTCCAATGCGAATTACAAAGTTTCTGAGGTTGGTAATGTAGATGTATCTTGGGGGTTTTATCCATTTTTGCGACAAATTCAGCAATGCGACTTCAATACCAGGTCTTTGTTTTGGCTTTTATGCATTCAAAATGTTCTTGAAGTCATAAAAATTTAAATATTATCTATCATACTTACCTATCACTACTTCTGCTCCAATATATTATGCATTCTGTGATGTTACTATGTACACAAATAAACATGTAGACGACGTTTTCAAATCGTAATTCGAAAACCCTCAAAGGGAAAACACTTAATTACGAAGGTTATATGTAGAACTCCTCGTGTTTTGAACTAAAACCCATGCATTTTCCATTATTTTTATCTATACAACAAGCAGAATTCGGTACTTTGCAAAACTACAATACTACGCCAATGTAGTTATTTGGTTATATATACAGAGAGCTGTAATATCTGTGTAACGTAGCTTGCATCGTTAACCATACTATCTATTACTGTGGCTTACTCTGTTTGTTTAGAGAATATCATTGCATTTAGGTCTTCTTTTTGGTTTCTATATTTATTTCAAAGTGTTTTCAAGAACGTTTACCCATTTTTTATCAGAATGACCCTGTGTTTAGGCATCGTAGTTGTATTCACGTTAATGGTATCGTAGATTACAACGGTTTTGGCGACACTGCAACGCTGAGGTGTGTAAATCAAAAAATAGTTCAACACTAGCAACCGTTTGTTAATTTGAAATTGTTGACATTGGGCAACACACCAGCCCCAAAATATCACATGAAAAAAATATTTTTTGATTGCAAGATAACGGTTTTTTAATAACACCCTGCCTGGCGACACCCGATTTTAGACTAGTTTAGTACATTCAAGGGGTTCCCTCGAACACCAAATACTTTCAAACACTTAAACTAGCATGTATTTTTAAGAGTATAATTATATATACCCTGGGAAAATAATTTGATTGGACAGTCTATGAACATGTTTACTGAAAGTTATACATGTATGCAAGCGACATGGATTTTGTACACATGGTCCTATCTCGTGAGAATATAACCCGGTGTCTGATCAGGTTCCAACCTGTATGCCACTGAGATTTAAATAGATAGTTAAACTTTTCAAAAGGTTATTTTCTACATTTTACATTTAAACGGGAAATAATAACGTCTTACTGTACATGTTTGCATACTCTGTACGTAGTTTTGGCCTATATCAAAAGAAGTTAAAAGAGTAAAATGCATTTGAAACAACGTACATGATATTAGTTTACTTTTCAAAATTCTGGTTAACTGTATCGAAAAACAGCATTCCCTCTCTTCAACGACACACAGTGGGAGACACAGAGTGTGTGTGTTGTTCGGAGGGAGTCGTTGAAGAGAGGGATAATTAGTGCTTGGCTTACATTTGCTAACAGTTTAAATCCAGATCAGACGCCTCGCGGCGTCTGATCTAGATTCAAACTGTTTGTCACTCGTCATTATATTTATTCTTTCAAAATGTCCACTTATACATGTGTATGTAACTTTGAGAAAAACACCAGACGACAATTTTAAGCAGACGATATTGCAGCAGTAAAAGCGTTAGACATAATTGTCCTGTTTAGGGAACAGCGGCAATGAGCGTTGTAAGGACGGAGTCGTTGTTCAGAGGGCCTTTGTAGAGAGGGAACACTGCATAGTGTGTATGTATTTGCAACGAAAAGAGTCTATTAAGTTGTTGTTAATTAAAAACGTTGAGCTTTTATCGGACTAAAATCCACGTTTCTTGTGGTGCTGAAAATATGCAATTGATTTGCCTCAACTAATTAAGTTTTTGTTGATAAATCTTAACCAAATATCATGAAATGTGTGAACACAAAATATCTGTATCAGCATTAAATCCCTTCACTTCTCTATCAAGAGTGCACAGTCATTGTGTACTCCAATTCGTACAGTGGAGAAAACGTTATTCTTTCCCTATAAAAGTGTTTACGCTAAACCTATTATTTCCAGTGCAAACAGTTTGGGGCCATATCAGACGCCGGGTAAACCGGCGTCTGATTAGGCTCCGAACTGTTTTCCACTCAAATTAAAAAACAATAACTAGAAATATTAATAAATGGTAATTTCCTACATTTTAGCGATTTGCGTTAGCGTTTCGTTTGCGTTTAAACGGGAAAGAATAACGTTTTCTCCATAGTATATTTGTAAACCATTTTGAAAACTCATATTGACGTTTCCTCATCGATATTAGTAAAATATGAATTTGAGAATTACAAGCAAAGCATGCATTTTAAGCAGATGTTTTTCTGTCAGTGACAGAGTTAAAACCATGTGTAAAACACGCGTACATAATTCATTTATCATCCTTTTAAAGTAATTACAATCCTATAACATGTATGTAGTACATATACCCCGCCCTACAATCGTGTTGTTTTGTCAACAAATTTGTATATTAAAATGTATTCCATAGTTTACTTCTTGTTCCTGTAATTGTTTTGCCCATAGTACGCTGTGGTGTAATTTGTTTTGAGTATATGACTTTTTCAATCCTATTTTAGCACATTGTTTTGCAGTTCTTCTAGATACGCCTTTGAGGTACATGTATTTATCAAAACAGCCACTGACGAAAAATATTCGATTTTATACCGTTTATAAGAAATTCTTCATAATGATATCTTAGTATATAGATGGTTGCTTGAAGTGTGCTGAAAGTAAATCAGAATTTTACTCTATACCCAACCTGATTTAAGTGGTCACCTGTTTTAAAATCTTGAAAAGGTTATGGGATACTACATGTAGTTCAACAAAAATTAATAAGACATTGGTCACCTGATCTGCGATATGAATCGACTCTATTAACCCCTGGCGACATTTTTCGTTAAATATATTCAATTTGCTTTAATCTGTCAACAGTGTAAAATTCATCAATACATCCCATTCCCTGTATGCATGAATATATTCCATGTTCCATTTACAGCGAGTTGCAATAAACACGTTTATGATGAAACAATTGTTTCGATTGCTAATAGTGTGGAGCTAAATCAACCGCCTGGTAAAACTGTTTGCAATTTAGATAAAACAGAATAGTCAGAATTGTCAAATAGTAATTTTTTCTATATTTTATTGTATTACCTCTGCGTTTTGTTACGTTAAAACGGAAACAAGTATAACGCTTTCTCCACTGTACATGTATACACAATGTACATGTATACAGTTTAGAGTTGACAAAATGTTTTCTCCCAATAAAAGCGTTTATACTAAAGCTATTATTTCCTTTTCAAACAGTTTGGAGCCAGATCAGACATCGGCAACTAAATAAAATAGATATATGTAGTAAGAACATAAAATCAAGTTGTCATTTGCTGAATTGTAATGAATTGCGTTCGCGTTTCGCTTGGGATTAAACGAGAAAGAAAAACGTCACCTCCACTGTATACCATCATTTAGGCCTCCAGGTTGTCGTAATAGAGAGGGTTTACAGTACATTATATGTGCAATGATTGATTATAAAGGTGCCAGAAGTTCGGTGTTTTCTAACAATGCCGCCAATTTTACTTCGACCCCGCGTTCTAGGGTCTCGTGTCAGTAACACACCCCTTCAAATTCGGTAGAACATTTTGAGTGATTTATTATACCTAGGTGAAAAAAACGTAATGATTGACAACAATATAACACCTAACCACTGCATGTGATTGACATTGTACAACTGGGATAGAGTATTCTGTACTGATAGATAAGTGAACCCTCTCTATTACGGACACTAAAACGAAGGCTAATTGATTGTATAAAATACATGTAACAGCTTAAAACAATGTGGCAGTAGAACAGAAAGCTCCTAAAGGAGCTTTCTGTTTTACTGTAACCTTGCTTTCAGCACTCACCTATCGTAAACACCTAATTATTAAGACAACGTATTAATCGTTGTAGCGAGGTTTTACTTTATCAAATAATTTTCAAATCAGTGATTGGCGTTATTCATATTTTATCAATCTACCTGAATTGTTGGTACGTTGTTGATCTTAGTCCATTGATACATTTTATGAATGACTAAGTATTCCATATTTTCAAACGAATACCATTTGTACGTATTGGCCCTACATTGCAATGTAATTAGTCTAGCTGAAGAATTTCGAATAATTAAAGTTGCAAAGAGTTTGGGTCAAGATACATGCATCACACTTAACCTGTTGAGTATACAAAAGCAACAATTATAGAATATCAAATACAGTGAAACCCCTCTAAACCGGAACCTCTAAATACCGGAATTATCTCTAAACCGGACAAAAACGTTGGTCCGGTTTCCCACCCATTTTTACGTCTTTGATGTATTCCTTCACTGAAGAAAATACATGCATGAACATATATCATCAGAAATATGTCCTATATTCTTGCAGATGATAGCTTTAAGCAGATTGAAAGTAAAGCAGAATGCGCCTTAAGGGTGTATCAATGTCATAAGCGATTTTTTCAAAGTATCAAACTTTTTTTCTATCATTGTTATTTTGGAAGAGCTATTTATGATGAATGAAAACAAGGAAAAATAAATATATGGTGGTGTCCTTTATTTTGAGCTACAGCGATTTGAAAAAGGTATGTCAAATTTGGACTTTTTCTCTCAAATTTTACCCATTCAGAGTACAAGCTTCAGTAAAATCTATTTCAAAACGAAACAAACATGGTAATTTGGGTTTTCATTATTTATTTCATGTCTATGGTGGTATTTTCACATATAGAAACCAAATTTAGACAAAGCAGGCACTAGGTTTGAACAATATAGATCCTCGAATATCACAAATATGCTTTTTATAGGGCAGGATTTTATTAGATTTTTTATTTTATGAAAAAAATGTAAAAAAGTTTGAAAATGAAATAGTTCTAGTATTAAACTTTTTCTTATATTCTACCAAATGAAAGCCAATGCTAAGGCAGTTCAAAATATGAAAAGAAATTGAAAGGTCAGTGTTGAAAATGTTGAGTTATTAAAGTAAAAGGAGTTATCTCCCCTTACAAAATTTACCAAAAAGTACCATATCGATGATATTTAGAGCTTTATAAATTTCACATTTGGTGCTTTTTTTTCTTAAATTAGTTTTTGTATGAAGAAATACTACCATAGATAGGAAATAAATAACACAAAACCAAATTATCATGTTTGTTTTCATTTAAAATGGATTTTATTGAAGCGGGCTGTTTGAAAAGGACAAAATAAGTGGAAGTGGGTGGGGTAAATTTTACATGGCCATGGAGCCAACTGTTGTTCACCAAAATGTACACTTTTTCTATTTTTCATTCATCTTAAATAGCTCTTCAATACAAAACCATCATACAGTGTTTTCATATACTTTGAAAATTTCTTAAACTCATGACATTGATACACCCTTAAGGCGCATTCTGCTTTACTTTCAACCTGCTTTAAGTGGTCAGCTACCTTCCATACTAGGAACAAGCTAAAACCCCTAAACCGGAAACCCCTCTAAATCGGATGTTTTTGTTGTCCCCACACATGTCCGGTTTAGAGGGGTTTCACTGTATAATGTCTTCTCCACTGTAGCAATATTATACGTTAGCTCATACATGTTAGTGTTTTCTTCTGACCTGTCAGAGCTACTTTTAGATTGGAACATTCTAACATTTTAAAAGGGATGATCACCGTACTCGTTGATTTCCGCACGGTCAGTCAGGGCTACGGAAAGCTGTATTTATTGTGTGTAATTTACACTATATACATTATTTCCCGAATAAACGCAAACACAATGCACTAAACTGTATAATTGATTTTATATTTTTTAATCTGGGTGGCAAACAGGTTGGAGCCTGACCAGACGCCGGGTTACCCGGCGTCTGATCTGGCTCCAACCTGTTTGCAATGGACA
This sequence comes from Gari tellinella, assembly GCA_922989275.2. Lineage (NCBI taxonomy): Eukaryota > Metazoa > Mollusca > Bivalvia > Cardiida > Psammobiidae > Gari > Gari tellinella. The sequence continues at coordinate 31,565,855 of OV277871.1, forward strand.
TAATAGTTTCTAGCATAAACACATTTATTGAGAATGAATAACATATCAGTAAAATTAGCACAGCTGTCTCGTGCTGCACGAGGATCATGATAATCTCAAGTTGAGTGTACGACTATATAGATCCGATGTTACCCTGTTATCTATTTACCATTATGTTCGAAAAATAACTCTGACAGGTCAGACAAATCGGACAATAATTCAGTGCAATACCCGTCATTAGTACATGTATACATGTAACTGTAATGATACATTTAGCATTTGTGTTGCTCGTTTATAAAGTTCAGCCGGTTCAATCGAAGTTCAGATCGTAAGTACATGTATCTGCATTGTAATTACTTATTCAGTATGTGCGCATCGCTAATTTGTACAGTGGAGAAAACGTTATTCTATCCGAATAAACTCGTTTGGGAAGTTTTTTTAAGGTGGTTCGATAGTGGGCGGCCCGCCTCTCGAGTTCCGGAAATGCTGATAACTTTCACCTGATATTTGCGACACGTGCCTATAGTAGAAAATGTACATAAAGAAAAGTTTGATCTGCTTCAGTGTCTTCTCTGTTAGCGCAGTTGGTACGGTGATTGACTAGCAATCCAACGGTTCTAGGTTCGATTCCCACTCGCTTCAAGACTTTTTTTTAAATAAATTGTCCGATTTTATTGACTAGTCAATCCATAACGCAGTGATCAAAGAACAGGCTATGTTTAGTCACGTAATAATGCATAATATCAGATGCAAGTATAGACACGTGACAACTAAACTTTGTGAGGATTTATAGCCCATATGACAGATGGCAGCTTAACACAGGACAAAAGCAATGCTAAAAGATAGATCCTAAAGGAGCTTTTATGCATTACTTTTGTTATTTATTAAGCAGTCACCTGCCTTTAAAGATCTACAGGCTACCATATCCAATGGTCCCTTATTACAGGTTTGACATAATGTATTATTTAGAGCTGACGGCATTTTAAAGTTGAACTCAAGGGTGGTTACTCGTTTTGTGTTAACATTTTGTCAGAATTTCTGAAAATCATGTATAAAATGTAAATTCCACTGTAGATTTTCATAAAAATTTTGCGGCTAGTAGAACTAAGTTATATCTATCTAATAAGAGTAAAATTAGTGTATGTTAAACAGCTAGATTTTTTGTAATTTGAAATTTAGTGACTTTTTCAGAATTTGACTTTTTTAAAATATTGATATTTCCAGAAAATATGTCATAAAATATTTTTGTTTGCACAATATCTTATAGTCTCTGTACATTTTACTTGAATGTACAGAAATTATTGAGTTATATTAGTTCATAAAGAAAATATTCCCGTTGATTAAAAAAGGAGCTTTTCTCGACAAAAGGTCCTGTCAGAAAAAAAAGGTACTGTAAATATTTTCTATTTTAACGATTTTTCACCCCTGATATGGTATATTTCAATTTAATCATCATTTCAAAGATTTCTGACACGGAATAAGCAGACCCGCGAACCACCTTAAAGTGTGACTTAACCACTTCAAATTAGCCATGAGTTGTTTACCCTTTCACCACTATAGTGTCGTGGGCTTCAATACATGTATTAGTGTCTGCAATTTAGTTTCAAAATTCGATTTATGACAGTTCATGTGTATATGTATAACTGACGACAATTGATTCAACACGAGTTTGAAACAGTCTGATCTGGATTCAAACTCTTTGCAAAATCAACCTAAGATGACTATACGTTGTTGAAATTGATTCTAGTCTAGGTCCGAACTATTTGCATATTTATGTTAGTAATGTCAAACTTGGCATGGGTGCTACATGTAGTTATGTGAAAATAATTTAAAAAGGTAAAAACAAAACAACGCTATTCTTTCCCGTTTAAGGCCTTTCGCATTCGGAAGTCGGTCTTGCGGGCGAGCGGATATGCGTCTTGACGACTTGATATTTTTCCATACGTGCTTATACTAGAAAATTTATATAAAGGTAATGTTGATACGATTTAGTATACTCCTTCATAGCGCAGTCAGTATAGTGGTTGACTAGCAATGCAAAGGTCATAGGTTCGAGACCCATCCGATCCAAAGTATTTTTTTAAGTGTTCGATTTATTGACTTGTCAATCTATAACGCAGTGATCAAGGGACATGCTATTTTCTAGTCTTCGTTGATTAGAATTAGTGATGTTATATACGATCCAATTATATGTCTACTTACATGTACGTTTTAATTTAGTGACTTACAAGTCAATTAAATCGGTATACATGTATACGATTTGATTGAACTATATAAAGCCACACATTGAAGCTTATCTATACGTCAACCTTTTCAATATCGATATTGCCCATTATTATTATGTTTAAAAAATATAATTAGCCTTGTATGCAAGTCCATGAATACATAATATTTTAAGGTAGGTAACTGTATCTCAACTTCAGATATCCCACATTTTAATAAGAAAATCTGGTTATTACAACAAATCCTGACCGTAATATTTTCTAATTTTTTCAGACTAACTTTTTCATCAACCATATATTTGAATAAAACAAAAACAAATATACATTGAATGAGTCAGTTTTTTGTAATTCAATGTTTTAGCATTTCGCAACATTTAAATAGCTGATAACATCTTTCTGAACACCTTTATTCAAACTGGTTTTAGCTTTTCTTGTAATGAATGTTGTGGACTACTTATTGGGCGAGATTTATAGTCATAAGCTTTATTTATTTTTGAGAAAAATAAAATCATCAAAATTCCAGGTTTTTGTCAGAAAAAGATACCTTAAAGACAAACCAATCGATAAATGTTGCCTATATTTTCACACATTGTTTCTTAGGCTATTATCATTCTTCATGAAAAGTTTCATAACACCTTGTATGGAAACTAAGCGCACCTGCGAAGTACCTTAAACGCAAAGGAAATGTACATGTTTTCAAGTGTAGAAAATAACAACTTTTTGAAATTTCTAAATATCCATTTTAATTTGAGTGGCAAACATTTTGGAGACTGATCAGACGCCGGGTCACCCGGCGTCTGATCAGGCTCCAAATTGTTTGCAATGGAAATAATGGTTTAATTGTAAACGCGTTTATTGGGAAAAGTATAACGTCTTTTCAGCTGTATATTATATGAGAGAAAACAACGTTTTCACTACATGTACCCATTGTAGCTACATGTCGCAGTTGTAATATGAACCGTTCTTAAATTGACCTCCGACATTTTGTGATGACATTTGCAAAAATAGTTGCACATGGTGTTTTTAATAAGATAAAACTGTAAAGCAACCGTAAAACACGATGCCCCATTAAACCCCATATGCTACATATGAGATGATATAAACATGTAACTGTATACATATAAAGCTCAACCCAACAGTACGGTAACACCATGGTACATGTACCAATGTAACATTGATACATCTACTGAGAAATTCAATCAAGCCGGCAAAAGTTACATTAACGAAGAAGTGACATCTTACATGTACATTGTAACACTCGAGGGGAGTTAATTCTTTCCCTTTAAATGCGTTTACGCTAAACATACTTTTTCCAATAGAAACAGCTTAGAGCCAGATCATGCGCCGGGTAATAAACTGAACAAATCCAATATTTTCTCACCCAGTTTAGCACCCAATTCTATTATGTTAAGAACTACTCATTCGAATCGTCTCAAAGAGTCGATTCAAATGATTAGTGACACCATAGGATTTACTGCAGAATTGAAGTTATTAGGTTTTGAAATACTCCCCTTATCTCAAACTCTCTCAGTAACATGTTATACATGTATGTACATGTATGTTCATTGACTTATCACTATGACTAATACAGTGGAGACAACGTTATTCTTTCCCGTTTAAACGCAGACGAGGCGCAAACGCGTTGCAAAACAACGTAGAAAAGGACAAGGTTTCGCCAATTCTGAATGCTTATATTAATCCTGGTGGCAAACAGTTTTGCAATGGAAATAATAGATTTAGCGTAAACGCGTTTATTGGGAAAGAATAATGTGTACTCCACTGTATACAGTGGAGAAAACGTTATTCTTTCCCAATAAACGCGTTTACGCTAAAACTATTATTTCCAGTGCAAACAGTTTGGAGCCAGATCACACGCCGGGTAACCCGGCGTCTGATCTGGCTCCAAACTGTTTGCCACCAATATAAACATGAATTATCAGAATTGTCCAAAAGTTGTTCTTTTCTACGTTTTAGTACTTTTGCGTTTGCGTACGTTTGCGTTTAAACGGGAAAGAATAACAGATTCTCCACTGTATTAATGTTGAGTATTCATAGAGTGGAGAAGACGTTACACGTACATGTATTATTTCCCGTTTAAACGTAAATCAGTGAAATGTAGAAAATGACACATTTAAAGTGTCTCGCTATCTCTTTTAATCTGGGTGGCGAACAATTTGAAACCTTACCCGGCGTCTGATTTTGCTACAAACTGTTTGAAATTAAACAAATGTAATAGTTTTAGCGTAAATGCGTTTACAGTTAAACCCCTCTAAACCGGACATGTGTGGGGACAACAAAACATCCGATTTAGAGGGGTTTCCGGTTTAGAGGGGTTTTAGCTTGTTCCTAGTATGGAAGGTAGCTGACCACTTAAGGCGCATTCTGCTTTACTTTCAACAAGAATATAGGGCATATTTCTGATGATATATGTTCATGCATGTATTTTCTTCAGTGAAGGAATAAATCAAAGACGTACAAATGGGTGGGAAACGGGACCAAAGTTTTTGTCCGGTTTAGAGAGAATTCCGGTATTTAGAGGTTCCGGTTTAGAGGGGTTTCACTGTATTGGGAAATAATGACGTCACATTAATGTGAAATGTTCATGTATTGACTATAATACAGTGGAGAAAACGTTATTCTTTCCCGTTGAAACGAAACGAAACGCAAACGCAAAACACTAAAACGTAGAAAAATGCAACTTTTGGACAATTCTGATAATTCATTTTTATCTGGGTGGCAAACAGTTTGGAGCCTGATCAGACGCCGGGTTACCCGGTGTCTGATCTGGCTCTAAACTGTTTGCACTGGAAATAACAGTTTTAGCGTAAACGCGTTTAGTGGGAAAGAATAACGTTTTCTCAACTGTATACAGAGCGCTAAGCTCAACTAGGCTCTACAGGTTGTCGAGCCCCTTTTGAATAAAAAATAGTTAAACTAAAATAACTTGTGGTGTTTTCAAATATTAACATAAAACTGTTGAAACTCTGATGTAAGAAGATGCTCCATTAAGTCCAATACTCGTATATTAGCCCGGCGGCCTCATGTAAAAAAGTGGCAAAATCGTGCACTTTGTGGTAAAAGCATGAAACTTGGCACACATGCATATCATTGCATAATAAAAAAAATAGCTATAGTGCCACACTCGATTTGACCTCTGACCTCCCTGGCGGCCATTTTTAAAAACGGTTGTTATACTGGGTGGCTTTAAAAAGACTTCAGGGTCTAAATCAGTGGGATTTATGCATGCAATTGCTTGTTTCAGACAGAAATATCCGTTGCAAAGCAGATCTAATTACTTTTGGACCAATGGTGCTTTTAAATTTTATACAGTGGTCCTTTTTTTTGCTTTTCCTACAAAAAACGCGACAAATTACACCAAATTCAGGGTAAGAAGGTTTATATTTTTAAAGATCTTCTCCACTTCATGAATTATGATTATCTGGTTCCCCTTCATTGCTAAATCAGGCCATAATAATCAACCATTACTGAATACTTTTATAGAGTGGGTAATAAAAACGTAATACAATTTTTATTACTAATTTTTATTAAAATAAGCATTTCATTGGTGATTAGTACCTGGTTACATGTACATATATACAGTGGAGAATCTGTTATTCTTTCCCGTTTAAACGCAAACGTACGCAAACGCAAAGCACTAAAACGTAGAAAAGAACAACTTTTGGTCAATTCTGATAGTTCATGTTTATCTTGGTGGCAAACAGTTTGGCGCCTGATCAGACGCCGGGTTACCCGGCGTCTGATCTGGCTCCAAACTGTTTGCACTGCAAATAATAGTTTTAGCGTAAACGCGTTTATTGGGAAAGAATAACAGATTCTCCACTATAATACTAATTTAGTACGGCCGAGTTCCCTTTAATGTTAACATGTACAAGAACAGTGGAGAGGACGTTATTCCTTCCCGTTTTTGAAACGCAAATGCATATCAATAAAATATAGAAAATGACAAAATTTTGACAATTCTGACAATTGATTTTAATCTGGATGGCAAACAGTTACGCAATGCGTTTACGTATCGTTTGCGTTATTGCGGGAACAATAATGTCTTCTTTACTGTACTTATCGTGATGTTGTCAAAACCATATCAAATATTAACAATAAGGTCATAAAGGGTCTCATCTGACATACAAGAGAACAAGGATTGAAGTTTTGATGTACCGATTTCTATTATGTTAAGTAAACAAAGAATAAGAAAAAAATACCAGTCCGTTACAAGTACAAGAAATGATACAATTAAACAGATAAACATTGGTATTGTGTGAGCTTACATTGGGCTAATTTCTCAACCCATTAAGACGTGCATGTAATTATAATGTTTTTTTGTGAATTCATAGTTGTAAATCTTTTGACAAATCATGGTGCAAAATTCAAAACATTAATGCATGCTACTACAGTAGATATACGCTAAAATTACTATTTGGCTCCAAATCGTTTGCCAGTCAGATCAAAACTATAGTCAGAATTGCCATCAAGTTGTCACTTTCTACGTTTTATTTCAGTTCGTTGCGCTTTGGTTGCGTTTAGACGGGAAAGAATAACATCTTTTCCACTGTATCTATCGGCGAATAAGTTTGAATCTAGTTGAAACGAGACCCGAATTACCCGGCGTCTCATCTGATTATACTTTAACTGGGTTTTTTGTTGTCACAAGAAATGAAAGATAAATTGATCCGTTGATTTGCTGAAACTTTATTGAAACTTATTGAAAATGCATATTGTAAAATTATTTGTGCATATGTAGGTGAAAGAATTGAGGTTAAATCGAAAGTGTTTGCTGTTCAACTCTTCAATATTCGTATTGTGCGATGTAATATCACAAATACATACTAGATTCATGTAAAATAATAATTATAACGCCGATCAAACTCGCAGTGACACTAATAGGATTTATAATAGAATATTTTCGGCATTTTAAAACCTGCAAACGGTACTCGCATTGTAAACATATAGGACTATGGTATTTGGTATGCTAAAACGTGGAGAATACGTTATTGTTTCCAAAAAGACGCGTTCACGCTAAAATTATTATTTCCATTGCAAACATTTTAGAGGCAGATCAGACGTCGGGTAACCCGGTGTCCGATCAGGCTCCAAACTGTTTGCCACTCAAATTACAGTGGAGAATCTGTTATTCTTTCCCGTTTAAACGCAAACGTACGCAAACGCAAAGCACTAAAACGTAGAAAAGAACAACTTTTGGACAATTCTGATAATTCTTGTTTATCTTGGTGGCAAACAGTTTGGATCCTGATCAGACGCCGGGTTACCCGGCGTCTGATCTGGCTCCAAACTGTTTGCACGGCAAATAATAGTTTTAGCGTAAACGCGTTTATTGGGAAAGAATAACAGATTCTCCACTGTAACATGAAAGGTAAACAAGAGCCCAATGGGGCATTTTTCGCTCACCTGAGAAAAGCTGACAAAATATAGATAATGATTTATGTCAAGGACGGGTTCAGTCTGTACCCGAGGGGCATAATTTGAACAATCTTGATATATGTAGAGGACCTGTAGAAGAGGCTATGTGTCAAATATCTAAGATCAGGGTAATAGGGTTTTAGACAAGAAGATTTATTTTAAGTTTCCATTGAAACAATCTATTTTAGCTCCAGTGACCTACATTACTATATAAGTCTTTGTAAACCTGTGACCCCGGTGCTGGGCCTATTTTGAATCAAGGGGCATAGTTTGAACAAACTAAATAGAGGACCTGTTGGCGATGCTTTGTGCCAAATATCTAAGCCCTGGCCCTTGTAGTTTCAGACAAGAAGATTTTTTAAGTTTTCATTGGAAAATTCAATTTTTAGTTTCTGTGACCTAGATAGGCAACAGACCGGACTCATTTGAACAAAATGCGTAAAGTATATTAAGAAGTGTCACCATACCAAATATCAAAGCTTTGGCAATATGTGTGTCAGAGAAGAAGATGTTTGAAATTATCATTATATAAAGCTATGCAAAACTGTGACCCCCGGGACGGGGCCAATTTTGACCCCAATGGCATTATTTGAACAAACTAGATATAGGACCTGTAAGTAAGGCTGTGTGCCAAATATCTTTGATATTTTTAAGTTTTCATTAAAAAAATCTAATTTTAGCTCCTGTGACCTAGATATAACAACAGACCAGAACCATTTGAACAATATTGGTATAGGACATCTAGAAGTGTCACCATGCCAAACTCTGGCCATATTAGTTTCAGAGAAGAAGATGTTTGAAATTTTCACTATATAACTCTTTGTTAAACTGTTATCCCCGGTGCGGAACAAATTTTGATCCCAGGGGCATAATTTTAACAAATTTGATAGTGGACCTGTAGATGATGCTAGGTGCCAAATATCGAAGCTCTGAACCTTACAGTTTTTGACAAGAATAGTTTTTAGGATTTCTTTACTTTTTCACCTTGGTTGCGATGTCAACCATAGTTCTGCATTGTTTTTAATTCTTTTAACAAATTTGAAAGAGCTTGGCCCAAGAAACATTTCTGTAAAGTAAGGTTGAATTCTGTCCAGCGGTATAGGAGGAGATGTCATTTGAAGCAATTGTTAGCGATGACGCACGACGGACGACGAACGACACACGAAGGACGACGACGGACACAGAGCCATCCCAATATTAACCTTAAGCATTTGGCTCAGATGAGCTAAAGATGGTCAAAAATGTAAATAACTGTATAATAGTGGACCTATTGCTTCAGTGAAGGTACACATTAAAAGCGTAAAAAGGCGTATTTATGGGGGAACGAATTAAAGCTTTTCAAAGATAAACGAAATAATGGTTTTCCGATGAATATACTTTCTGTATTATTCTCAACCTGATTTGAGCAATCTTTCGAATACAAACATGTTTAAGGCCTTTTGTAATACAAATCAGGCATTTGGTTATTAATGGATTTATATGTTTACTGCATAACAGAAAGCATTACACCCGAATTTACAGGTATTACAAAATGTATGATAAGCGGCAAAAACGTTATTTTCACCATACAGTAAAACGTCTATTTTACGGACACTAAAAAGAAGGCTAGTTGAGTGGATAAAAAACAGGTGACAGCATAAAGCAAGGTGACAGTAAAACAGAAAGCTCCTACATGTACAGTCACTTGTAAGAAACACCTAATAATTAGCACAATGTAGTGGTTGTAATAGAGAGATTTTACTGTATAAACACGTTTTTTCTATAATAGTTATGTTCATTGCAAATCGTTTGCAGCCAGGTACAGTGGAGAATCTGTTATTCTTTCCCGTTTAAACGCAAACGAACGCAAACGCAAAGCACTAAAACGTAGAAAAGAACAACTTTTGGACAATTCTGATAATTCTTGTTTATCTTGGTGGCTAACAGTTTGGAGCCTGATCAGACGCCGGGTTACCTGATCTGGCTCCAAAGTGTTTGCACTGCAAATAATAGTTTTAGCGTAAACGCGTTTATTGGGAAAGAACAACACATTCTCCACTGTAATACTCTTTGTACCCGGCGTCTGATCAGGCTGCAAACGGTTTGCCACTCAGGTTAAAGTTGACATTGTCTACACTTTGTTGCATTAAGTTTGCGTTTAGATCTATTTAAACGGGAATTATTGACTTATCCACCCATTCTCTATGTTCATGTAAAGTAGTGTGGTATTGTAGTGTGGTATTGGTTCCCTTTAACATATTTTTACATATAAACATAAATGTACAGCATTAACCCTTTCCTCCATAAAAGCGACTTTTAGCATATTTAATTTATTCCTCCGCTGAAGAAAATAGTTCCAGTTTATACACCAGTTTATACACTCATGAACAATTATCATAAAATGATTATAAATATTTTATATAGCCTAGCAGAAATTAGCTTAAAGCAGTATGAACGTAAAGCAGAATGTGCCTTAAAGCACATTCTGCTTTACTTTCAACCTGCTTTAAGTAGTCACCTGTCTTCAAAACAAAAAACAGGCTATGAGGTAAAGGGTTAAATACTTAGTATAGTGTGATATGCTATATGGCTTGTTTAAAAATGCAATAAGATTCCCAAATGTGAACGACCTAGAAAAAAGGACACAACAATTACAATCCGCTGAAGTTTAACCTTATCTCTTTCCTCCCTGAAACTTTAAATGGACACTTCTAGTTTCCATTTTAGTCTAGTCCATTTCTGACTTTCAATGTTTTTTTTGTCAATGTTTGGCATTATGACAAACAGTGAAGACCCTGATCAGAGGGCTCCTTTCGGGGCCCTCTGATCTTGGTCTTCACTGTTTGCACAGGACATATGTTCTATTCACATTTGCACTGTTTGAAAAGGACGCCTAAATGCGGGACTAGAGTTCAAAGGGTTAAATATATAGTGTTGCTTGTGACTTGGTTACATGTAACACTTGTAAATATTTTGGATCCAGGTCAGACGCAGAGGAACACGGCGTCTGACCAACCAGGATCCTAACTGTTTGACCCTCGGTTAAACGTTTCTTTGGTCAAATGCCATTTAACCCTACATTTTGGAATTAAATACAGACAGCATGTATAGAAGTGTAATGATTAATAACCTGTGTTTTATTCATGCAAGACCTGTCTTTAAAATATGATACATGCAGGGGTATTTTTATTGTTGTTTTTATGTGTCTGGCACCCCATTTGTAATTGGAGTTTTTATCACCTGTTGTCTCTTAGCTCAGTCGTTTCCTAACAGTTAAGAGAGTATTATTATTTCCCGTGCAACGAAACTTAACACTGACGCAGTGCGTGGATGGATGGAGTTGGGTTCAACGACACTGTGACATTCTACAGCGCTCCCTCTCTACAACGACACCCAATGGGAGACCCATATTGTTCGGAGGGAACCGTTATAGGGAGGGACGTTATTATACATTTACAAACAGCTTGAATCCAGATCAAACGCCGCGTTACGCGGCGTCTGATCTGGATTCAAGCTGTTTGTCATATGTCATTATGTTTTTTTCTGTCCAAATATCGTTCATGTAAGAAAAACAGCAGAAAACAATTTTAAGTAAACGATGATGCATCAGTACAAGCATAAAACATAATTTTCTTGGGAACAGCGGCGAATGTCGTTGTAAGGATGGTGTCGTTGTTCGGGGGGCCGCACCACAGTGCAATAATACAATAGAGGAGTGGAAAATACGTTATTCTTTCCCGTTTAAACGCAAATACAACGAAAACGCATTGCATTCAACTATAGATAATATAAATTTTAAAAACATATTTGACGATTTATTTTAATATGAGTGGCAAACAGTTTGAAGCCTGATCAAACGCCGAATTGCCTTGCGTCTGATCGGTCTGGCTCCGAGCTATTTGCAATGAAAATGACAGGTTAGAGCACAAACGCCTTTAATAATCGTTATCGCTTTATAGCAATAACGCACATTATTTTAGCGAGCATGCACAAGAGTGTTTGGAATGGTTGGTCTCCTATACAAGGCCTAGTTTAACACAATTGTCTCCCTTTCACTATGAAAGCATTTTAGTCACGAGACTAAACATTTATGACATCATTGGTGACGTCATCTTCCTTTTCACTCGAGCTTGCAAGCAAGGCAGCAGCAAAGACAAATCGGAAGCCGTACAACTGTTGCAGGTCCGCCGACGGAATAGACTGTGTTATGCGCGAGTCGATAAATAATGGGAAAGAATAACGTCTTCTCTGCTGTGTGTAGAATATGACTGTATACATTATAGCTTTACCATGACATTATTCAATTATAACATTATAGGTGTTATATTTTTGCAAATTTTGTTATAAACTGAAACACTGCAATATGTACAACGAAGGCGTTGTTATATATTACAGTGGAGAATCTGTTATTCTTTCCCGTTTAAACGCAAACGTACGCAAACGCAAAGCACTAAAACGTAGAAAAGTACAACTTTTGGACAATTCTGATAATTCTTGTTTATCTTGGTGGCAAACAGTTTGGAGCCTGATCAGACGCCGGGTTACCCGGCGTCTGATCTGGCTCCAAACTGTTTGCACTGCAAATAATAGTTTTAGCGTAAACGCGTTTATTGGGAAAGAATAACAGATTATCCACTGTATACGTAAAGCAAAGTACGGTAGAGAAGACGATAGACAACTTTTTGAAATTTCTTACTATCTATTTTAATCCGACTAGCAAATACATGTAGTTACCCGGTGTTTGATCTGGCTCCAAACTCTTTGCAATGGAAATAAAAGTTTAAGCATAAACGCGTTTATTGGGAAAGAACTACGTCTTCTCCACTGAAACCGGTCCATGCAGAATCACCTACATGTACATGTACAGTGGAGAAAACGTTATTCTTTCCCGTTTAAACGCAAACGCAAAGCACTAAAACGTAGAAAAGAACAACTTTTGGACAATTCTGATATTTCATGTTTATCATGGTGGCAAACAGTTTGGAGCCTGATCAGACGCCGGGTTACCCGGGGTCTGATCTGACTCCAAACTGTTTGTACTGGAAATAATAGCTTTAGCGTAAACGCGTTCATTGGGAAAGAATAACACATTCTCCACTGTACTGTACCTACAGTACATGTACATGTACCTAGCTACAGTGGAGAAAACGTTATTATTTCCCGTTTAAACGGAAACGAAAACGCGAATCGCTTAAGTTAAGGAAATAACCAATTTTTGACATTACTATTTTTTTAAACTGAGTGGTAAACAGTTTGGAGCCTGATCAGACGCCGGGTTATCATTTTATCAACTGTACCTACCAGATTATTACTTTTCTCCTCTGTATACAAACAGTGAAGATCAAATTTAGGGTGTCCCAACTGGAACCATATGATCATGATGCAGGTACCGTATTGATTGTCATTTTGAAATCGATTGCAGGAACAAACGTACATGTACATGCAAATAGTCAGCTCGACTAGACTTAATTGGAAACTTAGGGGCCAAGGGTCAGTGCACCAAGTGCTCTCAATGAGAAATTTTATTGCACATCTGATTTGTCATACGGGCATTTTTAAGTTTTTCTCAAGGGACACCCGTACCATGTTGCTAGACAGTTACTGAATACAGTGGAGAAGACGTTATTATTTCCAAATAAACGCGTGTTTGCTAAAACTATCATTTTCATTGCAAACATTTTAGAGCCAGATCAGACGCCGGGTGACCCGGCGTCTGATCAGGCTTAAAATGTTTTCCACTCAGATTAAAAAAAAATTGTCAGAATAGCCAACAAGTTGTTATTTACTACGTTTTATTGCAATACGTTTGCGTTGTAATCGCGTTTAAACGGGACATAATAACGTCACCTCCACTATACAAATCACACGTGTCAAGTCGAGATGGTGTACGTCAGGGAAAATAAAAACAAAGTTTGAAATATCAAACCCTACGAACACTAATACCCAGTTTGTTATGATCATGTTTCATTGGCGTAGTTGCATTACTGTATCATGTTTCAATGCAGGTGACTCTTGGTCATAAAATGTGCATGTAAGTGGATAATGTGTTATTCTTTCCCAATAAACGCGTTTACGCTAAAACTATTATTTCCACTACAAACAGTTTGGAGTCAGATCAGACGCCGGGTATCCCGGCGTCTGATCAGGCTCCAAACTGTTTGCCACTCAGATAAAATGAATTGTAAAAATTATCTAAAATGGACATTTTGAACGTTTTAGCGATTTGCGTTTGCGTTTCGTTTGCATTTAAACGGGAAAGAATAACGTTTTCTCCATGTACATGCACATGTATGTATACAATGTAATAAAGCATGTCAGTATAAAGTAGCGGTAATTTAAAGAAGAAGCAGTAGCGATATCGGAAATTGTATAATTACATCACCGTTGACTTTTGTTTTTTGATTTTAAAGACTTTTGTTTGCATCACGTTCATCCAATTTTAATCATTTACCTGTTAGGATTAAAAAAACAAGATCAAGCTCTAACCTGTTTGCCACTCAGATTAAACTATATAGTTAGAAATGTCAATAAATTGTAATTTCTACTTTTAAGTGCATTGCGTTTGCGTTTCATTTGCGTTTTAACTGGAAAGAATAACGTTTTCTCCACTCTATATGTACATCCCGACAACGAATCACTCCTTACAACGACCCTTGCCGCAGTTCCCTAAATAAGACGTTTATGTCTAACGCTTTTACTGCTGCAATGTCGTATGCTAGTTGTCGTCTGCTGTTATACATTCACGTAATGGACATTTCGAAAAAAATTAATGATGAGTGACAAACAGCTTGAATCCAGATCAGCTTTACGCGGCCTCAGATTGGATTCAAGCTGTTTTCAAATGTACGCCAGTTTCCCTCCCTATAACGACTCCCTCCAAACAACGCACATACGTGTTGTCTCCCAGTTGGTGTCGTTGTAGAGAGGGAGTATATCAAACTGCCAGAATCAGCCCAGCTAAAACTGATCACATTTGGGAAGACGTCATCCCTAGCCAATAAACAATTTTTCCTAAAAAAATAAAGCTTACTGCAATTGATTCACAGGTACTTGACACATACTTTATTATATATTAACACCCCCCCCCCCCTTTTTAAAAAAAAAAAAAAAAAGTTTTTGTTTACTATACTTCTATTATAGATACAAGGTAAACAGCGCAATTCAACACCTATTCTTTACTATCGACTTAAACTGTCGCTAAAATAGACTCGATCGCCGATATTCTCTTGTGGTACCCTCGGGAAATGATTAATTTATCAATATCTACTTTTTATTTCAGTAAATTCCGTCAAATAACGCCACAGTATGTGAATTATAACGAAAATAAGCATCAAAAAGTTTTATGTCGTTTAAGGGGGGGGGGGGGGGGGGGGGGGGGGGGGGTTAATAGATAATAAAGTATGTGTCAAGTACCTAGGAATTGATTGCTATTTGAAGCCATACATGTATATTTATCAAACGCCGAGTTTTTCGTAACCATGCTCGTACATGTGTACATATAACTGTTTGCAGCACCCATTGAAATAAGATGATACATGTACGTTATTTTCTTTGGTTTGGTTTTAACGGCAAAGATAAAATGAATCGCCAACTGTTGTCACTCGAGAGAGTTCATACTGTAATTTTGATATCCATTTCAGGGTGAAAGTCTAACAGTTGAAGAAGTCGCTGATAATCTGGCAACTAAACGAGGGTTCAAGAACGGTAAGACTTTATAGTATACCTTGTACATGTGATGCAGTGATGAAGGCATACAGTGGAGAATGTGTTATTCTTTCCCAATAAAGCGTTTACGCTAAAACTATTATTTCCAGTGCAAACAGTTTGGAGCCAGATCAGACGCCGGGTAACCCGGCGTCTGATCAGGCTCCAAGCTGTTCGCCACCATGATAAACATGAAATATCAGAATTGTCCAAAAGTTGTTCTTTTTTTACGTTTTAGTGCTTTGCGTTTGCGTACGTTTGCGTTTAAACGGGAAAGAATAACGCTTTCTTCACTGTACAGTGGAGATAACGTTATTCTTTCCCGTTTAAACGCAAACGAAACGCAAACGTATTGCATTAAAATTGAGAAATTGACAACTGTTGTACAATTCTAAATGTTTATTTTAATCCTAGTGGCAATCTGTTTGGAGCCCGATAAGACTGTTTGCGTAGGAAATAATAGTTTTAGCGTAAACGCGTTAATTGGGAAAGAATAACGTTTTCGACACTGTAATTTCTTTCGTCTGCGAACAGTTTACATGTAGTTCTACATGAGACGCTCAGTACAAGCAAATTGCTCTGGCGTCTCCTGACATACAAAACTACAGTATTTGAATCTCAGATACAGTAGAGAAGCCGTTTTTCTTTCCAAATAAACGCGTAAACTCTAAAAATAGTATTTACATTGTAAACAGTTTAGATCCAGATCAGACGCCAGGTAACCCGGCTCCAAACTGTTTGCCCCTCAGATTAAAGTAAATCGTGAGAAATTTTAATGAGTTGTTATTTTCTTCGTTAGCGTTTAAATGGGGGAAAACTGTCTTGTCCATACAGTGGAGAAAACGTTATTCTTTCCCGTTTAAACGCAAACGAAACGCAAACGCATTGCACTATAATGGAGAAAATGACAATTTTTTGGCAATTCTGACTATTGATTTTAATCTAGACGGCAAACAGTTTGGAGCCTGATCAGACGCCGGGTTACCCGGCGTCTGATCTGGCTCCAAACTGTTTGCATTGGAAATAACAGTTTTAGCGTAAACGCGTTTATTGGGAAAGAATTTCGTTTTCTCCACTGTAGTACCTATTTCTCAATTGATATAATGGCGTCATTATTCAGACTACGTTCTTATACAGTGCAGAAAACGTTATTCTTTTCCCGTTTAAACGCAAACAAAACGTCAGCGCAAAACACTAAATTGATTTGTTTTTTTATTTATTAATATTTATCTTAATCTGAATGACAAACGGTTTTTGTACCTGATCAGACGCCGGGTTTTCCGGCGTCTGATCTTACTTCAAACTGTTTGTATTTGAAACTATGATTTCGCGTAAACGCATTTGTTTGGAAAGGCGGACTTACAACATCTCAACGGTAACTAGTTAAACCCATTTGCGCCAAGTGGATTCTTCCATGTTTATAAATTGGATTAGTCCATTTTTTTCAAAGGGGTGCCTGGTCAAAATTTTCATTTTCATTTTGTTTTATATTGATGCGGCGTCTGATCAGAGTCTACACTGTTTGCCTATGACCCATAATGGTATTGGTTAAGAGTAGCGCGAGAAAAATGTTTTGTGTAGACTTTGTTTAGTCTCAGTGACAAAGAGTTGGCGCTTGATCACCTGCTGAATAACTCGTTTAAAATGAACATGTGGTCATTGAGTATAGAAATAATATCTTAAAACCACCTGTCGATTCAATATAGTTCAATGTTTGCGTTAATCTTTCCCTTTTAAACAAAATCACGCAGCTCAATGCAATGCAATATGTACATGTATTACATGTATAGAAACTGAGATTTTTTTTAAAAAAAATTAACACCAGTTGCTTTTTTTACTGATTGGCAAAGTGTTTAGTGTCTTATCAGACGCCGAACTGTTTGCCACTGAGATTAAAAATAGATAAAATTTTCAAAACATTGTCATTTTGCTTAATATTAGTGCATTGTGCTTGTGTTTCGATTGCGTTTAACCCATAACCCCATAAATACGCACTTTTACGTCTTTAATTCAATCCTTTACGGTAGAAAATAGTTCCAATTTATACTGTCACAAATAAAAATCATAAGAAATGTTTTCTATATTCTAGCAGATAATAGCTTAAAGCAGGCTGAAAGTAAAGCAGAATGCGCCTTAAGGCGCATTCTGCTTTACTTTCAACCTGCTTTAAGTGGTCAACTATTATAAAAAAAAACTAGAAACAGGCTATGGGGTAATGGGTGAAACGGGAAAAAATACATGTAACGTCTTCTCCACTGTAACCCTTTGTCTTATACAGTGGATAATCTGTTATTCTTTCCCAATAAACGCGTTTACGCTAAAGCTATTATTTCCAGTGCAAACAGTTTGGAGCTAGATCAGACGCCGGGTAACCCGGCGTCTGATCAGGCTCCAAACTGTTTGCCACCATGATAAACATGAAATATCAGAATTGTCCAAAAGTTGTTCTTTTCTACGTTTTAGTGCTTTGCGTTTGCGTACGTTTGCGTACGTTTGCGTTTAAACGGGAAAGAATAACGTTTTCTCCACTGTATAATGTTGCCTGTTTCACGGTTGTTACATGTATCTGCAATTGTTTAACCCCTTCACTGCCGTGACGTCATCAATTTTTAAACAATTGTCGTTTGCTTTGATTTCTTAGATTTTAATTATTGCTTTGACTGAAGAAATATTGAAATGAGAGTGTCAAACAGTTTGAATCCAGATTAGACGCCGCTAAAATACGCGGCGTTTAATCAGGATTCAAACTGTCTGCAAATAACCGTTGTACTCGGGGTAAGGCAGTGAAGGGGTTAAATATTAAAACCATTCAAGATTAAAACGCTTAACACTAGGGTTGAAACAGCTAAGATGCTGATCAGACGCAGCGACGTATCGCGGCGGCTGATCCGTTCCCATCTTGTTTGCAATTGTTCGTGCAGGGCTGCCATTTTCCGAAATCTTCGGATTCTTATCCGAGCAGATGGTAGCTACAAATGTAAAAGCAGGCTAAAAGTAAAGCAGAATGCGCATTAAGGCGCATTCTGCTTTACTTTCAAGCTGCTTTAAGTAATCGCGATTGCAAACGCGAAAATTTCGAAATCATAGGATTGTTCATGATCAAGTTTTGGCAGTCCTCTTTATGAAGTCGCGAATAACAGATGTACGTAAGGTTGAATTGAAACATGTTTTTATTTTCTGTCGCGTCACTTCGTTATTACACATCTCCTATTTCCATATGTTACGCCCGAGTTTATAATAAATTCATGCTGATTTATGACTAATAATGTATCAGATTTAATCCCGTCATTGCCATGATGTCATCATTTTTTAACAATTGTCGTTTGCTTTTATTTCTTAAATTCAATCTTAGGTACAGTGGAGAATGTGTTATTCTTTCCCAATAAGCGCGTTTACGCTAAAACTATTATTTCCAGTGCAAACTGTTTGGAGCCAGATCAGACGCCGGGTAGCCCGGCGTCTGATCAGGCTCCAAACTGTTTGCCACCATGATAAACATGAAATATCAGAATTGTCCAATAGTTGTTCTTTTCTACGTTTTAGTGTTTTGCGTTTGCGTACGTTTGCGTTTAAACGGGAAAGAATAACGTTTTCTCCACTGTATCTTGATTTACATGTTACACATACATGTACATGTACATGTATTATTGAAAACAGTGTCAAACAGTTTGGGTTCTGATCAGACGCCGCGTAACGTGGCGTCTGATCTGGATCCAAATTGTTTGCAAATACATGTAACTTTTGTACATGTACTCGTGGTAAAGCAGTGAAGGGGCTTCATTGTAACCCTTTTATTGCTACATGTTCTTATTTAGTCTGCTTTAGATTGCTTTTTGTTGACTTTAAATATTTTTTTCCAATCAAAATTGAGTTTTGAAGAAATATTAATACCACTGTAATTGTGATATATTAGAGCTACATATACTGTGGAGAAAAACGTTATTCTTTCCAGTTTAAACGCAAAGAAAACGCAAACGCATTGCAAAAAAATGAAATTAATGACAATTTTTTAACAATTCTGAATGTAGATGTTAACCTGGACGGCAAACAGTTCGGAGCCAGATCAGACGCCGGGTTACCCGGCGTCTGATCTGGCTCCAAACTGTTTGCAATGGGAATAAAAGATTTAGCGTAAACGCGTTTTGGGGAAAGAATAACGTTGTCTCTACTGATTTACTTGAATCTTGTTCCAAACTGTATACAGATTGGGAAACGTTATTTATTCTTTTCAAACGAACGTAAACGAAAGTGCAATGCAACAAACAAATGAATAGTTTGCCGAAGAATTTTTCAATCTAAGTGGCAATCGAGTCAGATCTGAATCCAAAGTGTTTGCAACATTGCACTGTGTCAGCTACAGTGGAGAACACGTTATTTTCCCCCGTTTAAACGCAAACGAAACTCAAGCGCAAAGTACTTAAATATAGAAAAAAAAGCTTTTGGGCAATTCTGACTATTCATGTTTATTTGAGTGGCAAACAGTTTGGAACCTGATCAGATGCCCGTTTACCCGTTGTCTGATCTGGTTCCAAACTGTTTGCAATAGAAATAATAGTTTTAGCGTAAACGCGTTTTTGGAAAGAATAACGTTTCCTCCACTGTATATTTCAAAAGCCCGGTGCTGATCAGGCTTCTACTGTTTGCCACTCAGGCTAGAATAGATACATGTATTTAAATTTTTCAAAAAGTTGTTCTATATTTTAGTGCACTGCGTTTATGTTTCGATGGAAAGAAAACATTTTCTCGACTATGGATCTTTCTACGCCTCTAAATTAGTCCTTCACTTATGAAATAAGTTTCGCTTAATTTTCACTCACAATGACGCCATGAAGCGCATTTGCAAACAGTTTTGATCCTAATTGCGGCTGATCAAAACTGTATACCACTTGTTTTGCCACTCAGGTATACTGCCTTAAATCTACCTACCTTTGAAACGATATTGCAAACGACAATATTGAAGCAAACGACAATATGGTGGTGAAGTGGTAAAAACCTCACGATAGACTTGATCATGAAAGGTTTAAATGTGAAAAGATCACGTGTCCTATATTATGGCGGGATAAGGGTAATTAGAAAGGTCGACACTGTAAAATACATTTCTGATTAGAAGCTGGTTTAATGCTTTTACACGAATGGTTCAGTGGAGAATGTGTTATTCTTTCCCAATAAACGCGTTTACGTTAAAACTATTATTTCCAGTGCAAACAGTTTGGAGCCAGATCAGACGCCGGGTAACCCGGCGTCTGATCAGGCTCCAAACTGTTTGCCACCATGATAAACATGAATTATCAGAATTGTTCAAAAGTTGTTCTTTTCTACGTTTTAGTGCTTTGCGTTTGCGTGCGTTTGCGTACGTTTGCGTTTAAACGGGAAAGAATAACGTTTTCTCCACTGTATTCAAATATATATTCAGGTTTTCAAATAATAAAAACCTATTAATATTACAACGGAGAAGACGTTATTATGTTCCGTTTAAACGCAAACGAAAACGCATTGCAAAAATGTAGAAAATTACAACCCTTTGACAATTTACTTTAATCTTAGCATCAATAGTTTGGAGCCTGATCAGAGGCCGGGTTATCCAACGTCTGATCTGGCACCCGAGCTGTTTGCAATGGATTTATTAAACTTTGCCATAAACTCGATTATTAGGAAAGAATAGCATATGTAGAAAGTAGGTAAGATAAGTTTATGATTACAGTGGTAAATACGCTATTCCTACCCACTTTACGCATTTCTTACGCGTTTCTTAACCGTTTCTTACGCGTTTATTATCCGTTTCGTTAAACGCTTTTCCTAGCCGTTTCTTTTACGCGTTTCTTTACGCGTTTAAAAGAGCCCGGATGTCGATCTTAATTTTCTAAAGAATACTCCTGAAAGATTGACTCGAGTCATTAACAATGTGAGCAAAACATCAAATGTTCCGACAATTCATGCGGTAAGTAAATATTGCAGTCGTTATCGTAGCGGCGAGTCCAATGCAAGTCTGCCGCGACGGGTGGTTTATTGATTTATGGGTCTGGTTGATAAATCTAGTGTCACTTATCGGATAAGGGGGTTTTTCAACGATAAGATCCGAAATCTCCGCGTGAAACGGAAAACTGACGCACCAATCGCAGCATCTCTGGTATGATCGTTTATTAACGCGTTTAAACGCGTTAAAAGCGTTAGACGTTAACCGTTCGTTAAGCGTTCGTTAACCGTTCACTATGCGTTTCTTACGCATAGATTAACGCGTAAATGGGTAGGAATAGCGTTTGTTTCATTTCATGTGAAGACCATCTCGATACACACAGTTTACAGTTGTAAATACGCTATTCCTACCCACTCTACGCGTTTCTCAGCATTCGTTAACCGTTCACTATGCGTTTATTATCCGTTTCGTTCAACGGCTTTCCTAGCCGTTTCTTTACGCGGTTATTTACGCGTTTAAAAGAGCCCGGATGAAAGGGTCATCACTTAGCCGACGGACCCCTTAACTTTAGCGGTTTACATATACACTTTATGACATGTGTATTACAGAACATTAGGTGGTATCGCCGATAACATTGCTATCTTTAATTGGCAATACACTGTTAATCCCCCGATTTTTGAGTGGCATATATAGGCGGGTTACATAAATAGATTGGTTACAGGCGGGTGGTCAGTGCCTGTCGATAAGATCCGAAATCTTCGCGTGAAACGGATTCCTGAAGCACCAATCGCATCATCTATGGTATAATCGTTTATTAACGCGTTTAAACGGGTTACGATCATTAGGCGTTAACAGTTCGTTAAGCGTTTGTTAACCGTTCACTATGCGTTTCTTACGCATAGATTAAGGCGTAAATGGGTAGGAATAGCGTATTTACCACTGTAATTCCTGGTTATTCAATTCAGTTCTAGTATTAAAAGCAACTTCATTTCGCATGTATATAGATACAGAGGCCTACACCATGTTGATTTCTGTCATTACCCACTATCATACAGGGGAACGAACATTATTCTTTCCAGTTTAAACGCAAACGCATATTAATAAAATGGATAAAAATACAACTTATTGACAATCCTGACTTTTCATTTTAACCTGAGTGGCAACCAGTTTGGAGCCTGATCAGACGCCGGGTAACCCGGCGTCTGATCTGGCCCTAAAATGTTTGCAATGGAAATAATAGATTTAGCGTAAACGCGTTTATTGGGCAGGAATAACGTTTTTTCCACTGTATATCCATTAATTTCAACTTCTGCATCGAAGAAAGAGTCATCCAGCCAAGTTTCAGAAAGAAATGGAAAAACAGGAAGCACTTGTGTTGTTTTTGCAATTATTCGAGCTTCATCAATATTTGGCAGTAGACTTCGAATGTTCAAATGGATAAAATGTAAACCTCGTTGCTTAAAGTTGTTGTTATTTACTGATTCGGGACATGGGTGTACAGTGGTAAATACACTATTCCTACCCACTTTACGCGTTTCTTAAGCGTTTCTTATGCGTTTATTACATGTATTCGTTTCGTTAAAAGCGTTTCATAGCCGTTTCTTTACGCGTTTCTGTATGCGTTTTAAAGAGCCCGGGTGAAACGGTCATCACTTGGCCGACGGACCACTTACCCGAGACTGCATTGGTATAATTGTTTATTGACGCGTTAAAATCGTTAGGCGTTAACCTTTCGTTAACCGTTAACTATGCGTTTCTTACGCATAGATTAACGCATAAATGGGTAGAAATAGTGTATTTACCACTGTATGTCGCCACATAGTAGTAAACACATTCTAAGCCAACTGGATGTAGATTACAGAATACAATGGCCGAAACGACGATAGGTAAAGCATCACCAGAATTATTATTTTATTTTTATCAAGCTATTGCTAATAGTCAATGTGAACTTTGAGAAGAGCAGTTTCTGTTGAGTTGTGCTTCCACTATGCTGATTGATGATGCTCATGTAAATTGATTGTTGTCAAATGGGACATAATGTGTTTGTCTACTACCAAAGAGATATCAAAAGACAGGATTAGATGGAGAAATAAATGATAATTGAGAATTTCGGAATCTGACTGACGACAATATTTGTCGTATAGCCATTCACAAGACGTGCCCGATGCCTATGTTTGTTGTTTTGTTTTTTCAGACGATTATGCCATCAGGGTTGTACGAGGCCATTTACGACTAAACAGAGGTGACAGGTAAACTCTTCAATATAATTATACAATCAAACTTCGATTTCTAGACCTCACATGAGTCTAACATGGATAAATCGCTATTCTTTCCCGTCTAAACGCAAACGAAATACAAACGTAATGCACTAAAATGTAAAAAGTTGGGCAATTTAGACAATGTTTTCTAAAATCTGAGTTGCAACCAGTGTGGAAACTGATCAGACGTCGGGTTACCCAGCGTCTGGTCTGGCTCCAAACTGTTTTGCAGTGGAAATAATAGATTCAGCGTAAACGCTTTTATTGGAAAAGAATAACGTCTGTGTTGTACATGTATACATTACCTTAACTCGGCATCCGATATAATTATTTTTGCTGATGAAAGAGAGATTACTCTTGAAATACAATTGGAATGTACAATTGTACATATCGGTTATCTACCTTAAACTGCAAATACAGTGACTCACACAGTGGGGAGAAGGCGCAAATTCTGACTAACCTGCTTAAATTGAAGTGTTCGAGTCTAAATAATAAATTAATACCCTTTTTAGCTCGCCTGTACGTAGTACATGACGAGCTATTGCAATACCCCCGGTGTAGTCGTCGTCGTCGTCGTTGTCGTCGGCGTCGTCATGAACGGCGTAAACAATTTTAAGAAAATGTCTATAACTTCTATGTGCCTTGAGGTATTGCTTTCATAGTTGGTATGTGTGTGTATATGGACAAGACCTTTCCATGCACAGAACATTTTTGACCCCTGTGACCTTGACCTTGAACTTAGGGCCTGCGTTTAGGTTTCGAAATCTGCGTTTAGGTTTCGAAAAATGCCTTTAAACTTCTATGTCCCTTGAGGTATTGCTTCCATAGTTGGTATGTGTGTGTATATGGACAAGACCTTTCCATGCACAGAAAAGTTTTGACCCCTGTGACCTTGACCTTGAACTGAGGGCCTGCGTTTAGGTTTCGAAATATGTGTTTAGGTTTCGAAAAATGCCTTTAAACTTCTATGTCCCTTGAGGTATTGCTTCCATAGTTGGTATGTGTGTGTACATGGACAAGACCTTTCCATGCACAGAAAAATTTAGACCCCTGTGACCTTGACCTTGAACTTAGGGCCTGCGTTTAGGTTTCGAAATCTGCGTTTAGGTTTTGAAAAATGCCTTTAACTTCTATATCTATTAAGGTATTGCTTCCATAGTCGGCATGTGTGTGTATATAGACATGACCTTTCCATGCACAGAACAATTTAGACCCCTGTGACCTTGACCTTGAACTTAGGGCCTGCGTTTAGGTTTCGAAATCTGTGTTTAAGTTTAGAAAAATGCCTTTAACTTTTATTTCCCTTGAGGTATTGCTTTCATAGTTGGTATGTATGTGTATATGGGCAAGACATTTACATGCAAAGACAAATTTAGACCCGTGTGACCTTGAACTTAGGGCCTGTGTTTAGGTTTCGAAATCTGTGTTTAGGTTTAGAAAAATGCCTTTAACTTCTATGTCCTTTGAGGTATTGCTTTTATAGTTGGTTTGTGTGTGTATATGGACAAGACCTTTCCATGCACAGAAAAATGTTGACCCCTGTGACCTTGACCTTAAACTTACGGCCTGTGTTTAGGTTTCGAAATCTGCGTTTAGGTTTTGAAAAATGCCTTTAACTTCTATATCCCTTAAGGTATTGCTTCCATAGTCTGTATGTGTTTGTATGTAGACAAGACCTTTCCATGCTCAGAAAAATTTAGACATCTGTGACCTTGACCTTGAACTTAGGGCCTGCGTCTGCGTTTAAGTTTCGAAAAATGCCCATAACTTCTATGTCCCTTGAGGTATTGCTTCCATAGTTGGTATGTATGTGTATATGGACAAGACCTTTCCATGCACCGAACAATTTAGACTCCTGTGACCTTGACCTTGAACTTAGGGCCCGCGTTTAGGTTTCGAAAAATGCCTTTAACTTCTATGTCCTTTGAAGTATTGCTTTCATAGTTGGTATGTATGTGCATATGGACATGACCTTTCGATGCACAGAAACATTTAGACCCCTGTGACCTTAACCTTGAACTAAGAGCCTGTGTTTAGGTTTCGAAATCTGCGTATAATTTTCGAAAATCCATTTATCTTCTATGTCCTTTGAGGTTTTGCTTTTCATAGTTGGTATGTGTGTGTATATGGACAAGACCTTTCCATGCACAGATACATTTGGACCCTTGTGACCTTGAACTTAGGGCCCGCGTTTAGGTTTCGAAATCTGCATTTAGGTTTCGAAAAATGCCTTAAACTTCTATGTCCCTTGAGGTATTGCTTTCATAGTTGGTATGTATGTGTATATGGACAAGACCTTTACATGCACAGACAAATTTAGACCCCTGTGACCTTGATCTTGAACTTAGGGCCTGTGTTTAGGTTTAGAAAAATGCCTTTAACTTCTATGTCCTTTGAAGTATTGCTTTCATAGTTGGTATGTATGTGCATATGGACATGACCTTTCCATGCACCGAACAATTTAGACTCCTGTGACCTTAACCTTGAACTAAGAGCCTGTGTTTAGGTTTCGAAATCTGCGTATAATTTTCGAAAATCCATTTATCTTCTATGTCCTTTGAGGTTTTGCTTTTCATAGTTGGTATGTGTGTGTATATGGACAAGACCTTTCCATGCACAGATACATTTGGACCCTTGTGACCTTGAACTTAGGGCCTGCGTTTAGGTTTTGAAAAATGCCTTTTACTTCTATGTCCCTTGATGTATTGCTTTCATTGTTGGTTTATGTGTGTATATGGACAAGACCTTTCCAGTCACTGCAAAATTTAGACCCCAGTGACCTTGACTTTGAACTTAGGGCCAATGTTTAGTTTTCGAAATCTGTGTTTTGGTTTTTCAATTTTTTTATTTCTCCTATGTCCATTGAAATATTCCTTTCATATTCAGTTTGCATGTGTATATGGACAACATCTTTCCTTGCATGCAAAATGTTTGAGCCCTCTGACCTTGACCTTGAACTAAGGACCCGCGTTTAGGTTTCAAAGTCTGCGTTTAGGTTTCTCAAAATTTCTTTAACTCATATATCCATTGAGATATTTCTTTCATATTTGGCATGCATGTGTATATGGACACGATCTTTCCATGCATGGAAAAAAATTAGCCCAGTGTCCTTGACCTTGAACTAAGGTCGCGAAAGATTTTAGGTTTCGAAATCTGCGTTTAGGTTTCAAAAATGCTTATAATTCCTATGTCCCTTGAGGTGTTATTTTCATATTTGATTTGCCAGTGTATATGGACAAGACCTTTCCATGCAAGCAAAAAGGTTGACCTCTGTGACCTTGAGTGTGCTTTTAAGTTTCTAAAGGTGCCGGTGGCGAGCTTTGTTGTCTCTCTGACAACTCTTGTTTTATGTTCTGATGCTATTTTTATATGTACCTTGTTCTAAACTGTTTTTCATTGTATTTACGTTCAGTTTTTAAACGATAAATAATGCATTTTTCTCTATTATTGTAACGTGTCCATTAAGCCATTCCGATTCAGCAAAAGTTCTATTTCAGGGTGCCATCCGGTCACTACATACGTCGGCGAGACCTTACCGGAAGTCGTGAATCGTTCAGTCTGCAACTGGAGAAAGGGCAAGGGGAACAAACTGTGATTGACCTCGAACCAACTCCCTCTGTGCTTCATCCGAATGCAAAAGTATTGATAACCCATCGAGACTTCGTTCAGACATGGCAAGGGCAAAAGCCAGATTGTTTTTACACAGGTCACATCAAAGACAGTCCATTTCAATCTGCGTCATTTTCGTTTTGCAATACTATGGTAAGATCTTTTATTCAATCTGAGTATATACAGTGGAGCAAACGTTATTCTTCCCAATAAACGCGTTTACGCTCAAACTATTATATTCAATATACAAACAGTTTGGAGCCAGATCAGACGCCAGGTAACCCGGCGTCTGATCAGGCTTCAAACTGTTTGCCACTCAGCTAAATATCAATGGTCAGAATTGTCAAGAAGTTGTTATTTTCTACATTTTAGTGTTTTGCGTTTGCGTACGTTTGCGTTTAAACGGGAAAGAATAACAGATTCTCCTCTGTACTACAGCAAAACGTTATATTTTTCACATACAGTGGAGAATGTGTTATTCTTTTCCAATAAACGCGTTTACGCTAAAACTATTATTTGCAGTGCAAACAGTTTGGAGCCAGATAAGACGCCGGGTAACCCGGTGTCTGATCAGGCTCCAAACTGTTTGCCACCAAGATAAACATGAAATATCAGAATTGACCAAAAGTTGTTCTTTTCTACGTTTTAGCGGTTTGCGTACGTTTGCGTTTAAACGGGAAAGAATAACAGATTCTCATGCACTGTACAGGGGAGACGACGTACATTTTTCCTATCCAATAATTATCTTTACGTTTACACTGTTATTTCCATTGCAAACAATTTGGAGCCAGGTCAGGCGCAGGGTAACCCGGTGTCTGACCAGACTCCAAACTGTTTGCCACTCTCATTAGAATAAATATTCAGAATAGTCAATGTGTTGTCATGTTCTACATTTATTTGCAATGCGTTTCGTTTGCATTTAAAAGGAAAGAATAACGTCTTCTCCAAATATTGAACACATTACAATAAACCTAGAAAATACTGTTGTGAAATTGTTATCCTCCAGAGCCTACTGTTACTTTTGCATATATTGTGTACATATATACAGTGGAGAATCTGTTATTCTTTTCCGTTTAAACGCAAACGTACGCAAACGCAAAGCGCTAAAACGTAGAAAAGAACAACTTTTGGTCAATTCTGATATTTCATGTTTATCTTGGTGGCAAACAGTTTGGAGCCAGATCAGACGCCGGGTTACCCGGCGTCTGATCTGGCTGCACACTGTTTGCACTGCAAAAAATAGTTTTAGCGTAAACGCGTTTATTGGGAAAGAATAACGTTTTCTCCACTGTATGTGTACATGTGTAGGCCTATACAGTGAAACCCCACATGTATGGGGACAACTTAAATTTCCGGTTTAGAGGGGGTTCCAGTGTAGAGGGTTTTTAACCCATTATCCCATATCTTGTTTCTAGTATGGAAGATAGCTGACCACTTAAAGCAGGTTGAAAGTAAAGCAGAATGCGCATAAGGATACATCCTGCTTTACTTTCAACCGGCTCAAAGCTATCATCTGCTAGAAAATAGAAAATATTTCTGATGATACATATTCATGAATTCATAAAGCGGTACTATTCTGTTCAGTGTAGGAATAAATCAAAGACATAAAAAGGCTCATTCATGGTGTAATGGGTTACAATAAAGAACGGTTGGAAATGGGACCAAAGTTTTTGTCCGATTTAGAGAGGATTACGGTATTTAGAGGTTCCGGTTTGGAGGGGTTCCACTGCCCCTAATTATTGAGAAACACCGATATTTAAACAATTTGAAACACAAATTGTAAAATCAGTCACATTAAATAGAAACACAGTTTGTCGTCAGGACTCATTAAAATCGTTTGGAGAATATTGTTTTTTCATGTACAATTGAAAAAAAAAAAGTTTTGATTTCCCAAATAAAAGCGCTGACGCTAACATATCATTTCCGTTGCAAACTGTTTGGAGCCAGATCAGACGCCGGGTTACCCGGTGTCTGATCAGGGTCTAAGTTGTTTGCCATTCAGATAAAAAAAATGTTCAGAATTGCCAACAAGGTGTCATTTTCTATGTTTTTCTATGTTTTATTGCACTGCGATTTCATTGCATGTAACGTTTTCTCCACTCTAGTTGTAGGTAACATCTTGGATTAACTCACACTTGGCGTTTGGACATTTTTTCTCGTTTTAACGAAACACAAACGCAATGCAATGTAATATATATAATGTAAGTGTTAAGTGTTCAGTCAGATTTGCAAACATCATTGGCCCTGATCAGACACCGGGTTACCCGATGTCTGATCTAGCCTCACGTTGCTTGTGGTGGCATATGGTGTTACATTAGAGAAGACGCTATTCCTTCCAAATACATGTAACCCGGCGTCTGATCCGACTCCAAAATATTTGCCACTCATATTTCAATATGTAGTTAGAAATTCGAAAAAAGTTGTCATTTTATATATTTTTTATAATTTTAGTTCATTGCATGTGCCTTTTTGTTGCATTTAAACGGGAATGAATAAAATCTTATTTTCTGTAGTGCCGTGCCATGACTAACAGTGGAGAAAACGTTATTCTTCCCGTTTAAACGCAAACGTACGCAAACGCAAAACACTAAAACGTAGAAAAGTATAACTTTTTGACAATTCTGATAATTCATGTTTATCTAGGTGGCAAACAGTTTGGAGCCTGATCAGACGCCGGGTTACCCGGCGTCTGATCTGGCTCCAACTTGTTTGCATTGGAAATAATAGATTTGGCGTAAACGCGTTTATTGGGAAAGAATAACACATTCTCCACTGTAACAGTGGAGAAAACGTTATTTTTCCCGTTTAAACGCAAACGAAACGCAAACGAAACGCAATCGCAAATCGCTAAACTTTAGGAAATTACCATTTTCTGATATTTCTTAGTATTGTTTTTGATCTGAGTTGCAAACATTTTGGAGCCTGATCGGACGCCGGGTTTCCCGGCCACTGACCTGGCTCCAAAATGTATGCAGTAGAAATCATAGTTTCAGCGTACATGTAATCGCATTTATTTTGGAAAAAAATATTGTTTCTCCACTTTAGCCGCGTCCTGACAAACCTGCCTTATTGCATTGCAATATTGAACATACCAAGCGCCGGTGTCATCCAAAGCTATGTACAGTGGAGAATCTGTTATTCTTTCCCGTTTAAACGCAAACGTACGCAAACGCAAAGCACCAAAACGTAGAAATGTACAACTTTTGGACAATTCTGATAATTCATGTTTATCTTAGTTTTAGCGTAAACGCGTTTATTGGGAAAGAATAACAGATTCTCCACTGTATATGAGTTTGTTATACTTTGCTTAATGCCGTATATATTACAGCTACATAACATGCTTTAGATGCATGTGGGTGTCAAAAAGTGTAAACAAGACAAATCACCGTGTCTGGCCTTGATCTACACTGTTTGCAATGCAATAAGGCAGGTTTTGTCATAGCACGGCTGAAATGATTTTAACGGAAAAGAAAAACATCATATTTAATGTATATGGAACAATGTTATGATTGTTTAAGATGGGTACGTTCAATGATGATACAATGGGCTATTGGGTGGAGGCCTTAAATGCGACAGACCAAGAAGACCCTAGCCAGGAACACATTTTGATTGCAAGTAAAGCACTAACCAAAATCAACGACCATGCCGTCATGAGTAACGGAGGCAAGCAGCGTGATGTCTGTCTATACAGTGGAGAATGTGTTATTCTTTCCGAATAAACGCGTTTACGCTAAAACTATTATTTCCAGTGCAAACAGCTTGGAGCCAGATCAGACACCGGGTAACCCGGCGTCTGATCAGGCTCCAAACTGTTTGCCACCAAGATAAAAATGAATTATTAGAATTGTCCAAAAATTGTTCTTTTCTACGTTTTAGCGCTTTGCGTACGTTTGCGTTTAAACGGGAAAGAATAACAGATTCTCCACTGTATGCTAAAACTTACTTTCTTTCTGTATGTTTTTCCCGTCTGTCGTTTTTCTTACCACCCTCTATAAGGCTGAACACCCCTAACCCAAGTGTCGGTCAATATCGCCTCACTTCCGAAACTGATCGGCCATTCTCGTCATCTGTCGGTCCGTTCCGAATTGGTCGATACTTGACGCGAATGACCGATCGCTGTTCGTAGAGTAGCGAATTTGGTCCGGAGAATTACATGACTGCATGTCCGTTTCTATCTGTCTCTGTTTATACGAGTATGTGTATTTGTTTGCCTGTCTGTTTTCCTATCCTTTTCCGAATTGAATTGAATTGATTGAATTGAATTATGTCTCTCTCTCTGTCTGTCTCACAATGCCTGTATATCCCCTTTCTCTCTGTCTCTCTGTGTCTCTCTGTCTCTCTCTGCATGTCTCCTCTTATGTTCTCTAATTATCGATTCTTCGCGGAGTCTCTGTAATTATATAGTTGTCACTCTTTATGCAGATACAATGTTTATGACCGTTGCTTTTGTGTCACATCTTATGTACATGTATTTACCCCTGAAACGATTTATTGATATGTTTTTAATTAAGCATCTGTTGTTTCATGACTATTTTGGATTGCTTTCTGCTATTTATTGCATAATTACAAACTTACGCTTTATTAAACAGTTGATAATACGTTTTCTCACATAACTACCCCTGTTTTATATAGCGAACAACTATGACGAATATCCTTTTCTCACCTCTCGGACAGAGGTATCCCGAAATCTAGGGGGTTTGAGATAACCTTATCTGCCTGGACAGACAAGCCGAACTAATGGAACTATCTTATGATTGGTTGTTATTGCCGTTGTTTTGACGTCGTCATGACGTCGTCATGCATGCATTAGCGCCTTAAAATACAACTCACCACTGTATAGCAAGTTAAACGCGTTTTTAGGGTTGACGAGGTGAGAAAATAAATCTAACACCACATTTGAGTATCAGATGAATATCCCACCCTCGTTTGAAGATATTTTTGGAACACTCGGCAAAGCCTCGTGTTCCAAAAATATCTTCAAAACTCGGGTGGGATATTCTTATCTGACACTCACGGTGGTGTTAGATTCACTATTTCTCACCTCTCGGACAGAGGTAACCCGAAATCTAGGGTGTGTGAGATTAATAGAATCAAGAACGGCTTTTGTTCTATACCCGAGGTTGGTTTGTTCCCAGTCGGAAACGAGCTTTAGCGAGTTTCCGACAGGAACAGACCAACCGAGGGTATAGAATCCCCGTCTTTACTAAAAACCGTTCTTGATTATTTTTCTCGCTTACAATTCCCCTTAAAGGGACTCGCAACCGGATGGTGTTCTTGTCAAAATAAAATAAAATACCCAAATAAAAGCAAATTTGTGGCATTATTTGGCTTTTGACATTAAAAAAATATGATCAGTCCAAAAAACGTCTCAAGAATCGTCACCGAATCTTAGTTTTTTAGATATTTTCCATCGTTTTTCCATAGCGTTAGCTAACGGTATAGTTGTTGTTGTTGCTTCTCTACACGGGGTCAGACATAAACACGAGCCGAATTACGAAGTTGTATGCACTTCCGATCGCTACACATTAAAATACGTTAAATCGATCCGAGATAAACGGATAGTTCCGTGGTCCATTGGTCTAATCGGTTTCCCCTATTTTGCCTTCTGTCCGCCAATGCCGGGCCCCGGGTTCGAATCCCACCAGAGACCAATATTTTTTTTTATTGAAATACATTTTTTTAAACAGAATTTCTTATCCTAAACTAATTCTTAACCATTTATATAAGCGTTTGACACATATTTACAAATTACTATTTTTAATGCACCATCTGGTTGCGAGTCGCTTTAAAAACGAGTAAATTAAAGGAATTGTAGAGGCCTATTTTTTCCGTATCACACATTCCATATCCAATAGCAACAAACAGCTGTTTAAAGGTCGCGCAATTTCAGCTTGACTTTGACATTTATTTGTATACACGCTTTTAGAAGAAAACATGTCCCACTTTAGATCACATCTCAGAAAAAAAAACGGCTTTTATTGAGTCCAAGCAAATTTGTATAGTTAAAGTTATCAAAACGACCATTTCTTCCTTTTATTTATATACGTTCTACTTTCCAGCCATAACAACAACCGACGTCAATGACGTCACGTAAGAACGTGATCTTACGCGTATACTCGATCATGTGAAACAATCAACAACAACAAAATAAATCACTGTTTAAACATCGGATCATTGAATTGTCGAAAGCCACAGACAAGTGTAGAATCTACTGTAAGATTCTTTATTTCATTTCTCTCTGTGCACGTAGCTTATGGTCAATGTTTTAGGGTATTTCTGTAAGAGTTATCTCCCTTTCCCTTGCTTTTAACCCATTCGGGCGGAAGGATACCGTACTAGACAAGGTTTACCGTACGGCTATTTATAGTAACAAAAGGTTGTCTAGCACCCCTGAACAGCGAGAAAATCTTATCTGTCCGGACAGACAAGCCGAACTATCTTATGATTGGTTGTTATTGCCGTTGTTAGGACGTCGTCATGACGTCGTCATGCATGCATTAGCGCATTAAAATACAACTCGCCACTGTATAGCAAGTTAAACGCGTGTTTAGGGTTGACGAGGTGAGAAAATAAATCTAACACCACAGTTGAGTGTCAGATGAATATCTCACCCTCGTTTGAAGATATTTTTGGAACACTCGGCAAAGCCTCTTGTTCAAAGCCTCGTGTTCCAAAAATATCTTCAAAACTCGGGTGGGATATTCTTATCTGACACTCACGGTGGTGTTAGATTCCCTATTTCTCACCTCTCGGACAGAGGTATCCCGAAATCTAGGGGGTGTGAGATAACCTTATCTGTCCGGACAGACAAGCCGAACTATCTTATGATTGGTTGTTATTGCCGTTGTTATGACGTCGTCATGACGTCGTCATGCATACCTTAGCGCATTAAAATACAACTCGCCACTGTATAGCAAGTTAAACGCGTTTTTAGAGTTGACGAGGTGAGAAAATAAATCTAACACCTCAGTTGAGTGTCAGATGGATATCCCACCCTCGGTATGAAGATTAAGAACACTCGGCGGAGCCTCGTGTTTTTAAAATATCTTCAAACCTCGGGTGGGATATCCTTTTCTGACACTAACGGTGGTGTTAGATTCACTATATCTCCAACATGTGTAAGATCACTTTGATGACATCACTAAACGTCACTATTTATAACGGCGTTTTGACGGCACCGGCGTTCAAAAAAAGTACAAATTGCTTTAAAAATAGCTTAAATCGTTGGTAATGTGAGAAAAAGAATCTGTCACTCGTCGATGTTTAAGACAAGTTGATCTCAAACTCGTCTAGAATAGATAAGTTATTAAGCTCGCCAAGGCTCGCTTTAAAACATTTCAATTCTAGACTCGTTTGAGATCAGCTTGTCTTAAACATCGACTCATGACAGGTCATATAATTATATTCTTTACCGTTTAAACACAAACAAAACGCAACGCATAGCCGTAAAATGATGAAAATGACTTGTTTCCATTTTAATTTGAGTGGCAATAAGTTTGTAGCCAGATCAAACATCGGGTTTCCCGGCGTCTGATCTGGCTCCGAACTGTTCGCATTTGACATAATAGTTATTGGGAAAAGTATGTCGAATGCGTTTGCCTTTCGTTTCGTTTTAACGTCGGGGCTGCGATTTCTCCGGATTTTTCCTAAGTATTCGGAATTTTATCCTAGCAGATCTTAGCATACATGTAAAACAGGCTGAAAGTAATTAAGGCGCATTCTGCTTTACTTTCAACATGTTTTAAGCAGTCATGTGTCTTCAAAACAAAAAAAAAGACTATAGGGTAATGGTACGGATAGTAAAATTTCGTCTGAAAAATCGAAAATTTGAAATCTTAGGATTTTTATTATCAACTTATGGCAGCCCTGTAACGTAGATATTAACGTCTTTTTCAATGTAGGTCCCGTGCGTTGTGGTGAAAATAACGCACATTGTGAGTTTCCGAATGAGAAGGTGCGTCGTAGTACCAAAAACAGATCACCTAAGAAAACAACGGAATTGTTAGAAAGCAGCTCTAAGGACAGGTCAGCAAGGAGTGTTCCGGACAAGGTACCCTGGGCTTCACATGCCAGGTTTCCGCGAACAGTCCCGACTGTAACTATTGAAATGGCCGTTGTTGTAGATAATGCCTATGTCAACAAACTGAGTGAGGGTGGGCACACAACAACGGCTGATTGGACACAACTTATGCTCATTAAACTGAATGCGGTAAGGACGCAGGTCAGCTCTTTTCAAAAATTCCCCGGCCGACAATCACTGATATGCAAACACCCTCACAACAAAGCCTCTGAGCACAATCTGAAAATAGAAGCAGACTTTCTCTATAACAACTGAACAATAGCATAGAAAAAAGCACAAAACAAAGCAGACAGTTCTTTTTCTATTGCCGTCTTGGGTAAATTGGCATTTGGCTGGGGCCTCGGAAACTGACCGCAAAACCCCAGTTTTAGACAAATCCGCCAATAGATTCAACATTTTTGATATCGCGTAGCACAAAGCCGACAAATTTCTTTGAATAATGACAGCATGTACTTTCAAACCAAGCCAAATCATAGAGCACTTAACATGCAAACTGCCCTGCAATGCTACATGTAACTTGTTTAGACACACTGTTGAAATCTGTCAAATATTGCCGGTTTCCAGCAGGAAGTACATGTGTTTATTTTCACTGGGCATGTGCAGTAACTGAAGTAAGGTCAAAGTCAATTTGAATGAACAAAAACATGTCCATTTGCTGAACTATATCACATTTAAACCTTCAATTTGAGCTTCTGGTTTCAAAAAAATAATCTTAAAAGAGTCCAAAAACCTTAAATCAATGAATCTGACCGGGGCCAATGCGCAAACAGGGTTAAGAACTGTATAATGACTCCTTAATCACCGGTAAATCAGTTATAGTTCATTTGTTTGAAAAAATATGCAACATAGCCTGTTCGCTCTCTACGGTCGCTCCAGGTTCTATTGCATATTTTTTCAAAAATGAACTATAACTAATACGTATACCCTTATCCTGTATATTAAGGAAAACTGGGGTATGTATCAAAATCTACGCAGACAATATACAACTACGTCACAATAATTCGAAACTGAAATTGTCCATTTAAAGTTCCAGGGATAAAAACAAATTTGTCGGTAAAATGCTGGTTTTCCTTTTTTTTAGGCTCAGATCGAGTGGGGGCGCTCGGACCAGCTACAGTATGACGTCAGACTATCTGTCAAGCTCCTCGAATTTTGGGCGCCTGCAGATCCGGTAATATGATTTGTCGAAAATATTAGTATTTCATAATTACAAACGTTGATGTTCCTTTTTATGTCCATTACACACATTATAGAGCAAGTTCAGATGCTAAGTAATACAATGTAAACAGTGGAGACGACGTTATTCTTTCACGTTTAAACGCAAACGCAAAATACTAAAATGTAGAAAAGGACAACATTTTGACAATTTGGACTTTTCATCTTTATCTGCATGACAAACTGTGTGAAACCTGATCAGACGCCGGGTTACCCGGCGTCTAATCTGGCTCCAAACTGTTTGCAATGGGAATAATAGTTTTAGCGTAAACGCGTTTGTTGGGAAATGATAACGTTTTCTCCACTTTTACCCAGCGATTCATACAGTCGATACGACATCATTCAGTGGAAAATACGTTATTTTATCCTTTCAATATAAACGCAAATGCATTGCCATAAGATGTTGCAAGAACAATAATTGGCGAAGAGGATCTTCTAACCTATCACTTTCTAAACTCATATTTTTCGGAACAGGAAATGACAAACTGACATAATCACTTTTTATTTCAAATACTAGGTTGAATGTGCATTCAATCGAGTTAATAATTGGTTAGTCTCTCTCTACGTTACGTCACACCTCAAAATTCAACGATTTATGTATTTTGCACTTGCGAAGCGTGCACACACGGCTTTTGATTATTTGCTATTCATTAATCGTCCTATCATCAAAACATTAATTTTAACATGTCGAGAATGCGGATTTACTAATCACAAGAGAAATGTTGTATTCAGAGCCAACGTGAAATACCACGTTAACGTTATGAACGTTTTACGTCATGTGTGCCCTTAAATCATTTACATAAGCTCAGTATTAAACATCAATCTTATTTCATCAACTGCAACGCATTTCAACATGTTGTTCACCAATATATGCATGTTTTGGGGTAATTTTGTCTGATCGGGAGTGTAGAGACTAATGTCATTAGCGCCTACAAATGAAAAAAACTCACGTACATGTATACGGAGTCTTTAATTTTGGTCACCACACTCTCACTCGTATGTTACCATGCATATACGGTGACTTCTAGCGCATGTCTGGATAGCTAGCAACATTTATTATTTGTTTACATAACAAATCATCGGGTTTGTTTCCGAGAAAGGTCACGTGATCGATGTTTTGGGCGATAGAGCGAATAAAATGAGGATTTGTCTCCCTTTGACTGAAAGCGCTATAATTCCTACTTAACCCTTTACCTGATAGCCTATTTATAGTATTAAAGATAGGTGACTACTTAAAGCAGGTTGAAAGTAAAGTAGAATGCGCCTTAGGGCGCATTCTGCTTTACTTTCAGCCTGCTTTAAGCTATCATGTGCTATAATATAGAAAATATTCCTTATAATACATATTCATTACTGATTAAATTGGAACTATTTTCTTCAGCGGATGAATAAATCACATCCGCTAAAAGGCGCTTCTATGGGGGAAAGGGTTAAAAATAGATAAGACGTCATCGTCGTACCGACCGGTCACGGCATATCTCGTAAGACTTCGTTGTTGTTCGTATGTGAAAAAACTCGATTTAACACTTGACTATTTCCACAAATTTCACAGGTTTGTAAGCTATATTGCCTCAAAAGTCACCACGCATTTCTTCTTATAAAATGTTGTGATTACAAATGTGCCAGATTACACGATTTTGATAAATTGACACCTACAATCTGGCTTTAAGTATTCTGTAAATGTCACTAAGCCATAGCTGACAGCTAGTAGCATTTTTGGTCTTTATAGGAAAACAGACCAGGAGTTGTCTCAGTATTTGTTTCAGTGCCAGTTGAACAATTATATAGTATTTTTTCAAAGTAATCATGTAAGTGCTACATATGACACCAATGTCGCGTTAAAAGCTGGTGGTCAAACGGAAAAATGTTTTCAAGACATTGTACAGTGGAGAATGTGTTATTCTTTCCCAATAAACGCGTTTACGCTCGAACTATTATTTCCAATGCAAACAGTTTGGAGCCAGATCAGACGCCGGGTAACCCGGCGTCTGATCAGGCTCCAAACTATTTGCCACCAAGATAAAAATGAATTATTAGAATTGTCCAAAAGTTGTTCTTTTTTACGTTTAAGCGCTTTGCATTTGCGTACGTTTGCGTTTAAACGGGAAAGAATAACAGATTCTCCACTGTAACATGTCATTGTATGGTTTAGGGCGTCTGCTCTGGCTCAAAACTGTTTAAATTTGCTAATAATATTTCAGCGTACACGCGTTTATTGGAAGATAATAACATATTCTCCACGGAGCTTTTTTACAATTGGTCCGCCAACAAAATGTCATTTTTATAGCCAGGTTAATGTGATAAGAAATGATCGAATGGCCAGATTGATGTCACAAGCAATGGCCTGGTTAATGCACAAGAGATGACAACTTGATTTCTACGAAAATACCAAAATGACCTGCGGACAGATGCTAAAGTTTACCCTAACCCTAGTTTTGGGTGGTGGGCTTTTAACATACTTAACAGACACGGGTTTTCACCTCGGTAAAAGAACGTTAACATGGATTAAAAGTAGATACTGATCAGATGGTTACTATATAGGAACAGTCTCTATAATCAATGACTGTCCTCTCTGGTTCTTAAATGACATTATGGGTCTATAAATGCTGCCTTTTACAGGTGAAAAAGGGGATATTTATTAAGACATTACCGGTATTAAACATAAACTTTGTATTATTCAGTTATTAATA
Source organism: Gari tellinella (assembly GCA_922989275.2). Taxonomy (NCBI): domain Eukaryota; kingdom Metazoa; phylum Mollusca; class Bivalvia; order Cardiida; family Psammobiidae; genus Gari; species Gari tellinella. Next base: position 31,604,941 of record OV277871.1, read on the forward strand.
ATGACATGAATATTCATTAGGCAAAGGGTTAAACTGATCTTTTAAAATATGTTGAATGGTAAACAGTTTCTTCAAAAATGTATATTTTGTTTGTTCATTATATACCAGCAGATTTTAGTTGACAGACATTTCATAGAAATAGTTCAGCCTGTCATGCTCATAGCGCACATGGATTTCACCTCTCAAGGCTCCTGCCCAGGGACCATAAAGCGCAAAGCATCATCACAACTAACAACAGGAAGTAACCAATTAGCTAGAAATCGAATTGTATACTGACCCCCCACTGGGGTGCAGCGAGTCATCTCTGCTATGACAAGCCATAAAACGGAAGCTTAAAGTCTTGGGTACACAGGCTGGAATCAAAACACACCAAACTATTTTTTTTTTATATAGGATCCACATTGTTATTCATGTGGGGAATAAATTTTAATCTCCTATACCATGCACTCCTTCATGTGCAAAAGCTTAACCCATTACCCCCATCATTATGCCTTTTACTCCTTTAATGAATTCCACCTTCATAAGCAACTAAATCCTCTTCATGCACTAAGCAGTCATAATTATGAAACGTAGGTGATAGTTTATGTCGTAGTGGGTGGTGCCTTAAAGCAGGATTAAAGTAAAGCAGGGTGCACCTTAAGGCGCAATATGTTTTACTTTCAACCTGCTTTAAGAGGTGACCTATATTCAATACTTAACACGGGCTGTGGGGTAATCGGTTTAGGTAATGGGTAAACCCATTACCCGATCGCCTGTTCCTACCTGGAAAGACAGGTGTCCATTAAAGGTAGATTGAAAAGTACATGCTACTTTACACTTTCAGCTTGCTTTAAGCTACCATCTGCTAGGATATTCAATGATTTTACTGTTGCACATTCATGTTAATAAAAACTTTGAATTAGAACTCTTTCCTTCAATGGAGGCATAAACCAAAGGCGTATTTAAAGGGTTAATAGGAAATACATACCGTTTTAACAACATAAATACTTTAGAACCCCTCTCCTATCATTAAATGTGTACTCTATTGAAAACTCAATGTTGAAGGTAAAGCATGTATTCCATCGGTTTAGTAGATTAAAACTTTATTTCTGTTGATCTTTTACCAGTTCACTAATTATAATAGGCTTAAAACACTATCATTTATAAAAAGTTTGGAACCAGATAAGATGCAGCATATATACTAACAGGCTGATCAGGGGTAGAACTGTTTCACACTCATATATGTTTTAAGGCAAAATTGATATCATGTTCTAAACTTTTATCAAGAAAGTAGGCAGTATTTTTTTTTTAAATATCTATAACCCTTATCATGCTATTAGCATAATTGATAATTCCTACGGTATTTTTCCTTATTTAATCAGCTAAAGTAATAAATTAAATGATAGGTATTCATAGCGGGTAGGGTTTATGGTTGATTAACAGCAACCAGAATGTGCTATGACACATCCATGTAACGGGGTTAACCCGTTACCCAATAGATGGTATTAGTTTTGAAGATAGGTAACCCCTTAAGGCAGGTTAAGGTACATTCTGATTTAAGCTATCATCTGCTGGGAGGTATAACATATTTATTGAGGTGCAGATTGATGACGTATTTTAATAAACATATGAATAAATGATATGCATAGAACGGTATATCTATGGAAGTTTTTGTAAGTTTTATTGTAGGCAAAGTAAATGCATGTCTTGATTCTATTTTTGAACAATATGAGAGATTGCGCTTTCAATAATGTATAGCCAGGTTCTACTGTATATAATATAAGCTCTACACTAACAAGCAGACGATCTCCTCAAATTCGTGTTTGAGGATAAAGGATTTTCGATAGTATGTGTACTTCACTATTGAACCGGAAACAACCGCTCATTCAGGGGGCGCTACTCTTATCACACTTTCCATGCGGGGTAACTCTGTATATCGGTAGGGCCCCATTGTCAACCCTAGCCTTCTCCACTGTACATTGGAGAAAACATCTTTATTCATAGTATACGCATTTGCGATCAATCTGGTGTTTTCATTGCAAATAGTTTAGTGCCACGTCGAACATCGGGAAACCTTGAGTAAAGAGTAAATCCATTTGCTACTCTGATTAAAATAAATCGTGCAACATTTCTATAGGAATAAACAACATATTTTTGACGTTCATGACGGTATGACTACATTAGCTTCGCAGGGGGTAAATTGCGTAAACGCCCGAAGGGCGTTTTCGTTAAATTTACTCCCCGAAGCTAATGTAGTCATACCGTCATGAGCGGCAAAGAGATGTTGTTTATTCCTTATATTTATATTTTCTGTCTTGTCAATTTAATGTGTTTATTGGCCAGATTTGTTTTTCTGTATAAGAATTTATCATATACCGGTCAAAGAGGTTTGATAGATGTAATGTCGATGTAATAGCCATTCCAGTTTCTAAATATGGTGAGAAAGTAGTCCCAACTACGTGTACTCTAACTGTATTAAAAATTCAGGATTTTTTCCAGTAAACTTTCTCTCTGTGAATGGAAAAGACTTACATGGCAAACAAATAACAGTGCAACTTGAATATCTATTGCCAAAGCACATTCTAAAATTACAGGTCGCGGTTGTTTTCTTAACCCATTTACACACATAGCAACGCGATGGCAACGACCTATGGGTCTGTATCACTCCGCTAGTGTCATATGACCGTCGACCAATGGGAGCTTAGTGTTAAGTGTCCGATGTAGTCTATTTGAAGAAGTCCACGAATAGCACGGGCGAAATCCGAACTGGCTAAATCCAGATTCAAAGTGTAGGTTCATCGGCAGATGACTGCATATTTTTTAATAGGATTACATAAAGACTTTACAGGGTGAATGTAAATATTAAACAATGCAACATTTCTACATGTAAAGCTTTGCGTTGCGCTTGCGTTTACGCGGGACATACTACAATCTTCTTCATTGTACAGTTTAAAAGCCATTATTCTTTCGTGTTTAATACACGATAAATTGTCAGCTTGTATCCATAAGGTTTGACCTGACAGTCATTACTTTCCGTCAACTTTCGTTGGTACTATCGGAAGTTTCCGTATATTTTTTCTATAGATCAATGAAAACTTCAGGAAATATACTTCAGTCGATAATCGAAAGCCACTGTGTCGCAGTAGCTTAGTGGATAGTGTCATTGACTCGTGAGTACTAGGGTCTAGGGTTCGATTCCAGGTACTGTTTTGTAAACGTCGGTCTCATGTATTCTTTTTTAGCTCACCTGGCATGAAGTGCCAAGGTGAGCTTTTAGGATCGCTGGATGTCCATCGTCCGTCCGTCCGTCTGTCTGTCCGTTCACAATTGGTTCGTTAACACTCTAGCGGCTACAAATTTCATCCGATCTTCACGAAACTTGATGACAATGTTTGTCTTGATGAATTCTAGGTCAAGTTCGAATGTGGGTTATGTCGGTTTAAAACTTAGGTCATTAGGTCAAATCATAGAAAATCTTGTTAACACTCTATAGGCTACAAATCGTATTGGATCTTAATGAAACTAAGTTAAAATGTTTGCCTCATTGATATCTAGGTTAAGTTTGAATATAGGTCATACTCGGTCAAAAACTAGGTCACTAGCTCAAATCATAGAAAAACCTTGTTAACACTCTAGAGGCTACACATCTCATTGGAATTGAATGCATTATAGTCAGAATGTTTGCCTAATTGGTATCTAGGTCAAGTTTGAATATGGGTCATGTCGGGTCAAAAACTACGTCACTAGGTCAACTCATAGAAAAATATTGTTAACACTCAAGAGGCTTCAAATCTCATTGGATTATAATGAAACTTGGTCAGAATGTTTGCCTAATTGAATTGATATCGAGGCCAAGTTCGAATATGGGTCATGTCGGATTTAAATTTAGGTCACTTGGTCAAATCAAAGAAAAACATTGTTAACCCTCTAGAGGCTACAAATCTCTTTAGATCTGAATGAAATATTGCCAGAATGTTTGCCTACATCAACTCTAGGTCAAAATCAAATGTGGATTGTGTCTGGTCAGAAACTAGGCCAAATCATAGAAAAGTATTGTTAACACTCTAAAGGTTGATTGTGGGTCATCTCCATTCGTAATCTAGGTCACTATAGGTCATATTTTACATGGTATACCAGGTGAGCGATTTAGGGCCATGGTGGTCCTTGTTTATATTATTAAATATTTTACTGAAATAAAGAAGTAAACGTTTTGGTAAAGAAAATCTTGCTGCTTAACAATTTCAATTTCTTTATTACACTCAGTTCATGATTTTACATAATGAAACGAGTGCTTTCTGCCGTGACGTGGCTATACAATTGTTTCTATCCAAGTTTCCTTAGGCACGTTTCACTGTACTTTATATATATATATAATTGCATAAATATCGTGGTTGGTATGTGTCTACCATAACAAAAATCAAAATACAATAACCATTAAGAAATATAACAAAACAAGACCTATCGGGGATCCAACTCGCAACCCTTACGTAAGTAGCGCAGCTACATAACCGCTAAGCAATTACCGACTGGGGTTACCTTTATCAGATAATATAGTTAAATTCGAGTCATCGTTAAATTGCTTGTTTACTATACACTGTAGTTATTTCCGGAAGACAACAATTGCTTACGGGACATGAAGGAATATTCATTAACTGACAGGTCAAACCTTATTGACAATATTTCAGGAACCTGTTTTTTCCTTGCTTTGCACTTGCATCTACCTAGATTTGTTTAACTCTCTCAACACCATGGGCCTGTTTAACATTAAAAACAGTATAAACTCAGATCAGAGGGCTCCAATAGGAGCCCCCATGATCAGGGTCTGCATTTTTTTCTAATTTATTAAACAACCTACAGTGGAGAAAACGTTATTCTTTCCCGATAAACGCGTAACGCTAAACCTATTATTTCAATTACAAACAGTTTGCGACCAAGATAAAAATGAATTATCAGAATTGTCCAAAAGTTGTTCTTTTCTACGTTTTAGTGCTTTGCTTTTGCGTACGTTTGCGTTTAAACGGGAAAGAATAACAGATTCTCCACTGTATACTTCCTAGTACACAGATTCACAATTTTGTCTTATAAAACGATCCACAAGATAACATTTAGGAGTTACTTAGTGTTGAAAGAATTAACCCATTACCCCGTAAAAACGCATTGTTTCGCCTTTAATTTATTTCTTGACCAAAGAAAAATACTCCCAAGTAATGCAGTCATAAATATATATTGTAAGAAATTTTGTCTGTAGTCTAACAAATGGTAGCTTAAAGCAGGCTAAAAGTAAAATGTGGAATGTGCCATAACCTACTTTAAGTTATCATCTGTTTTCATAAAATAGAATCAGGGCAAGGGGTTATTGGTTAAATGGCAATGAAAATGCATTTCAGCTCACCTGAGCCAAAGGCGCAATGTGAGCTACTAGTGTAGGCTGATTTGTTGTCAAAATAGCGTGGTGTTGGTTTTTCTGGTAAAAGCAAAAACTCAATGGATTTTGAAAAAAAATATCATACTTTTTCTAAAAAATAGGGTGTCCGAAATCCAGGATGGCGTCCAACATGACCACCGTTTAGAAATACTTAAATATTTTCGCTAGTATACATGGTACAATGACAAACAAAGTATCCAAATATAGGTTTGAGAATACAAGAAGACAATGAAATTATCAAATTCAGGCTTAAGTTGAATGTATACGCCTTTTTCCAAGATGGCGACCAAAATGGCTACTGTTTGTACTAAATTATACTTACTTTAGCACCGTTGTCCGCCCATATAATTACAATGGAAAATATACAAATAAAATGTCTGTTTGATTAAAGTAGTGTATTGGTCAATTGGTAAACGCATCAAGTAGGTAAACAAACGAATCTAGTAACTGTAGGGGAACCATGGTATATCTTGTTCAGGAGTTTTATGAACGAACAAATGCAATGAGTCACTTGCTTCAATCTTGCACCAACCTTGATTATACCAAAATGTGTATAAAAGCGTGTAGATTATGAAACTGCATGTTGCAATTTAGATATATGTGGGCCATCATGGTTATTCAACATGACGTCCAAGATGGCCGCCCAAAACATAAGATATCCCACATATAATAACTATTACAATACAATCAAAATGAGGCTAAAGTTGAAATTTATGTTTCTACTTTCAATATGTGTGTTTGATTAAAGTAATTGATTAGGCACGTGGTATCCATTTCAAAGAGGTAAACATTGTTTCTAATAATTATAGAGAAATCATGTAACATGTAGTTCTTGTTCAGATTTGAATAATAAATAACAAAATTATGCAAAATGTCAATTACACAAAGCCGGCATCAACCAGTGTTTCTCTGTTAATGAAAGATTTATATATCAAAACATTTGTACAAGCGTGTATGTTATGTAACTGCAGTTGAAATTGTGATATCTGTTAGCCAACTTAGTTATTCAAGATGGCGTCCAAGATGGCTGCCACAAATATAAAATGTCAAATGCTCAATTAGGTATCAACCAGTCTCTTTCTGATACCAAATGATTTTATAAATCAAGATATATGTACACGTGTGTAGATACTGAACGTGCATGTTGCAGTTGTGGTATCTAAAGGCCAACTTGTAATTCAAGAAGGCGTCAATGATGGCTGCCAGCAACAAAACATATCCCGAACATAAATACTTTTACAGTAGTTTTCTTATGTTTTGACTAAAATGATGACCCTTCCTTTGAACTTTACTGAGGAGATAACATTATCAAATTATGTATGTAGATACGATAAATCATACTTCAGCCAACATTGTCTTCTGCTTAAGTTCGTTCATGGTTCAATATAGAATTCGTTAAAATGATTTTGCTTTAAACGTCTTGTACTACCATAGACAATTGACACAACTGACACAATTGAAAATATATTACTCTTATTCAATAGTACCCCCGTAATGCTTGAGGTAGTTGCACGAGATCAACCTGGAACTCTCTGTTGCTGCCTGAGGGGCTGTCGAAAGAATTAGTCCTCTATTTGTACAGCCAAACTCCATGTTGATGTTGCTGATTTTCTAAGTCTCTGTTTTTTATCATCTAAGGGATACAGTTTGAAACCTGGTTGGTTTCATACGGCATTCATGGTGAAGCCACCTCCAGTAACGTGGACGGATTGTTTAAGCATCTGGTGGCAATTTGGTCCAAGTTTGCAGTTTCTCTTTAAATTGGTGATGGGAAAATCAGTTTGCGGCTATGGTCTTGATTTAGAACACATCATTGCTTCTTTCTATGACAACGGTGCTCTTAAATATCCTATGTTTGATGTTGGAGCTTGATTTACGTTACTGATCTTGTTATCAATCTCTTCCTGCAGTTGCATACAATGTAACATGCTTTCTCTTACGTCAAGCTATTACAACTAGCTTTTGTATGGTGGAATTAGTCCGCATAACTCGTATCTTCTTAAGTCAGTCGTATTCTCGTGGCAGCCGCATTTGGTGTTTCTGTCTTACATTGAATGTCCTGATATCTGCTTGATAGTAATCCTACAGCGCTTCTGTAATCCAGATCTTCTAGGAATGAGAGCGTTGTCCACTACAAACCGATTAGTTCGTCTTCTCTCAACCACATTTCCTCACAGTCAAATGCAATGGAGAGGAGCTTCGCTTACATAAATGCACATCCATCTGCTTCACTCTGGTACTCAATTTACTTTGAAAGGCTCTGTAAGCTTCTTGTTTAGCATTACATGTCATTCAATATTGTTGTAAAAGGACTGGGTGATATCCAATAATTTCTTCCACATGCAATACTGTCTCGGTATCTTACAGAGTGACTCATGGTTTAGACAGAAATAAATACGAAAGAAGACTCAAGCAGGAAACGCAACACAAACAACACACCCATCTCCAAAGCAGAACACACACACAGCCATACCACAACAAACAAACACACACACACACACACACACACACACACACACACACACACACACACACACGCAATACCATTCCTTCATCTACACACTAAATAGAAAACAACACGCAAGACAAACATAAAGCTAAGTGAACATAGGAGCCCGCCTTGGTACGGTCAGTAGCAATCAATAATCAATTATAAATTAATTAACTATTAACAACCACTGGGGGGTTAAACCTGGGTTTAGGGGCGCCCAACCTCACACGTATCTCCTATATTCACCTATAAAGACGAACAGTGTACATAAAATATAAACCCTGTTCCCCAACCTTACAATCAAAAAGACCGCCAGCACAGTAAGTAAATACATGTAAAACATCTAACAAAATTCTCTGACAGGATTATTAGTAACACGGGAAAGAATTAAACATTCAAGCCCGTGTTAAAAATAACCCACTATGGCAACGGTCAAATTGTACTCAAGCGAATAGTCTGTAGTCACGAGTAACTGTAAGACATGGGAGGGTTTAGGGTACGACAGAGAGGGAGAGAAAAACCAAAGCACGAAAATCCGACATACCTCTCCCGGTTAAGGACGGCTTTAGAGATACATCATCATGTAGTGCTAAGCCCTGTCTGTCGTCGCACAACCAAAGAGGAAAGCATAGTTATCGATTGTAGATTGATCGATAACCAAACGTGAAGTGCGCAGCAATATAGTTGGATCATAATCTTTTTTGAGGAAAAATCTAATACGTTTCACAAATAGGTTTTGAAAATGCATATGTCCAAGAATCTTACGAAGTCTGTAAATCACATCACCATAAAACTCCGGATGTGAAATACCTTGCAACACGCTTTCTCAAATGCGATGAATACAACTGAGATAAAGCTATTTCATTGGTTAGAACCAATATGTGCTCAATGCATGATCTACTGTCCCAGAGACATTTGCCTTCCTCTGATATAATTTGTAGTCACCTGTTATATTAATGTAAGGTTTTGAAGAAGACATTGCCAGGGCTGCCATTTCTCCGGATTATTCCTAAATCTTCGGGGTTTTTTCTGGTTCACGGTCGCTTTAAGCAGGCTGGAAGGTTTGGCAGAATGCGCCTTAAGGCGCATTCTGCTTTACTTCCAGCCTGTTTTAAGTAGTCACATGTCAACAAAGCTAGAAACAGGCTATGTGGTAAAGGTACGATTCGAAAAATTGCACTTGAAAAATGCAAATTTGGCGATCTTAGGATTTTTCATGTCAATTTATGGCAGCCCTGCATTGCTGGTTGGCAAAATAAAGGTAATACATCTCTAGTAATCAAACTTTCACATGTCACATTTTTGGCCAATTTTGCACCGACTCCTTTCTTCCCATGGTCTAGAAAATCATGTTATCACTTTGTGCTGCGATAGCCCTTGGGTTTACTGGTGCTCCACTTTGGTCAATATAATGTCACTTGTACGAGGTACAGCCAATAAGTTCCCGGACTGCTTTCACAAAATCGGCGTATCACATACCAGATTCATAAAATAGGAATCACTTTAGAACAAAACGTGTTTCCATGTATCAAAATATAATTCATGTTTACCAGTTGAGGATAATGAAAGTAATAATTTCATTACATCTATAGTTGATGAAGTAAAACAGATCATTGCAGAAATGCGTCCTAGTATAGATCAGAATTCATGTTCCACTTCAATAAATAGTCAGTCTATCACTTATTTCTCGATTGGCAATTTAAATGATATCGTCGACAACTTCCAGCCATGGTTTCGTAAAAAAGGACTAAATTTTGTTCATTTAAATATACATTTCTTATATCCAAAACTTGAGGAAATCAAACTTTTACTGGCGCATTAAAATATTGACATTTTATGTCTTTGTGAAACATTTTTAAATGACACATTTTCTGATTAAGAGCTCAATATTGATCATTTCAAGATGTTTCGGAAAGACAGGTCTTCTCATGGAGGAGGCCTCTTGATATATGTAAAGGATGAACTACCTTGCATCCATAGACAAGATCTCGAAACTCAAACTATTGAATCTATTTGGCTTGAAGTAAGACGACCAACTTCAAAACCATTCTTAATATCTGAAGTATATAGACCACCTTCGTCGAAAGTTCAATATATACATGATTTCAACTGTACTTTAGACAATTCACTATTAGATGAAAAGGAATGCATAATTCTTGGTGACTTCAATTTTGATATTCTTAAAAATGATAATTCACTATCGAAGACTTGGATAGAGACAATGAAATCAGCGAACTTTGTCCAGTTAATAAAAGTTCCTACAAGAATCACTGATGTTTCTGCTACATTGATTGACCATGCTTTTTCAAATATTCCTAAAAATATTGTTAATGTTAATGTTCCCCCATATTCTATAAGTGATCACTATCCTATTTGTATTTCACGTAAAATTTCATCCTGTTATGATAAAGGTCCTGTCCATAAAACCATTACATACAGATCCATGAAGCATTTTGATGAAAGTAAATTCCTTGTAGACCTAACCATCCAGCCATGGCCAGTACTTGTTTTATATGACGATCTGGATGATGCTTTTGATGTCTTCATTGATATGTTCAAGTCAGTACTGAATAAACATGCTCCTCAAAGGACTAAACGTGTAAAAGGTTAACCAATCTGGCTGGATGAAGAAAGAAATAATCGACGCTATTAGATGGAGGGATTCTTTTCATAAAAACTCTGACGTAATTAATTATAAATGTTGGAGACAAAAAGTAAAGACACTAATATTTAAAGCTAAACAATCATTTTATCAGGAAACAATAAACTCGAATAGACAAAACCCAAAACTTCTCTGGAATAGTCTTAATTTATTATCAGGTTTAACTCATTATCCCCTGAAACTTCCAATGGACAATTCCAGTTTGCAATAAAGGCGGGTCCATTTTAGACTATTTAGGGTTGTTTTTTGGTAATAAATTTTAAAATTACAAACAGCGAAGTCCCTGATCAGAGGGCTCCTGTAGGAGCCCTCTGATCTGGGACTTCGCTGTTTGCATAGGACAAGTTTACTCTTCACTGTACATATTTGGTACAGGACTCATATATGCATCACTAGGGCTCAATGAGTTGAAACCGAAAATACAAACTAGTTATATAAATGACGAAAACGGTGATCAGATTACTAACCCTCATATCAGTGCAAACGAATTCAATAAACATTTTGCATCAGTATTTAAAACATTTAAAAATGATAAATCAAAAAATAAATAAAACGTAACAACGGCTATTTCTGATAAGTCAAATAATCATGACCAGTCCCTAACATCCTCAATACCATTTATAACGAACGCATTTGTTGAACAACAGCTTAAATCACTGGACACAGGGAAGTCTACAGGCTCTGATGGCATCAGCGCACGGTTTCTGAAGTTGTCAGCAACAATAGTAACTCCAATACTTACTAAATTATTCAATCGCAGTATAATAAGCAGCATTTATCCAAAAGTCTTTAAAGAAGCAAAATTAATCCCAATTTATAAGAAAGGACTGAAGTGTGACAAGTCTAACTAAAGGCCTATTTCCGTGTTACCAATCATTTCACTTATTTTTGAACGTCATGTTAGTATTGCATTAAAACATTTTTTGGAAGAAAGTAACCTGTTTTATTCTCGTCAATCAGGTTTTAGGTCTAACCATTCTTGCCAAACAGCTCTTGTTAAATTAGTTGACGAGTGGATGTCGGCAATTGACAACAATGAGATAGGTAGGTTCTATTTTTCTAGATCTGTCAAAAGCATTCGATCTAGTCGACCACAGTATTCTCTTGGAAAAGCTTAAATTATTTAATCTTGATTCACCAACATGCTCATGGTTTTCTTCGTATCTATCATGTAGATCTCAAAAGACATATGTTACAGGTGTATGTTCAGGTGTCTGTTCAGTATTATTTAGTTTACCTCAAGGGTCAGTGTTGGGACCACTTTTATTTCTTATATTCATCAATGATTTGCCATGTGTGTGTAGGTACTCTATTACAGATATGTTTGCTGACGACAGAACACTTTCAGTTCATAATTCATCGCTTGATTACGTGTTTTCTTCTTTAACAAATGATCTAATGAATGTAAATACCTGGTGTAAAAATAATCTAATGGCGATCAATGTGGCAAAAACAAAACCAATGTATTTATCTTCTAGACTTAAATTACAATTTGTCCAAAACAATGTTCACCCAATACAATTTAGAAACGAGCAGATAAGCTTCAGCACTGAGGAAAAATTACTAGGTGTAACTATCGATTGTGGATTGTCTTTTGATTGTCATATTAATAATGTTCTTAAAAAATGTAACTCCCTACTGTATCTTTTATCTCGTATCAAAGTGTTTCTTACCGTTCCAATGAGAAAACTATTTTTCAATGCATATTTTCTTCCCCATCTTGATTATTGTTGTGTAATTTGGGGTACATGCAGTGTTTCACAGGAACAAAAGCTTGTCCGTTTTCAAAAAAGAGCCGCAAGACTTATTCTGGATAAAATTATTGAGACCCCTTCTTAAATTTTATTCAGAGAACTAAATTGGATGACATTTCCTGAGAGAGTTGTATTTCAAAAAGCTGTACTTATGTTCAAAATTTCTAATGGCTTAGCTCCAGATTATTTAATTGATATGTTCACGACTACTTCCAATGTCCATAACAAAAACTTAAGATCTGTATCTGAGTTCCAATTATATTCTCCTAGACCTAATACAGAATGTTTCAGAAAATCATTTTCTTATTCTGGTTCTGTTATTTGGAACAAACTTCCTATGAATGTTAAAAACGCAACTTCTATTGCTGCATTCAAAACACTTTATCTGAATTGGCATACTCACAATTTACTTAATTAAGTCTTGCCCCTCTTTTTGCAGACGTAATTAGATCTATTAACTCTTAACTTGCTGATTAATGCAACTTAATTCTGCTCAATTTGGATCGAAAATGATGAAGAAAGCTCTTAAAGGGTCTTTCTGCGTTATTATCATTCTAAATTTAGTAGCTACACGTTAGATCTAGATCAAGTAGACTACATGTGTACATATTTCATAAGCAAAATAAAGCTGGTCTGTTCATGTCTTAGATACAACTAGAAAGCAGTTGCTATAAATTTCGAGGATAAACGGCCAAGTGAAGCTCAACACTATCATTGTCTAAACATCTTTTTCGTAGGCATACATATATCTAGATCTAGATCTACATAAGATCTTAATTATTTAAACCGTATGGTGCAAAATCAGTCGCCAAGTTACTCAGCGTCCGATTTGGCTTTAAACTGTTATCAACTTATATCTCAGGTCAGACCATTTTTGTTATGCTTGAATGTATATCTCTCTGTCTCTTGGAGGTAACAAAGGTAAATTGTCACGTCATTTGCACTTGTCGATATATTGACCTAGATGACCTTTACATCCCAATAATACCTAAACTGAAGACCGTGGGAATTACATTCCAATTCGTGTCAAAAACTTACATTGTGACGTCACCGTAAGTCGGTGACGTCATGACTTCAGTTTAGACAAATTTTATGTTTGCTAGTCTGTCTTCATTTGGTATTAAAGGGAGACCTTAGATCTATAAATGGATGGCAAATCGGACCGCAGAACTTTAAATCGGTATAAAATCTCTAACTGTGGAGACACTGATATAGAGGTCATATACGTGCTCTCTCAGCTAGTCTCCGCTTTTCATTAATATTAAATTACATGTACTTGTATAATAGATTAAATTACTTTTCCTGGCCTTGAAACTTCAACTTGACAAATCCAGTTCCAATTAAGTCTAGTCCATCTTATTACTAGATCTATTTATGGGTTATCATTTATCTTTACATACATTGTAAAATGACAAACGGTGCAGACCCTGATCAGAGGACTCCGTTAGGAGTTCTGTAATCTGGGTCTTCACTGTTTATATAGGACAAGTGTACACTTAACAGGTACACTTTTCTTTTATCTTTGCAAACATTGTAAAATGACAAACGGTGTAGACCCTGATCAGAGGACTCCGTTAGGAGTCCTTTGATCTGGGTCTTCACTGTTTACATAGGACAAGTGTACACTTAACAGGTACACTTTTTCAAATGCTAAGATACGCATTTCTTACAAATTGCTTCATCCAGTTAGTACATATATTGTTATATTGTTAACTATTTGTTTTGTATGAATTGCCTTTTGTTTTATGCACTTGTATATATGTTGAGGGCCTCGTGGAAGATTGGTTTTTACCAAATGAGTTCTCTCGTTGAATAAAGTCTTTATTATTACTATTATTATCATTATTATCACAAAATATAAAATATATATTATTTAACAAACGAACCTAGCCGTCATACCTTGTATTTTCTAGCTGAAGATTTTGTCTCTTTATCTTTGTTTCTGCAAAACTCAGCAGCCCATTTTCGTGATATTGGTGACTTTGCATCTTGTAGATATTTCTTACCCGTTTTTAGCTCACCTGAGCACAAAGTGCTCAAGGTGAGCTATTGTGATCGGTTGCCGCCCGTCCTACGTCGGTGTCCGTATCCGTGTCGGTTTCCGTGGCGTCTATTCACAATTTGTTTCAAACAATTTCTTCTCTGAAACCAATGGCCAAATTTTAACTAAACTTTGTCAGATACATACTGTAGCTGTGAGCTTCACAATTTGTTCAAAAAAGGGTGGATGGGGCAATCGGTCTTGTTGCCATGGCAACCATGTACAATATCTAAAAAACATACTTCTCAAAAAAACAACTGGTCCGATTTCAATTTGGTTTGCACCAAAATGTTTCGCAATTGATATACTTTCAAAATTGTTCAAGAATTTTGATCCGTCAAAAAACATGGCCGTCAGAGGGCGTGGTCATTTTCCGTATTTACGTAATATTGACAACTAAAGTCAAAACTTTAAACATCTTCTTGTCAATAACTATAAGTCCTATGCCAACCAAATTTAATATGTAGCATCATGTTGTGAACCTTTAGCAAGATTGTTCAAATAATGACCCCCGGGTCAAGAATGGCCCCGTCCCGGGGCTTATCAGTTTTTCATAGGAAAACCTTTAAAACTCTTCTTCTCTAAAACTGTATGGCCTAGACCTTTTATATTTGGCACGATGCTTTGCCTTATGAACCTCTACCAAGATTGTTCAAATCAAGACACAAGGATAAAAAATAGCCCCACCCCGGGACTTATCAGTTTTACATAGACTTATATAGGATTTTTTTTAAAGCTCTTCTTCTCTGAAGCCATAAAGCCCAGACCTTTTATATCTGGCATCTAGTTTCGCCTTATGGCCCTCTACCAAGATTGTTCAAATCATGACCTTTGGGTAATAAATGGCCCCGCCCGGGGCTTATCAGTTTTGCATAGACTTATATAGGAATAAACCTTTAAAACTCTTCTTCTCTGAAACCCCAAGACCCAGACCTTTTATATTTGGAATCTAGCTTTGCCTTATGGTCCTCTACCAATATTGTTCAAATCATGACCCCCAGATCAAATATTGGCCCTGGCCCGGGGCTTAAAAGTTTTACAAAGACTTATGTAGTAAAACCTTTAAAAAACTTCTCTGAAAACCGTAAGGCCCATACCTTTTATATTTGGCATCTAGCTTTGCCTTATGGTCCTCTACCAAGATTGTTCAAATCATGACACCAGGGTAAAAAATGGACCCGTTCCGGTGCTTATCAATTTTACATAGACTTCTACAGGAAAACCTAATTCCGAGTTTTTTTCAGTTTCATGCAAGAGTCCACATACATGTACATGCAAAGACAAACTTCATTATGCATCGAGTATAACACAATAGTTCCTCAGGTGAGCGATTTAGGGCCGCATACGGCTCTTGTTCCCCTCTTAAACCCTCCATGTATATACATTCTCTTTGAAATATTGACGTTTTTTTTGTCCACAAATGATAGCAGATGTATCAGATATGGCTTTCATGAAGCTGTCAATAGTGTTAGCTGTGACCTTTTAATGAAATCTGAATCTTCTTTTCAGCACACAGTTGTAGAAGTCCTTGACTTTTTTCGGGTGGTGGGTTTTTGATTGTGGATACATATACACATCCGTTTTTGTTGCTTTCGGCCTTTGTGTTCTGAACATTAGGGTCACCTGTCCACTATTATGTTGTGGACACTACAAACGACAGTATGCTGCATTACTCTACCATCTTGAAGAGAGTGTCTTTTCTTGTTATTGAAGATAGAGTGATCTATCATAGGCGGCACTTAGAACACGTTTCTGTACTAAACTTACTTGCCTAAATAGTTCATTTCATCTAGTTCATTGCCATTTTTATTTGTCAGTTACTTATAAAAGAAGTGCAATAATGAGTATTTTCGTTTGTTTTGTTTTGCTGGTCATCTGGGGCGCCATCTTGAAATAGCAACGTTGGTTCTAAGATATCACATTAGCAGCATGTACTTTCATGTTTGATACATTACATTCTTTGTTTAAGAGAGAGGCTGGTTGATGTCGGTACTTAGCATTTGACATTTTGTATATTTCGTTCATAAAAATCCAGAACAAGAACCAATAGTGTTCCACTTTAGTATTAATTAGATTGTTTATTTACTTTTTATGTACACCAAGAGAGCAATTAATTAAACAGACATCTTGAAAGAAGGAATAACCATTTCAACTTTAGCCTTATTTTGGTATTCAATTTAGTTTCAATAGTTATTATGTTAGGGATAATTTTGTTTGTAACAGCCATCTTGGACGCCATCTTGAATAACGAAGTGAGCACTTAAATATCACAACTGCAACCTACACTTTCGTAATCTACACGCTTATACGAACATTTTGGTAGATAAAATCATTCGTTTACAGAGAAAGCTGGTAGATGTCGGATTGGAGCATTTGATATTTTGCATAATTTCGTGTGTAATAATTCTGAACAAGAGCTAACATGGTTCTATTATTGTTAATATATACATTGTTACATCCTTGTAATGTATACCACAATAACTTTAATCAAACATACATATTAAAAGAATGAATATAAGTTACAACTGTAGCTTAGTATTGATGATTCCATTTAATTGCAATAGTTCTTATGTTTGGGTTATTTTTTGTTTGTGATGGCCATTTTGGACGCCATCTTCAATAACAAAGTTTCCCCTTAGATGTGATAATCTCAACATGCAGCTTCATAAGCTACACGCTTGTACAAATAGTTGGATATTTAACAAGAGCTGATCGTAAGACAGCAAACTCGAATACCTAGTCCTTTGTCCTTTGTACTTAAAGCGGTTATGGAATAAAACACAGTAGTTGTAGTGATGTTTGCTTTAAATGAAAAGGGGAGATAATTCACCCAAAATACCATCAAGAACTATTCGTATCTAGTGTTAGACAGGAAAGAGCTAGATTCAATAACTGCGTATTTCCGCCCTGTAATTTTTCAAAACACAATCCCAAGTAATTCCCACAAACCTACTATTATTATAAAATATGACTTAATATCTATACGTAAAAGGTTTAAAACCTTCAAAAAAAATATTCGTACTAATAGGAAAAATGTGATCTTTATCATACATGTATATAAATAGCAAAATGGCTATTTTTAGGTCATTTTTGGTAATATTTTATGAAAAACAAATATGAAGAGCCACAGGCAACACCGATTCCTTTTCAGTAAATGAAGTCAAAAGTATTGTGAAGTTACTATTGAAATATGGTGGTGTCGCATGTGGCTCTTCATATCTAAAAAAAATCAGAACCTTTTTGTTTTTACAAAAAACCTATTTCAGTTGCTAGTCATCGATTGTTTGGACTGAAATCATGCCGATTTTGTTATGAAACTCATCCAGTTGTAATTTCAGTATAAAGCTCTAATATAAAAAAACCGAAAATGCCGTGGCAACGGTCAATTAATTGGTTTCTCCTGGTATTAGTGAATATAAATCTTGTCCTCGTATCCGAAAATACTCCCATCCGGACGTATGGTATACAGATCGCAATAAGAAGTAACCCTAACGTCGTATTAAATTACGAGTGTAGCTAAATTACCTGGACACTTTTGAATTCTAAATAAATGAAAATTGAACTAGTGTAACAGAATTTACAGCATGTAAAAGGACATACCCTGTGAGACAGGAAGTTTTAGTACTGTCCGTCAACAGAGACAAATCAAGAGACCTGACTGCTGACACGAAATACCGAAATCCCCCCAAAACCTACAAACTTCAAAAATGTGTCTGGATCATTTTCCTGAAGGTGTTGATCGCAGCTATTAACCAAACAGTGTTCTGCTTACATTTAGGACAGTAGTCACACCAAACCACCCACAAATGATGATACTTTTTTAGCTCACCTGAGCTAGCTCAGGGTGAGCTTTTGCAATCCTTGAATGTCCGGCGTCCGTCGTCCGTCGTGCGTCGTCAACAATTTTAGTTTTTACACTCTAGAGGCCACAATATTTATCCAATCTTTCTCAAACCTGCTCAGATGGTATCTTGCCATAAGAGCTCAGATGAGTTCGATTATGGTTGAAATCTGACAAATAGGTCATGAGTTATCTACCTTTGAACTGCTGAAAATGCTATATTTAACAGTGTTTACACTCTAGAGGCCACAATATTTATCCAATCTATCTAAAACTTGTCCAGATTGTATATTACTATAAGAATTCGGAAGAGTTTGATTGTTGTTGAAATCGGATAAATAGATCAAGAGTTGTCTACCTTTGAATTGCTGAAAATGCCATTTTTAACGGTGTTTACACTCTAGAGGCCACAGTATTTATCCAATATTTTTAAAACTTGCCCAGATTGTATATGACCATAAGAGTTTGAATGATTACGATTTTGATTGAAATCGAACAAATAGATCAATAATTATCTACCTTTGAATTGCTGATAATGCCATATTTAACAGTGTTTACATTCTAGAGGCCACAGTATGTATCTAATATTTTTAAAACTTGCCCAGATTGTATATGACCATAAGAGTTTGAATGAGTTCGATTTTGATTGAAATCGAACAAATAGATCAAACATTATCTACCTTTGAATTGCTGATAATGCCATATTTAACAGTGTTTACATTCTAGAGTTCACAATTTTTATCCAATCTATTTCAAACTTGCTCAGATTGTATATGACTATAAGAGTTCAGATGAGTTCGATTATGGTTGAAATCAGACTCAGAAGTCGAGAGTTATCTACCTTTGAATTGCTTAAAATGCCATATTTAACGATGTTTACACTCTAGAGGCCACAAATTTTATCCAACCTTTCTCAAACTTACTCAGATTGTATATTACCATAAGACTTCAGATGAGTTCAATTATGGTTGTAATCTGATTAATAGGTCAGGAGTTATCTACCTTTGAATTGCTGAAAATGATAAATTTAACAGTGTTTACGCTCTAGAGGCCACAATATGTATCCAAGCTCTCTCAAACTTACCCAGATTGTATATGACCATAAGAGTTCGAAAAAGTGTGATTATGGTTGGAATCTGACAAATAGATCCAAGATATATCTACCTTTGAATTGCTAAAAATGCCATATTTTACAGCGTTTACACTCTTGCAACTACAGTTTTCAATGGATTTTGATTATACTTGTACACAAAGGATGTAGCTATACGTTCTCGAAGGAGTGCAATTATTGTTGAAATGTTATCATTGTGGCAATAGTTACCTGCCCTTGATATACTTTGAAATGCTAGAAAAAGGCTTCATTTCAGTATTGTTTAAGCCCATTGTTATTTGCCCTTGATGTACTCTTCTATACTACAGTAGGTCGACAAACTTGAATGGATTTAGAATAAAACGGGTGAAATTCAAAGGTAAAGCTATCAGGCTTCATTAGAAATGGTGAGCGATATCAGGGCCTTCAGGCCCTCTTGTTTAATATGTGGGGTCCATTCGGTATATTTTTGTAACATTGGGTAAATCGTGAAGCCGGAAACTAACTCGCCGTGGAAACCGAAACCATTATGTAAACAAACGTCTTTATTTTACTTTGATGAAACTCAACAGTAGATCGCAAACATCATGTGAAATTTAAGTAGATCTACGATCTAGGTAAGTGTAACATTATTATATGTTTATTAAATCGGTATTAAATTGATAGCAACTCTAAAGTAAAGGAATAAAAACATCAAGTTCAGGTTGCTACCGACGCAAACGCAGACGTCAACAAGCTACTTTTACAATATGTAGATAAACGGTTACAAAGTGGACAGAAATCTATACTTATAATATATTTGCTAGTTTTTAGAGAGTAGATCTATTCACATAAACTTTACAGATAAAAATATAAAAATAGCCGTGAATACACAACGCGATTAACGTTGCGTATGAACTCAAATGTTATGTATCTTTTTGCAGAGCGTCATGGTAAGCAGCATTTGTGGCTAAATGGAGACGGAGCGATTATTTAAAAAATAAAAACATATTTAGTGTATTTAGTGTAAATTAAACATATTTTATTGCCCAATATTTGTTGTTGTGGTTATTTATGCCTTAAGTTAAGGGCATGTTCTTGGTTGAACAAAGATCTTAACGTGAATGTCAAAGTTCAAAAGGGGAGATAATTCACCCAAAAGACCATCTACAACTATCCTACTCTAGTCTGGGGCAAAAAAGATGTTTGCGGTAAAGCAATTATTGAATAAAAACATTAGTTGCAGTGATATATGCCTTATATGCCTTAATTCTCTAGGTTGATCAAAATCTTTACGTGAATGCCTAAGTGCAAAAGGTGAAATAATTCACCCAAAATACCAACTAGAATTGTCCTCCTTGATGATTAAGGGCAGGTTAGATGTGTATGGTAATATTAAAATGCAATATAAGTAATGTATGCTTTAAGAGGATGGCATTTTCTACGTTGATCAAAAACCTTAACACGCAACGCCGACGCCGAAGCAAGGGTGACTGTAATCGCTCTCCATATTCTTCGAATAGTCGAGCTAATAGTCATATGCTAACAGAGAGAGACAGGTTGATGCTGGATTTGATCATTTGATTATTTGATATTTTGCATATTTTCGTTTATAAAAACTCCGAACAAGAAACACATGATTTCATTATACAGTCGAACTTCGATATCTCGAACTCATTTAACTCGAACTAGCCGATAGTTCGACATATGAACTGCATTATTTCATGCTCGGTTAAGTCGAACATACCCATATTTCAAAGTTAAAACGTGGCATAGCCACGTTTTAACTTTGAAATACGGGTATGTTCGACAAAAACCGAGTTCGATATATCGAAGTTCGATTGTAGTTAATATACTCAATTCCAAAAGAAACTGTGCACTTTTTATTTTCAAATATTTTAATATCTAGAAAACGTATCGATTTAAAATTTCGCACACAATATCTTATGTATATTTGCCATCAACCAATAACAAAATCTATAACTTAGTATTAAGAGATTTTAGTATATTGGGAAATACGTCATTTTGCATGTTTTGCACGTGCAGCTTAAGGAAAATGCACATGCCACCGAAAACGGGTATTGGTGTAATTTGTATGCCTTATACAAAGAATAAAACACATTTTAGTTCACATCGGTACTCAACGAACTTGCTGAGATTGAATCAAAATAGGCTAATTAGAGTCTTTGCAATGCTTATTTATAACTACAACGTCACGAACGTGAGTAGGACGTTAGAATATCAAAGAAACACACTCATTCGATTGCTCAAACGTTTTCAACACACAAGTAGAGTGGTAGATCGCCGCACATAGTGTGCAGATACATAGGACAGCCGTTCAACAAACGAATGTGTAACGTTGACGTTACTTCGACGTCAGTTTCAAACGGCGTCTTATTCTGCAAGACAGTACGGTATCAGCTGACAAACCGTATTGTGTTGTCTCCGGCAAAATCGGACAGCCATCAGGGCTAGGGGACCCTTTGTTGAACATATCTTGACCGCACGTCATTGGGCTGATCGTTCGCAGCGAGCATGACGTCATTTCCGTTTTGGGCGACAGAGGTGGACTCGTTCCTTTTCTCTGATAGGTCTCATAACATTCTTAGTAACGTGATGCACGCATGCGGGGCTTTAGGAGAAAAATACTTATGGACCTTGCAAATGTACTAACTTAGGTATAGGACAACGTTTCATTCCCGACGTCTTTATTAGACGTCACGTATGATCTACGCGAGGTCTCATTGCCGATTGCATCATGAGAAAAGATGGACACATACGATGCTGACAAAAACTATCAAAAGATTACAGCTAAACCGACATAAAATTCCAAACCAAACACAGTCTGATTCTCAGTGTTTCTTTGCAACTTTGATTTTTTACACTTCGTCTTTTCTCGTTTAAAATATTATTTTTAAACGACCGCATCTCAAAATCGGAAAAAGCTATCATATTGTTCGTGAACTGATCTAAATTTTGGTACCAAATACATAGGCTTTCAAGAAAATAGTCAATGAATAATTACAGTAAACAAAGTGCAAAGTTTCTTTTGGAAGTGAGTATAGATAAAGTGTTAACTTCTTTGTTATGTATACCAAATCGATCACTCTTTAAGCAAACATACATCTTGAAAGAAGGATTACAAAATTAACTTTAACTTAATTTTGAATGAATTGTAGTAGTTATTATGTTCGGGATATTTTTTATTTGGGGCGGCCATCTTAGACGCCATCTTGAAAAACGAAGTTGGCCCACATATGTCACAGTTGCAACATTCAGTTGCATAATCTACACGTTTGTATAAACAATTTGGTTTATACTTATTTATTGTTTACACAAATAGAGACTGGTTGATGCAAGGACTAAGCAAGTGACTTATTGCATTTTTCGATCATAAAATTCCTGAACAAGATCTAACATGGTTCCACTATACTAGTTATCATATTCATTGATTAGCTTACCTGTTCGGAGATTAGGGAGGGGGGGGGGGGGTACGGAATCACCCTGGCGTCGGCGTTGGCTTTTCATGGTTAAAGTTTTGGGGTAAGTGTTGTAATGCACTAATACCGGTACAACATTAACTTACTTTAACTATTTTGCATTAGTAAGCTAATATTCATATGATGATGTTTGGAATGGATGTGCCCTGCGGGTTAAGCATTCATGTTGTGTAGTTAAAATTGAAAACAATGAAATTTAGTCAAAACTTCACTTGTTTTTTCCGCTGTTTTCTCATGGTTAGATTTTTAGGGTAAGTGTTTAATGCACTAATACCGGTACTACATTAACCTACTTTAACTATTTTGCATTAGTAAGCTGATATTCAGAATGGAGGTGCCGTGAGGGTTAAACATTGATGTTGTACGCTTAAAATCTAAAAGAAAGTGAAATTTAGTTTTTTCCGCTGATTTCTCATGGATAAAGTTTTGGGGTAAGTGTTGAAATGCGCTAATACTACATTAACTATTTGCTATAGGAAGCTGATATTGGAATGAAAGTTCCCTGTAGGTTATACAGTGATGTTGCATAGTAAAAATTGAAAATAAATTTTGATTTAAGTAATAAATTTACCTGGTTTCGGACTGACATTTTGAAAGTTGTTGTGGCGTAAGTGTTGAAATGCACTTATGGTACATGACAATTTTGCATTTGGAAGCTGATATTTGGCATGGAGGTTCCCTGTGGCTTAAGTATCAATGTACTGATTCACTTTTTTATTGATAGTTACCTATTTAAGAAATGTTTCATTAGGCGAGCTTTGATGTTCTCCGACAGCTGTTGTTAACTTACTTAAAGGGTTTACCGTGTAAACAATACATTACCTTAATAAAACAGACATTTTATTTCTACATTTATTTACAATCCTTTTTATGGACGCACTACAGTGTTTTAGTATGTAGAATGTATTGTAAACGGTAGCCATTTTGGACGCCATCTTGGAATTAGGGATATAAATGTAATTTAAAGCCTCGATTTGATCATTTCACTGGTCTTTTTGTGTTCAAGAGCCTATATTTAGATAATTCGTTTGTCATTGTACCATATCTTCTAGCGCAAATATAAAAGTTTTGCTAAACGGTGGCAATTAAGCACGCCATATTGTATCTCGGACTCTTAAAATGAAAAGAAAAAACGGCACCCTATATTTTTTTGAAAAAAAAACACAAAAACTTATTAATACATCTTTTATCTACATGTAAATCAATTGAGTTTTTGCTTTTACCAAAAATAAACCACGAAATTACAAATAGACATAGACTATGTTGTGATGGCCCTGTCTCCGGCGTCGTCCGGCGTCCGTCATCCGTTACAGGTCTTCAATCAAGAATGTTCAAGTACGATAATACCCCTGGGATCAAAATTAGCGCCGCCCAGGGCTCAGAGTTTTACATAGAGTTCTATAGTGAAATTTTCAAATGTCTTCTCTGAAACTGATATGGCCAGAGCTTTGATATTCGGCATGGCGACACTTCTAGATGTCCTAAAAGAATTTGTTCAAATGGTTTTGGTATGTTTCATATTTAGGTCACGGGAGCTAAATTAGGTTTTTTCAATCTAAACTTTAATAGTCTTCTTGTCAAAAACTACAAGGACAGGAACTAAGATATTTTTGCACATAGCAACATCTACAGTTCCACTATCAAGATTACATTCATGCCCCTTTGGTCAAACTTGGCCCCGTCCTTGGGGTCACAGTTTTACATAGAGCTCTATAGTGAATGTTTCAAAAATATTTTCCCCTGAAACTAATATGGCCAAAGATATGATCATCGGCATGGTCACGTTTGTAGATGTCCTTTACCAATGTTGTTGAAATGGTTCTGATCTACTGCATATCTAGGTTACAGGAGCGAAACATATATTTTTTCAGTAATAAAACTTAAATAAAATTCTTGTCTGAAACCCTGGTAACAGAGCTAAGATATTCGGCACATAACATCAAATACAAGTCCACTGTAAAGATTGTTTGGCACATATCATTATCATTATGTCATGTATCTACATTGTAAGAATTATGTCTCTGGGGTCAGAATTAGCCCAGTATCGGAGTCCTAGTTATATTGAAACTTTAAAACATCTCTGAAACTAATGTGGCAAGAGATTTGATATTTGGTATGGTAACACTTCTAGATGTCCATTACTAATATTGTTCAAATGGCTCCTGTCTGTTACATGTCTAGGTCACAGGAGCTAAAAATAGATATTTTCAAAGAAAACTCATGTCTGAAACCATAGAACCCTGAGTTTAGACATTTGGTACGTAACATCATCAACAGGTCCTTAATTAAGATTGTTCTCATTATGCCCCTGGGGTAAAAATGATCCTGCATAGGGACATAAATCTTTATCTCCATTTTGTCAGCTATTCTTGGGTGAGCGATATATGGCCCATGGGTCTCTTGGTCAATATACCATACATATACGACTTGAACTTATGGTTTGTTTCTTTATTTTCAGACCAATTACGAGTTTGTTCCGGAGGAAACCTTGGCAAACTTCATTACGACCTTAAGTGCCTATTATGTGCATTTGGGAAAATATCAAGAGTACGACCACGTCCATCATTTTACAGGGTAACCGAAATACTATGTATACACGTATACTGTTTGGATTTCAGGGAAAGTTGACAGACCACCTCTTTCCATAATTTAAGTGTACTGAACCAATTATGGTGACCGCCACCTTCTCCAATGAAGGTGAAAGATCACAAATGATATAAATCAAAATTGCCGCCAAACGCTATTATATCCGTTTTTTTCTTGGATCAAATATACTAAATAAAAAAAAATATATACCAAGTTATAGTCTACTTTCAGTCCGAATGACCGCTCAGCCGACTGTACATTTACTCCCCTGATCATTGAGCCATTGAGCACTGCTAACATATGGCGCAGTCAAATGCAGCCGCAGTACCGACCCAGACCCTTCACAGGTACCCATTTTTACCCCTGGTTAGAGAAGAGCAATTCGCGGTACATGTCTTGCTCAAGGACATTCCTGTACATCATCGGGGATTCAGAAAAAATTCTCTAGTCAGACCGCTGGTCCGGTGGGGGATCGAACTCACGACCCCTGGTACCGTAGTCCAATGGTGTAACCATTGGGCCACTACCGCCGGTTTAATACATCTGCTTCTCCTAACCTGTATGGTTTATAACAACAAAACTTTACAGGAATGCTCCTGTGGTGAATCTCCTAAAAGCTGATAACATGAAGATGTCTGGTTACCATGGCAACCAAGGCAGAATTCAGAGACATCTTTAAAATATAAAATTATTGTAAAATTCACATGGCCCAAAGCTTTTATGTTTATATTGGTGATAATTGACTAACCCCTTTTAACAGCAATAAAGGTGTGTTGAATCCATGTTGTTGCCTGCACCCCCTGCAATGAAGTTTTTTTTTAAAGAATTGTCCATTTTGTTTAATTTGGTTGCCATGGAAACCAGACATCTGTTTGTTGTCAATCTGTTAAGGTGAATCACCCGAGGAATGTTCGTGTAAATGTTTGTTGTAACTAACTATATAGGTTCAGAGAAGTAGGAGTATTAGGTATATTTGATCCGATATAATAGCGAAAAATAACGTTTTGTCAGACAGTTTCTTTTTAAACGTTTTCGGCTTTTACTGAATTGGAAAGGGTAACAGGCACCATAAATGAATTCAGATCACTTTAGCTATGATTAAAATGTGACCTGTCAATTTTCCCAAAAAATGTCTCTAACTTTTTATAGAAGCATATTCTGATATTTCCGACCAGACTAATAGTGGTAAAGACGTTACATGTGCCTTTCTGACTAAAATAAGTCGTTATGTTAACATTATCAAAACATGTAATTTACTCAATTATATTGCAGTGTGTAAGCGTTTATTAGTGTTTTCTTCTGACCTGTCCAAATTATTTTAAAATTGGAACATTCTTAACTTTAAAAGGGATGAGTTTTCTCTACAGCCAGTTAGAGATACTGATAGCTGTAATTTTTGTGCGTAATGAACAGTAGAGGATACATAATTCTTTCCAGTTAAAACGCAAACGCAATGCACTAAACTGTAGAAATCTACTTTTAGAAATTTTACTATATTTTAATCTGAGTAGCAAACAGATTGGAGCCTGGTCAGATGCCGGGTTACCCGGCGTCTGATCTGGTTCCAACCTGTTTGCAATAGAAATAATAGTTTAAGTATATAAATGCGTTTAATGGAAAATAATAAGATATCAGTAAAGTTAGCGCAGCTGTCTCATGCTGCACGAGGATCATACGTACAATGTATCTGAAGTAGGAAAGTGTACGATTATATATTCGATGTTATCTTGCTTACCTATTTACCAATATTAACTATTCCGTTCTAAAAATAACTCGGAAAAGTCAGAAAAATCGGACAATAATTTCGTTTAAAATGGAAACAATAACGTCTTCACCGCCATACTAATGTAACTTGTTTCTCCAAATCATTAACCCATTCGCTGCCTTGTCCCAAGTATAACTATTTGCAAACAGTTTTGATCCTATTTAGACAGCGCGTAACGCGGCGTCTGGTCAGATTCAGAATTGTTTGACGCTCAAGAAGAGTTTTCAATCAGTTATATTAAAATTAAATTACTGAAAGCAGACAACAAAAATCTGAAGCTGATGACGTCTTGACAGGGGAGGTTAGCTAATGACATTTCTGAATACTTATTGTCCTGTACTTACAGTGGAGAAAACGTTATTCTTTCCCGTTTCTGAAAGAATTTCAGAGTTTCTGATATTTCATGTTTATGTTTGGAGCCTGAACTGGCTCCAAACTGTTTGCATGGGAAATAATAGTTTTAGCGTAAACGCGTTTATTGGGAAAGAATAACGTTTTCTCCAATGTAGCTGCCAGTGTCTAGATCTTATTATGCGTCAGTTTTAATTAATAAGGTTGTTGGTTTGGTTAGCAGATAACTGTAGAAATAGTTATATATTCAGCAAAACTGCTAAGTACCCCAACATACATGTATATACCATCTAATATTTGAGTTTTGAATTAAATGAATTTTGTTTACGCGCCAAAACGTGTGTATGGCGATTCTTGATCGACTGAAATCGGTTTTAGTGGTGTTCAGTTAGCCGATCCGTGTAGCCGGTACAAAGGCTCGCGCCAGTAGGGCGTTCAAGTACCGTATCAGCGAACAGTAACGTTAACCGATGCAAACAACCCATATAGTACGACATCTAACGTTCACCAATACTCTTCAATAATAACTCATTGCGCCCCAAAGTTTATTGACTTTTCAAGGGTACGAACGATTTATGTGCGTATCTAAATAAAACAAGCAAAAGTGCACTAATCAACTTAAATGCATCAATTTTACCGCATATAAAAATAAGATTTAGCTGCTCAGATGTAAGTTGCTTTGTTTGATACATTAAGTATCGGAAAATGTTGGTTTATTGATGAGAAAGTCGGGACTGTTCGCTGGTTTTATAAAATTCATTTGGTAGCCATTTTGTTTTCCTTGTTGGCGAATGGCGAACTACAGTACTGAGCCTTATTAAATTAAATTGATAATCGCAAGCGAATTGCCATTGAATTGCCATCGAATTGCCATCGAATCGCGCGCTTCAAATAACAAATCCTACGTTTGAATATTTTTACGCGAATTTTCCGAAGCGGTTGTGACAAAAATGGAATCGAAAAAAATTAATGAAGGCATATTTGCGAACATTTGTGAGATACACTATTCAAGAAAACTGACCCGAGGGTAATGTTAGTACTTTGAATCGCAAGCAAATTGCCATCGAATTGCAAGCGAATCGCAAAAATTGTTAATTTAATAAGATTCAGTACTGTACCTCTGAGGCCGTTCGTGTCGTTCGCAATCGGTAACAGCCTAACGGTCGTTAAAGGTAAATTGTTACCGTTTTCTGTTGCAATCGATACGGTACTTGAACGCGCTACAGGACCAGTAGCACGTGCAGCACAGGCCGAGTTATGATTCACAAATGAAAATTTAACGCGTTGACCTCGACAGTTGGAAAAAACAAAAAATGGGTCGGATGTCTCTTCAAGAACAAGGTAGAGGCAGAAGATTTTTACAGAGCGCGCTGACCCATGCTGAGGTAATTCTAATCGTCTTTCAATTTTGGGTTCAATGTTACTTCTTCATAACTGTTATTTTTCTGATACGGTATGATACCAGCATTATCTGCCCCGGTAGAGTATTTTTCATCACATTTTGTTACAGGTCGCTCGCAGAATGGAGTTGCAGAAGAAATCAATGGCCAAGCTTCTGACAAGGTACCGCAGAACCGGAAGTGTAGCAGATAAACAAAGACGTCCGCGATCCATGGGCACAACATTCATCAGTAATTGCATCATGTATATGAGGCTCTGTGCATGGTTGCAGTGAGAGCTAACAGTGGTCATACACGTTATTGACATTGCTGCAAAAATGCCTTTTTGATTGACACCAAGCCTTGTTCGTCATCGTACATGACTTTAGGCGACCTTTGCAGTGGAAGGGTTAAATCGAACTTATTTTTAATTCTTCAGTTGAAATCTGATAACTTAACGTATATAAAAGCATTATTTTCTCTCAAACATTGCTATGTTTTTCGAGAAATAATTAAAAAAGAATATTTACATACATGTATCATAAATCTGAAAAACCCTTTGCGTAATCACAACTTCATCATAGTCCCTGGGGTACTTAGCTGTTTTGCTTTTGTTCTCGAGAGGCGTGAAAGCAACTGTAAAAACATGCAGCATAAATTATGCTATAGCAATGTCAGTTTGTCTAGTGAGACCCAGACATACTTATACTTAAGAGGGTTTTTTCAATGGTCTCTATATTATATACATTTTTGTCACCGTTTTTTTTTTATATCTATCCTGTCGGGTCCCTGTGTATAGCAATACAATCATAATAAAATTATAGCTTTTTTGACAATGCTGGCAATTGTTTGCAATCTGAGATGTAAACTGTTTGAAAACAGATCTGGTTCCACGTTGTCAACGATTAATATATTTCAGTGTTCCATCCCACAATGACCTTCCCAGCAACGAATCCCTCGTTACAACGACGCTTGCAATTGTTCCTTAAACACAACTTTTATGTCCTATCTTTTTAACCCCTTCACTGCCTTACCCCGAGTGCAATGTTTATTTGCAAACAGTTTAAATCCTGATTAGACGCCGCGTAACGCGGCGTCTAATCAGGATTCAAACTGTTTGGCACTCAATTCAATATTTCTCAACTCAAAAACCCTAAACATTGAATTTGAGAAATCAAAGCAGACGACATTTGTTTAAAATTAATGACGTCACGACAGTGAAGGGGTTAAGGCTGCAATGTCGGCTGCTTGATATTGTCGTCTATAACGTTTTCCTCAAGGTCACATACAAGTAGTGGTCATTTTGACAAAAGATTACTTAATGATGAGTGGTAAACGGCCTAAATTCAGATCAGATGCCGCGTCACGCGGCGCCTGATCTGGATTCAACCTTATTGCAAATGAAAAGCCAATTCTTCATATTATTTTTATTATTATTATTCTACCAGATTTATATAGCGCTCTTTTTCACACAGGGGTAGTGCGTTCAAAAGCGATTCACATGAAATTACATAAATGTAGAGCACATACTTAAGTAGGTGTGAAACTGTAGTGACTCTGCAAGTAACTTTTGAAGCAAACATATGCACGTGTTTTCATCGGACCAAGCTTAACACAGTTGATAAGATACATTATTTTACAATCTGAAATATGAGGTCATATAAAAAAGAACACATTAAAGATTCAACAAGGCCGCAGTGTACTGTAAATCTTCTACAACATAAAAGTGACGTCATAACCACATCTAAAAGCTCGGATGACGTAGTCATGTATTTGTATGTGAGCGAAATACTAGATGCTGTCTGGGAGTGCCGATAATACCCGCATGCCGATAATACCCGCATTTGCTCTACCCACAACGCGAGAAAAGACAAAATATCTACAATTAGATCTAAAATAAACATGAATAAACATACAAAAGACAGACCCTAAAAGGGCGATCACATTACCCCCATCAATCAGCAATGAAGCGACCGGCTAATGATTGCCGACCGATTGAAATAATAGTAGAGCGCCCAATGCAGGCCGCCGAGAAAAGACAAATAACTACAATTAGATCTAGAATAAACCTGAATAAACATACAAAAGATAGTCCCCAAAACGGCGATTACATTATCCCCATCAATCAGCAATGAAGCGACCGGCTTCTGATTGCCGACCAATAGAAATAAAAGCACAACGCCCAATGCAGGCCGCCTAATGCAACATAACTAGGAAAAATAGCATGCGACAATAACTAAAAGTTTCTATAAGATAACCAGATAATACTCCAGAACTCCCATTAGACCCACAACATCTACAGCAAACGCATATCACATAGTTAGCAGTGTTCTAATAACAAATATTAAAAAAGTGTGTTTTCAGACGCTTTTTGAAGACTGCAACTGAGCTCGCATCTCTGATGTCTGATGGCAGAGTGTTCCTTAGCTTTGGGACTGCATGCATGAAACTTCTATCTCCAAACCTCCCCAAACGACTTGTCGGTACAACCAGCGATACTGATTTAGTTGCAGACCGCAACTCTCTTTGAGGTTTATACACGTCAAGCATACTGACAATGCACCTTGGAGAATCATTGTATGCGAGTGTCAGAATTTTGAATTTTGAATTCCATTGTGTTGAAGGGTGTCTAAAAGACATAGTATCATGGATGCACCAGAACATGTTAAAGCTGAAAACTGACTCAACTGAGGTCAGTTGAGTCATTGAAGATCCTTCAAGACTGGAGTGATGTGAATGTACCGAGGAGTCCTGGTAATGATGCGGGCTGCTGTATTTTGCACACGCTGTAGTTTGCGTAGTGAGTTTTGGGGAATCCCATACAGCAATGAGTTGCAGTAGTCAATTTTTGAAGTGACCAGAGAATTAATCAAGGTCTGTGTAGCTTCTGGAGAAAGGTACTGTCTTATACGAGGGGTGTTTCATAATTAATGCAACTTGATCAATAACTTTAATATAATAGGTGCAGAATGCATGTGTTAAATATCATTCGAAAGAACAATTCTTCTGTTACACAATAATATAATGCACGGTAAGATCACATGACTAGATAAGTCAAAAAAAGAACTGAAATGACCCCAAGTTTAGGGCACTGGACCATTTTTGTGTAGTTTAGAAGTAAGTTTTCGAACAAATGATGATACTAAAATGTTATAGCGACTTTATTATTTTGAATAATTTAACGAAACTTTCGGTCAAATATAATCAGACCATTATGCACGTACTGCAGGGTTAGAAATTAAATATTATATAAAATTACAAAAATATAGCTCGTGCTGTAAATATCGTAGACAATTACACTACTGTTATGTTCAAGGGTAATTATTGAAAGGTAAACCACATTTGTTTACATCAAAACAAGTTATACTTTAAGCTAATGATGTAGATGTTCATGTTTTAGAACTAAAAATATAGATACACAGACCAAGAAGATTTTTTATAGCGTTCCAAAATTCATGTTAATGTTTTTCATTATCAAAATAAGACAATTTAATTTTGAAAAATTGAGATTAAAGACAGTTGACCAATTTAATTGTTATGAAATTGTATTTACATTAAAATTCAGACACACACTGATAGTTTTCAAAAACTAAATTTAGAATTTTTACTTTTTAAAAAATTATTAGGTCAAAAAACAAATCCTAAAAAGTGCTTAGTTCTAGTGCCCTTGAGAAGGGGTCATTTAGGTTAGTATTGTGATTTATAGAGTAATGCGTTATAATCGTGCATTATACCATCTTGTAGGTGAGAAATTGCCCTTTCCAACGATATATCACACATGCATATCACACTTATTAAATTGAAGTTACAGAACAAGTTGCATTAATTATGAAACACCCCTCGTATGACCTATTTGCCGCAGCTGTGCGTAGCTAGACCTGCACATAGCGTACATGTGCTGTTTCATATCCATTTGGGAATCTAATCTAGCTCCAAGATTCTTCACACACAATGATGGTTTGATTTTAGAGTTTCCCACTTGAACGTGAAAATCTCCAGGAACGTTAACCTTTTTTTAATAAAACAGTATGACCTTAGTTGTGTCAGTGATCAGCTTTAACATGTTCTGGTGCATCCATGATACTATGTCTTTTAGACACCCTTCAATGTTGTTCATGCAGATTATTAGTGGTCAAATGGGACTCAATGCGTTTGTCTACTACCTTTTCTAATACTTTGGCGAGAAATGGCAAATTTGATACAGACCTGTAGTTCTTTTGTATCGAGATCAGGTTTCTTCAAAAGAGTTCGTACATGCGACTTTTTGAATTGTTTTGAAAGATACGCAGATTCCAGCGAAGAGTTCACAATTTTTGTTAACGACTGTAGGAGCTCGTCAATGCATAACTTTAAGAGCCATGTAGGTATTGGGTCGAGTTCACATGACTAACATTGGGATGCCTTCACAATCTTCTCAATTATTATTATTATTATTATTGTTATTTTTATTTATTATTATACCAGATTTATATAGCGCTCTTTTCACACAGGGTAGTGCGTTCAAAAGCGCTTCACATGAGATTACATAAATGTACCTACAAAGCAAGAAAGGACATATTAACTACAATTAGATCTAATATAAACATGAATAAACATACAAAAGACAGCACCCAAAAACGGCGATCACATTACTCCCATCAATCAGCATTGAACCGACCGGCTACTGATTGCCGACTGATAGAAATAATAGTAGAGCGCCCAATGCCGGCCGCCGAGAAAATACTATAACTACAATTCATGCTGCTGCAGCATAGTCAAAACTTTCTAAAGAGCTCATTGAATGCAACATTTCTGGGATGACTTGGGTTCATGATGTTGATTCAGAGGCAATGCCTGTCCGTATTTTGTCCACATTTTAATAAAAAAGTCACTGAAATCATGCGCAAGCTGTTTTGACGAGGCATTTTTTGGCAGTGCAGTTTCACTGTTTGCACACAGGAGATGTTTAATGACTTTGAAAAGACTCTTCGAATCCCGTTGACAGGATTATACTTTTTCTGTGTTGAAATAAATTAACCTTTGACTTTGCGTAACAATGGGAGGGAAACGGGACCAAAGTTTTTGTCCGGTTTAGAGAGAATTCCGGTATTTAGAGGTTCCGGTTTAGAGGGGTTTCACTGTATTTGGAAAAAGAACGTCCTCCCAACTGTATGGTTGCCTGAAGTAGCGAAGACGTTTTTCTTTCCCGTTAAACCCTTTCATGATTACATTTATCGTGAGGTTTTATTTATCGTTTCACTGCCAATATAATGTTGTCATGGGTATCGTTTCAAAATGAGATTGAAGGCAGTACAACTGACGTGATTTCAAAAAAAGTTGCAAACAGTTGCACAGTTACTTATGACGTCATTGAGAATGGAAGTGTTTTAAACGAAAACGACACGCAAACGCATTGCCCTAAAATATGACAAATGACAATGAAATTTCTAACTACATGTATCTATTAGATTATTTTGGCAAACCAGTTTGGAGCCGGGTCAGACGCCGGCTTACCCGATGTCTGATCTAGCTTCACACTGATTGAAAAGAAAATGATTTTTCAACGTAAACGTGTCTGTTGTCTAGGAATAACGATTTCTCGATTGTACATGTATTTGAAGAGACATTTGCTCACCTACTTTCGATGGTAACACCAGACCAGGTAAATAAGTATGCAGTCCTGAGTAAGTTGTGCTGTTATCTTCTCTAGGGATATGTAATAGATACCGTTCGAGTTTCGCTTCAAAAGAGTCCGCTAACAAGGGTAAGAGTACTGTTTTGCGAGGAAGAACAACAAGGTGTCCGAGGTGTCTTTTAAAGCGAACGAGTATCGGTATCTGACTTATACGAAGATTTTAATAAATATTTTACACCGAGTCAATAATGGGTGTGGTCAATTTAATATAGTAATTTAAAATCTCCACTTCTAGAATATTGAAATACACGTAAACCAACTATATTTTTCATTTGTCCTTTTCCTAACTTGCACGGGCATACCGTGCAGCCTGTGTGCTGGGTCATGCCTAAAATACATGTAACTAGGTATTTGTTTGTCTACGCTCCGCGTTAGTACTCAGCTAGTAAGGTAAGCGCTCTATTTATCAGTTTAGGTAGCATTTCTTTTTAAGCATTTAGCAATAAGTTCAATAAATATTTTAAACTCTTCATCTTAGCCCGATATAATTCATTTCCCACCCCAATCAAACAAAGGGCCAAAGATTTTTCTCCCGAACAGGCACACTATTAAATTGCGGTTTTTACTCTTTCACTGCAATATTGTCGCCTGCTTTGAAAATGCCGTCTGTATTTATTCTCCAACGCAAACTTTCTGGCTTTGACTGCATTAATATTGATGCAAGTGTTATTAGTTTGGATCCTGTTCAAACGCAGAGTTACTGTGTGTCGATATTGATCAAAACTGTTTGCAAATGTTCGTTACCTTATCATGCTGAATTGCCATCTGCTTCAAATATATCGTCTGCGGAGAAACACAAAATCTTTCCTATGCTATTCAAATTGAATAAAAATTGAATATGAGTGCCGAACAATTTGGATCCAGATCACATGTTGCGTTACGCGGTGTCTTCTCCGGATCCAAACTATTTGCCAATGTTAGCCAAACGGTACTTACAGCGGAGAAAACTTTATTCTTTCCCATTTAAACGCAAACGAAACGCAAACGCAAATCGCTAAAATGTACAAATGTAGGCAATTACCATTTTTTTGATATTTCTCATTATTTGTTTTAATTTGAGTGACAAACAGTTTGGAGCCAATCAGACGCCGAGTTACCCGGCGTCTGATCAGGCTCCAAACTGTTTGCAATGGAATCAATAGTTTAATCGTAAACGCGTTTGTTGGGAAAGAATAACGTTTTCTCTACTGTAGCAGTGCAAGGGTTACCTCGTCCATTCCCGGACAGTGCAAGAGTTAAACAGGTGACATGCTCACCACGTGCACCACGCCCGTAAAAAGTATACAATAACAAAAACTGTCCGGTAACAGAAAAAAGTGTTCGGTATTAAAAAAAAAATCAGATGTAAGAGGACACTTTTTGAATAGCTCTGCGGGGGGTATCTGCGTATAAACTCATTCTAGCGTCTCATGTGAGGTCCATACCTTGAATTTGTTAGTTTGGTTAGTAAAAGCCCATTGAAAAAACATTGAGTGTGAGTATGTAAGGGCCTCTCTGGACAACGTTAAATTAGTGACATTGGCTAAGCACACTTTTACTTCTGTTTTACCTGTATTTTCACGCCTTGTGAGAACAATGGGGGAGTCGATCAAAGGACAGGGGGATGTATTTAAACTACAGTGAAACCCATTTTAACCGAACATATGTGGGGGCAACATAAATGTCCGGTTTAGAGGGGTTTTCTGTTTAATGGGGTTTTACCCCATATTTTGTTTCTAGTATGGAAGATAGCTGATCACTTAAAGCAGGTTGAACGTAAAGCAGAATGCGCCTTAAGGCGCATTCTGCTTTATTTTCAACCTGCTTTAAATAGTCTAGCCTTAAGGCGCATTCTGCTTTACTTTCAACCTGCTTTAAATAGTCTAGAATATAAAAAATATGTCTGATGATACTCATTCATGAATGTTTTTTCTTCAGTGAAGGAATATATCAAAACTGTTATCAAGTCTAGGGATATACTCATCCAGGTGTCTCATGTGAGGACCGTACCTTGATTTTGTTAGTTTTGTTAGTAAACCCCATTGAAAAAAACATTGAGTGTGAGTATGTAAGGGCCTCTCTGGACAAATTTAGATTAGTGACATTGGCTAAGCACACTTTTACTTCTGTTTTACCTGTATTTTCACGCCTACTGCGAACAGTCGGGGGTGCATCAAAGGACTGGAGAAATATGTATTCAAACTACAGAAAATTCCTCTAAACCGGACTTAAAGCAGGTTGAAAATAAGGTTTAAGGCGCATTGTGCTTTACTTTCAAGCTGCTTTAAGCTATAATCTGCTAGAATATAGAATATATTTCTGATGATACCTCTTCATGAATGTATTTTCTTCAGTGTTGGAATAAATCAAAAGCGTAAAAAGGCATATTTACAGTGGAGAAAACGTTATTCTTTCCCGTTTAAACGCAAACGAAACGCAAACGAAACGCAAACGCATTGCAATATAATGGAGAAAATGACAATTTTTTGACAATTCTGACTATTGATTTTAATCTAGACGGCAAACAGTTTGGAGCCTGATCAGACGCCGAGTTACCCGGCGTCTGATCTGGATCCAAACTGTTGCACTGGAAATAATAGTTTTAGCGTAAACGCGTTTATTGGAAAAAAATTACGTTTTCTCCACTGTATGGTGTGATGGGTAAAAATAAAGAAGGGTGGGACTAAAGTTTTTGTCCGGTTTAGAGAGAATTCCGGTATTTAAATGTTCGGTTTAGATGGGTTTCATTGTATTTTGTTTTGCAGAACCTCTCCACACGATGTATCCGGCGTAGCTTATCAGAACACAATTTGTCATCAACCAAATCATATTGCGCTGACCACTTGGACGGGTATAATAGAGATCAAGATAATGCCACATGAAATGGGGCACCAGTACGTATAGAATTATGAATGTTTTCTGATTTTGTTATCGTGTTCACTCATTCACAACCATGAATAAGCAACTTAAAACGATTTTGCAATCTGGATACAGAACAGATGCCGCGTGTCGCGGCGTCTGATCAGGATCCAAACTTTTTGACATTCGTATTGAAACTGCTTTGACAGTGAAAACTTGAAAAAGAGAAATTGGCATGATACATGTATCACAGATGACAAATTGAAGCAGACATTTGAACAGTGGAGAAAACGTAATTCTTTTCCAATAAACGCGTTTACGCTAAAACTGTTATTTCCAATGCAAACAGTTTGGAGCCAGATCAAAAACCGGGTAACCCGGCGTCTGATCAGGCTCCAAACTGTTTGCCGTCTAGATTAAAATCAATAGTCAGAATTGTCAAAAAATTGTCATTTTCTCCATTATAGTGCAATGCGTTTGCGTTTCGTTTGCGTATAAACGGGAAAGAATAACGTTTTCTCAACTGTATACTATGCCAAACTTCCAACGCAACACCCCGGATATTCCCATTACTTCCAATGTTAAACATGTCTTAAGCTAGTCTAGTCAATTCTGTAATGTGTGCATATCCTGAATATATTTCTTCTGCAATTCATAGAGTGATCAATGGACTATACTCTTGGTAAACAAAAACACAATTAATTGGCATTTGGTACCAAAACTATGGAATTTTGTGAAAATTCAGAAATTCCATTCCAATGCATTTTCAATGGGGAATGTTAACCAGAAATAAGCGATACGTTTGGATAGATGGTTACTATTCGTCAGAAGTGTCAATGACAATTCGTTGCCAATATTAACAACTTTGAGGACAGTACATCAATTTAAAAACACAAATAAAAACATTTAAACATTTTGTGTCAACTTTTCCATCGATTAAAAACACCCACTCTGATATGACAATAGAAGGGAACTCGGAGGTGTTGCGTTGGCAGTTTGGCCTAGTATGTTACAGTGGAGAATGTGTTATTCTTTCCCTATAAACGCGTTTACGCTAAAACTATTATTTCAATTACAAACAGTTTGGAGCCAGATCAGACGCCGGGTAACCCGGCGTCTGATCAGGCTCCAAACTGTTTGTCACCAAGATAAACATGAAATATCAGAATTGACCAAAAGTTGTTCTTTTCTACGTTTTAGTGTTTTGCGTTTGCGTACGTTTGCGTTTAAACGGGAAAGAATAACAGATTCACCACTGTACCTCTCGTTCACAACCAATAAAGCGAAGGCTAATTTATGTTAGGATAGTTTAAGTGTATATATATGCGGTTTGTTTTCGAAAGAATAACGTTTGTCTTCTCCACTGTATAGTATCCTTTTCCAATTAACGTATTTGGGCTAGAACAATGATGAATCATTTCAAACTGTCTGGAGCTAGATAAAACGCCGAGTAACTCGGATTTGAATCATGTTTTATACTTTGAAGTTTCTGGTACTCAGATTTACATTTATTGTCAATACTTTCAGGAGACAGTTCAATTTTGTTTAAATGGAAAATAATGTTTTTGCCACTGTATTTTGTCAGATTCAATATGGTTCACGATACTTCGGACTGTTCGTCTGGCTTAATGGGAGTTGTTTCGTTTGGTTGGAGCGACTGTAGTATAGCAAGCTTTTTAGCCAAGATGAGGTAAGATTAGCTTAAGGTAGATCCTCTCTAATGAGATCGGACAAGAGTCGGTAAATACCGGAACGAGCTTGGATTCGTACAGACGACAGTTCATATGGTGAAACAAAGGGTTCGAAAATATATTTTCTGCTCGGGCCCGAACTATATCGGGCTCGAGCACGGTTTTTGTGCTCGGGCACGTTTTAGTTCGTTCTCGGGTGCCAATTCACTAATGACCTAAAACCAAAACCCCCAAACTACAAACTTCAGAAAACCCAATGTCGGGGTATTTTACTGCCACATACCCCTCTAGATCGATTAATTATGATTTTCAAGCTAATATATATTTTTTTGAATTGCATTTCTGTATGTTTTCTTACACACGGGAAATGATAACGTGTTTCCACTGAATAACACAAATGTTCGGGGTGATCGCTACAAATAGGTCATTTTCTACATTTTATTGCAAAGCGTTTGTGTCTCGTTTGCGTTTAAACAGGAAAGAATAACGTCTTCTCCACAGTATCATTAAAACAACATATGTACAGTGGAGAATGTGTTATTCTTTCCCAATAAACGCGTTTACGCTAAAACTATTATTTGCAGTGCAACTGTTTGGAGCCAGATCAGACGCCGGGTAACCCGGCGTCTGATCAGGCTCCAAACGGTTTGCCACCAAGATAAACATGAAATATCAGAATTGTCCAAAAGTTGTTCTTTTCTACGTTTTAGCGCTTTGCGTTTGCGTACGTTTGCGCTTAAACGGGAAAGAATAACAGATTCTCCACTGTACGTGTTCTTGCTATTAGTGTTTTCTTCTGACCTGTCAGAGTTATTTTTAGATTGGAACATTCTAAAACTTTAAAAAGGATGAGTTTTCTCTACATCCAGTTAGAGATACGGATAACTGTAATTTGTGTGCGTAATGTACAGTAGAGGATACATTATTCTTTCCCGTTTAAACGCAAACGCAATGCACTAAACTGTGGAAATTTACTTTTAGAAGTTTTACTATATTTTTAATCTGAGTAGCAAACAGGTTGGAGCCTGATCAGACGCCGGGTTACCCGGCGTCTGATCTGGCTCAAACGTGTTTGTAATGGAAAGAATAGTTTTAGTATATAATTGGGTTTATTGGGGGAGAATAAGATAGCAGTAAAGTTAGCAACGTTTTCTCACATGACTACCCCTGTTTTCTATAGCGAACAACGATGACGAATATCCTTATCTCCAACACGGTAAGATCACTTTAAAGACGTCACTATAACGTCACTATTTATAACGGCGTTTTGACGTCACCGGGGTTCCAAAAAATGCATATTGCTTAAAAAAATAGCTTAAATCGTTGGTAATGTGAGAAAAAGAATCTGTCACTCGTCGATGTTTAAGACAAGTTGGTCTCAAACTCGTCTAGAATAGAAAAGTTATTAAGCTCGCCAAGGCTCGCTTAAT
The DNA here is from genome assembly GCA_922989275.2 of Gari tellinella. Taxonomy (NCBI): domain Eukaryota; kingdom Metazoa; phylum Mollusca; class Bivalvia; order Cardiida; family Psammobiidae; genus Gari; species Gari tellinella. The sequence goes on from OV277871.1 coordinate 31,645,417, forward strand.
AACATTTCAATTCTAGGCTCGTTTGAGATCAGCTTGTCTTAAACATCGACTCATGACAGATCCTATATTTCTCCACTGTATTTCTATTTTCAGTACTTCTGATGTTGACTGTCTTTCGAAAACCAACGTCAATCTCGCCGAAAACGTCACACTTGAATCGAGATGGCCAGGTAGTATAATTGTGTGCATGTACATGTATACAGTATAAAACCCCGAAAAACGGATTTCTGAAAACCAGATTTCTCCATGGCAACGATACATATATATACGGAAACCTTTTTGCTGTCATACTGACGTGCATTTGAGAAAACAATTTCCGAATAAGTGCGTTTACTCTGAAACTATTATTTCAATTGCAAACAGTTTCGAACCAGATCAGACACCGGGTAAACCGGCCTCCGATCAGGCTTAAAAATTGTTTACCACTCAGATTAAATAGATAATTAGGTCTACAGGTGTTTTCAGGTCTCCAGGTAATAGAGTAGACTGAACATTTCCAACAGTTTTATTTCCTTTATTTCTATACAAAATACTGTTAACCCATTACCCCATAGCCTGTTCCTTGATTTAAAAAAGCCTGCTTTAAGCTACCATCTGCTAGGATAAAAATCCAAAAAATTCGGAAAATCCAGAGAAATGGTAGCCCTGCTATTGCAATACGTTTGCGTTATGTCTCAGTTAACAGAAATACAGCGCTCCCTCTCTACAACGACACCCATTCGGATACATAATTATATTGTATTTGTTGTTCGGAGGGAGTCGTTATAGGGAGGGGAAAATAAGACTTGGCTTACATTTGCAAACAGCAAACTCGGCGTCTGATCTGCTGGATTCAAGCTCTTTGTCACTCGTCATTGTATTTATTCTACCGAAATGTTATGTAACTTTGAGAAAAACAGCAGACGACAAATTAGGTTAGACATGCATGTCTTGTTTGGGGAATCGTTGTAAGGAGGGATTCGTTAGATGTAAGATATAGTTATGTAAGATAATCTTGTTACTACAAATATTATAATGATAATAACAATGACTCTGATAATAATGATTCAAGTTATAAACTTATTGATATGTTGTATTGTAAATTTGTTTTATTAACTTTTGAAATCAAGGAATGTCTTTAACCAACAACGAGGTGTGTGCTCTCAAGGCTGGTGTAGGATATGAATACAGGGCGTACCCGTACAATAGCTGGGTAACTATAAACTTATACAGAGGAGAACACGATAATTTTTCCCGTTAAAACGCAAACGAAACGCAATCGCAAACCACTTACATCAATCTGAGTGGCAAAAAGCTTGGAGCCAGTAGCGCGTTCAGTTACCTCTGTTTTCTGTTTAGGTTAGCAGTTTGTGCCCCGTGTACAGCGTGCAGAGTACAGTAGAGAAAACGTTTTCTATCCAAATAACCCCGGTTACGCTAAATCTATTATTTCCATTGCAAGCAGTTTGGAGCCAGATCAGGCGCCGGGTTACCCGGCGACTGATCAGGCTCCAAACTGTTTGCCATTCAGATTAAAACTGGTAGTCTGAATTGTCAAAAATGTTATCATTTTCTATATTTCATTGCGATGCGTTTGCATTTGAACGAAATAATTACATTTTCTCCACTGTATTTCAGACGGGTAGCCAACTCGCAATCGATGGCCATCGATTTCTTTACTGAATTCAACACTGGCTCCAAACTGTTTGCAATGGAAATAATAGTTTGAGCGTAAACGCGTTTATTGGGAAAGAATAACTTCTTCTCCACTGTATCTTGCATGCAATACACATCGTGGAAACATTAGTTTTCTGTGTCACCGAACGTGTTTTATCCGAGGACCAGTAGCGTGTTCAATTACCATTGTAACCCGGCGTCTGATCAGGCTCCAAACGGTTTGCCACTCATATTAAAACTGGTAGTCTGAATTATCAAAATGTTGTCATTTTTTATATTTCATAGCAATGCGTTTGCGTTTGAACGAAATAATTACGTTTTCTCCACTGTATTTCAGACCGGTAGCCAACTCGCCATCGATGGCCATCGACGACCATCGATTTCTTTACTGAACTCATCACAGTAGCACGTTCAAGTACCTTATCGGAAAACAATAACGATAACCGATGCAAAATACCCTTATTGTACGACATCAAACGTTCTCCAATACTTTCCAATAATAACTCATTGCGCCCCCATCTTTATTCACTGTTCAAGGGTACGAACGATTTATGTACGCATCGGAATACATGTAACACACGCAAAGGTGTACTAATCAACTGCAATGCATCTAAAAATAAGATTCAGCTGCTTAGATGTGAGCTGCTTTGTTTGATACATTAAGTATCGGAAAATGTTATTTTTATTGACGAGAAATTAACTCGGGACAGTTCGCTGTTTTTTGTCTACTCATTTGGTCGCCATTTTGTTTTCCTTGTTGGCGATGGCTAACTACCTCTGAGACCGTACGCGTCGTTCGCAATCGATATAGTGCAAACAGTCCGTTTTAGTTAAATTGTTACGTTTTTTGATGCAATCGATAGGTAACTGAACGCGCTACAGGTGTGCCTATTACAGTGGAGAAGACGTTATTATTTCCTAAAAAACGCGTTTATACTAAATTTATTTCAACTGCAAACGATTTTGAGATAGATCAGACGCCGGGTAATCCGGGTGTCTGATCAGGCTCCAAATTGCTTGCTTCTCTGGTTAAAGTGAACCCTTAAATATCAAAATATATGTAAATTTCTACATTTTGATGTTATGCGTTTGCGTTTCGATTACGTTTACTTACATGTACGGAGAAAATAACGTCTTCTCTACTGCAAAAGGAACGCAAATTGTAGAAAATTATTCTTTGTTCGAAAATTCTACGAACTCATTTTGATCAGCGATGCAAACACTTTGAAGCTCGATCACACTACGGGTTACCCGGCGTCTGGTCTTACGCTACACAGTTTGCAATAGAAATAACGGTAGCATGCCCCTACATGTAACTTGTTTGCAATGACTGTTGACCTTTTCCACGCGAAAGGTTGCTTGTACAGTGGAGAATCTGTTATTCTTTCCCGTTTAAACGCAAACGTACGCAAACGCAAAGCACTAAAACGTAGAAAAGTACAACTTTTGGACAATTCTGATAATTCATGTTTATCTTGATGGCAAACAGTTTGGAGCCTGATCAGACGCCGGGTTACCCGGCGTCTGATCTGGCTCCAAACGTTTTGCACTGCAAATAATAGTTTTAGCGTAAACGCGTTTATTGGGAAAGAATAACACATTCTCCACTGTACCCTTATTCTCTGCCAAGATTAGTCGTCTACTGGTGTACAGTGGAGTAGACGTTATTCTGTCCCGTTTAAACGCAAACGAAACGCAAACGCATTGCAATAAAATGTAGGAAATGACTGCTTATTGACAATTCTGAATGTTGATTTAAACATGGAAGGCAAACAGTTCTGAGCCTGATCAGACGCCGGGTGACCCAGCGTCTGATCTGGCTCCAAACTGTTTGCATGGGAAATTATAGATTAAGCGTAAACGCGTTTATTGGGAAAGAATAACGTTTTCTCTACTGTAAGTGGAGTAGACGTTATTTTTTCCCGTTTAAACTCAAATGAAACGCAGAAACTGTGTGCCACTCAGATTAAAATAAATTGTAAGAAATTTCAATTGCGTATGCTGTATTGCGTTTCGTTTGCGTTTAAAAGGGAACGATTTACGTATTCTCCATTATAAATCTAGCGTGAATAATCTCTAAATTAAGCGTGTGGGAAATTTGTTTATCAAATGAAACACAATAGACATGTTTATACAGTGGGGAACATGTTATTATGTCCCACTTAAAGGCAAACGGGACGCAAACGCATTGCAATAAAATGTACAACATAACAATTTTTTGACAAATCTGACTATTTACCTTTGTACGAATGACAAACACTTTGTAGCCTGATTAGACTCCAGATTACTTGGCGTCTGATCGGGCTCCAAACTGTTTGCAATAGAAAAAATAGTTTTAGCGTAATCGCGTTTATTGGGAAAGAATAACGTTTTTCTCCACTGTATGTACATGTAATGAATACTGTACCCCAGTTTAACCTGCAATGGATATCTTTTTTTTTAAAGATAGTCTTTGTTATATTTGTAGGATTTCTGCACACAACACTCATGCGTTAACATGGACAGATCTAGCGCAGAATATATGGCAATGAAGAAATTTCTTATTCCCTTAGCAGGTACCTACTGCGCGGATGGTAAGGTAGGTTTGTACAGTGAAATTGACGTTATTCTGACGTCAACAGTGACGTCATTTAGTGGAGAAGACGTTTTTCTTTCCCAATATATACGTTTATTATATTATGCCTAGGTCACACATTCACGGATGAGCATCCCGGACCGCTACGGATTCAATCCGGCAGCATCCGTAATGGTCCGTAAAAGCTCGTACGGGCCCGTGCCTATACCTTGATCATCCGTAGGTGTGGTTCCACACCGTACTGATTTTTTGAACGTGTTCAAAAAACCAGTACGGATAAAACTCCGTACTGGTCCGTGCTAAACCGTATCGAACCCGTATAAATCCGTAACAAAACGTAGCTTAACCGTTCTAACCCGTACTGGTCCGTAAACACCTGGCAGAGCGTCACAGTACGGATTGTTACGGACTAGTACGGGTTAAGCACGGTTCAATACGGTTTTCTACGGATGTGTACGGGGAGCCTTATAGTACACGAACACGGACTAATACGGTTCAAACAGGACGTCTACGGTCTGATACGTTTCCACACGGATAGAGCCGGATAAATACGTCTATCTACGGGCTGACACGGTCATTTAAGTTCTAGATCGGAGTAGTACGGTTCAGTACGGGTTTTATTTTAATTTCAAGCCGATAATTCAATTGAAAACACATCTAAATAACACATTTCCATTTCCCCAGTGTTTATTGTCTTATTTAATAAATGGTTTGATTGTGTACGCAATAATGAGTGATAGACATGATATGTTGTTGTCTTTAACAGAGATGCTCTATATAATATTTCGTTCGTGTTCGAACTAAATGGATTAATGTGAAAGAGGCAAGAGAGGAGATGGTGGTCGAGAGACTGGTTTCATAGACGACAGCTTCGTGGCCAGTATGAGATATTGATGAATGATATTAGGATAGACAACCCAGAGGCGTTCAGAAACTCTGTTAGGGTAGACGCACAGCTGTTCGCGGAGCTTCTTGAAATAGTTCGCCCAAGAATAGCCAAGAAAGACCCTTGTTATAGGGAAGCCATCAGCCCTAGGATAATACTTGCAATATTTTAGGCACCTTGCAACAGGGGGTAGTTACAGACTGATGTATGGATTTAGGGTAGCACTTTACACTATAAATATCAGTATGAAAGAAGTATAGGAGGCTTTTATCGAGTACATGAAATAGGTTGTAACCACTATTTCCAGTCCTGAAGAATGGCTGGAAGTGGCATGCCAGTTCGAGGAAAGATGGAACTTCCCACATGTTCTAGGTGCCCTAGATAGAAAACACGTGTTCATCAAACAGCCGAAGGGTGGTGGTTTGCTGCACTTTAACTATAAAGGTTACCATTCAATAGTTCTTATTGCCCTGATGGACGCTGAGTATAAATTCTTCTTGGTAAATGTGGGTGCAGAAAGCGGGTGTTCGGATACACAGATATGGAACAGTATCACTAGATGGTTTATTTGTTTGTTTACATCCATTTCTGCCATCCATGGGCCAATTGGACGCCCCGAGAGATGGGAGTGGATACATAGAGCCCGGTGCGATGCCCTACTCTTGTTATCGAAAGAGTTCCTTGGTTCTTTTAGATGCCCAGTGAAAAGCATCGATACATCGGACCTCGGTTTATAAAGTCTCATCCGAAGGACTTGGTCCGGCGATGGATCGAACTTGAGACCCCTGACGTCGTAATCGGGGGCTTTACTCCTCGACTACGTCCGTTGGTGTATCAATTTCAATAGAGTTAATCGACGTCTCACCTGGATAAAAATTGTCGGCAAATATCTTTAAGAAATAGCCCATAAATCAGGAACCATAATGGAAATAAAGGGAGACTACTTTTTCCCTTGTATGTGCTGTCCTTGGTTTTGGTGACCATACTACATGTATGTGCATTTTATGTGTATGCATTATTTGTCATAGATTGCATTATATATGTCAATTAAAAAAGTAGACAAATTAGTCCTGTAGATCAATTTAGATTCATAGTACATTTTAACGTCTTTACTGCGAAAACAATTTGTTTTGTTGAAAAAGTTAAATTTTAATATTTTACGGCTTCGATAATGGTGAGACGCCGACTGACACGGTTTCTTATCAGAATTCAAACTATTTGCATATGGTACAGTGTTTGATTTTGGTAGCGAAGGAGTTAAGATCTGTCGTCATGATAATATTGTGCCAAAACAAAACAAATAGTAAAGCCTCTCAATTACGAACCCAAACTTGTGAAAATTCAAATGGTAAGGTATTTGAGAAAGGTGACGTTAAAGCAACGTTAAAGTAAAACAGAAAACCCGCGCAAGGGCTTTCTATTTTACTTTCACTTTGCTTTGAGCTGTCAATTGTCTTTTTCAAACAGAAAGCTTTCTTTGTAGTGGTCATTTCTGTGTAAAATGAACTACCGCCAAGCAATCACAAAAATAAGTGATTGTGTAATCCTGTGTGTGTGTGTGTGTGTGTACATCCGTATGATCCCGTCTCCGCCGCAAACTGTAGTAGCCCGTTCAGAATCGTATTTCACCGTAGCAACCCGTATTACTCCGTGTCTATCGAGTACGGTACTACGTATTATTCCGTGAAAATCCGTAAGAGTCCGTGAGAAACCGTACTAATCCGTTCTGTTCCCTGATAATTGAAAGCTCATCCGCGATACTCCCCGTAACAAAACCGTAGAAACCCTTTCTGATCCGTTCTCATACCGTAGAAATTCACGGATCTATCACAGTCCGTAGCATTTTCGTCCGTACCCACCCTGGACTGTCATCCGTGAATGTGTGACCCGAGAGTAATAAGCTATATTACTCCCCTCCCCCACTAAAAAAATAAATTTACCCACCCCAAAAACCTACCCTAGTGGGTCACCTCGAGAAACAGTAATTTTAAAATAGGATGCATTTTCAAAATGAAGAAACATAAAGAAGAGTGGCAAACAGTTTGGATTCAGATCATATTTAAAACTCTGTACTCTGTAATTCTTGATCATAAAAACCACCTTTAATTTCTTCCCCGTTTAAATCCTTTATTTTATAAGTAATAGGATCTGTATTTAAAACTTCTTCAATAACAAATATTTCTTTTCTCCAACGAGTAGTATAACCCTTTTCAAATGTACCTTTCTTTTTTGATATCCTTACTCTATCTCCGACTTTGAATTTAGGTTTTTTAGTGTCCTCTTCTTTTTCTGGATATAAATTTTCATACACTGTTACTTCATTTTCTAATTTACTCGCTTCAACAGGCGTCATTTTAATTGAAGAATGTACTGTATTATTATAATCATTAACCAATTCATCTAATACATCATAATATTTAGTAGTTTCATAAGCAGTAAAATATTTAAACATACGTTGTTTCATAGTTCCTATCCAACGTTCTACTACACTAGATTTTTCTTCATTCTCAGTTGAATATAACTTTATGTTATTATCTTTTAACAATTCTTTTACATGTGTATTATAAAATTCTTTCCCTCGATCACTCCATATGTACTTCGGCTTTCTTTCTTTAAATAATGTTTTAAATGCTTCACTTACTGTTACTCCTGTTTTATTTTTTAAAGGAATTAACCAACCATATTTACTAAAAACATCTATAACTGCTAATAAATATTTATAGTGTTTATTTTGTTTTGAATACTGTTGCATATCTGCCAAATCAACTGCCCATGTTTGATCTATTGAATTAACATAAACACGTCTTTTAGGAAATTTTTTTATAACTCTGTGATGTAATTCATCTGCTAATTTATTTGTTAGAAGGGAACCGTCCGACTTGCTCTCTATACTGCTTATAAATCTATTCTTTTTAGATCCACACTCAGAACATTTAGCTTTTAACATTTGTCTATTATTAGCTGTTGTTACTTGCTCTACTGATTTATTTTCAGTATGTTTTTTACACCGTAAACAATATATTTTTGGATGCTCCATTTTAATAGTTAAAATTTGCTTTTTTAAAAAATGGCCGAAGGAAAAGTTTGTACAAAATGTAAGGAATATAAGTTACTAAGTGAATATTACAAAGCAAAGGATAAACCGATGGGAGTTAAATCTGCATGTAAACAATGTCTAAAACCTATGAAACAAAAACATTATCAAAATAACAAAGAAAAATATAAACAATCTTATCAAGAGTTTATGTTAAGATATCCTGATTATCATAAAAATTGCCGAATTCGGAAATCCTAATTAAAAAATGTTTCTAATAAAATGGGACCAAAAAAATCAAACTCTAAAAATAATAAAAACTATATTAAAGAAGTTATTAACAAAAGTGGTATTAATATAAATAATTATTTTAAAAAGATTAAACCAGATGTTAAAAGATTAGTTTTATCATTTCCTAATGTTAAATTTAATTTAATAATGAAAACTATTTATTCAAAACCTTTAGCCATGAATGAAAAAATAGAGAGACATTATAATAGTGGGTTTATAAAACTTCGAGCACAAAACGAATTTAATGAAGTTTATAATTCTATTATTGAAAAGTATAAAGTATGGGAAGAAGAACATCAGGGAAAAGAATCTGGTTTAATATTTAATGAAATAGAAAATACAGAAGTTAAAGTCGTTAGAGTAAAAAGTTTAAATGGTTCTTCTTATTTTGATCTAGGAAAAAAATTCAATAGTCTATTAAATATTAAAAACAATGATACCCAATGTTTTGCCTATAGTGTAATTGCCGGAATGCTATATAAATTAAAAGAGAATCCTGATGATAATCCTAATTTTTCAGATACATTTTCAAAAATGAATAAAAACCCCGCAAGAGTATCAAATTACAAACCTTATTTAGACATTATTAATATGAAAAATATTAAAGCACCAGTAAGTATAAATTCGATTGAAACATTTGAAAAACAAAATGAAAATATAACTATCAATGTATTTGGAATTGAAAAGAACCTTTTAGACCCTGAAGAAGTTGATTTTTCTAAATCATTACAAGAAAAGAATCTACGTAATATATATCCATTATATAGAAGTAAATTTAAAGATAGAAAATATGTTATAGATTTATTATATGTCACTCTAAACGATAAAAAACATTATTGCTTAATTAAAAATTTTAATGCTTATCTTAATCATAATCATAATAAAAGATATCATTGTAGAAATTGTATTGCTGCTTCATATACTACTGAAAAAGCTTTAGAAAAACACATGAAAGAATGTACAACAAATGAACCATTAAAATTTATTATGCCAAATAAAGGAAGTAAGTGTAAATTTGAAAATCCTCATTTTAAATTAAAACTACCATTTGTTGGATATGCAGACTTTGAATCAATTAATATAAAATTAAATTATATGGATCCTGATCTCCGGAAACAAATAAATAAATTAAGAATTAAATATAAATCACATAATGTTAATTCTAAAATAAAATATATGATTATCAATAAAATAATGAAAGAAGAAGAAATATCTAAAAAAAGATCTAAAATAATTTATCATAATTATGTTAATAATAAATTATCTGATGAAAGAACTAAAATATATTTAGATAAAATCAAAGAAAAATACATTACAAAATATTTTAATAAATTAATAGATAACATTTTTGATAAATGGATTGAAGATGGAAAACATATTGAAGTAAGTGATTATGAAATAAATAAATATTGTGAAAATAATGAAAAAAAGATTAATAGACTTAGCGAAAGAATAAAAGAAAAGATAAAAAGAGAAAATATTAAACTATCTTTTAAAGATAATACAATAAATTTACAACAACAAAAAGTAGTTTCATATAATTTACAATTAGTTTCTCAATATCCGGATATTATACCAAATAAAAATATTAACTATGCACCTAGTGAAAATGCTGAAAAAGATTTTATTGAAACATGTTTAAATTATAATGATAAAATTAAATGGGCTTATTTTCGTGCAGAAAAGAATTTTAAAATATCAAAAACGAAAAAAGAAGAACTATATAATACTTCTGATTGTTGTTATTTGTGTAAACAGAAATTAGAAAGAGAGGAAAAAGTAATTGAACATAATCATTTATCAGGTCAATTTAGAGGAATATCCTGCTCTAGTTGTAATAGAAAAGAATCTAGAGATGGAAAACAATTTCCAATCTTTTTTCATAATGGAAGTGGATATGATTTTCATTTTATAACAGAAGAATTATTAAAACATGAAACAGAATATAAAAAATTAAAGGTATTACCAAAGGATAGTGAAAATTATATATCAATAACATTTGGGGATCGATATTTTAAGTTAGTTTTTAAAGATAGCTATAGATTTTTACTGAGTAGCATAGATAATTTATCTAAAACATTAAAAGATGATCAATATAAAATACTTAAAAGAGAATTATCTGATGATGTTTTATTTGAAGATTTAAAATATAATGATGAAGGAAGAAGTTTTAAAGGAGTATTTCCTTATGATTTCTTTGATTCTTTTGAAAAATTAAAATTAGAAGAATTCCCCGATAAAAAAGAATTTTATTCAATATTATACCAAAAGGATATATCTGAAAAAGAATATGAACATGGGAAAAAGATATTCAACAGATACTGTAAAACATTCAAAGATTATTTAATGCTTTATCAAAAACTAGATGTGTTAATATTAACAGATGTATTTGAAAATTTTAGAGATCTCTGTTTAAAATCATATGAAATCGATCCAGCTTATTGTTATTCTGCACCGGGATTAACATGGAATGCAGGATTAAAGTATACAGGAATTGAATTAGATTTGTTAGCTGATACAGATATGAGAATGATGTTTCAAAAAGGAATACGAGGTGGATTTTCTGGCGTATTAGGAAATCGTTTTGTTAAAGCAAATAATAAATATACAGTTAAAGATATCGGAGACTCACGTAATAAAATAAAAAACTCAAATTATTTATGGTATACAGATGCTAATAACTTATATGGTTGTGGAATGTCAGAGAAACTTCCTTATAAAAACTTTAAATGGGAAGAAGATATAAAACAAGATATAAACTATTATTTGGATAAATGTAATGAAGATGATGGAATGGTTTTTAAAGTAGATTTAGAATATGATAATTTAACAAAATTCAAATTAAGAAAATTCCCGCCTATGCCTGTTTCAAGAAAGATAAATAAAAAAGAAATATCAGATTATTCAAGAGATTTATTAAAACAAAATAATATGAAATTAGGAAATGTTGAAAAATTAATATTAGATCTTCATGATAAAAAAGAGTATATTGTACATTATGATATTCTCAAATATTACATTTCTCTTGGAATAAAAGTAACAAAAATTCATAGCATAATATCCTTTAATCATAAACCATGGTTAAAAGATTATATTGATTTCAATACAAAAATGAGAGCAAAAGCAACAAATGATTTTGAAAAAGATTTCTGGAAGTTAATGAATAATTCTTTTTATGGAAAGACTTTAGAAAATATTTCTAATAGATGTATAGTAGAATTAATAAATAAACCCGAAGATTTAAAACGATTAGCTTCAAAAGATAATTTTAAAGATATTATAGATTTCAATAATGATTTTAAAGCGGTATTATTAAATTATAAATCAATGTACTTTAATAAACCAATTTATTTAGGAATGTGTGTTTTAGATTATTCAAAATTAGTAATGTATAAATTTTATTATGATATTATTGAAAAATACTTTCCAAATAATGAGGTTTTATACAGTGATACCGACAGTATGGTATTAAATATATTCACAGAAGATCTATATTCTGATTTAGAAAAAATAAAAGATCATTTAGATACCTCTAACTACCCAAACGAAGATCCATTGTTTTCAAATATAAATAAAAAAGTAATCGGAAAGTTCAAAGATGAACTAGGTGGCAATGTAATGTCAAAATTTATTGCAATAAAAAGTAAAATGTATGGATATGAATATTTAGAAGATTCAAATATTAAATTCAAATGTTTAGCAAAAGGTGTTAATAAAACAACTAAAAAAGAATTTAATTCTGCATCATATGAAGATTGTTTATTTAATAGAAGAATAATTCATAAAACAATGTTTAATTTAGTACATAAGAAACATAATATATTTTTAAATCAAATGAATAAAATAGGGTTATCTCCTTTTGATGATAAAAGATATATATGTGACAATGGAATAGATACACAACCTTATGGTATTGAATCTTTATACTTTACTTAATTTATTTTTGTCTTCTAGATTTCTTTCTACATTATTAAGCCGTTTGAGTGTATACGTCACAATTATTAATGTTGCTATGGGAATAGATATCTGAGTTAATTGAATTAATATTGATTGACACATTTTCTTTTTTCCTTTTTTATACTTTATATAATAAACTTCCATGCAACAAACCCTGTTAATACCATGCCACCAACAATAAATGCAATCTCCCTATTCTTCTGATCTCCTGATGGAGTATAGAAATCACTTAATGTAGGTTTCGGAGGTAAAGCTGGTAATAGTTTACCAGTAATATAAAAATAATTCTTCATTGCTGTATCGGCATCATCAAATTCATTCACAGCATGGTGTTCCTTTTTCAGTTGCTTATTAATAAAATCCAACCTCTCTGTTCTTTTTTCATTCCATTCTGTTTGTGCTGCTTCTAATTGTTCCATTGCCAAATCATGTCTTTTTCTCTCTTCATCACTATTTCTACCCATATGTGAAAAAAAATAATTACTACCCGAAAAAGCTAATGCATTCACTGCTGCCCCTCCAATCATCATTACTACTGCACTTGCCATTTTTAAAGAAAATAAAATTACTTCATAATATCAGCGGGTATAATACCTTGTTTAACTAACATATCTTTCGTTGCCATTGCAAGTAATATATCAATGGATAACATGCCAATATCTGTCATATTAAAATCTACTTTTGGTGGTGGTCTTTTCAATAGTTTTCTACCTAATTCTGAATACCCAATTGTTAATACTGTTTCCACTCCAGCATGATATAACATGTTTGCTATTTGTTTTCCGTCTATTTGTGTTGTCATTTTTATATATTAAATTTAATTAAATTCAAATGGATCAATTTCTTTCTTTTGTATTCCCATAGGGGCCTCCGGAATCACAGGTTCCTGTTTTATCACTGGTTCAACTTGTTTAGAATTATATATATATAATCCCAATCCAACAACTCCAATTAGACATAAAGGGATATAATTTTTATATATATCTATTTTAACTTCATCATTATCTTTTGTTATAGATTTAACTTCATCTTTTGTCATAGGCGCGCTATCGCTCACATCTTTTGTTATAACTTTTAATTGTATGTTTTCTTTCTTTATTTCTTCCGTTTCTTTTCTTTTTAATTCAGCTTTCATTTTTTTTGCTTCTGCACCCTTTTTACCTGCAGCTACTCTTTTCGGGTTTTTCTGTTTTTTTGTTTCTTCATTCATCTTTTTTTATTGTAATTTTTTCACTTTTCTCTTCTTGATTGAAATTAATATGTTTTGCTGTTGTTAGCATAGCAGTAAAAGGAGCCAGATACATTCCATAATTATAATACAATTCACAACATGAACTAGTCAAAGCATGATTTATAAATGGATCTTCTTCTAAATCTTGTATTAGTTTTGGAGGATTAACAACATTAAAATATTTAGATACACCCATAACATATAAATTAATAAAAGAGTTTCCTAATGTCTTAGTCATAGTTGCTCCTAATCTAGCTTCATATCTACAGTATAGTTTGTTTATTTGTTCTTGTGTCATTGTATCAATTTCTGACATTTGTAAGTCTTTCCCAAGATATTGTTTACTTCCACCACCAGCAACAATAGCTGATAATCTTTCACGTTTTGTTTCTTCGTGTTCATTATTTTGATCGATTTTAGTAAGTAAGACTTCAGCATCCATTTTTAAATATTTATTTTTTATTTTCAAATATTTATTTTTTATTTTAAAAAAATTAAATATCACATATCCCACTATTGATAAGACTGCAGTGTTTGTTATCAGAAATGTTATCTGACAGATAATTGTTAGCATTGTCTTTTTTATTGCTTATTTTTTAAGCACTACTTAAGCATACGCTTATTTTTTGCTATATTACTTAAGCATAGCTAAAGCATTACTTAAGCATTGCTTAAGCATAACTAAAGCATTACTTAAGCATCCGCTTATTTTTTGTTAAATTACTTAAGCATTACTTAATCAACCACCCAATAATCAGCAGGTTGGTCAGTTTTTAAAATTAATTTACGATGCTTCTTTTTTTTTAGTTCTTCCTTTATTCTTTGTCGTTCTTCCAATGTGGGAATAACATCATTCTCTCTCAAACAATTTTCAAAACTATCTCTGTCCTTAGTGTAGAACATACACAACCATTTTGTTTGTTCTCTTAAATCTTTCAAAACTGAATTATATCTTTGTGATATAACCCATACTGATTGTTCTGCATGTCTGCCTGAAAATGCAAGTTCAGACAGCATATCTTTTTTCTTTGTTAGTTCTTTTGTTGCACTACAATCATCAATGATGTACAGAGTTGAATAACCAGCATATTTATTGAAAAACATTCTTAATAGTTCTTGTAATTTCTCTTCTTCTTTGACTATTGGATTTACGATTATAATATTCTTTGTTTTAGGGTTTTTAACGTCACCAATCCACTCACGATTTTTATATGTCTTGTTCCATTGAATAGTTGGACAAAGTATAACAATATATTTAAATACACCTCTATATTTACCTTCAAGTAAGTCTAAAACAAATTCGGTCTTTCCACAACCAGTTTGACCACAAATAATTGCACAGTGCGGGTATTTAGGTAATTCCATTTTTTAAGTGATTAATAATTGACTTCTTTAAATCTACCATCTTCAAAATTAATTTGTGCATCTTGTATAACAAACAGATAAACATTTATTGGCTCATCTGCTTCTGCTTCTTTCGTTATTTGTATTGTGATACCTTCTGATGCATTTTCAATTCTTCTTCCAGAACCGTGTAGTGAGTTATCATCCGTTGAACGTAAATCTAACCACAATGCATAGTTGTCAGTCAGATACCTTTCTAAGGTTGTACTAGTGAAGTATAAATCTTTTGCAATCTTATCTATTTCCTTATTTCTCTTTGATGTTAAAGCAAAGAATTTGTTAATCTCATCCCATTGTTGATATGCTTTCATTCCTTGACTGTAAAGTTGATTTGGGACTCCTTCTATTGTCATCTCTACTTTTTCTATTTTAGGATTGTAAAAAGTATCAGGTGATGTTCTATCTGGGTCTTCAAACAACATTAGAATACCTTTCATACTTCTAGCTGGAACATTTAGATTAATATTCCAAAGTGTATCAGATTTGTTTTTAGTTAATTTTCTGTGTCTAAGTATTCTGTCATATAAAATAACCATTTTACCACTGACTTGCTGTCTTATTTGTCTAACAAGTTCTGTATCGGTTACCATATCAAATTCTAAACAAATATTTTTAATTGTATAACTTGCTGATGTATCACTTGACTTAATAACTTTATCATAGTCGTTGAACGTAAGTTCATATTCAAGTCTATCACCTAATCCCGCTTGATAGAATGGCATATGTGTTTCTAATAGTTCAAAATCAAGTGGGATACAAAATCTGTTTTTATATGCTTTAGCTATTGCTTTATCTTCTTTATCATTACTTGCATCTCCGGCTCCAATTCTATGTTTTAACATATTACCTTTCCCAATGCCTTGATAAGCCATATTAGCAAGTTCAGAGGGAGACTTCCATAAATCAATATAGCAATGATATATGTCACTATCATCAATTGACATCACTTCATTACCTGATATTCTTATTGTTGTTTTTTTTATTATAGATCTTCCAATATTTGGATATATTGTTGCATTAGCATCTGTGCTTTTTAAATCAATTTCAAATGCTAATCTGGCTGTTCCAGGAACAATAACATCATTACTACTTAGATTAGGAAATCTCACTAACAATTGTTGATTTTGGTCAATAGTTGAAGGATTATTGGTTATTACAACACTCTGACGAATTCCTCTCACACCACGTGGTTCTCTTATTTTTCTGTAAGGGTTTAATTTTTCTCCAAAAGCGGACATTTTTAATGGATATTTTTAACATTAAAAAATGGCAGAAGGTGGTTATGATTTTGATAATCCTGTTTATGATGAAGATGATTATGGTGATGATGATGTTGAATTGCCTAATGCATATGAAGAAACTATACAAAACCAAAGCGCTCATATCGAGGATATTGGTGATGTAGATTTAAGAACACAATTAATAGTGCAACAGAAACAATCAATAGTTAAAGAATATTATAAGTTACTAAAAGAAAAATATGGAATAGATCCTGTTCGTATTGATATTGCAAACTTTGAACTTGGTCCTGATAATAAAACACTATTTTTAAAGGTTGGAGATAAAGATATTCAGGTCACAGCCAAAAAAGGAGGTGGGTTTATTAATTTAAAAACTTTAGCAAGTAAAATTGGAAGAGGTGGAACAGCAACAATAAGAGATTTACTAAATTTACCAGATTATGAGAGTACAACACAACCATTAAACCCACAAGTGTTGATAAATACAAGAGATACATTTGATAATGCAACAGAAAACATACCATTACAGGATATATCTTCCCAACAAGAAGCACAAGAATTATTAAATTCAACTATCGATTCAGAAACAGCAGTGAAAGAAATAGTAACAGCATTTAATAATGAAACAGGAACACAAACAGATATGACAAAACGAGAAATGGACGGTATCCTCAAAGCAATGACTAGTGTAAAAGAAGAGATTGCAAATGAATTAGCTAAACTTACTGTAACAAATAAGGACTTAGCAAAAGAAAAAGGTAAATTAGAACAAGCCAAAGAAGATAATGATGAATTTCAAATAGAGAGGATAAGTAGGCGAATAAGAGATTTGGAGTCTGAGAGAAGTGCAAGACTGGAAGTAATTAATGTTAATAGAGATAAAATACGTAGTCAGGTGAATAGAATCAAGGAAACACTACATAAAGTATTAAACGAAGACACTACATTAAGAGAGAGAATTAGAACGTTATTCAGAGAACAGGGAATTACAATTGTTAGTATTTTAACTGCTTTTGGGAT
The DNA here is from genome assembly GCA_922989275.2 of Gari tellinella. Taxonomy (NCBI): domain Eukaryota; kingdom Metazoa; phylum Mollusca; class Bivalvia; order Cardiida; family Psammobiidae; genus Gari; species Gari tellinella. The sequence goes on from OV277871.1 coordinate 31,662,712, forward strand.
GATTATAGGTGTTATTGTTGAGGCTTTTATTCCTACTACTACTAGTGGTGGAACACCAGCAAAACCTCCAACTCCAAAAGGCGATGTAAAAGATTGGATAAAAAAACAATTATCAAATCTTGGTAAACTATTAGCTAATCTTGCAGGAAAAGCAGCAGCTGCATTGCCTGGAATTATTGGAGCTATTGTTTCTTGGTTGTTGTCTTCTGCAGGTAAAGTTGTCAGTTGGTTTGGAGATCATTTATGGGCATTGGTTGTTCTTGTTGCTGGTTTATTATATGCTACTGCAAGAGAGTATATTAGTAAATCTCATAGATAGTGAGCGCAACAATACCCATTACTACACTTCCTACTATTAATGCTGTTTTATTATCTTCGTGTTGAATTGCTTCTTTTTTTCCTTGTGATATTACATGTACCGGTGATTTTGTTACTGATTTTGGTTTAACAGGTTCTGGTAGAGATTTCTTTGTTGGTGTTCCTTTTACTTCTACATTTTGTTTTGGTGGGGTGGGTTGGTTATTCACACCATTATTTAAACCAAGCTCTTGATCATCAGCGGCTACTACAATCTTATTGTTATAATCTTGGATTGTTCCTATTCGTAATTCCATATTACTCGGAGACATGTACAACTCAATTCCGTAAACATAGTCAACTTTACTTCGAGCATATTTTAGTGTGTTTTGATATCTCGTAATTTGACTCGGTATATCAACAGGACTATTAATAGCATCCTCAACGTTTGCAAGGAATTGTTTTTGAGCATCAAAAGCGGTTCCTGTTCCGAGTATGTCTGTTCTAGTTTGAGATTGAGAACCTAGGATAGCCCAGCAAAAGGTTCTTATAGATTCATTAATCCTTTCAACACCTGCTCTTGTAAACCCTTTGGACGTATCAAGAATAAATGTGGTCCATACATCTTTAACATCATCTTCTTGTTGAAGATAATCAATGTGGACTTTTTTAGGTGGAAGATATTCACATGATGAAATACCACAACGTTTACCGCCTGACACTTCAGGTCCAAATGTCATTTTTGATAAATCTAAATCAGTTGCTGTACTACTAGCAATGTGTTGGGATGATCTATCATGTCTAAAATCTGTTCGTTTCCAGGCAGTATGACTGGTTGTGTATATTACTCCAAGACCATCACCACTTGGATACATTTTTTGTCTCCAATCTACATTAGGGTCTACATTAAACTCTTTACATATACGTTCATAAGCTCCCCGATCATAACTATTGTTAAAAGCATTCCAGCTTGTATCTTGTGGTAGAGCAATACTTAATTCAAATAGTATTCGTCTTGTTTGGTAGTAAACGTGGAATAAGAATAGTGATCCAGTTAATCCACCTGCTTTTAAATGATTATTGTCGTCTATACCACAACCTGTAGTTGCACACCATATTGCAAAGTTTAGTTGATTTTGCCAGAATTGTAACCAGTCTGTATTCCAGTTGTTTACTATTGTTTCTGATGCTACTTTTGGTAATAGGTATTTTTCAAATATGTTGGGAAACGTTGCTGGGAAATAGTCATCTTTGTTAACATAAATTGTTTGTTTTATAAGTTCAATACTCTTTTTAGTATATGAAGCAAAATGTTTATATTTTGCATTAGGATTGTATTTGAATTCTTGTGGAATCATTTTTTTATATTAAAAATGTACCATACAATTTCTGCTATTGATAAAACAATAAACTTGCAACAATATATAAATAACAAATGCGGTACTAAGAGAATTGGTTTGAAGAGTTTTACTTATACTATAGGTTGGTATAATTTAGTTGATCAATATATCCAAAAGACAAAAGAGAATCCTAATAAGATTACAAATGGTTATTATAGTTTCCAACAAATAGAAGATATATTTGAAAGTAATAATATTACATTATCTGTAAATGAAACAAATGGTATTGCTTCTTTATTTGTTCCCCATGAATTGAAGATAAGTAAAGGTTTAAGACTAATGTTAGGGTTTAAAAATAAGAAAAAATTTACTGCTAATAAAACATACTATGGTGAAACAACAATAGATTTTGCACCTTATAAACAACTATATGTTCATCTTGAGCAGATAAATAGTGCTTACAATTTCTTTGATGGTGCTCCTAGTAATATTCTTAGTGTTGTTTCTATTGAGAATAAATCGTTTGGTGATATTGTTCATACATATTTTAATAATCCAGAATACAAACAATTATCACATGGTGATATTTCAGAATTAAGTATAAACGTTTGTGATGAAAACGGTCAGAAAATAAATAACAATGGATTACCAATTAATTGTGTGTTAGAAATCATATAATTATTCTATAAAAAATGAGTATATTTGGCGTTAAAAAACAGAAGCCCAGTGAAGACATTGAAACTTTAACAACACATGTTAGGAATTTACACAATAGAGTGAAACCAGTCACTCAGAGAATAACAGAATTTCAACAGGAAGTTCATAATTTAAACAGTAGAGTGAAACCAGTAACAGATTTAGAGGCTAGAATAACAAAATTTCAACAGGAAGTTCATAATAATAGAAACGCGATGTTAACTCAAATAGATAATCAAACCCAAAGGTATAATGGACTTCAGCAGAAATTTAAAGAATTTTCAATAGAAAACCATTTATTACGCAATAATGTTGAGAAAATAAAAGACATGTCGGTAATTACAATATTTGCAGAAAGTAAAGGACCCCTTGTGAAAGGAGAAGTGCTTTCTTTTGGAAATGGTGGTAAAGAAAACGGTATTGGTTATGTTTTAACTAGGCGAGGGCAGATACTAGAAATGGGCTTATCTTGCAAAAGAGTAGCTGGGGAAATGACTGTAGGTATTAATGTAAATGGATATGTACTACCATTTTGTGAAACGACCGTTGACACAAGCACAAGCAATCATGAAACATTTCAAACACCTTTTATTGTTGAAGCTGGGAGTGTGATTAATTTTGTGTGTAAAACAGGAAATGCAACATCTGAAAATACTGTTGCTTCATTATTAATTGAATTATTTTAATCAAAAAATATATATAAAAATGAAGAACCCTACAGCACCGGAGAATCCTACAGAACCACAACAACCTACGGCACCACTATACCCAGAGTTACCCGCTGAGGATGGACAAAATTATAGATTACAGAAGATATCAGAGATTGAGAAGACATTAATTAAAGAGAGAGATACTCGTAAAGCATTATATAAGAAATATAAAAGAGGAATTAATATTACCGATGGTGTTGATACTAGTTTAATATCAGCATCCGTTATTTTAGCAGGTGTTGGTTTAGCTGTTCCAATTATGTTACCATTGGAAATTGTTGCTGTTGTATGTGGAAGTTTAGGAGCATGTGTTAAACTCGTTAGACGTAGATTACAAACAAAAATACAAAAACATTGTGAGATTAAAACTATTGCTGAGAGTAAGTTGAATAGTATAAAAAATCTAATTTCTAAAGCTTTAACAGATGGACAGATATCCGAACAGGAATTTAAACTTATATTAGATGAATTAGATAAATATAATACTTTAAAGGATAGCATACGTTCAAAACAAACAGGGTTAAGTGAGACAGAAAGAAAAAAACTTATAGAAGAAGGCAAAGCTCAAGCTAGAAATGAATTTAAAAAAAAAATGGAAAGTGTTTGATTTTATTCAATAAGGTTTCAATTTTTAATGATCCACCCCCAAGCTATGACAGTTTCACATATCAAGAGGGTTAAATCTGTTTACCATATTAATACTACCTTTAAACGGGTATTACCTACCCTAGTTTATAAACCTTAAAGCTTCACTGATTATTGGAAAACCAATATAGAGTAATAACAGGTTTAAAATCGTCTGCTCGCAGGGACAGTGTTTTGTGTATTGTGTAAAGGGAAGACCGTGTTTATGCAAATTGAGGGGTTAAACATGTTTCGCTGTCTCACAGCTCATCAGCACAGCTTGGTTTCCTTTATTTCAGGAAAACTGTGGACATGTTTTTGTTTTTGTTTTTTGTTTTGTTTATTTATTGTTTTTAATTAAAAACATGTCATTATAGTCAACAAAGTAAACACAATGGAATGTTCTGGGTCAACACTATAAACTGAAGTACAGCCGATTACACCGTTGAGAAATAGTCACTGGTAAACTTCACCGGTTATGCATAACCGTTACTAAAAATAGCATTGAGAAACAGTCACTAGCAAGTTACCCGGTTATGCATAACCGTTTCTAAAAATAGCACCGAATTGATTTATCGAGTTTGTAACATTGTAAAACGTTGGTATAGTAAGTTCACTGTGTCAGAGTATACTTGTATATACGATTACAAGCATTTGCGACGTTCTTTAAAAACGTCGTCAGCTTTTATTGACTCTGCATCGTTTCATCATCTGATTGCAATGTTTCAGTAGTTTGCTCTACTTGTGGTTGTATGACGGTGGCTGCGTCTTGCGATGGTTGAAGATCATTAGTGAGTAGCAGATTCACAGTTCTTTTCCAGAATTCATTGTATTCAGGAACTTGTAACATCTGAGATATTTCTTTGAGTTTTCTTAAAATATAATTTAGGGGTAGTCCCACAAAAAGAAATTGATCGTACCCAAAAAGGGCACTCGCAAGAGCACGTAGCTTCCTCGCGTGGTCATCAGAATACCCGGTCTTCTCTTTAAGCCATGATGCCCAGGACTGTTTGATTCTTCCGGCTTTCCTTTCTCTTTCCATCCAGTTTTTGCATTGATTTAAAAAATTCCCAAAATGAATATAAATGAAGAGTGTTTGAGCATCCTGTCGTTTTAGATTTCTTATTCCTTTATTCAACTTATCCACAACAATCTTCTCACTATCATTACCAGAAAGCAAAAAAGCCGTGGAAAACGTTTCTCTGGACATTAAGCTGTTGATATCAGCGATGTTGTCCGACAGATATTTGTGAAGTTCTGCAGGGGTCATAGTAGTTTGCTTTTGTTTTCCCTTCTTTCCCAATTTTTCTTTAAATAAGTCCTGCACCTTTCTTTTCGGTGCCTTTGGAAGATCAACTGGTCCCACACTCTTAGCATTTTCAATTGTCTCAATCATTCTCTTATGGTAGTTGACATTTTCAGTCAAAATGTTAATTTCTTCAGAACTCCATGAATATTGACGCTGCATTTCCATTTCTGGAATTATCAATGACTTTTCACCTTTCGAATATTCCAATAAACGCGAATGAGAGTCCAGACACTCTTGAATGTCCTTTTCTAGTTCTTCTGTAGAAATACTTTCTTGAGACATTAAATTCCTTCTTGATATTCTAACATTAATTTGCGTCTTCTCACACTGATAATTTGAAATGAAATGCCGCACAGTTTGTTATATGTTTGCAGTAACTAATGAACATAATATGGCAACATGCTAGGCAACATGTAAACAAATTCAAAATAATCAATTTAGTCTATTCAAATTTATATCCTATTGAATAGCTTCGTAATCGATACTTTTGCTTTTGATCAATACTCACTTAAAGTTTCAATACTTATGTGGTTTAAGCGTAGTATTTATTATCTCCATTCGTCACTACACTTTCGGCACCTTTAACATCATTCACCACCAACAAAATATAACGGTTAATTTATTTTTCATTTTTACCGGTTCTTGAGGGTGGGTAAATTTATTTTTTTAAATATGATCTGAATCCAAACTGTTTGCCACTCTTCTTTATGTTTCTTCATTTTGAAAATGCATCCTATTTTAAAATTACTGTTTCTCGAGGTGACCCACTAGGGTAGGTTTTTGGGGTGGGTAAATTTATTTTTTTAGTGGGGGAGGGGAGTAATATAGCTTATTACTCCCGAGTCTGCCTACGGATCGAAAATAAGGCTCTGGAAAATGGGTCTCATGGCATGTCGTGTAGACGGGCAACATCCACTTGATTTATATTCAGCATATGTATACGAACAATTCTAGGGGGGATGTAAAGTTCTTAGGCGCGTATTAAGGTCAGAAATAGGTCAAAGGTCATTGGGTGCAGATTTTTGCATACCATAATATAAACCTAACTTTTTTTACATTTCAAATATATCAAATGAACTATTATTGGTTACAATTAGTTCACAAATGTCTGTACTTGCTAAATATTATCAAAAAAGTAAAATATTACTGTCAATGTCCTTTTCCAGGGGCAATAACTCTGATTTTCCTCTTTCTTTTATATATATTTTTATAGTTATTCTTTCGTTATTTTTGTCTGTGTTCTTATAACATCAAATTATTTTTATGTTTCTTTACACCTTTGACATAAAGTAACAATTCTGAATGCAAATGGAAGTAAATATTACAGCCAATGCTCCTTTTCAGGGGCAATAACTCTGATTTTTCTCTTTCTATTTTATTTTTTATGGGAATTTGTTTTCGTTATTTTTTGACTGTTTTCTTATAACATCAAACTTTTGTATGTTTCTTTACACCTTTGACATAAAGCAACGATTCAATGTGCAAATAAAAGTAAAAATTACAGTCAATGCTCTATTCCAGGGGCAATTACTCTGTTTTTACTGTTCCATATCTCCTTTTTAATAGGAATTTTGATAATTAATTGTTATGCTATTTGCAATCACTCATAGATAACTTAAAAAACTTTAATTTATTGAATGTATAATTAGTCAAAAAATCTAGAAATAGAATTTTCGTGAGAGAAAAAACAATCATAAGTCACAAACAAGGGCGATAACTCTTAAAATAAGCCAGTAAATCACGTATTCTGTTCATTTCTGCTATAATAGCTGGGCACATTAGAGAAAAAATCATAAACTTGATATACAATAATCAAAGTAGGTTTACATAATATACTGATATGGCCTTTCTTTCAACAAAAAGCCCTTTTGCACCGTAAACATTCAAAATGGCCGCCATTTTTCAAGATGGCCGCCATTTTCGGTTCTCATATACCATTTCTCTTCTAACATTTGACATGAATGACCAAATTTTATACTTTTGGTGTTGAAATATATGTTTTTAAGCATTGGCAAGGTAATCAAGAATTTTTTTAATTGATTTGAAGCTTACTTTAATGCATAATGACCAATGTTTGAAAAAGAAACGTGTTTGCTTTAAGATGACCGTTACCTTTTGCACTAATGATTAATTTCGTTTCTTAAATTTTCTCATACATGACCATTAGTCAAACTTTCGGAGTCAAAGGTAGTATTAAAATCACTAATTTTGTGATTGTATATTTATTAAAAAACTTGTTTTATTGGGTATTGACTTACTTTTGGCAAATACATATACATTGTATATATATATGGTTTATGAATAATAAAGTAGTAAATCCTGTTTGTTGTTGTATTATTGCTTATGATGTGTGTATATATTCATTGTCATATTCACAAATTTATTAATCTGAACAAAAGCGGCAACATCGAAAATACAGGCATCTGTCACTGCAATCAGTTTTCTTTAGCGCATACGCTTAATCTTCGCAACTATATGTATATCTATATCCAATAAATAGCAGCCTAGTCCAATGTATCAGCAATATATTTCCTTCATTCACACTCTACTGGACACTTATATTATTTTGCGTAATGCCACAAAACATAAGCTATTTAGTATGCAAATAATTTCGTGTGTTTAAACAAAGCTGCTTGACTGGTAGGAATTGCGAAGTAAGGTTTTTTCCACTATCAGGCAAACACGTCCAGTCCAACACAATAATTGCATTAAATACAACTTATCTAATGGCTTGTCATACATAGCAATCGCAATGTTTTGAAGACTTTACTGTTTCTACATTTTAACTAATAGTAAATAAACAATAAATTGTAAATGTAAAATATTTTCCATGAAATGCATTCGATATGGTCCATGCAGCCTTTTCTCTTTCCATATGAAAACTATCTAGAACGAATTAACAGAACACGAAATATAATGCGTTGATTGTGTATGTTCAGATCTCACAGGGTCAATTAACAAAAATATTAACTTCATTACGGGAAACCAGCTCAAGTTTGATTGTTGTACAAAGGAAACCAACTCGTTCTGTATACCAAGATCTTTTAGCAAAGGTAATTCTAAGCCCTTGCTGCACTGGGCGGTTTGTTAGATGTATTTTGTATTTCGACAAGTGAAAAATCGACAGACGCATAGAATGCTGTAGACCAATTTGTTGAGACAGCGTTAAAGGATGCTGAAACAAAAGACATTAGCCATATTTTGTTGGACGCGAAGTGATTGCAGAACCCTCTTATTGGTTTAGGACTTTACAAATTATTGATTCAAGGAGTGCAACACCGACTATTTGCTCCACCCAAAAAACAAAGTCAAAGACATTAGCAAGTATTTATAGAGACACGAGATCAGACAAGCAACAAGTATCGAAACAGATAAGACCTGACCTTATTAAAGCTCGAGAAAGATCTCAAGAGTATGCTCAATAATTTGTTCAGTCGGTATATTCCCATTTCACAGGCACACCTACTCGCATTGATGTCACATTTGATACCTTGGGAGCAGGTCTATCAAAGCTGCCACTGGAAACAATCACAGGTCCAGAAGACCCACTACCTGGACCCACTACCGCATGTCAGAGAGCCATACCTTGTTCTCGACGAGAAGTAGAAATACATGTACATTGCCGAGTTTCTATCATCTGAATGACACATTATTACCACAAGGGTTGCTTGTTGTAGCAGATGGAACGTTTTCGTAGGCGTTATAAATGCAAAGTCGTATAGCTTCCATGCTGATAAGTTGTCGGTCGACAATAAAGAAGCTGACAATAGAATGATATTCCATGCTAAGGATGCTGTTGCAAGCGGGGTTGATCGTCTTATTGATATATGCAGGGACACAGACGTAATAATGTTGATGCTTTGTAGGAAATGACGTGTTAATATGGATGTTATCCGGTACAGCAAAGCAAAGAGGATGATTCCTTGTTAACAAATTATATGAGGCACTCAAGGTCGACAAAACGTCATAGGTTTCCATACCTAAACTGGTATATAGACACTTGCTGGTATAGGCAACTCATGAAAGTCAATACAGCCTTGGACCCCATACATACACACTAATTATGTATCACCCCCAATTGGATAAGAAATCCCTCTATCCCAATGGCATACATGCAACTCGCGTCTTGCTATTGCAAGACAAAGTGCAGCTCGGCAAAATGTGCTTGCTATAAAAGCCAACAAGTATGCATGTATGAATGTGGTTGTAAGGCACCACACTGTGTAACTCAGATTAATTGGTAGCATGCGTCTTTATAAGAATCCCCACATTCTCACTTTTGCTAGACGCGTCATTGTAAACTGAATGTATGTAGATCGATGATCTGATTGTTTCATAACGAAGCATAATGCATGTCTTAGTACATCCAATTGGTGATGAAAGTTCTGTAAAGTTATTCACAAGTTTGGTCAAATGATACCACGAGTGTATGGTTTGTGATTGTTCTTCTTCGTTCAAATATCTCTAAAAGGATATTGATATTGTAAATGTTCATTTGTAAAACTGTACGTTAAAGTATGTGAATAATTATACAGAATGTTTACATCTAATTCATTTGGTATGTGTTAAAATTACACGTATACAGGCTGTAAAGCACAACTTCCCGTCACAAAATTGTAAATACACCATGTTTTAGCCAGATACATAGTAATAACCCTTGGATTTGTCACAAAACCAACGATAACATTTTATAGAAATTCGAACCTAACATAGTCATCCATTATGTATGTTCATGTCAATACAGTCACTGTGTTCCTAAGAAAGTAATACTTAATATAATGATACTTTCCCCAAAGTGAATTTAAGAGAAACTCATTTGGCATCGCACACAATCCAATCTTTTGGCTTTTTTATATATCGGGGTTGTCTGTATGTATACCCTAAAGCGCATATTTCAGTGATGAATTTCCATAGTGAATTACTGCTTCGTGTCAATGATGTTTATATACATGTACATAACGTAGTTTGATTTTATAAGAAAACAGACCATAAATAATAAACAAACAAACAAAAAAACATAAAAAAGAAAGAGAAAAAACCAGAGTTATTGCCTAAAGAAAGAAAAATGACTGTAAGAATACATTTGATTTGATTATTTAATTGCTGTTTTTGTTAAAATGTACTAGGTAAACCCAAACAAATTCGATATTATAAGAAAGCAGTCAAACATAACGCAAACAATTCTCATTAATAATTGTTTAATTTGACTCATTTTAAAAATGATTTTACAAACTTACTATAACAATTTTATAATCTTGGTAATAATATTGAAAGAATTTCCATGTTTCCATGCATCTCAATATTGTATCATTTTCATTGTGAATGTAGTTATTTGTCTTTCTCGCTTTGTAGGTACATTAATATAATTTCATGTGAGGCGCTTTTGAACGCACAACTCCTGTGTGAAAAGAGAGCTATATAAATCGGGTATAATAATAATAATAATAATAATAATTAAATATAAAATAGGAATGGAAAAACAAGAGTTATTGCCCCTGGAAAAGAGCACTGACAGTAATATTAACTTTTATTTGCATATCGAACTGCTCCTTTATGTCAAAAGTGTAAACAAACATAAAACATTATAAGAAAACAGTACAAAAAAACGAAAACTAATTCCCATTTAAAATTAAATATGGAACTGAAAGATCAGAGTTATTGCCCATGGAATAGAGCATTGACTATAATATTTACTTTTATTTGCATATTGAACTGCTCCTTTGTGTCAAAAGTGTAAACAAACATAAACACATTTTTAGAAAACAGTCAAAAAATAACGAAAACAAATTCCCATAAAAAATAAAATAGAAAGAGAAAAATCAGAGTTATTGCCCCTGGAAAAGGGCATTGGCTGTAATATTTACTTCCATTTGCATTTAGAATTGTTACTTTATGTCAAAGGTGTAAAGAAACATAAAAATAATTTGACGTTATAAGAACACAGACAAAAATAACTAAAAAATAACTATAAAAATATAAAAAAGAATGAGGAAAATCAGAGTTATTGCCCCTGGAAAAGGACATTGACAGTAATATTTTACGTTTTTGATAATATTTAGCAAGTACAGACATTTGTGAACTAATTGTAACCAATAATAGTTCATTTGATATATTTGAAATGTAAATAAAGTTAGGTTTATATTATGGTATGCAAATATCTGCACCCGTTGACCTTTGACCTCATTTCTGACCTTGATTTGAACTTTTCGACTTTACATCCCCCCCTAGAATTTCTAAGATATGTTCACTGAACACGAATCAGGTGGATGTAACCCGTCTACACGACATGCCATGAGGGGTCAAAAACGGTCAAAATGTTGGTAGACTATATGCCTTTGTATGATGTTGAGCGTTTCCGCGTGTATCTGCACAGTAAAATACAAGAGTCTGTTTCAGCCACCTTGAATCAGCCACTTTGTAGTTTACTCTGACGTGGCTTCCGATTTAACATGACGTCATTTGCGTTCATGTAGCAGTGCCGCGTTATTCTTTGTGGCATACACAAATTCTTGTTCTGCTTCAAATAACTAATACATTTTGGATATAAAATGATTTTAACAACTATTTAGTTGTTTCTGGTTTGTATCCAAGGCATATAATAAACACATCACCAGTTGGCAGTGCGCAACAGAGTGTTGCATTTAGCTCTCGACGTTTTGGGCGGAAACAACCGATCAGACTCGCGCCAAGGCGCTCGTCAGATCGGCTATTTCCGTCAATAACGTCTCGAGCTAAATACATCACTCTGTATCGCACTGTCAACTGGTAATGTGTATTTACACTAACACTATAATTTCCATTGCAAATAGTCTGGAGTCAGATTAGACGCAAGATAATCCGGCGTCTGATCAGGTTCCAGACTGTTTATCACTAGTATTAAAATTGATAGTTGGAAATGTCTAAATGTTGTCGTCAGTTTTGGGCATTTTAGTACATCGTGTAACGTCTTCTTCACTGTATCACTGTATGTTACAGTGAAGAATCTGTTATTCTTTCCCGTTTAAACGCAAACGTACGCAAAGGCAAAACACTAAAACGTAGAAAAGTACAACTTTTGGTCAATTCTGATAATTCATGTTTATCTTGGTGGCAAACAGTTTGGAGCCTGATCAGACGCCGGGTTACCCGGCGTCTGATCTGGCTCCAAACTGATTGCACTACAAATAATAGTTTTAGCGTAAACGCGTTTATTTGGAAAGAATAACGTTTTCTCCACTGTACAATAGTTTCGTTTGACCCCTTCACTGCCATGACGTAATCAAATTGTAATCCATTTGCGCCCAGTGGATTTGTCCATGCTTATATATCGGATTAGTCAATTTACTTTTATCTAAGGCAAAATAAAAAAACAACCTTTGTTTCCGGTAACCCGACCGACCCTAGTTTTTCCCCCCGACCCTAAATAGTTTTTTCATTTTTCGAAAAATGTATCAGCGAATGTCGGTAACTTCTTCATCGCATGTGACAGTCGTTTTTTGCAAAGCTTGCGATAGAAGCTATTCTCCCCTTAATTATTAAAAAAGCTACTTTATAGACGTTTTAAAAGTGTTTCAAAATTGATTGTAAAATATGATTTAGCAAATATCTAAATGAAATTTGCTTTGAATCTGTCAAAAAGTGTCTTCCTTTCACCTATGGTCTGCTAGTTATTAATTAGTTATTGACACATTAATTAGTTAGGACAAAATACTAAAATATAAAATACATTTTTTCATATATTGATATATTTATATAAAATACTCCATCGGAAAGTTAAATCGATCTTACTCATTCTATTTCTTAAAAAACAAAAAAGGTTTTCCGACCTACCGTCCCTAATTGTTTTGGGCATGTAATAGGAAACACATTTACTTTTTTTAGGCCTAAGGGATACCTGCCTAAATTTACATGTTCGTTTTATTTTATATTGAAGTTCCTATTAGAAAACAGTCTACACTCTGATCTGAGTTATACTGTTTGCCTATGTCGCATATATACTCAGCCAAAAAAGAAAGTACCCATCATATATTTCTATCTATATACGAGGAACTTAAATATTTTCTGACTATTTTTTTTATCTGGATTGAAGAACAATTCCTTAGTGAAATTCTGTGAAAATTCGTTCCACATGTGTTCTAAAGGATTTAAATCTGGACTATTCGCAGGCCAGTCTAATATACGCAGCCAAAAAGGAAGTTGCCCACTTGTTACATTTACTTTACATTAAGTAAATTGTTAAGCTCCATATCTTTTAAAGTACCCTATCAATTCCAGTTTTGTTTGAGGTTTTAAAAGCCCACACGGTTACCAATTATTCCAATAAAACATTCAGGTTAAACGACACATGCAACGAAAATGAAACTTAAAGTTTGTTCTTATTTCAATGCAAAGGGAGGTAATTTGATATTATAAGGTTTTCTAGTCTCTAATAACACCGTGAATATTGTCATTAATGAAAGTCTAATGTGATTTTATTTTCTTTAAGAACAAGTTCTAGCTGCAGAATATGAGTACAATTGTTTATCGTCCATGGAAAAGATATTCTAAGCAAAAATGCTGTTTTCAGAAAAAAGTGTTATGGACCTTTTATTTTCAATACAGTGTGCCAGTTATTTAGCCACAATGATATCATGTCATCTGCTTATTTCTTTAAAATAGAATTTAAATACAGTACGCGTTTACGCTAAAACTATTATTTGCAGTGCAAACAGTTTGGAGCCAGATAAGACGCCGGGTAACCCGGCGTCTGATCAGGCTCCCAACTGTTTGCCACCAAGATAAACAAGAATTATCAGAATTGTCCAAAAGTTGTTCTTTTCTACGTTTTAGTGCTTTGCGTTTGCGTACGTTTGCGTTTAAACGGGAAAGAATAACAGATTCTCCACTGTAGTCTGGTTTCATTTCTCAATTTTCAAATTTATATATTTAAACTGAACCCTTTCACTCTCAATGACACATATGCAAACAGTTTTATCCTGACCAGACACTGCGTTTGATCAGGATCAAAACTGGTTGCTAATCGTTTTGGAATTATGTCAGTTATACTGCCTTAAAACTAATTTTGAAAATATAGTGCTGACAACAATATTGATGGAGACGACATGATGTCGGTGAAGGGAAAAAGACCTCAAGATAAATTTGCTCATGAAAACAAAAAGTAAACCTATATTGAAATACATGTCAAACTGTTTGCAAACAAAGACATTGTACAGTGGAGAAAAACGTTATTCTTGCCTGTTCAAACGCACACGAAACGCAATGAAAAAACACTAAAATGTAGAAAAGGACAACTTTTGACAAATCTGACTTTTTATTTTTATCTGAGTGGCAAACAGTTTGGAGCCTGATCAGAAACCGGGTTACCCGGCGTCTGAGTAGGCTTCAAACTGTTTGCACTGGAAATAATAGTTTTAGCGTAAACCCGTTTATTGGGAAAGAATAACGTTTTCTCCACTGTACTCTTAGTAAGTTAGTTGAGGGCCTCATGGAAGATTGGTTTTTACCAAATGAGTTCTCTTGTTAAATAAAGTCTTTATTATTATTATTATTAGTCAGTGAAGCAGCTAACCCTTTCACTGCCAATTTAAACATTCTGATTAAACCTTTCCGCTGCCAAACATTGTCTTCTTACATTTGCTGTCTGAAATTTTAAACAGTTTAGGCTCGGATCAAATGCCGCGTTTCGCGGTGTCTGGTCTGGATCCAAATTGTAAATCGTTTATGTCATTCGAAAGAGTCATACGAATCATAACGCAATCGAATTGTAAAAAATGATTGTTCCTTATACTTTTGCTCCTATGTTTTAGCCTTACTCCTTGGCATGTTTTTAGTTTTAAGAACATGTTATCTGATAAAGTAAGTTGAAAGTAAAGCAAAACGCACCTTAATGTGAATCGTGCGTTACTTTCAGCCTGATTTAAGCCACGTGTATCAACTAGGATATAGAAATTATTTCATAGAATGAAATAATAGTTTCAAAGTAAGTCTGAATGTTGATTTTAACCTGGACGGCAAACAGTTTGGAGACACTAAAATGTAGAAAAGGACAACTTTTGACACATCTGACTTTTTATTTTTATCTGAGTGGCAAACAGTTTTGAGCCTGATCAGACACCGGGTTACCCGGCATCTGTTCAGGCTCCAAACTGTTTGCACAGGGAATAATAGTTTTAGCGTAAACACGTTTATATGGAAAGAATAAAGTTTTCTCGACTGTATACGCGAAGCTACAGTGGAGAATGTGTTATTCTTTCCCAATAAACGCGTTTACGCTAAAACTATTATTTGCAGTGCAAACAGTTTGGAGCCAGATCAGACGCCGGGTAACCCGGCGTTTGATCAGGCTCCAAACTGTTTGCCACCAAGATAAACATGAAATATCAGAATTGTCCAAAAGTTGTTCTTTTCTACCTTTTAGCGCTTTGCGTTTGCGTTTAAACGGGAAAGAATAACAGATTTATCACGCCCTCCAATCACTTGCTACGACTCCGAAAAAAGTAGCAAATCAACTCAATGCTCGGAACGTCATATATCTAGTGCATGTACATGTAGGTAAACATTGAAAACAAATTGAGAATGGTGTTTATCTATTTTCACTCTTCACTTACTTTAACCTCCAAAAATAAAAAACAATGCATCGATAAGTCGTTACACTGACTATAAACAGTATTAATAAATGTTTACATGTATCGATACGAGTGGTAAATGATCTTGAACCTGATAAGACGCCAATTCAGATGTCTAGAGTCTGACCTCAGTCCAAACTGTTTGCCTGTTTGCCGTGTAACTGTATTCGCCTATGAGAGGGGGGGGGGGGTTCAAATATCGAATTATCGTTCTTTAAACTGTCAGTATGTACTTTTCTGTTGACTATTGTAGAGTTATTATTTACTATAATTATACAGGTATGCTCACCGACTACCCCAATGAGCCCTCAAGTTTTTTACGATTGCATTACATACAGCGAGACGGGCCTAGATTCATCGTATTTTACCGTTGTAACAGGCGGATGGTCAGCATGGGGCGCGATGTCATCCTGCTCTAGGACTTGTGGGACAGGCGTACAGTATCGTCAACGAGAATGCAATAACCCAAAGTAAGCTAATCATACAGTGTTCCCTTTCTACAACGGCACTCCAAACAACGACTCCCTCCTTACAATGACCCTTGCCTCGGTTCCCTAAAAAGGACAATTATGTCTAACGCCTTTACGGTTGCAATATCGTCTGCTTAAGTATCGTCTGCTAATTTTCTCAAAGTTATATAATGGACATTTTGACAGGAAATTCACTTATTGGCGAGTGGCAAACAGCTTGAATCCAGATCAGACGCCGCGTGACGCGGCGTCTGCTCTAGATTCAAGCTGTTTGCAAATGTAACCAATTTCCCTCCTATAACGACTCCCTCCGAACAACGCACACAATTGTTGTCTCCCAATGGATGCCGTAGTAGAGAGGGAGCGCTGTACTTGCAGTGGAGAAGACGTTATTCTTTCTCGTTTAAACGCAAACGAAACGCAAACACAATGCACTAAAATGAAGAAAACGGCAACATTTTGACATTTCTAATAGTCTAGATTATTTTGCATGGCAAACAGTTTGGAGGCTTAGCAGACGCCGGGTGAATCGGCGTCTGAACTTGCATCAAACTGTGTACAATGGAAATAATTACATTAGCGTGTCCTCGGGTTTTTTGAGAGAATAATGACATCTGTCGCAGGGTAAAGATCGCCAATAAGTCTCTCCTACACAAACGAAAGTCGCTCAGATGTAGGGAATAACCTTTACTGACATTTCTGATTGTTTGTTTTAATCTGAGTGGCAAACAGTTTGGAGCCTGATCAGACGCCGGTTCACCCGGCGTCTGATCTGGCTCCAAACTGTTTGCTTTTGAAATAATTGTTTTAGCACAAATGCGTTTATTTGGAAAATACAACGTCTTCTTCACTGTAACACTGTGTGATACTGTATTTCAGACCCATGTTTAGTGCGGGATGCCCTGGCTCCAGGTACGATGCCAGCTTGTGCAACACTGGGGTAAGACATTTACATGCAATTTGTTTGACACTTGTTGCGAAATTTCGTCAGACATATTGCCTTAAATCTAACTTTCAAACAAGATTGTAGACAACAATATTGAAGTGGACGATAAAAAGGCATTTAACACATTCAACCCTAGCGACGAGTATACTCGTCATTTATAAACATTGTACCTATAGAGAATACACTTGTCCAATGCAAACAGTGAATACTCTGGTCAATTTGCAATATAATGCACATACATTTAACACTCCTGAATTGTCATAGATTGACTAAACTTCATTGGAAAATGGAACTAACCATTAAAAGTTTTAGGGTCGAATAAGCAATGGGGTAACAACCTTACAAACGATTCCACAATTAACCCTTTACCCAATAACCCGTTTATAACATTAAATTCAGGTGATCACTTAAAGCAGGTTGAAAGTAAAGCAGAATGTGCCTTAAGGCACACACTGCTTTACTTTCAGCCTGCTTGAAACTACCATCTACTAGGCTACATAAAAATATTTGTTATGGTAGGTGTTCATGAGGGTATAAACTGGAACTATTTTCTTCAGCGGATGAATAAAATCCATGTGCTACATGTAAAAGTCGCTTCTATAAGGGAAAGGGTTAAAGAATCACATAAAACTATCACATAAGACGATTCTATGGTTCAATATGCACAAGACCCATGCTTTTTGCAAATAAATTGACAGTAAATAATCTGGCAAGGCGTTATCACCAAAAGGTCGTCAGGAGATGTCTTTAAATAAAAGGTCAAATTGTTTCATATATAAGCGGTCAAGGGGTTAAAAGTTCAACGTGTTTGCGTATTTCTTGTTTCAGGTATGTCCAGGGGAGGAGAGTGCCAATGCCGCAACATTGCGATCACTGAGGGCTAGCGAAACGTGTGCATATTTAAAAAACAATAACATTTATGACGTGATTAACGAAAACTCCGCAAATTATGCGGAAACTGGGTCGAGATTCTGGCATGAAAGTAATTATGATGTGCACTTTGTTATTGCTTTAACGCTGTTCTTACAAATAGGTTCTACAGTAAAATAATATTAACGTTTCCGAAAAAACATGCTTACGATAAACCCTTTATAACAATTGCAAACAGTTTGGAACTAGATTAGTCGCAGGGTAACCCGGTATTACCTTCTCTGATCAGGCTCAATACTATTTTCCTTACATATGAGCCGTGCCGTGACAAAGCCTGCCTTATTGCATTGAAAACAGTGTAGCCCAAGGCCAGCCGCCGCGTCTTTGACGCGCCGACTGGTCTTGATCTTCTCTGTTTGGCATCAACAATACTCTAAAGCATTGTATTTAACTGTATTATCTATGGTGTTTTACAGTGTAGACCAACCTCAGATAAAGAGTCTGAGATGACAACGCTACTTGGTCCGTATAATGCAATAAGGCATGTTTTGTCATGGTTCAGCACATATATAAGGTAACTTTCTACATTTACTGTATTGCGTTTGCGTTCAACGTTTTCTCCACCGTACATGTACACCATGAACAGTGAATGTTTCAAACGTAGACTGAAGAGTATCCTGTCTTATTGACTCCCATGTTGCTTTCATACTAGGACGAAAAAGAGGGAGCGTTGTACAAGCTTGTGTTGGATAAATTAAGGGTATCAATTTTAACCCGTTTTACATTGACATTTTATTATATTATATTGTATTATATTACATTATATCATATTATCTAACATTATATGTATTTCATTATATTATGTTATATTATATCATATAATTTTACATTTATTCTGTTCAATGTAACAGTAAATAACATTGTTAGTCTATATTATATAATAATATTATTGAAAACATCATTTTATTGATTTCTAAAGCAATTTTCTAGTTGCATATCCAAATAAGTTTAAACTTACATGACAGTTTCAGCACTCCGTCGGAGTGCCTTCTTCAGACTGTGAAATTGACCGTTGGAGGATGACGTCATTAGCTTTGTTTACTACTGGGTATTTGTCCCGTAGTAAACAGAGGCCGGTAGATGGGGCTCATTAGATATCCCCCTTCGTCCCTGTTCATTACTCTGTCCTCCTGTACGCTGCATAGTGATTCTTTTTAACATATGCTATCCTGATGAATTTTTTTCGTGATCATTTTATTGTATAATATTTGCTATATTATCCAGATCATGGTCAGTGTGAGGTGACATGTGACACTATTGGTGGCTACTCTCCACCGGTTAACTCGCGATTTGGACTTATGCCAGACGGAGTTGGGTGTTCAACTGACACCACTAATTCCTTTGTGGAAACGAACAATCTACCAAGGGCGGTGGGAAAAACAGGTTACTGTGTGCAGGGATATTGTGAGGTAGGTATGATTTGGTCCGAATGTTATAAAGCGTTTGAGTTGAGTCTAAGATCGTTCTCGAGCATTATATTAGTCAGATTTTCAAGAGCCAAAGCTCACACCAGACCTATCAAATGCTTGAGACCGATTTTAGATTCATCTCAAACTTTTTATAACATTTGACTCAGGCTCCAAACTATTTGCCACCCTGATTAGCTTGAAAAGTCAAAATTATCAAACAGTCTTTCTTTTCAATATTTTATAACAATGAGTTTGCGGTTCTTTTGGGTTTAGAAACACAGAATGTAAACTCCGGTGTATCCCTTCCGGAAGCTGCGATCAACGAATCGACAAAATGTCACGAAATAGACCACACCCAAGCGAAACGAGTAAGACTTAGCTTTATTTTACAGCCCTGTGTTAAAAAACAATTGAAAGATATGGCCAAGTACACTTGCAAGATAAATTTCTTTCAGTTCACCAACTGTCTTTCGAATCTGAAGCATTATCTCTCTGAAATAAGCTTCTGATCACTGTCATCGCCTACTGACTCGCCGTGGAAGCGTGATTTAAAACTGTTCCAGCGACACCTGAAGTTAATTTCTACTGACGCATTACTATTTAGCACTCGCAGATAGAATACAAAAGTATCTGTTAATAAAAATAAACAGAAAAAACAACATAATGCGATTTCTACAAACAGGAATGGTGTATGACTAGCTGCTTATTTATTAAATGTCACTGTATGACCAGTTGTGATTTTCCTGCATGTTAGCTGTGATTTATATACTATTTACCCTATACATGTATTACCTTAAACATCTTTTTGATAGAAGGTTGACATAGTTATTTCAATCTCATATTGTATGATCACTACGGTGTGACCCCAGTGAAGCATATATAAAGACTATTCGAGTGTCAGTCCTGTCCACTGTTCAATATTATCAATACATGTCCTTTTCTGTCTTCCTTGTCTCCTTTTTCCTTCTATTGTTCCTTGTAAAAATGTCTTTGAAAGGCCACTAGATCGAGTGACATGACCGTACCATTTCATCTTCCTCCGTTTGACTATAAATGAAAAAAGACATAATGTTTACCTATATGGTTAACTACTAATTGTCTGACTTTTTCATTGGAAACGTGCTCCATATACGAGATGCACAAGATGGTCCGAAAACATCTCATCTCATTTTCTTCTTAAGTTCAGTTGTCAGTGTTCAGCTCTCACACACATAAAGAAAAATTGACAGTTTCAACCAATGCACACATAAGTCTGATCTTGCGTTTCGTTGTGATCCTGGTGTCTGTCAAACTATGCTTTAGTCTTGTGATTGCTGTTGCTGTCTCTGCCGACCTTGTTAGAATTTCTGGCTTGGAATCCTCGTCACTGATAATTTAGCGCCTAGGTATTTAAATTGTTGTACTCTTCTTAGTGTCTGGACATGCACAATAATGTCTGTAGTGATGGTGTGATTATTGTTTGTCATTTTCTTTGCGAATTTCGTTGCGGCACCACCAAGCTTTTCAACCAAGGAAGCAAGTTCTGCTTCACCACCCGCCAAGCTATCAATATCATCAGCAGATCTTAGATTTGTGATGTTACGTCCTACGATACTTATTGTTCCAGCATGTTCTTCAAGCGCTTCAAGGAAAATTTTCAATGAAGTAGGGGAAAGTAGGCATCCCTGGCGAATTCCAATTGATGGATAGAACAAACTTTACTGGTTGTCCTGCTCTGGTTTCAATATAGATTAAATCATCGGATACTTGCCACAAATTATTTACTTAAAAAAATGAACAGATGACACATGTTCTTTATGTTCTTTATGTAAAAATGAAACAGAAACATTGTTACACTTATTTTAAAATTTTAACGTCAGCAAGTAGTTTTGGAGGCAGTTGTTATATTATGTTAATATCAAATGTAATACTGACTTGGTAGAATGGAAAGCATATCATATCTTATTTTGTGCTGCAATATGGACACCATAATTGATAATATAGCACTATTTGTACTACTGTAGGATCACTAGCCAGTTGCTATCGATTGATGATTTTAAAATTCACATAAAAACATATACTCAGCAAAACTGCTAAGTACCCCAACTTAAATATCCTTTGTTATTTGAGGTTTTAATCAAATAATTTTTGTTAACACGCCAAAACGTGTGTATGGAGATTATTGATCGACTGAAACCGGTTTTTGCGGTGTTCAGTCAGGCGTTGTGTGTAGCTGGGGCAAAGGCTCGAACCAGGGTAAGTAGCACGTACAGCACTGGCTGTGTTCTTGAACATTTATCGCGTTTACTTCAACAGTTAGAACAAACACGAAATTGGTGACCAAGCTTCCGGCAAAGCACCACAGGATCGGAAGTGTAGCAGATGAACGAATACGCTCGTGTGCAAGGGTCACAACAAGAAGGCAAGACTGGTGCATTATTGTGAGCCATCTTCGTCAACGGTACATGGCTGTAGTGAGCAATGGCGGTGGTCAAACACGTTATTGACATTGCTCCAAGAATGTGACCTTTTGTTGGCACTATGCCTTATTCTTCAACTTATAAAAGCATCATTTTCTCATATACATTGTTATGTTCTCCATGAAATAATAAAAAATAGTAATATTTCATAAATAAGAAAACCCCTTTACGCTTTCACCATCCATGAAAAAGAAAGTTCCAATATAGTCCCTGGGGTACATAGCAGTTTTGCCAAGTATATTACCATACGGAGAGACTTATTGCGATAAAAACTTTCCAATTACCTAAATTTGAAGCTTTGTGGGCCCAATTCAAAGAACTTATTCAAGACTAGCAGTTTTGAGATAAGTCAATAATCGATAACTTCAATAATCTATAACTTCATTTGTCTTATAAACTTTTAACATAGATTGTTAGTGCCCACCTTAATCAAATGCAAAATGGTTTGAGATGTACACTTGCAATATAATATGTCTACTACCTTCTTGTAAAGATAATATTACTTTCGAACAGACACTCCGGTATAATACATGTACCACTGGACCCCTTCGGGCATACGCTGGTCACCTGCCCCCTTTGTTGTTTTAAATTTGATTTCTCACATTTGTCCTTTTTCTATGTTTTAAAAACAGAATGGAAACAGTTAATTTGCGCGAATGTCCTTTCTATTTTTGATTTATCCTATGTAATTAAAACTAAATATTTACATTGGCCCTATCTATTTCCATTGTAAAATTCGGTGTTCATTTCATATAGACACTCAAACCTTAGGAGGCGGAGCTTAGGCTTAAGTCGCTGCGCATTAATCTTCACTACCATAAAATTAGAAATCCACGTTGTATTTGACCTAGATTGAATCTAGTTTATTTCCCAATCTTTTTTTTAACCAATATATATAGATTTTATATTCATATCGATATAAATTATTTACACTCATTGTGAAACAAAATGCAGTAGGAAGCGCTCCGAAACTTTGTCCGTCTGCTACGAATGTTTATACCCCTCGCAAACAATTGTTTGGCGCCCAATGTAACCGGGTGTTCTTTATAAAGAAACACCCGCGCCGACCCGGGTTTGAACCCGGGTCGCCAGGTTTGCAGTCATGCACTCTATCAAGTCGCCATAAAAGCCCACTTGTACAGTAAGGCCGTTCAAGTCATGATAAACCTACACGCTGTGACATACTCCCCCCGACAACTTGAAACTTATGCACAGTGCGTCGATGCTCCAGAGGGGCCCTGTACTTAATGGGAAGAAGAAGAGAAACTTTACAGAATAATCACTGAAATTACTGGTTAATAGCGCTAATGATAGAACAAAATTCACAAAACACTAGTAATCCTCAGCTCCTGGTCGGTTCGAACTAACGCGATTCATGGTTTTTGCCGAAATCTTTCTGTCGTTCATTTCGCTTGAACACCGAAAAAAATCAATTCATTTCTTAATTGAAAGCATTCATATCATTCAATGGTGTTGTTCAAACCTAAGTATTTGACACATTTAACCCTTTAACTCTGGAAGTACAATTAAGGTCCCAATGTAGTAAAGAGTAAGTTTTGACCATTTATTAGATATAAGTTATTCATAATATATTGCTAGATATGAATAACATGAAGCTTGATAATGGGGACAGTGGGCCCTATGGTGTCGCTGCTCATTCAGATCGTCTCTTTGAGACGATCTGTGAGTAGTATCATCATGGGGTTTGGTTATGTAATGAGTAAGAAAATGTGGGATTTGCTTAATTTACTCCCTCTTATCTGGAGTCCTGAAATGGTAAAATTTCGGGCCAGTGAATTAACCCATCACCCCATAGCATGTTTCTAGTATTGAGGATACATGATCACTCAAAGCAAGTTGAAAGTAAAGCAGAATGTACCTGAATGCAGATTCTGCTTTACTTTTAGCCAACTGTAAAGCTATCATCTGCTAGAATTTAGAACATATTTCTTATTATACATATTCATAGCTGTAAAAATATGACTCCTTTTCTTCAGAGGAAGAATAAATGAAAGCCGTAAAAAGGCGTATTTATGGGGTACTGGGCTGATACACTGAACATATATATATTATATAAATGAAAAAGGAACTCGATGCTGGAAATAAATATCGGAAAAAGACGTAATGAAAAATATATATTGAAAATATCAGATGCTTGCTCTGTTAACCCTTCCTCGATAGATGCACATTGGAGCACCTATACAGGCCCCTCCACACATGATGTGCCAGAAAGGAATATTAAAGTCCCAACATTACTGTCAAATTGCCAAAATCGCGCACTTTTAAAACCTGAAAATGTAGGCACGTTCATATTCTAAACCTATAAAAAGAAGTAATCCGCGATGATTATGGAGGCAACATTGCACAAAACCCCGTGAAATTGGTGGAAACAAGTCGACTTTTAAATCTGTTTTGTTGACATTCGATCGAAGACGAATTATTACGGAAATGCTCCGGCTTCGCTCGGCTTTGCGCACAGTGTATATGAATTTATCGCCGCGCTCCGTATCACTCACGTGACCTTTATCGGAACCACCGTTAGTATTATTTGTAA
This sequence comes from Gari tellinella, assembly GCA_922989275.2. NCBI lineage: Eukaryota > Metazoa > Mollusca > Bivalvia > Cardiida > Psammobiidae > Gari > Gari tellinella. The sequence continues at coordinate 31,687,060 of OV277871.1, forward strand.
ACAAACCCACTTAAAATGTAAACCATCACGATAAGAATTCGACACATTTAGGTAGGATTCTTTACGAAGTGGGGGCATATGTCAGGCTTCTTTCACGCGATTTCACTTAGTTATAATACATAGAAAATGCACATATGTAAGAAATTGCGCGTTTAAAACACCAATCTCAGTAGGATTGTGCCTTTAATGTATGGTGTTGAATAAAAGTGCTTGTTTAAGTTAGGAGGAAGGTAAAGCTGAAAACTCTAACAAGAACTATCTGCTTTGCAGTTAACTTGCTTTAATCAGTAACCTGTTAAACTCAGCTAGATACAGATGATTGGGCACTATTACCTATGGAGGAGGGGTTTGGGAGACCTATACATTGTATATGTACATGTATAATGTATCGACTATGTAAACCCCATTAATTGTCCCGTTCAAGCCTGACAGTTTTAATAGGCAAATAAGACTGAGAAACGTTTATGTTGGCTTTACAGGGTTTGTATTCATAGTTCACCTGTTTCATAAAACTAGGGACAGTGAAGACATGGACTGGAGGGCCCTAGAATAGGGTCCCCTTATCTGGGTATACACTGTTTGCATCGGAACAGTGTGTCCTTAAGAACAATAAGTTTACTGTTTGCATAGGGTATGTATATCCGCTACTTGAGTCAAATATTTAATCTAATGATAAGAAATACTAATAATGGCATTTGTGAAATTTCCAGGCAAACAGATAATTATAATTGAATTAAGAACGTTTTCCTTATACTCTATTAGCCATCTCCTCTACCGAATTTAACAGCTACACACGGACACACATTTAACTGCTCCTCCAGATATGCCCCTTAAAGGACTGCAAATGTACAGTTTTGAGTACAAATGCCAATGAGTGGGATAAAAGAAAGGCAAAAAGCTCCTAAAGGACCTTTTTGACTTGCTTTCATCTGCTTAATGAAAACAATAAGATGTTTCTTGTAGTGGAGGGGTTTGGGAGATTTAATATGGATTACTTGCCTGTACAACCTAACATGTGTAGTAATATGTAGGCAATGTACAGTCAATCCTGAGTTACCTTCTTCCCCATAACTTGTTTCTAGTTTTGTAGACAAGTGGCCACTAGTAGTGGATGGAAAGGGAAGCGGAATACGCCTTAAGGTGCTATTTGCTTTACTTTTGGTCTGCTTTAAGCTATCACCAGCTAAAATATATAAACTGTTTCATATGATACAACTTCATGACTGTATAAATTGGAACTATCTTGTTCAGTTGAGAAATGAATTTTAAGAGCGTAAAATGGTGTATTTATTAAGCAAGAGTTATCTCACCTTCGTGTGAACCAACCTAATGAGCGATTGATGCAGAATTTACTTTAGTCGTATATGAGAGGTATATGTACACAAGTTGAGGACAGATATTAGATATAGTTACTGAATATATAGGTTACTCATTAGCTATTCATGTTTCTCAATTATTAACTGACCCCCCCCCCCCCCCTTTTACAAATTATAATGCCGATCTCTACTACTTCTCATAATATCAAAGTATTGTCATAATATTTCTATTGAGGCTTGATCAATGCTGTTGTCGAAATGGGAATGATATGCAACAGAATGGAATAAATATAAAATTTTCTTAAATTGAAAAAATACAAAACCCCACGACAATGAAGAACATGCTACAGGTACGCGCTACCTATTAACGGAAATATTAGTAACCATTGAATATGATAACATGTACAGAATATAAATGTAAGGTGTGATGGTGGATGGACCCCCGACCCCATCACATCTATGACGGGGAAATAAATGGGTTGCAATGCAACTGAAATTACCAAAAACAAATATTCTGGTTGTCTTTTCATAGAGTTTTTGAAGGAATTTGATAAGTACTCGTACAGACATTGAATTATACTTTCTGCTATCTATTTGGATAGTTTTCATTAAAAAGACACTATGTTGAACATATTAGATGCATATCTCAGAGACTAAAGGGATTTAATAGGGTAGGGGTGTAAGCAATAAACATGGCTAAATTTCTACACTTTGCCGCACACCCAGTCTGGTTAAAACTTGCTGTAATTCACTTTTACTTGCAGGATTTTGATCAAATAAAAAGTGATGATGCGTCTGAGGCCGCGTCTTTCAAAACTGGCATACTTGTTCACTTGTAGCCCAATCTATGTATTTTAGGGATAAATTTTCTTTGAAAATGAAGAAATTTTACGAGAAAATCATCGTTTTGAGAAATCAAAATCTACATTGAAGCATTGTTTTAGAATTGGTCTTAGTTTTACATTCGATTCAGATATTGATATTATAAACATACTGAGACAACCAACACCCCACCCACACCCCACTTCGTATATCGAACGCAGAATTTTTATACATACCATAGTTGCTCGGTACGTCTAAATATAGAGTCAGGTAAAGTGAGAAAAGTCAGGTAGAGTTAAATGCAAGCATGCTGGTGCTTATTTAGTGTTTAAATGCATAATTCTAATGTAAAATTCCACATTATAATCTCAAATATCATGTTTTGGTCCATTTTCAGTAATATTCCCATGATGGCGATCCCCAGTTTGGTCGACGTAGAGTCAGAGTCAGGTGGTGTAATAAGGGGCTATATGTGTGTGAGTGTGTTTCCATTTATTCAACACTTTCAGTGAAGGCAGTTAAAGACAAGGAATAGATTGAAGCAACATACAGATTCAAAACACAAACTTACATTTCGATTCACGAGTGGGTGTAATAAAAGGGGCTTCAACTCGCTCTATAATCATAAAGGACACTTGGGATCCAACGACAAAGTATTGGAGGAGAAGCGTAGTAAATGTCCTGCTACATTCCAATACAAGAGCTGTCTGCGAATACTAGTTTCCAGCACACGATTGCTGATGTGGGTTTGTTCCATAGACATTTTATCATTGTCAATATAAATTGGACCTCAGGCTATACAAAGAGTGCTATTCAAACCAATATACCGTGTCTGACCTGTGTCTTAAAGGTCTGACAAACGTCAGAATAAATTGTTATGTAATATATAACGAGTAAATTGCATGGGTGTTCGTTGCCTTCATTTTATAGATTCACTACTATAAATACTTAACACCCGACCTTGTAACGAAGACAGAGCTCTCAGCTAGTCATACATTTCATTCACGATAAATCTCAGCTAGTTATACAGTCACATTGCAGCTAGTCATACAGCGGTTGAAATTAGGTCAGATTTATTTATGACGAAGTTTTCGTGTAAAAATAATATTGTACATTATACATTTTTAGGTAGATATTTCATTCATTTTGCCATTTCAATCATGCGTGGTGCGGAAATGTTTCAATGGACAGAATTTACGATACTTCTTTGAAGCACCTGTTGTTTTCACTTGGTACGCAGCGATCATCATGTCAAAGATTCAATGTTTATTTATCACAACATTGTAGGAAGAGGTGTGTTGAATGTTTTAAACTGTATCACAATATTTCATATAAGCTAGCTTGTTAAAGTATTGGAAACTTACTCGTCAAAGTGGTCTGCATCCATCCGTCAGAGAAAATATCGGTAAACATCTCGCTTCGCTGATCGCAGCTTCCGGAAGGGATACACTGGAGTTTACATTCTGTGAGAAATTTAGCCGAAAACTCTGTTGATTCCTTTTATAGTGGTGTTGGACTTGATAAAGTACAGTAGAGAACACTTTTTTCTTTCTCAATAAACGCGTTTACGCTTAAATTATTATTGTTATTGCAAACAAATTGGAGCCAGATCAGACGCCGGGTAACCCGGGGTCTGATCAGGCTCCAAACTGTTTGCCACTAAAATAAACATGAATTGTCAGAATTGTCCAAAACTGTATTTTTCTACATTTGAGTGCTTTGCGTTTGTGTTTCGTTTGCGTTTAAACGGGAATGAATAACGTTTTCTCCACTCTACATAGTGTTTTAAAAAACTTACAATAGGGAAGACGTCATTGCTTCCTGTTTAAACCATATTTCTTTCTTACTAATGTGTTTGAGCTAATACAGTGGAGAATCTGTTATTCTTTCCCGTTTAAACGCAAACGTACGCAAACGCAAAACACTAAAACGTAGACAAGTCAACTTTTGGACAATTCTGATAATTCATGTTTATCTTGGTGGCAAACAGTTTGGAGCCTGATCAGACGCCGGGTTACCCGTTGCTGATCTGGCTCCAAACTGTTTGTAATAGAAAAAAACAGTTTTAGCGTAAACGCGTTTATTGGGAAAGAATAATGTATTCTCCACTGTACCATCGTAGTGCTCCCTCTCTAGAACAACACTCTGTGGGAGACAAATATTGTGTGTTGTTCGGAGAGAGTTGTTGTAGGGAGTGATAATTATTATCTCTAGAGTACGTTTGCAAAACAGTTTGGACGCAGCGTCTGGTATGGTTGTAAACTGTTGTTACTCTTCTTCATGTTTCTTCTGTCAAAATGTCAAATATGGAACTTTGAGAAAAACAGCAGACGATAAGTTTAAGCAGACAATACTGCAGCAGTGAAAGCGTTATTCTTGTTTGGTGAACAGTGGTAATCGTTATTGTACAGTGGAGAATCTGTTATTCTTTCCCAATAAACACGTTTACGCTAAAACTATTATTTGCAGTGCAAATAGTCTGGAGCCAGATCAGACGCCGGGTAACACGACGTCTGATCAGGCTCCAAATTGTTTGCCACCAAAAGTTGTTCTTTTCTACGTTTTATCGCTTTGCGTTTGCGTTTGCGTACGTTTGCGTTTAAACGGGAAAGAATAACAGATTATCCACTGTATTTCCAAACACTTTTGACCATATTAGACGTAAGGTGAATTATCCGGCGCATGATCGGATTTCCAAAATGAGCACTTCCTTTATTAACATTAATAAAAAATGTATTTGTGAAAGGTTGAAATGCAACAACAGTGACGCAAAAAAGTTGTCCGGAATGTATTGAATGGTTTCTGCAATACAAAATCAATACATGTTACCAGATTATATTACAAGAGCCTCAAAGTAAAACGATTTTACTCATTAGTAATGGAGAACATCTTTTTCCAAATAAACGCGTTTGTTTCAAACACTGTTCCACTATAGTGAACAGGATTTGAGCCAGTGTAAATGCCGGTACAGTGGAGAAAACGTTATTCTTTCCCAATAAACGCGTTAACGCTAAAACTATTATTTCCATTACTAACAGTTTGGAGCCAGATCAGACGCCGGGTAACCCGACGTCTGATAAGGCTCCGAACTGTTTGTTACTGAGATCAACATGCACTATAAGAATTGTCCGAAAAAAATGCATTTTTCTACTTTTTTGTTCTTTCCGTTTGCGTTTCGTTTGGATTTAAACGGGAAAGGATTACGTTTTCTCCACTGTATGCTTTGAATTTCGTTTATAGTGTCTACTTGATTGAACCATTGTCATATGTTTTTATGTAAAGGAATTTAACTGTGCAGACACAAATTCAGAGAATTCGAAAGACGGATGTGGGGTGTGTCAAGGTGACGGTTCAACGTGCACGGTGACGGAGCAGGTCTTTAGTACAACTGTTGCCAACGGTACGTTAGGTTATCATTGTTTCCTTGTTACGGCAAAATGACGCCAAAAACTCGCATGTACACACAGTTTGAATCCTGATCTGGGGCCCGTTTCATAAAACTTCTTACGACAAATGGTGTCGTACAAATGTAAATCAAAACTTTAAAATACATTTAATCTCTGATTTCTCTATCGAAATAGTTTTTCTTGTGATACCTTTTTGGAAGAAACTAACTTTTTGATGTGATTCCGTTATTGACGGATAATACATGTATGCTGTTTTCATGTTTTTCGTGCTACTTGCGATTATAATTTTGTCCCACTTTATGAGATAATATTTATTAAAAACTTTAAAAGTTAGGTAAATTAGAAAGCTAAACAAGGTTATTCTAAGATTTTATTATCAAAACAAGTGTTTCTAGAAACATGTTATTAGGGATATACATGTACACAAAAACCCTCCTTTTTTATTCCATAATTCTGCGAAAATGCTTATATACATGTACTAGCAACACAAACATTGAAAAAAAAAAGTCTGAATTTTAAAAAAAAAAAAATCGAAGCAACTGCCGCCATCGTCTTCAAACGAAATTGATTTTGTTGTAATCGAAAGTCGACAATTGTATTACCACAGAGAAGGAGTCATTATTTCCGAATATAAACGTGTCTGACCATTGCAAACAGTTTATATCCAGATAACACGCTCTAAACTAGTTACTCTTCAGATTTAAACTAATTTTCTATTTTTTAATGTAATACTTTTACGTTTAGTTTCGTTTACATTGGAACTAATAGTACTCTTGAATGATTTCTAGGTATGAAACGAGTGTTATATAAATATTTGATAATACTACTACTACTAATAATAACACTGTTAACACATACTAAGACACATTCCCTGATGTGAAGCAATGACGGTTTTTTGTGTTCGATACTACAGTGGAGAAAACGTTATTCTTCCCCAATAAACGCGTTTACGCTAAAACTGTTATTTCCCATGCAAACAGTTTGGAGTCAGATAAGACGCCGGGTAACCCGGCGTCTGATCAGGCTCCAAACTGTTTGCCACTCAGATTAAAATGAATGGTGAGACATGTCAATGTTTGCCACCAAGATAAACATAAAATATCAGAATTGTCAAAAAGTTGCACTTTTCTACGTTTTAGTGTTTTGCGTTTGCGTTTTCTTTCGTTTAAACGGGAAAGAATAACGTATTCTCCACTGTACTCCGTTGTATGATTTTTGTAGGTGTGAGGGTAACTATGGTTACAATTCCGTCGGAGTCCTTCTTGATACAAGCGTGGTTTGAATATTCCGGCATGAATGAATTCTACATAGGTATGTACATGTATCAACATGTCTGTGCTTATAAGAGGGAGTAAACTGGGCATTTTCAACATTCTCTGCTAGAGTTACCTCTCCATGAAAACCTCTATCGAGACTACGCGTTTGAATCGTATTAAAGAAATGATTTTATCACATAACATGCGGTCTGGGAGTTGTATAAAACCATCATGTAAATATCGTAATCCACTAGTGGAATAAATATTCAAATTAGCCGAATCACCACATGTGCGTTTAGTCATATCAATGCGCGTATTGATAAACAAACCAAAATGGCCGAACTGCACTTCGAACCCGGCGACTATGTATCGATTGACGGGAAAGGCAAAGCACAAGTTATCGAAAAGGTCAGTCGAGGATATGGCACCTTCTACCAAATAAAAATTTGTGAAATTGATTTTGACTGCGAAATTGAAAGCCATAGACTGTCTAAATTTATTGAACCACCCCAACCAACGAAGCAGACGAACCGTTTCGCCGCAGTGTCCGAATCAGACATTGAACAATTCATAGAGAAACAATCCAATAAAAACACTCTAACGAAAACTGTATGTGACCTCAAAATATTACGTGAGTTCTTCAACAGTCCAGAAGTTAATGAAATGAGGGAAATTCAAAACATTCCCGTGGACGAACTGCAAAATCTGTTATGCAGATTCTTCATTGCCGTTCGCAAATCCAACGGCGATGAATATGAGCCAACATCACTTCGGGGGTTCATGGCAAGTTTTGACAGGCAACTCCGAAGATTTAATTATGGGGAATACTTTGCTACAGGGCCTAACTTTGCTAAAGTTCGCGAAGTATTGAAAAGCAAACAAAAACAATTGAAACGCGACGGGAAAGGTAACCTGTCAAACAGAGCTGACCCAATTTCGGACACCGAGGTTGAAATGCTTTGGCAAGCAGGACAATTTGGAACCAGCACCCCAGATGCAATTCTGCAAACCCTTTGGTTTTATAACACCGTACACTTCGGTCTTCGTGGCTGTGCTGAACACAGAGATATGTGTTGGGGCGATGTCGTACTCAAAACCGACGCCGACGGACATGAATTTCTTGAGTTCAACGAGCGCCAGACCAAGACAAGAACCGGTGCGAATCCCAGGGATGTCCGCCAGGTGACCCCAAAATTATGGAGCAATCTTCAGAATCCAGAACGTGACCCAGTGCAAATTTACAAATTGTATGCCTCTAAGCGTCCCCTCGGATATTCCCTCCCAAACGACCCTTTCTATATAGCAGCAACAACAAAACTCTTACCTGCAGAGAGTGACGTTTGGTTCAAGCGTAATCCAGTAGGAGTGAATAAACTGTCCAGCATGATGTCTCGAATGGTAAAAAGTGCCGGTATATCCACAGAAAAAAATCTCTCCAACCACAGCGCTAGGAAATATCTGGTTCAAAAACTGTCAGATCATAACGTTCCTCCCAATCAAATAATGCAGATATCCGGACATAAGAATCTGTCTTCAATCAACAACTACAGCCATTTGAATGAGAGTCAGCACTTGGGCATTTCATCGATCCTTCACTCCTCAAATTCAAATAAAAGGTCTATTCATGATCATCGGATTCATCCAAATCCACAAAACGCTATATCTACTGTTAGCTCTGCATCTTCAACGAATATGCAAGTTCACGGTGGATTCAACAGTATTTTTGCATCCGAAGTACATGGTGGAAACTTTGAAATCCACATTCATCAAAACAAAAGTTCTCCCCCAATCCAGCAAGCCAGAAAACGAATCCGTATGATCATAGAATCTGACAGTGATTCACAATAAAATTTGTTGACAGAAATTATTCATAGGCCTACATGTGCAGTGATTTGAGTTTACACAAAATGTGACGTCAATGTGTAGATCTACGTAGTAGGTGAAGGCCAGTGTGTCAAGTTGCGTTGTTGGGAGAATTTGTACACACGGTTTACATATGTTATTTAATTATTAAATTCAAGATATGAAAATGTTCTTTTGAGAGAATAAATATCAGTGGTGGTCATTATATAGTATGTTATATTAAATCTCCAATTTTATCAAAGATTATGTCTTGTTGCTGGGAACTACTTTTCTGTGGATGCTTACAATTTGTTATTCGGCCTTCTGACCTATATGCGAAAGCGATTTTGTTATAGTCTATTTCACAGTTAAAACGATCTTACTGATGGTTCTGTGATAAATAGAATCTAACATTCGTGCTGTTTTGTTATTGTTTTTATGAAACTCGTTGACTAAAACGATATTACGCTCGGCAGAGCCTCGCGTAATATCGTTTTAGTCAACTCGTTTCATAAAAACAATAACAAAAAGCACTCATGTTAGATCCTCTATCTATTAAAGGGATACTTGCGTATTTGAAAACACCGACAGAATCTCATGAAAAGTTCTACAAGTTGAATTAATGTCTATATAAGCAAATTGGTAAAAACAAAATTGGGGGTTGCAATGCTTTTTTCAGCTCTAGCTGGCTTTAAAAAGTGTGACGTTTGCCGCATTTGCTCATTGTCAGAGCAGAAAACGTCATACGGGACAAATGCACTTATATTACAACACAATAACATATTTCTAGTACACTTTTTAATTTTCTAGCATTCATTCATCACAAGCAAGTATACAGTAAACTTTTTAAAGCTCTTTCTTGTGTTTTAATGAGCTTTTGGGCTAAAATGAATGCTGAAAACCGGAAAAATAAGACTTTTTTCTTGCCAATGTCTCACAAATACATCAATTATGTAAAAAGTGTCCGTAAACAATTCTTTAAACTTTCTAGGTATCTAGATTAAAGTATTCCTTATCAAATGGTGTACAGAAACCCAGGTGTCGCTATGTTCATTTATGAAATATGGTCAAAATTCTAACCCTACCCCCTTAGATTTTATGCCAAATTGGGTCTCTGTTGGCCTAAAATGAGAAATATTCATCCAATATTTGCTTAAAATGGTAAATATATGAGTGTATGTGAATACAACAGCAATTAATAAAGCTTTAGTTACAATGTACTTAAAGCAGTTACAGTACTGCTGATAAAAACATAATCATAATTTCTACAAGAACTGCTACTCGGGACAGTTTTTTAAAATCTTGAAACAGTGCCTGTACGGAAAGGACTATATGTTACATAATTTACCAATGAGAACTTTTCAATATTCATTTTTATGGTAATAAATGTGTTGCAAATCAGAAAATATATAGTAATCAAGGTATTTAAGAAGTTCTTTTTCAACATTTTTAATATAGGCGAGTATGTCTTTAACTCAGATGATTTACAGCTTCAAAATCCCCTGTTTTCTACGTTTTATTTCATTTTGCTTATTTAGTTTCGTATAAACCGATTATTGTATCATCCCCTATAATTATACTGCTTTCTACAACAGTGGAGAAAATGTTATTCTTTCCCGTTTAAACGCAAACGAAACGCAAACGCGAATCGCTCAAATGAAGGAAATTACCATGTTTTTACATTTCAAATTGTTTTTTTTAATTCTGAGTGGCAAACAGTTTGGATCCTGATCAGACGCCGGGTCACCCGGCGACTGATCTGGCTCCAAACTGTTTGCATTGAAATAATAGTTTTAGCGTACACGCGTTTATTAGGAAATAATAACTTTTTCTCCACTGTATTACCATATATGTTTGTATTGTATGGCTGTACAGAATAGATGGCGTTCTTCTTATCATTCGAAACGCAAACGATACACAAACGCATTGCAATTAAACATAGAAAATGACAATGTTTGCAATTGTGACCATTCTTGTTAATCTAAGTGGCACACAGTTTAGATTCAAGATTCAAGATTTCTTTATTCAGTAATGTTAACACATAGTGTTTCTTATTACATCAACATAAGCATGCTAATAAAACCATAGTCACATGTCAAGAACTTCCTAACAATCTTTATTTGCATTAACATATGTACAACTAATACTTAACTCGGAAAAAAGAGGTTAAACTCAAAACGGTTAAATTCATTCACCCTCTAAAGGAATTTTACACAGAGGTATTGAACTACAGTGGAGAATGTGTTATTCTTTCCCAATAAACGCGTTTACGCTAAAACTATTATTTGCAGTGCAAACAGTTTGGAGCCAGATCAGACGCCGGGTAACCCGGCGTCTGATCAGGCTCCAAACTGTTTGCCACCAAGATAAACATGAAATATCAGAATTGACCAAAAGTTGTACTTTTCTACGTTTTAGTGCTTTGCGTTTGCGTACGTTTGCGTTTAAACGGGAAAGAATAACAGATTCTCCACTGTATTACGTATAGAGAAACTTTAAACAGCATTTGAAATTGACAATCGTCTTTTAAACGATTCAGATAAAAACTTACCCAGATTGAAAAGCTCTTTTAATTAGTATTTTCAATTTGCATCAGTGAAATAAATTTAAAAACGCTAGGTCTATTATAAAAGAATGGTTTGATAAACGTGCGACGTATATCATCATACAAAAATTAAACCGGACAAACAAGTACAAACTGATATTCGTCTGCTATGTCGTGCTTATCACAATGCAAACAGAACCTTAGATTACGTTCGGTTCTAGATTGAGAATAACGACCAGTTTCGATTTTTAAGGTATGTGACGATAATCTTAATCGCAATACTGGTGTCCTCATTGTTTAAGGTAGTTTGTTCAAATATTCCTCGTGTTCAAATATTGTTCTATAGTTTTTATATATAGATCTATACAAAGACTGACTGTTACATAATGATACATGCCATTGTTGTTTAAAGACGTCTACAAGACGTTCTTTAAACAACATATGGAATTTTTTTTAAATTAATTTCGTTTGGATTTTGCCATACATGAGAAAATCCGTATTCATCCAACAAATGTTTTATATTGCTGACCCAGTTATTAATACCTATGCTACTATCGTATACTAAACTATTATACAGATGTTGTATAAATATATCGTTGGAATTGACTATCTTACCCCAATACTTCATCATTCTAACATACATGTACCCCAATACTTCATCATTCTAACATACCTGTTGATATAAAGGGGGTAACGCCATACATGTAACTCTCCATACACTGCCATATTGCATGTCGAAGTTTTAACATTTAATAACCATTTACAAAATTTAAGATGAATTCTCTCTATCTCTTTGGATTTAGTAAATCCCCAAACTTAACAAGCGTAATTTAACGTACTTCCGACAAAAGCATCGAATAGTTGACATAGTGTTTTTGGTTTACATGTAAAGTTAAATTTGTTTGTCATATTCAATAAAGTATTCAATACCTTAAGACCTTTACCAGCTAATGTCTCTTGATTAAGTGCAAAACTTCGAGTATAGTTCAAAACTGTTCCTATGTAATTAAAATTATCAACTACTTTCAAATATTTGTCTTCATATGTCCATTTTTCATTTGCAAAAACCCGTCCCCTTTTTCGGAAAATAACGACTTTTGTTTTTTCTATATTAACCTGCAAACCCCATTCGTCACAGCAGAGTCTGGTTACCTAAACATTTTGTAATTAGGAAAACAAATGGTTTTAGCGTTAATGCGTTTATTGGAAGATAATAACGAATTCTCCACTGTATATTGCTGATATATTTACACTTTGAATAGAAGTATATATTTTGTTCTGAATCGTTCTGTTTTATGTATTTCTAGAGTTGTATGATGAGAACGATACTCCAATTATTGCAACGAAGATACCCGGGGACTCGGCCATAGAGTCCGGCACTAAGACCTTCGCCAACACCGACTGGACATATCGCGCTGACAAGCAGTATTTATACGCCCCAGGTCCTACTAATCAGATTGCGGTCCTAAAGGTAAGAAACGTGCTAGGAAAGAAACGTCTAGAAAAGAAAAGTTAGCAACCTCGCCAATGCTCGCTTATTAACATTTCAATTCTAGACTTGGTTGATATCAGATTGTCTTAAACCTTTCCCCAATAGGAGCACTTTTAAGCGCATTGAACTTGTTCATCCGCCGAAGAAAATAGTTCCAAATTATATACATGTAGTCATAAACATGAACAACAAGAAATATTTTCTATATCCTAGCATACTGGTACAAACTGTAAATGAAAGCAGGCTGAAAGTGAAGCAGCATGCGCCTGAAAACGCATTCTGCTTTACTTTCAACCTGCTTTAAGCAACCACCTGCATTCATTACTGAAAACAGGCTATCGTCGAGTGACAGATCAAGTACATGTACTTTTGTTAATAACAACGATTAGCAACATCCACATGGTCTTACCATTGTATATTTTTATATAATATTTACTAATAAATCGAAACATGTCTTTGATTCTTGAACTGTGATACATGTAGCCTTTTATAATTGTTAGAATGAATGGCTGTGTATGCTATAGTTGTTGTATATGTGATGTTTGTTATTATATGTTATGTTCACAGATGAGACTTGGAGAAAGATCTATATATAATGTACATGTATTGCAGAGGATACTTACAGTGGAGAATCTGTTATTATTCCCGTTTAAACGCAAACGTACGCAAACGCACAGCACTAAAACGTAGAAAAGAACAACTTTTGGACAATTCTGATATTTCATGTTTATCTTGGTGGCAAACAGTTTGGAGCCTGATCAGACGCCGGGTTACCCGGCGTCTGATCTGGCTCCAAACTGTTTGCACGGCAAATAATAGTATTAGCGTAAATGCGTTTATTGGGAAAGAATAACACATTCTCCACTGTATTTTAAGACATTAAAATATGCGCTGAGTATACTCGTCTTTGAAAATTTCCATCGTATCTGCTCTGTTTTGTTTTTTGTTTTTGTTTGCAATATACTATAAATACAACTTTAAATAGTCGAAAGTGGACTAGACTGTATTTGAAAATGATTTTGTACTCAGGTTAAAATTAAATCAGATGACGTACAGTGGAGAACACGTAAGTCTTTCCCAATAAACGCGTTTGCGCTGAAGCTATTATTTCCATTGCAAACAGTTTGGAGCCAGATCAGACGCCGGGTAAACCGGCGTCTGATTAGGCTTCAAATTGTTTGCCACTTAGATTAAAACCCAATAATTAGAAATGTCAAAAATGGTAATTTCCTACATTTTAGCGATTTGCGTTTGCGCTTCGTTTGCGTTTAAACAACGTTTTCTCCACTGTAATGTCAGTGATTGGGTTGACCAATGTTAATACAATGTATGCAGTACATGTATGTGTAATTGTATATGAACTTTACTTGTTTCAGTTGTTCAACTTCGGCAGTAATACCAACCTCGGTGTGAGCTATGGGTATTCAGGACCTCCAGGTGAGTATTGATTTACAATTGTTTTATACGCCCCTCTCCCATTTCCTGATGACATCCCCGGGGTTTACTGCATCACCCTGTCCGCCGGTCACACAGACGTTATTATTTCCCGTTTAATCCAGACTGAACCCACTTTAGGTTTAACTGTCACTTTGCTTTCAGCTGTCACCTGTTATTTTTTTAAAGAATTAGATCAGTCTTCTTTTTAGTAATCGTTGTGGAGAAAACGTTATTCACTCCCGTTTAAACGCAAACGAAACGCAAACACAGTGCAATCAAACGTAGATAAAGACAATTGTCCGACTAGCCTGACTAGTGTTCATATAAATATAAGTCGCAAACAGTTTGAAGCCTGTTTAGACGCCGGGTTACCCGACGTCTGATCTGGCTCCAAGCTGTTTGCAATTGAAATAATAGTTTTAGCGTAAACGCATTTATTTGGAAAGAATAACGTTTTCTCCTCTGTAGAAATGTTTACTGTATTGAGACACTGATATGTTCTGGAAAATGTAGGCGATTCGTTTATTCTGAGTGGCCAGTTTGAACCAAACCAGACGCCGGGTAACCGGTTCTAAACTGTTAGAAATAGGTATGAGTTTTTTTTAGCTAGCATCATATTCACTAACGTCATATTCACTGTAGATTTACATGTTAAAGTTCTTGGTGCAGACGAATTAAAAATACTATCAAGAGAACGTTTCTGGTTGTAGGAAGACAGTAATCAGTAATCAGTTTGATTTCGTGCATTTTCGTTGCTGTAAAATTTATTACATGTATTAGAGTTCACAATGCCAGCCATAAATGTATTCTACTAAAACGTATACCTTTAAATTGTAATACCGCCCAAAGATATGGCACACTGAATTCGCTCACACAGATGACAATCGATAGATTAATCGTATTTCACGGCACCGCAATACAAAATAGGTCATACATGTATGGCACCGATGGATGATGGGATGATGATAGAGAGTGATGATTTCAGGAAGATGATTTCGGCTAATCTAATTCTCTGCAAAGTCAGGCATTCGATCAAAGCCACCATGGCGCCTTACTCATAGTTCTTGGCAGAGGGTATACTCTCCGTTTAACCCTTTACCTGGTAGCCTATTTCTAGTACTTAAGATAGGTGACTACTTAAAGCAGGTTGAAAGTAAAGCAGAATGCGCCTTAGGGCGCATTCTGCTTTACTTTCAGCCTGCTTTAAGCTATCATGTGCTATAATATAGAAAATATTCCCTATAATACATATTCATTACTGATTAAATTAGAACTATTTTCTTCAGCGGAGGAATAAATAATATTCGCTAAAAGTCGCTTCTATGAAGGAAAGGGTTAACAAACAAAATACAAAAAACAGCCCCCTTCGACAATTAAGCTCAAGGACTTGACAAAATATAAAAGTCTTTTGGGACAGGTGACAATATTGTCAGTTATAGTAATGGAGATATGAATTACATCCAGCCCAATGATCCCTTCGTACACTGTACATTGTAGCTGATTATAACTTAAATGTAAATATAGTGAGGAATGCACAGTATGCATTCTGTTGTGCGATATCTGTACAATTTGTAAAGTTCACAGCGCCATTTAACAGATTTAAACACAGAATTATACACTGATTCCGTGATTTAAACAAATCAACAACATTGAAATGTATTTATATCATTCTGTTGAAAGCGAAATCGTAAGCAAGGAAACATTATGTATTCTACGCATTAAACGGAACACGTGCTTACAGTGGAGAAAACCTTAATCTTTCCCAATAAACGCGTTTACGCTGAAACTATTATTTCCAGTGCAAACAGTTTGGAGCCTGATCAGACGCCGGGTAACCCGGCGTCTGATCAGGCTCCAAACTGTTTGCCACTCAGATAAAAATGAAAATTCAGATTTTGTTCTTTTCTACATTTAGTGTTCTGCGTTTGCGTTTCGTTTGCGGATCAACGGGAAAGAATAACGTTTTCTCCACTGTATCATATTTAATTCTACCGAATTGTATGTAATAAGTTACTGAAGAGGCGAACCTGTAATTTCTGTAGCTTATCTGAATTGTAATGTTTCTCATATTAGGTAATGCAGCTTCAGTAAGTAGTATAAGCATGCGTAGAATAGTGACAGTTGCATAAGTTAATGGGTACAGTGGAGAAAACGTTATTCTTTCCCAATAAATGCGTTTACGCTAAAACTATTATTTCAATTGCAAACAGTTTGAAGCAAGATCAGACGCTGGGTAACCCGGCGTCTGATCAGGCTCTAAACTGTTTGCCACTCAGATCAAAATATAATAATAAGAAGTGCCACAAAATGGTAATTTCCTACATTTTAGAGAATTGCGTTTGCGTTTCGCTTGCGATTTAAACGGGAAATAATAATAACCTGTTCTCTATTTTATAAGGACAATGTCTAAGCATGCGTAGAAAACTGACATGTGCAGAATTTAATGGTTACATGTACAATGTAACCAGAATGAGGTTAGGCTAAATTTGTTCGCAGTAGTTGAAATTGTTTATGTTTGGGGGAAATGTAGCATTTCCTCACTTTAAACTCTCAGCTCGACAATCAAGATCACAAAAAGGTCTCAAACAGTTAGAAACCACCTTACAGCGACTGTTTGCAATATCAGCGATATATATTTCTCATGACGGTGCTTAACCCTTTCGCTGCCAAAGTGTTCGTGAGAAGTTTACCCCTTCACCGTTTCATTGTCGTCTGCTTCAATTATGTTGTCTGCAATGTCGTTTCAAAGTAAGAAAATAAGACAGTATGACTGAATAATTTTCGGAACGAGTGTCAAACAGTTTGGATCCTGATCAGAAGCC
Organism: Gari tellinella; assembly: GCA_922989275.2. Taxonomy (NCBI): domain Eukaryota; kingdom Metazoa; phylum Mollusca; class Bivalvia; order Cardiida; family Psammobiidae; genus Gari; species Gari tellinella. Next base: position 31,703,999 of record OV277871.1, read on the forward strand.
GCGAAACGCGGCGTCTGATCAGGATCCAAACTGTTTGCAAACGCGTTTTAAGCGCCATTGAGAGTGAAAGGGTTAATCAATTACAGAATGTATTTTAGACCTTCAGAGGGGAAGACTTATTTTATCCAAATAAGCACGTAATATTGTGTGTTTTTACATTATATAATTATTTTAATTACAGTGGAGAATCTGTTATTCTTTCCCGGCGTCTGATCTGGCTCCAAACTGTTTGCACTGCAAATAATAGTTTTAGCGTAAACGCGTTTATTGGGAAAGAATAACACATTCTCCACTGTATGTATGTTTCAAACAGTTACATGTAAGCGCATGATCAGACATTGGATGATCGACCGCCTCTCAGATAAATGGTCACTTTATAATTTTCTTCATTTTATCACATTTATTTTGCGTTGTTGGCAAATCCGGAGAAAACTAGTATTTTTCAAAATGTAGGCAGAATTTGGGCTCTACAACAACGATCAGCATTGAGATATTTTCACTTACCCACCGTTTAGTGTGATGTGGTTTGTGTAATAATAAGCATGCAGCGGACTTTGTAGTGCTACTTGTAGTATAGTTAGCATTATAAACTTAAGTTAACTTTTCTCGTGAATTCTTCCTTAAACAACAAACCAATCCTACATTGTACCATACAGTGGAGAATGTGTTATTCTTTCCCAATAAACGCGTTTACGCTAAAACTATTATTTCCAGTGCAAACAGTTTGGAGCCAGATCAGACGCCGGGTAACCCGGCGTTTGATCAGGCTCCAAACTATTTGTCACCATGATAAACGTGAAATATCAGAATTGTCTAAAAGTTGTTCTTTTCTACGTTTTAGTGCTTTGCGTTTGCGTACGTTTGCGTTTAAACGGGAAAGAATAACAGATTCTCCACTGTACCATACCTGTATGAAACTTTTCCGTCAATACGCATGCACATGTATACAGCTTGACAGACGTTATATGTTTCCTTTGAAACGAACTAAAAGAAAACACAATGCAATAAAATGTTGATTGATGTATAAAAGTTTTTTGAAAATTTGAACAGTTTGGTTTTATCTATATGGATAGCAGTTTGGGGACTTCGCAGACGTTAGGTTACCCCGTGTCTGTTCTGGTGCCAAACTATTTGGAACGGAAATATGTATTTTACCACAAATGTGTTTCTCGGGAAAGCATACAGGAATGCATGAGTATTTAGAAACAATAACTGTTTCTCAGTCCCTGTTTGAATTTCTGATCCCCTGTAGATTTATTATATGCCTCCATGTACATGAATTGATAAAAGAAAGGTGTATTTTCTCGCATTAACCAATATTGTGCTAAGCGCAACGTGGCATACATTTGAAATATTTTTTCAATCAGATCAGGCGCCATGTAGCACGGCGTCTGATCTGGATCCAAGCAGTTTGCCAATCATATTGTTATTTTCTCAAGTTAATGAAAATATCAAAATCGATTATTATTCTTTCGCAGAGGATATATTTTAAATGTCTTCAGCCACTATTAACCTATGATGTAACAAGAAACATGATTTTATATTGCATAGATAAATCTTTATAAAGTTTTAAAGTAAGATAAAAAATTGACATTGCAGTTTGTATCGCATCAACAGTAGTGCATTTTGATGGAGTTTGGGAGGGTCAATTTGCTTTTAGATATCTTACTTACTTGTACCTCATTACCAAGACGTCCTCCAGGGTCTGGCATCGTGAATTGAAACCTTATTACTCAAACACGGCAGTATTTAACAATTTCACTCCCAATGACACCTAAAAACGTGTTTGCAAACAATTTGGATTCTAATCAGACGCCGCGTATCGCGGCGTCTGATCAGGATCCAAACTGACACTCGTATCGATATTTCTTATGTCGTAATTCATTGAATCTTAATTTGACACGATCTTGCAAACATCAACATTGAAACAGACGACAATGAAACGGTGATAGGGTAAAAAACTCACGAAAAAGTTGGTAGTGAAAGGGTTAAACCCAGATAGTGATACGTTCAAAGGAAACAAGAATGATCAAATAGACAAAGGCTGTTCGTATGCAATTATTGTTCAAATATGTTCGTTTAATTGATTGCATTGTGTGATTACCACATCCACACTGAGTTAAACAATTGTTCTAACACAACTTCAGATAAATAGAAATATTGCAAAATCTTTAATATTTATTACCGCAATAAACCTTGTGGTGTCACTATTCATTAGTATCGTCTCCTTGAGACGATTACTCTCGGGGCCTTATACATGTAATCAATGGAAACAATTTCAAGGAATAGTAACACAAATAATTTTGTCCTGAAATTAGTGTAACAGTGTAGGAATTGTTCACGTCACTCCTCCTGTATCGAACCCTTAGAACATCGGCACATTCATGACCTAGTTCAATATGTGAAAGCATATGAGTACAAAGCCATTATGAGTCTTAAACTCACACACCTTAGCTTATATGGAATCTCGGTTAAAGCCTCGGTCTAACAATCGTGAATGAGACATAATAAAGTCGAGAAAACGTCTTTCTTTCCAAATAAACGCGTTTATGCTAAAACTATTATATCTATTGCAAACAGTTTGGGGCCAGATCAGACGCCGGGTAACCCGGCGTCTGATCAGGCTCCAAACTGTTTGCCACCAAGATAAAAATTAATTATTAGAATTGTCCAAAAGTTGTTCTTTTCTACGTTTTACCGCTTTGCGTTTGCGTACGTTTGCGTTTAAACGGGAAAGAATAACAGATTCTCCACTGTACATGTAGGCTGACAAGTGTCAACATATCATGACATTTTCTCAACATAAGTATGCAGAATCTTACAGTGGAGAAAACGTTATTCTTTCCCAAGAAACGCGTTTACGATAAAACTATTATTTCCATTGCAAACAGTTCGGAGCTAGATCAGACGCCGGTTTACCCGGCGTCTGATCAGGCTCCAAACTGTTTGCCAATCAGATTAAAAAACAAAAATTAGAAATCACAAAAAATGGAAATTTCCTACATTTAAGCGATTTGCGTTTGCGTTTCGCTTGCGTTTAAACGGGAAAGAATAATAACGTTTTCTCCACTGTACATTCGTGCACTTTACTTATCGTAATTTAAAAAAAAGGAAAACAAAATGTTGAAAAAGAATATGACGCTCGCCAAGGTCGTGTCATATTGATTCACTCAACTCGTTTATAGAAAATGATGAATAATGAGGACTCATATAAGATTTCCTATATGTGAAAACTAATCAGTATGTATTACAAAGAGCTGCTAGACCAGATTCCAGTTGAGCACTCATAAAACAGTGGAGAAAACTTTATAATTTCCCATTTACAAACAAACGAAACGCAAACGGAAAACACTAAAATGTAGAAAAGGACAACTTTTTGACAAATCTTACTTTTTATTTTTATCTGAGTGGCAAACAGTTTGGAGCCTGATCAGACGCCGGGTAACCCGGCGTCTGACCAGGCTCCAACATGTTTGCAATGGAAATAATAGTTTTAGCGTAAACGGGTTTATTGGGAAAGAATAACGTTTTTCTGTACTGTAAGAGACACCGCAATGTTTTCCTTAATTGAAAGGGAAAATGGTAAAACGCCTAACAGAGAAGTAGATTATTGCTTGCCTTTTTTCAGGAGCGACGTCAGCAACGACGACGACAACATCAGCAGCGACGACGACAACGTCAGCAGCGACGACGACTACAGCGACGACTACGACAGTGTCATCGGCGGCATCAACGACATCATCGGCGACTTCGACAGTGTCTACGGGTACAACGGTAAGCCACAATTGTCTTGAAGTTTACATTTCAAAATAGTATTTCATGTAAGTTGCGTCAGCAGTAATGCGGTCTCGTTGACAGTACAATCTATCAAACATTTTTAAAACAAATTCGATGTGTTACATTAACAAAACAGGTCATTAATTCCCGTTTGAAAAACAGAAAGACAGCGCAATATTAGGTAGATGGTGATTGTTCTGGTTGAGCAGGTTCCGTGGAATTTCAATGTATCGCTTCAGTGCAACATAAACATGCTCAGGGCTGCCGTAAGTTGATCATAAAAATCCTATGATTTCAAATTTTCAGACGCAATTTTACTAATCGTACCTTAACCTCATAGTCTGTTTCTTCTTTTGAAGATACGTGGCTGCTTAAAACAGGCGCATTCTGCTTTACCTTCAGCCTGTTTTAAGCTACGATCTGCTAGGATAAAAATCCGATTACTTAGGAAAATCCGTAGAAATGGCAGCCCGGCATGCTTATGTGGTGGAATTGCTGCGGACACTGATTTGACGTCGCTATGAAAGCGATGTCTAGCCATTATCTGTAACAGTAGTCACTCAGTAGTCATTCAGTAGTCTTTCAAGAATCAGCGAATTTGTTGGTTTCTGATCAGTTAGTTACCTCGCGCCAGATCACAAAATTCCAACTGTTTGACGATAGGTTTTATATACCTAAGTTACGTTTGAAATCATTTGAAACGGTTATGCAGATTAACACGTTTGAAGGAGATGAAAACAAATTCAGTAGGGAACAGTTTGTATTGTCCTCAGACCAATTTACTCTGATGACACTCTTTGTGTGTAGTTCATTGTCGTTATGAGTATTGTTGTTTGTTTTTAGACGTTTGTACTAAAACAGTTTGCTGTTGTTCTGAAAGAGTAAACTTAGTTACATGTACAGTGGAGAATATGTTATTCTTTCCCGTTTAAACGCAAACGTACGCAAATGCAAAGCGCTAAAACGTAGAAAAGAACAACTTTTGGACAATTCTGATATTTCATGTTTATCATGGTGGCAAACAGTTTGGAGCCAGATCAGACGCCGGGTTACCCGGCGTCTGATCTGGTTCCAAACTGTTTGCACTGGAAATAATAGTTTTAGCGTAAACGCGTTTATTGGGAAAGAATCACATATTCTCCACTGTACATGTAGTAGATGAAGAGCTTTGTTTTAATCGGCTAATTACAAGCCACAACTTGATAATGCAATTTAGTATATTTTGTATTTCATTGTAGATCTATATTCATAATTCAGAGTAGTCTAATTTTAGATATTGATCTGTCAGTCATTCAACACATACCTTAATATTAGTTGCAACCTGCCATGCATTCAGTAAAGAAATCGATGGCCGTCGATGGCCATCGATTGCAAGCACGCTACCGGTCTGTAATACAGTAGAGAAAACGTTTTTCTTCCGTTCAGGCGCAAACGCATTGCAATGAAATATAGAAAATGACAACTTTTTTGTCAATTCTACCTTCAAGTGGCAAACAGTTTTGAGCCTGATCATACGCCGGGTTACCCGGCGTCTGATCTGGCTCAAAACTGTTTGCAATGAAAATAATAGTTTAAACGTAACCTGGGTTATTTGGAAAGAAAATGGTTTCACTACTGTACTCTGAACGCTGCGCACGGAGCACAAACTGCTAACCTAAACAATCAACAGTAGTTATTGAACGCACTACTGGGTTAGCCGTGTTTTAACTTTGAAATCCGGCTATATTCGACTGAAGCGAGTTACAGATAACAAGGTTTGACTTGACACACATTGTCTAGAGGACTCTGAATTATACAGCTGGCGTTTAACGCATTCAACCCTGGCAATGAGTACATGTATACTCGTCACCTACAAGCATTCTAAAAAAATATACGATGTTTGTCAAACAGTGTCGACCCTCGTCAGAGTTTACGCTGTATGTCATTTTTTCAATACATCACCGAAAACAACCCTAAATAGATTTTCTTTGAAAAGGGCCCTTAGAGGTCAAATATTAGAAAAGAGTGATCTATTTATAGATTAACATTCAGCTGTACAGTGGAGAATGTGTTATTCTTTGCGTTTAAACGGGAAAGAATAACAGATTCTCCACTGTAGATACGAGTATATTCAGCTTCGCATCTGGCGATATTATAAGTTTTTATTTGGCAAAGTCAATTGAAGAGTTCTTAATTATATGGTCATATTCATTGTTTAACAATCGTTATGTAAATGTATTAATACAGTGGAGAATCTGTTATTCTTTCCCGTTTAAACGCAAACGTACGCAAACGCAAAGCACTAAAACGTAGAAAAGAACAACTTTTGGACAATTCTGATAATTCTTGTTTATCTTGGTGGCAAACAGTTTGAAGCCTGATCAGACGCCGGGTTACCCGGCGTCTGATCTGGCTCCAAACTGTTTGCACTGCAAATAATAGTTTTAGCGTAAACGCGTTTATTGGGAAAGAATAACATATTCTCCACTGTATTACATATACATATAGTTTTTTGGTGTCCTCTGTAAAGTAAATGCGTCAAGTAACATAAGTTATGTCACATACAAATACAAAATGTAGGACTATGATACAGTAGAGAAGACATTGTTCTGTCCCAATAATCGCAGTGACGCCAAAATTATTATTTCCATTGCTACATGTATCAGTTTGGAGCTAGATCAGACGTCGGGTAAACCGGCGTCTGATCAGGCTCTAAACTATTTCCCTCTCAGATTAAAATGAATAGTCTGAACTAACACAACATTTCAATTTTCTACAATAAACTGCATTGCGGTTGCATTTCATTTGCGTTTACACGGGACAGAATAAAGCTTTGCCATCTGTATGATAATGTCAGGGCTGCCATTTTTCCGGATTTTTCCTAAATCTCCGGATTTTTTTCCAGTATATTGTAGCTTAAAGAAGGCTGAAAGTAAAGCAGAATGCACCTTCAGGCGCATTCTGCTTTATTGTCAGCCTGCTTTAAGCAGCCACGTGTCAATAAAACAAGAAACAGGATATGGGGTAAAGGTACGATTCGTAAAATCGTACTTGAAAAATGCAATTTGGACATCTTAGGATTTATTATGTCAACTTATGGCAGCCCTGTAATGTTGAATCTAAATTAGAATTACAGACGAATTTCGATATCTCGAACTTGCTTCAGTTGAACATATCTGTTCACTCTACTATTAAACTTTGAAATACGGTTATGATCGACTTATGCAAGTTCAAAACAATAAAATGTATCTGTTGAAATACAAATACGTGGAGAATATGTTATTCTTTCCCGTTTAAACGCAAACGTACCCAAACGCAAAGCGCTAAAACGTAGAAAAGAACAACTGTTGGTCAATTCTGATATTTCATGTTTATCTTGGTGGCAAACAGTTTGGAGCCTGATCAGACGCCGGGTTACCCGGCGTCTGATCTGGCTCCAAACTGTTTGCACTGGAAATAATAGTTTTAGCGTAAACGCGTTTATTGGGAAAGAATAACACATTCTCCAATGTAGTAAGTTATAGATATCAAAATTTGACTGTAACTTGATTACCACGTTTGTTATGGTTTTAAAGCGACAGAAATGTAAACGAAGGAGAAACAAAGAGCTGTGAACGATTAGGTATACAAGAGTACTTAGAATATGTATATATCACAATATCATATTCCCAATTATAAGGCTTTCAATCGGTGGCTACTGCTTCATAGTTTACAGTTGATATGTTAGAAACGTTCACAACATCATCAACGGTGTCTGATCGTTCTGCAGGCGTATAAGAAATTTTAAAGTGATTCGCGATAAGATTATATATCTTAATAACTTAATGACAAGTATAAACAGTTCCTAACACTTTGACCGTGTCACATAACTAATCTTTTGGCTGATGCCTGTGTTTTTGTCTAAATTGTTTAACACACTGCCTCTATTTTGAACGAACAAATCGAACACTTTCCTTTCCGAAAATTAGCAGACAACAATTATTGCAGAGGGAAATATAACATGATCTCACTACTTAGAATTCAAAGAGTTAATGTTTGAGGTATTCATTCCAGCATTGTTTAGCAGTAGCCACTTTATCACATCGCTACATTATTATAGTTAAGGTTTTCATAATATCTTTGCCTAACTGTGTTGCTTTTAATTACAACAACCAACGATATGATATAATATATTAACATAGTAATTATGTCTCTGGTGTTAACATAACCTTGTTTCTACTAGTTTAGTTTTATACTCATTTAGACATATTTTGTTCGGCGGTGCTGACTGGTTTCTATTTAGACACACTTTCTATTTGGCCACACATTTCAACCAATTATATTTGATCAGAAATTTAGAATTAAGAGCACCTGTTGAAACTGAATAGTCTGATTGGATAGTAGCCAGGGCTCCAGATAAGGGAATTATTTCAAAACTTAAAATCTTTATTTGTGCATTAAACCCTGTGGTGTCACTATACATTTGAATTGTCTCTTCGAGACAAACAAAATGAGTGGTTACACCATAGGGTTTGGTGCTGAAAGGAGTGAAAAAATGTGATTTGTTTAGTTTACTCCCTCTTATCTGGAGCCCTGTAGGCTGGTCTATGTCCAATTACAGTTTTACCAGATGTGGACTGTGAGTGTAAAATTTAGAGATACAGACTGCACTGTTTACTACACACTGGGATGATGCAATTATACTTCTATTTTAAGATATGTCATCTGAAATCTTTTTATAGATATACAGAGGAAGCTAGGTGTTTTGTAATTGTTTACTACCAATTTGTTTGAATTGTTAACTATTTGTACACATTTTAATACCATACATTAAAAGCAATATTATATATAAAATTAATGGCCTCAAGTGAGTTAAACACAATCGTGTTGTTTCATCATTATTTACAAGAGTGAAGTTCAGCAGACTGTTGTATCTGTACATTTGTGTATGCTATAGTTTGTTTCAAGAAACTCTATGAATGAAGTTTGATGTATAGAACAATAGATTAATGTGAGGATCTCCTACCAGTAGCTAGGATATGAGTTAAATTATTGTTCTGTTTTGCATTTCTGTACATGATAGTTTTGCATTTTAAATAAAAGTTACTGTTTCAATTTTTTTTGCTTTTCAATCCGAAAACCTCAATTTCATTTAATTTTGCACACCCATGTATCTATATAGCCTTAGTTCAACCACTCATTCCGCCGAATATCTTTTTTAAAGATATTTCTTGTTTCTAGTAGAACACATTAACTGGCCCGCTATTACGGTCTCTGTAACCCATTAATACCCAGTGGATTCTTCCATGTTTATATATTTGATAAGTCATTTTTTATCAACGGGATGCCTGGTCAACATTGTTTTATATTGAAATTCCTATCAGCAAACAGTGTAGACTCTGATCAGACGCCGCATAATACGGCGGCTGATCAGAGTCTTCACTATCTGCCTATATCCCATATATGGGATCGTGGGCACAAATGGGTGAAGTTTAGACTGGCGCCTGATTTAGGCAAGATCGTAGGAAAGTAGAAAGCTGTCGGAGATTTGTGCTTTCATTCAATTAAGCTTGAATATGTTGAATATTGTCCTAACCGCAACTGTTTATCTGTCAATGGATCGCAATTGCATGGAAGTTATAACAGTGATTATTTAATAATATTATTTGTTTACAGTTATATTTGTTAATACCGATGCAATATGTTTTTTATACTGTTTTATAGTAAATAACAATCACTGGCAGATTCTTTGTATACCTAAGAAATGGTTTCGAAACTCTGGAAAATAGATGGAGTAATGTCAATCAGGGCTCCAGATAAGGGTGGTATTTCAAAAACTAAAATCTTTATTTCTGAATTAAACCCTTTGGTGTTACTACTCATTAGAATCCTCTCGAATTTACTCCCTCTTATCTAGCGCCCTGGTCAATGTGAATTAAGATGTAGAAACATACCATATATAGAACTAGAATAAAAGAATACACGTTGTCGTCTCACACAAGTGAGACACACATAGATAGTCACAGATAGGTTTATACTCACTGTGTGTTTGTATGTATGCTTTGTATGTTTTGTCAAATTCTTTCACGGTTGCAGTGACATAATCCAACATGACGTCACGGTTTTCTTTATAACCTCTTTTATCACATGTACAGGGGCGATCACGAGTTTTGTTTCTAGGCTAGGTTAAATGCACAAACAGTCCGATTAACATTCTGCACTTAGTGTTTGGTGTCGTCAGCACAACAGTTGTCAGCAACAGTTCTCAATGCTGATTGATCGGTATTTTAGTCCGGGCTGCCATTTCTCCGGATATTTTCTAAATCTTCGAATTTTTCCAAATACATTGTACATGTAGCTTAAAGCAGGTCGAAAGTAAAGCAAAATGCGCCTTAAGGCGCATTCTGCTTAACTTACAGCCTGCTTTAAGTAGTCGCATGTCAACAAAACTAGAAACAGGCTATGGGGTAAAGGTACGATTTCGTAAAATCGCATTTGAAAAAATGCAAATTTGGAAATCTTAGGATTTTTCACTTCAACTTATGGCAGCCCTGTTTAGTTCACAAACTAACACCAGTATGTCGGTATCATTGCAATTGGAAACGGTGAAGTGTATACACATAAGATACATGTTTGTAACAAGGCTTGTTTGTTATTTTAAAAATTGTTTGTTTTAGTATAGATTGTAAATCGGGACTTCTGAATTTTGAAAACAGTTTGAATACGCGGCTTTTGATCAGAATTCAAACAGTTTGTTTGTCTGTTACTTGTTTTGATGTTTCTTCGGTAAAATAAACTATACATTTAAGAAATTAAAGCACACGACAATTTAGAGACAGACAATATCGCAGCAGGGTACAGTGGAGAATCTGTTATTCTTTCCCAAAAACGCGTTTACGCTAAAACTATTATTTGCAGTGCAAACAGTTTGGAACCAGATCAGACGCCGGGTAACCCGGCGTCTGATCAGGCTCCAAACTGTTTGCCACCAAGATAAACATGAAATATCAGAATTGTCCAAAAGTTGTACTTTTCTACGTTTTAGTGTTTTGCGTTTGCGTACGTTTGCGTTTAAACGGGAAAGAATAACAGATTCTCCACTGTAAAGGTTATGCATTGTTCAGAGAAAACACCTTATATCTGTGTCATATATTTTTGATTCAATTCGGGCCCTGATAAACTTCGCTTCTAATTTGAATTAAGTCTGCATGCACATACTAGCCAGTATCAACTTTGAGTTAAAATATGTTTTTTACAATGCATGCAAACTAACAAAATACAGTGGAGAATCTGTTATTCTTTCCCAATAAACGCGTTTACGCTAAAACTATTATTTCCAGTGCAAACAGTTTGGAGCCAGATCAGACGCCGGGTAACCCGGCGTCTGATCAGGCTCCAAACTATTTGTCACCATGATAAACGTGAAATATCAGAATTGTCTAAAAGTTGTTCTTTTCTACGTTTTAGTGTTTTGCGTTTGCGTACGTTTGCGTTTAAACGGGAAAGAATAACAGATTCTCCACTGTAATATGAAAGTAAACAATTCTCGAGACAGTCCAATTGGCGAGTTGCAAATAATAGGATAAAGGTAATATTGTTCTCAGACTTGTTCTGCAGTTTGACATATTTAAACTGCAGAACAAGTCAGAGAACAATTTCTGAATTGCAACTGTTTGCAATGGAAATAAAGGTTTTAGCATGAACTCATTTATCGGGAAATAATTTCGTTTTCGCCACTGTATATACATGTACATCATTTAAATGGGTGCTGGACGCTCGACTTTCATATACATGAGACGGCTACATTGTTCAAACTTAAAGAATGTGTATAGGTGTTTAAATACCCTATTGATCATAGAAGTTTGTAAGCAACAACAACTTAAACATACTTTGACAGTCTACATTCCATTTGAAGAAAACTATAAGTCAAAAGAAGGACATATTTATGTGTGCCTGCTTCACCTGCCTTGTTGTAATGAGTTGCCCTTTTGAAACTAAACAAGTATTCAAATATATTGGAAGTTTGAAATTAATAACTTTCTACAGTTACTGAATAATTTCACATACAAATTCTGAGTCAAACAAGGACAATAACTCTGCATTGACAAACCCCATGGTTATCTGCTTTGTTGAAAGTTTGTTTGAAACTGAACAAGTATTCAAAGTTTCAAGTTAATACCTACGGTAATTATTGAGAAATCTAATTAAATTCTAAACAGTCAAAACAAGGGCAATTACTCTGGAATCACAAAACCCAGGGTTACCTGCCTTCTTGTAATGAGTTGTCCTTTTGATACATACTTAACAAGTATTTAAAGTTTCAAGTAAATACCTATGGTAATTATTGAGAAATTTCAATTTACAAGTTTTATGTAAATAAAAACAAGGACAATAACTCTGGAATGGCACATCCCCGGTCACCTTTCTTGTTTGAATGAGTTGCCCTTTTGATATACAGTAACACACGTATTTAAAGTTTCAAGTTAATACCTTTGACAGTTATTGAGATATTTCAATTTACAAGTTTTAAGTAAATAAATCCCAGGGTTACCTGCCTTTTTGTAATGAGTTGCCCTTTTGATACTGGACAAGTATTCCAAGTTTCAAGTTAATATCGTTCATAGTTATTTAGATACATGTATGTTAATTTACAATTTTTAAGTAAATAAAACAAGGGCAATAACTCTAAAAGGACAAATCCAAGGGTTACCTGCCTTGTTGTTATGAATTGCCATTTTGATACTGAACAACTATTCCAAGTTTCAAATGGATACCTTTGATATTTATTGAGAAATCAACTCTTACAAAAAATTTGTTGATAAAAGACTTTCAAAACTGGAAAGAAGTACCTCTTGACTGCCTCATTATGTCATTGAAAAGGATACAAGGGTTTTATCTAGAAGAGATAAGGCGAGGGAAAGCTGGCTTAGGCACGTACAAATGTATTCATTGAAAAAGAAGAATCCGTAGCTGAGCTGGTCGACGAATTTCAAAGTAAAAGAAAAAACCCAACTACATGTACATTTGGAAACTGAAACTGCAGACGTTTCAGTTAAAAACATTCTCTCCTCAACACCTAATTCAGAATTACAGAAAGATATATGTTATAGTTTAGAAGTTTGGGTCCCGGCCGACAAAGAAAAACTTTTCCATAATTTGAATATTCAAGAACGAAAAATACTTCAATAAAAAAAGACTGGTTGAATGATATAATAATTGACAGTGTCATGAATCTTCTGCAGTACCAATTTCCAGATGTAGAAGGGTTTGAGTCGTGCCAGCTCGCAGTTCAACTGGACTTCTTGCACCATGAGAAGTTATTCATTCAAATTATAAAAAGAACTCCTGGTGCTGACATTTAGGAAATACTCGTCAACGCAAGTATATAAACTAGGCATTGAGGGGCAAGTTACGAGCTCGTTTTTTACATGTCCACGATGCATTGCCAAGCATAATCGACCTCAATAAGTTATTGTTAAATAAACCAAAATGTAATATATTTAGACGAGTTGGCTTTCTCATACATGTAGTAGTTTCCATGTACTGTTCCATCTGTTAGTACTTTTTCTAATCAGTGTTCCGTCTTTTAACAGATTTAGTCAAGTGTTCCGTCTTTTAGTACTTTCTATCATGTGTTCCGTCTTTTATCAGTTTTAGTCAACTGTTCCGTTTTTTCCACCACTGTTCCGTACTTTCTAATGTTCCGTCATTTAGTATTTATTGTAATTTAGTGTTCCGTTCCGTTCCGTCCCGATCCGTGTTTTAGTAGCGACCGTTTTTATATTACAGTGGAGAATCTGTTATTCTTTCCCGTTTAAACGCAAACGTACGCAAACGCAAAGCACTAAAACGTAGAAAAGAACAACTTTTGGACAATTCTGATAATTCGTGTTTATCTTGGTAGCAAACAGTTTGGAGCCTGATCAGACGCCGGGTTACCCGGCGTCTGATCTGGCTCCAAACTGTTTGCACTGCAAATAATAGTTTTAGCGTAAACGCGTTTATTGGGAAAGAATAACAGATTCTCCACTGTAGATCGCAGACTGTGGTGTACGGAATACAGTGGTGAAGACATTATTTCTTCCCAAATGAACGTTTATGCTACACATATTATTATTCAAATGCAGCCAATGTGTATCTCGACGCCTAATCCGGATCTTTAAATGTGTGCCACTCTGATTGAAATAGATATTTAGAAATTACAGACAATTGCCATTCTCTTCATTTTAGTGCATTCGAACATTCAACATGGTATAGTAATTTATAATACAAATCTCCATTAAACATCCCCAATAAATGCAATTCAAGGTCATAAACATTTTTAGGTATTGATGTATAATCGTACGTTGTATTGCTTTGTTTAGCAAAGGATACATTTAGCAGAGTTTAGACTAAAACAATACATAATTATGTTCTTGACCGATTTCAGTAAAGCCTAAATGTTGATGAGCGCCCCCTCTCTACAACGAAACCCAATTGGAGACAAAACGTGTGTGCTTTGTTCGGCAGGGTCGTTATAGGGAGGGAAACTAGTTTACATTTGCAAACAGCTTGAATCTAGATCAGACGCCACGTAACGCGGCGTCTGATCTGGGTTCAATCTGTTTGTCTCTCGTCAAAATGTCCTATATGTAACTTTGAGAAAAAACAGCAGACGACAACTTTAAGCAGATGATATTGCAGCAGTAAAAGCGTTAGACGGAATTGTCCTGTTTAGGGAATAGCAGCAAGGGACGATGTAAGGAGGGAGGCGTTGTAGGGAGGGAATACTGTGTCTTTTTTATACGTCTAATATATTATCGAAATCTGTCAATCCTTAGTCGAACACCTAATATAGTGTACACCAATTAACAGACGAGCGAATAAGTATCGACAGACACATATTTTAAAGTAGGAAGTGATGCTATGTAAGCGTTATGAATTACTTTATTTCTTCGTATATTTATAAAAGATAAATGAACATTAGTTTCGTTTAATTCTTACATGTTTTTTTTTATTTCTTCGCGAAGCTGCAACAAGTATATATTACTGCACATTCATCTTTTTGGAGAAGTCACTGAATACCGATGTTAAGGCATTGCAATTACGTTTTTGTTGATAATAGGTACATGTGTATGTGATAAAAGTAAACATTTGAAAATAGCATGAGTTGCAAAGAATCTATCAAATAAAGAAAGCAATTACATTAGGATTGCAGGGGTACCAGTGGTTAAACATTGTAGTAAAGTGTTTTTTTTATTCCAATTGTAAGCGCTTAATTGCAACAGTTAACTACTTTGAGGTTTCTTAATGGAAATCCTAATGTCAATATTTAAACATGTTACATGTATGAAGGCAATCAGTGCATTGCTCATTTTATATACAGTATAAAATATGCTGTTTTCCCATTAAATATGCAAACGAAACGCAAACTATTTGAATACAGTGGATAATGTGTTATTCTTTCCCAATAAACGCGTTTACGCTAAAACTATTATTTGCAGTGCAAACAGTTTGGAGCCAGATCAGACGCCGGGTAACCCGGCGTCTGATCAGACTCCGAACTGTTTGCCACCAAGATAAACATGAAATATCAGAATTGACCAAAAGTTGTTCTTTTCTACGTTTTAGCGCTTTGCGTTTGCGTACGTTTGCGTTTAAACGGGAAAGAATAACAGATTCTCCACTGTACATGTATAAGTGACAAAGAGGCTGGGGTTTGAACAGACGGCGGGTAACCCGGCGTCTGATCCGGCTACAATTTGCTTACAAATGGTATAATGATTTTAGCGTAAACGCCTTTATTTGGAAAGAATAACATATTCTTCACGCTATAGTGGGAACGAATTTATTTTTGTGTCCATTTGAACGAAACGAAACACAAATGCTAAACATACTGTATATTGTTAAATGCAAATGACACATATTTATAAAAGTGTGGATGATTTATTTAATCTGGGTGGTAAATAGGTTTGCGCCCGATAAAACGCCACTAAAAATCGGCGTTAGGTCTCGCTCCAATCTGTTTTCAGACATACGTATTTAAGCATAAATGCGTTTTTTTTAGTAAATGATAGCATCTAAATAATGAACGCAAAGACAGTTTCCTTTGTGTTTTGTGGTTTTTTAACTATTGCAATGATAGAGTACACTTTTTACAGTGGAGAATGTGTTTTTCGTTCCAAATAAACGCGTTTACGCTAAAACTATCATTCCCAATGCAAACAGCTTGGAGCCAGATCAGACGCCGGGTAACCCGGCGTCTGATCAGGCTTCAAACTGTTTGAAACTCAGATAAAAATGAATTGTAACAAATATATAAAAGTTGACATTTTCTACGTTTTAGTGTTTTGCGTTTGCGTTTCGTTTGCGTATAAACGGGAAAAAATAACGTTTTCTCCACTGTAGATGTTCCTACCTCTTCAAGCTTTGAATAAGGTTTGATCGAAAAGTAAAAGAATCAAAATATTTAAATGAGTTTAACTTTGAGAAATTCAGTCATACATGTACAGTGGGGAAAACGTTATTCTTTCCCAATAAACGCGTTTACGCTAAAACTATGATATCCATTGCAAACAGCTTGGAGCCATATCAAACGCCGGGTTACCCGGCGTCTGATCGGGTTCCAAACTGTTTGCCACTCAGATTAGAAAACAATACTTAGAAATATAAAAAATGGTAATTTCCTACATTTTAGCGAGTGGTGTTTGCGGTTCGTTTGCGTTTAAACGGGAAAGAATAACGTTTTCGCCACTATACAGTAAAGGAGATGTTATATGTATTCTTTCCCGATAGACGTGGTTATCCTATATTGATGTGTCTATTGTTACCTTTTTTGGACCAAATCAGACGCCGGATTAGCCGGCGTCTTATCAGGCTCGAAACCATTTGCTACGCATGCAAATAGATCGTCACATGTTTAAAAAAGTATAGTTTGTACAGATTATTTAATTGTGTTTGCGTTTCGTTCGCATAGAAAGGGAATACATGTAATAACTACGTATTTCTTCAATCTTTAGCTTTCACACACATACACACACAAACTAAATAAAGTAAAGTAAGCGGTAAACAGCTGAAAGGCGTTTTCAGATTAAGACCAGTCCGCTGCGGCTAAAAGATAAGGTACATACAAACTGTATATGCTGTGTGATTCAGATACATGTATCAAATATTTTGCTTTGTCTTGGTCAACACTGTAAAAATACAACTTTTCCTACTTAACTTATCATAGTACTACTCATATTACTAGTTCTAGTCAAGACACACGTATTTAAACCCAGTCAAGTCACGACGGCATCAATTTAAAAATTCTCGTCTGTTTTTATTTCTCAAATTTTAATATGAGTATTATGACATAAGAAATATTGAAATGAGCGTCAAACAGTTTGGATCCTAATCAGACGCCGCGTTATGCGACGTCTAACCAGGATCCAAACCGTTCGCAAATAACCATTGTACTTGGGATAAAGCAGTGTATGGGTTATGCAGTGGTAAATACGTTATTCCTACCCACTTTACGCGTTTCTTATGCGTTTCTTACGCGTTCGTTAAGCGTTCGTTAAACGTTCACTATCCGTTTCGTTAAACGCGTTTACTATCCGTTTCTTTACGCGTTTCTTAACGCGTTTAAAAGAGCCCGGATGAAAGGGGAGTAATCATGGAGAAAGGGAGGTAATCCATGTATGACGTGGAGGCCGGTCTTATCCTACTTAAGAATTTAGCAAATATCGTTACAGTGGAGTAAATATAATCTTACATAATTTCATTTAATCATTTTCTTTTAAGAAGAAAGGTTATCCTGTGAGAGTTTTATGAATATACATTTATTTTCCCATATAAAGGATACGGTTTAAAAAAGGATTCTGTAAATTGTGTTTATTACTATTATTATGATGCGGAATTCCAAATAGCACATGTGGTATGCATGTTACATCAGAGGGCAAGCCGCTAACAGTGTTGCGTCACAAGCCGGATAGGGGGGTTATAAAACTGCGGCTTATCAAAGTAAGTATCCTAATTGGGGTTGATTTGGAATATCAACCAAATAAACCAAATCTTATATGCGAGTATGTGTCAGTTATTATACTCTCTCATCAAAGTAAAAGATATCTGTATAGTTTGAATATGGATGAGACTTCCGTAACTCGGCATTTCATCTAGAGCCAAACTGTAAAAATGAAATCAAGACCGCATGCTTCATTCTTAGCTGTAAAACATAAGAAC
Organism: Gari tellinella; assembly: GCA_922989275.2. Classification (NCBI taxonomy): domain Eukaryota; kingdom Metazoa; phylum Mollusca; class Bivalvia; order Cardiida; family Psammobiidae; genus Gari; species Gari tellinella. The sequence continues at coordinate 31,721,936 of OV277871.1, forward strand.
CGAACTACTCGGCTTCCCATTTACATCTTAATCGATAGTGTTAACTATTATGAAAAGTAATTGGGTTTATTCAAAGCTGTCAGTTTGGATCCTGATGCTATGCCGATCTATACAGCCAGGCGTTTGATATGGATTCAAACCGTTTGAATAGAAATAAACATGGAAGGAATTATTCTAATACATATCAAACAGAAATAATCTCGATGAAACGCCGAGTCGCTCAGCATTATGATCGAGATCCAAACTGTCTATATTTATATAAATTTTATAAGCGAAACCAGTTTAGATCCTGATAAGAGGCGTCTCATTTACAGAAAATGTTTTCAAAAATCGCATAACAATATGAGTTTTATCGCGAAAATGCTCCAGTGACAAATCGATTTTTTTTTTTGATAAACCCGTTTCATTCGGATTTTTCGAAAACGGCAATCATCGATAAGATCCGAAATCTCCGCGTGAAACGGAAAACGGACGCCCCAATCGCAACATCTCGGGTATATTCGTTTATTAACGCGTTTAAACGCGTTCAAATCGTTAGGCCTTAACCGTTCGTTAACCGTTCGTTAACCGTTCACTTTGCGTTTCTTATGCATAGATAAACGCGTAAATGGGTAGGAATAGCGTATTTACCACTGTATGCAAGACCAACCTTAATTTCTTACAGCTTACATTACAAAAACAATGAAAGTTTATTCAGTAGTACGTTATATTGAATTAATAGCCTATAATTGTATTTGTATTTTATTAAATTAAATTAAAAGATTACGAAAACAAGCAGTATTTTATATTTATTTTACACAATAATTTTCCTCTACCGGGTTCAATACATTTTAAAGAGAAAGTAACAAAGTTGTAATAGTAACGTCATCGCTGACGTCACGTCAAAATGCAAGGGATGTCACTCGTAGCGGCGTCAACAAAGGAGTGTTTTATTATTTTTTGATATTTAATATACATGTATCATGTTTTCATCTGCTGCAAAAAGGAATATACAGTTTGACCTGACAGCTCTTTGTCAGAATACGGTTTATACCTTTTATATTCTACTTGTTACAGTACGGTTTATACCTTTTATATTCTACTTGTTACAGTACGGTTTATACCTTTATATTCTACTTGTTACAGTACGGTTTATACCTTTTATATTCTACTTGTTACATGTACAATACGGTTTATACCTTTTTAGCTCACCTGAGCTAGCTCAGGGTGAGCTTTTGCAATACTTGAATGCCCGGCGTCCGTCGTGCGTCGTCCGTCGTTTGTCGTTCGTCGTTCGTCGTCAACAATTTTAGTGTTTACACTCTAGAGGCCACAATATTTATCCAATCTTTTTTAAACTTGCTCAGATTGTATATTACCATAAGAGTTCGGATTAGTTCGATTATGGTTGAAATCGGACCAATAAGTCGAGAGTAATCTACCTTTGAATTGCTGAAAATGCCATATTTAAGGGTGTTTACACTCTAGAGGCCACACTTTTTATCAAATCTATCTCAAACTTGCTCAGATTGTAGATGACTATAAGAGTTCGCATGAGTTTGATTAGGGTTGAAATCTGATGAATAGGTTGAGAGTTATCTACCTTTGAATTGCTGAAAATGCCATATTTAACAGTGTTTACACTCTAGAGGCCACACTTTTTAACCAATCTATCTCAATCATGCTCAGATTGTATATAACCATAAGAGTTCAGATGAGTTCGATTTTGGTTGAAATCAGACGAATAGGTTGAGAGTTATCTACCTTTGAAATGCTGAAATTGTCATCATATTTATGGGTGATTACTCTCCAGGGGTCACAATTTGTATCCAATCTATCTCAAACTTGCTCAGGTTGTATATGACCATAAGAGTTCGATTGAGTACGATTATGATTGAAATCTGATCAATAGGTTGAGATTTATCTACCTTTGAATTGCTGAAAATGTCATATTTAAGGGTGTTTACACTCTAGAGGCCACAATTTTTATCCGGTCTTTTTCAAACTTGCTCAGATTGTATATGACCATAAGAGTTCAAATAAATGTGATTTTGGTTGAAATCGGACCTATAGGTCAAGAGTTGTCTGCCCTTGAATTGCTGAAAATGCCATATCGAACAGCGTTTACACTTTTGCAACTACAGTTTTGAATGGTTTTTGAATTTACTTGCACACAAAGTATATACCTATACGTTCTCAAAGGAGTGCAATTATTGTTGAAATCTAATCATTGTAGCAATAGTTATCTGCCCTTGATATACTTTGAAATGCTGGAAAAGGTTTCATTTCAGTATTGTTAAGGCTCTAGTTATCTGCCCTTGATGTACTCTACCATACTAGAATTATGAGGTTGTATTCCAAAATTGTTTACATGCTATTCTACAAATTTGAATGGATTTAAATTAAAACTGATGAAACAGTAAGATAAAGCTATCAAGCTTCAGTACAACAGGTGAGCGATATCAGGGCCTTCAGGCCCTCTTGTATATTCTACTTGGTACAATACGGTTTATACATTTTATAGTTTACTTGTTACAATACGGTTTATACCTTTTATATTCTACTTGTTACAGTACGGTTTATACCTTTTATATTCTACTTGTTACAGTACGGTTTATACCTTTTATATTCTACTTGTTATAATAAGGTTTATACCTTTTATATTCTACTTGTTACAGTACGGTTTATACCTTTTATATTCTACTTGTTACAATACGATTTATACATTTAATAGTCTACTTGTTAGAATACGGTTTATACCTTTTATATTCTACTTGTTACAATACAGTTTATACCTTTCATATTCTACTTGTTACAGTACGGTTTATACCTTTTATATTCTACTTGTTACAATACAGTTTATAACTTTTATATTCTACTTGTTTCAGTACGGTTTATACCTTTTATATTCTACTTGTTACAGTTTGGTTTATACCTTTTATATTCTACTTGTTATAGTACGGTTTATATATTTTATATTCTACTTGTTACAGTACGGTTTATATATTTTGTAGTCTGCTTGTTACAATACGGTTTATACCTTTTATATTGTACTTGTTACAATACAGTTTATATCTTTTATATTCTACTTGTTACAATACAGTTTATACATTTTATATTCTACTTTTCAGACGGAGAGCACAGACAATGGTGCAGGTATTGTATATATTGACATTGATACTTTGATAATGTTTATTAAACCCCTTTACTGCCATGAGTCATCAATGTTAAGCAATTTAGTTCTGATTTTTGTATGTCTCAAATTAAAATTATAGGCAAATCTATTTTGACTTAAGCAATATAGAAAAGAGTGCCAAACAGTTTGGACCAATACTATTGTTAAAGTGGAGAAAACGATACTATTTCCTAATCAACGCGTTTACGTTTAAACTATTGTTTATATTGCAAACAGTTTGGAGCCAGATCAGACACCGGGTAACCCGGTGTCTGATCAGGCTCTAAAATGTTTGCCACTCAGATCAAAATATAGTAACTAGAAATGCCACAAAATAGTAATTTACTACATTTTAGCGAATTGCGTATGCGTTTCGTTTGTGTTTAAACGGGAGTGAATAACGTTTTCTCCATTGTATAAGGACATGGCAGTTAAGGGGTTAATAAGTGGCATAAATATCTCGTACAGGTAAACCAAGCCTGAATCGACGAATCAGGAAAATTGTCATTTTCTTGTTTTTCTGCGACACTTTTTGATTTGTTCTTTTATGAAATAGTAAATTGCCATTAATGTATCGATCGACGCTCTATGGCCTATTTAATGTTGCAGGGTTGTAAACTAAATTTATTCATTCATTAATTCCAATATGTCGAGAATTTGTGCTGGATAAGTAATATTTTACTGGTGCATACACCTCCTTTAACATGGATTCATACGAATGGGATTAGCCGCAATCATCTCTCTTAAATCATCATCATCATCTCCTCTCATCATCTCTCATCATCTATCGGTGCTATATGACCTATTTTGGGTCGCACCCAACTCATCCATCCTATATTTTATTTATCGGACGCTAGGTAAAAAAGGGTTTAAAAGGATGAGATTGAAAATTAGATTTACTCCCTATCATCGGATAGCAAGTAAGATGGAATATGTCTAATTTCTCGTCTTAAGTATCACGTTCGTTGATTAACTTTGCAAAAAAATAGTATTCGGATGGGATTTTTGTGCAAAGCGTTTGCGTGTCTTTGCGTCTAAACGGAAAAGAATAACGTCCACTGTAACCATTCTTTGTTTTCTTTTTCAGGTCACCTCGGACAGTCAGGTATCCATCTGATATTTCTTCTTCTGGTTTGTCTATGTGCTGTAACACATAGGCTATAGTTCACAAATTGTTTCAATGATTACAAATGTAATAGATATGTGATAGTACGAAAGAATATTGAGCGACGAACCATTTCCTACGACGAATGTGCTATACATGTATTGTACGAGCAGGGAGTATTTCTGAAGCACTAGGAACAACTGAATTCAACGAAACGTTATAAATCGGAACAGAACAGTACAGACCAACTACGTGTATTATATTACGCCTTACTTACATGCACGCAAACTGTCTTTCCTGTATTGGTTACATGTACAATGGAGAAAACGTTATTCTTTCCCAATAAACGCGTTTACGCTAAAACTATTATTTCCATTGCAAACAGTTTGGAGCCAGATCAGATGCCGGGTAACCCGGCATCTGATCAGGCTCCAAACTGTTTTCCACTCGGATTAAAAAACAATGAATAAGAATGTAAAAAAATAATGGTAATTTTCTACAATTTCTCGATATGCGTTTGCGTTTCGTTTGCGTTTAAACGGGAAAGAATAACGTTTTCTGCACTGTACGCCTTTCTTATACATCTACTGTCTTTCCTGTATTGTTACAGTGGATAAAACGTTATTCTTTCCCAATAAACGCGTTTACGCTAAAACTATTATTTCCATTGCAAACAGTTTGGAGCCTGATCAGATGCCGGTTTACCCGGCTTCTGATCTGGCTCCAAACTGTTTCCCACTCGGATTAAAAAACAATGAATAAGAATGTAAAAAAATAATGGTAATTTTCTACAATTTCTCGATATGCGTTTGCGTTTCGTTTGCGTTTAAACGGGAAAGAATAACGTTTTCTGCACTGTACGCCTTACTTATACATCTACTGTCTTTCCTGTATTGTTACAGTGGATAAAACGTTATTCTTTCCCAATAAACGCGTTTACGCTAAAACTATTATTTCCATTGCAAACAGTTTGGCGCCTGATCAGATGCCGGTTTACCCGGCTTCTGATCTGGCTCCAAACTATTTCCCACTCAGATTAAAAAACAATGAATAGAAAAGTTAAACGCAATGCATAAATTGTAGAAAATGACAACGTGTTGATAACTCTGAATATTCATTTTGAGCTGAGTGGGAAACAGTTTTGAGCCTGATCAGACGCAGGTTTACCCGTCGTCTGATCTGCCTCCAAATTTTTTCGCATTTAAGGTAATAATTTTAATGCAAACGCGTTCATTGGGAAATAATAAACCTCCGCTTTACGAAAATAATCTCTTTACTGTCTTCATCACTGTAGCAAGTTTATGTTTCTCTTACACATTTGTTTTAATAGAATATTGCAACATCTTTTTCCATGCATGTGTCAATGTGTCATCGCTTTTCTCAGATGTTCAAGTTAGATATTCTACTGTTTGGAACGAGTTACAGTGGAGAAAATGTTTTTCTTTCCCGTTTAAACGCAAACGAAACGCAAACGCAAATGACTTAAATGTAGACAATTACAGCTTTTGGACCATTCTGACAATTCATGTTTATTTTAGTGGCAAACAGTTTAGAACCTGATCAGACGCCGGGTTACCCGGCGTCTGATCTGGCTCCAAACTGTTTGCAAAATATATAATAGTTTTAGAGTAAACGCATTTTTGGGAAATAATAACATTTTCTCCACTGTAACCCTTTCGCTGCCATTATGACGTAACAACCCGACCAGCAAAGAAACTCCTGTGAAATCGTCTGTTTCCAATCTTCGTCTGTGTTTAGTCACCAATCTTGCAGTTTTAAGCGCCTTTAAACAAAAGAAACATTGGTGTATCATTCAAATAATTTGTATTCTGATCAGGATCCTAACTGTCTGAAAAATTTAGTGTACATGTATACAGTGGGGAAAACGTATTCTTTCCCAATTAACGCGTTTATGCTAAATATATTATTTTCCATGTAAACATTTTTGAGCCAGATCAGACGCCGGCTGACCCGGCGTCTTATCCGGCTCCAAACTGTTTGCCGCTCAGGTTAAAATCAAATAATCAGAAATTTCACAAAATGGTAATTTGCTGCATTTTAGCGATTTGCGTTTACGTTTCGTTTGCGTTTAAACGGGAGAGAATAACGTTTTCTCCACTGTACAGTGGATAAAACGTTATTCTTTCCCAATAAACGCGTTTACGCTAAAACTATTATTTGCAGTGCAAACAGTTTGGAGCCAGATCAGACGCCGGATAACCTGGCGTCTGATCAGGCTCCAAACTGTTTTCCACCAAGATAAACATGAAATATCAGTATTGACCAAAAGTTGTCATTTTCTACGTTTTAGTGATCTGCGTTTGCGTACGTTTGCGTTTAAACGGGAGAGAATAACGTTTTCTCCACTGTACGACTTTGACAGTGAAAGTGTTCAGCAAAGATCGTTTTATCTTCATACCTTTTCTCCGTCTGTTTCGGTTTTACTTATACAGTGGAGAAAACGTTATTCTTTCTAGTTTAAACGCAAACGAAACGCAAGCGCATTGCAATAAAATGAAGAAAATTACATTTTTTTGACAATCCTGAATGTTGATTTTAATCTTGACGGCAAATAGTTTGGAGCCTGATCAGACGCCGAGTGACCGAGCGTCTGATCTGCCTCTAAACTGTTTGCATTGGAACAATTTGTTTTGGCGTAAACGCGTTTATTGGGAAAGAATGATGAAAACAGCCACAATCAAAGCATACTGCACACGCATGGAAACTTATTCTGATATGTAAAGATGTTGTGTTTGAATTTACATTTGTTACCTATTTCTTTGATTTCTTTCGCTATTATTGCACTGACGTACATTGTACATTAGTTTAATACACCTCAATCTGAAAGTCTGGTGCCCGTTTCATAAAATATCTTACGACGAAAACGATCGTTAGTCTAATATTAAAAATACATTTAATTTCTTATTTCTCTATCTAATCCTGTCTTGTGACACTTCTTTGGAACCGTCTTTTCAAGACGATTCCAAAGAGGTGTCACAAGACAGGATTAAAAAGAAAAATAAGTAATTTTTGAGACTTTTATAATCCGACTAACGACAACGTTTGTCGTAAGAAGTCTTATGAAACGGGCCCCTGGTGTATTTGTAAATCGTCAGAATCATGAATATGTTACATTTGCAAACTTGAATTGTGGTCTGTTTCAATATATTGCCTGCAAAAAGACTCAACATCAATTGTGTATTCCTTTTCAAACTAATATCAAGAGAAATTGTAAATGAGCGTGAAACATTTTGGACACAGATCAGACACAACGTCTGATCTAGATCCAAATTGTTTGCAAATTTTAGCAAAGTCGCGATTGGCACGATAGAAAATAGTTGTAAAGAATACCAAGTTATAGTCTACTTTCAGCCCGAATGACCTTCCAGTCGCCTGTACATTCACTGCCCTGATTATTAAGCCGCCTTGCCTACAATATTGAACACTGCTAACATTTTGTGCGTAGGCAGCCGTAGTTCAAATGTAATGACGAAACGTGTCTCCCTTAGAATTGTGAGCACGGGACATTTTCGACATAGAAATTGAGTCCCAAAGGCGGTTTTCTACGTGGGAAAATATCCTAAGGGGTTACTTGTGAGACAGTGACACTGTTTGTCATTACATCGGCGCAGACCGTTCACACCTATCCATTTTAAGCCCTTGGTGAGTAGCAATTCGTGGCGCATACTCAAGAACATTCCTGTAAATCATCGGAGATTAGAATAAAAATCACCTAGTCAGGCCGCTGGTCCGGGAGGGAATCGAAATTGCAACCCATTGTACCGTAGTCGAGTGTTTTTACAATGAACTACTACCGCCGATAACCATTTGCGAATTTGTATTGGCAAAATAAAACCATTATAAAGCTAAATGTAGGTCTGTTGCAAATAGGATATCTGCATCACAATAAAACGGATCCTGATCCGACTCGGCGCCTAATCTGGATACAAACGTTGGCAAAGTCGCACCGAGCACGGTTAAAGTAAACAGGTTGTAGTTGTAATCCATTATATGTGATATACAATAACGTTTGCATGTATATTGTATAGTTTTATAACATTACTGTTTCTATATCTTTTGTTATATATTTCTAATAAACTATACGTTAACTCTACACCACTATATTGTCTTTCTTTTACATGTACGACGGACACATAGCTTACTGGACAGTTTACATCTTTACCCAATATCCCTCTTTAGCTCACCTGGCACAAAGTGCCAATGTGAGCTATTTTGATCGTGCTGTGTCCGGCGACCGTCGTACGCCCGTTTGTCCTTTCGTTCGTCGTCAACAATTTCTTTAAAAGACATCTCCTCCAAAACTGTGGTATGGATTTTTTGAAACAGTTGTATAAAATCCGTTTCGGCATGAGAAACTCTCATACTAAACCATAGAAGATCAAATCCTAACGGGATCAGAACAAATCACTAAAAGGGATCGAACGCTGGAGACCTGCCTGACTGTCCACCACCATAATAACTAAACTAAACAGTAGACTCCCTTACGCAGTGCTTATGTAGTGTACTTTGCTATTTCAAAACATACACAAACATGAGCGTATGGGATTTACCACTATAGGCAAACAAGGTACGGTAACAGAAATAATGTAACTAACAGCATAAATCTGTTCAAAGCAACGAAGTTAAACTTCTATTATAAAAGGCCATTTACACTAATCCAAACACATAATAACTATGGTTGAAATCCTACCAAACTCCTTCCTCACAAAAGTAACCAAACAAAAACAATTTTGTAAAATAAAAAACCTATTTGAACATAGAAGTAACAAAGGAAACGACGGTGGAAAATGTATATCACGAAGTAAAGGCATACCTTTTGGACCGTCGAATAATAGTTTTATACATGTACATAATGGCTCGAGAAACTAAGCCAAGCCAAAACAACCGCCTGACTGAAAAATAATGGTTCTGTCCAATACAGTAAAACCCAGATAAACATACAATACGAAAATAATTACAGTGGAGAATCTGTTATTCTTTCCCGTTTAAACGCAAACGTACGCAAACGCAAAACACTAAAACGTATAAAAGTACAACTTTTTGACAATTCTGATAATTCATGTTAATCTTGATGGCAAACAGTTTGGAGCCTGATCAGACGCCGGGTTACCCGGCGTCTGATCTGGCTTCAAACTGTTTGCAATGGAAAAAATAGTTTTAGCGTAAACGCGTTTATTGGGAAAGAATAACACATTCTCCACTGTAGCCGTTCCATGAGAAAACCTGACTTATTGCATCGCAAACAGTGTAGATCAATACCAGACGCAGCTTCAAAGTCTTGATCTACAATCTTTACCCTAACATGCATCTAAAACATTGTATATACATATATGTAGCTATATTATATACGGTATTTGGTAGATTAGATCAATCTCAGATAAAGAGCATGTTATGACCACAGGTCTCTGTCTGTACAATGTTGTACATGTAATACAATAAGGCAAGTTTTGTCATGGCTATGCTAAACTATATTTATGATTTCCTTTAATGCATTTACATGTAATTCAAACAACACTAAATTGTAAACGCCAAAGTAAGAGTCGCAGCCGGCAATATCACTACGGCAATGACAAAAAAGAGCAAGGGTTCATAAAATGATACTATGTGTATGTTGTTGCATATACCCAGGGTAAGCGACACTGTCGCTTGAACGTCATCCGACTCTCTTAATATTTTGTACAATTAGATGTCCACCTACCATGTGTCTTTAATAGACAATCTGGAAGACCTTAGTTAGCAACACTACTAGCTCTATCTGATCTGAAAGAATGCAAACGAGTTAGTTTGTTTTCTATCATAACTCATAACAGACACTGTGTGTTGTGAATCTTCTTGACATCTAGATATGAATATATTCGACAAAAATACGCTATATTAAAGTCTTAAATTACTTTTCTAAACAAAATTGTATTTGATACAGACATGAATATCAGCAATTTACATGTATTTGCACACGAGTTGTAGACACTTATTAACCACTTGCATCCACAACACAACCTCTGACCAATGACTGCACGTCTTGAAGCGGTAAAAGACATACTGAGGGGAATGAGATGGTCTTTCCAAATAAACATATAAACCAGTGTGTGTACAAACACTAACAATGCAGAATACGTTATTCTTTCCAAAAAATCACCTGTAGGCAAATACTATTATATACAATGCAAATAGTTTGGAGCCATATCATATTTTGTCAATAAAAGAAGACAAAGATTTAAGACTGAGAATTTCAAGGGTTCGCTAGAAAGATTATCATACGACATTATGGCAGCAAAATGGCAAATAGGTTTTTAACAGTATCTTGAAGATATAAGAAAATAGACGACACAATTATTGACACACAGGTTGTTGCAAAAAAAATATATTATTAAAATATAGTATGTGAGGGTGACCATTGGCCTGTTAACAATAAAGACAAAACTATGCGTAACTAAGAAGTATTATTTTTCTGCACTTTCTGTTACGTTTCGATGATTTCAGACGCGCAATATACTTCAGAAATATCCACTGCTCCCACAATATAGCATATTCGTCGTATGATGGTTCGTCGCTCAATCCTTTGTAATGTCACATACTTATAACGGTGGAGAGATGGTGTTCTGTCCCGTTGATATGCAAAATAACGCAATCGCAAATCAATAAAATGTAGAAAACACAATATGTTGAAAATGTTTACTCTTAATGTTAATCCGAGTGGCAAGCAGTTTAAAGTATGATTATACGCCAGGGTTCCCTGTGTCTGCTCTTGCTTCTATCTTTTTGCAATGGCAATAACAGTTTCAGTGAAAAACACGTCTATTAAGGAATGTTTTAATTATTGGAACAATTTGTTGGTATACTTCATACTTGCTATTGCTACATTGGAAGAAATATCAGATGGATATTTGACTGTCCGAGGTGACCGCAAATAAACAAAGATTGGATAACAATTAGAAGTAAACACGGTATTTGCCATGCATTTAGAACAGTATACTTATTGGCGTCTAAATAAGATCACTGGAATCCGTTTTTAAAAGACAACGGTTGGTTTAAATATATTTATTTCAGATATGGTACATGAACAAACTACATTGTTTGAAGGACAACGATTAATTGAAAATACAATATGATAGTTTGTCAAGAAAGTTTTTACCAAAAAAATATACATGGCAATTGTAACAGTACATAATAGGTTATTACTTCAACATAAACGAGTTTACGGAAGGGTCATTTCGAATGTCGCAGTTTTGAGCCCGATCACATCCCGGTAAATAAATACGAAAGACTCACTCAAGCAGGAAACGTAACACAAACAATACACCCACCTCTCAAGCAGAACTAACCCGGTATCTCAAAAGACTCAAAACTGTCATTCAGATTAAAAAGGATAGTTAAACATTTCGAAACCTTGTAGTATTCTACATCATTTTATTGCACTGCGTTTGAGCAAAAACGTCTTCTCCACTGTGTGTCCATCATAAATTGTATAGATCCATTTAAGGCGTCGGGTATCATGGTGTTAGAATTGACAATAAAAAACCAACATTTTTTTTCTTAAATATCTTTAAATGCGTTTCGGTTTTGTTTCCTTCCGTTTGAATAAGAAATAATCATGTAACCCCGACTATTTGCCATGTGTTCTAAAACCAAGTATTTACGCTGTATGTTAAACTCAACCATGCACGCTTCTAAATAGTGAGATTAGAGAACATTCTTTCACCGTTTTTATTACAGTTCAGAGTGACTGAAATTTGCAGATACTGGACATTATGGTTAGAAACCGTTTAATAGTGTTGTTCAAGAGTGACATATTTGATTAGACGCCATAGTATGCGGCGTCTGATTAGAGTCTACATTGTTTGCTGATAGGAATTTCAATATAAAACAAAAATGATAATGAAAATTTTGATCAGGCATCCCTTTGATAAAAAATGGACTACATGTAATCCAATATAAAACATGGAATAATCCACTGGGCGCAAATGGGTTAAACGTTTCATGCTTCAAGATGTACATGATGATTACAAAGGAGAAGACCTTATTCCTACCCGTTTTAACGCTACGAAAAACATACGTACCACATATCATTTTAGAACACGACAGGTTTTTGAAAATGCTGAAATTTGTTTTTGTTCTGAGTGACAAGCAGTACAGAGATTTATTATACGCTAGAATACCCTGCGCATAATCTGCCACAATTGTTGAATACTTATTCTAATTTAAGTGACGATCAGTACAGAGCCTTATTATACGCCGGTGTCTGATCTTAGTTCAAGGTTTTTGCAATGACCAGAATTGTTATAGCATATTCACGTTTATGCGGAAAGAGTATGCTTTTCATAATGTAAGTATGCCTGTTTTGACCATAGAACTTTTACACGAGTACTATTCCTGATCCAGGTACACCACAATCAACAACATCAACGTCAGGAACAACATCAGCAATGTCAGCAGCGACGTCGTCATCGTCATCAGCAACGACGGGTTCAACATCGTTTACGTCATCGTCATCGGCATCATCAACGCCGTCAACATCATGGTCCGCATCGGCCTCATCAGATACGTCACAAACAGTGTCTTCAGCGTCAACGCCGTCGTCGAATTCAGATGCATCCTCAGTAAGCCAGATCTGTTTTGAATTTAACAATTCAATATAATATTCTATATAAGATGCGTCAGCAGTATCAAACTTCGGACAGTTACAATCTGAAAATCATTTAGATCTCAAATATGATATATCAAAAACTTGCGAAAGATCTTATACTCAACTCAAACATTTAATAACCTGACCATTATTCTTCACTGATAAATGTGTTAAGCCTTAAACATTTAACTACTGCAAAGCCATTTTGATCCTGATAAAGACACCAGGTTATCCAGGTTGTCAACCATTTCAATAACCTTTCTTTTTCTACATTTAATTGCATTTGTTAACCTTTAAATTTGCAATGACAAAAGCGTATTCGTTACGAAATTTTGTGTAATAGTCAAAAATTATCTTTATTTGTCTGCACCAAGGTTTCAAAGCGATTCAAGCCGCATACATATGTTTATCACACAAACATTAACAATATACAGTGAAATACAAACCGTAGTACGCACTGTGCATATAATATACTAATTAACGCATCTCTGAAATACTGTTTTACTACGCCGACTGTAAAAAAGTTATTGAAAAATGTCCAGGTGTCCTTATTGTTCCCTCCCGAACAGTCCTGCATAGCAGGGTGCAAATCAGGCTACGTTGAGCTCTGGTCTTAATAGTGTCTCAGAACAAATCTGTTTTCTTTTTGTAAATTTCTAACGTCACATTATTATGATGTCATGTTTAATAATGACGTAACTCCCAAAACAAAACTAAATGTAAAATGATCATTTTAGTCAATATGAATACTTTTTAGATAAAACTTATTTTGAAATTTAAATATGATATCAGAGATGTCTTTTCACAACACTTTGACCTTCTTCTTTTTTATTTCAGTTTGATAGCTTTTTATCTTTGAATGTATAAACCTAATAAAATCTATGACGAATCGTTTTCCTAACAGTCGAGGGAAAGGGGAAGTTAAAACATTTAGATATTTGTTTCGGTTGAGGTTCATGTGGTAAATACAGTGGAGAATCTGTTATTCTTTCCCGTTTAAACGCAAACGTACGCAAATGCAAAACACTAAAACGTAGAAAAGTACAACTTTTGGACAATTCTGATATTTCATGTTTATCATGGTGGCAAACAGTTTGGAGCCTGATCAGACGGCGGGTTACCCGGCGTCTGATCTGGCTCCAAACTGTTTGCACTGCAAAAAATAGTTTTAGCGTTAACGCGTTTATTGGGAAAGAATAACGTTTTCTCCACTGTAGTATACATGTACATGTTTATACTGTAATGGCGTCATAACGTGTTTCTGCAGAGAACAGCATTAATTCAAAAACTAAAGTTATACAAAATACTCGTATAGAAGCGTTTTTAATTACCTTATTTCTTCGCTAAGCTTCCACCGTCATATACGATAACCGCGACCGTAGTTTACGGGTTAGGGCGTCCGCATCGGAAGCGGAAGATCGAATGTTGGATTCCCGGCGCCGGAGTCAGGATTGGCACTGGTTTTGTTGGTTTTTTAGCCGCCATCTAGATAAACGAAAGGTTACCGTAGGCCTATCTCTGCCAGGCGCCCGGCCATCAGAGAAGGGATTCGGGAGTTACTGTGTGTGCAAAAGATAGGGGTCTCATATTTCAAAACTGACTAGCCTTTGCAATAGGGATGACACTGTAATAAACAAAGCATTTACCTTTTTATATAATTGCAACATAATCTTATAAGTTAAGGTACTGAAGATGAGTGTTTGTTGATAATAAGTATCTAACTGAAGTAAACATCTCAAAATAATATGCGTCGCTATGAACATTTCAAACAATAAAGAAAGCAATTACTGCAGGGTATTTTAGGTTGTACTAAAGTGTTTTTATTCCAATTGTAAACGTTTAAATTCAAAGTAAACTACCTTGAGTTTTCTTAATGGAAGTCCTTATTTCAATATTTAAACAAGTTAAAAAGGCAATCAGTACACTGCTCATTTTATATATAGTGGAGAGGATGTTATTCAATCCCGTCTAAACGCAAACGAAACGCAAACGCAATAAGCTTTTGAAGTGTCTTACTATATTTTCAATATGAGTTGCAAACACGTTTGACCTGATCAGTGCCGCATTTCTCGTTAAAAAATAAAGAAGAAGAAGACAAAGTATCGTATTTATTATTTTGAGTCGGAGATAGAGGCCGCCAGATTAAAAAAACCTGGACAGACATTTCGGTTTAAGATACAGAACTGCTTGAAATCTACTACACATGTTTTAGAAACAACCAAAATTAAATCCAATATTCGCCAGATACCGTTTTGATGATGACATACAAGGCACAGAAAACATCGACGGATATATCTTGTTTGCAATTCGTCATATTAGACTTTCTCATAGTACAAATGTACTTTTACCGCCTTCATTATAAATACAACACACGTTTGTTCAGTGGTGTTTTATATTTAGTTCATAACATGCAACTGAATATGTATTTTGTTATGTTGATGTTATTATAATACGTTTCTATGTGCTCTTATATCCTAAACAGATTGGTTTGACAACTCTTTGTTTCGATCGTAAAATACAGTAAATACACATTACCAGTTGGGTGGTGCGGTACAAAACGATATATTTAAATCGAGACATTCTTGGCGGAAACAGACCATATGATCTCTGTTACTTCAGAGAACTTCAAGAACTGACTACAACGCCCTGTAGCGCACCGCCAACTGGTGATATGTTTATTATATGCCTTCAATATACACCACCAACAGGGTAATAGCTGTATAAATAATTTCATATTTAGAAACATTTGATATTTAAAACAGAACCAGAATTCGTTTACGCTACAAAGATTAACGCGGCAACTGTAGGCTACATGTTCGTAAACTCAAAACAATGTTTGAGTAAAATACAAACAGTAAAATACAAGGAATCTTGTATCTTAATGTTCAGATACACACGGAAAAGCTCGATAACATAGGTGTGCATAATTATAATAATATATTTTGTATTATTCCTTTTAGACGGAGAACACGGACAATGGTGCAGGTATTGTATATATTGACATTCGCACATTTGCCATATTCACTGCCATGACCTCATACAAATTAAACAAATATCGTCTGCAATTACTTCCTGAATTCAATTTTGACTGAAGATCTATTGCAATGAATGTCAATCGGTCTTGATCCTGGTTAGACGCCGTGGTCGTCTGAAAGGATCCAAGCTCATTTAACCCTTTCCCTTATAGAAGCGACTTTTAGCACATGCATTTTATTCATCCGCTGAAAAAAATAGTTCCAATATAAACCGTACTGAATATGTGTCATATTTAATACTTTCCTTATTCTAGCTGGTAATAGCTTAAAGCAGGCTGAAAGTAAAGCAGAATGCGCCTTAGGGCGCATTCTGCTTTACTTTCAACCTGCTTTAAGTAGTCACCTATCTTCAATATTATAACTAGGCTATCAGGTAAAGGGTTAAAATAACTACTGTACTCGGGGTAAGGCAGTGAATGGGTTACATGTAGTTAGATAATTGTGACAATCTGTCTTACAGTTTAACGGCATACACTACCAATTCGTGAGACATCTAGCGGCTTTTAACGAAATACGATAAATCACGCATCGTTACTCAACAAAATCGTGCATATCAGTCCGCAGATACTTTCGGTTTAAAAAAATCTCCATTTATCGCGTAATATAGACGTTAAATGCATGAAATTGTACTTGATAAATGAAAGTACGTCAAACTTAACAAATAATATATCTAATAGGGCTAAGTTAATAACCCAGAACTTTAATCAAATTGAATATATGCGTGAACCCGATATCACATAGACAAATCCGTCTGCTAATTTAGGCCGTTGGTATATGTATGAAAGTGCCTATAGTTTCAATTATAACTAATGCGAGTTTTACCATTGTCTTATTATTCACACCTATAGCTTTTATTGTGAGAAGTTTCATCAATTTATTTCGGGCAGATTATGATTGAGTGAGTGTTTTCATTGAATTGGAGCCGAAAACAATTAAGAAAAATATATAAATATCAGGCAACAAACTATACTCTTTGCATACATGTTTAGTGAACACTACCTTTTAACTGTTTGAATGTTTGTTTGTGCCAATTATTACTCTACATCATTTTAGAAAGGCAAAATAACGCATGCCGACTCTTTGCCGAGGATGGCTGCATCATACATTTCAAATACCCATAGACCAAAAAAAACCATTATAACCTATGTTTTTCTTTTTGCCATGGTATTCAGATATGTTCGAAGAACCTATACTGAAAATTTTATAAAGATTTTTCGGGAATTTTATTTGGTCGCGAATGTCGTTAACCAAGCCACAACGTGTACTCAGGAAAATAGTCACTTTTGTTTAAGACTTGTAACAAGAAATACATGTACCTGCTATGAATTGTTATGAACTAATATTTTGCCACCAACGTCTCTCCCCAGATACATCTTATCGTGTCGTGGTTCTATGGTTTTATTGAAATAGGGAGGGCATTCTTTTGTTGATGTGACTATCATTTCCCCTCTGCCAAGAACCAAAAGGAAGGCAGGTCTGTTGTTTGATCCGATGCACTGTCATGCAGCGAATGAGATACGCAGGATAATAGCACAAATCGATTTTTACTTTATCTTAAATGTTTAAAATAGAATTTAGAAAAAGGTAGACATGCTTTATGCAGATACATATAACACCGTGGTAAAAGTAACTATGTTCGTTAGTGCTTTGTTATCCAACAAACATGTTGTTTTCTTGATTTTTTTAACAAACAGTTTTACAGTGAGACTCTACAACGGCCCTCCCAACAACGATTCCCTCCTTACCATGACCCTTGTCCCAGTTCCCCAAACTTGACAATTATGTTTAACGTTTTTGCTAGTGCAATAGCCTCTGCCTAAAAACTGCCTTCTGCTGTTTTTTGACAGATACACAACTAATGAAAGTGACAAACAGCTTGAATCCAGATCAGACGCCGCGTTACGCGGTGTCTGATCTTGATTCAAGCTGTTTGCAAATGTAAGTAAATTTCCCTCCCTATTACGACTCCCTCCGAGCAACGCACACATTTTTTGTCTCCCATTTGGTGTCCTTGTAGAGAGGGAACGCTGCATAAACTAAAACCGACTTTTACCTTGATCAGTCGCAGAGAAACTTGATTACTTGGTTTCTGATTACTATCCAAACTGTTTTCAAATGCAGGTACAGTTCGCCTTCTCTTCAACAACACACAGAGAGAGACAAAGGTTGTGTGTGATGTTCGGAGCGAGCTGTTATGGAGAGGGAACATTAGGATTTGGCTTACATTTCCAAAAAAGCTTACATCAAGATCAGACTGCGTATTCTGATCTTGATTCAAGCTGTTTGTTTCTCGTCATAATAATTATCTCTTCTTTCAAAATGTCCACTAATATGTAACTTTGAAAAAAACCGCAGATGACAATTTTAAGCAGACGATATTGCAGCAGTGAAAACGTCAGACATTCATGTTTTGCTTGGGATCAGCGGCAAACATAGTTGTAAGGAGGGAAACGTTGTTAGGAGGGGCATTGTAGTCAGGAAGCACTGAAAAAAAAATCAGTGCTTCCTGACTACAATGCATGTTTATTGCAAATGGTTAACCATGCGTTTTTTCTTTATTTCAGGTAACCTCGGACTGACATGTATCCATCTGACATTTCTTCTTCTGGTTTATATACTTTAGCACTTAGACTGTAGCTCACCAGATTGTTTTGACTATTATTTCCTCTGCAAGCAGGTTGAAGCCAGAGCAGTCTAGGTGTGACCCGGCTTCTGATGATACTCACAACTGTACGCCACGCAGATTAAAAGTAATCGTTAATTGCGTTTGGGGTTCGATTGCGTTTGAACTGGAAACTCTCTTACTCTGCACTGCATTACAGTGGAGAATCTGTTATTCTTTCCCGTTTAAACGCAAACGTACGCAAACGCAAAACACTTAAACGTAGAAAAGAACAACGTTTGGACAATTCTGATAATTCTTGTTTATCTTGGTGGCAAACAGTTTGGAGCCTGTTAAGACGCCGGGTTACCCGGCGTCTGATCTGGCTCCAAACTGTTTGCACTGCAAATAATAGTTTTAGCGTAAACGCGTTTATTGGGAAAGAATAACAGATTCTCCACTGTAGTATGTGATATTACAAACATTGAAAGTCGAATCATTTTCTACGAAGAGTGTGCTATAGTGTACGAGAAGAGGCTATTTCAGAAGGACATGGGACATCTTAATTCATCTAGACGTCAATGAATGGAGCAGAACAGTACAGACAAAATAATACGTATTAACTATGTAAATATGTACTGTGTTTACGGGATTGTTAGCAGGCGAATATTCATCCTTACACATTGTTCATAATAGAATAGATTTGCAAGAACAGTTTCAATGCATGTGGAATTCAATGATTATTCGATGTTCTCAGATATTCAATTTACTTTTAAGATGCCGTGTTATCTTTGAAACTGCAAAATGGTGTTTTACTCGTTTCTGTTCTAATAGCTGAAGGTCTGTTAAACAAATAACGAAATCTCTATCACCAACATAAATGACTCCTTATTGAACACCCGCAGCCCAGTCACGTAACTAGATACATGCATTCTCCAAATGATAGCGGGTGAATTATGACTTTTCATATTAAAGTAATAATTGGTATATGAGATGTATTTTCATTAGGGTGGAGCTAAGGAATATCGCTTAAGAATTCGTGTGCTCTTATCTGAATTGTCAAACAGTTGTCAGTTTCTTCCTTTTTTGCAATGCGTTTGCGTTTCGTTTGTGTTTAAACGGTAAAGAATAACGTTTTCTCCACTCACGGGGGACCAACTAGGCATTACGATGAAATGCTTCTCTACGACCACCTATATATGTATTTTAACATATTTGTATTGCTACGAAGTCAGTGTATATAGTGAGAAATGTTTGTCTACGAAAACAAAGTTGCCTTCGTAGCAATACAAATTTGTTATAATACCCATATAGGTTGTCGTAGAGAATCATTTCATCGTAATACCTAGTTGGCCCCCCGTGTCACTGTACATGCAAAAGAACAAGAGAGCTTTGTCGATACTACGAGTAGGGCATTGCGCCCGGAATGTCTGTACCTGCTCTCATCTCTCTTGGGCGACATAGAGCGGAGAAACGGACGTTTACAAACAAACCCAATCACGCATGTCAAACATATGCACATACACCAGATACAGACATCATAATTTACCCGCATGACAACTGATACATGTATTTGAAAAGATGTTATGATTGAACTTTACATGTGTTACCTATTTTCTCAGATTTGCTTTGTTGTAATGACACACTTACAACTGTTAAATACTTTAACATTTTAACGGTTATACTACACTTCTCTCTACCTATAACGTCCCCCAAACAAGATAGTATGCCTAATTGTTTCCATTCTGCAATATTGTCTTAGGATTTGCTCAAACTTGTCAGCTGCTGTTTTATCTCAAGCGTACACAATTATTGGCCATTTTGAACAAACATAATGACGAGTGACAAACACTCTGAATGCATACTGTAGGCACATTAAGGGTATTGAATTTCCCTGACCATATCACAACCCCCTTAACCACACATACACTGTTGTCAGCAATATTTCCAAATACATCTTCTTCGCAAATCAATTAAGAAATCAGATATAGTAAAAATTCAAAAGATTAACTAAAAAAAACAAACAACAACAACAAATCACAAGTTTCCAAGTTTTTTTTCTCCAAGTTTTATAAGCAAACAAACATTTAAAGCCGCATTGTGTTTTTGAGAAACCTGCATAAAACGGTTGTTTGGGGTCCCATTTGAACTACGTGGGACGTGATTCTTTCACAAAAACCGGTTTTATCTAAGCAATTCGCTTTTTAAATTTTATTTATAATATTTTGGTGCTGCACAAATTCAAAAGCCTCCCTTGTGAATGGAAAGAAGGACACCTCTGTAAATACAGGGCTCCAGATAACGGAAGTATTTCGAAAGCTTAAATCTTTATTTCTGCTTTTAAACCCAATGTTGTCATACTCATTAAAAGTGTCTCGAAGAGACGGTTTAATCAGTAGTAACACCATAGCATTCGGTGCTGAAATGAGTGAGAAAATGTTAGATTAGTTCAGATTACTCCCGATTACATGTTTAGCTGGAACACTGAAAATGACCCTGTTAACCCTTATTCTGCTGCACAGACGTCTGCTTCGACATTGTCGTCTGCAAAATGTGTTCAGTTTAGATTTATGCATTGTTTTAATTAAACAAACCTTAAGACGAGTGTCAAATAGTTTGGATCCAGATGAGACGCCGCGTTACGCGGCGTCTTTTTAGATTCAAATAGTTTGTAAACTCCCTAAAGTAGGCACAGGGTTAAACACTATGAGATTCAATAACAACGTGTACATATCTTTCACTGTGGGTAAACGGTTAAAATAAACTACGGAGAATGTATACCTTGAGCTTGCTGAAAATGACTGTTTCAGCTTTGTCCGCTCTCTAACTCAAACACTTCTTTTTGGATCTTCACCAAAAAGTTATTGCCTGTTGATTAATGAAAAATGACGGTTTCAGTCACTTTTTGCACTCTAACACATACAGTTTTTATCGGATATTCATTAAACTTGCTACAAATGTTTATTAGTATAGAATCAGGTTCAATAACTAGCAAAATCGCATAAGGCATGTCTGAGTTATTGCTGAAAAATGCTGAAACAGTCATTTTTTAATACATAAAGTGCAAAAACTCAGATATGCCACATGCGATTTTTGTAATACTCAAACTAGACCTAAATTTTATATACTTAAACATTTGCAGCAAGTTTAATGAATATCCGATAAAAACTGTATGCGTTAGAGTGCAAAAAGTGACTGAAACCGTCATTTTTCATTAATAAACAGGCAATAACTCAGATATACCTTATGCGCTTTTAGTAGTTATGAAACTGAACCGTGATTTTATATCAATAAACATTTTCAGCAAGTTTGGTGAAGATCCAAAAAAACGTATTTGTGTTAGAGAGCAAAACTTGCTGAAAACAGTCATTTTTTAATACATAAAGGGCAAAAACTCAGATATGCCACATGCGATTTTTGTAATAATCAAACTAGACATAAATTTCATACGAATAAATATTTTCAGCATGTTTGGTGAATATCCGATAAAAGCTGTTTGTTTTAGAGTGCAAAAATGACTGAAACAGTCATTTTTTATTAATTAACAGGCAATAACTCAAAAATACCTTATGCGATTTTAGTAGTAATCAAACTAAACCTTGATTTGATATCAATGAACATTTTCAGCAAGTTTGTGGAAGATCGGATAAAAAATAGTTGAGTTAGAGAGCGGACCAAAAAGTGTGATAGTCTAACTGACTGATGGATGGACGGGCGGAGGGAGATACGGTTGCCCCCAGTGAAGTTGAATTCGGCTGTATCACGTGATACTAAGCCGTGTGGTAATGTTTATGACAGACGTTCTATTTTCGGTTTGTTATGATTTTAAATCGCCCTTTTTGGTGATTTAGGTCCGTCTTCATCAATTCATAGATCAGTTTGGCCTATAAGAATGTTCAAACATTATTATTAACCGTTATTGTATTCCAGGCATTAAGAAAAGGTATGAAAACACAATGGGACTTTAAAGTCACTGGGCGAACAGAAATATAAAATAAATAAAAAGATAAATATTAGAAAACCATTAAATAAATAGAATTAGAAAAATAAATAAATAAAAAGGGTGAAACGGGAGAAGACGAAAGTCACATAAAATGTGAATAAATAGAGGATAATTGTGTTTTTTTCAGTATAATATAGAAATTTAATCCATTGAGTGAACATCAGACGTTATATTTTCACGAGTGGCGAAGCCACGAGTGAAAATATAACAGTCTGATGTTCACGAAATGGATTAAATTCGATCTTTTACTGACAAAAATACAATTATTCTATTTATTTATGCTTTTAAGCCACTTTTTAAACGAAATTGTTCGACAATTGTGAAAACGAAAGTACATGATTTACCCCATGTTGAGCCCCAAGTTTATATCGAACTCATTTTCGAAACAGTTTCCCGTACGATGACCTCACTGATTTATTGATTTGACGTCATCCGAATTACGTCGCTGCTTCCGATTTTGGATTTGTGTTCTTCCGTTGAGTGGTTCGCGACAAATCGGACTGCAGAAATTTAACGATAAGACGCGATTCTTGGGGAGCCCTACGGGGAAAATTCATAATAAAAGTGCGCGTGACGATAATTCCACTGCTTAAAGCAGTGAAATTATCAAGTGATAATCCACTGCTATTTCGTGGTAATCCACCGAAAAGCATAAATAGAATTAAACAAAATAAAAACACATGTATCTTAAATGTACATATCCGCAAAATTTGAATTCCAAATTTAAATCTCAAATGTCAAATTTCAAATCTCAAATCTCAAATTTGAAAATTGAAATTTTCCATTTTTCAACTTTCAAATTTCAAACTTGAAAATTCTTATTTCTTATTTAAAGCACAATTTCTAGATATAGCTCTTCTAGGAAAATCATATTGAATATTTAACTTTCTACATTAGTACTTAAAAGAGATATATATATCTAGCAATTGTTTTTGTCTATTTACATGATCATATACCACTGGTGTGTTTTTATACCATGCTTGCTATAAGCATACGATGTACCGTATAAGTGGTTTTTTTCGCGAGAAGGAAATTTTCGCTATTTTCGCGTGTGTCTCAAACTCGCGTAAATATAATCCGCCAAATATTCCTAGCTTTCTATAATTCATTTTCGACAGCAAAGTCCACTCGAAGCAGTTTGTCATCTAAACTTCTCTTCATGATTTACATTATATGTATAAATACTGGTATCAGTGCATTACCTGGTAATCTAGGTCTAGATTAATCACAAGTCTAGCCTGTGCTCAACTAGAATTCAAAAACAAAACAAAAACACAGCATGGCTTAATAAAACGAAACACCATTTCTTCGTTCCCGTGTTCTTATTCCGGACGACATGCTTGTTAACGTAATACAGAGACGGCTATATAAAACAGAATATTCTGGTACTTAATCGAGTGTCCACGGGTACTGTTACCTTTTCATGTGTGATAACTTATGCAAATATCGAACATGTATACACGTTCAAATTTATGCATTTTCCATTAAAGAGATCTAAAGACGAGTGTCAAAAAATTTGGATCCAGATTTCTTGTTGTTCTCTGCGTATTTTCTATACTCAAACTGTTTTAAAATGCCAATCAAGTCGCCATCGACAGACAAAGGGTTAATCACTTTTACAGTTTGACTTATGATTTTCACTCGCAATTGACTGCGTGTCTGCCTGCGGCGTTTCTCCATTGTTTACGCGTATATACGGGTAAACTTAGTGTGAAAACGTTTGGATCCTTGAGAAACATCAATTTACTCGGCATCTCATCTGGATCCAATGGTGACTTTCTGCCGCTTTAATCGTTCATTTACGGAGGAAAGACGGAAATTGTATCCGATCATATTGTAAACAAGTGTGCCAAATACTTAATGAAGTGAGGACAGATATCCGTCATGATGAAAAAATAGTTACTTCCCTTAGTTTTGAATGCACCATTTACTTATGAGGATTTATAGACAAGACACAACCCAAAACGGTAAAATGAAATAGATTTTGATATCATATCCGCGAAAAATAGATTTGCAATACGCTTACGCGAACAATGAATACGCTAAAAATTCATTTTCGGTAGAATCGCTAAATTTGCGTCTCGCGTAAAAAACCACTTATACGGTATTTCTAATGCAATAAAGAAGAATGTGTCTCTCATTTGGTGTTGCTGTGTTGAGGGATGTTATATCCGGTAAATTTGTGGATAGTTAGAATGATGAATTTGTTTTGATTCTATTGTAAGTTTGTATTCACAAATTCGAACCTGGATGATGCGATATTGTGGTTTGTTCCAAATTTATTGTCTACACAAACACCTTAAACCTCAAATTCAGTTTGAATGCGAAACAGTTTTGATCCATCTTGGACGCGGCGCCAATCGATGTATGATTTTGATCCAAATTGTTTGCAAAATATCGAGATAAAAAGGTATTCAGTGAAACACTTCTAAACCGGACTTGTGTGGGGAGAAAAAAAATGTCCGGTTTAGAGGGGTTTCTGGTTTAGAAGGATTTGAGAAACAACGCTTGTTTCTAGTATGGAAGATAGCTGATCACTTAAAGCAGGTTGATAGTAAAGCAGAATGAACCTGAAGGAGCATTCTGCTTTACTTTAAACCCGCTTTAAGTATCACCTGCTAGACTATAGAAAACATTTAGCATGGTACAAATTCATGAATGTATTTTCGTCAGTGAAGGAATAAATCAAAAGCATTTAAAACACATTTATGTTGAAATGGTTTAAAATAAAGAAGGGTTGGAAACGGGGCCAAACGGGGCCAAATTATTGTCCGGTTTAGAGAGAATTCAATTATTTAGAGGTTCTGTTTTACAGTGGAAAAGACGCTTTACTTTCCCAAAACGCATTGATGTTAAAACCGTTTTTCCATTGCAAACAATTTTTAGCAAGATCACACGCTGTGTAATCTGGTGTCTGATCAGGCTCCAAACTATTTGCCACTCAGTTTAAAATGAATCGAAAGAGGCTTTGAAATATGTAATGTTTTACATATTATTGAATTGCGATTGCATTGCGCTGTGCTTGTATGGATAAGAAAACATAGTATCTACTGTGTCTTACATTTTAATTGATATATGCTTACTTTCACATGTATATTGTATATTTTTATAACGGTTACTTTTTCTATATCTTTGTTATATATTTCTAATACACAAAGTGTTTCTCTACACAAGTGTAACGTCTTTCTGTGACGATCAAAATATATTTTAGCCAGTTTTAAATCATTGTGTACAGTGGAAAAGACGTTATTCTTTCCCAATAAACGCGTTTACGCTAAAACTATATTGTCAGAAGAATGAACATGTTGTCATTTTCTCCATTTTATCGCATTGCGTTTCGTGTGCGTTTAACCGGGGAAGAATGACTTCTTTTCAACTGTACACCGTTGAACCCCCCCCCCCCCAATAACGCGTGTTAACTGAACTGTTTATGTCATTTTCAAACAGTTTGTGGCCAGATCAGATGCCGGGTTACCAGGTGTCTGACCAGGCTCCAAACTGTTTGCCCCTTAGATTAAAATAATATCTCAAACTTTTTCCACTGTTGTAATTTTCTACCTTTGTATTGCGCTGTGTTTGCGTTTAGTATCATTTGAATGGACAGAATAAACGTTTTCTCCACTATAAAGGCTATACTATTTTCTACAATATTCAGCTGTATTTCAAACAGTTGGGATAGAGATCAGGGAACTGTTTGTCTTTAAAGGGACTCGCAACCGGATGGTGTACTTGTCAAAATAAAATAAAATACTCAAATAAAAGCAAATTTGTGGCATTATTTGGCTTCTGACATTAAAAAAATATGACCAGTCCAAAAAAAGTCTCAAGAATCGTCACCGAATCTTAGTTTTTTTAAATATTTTCCATCGTTTTTCTATAGCGTTAACTAACGGTATAGTTGTTGCTTCTCTACACGGGCTCAGACATAAACCCGAGCCGAATAAATTACTATCAACCGCTACCAGTGAAGTACGTTAATTCGCTACCATATATAGAGAGATCGCTGGTAGCCGAGGAGATAAAGGCGTTTCCTCATTTTTCATATTTGTCTCCGCATGGAGGTTCACGGGTTCGAATCCCACCAGAGATTCTTTTTCTTTTTTTTTTGAAATGCATTTTTTAACAGAATTTATTATCCTAAACTAACTCTTACCCATTTATATAAGCATTTGACATATATTTACAAATTACTATTTCTAATGCTAAATCCGGTTGCGAGCCCCTTTAAATACCGGTATGTATATCCGCTAATATAGAGAAAATGATATACATTTGAAAATCCCAACAAATATAATTTTCTATTAACGTCATTACTTTATAAAACATTTTAGCACAGCGACTCGTATACGTGTCATTTACAAATGTACCACTACATGTGATATGCCTTCGAAAAGTACACTTGTCATGTTCAAACAGTGTAGACAATGATCATTGAACTTCTAAAGTAGTCCTTTGGTCCGAGGCTGCAATGTTTGCCATTTTGCAATAAAATATTATTATTCAGGTCAACCATTAACTATTCATAATGGACTGGACTTTTTGGACATTTAGCTGTCCATTAAAGGTTTAAGCTGTGAATCAGTTGAATATATTTAAAAAAAAATATATGTACATACATGTAATTATATGTATTAACTATTGGTGTATTTCACATTCGAACGTACACACGTTTAAATGAGTGTTTTGTGCTTGAACGTACGGTATATCAAAAGGTTTAGTATTTCAATTCAAATCACTTAAAATTGGATTAAACGTGTTTGAACAAAGATCATTTTGTACACTCAGTTGTTTTTACCTAACGCGTATTTGCTCTTTACAATGATGTTCATTGATAACAATTTTGTGACCTCTGATCATGTTTCAAGCTGTTTGCCAGCTTGCCGCTCCCACCATACAGTGCGTCCTTTATATGCATGTGATGAAGCATCTACCAAGCTCCTCAAAAACGCAACGCTTACACTTTATCCTACGGTGGAGAATCTGTTATTCTTTCCCGTTTAAACGCAAACGTACGCAAACGCAAAGCGCTAAAACGTAGAAAAGGACAACTTTTGGACAATTCTGATAATTCATCTTTATCTTGGTGGCAAACAGTTTGGAGCCTGATCAGACGCCGGGTTACCCGGCGTCTGATCTGGCTCCAAACTGTTTGCACTGTAAATGATAGTTTTAGCGTAAACGCATTTATTGGGAAAGAATAACAGATTCTCCACTGTACATGCAAATATCTCCATGCAGTGGAGAAGATGCTACTCAATCCCGTTTAAATGCAAAACGCAAACGCACTGTCATGAAATGGAGAAACTAATTACTTTATTAACCCTTTTATGATCAAATGTATCGTGAGTTTTTATCCATTCATCGACATATTGTCGTTACTTCAAAATCGTTTAAAGTTAGACTTAAGACAGTATACATGTACAAGTAACTGACGTAATTTCTAAACAAGTGTCAAACGGTTTTGAGTCTGATCAGATACCGCGTTACGCGGCGTCTGCTCAGGATTAAAACTGTTGGCAAATGCGCTTTATGACGTAATTGAGAGTGAAATGGTTAAATTTCTAATTACAAGTTTGATATGAATCGCAAACAGTTTGAGGCCCAATCAGACGCCGGTTAACCTGACGTCTGATCTGTATCCAAACTGTTTGCATTTGAACTAAAAAAATCATAATCGCATTTACATGTATTATCAAAGAATAACGTGTCCAATCTAAATCGTTTATACGTGACGTGATTCTAACACAAAAAAGCAATTGTCTTCTCAAATTTAAAGTTAAGGTATTTTTACTAATTGTAATAATAATGATTTAAGAAATATTGAAATGAGTATCAAAATGTTTGAATCCTGATCATACTATGCAACGCGGCGTCTGATCAGGTTACAAACCGTTTGCAAATAACTACTGTACTCGGGATAAGGCTGTAAATGTGTTGACGTAAACGTAGTTCTAGAATATTGACCGGGGTAGGGACACGAACAAATTAAGATTTCATTTCCTTTATTTCAATTGGAAGTCTTGTTGTATATTTGTGAAATTCTTATAAATTATTTGACTAAATATGTTTAAATCATTCCTTACACAATGTCCACCACAGTGTTGTTTATGTTCACAAAAGTAACGAACATCACTGATCAAATATGGAATCCGCGGAATTATAATTCCAATATTCAATATCAACTTTTTTTTCTATGATACACACATATTTATACAATAGTTCATTATTCATAACATAATTTGTTATATATATAAATAAGGAAAGAAGGAAATAGGGCATACATCGCCAATGAATATGATGAGGGGCGATCATATCAAACTGTGATGACTTCCGGAAATTGATTGCAGAATGATGTTTTCATGATAATTTCGGCCAATCTCATTCGCTGCAAAACGGCGCATGGGATCAAAACCGCCGAAGAGGAATATAAGACCTGGGTTTTACGGCACTGCGACACAGAATAGGTCATATAGCGCCGAATTATGACCAGGAACAGTGTGACGGAATGATGATAATTTTAGGATAATCATTTCAAAGAAATGATTTCAGGAATATGATTCGCTGCGAATCAGCGCACAGGATCAAAACCATCGAGGATGAGTTCATGGGTTTTGGTTTTCACGGCACCGCGACACAGAACAGGCCTCACAGCGCCGACGAACAATGAGGGACGATGCAATGAAAGGATAAAGAGTTCAGGAAGATGAATTCAGGATAAAAATTTAAGGAAGGTGATTACAGGGAAAATAATTTTGGCTAATCCAATTCGCCGCAGCACATCGCACAGGATCAAAGCCACTGAGGAGGAACATTTACGACACTGCGACACACACTATTTCATATAGCGCCGATGACTGGTGAGGGACGTTGAGACGAAATGATGATTATTCCAGGATGTTGATTTCGGGAAGAGGATTTCAGGACGATGACTTTAGAAAATCTCATTTGCTGCGAAACAGCACACGGGATCAAAACCACCGATCAGCGCTCTCTTCAATTCTTGGTAGAGCGAACAATGTCCTTCAAACAAACAAAAAAGACCCAGTGCTATGACAATTAAAGAAAAGGTGGAAACGGTATAATTATTGATACATGCTATATACAATATAGAAAGCATAAAGAACTATTTTAATGAAACGAAAAGGAAACGATACACTTAAATTCCTGTATACAATTAAAACATACAGATGGCTACTAGGTTTCTGAAAATAATGAGTAACAGTGACTAACGAAATGTGTTTTCAGTTTTTTCTTAAACATTGTCTGCATGTTTTATCTCGCTTTGAACCTTATTCCAAAGTTTTGGGCCAACCGTCTCAAAATTTCTATTTCAGAAGATCTTTCTGTTATTGAAAGGCACAATGTACATTTCCCGAGCTTTGCTGACCTCATATTGCATGATGGTGTAGGTGTAAGGTTAACAGGCGCACGATTCAGTGAACAGTTATACATGTAAGTCAGTGTCTTGAACGTGATCCGTGCCTTGACGTAACCGATGTAAATCTTGGAGTGATTCCTTAGAGCTGTCTAATCGTTTCCTGTTCGAAACAAGCTAAGCACAAATAGTTTGAATTCGTTGACCTTTTTTAAACAACATTGCGCTATTTCCTATAAAATAACGTAACCATTATCTAAATAAGATAGTACAAATGAAAGCACTCTTATTGCTTTAGTCAAATGTTTTTTAATAAGTTTTTTCTGGAGTAGTTGAACATTGCAAGGCGGCACTTCTTTTCAGATGTTCTTTGAATGTCAATGTTTCATTCAGAAAAGCAACTAAGTATCAAACACAGCAATTACACTGTACAACATCACTTGCATTATCGATAGAACTTGTGGTACGTTTATTGAACTGGAGTCTACTTCCAAAGACGATGCATTTAATTTTATTATATTCAGTTGTATCATATTTCGTTCATCCCGTTATTGACTTTTGGGCACATTGTTCAAGCTGTTGAATTCCTTGTTCTTCATCATCGAGGTTTAGCCTTAAGAGTAAATAGTCACCTGCAAAACCGTACACTGAATATGATGGAGGGATAACATAACTAAGAGTTCCTGTGTATGTGAGATATAGCCAAGGACCCAGACAACTACCCCGAGGAACACTGCATTCATTCCAAAGTACGAGAAAGTAATTGTGAATAATTGACGTTCACGCAACAGTTTCTTGGCCTGAATAATTAACGTTTACGCAACAGCTTCTTGGCCGTAAGTTCTATTGTTCAATAAATTTACTTGTCACGGCAAAACACTTTCATTTGATGCTAAAAATAGTTAATTTGATCATTTTTTTTTTCCTTTGATTTTGCAAAAATATTTGTGTTTAGGACAAAAGTTCAACAGGGTAGATTAATCACTAACTGAATGAGTTCTTTGTACATATATATTTTTGTTTACATTAGTTGCAGTTTCAGTCCTGCATTGGAGAACTTTCATCAGATTGTGATATACATGTATATACGTGAAACGACGTCATAGGGCATGTGTACTGCTGCAGCAGCAATTAAATGCCAGTATATTGGACTCAGTTGATAGCCCCCGCCGACTAGTCTCGATTCATGAGATGTGCTTCTCATAAGTGCACGGCTAAAACTATTTTTGTTTTAGTTTACTGTAGGGTTAGAACTACCAAATATAAAAGAAATGGTGTGTGGCTTCACGGACAGGGAGACCCTGGGTGGTACGAATCCATCGTATGCTTTTCGCTAGTCATGTAAAACCTCCACCTTAACACGGTTACGTTAGAAAGAGAAATGAGTTTTCTTCACATTTTTACCAAATATTGCACTATAAATTCTATTTTCAGCGAGTACGTGAGTCCAATTTCTAAAGAAACTCCCGTTTTTTCCGAGGTCGGATTAAATATTGGCCGGTCTCCACTCCATTTTCATCTTCAAAATCTTATCCGCGAGCGATATCGGGCCTATTGTCTGCTCGTTGCCTTAAAGAAATGATATGCAAGCTCCTAATCTAATGTTTATTTAAAAATTCAACCAACGGCACAGCCTCAAATCTCATTTGAACAGAAAATATCCGTGGACTAACCTAGAGGTATACCTTTACGATAAACAATTAAATATAAAATTAAACAATATGCTTATATCATTTGGATATACCGATTGGAGTAGTTTCTCAACTTTATTTAGTATTAACAAATCGATGGCAAACAAGAGTGAAATTTTCTTCTATCCCAAACTTTCTGCTGTTCTTCTTCTCTCTTTCGCTACCCCTCCTTTCTGACTATATATAAATTATTTCTTGTTGTACATAAACAGACAGAAACTATATTCATCTAGTACTAATAAGTACTATATAGAAGTGTGTCATTTTGTTATTTGTATTTGTTTGTGTATGTATATTGAGAAATAAAGTATCAAAAATAAAATATCATTGGAATGTATAAGCAGCGATTTTGATCCCCCGAGCAAGTGTCTATATGAATTTACCAGATTTGCTGTTTGACCCCAGCGCTGATTGGTTGAGAGGATGATCCCGACCAATCAACGTTCGGGTCAATAATCTAGGCGCTTGTTTTTCAAAGCTGTTGGATTTTAATTAAAAGGAAAGTAGATTTACATATGGTTATGGTACATTTTAAATTTGAGACTGTGTCGCAGCTTTCTAAGGGACGTGTTCCTCCTCTGTGTCCATGGTTTTCTATGGCATGATTCTCTCAAGCAACATGGTTTGTATGGAGCGCATTCGTTGCCAAAAATCCAGACATGCAATCACCCAGTTTTCAATTATTGTTTGGCCAAAAACGATATGTATTTGTATAAATGTCGTTTAGAATCATGCAAACTTAACATGTAAATGTCTGTTTACATGTGTATACTGTATTCCATAAAAAGGTATTTATAGTTTATACTTTAAACACTTGCAATTCTTTCATGTAAAGCTGTTAACAAGGGAACCAAAATCCACGATTTAATGTTACTTTCTAAGACAGAACTACATATAACCAACATTTGAAATAAACATTTTCCGCCTGGAAGAATTGAAAGTACGCTTTGCGAAAGACGTTTCACCTTTTGCAAACAGACACCATACAATGAACTTCGGATATTCGCCAATGTACAACGGACAATGTAGAAAGTAACAAATGAGTCACGAGGGCGTGTCTTAGCTACATAAGCCCCTCCTTCGACGCGTCAATTTTCCTTCGTGAAGTTTCGGTATTTCCTAGAACGTATGCCAAGAACTCTGAGGTGTTCCGAGTGACTATAATTCTGCTTTTTTTTTTTAACAGAATTTATTATCCTAAACTAAATTTTACCCATTTATATAAGCATTTGACCTATATTTACAAATTACTATTTTTAATGCTTGATCCGGTTGCGAGCCTCTTTAAGTAGTCACCTATTTTCAATACTAGAAATAGGCTATCAGGTAAAGGGTTAATGTTACTAAGTCTTCACAGGTACACTGTTTCAAAGGACCCATAGATGCACCAATAGGGTTCAAATGGTTAAAGAAGCTGAGCCCACCTTAAAGCAGGATAAAAGTAAAGCAGTTAATCAAAAGCTGCCACAGGAGATTTCTGCTTTACTTTTATCTTGCTGTAAGCAACCACTTTAACCATTTCACACATAGATGCACATGTTGGCAGTTTTTTTTAATTATTCCTATTACAAATTTAATGCATGTACCTTTTCATACTTCTACAAATATTATCCTGATAAAGAGTCATTGGAAACCTTGAGTCGTTTTATAAAACTTTGTACGACGAATGTTGTCGTAAGTCAGATTATAAAAGTCTCAATTATTATTTATTTCTCAATCTAATCCTGTCTTGTAACATCTTTTTGGAATCGTCTTGAAAATGTCACAAGACAGGATTAAATAGAGAAATCAGAAATTAAATGTATTTTAAAGTTTTGACTTACGACAACACTGTTTATGAAACGGGCCCCTGCCCTGCATCTGGGCAGATGGATGTTTAAAGCAGGCACATGTAAAGCAGAAAAGCTCTTTCAGGAACTATCTGCTTTACTTCAGTCTGCTTAACCTATTACCCCACAGCCAGTTTCTAGTATTGAAGACACGTGACCACTTAAAGCAGGTTGAAAGTAAAGCAGAATGTGCCTTAAGGCACATTCTGCTTTACTTTCAGCCTGCTTTAAGCTACAGTCTGCTAGGAAATAGAAAACATTTCTTATGATACATATTCATGGCTGTAAAAATTGGAATTAATTCTTTAGTGGATGAATAAATGAAAGGCGTAAAAAGGTGTATTTATAGGGTAATGGGTTAATCAAGCCACCTGTCTGTCAAACTGGCTACATACAGTGGAGAAAACGTTATTCTTTCCCAATAAACGCGTTTACGCTAAAACTATTATTTCTATTGCAAACAGTTTGGAGCCAGATCAGACGCTGGGTAACCCGGCGTCTGATCAGGCTCCAAACTGTTTGTCACCAATATAAACATGAATTATCAGAATTGTCCAAAAGTTGCACTTTTCTATGTTTTAGTGTTTTGCGGTTCGTTTAAACGGGAAAGAATAACGTATTCTCCACTGTAAAATCATAGGGCTAGGTAAACCCCCGGCGAACGATTCCGGTAAGATCCGATTTAGTTTACTCCGCCCAAATTAATATTCGTAGTATTCCGTAAAAAATCCTTATAAGGTCATAGCAAAGTTCGGTAGTTTTGCATTTGGAGAAATGTAATTCTCGACTTTCAAGAGTCAACTGTACACTGGAGAAATGTCAATGTCGGTCGTCAATCCACAACTTTCGGTTTATATCTGTGTTCAAGTTTATTGAAAACAGATATTTTCAGTTGGATTTTCGGATGCAGTTCTTTGCTTGTGACGGTTTGAGGAATTTCATTCTGATCTGTAGGATTAATTTGTCAATTTCATGAAATGTAAAGCGGGTGTTTGCTTTGAACAAAGCAGAAAGTCAATTCTAAAAATAGCATTGTATGGTCATGACTAACTTATGGACAAGTCACATTTATATTTTGTACAGTCGGGTTTGTATTTTATACAAACTACAAAATAGATGTTAGCATCTACATGTCTAGATTATTGGCAACGATTGCGCTCCATAGGTTTGTGACCGCACACGGCTGTTCCATTGACTTCGATGCCTTACGCCCCGAATGTGTTTATACCGCAGTGCTTTTTTCAGAGTCCTCTTTTATGCATCATGCCTCTCAAAGATATACCGAGCGACCGGATACCTTGTAAGAGAATAAGACTTTCAGGTACCGTATACCTTTGACCTTGAACTTTAGCTTTATTCTAGAATTAGCTTAAACTTTGCATGCCTCTTAAACCACATCAGCTAGGTTAAACAATGTATATATATATATAGTATAAATATACATGTATATAAAGTATCTATCAATATACATACAAAATAACTACCGGTATATGAATGGCGGCATGGCGTGTACGATCTCAATGTCACTGTGACTTTGACTATTGACTTCCATTATAGCTAAAGCTTGTCCAAAGTACATGTCCTACACTACATCAGCTATGTATACCTAAGGTGATGTGCGAGTTCTCATTGGATTGCGTACTGTCGCTTACCTTTTTCTGGTTACTGTGACAATGGCCATGACCTTTGATTTAAATCATAAAAACAAATCCTTATTCAGAGCATATGTTTTATATAATAGTAGCTACGGATGCATCATTTAGTGTGTGATAGAACCGTTGGAATGTGTATTCAGACCACTGTGACAATATTAGTTACACGGTATTTCGGCAGGGTGTTACGGGCTTGTATGACGGTTTTGGATTCCATATATCCAGAGCGCGAAGCGCGAAGGAAATACGGAAACCAAAACCGTCATACAAGCCCGTACACCCTGCCGAAATGCCGTGTAACGAATTTATTTCCAGTCTAGATACAACACAAGAAATAAACATGCATAATCTGACTAAGTTTTACTGTCTTGACCCTAAAGTTGACACTTGAAATTGACATCAGTACATTTCTAACTCACGCGCTATTCGATGGTTTAGTACAATAGTTATACAGTTAAACTTCAACGATATCAGGAGCTCGCATAGGTAGAATTTATCTGCATTCCTACAGTTTAATGCAATAATTTCTAAACCGCATTATGTCGAACATATTCCGTATTTCAAGTGTAAAAGGTGGCAAAGCCACCATTTAACTTTGAATTACGGATATGTTCGACCGAAATGAAATCAAGATAGACCCTATCGAAGATCGACTGTATCTATCATGGTTACGTCATCACATTGGAATGTGAACATCCTTAAAATGTTCATTACCAGGGTATTTTGAACGGATAGTTCTCGGAGGACATTTACGTTTTATGGAACACTGTATTACAGTAACGATCAATTATAACAAATGAACGGAAATAATCAGGAACGAATACATGAACAAGTAGGTCAGTGTCTAGGCATATCGAGTTCTGCCTATTTTGGTTGATTTCGATAAACATATTGATCTAAATAAATCTGAATCCAATGTCAATTTCATTATACAAAAGTTACATCTGCCGTTGTACTTTGCATTGTTCATTTCACGTCCCGTCGTTTGTTTATCATGGTGACGACGTGGGTGGGGTAATCAGGGAAAGCAAAACAAGAAACTAGCATAAAAAAATATTATCGATATCTGAATTACATTTACACATAATGATCGATTCAAGATAGTTTTTAATGAAGGTTTCTTCTGATTGCTTGGAAAATAACTGCTTTATTAACCGAAAAAGAGAGATTGTTTACGCGAATCGAGCACAGGGACAACATCTAACAAGTCACATGACCCGTACTACCCGGCTAAATCAATATGTACGGTCTCGTACACAGTGGTCACATATGCAGTTTCAACCTATCAGAGCCCAAGAATTTATGATGACTGGAAATAAATTATTTTGACCACAGTTATAAAATATGCTTTTCAAAAACACGATTTCAACACCACACTAGCTTGAGATACAGTGCCGGTGTGTATGGGCGGGTACATCTTAGGATGCCGTTTATCGTTTTCCATGATATGCTTGGGTATATTATCAGGCCCGCATACATATATTTTCAGTGTCAATAAACACATTGAGGGCATGTGTCACTGTGACGCATTTCTTATATGGTATTTTTAACACTTGACCCATTTCAACGGAGAAGATTGAAATAAACACATATATGTCAACGACCATATGCACAATGGGAAGACGTCAGGCGCCGAGAAATCCTGCGTCCGAAAACGGGCGAAACTATTTGCCCGTAACTTTAAAATTGAATACGTGAAGTCAATATTAAAGTCCCATTGTGTTTTCAGACCTTTTCTTAATGCCTGAAATACAATAACGGTTAATAATAATGTTTGAACATTCTTATGGGTCAAACTGATCTATGAAATGATGAAGACGGACCTAAATCACCAAAAAGGGCGATTTGAAATCATAACAAACCGAAAATAGAACGTCTGACATAAACACTACCACACGGCTTAGTATCACGTGATACAGCCGAATTCAACTTCACTGGGGGGCAACCGTATCTACCTCCGCCCGTCCATCCATCAGTCAGTAAGACTATCACTCTTTTTTGTCCGCTCTCTAACTCAACTATTTTTTATCCGATCTTCCACAAACTTGCTGAAAATGTTCATTGATATAAAATCAAGGTTTAGTTTGATTACTACTAAAATCGCATAGGGCATTTTTGAGTTATTGCCTGTTAATTAATAAAAAATTCAGTCATTTTTGCACTCTAAAACAAACAGTTTTATCGGTTATTCACCAAACATGCTGAAAATATTTATTCATATAAAATTTAGGTCTAGTTTGATTATTACAAAAATCGTATGTGGCATATTCGAGTTTTTGCCCTTTATGTATTAAAAATTGACTGTTTTCAGCAAGTTTTGCTCTCTAACACAAATACGTTTTATTGGATCTTCACCAAACTTGCTGAACATGTTTATTGATACATGTATCAAGTGTTCAGTTTCATACTTACTAAAATCGCATAAGGTATATCTGAGTTATTGCCTGTTTATTAATGAAAAATGACGGTTTCAGTCACGTTTTGCACTCTAACACATACAGTTTTTATC
Source organism: Gari tellinella (assembly GCA_922989275.2). Lineage (NCBI taxonomy): Eukaryota > Metazoa > Mollusca > Bivalvia > Cardiida > Psammobiidae > Gari > Gari tellinella. Next base: position 31,759,535 of record OV277871.1, read on the forward strand.
GGATATTCATTAAACTTGCTGAAAATGTTTAAGTATATAAAATTGAGGTCTAGTTCGATTATTACAAAAATCGCATGTGGCATATCTGAGTTTTTGCCCTTTATGTATTAAAAAATGACTGTTTCAGCATTTTTCAGCAATAACTCAGACATGCCTTATGCGATTTTGCTAGTTATTGAACCTGACCTAGATTCTATACTAATAAACATTTGTAGCAAGTTTGGTGAAGATCCAAAAAGAAGTGTTTGAGTAAGAGAGCGGACAAGGCTGAAACAGTCATTTTCAGCAAGCTCAATGTAAAGATTCTCCGTAGTCTATTTTAACCGTTTACACCAAGTGAAAGATATGTTCACGTTGTTATTGGATTTCATAGTGTTTAACCCTGTGCCTACTTTACGGAGTTTACAAACTATTTGAATCTAAAAAGACGCCGCGTAACGCGGCGTCTCATCTGGATCCAAACTATTTGACACTCGTCTTAAGGTTTGTTTAATTAAAACAATGCATAATCTAAACTGAACACATTTTGCAGACGACAATGTCGAAGCAGACGTCTGTGCAGCAGAATAAGGGTTAACAGGGTCATTTTCAGTGTTCCAGCTAAACATATAATCGGGAGAAATCTGAACTAATCTAACATTTTCTCACTCATTTCAGCACCGAATGCTATGGTGTTACTACTGATTAAACCGTCTCTTCGATACCCTTTTAATGAGTACGACACCAATGGGTTTAAAAGCAGAAATAAAGATTTTAGTTTTCGAAATACTTCCGTTATCTGGAGCCCTGTATTTACAGAGTTGTCCTTCTTTCCATTCACAAGGGAGGCTTTTTAATTTGTGCAGCACCAAAATATTATAAATAAAATTTAAAAAGCGAATTGCTCAGATAAAACCGGTTTTTGTGAAAGAATCACGTTCCACGTAGTTCAAATGGGACCCCAAACAACCGTTTTATGCAGGTTTCTCAAAAACACAATGCGGCTTTAATCATAAAACTTGTCATAAAACTTGTCAACTTCTGTGTACTACATTTGCATTAATTGCCGCTAAACGGGAGAAAACCACGTCTTTCCTGTTCTTATAAGTGTAGGAAATAGTTGTGGGAAGCAATCTGCGTATTTATGTTTACGGTCATAAATGCTGTCGTTGAGATGATTGCAATTAAATCACTAGGCCTACGGCCTCGTGACTAAATTACTATGCATGTCAACTCCTACCCGTGTTCGATTGCACGAAAATACACTGGTATGAATTTGTAAGTTCTTAATTAATTTCTATTAGTTGGAACATTGGTTCATGTCAGTGAACATAAAATACAGTGGATCGTTCTTTCCCATTTAAACGTAAATACTGCAAAAGAACTTAGAAAATGACACTTTTTTGACAATTCTGACTTTCATGTAAATTTGAATGGTAAGTAGTTTAAAACCTGATCAGACGCCGGCTAAGTTATAATTAGAACATATTAAATGAAATCTTAATGGTTAAGAAGGTCAAAGCGAGCGCCCAGCGAGCGTGATCCTTCTTAGCCATTAAGATTTCACTTAATATGTTCTAACTTACTTAGAAAATGACCTTTTATTTTATTGGTCCATTCAAAAGCTTCTAGTAAACATTCTGGTTGTGAGATCGCCAACTATGACAGTGTTAAAAATTAGTTGCTACGAGCCGGAGCTATCTTATAGCGCGCGCAGACACCACGCGACGTCGAAAAACAACAAAATTCTTAATAATTAATAGGTGCCCTACTTAATGGGTAGCAAAAGGCAGTTTGATTGGTTTAAAATGTAGGTTATAATCTAAATACTTTTAGTGTAAACGCGTTAATTGGGAAATAATAAAGTACTTTCCATTGTATCAATTGTTTCTTCATAGTTTTCTTTGGAATTGATTTCTTGTGATGAAGTAAATACATGTCAAAATATAATAATACATGTACATGAATTTTGGAAGGGTAGTTATGTCATACCCTGGGAATATAACCTCCACGGGACAGAACGTGATCAGGAGATACTGTAACCAAGAACCAACGATCCAACAATAAAGATTTAGCAAATTTCTGTCCGAGTGGCTAACAGTTTGGAGCCTGATTAGCTGCCGGGTTTACAGGTGCTTTACTTTACACCAAACTATTAACAATGTAAATAACAGTAAATAGCGTAAAAGCCTTTATAAAAAGAATAACGTCTTAAACACCGTTACTGACACATAAACTCATCACTGACGATCAACCTATTAAATCTTGATTTGCAACAGAAACCAGGCTTACATAGTTATCATTATACCTCTAATACTCAAAGGTTATTAGTCTTAGAAATATATAATAATGGTAACCCATAGTTTAGATGTTATTCCTAAATATCGTAATTTTTTAATATGCTAAAACAATACTATTTATAGTAGTTTTGAGCCATTGTATTTTCGTTTCGTTTTGAATGAGCGGACTCTTATACAGTGGAGAAAACGTTTTTCTTTCCCAATAAACGCGTTCATGCTAAAACTATTATTTATATTGCAATTAGTTTGGAGCCAGATCAGACGACGGGTAACCCGGCGTCTGATCAGGCTCCAAACTGTTTGCCACTTAAATAAACATGAGTTGTCAGAACTGTCCAAAAGCTGTACCTTTTCTCATTTTAGTGCTTTGCGTTTGCATTTGGTTTCCCTTTAAACGGGAAAGAATAACGTTTTCTCCACCGTAAGATATTTCGTCATTGTAATACGCTTTCTCTTTTCAAAGATGTTTCGTTTCCGTCCTTGTTCAACAAATTTAAGTTCAGAACATTATACAATTAATACCGACATAATTATGTTGAAGGGGCGTTTCCTATTTTGATTGGTTTTATATAGCCACCTATTTTAAACACTTATATAAAATATTTGAGAGTGTAAGTATCACTTCTAAAATTCCTGAAATTTAGCTGCTGTTTTATCTGTTTGAGTAATCATCTGTGCAGAGTGATTGGGTCAGAGAGTGAGAAAGAAAGAGATATATAAAGAGAAAGGGGGACAAGCAGAAACATACGAAGAATAGCTGAGAGAGGAAGAGAGAGAGAAAACAAATATTTTTCTAAAAGTTACATGTAAGTGGACATTTTGATAGAATAGATATAATGACGAGTGACAATCAGCTTGAATCCAGCTCAGAAGCCGCGTTTATTTAATCTGAGTGACAAACACTATTGGTTATCCGGCGCCTGCTTCCGCTCCAAAAAAATTCCAATGGAACTAATGGTTTTTATAGAGAATGACTAACGTCTTATCCACTGTAATAAGGGTTATTAGTTGGAGGTGGCACAATTAGAAACATAAAAGCAGAGGCCATGTTAACGGTCACATAGGTCCAAATGCTTACATGGTTATAACAGTAATCATTTGTCTAAAAACATGCGTGTATGTGCTGCAATTATGGAAACTGTAGGTCAAAGGGTAAAGCAATTGTGAGTATTTTTCTTCTCAACTTTTCGAAGCTTAAACAAAGGTGGCAGATTGTCAACATTGACGGACAAATAATTTGTGGTCAAAATATCAAGCTGTATGTTATACAAGTAAGGCAAATAAGCTCCGAACATTTTCTTAAAATTGCTACAACGAATGCCAACGGGAACGGGAACGATTTCGCCGACGCCAACAATTGTGTGACAGCATACATGTAAGCCCCACTTGACATTCGTTCTGTGAGATAGAAAATAGAAATTATTCATACGAATGAATACTTTATAATTGTTTGTTTTCATTACTTTTGGTAATCTGTGATTGGCTGTATTTTTTATAAAACCCAATGACATAAAACATCGGGCCGGCTTTGTCGGGACTATCGTAATTTCCGGCAATAAGCCCGCGGGTTATCTCATTTTTCAACGGTCAAGAATGTGCCTGCGGGTTATATCACGGAGCGGGCAATGTGACGAATCTTTTTACCCATCGGGATTGCAGAAAAAAACAAATAATAGAGCTTGGGTAACGAGGAGCTAAATATTACCGTTTCTTTCAAATTGTACAAAATACAGAGGAACAAATTTTCCATACCTTTTAACTAAGGGAAATTACATTTACATGTATACGAATGAGAAACGATTTTGATCCTGTGTAAACGCTGATTTTCTCGGCGGTTGAACAGGGTCAAAACTGTTTGCATCTTTTACACAGGTCGCGGTTAACAGGTAAATGATTAAATTTAGTGCATGCACAAACACAAAATACAATAGGGGTCCATGAAGAACAATACAACCAATATAGAACAGAACAGAACAGTATATTTATTACACGTAAACATTACAGTTTCTGGTGTTTTACAATATATATCTTATCCAGCTTACTATCAAGACATTATAGATGGATAAACGTTTTTATCATTAACTCTCAGATTTTAGTATTAATTAAATGATATAATATAGGTAAAATTCTTTATATTATATTTTGGACAATTAATCGGGTATATACGCATGAGCATAATATTTGCATACGTGTGTGAGCTTATGCCCACAGACGTACACTACATATACCATGCATGGAGCTTATGAAGACATAAACATAATTGATGTACATGCAAATGAATGCATTTACCCATCAAGCATATCCAATGTATCCTTTGATTTCTGTTTATCATTTTTTAGTATAGAGATTCAACATATATTATACATACATTTACAAGAAACTACACTCATACTCATACATTTGTACTTATATAGGCCCTAATCGATTGAAGGTGTTAAATGATAACTTTGTTTGTTGTCACTACATTAGAAGTCACCTGTCATACATATGGCTTATAAGTATGTAATTATTTTACATTCAGCACATACATTACAACCATATACATGTGTATGGGCTACATAAGATGCCTTTGTACTAGTTTTAGTTCTCTCATACTAATTCATACACGAGACTTGCTACAAATATACAAATTTTACATAATATATACATATACATCGTTATGCCTCACACATTACCTCCGTTTAATATATCATAACGTAACTTGTTTGCTTTCTCTACGAATCTGCTTAACTTATACATTTCGTTTTTATTTTGTGTACAAAGCAATGTAATCAGTTTATATATACTGGGTCTATTTCTGTAGTATGGTTTGATAAAATCAATTCTTAAATGTTCGTATGGTGCACATTTGAAAAGAAAATGAAATTCGTCTTCGACATCTTGTGCATTGCAAATTTGACACAAACGCATATTTCTCTCAATACTTTCATATCGTCCAGTATGAATTCTTAAATTATGATCGGATATGCGTAATTTTGTTAATACGGTTCGTAGCTTTCTATTAACAATTATATCTAAGTATGACTCAAAATTTAAACTTAACTTGTAATATTTATACAAATTGAGAGTGTTACTTGTATTTACATTTCGTTGCCACTCCTGTAGGTATTCATCAATAACGCGTTGTCTGAAAATTGCTAAAAAACTTTTCTCATTTATACCATTGCTATCTTGCCAGACGTACAAAAAACCATATTTCGCGAGTAAGTCTCTGACTTTACTAAACCAATTACTTTTACCGTCAATTAAGTCTTTCATAGATTCATCAATAATTGTGTTTGTAATGATATTGCTAGATTTGCATATCTTAAACCAATATTTTATAATACGTACATATCTGTTTATATACAAGGGGTACCTACCCAACTCACCATAAACTTCAACGTTGCATGTTGTTTGTCTGACACCAAGTACAGTTTTTTGCAAAATTTTAGATGCAGCCTCTCTAATTGAATAGACTTAGTAAATCCCCAGATTTCACACCCATACGTTACAATGGAATTAACAAAAGCGTCAAATAACTGTAAGGCGATTTTTGGTTTGGTTTCATATTTCTTTAGATTTGATATTAATACATTCATGGCTTTAAGCCCTTTACCGTATAAAGTTTGCGTATTTAAGTTAAAATTGCCCGTATAGTTAAGTGTTACACCTAAATAATTAAAATCGTTTACTATATCAACCTGTTCACAATCATATATCCATGTTTCACCTCTTTTTAATGTGCCTCTCTTTCTAAAAATAATAACTTTTGTTTTAGCGACATTAACCTCTACTCCCCATTTATTGCAGTAGTCATGTAATTGGTTTAGTGATAATTGTAGGTCTTCCGGATTGTCCCCTAAGATCACCATGTCGTCCGCGAATAGCAGTAATATAATACATATGTCTTGAACATTCAAACCACTGTTATTGTTATCCTGTAATACAATCGCCAATGCTTTATTATTCTCCAACAGAAAACGGACTACATTGAGTAAGTTTTTACGGGTTTATCAAACCGAGAATGAGATGAAAATGGTCATACCCGACAATGTCTAGATGTATTCACAACAAATACTACCATTTTGATCCACTCTGTTTTCATAGGTCAACGTCCTCTGGAACGTTTTCAGTAAAATGGAGAACTGAATAAAACATAGCATAGAATAATCCTTAAGCACTATCCAGTATTTAACTTTGTTAACGGTCGGAAGTTGGTCCATATAACTGTTTATAGCGGTGAATCTTATGTAAGTTTCACAATATGGGTGCGGGCATATAGACGGTGCGGGTTATTTGCCGAAACCTTTTTTCATTTTTATGTTTTCTGCGGGCCATATGCCGGATGCGGGCTATCTAGAGGTGCGGGCTTTTTTGCCGGAAATTACGGTACTGCCATCTTTTCTTCACAAGCGCCGCATGAAGCGGGTTGCTAAATGACGTCATTTGCAATTACGTTACTAAAACCAACATCATGTTTTGGCGGAAGATAAAATGGCGCAGAGACTACAACCTACGGCTTAAAAGTGTTAAATAATAAGGAATCATGCTAAATTCTCTATTTGGTTTCATTCGTATTTCTGTAGTGATGTTAAATAAGGTCAAATAAGAGAATAACTCTGTTTCCGGTAACCCGACCGTCCCTAATTTTTCCCTCCGACCCTAAACTATTTTTTTCATTTTTCGAAAAATGTATCGGCGAATGTAGGTCATTTGTTGCGCATGTGACGGTCGTTGTTTGAGGAACATATGATAGAAGCTATTCTCCACTAAATTGTTTAAAAAGCTACTTGATAGTCGTTTAAGAGGTTTAAAAATTATTTTTAAATAAGATTTAGCAAAAATCTAAGTAAAATTTGATCGAAATATGCCATAAAATACCTTCCTTGCCTATATGATCTGCTACTTAATCAACCTTTGGAACATTCAACATTAAGACAACACATTTTATTGACACATGATACAACACATTTCAAAACATTATTATTCCATATATCATATATAAGTCATCACTTTGCCGGTTTGGTTTACCAATTTTGGTTAACAACCATACCAGATTCAATGTTTAAGGTAACTTTGGTAACGGGACCTATCATTTAAACCAACCATTTAAATTGATATTTTTAAGGGGTTTATGTGTGACACAGGGCGTTCAAAAATAAAATACATTCATATATTTTTAATGAATATGATTATATAAAATACTGCATCGGATAATTTAAATATATTATTAGATCTACATGATTGTGTTTTTATTTTTTTTACAAAAAGATTTTCCGACCGCCCGTCCCTAATTTTTGTTGGGCATGTATTAGGAAACATAGGTGCTTTTTTATTTGGCCTCATAAGTAATATCTCGAATAATTTTTATCACGGAGTTATGAGAAAAAATACCAGGTTACACTCTTGTACCATTCGTGGTTTTATACAGTGTGACAAGTATTTTTTTTTCAAACCTCCATGAAAACAAAAAAATCGATATGTTCCTCAAATAAATTGACTTGTGCAAAACAATCAGAAATTAGAAAACCCGATAAAATGTTTAGGATCTCCAATGTGAGTTGCGTAAGAAAGATAACTCTTCTGGACTTATTCATATAATAATTCAGGGCGCATAATTTGATACTTCTTTGCTTAAAATGCAGTATAGTTATACAAAGTTTTTCTTATTGCTTTATGCATATTATTTTATCCGCAAATATATGTATGACTGTAATCCTGTAGTAACCCTTTCATGATCAAATTATTCGGGAGACGTTTACCCATCAACGTCTGCGTCAATATTGTTGTCTGCAATATCGTTCTAAAGTTAGAACATAAGGCAGTATGACTAAAGAAATTTCAAAACGAATGTCAAACAGTTTGAATCCGGATCAGACGACGCGGTACGCGGCGTCTGATCAGGATCCAAACTGTTTGCAAAGGCACTTTTAAGCGTCATTGAGAATGGAATGGTTACATGTAAGCTTCATTTATTGGATAACAATAGTTATAACAGAATACGGAGTGATAAAAACAGTAGTTTTAAATTACAATTTCATGCACAATGGAATTAAGTTAACTGTCATAAGTGACCGCTCCACATAGGCTTGAAAGGCTATGATGCAAACAGTTCGTGATAAAAACGTGCGTCATTGTTTTCATCCAAATTGCACAGGCGTAAAGGAAATTACGGTGTAACGGTAAATATAACACTTTATCGTCTAACTAACAACACTAACAATATACTGTTTTTATACAATAAAACTATAATTATAAGATGACAAAGACATGTAACTGTTTAAGGCAAAAGCTCCTTTAGATTGTCACCTGTCCTTGGTACACTCAAATATCCTTTGTTTTTATGACCGTAAGAGATAGGGTTTACTGTACATATGAATGTGAGTTATAGGTAAAGAAATAAAACAATAGACACATTAAGAAAAACATATTATTAATTCGCATCGTGTAGATTTGGTATTGTCTTACATTAATAAGAAAAGTATGTTTTCTTTTTTCTTTTAACCATCACAACATTATTACTTGATTTCAATTACTCAGAGCGAAAGTTCTTTACCTGTGTAATTTTCGGAAATCAAGTAATAATAAATAATCCAGAGCATGGAAACAACCTTTTCAGTTGTATCACAACATTATTCTTACTGGAGACGAAAGATAACTCTATGTGTCTTATCAACTTAATGAGTTACATAAGAAACGCAACTCTGGCTTTCTTGTTCCTTGGTTGCTATTCATACGAAAACACTACAGTGGCCCAAACAAGCAGAAATTCGCAAACAATTTGGATCAGAAGTTAAACACTAGGATTTAACCGGTTCGGTACGAACTCAAGCGTTTCTCATCAAGATGCTAATTTTTGTTTTAATTGACGGCAAAACAGTTTGGAGCATGGTTAGACGCCTGTTTGCAATGGTCATTAACTTTTAGCATACACGCGTATATTTGGAAAGGATAACGTCTTCTCCATTGAATAACGCGACATAACCTATTTAGTCTTGTTATGAATCGGTCTTATGTGTCGTGTTTAGAGTGATAAGTAACGGCGCCGTTAAACCTCAATTAAAGTTTAACTATATAATTTTGTATGATTGTGTTCATTTACTTTTAACGTATGTAATCAAGATTTGTATAGAGTGTCATTTGAATACAGTTAAATACAAAATAATTGGTTTTAACTTTTCACTGACTTGGACATACAGTGGAGAAGACGTTATTATTTGCCGATAAACGCGTTTACGCTAAAACTATTATTTACGATGCAAACAGTTTGGAGCCAGATCAGACGCCTGTTAACCCGGCATCTGATCAGGATCTAAACTGTTTGCCACTCATTAACATGAATAGTCAGAACTATTAAAAATGTGCCATTTCTACAATTTAGTTAATTGCGTTTGCGTTTCGTTTGCATTTATAATTTAAACGGGAAAGAATAACGTCTTCCCTACTGTAGCTTAATGGCATTTGACAATAGTTTTGATCCAAAACAGACACCAAGTAACCCAGCACCTGATCAGGATCAAAACCGTTTAACTTTTATAACAATGTTTCATCAACTATAGCCCCTGTATTTTGAATTTGACAGTAAAAGCAGACTGCAGTCTTCGGCATACAGTATCCTTATAAGGATAGGGCTAATTGTTAGGATAAAAGTAGACATGCTATGTTCAATACGAGATGGTGCCGCCTGAGATTTCACTTGACTTTGGCACTCAGTTTGACACCCGATACATGTACATGTATATACAGTACAGAAAATGTAATTATTTCACTTTTAAACGCAAACGAAACATAACGCAAATGCATATGAATAACAGATAAAAATATCATTTTTTTAAAATTTCAAACGGTTTATATTAATCGAATGGCAAACAGTTGGGATCCTGATTAGACACCGAATTGCACGGGTCTGATCTAGTTCGAAACAGTTTGCAATTGACACAAAAGATAGAACATAGACGAGTTTGTTTTTGGAATGGATAATGTCTTTCCCATTATGCCAATGAAGACGGCTATTTATGTCTGCTTGAAATATACATGCTTATAGTTACAGTATCAGCAATGAGGCGTTAAAGCATACAGCGGAGAAGACGTTATTATTTCCCGTTAAAACGCAAACGAAGCGCAAATGCAATGCAAAAAAATAGTAAATTACCATTATTACTTTTAACTAGATTTATCTATTTTAATCTTAGTGGCAAACAGTTTGGAGCCTGATCAGACGCCGGGTTTCCCGGCGTCTGATCTGTCTCCAAATTGTTTGCAATAAAGAAAAATAGGTTAAGCAAAAGCGCGTTTATTGGGAAGAATGACACATTCTCCTTTGTAGCATTTGTGTGGGTGCTTTCCTCCCTCCTATCTTATTTTCATCTTGCACGAAACAGCTGTCCTTTTACCTTAAAAAGCGACAAAAAACATTTCCACTGTCACTTTAACGAAAATATGGAGTAATTACAGACCAGTTTGCTAATAGCTGTAATATGTCAAATTCATTATTTAAATTTGACAATGCACAATATACAAGCACTTCGATTATGATCGAAATTCGATTATTTTTAAAACTGGTCGTATTTGACGAAATGAGAGTACAACATGGCAATGAGGCGAAATATAATCATCTGATGTGAATACAGAACGATTGTACAACAAAATTGATGAACAAAATATTCGAATCCTGTTATCTCGAACTCGATTTACTCTAACATACCCGAAATGCAACATTTAACTTCAAGATTCAGGTATGTTACTGTATGAATCCGAGACGTCTAAAGGAAGCAGAGTATTTCCGACTTAAACGAGGTCTTGATACCGAGTTTCGAACTGCAGTGCAGGTCTTTAACCCATTTATGACTTGAAAGTGCAATGAACTCTTCCTTTGTGCTTCTTGGAATATATCATTATAGATGTACAAGGGCGACCTTAACCCTTTCCCTTATAGAAGCGACTTTTAGCACCTGCATTTTATTCACCCGCTGAAGAAAATAGTTCCAATATAAACCGTAATAAATATGTGTCATATTTTATACTTTCCTTATTCTAGCTGGTAAAAGCTTAAAGCAGGCTGAAAGTAAAGCAGAATGCGCCATATGGCGCATTCTGCTTTACTTTCAACCTGCTTTAAGTAGTCACATATTTTCAAAACTATAAACAGGCTATGGGGTAATGGGTTAAACATAGCAATGTTGGTCCATACGGCAAAACAATTCACATATAATAGAAAGCAGTGTAGATCCCGATGAGCCGCATAATTCGATGTCTAATCTGGTCTGCTAATGCCTACTTTAAGGGACACACAGCTTAAAAGGGTAAATTAAAATGTGTCATTTTTTGAATGCGGGAGCTGATGTGATATAGTCTATATTGTTTGCACTTTTCATTAGTCGTTCACATACAGTACAATGTTGTAGATTGAAATAAACCTTTGAAGAGCTTAAACAGCCGGGTCTTTATTTGTTTCCATTTAAAAAAAAAAAAAGTTCAGAAATTGAAATTTAGAAAATGTGTATGTGTTGAGGAGTTTGTTTTGTTGTCCGGAGCCTGATAAGACAACGCATTACTCTACCTCTGTTCTTGCTCCAAACTGTTTACACTAGACACTAACCATCAGTTCTCAAAATATAAAAAAGGATAATGTGAAAGTTACCGCCTGTGAACGTACATGAAACTATCAAACCTTCAGCCATATTGATAACATTTGTGACATCATCCATTATCTTAATTTAATAAATTGGCAACGTATGATAATGGGCAATAGAATAGCACATGTCACGCTATGGTTTCCCAACAGTCAGCATTACGGAATGTAGCATATGTATGTGCCACCAGTCTTGTGATTTACAAAACAAAGTAACCTCGATGTCATCTTATGACGACAAGTTCTATTTTTGAAAGTAGAACGCAATGCCAATATATTACACTAGAAAGCATTTAGTAAATTCGTTCACAGCTAAATGTATTTTGTGCCAACTCATTACATGTATTGTCCATTGCTAGAATCCAGACTAGTTGCCACGTAGACTAGCATAGATTCGACACAGTCCCATAAAACTGCACTTTTTATTATTACATGTATCTAATTACATTTCATTTGGGATTTATTCCGTTGGAACGGAAACTACTGATTGTTTCAAGGCCCAGCGCTAATGAAGCATTTGAGTTGTGTCTGAGTTTATTCTCAAGCATTCGATTGGTCAGATTTGAGCCTAGGCTCAAATCTGACCAACACAATGCTTGAGAACAATTTCAGACTCAACTCAAACGCTTAATAAGCAATGCTGCATGGACCCTGACCTTACTGTGCACTCAAAACACTGCTGCTACATGTACCATGTACACTAATGAGTGATCTTTGGCAATGACAAAAACATGATATTACCAATTAAATGGCGAAAATGAAGATACTACTACTACTTATTTAAATGCGAGTGACAAAAGGTTTGGAGCCAGAGCTGACGACGCGTTATGGCCGTCTGATCTGGTTCCGAACTATTTGCAATGGTTACAAACTTTTTAGCGTAAACGCGAGTATTCGGAAAGAATGACGCATTCTCCTCTAAACATCAAGTTTTAACACATTTCTGTTTAGATTCTACTATAGGTGACATTGGCCATTGTTGTTGACATTGAATGGACGCATACAGCAGATATAAACATACAGTGGAGAATCTGTTATTCTTTCCCGTTTAAACGCAAACGTACGCAAACGCAAAGCACTAAAACGTAGAAAAGAACAACTTTTGGTCAATTCTGATATTTCATGTTTATCTTGGTGGCAAACAGTTCGGAGCCTGATCAGACGCCGGGTTATCCGGCGTCTGATCTGGCTCCAAACTGTTTGCACTGGAAATAATAGTTTTAGCGTAAACGCGTTTATTGGGAAAGAATAACACATTCTCCACTGTATCTGCTTATATGCTGCAATCCTCTTTTAATTGTCAAATTCATTTTCTATGTATATTTAAATGATATGCGTGTCAAACGGTTTGAGTTCTAGTCTACTGAGCCTGGTCAAAATGGAGTAAAGAACCTGTCGTAAATTATTTAAATAGAAAACATATTTTTATTTCCAAACATACGCAGGAAAAGAGGTTGGGTTCTGAACTACATTGATGGGTCATTCCCCTAGATTGCTCATGTAATTCACATACCAAAACATAGTTTAAACTATCTATAAAAAGACCAAAGGAAGCGAAAGGGAGTTTCCAAAAAAATCACTTTGGCTTGATAAAAATAGAAAGGATTAAGGTCATGACGTCACAAATCTCGACAACAAATTCTATAATGTCCGACAACAAACAAAATGGCCACGGAAAGTTTTAAATATTTCAAACATTACAAAGAGTTCCCCCTTTCGAGTTGTTTATTAAGGGTTAAAAGTGTACTTTTTAAGCACATATCCTGTACATGCATTACACCAATATTCGCATTGTTCTGAATTAAAAAATAAAATCATTAAATTATCTGGCAAAACTGAATAAATGCTGTTCTTTATTCGAGTAGCATTTTTGTACGCACGAATAAAACATTGGTTTACATTTGCCTATGTTTATACAAACTCATGTAGTTACGACCATATCGGCAATAGCTTTACACCCCATGCGAGTGACTCAGTTAGTTATTGGATCGGCGAGGCGAGTGTTTACCAGCCGTTGTTGTTAGATACAAGTTGAGAAATTAATATTTTAAGACTTCAAAAACCCATTCTACCAGGAAATTCCAACTGTTGCTGAAATCTTGGACTTACTCAATTTGAAATAGGTCAACTCTAAACAAAGGCATGTGTTGTTTTTTGGGAGGAAACTAGGCCTAATTAAACCCAGTGCTGACGTGGCGTGGCGTACAACAAGTTTAGACTAGGATTGCAACACCAACATAAAATTTAAGGGACTTTTTTGTGGAAAACCTTTTCGTTCTTGGAAATTACGATCACGTTCCAGGTACGTGCTTTCAATTACCTTTAGATAGCTCTGTGTTTGAATGTCATATGTAAAAAATGGTTAAAGATCCTGGGCTTCTGTTTCGGATCTAAACTGCCTTTACTTGCATTGGTACTGTATTTTGTTATTCAAACTAATCGCAATTTGAATTTTAATAGTAGGAAGAGAATAGTGCTACAACGGACATAACATAATTCATACATAACAGCAACCGTAAGGTTTGACACATTGCTAAATAAAGACCACCAGTTGGATCCAATGTCACTCATGATTGTCCTCGTCCAATCAGAAAACGTTCTCAAAAAGGTTGTTGCAACACCGACTCATTTTCAGAAAACCACTTGAAACGTTGTCAAAACATCCATTGCACAATGACAAGTAATGTCATGGCCTTGACCTCTGAATTTATAAACTTGAATTAATTTTATTTGATATTGTAGGTTTTGTTTTGAGCATTTAACCCTTTCACATTTGGTCAGTGGTTGACCATGTCAATTCCTGTACAACCTTTGTGGTTGAGCCCTTGTCACTTCTTCAATTCATTTGTCCAGTAAACTAGCCGGTTTGGTGACTTCATGACAAGCTCTCTCCATTTAGGCCTGCCTTCACTTGCTCTCTTATTTGATGTAAAGTTCAAGCCAGTAAACTCTTTGACATTATTTGTCCATCTCTCTGCTTTTGTTGTCACAGCGTTTTTTAACAATTCCAGTTTCAAATTTACAGGGCTCCAGATAAGGAATGTATTTCGAGTATTAAGAAGAGACGATTCTAATGAGTAGTAACAACATAGGGTTTGGTACTGAAATAAGAGAGAAATTGTTTGATTCGTTCAGTTTACGTCTGCTAATCTTGAGCCCTGATTTAGTATAGTCAATACTTGACTACATGTATTACAGTCGGTTTTGTTAATGCCCTGCAATATAATAAACAGTGCAGACCCGAGTGCGAGGGACCCGAGTCTTTCCCGTAGGCATAAAAATGCATTCTCTTCACAAGAAAACGACGAATATATCTGTGACTAGGGTCCAAAGTGTTAAACGATCATTCTACATTCTAAAATATATGGTAAAGCTCCTATAGCTTTCAATATAAGTTTGGCTCTACAAAATAAAAGCCATTTTGTTGAGCACAGCGCATTGTCCTTTTCTTTTTAAGTGTCGTTTGATATAAGGTTTGCTGTATGCTACTTTCTCTAGTTCGACCGAGGACAATGAAGAGCGTTTTGTTTCACAACTTGTAGGCTATATTGTCTTTATCTGATTACCCATTACTTTCCACCATACAGTGAATCCTAGTTATTGCCTTCCACAAAATTATTGATGGGTACTGTGAAGGTGTGTAACTGCTTACAATCTCATGATGTTGCGCTGTATATTGCTATAACAAATGTTCTGATTTACGCCCAAATAGTTTAAAACAGTGTTTTGTATATAACTAGCATCAACCACTCGTATTTTAAATGACAAGACATGTAGGGTATACTGTAATGGAGAAAAGTGGAATGATCATGGTTTGCTTGTTTTAACACAAAAAAACTATTATTTCTAAAAAGCTCGTTTACAGTGGAGACAACGTTATTATTTCCTAAACGCGTTTGCGCTAAAACTATAACTTCAAATACAAACAGTTCGGTCCAAGATCAAACGCCGATAGATCATGCGTCTGATCAGGTTTCAAACTGTTTGACAGTCAGAGTAAAATACATGTTGTAGCAACAAACCCTTTTGTTTGGCTACTCATTAGAATCGCCGAGAGACAATTCTAATTAGTTGTTCAATAATAAGAAATAAAAACTTTCAAGTTTGAAACAACTCCTTGTCTGAAAACCTATTATGGTATGTGGCACTCCGATGCAATTTGCTCACAACTGACTTGAGACAAAGCACTTAACTACAGTGGAGAATATATAATTATTGCCCCCATAACCTCTGTTTACCCATTGAAGACAGTTTAGAACCAGTCCAAACGCTGGATACGCCGCTTTCTGATCAGAACCCGCATTGTTTGCCACTCAGATTAAAATAACCCATCAAAGTTTTTAAAAAAATGTTATTTTCCTAAATTGTGCTATATTTCTTTTGTTTTTAGTTTCATTTCATAGGAAAGAAGTAATATTTTCTCCCCTGTAAAACCACAGGGCCGCGACACGATTGCTTTTTGAGAGAAAAAAATCGCCAGAAAGTATATATAGAGACAAGGGATACAACTGATTGTCAGTATATTCTCACCCCACCTCGACAAAACCGGGCATATCATGAATAAATATTGATGAAACGACACCCTTTTTGCATTTCTGTCTAGCTAATATGATACCCTTCCATAAAAACATAACATAAAAACAACTGTAAGCATGCAATTTTAATAGTAACTGCGTCCACTCACTGAAATCATCGATTTTCGGAAAACGGGACAGGTGTTCGTTCATAGCTAACACAGCATTGGCCACTACTGTACGCTTGTTTAGGCGGTATTTTCGAGCATTACAGTCATTGGCCACTACTGCACGCTTGTTTAGGCGGTAATATCGAACATGACAGTCATGCAGTTGCAAAGATATACATTTTTGACACCGATCAAAGCTGATTTCTTCTTAAAGCATTGCCGTACCAAAAAAGCTTACATGTACAAGAATAACTTTACTGCCGATGAAAACATGCTAATTTGTTGATGGTGTGGCAATGATTTGAGTACAAATCAGCTTTTATATGTGTCAAAATTGATATCTATGGAACTGTATTACTGTAATGCTCGAAAATACCGCCTAAACAAGCGTACAGAGGTGTCTAATGCTGTGTTGGCTATGAACGAACACCTGTCCCGTTTTCCGAAAATCGGTGATTTCAGTGAGTGGACGCAGTTACTGTTAAAATTGTATGCTTACAGTTGGTTTTATGTTATGTTTTTATGGAAAGGTATCATATTAGCTAGACAGAAATGCAAAAAGGGTGTCGTTTCATCAATATTTATTCATGATATGCCCGGTTTTGTCGAGATGGGGTGAGAATATACTGAAAACCAGTTGTATCCCTTGTCTCTATATATACTTTCTGACAATTTGTTCCCCTAAAAATTAATCGTGTCGGGGCCCTGTGTTTAAAATTACACAGCATGCAAATCGTCCAACCTTTGAAAACACCTGCTTCAGCAATCAATGAAAAGAAAGCCATGTTATCCTGTTTCTAGTTTGAACACGGATGGCTACATAAACAGCTTTTCTTTTAATCTGCTACAGGTTGTTATCTGCTAGAATATAGACACTTTTTATGGTGCGTATTCATGACTATTTTAGGTTGAACTAATTTCTGTAATGTAGGGAATACATCTAGGGCCTAAACATTGTATCTATGATTAAATTGGTTCAACCTAGGTAATGTATGGCACGTGGTCTAGCAGGGAGCGGCGTCATTTCCTAAAATCGCTACATGGATTTTTTTATGGAACGCAAAGTCGCGACAGCCCTGTCGGTGTCAAGGAAACTTTAGCACATGGCTTGGAGCTCTCGACCAATCACGGGTCTCAAAAACTGTTGACTATATCGCGTAAATTTTAAAAACCATGGACTATTTAATATAGTTCACGTTTCTGTCACCTGAAGGTAATTGACATCAACATCCTAGCAATTCTCCGAGCCAGCGACTGCAAAAACCTTTAGCCTGCTCTGTAGGCGTAACGATAAATACCGTAATCGAAAGTTAAGTGAAATAAACAAAATATCAAGGATTTAAGGTGAAGAAATACAGGAATTTCACAGTAACAATAATATATCTAGGTCTACACCGTCCCGCTATACCTAGATATGTGCATTTTTTAGCTGTAGATGTAAAAAAAAAAAACGGGATCTAAATGCCTAGATTGTCTTTTAAAAAAATTGTTGAGATCAGAGGGGAACGACAGACGCTTGATGACTCTATATTTTATTTTTAAAATAAACAGTGAGACCTAGACTTTAAAGACAATTGCTAATGAAAAGTGCCTATACATGTAGTACTTCAATAAACTTCAGATTGAAATAGTCTTTCAAAATGTGTTAAAAATTAAAATTAAAATGGCTTTTTTCGTCTGAAAACAAAAAGCAGAAACGAAAGGTCATGCCATTTCTTTTTTTCCTCAAACCCAAGCCAGTGCTAAATAGGGTATACCATGGTTGCGCGCGAGTAAACATGCTTTAGGTCTCAAACTTCACATTGAAATAATCTTTCAATTTTTGTAAAATATTACAAATAAAATTACTTTTTCGTCTAAAACAACAAAGCAGAAACGAAGAGTATTCTTATTTTTCTCGAGCCCAAGCCATGTGCTAAATAGGTCAGAGCATGTTAATTTCATACTACAGAACATAGTCCACTCGGCGCGTCCCGCGCCTCGTGGACTACATTCCGTAGTATGAAATAAACATGCTCTAACCTATACGTATTGACTTTGATCTGTAAACATATTACAATTACCCGTTTCTTTGTCCACTAAATGTCAAGGTTTGATATTTGATGAAATATTGTGATAACATTTTTAACATTAGTCATACGCTTTTGAATCAAGCTTCTATACATGTATTTAGAATAGCCGATCCTGTTGTGGGAAAATGATTAATAGTTACCCTTTGATTGACTCTACAATGAAAACTATTGTAATAAACGTTAGACCAAAACATGTTATAACGCAACTGTGCTTGTATATTACAGGCCCCAATCCCCCCAAGCTTCATGTATGTGCTTGCTGAGCAATCTCACCATAGTTACACACTGGTGAGCTAAACACAACATATACCTATCATTTCAGATGTATAATCAAACAGTGTAGACCCTGAAATGAGATGCTGTAAATTTCGGCGTCTCATCAGGCTGTGCACTGCTTGCTAATATTTGTTCATGTAGATGAGATGCATTAACCCATTTTATGTGGGATACACTTTTAGGTGTATCTCTATGCAAACAGTTTTGATCTCAGATCAGGCCCCATATTGTTGGACCTGATCTGAGATCTAAACTGTTTTCAGTTAATCCAATATTCTATCAGAAGCTGCTAAAATCTTTTGCAAATATTTGAGTTATACTCGCTGCAGACGACATTTTAAAATGGCCGCCAAATATTACCCAGCATACAATGTGTTAATAGAGTAATGCTGTGTAGGTATCCTAATTTGAATGACAAAAAGTCCTCATTTTGATACGGAGATAATCGCATTTCTTTTCCAAATACACCACTCCCTCTCTACAACGACACCCAATTGGAGACAAATTGTGCGCGTTGTTCTGAGGAAGTCGTTGTAGGGATGGAAATTGACCATAATTACAAACAGCGGCGTCTGATCTGGATTCAAGTTGTTTGCTGAGTGTTATTAATGTTTTTCCTGTCAAAAGGTACATTATGTAACTTGAAAAAAAACACACCAGCAAACGACAATTTTTGCAGACGATATTGCAGCAGTTAAAACGTTAGACATAACAGTTTACTGTTCCGTTTAGGGGTTTGAGGCAAGGGTCGTCGTAAGGATGTAGTCGTTATTGGGAGGACCGTTGTACATAGGGACCGCTGTAGCTCTGCATATGTTCTTGCACATTACTGTTTGTAATGAACATTGAAGTTTTGAGACAGCAACAAGATTGAAAAATCACACTGAATTGTCCTAAA
Source organism: Gari tellinella (assembly GCA_922989275.2). Lineage (NCBI taxonomy): Eukaryota > Metazoa > Mollusca > Bivalvia > Cardiida > Psammobiidae > Gari > Gari tellinella. The sequence continues at coordinate 31,779,357 of OV277871.1, forward strand.
CCCTCCAAACCGGACAGCTTTGACAACAACAACACTTATTTGTCCAAACACATTTTCTATTTGTTCAACAAGTTGTTTAATTAGAGGTATACTGAGGTCATACAGCAGCTAGCTGATTAACCCTATAATGGCTGTGAGCATGAACAAACAGTGACTTGTTTGATAAGACGCCGTACACTCTTAAATCTTATCTGAATTAAATCGATTTGGCACTTCGATTTTTAATTAAAACACTTGCCAATGGTTACTTATCAGTAGCTTTCAAAATAGGTAAAGTTTCTATAAAGCAAATAGGGTAGTCTTTTGCAATATGTTGCAATATAGCAAACAGTACAGACCCTGATTAGAGAGTTATATTAAAGACCCATTTGACCGCGGTCTACACTGTTTGTTGAACATTGTTGTACTCTTTTAGATAGAGTGTTCCCTCTCTTCAACTGCCCCTACCAACGGCTCCCTCCTTGTAACGATTATTGTCGCTATTCCAAAATCAATATAATTATGTTCAACCTTTTTACGCTGACACTATAGTCTACTTAAAATTGTCGTCTGCAGTTTTTCTCAAATTTAGATATGAAACATTTTGACAGAAAAAAAACCATAATGACTAGTGACAAACAGCTTGATTCCAGATCAGACGCTGCGTAACGCGGCGTCTGATCTGGATTCAAGCTGTTTGCAAATGTAAGCTATTTTCCCTCCCTACAACGACTCCATCCGAACAACGTACATATATTTGTCTCCCAATGGGTGTCGTTGTAGTGAGGGAGCGATTTATACTGTTTTGTGAAAGATTAGTATACTCATCACTAAGGTTAACAGTTTGTTAACAGTATATCTATATTCCATTAACCTCATATTGCAATGTTTAAGGTGGGATTTTAATATCAGACCATCAGCTTAAGATGGTTATCTTTAGTTACATTGTTTTTGCTTGTGTATGGTAGTAATTTTAATGAATAGGTGATAATAAATCGATTTTGAGATACTGATCAATGATTGTATCCAGCCGTCTGATAATCAATAAGAAGCATGCCCCTTGAGATACCGGACGATAAAAAGTGTGCCTTCTTTCATAAGTTGTTTTGAAATTTGACAATGATCAGATGTAGACAAAACCTACAGTAGGGAAGATATTATATTTCCAACTGAAACTAAACGAAACGCAAACGTAACGCACTAAAATTTATTAAAACGTCCACGGTTCTTGGCAAACAAACAGGAGTCTGATCAGACGCTGATTGACTCTGCTTTTAATCAATCTTCAAAGTTAATGAAAACCCGCCTGTTTGTAACTTCAAAGTTAATGAAAACCCGCCTGTTTGTTGCGTATACTTTTTTATTGCAGTACTTCAGTGTCGTTTTAAAAGAAATATCTTTGTTTGTGAAGCGCGCCTCTCAAAGTCGGGTCTGATTTTATAGCTGAGAGGAGAAGTGTGTTTTGATTATAAAGGACTTATTATTTCCAAATGTACTTGTTTCTTTATATGAAAAGCCAAATTTCGTATGTCTATTGCAAATTGTTTGGAAACTGGTCAAAATGCCAGATTAAATTGAATAGCTACAAATGTCAATAAGTAGCCATTTTCTACAATAAAGTGCAGTTAATCTACACTTTGACCTAGAAGGGATTGCAAAAGAATTAGTTCCGATGGTATCATGATGCATAGTTGTGTTTTCGTTTCGTTTGCGTTTAAACGGGAAGGAATAGCGTGTTCTCCACTGTATCTTTATTAAGATGGTGTTCTAAAAACATTGGGCCGCCATATGTATATTCGTGTCTTGAATAAATGTAACATGGATGTTATCTGCAGCCTCTATCACGTCCATCTCGAACAGGCTACCGCCATTAAAACCTGTTTGTTTTAAAAGCGAAGTGAAACAATGCGTATTCCTGAAAACAAAACGTGTCTAACATAACAACCTTTTGTCTATAACTTCTCTTCCTCATTCAACAAATTATTGAAATGATTTTATTATAAGTGGCGCTTGAAAATCAGCCTAGCATAATAATGAATTACATTATTCCCTCTTTAGAACGACACCCAATGGGAGACAAAATATGTGCGCTGTTTGGAGATAGTCATTATAAGGAGGGAAATTGGTTCACATTTTAAAACAGCTTAAATCCAGATCAGACGCCGCGTAACACGGCGTCTGATCTGAATTCAATCTGTGTGTTTCTTGTCATTAAGCTTTTTCTTTCAAAATGTCACTAATGCAACTTTTACGACGACAATTTTAAGCAGACGTTACTGCAGCAGTGAAATGGTTCGAGATAATTGTCTTGTTTGGGGACGAGCGACAAGGGTCGTTGTAAGGAGGGATTCGTTGTTGAGAGGGCATTTGTAGAGAGGGGGCGCTGTACAAACAAAAACATAAAAAATCGACGTCCTCTATTGGTACAATGAGAAGACGTTGATCTTTCAAGTTTTAAAAGTAAAGGAAAACGCAATTCACTAAATGTAAGAAAGATAAAAAACGGTGTTTTATTTTTATTTTCTAACAATTTACTTTTTACAATGTACATGCATCTAAGAGGCAAACACTTTGGATCAGTCTCCAAATTGTTTGCAACTAAAATAATAGTTTTAGCGTGATCGCGTTTATTGAAAAAGGATAACGTCTTCTCTTTTGACGTCCACGTCTCAATTGGTTCATGATTTGATTCAAAGAATATTGTTGTTTTGAAGCACATAGTTTTATTTGGAAGTAATGAACTTTTCTCCTATTGTTGCGTTACAGTTAAAATAAAATTTGTTGAAAAATTGCACAAGCAGCTTTTCATACATGTACAATGTAAGTCCTAATGCCCTGTGAATATAGCCTACATGTATCATATGGAAGCTGAATTCCAGACAAATAGAGGTATGTGCACACAAACGAACACAATTTTAGGTGTTAGACTAGTTTAATTACATGTTGCACAATAAATAACTTAAACTAAAGGGCTTTATGCAGTTGTATTACCATACATAAAACTGTCACCAGTATTAAAACTGTCAAATTGTATTCATTACACATGTAATAACAGCACAGCTCCTGAATTTCAACCCTTATTACGACCTCCAACATGTTAGTACCTGCTGTTTCTGATTGGGAGTCTTTCTTTTTTATAGATTCTCTTTAGCAACTATTGCTTTTAATATATTTTGCCGACTGTAATATTCAATAATTTAGATTCAGTGAAGACCCAGACCAAAGGGCTCCTACAGGAGTCCTCTGATCAGGTTCTGCTCTGTTTGTCATATTGCAATACAATGTGTACATCGATACATCGATACATCGATATAAACTTGAAGTGTCGATTTGAAGCTTCAACGACAAAGGATTAAGTCAGAGCACCAGATAAGCTTAGTTTTTCAAAACCTAAAATCTTTATTTCTGAATTAAACCCTATGGTGTCACTACTCATTAGAATCGTCTCTTCGAGGCGATTCTAATGAGTAGTAACACAATAGGATTTGGTGCTAAAAAGAGTGAGAAAATGTTGGATTTGTTGAAAAAACTACCTCTTATCTGGAGCCCTGATTAAGTGTAAGAAAACGACATTATACATCTACTGTAACGATAATGCGTAATTGATGTCCATGTGAACGTAACTTACAGTCGAGAATCTGTTATTCTTTCCCGTTTAAACGCAAACGTACGCAAACGCAAAGCTCTAAAACGTAGAAAAGAACAACTTTTGGTCAATTCTGATATTTCATGTTTATCTTGGTGGCAAACATTTTGGAGCCTGATCAGACGCCGGGTTACCCGGCGTCTGATCTGGCTCCAAACTGTTTGCACTGCAAATAATAGTTTTAGCGTAAACGCGTTTATTGGGAAAGAATAACAGATTCTCCACTGTAACACAATAGTAGGTTAATAAAAAGTAGCAAATGGCAATTTTACACAACCGTTGACTGTTGATCTTCATCGGAAAGGCAAGCAGTTTGGACGCCGGATTACCCGTCGACTGAACGTGTCGTTAACTGTTTAAAACTTGGCAAACTTTTTCAAGATATGTAGGATTTTGTAAGGGAAAATAAAGTCATCCAGAAAGGCACCAAACTTGTTTTCTCACGCTTTATAAACCAGATGCTGCATCCGCAGAATAATGAGGTCACGTGCTTAAATGAGCCATTAAGTCATTAGTGCCAGGTCCCTTTACAAACCACAACTTTGTTTCACATACATACATGTAATACAACGCTCCCTCTCTACAAAGAGACCCAATGGGAGACATCATTATGTGCGTTGGTAGGAGGGAGTCGTTATAGGGAGGGAAATGGGCTTACATTTGCAAACAGCTTGAATCCAGATCAGACGCCGCGTACATGTAACACTGTCTGTCTCTTATCATGAAGCTGTTTCTATCAAAATGTCCATTATATAACTTTTGCAGCAGATAAACAGCAGACGACACTTTTAAGCAGACGATATTGCATTAGTAAAAGCGTTAGACATAATTGTCCCGTTTAGCGAAATGAGACAAGGGTCGTTGTAAGGAGGGAATCCTTATTGGAAAGGCCGTTATAGGGAGGGAACACTGTAGTTCAGTGGTTAGTTCCAATTGGTTAGCTATACGAGCGTTCTTTCTTTATTTCCACAATAGTGCATACATTTGAATATTCATTTACTGAATACAAGTGGCAACTTAAAACAAGTTAAAAGTATAACAAAAAGTTTTAAAGGTAGGCTCAAATCTGTTTGCCACTCTAAATAAATTCCTAGATTATTTTTCAAAAATTGTTATTTTCCAAATTTAATTCAATTCCGTTAGCATCTCGCTTACTTACGCTTAAACGGGGAAGAATAACGTCTCTTCTCCAATGTATTGCACTTGCGCCCACCTTCGTTTAACAAGAAAGAACAATGTTGACCCTAATGAAGTATCGTCAAACCTATCCCCAAGAAATTGCCTCAAATGGCTTATGATTCGTAATGTATAATTCATGGCCATCTTCCTTGAACAAGAAAAGTGTCATGTATATTGATAAGAACAGAACAGAACAGAACAGAACATATCCTTTATTCACACCGGGAATTTGTAGTACAACATGGGGGTTTCAACAATAACATGTACAGTGGTAAAGAGATAGAGTCCTGTTTTACGAGCATTCTGCAGTGAAAATAAGCTAATAATGTTTTCGTACGGCAAAATACAGTGGAGAAAACGTTATTCTTTCCCAATCAACGCGTTTAAGCTAAAACTATTCATTCAATTGCAAACAGATTGGAGCAAGATCAGACGCCGGGAAACCCGGCTTCTGATATGGCTCGAAATTGTTTGCCACTCAGATGAATATGAATAGTCAGAATTGTCGGAAAGTTGTCTTTATCTATGTTTGATTGCGATGCGATGCGTTTGCGTTTCGTTTGCGTTTATCTGGAAAATAATAACGTTTTATCCACTGTAACTATTGTTGTAGTTTAACCATTTCACGCTCATTACGCGGCGTCTCATCAGGATACACACGGTTTGACACTCGTTTTGAAATTTCTTCAGCCATACTGCTTTATTTTTTAACTTTGAAACGATATTGCAAACAAGAAAATTGAAACAGACGACATTAAACGGTGAAAGGATAAAGATATCTCGAGCAATTTGGCAGTGAAACATTTTCTTCATTGCCACAATTGAACATCAAATATATCCAACAGTGTTTACAATGAACGATACGAATGTAAAGCAGAGAAAACATTTGTCAGCTTTCTTTTTTACGTTCATCTCACTTTTTCAACTGTTGTAAGTATAGGAATGGGTTTATGTGGCTAAAAAAATAATAATAAAATATGGATGTTTTCTCAACTCTGTATATGTACAGCGGGAAATACTTTCCTTCTCCCCAATTGTTGCGTGTCTTCCTCTTCTTCTTGATACAGTGGAGAATCTGTTATTCTTTCCCATTTAAACGCAAACGTACGCAAACGCAAAGCACTAAAACGTAGAAAAGAACAACTTTTAGACAATTCTGATAATTCTTGTTTATCTTGGTGGCAAACAGATTGGAGCCTGATCAGACGCCGGGTTACCCGGCGTCTGATCTGGCTCCAAACTGTTTGCGCTGCAAATAATAGTTTTAGCGTAAACGCGTTTATTGGGAAAGAATAACAGATTCTCCACTGTACTTCTCTCCATGAAGAATGATGCCTACAGAAACAGTTTCATTTGCGAACGGTTTGCAGCAAGATCAGACGCCGTGGTGATTGCCTCTCAGATAAAAATATATTGTCAGTATTTTTAAAAAGAAAATGTTCCTTTTACCATTGTCTTTCTGACTGACTTTAGTTAAACGGGAGAGAATAATATCTGTTCCATTGTATAATGTACATGTACGAACAAGGAGATAATTAGAATTATCCGGATGAGTTATCTTGTATTGTCTGCATGACAACACATTTAGGATTTCTTTGTTAGCTCACTACCTGCTAAAAGGTCGTTTGCTTCACACATTTAACGCTAAATTTTCAAATTAAATTGTCTTGTTTCTACTAAATATCAGTTAACATTAATTCTTGAAGGATTCATTTTTCCAAAATATTTAAAATTATGACAAACAGTGCACACCAAGATCAGAGGGCTCCTAAACCTATGGTCTATGTCTATACTGCTTGCAAAGGATTACATATCTTGTTCCAGCGCTATCAGGGTTAAAACAATCGACTGCATGTAATTTCCAATGGTTGCTAAAGTCATTTCGATTATATGAAACTCAAAACAGATGTCAAACAAAAAGGGACCCTGGTCAGATACCTCGAATTAAATGTCTGAGTTTAATCAAGATCTACACTGCTTGCAAATTTGAGGCAAGGCAAAACGCTGTAGTCCTTTCGGCCTATTTATGGCGAGCATGAATTGAATACTGTCAGTGAGTAACCATCTAAACAAAAGAGATTATCATTTTTAAGCTTTCCTTTAACCTTCTTTAAAAATAGGCTTAGGGTATAACATTACATCTCTTTTAAACATCCATTTCAAAAGAGAGCAACATGGATACATGTTTTGCTTTAACCCTTTCCCCAATAGAAGCGCCTTTTAGCGGATATGATTTATTCATCCGCTGAAGAAAATAGTTCCAATTTAATCAGTAATGAATATGTATTATAGGGAATATTTTCTATATTATAGCAAATGATAGCTTAAAGCAGGCTGAAAGTAAAGCAGAATGCGCCCTAAGGCGCATTCTGCTTTACTTTCAACCTGCTTTAAGTAGTCACCTATCTTAAGTAATGGAAATGGGCTATCAGGTAAAGGGTTAAGGAATTCGCGGGTTTATAGGATAAATTTCCAAATTGATCACTTTTCACCTGCTTCATATTTCAATATACAGTGGATCCGACCTTACTCCTTCACAATAAACCCTTACAGTGGGGAAGACGTTATGCTTTCTAATAAAAGTCTGTATGCTAAACTCATATACAATGGAGTAAACGTTTTTCTTTCCCAAAACACGCGTTTACGCTAAATCTATGAGTCTCAAATGTTGCAAAAGGTTTGGAGCCATATCAGAGGCCGAATTTCCCGGCGTCTGATTAACATCTACTACTGCTATTTCTACTACTACATGTACATGTACCACTACTACTACTACTAATAATAATCCTAATTATACTACTTCTACTACTACTACTACTACTACTACTACTACATGTACATGTGCTACTGCTGCTATTACTTTTACTACTTCTACTGCTAATACTGCTGCTGCTATTGTTACTACTTTTGTTAATTCTACTACTACTATTACTGTTACTACTACTACTACTACTACTACTACTACGGCGACTAATTCTACTTCTATGCACGATTGTTTATCAATGTGATGTCTTGTATACGAATAAAAAATCCTTAGAACCATTAGAATAAAATACAGCGTACCATCTAAACACGGACATCGCGTGTATGGTGTAATTACTATGTTACAATTACAGTGGAGAATCTGTTATTCTTTCCCGTTTAAACGCAAACGTACGCAAACGCAAAGCGCTAAAACGTAGAAAAGAACAACCTTTGGTCAATTCTGATATTTCATATTTATCTTGGTGGCAAACAGTTTGGAGCCTGATCAGACGCCGGGTTACCCGGCGTCTCATCTGCCTCCAAACTGTTTGCACTGCAAATAATAGTTTTAGCGTAAACGCGTTTATTGGGAAAGAATAACACATTCTCCACTGTATCTGTATTTTGGCCCTTTATCATTTAATGCAATATACATGTTCAGTGAAAGAAACGTTACATGTATCTTTTTTTTTTAAATTAACGCGTTTATCATTAAACTATAATGTCTACTGTCTGATCAAGCCCAAACTGTTTGCCACTCAAATTAGAACATAAGAAAACGTTATTCTTTCCCAATAAACGCTTTAACGCTAAAACTATGATATCCATTGCAAACAGTTTGGAACCAGACCAGACGCCGGGTTAACCACGATCTGGTACCATTTTTGTACATTTCTAATTATTTATTTTTTTCTGAGTGGCAAACAGTTTGGAGCCTGACAAGACGCCGGGTTACCCGGCGTCTGATCAGGCTCCAAAATGTTTGCCACTCAGATTAAAAAACAATAGTAAGAAATATCCAAAAATGGTAATTTCCTACATTTTAGCGATTTGCGTTTGCGTTTCGTTTGCGATTAAACGGGAAAAATAACGTTTTCTCCACTATAGTACCGTTCATTTCCTCTAATTGCGCCTAATTTTATTTAAGAAATTAAGACTAACGTCTTAACCCCTGTATACATGTACATACTGTATCTCTCAGGACAGTGTACATGTAGAAGACTCTATTCTTGAACAAAATTAAATGCTTAAATCTTAATGTTTAATTGCAAAAGTTTGGATCCTGCACAGACGCCGATTTAGCGCCTTTAAAACTGTAAATTTCTATTTTTTATTGTAAATTTTGCCTTTCCTTCATGTTTAAGCCGAAAATAATAAGACTTCTCTACTGCACCTACATGTAATACGAACACATCTCTGGATCGATCGCTTTGACTAGTTTGGAAACTGTTTGACGCTACAGTGGAGAAGACGTTATTCTTTCCGCAAATAAACGCGTTTACACTGAACTATTATCTCTATTGCAAACAGTTTGGAGCCAGATCAGACGCCGGGTAACTCGGCCTCTGATCAGGCTCAAAACTGTTTGCCACTCAGATTAAGATAAATCGTCAGAAATGTTTTCAAATTGACATTTTCTACATTCGAATGCAATCCGTTTGCGTTTCATTTGCACACTGGATGCTGTACCATTCAAATATATTATAAAATGGCAATATTTATATAGAAAACAAGCATAAGCAAAATTTTATTGTATTGCATTAGTGTATAGAATGTTTAAAGTAGATAAAGAATAGTGTCATGTCGAATGTATTGAACGTACGCTTTTAATTTACATATGTCATCTATATCTTTATCTTGTGGGAACGTTTTGGTGCCAGACCGTCGGTTACATCAAAATTTTATCACTACCAATCGTTTGATCTAACTGTTGTATCTGATAGAAAGGATACGCAAGTGTTGTCACTATATCGGTTACAGTATTATCATCGGTATGTACATTCAGGTTGGGACAAATCTAAATCTGTAAAAAAAAAAATACAAGTCTTTAATACATACCTATTTTTATCTCCATTCTCCCAGATACATGTAGATTAGGATAGTACATTGTAGTTATTAACCTACTCCTCCACATTGGCGTCATTGGTCGCATCTACCCACTCCTCCACGTACATGTATCTACTAGTATTGAATATGTTAAAGTGGGTAAAACGTTATTCTTTCCAAGTAAACGCGTTTACGCTCAAACTGTTATTTCTATTGCAAACGGTTTGGAGCCAGACCAGACGCCGGGTAACCCGGTGTCTGACAAGGCTTCAAACTGTTTGCCACGTTGATTAAAACAAATAATCAGAAATGTAACAAAAATATTATTTTCTACATTTTAGCGACTTGCGTTTGCGTTTCAGTTTAAACGGGAAAGAATAACGTTTTCTCCACTGTATTTATCAGAGTGGCAAACGGTATGAAGGCTGATCAGACGCCGGGTTACTGGCTCCTAACTGTTTGCAATGGAAATAATAGTTTTTAATGTAAACGGGTTACATGTAATTGGGAAAGATTTACGTCTTACATTTGTATCTACTGTGCTAAGATTGAATTAAATACGGATTGAACAGAACTCGCCCATATCTTCAAGAAATTGTAATTTTGTACATTACAACTCATTGCGATTGCGTTTAATATCGTTACAGAGATTGAATCATAGCGACGAATATACTACAGTGGAGAATGTGTTATTCTTTCCCAATAAACGCGTTTACGCTAAAACTATTATTTCCAGTGCAAACAGTTTGGAGCCAGATCACACGCCGGGTAACCCGGCGTCTGATCAGGCTCCAAACTGTTTGTCACCAAGATGAACATGAAATATCACAATTGACCAAAAGTTGTTCTTTTCTACGTTTTGCGTACGTTTGCGTTTAAACGGGAAAGAATAACAGATTCTCCACTGTAGCCATTTGCAAATATTCTAATTGTGAGGAATACACCTGTCCTATGTAAACAGTGTTGACCTGAATGAGTCCTCTGATCGGCAGTGCTTGTCATTTTGCAATAAATTGTTAAAATAAATACTAAATATTTAAAAACGGTTGAGATTGAAATGACAACTGGAATAATTCACTTAGAGTATCAGGGTGAACACATTGACCGGGATAGAGTAACGTCTTCTGCGCTTCTTGTTTCGCGAGATCTCATGCCAGCTTTACATGTACCTATGAATCAATAGTACAGTGGAGTGGACTTTATTTTCCCCCAATAAACGCATTTACGCTTAAACTTATATTCCCAATGCAAACAGTTTGGAAGCAGATCAAGCGCCGGATAACACGGGCTCAAAACTGATTGCCACTCAGCTTGAAATAAAAACAGTAGAACCTCTCTATTACGACCACTTAAATAAGGCTAATTGTCTGTATAAAAGGCAGGTGACAGCTTAAAGTAATGTGAAAGTAAAACAGAAAGCTCCTGCAGGAGCTTTCTGTTTCATTTTCACATTGCTTTAAGCAGTCACCAGTTCCTGTCCTAAACGACTAACATTTGGCACAATTTAGTGGTCGTAATAGAGAGTTTCTACTGTAGCTGCAAACTTCAATGCGATATAAGTGTGTACATTTTAATGCAATGTGTTTTCGTTTGCGTTCAAAGACTAATATTTTTCCCACTGTATAATGCTCCCTGTTACAGAGGAGAATCTGTTATTCTTTCCCGTTTAAACGTAAACGTACGCAAACGCAAAGCGCTAAAACGTAGAAAAGAACAACTTTTGGACAATTCTGATATTTCATGTTTATCTTGGTGGCAAACAGTTTGGAGCCTGATCAAACGCCGGGTTACCCGGCGTCTGATCTGGCTCCAAACTGTTTGCACTGCAAATAATAGTTTTAGCGTAAACGCGTTTATTGGGAAAGAATAACACATTCTCCACTGTACACTACAGTCGAACCCCAATATCTCGAACTCCAAAGTTTAAATCACTTGTTTTCTACAGTGAAATGTCAATATATTAAACTCGCTAAAGTCGAACATGTCTGAATTTCAAAATTCGAACGTGACTTAACCATTTTAAGCGAGATCGATATATTAAATTTCGACTGTATTAGTTTGTTATGAAAATGGCTTCAAGCTATTTCTGAAAAAGCAAATACAGTTTAACCTCAGACAAAATTCGCTTGTTACAGGGCGCTTGTTTCATCATCAAGTACCGAGTTACTAGGCTTTTGATATGTATCCAATCTGTTTGCAAATGAATTGTGGGTGTTTATGTAAACAATTTAAACAATGGAATGGGATCCAATAATTACTTAAAACAATTCTTTGAAATTTTACTTTCGCATGTTCAGAAAATACTGATAAGGTATAGAGGTCATTCGATCAAAAATGTAATTTGTATAGGTATCCGTATTCATGCGCGGATCTAAAGTGAATGAGCGGGACCGGGGTCCCAGGCACAGCCAACTTGAACTCCTAAAAGTGGACAGACGAGTAGAAAACTTAAATAAAAACACTTTACAGCACCCCCTCTCTCCAACAACGATTCATTCCTTACAACAACGTTTGCAGCTCTTCCCCTAAAACAAGACAATTATGTCCAACCTATTCTCGTCTGCTATGTTTTCTGTTTGAATATGTCGTCTGCTCTTTTCCCAAAGTTAGATAATGGACATTTTGACATGATAAAACATTAACGACTTCAATACAGATCAGACGCTACGATTCAAGCTGTTTGCAAATGTTAGCCAATTTCCCTCCCTATAACGACTCCCTCCGAACAATACACACAATTTCTGTCTCCCATAGGATGTCGTTGTAGAGAGGGAGCGATGCATAACGTACGTTTTATTTTCTCATACCCTCCCTCCGAAAAAGTTGCTGGATCCACACGTCGGATAAATAGCATGCATGTACGTATACATGTACAACCAGTCTTATATTAAGCGATAAGTAAAGTAAAATGTCAATAGTTGGTTTTTAACAGAGAATGCTTAATGCATGGTTAAAATAACACAGAAAGCTCATATAGGAGGTTTTTGCATTATTGATAAAATGCATCAAGCAGTTATCTGGCTTCGGTAGTCTCCGCATGAGGGCTACTTTAATATAAGACCCACTATATATACATGTACATGTGTACAGTGGAGAACACGTTATTCTTTCCCGTTTAAACGCAAACGAAACGCAAAAGCAACACACTAAAATGGAGAAAATGACAACATATTGATAATTCTAACTATTCATTTCTAATCTGAGTAGCAAACAGTTTGGAGCCTGATCAGACGCCGGGTTATCCGGCGTCTGATCGGGCTCCAAACTGTTTGCACTGGAAATAATAGTTTGAGCATCAACGCGTTTATTGGAAAAAATAACGGTCGCTCGACTGTATATCTAATATAAATACATGTACATTGTGTATGTATATATACAGTGAAATCCAGCTACAGTGGAGAATCTGTTATTCTTTCCCGTTTAAACGCAAACGTACGCAAACGCAAAGCGCTAAAACGTAGAAAAGAACAACTTTTGGTCAATTCTGATATTTCATGTTTATCTTGGTGGCAAACAGTTTGGAGCCAGATCAGACGCCGGGTTACCCGGCGTCTGATCTGGCTCCACACTGTTTGCACTGCAAAAAATAGTTTTAGCGTAAACGCGTTTATTGGGAAAGAATAACGTTTTCTCCACTGTACATAGTAAATATTACGATCAGGCTTGTAAAATCACGTTGAAAGTAAATGAAAGCAGGTGGTGGTTCAAGGAACGATGTGAGTAAATTTACTAATATTACTTGTAAGAAAAATGGTTATTGTTTTCTCCATTTGTCTTCCAGATTAACCAAATTTAATTAAAACAAAAACAATTAAAGGAAGTTCAGTATTTTGACAAATGTTGATACATCTAAGTGTCAGGTAGTCTGGGGCCTAGCAGAGATTGTGTTACGCGGCGTAAAGTCTGGTTCCAAACTGTCAAAACTAAGCATCCATTTAAAGAGTCACACATTTCGGGAAAGACAAACGTCTTAAACTCCGCTAAAGTGTGACAGATTACTAAGTTCACAGCTAAGTTGCGATTGAAATGAAATGATAACCCTAAGAATTGCATGAATTTTAAGTACAGACGAAACTTGAAAGAGTATTTGTGTGTGTGTGTGAGAGAGAGAGAGAGAGAGAGAGAGAGAGAGACAGAGACAGAGACAGAGAGACAGACAGAGACAGAGAGACAGAGATACAGATATAGACAGAGAGACAGAGAGAGAGACAGAGAGACAGAGAGACAGAAACAGAGACATAGACAGATACAGACAGACATACATACATAAAGACAGAACGACAGACATACATACATACATTCACAGAGATAGAACGCGAGATATATAGAGTAAGAGAGAGAGAGAGAGAGAGAGAGAGAGAGAGAGAGAAAAGACAGATGCAAAGTGATAGGGACAGCAAGAATCATAAAGACATACAAAGACAAACAGACTGACATACACACAGACAGGTATACATACTATTTACTGTCAGACACACAGAGATATCAAGAAAAAAACAGACATACATCTGGAGATCACCAACAGACGGAAGGAAAAGAGAGACACGGACATAGTGGGTAACAAATAGAGAAACTCAGAGGCAGGTAAACATAGTAAGAGAGGGAGAGAGTGAACGAGAGACAGATAGACACACATACATTCATAAAGAGATAAATAGATAGAGAATGAGACGGATAAAGATAGACAAACATACAGTCAAATTTAAAGATTGAGAGAGAGAGAGAGTGGGAAAGGCGGACACACAGACAGACAGACAGCCATAGACACAGAGGTAGAGACACAGACACATATAGTCTGAGATACAGACATGCATAGTCAAAGTGAGATTGAGACAGGAAGAAAGAGAAATAGAAAAAAATATGAGAAAGGGAGAGAGTGACAAATACATGTACATGTAGATAGATACAGATACAGAACGTCAGATAAACAGCGAGTACATGTACATTGTATACAGACAGACTCAGAAACAAAGAAACAGTGAGAAGGAAAACGACAAACGGTGTTTAAACATACAGTGCTCCCTTCCTACAACGGCCCTCATAACAACGACTTAACAGAACGATTATGTATCACGCTTTTACTGCTGCAATATCGTTAATTAATATTTTCGTCTGCTGTTTTTTCTCAAAGTTGAATAAAAGTGGATATTTTAATATAATAAATATAATGACGAATGACAAACAGCTCGAATCCAGATCAGACGCCGCGTTACGCGGCGTCTGATCTAGATTAAAGTTGTTTGTAAATGTAAGCCAAGTCTTAAGTCTCCATCCCTATACCGACTCTCTCAGAACAACACACATACTCTGTGTCTCCCATTAGGTGTCGTTGTAGAGAGGGAGCGCTGTTATATTAATTGCAGATATGAATAATTACTTTTTTTTTATTGTTTCTCAATTATGACTAGTCAAGGAAGTTCCGAGTTGAACGTAATTAGAATCGGAAGTTCCTGAAGAAACTTTTCCCTTTCATATATATTGCCTTAAGTAGCCATCTGTTTCACTTAAAACTCCTTTATAAGGCCACACTTAGGATGCTTGCTTAGGATAGTTGGTTTAACTCGTTCACCCCTTCAATGTTTAACCCTTTTATTGTCAAATATATCGTGCGATTTTTACCCGTTCACCACCATACCGTCGTCTGCTGTAACATTGTTGCCTGCAATATGATTTAAAAGTATGACTGACGAAATTTCAAAACTAGTGTCAATCTGCTTGCAAACGCCCCTTTTTTGGTGTCATTGCCAATAAAAGGATTAACGACGGACGTTATACAGCGATAGCACACTCGACTGCGGTACCAAGGGTTGTGAGTTCTATCCCCGCCGGACCGAGTCCTTCAGATGAGACTTTATAAACCGAGTTCCAATGTATCCGTGCTTTACACTGGGCATTCAAAAACCCCAGAGAACTCTGTCGATGACATCGCGCCTGTTTTTCTGTATCCGCTAGCCTCTCTCCAGGGCGTCCAGTAGACCCATACAGTGGAGAATACGTTATTCTTTCCCGTTTAAACGCAAACGAAATGCAAACGCAAATCACTTAAACGTAAGAAATTACAACTTGTTGAGAATGCTTACTATTTTTTTCTAATCTGAATGGCAAACAAGTTGGAGCCTGATCAGACGCCGGGTTAGCCGGCGTCTGATCTGGCTCTAAACTGTTTGCACTGGAAAAAATAGATTTAGCGTAAACGCGTTTATTGGAAAGAATAACGTTTTCTCTACTGTTTATAGTAGGAAGAGACGTTAACAAACAAACAAAATCAACCAAACAATGGACAATTCAAGGTCAAATTTTGACTATCTAAGGTTTAGTAACTCAGTTTAACAGTATTTTGCAAAATGGCTAACAGTGCAGACCCTAATCACAGAACTCTTGCAAGAGCTCTCTAATCAGAATCGTTACAGTTTGAAATAGAAACGTCTATTATACACAAGTACAGTGTTTTTATCAATGACGGTATAACCGTCGCAAAAGTCGAATGTGTTAACGTTGGAAGGTTTTTGGGTGTTTTCTTCGATTGGGGCTACATGCTCTGGCACCATAGTTATTCTGTCATAATGAAACGTGAACGAAATATTAGTAGAAGTAGAAGTAGTACAAAAAGGTTTTAGTAGCACATGAAATAGTACTTTTTGTTAACTGGATCAATGTGATTACCCCTTTTAGTAAATAGGTTGGGGAGACACATTGACAGGGCTGGCATAAATTGACATAAAAATCCTAAGATTTCCAAATTTGCATTTTTCAAGTGCGACTTTACGAATCATACCTTTACTCCATCGTCTGTTTTTAGTTTTATTGACATGTGGCTGCTTAAAGCAGTTTGGAAGTAAAGCAGAATGCGCCTTCATGCGCATTCTGTTTTACTTTCAGCCTGCTTTAAGCTATCATGTACAAGAAAAAAAATTCCGAACATTTAGGAAAAATCCGGAGAAATGGCAGCCCTTCACTGGTACTGTACTTTCTGGCTGTGTGTGTCTGTTAAGCAGTCTGTCTGTATGTTGAATAGTTGCTTAGTTTACTCATCTTAAGGTTATAATGCGTTTGATTTTAGCCTGAGAACGTTCTAGAAAAGGCAAATTTGACTTATCTCACACTTAACTCAAACGCGTTATACATTTAACTATAGCTCCTGTCATTTCTCTACTTCGATGCTGATTATTTACAGGATTTAGTGGCAGTTGATTTATATTATTGATATATCAATTAAATTGTTTTGAAGATGTTTCTATACAGATTGACATGTGTTTGATCAAGTGTTTGGATGGTTATTTATGTAGTTGGCGTCATGGAAAGCAATCATTATTAAAGCTGGATAATATATACATCATATACCATTATGCACTCTCACGTTAAAATATAATATAGGACACATGATCCGGACAAGATGTGCTAAAATTGGGGTTAAATGTCAAAGTCAAGTTTGCAGTGACTTTAACATAGTACGCACTACTGTGCTATCACCTGATGTTACCACACACATAGTTTGGTTCTCAAGCTGATGTAGTACATGTATATGAACTATGCTCATGTTTTGTTATAGGCCCTTCAATGACGGGTCGAATTTTTGTATAACTTGAACTGATCGTCCGTCTGTCCATAAATCAATACTTACAGTGGAGAAAACGTTATTCTTTCACAATCAACGCGTTTACGCTGAAACAATTATTTACAGTGCAAACAGTTTGGAGTCAGATCACACGCCGGGTAACCCGGCGTCTGATCAGGCTCCAAACTGTTTGCCACCAAGATAAACATGAATTATCAGAATTGTCCAAAAATTATACTTTTCTAGGTTTTTATGTTTTGCGTTTGCGTACGTTTGCGTACGTGTGCGTTTAAACGGGAAAGAATAACAGATTCTACACTGTAAATGAAACAAGTTAACCTGGCCACATTCCCTTGGATCTTCCTGCTTTACCGCAGTTCTGGGGCTTAATTGTCATAGGGAATGTGCGTTTTATTAGACAGAGATTGAGATGAATGAGATTAGCTAGCCGAAATCATCTTCCTAAAATCGTCATGATCTCATTTCAATATCCCTCATCATACATTAGAGCTATAAGACTTATTCACTACCTAATTATTCGTGTGATTCTTACCCCTTCGCCGTTTCATTGTCGTCTGCTTCAATTGTATTGCTTGCAAGATCCTTTCAAAGTAAGATTCAATGTAGTACGACTTTAAATATATCAATGCGAGTGTCAAATAGTTTAGATCATGACCAGACGCCGCGTAACGCGTCGTCTGATAAGGATTCAAACTGTTTCAAAACATACTTAGAATTATACACCTAACATTGATGCCCGGATGATAACTTTATTTTTGCTTGCCTAATTGCAACCTATTGTCATACTTTTTTTTCGTTTCATACAGTACACACAACTAATTATTTGGGAATAAGTTTTGTGGTTTCTATTCGAGTTACTTAGAATTTTACCATAAGTTTATTTTCGGACAATACTTTTAGTCCCCTTTGACATGTTGTTACCACATATTATATAATGCATACTCATTGTACACGCAAGATACGTGTTTATTTTGTTCTGGTCTGGTGTTTTGTTTCTTTGCAGTTATGCACCTTTAAATACTTATAAATTTACAAACAATAGTTTCCGGACATTTACTTTAGTTAAAGTTGGCATATTGTATCCAAATTTAATATTTGTGTTTTTATCTTTCACGTAAGACAACTGCATTTGAATTTATATAAGTAAAGATCCCTGTTTTTTCCCCAATCATACATGTACATGTAACACAACAATTGATTTTGATACAGGTCCGATGCTGTTTAGCATTGCGCTGCTCTTTTTCTAATTTAGGTCAATGTCAAGGTCAAAGTTAGAGTGATTCTAAAAATTGCATGAGACACTCTGTCATCCTGAGATATACTCTTTCCAAGAATTGGGTACTACTAGTAGATGTAGTATAGCGTATATTCCACGGAATGTGTTTTGTATAGTTGAGGTCACGGTAAAATTCACACTGAATTGAGCACGAGGTTATACAATTTAAAACGAACTTTGGCTCAAAATCCAATTTCAATTACATATACAACGTTCCCTCTCTTCAACGACACCCAACGAGAGACTAGAATTATGTGCGTTGTTCGGAGGGAGTCGTTATAGGGAGGGAAATTGGCTGATATTTGCAAATAGCTTGAATCCAGATCAGACACCGCGTAACGCGGCGTCTGATCTTGATTCAAGCTGTTTGTCACTCGACATTAAGCTTTTTCTTTCAAAATTTCACTAATGCAACTTTTAGAAAAACAGCAGACGACAATTTTAAGTAGACGTAACTACAGCAGTGAAATGGTTAGAGATAATTATTTTGTTTGGGGACGAGCGACAAGGGTCGTTGTAAGGAGGGAATCGTTGTTGGGAGGGCCGTTGTAGAGAGGGAGAGCTGTATAACCTTTACATAACTCGCTTCTCTGACAATTGTAATCTTTTGAAAATATTTCTAAAGTACGAGTAGATGTATATATGCAAATACTAGTTAAATAAAACGTGTTTATTGAAATTTTAATAACTATTTGAATATCTTAATTCTCTCTTTATAAGTGTTTCTAGCTAAAAAGGTATGCCGGGAAGATATGCATTCTCCACTCTATCTGTTTGAAATAAAGCCCATGTACTGTACATTTGTGAAGACGATAATCTTTCAAGTTTAAACGCGAATGAAATGCGACCGAAAAGCACTAAAATGTAGAAAAATAACAGTGTTTTTAAATAGATAACCATCCAGTTTAATCTGAGCCGCAAAACATCTGATCAGACGCCGGGTTATTCGGCATCTGATCTGGCTCCAAACTGTTTCCAATAATAACAGTTTTAGCGTAAACGCATTTATTGGGAAAGAATAACATTTTTGAATATTGCGGATTTGTTCTAACCTAAATATCAAAAAGTTTAGATCTGGATCTGACAGAGGTCGACAAATCGGCGTCTGACCGGTCTCCAAACAATTTGCAGTTACAATAAATGTTCAGCACAGACAAAAGAAAAAAAAACCTGTTTCTTCAATGTTACCTGCACTGGCATATTTATTTAAGTATCGATATGTTTGTAACACTACAAACAGGCCTATTTCGGGTAGCTATACAAACATGACATTATGGTACTTACAGTATTTGCATTCTCTTAAACTAGCGAAACAGTGGGAAATACTTTATTATTTCCCAATAAACTTGTATATACTAAACTGATTACGTTCACAGCAAACATTTTGGAATCAGATCAGACGTCTGATCAGGCTTAAAACTGGTTGCAATTCAGATTAATAATAATTTTCAGGGATCCATTAAATTTCTACATTTGACTGCATTGCGTTTGGGATTAACTTTGTTTAAACGAAAACGTAATGGCTGTTTGCTTCTTGAGTAAGTGTACCACATATTCAGTTCTTACTTTGGTATGAAAATCAAGCATTTTTTCTCATTTATATCCCATTGTAGTTCTAAATCAGGAGACATTGTACGTAAATTCATATTTGTGTATTTATGAATAATGGCCTCGGACACATTGGGGGCCAGTGAAAAATAATTTAATCATTCCACCATATATACAGTGGAGAATCTGTTATTCTTTCCCAATAAACGCGTTTACGCTAAAACTATTATTTGAGGTGCAAACAGTTTGGAGCCAGACCAGACGCCGGGTAACCCGGCGTCTGATCAGGCTCCAAACTGTTTGCCACCAAGATAAACAAGAATTATCAGAATTGTCCAAAAGTTGTTCTTTTCTACGTTTTAGCGCTTTGCGTTTGCGTACGTTTGCGTTTAAACGGGAAAGAATAACAGATTCTCCACTGTACATGTACAATGTACGCGTTTACATCTTTAATTTATCATTCAGTCATGAATGTGCACGATAAGAAAATTAATGTACTATATATCCTATTACTATCTAATAGGTAAATGTTTAAATCATAGTGGGGAAGACGTTACTTTAATGTCATTGTGTTAAGCTCATTGCACTACGTTGGCCGACGTCTGATCTGACACCAACATATCTGTGATTGCCACAATATTTAGGGGAAACAACTGTCCCTTGTACAGCATTGAAGACGTTGTGCTTTCCGAATCAAAACATCAGTGCTTAATTCAAACATTTTAAATAAAAGACGGCTGCTAGCCTACTTTCGAAACGGAATGCAAACGCAATGCAATAAAGGGGAGAAAATAACAAGTTTTAAGATTGTTGATAATATATTGTAATCCTCTGGCCAACGATTGAGAGCCTGGTAAAAGATCAGGTGCCCGTTTCATAAACAATCTTACGACAAAAACGATCGTAAGTCTAATATTAAAATACATTTAATTTCTACATCTTATACTGTCTTGTGGCACCTTTTTGAAATTGTCTTGAAAAGACTATTACAAAGAGGTGTCACAAGGCAGGATTAGATAGAGAAATAAGTAATAATTGAGACTTTTATAATCCGACTTACGACAACATTTGTCGTAAGAGGTTTTATGAAATGGGCCCCAGATTTTCCAGCTTAATAACTACCTACAAACTGAGTACAATGGGCTGAAGGGGCTAAGCCTAAGATCGTTTTCTTCTTTCCAACTGTAACTTCTGATTTGTACGATGTTTAGTTAGACATATTATTAAGGCCAACTATTCTAAAATATGTACAACAACCGGTTGTCATACATACACCTTATTTGTGTCGACCCATGCACGGGTCGTAGCCTTTTATCGCATTTAAAGTCTTAATCCGAGTTCAATAGCCTTTTGTATGTGCACTTATTTTTATCCTGAACAGACGCCGCGTATCGCGGCGTCTAATCAAGGTCTAAACTGTTTGCCACTACTTTCAATAGTTCTTAAGTCAAAATACCTAAATTAAAAAGTTAAGAAATGAAAGCTGACGACAATTGTTTAAATTCGAAGACGCCATGTCAGTAAGGGTGTATCAATGTCATAAGCCAATTTTTAAAAGTATCAAACTTTTTTCCTAACATTGTTTTTTTGGAATAGCTGTTTATGATGAATCAAAAAATGAAAAAACAAATTAATGGTGGTGTCCTTTTTTTTGAGCTACAGCGATTTGAAAAAGGCATGTCAAATTTGGACGTTTTTTTTCAAATTTTACCCATTCAGAGTACAAGCTTCAGTAAAATTTATTTAAAAACAAAACAAACATGATAATTTGGGTTTTCATTATTTATTTCAAGTCTATGGTGGCATTTTCACATATAGAAACCAAATTTAGACAAAGCAGGCACCAGGTTTGAACAATATGGATCCTTGAATATCAAAAATATGCTTTGTATAGGGCATGATTTTATAAGATTTTTTATTTTATGAAAAAAATTAAAAAAGTTTGAAAATGAAAATAGTTCTAGTATTAAACTATTTTTTATATTCTACCAGATGAAAGCCCATGCTAAGGCAGTTCAAAATATGAAAAGAAATTGAAAGGTCAGTGTTGAAAATTTTGAGTTATAAAAGTAAAAAGAGTTATCTCCCCTTACAAAATTTACAAAATAGTACCATATCGATGCTATTTAGAGCTTTATAAATTTCACATTTGGTGCCTGTTTTTCTTAAATTAGTTTTTGTATGAAGAAATACTACCATAGATAGGAAATAAATAACACAAAACCAAATTATCATATTTGTTTTCATTTAAAATGGATTTTATTGAAGCCGGTTGTCTGAAAAGGACAAAATAAGAGGAAGTGGGTGGGGTAAATTTTACATGGCCGTTTAGCCGACTGTTGTTCAACAAAATGTACACTTTTGCTATTTTTTCATTCATCTTAAATAGCTCTTCAATACAAAACAATCATAGAGTGTTTTCATATACGTTGAAAAATTCCGAAAGTCATGACATTGATACACCCCTTAAACGGTCGATGGCATAATTAGGCTGTTGTAGGAAGCCTCCACTTGGAACAATGGTAAAGTAATTGGATGTGGGTAAAATGTTCCGCCAGCAATTACCGTATAGTTGGGGATATGCATTTTGTACGAAAGTAATCTAGAGGCACTAAAAGTCGTGGCCTTGGGCTCGTTTTACTAAACAACTTACGCAAAATTTTTGCGTAAGTCAAAATCGTTTGACTCTTATTTTTCGATTAAAATTTAAAATTTTGACTAACGCAAAAAAATTGCGTAAGTAGTTTAGTAAAACGGGCCCCCTATATCTTGTAATGACGAGAGACTCAATATATCGAGGACATTTATCGTAAAAACGATATACTGTCTTATAAAATCTAGTTCATTTGTCTTAGTTATATGAGCTGTATTTTGTATCAAGTTCAACCCTTAATTTACTCGCCGTGTGTTTTCGATTCAAACCATTTGTCACAGGTTCTTGCAATTTAGTCAAAACGTAGCGTATGGTCACCTTCACTGCCATAACGTCATCAATCTAAACAGTTGTTGTCTGCATTTATTAAAGTTAAAGTTTAGTTTTTTGACTATCGACCCACATACAGTTAACGAATTCCATTGCCAATGGCGTCTACACTCGATTTTGCGTAGGTTGGTAATGCCTTAAATCAAAATGCCTAACAGTATACAACTTAAGATAAACAAATGCAAGTCAACAACATTAAACGCTTCATTGCTTTATCTCGCGTACAATGGTTATTTGCAAAGAGGTCTGAACATGGTTCAAGCTTTTCCCTATTATTTCAATATTTCTGAAGTCAAGATAAGTTAAATTTAAATTTGAGAAATAAAAACAGACGACAATTGTCTAAGATTTATTTATGACCGTCATCGCAGTCGGTGGGGATAAAGTACATAAGTTGTTAGACGGGCTATTTCATCATACTGGTAGTGTCATGATTCATGTTACAACAATGACTCTTTTGTGCTTTTTTCTTTGTATTTGTGAAAGTTACCGAAACAATCCTGTTTCAGTTTCGGGATGATGCAAGGTTTATATATAGAACGTGGAACAAATCATATATATCATGTATACTAGTATTCCCTCTCTACAACGGACCTCCAAACAAGGTATCCCTCCTTACAACGACCTTTGCCGCTGTTTCCAAAACAATTTAATTGTGACCAACCTTTTCACGGCTGCAATAATTACAGTCTAATTAACATTCAAATCAATATTCTAAACTTTACATTTTGGACATTTTGACAAACTAAAACATAATGAGGAGTGGCAAAAATCTTAAATCCAGATCAGACGCCGCGTCACGCGGCGTCTGATCTTGATTTAAGCTCATTGCACATGTAAGCAAATTTCCCTCACTACAACGACTCCTTCCGAGCAATTTACATATTTTTTGTCTCCCATTGTATGTCGTTGTAGAGAGGGAGCGCTGTAGAACGTTGAACAAATCATGGGGACGTCATTCTTCGACTATTACCCCTTTCACTACCAAGGCCGCTAGCACTGACAAATGGAAACAGTTTGCTGCCTGACTTTCGCGGCGTCTGATCAGGATACAAACTGTTTGACACTCATATCAATACTTTCCTAAGTCAAAAACGCATTAAAGTCAAACTGTTTAAATTGAAAAACAGACAAAAACATAAGCAGACGAAAGTATTGCAATTACTCTTCTGTCGTAATGAAAATGTTAATGAGAAGCAACCACTATAGTGTAGATTATGACTAGATTTTAAAAAGGGAAACACACAGACTAACAGTTTGGAGAGTAAATATCCAACCTCGATCTAAATCGTCTAGAAACGGTCGAAGAAGGCATTATTCTTTACCAGAAAACGAATTAATGCTTAACCAATTATCTCCATTGCAAAAAGATTGGAGCCAGTTCAGACGCAGCGTTACCGGGTTACCGGCCTTGGTTCGAGGTTATGAATATTTTGCGTTGAGTCTAAAGTCATTCTCAAGGATTAGATAGGTCAGATTTGAGCCTAGGCTCAAATCTGACCAATCAAATGCTTTAGAACACTCTCAGACTCAACTAAAACTCTTTATAACCTTCGAGCCTGTCATGTTCCAACCTGTTTACTACTCCTCAGAATGCAGTAAAATCTTTAATCATTTCGAAAAAAGATTTTCCATCATTTACAGTGGAGAATCTGTTATTCTTTCCCAATAAACGCGTTTACGCTAAAACTATTATTTGCAGTGCAAACAGTTTAGGGCCAGATAAGACGTCGGGTAACCCGGCATCTGATTAGGCTCAAAACTGTTTACCACCAAGATAAACATGAAATATCAGAATTGACCAAAAGTTGTTCTTTTCTACGTTTTAGCGCTTTGCGTTTGCGTACGTTTGCGTTTTAACGGGAAAGAATAACAGATTACCCACTGTACTGCATTGCGTTAGATTTCCCTTTGTGATTAAACGTGAAAGAATACTCTTTTTTTCTAAATTGAAGTTAACATTCAGGGAAGATGTTAGTTTTGTTCGTGTAATCGCAGACGAAACGCAAAGGCTATGCATGAACATGTAAAACTAACTGTTTTGGAATGTTCTAACGTTTTATTCAAATGTTATTGTCAAACAGATTGGAGCTTGATCCGACGCCGGATTACCCACTCCTAACAGTCTAGCTTTTCCAAGTCATTTTATCAAACATTCTACGGGCATGGTATTTCAAATCGGCATTTGATGTATTCACTTCCCACGTTTTTACGGCATGTGATTTCAGGTATACAATTTTGGTCCTGAAAAAAAAAATTGTAGTGTAACATGTGTTCAAATAGTTGTTATTTAACCCTTTCAAACTCAATGACGTCATAATGTGCATTTGCAAACAGGTTTTTGATCCTGATCAGACGCCGCGTACATGTAACACTGCGTCTGGTCAGGATCAGAGCTGTTTGCGACGTGTTTTAAAATGACATCAGTTATACTGCTTTAAATCTAAAATTGAAACGACATCGCAGGCAGACAACACTGTTTAAGCAGACGCCACTATGGCGGTGAAGGGGTTACAGTGGATAATCTGTTATTCTTTCCCAATAAACGCGTTTACGCTAAAACTATTATTTGCAGTGCAAACAGTTTGGAGCCAGATCAGACGCCGGTTAACCCGGCGTCTGATCAGGCTCCAAACTGTTTGCCACCAAGATAAACAAGAATTATCAGAATTGTCCAAAAGTTGTTCTTTTCTACGTTTTAGTGCTTTGCGTTTGCGTACGTTTGTGTTTAACGGGAAAGAATAACAGATTCTCCACTGTAAAACTTTATGATAAATGTGATCATGAAAGGGTGAAAGCCACCTAACAGTATTGATGGGAAATATATATTGTATAAAGGAAGCTATTATTCTGTCCAAAAGCCAGTTTTAGATATATTATTTTGAGCTATATCAGATTCAAAAGTGTTTGCTATGGAACTCACACATGCAATCGGATGTTGCACTGGTTGCTCTTTTGTATGAAAGGATCAATTGTACGGGTTTATTATAGCCACATTTTAAGCCCCGCAGAAAATACGGCATAATTGAAAGATAATTGCAAAATCGAGGTATATATGAGTTGAAGGTATAACTCCCACACCCCGTATACGTTAGGAGTACTATGTCATATTGCGGGTAGTTAAGCCAGCGTTATAGCTAATTTTGTTATGCGTGAAATTAAGAAACATGTCAGTGACACATACAGTGGAGAAAACGTTATTCTTTCCCGTTTAAACGCAAACAAAACGCAAACGCATTACAATAAAATGTAGAAAATGACCACTTTTTGACGATTCTGAATAATGAATTAAACATAAATGGCAAACAGTTTGGAGCCTGATCAGACGCAGGGTTAATCGGCATCTGATCTTGCTCCAAACTGTTTGAATGGGAAATAATAGATTTAGAGTAAACGCGTTTATTCTGAATGAATAATGTTTTTTCCACTGTACATGCAGATGTTACTGATTTTGTAACCAGCTGTAGGGTTTAGTTCAACTTGTAAGTCAAAATAGTGTAGTATGAATCATATGTTACGACTTTTCTGATGTGGCGCGAAAAAAACAAACTAAAAGCTTTTTTACATAATTGTTTGCCAAAACAGAGCATCAATGAAATGATTTAATTTCATTTAGGCATAAACTGTTCATAAGCAGGTTAAATATTATAAGGTTTGAAATTAAACCCAAAGTTCGTCCGGTAAAGAACCTTTAACAACAGAACTCTTTTTATACATTTTGAGGCATGCAACTGCTTTAAGCAAGGTGGTTTTAGAACAGAAAGTTGCTGTTGTAGCTGGCCGGTTTGTTTTAAGCTATAGTATGTATTGCTCATAACGTTTTAGTGGCCGTAATGAAGATGTTTTATTGTTTGGTGATATATGAGTAATGTTACGTAAAAGTGATACTTTCTCACGTTATAAAGAAAACGACATGAGCTGCGGATGGTAAAAGAGGCCCAATAAGGAAAACTTAGGAACAGGTGTTATTAGGTAATATCTGAAAACCGGTCGATACGACGGTAACTACAGATACTGTTCATTAAGGAACATTGTTATTGACAAGGAGTAAAATTCTATGTCTTCAGAATAAACAATAGCATTGTCCATACCGGTTTGGCATCCGTATCCTCTTTAGCGCCCCGTTAATATGATTTTATCTTAGACGGATGCGTTATACATCCACTCACTCTATTTACTTGAGTTCACTTGTACAGCGCTCCTTCTCTACAACGACACCAAATACGAGACACAAATGTGTGCGTTGTTTGGAGGGAGTCGTTATAGGAAGGACAATTGATTTACATTTGCAAACAGCTTGAATTCAGCGTCTGAACTGAATTCAAGCTGTTTGTCACTCGTCATTTTGTTCACGTAATCATGTAAATTTGGGAAAACCAGCAGACCACACCTTTAAGCAGACGATATTGCAGCAGCAAAAACGTTAAACATAATTTCATTTTGGGGAACAGCGGCAATGTTCCTTGTAAATAGGGATTTGTTGTGGGGAGGTCCGTTGTAGGGAAGGAGCACTGTTTTTGAGAATATTTTGAATCCAGATCAGAAGACCAAAAACTCGATGTCTCGTCGGGTTTCATCTGTTTTACAAAAGCTGTCTGGACATCATGTTAATACTTTTTCAGTCAACAACCCTGAAATCTATATTTACAAACCGTGTGTAGATGATACGCAGATGACATTTTATAGCACTCGATATTCAACAGTAAAGAGATTTAAACACCTGGCGTACGGGTAAAGCAGCATTCCAATGTCACTTAAGTTTGATTTAATTTACAACGACATTGTGAACGGATTTGAACGAAATGTCACATAACATCTGCTGTATACATTCCTATAATCCTGTTATCAAAAGCTCTTTTGAGGTGTTAAAGCGTGTGCTGATTAATAAAAATGATATTCAAAATAATTGAAAACTACATATGTAAATTTCAATTGATGATGTAAAACGTGAAAAGGGTCTAAAACGTTGATAATTTAATGTAATCTAGACGCGAACTATATGGAAACCAAGCATCTGATCGGGTTCCAAACTGTTTTTAGTTTAGTATAGACGCACATATGAGAAAAAATCACATACGATGGAGAAAACGTTACTCTTTTGTAATAATCTCTTTACGCTAATATAATTATTTCCGATCATATGCAAACAGTTCGGAGCAAGAAGAAGTGTACATTTTTGTGAACAACTTATGGCTCAACCGCCATGTAAAATTTACCCCACCCACTTTTTCTTATTTTGTCCTTTTCAAACAGCCCGCTTCAATTAAAACCATTTCAAATTAAAACAAACATGATAATTTTGTTTTGTTTGATTTATTGCATGTCTATGGTAGTATTTCTTCATACAAAAACAAATTTAAGACAAAACAGGCACCAAATGTGAAATGTATAAAGCTCTAAATATCATCGATATGGTACTTTTTTGTAAATTTTGTAAAGGAAGATAACTCCTTTTTCTTCAATAACTCAAACTTTTCAAAACTAACCTTTCAATTTCTTTTCATATTTTTAATTGCCTTTGTATGGATTTTCGTCTTATATATATATATATATATATATATATATATATATGAGAAAAGTTAGATACTAGAAATATTTCTTTTTTTAATATTTCTCATAATGTTTTGTTTTGAAAAAATAACATTATCCATAAAAGAACATGTTTTTGAATCAGGGATTCATATTTTCCAAATCTGGTGCCTGTTTGGTCTTGATTTAGTTTTCTTCATGTCAAAAGACTTCCACATACATTAAATAAATAATAAAATACAATATTACCATTTATGTTTGTGTTTATTTAAAATAGATTTTCCTGAATCTAAAACTTTAAATTTGACAAAATTTGACAAAAGTCTGATTTTGACGCATTTTTCCAAATTGCCGTAGTGCAAAATAATGCACACCAACATATGATTTTTTCCTAATTTTTCATTTATCATAAACAGCTTTTTCAACAAAAAAATAAGAAAGAAAAAAAAGTTAGTTACTTTGAAAAATTGCTTATGGGTTCGATACACCCTTACCCTATCCTTGTCAGTGCTCTCTAACTTTCATTTATTGACCAATTTTAATTTAACTCAGTACAAACTTTCTTACAAGATTAGTTCCAACTTCGGATGAAATCGTGTTTGCGACTATTTTTGGCAGATTTATTCCCCCTTTGTTGTCAAATATGGGCATTTTACGCACTGTTTTTGTTCCATTTTCAATTCCTTTCAATTTTTATATAGGGATACAGGGAGTAAATCGATCTAACATGACGGAGTTTGTGTATGTTCAAAGTTATGCCCCTTTACAAATTTTGTTTAAAGTTGTTTTCTGCAACAAACATTAGTTCCACGCTGCTTATTGTTATCAAATTTCATATTTAGCTTTCTCCAGTTTTGGTATCGGTCGCATGACTTTATTTGGAGTTATGCCCCTTTAATACATCACATTTTAAAGACGTCTCGTTCACTTCTAAACTTCAGTTATTCATACCCACTGTAACCATATTTCCCATGTAGCTTTTTTATTATGCAGGAAAGATGCATTGCGATGTTGGATATTTTACGGTTCAAACTGGTTTTGGGTATGATCAATTTACTTTTGTTTGCTTTATTGAAACGTACTATTTAATGTCATACTTAGCGTTCTAATCATATAGGAAAGACATCTGTTGAATTTGCTTTTGGTAAGGAGATTATATTGGAATTATGCACCATTATATACATATAATCTAAACAAAAAAACAAATTTCCGGACACAATTGTTAGTTCGTTTGAGGTATTTTTACCAAACTTCTTGTATGCTTTCTTATCACATGTAAGACTTCTTCTTATTTTGGTTGTTGTCTGAATATTTTCATTGCAGTTATTCCCCTTTACATACTAGAACTTTTACAGCTCAAACTAGTTTTCGGATGGTAACTTTACTTCTGTGTGCCTTATTGACACCATATGCCACACTTAGCTTTCGCATAATACAAGAAAGGATGTTATTGATTGTGTTTCTGGTCTTATGATTGTTTTTGGAGTTATGCCCCTTTATAAACTTAAGTTTTTACCAAAAGCCTGTTTCAAGACAATAACTTCTAGTTCTGTTTGACATATAGTAACCCACTTTCATAGTAATCTTTTGCATTGTACGGGTAAAGGCCTACTCATTTTGATTCTTATTTGATCGTTTTGATTGCTTTTATGTCAATTTATATAATATTACTTAGAATTTTACAAGGATCTTATTGCCGAACAATAACTTAAGTTCTATTGGACATGTTGTAATTGAATTTCATATTTATCTTTCTTATCAGACAATTGAAACAACTATTGATTTTGGTTTTTGTTATTGACTGCGGTGCTCTGTTTTTATTCTATAGTGCCCCTCTCTACAAATGCCCTCTGAACAACGATTACACCGTTTGCTGCTGTTCCCCAAACCAGACAAGTATGTCCATCATTTCCATGGCTGCTATATCGCCTGCCTAAATTTGTCACATATTGGACATTATGACAGACTAAACCATAATGACGACGGACAACAACTTTAATCCAGATCAGACGCCGCGATACGCGGCGTTTGATCTTGGTTCAAGCTGTCTGCAAATGAAGGTCAGATTTAAATTATCGTACCCTATAACAACTCCCTACGAACAACACAACCATATTTGTCTTCCATTGGATGTTGTTGCAGAGAGGGGTCACTGTATACTGCTGGACTAATGTTCAGTGGTATTTGTGTCTACTGCTTACATTATGTATGGTATTGATATGAGTAACATCTAGAATAAATAATGTTCAAACTAAATATTCAGTAACTTCCAGATTTTTAGAAACAACAGCAGAAGCTATTCCCTTGTGTTCTTGACTAACATGTTACATACAACTAGTGATGATGAGTTTAGTTTTATGGCCAGGCGACACATAATAGGTAATATAGCGCCGATGAATTATGAGAGATTATGACATGAGATGACGATGGTTTCAGGAAAATTATTTTGCTAATCCAATTCGCTGACTTGCAGCGCATGGGATAAAACCATCGACATGCCTTCCATTTAGTTCTTGGCAGACGAGATAATATCGGTCTTATAAACAGAAACAAGTCGCTTTGACAATTAATCACCAGAACCACGACACGGTATGAAGGTATCTTGTTTATAAAATAGAATAATGTCTCCCGGTATATGCAATGCATTGGAAATAAGCTTCGTTTAAGAGGATTACAAAAAAGCTTTAATTAAAGTCAATTTGGAATTTCGAAGTGTAGCTGTTCATCACATATCATTGCCATTGGTTATATGTCAAGAATTACAAGTTCAAAGTAGACAATCTTTATGGCTAGAGCTTTCCATGTGTCTATTTGCAATATTTTGTAAGAAATAAGATTACATTGTTCGGAACAGAGTCATGTTCTGCTACATCTTATTAACATTGATTGGATTTTAGCTAACTACGGTAGAAGACCCGTTTTGCCTTCCCAATAAGCGTGTTTATGCTGCAACTATTAATTTAATGCAAACAGTAAGAGCCAATTCAGAAGTCGGTTTACTTTAACACTTTGAAAATGTTTTCATGTTATACATGTCATTCCAATGCGTTTGCGTTTTATTTGCATTCAAATGAAAAAGAATTATGATTTCATCATGGTATTAGAATAGGAGCGTTTTTTGTATTCCTGTCGGTGTCGGCGTCGACGTTGGCGTCGGTCTTATCGTTTGTGGTTTTAATTAAATGTGTTGTGGTTAGTGTTGAGATTCACTTATACTTCATGGGACATTTGCATCAGGAAATTATATTTGAAAAACAGATTGCAATGAGGAAAATAAATAGACTCATTTATTGTACGATTTTCCCTTTCACCGCCATATTGTTGCCTGCTTAAATATTGCTGCCTGCACTATCGTTTCAAATATAGATTTAAGGCAATATGACTCCCAACATTTCGAAACAGGTGTCAAACAATTGGATTCCAATTAGGAGAAGCGTGACGCGGCATCTGACGAGGATCAAAAACTGTTTTCAAAATGCGCCGTTTTGGCATCATTGACAGAGTAAAGGTCATCGTGTAGCCTTGGTGCCTTGGTGTTGACACTTTAACAAAAGATTTGAATTTCTTTCAAAGGCAGCCATCCACCTCGTTTATACATTGATTATTTTATATATCTTTGTTTGTAACAAAAGGGTATTCATAAGGTATTGATTGCCATGCTTTATTCTTATTTGGGCGTTTCTGCGGATCACTGACTATTGGAACATTATCAATTGTTTGGTATGACAGGTTGACGACAAGAAAGACTTACAGAGCGGCATAATAGGTGCATGTCCAGGCACGTGGATAAAAACGTATTAGCTTATTTGCCCCTTAAACCTCAAGTGAAACAATTCAAGTTCTGAAATAAGTCTAATCCGTGTTTGACCATGAATGGCGGTTTTATGATATATTGCAAAATGACAAAAAGTGCAGACCTTTTTTAGAGGACTTCTATAGGAATTCTCTAACAATACCACTCTTCACAAGTACACTGTTTGTAAATGGCAAGTATACCTGTCGCTAGGGTTGAGTGTGCTATTTAAAACTGCAAACGATGTTGCCTTTTAGAATTAACATTGTGACTTTTCGTGACTGCTGTTAATATATTAAACATGACTATACCGCATCGTATTTACGTTGTATCGTCCAATGTTTTGTCAGACGTTTCAGTCTATATTCATGTATACTGGCCTCAAAATGGCATCACAACATGGCCTCTTCGTTTTCTTTATTTTTCAGCTGTGCATGAATGTATCTTTGGAGAAAATAAAGAGTTGCACCTGGCTAAATGTAAAAGTTGACAAATTTTGACCTTGAAGATGACACATTTTATATTTATTATATAGGAGAGCCTAATTGATGTCCAATACCCTATAAAAAATTATGATAGCACTCTGATAAAAAAAAATTGTTATAGCGTCTAGAAAAACATATCCGAAAGTTTGAAATTTTAAGTAGTTTAGGTCAAATTTAGGTTAATATACACAATCCGACAACGTGATTCAGTTTGGTTATTATCGTCTTTTTCAAAATACTAGTTGATATGTGTTTACACAACTAATGCCAGTGTACTGGTTAATAATCTTATATCATACATAATTCCGTTTGTAAACCTTCCGCAGACATGTCCCAAACACGAAATGATATACAAGACTGATATATTAGAACAAATACAGCATACATATACTTTTCATCTAATATTGTTAGTAGATATTTACGGTGAAATAAAATATTGAATAAACTATCATAGTCGATTTAAATTATCTAGTTAAGTGTAATTCTAAGCATGTTCTAACATGAAATGTTACACGATGCAAAAACAGATATTTATGTTTGTTCGTTCGTTAAGTCATATACCAACAACTTACTCACCTTGTTCACTTTCTAACTGTTTATTTGTTTATCGTTTCTTTCTCCAAAACAGTTATAGTTAGATCGACTACTGAATTGTTTTCTTTGTTTGATTCCTGTTTTGTTTCTTTCTTGAAAAGCCGTTACATATAGATCGACTATTGAGATGAATCTGTTTATTTGTTTCTTTCTTTAGATTTTATTGGTCGAAAAGACTTATGAGGAGATGGTGTTTCTTTCTTTCTTTCTTTCTTAGATTTATTATATTGCACATTCCTTGAACGGACGATGCAAACAAAAAACTGTGAGGAATTATGTTCAACGAAGTAGAGTAATATACTAATACAACACTTAAGACATGAATTGCGTACTTCCGGTATTCATGAGCTGATGGAACTTCAATGCTTTTACTAGCAAAGTGCGTGAAGCCCAATGGGCTTCTCGCTTAACTTTGCTAGTAAAAGCATTGAAGTTCCGTCAGCTCATGAATAACGGAAGTACGCAATTTAGTTTTTATATTTATATTCCATTGTGAACTGAGACATGTAAATAACCGTACTAATAGACACGTTGCCCGTTGCTATGCGTTGCTAATCGTAGTGACGATCTCTTTATATGGACTGAAAGTAGTCCCAATCACATATTATAATTATAATATAGACTGTTAACCGGTTAACTTTCACGTTATGTTTAAAACCCCATTTGAGACACATTTAAAAGCGCACGAATTTACGAAATATTTGTATTATAAGCATTTTAAATTTAGGTAACGTTTTTAAAACCGATTTACTTACACGCCATATTTGATTACTCCGCGTTAAAACCACGCCTACCATATGAACTATTTGAAAGTGATCAGTATAGCTCCGCCCCTAAACCAGCCGGCTAGAACTGGATTTAAATGACCAATCATTGAAATATTCAAGTCTCATTTCAGAACAGTGTTATATAATTTAAATATTTATACATATATACAAAAATAAATATACTATATACATATAAACATTCTTATGCCGTTTTTTTCAATTTATCTTTCTGTGTAAAAGGCAAGTTTTGCGGTTAAAAGCTTAGTAAACGACGCCGTCGTCGATCTTAACGTTAGAGTAATTGGCACCAACACTACGTGTGTCGTCAGTAGGATCATGTCTGAACAGCAGACAGCCTTCTTTTCAAAATATTAAAAGAAAAATGTGAAATATAACGTTATTCTATTAAAAGTACTACAATAATTTTCTCAATGTCGTTGCCACAGGTCAAATGGTGTGAATTTGCAGATACGAACTAACTATCTGCCTCTAAAGCATATGTTTACAATAGAAAAGAATGTTCGACGAATTTTCCTACACTTGATCAGCTAGACATCCACCAATCTGGCTTGCGAGCACATTGTTGGATTGCACAGTAACACAAACAATTTTAAACTACACTGTAAATTTGACCATTACACAAGACATTAATAAAATAAATTGTCAAGAGTTTTGTTTTTCTACATTTTATCAGCTATGGACTCCAATGTGAGCAATTGGATACACTCTGGATGAATGAGTGTTGAATACCATTGTCACGTTTTGATTGTTTTAACCAAAACAAAGCACAATAATATTGAATTGTATCTCCTATATAGAATACTATTGCCCGAAGCAGATATACTGTGCACATTCTAAAAGAGCCACGGACCGCGGTGTGTGAGTACATGGCTAATTTGTTGTATAAAAGACAGGTGACAGCTTAAAGCACGGTGACAGTAAAACAGACAGCTCTTTGCTTTAAGCAGTCATCTGGCATGAACTCTTAATAACTAACACAATTTAGTGGCCATAATAGAGAGGTTTTTGAATGTTTGACTGCTAGCTGGCAGGTGACGCACATGTTCCGAGGAACACCGGTCTATTTACAGTATTTACCAACATTGATCCTATCTCATTAAGGGTGTACTACCTTAAATCATTTTTGGCCCCAAGGTTATAAAGACTTTTTAGCTGAGTCTGAGATCGTTGTCAACCATTTGAATGATCAGATTTGAGCAAAAGCTCAAATCTGACCAATCAAATGCTTGACAATGATCTCAGACACAACACTTTAGAACCTTGGACCATGGGCTAAGTATTGCAGCCAGGATCATACAACGTTGCATGATTATGCCTTTGAGAACTATCTATACGTTTAAACAAAATTAAATATAAGAAGTTTCTCGTGTGATCAAGCAATAATACAATCTGATATATTTAGATGGCAGATAAAACAAACCAGTCGAAGAAGCTTAAAACGGACAGTGACGATAATCCCCCTACTGCACAATCTGACATGGCAGCATCAATTGATGGAAATCCTAATCGGGAACTTACACACAAGGAGAAGGTTATTATTGCTTCAATCACAAGACTTCCAGACATGAATATTCCTGAGGACATTCGTTCTCCCGAAGGTAAGCTAAGAGACACACGCAAAGTAGAAAACGTTATCCCTTCCCATTAAAAGTGATCATACTTAACCTTTGGTACACCCTGAGTTTGATACGTTGTGAAATACATTGTATTTTCCGATTAACGTATTGATACGAAAAACCTTATATAGATTTATAACTGTTTGGATCCACTGAGTAACCCTGTTTGTCAATCAGATTAAAAACATTTCTCATTGTTGTGAAGGAATAGTAACCTATAATAGTTTCCCTTCAAAACCTGTTTTACGTCTTCCCCACTGTATACATTAAGGTACTTCGCATGTGCGCTTAGTTTCCATACAATTGTTATGAAATATTTCATGAAGAACGATAATAGGCTTCGAATCAATGTGTGAAAATATAAGCAAAATATATCGTGTGGTTTGTCTTTAAGGTCTCTTTTCTGACAAAAACCTGGAATTTTGATGATTTTATTTTTCTCAAAAATAAATTAAGCTAATGACTATTAGTCTAGCCCACTAAGTAGTCCACAACACTCATTACAAGAAAAGCTAAAAACATTTTGAATAAAGGTGTTCAGAAAAATGTTATCAGCTATTTAAATTTTGAAAAATGCTAAAACATTGAATTACAGAACACTGACTCATTCAATGTATTTTGTTTTCATTTTATTCAAATATATGGTTGATGAAACAGTTGGTCAGAAAAAATTAAAAAATATTACACTCAGGATTTGTTGTTAAGACAGATTTTCTTATTAAAATGGGGGCAATTTGAAGTTGAGATACAGTTACTTACCTTAAAATTAAAATTCTGTCATTAAAATGCGCTATTATTTATTAATGGACTTGCATACAAGGTTAATTATATTGTTTAAACTTAATGATAATGGGCAATGTTGATCTTGAAAAGGTTGACGTATTGAAAAGCTTCAATGTGTGGCTTTATAGTTCGATCAAATCGTATACATGTATACCGACTTTATTGACTTGTAAGTCATTAAACTAAAACGTACATGTAAGTGGACATATAATTGGACCGTATATAGCATCAATTATTCTATTCAACGAAGACTAAACATAGCATGTCCATTGATCACTGCGTCATGGATTGACAAGTCAATAAATCGGACACTTAAAAAAGATTATTTGGATCGGATGGGTCTTGAACCTATGGCCTTTCAATTGCTAGTCAATCACTGTACTGACTGCGCTATGAAGGATTATACTAATTCGTATCAACATTTCCTTTATATAATTTTCTAGTATAAGCACGTGCGGAAAAAGTCTGTGTCGTCCAGACGCATATCCGCTCGCCCGCAAGACCGACTTCCGTGAGCGAAAGGCCTTAAATGTACATGCATCCCTTTGTAATATTTCAGAACACAATCGCTTAATATTATACATATGTGGAATACGCTGTGTTGAACAGGTTAAAAAAGTATTTTGTCAAATCGTCACAATGCTTGCTTCAATGGTAAAAAATACATGTTTTTAATAATACTCTTTCTCCTGTAGTTAGAGTATACCTTTGCTATTTGATAATAGTGTAGCAATTGATCGGACAGCCCCAGAAGTATATGTCTGATCAGGGTATGTTTTGGCCGCTTATATGGTATGTCTAACATGAGTCTGCACTCGGTCTTAGGGAAATATTTGCTTATTTCATCAGCTAATTTAAGTGTTCAGATAAAATATTGTGCATGGGAAGGGCTGCAGCATTACACTGTATTACAATTCACATTGTAATAACCCTTTAACCCATAGCCTGTTTCTAGTATTTTAGGTATGTGACCTATTAAAGCAGGCTAAAAGTAAAGCAGAATGCGCCTAGGGCGCATTCTGCTTTACTTTCAGCGTGCTTTAAGTTACTAACTGCTAGGATATAGAAAAAATTCTTATAGTACAAATTCATGACAGTATAGAATGGAACTATTTTCTGTGGCTGATGAATAAAATGAATGCGCTAAAGGTCGCTTCTATAAGGGAAAGGGTTAAATATAATAAACTTTGTACATTAAAACAGCTACGTTTAA
Organism: Gari tellinella; assembly: GCA_922989275.2. Taxonomy (NCBI): domain Eukaryota; kingdom Metazoa; phylum Mollusca; class Bivalvia; order Cardiida; family Psammobiidae; genus Gari; species Gari tellinella. The sequence continues at coordinate 31,817,136 of OV277871.1, forward strand.
AATGTTTCTTCTGATTATGTTAGGTTGTTGCTTCCATTAAAACATACCAAAATCAGAAAATTTTAAGATGCAACAACTTTTAAAATATGTAGACAATGTCTAAAGTATGTATCTTTATCGAAACAGGATATAAACAATAAAATATGCTTATGATGAATATGTGAAGAACTAATCGATTTTACCGTGACAAAATAGATGTATTAATCTATGTGATAAAAATGAATGTTTAAAGCATATATTACAATATGCTATGTTTAGGTACTTAACAAAATAGAAAACGAAACCACCTGATTGTCTGAAAATTTGATGGGAATCTTTGACATAAAGAATACGTACTCAGTGCCGAAACTACAGTAAATGGTATACATGTACTCATCTATGATAAATATTGATCTTAGTACGATTTTTTATTTTGAAATACTGTCAAGCATAAGGAAAAAGAACATGCATAAGTTATTACTTAAGTCACCCATAACCGTAGTCAGGGTTAACATGTAGCTTAGCAACGTTTTAACTTTAAAGAGCGGAACAGCTGATTTTTAATAGCGAGTTAAACTACAGACATAGGAGTAACACGAATTAGATACATCGATGTTCGACCTTGTACCAGAAACCCTGGTCCGACACATACCAAGCGATTGCGTTAAGTCTAAGATCGTTCTTAAGCTTTTGATTGGTCAGCTTTGGGAATGCTACTCAATTCCTACCCACCAAACGTAGACATATAGCATGCGCGGATATAACGATCATCGTGCATATTATGATATTGACGATATCTGAACGTGTTGTTGTTTATTTTAGATGACAAAGAACTGACACCCGAGGCCGTTCCACTTGAAGACTGCGAAATGCCAAAAAGACACAAAAAGAAGAAGGGTCATAAAGATTGAACTTACGATACAAACTAACAGAGCAGGCAAGTTTTTGACATTCGTACATGATAAAGTACGAACATAGATATTATTTCCTATTGCAAAAACGAACTCAACTCAACCGCAGTTCTACAAATGTGTCAGTACGTCGCTAAAACGTTGGAATCGTTGGATCGGACGCCGAGTTATTCCGAATATGGTGTTTGATCTGGCTTCAAATTGTTTGCAACGAACATAATTGTTTACGACTACCTTGAACGTGCTTAGACGGACTATTTGTGCAGTCCTTAGTCACTAAATGACAAAAAACGCAAACACTTAACCAATGTCACATATAAGTTATTGTCAAATGTCCAGTGGCCACGTACAAATCAACATGTTACATTTATAACTTTAAATGGGTATGTCAAGGTGCGCTATTTTGGCAATAGTCATAAGACATACACATATTGACATATTGACATTGAAAACATTTAACCATATGTATCTATTAAACATCTAAGCAAAAATTATTAACGGCTTCAATATTGCTCATGAACAGACTCAATTAAACCGAGTCTGCAAGTTTCAGTATTTTCTCTGTTTTCTGTGCTTTCAAAGGATCTCCCCTTATTCAGATTTATATAATTCACAACAGCAGATGTTAAGTGCTTGTGTGGCGGCTGTAAATAGTCGCCCCGTACTTCATTCTCAGTGTTGTTATACTTTCTGGTCCTTTGGAATCATTGATTTCAGCGCATTTACAGTTGAAAGTTGAATTCCGCTTAAGCTGGTGCTAGGGGGTGTGAGCACTGTTGCATATTTCAGTATTGCTCATGAACAGACTCAATTAAACCAAGTCTGCAATTTTCAGTAGTATTTGCTTTGTTTTCCGTGCTTTCAAAGAATCTCCCCTTATTCAGATTTTTGTGGTGAACGGTAGGAAAGACGGACGAACGGATGGATGGCCGAAAAGTAACCCTTAAAATCACTGGCTACTACTTAAAACAACGGATCTCCCACTATACAATACATAATTCAGCGGGTTAGATAAACCGTTAACATCTAAACCAATTTCTTTGTTTTACCTACGCATTAGAATTTTCAAGACAATTTCTATAAAAACAAAACAAAATAATTGCAAGAAAAAGTAATGAAGACGCTCTGGAAGCTATAGATAGCTAGTCATGTAGTGTGTAATAAGTATATGACTACAAGTGTCGTGTATTACTGACGGACTGAATACCCGTCGTGATACATTAAATGTTTATATTAGCATTGTCTCCATCGACTGTGAAAGATCTGGAAGAAAACAATACGCATACAATTGAGCGTTATTACAATATAGAACACTAACGGCTACATTCAATGTATTAGACCAAATAACAAAAAATAACTGTTTTGTACCCCGACCGACCCTATGTTTTCCCACCGACCCTACATTGTTTTTCTTTTTTGGAAACATGTGTAGGCGAAAATCGATCAGTTTTGCAGTGCCTGAGACAGTCATTTTTGCGAAGTGTGTAGCAGTAGTTATTATCTACCTAGTTGTTATAAATGCTTATTTATAGATGTTTAAGTATCTAAAACATGGATGGTTAAAAAGGATGCAGCAATTATCTAAGTAAAATCCGACAGAAAGCACTGTCCTTGCAAATGTTATCTGCCAGTTGATCAACAACTGACACACTCGACATGCAGACAACAAATTTCAAAACTTCTTAATTTTATCTATCATATAAGACACTACTTTGCCGTTTTCGTAAACCAATAATGTTAAGATTTTAAAGGTAGTTTTGGTAATAGGACCTGTATCTCAAACTCGAAATTACAGCTTAAAATGACAAACTGTACACATGAATCTTGAATGCAGCCGTTAAAGCGCTGTCATGTGTGCATTTGATTTTGGATGGTAACCCTTTGCACATGACGTGTTGTCAATGTTAATGACAAAAAAGCAGATTTACGGAAGTTTTCATATTTCTGAGTGACTTGACGCCTTACTTTTAATCTGTTTGGTAGCACCAACGTGTTAGAGTAAAATAAACATTTCGTATAATAGTCTTCCAAGAAGCATGAACTGGTTTTATCATGAGAAGTAGATATTCGTTGAAATTTGTATTCAAGGGGAGAAGAGTAACCTCCTGAAGCTGACTGAATAATATGTTGCAATCACATGGGGTTACACCTACCCCCGGCAAATGCTCTATTTCTTTTGCTAACAGGCTGAGGGATTCCCAGCCATAGATAGTTAATATTAGCAGTTGCTCAACCTATAAACCCTTAGCTACTTGAATTGAAATAAATTATCAAAATTGTTGTATCCAGTTTGAGCGTACAGTTAGGTGAGAGTTTAGCCCGGATAGATTAGACGGGAGAACTCTCGCCCTGAAAACGAGGAGTACCGGGTTCGATTACCAGTCTGGCTGCATAACTTTACCACCATGTAACATGGCGTCTGACGTAAATAACCCGTAGGATAATATGTAACTCGAGTGTAGAAATATATTATAAAAAAATATCGTGGAGTGTTATTTAGGTAAGAGTTCGGGACGAATTCTTGTGTAGATTGGGTCTGTGTAGCCGGGTTGAGCTTTTAGTTAGATAATGAGAGATTTGGGTAAGCGGCCCGGATAGCTCAGTCGGGAGATCAATCGCCCTGTAAGCGAGGGCCCCAGGTTCGATTCCCTGTCTTGCTGCATATTTTCCCCACCTTGTTACATTTTTAAAAAAAATAAATAACACATTCGCATGCCTTTGCGTTCTATAGTTTATTTCATTTGCTTCATATTCATTATATAAGCCTAAACACTAGCTTTAAGAACCGTACGTGTGTCTGTCCGAGCGTTTTTGCCATATAATTATAATGCAAGGATGCCCGAATAACGTGAACTGCCCCCCTCCCCCCCTTGAATAACTATAAGTTTCTCCGCAAAATTTAAAGAATCCAGATCTAGATTCTAGAAATAGATTCTGCTTCTTTAAGGTATTTTGATATACCGATTACATTCATTGTGAGGTTTACCTTGGCATAGAAAACAATGAACAGGAAACAAATACTAACTCCTATCCTACATAAGCTAGTGATACCTAAGTCCATGTAATGGTACATCTATTGATTGCAGAATACCGCAGGTAATTTTCAGCAAACCTGCGAGTTTGACCATAACATTGACGATTAAATGCAGTTATTGATCGTATTTCCTATACCACATTTATAGATACCTAAATATTAGTGTGAATATATCTTAGGATGGCCCAAATTCATGTAACACTCAATGCCGCTGTGATCTTTGCCGTGTCCTTTCATACCAATTATAGAAAACACGTATCCGACATTATGTCCTATTCAACAACAGCTAGTACACCAAATCAAGTGTGTGAGAAAATTGTGCTATATCGTCATGTTTCGTATCATTGCAAGGTCACAGTGACCTTGATATTGACATTCAACCTGAATTATGTGAGAAGCTTGTCCGAATCATTGTCGTATAATTATAATATCAGCTACAAAAACAGAAAATGATATGCGAGTACATCTTGAGATGTCAAAATGTCACGTGACATTGCCAAAATTTAATGTTTCTATCAGTAGATTTACTGGTCTGAATACATCAACACAATGCATTCCAGATTCTACGAAGCTTTGTGGGCATATTTTACCCTTTCACTACCATATTTCCGAGAGGTGTTTATCCCTTCACCGTTTCATTGTCATTTGTTTCAATTTTTTGTCTGCAATGCCGTTTCAAAGTTAAAGAATAAGGCAGTATGACTGAAGAAACTTTAAAACGAGGTTCACGCAGTTTGATCCTGATCAGACGCCGCGTTACGCGGTGACTGATCAGGATCCAAACTGCTTGAAAACGCTCTTTTCATCGTCATTAAGAGCGCAAGGGTTAGGGTGAGTCGGTTCTTTATACGGATCGGTCAGTCTGTTTTCTCGAGATATGGCGTATGTTTATGTCAAACATGTTGTCTCATAGCTAATTATTTACCGTTGTATTTCAGAAAATAACCCATGGTGTAGCAGGTTCAAATTTGTTGCAATACAAGTGATTTTAAAACTAGACCGACAAGAGTGTGAATACTTAAGTGAAAATGGCACATTACAACATGTATAATAATGTGATTATTGACATACAATCAAGGATACAGGACTGTGTCACTAGATTTACTCTGTGGTTATTTGAAAGTGGTTGACGGATTATGAATAATAATTGATAAAAAGATATATGCTCTGGTAAGTTTATTTGTAATTCAGTTTCATTATGGTCGTTGTATGTCAATAAAAATAGACAAAACACAATAACAGAAATGTTGAGAGTTTTAGAGCTGTTCATAAAAAAGAAAACACTTGTTCATCTCTGCTATTTGACACTGTGCAATAACATACATGATAGAGACTGGAACAATATTTTGCATACAAATATACTTTCTTAATGGATAGCAGGTACTTATATACAAACGTATAAATTAGTTTAAGAAAAATGATTTACAAACAAAAATTGAAAATATCACTTCTTATGCGAGTTATTTATTGCATTTGTTCTGATTAAACAACGGTATATGACATGGGATTCTGCTTTCCGTCAAAGAACAATCGCCAAACAGAGAGCGATTGCATAAATCATGTATCAAACAACTATTTAAATATGGGAACCCTATGATTTTTTCTGCATCAGATTCAATTTGTCATACAGTGGAGGAGTTTTTATTCTTTCCCAATAAATTCGTTTACGCTAAACAACCAGCAACCAGTTTGGAGCCAAAGTAGACACCGAGCCTGATCCGGCTCCACATCATTTGCCACACTGATTTACATGACTTTGTAAGAATTGTCGAAATATTGTCATTTTATAAGTTTTATTCGGACACGTTTGCGTTACGTTTGCGTTTGGATTGGAAAAAACCCGCCTTCTCCACTGTATCTATTACCATTTAACAAGATTGCGGAGGTCACTTAATACAGGTATCATACAAATGTCATACCACCTATGGTTGAAGCTTGGTACATCATATAATCAACTGGTTATACATCATAACTCGATACTTCGAACTCGCTTAAGTCGAATTTACCAGTACTTCATTCGTTACATTGCGATATCGCGTTTTCGCTTTAGTCGAACAGAGCCATATTTTATAGTTACAACGTGGACCCATTTTATCTTTGAAATACAGATAAATCGACTTAAGCAATGCCGAGTTATCGAAGTTTGTATTTTCAAAGCGTATAAAAATATATTCTCAGGTCAGAGTATGCACTGTTTGTTATATATAGGATATTACATGAGTGTTCATAATTTATTGGATTTATCAAACGAGTCTTTTAGAAAACGATAAAAACGAGCTTTTACCGAGTTTTTATCTTTTTCTAAAACGACGAGTTTGATAAAAAAATTTTTAACATAATCTAGAAAAGTTATTTATCGCAGCCTTTGAGGTCAAGTGAATGCTTAGCGCGATATAAGTAGATCTATACAGGACAAAAAAGTTGTTCCAAATTCACCCCGTTCACTAGCATAATGTTTATGTTATTGTATGTATTAGTAAACACCTTCATGTAGATATAGTATTGATTAATTACACCAAACATATATAAATTGAATCTACATGATGGAATGAAGACGTTGGAAATTGAACGCATAGAACGCATTTTAATGACGTCACAAGTAAACGACATCGTGGCGTACCTCATTTGCATAGTTATTTAACTAGTTATATATGCCATTTAAACAACGGGTGTTATTCAACGCTCATGCCGTCTGTTATGTTATAATTTACAATAATTTGTAAACAACCGAAATAGAGATACATGGATCGTCGATTTTGAGCTTCGGAGTTGACCGAATTAAGGAAACGTCACCCTCAGTGTTTACCATAATCTGAGTCTGAAAGAAAAATGATAGAAATAGATATGCATCAAATGATAATCAGTAGAAATATACTAACATTAGCTCATCTGGCACGAAGTGCCAAGGTGAGCTTTTAGGATCGCTGGATTTCTGTCGTCCGTTGTCTGTCTGAATGTATGTCTGTGCACACACAATTGGTTCGTTAACACGCTGGCGGCTACATATTTCATCCGATCTTCATGAAACTTGATGGTCAGAAACTAGGTCACTAGGTCAACTCATTTAAAAACCTTGTTAAGACTTTAGAGGCTACAAGGCTCATTAGATCGTAATGAAACCTGGTCAAAATGTTTGCATCAATAATATCTAGGTCAAGGTTTATATGGTGTACCAGGTGAGCGATTTAGGGTCATATTGGCACTTGTTTAAGGAATGTGACTATTGTTAAGATGATGAGTAACATGAAAATTACGATTTTTAAAGATTCATAAAATTTAGATAAATACAAATGTATTTGTAGGAAGATGTATACTGCTGTGCACCTTTTCGTATGTGTTTCGTTATATATATATATATATATATATATATATATATATATATATATATATATATATATATATATATATATATATATCTTTATTTTATTTTTTGGTAAAATAACGTAGGGCTGATACCCCAAGCGAAAAATATCAACCAAACAGAAACACGGTGATATAGAGTATGCAGGATTGACAATGCTTCATTAACTTTGAAAGAAATAATGTCCTTGTATAGTGTTCCGGCAATTAACTGTATAAAACTGTAAAGGGGCCTAGCAACTAAAATTCAATATCAGCGTGGGATTCACGGTTGAGACGGACGTAATATTAACGGAAATATAACCGTTGATCCTGCCCCATGTAACAAACAAGGGCAACCATATATATATGTACATGCTAATACCATCCCACATAATTGACAAAATTAGCGATGCAAAGTTTATATACAACAAAGAAGACATGTTCTTAAAATATGTCCCTTCGTATAGATACATGCATACACGTATAATTATGCACATCTTCATTGGAATCAGTTCACTATTTTTTCTCCTCTAGTTATCGTACTTATTGAACTGCAAACAACCTATCCTAATCAAAAGTTCGTTACATCGAAATGTCGAAGTGTCATAGTGTAATCCTCAAAGTTTGCTGACCATTAAAACAATTATATTATCTGTTCTATTTGTTGTAATATCGCTGTCTTCAAAACGTTTACACTGACGAAAACAGCAAATTCTATATTTTCTTTAGCTACTTATAATTCGAAATCCACATCATACGATACTAAACACCGCGTACAGTACATAACTACCTAATCAAGTTAAATATGTGTACTTTAAGGTAGATGATTACGACAATTTACCCGTGCATCTAACGTCTGTTAGAGGGCGTCATTCTTGCACAGAAACAGTGCACTCTGCCGTTTTTGAAATAACACGAACTGCTATGCCTCCTTTTAACCGATAACCAAGCTCCATAACTCACTGAAATAAAGACCCAGTTACAGTAAGTTGTATCCCTGTTTAACTCTTGTAATGAGTATTCTTGTCATTGACAAATGCTGTACTTGTGAAAAGTACACTTGCTTTATTCAAACGGTGAAGAATCGAATCAGAAGGCTCATACGGGAGCCCGCTGATCTGTGTTTGTACTGTTTGTTATTTTTGCAATATATTGTGAAAGTCAAATCTCAAAAGTATAAAGTGGACTCGACCATCTAGCATATGAAATTTTTCTTTACTGGGGAAAGGTCTTAGTAAATGTTGTTAGAACTTGTGACATAACCTCTTTTCCTTTATGTTTATGTTACCGAAACCGAGAAGGATCAGCAAGGCTAATTCAAGGTCAATGTCAATATTAAGGTGACGAGTTGGATTTTATAACTTTTGCAAAACGTTTTACTTGATTGCAGGATATGCATAAGCAATACATCAATCATGCACTGCTACTTAAGATTGACCATTTCATTTATTTCTGCCCAATAACTTATTTTACCACTGAAATAGGTTTCAATTTTTAAATTTGCCCATAATTTGACTGCTGTACGACTACAAATAGATTTCATTAAACCAGGAGCGTTTGATACAATATTCACGTCAGTGATACTGCATGTAGTTTTATGTGGTTCAACCATCCCAACTCAAGCTTATTGTCACAGTTGATAGTCAATAGTTTGCTCATTATTGCTCAATATATTTACCCCATAAGGATTTAAGACACTATTTCATCCATGGAAGAACGACAAAATAGATGTTATGAACACCTAGATGAAGATTTTCAACGTTTAATTCCACAAAGACGCCCGCCTCTAGCTGGATCGGAACCTGGGTCCCCGTTATCAAAGATCTTGATCACTCACCCATCAATCGTTTCTGTAAACAAACATCCCGCCACGTTGACTGTCTCTTTGCGGCTGTCGTCTTTTTTATGTTAGGGTAAACAGTCGAATTCTTTTTTAAATCAAAATGTAATTAAGAACGTGTGGTTGTAAGATGCCAAACATACAGTCGACTGTACAATTCTTCTTCATTTAGCTGTCACTTATGTCGAATTCTGGTCATGCCTAGATATTTGTTATTTACATATCAATTTAGACTAATTATTTTATGTTAAAGTATGATGATATGCCATCATCATACATGTTAAACGAACAATAAATAAAACAATCATTTGCAAAAACGTTATTAAGAATGTCTATTTGACATGATGAAATTTCCGAAAAAATTTAAGATGGCGTAAAATATAATAATTAACAAAACTCATTTTCGGTGAATGCATATGAGCACAAAATCTATTTTCGCGAAAAAAAGTTGGGTTTTCGTACCTTATGGGACTTTTGAACTTTTTTGTCAGATGCTAAGTTTACAGCATGCACAGTTTTCATAGGTAGGTTGCACTTTGTTACATCCGGTTTCATTTCAATTTCTAAGAATATTAGCATGACATTTTCATGGAAGTATAGTTTTATTATAATTATAGATAATTCAATAGATCAAATTTATTTTTTGAAAAAATGTTATTTTTTATAAAAATACACCAAACAGTGAAAAAATGAAAAAGAAAAATGGATTGTTTAATAAAATGGTCTATAATTTATATTTTAAAAGATGCGGGACCCTGTGGTTTTATTTGCTATTTCACTGAAACCTTATGTTTGCAAGGCTAAACGCAAACAAATAACAATTTGATTATTAGTTTGCTATAATTCATAGGGCGATTTTCACTGTGCCTTGATCTCCAATTATAAAAAAGTGAGTGTGGTAAATTTTACTCCTATCCAGTCAAATCGCACATTTTTTTATCTTGACAAGCAATTATTTTTAGGGTTTATTCTTACTATGGTAATACAAATTATGACCTTTCTTGTACAAATAGTTTGTATAAATAAAGATTGAAAAAGGTAGTACAAAAAAGTAGGAGTTTCTTGGGAAGCTTAAATTTCAGGGGTGTAGTCTTGAAAAAAATAAAATTGTGAAGAAAAAGAAATGGTCCGGTGCCCCCACTTTTTTCATCAGTTTTGTCATAAAAACTAATTTTACTATCTTTATGCAAAGTTTGAAGAATTTGTTATTTACTTTACAAAGGTGCACTTACCCCCTTACATTGAATTTTTTTTAAGGTTTGTTATAAAATATATTTATTATTTGAGTAGATCTAGTATCACTAGACGTATTCAGGTTTAAAACATTTTTGTGAAGTTGTTAGGTGGTGGTTTCATGGAGTAGAAACAATTCAAATAATCGGAATATATACATCTGCTTGTCATACTTATATTTTAAAACTTGAACAAAAATTCTTACTGAAAATCAAAACTATGCCGGCTGCAATTCCTACGTCGTTTAGGTCCATATTTTGTTTAATAACTTGAACTTAGACACAATGTAATCAGACACGAATATATGAATTGTTTAAGCTGTATAGGCATTTGCTTGGAAAACCAGATAACGACATTTACTAAATAAACCGCTCAAAAGGAAGGATAAGATATAACAAACAATAAGGCATGTTGCGATGATACACATTCAGCAGCCAATATATGTTGGTATGTATTTCTAGAACTAACAAACTGATTAATGCCACTTTCATAAACTTCGTTGCAAAGGGGATGACGATTAATTTTATTACGTTAAAATGCACCGTATCAAAACCTTAAACACCAACATATAGAGTTGATGTTAAGGTAGCTCGCGGGTCAGCTTAGTTTCCATGAAAGGTGGTATGAATCTTTGCTTGAAGAATGATAATAGCCTAAGAAACAATGTGTGAAAATATAGGCAAATAGACTATTTCAATGTATATTTTTTCCATTTCATTCAAATACATTGTTGGTGAAAATGTTGATCAGAAAAAAATAGAAAATATTACAGTCAGGATTTGTTGTAATAACAGATTTTCTTATTAAAATGTGGAATATATGAAGTTGAGATACAGTTACCCACCTTAAAATTGAAATTCTGTCATTAAAATGCACTATTATTCATTTATGGACTTGCATACAAGGTTAGTCATAAGAAAACCTGCTTTATTGCATCACAAACAGAATACAGTAGAACCTCTCTATTACGACCACTAAAAAGAACGTTTTCTGTCTGTATAAAGGACAGGTGACAGCTTAAAGCAATGTGGAAGTGAAACAGAAAGCTCCTGTAGGAACTTTCTGTTTCACTTTCACATTGCTATAAGCAGCCACCTGTCTTAAACGACTAATATTTGACACAACTCAGTGGTCGTAATAGAGAAGTTCTACTGTATAACAGTGTAACACGGAGGCTGGTCTTGATTTACACTGTTTGATACTCACATGTATCTAAAGCATTTTATGGTGTTTGACAATGAAGACAAAACTCAAGTACAGAGCCTGGGATGACAACATTGCTTGGTGTGAACAATGTTTCAAAGCAATGAAGCTGGTTCTTTAATGGCACGGCTCATATGTAAATAAAAAAAAACCATTACGGTATTAGTAACACGAAGATCATGTTTCTCAGAGGAGAATGAGTTAGGGATCAAAACTTAGTATTGCTTTCTTGGTCCAAATGTCACATAACTCTGGAACTATGAAATATGACTAGACAACATTGATGTCGTGAGAGTAAAATGTGGTCTGAAACTATTCAGTTGAGTTTTATATTAAAGGACCACGGTCGCATTAGGGTTGTTATTGTTATGTACAGTGCAGTACTTTGTAGCCGGATTTTGTAACGCCTTTGATTTGGATGTAATGTTTTAGATTATTGATAGGGTTTGGGCTATGTTATGAGCCCTTTTAATGCAAACATTTAAAACAATGCTACTTTTGTTCAAAACAGGAACATTTTTTTATCATAATTTCCATGTTTGACTATTTCTATATTGGATATCAGTTTGTATGTTTTGCAAACAATGTAGATCATGATCAAAGAACTTCTTTAATTAGCATTTTTGCACATTTTTGTTTTAAACTATTTCTATAACTGTAGCAATCGACACTTGTTGCAGACGAAAAATATTGTCCAGCTTATTGTCCAAAATTATTCATTGGCCCAATCGTTGTAGTGCCTATCATTTTTATGGGCAATTCCAAATTCCTATTAAGACTAGTCTAGTCTTTTATCTAGGATGGTTTCAACAATATATTGCAAAATTACAAACAGTACAGATCCTTGTCAGAGGATCCCTGTAGTAGCCATCTGATCTGGGTATTCCCAATTGACATAGGATCAGTGAACTCTTCATAAATACACTGTTTTCCCATGATGAGTTAACTTGTTGCTTAGGTTGGATTTATTAAAGCTTCATATGAGTATATAGTATATTTTCCTTCGACTGTAAACCCTTTGTGCATTGCGTGTTGTATATGCTATAGACACGTACCTGCGTAAAGCAGTTTTGAATCAAACAGAAGTGTCATTTTGATCTGCTTTACCCATTACCCAATAAAACACCTTTTACGCCTCGTATTAATTTTATTCCTCCATTGACGCAAATAGTTAAATGTTTTACAATAATAAGTATGCATCAAACGAGTTTTTTTCTATATTCTGGCAGATGGTAGCTTAAAGCTGACTGTAGGTAAAGCGAAATGCGCCTTAAGGCGCATTCCGCTTTGCTTTCAACCTGCTTTAATTGGTCACATGTCTTCAAAACATAGAAATAGGCTATGGGGTAATGGGTTAACAACTGTCCGAATATAAAAAACACGTTCCGTGACAGAGCATGAAAGGTATTACCATGGCACATAGGTATAGCGCGGAATTGTTCAATGGTCATTCAAAGGGACACTTGTTTATTAATCTTAATTTATTCCTTCCCAAAACTTAACAAATATGATATTGTTTAATTTATTTTAAACGGAATTGAAAATTTGCATTAGTTTGTGTTGCAGACACGACACGCAGTGTTTTCCAAACTGCCAATTAACCCTATGAGTGTCATCAAAATGAAACAATTGTCGTCTGATTTTATATAATAAATAGGTATTTCGACCTAATAAGTGTTAAAATAAGTGTCGAACAAGTTTGATCCTGAATAAACGCCGCAATACGTGGCGTCTAATCAGCATTCAAATTTTTTACAATAATTATTCACTCTGGGTGAGGCAGTGAATGGGTTAAACTGAACTCTATTGCAAATAAAATGCAAAGTGGTAAAAATGTATTCTATATCCTAATCGATTGTAGATTAAAGCAGGTTGAAAGCAGAATACGCATAAAGTCACATTATGCTTTTTCTTTTTTACCTGCTAAAGTCAACAGGTTTCTCTTTCTATCACGATTGAACAGTTACATATTTGTCCATGATAGTACATTTTATGCTTCCTGATTCTTTTTTATTTAATCTGTTGCTCAGATTTCAAATATTCGTCAATATTTCTGGAAAAGAATAATGTTGCCTTCCATTTTGTTTTTAGTAGTTGCTTTTTTATGATTTCATTCAGGGCGTAATTTCGACTGGATAGTCACTTTGATCATAATATGTGCAAACTCTAGAGGTTTAGTATAATTCATTAATAACTACATTTCAGAATCATCACAGAAGACCTGAGAAATATACTATAGAGACGCTGTATCCAAAGAATTGAAGATGGAAGTGGATTTATATTATAAATCCATAATTACTAATAATGTATGGCTGTGTGGTCTGGATCTATAGACAAACGAAGCGTTATATAAGTAAAGTGTGTGTTAAACCATATTCGTATAAGTGCTAAGCGTATGAAATATAATTAAGTGTGTGTTTCAAGGAAAATGGATTTTATTGGATATAAGGATATATTTTCAGGTAAGCTGTGTGTTTCTCTCATAATTATGCCGTTTTGTTTTGTTTGATTTATATCATTAAACCTAAAGAGAAATACCGAAATCTCTAGAACATAGGATAATTCTTTTAGGACTATTTTTAAATCAAACAATTGTATAAATTTAAAAAAACATTTTGACAATCCGTTTTGGTTTGGTTTGAAACAGTCCAATAACAATAAGCGGATTATAAGTGCTCACATGTGTTTATTCTTATACAATTCATTAACGCAAATCTTAAAAAATTTAATGCACTGTTGAGAAAAAGAACTAATGGATATAGATAAAAAACAACTCGAGTACAAACATGTTTTTGATTAAGTATTTCACTGCCATTGGCGCTAAAAGGCAATTTTGTAAAAAGTTTGAATCCTAATCAGACGCCGAGTAACGCAGCGTCTGATCAGGATCCAAACTGTTTGACACTCACTTCAATATTTGTTCGGTCCAAAACGGCGAGTTTGTAGCGGTAAGAGTGTTTAAGCAGATGATAAAGCCTGGCAGTGACAGAGTTAAGATGGTTTGCAAAGTTGTTCCATAAAATGTTTGGCTGTGTGTTTATAAACATCTATCCGTGTTGGCTTGTGGAAACGTTGTTTCTTTTCTATTGTGACTCTCTTTGCATTTTTCGTCAATAACGATATTCAGGATGTAGTGCTGTAAATAGAAGCAGTAAATGAAATTCTTGGGTTAAAGACCATTTCTTTACAATTAATGGACATTTCTTAAAAAACAATATAGTTAACCAATATGATAGATACAAATATTCATTTTTCTTTTTTTCACAATATGGAGAAATACCAAAATCGTATACAAATTTAAAATATGTCATTTCTGCACATTACTGCCTTACGTAAACGGTTGCATACATTTTGCTCAAAGGAAAATGAATAAAGTTGCTACCACTATTACTCACAAAAAAGCAAAAACAGCCATGAAAGTAGTTGTTTCTTGGTAAAGTTAATGCTAGGTATGATTATAAAGTGTAGTCGATCAGCATTCAATATTTAGCTCAGCAGGGCCCCGTTTCATAAACCTTTGTACGACAAAAACGGTTGTAGGTCAGATTATAAAGGTCTCAAATATTATTTATTCTCCATCTAACCCTGTCTTGTGACAAGTCCAAAGAGATGTCACAAGACAGGATTATATGGAAAAATCAGAAATTAAGTGTACTTAAAAGTTTAGACTTACATATGGTTTTAAACGTACGAAGTTTTATGAAACGGGCCCCAGAGCGCAATGAGCTTTTGTGACACCGCTCTGGTCCGTCGGTCGTGTGTCAGCCTGTAAACAATTGCAAACGACTTCTTCTCTACAACCAATAGACCCAGTGTAACCAAACTGTTTAAGATACTTGCAATGAGTCTGAGCTAAAGGTGTTCATATAATGTAGGTTGGGCCAATGATATTGTTGCCATGGCAACCGTGCTCAATATCTACAGAAATCTTAATGGAAAATACTGGTCCGATTTTTATTAAGTCTTCACCAGAATGTTCAAAGAATTTTATCCGTCAAACTTTACGGCCGCAAGAAGACGTGCTCATTTTGCATGTTCGGAAATTGTATTACAAAACATTAAAACCTTCCCGAAGTCATTTTTCTGTATATAGCTTTACCATGCCGTTTAAAGAATCTAGGTCATACTTGAATATAGGGCACAACAGGTTATAAGGTAGGTCATTAGGTCAGATCGCAGAAAAGGTTTTTTGCCAGTCTAGGGGCCATACTTTTTGTCCGATCATCTATAAACTTATTGAGAGTAATTATCTTAACAAAGCTAAGCACTATGTGAATATGGTTAACATAAGGTTAAAACGTAGGTCAAAAAAAGAAAAAGCTTCTAAACACTCTAGAAACCAAATTTTAACGACAATTTTATAACTGCATTGTACTCAGAATGATCATCTTGACAAAATATAGCTAATGCTTTAAATGGATAACGTGGGGTCCAAACGTTGGTCAGTAGGTCAAATCATGGAAAAAGCTTCAAAATGTCATAGGACCAAAATGGTTTGCTCTAATTCCTTGAACCAATCGCACATTGATTACATTGACAAACTCAAGGTCAAATACTAATATGGGTTATGTCTAATTAAAAAGAAAGGTCAGTAGGTCAAACAATAAAAAATATTTTGAACACTTCAAAAAGGCTTATAGACACTATAGGGACCATATTGTTAGCCCAAAATTCATGAAACTTGATACAAATCTATCAAGACAAAATCAAGGCTATATGTGAATAAGAGTTGTGTCAGGTCAAAACGTAGGTCATTAGGTCAAATCACAGAAAAAGGCTTTTGAATTCTCCAGAGGTCACATTTGTTAGCCCATATAGTCAGCCTCTTTAGGTACAATCTTCTCAAGTGTGCAAATTGAAGGCCGATGCCTTTTTGTTGTCTTAATCGTTTAAACTCAACATTGTACAAAATTATCACATTAAAGTAGACATGTTCATTTTCTATCAAAGTTAAATATCAACTACATTGGAATATCGAAAAATAGCTTAAAACAAGCTGAAAGTAAAGCAGAATGCGCCTTAACCCTTTCCCGCATAGAAGCGCCTTTTAGCGAATATGATTTGTTCCTCCGCTAAAGAAAATAGTTCCAAATCAATCAGTCATGAATATATATTATAGGGAATATTTTCTATTTTCAAGCACATGATATTTTAAAGCAGGCTGAAAGTAAAGCAGAATGCGCCTTAGGGCGCATTCTGCTTTACTTTCAACCTGCTTTAAGTAGTCACCTATCTTTAATTCTAGAAATAGGCTATCAGGTAAAGGGTTAAGGCGTATTATGCTTTACTTTCAACCTACTTTAAGTGGTCACATATCTTCAAACTAGAAATAGGCTATGAGGTAATGTGTTACACAAAGTCCAGACTCATATAAATGCATGCTCACATCAGGTCTAATACTCTTACATTTACAAATGACGTTTATAGCATCGTTTAGCTCAACCATATCAAGTGTTCATCCGCTCGTAATGTAGGCATTTGAAAAAGTGATTCCTTATCTACGTATCGTAGGCTCTTGCAGATCCGTTTCAAACAAATAAGTGGCGTCTGCGTGTTACACTTATTATATCTTATTACACTTGTAATACAAGCTCCCTCTCTACAACGACATTCAATGGGAGACAACAAATATGTGCGTTGTTCGGAGGGAGTCGTTATAGGAAGGGAACTTGGTTAACAGTTGCAAACAGCTCGAATCCAGATCAGACGCCGCGTTACGCGGCGTCTAATCTGGATTCAAGCTGTTTGTTATTTGTCATTATGTGTTTTTTCTGTCAAAATGTCATTTATGTAAGAAAAGACAGCAGACAACAATTTTAGGTAGATGATGATGCATCAGTGCAGCATAAAACATAATTTTCGTGGGAACAGCGGTGAATGTCGTTGTTCGGAGGGAGTCGTTGTTCGGAGGGCCGTTGTAGAGAGGGAACACTGTATTTATTTTTTAGCTGCAGTTTGGGTTTTCTTGTACTTGTTGATAGCCTCCATTTTCTCTTAACTTAGCAAGTGTTTGGTTTATTATCGATGGACATGCACGTATTAAGACTACTGGTATACTAACATTGGCATCGCTAACAAACAATTTTGAAGCAATGTCTTTACAACTAATGCCACTCAAAACTGTTTGATTGTTCTTTCGAGATTTCAGGTTGTAAACGTATCGCAAGAACGTTCTAGACTTTGATAACAATTCTTCCGATGTAATTATCACGTTACAAAAAACCGATAAAATCGCTTTTAAACATAGGACACTGATTTTGGTTTAGCACGACTAGTTAAAATGTATTCAATTTAAACTTCAACTGCATTTGCCAATCTTAATTTTACCTAAATTATAAACGTATTTCCCCAACGAAAGAATTCTGCTATAAAATATAAAGACCAGCTAGAGGGATATCATTAAAGACAGAAGTAATTCGTCCTCACTTTGTCGCACTAATAGTATTAAGGCGTAAAGTGGAAAAGCATTTTCTTCCGGTTAAATGAAGTTAACGCAAAGGCAAGGCAAGAACGTGTAGAATCTGGCAACTTCTTTACCAATATTGCCGGTTTCTATCCGAGTAAATGAAGTGTTGAATCTTATCAGACACCAAGTTTCGTTTTGCTCTAGGCATAACGTATGTAGATGTATTCAACTTTTCTTTGTCAGGGTAAATTGTATGCAGACAAAGCGAAGTCCATTGCAATTATAAAATACAAATTCATTTTTATTCACTCTTGACCAGTGTGCTTTCAGAAAGATTTCTTTTGACATTGAGTTCGGTAAATAAAACGACTAAGTATTATAACGAAAGTACTGCTTTAACCCCTTAACCCTTTACCTTATAGAAGCGACTTTTAGCACATGCATTTTATTCATCCGCTTAAGAAATTAGTTCCAAATTATACCGTAATGAATATGTGTCATATTTAATACTTTCTTCATTCTAGCAGGTAATAGATTAAAGCAGGCTGAAAGTAAAGCAGAATGCGCCTTAGGGCACATTCTGCTTTACTTTCAACCTGCATTAAGTAGTCACATACCTTCAATACTAGAAACAATGCTATCAGGTAAAGGGTTAACTGCTATGACGTTATTGTCGTCTGCCTTTATATTTTAGATAATGTTTTGGTATTTGGCTTTAGAAATATGCAAATGATTGTCGACAGTTTATAACCTGATCAGACGCTGTATTACGCGGCGTCTGCTTAGGGTCTTAACTCTATTCAAATAACTGCCTGACTTCGGGTAAGGCAGTGAAGGGGTTGTTATGTCTGCGGAATAGTTTACCTTAATATATTCCAAATGATACTAAGTAAATGGTGCTCATTTCGAATTTAATCATTGACAACCTGAAATGTTGATATTCAGTTACAATATTCTTTATTATTTTCTTATTTTAAATAATTCTTAGTCTCGTAGCTAAAACGCACATGCGTTAGAATCCTGACGCGTCAATGGTTTACGTTGAACGGATTATTTCAATATTATATGTAATTAAAATAAAATGAAGATTCAAAACATCAAAGTTCTAACTAGGGTTGCTTACAATCTGGCCACATATCCAGTCAGGAGCAACAACATGAACGTAGTATGTATTAGATAGTGATAGTGTCCATATTTGAATTTAAAGGGGTACTTTTCTGTTGCAATCCCCTTAATTTATCGATTCTCCTCTTATCTCAAGCTACTCTAAAAGGATGCAGTTTACATTCATAGATAAGATGGAGTAAGAAACAACACTACTTCCTAGATTATCTTAAATCGAATACTTACGTGCCGATACCTATCGTCTGGTAGAGGGGTGACTTCTAGGAGAATTATCTACCCCCTTCTTTCCGTGGTTAAACCGACGTTTATGGTACAGGAATGTCCAAAACTCCCATGGCAAAAACCAATTCGCTGAAATAGAAACCGGCGACCCCTAATTTGTTCAAGGCATAATCACTTTTAACTGCACTTGGTCTCTGAAGATAATAACTCAAGTATATTTGTTAAACAAATTTAAAACAGGCTTCGGCGCATATTCAGGGCATATTATGCTCATAGAAACATAATAAAGGAAATATGATAGCTTGGTATATTTTAATACAATTGTCTTAATTGCGTAATGGTGATGTATTTTCCAACTATTAAAAACATATCTCTGTGGTTCATTACATTTTGCTTGAGATAGTCGCAGGAGGTATTCACAGAAACAAAACTGAATAATATATTTTTAAAATGGTAAATTGAAAAAAAAATGTGCATGGTAATAAATGGGGTTTAGAATACCCATTCAGTGCGTTTCACTTTATCAAATGTTTCCGAAATAAACTACTTATATCTAATATTCTTTGAAAATTCGATAATATGCCTTCATCTATGAACAAATGTGTTTCTATTACATAGTGAACACCATGCTATTCAATAAAGTCAAAGTTTATAATTTCCCTATTTTGAAATTACGAAGCTCGAAACAATGTATGTAGATCTACATGTTTTGAAAATTAAATATTAATGTTTACTGATTTAACATTTAGTAGCAAATTAATTGTGCCAGAACAATCATTTTAGATATCACGATATCATGTTGATATATTTTTATTCTACAATACCGACTCTAAGTTTTGAATTAGTTAATAGAGTATTTAGAATGTTTTGACCTGTTGACCTACCCTTTAACCTTATGTTTATAGTTTAATTTATTTCAATGGCTAGTATTTTCGTATCAAACATTTTTTTTTTACCATGATGTCTTCTATTTGTGCACTTGCAATATACCATCTGGCCCCATCAAACAGTGTGGAAGACATTATGTTTGAAACTTTCTCTTTTCCCCCAAAAGATAATAAAGCAGTGCAGAAAAAGATGTAGACAACTACAACTGTTTAACACTCTGGCTAATTGTTTTAGTATATTTTTAGTTAATTCCGGCCTTGAACTTGACATGTGATGTATCGAAACAAACATGTCCGCCGCATTTGAACTAAACAGCATCTGATAGAGATACCAAATTTGGCATGTTAGAACATCATGGTACGGCTTAGTGTGGCACACATTTTAGGACAATGTGACCGTGATAGTTAACCTCGGATATCTGTCGAAAAGCTTATTTGGACATATCGCATCTACCATATCAGCAAGGAGTACCGCAATTCGTTTATAGTCTCAATTATCAATGATCTTGCCATAGCTCCATACATGACATGCATCTATCTGTTTCATTTCATATCCAATATTGCTAAACCTAAATGGTTTACGATATTATAGTATGCTTTAAGTTTAGGTTATGAAACAAGTGAAGACGCATGAAAACGTAGCCACTTTGATGCCTATGCCAATTGTATTTGCCTTTGCAAATATTTAGTTCATATCAGGCATTGTGAAATTGTATCGGTTTACTTGACGTCTATTGCCTTCGTATTGATATCAATATTAACTGAAATATACCCATCTTTCAAATATTCGCTTGATTCGGCGTTTTTATTCAGTGCCAGCATGCATGGTAAGACTGATGTCAATGTTATAGATGCCATGGTATATGACTTTAAGGCGAAGCTTAATATACAAATAGCTATAACTGACTGGTATCATTCCAAACCTCGCCTATAGGCAACTTTCATAACGTGTTGATGTTAGCATTGCATATACCGCGTTGTTTGGCGTCTGGTTGTGTAACTTTCAGTATAAATGCTTTTAAAGTACTTGTTTAAAAAGATATGCATGCATAAATTTGTTTGTGCGACATATTAATTGTTTTGCAAATGGGTTTGCTATAATAACATAGTGGATCGTGGATCAGTGTGTTATGATTTATTCCGTTAATCATTGAAATAAATGAAGTAGAACCGACGAGGTTTTGTTTTCTGAACGCCGGTTAATGCCATTTCTATATCATTTGATGGTTAAGATTCTTAGAACAACTTAGTAATCTTTAATGAAAATTGTTGGAAATACGGCATCAAAGACACAGTTGTTTACCCCTTCATCGTTTCAGTGTCGTCTGCTTCAATTTTGTCGTTTGCTAGGTCGTTGCAAAGTAAGATTCAATATAGTATGACTTGAAACATATCGATACGAGTGCCAACCATTTTGGATCCTAACGCGTAACGCGGTGTCTAATTAGGATCCAATATGTTTGCAAACGCACCTTTTAGCGTAATTGAGAGTGAATTGGTTAAAAGCATTATTGATACATAACGATTTTAGTTGGTATACTGCTATATATAACACATTTTGGATTCAATAATTAAATTTGTCCTATTTAAGCTGTATATTGTTCAAATAATAGTAATTTCATTCTATAGACTTTAAACCTATTTGGTCAGACGGACTGCATTACGTACAGTAATGGTCATAAATCACCACCTCATCACCTATATATTAGAAAGGCGGTTTTGAGATTGATTTCCTTGAGGTTTGATTAGATACCAAACTGTTTCCAACGGATGTACAGCTGCAATTAGTTTAATATAAATGCTTTTTTTTGTAGAACTTACGCATTGCTCACTGCTTGGTTTCAGTATACAGTAGAACCTCTCTATTACGACCACTAAAACGAAGGCTAACTGACTGTATAATAGAGAGGTGACAGCTTAAAACAAGGTGCTTTAAGCGGTCATCTATCGTAAACACCCTAATACTTAACAAAATTTAGTGGTCGTAATAGAGAGGTTTTACTGTACAATCGTTTTCTTTTTTGTTAAAATATAGGCGGAATATTTAAATTACTTACATGTATACTAACATGATTTAAAACTGCCATAAAATGTAAATCATTGCTGCTTGTCTAGCAGAGACAGAATGTCTATCAATTCAACCTAAATTTTCGACCTAAATTGCACAGGTTACTCGTAAACAGCATATTTAAAATTAAATGGTGTACGCAATGTTTGTATGTCGTTGCATTGAATTAACCCCTTAACAGACAGGACGGCGTCCTTTTTGTGTCACCTGCTGAAAACAGAGGTGAATTAGGGATCACTTTTCCGGCGTCTGTCTGTCCGCCCGCCCGTCTGTCTATCTGCATTTCAGTCTGTCTGTCCGCGCTAACATTTTGGGTATATGGGACTAGGTGACGTATTGTGGCTGTTTTTGGTTTATGTGGCTTTTTTATGTGTCTTTCCACACCTTTTTAACAAAGGCGAAGTCACATAAACCTGAAATGTTAGAACGTCCGTCCGTCTGTTTTTCTGTTCGTCACGCCTTTTGTGTCCGGCCTCATAACTTCTGTTCTACTGAAGCTTTTAAGATTAAACTTCATTTATAGATAGAGCTTGACAAGAGAAAGCGTATTGCACAAGGATTATAACTCTTGCTACAATATTGTAAGAGTTATTTCTGTTTTTAACAATTTTCTTTTCCTGCAGATTTTTTCTATTATACTACAGATTTTGAAATGAAATTTCTTTTATGGAAAGAGATTGATGAGTGAAAGTGTCTTGCACAAGGTTGATAACTCTTGCAATACTGTGAGAGGTATTTCCCTTTTCCATATTTTCTATTTTCAGCATATAACTTCTGGATAAAATTTAATTAACTTCAATAATTTGATGAGTGTAAGTGTCTTGCATCAATACAATGAGAGTTATTCCCCTTTTCTTCACTTTCGTTTGCTGTAGATTATTTCTGCTACAACGAAATTTGTAATTTTAGCTTATACTTTTGTTCGACTGATTGCAGGTGACACACGTGTTCCGAGGAAAACCCCTCTATACTTTTACATAAGTGACGTCTGCTTTAATGTATCAACGTCAATAAGAACAGGTACTACATCATTTTTCTAGTCAACAACTTGTTTGAAACGTGCAGAGGAAGATACATTTTCGCGATATATATGCTATATACAAATTACTAATGAATGGTGTGATTTTTAAAATTTAACCTTAGTTAAAATATTACACGCAGTGTCAATGTCAGCTATGCTTTTTAAGCAAGTTTTGCGGTCAACCGGATTCGAACCTCTGACCTCATCTTTCGCAGTACTAAAAGTCAAACGCTTTCACCACTCGGTCAAAGTGATACATGTCACATCATGTGCTTTTATAGATAATTATATGACTTGTATTTCTGTTCGAGTTAAAATGAATACGCTCATTTTGTTCATTTGCGAACCATTTGTGTAGGCAACTTTTGGAAATGTGATATACTACATATTTGGTATAAATAAAGAAAAAAATAGCTAAACTAGATTTAACTAATAAAGTATATCTAGCAAGCTCCAACTGCATTTTATATATGCCCCGTTATTTTAGTTCTTTCCAAAAACGCACTTAAGTTGTTGTTATCGTTGGCGTACCTGTGCTTAACACTCACAGGACAGCTTTCACACTTGAGCTTGCTGCTCGGTTCGGTCAGAATTGTGGATCATGTAGTATAATATGTATCTAGGCTTTGCCTATGGACGGAAAAAAGCAAAATTGTACTAATAAGTAATACCTAATGGTTAATGCTTCCTGATTTTGACAATATTTTGGTACTTTTACCCACAGGTTTTCGGCGCGTAAGCTATGACCCCCCCCCCCCCCAGCTACTACCCCCCATAAATATTTCAAAATGAGTCAAAATACATCCATATGTTCAACGAACATCCTTAACAAATGTTTCAAGAAGTTTCAAGAAGTTTCAAATGTATGTATACAACGAAAAAGTGGATGTGAATTCAGAGCAATCAACTTTCCAGTCTTGTCATTTTGTAATTTTTGGGCCGATTTTGACAAATGATGGCTTATTATTTACATTTAACTAAAATTAACAGTTATGTTCAAAGAAAATTAGCTCACATCCCAAGCAAGACACGAGCATAAGAAATAAAAAGTTCGATAGGCACCTTATACGGAATCATTCGTCCACCTTAATGTTTGGACTTGTTCGTCATTCAGCGATTAACAAGTGCATCTGCGACCATGAATTACACCATATAATTATAATAAATACCTTTTGAATTATCGGTAAATGAGCATTTCTGTTACGAAATAAATTTCTAGATAACTTTCGTTTTCGTTTCGTTTGACAAACGGATATGATCATTGGTCGTATTCGAATCATCGAGTTTGTTGTCGTCAACGAAAACTGGGCGGAGCAAATGCGCGAAGATTTACTGATTACAACGATTTTGACCCGACTCGAATAGAAATTGTGGTCAACGATTTGAGGGTTTGACAACATTTTGTCAACGGAAAACATCAAGTGGTGATTCGAATAGAACTTGTTGACAACTAACGCGATAATAGTTGTCCTGATTCGAATACGACCAATTGAGGCGCTTGACTTTTGCGTCATTTCCTGCTTTGAAGCTGGTTCTCGGTTTCGCTAGAATGATAATAGTTTGACTGGGCAACCAGTCGTTTGTTTGGGAAAATTTCGCGTGGACGAATGATTCCATATAAGGGGTCTCCCTACTTTTCGAGTCCCCATGCGCGTGTTCGCCGATTGCTTTGAATTTTTTACCAATTATCGTCAAAGAAAACTGTTTGCTGTAAACAATGAGCCATCATTTGTCCAGATCGTCCAAGATTTGACAAAATGACAGGGTTGGGAACTTGGGGGTTGCTTCTGCAAGGCGCTTTTTCATGGCAGCCTTTACTATTTTACTTATAAATTATCCCAAAAAATTTTTTTTTTTAAAATTTCATGAAACTTCAGGAAATGTTCTTTTATGATGATTATTGAATGTATGGATAGATTTTAGGGTATGTTATCCACGTTTGGTGGTGGTGGAGGGGGTAGCAGCTGGGGTAGTGTCATAGCCTACGGGCCGGATGTCTATGCTTTTTCCTTAGAGTCTTTATACGTAATATCTAAGATATAACCTTGTGACCTGCTTTTTGACCCCATATGATCCTTATTCAAGTTGGAGCTATAACTGATCAAGATTAACATTCTGAGAAAATATGAACTTGATAGGGGTAAATCTATGCCCGCTAGAGTGTACTAAACCAAATGTTGACGGACAACAGACATCTACAGATCACTCTAGTTCACTTGAAACATCT
Source organism: Gari tellinella (assembly GCA_922989275.2). Taxonomy (NCBI): domain Eukaryota; kingdom Metazoa; phylum Mollusca; class Bivalvia; order Cardiida; family Psammobiidae; genus Gari; species Gari tellinella. The sequence goes on from OV277871.1 coordinate 31,842,634, forward strand.
CGGGTGAACTAATGAAAATAGGATTACGAATACAGTAATTGTGTGTGCGAAAAACTTGCATTGTTGACGTAAATATAATTTAATTAATTGTAAAGAGATGTCAGTGATGCAAATGTATCCTTTAAAATTATCAAATTATCTAATTCCGGCAGCCCGATTTGTCGCAAACCACTCAACGGAAGAACACGAATCCAAGATCGGAAGCAACGACGTTATTCTGATGAGGTCAACTCAATAAATCAGTGACGTCATTGTTCGGCAAATTGCCACAAAAAGTTGTTTGATAATTAAGAAATGAATTGATTTTTTTCGGTGTTCAAGCCAAATGAACGACAGAAAATTATCGGCAAATACCATGAATCGCTAATGCGATTCATGGTATTTGCCGATAATTTTCTGTCGTTCATTTGAACACCGAAAAAAATCAATTCATTTCTTATATTTACATGATGTTATCTTTATATTTGTTATGAAAAAAATTTCAGTTATTAAAGGAGAAATTGGGTTTTAAAAAGGATATGTACGTCGAAGAAATATACTTAAATGAAGAGCTTTAAAGAAGTTAACTCCGCCCCCTGTAACCAAATAACATAGCTAGATCTATACTACGCAGAGGAAAGGAAATAGTCCTCCCATTGTGTGCTGATATAATCACGAAAAAGAATCATAAAGGATGGAAATTAAAAATCGAATCGGAATATACCTATTCTTTATCGAATTAAACCTAAAAGAGTACATGTCAATTCAGTTAAAAGTTCGCATACCTTACGTAGAATCTCGTTCGGCATTTACCTCCCTTTAATGATTTATGCTGTTTTTTCCTTTGTTTCAAAATATATCGGTGATTGTACTGATTAAAATGACGGAAACAACTTCTATCAAAGGCAATTTAATCAAAAGTAACAACAGTTTATCTTTATAAATAAAATTATAAATATGACCTTTTTATTTTTAAGAATTTTGATATATGACCTGGGTTCATAATTGGTCCCGCCCCGGGGGTCAACGTTTTACATAGTTATATAGTGAAACTTTCAAATGTCTTCTCCTCTGAAACTAATATGGCTAGAGCTTTGATATTTGGCATGGTGACAGTTCTAAATATCCATTACGTATTTTGTTCAAACTGTTCCGGTCTGTTGCATATCTAGGTCACAGGAGCTAAAAATATATTTTTTTCAAAGAAAACTTTAAAAAATATTCTTGTCTAAAACCCTAGTACCATTAACTTAGATATTTGACACATATCATCATCTACAGGTCCTCTATCAAGATTGTTCAAATTATGCCCCTCGTGTAAAAAATGAACCCATCCTGGACATAAATCATTATCTCTATTTTGTCAGCTATTCTCAGGTGAACGAAATATGCCCCATGGGGCTCTTGTTGTATTTACATAATGCCTTAGGACAAGACAAAAAACTATAAATTCAGCTCTTAACCCATTACCTTGAATATAAACATTCTAAGCTTTTATTTCTCAAACAAAGTAAATAGCTCAACTTTATACAATTATGATGTGCACCGTACTTATCGATACATATATCCTATCGGTTTATTTCTTTAGGCAGTCTGAGAATGGTGAAGAATGTTCCTTAAGGCATTTCGCATGTGATAGTTGTCTTGCGGGCGAGCGGAAATGCGTCTCGACGATATAGACTTTTCCGCACGTACTTATATTAGAGGAATACATTAAGAAAATGTCGATAAGCTTCATTGTCTTCCTCAGTATCTCAGTTGGTAGAGTGATTGACTAACGATCAAGGGGTTCTAGGTTCAAGTCCCATTCGATTCAAAAACTTTTTTTAAATGCAGTGTCCGATTCCATTGACTTGTCAGTCCATAACGCAGTGATCACGGGACATGTTATGATTATTATTCGTTGTTTAGAACCAGTATCTACTATAGTTTGTCCATTTGTGTATGTCCTTTTACGTTTTCGTTTAATGGATTACAAGTCAATAAAATCGGAATATACGATTTGATCGAAATATCAGGCCACACATCGAAGCTTATCAATCCTTTTTTGTTTGTTTTTCTTCATTTGCAAGATCGATATTGTCCATTATAGCGTTTTTAACAATAGCATTAACCTTGTATGGAAGTCAATGAGTAACGTATAATACGTTTAAATGACAGAATTCCATTTTTGAGGGAAAGTTACTGTATCTATTCTTCAAATATCCTTATTTTCAAAAGAAAAACTGTAATTATAACAAATCCTTCCTGTAATAGTTCCTATTTGTTTCTGACCAACTATTTTCCTAACTAGATATGTTTGAATAGAATGAAATTATAAACATTGAATGTGTCATTATTTGATAATTCAAGTTTTTATGAAAAAATAGCATTTGACAAAATTTAAATTTCTGAACACCTTTATTCAAAATATTTTGATTTTCCTGTAGGGAATGTTATGAACAACTTATTGCATGAGGCTTAAAGTCGTTAACTTTATATAATTTTGAGAAATACTTTCTCATGGAAATTCCTTTTTTTTTGCTAAAAAAAAATCTTGAAGATAAACCAAACGATAAATTTTGCCTATATTCGCACAGATTGTTTCTTAGACTGGTATATATCTTCAAGCAAAGTTTCATAGCACCTTTAATGAAAAGTAAGCTCACTAGCGAGCTACCTTTAGGAATAAAAGGATTGCATCGAAATTGGTTTTGTTTTAATTAGTTTGATATTGTGAGCAATTAAATGTGGTTATACGTGTTATGTGTGTCAAACATGAATTCGTGGAATAATTTGCATTTCACAATTCTAAAAGTATTTACCTCAAAATACGTCAGATAGACTGTCTCCAAAGAATTTTTTTGACTAAAAAAATATATTAGAACCTAAATACGTATGTATCGCCGATTCAATGTACGGGCAGGATATACAGAAATTTTAATCGTGCATTAGTATTGATTTGGTAAACGTACGTTCTTAACTTCGTATAAATATCATCCACGTAGAATAAGCACGTATTAAGGTTTGCTCTGTGACTCTTTGAACAAACATTTTGCCATTTGTCTCATTTATGTTAGAATAATTGTGAAAAGTTAGTTACATTGCTCCCTCGTTCCATTGCAAAAATTACTTTTCCTAATATTTAGAACTTATATTTTTCGAAACTGCAACCTTTTCAGTAGGTGGTTTGTTGCTATACATTTAGTGGGAGAAGTAGAAGAGTCATGTGAATACCTGATAGAAAATCATTTGGAATTTTTGCTGAATTTACTTACATATATTTTGTAATCATCTATATTTAGATTATGTAAACGCACATGTAGAAAAAATCACTTGATAAGGCACTTTTGGCATATGGGTCATGCTTTCCCCATTAAATGCAAACGTAGCACAAATAACATTAATGTTGTAAAATCCTATATATAATGGCTACCTCATTGTACTGATTATTGATTGCTTAAGGCAATTTTTGCCTACGGCAAGTTGAAAGTGAAACCGAAGGTTCCCGTACGTACATGCCATGTTTTTTGCATTAGCCGTACAATATTACAACCTCATAAATGAAAGGAAATGTACATGTTGTGAGGGAGAAGAGTCATCGCGAGGCAAATTGGTAAAAACGCTTAATCAGATGACGCACGTGCTCTTTTGCAAATATACTGAAAACCAAGTGGTGTATTTGTGGGAAAATATGAGATTTTATTGTAAGAAAAAATGTGATCTGTATAAAAAACATCCTGAAGAGAAATTACTTAAAAGATTTACATAATTTTCCATTAGCTTTTTTCCCCGATCTAAGATGGAGTAGATCTTGGTTTTGACCGTCGTTTTATGCAATACAAATTAGTTAAACTATACTATCTTATAAAAATGTCCCGGTGATCGAGAGAACTAACGCGCGCTGGTACAGTTTTACTGCATATCCTTTATTCTCCGCACGCGTATGATCCCCAACGAATTCAAAACAGTATTTAGAATGTATTTTTATCATAAACCTTTTTCCTGAATAAAATTAATATCCATAAAACAAGTCTCTTTAAACTGCAATGTCTGTTTGTGTTCATGTATTCACGTTTTGACACAATGTGCAGGTAAACATAACCTATAGATATATCCTCTATCCCGTTATGTAGTGGAGGCTGTTCAATTTATAGGACTTACACTACATTTTCGAAAGCATTATTTTACAATGGGTTTTTAAAGGCAAAGGCATTTTTCGACTAATTACAATTAACACACTATACTATTAGTTTCAATTCCGTAATATAGGTCCTGAATTATGTACCAATTATGGTGAAATTTAATGTTGTCATTAAACAATTTATATAATTTCAACTGTGTACATACAGATTTTCTTGCAGAAAGTGTAATTTCTTCTGAAGATGTACTTTGTTTGATGTATAGTAAAACCTTTCTATTGCGACGACTAATCGTGAAAAGTTTGAGGCGACTTAGACTAACGATTAATGAAGGCAATGTGAAAGTAAACAAGAAATTTCCTAAAGGAACATTCTGCTGTACTTTCACATGACTTGAAGCTGTCATCTGTCTTTTACAAAATTAACAATGGTCGTGATAGAGGGATAAAACTGTTTACATAAAATGTAAATACAGATATTAAACCATCTAAATCATGAATTTAAACTTTAAAGACTATTCATATATTTGTAACATAATCTTTTTAGCAGATTCAGTATGGTTTATATAATTAAATCGGCGGAGAATAATTGAACCGTTCTAAACACAGGTACTTGACATATACATCTAGATCTATTACCAAAAAAACCCAAAAAAAACCCAACCTTTTTTATGCACATTTTCGTGATAATTCACGTACTGTGGCGTTACTTGACACGGAATTTGATGAAATAGAAAGTAGATATTGATAAGTTAATCATTTCCCGAGGGTACCACAAGAGAATATCGGCGATTTAGTCTAATTTAGCGTCAGTTTTAGCCGATAGTTAATACTCGGTGTTGGATTGCGCTGTTTACCTTGTATCTTTAATAGAAGTCTAGTAAAAAAAATATATTATTGTTATTATTATTATTATTTTGTAATAGATCTAGATGTTTGTGTCAAGTTCCTGTGGTTCTAAACAAGGGATGCCACGTTTTGGATTGTAATATTTACAAATTAAACAACTGTAGAAGTTATAATATTTATTTCGTTAGTCTGTTATAGTTTTGTATGCAAAAGTGCAATACAAAATTATGCTGAAAAAAAGTGCTAAAAAATTGTAATATTTTTAAATCAATTTACCGCAAAATTAAATTGTTCATTTAACAAGAAACAATTGTGATTAAACACGTAGTTTTTTAATGGATATCTGATAATATGTGTCATAAAATCTTTGGGTGAGGGATACATGCGTTCATATATGCAAGCCCATTGAGAAGTTGTTGGTTTCCTGTTCGAAATTTCTTTGCATTCTTCCTCGTGAATGTAATGTCATTATATGTAGCCTTCTTGATATAAATAGTAAACAGATTCCTCGTGTTCAGGGCTGTATCTTCACCAACGATTGACATAATCTGAAACACAAAACAAAGCATACAAATAAGATTGATACAAATACAAAGATTTTCATTTTGGGCAATACAGTTAAACCTCAATACTACGACCACTATACATAATGCTAATAGGTCACTTGAAATACAGATGGCAGCTAAAATGGGAGCTTTCTGTTTTACTATCACCTTTGTAATCGGCCACCTAATTTAAACACGAACAATTAATGTAATTTTGTAGACGTAATAGAGAGGTTTTACTACAGATCTATACATAGGTTAACGTCTCAACTATTCATATTCATAGGCGCTTGATGAAAACTAATCGCAGTTTATAATACGCGTATAAGTTATTGCATCAATTAGCATTGCATGCGGTAGCTTGCGATAATAATTGATGCAATAACATGCACGTCACAACTTGTCAATACCTGACCCCTTGGAATCATAATCTATATTCCAATTACATGCCCTTGTGAAAATTCCCTACAAGTATAGAAAAACCAGGGCCTAAAGTTCTATGATCTTTCTGCGTCTTACTTTCTTAAAAAATATATATTGTAGTAACCAAAAGGATGTATATATCTGGATCTACAACTGTTGTTATTAGGAATTTAATCTGATTGCAACATGTTTTGACGAGCTTTATTAATTCTGTGAGAATTAAAACCACATGCATTAAGTAAAACATTTAGCAGACTGTGAGTACGTCGTATCAGTAAAACATGTCCAACCACAACATAGGAATAGATAGTAGCGCTAACCCGATACAAGGCTTTCTGTAACATTCAGATATGTTGTCAAAATGGATTTCAATCATCCGATAAGTTAATTAGTCCTATTCTGTCAGTTTACTCTGAGTTTAATAACTATTTTATTAAAGGTCAGATAAACATAATGTGTTCGATATAGATATATATCAGTCTACAAGCTTATCGCTCACTGTCTGTAATTATTGCCTATATGGTGACATTTGCCATTAGCACAAGCGAGATGAAACTAGTAGCCAATTGTATTAGCTGAGTTATATGGCGTCTTTCTGTTCCTGGTATTTAAATTGACATTAACCTGATACATGTTTAAAATTTGTCTTTTTAAGTATTTTACTGCCCTTAGTTCGCTGTTGAAATTGTTTTGATCACGCATCACCCTTTCAACGCAACTGCGACTTAAATCTGAATAAGAGGAGGTCCTTTGAAAGCACAGAAAACAAAGCAAATACTGAAAATTGCAGACTCGGTTTAATTGAGTCTGTTCATGAGCAATACTGAAATGTGCAACAGTGCTCACGCCCCCTAGCACCGGCTTAAGCGGAATTCAACCTTCAACTGTAAATGCGCTGAAATCAATGATTTCAACTTTTTATATCTAAAACTCAAATGCAAACATCCATTTTTATGTTTAAGTTGATCATCATCATCATCATCATCATTGATACTGCACTCCTTCACTAAAATTGAAGTTTTGTGTTAGTTAAAACATTTTTTGAGTGTTTCTGTCAATGCATTCCAATTGTTACAGAGAATAAAACACCAATACAATACTAAGGAGCTATCGGATCTGTACCGACACTTATTGCAAAGGTCAAGTGTACTTTTCACCGGTACACCGTTTGTTAAGAACGCATATATGCGTGACTACATTAAGTCGAATTTGCAAAATGTTCGGATCCAGATTAGACTCTCCGTAAAGACATTCCGTCAGTCATAATGCCTAAAAGCAAATATTGAATGAAATGTGAAGATATCAGTTTTAATATATGCAATACTGTTTCGATGAAAAGGTCAGCTCAATCAGACACAATGTGACTTTAAGAATCTGAATCAGTTCAAGTTAAATTGGATAGTTAAAACAGTGTGTAACACAGTTGAAATATAACAGTAATACATATGCATACATATTTCCGTGGTGAGAGAAGGACAGATATAAAAACACGTATATACGTAGAAAAAGGAACGACACAGTATTCGAAACGGTGACCATTCTTCAAACTGTGCATTTTCGATTGTCAAATATAGACAAACATATTGGCAATTTTAAAAGGCACATTTAGACATGAAAATAATATTTCAATTCAACAATTATTCGTACAATTTTGAAATAACATAACCTTTATAATAATCTGTATAGGTGCGCTTTTATATTATACCAGTTCAAATCCATAGTGTGCTTTGTACCGATTTAATTTATAATAGAACAGAATTATCATCTTTTTTGGCTTACACTTATTTCCAAATTAAAGGTCTTACTTTATAATATTCAATTCAATTTAAGCGATATCTATTTATCACAGTTCAATTGAAGAACAGCTCAATTCGAAGAAAGCAATTGGAGGGGTTCGATTGCAGTATTGAAAGGTGTCATTTTGTATTTAGCTTTTTGTAAATGTGAAAGCTGTACCTGTGTAATCAACGTGGACAGTCGCATATTCTTTCCAGTTTAAATCTGTTTTCACCAAGTCTTTTACTCACAAATTTACAATTGGAATTTAAAGCATCGTGTAGCTGAACCCCATCTTCGAAGTCTTTATCCAAATATAAGCAATGCATTTGCTCAAGTGGTTCCTTATCTACGTATGCTTGGCACTTGCAGATCCTTATCAGACACATAAAGGGTATGCTACTATTCCAATATCTAGTTGTTGGTTTATATCTACAACTTTTTTTTGTATGTATTTCTGTAATGTTACCACTGTATCTGAACCTATCAAGTGTCTGATTAACTATCAGAGGATATGTAGCCCTTTTAATAACCTCAGGCGGTGTTATACTATCATTAAGATCTATTCCGGACATGTTGAATTAGTTTCTTTACAACCACTGCAAAGCAGAACTGTAAGAACGGCATTCGAAGTTTAAGCTCTTTTAAATATAGCAATACGGAAAACCCGAAGAACAGAATATTCTAGAACATCAAAACAAAGTTATCGATGTCATGACACGTGAACAATACCCACGAATCAAATTAAGTTTGAAACATGACGCTTTGCTATATTAAACACTGGTTGTTGGTTAAGACTAACTACCAAAAGTGTATTCAATTAAATGTCTAAAAACGGCATTTGCAAATCAAAACCACATAACACTTTTGATACGATATAAACCTTTTAAATAAAAAGGACATATGGCAGGGATATCACTTAAGGGTGTAGTATTATCTGCCCCTTTTGACTTTTAAGAGCAAACGGCAACTTAAAGCGAAAATTGCATGATAAATTGTATTTAACAATTTCAATGCCCCTACGTTATCCACTTCAATATGTAGTTTACATTTGTTCCCTAAATTTGCACTATACACTTTGGAACTATCTAAATGAGTGCCTAACAGCTGGAGATGGGTAAAAATGAAATGAAATATTACAGAAAGAAGCAATTTTGACATCAGCTTACGCTATCAGATACCAGGTTTCCTTTTTGCTCTTTGCAAAATGCATTTAGACTCATTTAGGGTTTATTGTATATAAGCAAACTCATCAAAGTCAATTGTTTAATTAATTTCGTTATTGTTACCTACATTAAGACATTAAGACAGCATGCGTCTTAAACGACTGTGAAATCATACTCTTTAAAGTGCTAACAAACATACCCACCCTGAAACGTCTCTACACATAACTTAACTCAGGCATGGTCACTCTGTTTTTAGAACACTCTTTTCACCGAAAGTGGCAAGTACATACTACAACTTCGGTTAAAATCTCTGTAAATACATTACCGTTAAATAACCAGTTTAAGTCATCACTTCTTTGCCTGTTTTAGGTTTTGAATATAGATGGCCACGTAAAGCAGGTTGACAGTAAAGCGGAACGTGCCTAAAAGTGTATTCTGCTTTACTGTCTGACTGCTTCAAGATACAATCTGCTAGGAACTATGTGTTATGCTACATATGTACGACAGGATAAATGGGAAATATTGTTTTAAATAGAGAAATAAATAAAGTGCTCTTAAAGGCACTTCTATGGGTGGAAAGACAATTAGTGTAGCCGTAGTATTTTTGTACCTACACAGGTTTATCAGATCGGATGCCCAGTATTTCGACGTCTGATAAAGATACAAACTGTATTTATTTTTCTATTTTCGTAGTATAACAACCTTACATTTAGATTTTAAGAAAGAACAGCAGTCTTCATTTAGAAATGTACCAAATTCTGGCAAGAAAGGGTTTTAGGTCGTTGGGTAGCTTTTGAAAACTAACGTTTTGTCCAATATATCATTTATCATACAAATATAAGAAACGTTGTGAACAAAGTTTCAGTGGTACAGTACTGAACCATATTAAATTAACATTTTTTGCGATTCGCTTGCAATTCGGTTGCAATTCGCTTGAAATTCGATGGCAATTCGCTTGCGATTCTAAATAGTAACTTTACCCTCGGGTATATTTGCCTGAATGGTGTATCTCACAAATATTCGCAAATATGCCTTCGTTAATATTTTTGATTCCATTTGTGTCACAACCGCTTCGATAAAATCGCGTAAAAATATTCAAGCGTAAGATTCGCATTTTGAAGCACCCGATTCGATGGCATTTCGATCGCAATTCGCTTGCGATTTGCTTGCGATTATCAATTTAATTTAATAAGGTTCAGTACTGTATTTCATACCATTGTAAAAATGAAATTAACCCAATCTTTTAGAACTTACATTAAAGTGTGTTCTTTTAAAATGATACATGTTTAGGGATTTTTGCCACAATTTTGGTGAGAGGGATGGAATAATTATAAGCATACTAAAACAGAAAATTGCATGATGTTGCTACCAAATGTAGTTACAATGACCATGTCATCATCCAAATTTGGATTATGTAATCACTCTAGTAGAGCAAATCATATGGCTTGATAATATCGGCCTGCGTATGATATACTTTCCCAATTACATGTAATGTAGTTCATATGAATGCGGTAAACATCTCTTTTACATTAATCATTGGGTATTTAACCCTTTACCTGATAGCCTATTTCTAGTACTTAAGATAGGTGACTACTTAAAGCAGGTTGAAAGTAAAGCAGAATGCGCCTTAGGGCGCATTCTGCTTTACTTTCAGCCTGCTTTAAGCTTTCATGTTCCATAATGTAGAAAATATTCCCTATATTACATATTCATTACTGATTAAATTAGAACTTTTTTCTTCAGCGGATGAATAAATCATATCCGCTAAAAGGCGCTTCTATTGGGGAAAGGGTTAAGACAAGTGGTTGCTTAAAACAAGATTAAAATAAAAACGATAACACTCATAGATTATTTCTATTTTACTGTTACCTTGTTTTAAGCTTCCATTTGTAGTTCAATAGCTAAGGAAAATACAGGTTATGAGTGCGAGGGGTCATCACTACGTGCTTTTTCAATATAAACATATTATCAAAAGAACATTTTACAACATGTTACAGAAACAAAGAAATATTACTTTCATAACTATTTAGAAAACCATGCTATAAAGTATCCAAGTACAAACTATCGATGCATTCCATGAAACGCCCAATAGCCACAGTAAAGCATAATTGGAAAACAATGACTTGATCATACAACGAACGAATTAAAAGTCGCCGATCTGCATTTCTAATTTACCCTTATCCTGCCGATCGCGGTTTGATTAATATTTGTAAACAGTTTAGATCCAGATCACACACAGCGTCTTTTCTTGATCCTAATGGATTGACACTTGCTTTATGTGTATACTTTTTTCAATGTTGATATGCAGAATTCCTAAATACAATTTTACTTAATACAATATTTATTATGTAGGTCTGATCGTCATATACAGTTTTAACTGATGTATATTGAGAATAGCCTAATGTAAAATAAATGCAGTTATTTGTAGCATTTATTCAGCTTTTACTTTATCGTGTACTCAAACTACAAGTTCTACATTTTATTTCTTTGGCACAATTTTGCTGATGATAATTGTTTTGTTTTGTCCAAAAGGATCGTTTAAACATACCTGAATCGTTTTTTGTTTCCAAAACAAGAAACACACTCTGTTACAACTGCTAAATTCAGTATCAGGTGTTTAAGGTAGGTTTACAGGAAGGTAAACGTAAAACAGATAGTTCCTTTAAAAACTATTTGTTTCGTGTTTACCTTCCTTTAAGCTTTCATATGTATTTCATACAGCCAAATAAGCCTTCCTATTTGCGGACTTAATAGAGAGGAAATACTGTTCAATGTTCTCTCATAGAATGACAGTTGTAGAATGATCACACTTTAGAAATTGTATACTATTTTATTCAAAACTGTAAGGACGCATTCAGACATGTAAGTAACTCGGAACTATTCATTAATGTAATTCCGACATTCCTTACGTGTCCTCACGCATGACTATCCCGCAACGATTCAAAGGCACCGTAAGATGATAGGCATGTTTTTACATGTAAAAACATGTTCTACAGCTATCGCCTTCATATCTGATTCTGCTCTGTCAATTTTATTGCATTATATTTTTATTATTTTTAAACAACTTAACGTAAACATATTTCCTAATGAAAAATAGTCTATATATTACCATGATTCCATTATTACTGATTTATTCTGAGCGGTAATTCATGTATGCTTCCATGTAACCAAACACGCCACATAATTAGAACAACAGCTGTGTATAACGTTTGTAAAACTTGACAATGAACTGCAAAATGACAAACAGTACATTTATTATTTAATAAGTATTATTATTTGTATTATAATAAAAAGTGTTGTTATTATTTTCATTTTAGTATTTTACAGGTTTAATTTTAAGAAGTATCGTTATAAGTTTAAAAGTAATCTTTATACAACTAATACTTATAATAATAAAACTGTCAATAAAAATGATCACTATAATAATATTCATAGAAATATAATATAAGTTTTATTGTTAAAGTTATTTATTTTTGTTATATTTAAAATAATAATGATACGATTCATAATCGATTATAATCTTTATGATAATTCGATTCCAGTTTTAAAACTACTTCTAGTAGTTCTTGTATAGTTTTAAATTTATAATTATTATTATAACTTATTTGAGAGAGACGGCCGGAAGGACAAACCCTTACTCTAAATGTCATATATATTTTTCTTGTGGTAAATAAACAATGCCATTCCACTTGTGTAACAGCCCAAGATAAAGAAAGTATCGTAAATATTCATTTCTTTTTTCTGTTTAAAAACCTTTGATTTGACCACCCATTAAAAGCATTGTCTTTGTAAAGATCCTAATGGAAATACACGTACATATCAACGTTTTAATTGAAGTCATGTAACCTATATAATAAATGCTTATCTAGCTATATGAAGCTACTTTCATCATAGCTATACGGACTCATAAATAGTTGATAGACACAGTATACATCGTCATCTAAATCTAGAACAGCACACATCTAATTGAAGTTTTTTTTTATCTCCATCAACTTGAACAGATCTTGAAGAGAGCAATGTGTACATGTTTTACTTCATAACATCATATACTCATATATGACGATTGCAATGTATTATTCTAAAATACTCATATAAAGGGAATACTGTTTTGAACAATAAGCAAAGTATTTCTATCAGTTAAATGGGAAAATAGAATAATGTAACAACTTGTTTAAAATGTGAACAGAAAGATAACAAATTTTCTCATGAGACATATCCTGTCTCAAACTATAAGGGAGCATCATATATGCAAAATGGACTATAAATTTTATGCTGGAGTACGTTTCATATTCTTAACTCGGTCATAGGAACGTTAGGTCAAAAGCGTGTGTGTACTAAATGTATTGAAAATAATCTTCATAAAATCGGCAATTGCGTCATGTTTGCTTTCTATAGTATTTCTGTCTGAAAAGAAGCTTATTAACTCAGCCAAATTACACAATCTTGCAACACAAATTTATTATAAAAATGATACAGTCTGTTTTGAAAGGTTCATTGTCGAAGACTTTATTTGTTCCAAAATAATGCGTTTACGCTACATTATTATTCCACTGCAACAGTTAGGAGCCAGATCAGGTGCCTGTAAACCAACAGTTTGGTCGGATTCCAAACGGTTTGCCACCCGGGTGAAAAGAGACAGACAAATATTTCTAAATGTTAAATTTTCTTCACATTTGTATTTTCGTGCGTTTCGTTTGCTTATAAACGGGAGCGGGAGAAAATAACATTTTCTCTGCCGAACCTCTGTTTATTAAACTTGTTTATAATCTTTTTCGGAACAGGCGTTGAGATACTGTTTTGGTCACAACTGTTTTTAACCTTTCGATCGCACGTTGACATAGAAAGGTCTGCAATTTTCTTTTGCATACTATCGTGTGCTTAATTAGTTTGTTTGAATGATAAAAATGGAATTTCAAGGCTTTTTAACTTAATAAACATTGATATGAATGTCTGAACAGTTCTGATCCTGATCAGACCCCGCGTTATGCGGCGTCTGATCTTGATCAAATGTTTTTGTATATACATTTGTGTTTTACATTTATTATGATAGTTTGCCTTGTTTTAATGACATATAAATCCATTGCTAGATAGATATATTACCAGACCATAATATTAAAATAGACGATAGCTTGACAGTCAATGGTCAAACACTGTATGATTTACTATTGTTTAGAATTGGTAAAGCTTGCATTCACTAGGCATATGTTCCTGAGGAGTATATTTCGTATTCACTATTCCTGTTCAATTTACACAGTACTTCAAGGTGTATACGTCTAGGGGTATTTTCCTTACTTAATGCTCACCATCTCCCAAAACTAAAAACAATGACACTTTTGATAAAGACACAATGTTTACATGTCTGTGCTGATCATCATAATTGCAGTAATAACGTTAAACCGGGGTAATCAATTAATCGGTAGGCAATAAATGTGAGGATTTAGATGTGGCTAACATTTGCAATATTAGTTTTGGAATTTAAATCAGATGCTGCGTAACGCGGCGTTAATCTGGATCCAAAATGTTTGTCAACCATATTAATTTTTTCTTTTGTTAAAAAGATCATAAAAAATCATTTTGACTTCTCATATTTGAAGCAGATGACTATTCAGCACAATAAAGGTTAAGGTCAAACTCAATTCATAAATATCAATTTTAAATAAAATAGTTTTCAGTATGAACCCTCTGTGAAAGAAGAAAGTGTTTACCAGTCTACTTCTTTAACATAACTTCTGCAATATTCTCCAGTGTTCTCTGTCTACACTGATTTTCTTCGAATAGTTCGCTCTGTTTATATTCAATAAATCTTCTTCATTTTGGAAGTGTTCAATCAAATTTAAGCTTCTATGTCTTTCAATTAAATGTAATTCGTGTTACCATGTTTAACACATTACCAAACTGATACGTATTTTACTCTTTTAATTAAGCCCCAAGCAAGGACAATTGCTCCAACACCAAAGAGGTATACAGTATATTTGTAAGAAACCTAAAATAATATGTGAACATTTGTTTTTTCAGAATCAGACCGACGTTACCTAGACATACTTTAGTGAAGTTGTCAAGAAGTTCAAACACGTGCATTAGTAACTGGATTTACAAATCCGAAACAAGTGACTTTGGAACTAGACAATGGCATTTCGAACGAATGTATGATCAGAAAATATAGCAAAGAAAGTGTGAATAAATAATGTGTGTGTGTAACAATGTGTTAATATAAATATATGATGGATCATAAATTAGTTCAAGTGTGTGGCTTCAATGATTATGGATATAAGTGGATATAAGGATAACTGTTGCGGTAGGTGTATTTTCTATTTCATTTCCGTTCGGTTTGATTCATACAGTAAGCTCTAAATAGAATTTCAGAACCTTCTGAGAGATAATTAATTATGATATGCTTGGGAATATATAAACATCAACCAATTTTATCAGATATAATATATTTCAGCTGCTCAGTTTTATTTTAACACAGTTCCATAACGTTTTATGAATGTAATAAAGTCAATTAACGAACATTTAACTTGCACTTGCATTTGTAGCGAAGATGCCAACATAAAAAAGAAATCAGGTAGTTCCATTGTATGTCGGAGAACTGTAAACATCCATAAATGCTAGTCCTTAGAAACATTATTTGTTGTTCAAAATCCCGTTGTGTTCGTAGCAGTTAATCGAAAATTTCTTGTCGTATGTAGAACTGTTTATCATCAGCTGTTGGCAGAGGCTGAAACGAAACAATAACAACATTAAGAACTGATTAAATGTAAATTAAATCATTGTATTATCATATTTTAGGCCAAATCGGACAGAAGAAGTAGATTCCGTAATGACCGACCCCGATTGGCATATCTAATGAATGCCAAACTAATTTTAAATATATCATCAGGACTTCATTTGACGTGCGATTTTAAAACACATGGATGGCGATGGTCACTTACAAGTGCAGATGATAAGTGATTAAGTCGTTGTTTTTCTCTAGACAGTTTGGAAGTCAATTGGTTAAAACTTATGCAACATTAAAAAAATGTCACGTTTTGCAGAATAGTGTCTTACTTTTGGGGCCGTGTTTCGTCTGTTCAAATAAAACATACCTATAACGTCATTCAAGCATTTACTCATCGAAGCGAGTAAAGTCGACATATGCCATTAAAGTAGATTGTTCAAATATGTAGTTTGGATCCATATTAGATGCCACATTAAGCGGCATCTGATAAAAATCCAATCTGTTCGGTACTGTATTTATATTTGGTCAGCAAAGATGCCTACAATGAAGAGTTGAAACGAAGTTTTAAAGCGTATGCTACTTTGCCGCAGAATGGTTAAAGCAAACAATGGCATTAAATAAAGTGAGTCTAAATAGAAACAGTCAACTATGAAATGGTAACAGAATGTAGAATGTAGAACATATAGGCAGAAATGTGAAGACACTAATAACTGAAGAAATATTGGAAATGAATAGAGATTTAGATGACAGAAAATTAGAACTGTGTCACAGCAACCTAATGTTCGCATCACACTTAAATCAAATAGAAACGAGTACATGAATGCAGTGTGTTAATCTTTGGTTTTGGTTTACATGATAGTACGTATCGGAATGAATATCAGCTCTATAGTGTTTACCTTATCTCATCGTCTACACGACGGGCATTCCCTTGGTTTAGAATTGATGGAATTTCTAACCTTTTTGAAAAGTCGCCATAAAAACACACATGGACAACACAAGAAACAAAACCAGCCATGTGAGTAATCTTTACAGTCCTCATTGACATCACACATATTTACATCACCCATTTTAGTTTGATGTTAAATTTCTTAAGACAATAATTCAGTTTGTTCTTAAATAAAAACACTAATGAGATTTGGACAAGTTTAATGAAAATTATGCTGGGAAACCACGTATCAGACGCATGCGCTAAGCATAAACTACTGATGTGATTCAACACCGCCAATTATATCCACTTCATACAATTGTTGTAGGCTTATCGAACTCTTAAATGATCTTATATGCCTTGTATGACTAACGGACTGGTAATAGGCATTTAATGCCTCCAATGCCTTACCCCGAAATTTTGTATGGCATTTAACTTGGACCATGAACACTGTGTCGGGTCATGATAAAAAATGTTTGACACTCAGCTAAATATTTTCAAAGTGAAAATACATTTCAAATTTGAGGAATAAATGAAGACGGCGTTTTTTAAACACTAAATGACGTCCCGTCTCAGTTCCAGAGGACGAGTACGTCTTGATTTGGCTATAGTCGGCAACAATGTGACCGATATGCCTTATCCTAGCAATAATTGACATAATTTCAAATCACTAATAGCAACCTTTTTAAGACAAGTGTTTTCGAAAGTAATATAATCATATTGTAGAAATTTCTATTAAGCAGACTAAAAGGTAACGACAGTATTCAACATATGTCTTTCAGGGTTCAGTCAAACACTTGTCAGCATATGAGTTTAATTCGTGAATCAAAACGACAAATAATTGATAGTTATCATTAATTGGAAATTTTCACATACATGTATATTTAATATTTTGGTATGGTTCGAGTCTATGCATCGTGCAGAATACTATTTACAAGGACTAACCATTTTCTGCTGAAACTATCGTTTATAGGAAGAATACTCCTTCGGACTGTTACTGTTGTTTGATTTTCGTTTGCGAAACAATCGATACAAACATATTAAAGGGAAACACTATATACAAAAGCAACAGTGTGACAAATATCCACAGTCCGAATCCTCACATTATTTACATCACCCATTATAAAGTAATCGGATACTTCAATATATGTTTATCTTTGAAATTTTGTTCAAATTGGAAGCTATAACGAAAAACACCCCGTATATTATCTTTAAACTAGAAATAACGACACGAAAATATATTGGTAATTCAATCACAAAATATCACATTTTTAAAAATGCGATGGTGATTGATTTGATCATTATCTCAAACAGTTAGGAGTCTGATCTTGCTCCTAATTGCTGGCTTTTTACATTTATGACTGGGCTACACAAGTGTTTGTATAGAAAGAATAGCTTTCAACTTGTAATAGCCAACTAGCAAAATGGATATGACACATTTTGGGATTTTATTAGTGTTCTGTATATTGATGGGCCGATTAGAAATGAACATATGAGTAAAGAATATACAGTTACACAAAGTAAAATTTAATACGACCTGTCAAGTATGTAAGTGGAATGCCAAATTGAAATTTTAAATCAATATATATATATTGTTTTTAATATTGTATCCGGCTTACTTCAGCCACGTAGAAAACAAATCATTGAAATACATTGCAAATTTATTTGAAAGCCAAACTTCATTACAATAAAAACCTATTAGTAATTATAGAATTTACGTGTTTCATTGAATGACGAAATGGTCCAAACAATCAGCTGTAATTCTAAGTTTTGTTTTAAAATATATAATAGATGAATATCGGTACTACTACTACAACTAATAATTATAAAATATTCATTCATTTTCAGTTTATTCTATTTATATTGTTATTTTAGTTTATTTTTATTATTATTATTATAATTACTTTTATTTTATTTATATTATTATTATTATAATTATTTCATCTTATGACGACGTATTTGAGTTTGTTTTGAATGAGGACATGAAAAAGACTTAGTAAAAGTATTCGCAAACTATCAAATATATTTCTATTAATACCAATTCTATAAACTCATATTATTATAAGTGTAAACATATAGTCAGTGTACATCAATGCTCGACTTTATATAGCTGAATCATGGTTTCTTTAATGCGAGAAATTACCTAGCATTTGGTAAATCAGTTAAAAACGTCCCTGAATTACGGTTATTTTATATATCGCTATAATAATAAACTTTAAATGGCACACTTTTTATGAGAGTGATCTATATTAAAAAATAACACCGTGACGCCAAACAGTCTTTAACAATTTGTATAACGTTATAATATTCTCATAGACAGGTTGGGTATCAGCCAAGTTTTAAAATTTGATGACGCCATGGCAGTAGAGAGGATAAATTTAATTATATTGTATGCATTCATTAGACATGACGTCTACCCGAAGAATATTCCTTTGGTGATCCACTGTATTTATGTTTCGATTTGCAAAACATTCGAAATAGTCGAAACAGACAAATAAAAGGACAGCCCCCCACTCCCCCCCCCCCTAAAAAGATGATGTAAGAAAGCATAGTTTGACTTAGCAAGTTAACGTTGGGCCTATAGGATAACATCCATACGCATATTTATTCCCTTAATCCGATTACAATTGTTATAAGCAAGTATTGAGGGTCCAGATTAGACGCTACATATGGCATAACGTATGTGTTCGGAATCCAACTAGTTTTGCCTTTTTTCCATTCGTCAAAGTTTAAATTTGCTTAAATTTGAGCAATATAAGATGGCATGGCAGTGAAGAGGTATCATAACAACACACTTATCTATGAGAGTTATGACCCGGAACAAAATAATTAGGAACATGTAGCTAGTTAACTGTAAATGCGTACCTATCTACGGCCAGCAGGGAGTTCTCTAGGGCAATAGCAGTAGACTAAACCGTTTTTGATGTAGCACATGCTTATGTGTACGATTTTAAAGAAAATCCATTCAAAGATGTTCGCTGAAATGAAAAACGGGCTATTAGTAACTGCATATTAAGACATGTCCATTTGTTAAATAAATTTTAACATTTTATCTGCTGTGAGGAAAACAAATACCGTGGCGAAAGAATATTATACTGCCAATGTCATGTACGTACATTCTGACAATAGAACATTAACTGAAACATTCCATAAGCTTTTACAATTTTTAATGATTTTTTTTTTAAACGAATGGTTACATAAATGGTTTGTTTAAACCAGAACATTGTCTAACATTGAATAAGAATAAAGCCAGATTGTGTATTCATACAGACGTTTTCAGCTGCATATTCATCGTTTCGAATCATACACTTGTTTTATAATATCAAGTATTCATATAAAATTTATATGAATATTTGATATTCTACCCATTTAGAGTAGGTATGTATGGCTGAAAAGATCAACTAATAAAACATTAGTGGTACACTTTAAACAATAATATACAACTATATAAAAAGGACAATCGTGCTAGAAAGTTTATTTGAATTATCTAAAAATGAACAAATTCAGCCAATGTCAATAAACACTAGGAAATATTGTACCGTTATTTACATATCATTGTTTAGGACAGTCATGACTCTCTATGGACTGTTTATATTTTGCATCGGAAGAAAAAAAGTAAAACTTAACATCTTCCCAGAGCATCATGCATGATGTCTGCAAATTAATCTTATCCGATCTGTTAATTGTAGAGTATGCTGTGAGATAAGTGCAAGTGTGTATGTATGTTAGAGTTGAACAGTTAAACTAGTCGCAATCAGGTTTGAACATTTTTGAAGTTTTTTCCCTACTTTGAACAATATATATGTGTGCATGTAGAAAGATAAGTAATAGCTTACTACCCTATAATAGATTATCTTACGAGAATATGGAGCATAAGTAGTCCGTTGAATTGGCGCATCATTCACGTCAGCCATTTTTTCCAACAATGTAATATCACTGGGTGTTAAGCAAGAATTACCTAACGTACACCGACTGGTAAAGCCCTTATTGGCGTATAATGAATTTAAAAATATGTACCTGTAACGGGAGGTGTTTAAAATTAAGAACCAATAGTACCGCGGTAATCAAATCAATAGAAAATTTACTGAAGGCAGTTCGGTGACAGTGTCGTATAGTAAACTCGTCGGTCATTTCCTGTACTTCACTCTGCCTAAACAGTTAAATAATTAAGTTTAATATATAGCCATTATATTTCTCTTACTTGTTATTGCCAGATCGTGTCCTACTGCTTATGTAGTACGAGCGAGTCATAGAGTAAGCTAATTCTTGGCGGACAATCCCAAATTATTTCCTTTAAAAATTGAAACCCATTTTTTTTAGAATGTCATTCGTTAACCAGGCGGGACTAATCTGTCTTTTTTGCTCATACCTTTTTACTCCTCAGAATCTGATTATTGTTTCTGAGGAATGCTTGGCCTATGAATGATACTATTGGAATGTGTGAATAATGCAGTTGCATGAATCAAAGTAGATTGACGATTTGGCTGACCAAAATAACCCCGACAAAACGATTTACAGAAAGTTTTTATCTTTTGATACTTCAATGCTATTTCCCTAAGGTATCTATTTGTTAAAATGCTTCAGTATAATCGCAACTCTGCTCAATTATAAAATTCGTTTGATTGGAGTGTAGCATGTAATAATATGTATTTATTTTCTGATCAAGACTATGTTAGCAGGCTTTGGCCAAGTCGAACGTATATGTGTGAGCCACTAAACTGTGATCAATTATATGTACTCCAACTTACTTTTCATCTAGAAGAATACTCAAACTAATGAGCTTCTTGGTTACGGAATAAAGCAAAATATAACAATTAAAGAAGTTGATTATTTTATCTAAGAAAATTAGTTAAACGACTTATTAAGCGTTTGTGTTTCGTAAACGATTAACCTTTTCACCGCAGAAGTTGTATCAGGTCAAATTTACAAACAGTTTGTACCAAGCTCATATCGTGTAACGCGGGGCCTGATCAGGACCCATACATTCTGACATGACACTCGTATCGATATTGCATAAGTTATTTGACCTTAAATGTAACATTAAAACGTTCTTTTAGACATCAATATCGAAGCAGACGACAATAAAGCGGTGAGGGGGTAAACATATTACGATTTAGTTGGTTATTGATATACTGAACATATTTCTAATATTTCTAAACACATGTGAAATGTCGGTTTCATAAGAGGTATCAGGTACAATTTGTGAATTTGTTTAATTTTTGTATTCGTGCTTAGCCCGTGACCAAATAATCTGTTTAAATCATTGAAAATATGTGACATCTTAAAACAGGTTAAAAGTAAAGCAGAATGCGTCTTAAATTGCATTTTGCTTTACTTTCAACCTGATTTAAGCTATCATCTGATATAGAACATATTTATCATGATACTTTTTCACGACTGTATCAATTGGAACTATTTTTTTAGTAGTGAAATGAATACAGTCGTGTAAAGGGTAATTTATGGGGTAATTGGCTAAAACTCCTCTTGTCCATACAGAGACCAGCCTATTGTTATGTCAGATACTTGTAATTTGCACTTTTTACTAGACCGTAAACTCTTTGTTGGGAATAAATGCAGTCTACTGGTACGCAGTATGTATATACCTAGTACTGCAGGCCCCAAATCACCTGTAGATTCCATGATAAATCACTACAATGTCAAACAATTAATTAAAGCATTAATACTTTCAATTGAGAACATTAAATTTTAATTATCATTCGGCGGCTTAACTTGTGATCTACACACTATTTGGTGTTTATCTTGTAGGTAAAGCAAAATGAAATATAAAAAATATCAACTACCAGTAAATGTAAGTTTAAGTTTAAGTATTATTATATTATTATTTTCATTTTTGTTATCATGATTTTTCGTGCATAATTCGTCATGGTATTCGGGGCTATATATAAAAGGGAGTTAACTTAACAAATCTAACATTTTTCATTTAATCAACACCAAATCCTTTGATGTTACTACTCATTAGAATTGTCTGTAAGAAACAAGTTTAATAGTCGTGACACCATAGGGCTTAATGCAGAAAAAAGATTATCATGATTTTATCAGTAATTTATTTAATAAACTAAGAATAGTTTTATATTTATTATTATTTAAATTATTATTATCATTTAAGAATTACATCGTTATTTAGTCACCTATGCATCATTATATATAAAAAAGTAATACTTTTACTACTACGTCCACTGACAGTTATAATAAAATTAATAATTTAAATGTACATAATGATTATTATTATGATAATACTATTTATGTTATTTAGATGATATTGAAAATATTCATAATAATCATAATAATAAAAAAAATATAAAATACCAATTTTAAAACTATTTCTAGCAGTTTCTTTTTTTCTTATTATTATAATTAATATTGTTTTATTGTTTTAAGACAGACGGAAGCAAGCACCATAAATGCTATACATCACTTCGTTGCGGTTCATACACCAAAAAAGGTTCCCTGTGAACATAGCTCAAAATAAAGAGAGTATCTCAACTACTAACGTCTTATTTCCGTACAAGACCCTATGAGTTGACCTGTTGTCTTTGAATAAATACAAATAAAAATACACGTGCATATCACAGTTTCGATGAGGCAAACAATGTTTAAACCTTTGTAATAATGTTGTATGGAGTCAAACAGCCTATGTTAAACAATTTATGTTGCTCTAATTGTCAATAAAAAAACTAACGAACACAACGCACATAGTCATCTATATCTGGCCCCGAAAATTTTTTTTAAGGTTTTTAAACTATATTTATCTCCATCAACTTGAACAGATCTTGAAGAGAGCAAATGTAATACATGTTCACATTACAACATCATAGACACATATGTGATAAGTATAATGCACTATTCTAAATAACCGGTATAAATGATATTCTGTATTGAACAATTGTGAAAGTAAAACCAGTAATATTGAAAGAGCATAAAGATAACAAATGTAAGAAATGTAAAAAGGAAGATAAAACATCTTTTATGAGACATACTCCTGTCTCAAACTATTAGAGTATATCATATATGCGAAATAATATATCTAAATTATATGCTGAAGTATGCTTTATATTTTAACTCGTTCACGAGAACGTATCAAAGGCGTGCAAGTACTAAATGTATTGATACGAACTGTCATAATAACCGGGCAATGCGTTATTTGTTTTTCAACCTTGCTTATGTTTGTAGTTATACAAGCTTATTACAACAGCCAAACTACACCATATTGAAACACACATTTATTCAAAATAAATAGTACAGCCTGGTTTGAAAATCCCTTTTGAGAACACATTATAATTACCCAAGACATGCGTTTACGATATACTATTATTACCAATGTAAACGGTTTGGAGCCAGATGAGACATTGCGACACTCGAGGTCTGGGGCCCGTTCCATAAAACGTCGTACGACAAAACCGGTCGTAAGGCAAAACTTTAAAATACATTTAATTTCTGATTTCTCTATCGTATCCTGTTTTGTGACATCTCTTCGGAATCGTCTTGGAAAGACGATCCCAAAGAGATGTCACAAGACAGGATTAGATGGATAAATGAATATTAATTGAGACTTTTATAATCTGACTTACGACAACATTTGTCGTACGAGGTTTTATGAAACGGGCCCCTGGTATTCCAAACTGTTTGTCAACCAGGTTTAAATGGATATATATATTTTAAAAAGTTGTAGACTCTAGTTTTCTTTTTTACACTTTCGTGATTTGTGTTTGCGTTTCATTTGCGTTTAACATGAGAGAGTAATGTCTTATACAATATAAACTGTACTTTATGTTTGAAAACTGTTTACGAAACAGACGGTGTCAACATTTTGCTTGCATCAAGCGTTACAAAACGTCTTACACAGTCGTTTTCATAATAATGTGTACAAAAGTTGTTGTTTATTTTCTATTAATAACAAATGGAACTTGAAGCCTTTACAACTTGAGAAACATTGATATGAGTGTCAAACGGTTTTGATACTGATCAGAAACCACGTTATTCGGTGTCTGGTATTGGCCTAATATTTTGCATCTGGAAGGAACAGATTTATCATTTATTATCATGGTGTTGTGTTATGCTGTCACACAAATCAATTGTTACATGTTTAACCAGACTCCACTATTAAAGTAGATTATATGTCTAACACTATGCAGTTTAGTATTGTTTCAGGTGAAACAGAATGGCAGAATTTTGACTCCTATGAAAAGCTTTTGAACAGACTTTGGGTCAAATTTAAATCCAAGTGAATATTTCTCCGGAAGATATCGTGACAATTTTTATATCATGTGTGGATATGGTATCTGTTGGGTCAAAAATAAAGAGCAGTAGGGAGACTTTTGTAAACAACCTTTTAGGACTCTAGAGGCAACTTTTGTAGCACAATTTACACGAAACTTACTAAGAAAGATAGGATTGGCAAAACAAATATTATTTTTGTCAAGTCATAAAGCAGGTCAATTGTTTACTTATAGACAACTTTGTGTTAAGTATTTTTCCCTTTGTTACTGCGTCATTGTGCGTTTGTTCTATGGAGCTTAATTTAGTAACGTTAATTGCAACGTACACAGAACACGCATTTCTTTCTACTCATTTTCAGACCAGTATTTTATTATCGCTATCACTGTTTCTTTAAATACTGCCTAAGCAATTGAATTATATTACGAAGCGTATGGAGCAATATCAGCCTTTGTTATTGCGTCATTGTGCGTTTGTTCTATGGAGCTAAATTTAGTAACGTTAATGGCAACGTACACAGAACACGCATTTCTTTCTTCTCATTTTCAGACCAGTATTTTATTATCGTTATCACTGTTTCTTTCAATACTGCCTAATCAACTGAATTATATTACGAGGCGTATGGAGCAATATCAGTCGTTGTCTAATGTAGCGTTTAGCAGCCTGTAATATTTAAACTGATCTGAATAACGCATTGTCACTATAGAAACAATACTTCCACAATGTTATTACCTTGCCTCCTATTTAAAAAAACATCAAAACAAAACATAATGGACTGCGTACTTCCATTAAATTTTTATAAAATGTAATCCGTCTTTCAGTGTTAACCCCTTCACTGCCGTGATGTCATCAATTTTAAACAATTGTCGTCTGCTTTTATTTTTCAAAGTTAATTTTTAGGTTTTTTGACTTATGAGTGTCAAACAGTTACGCGGCGTCTGATCAGAATCCAAACTGTTTGCAAATAACCATTGTGCTCGGGGTAAGGCAGTGAAGGGGTTAAACAATGAAACGTATTTTACGGCCTTTATTCAATCTAAAGTCTATACTGCAACCAATAAATAAAATGTCAAACTCTGTATAAATGTTTACTTCACGTTTTTTTATTTGTAATAGCCATTGAGGATCTGTTAGCGGATTAATTTTGTAACTGATTCCGCCGAGTTACAAATAACAACTTGAAAATAAAAGTTATTTTGGCGTGTGTTATGTGTATCGATTTCATGTTTCAATGTTTGACCGAGACAAGTATTCCCGATCAAGCATATATAATGGAAAATACGTTAGTATTTCTCTGTTCAACGCAACGCAACACAACGCAATAAAATGTTGAAAATTATATGAGCTTCAAATTTTCTCGATTTCAATATGAAGAGCAAAATGTTTGGAAATTGGGTTACCCATCGACTGATCTGGCTCCATACTGTTTGCAACATAACAGTTATTATAGCGTAAACGCGTTATCTTGGAAAAAATAACGTCTGCTTTACTATAGAAACTTTATTCGACCAATGTATCTATTCCATAGAGAAATACTCCTTACACGCATCTGCCAGTCATTTATCAAACGTCTTCATAATTTCAAGAATTTCCGAAAATCTAATAATTTCTATCGGCTCAAAGTAACACAGACTGCTCATAGCGAGACTTTCTTTTGTATTCTCAGTGATCACATAGTGATTACTGTCAGTCTGCATTAACCCTTTACCTACAGTCATGAAAATGTATCAGAAGGAATATGTTTCTATTCTAACAATTGTAGCTTAGAGCAGGCTGAGAGTAAAGCAGAATGCGCCTTAGGGCGCATTCTGCTTTACTTTCAACCAGCTTTAAGAAGTCACCTTTTTCAAAACTAAAATCAAGCTATGGGGTAAAGGATTAAGGGATAACTTGTCTTCCAAATTAAGGATCAGGTTCCAAGCTGTTACGAAGGTATTTAAAAGAGTTTAAACATTTATCATTCTATTAGGCAGTAGCAGACTTTTACAAGAGTTTTATTTTGTCTCCATGTCAGACAATTCGAAATTCACACGTGCCACCTCTAGCGTCATGCAGCTCTGCTTCATCTATAAAGTGTGAGCATGTATATATGTAACGCTCTGTTGCTCAATAGATGTTTTTCATTGTTATATTGTTTGCAATGGCACACCCGAATGAGGCAAACAATCTGGGTCAGTCACTCACCATCCCATATTAGTGTGTTTTCTTGTAGTGACATTCTTCGCTGTAACGAATATTTTCCGTAACATTGTTTGGTTCAGATTGTGAGATAATTTGTTGCATGTTTTGAGAGATTGTGAGATAATTTGTTGCATGTTTTGAGGAAACATTGTTCTAGTGTAGACAGGTGCGTCTTTTAGATCTGTTGCCTCTATGGTTTAATATATTTACGTATTCACGGAGAGAGATATTACTACATCAGTACTAGCAGAAACAATGTTAAGTGTTCAACTTTTATAGGTGTATAGTGAAATTTCCAATCAAACATGTTTGAGACTACCTAAAAATATCCGCTATTGGTTTAACTTAAACTTATCTTAGTCATCATTGGACAAACGAGTCTAATAACCAACCCAAAACTGGAAGGTCGTAACAATTGTATAACTTCTTAGTATGGTCATTTCACTTCTATGATGTCATCAATATTAAAAAGTTAACGTCGGCTTTATTCCCAAATTAAACTTTAGGGTATTTGGATTAAAGACATATTGAAAGGAGTGTAAAACAGTTTAGATTCTAACCAACACGCGGCGTCTGATCAGAATCCAAACTGTTTGCATTAACTATTGCAGTGAAGGGGGCAATTATCAGGGAAAGCCATGATATACTGTTTACGAAAGTATTTATTACCAGTTAATCAGTACTTCATATAGTTCAATGAGCTATTACTTTGAATCACTCCCATAGAACCTATATAGATTAGAAATTTAACGGAATTTTAACGGAATTAGCTAGTTTTATCTAGTTTAAACGACATTAATACGATTCAGGGCCAAGTGTTTAATTACTGTGTTTTATAAAGAGACGCACTACTGACATATTTACTAATCGTCTGTATTAACAAACTGCCAATAATATATAGACAATCCGTGTGTATGTGTGTCAAGACATAGATGTGTTAGATAGATGTTGTTTGAATTATATCACGTTTTAATTTTACACCCCCATCCCAAAAAACAAATAAAAATAAAAATCAGGCGTGGTCTTTACACGATTGCGTTAAGCGTTTCGGTATGCACGTGTCTTGGAATGAATTGTTAAAACAGCACTTCAAAATATATAAATGACACAGAGACTTTGAACAAAACACTTCATAGTATGGAAAATGTGACAGTGTTGCAGGGCTTGTCTTCTTTTAAAATTCAAACTGCTCAGTAAACAAATGATGTCTGGATATTAAAATGAGCTGTTCCTGTGTGTTTTGTAAACGATGTCATATTTGAAATTTTAATGTAATCTAAAGATATTGTTGTGTTGTCCATACAACATGCCATTTTGTACAAAATAAAACAATGTTCAAACCTAATTTGCAGCATCTCATATCCTATAACGTCTTCGTTTGAGAATATACAGTAATTTAATAAAATGTATACAATGAAAATTGCCTTTGAAACGACGACTCAATAAAGTATTTATGACAAACAACGCTTCAGTTGATTGTAATATATGAAAATCCTTCCACAATGGATCTCTATCAACTGAACTATTATATTGGCCAACTAAATACGAAAAATTAGCAAGGCAAATTAACAGAATCATGTCAGACATCTCATTCAGAATTGTATTGTTGTCTACACTGATCTAAAAAACACTTTCATATAAGCTTTGGGAATAAATGTTTAGGGCATTGTAAGAAGTATATTGACTCGACTGTGGCTTACTCCAAAGTGTTTGGTTCGAAATGATATAGTATATATTCCTTTGGTATATAGGTACTATTTCAATCTGATTTGAGGTTGTACGAACACTGAAGTTTCTGTCAAAGTCTGGTAGAAAAAATAAAGAAATTGTGCAAACTGAATGCACTTACACAGTTTCGCTATACGCTTTTGCGATATTTTAACACAGCGGACGTCAGTGCGAGTGCCTGCGCTTTGCCACACTATCATTTATTTAAATATGGTCACGTGTTAGCGGCGCAAATAAATTCAAAACTATTCCCATACTAGACTGCATTTATCTTGCTCCGTTACTCTTTAAATCGTTCTGACTGGAAGTAAATCTGATACATGTATTGTGATAATAGTGTACCCTTCGTGTTTGCAATGCGATGCACTCGCTTTGAGAGACTGATGCAGTGTATATTGCATATTGTTTACTTTCAGTTTCAAAAAGGTACTTGTTTACCATGAACGCTCCTATGTTTACCATAGAAACCGTTTATGAAAAGCAAGGAAAATACTTGTTTCTTGGTAAAAATTCAATTCATATGTATCAAAAGATTGCGATACTCTATTATTCTTGTCTATATGAAAGGGGAATAATGTTGCCGAACATTTATCATCAGTTGTCTTCCGTTTCTTGCTAATATGACCGCCTGAAATAAATAATAGAAGGGAGTTTGAAGCGCCCTATGAGAAAAGGGCAAAATAACTGTATTCCTGAAACTGAATTGTTTTTTCAAAGCGTGTTGAGCTTTTAAACAGACTTGTTTAATGTAGCTTTAAGTAGCATATACTATGTAAGCTGTTCTGATTACAATAGTTCTATGTCATTTTAGAACAAAACTATTTCAAAAGTTTATTAAATTGGTCTCTAATTTCAATAATGATATCATTTAAGCAGATGCTTAAAAGTAAATAATGATTTCATTTGGACTGTATACTCCTTTTTGAACAACAGGGAGGGGTAAATGAAAACTATAAACAGTGTAACCCGTGTTACATTGTTAAACACATTACCAAATTGATAAGTATTTACGCCTCTAATAAATCCTCAACCAAAGGCAATCGTTCCAATGTACACAGTAACACATATGCACGATACGAAATGTACCTAGCAGATAGCTTCTTAAAGGAGTCCTAAAGTAAAGCTGAATGTTGCTTTTTTACTTTCCTTTTGTTTTAAGGCGCCATCTGTACTCGTTCTTTTAAAAAATCTATGGACTAAATAGGGTTAGAGTGAAATAGTGTCACATTTCAATTCAATGTTATATTTTAATTATTTTGTCTGATTTGGGGAAGTACTTTTACACGGGAATGACTTTTAAACGCGAATATACGGTGTATTTGTAATAATAAATGTGCATTTTGTAGAATCAGAATCAGAACGACGTTACCCAGATATGCTTTAGTTAACCTGTCAAGGACTTGAAACAAGTGCATTTGTAACTGGAAATACAAATCCTAAACAAGTGCCTTTGTTACTGGAAAATGACTGTATGATCAGAATATAGAGCAAAGAATGTGTGAATAAGAAGTGAATAATCAGTGTACGTGTAGCAATATATACTATGGAGCATAATGTGTATCAAACGTTTGTTTGTGTGTTTTCAAACATGGACTAATTCAGTATTATCATGGAAGAATTATGGATATAATTGGATATAATGATAACTTTGGCGGTAAGTGCGTTTTCCAATGCAGTTCCATTTCGGTTGATTTATAATTATAGTAAACTATAAATAGAAATACGGAATCCTGTGAGACATGATATAACACGTGTGGGATTATATATACATAAAACAGTTTTATTAGATAGAATATCTATTTCATCTGCCCATATTGGTTAAGTTTGATACAGTGCAATAGTGTTTCAAAATCAATTTCATTAACATTAAACTTTTTTCATTTGTAGAGAAATAGTAAAGAATAAACTATAAATAATAGCTCTATAATATAGATGAAGACGACTTCTGAACATCCGCTAGTCCGTAGACACATAATTTCTAGTTAAACATCTCTTTGTGTCCGTTAAACGTCTCTTTGTGTTCGTAGTCGTTATTAGAGAACTAAATTGTCTTGTCGTGAGTAGAACTATTTAACATCAGCTGTTGACTATCTCCATTTTGTCTCAAACCATTGACATAATCTGCAACAAAAACAAAATAAATATAGTTTAAATGTAACTTTTATTGTTTTATATCAGGCAACACCGGACCATTTTACAAGCAGATTAAGTAATGACCTATCCCGATTAGCTACCGGTATACAACTAATGAGGACACCATCATTTAATAAATATATTCTCAGGGCTTAGCTTGCCCAGCGTTTATGAAATGCATTTTGATGGTCATGTGCAAGGTCAGATGCTACAGTGGAGAATCTGTTATTCTTTCCCAATAAACGCGTTTACGCTAAAACTATTATTTACAGTGCAAACAGTTTGGAGCCAGATCAGACGCCGGGTAACCCGGCGTCTGATCAGGCTCCAAACTGTTTGCCACCAAGATAAACAAGAAGTATCAGAATTGTCCAAAAGTTGTTCTTTTCTACGTTTTAGTGCTTTGCGTTTGCGTACGTTTGCGTTTAAACGGGAAAGAATAACAAATTCTCCACTGTATTTGATCGGGCTTTAGACAGCTTAGAAGTCACATTTGTAGGAACGTATACAGTTTTAAATGTGTTCGCTTCTGCATTTTAATGCCTTACGTTTGCAATTGTGTTCCGTTCTTTCGAAGAGAAATCATCAACACTTCAACCATTTCGCTCTCAATAACGCTTAAAATTGCGTTTGCAAACAGTTTTGATCCTGATCAGACGCCGCGTTACGCGGCGCCTGATTAGAATCAATTTTTTTACACTAGTTTGGAAATTCCTTTAGTCATACTGTCTTAATTGTTTCTTTGAAACTACATTGCAGACAACAAATTTGAAGCAAACGACAATGAAACGGTAAAGGGGTAAAATTACAAATAATTTGATCATGAAATGGTGAATTCACTGAAATGAGTAATAGCCGCCACATGCCACACAACTCGACTTTTCAAATGTACTGCTTGGATCCATGTTAGACGCCACCTTAAGCGGTGTCTGATAGGAAACCAAACTGTTCGGTACTTGTTTTGATATTTGTTCAGCAATAATGTCAACACTATATAGCTTTGAAACAAAAAATACTAGCATATGAAATGGTGTCGATGAAAACAAAATGCAGAGTATTGAAATAGTTGATGGAATAATTAAAAAAAATGATGCTAAATTGCAAAATCAAATATAACATGGTATAAATATGTGAAATACCTAAATATAAAAAAATAAAAAAAATTAGCACGTATACATAAATGTTAGGAGAATAATGATTGTAAATGAACAAAATGTGTAACCGACAGAAAACGAATTAAAATTGAATCTAATAGAAAGATGCAAATATATGTTATGGTTTCTTTAATCTTTAGTTAACATCTATATTTGGTTTACACGCGGATAATAATTGGTTTTATCCGCAGTAGTTTTTATTATTTGACATTGCATCGTCTACACGAAAGATAGTCCCTTTGACAAAATATATTGAAACAAAGTGTTGACATAAACAAACATGGACGCCACAAGTAACTAAAAAAGCAATATTATGTACAGCCCTCATCTTCATAAGATTTATTTACATCACCAGTTCAATATTGATGTTGATTGTTTTTCGGACAACAATTTGGACAAGTTTTTTACATGTGATTCGACACCGCCCATAATATGGACTTAGACGATGGTGGTATATTTAGAATTATCGCAATCTTAAACGTTCATAAAGGCCTTGAATGTCTTAAGGACTGTTAATTGGAAATTAATTAGCTAGTTGTTTAACTGTATTTCGATAGTAATTTGCAAACTGTTTAGACCCTAAATAGACGCCATGTGACATACCATCTGAGCAGGAACATTCATTTCAATATTTTTGAAGTTTAACACCATTGTACTAAATTTTAAAAAAATTAAACAGATGACAACTTTGTAAATGATGACGTCATCGCTCGGTTCTAGAGGAGGCGAGGAGCTTAGCACCTACCTCCTTCTGAATTGGGCTAACGTCGACACCAAATATGACTGACCTATTTTCTTTATCATTTCCTCAATTGACAATAGCACAAAGCACTTATGTTTAACTGTTTAAAGCCAGTTGATGCCAAAAGCAAGTACAATTATTGCAGAAATCTTTAACACTGTGAAAGAATTGCAAAAATCTCATTTATCCTCCAAGTGTCGTGGTTCAGGGCCTTAACCCTTTCACTTTCAATGACGCTTTCAAGCGCATTTGCAAACAATTTGGATCCTGATCAGACGCAGCGTTGATCCGGATCAAAACTGTATGAAAACTCACTTTTAAGCGTCATTGAGAGCAAAATGGTTACATGTAAATCATCATCATCTAATCTCATTCTCCGTCGCCATTCTTTGGCGCTATATGACCTACTTTGTGTCGAAGCGCCGGAAAACCGAACTCTGTATCACCTTTTTATCATGTTTAAGGCATTGCCCGTGAAGGGTTCCATCGGACACTTGTTAGAACATGAATCCTGACTCAAAACATAGCTAATTTTAATCACTTATACGATAGTATTCGAGTCTAATTAAAGTGCGTTTAACTATTTAGCCAAACTAACCATTCGCTGTTGAAACTATCGTAATGCCGATGGATACTCCCTTGGACTGTTACTGGATCTTGATTGTCGTTTGCAACACAATCGATACAGACATATGAAGGGCCAACACCAAAAACAAAGGCAACCTTTAGGCAAATCCTCACAGTCCGAGTCTTCACATAAATTCACATCCCCCATTGTGAATCAGTTGAATACTTCAATATCTGTTTATCGTGTACAAGTAAAATTGAAACCTTTTAAGGAAAAACTTGTTACTCTTTTCCCTTTATACAAGGACGATAGAAACAAACAAATATTAGAATTCAATTACAAGTATCACATTTTAAGAAAGATGTCGATGTTTTATCTCATTATCATATCAAACAGTTAGGAGCCAGATCAGACTCCGAGTCACTCGGCGTCTGACCTGGCTCTAAACTATTTGCATTTTCATCAGTTCCTGGGCTATACAAGTTTACTTTTTACAAAAACAATAATTTAACTCCTTGTGTGCGTTTATAGTCAACTAGGAAAATGGATATTACACTTTCGGACTGTTGACTAATGCGCATGCGCTTTTATTCTACATTCTGGTAGGCCGCTTAAAAATTGACTTATGGGTAAATGATATACAGATACTCCTAGTAAATACGACCTCTCAAAATGTTTCAATGAAGGTGAAGAAACCAAAATTTAAGATTAAAATCTTTACATCAGATAGCTTCTACTTCTTTTAATTATATCTTGCTTTTACTATAGTATATGTCTGCTCTACTTTATTCTTGCTTTAATATATTACCTGACAGTGTCTTAAATATTGCCGTTTAGTATATTTGTTAGTGGTCGTAATAGTGTATTATACTGTACACCTAAATCATATTACTAAAATAATGTTTTTTAGATAATTAATGTTCATTAATTGTAAGCAAATTACGTAGTTTATGTCGTGCTCAATGAATCTTAGAGTGAATTTATATTGAGCGACTTTGATCAAAAACAAATAGCAGCGGGGTCAACCAGTTTGATTAAGACCCAGTAATCCGCGTCTCATCTGGATTCAAACAGTTTGAAGCAGTTTTCACAAAATCTTCCGCACTGTAAACACTTTGAAATGTTTCATATTTCAAGTATTGACCGGAACTGCTTAGGGCTACAGATAAGAGGGAGTGAACTACACATATCCACCATTTTCTCACTTATTTTAGTACCAAATCCTATGATGTTACTACTCATTAGAATCGTCTCTTCGAGACGATTCTAATGAGTAGTGACACCATAGGGTTTAAAGCAGAAATAAAGATTTTAGTTTTTGAAATACCCCTCTTATCTGGAGCCCTGACTGCTTAGTTTGCTAGACACGTTAAGACATGAAAAGCGTTTACCCACTTATTATAATGTATAATAAATCGTTCGAAATTGAATTAAACATGGGCTAGTAAGTAGTGGTAACTATATTGCAATGCTTAATTTGCTATTCAAAAAGATACTCAAATAAAAAAAGTACTGCTTTGTTGTCTATTTCCAGAAAGGGTGATTGCAGTTATAATTTTCTTATTGATATCATTATACTATATTCTATTATCGTTATCATGACTGTTATAAGTCTATTTTTAGTATATTTATTCGTAATAACAAGCGGCTTCAGCAATAGGTGGTTCTCTCGTGTATACTATTTTGTACCTTTATTATATTTATATAACAAGGTATATTACTTGACATATCTCTACGGACACAAGCTCATCCTTAAATATCGACGTATCACACATGTAAAATATTCTTATACTCACAATTACATTAATGAAATGCAACAGTTAATTTCAGAAACACAAAATGAACACGAAACTTCAGCGCTACTTACTGGTCATGTCAAGCAGGAGTATTGTAGTTCAAGCTTTCATACATAATCTAACCGTTATTTTTGTTGATTTTATAATGAAATTGAAGCGATATGAAACAAGTCATAGCAATGGCTGCTGCTAACGGGTTGTTTCCTTTTCTTTACCGATCAGACAATGAAAGTGCTCGTTACAAAGATAGCTTTTTTAACATAAATTTCGGACGCGCTCATGTCCGAGTGATTTGTGAAACATATTTGGTCAAATATCGTTATTCTAAGTTGAACATAATACGGCACAGTTACACTTAAAGGTTATATAAAGCTGATGAATTATAAAATGATATGAGATGATCATAAACGATTAGATAAGAAAGGTGAGTTTCCCTCATTCCAATCGTTCTAGGCAGAAAGGATTATCTCCATTAACCCCTTTACTGCCTTATTCCGAGTACAATAGTTTTAGGATACAATGGGGTCCAGATCAGTATTTATTCGTATTTATTTGTTCGTTTGTTAAAATAAGAAAACTATTTTCTCTTTCTGTTGCAAAAGTGTAGGAAATAACAGTTACCTGACTTTGACCTAAATATGACACTGTTTTTAGTCTAATATTATGCCTAGTTAGTCAACGTCTGCAATGGATATATGGGTTCAGCACAACAACATTTGAAATTTGTTTTAAGTAAAAACGTCTTCACAGCTCTATCTCTGATTTAAATACATTATATAGAGGTTCTATAATCCTAAGATTTTCAAGTTTTATATTTTTCAAATGCGATTACCTAAAAGCAAGTTAAAAGTAAAGCAGAATGCGCTGTAATGCGCATTCTGCTTTATATTCAACCTGATTTGCTATAATAAATATCCGTACATTTCTGAAAAATCCGGAGAAATGACAGCAATGTCATTTAATAAAAAACAACAACATAATGGTAAACCGATTTATTTTTCCTCACAAACATAAAACGTTACAGTAACAACCAGACCTAACAAGTCATATTGTATTATTGTTATCATATTGTTGACACATTTAAAACAAAACAATGCTGGTCTCTGAAAAACACTCTCTTGTTTTGAACATGCTTGATATGGTACTGTTTGTACAGGGCATATTCTCTTTGCACACGGTTGGTAATTTGTTGATGATGTAGTCCGATCTAGCTGTGCTTCATTTTTCATCATTAAATAATCAAAACTTGCTGTTGTAGTTTTCTCATCATTACATCAATAACAAAACAATCTCCTATCTAAGGCATTAATCTTTAATATTAGACAAAGGGAAAATAACACTTGTTGCGCTTTAACCCCTTCACTGCCTTACCCAGAGTACAATGGTTATTTGCAAACAGTTTTGATCTTGATCAGACGCCGCAAAACGCGGCGTCTGGTCATGATCAAAACTGTTTGACATTCATTTCAATATTTATTTAATCAAAATACTTTAAAATTAAATTTGAGAAATAAAAGCAGACGACAATTGTTCAATATTGGTGACGTCACGGCAGTGAAGGGGTTAATGCAAAGACATATTTAAATGTACATGCTTGAAAATACTCATAACAATTTGGGAGTTCGTTTGACTTCCTAGGCCCGAACACACAAATAACTGTACCGTTTTAAATTTGGAAAGACGCCGAGAATTTCGACGCGTCCAATCAGGGGCCCGTTTTACTAAACTACAGTGGAGAAACTGTTATTCTTTCCCACTTAATGCGTTTTAAACGCGTTTGAAAGGCGTTTGAAACGCGTTTTATCTATTAACTTACAAACGCGTTTGTAAGTGCGTTTAAACGCACTTATAAGTTAATAGTCATAATATGGTTTTACATTGCATTTTGGGTGTTTAAACAACGTTAAGAAAGATATTTTCTCATTTTTGCGCTTTAAAAGTGCTTTATATATACACAAGTTGTGCGAATTGTGTTTTTTAAAGAGTTTTATCTCATTCGGTCGTTAAATTAGACGATCTGTGTTTCGTTTAAAAATATGGTGGTGCTTTTTGTTCCAACCGAAATATTTGTTAATTGCTTGGATTCAGATCAGTTGTTAAATTACTGGGCATCTGATTCGCATCAATGTTTGGATCCAGATCAGATGCCGAGTTACTATGATGAAATTTTGCACATTCTGATTTTTTACAAATATGTTGTTACACTCACACATTTGTACTAAATTCTATACATGGAATTGAAACAGTGTAGACCCTGTTAGGTCCATTCTTTTTTGAGTTTATATAATGATAGGTTATAACAAAACTAATCTAAAATTATCATAAAATCATCTAAACGCATACCTGATAAGTTCAGACGTTATTCCAGTGTCGAGTCAACATATTCAAAAGAATCATTAAGTCACATAACATTTAGATGAGCTGTACATATGAAGGATTTTATCTATCTGTAAAGTATAACTGTACATAGTCAAAAACAGCAATATAATAATTGCCCATCGTGTAACCACGGAATTCTTGCATAATATAATTCTGTGGTGTAACTACCCGACATCTCGTTGCGTCATCAACCGGATATGGGGTAATAAAAACTTCGGCTTATCAAAGTAAACATAATCCTAATTAGGGGTGCGAGTCTGTTGGGGGCAATTTTACAATTTATAGTCCGCCACCAAAATTGTCATTTTTATGGTCAGGTTACTTTCACAAGAAATGGCCACACTAGTGTAAATCTATCATATAAAGTAGATCTAATTTGACTTTATCAAAGCTGTCAGTTTGGATCCTGATGTATTGCCGATTTAACATTTTACTAATTTTACCCCTAACTCCCCCAAAGTAATTGAAATAGATTCAAACCATTTGAATAGAAATCAATATGATTTCAATTAATCTAATAAAATTTAACAGTTAAGATCTCGTTGGAACGCCGAGTCACTCAGCATTATGATGGAGAACAAAACTGTCTGGTTTTTTAATCAAAATATTAATTCGTTCTATAACGTACATCAGTTTAGATCTTGATTAGAGCATGGAGAAATCACAGACTGCTCCGTGATTAGATGGCGAACTTATCGGCGTCTCATCTACATGTACATAGAAAAATGTTTTCAAAGGTCACATAAAAATTGAGCAATATTGAGAAAATGCGTTTGCGTAGATGAATAACAGTATTTATTTGATCTTGACAAACTGCATACGTGACGCAATTTTCAGACGGGAAGATTTTCAAACAGTATCATTGATTGGAGCCAGATCAGACGCCGAGTTACTAATCATTTTATATGAACCAATGCTTGGATCAATATCATACGCCGAGTTACTCATGTCCTGGTCTACATAAATGACTCCACCCAGTTCAGACGCCGAGTTACTAAGCATGACTAAACTGTCACTTATTGGTGACTGCATCAGTATGACCATATATGGGAGATAGTAAAGCCGGACGTGTACACAGCAGGCATTGTCCGCCCAAGGCCTCTGGCAAGCTATACACCCTGTCATACTGTATACACTCACAGTTTTATCTAGGCATACATGTACATGTAGGCATAAGAAGGGTACTATAAACCTAGTATAATTATTTAAATACCTTTCGGATTTATTTTAATTCGTATAATTGATCGGTCTCGATAAAAACAAAGGTATGCCGAATGAAACGCAAAAATCCGCTTATAAACGCGTTTATAAACGCAAAACTCACTTATAAACGCAAAACGCGTTTATCGTTTATCGTTTCGTTTGCGTTTCGTTTGCGTTTCGTTTCCGCATGCGTTAGCATAAACGGGAAAGAATAACAGATTCTCCACTGTACTTACGCAAAAATTTTGCGTAAGTCAAAATTGTTTAACTCTTATTTTTCGATCATAAACGTTTGCAAACAGCAAATTGCCTAATCAGAGGACGCGCTAAAAGCGCGTCCTCTGATCTGGCTATTCGCTGTTCGTAGCAAGTGATAATAAAAAATATAAATTAAAATTTAAAATTTTGAGTTACGTAAATAATTTACGTAAGTTGTTTAGTAAAACGGGCCCATGGTCAGATAATGTTTGGCACTCAAATCCTCCCAATTAAGTACACTTTATGAGTATTAAGTAGCGAAATGTAAACAGTAACAGTTGCTAATAAAAAAGCAAATGGAAAATTGTAAATTGATATCATGGAACGTTATCATTGGTTTACCAAGAATACAATATTCTTTACCGAGCATATACAAGTGCCTTTTGACCCATTTACCTGTTCGATAGGGGAATACACTTTACACAAATATGCTAACCTTTGATCGAACATCTTAAGAGTGTCTTGCATTTCGAAAACCAAACGTTTATTCTCTGCTTAAAATAACACAAATCGGTAATGACGAAGCTTCCTACTTTGTTGTGAGCCCTTCTATAAGCGATCGCTTGTGTTTGTAACTTAACCATTTCCTCCATATATACGCAATTTTACGCATTTTATTTATTCCTCCGCTGACGAAAATAGTTCTACAGTCACCCATATGTATTGTATAATTTGTTTTTCATATTCCATAAGATTTTCGCCTAACGCAGGCTAAAAGTAAAGCAGATTGTGCCTTAAGGTGCGGTCTGCTCTACTTTTAAATTGCTTTAAATGGTAACACGTCTTCCAAACGAAGAAAAAGGCTATGTAGTAAACAGTTTACTAAGATATTGAGGAACTCATCAAAAGAGTTAATGTGATTCATACAGTGGAGAAAAGGTTATTCTTTCCCAATAAACGCGTTTACGCTAAAACTATTATTTGCAGTGCAAACAGTTTGGAGCCAGATCAGACGCCGGTAACCCGGCGTCTGATCAGGCTCCAAACTGTTTGCCACCAAGATAAACAATAATTATCAGAATTGTCCAAAAGTTATTCTTTTCTACGTTTTAGCGCTTTGCGTTTACGTACTATTGCGTTTAAACGGGAAAGAATAACAGATTCTCCAATGTATGTTGAAACCTTAATATAATGTTTACACTGTAATATATTGAACAAGTTGTTTCTTCTTTTACCTTTATATTTCCCTTGGGCAATAGCAGTTTTTGACAAGTAGAACTTTGTCTCCATCTCTGACAGGTCGAAACTCACAATTGAAACCTCTAGCGTCATGTAACTCTGCTCCATCTTTAAAATGTAGGCATGCATACAGCACGCTGTTGTTCAAAAGATGTTCCTCATTGCTATATTGTTTGCAATGACATATCCGGATCAGGCAAACAAGCTGGGTCAGTCCATCTCCATCCCATATGATAAAGTTTTTTTGGTAGTGACATTCTGTACTGTAATGAATCTCTCTCGTAACACGGTTTGGTCCAGAACGTGATATAATCTGTTGTATGTCTAGGGGAAATATATTCCTACTATAGGCAGGTGCGTCATTTAGATCTGTTGCATCCATTGTTTAATGTATATTTTGACGTTTTATATGGGCGAAGTAAATTTATATCAGTATTGATAGTAAACGTGTCAGGTATTCGTCTTTTATAAGTATCAGAGTGGAATTTCCAAGCTAATTTTATACGACCTAGAAATAGCAGAATTGTGTGTACCTTAAATTTATCTTTAATCGTCATTGGACGAACGTGTCCACCACCCAAACCTAAAAGAGGCGGTCGTAACCGGTAATTCGTATTACATCATAGTACAACCCTGAAATTACCATGACTTCATCGATAAACAA
The DNA here is from genome assembly GCA_922989275.2 of Gari tellinella. Taxonomy (NCBI): domain Eukaryota; kingdom Metazoa; phylum Mollusca; class Bivalvia; order Cardiida; family Psammobiidae; genus Gari; species Gari tellinella. The sequence continues at coordinate 31,883,355 of OV277871.1, forward strand.
TTGCCGTCTGCCTTTTTCTTTCATTGAAGTACAGTGGATAATCTGTTATTATTTCCCGTTTAAACGCAAACGTACGCAAACGCAAAGCGCTAAAACGTAGAAAAAAACAACTTTTAGACAATTTTGATAATTCATGTTTATCTTGGTGGCAAACAGTTTGGAGCCTGATCAGACGCCGGGTTACCCGGCGTCTGATCTGGCTCCAAACTGTTTGTATTGTAAATAATAGTTTTAGCGTAAACGCGTTTATTGGGAAAGAATAACAGATTCTCCACTGTACTTGATAAATATTGGAAGGGGTGTCAAACAGATTGTATTTTAATGCGGAGATACGCGGCGTCTCATCAGAATACACATTGTTTGCAAACAATCAATATATTCGGGGTAAGGCAATAAAAGGGGCAATTATCTGTATCTAGGAAACTCAGGCAATACTGTCCACGAAAGTACATTTTCTTCACGCGAATCAGAACTAATTTTATTTCAATATGCAGTTACTTCTAGCGATTCCATAGACCTTAAAATAGATTTACAGTAGGTCAAGATTAGTAATTGTAACGGCATTACCTTGTAAAAACCGATATTATTTCGATTTCAAGTTTGGACAAGAATGTCCATAGTTATAATATAATGTCACCAGTTCTAATGACGTGTTTATGTAACACTAGACTATACTAGTAGAGCTACAAATAACCATGATGTAAAAATATATTTACTAGATATAGTTTTAATCAAGCATCTATATCATTAAACTTACAATAAGTCATATTGCACAAGGGCAGTTGGATCGGTTTAATAATGGCGAATCAGTAGGGGCTGCTCTCCTGACACATGAACTAATCGTCTGTATAAACAGACAATTTAGTATATTTAGACCATCATTTTATGCCTTTATTGACACATTCCAGCAAACATTGCAATGTTTCGCAATATTCATGAGTTAATTAGCTGTTGTTTTATGCATATCGTGTTTTAAACTCTCACAAATATACATTTGGGATGTTTCCAATTGCGTTTACGCGTTTTGATGTGCATCTGGCTTTAAATACAAAAGAAAAAAAACCAGCTGAATAAATAAAGAGCACAAACGTTAATATATCAGTTCTTAGTACGGACTATTTGATCGAGTTTCAACTGTGGTAATTTAAGCATAGTAGGGTATGCGCTGCATTCAAAATCAAACTGTCCAGTAAAAATGTGTCCAGATATTTAAATGAGTTGATCCTATATGGCTCATTCATTGTTCATGATATGATAGAGTCAAGGCTTCAGAAGAGGAGATTATTTGTTTAACTAAAAGCTACTGTTTTAAACCATGCGGTGTTACTACTCAGAAGAAGAGACGGTCCTAACACCATAGGATTAGGTCCAAAATAAGTGAGAAAATATTGGATTGTGCAGTTGACTCCCCCTAGTCTAAATTCGCCCACTTTCTATCTTTGCCATTTGCACTGGTATATTTGCTAGCTTAATAAGAAAGATATATACAGTCGAAACTCGATACTTCGAACTCGCGTTATTTTGAACACACCCATATTTCAAAGTTAAAACGTGGCTTAGCCACGTTTAAACTTTGAAATACGGGTATGTTCGACTTAAACGTGATCGACTTATCGAAATTCAACTTATGAAATACTGGTACGATCGATTTAAGCGAGTTCGAAGTATCGAGTTTCGACTGTATGTGAAAGGCAAAGTATACAGATTCATATACGAAATCTCATTCCGATATTCTATCGTCTGGATCTTCACACTTCCGAAAAGCTTCAATATACGCTAGTAGTAAGAACTGTAAATATACATGGTAAGAAGTAGAGTAAATCGCTTCTGGTTAGAGGCCAAACTGTCCTTTACACTTGTTGGCATACTAGTGTTTAGTTGGAAAGAGTAGGGGAGTTACTGTTTTGCCTTCCTTTGAAATATGATTGCAGCTGTTTTAATTCCTACCATTCTCGTTTTATCTTTGAGAGTTAATATATTACATGTATTTGCACTTAAAACCGAGTTTAGGGTATATAAAATGAAAGGGTTGTGTGTGTATCAGCCAATGCGTCCGTTCGTTAGTGTCCCTGTTGTACGGAGTTTATTTTACAGTGTTCCCTCTCTCTACAACGGCCCTCCCAACAACGGTTCTCTCCTTATAACGACCATTGCCGCTGTTCCTAAAAATAACCTTTACTCGGCGGCAATATATAGTTTTCTTAAAATTGTCGTCTGCAGTGTTTTCTCAAATTTACATTTGAGACATTTTGACAGAAATAAAACATACTGGCGAATGGCGTTACATGGCATCTGATTTGAATTGAAGCTGTTTGCAAATGAAAGCCAATTTCCTTCCCTACAACCACTCCATCTGATCAACGCATATAATTGTTATCTCCCATTGGATGTTGTTGTAGAGAGGGAGCGCTGTATATACCAAATCAGCTAAGTTTACTAAGCTGCTGTTTGAGTACATTTTGGAAATTCACTGCATAGCGTAACTTTTTTGAAGTCAAAGTGGCATTGACCTCAAGTGTTGTGTGACCTCAGATATAATAAAAGACGATCCGCTCTGTGCTACCCTATTTATAACTGCATCTACTGATGGTGAATGCAAACTGTTAGCCGTTGGCCTCATTTACAGAAAACTTTTTCCAGAACATAATATGAACACCCTGTCAGGCAGAGTGGCCACCTTTAAAAGGCAAGCGGATTTGGGGATTAGGGTGTATTACATAATTATTTCAGTTCAATGTACCATTGACCTTGACCTTTGACCTCAATTACAGAAAAAAGTTGTCATGAGCATTTTGAAGACTACATGGTAACTAGGTCAGATTTGCTGGCGAATACATATTTGGATTTTGAAGTGTACTGTATCGTTATCTTTACTGTGGTCTTATCACAGACTTTAACTCGGAGGGTATTTTCTGTACTAAATCTGCTATGAATACCAGTTGATATAGGTGTACATATCAGGATGGCCAAGTGCGTGATGCAAACTTTAAGACAACCAATGGATGCGAATTTGACCTTGGCATTTGAAATCAATGATACAATCGTGTGTTCAGAACATATTTACTTTTCTCCTTAACTATTATACTATATCGGCAACAGGAACAAGTTTAATGCGAGTACCTCATATATTTTCGGAACATCGATGACTGTTTTGTGATGTGAGCACCACATTTTAAGTATCAGGTCGTGTAAAAGCCTTTTAGGATTCTACGACGTATTGCTACAGATACAGATAAATACTCTTGGTTATTTGTTTGAAACTTTGACCAAGTAAGTGTTCTTAATGCAACTGTGAGACTAAACAGTCGTGTCATTTCCCTTCATTCAATCGTCGCTTATTAACTGTAGAAATATTGACAGTACTTGAATCCGGATTAAAAGCTTATGATATGTATGCAAGCAGTCTGCAAATAGACTTGTATGAAATCCTGTCCATGGCGTAAGAAAATTCAGGGAATTCTCAAAGTTATTTTGTTCAAATATGTCGGTTGCGGAATAAACGCCATAAACTGTACAAAAGTATGTGTGTTTTCAGGTTTTAACATCTGAGTATTATTAATCAAGAAGAGTGTAGCTTAATGTAAACTCACACAACAAGTCATATTTGTTTACGCCTACACACAATGTGATGCACATATTCTAACTGTTGGCGGTAAGGCTGAATAAACAAATCCTTGTGTTTCCGGTAACCGAACCAACTCTTGTTTTGTCCTTCGACCCTATTTTATTTTAATTTCGAAACATATATTGGCGAATGTCGGTAATTTTTGTAACGCATGTGACAGTCTCTTTAGCGGAGCGCGTAAAAGAGCCTTTTGTTCACTTAATTAGTTCAAAATCTAATTTATAAAAATTGATTGTTGAATAATATTAAGCAATGTCTAAGTGAAATTTGCTCTAAAACTGTCATAAGGAACCTTCCTTGGAAAACTGCTAATTATTTAACAATCGACACATTCAGCATGTCCACTACACATTTCATTGACCCGTTTGACATGCATTTGACACATTTCAACTTAATTCCATCTACCATATATAGTAAAACTTCTCCATTACGACCACTATTTGTTTTAATTATTGTGTGTCTAAGGCAGGTGACTGATTAAAGCAAGTTGACATTGAAACAGAAAGCTCCTATTCACATTTCTTTAAGCGTTCTCCAGTCTTTTATACAATTGATTAGCCTTCATTTAAGTGGTCGTAATGTATGTCACTATTTTGCCGTTTTGTTCACCAATATTGGTCATTTACGATACCTGTATATACTTTTATGGTCAGTATAAAAAAAAATCAATGGATAATCATACAGTGAACCCTCTCTACAACGACACCCAATGGGAGACACATATTATGTACGCTGTTCGGAGGGAGTCGTTATTGGGAGAGACATTCGCTTACATTTGCAAACAGCGGCGTCTGATCTGGATTCAAGCTGTGTGTCACTCATCATTGTGTTTATTTTCTGTTAAGATGTCTATGACTTTGAGAAAAACAGTAGATGACAATTTTAAGCAGATTCTAATGATGCCGTGGAAAGTTTGGACAAAATTGTCTTGTTAGGGGAACAGCGAGCAAGCGTTGTTGTAAGGAGGGAATCGTTGTTCAGAGGGCCGTGGTAGGAAGGGAACGATGTAAGGGGATTTGTTCTGTTTTGACCCAGGGGTCTGCACAACAAAATATTTTCATATATGAGTATACTTATTGAAAATACTCCTTCAGAAAGTTACGTATAGTATTCTATGTGCAAAAAAGAAAAAAACCCAGTCTAGTCTACTATTGTTTTCCGCCATGTATTGTTAAATGACAAACAGTGTAGACCATAATCAGATGGGTTATAAAGAGGCCCTCTGATTTTGTATTCACTGTTTGCATAATACGACAAGTCTACTCTTTACATGTACACTGTTAATGAATGACGACAGATATACACCTCTCTAGGGTTCAATCTGTTAAATTAAAAATGAAAAATTAACGTGGGAACAATATTGTCGTATTTTATTTGTTTGGCTTCTTTCAACCCCCGTGTCGTCCGCACTAGTTTAATATTACTTCAACTTGAGCAACACATTTTACGTAGTAGACATGCCCATATAAACTAAATTCAACTCATTTGTTGAGTAGAAAAGATATATCAATTATTTTATTTAGTAAGTTTCAGGGTCAGTTAAGCATTATGTGTATTAGTCATCGTTACCCGAATGTGCCATACTTTTATTCAGAACAAGACAAATAAAGACAAGTCGAAAGGTAAAGCAATGTTTAGCATATCTTACACTTTTCTATATGATTGATAGATCTGTGGGGATACTGGTCATATAACACCGATTAGTATGTGTGTATTGGATGCATGAGTAAACTTGTTTAAAAAGTCTTACCGCTCGGCAAGTTCAGACAGTGAATATATTATATACCCCCATTATCCCACCAGTGGTTAATTCGATATACGAGCATATATCCGCAGCATATAAATCTGAATAAGGGGAGATCCTTTGAAAGCACAGAAAACAAAGCAAATACTAAAAATTGCAGACTCGGTTTAATTGATTCTGTTCATGAGCAATACTGAAATATGCAACAGTGCTCACGACCCCTAGCACCAGCTTAAGCGGAATTCAACTTTCAACTGTAAATGCGCTGAAATCAATGATTCCAAAGGACCAGAAAGTATAACAACACTGAGAGTCGTAAGTCAAACAATGCTGTATCCAACACACAAAATATTCAATTTTGCGATGTTTAACGAACATTATCCACCAATTCGTATTTCAGATACCAGACTATATAAAAAACGGTCAAGCCTTGTTTTCACTAACTCGCTTACCTAAGTTCGACAGATGAATTTCATTATTTTGATCAAACCTCAGTCTAACATGACCGTACTTGAAACTTAAAACGTAGTTTGGCCATGTTTGAACGTTAAACTACCGGTATATTGGACTTAATACAGATCCAGATTCCAAAGTGTGACCGTAAAAAAGTGAAATTCCTGACTGGATCCATTTTATAATATTTCAAGCAAATCGCTTATACTTAATAACATGACATCATTGCATTATAAACAATCTAATTGTTAGTATACAATTTGAAAATAGTTTAGAATACAGGGTCCCTTTTCATAAAACTTCGAACGAAAAAACGGTCGTAAGTCAAAACTTTAAAATCCTGTTTCTCTTGTGACATCCCTTTGGAATCGTCTTTTCAAGACAATTCCAAAGAGATGTCACAAGACAGGATTAGTTGGAGAAATAATTAATAAATAATACTTTTATAATCTGAATTACAACATTTGTCGTACGAAGTTTTATGAAACGGGCCCCTGATATCTTAACAACAATCGTATTGTAAAACTGAAAGCTTCCTCGTGAGCTTCTTTCGGTCTGGTTTAGACATTTTGGTATCAAACTAGAAACGGGAAACAGCGTAGAGGCCTGGTAAACTTTTCAACTTTACAATGAAGATTGTATTTACTATAAATGTCAAACTATGTCATATTACTGTATTTGGAATAAATGCATGTATATTTTTCTGAATCGTGTTGCATTACTTGACCGCTGCTTATTACCGTTTTGTTGTTTTTCAGGTAAACATCCTGAAACCAGCTGGATTTCACGTTTCTGGTAAAGTATAAGATTTAACCGATAATTATATGAATCGCAGTACGAGGTTGAAACATGAACCACAACATAACATAGATACCAAGTTTAAATGCAAGCGGTGTCATGTAAAAACATGTGTGTGATTGTTTGATACGATTGCAAAGATAAACATGTTTGAATTCAATACGAAGAATTTATCTTTTAAGTAAGAATGTGTGTGTATTATGAAGAATGTGTCTCTCAGTAAGTCAACCTTTTTTCAATGTTGAAGGACAAATAACACAAAATATAACAAGCGCCAAACAAACTACATCATCATTTAATAAAGACATCCTTGAACAAGTAAAAAACACTAATTTAAAAAAAAAGAAATAGTTTCTTAAATCAGCATAGAAGACTGATACTTATTCCCCACAATTTCAACTCTAACTCCACTATGTTTTTCAAAGTATCTCTCTCTATCTCTGTCTGTCTTTGTCTCTTTTATTTCTTTCTCTATCTTTTTCCTGTCTTTGTCTGCGTCTCTCGCAGTATCTCTGTCGTTCTGTCGCTTTTCATCTCATGTGTATGATGTATTTTGTATAATATGACTTTGTATAATATGAAACAGAATTTCCGTTTGAAAATGCAGCCTTTTCCACCCGTTATATATAAAATTTTACAATAGCACATATTAATCCGTGCACTGCCGTACTCCGAAAACAAACTATGATTATTTACAAACAGTTTGAGTCCTTATCATGGTTCAAACTGTTTGACACTCATGCAAATATTTTGTAACTCAAAATACGTTATAATAATTTTTTTTTATGAATTTGAGAAATGAAGACAGACGACAATTATTTGAAGAAGGTGACGTCATGGCAGTGAAGGGATTAATTGATACCAAATAACACCGTATGTACAAAACAGCAATAAATTATACAAAAGAGAAAAATTGTTGCACAGCAAAATATAACATTTTTAGAAGTTTTCTGATACGTCTATGCACAATGATCTAACCAGTGGTAGTCGATAGTGTTGCACTTGAAATTCCAGTCTACATGTCTTGTTTTGATGCCACAATAACACATCCATGACCTCCTGCATTGTCCGAGTAAGGCAGCTACCTTTGCTATCTTTTGAAGACAGTACAACAGTAGTTCACCGTTGTCCTGTCAAAATAAAAAACGAATAAACTGTAAGAGATATGTTAAGTATTAAAACAAACATAGATATTCCTCTAATTACGTACTAGTAAATGTTGAACCCATTTCCCCTAGCCTGTTGCGAGATTTAATACGGATGACTGCATAATTCAGGTTGAAAGTGAAACAGAATACGCCTTAAAGCGCAGTCTGTATTACATTCAGCCTGTTTAAAACCACCTTATACTAGGATAAAGCATAGTTTACCTCAACACCCTTACACAAATAATATAAACAAGGGATTTTACTTCTGTAAAGCCAGTCACTCACCCGCCTTACAGAAAGCTGATTCACCTGTCTAAATCTTAAGTTTTTCTCCCCAACTGTACTGCAACAGGGTGCAAACACATTTAACTACACGGTAAAATCAGCTATTGTTCAAAATCAAAATCAGTCTTTATGCGTTACCTCATTTGCAAAAGTCATACAAAAATGTTTTTATCAGAACAGCTCCCATTTGTGATAATATATTTTAATAACATCATACTCATTTCCTAGTAAGGGTTTGAAAATTCTTATTATAAATCCTTCCTGTACATAGGAACACACCACAATAGTTATGAGTGACTTAAATCTAATCGTTTTTGGAGTAACTCACATTGAATATATTACAAGCATTATTGCCTAAAACAAATGAATAAACATTTTAGTTTTTTGTTATTAACAGTCTATATAAATATCAGATGGATTTGGTATATGAATTATGTTTAATTGGCTGGATCTAGCCCGCATATATGTTTATACATTAAGACCAATAACAAATAGTTGGTTGTTATGCGAAAACTGTTTAAAAATACCACTATCTCAACTCAAATGAATTCACCTGAAGTCGCATTATGCTTTGCTTTCATCACGCTTTAAGCTACCATCTACTAAGATCTAGAAAGTATGTAATATTGTTCGTACGTATGACTGTAAATATTGGAAATTCAGTGGAGAAAACAATAGTTGCGCTAACAGACACTTCTGTGGGAAAATGTTACGCAAAAATGCATACACATATATTTGATAAATAAATCCAAAACGTACTTTCGGGAATGAGATAAGTTTACAAGTTTCAAATAGCATGGACAAATTATAGGTTAGGCAAAGTTGTACCTGGGCCATTCTTTGGGCAATAACACACTTTATCCAGCTGGAATTCATTTCGACTCCGTCGTACAGGAGGATTAAAGGAACATCTGTGATCAACATGCAGCTCTACGCCGTCAAAAAAGAGTGTTAAAAAAAACGCTTTTTTTCCTGTCAGATGGTGTTTGTCCGGAAACTTCTTACTGTTACAGACACACTTCCGAATCAAGCACCATAGTTGTGTCGGTTGACCCCAAATTGGCGTAATAGGAATTTGTTCATAGCAGCAGTCTTCACTTTTGTGAAATTCGCTAAAGTTCGTGTGTCTAGCTCTGTAATAAACTTCTTGTAAATCTGTGTTCATATCAGCTTGATCCATTTTTGCAAAAAAACGTTTTCGGACTGAACAGTATTCAATCTTTAATACAAATGGCCAAATTGTTACAAGGCATTTTTATAGACATCGCGTTTTATGAAGGAACATTTTAGGTGACTTGGGTTTTACCATTTTACCACTACTATAAATATCAACCAATGGAATTTGAGTTTTCAAACGGAGGGCAAAACATAACGCGATTAGATATAACAACTTACATGCGCCATAAACCGGGGTTATCTAGATTTATAAAAGAGTAATTAGGTGAGCAATGGCGAAATTGTATATTTCATTTATGCGTATCAATATGTGAAAAATATAAATGTCCAATCGAAGTCACCTTACAGAAAGTATAATGTTTGGAACGAGTAGCTCTTATTGATCACTTAAAAATAGGCTTTTCTTACATATTAAAGAAAGGTCAATGTGTTTATACCAACTGAATCGCTGAAAACTATACTTGGCCTGTGTGAACAGAATTTACCTTGATCAGAGGGACTCTTTTATTAATTAGAAGTTGAATTTAAGCCCAATGAACGTTTCTAGTGAGAATGAGTTAAACCAAAACACGTGTTTTTTAAATTTCAAAACCGCCATCTTGTTCTACATAACGGGTTATTAACATGTATGAAGAGTTTTTTCTTATCAATGGAATTATTGATTTAAAAGTTCAGGTGTCAACGAATAAAACCATGGTTTACATCTTTTCCCGATTATACAGGTACTGCAATCGTTTTGATTCGGATCAGTCGAAGAATTATTCGACCTCTGTTTAGGATCCAAACTGTTTGATCATCATATCAATGTTTTATAATTCGAATAGAAAATTTAAGCGGTAGTAGAATTATTTGATGTTCTATTATACAATACTTTTACTATAATAATTATGTTTTTGTTACGTTTCAGAAACAAAAGCAAGGTACTGACAGGAAGAACCATAATGGGATATACCAGGATAAGTTCATTGATTGGTACATGCCGCCTGGACATTACAGAAATAAAATCCCTTGACGAATGTCATCAGCTATATGCCAGTCGAATAAATGATGGACATGAGAAAGGGACCTTCATTTGTCACCACAATATAAATATGACTACTACAAACTATGCAACGACGTGTAAAAGTGCGTTAATCTCTTGAGCCCTAGAGACGAATATACTCGTCATTTACAAACATTGTGTATATGAAGTGTCCATGCATTGTATACCACGATTTAATGCCCCCTAAAAAGCCTCCTGATCAGGAACTATACCATTTGACATTTTCATATAACTTGTAAATTTCAGCCCTAAATTGTAAATAATGGAGCAGACCTAATAAGGAATGTGAATGGTCAATTTTCAATCCCAGGGATGAATGAGTTAAACGTGATATATGAATAAGATGAATAACCTATGTTTAGATGAATATATTACGCTAGATGTCCGAGACCCGTTTTATGAAACGTCCTACGACAAATATTGTCGTTAGTCAGATTCAACAATTATTCATTGTTATTTTTCTTTATCTAATCCTGTCTTTTGACATCTCTTTGGAAGTGTCGTGAAAAGACAATTCCAAAGAGACATCACAAGACAGGAGTAGATGGCGAAATCAAATATTAGAATTATTTATATTTATTAGACTTACGCCCGTTTTTGTGGTACGGCGTTTCATAAAACAGGCCCAGAGCCGTGTACCACTACATTTGTCTCGGTGCATTTACATTAACTAACAATTTGGATCTAGATGGAACGCCGAATAGCTCGGCATCTTACCAAGATCTAAATTGTGTTAAATAAATCAATGTTTCTTTTGTCAAAATTTCAAAATATTAATTTGAAAAACAACAACAAATAACACAACATGTTCACGACAAATATAATCAGACAGAGCCATGGTTGCAGACAATGGGTGCATTATACAGTGCTCCCTCTCTACAACGACATCCAATGGGAGGCAAAATGTGTGTGCGTTGTTCGGGGGCAATCGTTATGGAGAGAAATTTTAGTTTAAATTGGCAAACTGCTTGAATCCATATCAGACGCCGCGTAACTCGGCGTCTGATCTGGATTCAAGCTGTTTGTCACTTGTCATTAATTTTTTTCTGTCAAAACATCAATTATGTAACTTTGAGAAAATTAGTACATGACAAATTTTAGTAGACGATATTACAGCAGTAAAGGCATTAGACACAATCGTCCTGTTTAGGGAACTGCAACAAGGGCCGTTGTAAGGAGGGAGTCGTTGTTGCGAGGGCCGTTGTAGAGAGGGAGCATTGTATTCAATATATTATAGTGGGTAGAAATAAAACCAAGCTTTTAAATTTGTCTCATTTTTCCTTAACCAGTTTCACAATAATGATCATCAGGAGGTAAAATGATAATAACAACGCTACTTTATATATATAACAATACGGGAATGTAATAAGGTGGATATATTTATAACTAAAATGCCTTATAAACATGTTAAAAATATTCGTTTAACCTTAATTGCCACTTACAGGTTTCGCCCAATGGCTCACCAGAGTAAATATTGAAGCGTAATGACGTTCTTAAAATATATATGCACGGTAGAGGTAATTTAAAGGCATTTTAATATTTTGATACACTTACAGATATTAATGTTTTTGTATCAGGTGTCTTTATTATTTTTTATTTTAGCTTAGAAACTTGTAAATCTTGTACAAATCGTTATCAAGTATGTACGTGTTAGTATTGTGCGAAACATTAAAACATTAATAATATATGTAATACCTTACCAATACTACAATGATGTGTGCAACAAGGTTAAATCCTTATAAGACTTGGCGTTACTTGGCCCCTGTTTACGATCAAGAAGTATAGAGGAATCACTTTAATGATGTTAAAGATGGGTTAAAATTTCAAAAACAAGAAAATCACGTTCATAATGATGTAGGCCTAATTATTGAATACAGATCGTTGTCTAAGGCAGACTGATTGTGCTTGTTTGCTTCATATTCCGTCTGCTTTAAGCATATACCAGGCAATATTGTTTACGTAAGGAAGACGTATATAGGTGTCAACATTTAGTTTCGTTTTCGAGAGGCTTATACAAGAGAATTGCCTATAACAATATCTTGATTAGGACAAGTAAATGAAAATGAGATATTGTGATTGCACCGACTGGTGTTTGACTCTTACAATGAATGCCATTTGTGTTTTGTTTATTATCATTATTTTTTATGAATAGCCTCCTGGTACATTGTTAACTTTTCAATTATGCAAATTAACTGCGCAATTGGTTCGCCCTTTTTATCATATCTAATTATGAGTATTTGATATATTGACCTTTACAATTATTATCAATAGTATGTTCTCTACATGCTCAATTACAATAACATAAAGCATTCACAATCATTGTGCATTTCATGTTATGTCTAATGATGTGCATGGTACATTGTTTTATTATTTGTCTAGAAGAATGTTTAACTTGGTTTTTTGTGTTATAAGTTATTCATACCAAAACGAATTCACAATTACATGTATACACAAAGGAAATATATGTACTTAAACGAAAGAACATGGGTGTAATTAACACGTGTGTCTTTTGTAGTAAAAACATTCTTGTCTCCTTTAGAATGTGTACATGTATGAGATGGTATTAGTTGAAAATGGAACTTTTGTCCTGAACAAATGTATGATTAGCCTATATTGGTGCATACAAATACATATAAATACATACTACTCTAATCTGCAAACGATTTATGCATTGTGTAAATCTGACATGATACTATGCCTATTTAGTTTAAGCATGCATGTTTTGTACAACTGAATTCAAATCGTCATATTTTATAGCCAAAGCTGTATTGTTTTGCAGCAGTCATCGGTTTGCATCCCATTATGTTACATTGTTTGTTAATTTTACGGAAAAATGGAAACCAGTTCTCTATTTCCGATGTACCATTAAATTTGCAAACGTTATTGCTATTGTATCGTTAGTTATATGTGTGTTTTGGATAATGTACTTATAATATAAATCGAGTTCACCAAAACAGCGTTTGCAGGCCAGTTATTAAGAAAGCGACGTTTTTGACAGGATTTCACAGCGAAATCCGCAAAATATTAAATCACCTTAAAAACTTCTGCTAACACATGATTGCCATGCCTTTAAAACAATAACATTTGCATTTATTATCAGTGTGCAGAAAGCAAAGTGCACATTCATTGAATTGTTATTTTATTAAATGATCTTGTTAAACAATTGGATAGGTTGGACAGTTAAAGGGAGATAATCAAAACTGTTTTCATATACCATTTCCGAGACACGTATGCAGCATCATACAGTCCAATATTAAGAGCAAATAATTTCTGATTTCTAAATGTATTTTTAACTGCAAAGTAGAACTTCAAATAACTATAAACTAACATTTTTAAATAAAATATAACCATTTTTATGCGATAATTTTTTCATGAGCTATATCACAAATATGATTGTGTCAGGGTAACAGTATAGCAATATGACATTAGACAGAATATATTTTGTGTGCATCTGCATAAAGTAAAATCTTATTCAAACATGGATCAATGCCACAAATCTGAAACTATAGTTGTCTATTATATATTTACAGTTTATATTATCAATGTATTTTGACATTCTTGAATCTAATGCAAACAGTTTTTAGTCTGCGTGCTAAGCCGAACATTTGTAAATCTGTCCATACCTTAACAGCGACATGAACAATATACAATTACGACCAATGGAAGTCACGTTTTGCAAGATAAAATATATTTTTCAAATTGTTTGATTTAATAGTAATTGAACAAGTAATTCAAAAATTGAAAGTATACTTTGATTGAGAAGATTTGAGAAACGTGAGTTGGTATAAATGTTAAATCATTCATTTGACGCATCCTTTACGAGCTCACTGCATTATGGTAGTGTTATTGTCTGATGTACATGTTTTGACATGTTACCTTACCGTTAAACAATATCCTTTTCTGAAAGAATATGTCTCGGAGACAAGTGAACGGCAATTTTATATTAGCGTACATACATTGATGTCATCATACGAATAATTATATGGATTTCATTATAAAAAATAGAAATACTAAATGATGGGAAAATATCAATGTGTATCGATCCGATCTGTGCTGCTTTATTTTTTATATGCATAATAACAGAGACATGTGTTTAACGTCAACTAAATTGATAAAATTTCGTTATGAGTTTGATTGTTTTTTTCTATTCGTATATCAACAGTTTATCAGAATAAATTTGGTTTAGCACTCAGATTTTACCAATACATTTGTTTAGCAATTTGAATGGCAATCATGTTCTGCTATGTAGCTTCCGTTATTTTATATTTTCTATCTTTAGATATGTAACAAGGTGTACAGATAGGTTAACACGCGAATGCGTGCTTCTGGATGTGTGCCCTGTTAACTAAATATGCAATACATACTGACGTAATAGATATTTGTTAAATAGTAGACTCTAAAGACATGCAGGTTTCCTAACAATACTTTTTTTTAAATTCAGAACAGAGTTTACTAGTTGACATATAAAGGGAGATAATCCTAACTATATCATATACCAGCGTAGAGGCAAGCATACAGTTTAACTGCTTGTCAATATATTTCACCATAATTACCAAAAATACTATATGTCGCATGCAGTAAAACGCTCTCTATAACGACCATTATTTAATTTTTAAACATACAGTATTTGTGTTTAAGAGAGAAGGCTGCTTAAATCAATGTAGAAGTAACACAGAACATTCTTCAGGATCTTTCTCTTTTACTTTTATTTTGCGTTAAGGTCCCATAATTCATTATACAATTGAGTAGTCTTCATGTAAATTGTCGTATTATAGTGGACGTTACCCGTCTGTTTTCGATGGAACAATTGAAGCATTTGGAAACCTTTATAGAATATAACGTATATTGAAGATGAATAAACATTATTCGGATCCAACAGCTCGAAACAAATATTAGTGTTTGACCAATGTTTTAATCGCTTGTTTAAATAAGGCACGTCTGTAGATCAATTATTTACCGTAGTAGGTTAAAACATATGAAATTATTCTTATCAGCAAGGTCTGTATATATTATGGCCGAAGTAAATGCCTGTTTTAAATCCCATGGCGGTAAAACGAGCTGTTTTATGTTGAATAGAACGTACATTTATTGAACAACTAGTTTACTTCAAGTGCATCTGGATTTCATATTGTATAAAATGCGTCCAGGCAATATGGTGTATCAACCTAGCTTTCGTAAGAACTTTGACTTTTGACCTGACTTGTAAGATGAAACAATTCTTTCAATTTTAACGAGATGTTGCTGCATTGCATTTATGATACCGTTGTGCTTGTTTTCCCTCATTTATATATCAATGTTTCATTGGTGTTTGTTAGGAAAATGTTCATACATGTACTTAGATATTTTGTATCTCTGTTTTATGATTGAAATAATGTCAGTTGTGAAGTGTAATAAGCCAACAAAAGTTGAATGATTATCCTTACATGTAGAAGGTATGGATATAAACGTATTACAAATATTGTTTTTGTTTCTTAAAAAATAATACATGAAACCTTATCGTACCAAGAATGACCTGGCTAATAGTTGCAAAAAAGCTAGAATCCAGATCAGACGCAACAGAACGCAGAGTCTGATCTGAATCAAAGATGGTTGCCACTTATTTTATTTTCTCAAATTTATAAAAATGAAATAACTTATTCATACGATACATTTTAAGCAGACAACAATTCAGCATGAAAAGGGTTTAGATGACTTGTTTTAGCAACTCAAATATTTATAGAAGCTTTAAAAATAAGTGCATGTTTTTGTTACACGTTTCGATTCATTATTAATGTCCATCATTAAATTAACTTTAGCTTTTAAAAACTATGATTGAATGTTTTTTTAATATCTAGTTGGTTAATATGTATTCATTCTTATTTTGAAATGACTCTTTAGTAAGTTGTTTAAAAACAGACCATGTAGGCCCATGGAAGCAGTAACCCTTTCTATTATAATAATATTAGAACATTTTTACAAGGAAAAGTGAATATTTCTTATTATACTACAAAGTAAAATCCTTACTTTCCATTGGTCAACGAGCCCTAGACGTGGTCCCATGTACCCTGTGAGCTAACAGGGTACTTAGGAATGCAGCTGTTTCATTGGCTGACAGGTCCCTGAGTCTTGCTTTGCTGAAAATAAGATGGCCGATATCTCGACAGGATTGAGTGCATTCAATCGTGCATCCTCCATTTTAAGTCCATTTTGGCTAAGAACCAATCGGTTTTTGGAACTTTCAACAGTCGCATTATTTCTGGGAAAGTGTGAAGTCGAGGTCTACTAGTATGTCCATTTTTCTTTTGAATATCAACGTCATAAACATATTACGTCACTTACGCTCAACGTCATATGTTTTGACGCGATTTTGTTACTGTTTACTTTGAGCGCCGTGCATGACAAATTCGGAAATATTTCATTTGAACAATAAAAACTTTGAAATATAATAAATTCGTAATTTAGTTTCTTCACAGGGTACATGAGGATTTCTTCCCGGCTGGTAAAATCATGTAACCCTCGCCTAACGGCTCGGGCACAATGATTTTCCTCAGCCGGGAAGAAATCCTCATGTACCCTGTGAAGAAACTGTATAACTAATAATGTATATATCAGTGTATCAACTAGTGTACAACTGTCGCATTATATACAATATTGTTAAAACTTCTCCTCGTAAATATGTATATATAAAACCATTTGATCTGATTGAGCAGGGTCTTTTCCGTCAAACAACACTAGTACGTGTAACAGAAGAGAATAGCAAATGGAAAAGCTTTATTATTCTCATGTATGTAGTTGAGTAGATAAAAAACATATATGTTATAACATATTATAACTAATAACATTTTCTCTCTGTTAAAGTGTTTGTATGTGTTCAGACATGTAAAGGGAGATAATCAGACTAGAATATATGAACTATTTGCATAGCCTCTATCTTTCTATGGCACAATGTACAGTGGAGAAGACGTTATTCTTTCCCTTTTATAAGATAATGCAGAGCACTGAAATATAGAAAATGTCACCTTTTGGAAATTTATAACTACTTTTTTTAATCTGAGTGTCAAACAGTTTGAAGCCTAATCAGACGCCGAGTTACTGGCTCAAAACTGTTTTCAAAAGAAATCATTGTATTGGGATGATCGCATTTAGTGGGAAATAATACTGTGTTCTCGAATGTACTTCTTTATCCTTTATACAGAAAACGTTATTCTTTCCCAATAAACGCGTTTACGCTAAATCTATTATTTCTATTGCAAACATGTTGGTGCCATATCAGACGCCGGGTAACCCGGCGTCTGATCAGGCTCCATACTGTTTGCCACCAAAATAAAAAATGAATTATCAGAATTGTCCAAAAGTTGCACTTTTCTACGTTTTAGCGTTTGCGTTTCGTTTAAGCGGGAAATAATACCGTATTCTCCACTGTATTAATGAAGCTTCAGATAAGTAGGTGTCGGTGGTCCAGTGGTAAGACGTTCGACTAGGAGGCGAGAGGTTCCTGGTTCGAGCCCTGTCAGGATCACTGACATTTTTCTGAGCAGAACATTAACCCTACATTGCTCCACTTCACCCAGGTGAATAAAATGGGTACCTGTGAGGGAAATAAGTCAATGTGTCATGGCTGCTACTAGCGCCGTATGTTAATGGCCGACTTGTGACTCGATGAACAGGGGGGTAATTGTAAAAGTCGGCAGAATATGATATACGTAAATGAAAACTTGATAAACCCAAAACCTTTACCTTTACCTTTAAGTATATGCACTGAGTTATTGTCGTTTTCTTTCTACAATGAATTATTTATGTGTTTTGTTAACTTAAGAAACAATACTATGAATGTCAAAAAAAATATGTATACTATTACAATATAAAACCTCTCTATTTCGACCGCTAAAATGTGTTAAATAGTAGATGCTAACGACAGGTGACTGCTAAAAGTAAGGTGACAGTAAAACTAGGAACTTTCTTTTTTACTGTCACCTTGCTTTAAGCTGTCGCCTGCCTTTTATACAATCAATTATCCTACGTCTTAGTAGTCGTCATTAAGAGGTTTTATGTACAAAGAATAGAGAGAATTATATTATTTACGGTTTGAACGCACACGTAACACATACACAATGGCAATGGTAAGAAAATGGCAACTGTTTCAAAAGTGTGCTTTCTATTGTAATCAGAGTGGCATACAGTCTTGCTCCGGATTATACACCGGTTTAGCCGCATCTCATCTGTTTCTAAACGGTTTGCATCGGGACAATATAACGTCTTTTCAACCATAATAAAGTTGTACCTTGTACGTACATTGACCATTGTACACTGCTGTGCAATAACAGAGTAGAAGAGGTTAAACACAATTTATTTACATGTCAATGTCTTATTTAGTATTATGCTCTGTTTAAAGTAACATGTATCGTATGTCTAAAACACAGTTTATGCGCACTGACGGTGAAACAAAAGTTACAACATTATATTGGTTAATACTTATTCCAAGTTAAGACGGTGGTTTGTTGAAAAGTGCTTCTTATTTAATACAATGAATGACAATGTTTGAATGACGTAGATGTTTGAATGTGTCCACTTTAAGTTTGTTGCAGAGAATAGAGTTACTTTTTAAACAAAATGGTTTTCTCTAATAAAATACATCGAACTACTGAATTAGTTGCATTGTGTCTTTCTATGTTTCCATAATTTATAGTTCAATAATCGAAAGTATAAGTTCAACCCAGACTCAAGCTGCCTTCGAATAACGTATCTGTTTTGCAATATGACCACTTCAGTTGTCATTAAGGCCTAAAATCCTGTCTTACACAGTCATTGACATAATATCTTCTGCATTAATTTGTCGAACTTTTTATGACTAAAAGTAAGATTTTTAGCGTTTTTAAACTTGATAGACATTGGTATGAGTATCAAACGGTGTTGGCCCTGATCAGTCGTTGCGACACACGCCGTCATTTATGGATCCAACGTATTTACATATGTTAGTGAAATATAATCTGGCAGCGAAAGGATAAGTAAACAATACAATTGCGTTTGACTGTAGAATACATTGATAAACTTCTTAAAAGAGAAGTAGGTAATATTATATATAACTTAGAGTTGCTCAGAGTAAAAACCTTCAGTAGTGACTATATACTATACATTACATGCATATCCATTGACAACAATACAATATTAAGCTAAGGCATACGCCTGTGAGCTAAGAGTCTGGTGTCCTAGACAAAAAAGCAAGCCAATGTGTACGTTTGATAGCATTGCGATGTATTATTTTATTAAAGCAGAAATTAAAATCATATTTCCGTCTGGTCAAGAATTGATATTTGTGTTGAGACAAGTAAAGGGAGATAATCAATAAATTTTCTATATACCATCGAAGAGTCTACATGCCACATGCACAGTATTTCTATTGCTAAATTAGTCAAAAATGTAATAAGAAACACTTGCATTTAATTTTTATTTCCTCGGTGTTCTTTCCATTGCCAAACTGATCTGTCCTAACGTTTCTCTCATCGAAGTTGTTTAAAAGTCGATATTGCAAACAGTTTGGATCTAGATAACGCCTGAAACAGCAAATGAACAATTCTCATCTCCAGTATATGTGTGTCCATTGTTTACTATTTAGGTGTGATTTACGCTGATGACGATACTTGCTAGTCGCTTGAGTTGAATGAGTTCCGTTTAAACAATTTCCCTATATAATTTGCTTTTTTTTATTCTACAAGAGATATGGATAAGACAGTTTGTAAGCAGACGAAATTACAGTTGTGACAGGGTTTATATATAAATTGTTTTTCAAACGGAGACCGTGATACTGAATAACTGTAAGTTTACGTCCATTTGACAACTGATTCAGGGTATTATTTTTAGAGCAATCATTAATAAAGAAAATGGTAAAATGTTTCATGTACACTGAATATAAGCATAATTATGCAGTACTTGCAAAGAATATACACGTCATTTTCAAACTGTGCATATGTGAGCAATGCCTATGTCCAAACAGTGCATACGCTGATCAGAAGGATCAGTTAGGAACCCTTCTTGTCAAGGCCTGCAATGTGTGTAATTTTGCAATTATATTGTCAAACAAATCGCTAAGTAGTCACATTGGGACGATACTTAGGACTATTTATTTGTTGTTGTATTTTCTGGACTTATCGCCTTTACCCGTGAATATAGTGAGGTGAGTTTAGTATAATCGTATCTACTAAAAAGCATCATGTTGCGATTTCGAGTCAATTTAAGTTCACGTTAGATCACCACCCCAGTTCACTAGATAAACTTAATTGACAACCCTTTGACTTATCTCATCCGTCATAGGTGTGGCGTTAAATCAAAGGATTTGTATCGGCGAGGTCCCGGGTTCAAATCCCGATTGAGGGGGAACAAATTTAATTTCATAAATTTTATTCTATAGCCCAAATAGACGCTTTGACATAATTGTTTTGAAAATTAACTAAAGGAAAATGTTCCAATCACAATAAATGTTTATGAATACTTAAAGAAACAGGATAAAATGGTAAAAAAAATGAAAAATATATATGAGTATTGCATAGGATTCGAGCGCCTGACTATACGGACACAACAATGTATAGTCGCCTTCCTAACAACTTGCGCCAAAATTTCATACTTGCCGATATCTGTGGAACCTGACAATGCTATATTTCCTCGGTACCGATGTATTTACAATGTGCTTTCTCGTATAAATGTTAAGTGTTTTTTCTGTACAATTGTTGTTACGTCGTATAATACTTGTAATAGAATTCTGAGAGAGTAACTAAACTTGAAACTTGTTATAACTGATAACGAAGAATTCCGAAGCTTTATTTAGAAATTCAACAAAGTGTGAAGTTATGCTAATAGAGGTCACCAAACGTCAGGCCAATCTGTCAGGACTATAGGTTGGAATAAGTTGAAAGATAACTATGGGGAAAATACATTATTTGACCATTTACTAATACCGCGTCTTCAAGAATCAATGGGTTTAGTAGGTAAATTATCTTGTAATTGTAACTTTACATGATATTCTGTCTTCTGAAAGTTTAAATATCAGACAGGTAAAGGGAGGTAATCTCAATTATAAAATATGTTTCTAATAAGAAGATATATAATTCATTATGAGGCTTGTCATAAAAGAACCTGGCTCCTTGTATTGCAAACATTGTAGTCAAGGTCACCCGCCGCGTCAAAGACGCGGTAGCCGGTCTTTATCTCAATGTTTGACACCGACACTAACGCATTTTATTTATCTTTGTGGTATACGGTATTTGGAAATGTTGAACAAACTCAGATATAGAACCTGGATGACAACGGTGTTTTGTCTGTGCAATGTTGCAATGCAATAAGGCTGTTATTGTCATGGCATGGCTTAATGTTATATTTATGTTACAGGAATGACGTGTAATCAGGTAATACGCATACTCCCTGATTTTTTAGGGGTTACGTGCACTCACTGTGCGTGCTAGGGAATTGATGAAATGTCCGTTTCTTCATCAACGTTGATTTGTATTATCATGTCATTTCGTTTGGTTTGAAGCATCATGCTTTCTTGAAATAAATAATGAACGTTCATACAAAGTTTCTCGCATAAGTGAATAACAATAAGTGTACAGTGTGCATTTAAACAAGTACAATTAACCAAGACATTTGTCTTGTTAATAAGGTTAACAAAATATTTCATAGTGTGGTACTTGCCTTTGAACAAAATACACTAAACGAGGTAAGATTAATTACTTCACCGAACATTAACTTACAAATATTTATAAAAAGAAAAATCCAGGAAACGCTTCAAAAGTATGCATTTTCCCTTGGAGATTTGGGGTTTTCGTGAAATCCCTGATTTTACAGTTAGTTCACGTAATGCCTGGTTACACATTATCCCTGTACGTACCATATGTACATAGAGGATATTGAATGAGTGTGTGTTCAGTCGTGAATTTATTGAACGAGTTGGATAAAATCAAATGTTGCGAGCCTTGGCGAGCAACATATCATTTTATTCAACAAGTTCAATAAATTCACGACTGAACATACACGAATTGGATATCCTATTTATCACATAAACACCAAATGACAAGAAAATACGAACGGTCTTACTTTCACTTTTTCCCTCGGCTCTTAGGAAACGATTCGTCATAGGCGTTATTCGATTTTATTCATCCGTAGAGAAAAACACCTATCAAACTAAAATAAAGAAAATCAACATCAATATGTTGTGAAAAGACTTCTCTGATACCATGTTCAAATTTTAAATTGATATCTAATTTAAAAATTGTTGTAATTGACTAAAATGATCAGTTGACATTTATAATCTAGTTTCGTTTTCAAAATAATGTCGTTAGAGCAACGTGACGTCATTATCATTTTAACGTCTTAATTTGAAGAACAGTCTGAGTCACTGCTATTACTCTCTATGCAGCCTGAGTTTGCGGGACTGCTCGGAATAATGTCTCTAGGACACTTGGGAATGTTTCAATACCTAGTGGTGATCTAAGCTTGTCTAGACTCTCTTAACTGAATTACAGTCGGTATAGTAGTACAGTATTTTGGTGATTCGAAAATTAGTATTAAATATATGCCCAGTGGGCCGTACCAGTTTTACAGACCTCTTTATTTTGCACGTTTATGTGATAAAATGGGAATCTTGTTTTCCTTCAAATAGTTTGTGCGTGAATAATCGTGTACATTGCAAACACGTTAACGCTTTATCAGATCAATATGAATGTACATATTATAAACTGTCTGTCTCTTGGATTTGAATACTTTTAAATATTTCCAAAATGGCAATAATAATGTCTTCTCCATTACATACTACCTGAAAGTCTGTGAAGAAAATGTTATTTATGTCCATTGAAACACAAAAGAAACGAAACGCACTGCACTAAAATGTCAAAAAGATACTTTTTTGAAAGTTCTAACTGTCTGTCTGAGTGGCAAACACCCCGGCATCTGATCTGACTCCAAACAGTTTGCATTGAAAATAATTGTTTTGGTAAAAATGCCTTCATTGGAAAAGATTAACGCCTTCTCCACTATAACTCAGTAAATGAACATCCTAAAAACAAGAGCATGCAAATTTGAAAGACTAAAGGAAAGACATTTTGAAAGGACACTATCGCCTGTGTAGCACATACACCTTGGTCTAACAAGACACCAATTTGGTTTTACCGACAATTGACATACATACATGTATATATAAACGCGTATTAGTAGATCCTTTCATCGAAACGATAATTTCAACGTTAAAACTGTCACAATCAATGTGGTACAGTCGGCAGCTTATGACTGACTATATCAAAGCGCTGATCAGGGTCTACACTGTTTACCATTCTATAATAAGGCAATATAGTTGACATATAGTTGAAGCTGTATTAGGCAACTACATGTACCCCATTGAAGATCCATGTTACGACATGTGTTTGCTTAATGTAGGATTGGTTTAATGCATTAACATAAGAGCGGTCTGTACTCTTATTTAATTTGTGTTGTTTAATCATTTGTCAAAAGATGTATCCTACAGTGGAAAAAACGTTATTCTTTCCCAATAAACGCGTTTACGCTAAAACTATTGCAAACAGTTTGGAGCCAGATCAGACTCCAAACTGTTTGCCACTAAAATAAAGATGAACTATTAGAATTGTCCAAAGCTGTACTTTTCTACGTTGAAGTGATTTGCGTTTGCGTTTGTTGTCATTTAAACGAGAAAGAATAACTTTTTCTCCACTGTATCCGCCTAAATCTAGAGAGTGGTCTCTAATACAATATTTATACATTAACACGTTAACCGCCAGCATTATATGTCCTTACAGGTTACGTATTTAAATAAATTGCTTCTGTGAAGTATGCGTTTGTGTTACAGTGGAGAATGTGTTATTCTTTCCCAATAAACGCGTTTACGCTAAAACTAGTATTTACAATACAAACAGTTTGTAACCCGGCGTCTGATCAGGCTCCAAACTGTTTGCCACCAAGATAAACATGAATTATCAGAATTGTCTAAAAGTTGTTCTTTTCTACGTTTTAGTGCTTTGCGTTTGCGTACGTTTGCGTTTAAACGGGAAAGAATAACAGATTATCCACTGTACAGTGTAGAAGACGTTGTTCTGACCCATTTAAACGCATTGGAAACGCAAAAGCATTGTAATGCAATGTAGAAAATTACACATTCTAAACTGTTTGTCATACTAATTTAAAAGACTATTCAAATGACCAAACAAAGGGCATCTACTATATTTCATCACAATACGTCATCGTGTATCAAACGAATCCTATAGGAGCCCTCGATAGTAACCCTCATGTGCAGGCCTACACCGTTTGCCATTATAACGTGGAGAAAACGTTATTCTTTCCCAATAAACGCGTTTACGTTAAATCTATTATTTCTATTGCAAACAGTTTGGAGCCAGATCAGAGGCCCAGATTGAAAACTAATAATAAGAAATGTCAAAAAATGGTATTTCCTAGATTTTAGCGTTTTGCGTTTGCGTTCCGTTTGCGGATAAACGGGAAAGAATAACGTTTTCTCCACTGTAGTAGCCCTCGTGTTCGGGCCTACACCGCTTCTCATTGTACATGTACACTCTAGTGTTCAATAAAATACAGAACTAAATGTGGACTTTAATTATCTGGAAACTGGAGTTGGGGATAAATGGAAAGTGTGCGACATCTTTCATGAGCGGATAATATAACGACGAAGGCGCACAGAATAACGATATTGTCTCAACCATGTGCACAGATGGATGTTACATGTAACAAGACTCTCGTTAATTGATTAACCCTTTCACTGCCAAGCTTTAGAATACTTACAGTGGAGAATACGTTATTCTAGTTTAAACGCAAACGAAACGCAAACTCCAATCACTTTAACGTTAGAAATGACAACTTGTAGACAATTCTTACTATATGCAAATGTATTTAAATGGAGTGGCAAAATATTTGGAGCCTGATCAGACGCCGGGCTACCCTTGAAGTACATATACTAGTTTTAGCGTAAACGCGTTACATGTAATGGGAAAGAATAGCGTTTTATCCACTGTACATTTACCAACAGTGGGGATCTATATTGTTTGACTCATACATGTATCAAAGTTTCAAAAGTAATTAATATAATAAAATAAAATTTCAAAGTTTATAAATAAAAGCAGACGAAAAGGTTGAGAAGACGATGTCATTACTGTCATTCAAGCGACAGTGTCAGACGAGTTATTACAGTGGGGAAAAACGTTATTCCTTCCCGCTTAAACGAAAACGAAACGCAACGCAAATCGCTTAAAGGTAGGAAATTACCATTTTTTGACATTTCTAACTAGTGTTGTTTACTCTGAGTGGCACACAGTTTGGTGCCTGATCAGACGCCGGGTTACCCGGCGTTTGATATGGCTCCAAACTGTTTGCAATGGAAATAATAGTTTTAGCGTAAATGCGTTTATTGGGAAAGAATTATGTTTTCTCCACTGTACGTCATAATGTCATTGAATAGGTTAATGATGTCAACTCTAGCAGGCTGGCTGTATTGTACAGTCATGTAACACTGAAGACAACAATATGCAGTGACTTACAGTGGAGAATACACCATAAGTTCCAGCTATAAAAAGGTAAGTTCCGCATTTAACAGTTTTGGTAATTCGGCGTCTGGTCAGGCTATTAACTGCTTGGCACTCCATTCACGATTACATATATTTAAACCTGCCATGTTCTTCATCTAATTGCAGTGCGTGCCATGGAGTTTACTTCCGTTTCAGTACATTTATCCTGTTTAACATGGCTAAAAAACCGTCTTGAAACAGAGTAGACACAGATGTAATAGGTGTGTCATCAGGACATCTATTTCCTTGTTTTATTTTCCTAAAACTTGATTTTGATACAATTTGCAGAAACGTTTAAACAGCAGCTCCTCAAATTTTTCGTGAGGTGTTTACCCCTTCAACGCCATATTGTCGTCTGTTTGAATATTGTAGTCTGCATCTATATCGTTTCAAAGTAGATTTAAGGCGCTATAACTGACGTACTTTCAAAACAATTGGCAAACAGCTTTTGATCCTCAGACGCCGCGTGACGCGGCGTCTGATCAGAATCAAAATTGTTTGCAAATGCGCTTTAAGGCGTCATTGAGACTGGTATGGTTAAAACTGAAATCAAATTCTTGTTAATGAGTGTTGCTGTATCTGTACCTGAACAACCCTCATCATTGACACAGTTGAGAATGTTGCAAACAAATTTTGTTTGTATTTCTAACTAACGGTATCTATTCTAATCTGAGTGGCAAACAATTGTGAGCCTGCTCAGACGCAGTGTTACCCGGCGTCAAATCTGGCTCAACACATGTTTTACAATTTGAATAATATTGTTTGCGTAAACGTGTTTATTTGGGAAATGATGACGCTCTCTCTACTTTTCTCAATGTATGCTGCATTATGGGCGATATTGTCCATTTTTCTCATATATTGATATTCACATGTAGAAAATGAGTCTTCATGTACAGTGAAGAAAACGTTATTCTTTCCCGTTTAAACGCAAACGAAACGCAAGTCGCCAAAATGTAGGAAATTACCATTTTTTGGCATTTCTAATTAGTGTGTATTGATCTGAGTGACAAACAACTTGAAGCCTGATCAGACGCCGTGCTACCTGGCGTCTGATCATGCTCCACACTATTTGCAATGGAAATCATAGTTTTAGCGTAAACGCGTTTATTGGGAAAGAATAACGTTTTCTTCACTGTATGTAGAGCATACTATTGGATTTACAATTATGCACTTGGCCTACAATCTACCTCTATAACACAATCGTGAGTGCAGACATAAGTTTGATTGTTTTTAAGACTGACACACAGTTTGGAGCCTGAATTTACTCCAAACTGTTTGCCGTGGAAATAATTGTTTAAGCATAAACCCGTTTATTGGAAAATAAAACTGTCTTCTCCACTGTATCTGTACATGCTGTTGCCATACCTGTTCGCATGACTGTAAACATATAGCGTGTTCAATTACGACTGTTTGCTGTTTAGATTAGTAGTGTGTGCCCCGTGCACAGCGTACAAAGTACAGTAGAGAAAACGTATTCTTTCCAAATACATGTAACAGCGGTTACCTTTAAACTATCATTTTCATTGCAAACAGTTTGGCGCCAGATCAGACGCCAACTCGTCATCGATGGCCACCGACGGCCATCGATTTCTTTACTGAACTCATCACTGTGTACATGTACGGTAGTGGCTGTGTGCGAGAAGATGTTGATATTGACCATGATGCATTAATATTTAACACAGGTAGCAGCTGTATCGTGTTCTATTGAGGTCAATCATTACAGCATGAAAGACGATATTCTCTTCCAATAAAAGCTTTCATGCTAAAACAACTATTTCCACTGCAATCAGTTTGGTGTCAGATCAGACGCCGGTTTACAGTGGAGAAAACGTTATTATTTCCCGTTTAAACGCAAACGAAACACAATTGCAAAGCACTTAGATGTAGAAAAGTACAGCTTTTGGACAACTCTGATATTTCATGTTTATTTTATTGGCAAACAGTTTGGAGCCTGATCAGACGACGGGTTACCCGGCGTCTTATCTGGCTCCAAAATGTTTGCAACAGAAATTATAGTTTGAGCGACAACGCGTTTATTGGGACAGAAAAACGTTTTCTCCACTGTACCCTGAGTCTGATCAGGCTCATAACAGTTTGCCCCTGGTGCTTGTAATTATTATTAACGCGTTAGAAATTAAAAATCGAAACCATTTATGTCTACATTTAAATGCAAAGTGTTTGCATTTTTATTTACGTTTAATCAGGCTATAATAATGTATTTTATGAAAATAAGGTGTATTGTACGTTTAAATCAAAAAACTTAAACGAACCAAATGCAACTAACCTTACATGTAATAGTTTTTTATATTAATATGTACTGAGTGGCAAACAAAATTTGAAGCCTTATAAGACACATGGTTATAAGCGTCTAGTTTGGCTACAAAGTGTATGCAACATTCTAATTATTATAGTGCAAACACATTTTTTATACAATAAGGTAATCCTTTCTATATCTACCACGTTCGGAACATAATAATACAGTAAAGTGTACAGTGGAGAAGGCGTTATTCTTTCCCAATAAAAGCGCTTACGCTAAAACTATTATTTCCATTGCAAACTGTTTGTCTCAGCATGCTCCAAACTGTTTGCCAACCAACTAAAAATGATTAATAAGAATTGACAACAACTTGTCATTTTTAAAACATTTTATTGTTATTGTCGCTGATTTTTGAACTGGCACTCATTAGTTTCCGTCAACTTTCGTCGATGAAGTCGGGACTTTCCGTTAACTGTATAGGTAAAAATCAATAAATACAAATGTACTTGGAAACATATACTACACAAGGTGTGTGAAGTTTGCACGACATTCGACAATTCGACATTCGACCTTTCACAAATGAAAGGTCGAAGAGCTGTCGAATTTCGACTTTCGACAATTAAGCTTTTACATAATGTAACAAATTTTGCCGATCGACAAATCAGCTTTGCCATAATGTCGAAATATTGTCGAAATTCGACGTTCGACATTCAACATTTTTAAAACACATTACTTTGTTGAACTGATGTCGAATTTCGACGTTCGACACTTATACAAAGTCGGGAGATTGTCGAACTAGGGTCGAATTTCGACGTTCGACAAACTGCAAGTAAGGGAAAAAGTCGAAATATTGTCGAAATTCGACGTTCGACATTCAACATTTCTTAAGCACATTACTTTGTCGAACTGATGTCGAATTTCGACGTTCGACACTTATACAAAGTCGGGAGATTGTCGAACTATGGTCGAATTTCGACGTTCAACAAACTGCAAGTAAGGGAAAAAGTAGAAATATTGTCGAAATTTGACGTTCGACATTCAACATTTCTTAAACACATTACTTTGTCGAACTGATGTCGAATTTCGACGTTCGACACTTATACAAAGTCGGAAAATTGTCGAACTAGGGTCGAATTTCGACGTTCGACAAACTGCAAGTAAGGGAAAAAGTCGAAATATTGTCGAAATTCGACGTTCGACATTCAACATTTCTTAATCACATCACTTTGTCGAACTGATGTCGAATTTCGACGTTCGACACTTATACAAAGTCGGGAGATTGTCGAACTATGGTCGAATTTCGACGTTCGACAAACTGCAAGTAAGGGAAAAAGTCGAAATTTTGTTGAATTTTGACGTTCGACAATTTGCCGGGCCAGGAAAAAATCAAAATATTGTCGAATTTCGACATTCGACATGTAAACAAAGCAGGTAAAGTGTCGAATTTATGTCAAAATTCAACATTCGACAAAATGCCAGACAGGGAAATAGTCGAAATATTGTCGAATTTCGACGTTCGACATTGTCCTTTTACCAAAATGTCGAAAATTTGTCGAAATTCGACGTTTGACTTTCAACATATCTGAAACACATTAACTATGTCGAATTAATGTCGAATTTCTACATTCGACAATTTTCCGCGCCTGTCAAAATCGTAAAATTGTCGAATTTCGACATTCGACATTTCAACAAAGCCGTTAAAGTGTCGAATTCATGTCGAATTTCGACATTCGACTAATTGCCAGACAGGAAATTGGTCGAATATTGACGAATTTCGACGTTCGACTTTGTCCTTTTACCAAAACGTAAAAAAAATGTCGAAATTCAATGTTCGACAATTTGCCGGGCTGCAAAAGACGACATATTGTCGTAATTCGACGTGCGACTTTCAACATTTTTTAAACACATTCACTATGTAGAACTTATGTCGAATTTCGACGTTCGACAATTTGCCGGGCCGGGAAAAGTTCGAAATATTGTCGAAACTCAACGTTTCTTTAACATATTCACTAAGTCGAACTTATGTCAAATTTCGACGTTCGGCAATTGGCCGGGCCGGAAAAAGGCGAACTATTGTAGAAATTCGACATTCGAAATTTCTCAAACATAATATTCCGAAATATTATCGAAATCAGAAGTCAACTCTCTTAAAACACCACAGTCATGTGCGGATTAGATAGTTAAACATCTATGAAAATCCTACAGTCAAACATGTGTCCATCGGTACTAAAAAAGAAGTGCATTTATAAAAACACTAATGGACATGTGTGTATTTTGGTGCAGGACAAAATAAATGCAGAACGCTGCCATAAGGTCTATCTGCATCACTTTTGCTCTGCATTAAACAGTCACGTGTTTAATAAAGTGGATGTTTGTGTCAGTCCCACTTACAAAGTTATAACTGTATGAATTGTGTGTCTATTTAGTTGAAAGATTGATAAATGAAGTTATTAGGTTTGCATGCAGTTTCAACCCCGTGACCACTTAAAGCAGGTTGAAAGTAAAGCAGAATGTGCTCAATATAGTCTGCTTCTAGTTTTGAACACACTTGACCACTTAAAGCAAGTTGGAAGTAAAGCAGAATGTGCATAAAGGCGCATTCTGCTTTTCTTTCAGCCTGCTTTAAGCTACCATCTGCTAGGATAAAACATTTTACGTTGCATATTCATGAAAACGGATTTAACCCATTACCCCATAAACACGCACTCGTTCAAATTTATACAGTGATGAATATGATTATATGTATTGTAAGAACTATTTTCTATATTCTAGCAGATGGTAGCTTAAAGCAGACTGTTTAATTGTCAACCTATTTTCAAAACTAGAATCAGGCTATGGGGTTATGGGTTAAAACCCGTTATTCACGTGCGTTTGTGTTCAAAGACATCTTTGAAAAACAATATACCACACCATTTACAGTCATGACCTTGATATAAAAACGTAGATTGTCAATAAAAGCCGATCATTTCAAAAACATTTCGCAGCTCCGTAGCACTTAGAAATTAAGAAAAATGCGGAAATCCTGACAGTTGATAATTTCAAGAAGCACAGCTCCAAACTCGCACAATGTCGATGTGCTGCTGTAAATGACATTTGACCAAAGTCTTCACTGATTTTTGATTGTATGAATAGTGTAGGACTTTCTTAACAAACGTTGTGTAATGGGAAATTAAACCGAACAGTCGTTGTGTAGCAAATACATCATCTGGACAGGGTATGTTGCTATTTGTAGTGGGAATTGACTGAAATGCTTAATTCTTACAACTGACACATTCCTACAACAGACAAAAGAGGAAGACACTTAACATAATCGTAAACTAAATTTCTACACGGGACATTTTCAGAGTTATCTTGGTGACTAGTTATGCAGGGTTGCTATAACGTGATCATGAAAATTCCTAAGATTTCCCAATTTTTCTATTTTTCAAACGCGATTTAACGCTATAGTCATTATCTAAACACAAGGAAACT
Source organism: Gari tellinella (assembly GCA_922989275.2). NCBI lineage: Eukaryota > Metazoa > Mollusca > Bivalvia > Cardiida > Psammobiidae > Gari > Gari tellinella. Next base: position 31,914,905 of record OV277871.1, read on the forward strand.
TAAAACAGATATTGAAAGTAAAGCAGAATGCGCATTTAGGCGCATTTTGCTTTACTTCCAGTCTGTTTAAAACTACCATCTGCTAGGATACAAATCAGAAGATTTCGGAAGAAATCCGGAGAAATGGCAGCCCTGATTTATAGGATGGGGTTTAGGTGAACAGCGACTAAGATCGTTCAGGAATGTTAGAAATGCACAGTTATATGTATTACATCCTTCTCATACAAAACTGTACAATTATGGCATCAATGAAAAAATATCGACAAGTTCAGCGGCCTCAGCCTAATTTAACTTTTAAAAAGATATTACATGTACCTTCTGATCCAATCTACGAAGGATTCATTATTTTTCCCCTTATAAATTGGCCTCTTCTACTTTGCATATTCGAATTATTATGCAGAAACACTTTCTGTGGGTCACTTTGCCATGTGGTCATCTAAATTCTGAATAACAGATTAGAATCAATACATGAAGTTGACCTTTCATTATACTCCTATTTTACAAAATACTTATAGGGTGGTCTTTGATTTTACTTTATCCCTTTGCCTGCGAACAGACTTTGCCCATGTTACATGTCCACTTTCTAGGCATTGCTGATTATAATGTCAAGGAGGTCCTGACTTATACATGTATGTCTTTGAATTACAAGTATTGCTTATGTGTAACTTATTGTAAGCTGGATACTGATGGATCAGTACTATGCAAACAATGTAGACCCAGCTCAGATAGCTCATATAAGAGCATTCTGATCAGTGGCTGCACTGTTTGTCATAACAATCTTAAGCTTTAATAAGAACTGAAAGTTCTACGATGTTCAAAGGTAGATGGTGTTTCATAATATAATTGAAATACAATGGATGAACGTCATTTAAAAGTTTTATCTGCTGTGCCTTTAAAGACAGATATAGCAATATTCAGAATGGGGAATTAAATTAGTTTAAAATTATAACAATGCTCTTTTCTGATAGTTCGACCTCTAAATGCATTTTTCAAAGAAAACCATGTCGGACATAATTTTCTTTGCAAAATTTCCTTGGAGGTCGAAATATTGGAATACCGGTAGAGCAATGCTATGATTTTGCAGTGCCTTTTTATGTTAACCATTTACTCCCTAGATATGCCGTTTAACTCTGTTAACTAATTCCTCCTAATGAAGAAAATTGGTATAATTCACACAGTCATGAATATGTATCATAAGAAATAGTTCTATGTTCTAGCAGATGATAGCTTAAAGTAAGCTTAAAGTAAAGCAGCATGTATCATAAGGGACATTCTGCTTTACTTTCAATCTTCTTTCCGTAGTCACTAGTCTTCACAAATAGAAATTGGCTATGGAGTAAATAGTAAATGGCTCTTCTTTCACTGGTCCTTTCTTTATTAAGGTGTTAGAGCCATAATAGAAAACATCGAACATCAGTATGTACATGTAGCTTCAATGTTCGTGTAGAAAGATTGTGCCGGGCATATTACAGAATATGCGGAAACGGTGTTCAGATTTTCGCATTATGAATATATAACCTTAAAACATTGTTTGCTCGGTTTGTCTAAATAATAAAAAAGTTAACATTATCAATTTTTTCTTATTTTATAATGCAAATTTTAAACAAGAGCCGTACACGGCCCTAAATCGCTCACCTGGAACCGTTGACGTAAATGTAAATATCTTGAAAAGCTGAGAAATTTTGACAATATAACAGTGCCTATTGTTGAGTAGATGATGCTGTGTGCCAAATACCTAAGCTCAGTGTACTGTGGTGACTATTATGACAATAAGAGTTTTTGAAGGTTTCATTGAAAAAAATATTTTTAGCTCCTGTGACATAGATATGCAATGGGCCGCTTGAATATATTGGTAAAGTGCTTCTAGAACTTTCACCATGCCAAGTATCAAAGCTCTGGTCATATTAGTTTCAGAGAAGGTGTTTGAAGTTTCACTATATAACTATAGTATACCTTACCTATACGTACGCTCCTTCTTTATCTTTGTACAAGCTAGTGGTCACTATTATACGATAGTGCCCGCTGCTAAGCGATGTTGCGTCATATGATGACTGCGTTATGAAATTTGAATCACAATCTCAGTTTACCTGTCGAGGTCCAGATTATACTCATGCTCTAGTGATTTTCAATGGTTATTTCTAACCAAACTGGTAGAGTATCACATAAGACGATTCAATGGTTCAATATACACAGGACCCATGCTTTTTGCAAGGAAATTGACAGTAAATAATCTGACAAGGCGTTATGACCAAAAGGTCGTCAGGAGATGTCTTTAAACAAATATTAGCCTTTTGATATTATGTCCGAGTACTTGTAGCTTAAAAATGTGAAAGGTAGTTTATCTATGATAAATCTAAGACTCATAGAGACTAGTTTTTGCTATAAGACTTGATCTGTTTTGGTCTTATAAACGTTTACATTTACAAAATGTTAGCTTTGATTGTTTGCGATTTAATCAAAGATCATACACTAGATTTTAAAAATCAATTTTACATTATTAGTTTCATAATATGGAAAGTGTAGATTTAAGTATACACAAGGAAGCTTACTAGTTACTACCGATGCAAAAGTTTATTAAAGGGAGGTAATCAATGAACATATCGTAACTCGAAAATCCACAAATCTTTAGATTTACTATTGAGTTCCAATTGCAGATTCGCGGGTAACTCAATAAATCATAGATATAAAAGGGTTCAATGAAGAAGAAAGAAATATAAAAATTCCATTGCTTAGATCTTAATAATTTCAAGAAGTAGAATCTAGAATCAATAAATTTGCTGAAAAACTGCGTAACATTCAGCAAATCGTCTCTTTAACTTTTACTCAGAAGTTAGAAAACGAAATGGAGAAACCTACGAATTGAGCTGGATGTTATGCGTCAAAACAGGTTTTACTAGATTCATGTAAACACGTTGCGAGGTTGATAGATCTAGTTTACTGTAGATAAAGACTTTTATTAAATTTCAAACAAAGCTTAGTATAGATGTTCGATCTATATAGATTCTATATTTGGTTTAGAAAGATGAAATAGAGGTAGAGCTCTAATTTTATTATTGATTTTGATAAAAATTTCCACTATAAAAATTGTTCCCGATACTTTTGTAAGTACAATCACCGATATTAAGTAATTCAAAGGGAGATACTCTCGAGACGACCATTAGAATTTTACGTTCGAGAACTGCTTTGATCCAAATTAGAAGTGCGGTATACTATATAATATAGTACAGCCCACTTCGGGCGTCCTTGCATTATAGTGACCTGACAGTCAGCCCCAAAATAGTTTACGGCCCTCAGCCTTCGGCTTCGGGCCGTAAACTATTTTAGGGCTGACTGGTCGGTCACTATAATGCAAGAAGGCCGTCAGCGGGCTGTACTATTTCTTATCTATGTAATTTTGTGACTCCCGGGTGGGCTCATTTTTTACCCATGGGAAATAATTTGAACATTCTTGACAGATCAGTAGATGATGCTTTGCGCCAAATATCTAAACTCAGAGTATTTTAGTTTAAGAAAAGAAGTCACACAGCAGGTTAGACAATTATAAGATTAACAGTGTAGACCTAGATAAATATAGTTCGGTAGAAGACCTTTAATCTGGATTCAAATCGTTTTTCGTATAAATGTACATGTTATACATCTACATACAATTACAAAATAATAGTGAGTGGTACCACAGGGAACCGACACGATTGATTTTTGAGAGAAAAAAAATGTCAGAAGGTAGTCTCTATATATACATTCTGACATTTTTTTTCATTCAAAAATCAATCGTGTCGGTTCCCTGTGCGTGGTACAGTAATTCATACTTGTCAATTGCATGTAGTAAACAGTGTATAACTAGATCAAAGGGCTCTTCTAGGCACATTCGGTCCAGTCCGCAATTGCGTCCATACGTATACAGAATAAATCGCACGACTCCCGAAGAATTATCCGCACTATCTGCCGTTAAATTGTCGAAATTTGAAATATGACACTTTTTCCACATTTCCCCGACTTTATAGAAATGTTGAATGTTTGACACTTTGGTGAAAAGTCAATGTCGAATGTCGAAATTCGACAATATTTCGAACTTATGTCGACTTTTGATAAATGTCGAATGTCGAAATTCGACAATATTTCGACTATTTCCCGCGCCGGCATCATATAAAATGTCGAAATTCGACATGAGTTCGCCATAGTAATGTGTTTAAGAAATTTTGAAAGTCAGGGTCAGGCAAATTGTCGAACGTCATAATTCGACAAAAGTTCAACAGAGTGAATGTGTCTTGAATGTCGAACGTTGAATTTCGACAACATTTCGACTATTTCCCCTACTTGCAATTTGTCGAACGTCGAAATTCGACCCTAGTTCGACAATTTCCCGACTTTGTATAAGTGTCGAATGTCGAAATTCCACAGTATTTCGACATTTTTCGGGCCAGCCACTTGTCGAAGGTCGAAATTCGACATTAGTTCGAACTTATGTCGACTTTGGATAAATGTCGAATGTCGAAATTCGACAATATTTCGGCATTTTCCCGGGCCGGCCACATGTCGAACGTCGAAATTCGACATGAGTTCGACAAAGTAACGTGTTTAAGAAATTTTGAATGTCGAACATCGAATTTCGACAATATTTCGACTTTTCCCGGGTCCGACAAATTGTTGAACGTCGAAATTCGACAATGGTTCAACCGAGGGAATGTTTTCAAGAAATATTGAATGTCGAACGTCGAATTCCGACAATATTTCGACTTTTTTCCTGCCAGGCCAGTTGTCGAACGTCGAAATTCGACATTAGGTCGACATAGTGAATCTGTTTAAGAATTGTTGAAAGACGAACGTCGAATTTCGACAATATTTCGACTTTTGCCGGGTCCGGCAAGTTGTCGAACGTCGAAATTCGACATAAGTTCAACAGAGGGAATGTGTTTAAGAAATTTTGAATGTCGAACGTCGAATTTCGACAATATTTCGACTTTTGCCGGGTCCGGCAAGTTGTCGAACGTCGAAATTCGACATAAGTTCAACAGAGAGAATTTGTTTGTAAGAAATTTTGAATGTCGAACGTCGAATTTCGACAATATTTCGACTTTTGCCCTTACTTGCAGTTTGTCGAACGTCGAAATTCGACCATAGTTCGACATTTTCCCGACTTTGTATAAGTGTCGAACGTCGAAATTCGACATCAGTTCCACAAAGTAATGTGTTTAAGAAATTTTAAATATCGAACGTCGAATTTCGACAATATTTCGACTTTTCCCTTACTTGCAGTTTGTCGAACGTCGAAATTCGACCCTAGTTCGACAATTTTCCGACTTTGTATAAGTGTCGAACGTTGAAATTCGACATCAGTTCGACAAAGTAATGTGTTTTAAAAATATTAAATGTCGAAGGTCGAATTTCGACAATATTTCGACATTATGGCAAAGCTGACTGGTCGATCGGCAAAATTTGTTACATTATGTGAAAGCTTAAATGTCGAAAGTCGAAATTCGACAGCTGTTCGACCTTTCATTTGTGAAAGGTCGAATGTCGAAATGTCGATTGTCGTGCAAACTTCACACACCTTACTACACACGCGTTACAGTTTATTACGGACGCAATATCCCAGTGGCATGTTCTGCAGACTGTAAAGACAAAGGTTGTGGGTTCGAAACTATGTAAGATCTATTTTAAATAACACAGATCGCTCAGGTCTTTTTAAAAAATAAACTAAAACGGTTATATTTTTATTGTGAATTTAATATCTCTTCATATAAAATAAGTCTGTATTCATTTTATAATCTGTTTTATTTCATTGTTTATTTTCTTCATCCTTTTTTAATTCTTTATTCACTTTTTCTTTTTCATTTTATTATTGGATTACATTACTTTTACGTCTTTATATAGTTGTGTGTAAGACAAGAATCACTGTACAAAACTCAATTAAAGAAAAAGCATCACAAAAATGCATGTATGTAAAACTACTATGACAGGGATCGATCTCACGACCCAGAAATGGGTTGATTCTAGTGGGTCGATTAAACCACTGAGATATCGTCGCTTGTAACAGATCATGATGTACAAGACTAATTGTTCAGTGGCGAATTCTCCAATATTTTTCCGTAAGATGAAAATAGCTTACGGAAAAGGGCGGAATACATGTATGCATAGGGTGCCAGTTCAAACATCATCGACACTACGTGTTTGCGTTTCGTTTTGTTAAAACGGGAATTAATGTATGCATTAACTGTTTATATCGTCAAACGCTCAAGGTTACCTAGTACATGTACAAGAGCAGAGGATGTTGCCCCTGTTTAAACGAAATGATACAGAATCGTAATAGATTTAAGAATTATATCTTCCTCTCAATTATAGTGACAATCAATTTTTTCGCTTGATCATGTTTTCAGTTAATCGGCGTCTGATATGTCTCCAAACAGGTTGAAATGACAATTATTGTTTTAGTGCAGAGGCGTGTATTGATATTTCTTAACACGGTTATTTTGCTCACGGTGGTTTTTGATGAAGTATATATCAATGTATTGCATATCTGACCAATCAAAGGCTTAGAATGATCTTAGACCCAACTCAAATGCTTCATAAACATAAGAGGCTCAATGTGTTTGGTGTTTGGTGATAGGATAATAATCTATCAGCAAAGAAAGAGTTACAAAAAAACTTAAAGATCATCGCGGCAGTGTGTTCGAATTTTCAAAACATTTAGATTTTTGTTTTATAAATTTTGTATGTTGCTAGTATATACATGTACCCTGTAATGCAGAAATATGAAATGAAAATAGGGGGTCTCCGAACTGGACCTGTCCTTAATAGCTTGTTTTGGGTATACCCTAAATTATCCGGAGACACGTGCTTTTGATCATAAAATCTCAGAAATACCCGCTTTTTTCAAAGTTTTTTCTCCTACAGACAGTTCTTCAATTCAGAATTTTACAATATGTTTCACAAATATTGATGAAGCATTCAATTACTGAAATCATTGATTACAATTATAGGTACCCGAACTTTTTTTCTGAAAAATACAAATGTCTGCATAAAGAGTAACGCATGCCAATCTATTTACATATAGGGCTATCTACAAATGATATATACTCAACAAAACAATTAAAAGGGCAAATATATTGGGTAGGCCGAATATATAAAAATAAGTTCATGCAATATTTGTTTAACAGTTTCATGTAAAATTATAACTGTATTTCGAAAAGTAGAAATATATATCACAGTTCCCCTTCAAACACAACCACCCTAAAATGACCGTGTGTCAGACTAGGTGGGTGGGGTAACAAACAAGTTGACCAAGAGCCCCAACTTTTAGGTTCTTCTCTTATATAACAGCTAGTATAATATGTGTTCACCACGTGCATTAATCAGTTCCTTACATCTACAGGGAAATCGGAGAATTATCTTTAGGATGTATGCAATGGACATTCTGAGACATTCTTCAATAAGCATGTCTGTTAGCCTCTAAGGTGACGATCTTGGCCCGATATCCGGTGTTTCCGCATGTCCTAAGCATCCTCAATGTGATCGCAGTGTGTTGACCTTGCTGGCCAGTCCATCTGCCCTATGCCCTCGTGTTCAAAGCACTGGTCTACCATACGTGCTCGTACGGACAAGCTTTGTCGTCTGTCGGGATGAAGCCTGAACCCAAAGCTCCAGCTTCAGCGCGTGCAATAGCGTCTAGGGTCTCGTCCCTGTACCCCAAACTAGTCAGAGTCCAGTTCCTAATGACGTAAAGGTCCGTGCAACCGTTGTAGGATATGCCCACCCATAGGAGCCCTGACCCCTTTCTGAGTCCGTTATGCTCTGCCACATAACAGTCAAAGAAACATTTGTTTCACTGTCTTTACATTTGTCTGCAGTCGTCATTTAAATCCAAAATGACATTTGACGCACTAGTCCACAATACGTTGCGAAAACGTAAACGTTCAAATGGCATGATTTCTGGCAAAACGCTAGATGACGTTTTCGGTGGTGTGGGGTCAAGGCCGGTCACACGACAGGTCTTCTAGCCCATAGGTTTGCAGCATGAAGTCTATTCCCGACGATCTGAACAGAAATTCTGTAACCACATGTCTGTTTATAACCACTATTAAGCGTAACGGGGAAATTGAGCCGTTGACGTCATGCCATAAGTGACAGCATCGGTCCTTTACTTCAAATATGACCTGCAAACGACCTTGACCTGATCTCCAACTAAATATCCCAGTGTCCAGGTACAACTACCACAACCTGTCGACGACATCCTTGCTAACGTTAAGCTCTGTCGCAACATGACGTTGGAAAACGACAAATGACGTCTTTAGGGGCATAGTTTTCAAATGTTGTACCAATATGCAATCTATTTTTGCTTAAGATACAAATATGCACTCGATATAATGAAAACAGCTATAAAACTAATCGTTGAAGAATAGGCAGACACATCGTGCAAAAATCCAGTGGACGTTAAAACCCGTGTTTTTGATACTTGTCCGCTTCTATTAATTCAACCATGACCATGTTTGCACATAGTGACGTTTGTTTCTTTTTTTTTCTTCTAAAGCATTTAAACACGCATTCACTCTTTTAACTTGAAAAATGTTTGCATTTTTGAAAAAGATATATGAACTTATACCTTTGCCCCTTTAATTATTTTGTTATATGATAACCAAGTTTAAATGGTAGAAAGAGTCTAAATCGATACTGTTCAGTCGTCAACAGTATATCACTATTCAAGCATTATTAGTATAAATAACTAATCGTGGTCGCCAAATGCTGCAATGACTGTATAATTTAGCTTATTGAGGTAGAAAAAAATACAAATTTCAAATATTAACTTTATATAATATTGAGTATTGGTCAAAGGGAGAGAACTAATGCACAAAAATGCATGGGTTGCCTTACCTTGACCGTAAAAAACTGCAACTTGCGCGATAGTCCTTAAACTGATAAGAAATCTCGTTATTTCAGCGTATATATGCACCATTATGATTTATTGTTACATCACTAACAATATTCTGTTTATCTTATACAATCAATAATTACTCCTTACATACGCAATTTTTACCCGATGCGCCTTTTATTGTACACTTTACCGCTTTACGTGGTCACCTATCTTCAATACTAGAAACAAGCTTTGGAGTAAAGAATTGTATCCATTATTGGGTTCTTAACATTTTCCATCATAGGCACCGTTGCCAATCTTATGTATGATATACCACAAACAAATAATATACATTGTAGTATTGAAGAAATGTGACTGCTTAAAACAATAAAACTGTTAAGAAGATAACTCCTGTTGCAAAGTTCATTCATAGGCTTTCATTAAATACTCCATAAATTTATACAATCACAACTATACACTTTATTAAACACTTCCTTTATCGTAGCAAAGGGTAGTTAAACACGCTTTAAGGAGAATTATTATTTATCAGTAGACTGTTTAAAACAACCACATACCTTCAATAATGAAAAGAAGCTTTTGGGTAAACGGTTGTATGTAATTACCCTTGTATTTAACATACATGTAGGCAATAAATAATAATAAGAATGCAATAAGTAAGTGATTGTAAGAAGTTTCAAATGTTTCTGTGTATTTGAGTAGTTAAAGTATTACTAACAAACTGAACAAAGATCGACTTTTTTAAGATTTATCCCGCTTGTAACGAGAACCATATAGGGCATGTTTTGGAACGTCTGTCGCGTCTTTATTAACATTCACCCAAGTTATGCATTACCTGTATATCATTACTTCGGCCTTGTAGTATTTTAATTTGAATGTATAATCATCAATTGTGTAATGGATCATATATTGTTTAACTCCCCTGTATGTTTAACGGCTAAACCACCGCTTAATCGACTGACCAAACCACGTCGGTGCCATAAAATGGTCTACTTTAACATACAGTCGACATTCGATACTTCGATCTCGCGTTAGTTCGAAAATACCCATATTTCAAAGTTAAAATGCAGCTTAACCACGTTTTAACTTTGAGATATGGGTATGTTCGACTGAAACAAGATCGACTTTTTGAAATTTAACAAACGAAATACTGGTACGATCGATTAAAGCGAGTTCAAAGTTTTGAGTTTCGACTGTATGTATCATAGTACAGATGAGTAGACGCCATTTATCCCCGTTTAAAAGAAAACAAAAAGCAAGGCATTGTGACAAAACGTAGAAAATATACAACCTTTTGTCAATTCTGAATATTCATGTTTTCATTGGATTGCAAATAGTTTGGAGCACAGACGCAGGTTTAGGGACTTCTGAATTGGCTAAAAAATGTTTTCAAGTGAAGTTATAGTTTCAGTGGGAAATCGCTTTTTGTCGAAGAATAGCGTATTGTCCACTGTAAATGTAGGCACACTTGTATTCAGTTGGAAATAAGCGTTAAACTGTGCAATACTGTAAACCTCGATCATACGGTGGTCTATCTGGCATCTGATTTTGATCAAAATCCAGTTCCAGCTGTGGTAAAATACAGTGGAAAAAACTTTCTTCTTTCCCAATAAACACGTTTACGCTAAAACTATTATTTCTATTGCAAACAGTTTGGAGCCAGATCAGACGCCTGGTAACCCGGCGTCTGATCAGGCTCCAAACTGTTTGCAACTAAAATAAACATGAATTGTCAGAATTGTCCAAAAGCTGTACTTTTCTTCATTTAAGTGATTTGTGTTTGCGTTTCGTTTGCGTTTATTATTTATTATTATTATACCAGATGTATATAGCGCTCTTTTCACACAGGGATTGTGCGTTCAAAAGCGCTTTACATGAAATAACATATGTACCTACAAATCGAGAAAAGACAAAATAACTTCAATTAGATCTGAAATAAAACATGAATAAACATATAAAAGACAGGTCCAAAACGGCGATCACATTACCCCAATCAATCAGCAATGAACCGACCGGCTAAGTATTGCCGATTGATATAAATAATGGTTCTAATAATAAATATTAAAGTGTGTTTTCAGACGTTTTATGAAGACTGCAACTGAGCTCGCATCTCTGATGTCTCCAAACTTCACCAAACGACTTCTCGGTACAACCAGCGATACTGATTTACTTGCAGATCGCAACTCTCCTCGAGGTTTATACACGTCAAGTATACTGACAATGAGAATCATTGCACATGGCTTTTTATTTTGAATTCAATTCTGTGTTGAACTGTAAGCCAGTGAAGCTCCTTCAAGACTGGAGTGATGTGATTGTACCGGGGAGTCCTGGTAATGATGCGGGCTGCTGTATTTTGCACACGCTGTAGTTTTCGTTGTGAATTTTGGGGAATCAACGGAAAACGGAAAAGAATACCGTTTTATCCACTATAAAATATGGCAGCTAAGAGACTGGCTTCGTCAAATACCTTTCTATATACAAATGTAGTGTAAATAACATACGGACATGAGAACAGTGGCGCAGACGTAGTTACTTCCAGTTTAAACGCAAAAGAAGCGCAAACGCTATTAAAAGGAGAAAAGAACATTTTTAGACAATTGTTAATATCAGTGTTAAGCAGTATGAAGCCTGATCAGACACCGGTTAAGCCGGCGTCTGAACAGGCTCCAAAATGTTTGCAATTTGGATAAAAGTTTAAGCTTAAACGCATTTATTTGGAAATAATAACGTCTTCTTCACTGTACATAGTTGTACTTAGATATCTCGATCTCTCTTCGATCGATTTCTAGCGTGCATGCATTTCGAAAATTCAACTTTGCGTTAGTGGAACATATCCGCATTTCAAAGTTAAACGAGACTATGGATATGTTCGCCTCAAACAAGCCCAATATATCGGAGCCGGACTGTATTTGTAATTAACTAATTCCATTTTTGCCAATTTCAGACATTTCAGATATTCTGGCAAAATGATGATGAACGTAGTCGTTCGTTAACTCGCCATTGTTTGGTATTGACATCAAGGGCGTCCGTAACGATGTTCAACTGGCAGAAGGGGCGGCGGCTTCCTATCATTGATTGCCGTTTTCTGTGCCGGCAAATTTCTGATAGTGACTGAATGGGGAAACAGAATACCGTACGACTAGGTTGATCTGCACGCGACTTGATATCGGTAAATCTCAAATAACAACCGACCGGTGTAGTGTGAAACTTGTGAGGATATGGGAGTAAAAATGTTAACCCCTTCACTGCCATGATGTCATCAACTTTAATCATATGGCTTTAGTCTTTTTGAGGTATTTTGAATTAAGAAATGTTTAAATGAGTGATAAACAGTATGGGTCCTGATCAGACGCCGCGTTCCGCGGCGTCTGATCAGGATCCATACTGTTTGCACATACAGTGGAGAAAAGGTTATTCTTTCCCGTTTAAACGAAAACGAAACGCCAATCACTTAAATGTAGAAAAGTACAGCTTTTGGACAATTCTAACAATTCATGTTTATTTTAGTGGCAAACAGTTTGGAGCCTGGTCAGACGCCGGGTTACCAGGCGTCTGATCTGGCTCCAAACTGTTTGCAATGGAAATAAGTGTTTAGCGTAAACGCGTTTATTAAGAAAAATATTATATTTTCTCTACTGTAACTATTATACTCGTGGACAGGCAGTGAAGGCGTTAACACTACAGCATCATACTATGATATAACTGAGGGAAATAATGACGTTTCTTGTTCAAGCAACATGACTAATACACGTTATAATTATGTTTATCAAATAGACAACTGATGAGAGCCGCACAAACATGACAGTGATAAAAGTAGTACACCGTATTCTAAGTGTTGTTTGTTTCATATGTGTACTTGCACATGTTGACTGTGCTTGCGATGCGACACAGGACGAATATAGTCTTTGGACAGATAATCCGGAAAACATTACCGTTATAGTGGAATCTTCCATATACGAGGTAAGTTGATTTGATTACGAAAGAAATTCATCAGGATAGCATATATTCAATTCTAACATGACACGCGTTTTGGTCACTATAAAAATAGAACAAGCTCATCGTGGTATACCTGGGACGTTTTACAACGCTCTTCCCTACCCCGCGCCTCCCGCGGTCAAATGACGTGAAGTGTTACGTAAAGACCATATACTTTAAACCAGTCATGTTACTGTAATTTCCCCCATTTTCTGTCTTGCTTCATGTTATGTGTGTTCTCTGCCAGATGGTGGGTCGGTAAATGTGTATTGTGTGTGCAAATTCTCTGATGTACGTAAATTTGCTGTTGGGTGTTAGATTCTTGTAAAAGCCGCGGGAGCAGTTATTCGGTCGAAAAACTGCATCCGCTGAGGAAATAAGGTTGAAACATTTGGATTCCCTTTCTAATCAATTTCTTTAAATCTGGTCATGTAAGATCGAAATAATCTATGTTCTACCGTTGTGAAACGGTATTTTACACCGGCTGGTCGTTGTGATGCGCCTTCGGCCTTCGTGGACAATTCCTGCGCATCACAACTCCCACCCGTTGTAAAATACCGTTTCAAAACGGTAGAACATAGATTATTTCTTAATTATAAATTATTTTCTAACCGCATATCCAAATAAGTTTAAACTTACATGACCGTTTCGGCTATGGAATGCCGGTCACGACATGCCAATTGCTACATGTAAATGCTAATTACTGCTTTGCTAGTTGCTAAATGCCAATACATCCAAAATAGCTTACTTTGATGAAATTGCCAGATCAAACTACAGCACCAGGCTTCACCAGCTGATGTCCTTAGAAATTGCCGTGGAGGTAAAGTGAAATAGTGTTGCATATTTTCTCTTACAATAGATGCAGACTATATTCTAATACATGTATAAAATTATCAAGCAACTGGCAAGTGGCATGTTGGTAATTGGCAAATTAGCATTATAGAACTAGCAAGTAACATATTACCATTTAGCAAATGGTAAATTAGCATTTAGCAATTGACAGAAGTGGTCAAAACAGCAAACAAAGTATTGTTGGTTTATTGTTAACACTCATGACCACCATCTTGTCGAGTAGACGGTGTTACAGTACAAATTTGACCCCCTAAACAACGCTATATAGTTAAAAGAAATCCAATTAATGACAAATGGCAATTAGCATTAAGCAACTGGCAAGTGGCATATTGGCAAGCATTTAGCAAATTGCAAATTAGCGATTGGCAAACAAGCATTAAGCATTTAGCAATTGGCATGTCGCGACCGGCATTCCATATTCGGCACTCCGTTGGAGTGCCTTCTTCAGACTGTGAAATTGACCGTTGGAGGATGACGTCATAAGCTTTGATTACGATTTAGATATACAGTAAAACCTTTGTATTACGACAACTATATTGTGTTAACTATTAGGTGTTTACGACAGGTGACTGCCTTAAGCAATGTGACTGTAAAGCAGAAAGCTCCTTTAGGAGCTTTCTGTTTTAATGTCACATTACTTTAAGCTGTAACCTGTCTTTTATAGTATCAACTAACCTTCATTTTAGTTGTCGTAATAGAGAGGTTTTACTGTACAGTATAACGACTTCAAAATGAGCTTATTTTACTGCATTGTAGGCAGGTGATTGCTGAAAGCAATATAAAGGTAAATCAAATATTTCCTGATAGAGCATTCTGCTTTACTTTTATCTTGCTTTAAGCTGTCGCCTGACTTAAATCGTCTTTTGGACTCATTGTCTCTGATTTAAAAAAGAGCGGATGCAGAGAAGTATGTTTGTCGATTGTTGTATTTGAGTGAAACTGTCAGTCACACTTTACTCTCATAACAACATATTTCGGTGTCTCAATTTTAACGTTGCCATGTCCGGATGAGGAGCCAGAGTACATGAAGTTTCATTTCTTACATTATTAGAGGTAAGTGTTTTAAACATGCTGACACTTACGCAGAAATCTTTCAAAGTAAGAAATCTGATGTACGTTCAATATATTTAAAACACCAACCTATTTACAGTGGAGAAAACGTTATTCTTTCCCGTTTAAACGCAAACGAAACGAAACGCACATAGCTTAAACGAAAGAAAGGACCATTGTTCGACATTTCTAATTATTGTTTTTTCAATCTGAGTGGCAAACAATTTGGAGCCTGATCAGACGCCGGGTTAACCGGCATCTGATCTGGCTCCAAACTTTTTGCAATAGAAATAATAGTTTTAGCGTAAACGCGTTTATTGGGAAAGAATAACGTGTTCTCCATTGTTAACATTGAATGCCAGCTTTTGTACCATTAATGACGTTTTACAGTGGAGAAAACGTTATTCTTTCCCGTTTAAACGCAAACGTACGCAAACGCAAAACACTAAAACGTAGAAAATGACAACTTTTTGACAATTCTGATAATTCATGTTTATCTTGGTGGCAAACAGTTTGGAGCCTGATCAGACACCGGGTTACCCGGCGTCTGTTCTGGTTCCAAACTGTTTGCACTGGAAATAATAGTTTTAGCGTAAACGCGTTTATTGGGAAAGAATAACGCATTCTCCACTGTAATCATATTGTGCATGTTGTGGAAATGTGTCAAACTGTATGTTTCTATAGACGAGTTTGACAAACGAGGTTTTATAATATGCCTTCCTCAGTAATCAGATTGTTCCTGGTGTATTTGTAAAACTGTTGTGCTAACGGTATTTCTATCTCGTTTTCGTTGAAGGCAACACAATTGTATGAAATGTAGGCGTAAAAGTTCAGCGTTATAATTGTGACATTAGATACTTCTTTGTTCTGCCTTGAATGCTAAATGTTGTTTGCAGATACATGTACAAGTGTACTTTTTACATGTACAGTGTTTGTTAGTGCCGAATATTCTATTCGCTACGGTCGAATGTGTTACTAGAACAGTTCGTCGAGACACCCAATGCATATACATGTATTACTTCTCTACGTTCTGACACTGTTAAGTGTTAACATACACTAAACATTATTATACATTGGGGAACAAGTTCTGGCTTTAATAATTTATTTAACCAACTATGCCCTTTTCAAGACAGTGTTGAAATATACAGTGTAGAAAACCTTATTCTTTCCAAATAAAAGCATTTACGCTAAAACTATTATTTCTATTGCAAACAGTTTGGAGCCAGATCAGACGCCGGGTAACCCGGCGTCTGATCAGGCTCCAAACTGTTTGCCACTAAACTGAATTGTGCAAAAGCTGTACTTTTCTACATTTAAGTGCTTTGCGTTTGCGCTTCGTTTGCGTTTAAAAGGGACAGAATAATGTTTTATCCACTGTATAATATTATCTTCACCACGGTAACATTTATCAAATATCTGTATTACGACGTGGAAGAAGGCAAAAACGGATTAGCTATTCGGCTTCTGTAAACTGGCTGATTCAAAGCTGCTCTCTGCTATAGTTTCTCAATGTTCGATTTGCAGCAATTTAACAAAATACACATAGGCACAAATATATAAACGAAACTTTGAAGAATGATAAACCACGTTGATCTTATTTTTTATTTCTGATATATGCTATGCTAAAACATCCAAATATATCATTCTTCTTTATTGCTATATTTTCATTTAACGGCTGAAGTGTGTGGAAACTTGTATTTTGTTTTTATGCAGTTTTAGATAATACAATTAATATAAAGCCGAGTTTGATGTCGATCGGACGTCGTCCTAGTTCATAATTGTAATTGTTAGACCAGTCAATTCACATACCTTTTAGTGTATGAGAAAATATTCAGTGAATATAGAAACATAGACATAGACATAGTTTATTTGGTATTGATTCACATTGTATCTCGTTACATCATCATACATGTATATAAATCAAATTGTTTAAACAGGTCGAATCATATCACGTGACAAAAATATTTTCATATTAATAAATCCAAACAAAAGAGATCATAATATTGATATCAGTGAATATAGAAACAAGTAGGCAAATGCTGTCGTAAGGAACAATGATAATACAAGAGTGACCTGCGTTTTACTTGTAACCCGGCGTCTGATCAGTTTCTAAACTGTTTGGCACTTGAATTTATATGAGCATTCAGAATTGGCGAAACGTTGTCCTTTTCTACGCTTTAATGCGATGTGTTTGTGTTTGCGTTAAAACGAGAAAGAATAACGTTTTCTCCACTGTTAACCAAATTGCATTGCAGATAGATTGAATCCAGATCAGACGTCGGATAACCCGGCATCTGGTCTAGCTCTGAATTATTAGACATTCAGATTAAAATAAATGTTCGTTACTGTTAAGAACATGTTATTTCGTACATGAATTGCGTTTGCATTTGGTTTGCGTTTAAACGGGACATCCAGTGGATAATCTGTTATTCTTTCCCAATAAACGCGTTTACGCTAAAACTATTATTTGCAGTGCAAACAGTTTGGAGCCAGATCAGACGCCGGGTAACCCGGCGTCTGATCAGGCTCCAAACTGTTTGCCACTAAGATAAACAAGAATTATCAGAAGTGTCCAAAAGTTGTTCTTTTCTACGTTTTAGTGCTTTGCGTTTGCGTACGTTTGCGTTTAAACGGGAAAGAATAACAGATTCTCCACTGTACATGTAGTAATGTCGTTTCTACTGTTTGTACTTATCTAGTTTCCAAATATGTCATGAAGAATAGTTCTGCAAAAGTCCATGTCTATTGAGAACATGTCAATCGACGTTAAACTGAAACACATTTAACCGTTTCACCGCTGTAGGCTACTAAAGTCGACATTGCAACACAACAGTATTACTTGGTACTAAAGAATGACAAAAGATTTTAATTCAATTTGCTATGAGTTTTAGTTTACACTCGACAAAAGCAATGACTTAGATACCATGAACAGTTTCGGTATATCAGTTTATATTGCAAAATAGCTCGAGCAGTTTACATACAGTAGAGAAAACGTTATTCCTTCCCGTTTAAACGCAAATGAAACGCAAACGCATTGCAATAAAATATAGAAAATGACATCTTTTTGACAATTCTGAACCTTGCTTTAAGCCTGGATGGCCAACAGTTTGGAGCCAAATCGGTCAGGAATGTTTCCCTTGAATTACCAGAAATTGTCAGTGTTTACCTTGTCCACTCTCTAACTCAAAATCTTTTCATCCAATCTCTACCATATTTTCTGAAACGTTTAGTGGGTTTATATTCTTGACCAAGGTTAATAATCAGCTAATTCTAACAAAACATGTCATGTTGTGGCCCTTGAATTACTTAAATTTGTCATAATGTTCTGTGACTCAAACAGTTTTCATCCGATTTAAGCCGATTTTTTTTCTGACAATGTTTGCATTTGTTATAGCTGAGTCACGTTGGTAAAAAGATGACCACCCCATATCTCATTTACCCAATTGAAGGATTTTCATTCAGTTTTATTCAAATTATTCCTCAGTGATACAATGTTCTGAACTTTGCAGTTTTCTCTCTGTGCCTTGCTCCTCCTTACAACTTGTGTGGAGTCCTTTCTGACTTGAAGAGAGTTATAGTAGGTTATGTTTTTAAGACGTTCATTCGGAAAGTTTCTTTTTTTTTGCCACTGATACGAACATATTAAACAGAGAGATTTTTGTATTAATAAGCCATTCATCAAGTTATATCTATCTGCAAAAATAGTTTTTCGTTGGTTCATGTGATAGTTTGGGAAGATGTAATATACCATACAGATTACAGTATAGAACGCCATTCTGTCCAAAAAAGCACGTTTACGCAAACTACTACGCTCATTTTGCTTTGCTTTTGAAGTCGTCTGCCATGGCTTCTGATCAGGCTCCAAACTTATTGCCACCATATCAACACAATATGTCTACATTTTCAAATAAATAACCTTTCAAACATTTTGGAAATCATGTTTGCCGTTCAATTTCTTTTAATGTCTATCAAAACATACGTAAAATAACACATTGATGCAGAGAAAACAATATACTAAGCTAGTATTGAAAAAATTATAAAGTTTAGCATCATAACAAGGGCATCGTGAACATATAGTGCAGACTACGTTATTCTTTCCCGTTTAGACGCAAACTTAACGCAAACGCATTGCTATGAAATTTAGAAAATTACAATGTTCGCAATGGAATAATAATTTAAGCGTTAACGCGTTTATTGGGTAAGAATAACGTTTTCTCCACTGTACATGCTATTCTTGCTTGTAATGTGCATAATTTTGCAGCAACTACTGCATCAAACTTCCATCCTAGATATTGACGTGCTGTCTCTAAGATTTACTGCTACTTAAAGCGTTATAAATATATATTCGAAAATGGCAATAACGCACGGCAGTAAACGGAGAGGCACATCAAAATGTTAACATCCTGAAAATATAAAGTTACAATGAATAATAGATGCAATGATATTCAGTCTTAACCCACGCCCTGGCGATCGCGACTGAACTACTTCGTTTGTATTTACAAACTTTTTTGATATAGATCAAACACCGCATGACGCGATGTTTGATCATCTGATCCAAACTTATTGACTATCGTTTTTAAGTTTCTTGAATTGAAATAAGGTATACAGGTAGATCTTAGCTGAATATTGTTTGAAGACGAACATGTCAAAGCAGACTATGTTATGACAGGATGGGACTTCGTATTATTGTATTGAATATGTTGCACTTTACCATTTGAAAGAAACTTAACACGCAGACGATATATAATAAAATGGGGAATCATTCAGGGATTACAATATGCAGCTGCAATATTATCCCTTTATATCCTATGTAATCTAAATCGATGTTTTTTACTGAACCGTCGTTTATCGGCTTATTTTAATGAGGAGTAACTCACTCGATTAAGCCAGGCACCAGAGCCTTAACGTTTACAGTTTGAATGATGTAGTTTTTCTTTTTTATAATACACGAAACATAATGTAATATATTAACTAAAATTGTTAGGTAATATACATCATTGACTTATGACTTTAAATGTACCCGGTGTCTGATCTGGCACAAGATTGCTGCAACAGGCAAACATTTATGAGCTTAAAAATATATTTACGTACATTCATGCTTCATGTCATAGTTCGGGAAGATAATAATATAGATTACAGTAGAAAACGCCATTCTGCCCAAATATACGCTTTTACACGAACAATTTTGCGTTTTATCAAGCTCCAATCGGATGCCACTTGGGTCAAGATAAAATGACACCATTTTAAAGAAACAACATTTTTTAACATTTGTTTGCATTCAGTTTGCGTTCAATTTCGTTGAATGTCTTTCTCAATATACGCAAGTAGCTCCTTACTGCAAAGTTGACATTATACACGTATAGGCCGATTTTATTCAACTGGCAGGGCGGAGCTAACCTTTGGCAGAGATAAACTAATTTACTTTTGATTTTAGGGGTAAAACAATATGTAGGTGTAGTTCCTATCAAATCGTTATTGTCCGATACTTTTAACTTGGAGAAATACAATTTATAGTGCGCGCATCCATATCCACGTGAAAATGGTATATACAGTGCTCCCTCTCTAAAACAACACCCAATGGGAGACAACGACTGCGTGTATTGTTCGGAGAGAGTTGTTATAGTAGGGAAAATGAAGACTTGGCTTACATTTGCAAACAGCTTGAATCCAGATCAGACGCCGCGTAAAGCGGCGTCTGATCTGGATTCAAGCTGTTTGCCACTCGTCATTGTATTCCTTCAGTCAAAGTGTCAATTAACATGTAGCGTTGAGATAAAAAAAAAGGCAGACGACAACGGTAAATCCCAATAATAAACGAACATGCTGCCGTCCCCAAAGCTTAGATGCGATGTTCCTCGTCGAAACTCCGCCCTGCCAGGTCAATAAAATCTACCTATACATGTAGCTGTCATAGACATATTCTTAACTGTAGAGTCTGACAACAGCAATATGTACATTCGAGATATTCTTGCTCGTCACGTGCAGAATTTCTCATCATTTACTGCAGTAAACTGCCATGTTGGATATTGACATGCTGTCTCTTAGGTTTACTGCTTATTAAGAACGATATAAATCTATATTCGAAAGTTGCAATAACGTACGGCATTGAACCGAGAGGCACATCAAAATGTTAACATCCTGAAAACATAAAATTCCAATGAATAATACATGTACATGTAGATACAATGATAGTCTGTCTTAACACTCACTCTGCCGATCGCGAACAAATTATTATTTGAAAACAGTTTAGCTCCATATCAGACACCGCTTTAAGTAATGTTTGATCTGTATCAATACCGTTTAAGTTTCGTCTTAAAGTTTTACTAATATAGAATGTATAAATGTAGATCTATACTGAATAATTTTGGCAGACGGCAATTTCAAAGCATACCATATCACGGCAGAATAAGGGACAAGGTTTACGGTATGGGATATGTTGCTCTTCGCCGTTTGAAAGAAACTAAACAGTTTCACTCTCAAATGACGCCCAAAAGTGCATTTTCAAATAGTTTGGATCCTGGTCAGGCGCCGCGTAAATTCGTTTTGAAATCGCTTCAGTCTTACAACCTTAAATCTTATTTTGAAACGATATTAAAGTCAACAATAGTGAAGCAGATGACAATATTTCGGTTGAGGGGTAAAACATCACGATAAATTTGACCATGAGTGGGTTGACACACATACGATGTGCATTTAAATGGGGAACCTTTTAGTAGTACATGTATCATGCTTAAAAGTTTGGAACCTGGTAAGAAAGCCTGTTATTTTGCTTCTAAAACGTTCAGAATATACATTATGTAAAAGTGCAACCGTGTCTACAAGGACAGAACCACCATTTTCCCACTGATCAATGTTAGAGTGGATAATACGTTATTATTTCTCCTGTAAACGTAAACGAAACGCAAACGCAAACCACTTAAATGTAGAAAAGTACAGATTTTGGACAATTCATGGTTATTTTAGTGGCAAACAGTTTGGAGCCGGATAAGACGCCGAGTTACCCGGCGTCTGTTCTGGCTCCAAACTGTTTGCAATAGAAATAATAGTTTTAGCGTAAACGCGTTTATTGGGGTAGAATAACGTTTTCTCCACTGTAATCATTCGAGAAATTTATGTGCGAAAAATGCAGATCGGTTGGAAAGTTTGCTAATAAAGTTTGAATAATGTTTTGCAAGTCAAGAATTTGAATAACGTGTAATTCGAATTACTGAAAATTAATACAAATGAGCCATTTAAGAGGGAGAGAATCCGGTTTTAATGGAAATGTATTTAGCAGTTCAATGAATATAGAACCCCAGCGGAAAACAACTTTTTGAATGTTCTTACTATTTATTTTAATCTGAATGGCAACCAGTTTGTAGCCTGGTCGGACTGCTACTTACAGTGGAGAATCTGTTATTCTTTCCCGTTTAAACGAAACGAAACGCAAACGCAAAACGCTAAAACGTAGAAAAGTGTAACTTTTGGACAATTCTGATAATTCATTTTTATTTTGGTGGCAAACAGTTTGGAGCCTGATCAGACGCCGGGTTACCCGGCGTCTGATCTGGCTCCAAACTTTTTGCACTGGAAATAATAGTTTTAGCGTAAACGCTATTGGGAAAGAATAACACATTCTCCACTGTACCCGGCGTCTAAATTGGATCCACATGGTGTGTAATAGAAATAATAGTTTATGTGTAAACGCGTTTATTGAGTGAGAAAAACGTATTTTCCACTGTAAAACACACAACGATGTCAATGCAAAGAACTTAGAACCAGATCCAACACCTACATTGGAGAAAACGTTATTCTTTCCCAATAAACGCGTTTACGCTAAAATTATTATTTCCATTGCAAACAGTTTGGAGTCAGATCGGGCTGAAAACTGTTTGTCACTCAATTTAGAATGGGTCGTTAAGATTGTAAAATAGTTGTCATTTTACCCATTTTAATGCACTGTATTTGCGTTTCGTTTGCGTTTAAACGGGAAAGTTGTTTACTCCACTGTATATGTTCGTCATCTAAACAAAATGTCAACTACATGTACATGTGGTTCCTTCTCTGATTAAAGTTATCTTTTTCAAATTTTAAAACGCTATTTCTGTATGTATTCATAGTATTAAATTGTATTTGCATTCAGTCTCGTTAGCTCGAATAGCTCTAAAGTCCATATTCACTGTAACTTTATACTACGTAATGAAGATATAACGGGTTCCCTGAAAATAACATAAAGCACACACTAATGTTTTTAATGGTGGTCTATTATCATGTCCGTCCACGATACATTTACTTAATAACAGGCTGGGTATTGTTTCTCGTTTTCCAAGTCGAGCTGTAAACCTACACTTTTCACTGCCAGGATATCGTCTAATTAACCCATTACCCCATACATATGCCTTTTTACACCTCTAATTTGTTCCTTTACTGAAAGAAATAGTTCCAATTTATACAGTAATGAATATAGATGTACATTATAAGAATTATTTTATACATGTATATCCTGACATAGGGTGGTTTTAATCAATTTGGCGCATTCGACTATACTTTCAATCTGCTTTAAGCCGTCACCAATCTTCAATACTAGAAACAGGCTAAAGGGTAATGGGTTAAAATCGCCGTTGCCTATACAATAGAACGTCTCTATTACGACCATTTATTAGACGATTGATTGATTGCATAAAAGAGAGGTGACAGCTTATAGCCAGATGAAAGTAGTCAGAAAGCTTAGAAAAACGTTTTCTTTGTTTCGTTTACCTTCTGTAAGCAGCCATCTGCATTTTACTCTTAGTACAATGTATATAAACGGAATATTACTATACTTTGCATATCTTATGCACCGGATCACTCGAGTTGTGTGTGTAAAGGCTATATCCAACGAGACCGGATATGCAAAGTATAGTAATGTTCCTTTTATTATTTACCTCTTATAATAAAAATAAAATGTTTCGATCGTTACTATAAATAAACGGGATTTCCCATACGTCACACTTCGGGGAATGGCGCGTGAAAGTAAATACTCGCTATTACGACCACTCAAACGAATGCTAATTGATTAAATAATAGAGAGGTGACAGCTTAAAGCAAGGTGACAGTGAAACAGAAAGCTCCTAAAGGAGCTTTCTGTTTCACTGACACCTTGCTTTAAGCGGTCACCTACCGTAAACACCCTAATACTTAACATAATTTAGTGGTCGTAATAGAGAGGTTTTACTGTAGTTCCGAACTTCCGACTACACAGTAAACGTTCTTTTCCCATTACACAAGGTACATGGGTAATACGGAATTTTCAATCCGTCAAGGTGTATTTGTTCGATAAAATACAGAAATATTTCGGGCAGAACATTGGTAGGTATATAATAAAATAACATATAGTGGTCGTAATGGAGAGGTTTAACTGTTTTTTCCTCCAATTAAATTTGGAGAAATTGTAATCTGAAAAACAAAGTCAACAACACCGGTGTCAATGTTAATATGCCGTGCATTTGATCAAAATCAAAATCGTTTGCCATACCAAATGCATCGGCCGATTATTCTTACAATGAACCTTTATGGGCAATTCAAAAGTTATTTTAACGGGATATAGTAATGTTAATTCTTCGATGTATAAACTCAAACCAGCTGTATTGGTTATAACGTACAGCTTGCGTGCCATAATATCGAGTATTTCAGTGCGGAATCGTTAGTATTTCCCTAAACGCGTGTGTACAGTGGAGAATCTGTTATTCTTTCCCGTTTAAACGCAAACGTACGCAAACGCAAAGTACTAAAACGTAGAAAAGTACAACTTTTTGACAATTCTGATAATTCATCTTTATCTTGGTGGCAAATAGTTTGGAGCCTGATCAGACGCCGGGTCGTCTGATCTGGCGCCAAACTGTTTGCAGTGAAAATAATAGTTTTAGCGTAAACGCGTTTATTGGGAAAGAATAACAGATTCTCCACTGTACATGTACTGAAACAATCCTTTCCAATGACAACAATTTAAAGTCAGATCAAACGGCTGATACACCAGCTTCTAACCAGACTCCGAACGATTTGACATTCATAACAAAATAAGAATACTCGTTGCTGGGGTTCAACCTGTTAACTGTAATTTTGTGAAAAACATGTAAGAGGACATATGAATACACGTTTACTTACAATGTACAGTGGAGAATCTGTTATTCTTTCCCAATAAACGCGTTTACGCTAAAACTCTTATTTGCAGTGCAAACAGTTTGGAGCCTGATCAGACGCCGGGTTACCCGGCGTCTGATCTGGCTCCAAACTGTTTGCCTCCAAGATAAAAATGAATTATTAGAATTGTCCAAAAGTTGTTCTTTTCTACGTTTTAGTGCTTTGCGTTTGCGTACGTTTGCGTTTAAACGGGAAAGAATAACAGATTCTCCACTGTACGTACATGTATTACACTCGTTTGTAGTACAGTGGAGAATCTGTTATTCTTTCCCAATAAACGCGTTTACGCTAAAACTATTATTTGCAGTGCAAACAGTTTGGAGCCAGATCAGACGCCGGGTAACCCGGCGTCTGATCAGGCTCCAAACTGCTTGCTACCAAGATAAACAAGAATTATCAGAATTGTCCACAAGTTGCACTTTTCTACGTTTTAGTGCTTTGCGTTTGCGTACGTTTGCGTTTAAACGGGAAAGAATAACAGATTCTCCACTGTACATTTAAACTTGTGTTTCGCGGCACTTTTGAAAGAAGCGCTAAATGCGTATTAGAAGATAGATAATGCTAAAATAATGAATGAATATACGAAGCAATCAGTCAACCAGTAAAACAATGGCAAAAGCAGGAATACTTACGCATGTACATAATTGACGCGCAAATCGAATAGTTATTTGAATTACGATTGGGGAGTTGTACACATGTATCCGACTTAACACACATTTCCCAAACAAATTGGGTAATGATGAAAAATCAACGAGTGTTTACTAGAACAATCCCCTTTGGTACTATTTGTCAATCCTTATAATGGTAAACTAATTCGGTGTGGCTTACATTTGCAAAACAATTAGGTTAAGTTAAGACGCCAAGATACGCGGCTTATAGTCAAGTTTTAACCAGTTCACCTCACAGTCTGACTATACTGACATATGCAACACGACCATGTTAGGCAGATTATTACGTCATAATGGCATCGGATGGTTCAAATTGCTTGCCACACGTTGTATGTTCTCTTTAAATTAAGATAGTTCTCAAAACTGAGTTCAAGTAACTTCGCAAATAGCACCATTGAGCATACGAAAACTAACATTGTGACGGCTGACAATATACGGCAGATAATATATGATTGCGCTAGTGCTTAAAACATAAACAGTTGTTTCTATTCAAGACTTGTGTTGGTAACCCGACGTCAGATCAGGCTCTAAACCGTTTGTCAACTTGATAACAATGACTTGTCAATATTTTCAACATCTTGTAATTTTTGCATTTTATTGCTCTTTGCTTGCATTTTGTTTCTTTTCGTTTGAAAGGGACACACTGACGTCACGCTTGCTTATATTACATGTACCATTTGACTCAATAGTCAAGCTGTTCTGCGTTGTATCAGTAACCAAACTGTTCACGACACTCATTATTAATAGAGTAAGAACTCTATTAGGACAAACAGAAAAAGGCTAATTTTTAATATTAATACCAAGTGACAATTTAAAGTAGACTAACAGTAAAACAGAAATCTCCTACAGTAGCTTTTTGATTTACCTGACCTTGCTTTAAGGATTCATCTGTCTTAAACAATCATTCATTCAATTAAAAGGCCGTACTATAATGGTTTTACCATATTCAAATCAGACAAAAAGCAGCAGACGGCATTTTCGCAGACTATTTCCATCCGTGAATGGGTTAACCCCTTTTCTGCCTTACCCCGAGTGCAATGGTTATTTGTAAACAGTTTGGGTCCTGATCAGACGCCGCGTCTGATCAGGATCCGAACTGTTTGACATTCAGTTTTATATTTCTAAAGTCAAAATACCGGAAAATTAAATTTGAAAAATAAAAGCAGACGGCAAATGTTTAAAGCTGGAGACGTCGTGGCAGCGAAGAGGTTAATACAGAGCACATGTGATTACATAGATTGACACATGCAAACGACGTCTCGATAAGAAATGCAAATTCATGGCAAGTTGTCAATATCCCCAACGCTTTCAAGCATGCTTATCCGATAAACTAATTCCATGGAATTCTGCTGCATATGTACAGACCTATAAATAGCGAGGTCGTAACAAGATGCGTTCTTTTGCAGTGAATGGGATTGGCCAAAATCATCTTTCTGAAATCATATTCCTGCAATCATCCACATGAAATAATAATCCTGAAATCATCACAATCTAATCTCATCATCCCTCGTCATTCTTTGGCGTTGTATGACATATTATGTTTTCTCTTGTTATGATCATCAATTTATTTATTTTTTACTTTTTATTTTTATAATTATTGTCATTATTTTTTAACTGTTTTGATTCTATCTCGATGTATAACGCCATTGAATGCATGGTTTGTAAAAATGGGCGTTGAACCAAATTATAAGGTTTCAAAGACAACCAAACCAACCATTAATACAGGTAGTCAAGTATTTCCAATGAATAGCGTTTTATAACAACCCCTCACAATCATGACGTCATCAATTTTAAACACTTGTCTGGTTTTGCTAACCACATTTAACATTTAAAATTGAGTTATTTGACTACGTTACATCTTACTGAGTACCTATAACATGTTATGAGACCAGGCGTCAATTTACGCGACGTATGGTTGGGACCTATATTATTTTTAAATAAATATCAGATGATGTCGTTTATTGACGTACACTATAGTGCTATAGATTCACTATTCTCTTCTTCTTGTGTTGTGTATTGCTAATGCTTAGACGCGTTTGACATTTTATTCAAGTTTTATACATGTAGTTTGGTATGCATTTTTTGTTTATTTTCGTTTAAAAGGTACCTAACGAAAACACAAAAAAAACATTTAATGATTCTATAAAAAAACAAAAACTTGAAAATTATGACCAAGTAGTTACATCTGAGATAGAAACAGCTTCAAATCTGTTCGGAGAAAAGTGTAACAGTGGAGAAAACGTTATTCTTTCCCAATAAACGCGTTAATGCTAAAATTATTATTTCTATTGCAAACAGTTTGATGCCAGATTAGACGCCGGGTAACCCGACGTCTGATCAGGCTCCAGACTTTTTGCCACCAAAATAAATATGAATTATCATAATTGTCTACAAGTTGCACTTTTCTACGTTTTAGCGTTTTGCGTTTGCGCTTCGTTTCGTTTAAACGGGACAGTAGCAGCGACTATAATAGACGTAGTACAAACACGTTTAACGAAATAATCTTGATATATTTAATATTTACAGTTGATAAAACGTTATTCTTTCCGAATAAACGCGTTTACGCTAAAACTATTATCTCCATTACAAACATTTTGGAGCCTGATCAGACACCGGGTTACCCGGCGTCTGATCAGGCTCCAAGCTGTTTACCACGCATATTAAAATTAATAGTCAGATTTGTCGAAAACTTGCATTTTCTTAAATTTGATTGCGATGCGTTTGCAGTTCGTTTGCGTTTAAACGGGAAAGAATAACGTTTTCTCCACTGTATCTCGGTAACATATTTAAAATATATGGAATATTGGATTCTGAATCGCAAAAATTATATATTACATACCAATGGTGTTTTGTCGGTTATTACAGACAAAACATCACTCAATTTATAGATAGTTGGCATGTACAGTGAGGTAGTGTATACTCATCTTGTTGCAAGTGGCTGTGTGATGCAGGACACAAGTAATGCAGAGGCTCCTAGTGAAATTGTCTGCATTAAGCTGCACTGCATTAAAGTCGCACATATTAAATACAGTACGTGGTTCTTGACTTTGGTGATCGTTTGATACAAGTTGGCTATACGGTAAAACCTCTGTATTACGACTGAATGGGTATATAAAAGACAGGTTGCAGTTTAAATCAATGTGAAAGTAAAACAGAAAACTTCTAGATGAGCTTTCTGTTTAACGTTCGTTTTGCTTTTAAGCAATCAAATGAGTTACATGTACATGTAAACACTAAATATTAAATCGTTATACAGGAGTTTTACTATTACAGTGGAGAAAACGTTATTCTTTCCCCGTTTAAACGCAAACAAAACGCAAACGCATTGCAATAAATTGTATAAAATGACAACTTTTTTGACATTTCTAGCTATTCATTTTAATCGAAGTGACAAACAGTTTGGAGCCTGATCAGACACCGGGTTACCCGGTGTCTGATCTGGCTCCAAACTGTTTGCAAATGAAAATAATAGAGTAAGCGTAAACGCGTTTATTGGGAAAGAATAACGTTTTTGCCACTGTAATATTTGCGTATTATTTCAGTAAATCAATGACTGTGAAAAGACCTGTCTATTCTGTCCAGACAGTTTATATTCATATTGATATGAATCGCAGCTCGCAATTTGGCTACCATAGTTTTCTCATATACACTTTGTTTTACAGCAATCGAGAAGACGTTTATACGATGCAAACATATAATTATAGACAATGACAAAATCCTGAATAATGACAATAATATGAACCTGATTGGCCAACAGTTCAAATCCTATGAAACACAATGTGTCCGCTGTGGCTCGAAATAACGTGCAATTTACATACGTGTTTTAGAATACAGGCATATTTTTGGAAAATGATGTATTTCTACTATGATAAATTACACTCAAACTGGTGTACATATTCACTCGTTGAACAAGTAGATTAGCATGAAACTGCTTGTTAAAACCGTCTGATGCATTGCGGTGTTTCCCCGTTTGGAACCTTTGGTAATTGTTATCGTCTTGGGGTGGTCGCTTACCAATATATTAACGGTAACTTTAACGAATATATAACCCTTTCATAATCAAATTATTCAGAAGATGTTTACCCCTTCACCGCATTATTGTCGTCTGCTTCAGTATTGTTGTCTGCAAAGTTAGAGTTAAGGTTGTATGACTTAAACGCGGCGTCTGATCAGAACCGAAGCTGTTTGCAAACACACTTTAAGGCGTCGTTGAGAGTGAAAGGGTCAATGGATCAGTTATTTAATGAAGGACACGACTTTCTAAACATGGTGTTTCAAGTCGGATACAGATTACATGTTTGCAGGTTATATTCATACAGTAGAGAAGACGTTAGACTTTCGCAAACAATTGATTATGCTAAAATTACTATTTTCAATGCAACCTGATTAGTGTCAGATCAGACGCTGGGTAACCCGGCGAATGATCAGGCTCCAAAGTGTTTGCCTTTCTTATTACATTTAAACGGTGCCACTTTCTACATTGCATTGTAATGGATGTGTGTTTCGTTTGCGTAAAAACGGAAGGAAATTACATGGTTATGTGAGTAGAAATTGAAATTAATATGACCTTATTTGTAGGTTTGATAGGAAAATACCAATTTTATGATCCAGTAAATGTCATTCCATGATGCAATTGTCTAACACCATCGCCAGTATTGCTCACTTCCGACGATTTTTGCGCCGTTTAAAGACTTTACTTCAGTCAATGCATCAATCCCCCATTGATTCTAACTCGGCGTGAACGTAACTGTAAAGCATGATAAAAGTGTGCCCAGCCAATGTCAGCAATCTGAAATTTTCTATAGAGACCCTATAAGAAAAATAACAACACCAACACGAATTAAATTATCTTCCAACGTTTCGCCGTTAGGCTTTTTCAAGGAGTTAATATTTATATAATTTGATGACGTAACGATAAACAAATACTGTAGACGTTTTGGCGCGTTAACGTCAAAACGTCATATACAGTAAAACCTCTCTACAACAGTCACCGAAATACACAAAATATCTATACCAAAAGCAGGCGACTGCCCAAAGCAAGGTGAAAGTAAAGCAGAAAGCGAATTAAATGTCACCCTCTCAAAACAGTCACCTGCCCCAAACAATCAATCGATGTTAATGTATTCGCTCACATCGCTCACTACAGCCTTGAGCGATGTCAAGTCCCAGTGAGACATCAGTTGGTTGACAAAGCCTGTAGTACACGGGCGAAAGCTTCCAGGTTAGCTTTCAAATTATTTTTGTGTGTGAAATTTAAAAGTTTAAAACTAAACATTATAAAATCAATCAAAGTATAGAGACCCTGGCATACTCAAACCCAAGGGTTTTTCAATGGGTTTTACTAACCAAACTATCAAACATAAGGTATGGGCCTCTTATGAGGTGCCTCGGTGGTTTTCCTGCCTAGACATTTATACAAGGAAAAGCATGCGGCATGCTTTAACTCAAATTTAATATGGGACTAGGTGTTACCACCCAAGCTAGGTAAAGTAATGTCTTTGACATAAGCTAAATGCCGACCTTCTAAACATCTGATCGGGTATTTTTAAATCCAACACCATTCAAAGATATTTACATTGAAATAGTAATCTATTCTCGAATATGTGTTCAATGTTATAGATAGATACTTTATTCAGTACAAAAGCCATCGGCTTATCAGTACACAGTTGCTACATACATATAATAATGGTCATGTCAATGGTGGAACAGTAATATGTATTGATCTCAATTAAAGCTAGTACGATGCATCGAAAAGTAGTTGCAAAATGTAAACTTTTAAATGTAGAGTTTTGACTTGTAAACGCTTATACCAGAGAGAAATGAAAAGATTTTCTACGAATTTAGATCACTAGCAAATCAAAAGGAAAATATGGCTATACTATACAACCTGTTTGCCATGCATCAACTAGTCACATATACTGTACAAGTAAAACAAAGGCATTACAGTGTAACTATTGATAGTATACATTTCCTATTCAAATAGTGTTACCAAGCATACTGTGCAGACCAAGATCAGAGATCTTCTAAACGGATCCTCTGGTCAAGGTCTGCACTAACTATTAATCAACGCTGCAGGGTAACTGTATAGAGTACGTTTTTCCTATACAGACAGTGTAGCTTCGGATCAGAGGACACGCACATGAGCCATCAGATCCGTTTCTTCACTGTCTGTTATTTTGCATTACATTGCAACCATGAAGATTATACATTCCCCATGTAGATAATGCTACCATACATATTGTGCAGACCAAGATCGGAGTGCTCGTATAACCGAGCCCTCCTATCAGGGTTTACACTGCTTTTATATAACATTACAGTTGGTATCCTATGTGGATATTGATTATTATACATATTGTGTAGACCAAGAGCAGAGGGCTCCTAACTGAGTCCTCATATCAGGGTCTACACTGGCTTTTATATTACATTACAGTTAGTATCCTATGCGGATAGTGATGACTTTGCATAGTGTGTAGACCAAGATCAGAGGGCTATTAACTGAGTCCTCTGGTAGGGGTCTACACTGGCTTTTATATTACATTACAGTTAGTATCCTATGCGGATAGTGATAACTTTACAATAGTGTGTAGACCAAGATCAGAGGGCTCCTAACTGAGTCGTCTGATCAGGGTCTACACTGCCAATTATATTTCATTACAAGGGAACTGTGTTACGAGTACACTTTTCTTGTTCAGACAGTGCATGTTCGGATCGGATGCCACGTACATGTGCCATGCAACTCGTTTCCTCACTGTCTGTCGTTTAGTATTACAGTTTTACTATGGATAAAAAAAACATTCCTAAGCAGACAGTGTAGATCCTAGCCGGAGGGCAGGTAAGTGAGTCATCCGGTCAGGATCCGCACCAACTGTGGATTTGCAACACATTGTAAGAATAAGTATAGGCATAACAACAGGGTGAATAAGATTTCTATATTTACCACTAAGTTAGTAGCTTAGACTATTATCAGGAAATTTGTATTCTCTTTTATTTATTTTTTTGTTAATTTTGGTGCATATTTGGATCTCTGCTGGTGAAAGATTTTTGAATGAATATTGACAAATTCTTCAGAGTTTCGAAGTTATCTGAACTTAATAGGCTAATGAATTTCTCATTGTTTGGGTGTTTCCAGTAATATTCTTTAATGTATTTAGTTCTAAGTTCTTGATTTAGTGGACAGACCAGAGTAAAGTGAAATTCGTCCTCTATTAAGTTGCATATGTGACATTTTCTTTCATTAAGAGGTATTTTTTGTGGTTTGTGCCACCGACCGATCTCGATTATATGAACAATATTGCAAAATGACAAGCAATAAAGACTAATACCAAATATTTTCTGATACAGGTCTAAACCATTTCCGTAGGACAAGCGTACTATTCACATTTACTGCGTTTCGAAATGACACCTATACTAGTCACTTGGGCTGAGTGAGTGTATACTATACGTGGATATTACTGTATACATGTAACTATCAGCAGATTATCTCACGTCACTGAAAGTCTTGATAAATGCCGTATTTCTGAGAACGAAGTCGTAACGGAAATTATTTCAAGACAATTCACCCTGATGCTGCTATTATGACGTCATAACCCGTCGAACAAACATGTTTAACTCTTAACGAAGTTTGTTTTAACCCATCACCCCATAAAAACGCTTTTTTACGCCTTTAATTTTATTGATCCACTGAAGAATATAGTTCCAATTTATACTGTTACAAATAAGAATCAAAAGAAATATTTTCTATATTCTAGGAGATAATAGCCTAAAGCAGGCTGAAAGTAAAGCAGAATGTGCCTTAAGGTGCATTCTGTTTTACTTCCAACCTGCTTTAAGTGGTCAACTATTTTCAAAACTAGAAACTGGCTATGGGGTAATGGGTTAAAACGCCTTTATATGCGTGTCGAACATTTTGGATCATGAGCAAACTCCGCGTTACATGTACACGGCGTCACTATGATACATATTATGTATCCAATCTGTTGGAATACGTGCATGTTAACGATTTCGCTGCAAAATGTTCGTAAAGTGCTCACTTTAAGGGCTTAAGGCTGTTTTAACTGAACAAATGTCAATACGAGTGTCAAACAGTTTTGATATTGATCAGACGCCGCGTAACGCGGCGTCTGATCAGGATTTAAACTGTTTCCAAGGTCGCCTTTTGGCCCCGTGGCACTGACAGGGTTAAAGAACCTGTCATTGAAAGGGTTAAGCACGTAGAAAGATCCATTGAGTTTCACAGCATTGTTCATGGCGTTTATCATGATGTGTCTGAACACACTGAGAATACAAATATAGCAATAGAGTGATTATATAGACTGTGCCTACTATTTATGCTCAATCTATCCAAGGCTGACAATGACATATTATAGTCACGCGGTCTCATTTACCACTTCTTTGTTTCCCTAATTAATGTATAGGATGGGTGTTATTCTATCCCAGTCAGTAAATGCAGTAGGTATTATCCTGTAAGACATCATTGCTGTTACAGTAAATAAGACGCCATTCTTTCACAATAAACGCGCTTACAATTAAAACTATTATTTTCATTGCAAACAGTTTGAAGCCAGATCAGACGACAGGTAACCCGTCGTCTGGTCAGGCACAAAACTGTTTGCCATTCAGATTTAAGGAAATATATCTAGTCAGAGTTGTGAAAGGTTGTTTTTTTTATATTTTATTGCAATGCGTTTGGTATGCGTTTAAACGGGAAATAATAATATATTATCCACTGTATCCATGCAAACAGGTTATTATAGCATTTATAGATATGGGGGAAGCATTTCGCTAAAACAATATATCCCTTTGTAATCACTGGCTCCGACGCCGCGTAACTGATCTGATTCACCTAAATGACGGTTGTCAGTCAAATGTATCCCATTTCTCCATCGAAACACATTTTATGTGTCTGATTTATTCATCTGCTGAAGACAATGGTTCAAATGTTTACAGTCATGAATACGTAAAATAACACACAATACTATATACAAGCAGACAATGGCCTAAATTAGGCTAAAATTAAAGAAGCATGCGCATCAAGGCGCATTCTGCTTTAATCTCAACCTGTTTTATTGGACATTGTTTCTTAAATACTAGAAACTGGCTATGAGGTAAAGGACTATTTTTAAATGCATCGTTCTCATGTGCATGTACTTGTCATTTTCTACTTCTTAGTGATTTGCAATTGCCACTAATATCGTTTTAAACGGGATGGAGCGTCTTCGTCTGTATTGCAGTCATTTGTTAGCTTAAACATGTATCTTTCCATACAAAATGTTTACAAGTACATACACATGCCGATATACAGTTGAGACGACACGAGTCTTTCCTCAAATACACATTTATACTAAAACCCTTTTGTTCACTGCTCAACATTTCGGAGCCAAATCAAACGCCAGATAATTTGACGCTGATCCAGCTCAAAACATTGTACTATTCAGGTTAATTTCAAAAATATTTGTTTTCTATAGTTACTCTTTTCCCTTTGCGTTTCGTTTAAACAAGAAGGAACCACGTTCTCCCCACTGTACTTGAACATTTCTTAGAAAACATCCTTTTATGTTGTTGACCTTATTCATAAAGTTTTACCCTGCTTACTAATTTTGATAAAGATTCTAATTGGGCATGTAAATCTTTTTCTAGTCTCTTGTTTGCTGTCATGTTGTAGACTACATGTCTGAACAATTTCTTAGAAACGGAAATAAAATCGATTAGTGAAACTGTTGTCATGACAATTGTAAAGACATCAGAATTGTCATTATGGTACAATTCAAACAATAGCATCCTAAAAAGCAAATAAAACCAATACTTATACAGTGTACAGCCTTAGCTCGCGTAATATATATTTTTTGTTAACAATTTAAATGTCAGAAGTACTCTCTTTACCCATTTTCAGACCAAACATGTTCTGTTAAAACGTGTCGTATACAATTGTATGCAAATGTGTCGACGGAAGAACTTTTAACATCAGTGCAAAAACAGTATGGAACCATATGAGACACCGCGTTGGACACGGACTGTTTGTAAAATTGACTATATTTAGTTTTACCAGTGGTGTTTCCAATTGTAAGAACATGTTTATACCCAGACAAATAGTCGGGGGCATGCTGTTTCACCCCTGTCTGTGCGTCCTCTGTTCGTTCGTCCGTCCCACATACAGTACATACTTTGTCCTGCAAACTACTCCTACATTTTTCAAGCTACAACCTTTTTACTTAGCAGAGTGTTGCACATATACCATTGATGTGCCCGTTAACATGAGTTTTAGCTGCTTCAATTCTTTTATACAATTTCAGTCAGTTCAACTTAGTCAACATTTTGCCGCCTGGTGCATCATATTTGTCTTACAGACAAAGCCACTCCTGTAGTTGATAAAATAATTTTAGTTGATATGCGCGCTTTTAACTATGATTTGTACAACAGTTTTATATATATTTTGTTTGGTTGGTCATGGGTAAATTGGTAAAGACATTATTTTGTCAAATGTAAAAGCCACTACTGGCAAAAGCAAAACAATGAAAAGTAGCAATGAATGGTTATTGAAGAAGCTGATAATTATATATACACTCTTTGCAAATGACATGTATACTGCGTGACTCGGGTTAATGTTACATTAAATTATTATTTTTTAACAATAAAGCAATTGACCGTTACTTAACAGTTGCAGTAAATGGTGAATTATCTGACCCAGTCAAATGAAATATAGGCTACTTGGACCGAAAAACTATATGTTGTACACAAAACCTGTAGGCTTAATTTGCCGAAATCGTCATCTGGATCATCATTTCTACGCTGATAACTCAAAGTTATGATTGTCATTTAAGCCTAAAGACACATATTGTCAATAAGAAGCATTGCCAAAAGTCAATGGATGTCTAAAAGACATAGTCTCATAAATACACCAGTATAATTATATTGACATTGAACACCGACAAAACTGAATTCATACTATTACAAACAAAAAAATATTAACAAACCTGAGGGCTGGGTGTATTGTTTGTGTTGCGTTTCCTGCTTGAGTCTTCTTTCGTATTTATTTGATGTTCAAGTGGAAAACTAAATAATCAAACCATCATTGTTTTTAAGAATCTTGGTGCTATGGTTGATTCCCAAATAGATATGACACAACACACGAATGCTGTGCGCAGGTCTAGCAACACACAACTGCGGCAAATGGGTCATATTATACAGTACATTGTACATTTTGTTTAAGGCTACAAAGACCTTGATCAATTTCTTGGTCGCATCAAAACTTGACTATTGCAACCCACTGTTGTATGTGATTCCCCAAAACACACTACGAAAATTATAGCGTGTGCAAAATTCCAGAACTTCTCGATCCAATCCCATCACACCAGTCAAGAAGGAGCTTCTCTGGCTACCAGTTCAACACAGAATTGAGCTCAAAACTCTGACAGTCACATACAAAGCCATGTGCAACTATTCTCCAAGTTACAATGTCAATATGATTGACGTGTATAAACCTCGAAAAGAGTTGTGGTCTTCGAGTATGTATCTCAGTATCGCTGGTTGTACCGAGAAGTCATTTGGTAAAGTTTGGAGGTCGAAGTAACATGCATACAACCCAAAAGTCCGGAATACTCTACCATCAGACATCTAGTGCCCGTTTTACTAAACTACTTACTCAAAATCTTTGCGTAAGTCAAAATCGTTTTACTCTTATATTTCGATCATAAACGTCTGCAAACAGCAAATAACCAGATCAGAGGACGCGCTAAAAGCGCGTCCTCTGATCTGGCTATTTGCTGTTTGTAGCAAGTGATAATAAAAAATATAAATTAAAATTTGAAATTTTGTCTTACGCCAATAATTTGCGTAAGTTGTTTAGTAAAACGGGGCCCAGAGATGTAAGATCAGTTGCAGCCTTCAAAAAACGCCTGCAAACACACTTACTAAAACAAAGTAGGAAATATATGACTGCTATCTCTATGGTGTTCTAGTGTAAATGGGAATTCTGGAGTTGTACCGTTAACCTGGTGCATGTCTGGTGGATCTTGATGGTAGAATTGCCCTTTATCTCTTTGAAACATGCAGGCTAGGGGTTTATGGTACAATTCTTGGACATTAAGTAATCGATAGATATATTTATTTCAACATTAGATAAACAATACCATGGCAATCTGTAAAGAAAATACACAGTACACAGTAAGCAACAATATGTATGATTTAATACAGCAATGTCATTCCACATTATATGCCAAGGATAACACAAGAAGGTAAGAATACTCTTATTTTCATTGTGGTCCTTAATATACCGGTACAGCATTGTATGACATACATGTAGGACTGTATGAAAATGAGATAACCAGTTACCCATCCTGAACCCCATATACATTAAACAATACATAAGAAAACCCAAGCAGTTAAACAAATAAGGTATCTCGTTACCATCGACATTCCTTACGTCATGTGCGCAGTTCAACTCTGCCACCCGAATGACCGTGTAGAGCTTACAAAAAGAGGATGATGAGCAATCATCGACAGTACTCAGTATGTCAGATGTCAGGGGTGCGAAATAGTAGGTAGTGGCCTCGGAAGGATAGTGGGGTTGGGGTGGGGATAAAGATGTATGGTACAACAATGCCTTTTAATAATACCATTAAGCTTTTATATATTCATGTCATATTAAAATTGATTTAATAAACTAATAAAAACAATTCTTATATTATAACTAAATTGACAGAATTACAAGTAGGATGTCTTTACTTTATTGTAAATGTAGTTATGAGTCTTTGTAAGTACATTTTTATGGTACGATGTGAAACGCTTTGAACGCACAACTCCTGTGTTGAAAGAACGCTACATAAATCTGGTATAATAATAATAATAATGATAGTAATAATAATAATAAAAATAGATCTGATAAGGTCATGTACTAACGACCCTGTTGAACTGGGTTTGGCTTCGGTAAAATGAAACAACTAGCTGTAAGAACTTTTTGGCGTTGCGGTTATCGAATTATCATTGCAAAGCAGACCTAAGTAGGAATCGTGCAAATACTTCTAGACCTAAAACAACGACCGGCATTTGCCATCAATAAATAATTAACTATTGAGAAATGCAATTGTTGGTTGGTAGAAGTTAAACCATCTTTCGCCGAGAGGGATGTTTTTATATGTATTTGCTGTTACCACATATCTCTATTTCATTATTATAGCATGGCAGTGTTTGTAAACATATAATAGTAATAGTAGTTTTATTAAATTTCCTGCTATTGACATAACAAGATGCTTTTGAAACCAGACTATCCCAAATAAGACATATGTAATCTTCGAATCAGGATCTGAACTTGTTTCCTCTAGGACCTATTGAACATGCGTCTGTACTATTTTGGGTGGACATATTCCGTTATAGCATTAATCAATATAAAACAGGTTGTAATATTAATTGTATTTTATTCACATACAGTGGAGAATCTGTTATTCTTTCCCAATAAACGCGTTTACACTAAAACTATTATTTGCAGTGCAAACAGTTTGGAGCCAGATCAGACGCCGGGTAACCCGGCGTCTGATCAGGCTCTAAACTGTTTGCCACCAAGATAAACAAGAATTATCAGAATTGTCCAAAAGTTGTTCTTTTCTACGTTTTAGTGCTTTGCGTTTGCGTACGTTTGCGTTTAAACGGGAAAGAATAACAGATTCTCCACTGTATAACAGTTCGGTATGAAAATAGTAACCCTTATAATGCTAACCTCGACTTGGTTGACATAATTATGCAAACAGTATGAACGCAGATCAGACACTGCGTTAACTGTGTACAATCCTTCTGTATCTTACGTTTCTTCGGTTTAGGAATTATGAACACTGTTTTTTAATTATTTGGTGGATTATATATTTGTAACAGCCGACAAATCAGCATGACAATAGTTAAACCTTAACTGCCATGGCGTCGTCAATTTTAGTTAATTGTCGTGTGCATTTATTTCTCAAATTCATTGTTAAGGTATACTCAACAAAACAATTAAAGGGGCAAGTATATAGGGTAAGGTAAATAAATGAATGTAAGTTTATTTAAAGAAATTGTAACTGTTTCATGTAAAAGTACATGTTTATTTCATTGTAGGATATTTTTCGCTTTAGAAAAGTAGAAAACTATACCACAATTCTCCTTAAAACACAACTACCCTTAAATATCAGTGTGCCGTACTAGCAGGGTTGGGTAACATACAACATAACCAAGAGCCCCACCTTAAAGGTTCTTGTCTTAAATTAAAGCCAGTATCATGTTTGCTCATCACATGCACTAATAACTTTCTTGAATCTGCTGGGAAAGCTGCGAATTAACGTGCGAATATCTGCAAGGGGAAGGCTGTGCCATTTTTTAATAAGCATGTCTTTGAGCCCCTTGACAACCCTAAAGTGCCGATATCGACCGGATATCCGGTGTTGCTGTATGTCCTATGCATTCTCAATGTGGTTGAGGTCTGGTGACATTGCTGGCCAGTCTATCCGACTCATGATCACATGTTCCGGATACTGGTCCACCATATGTGTAAGGTATGGACGAGCATTGTAGTCTCTCGGGATGGAACCTGAATCACAAGTTGCAACGTATGCGCGCTCAATAGCTTCTAGAGTCTCGTCCCATTACCCCAAACTGCTCAGAGCCCAGACCCTTTTGACATGAAGGTCCGTGCAACCATTGTAGGAGATGCCCACCAATACGAGCCCTGACCATATTCTGGTTTGGTTATAATCTGCCATAAAAACAGTCCAAGAAACGTTCGTTTCTTTGTCTTTACACTCGTGTGCACCCTTTATTGAAATCCAAAATGAAATTTGACTCACCAGTCCTCAAAACGTTGCGCAAACGTAGACGTTCAAATGGCATGGTTGCGGACATAACACTGTATAACATATTCAGTGGTGTGGGGTCAAGGTCGATCGCACGACCGATCTTCTAGCCCATAGGTTGGAAGCATGAAGTCTGTTCCCGACGACCTGAATGAGATCTTGTATCTATACGTCTGTTTATAAACGATATTAAGCGTAACGTTGGGATTTGGCCGTTGACGTCATGCCATAAGAGACAACGTCGGTCCTGTACTTCATGTGTGACATTCAAATGACCTTGACCTTGTATCCAATTTACCTTACCGATGTCCAGGTACAACTACCACAACCTTTCGACGACGCCCTTGCTTACGTCAAACACCGCCGCAGCATGACGTTGATCTGGCCATCTAGCAAGCCAAACGCACAAATGGCGTCTTACAGACACATTTTTCAAAGTTTATATCAATACGCAATTTACTGTTTCTTTAAAACAAAAATATGCACTCGATATAATGAAAACAGTTGTAAAATGAATAATTGGAGAAACGACAGCAATATTGTTTGAAAATCCAAAGGACGTTGAAAACCGGATTTGTTATACCTGTCCGCTTAACCCTTTCCCTGATAGCATTGTTTCTAGTATTGAAGATATGTGACTACTTAAAGCAGGTTGAAAGTAAAGCAGAATGCGCCCTAAGGCGCATTCTGCTTTACTTTCAGCCTGCTTTAAGCTAGTAACTGCTAGAATAAGGAAAGTATTAAATATGACACATATTCATTACGGTATAATTTGGAACTATTTTCTTCAGCGGATGAATAAAATGAATGTGCTAAAAGTCGCTTCTATAAGGGAAAGGGTTAAATTCATTCAACCAAGACCGTTTTACACATAGTGACTTGTGTTTCTTTATCTTTTATTCTAAGGGAAACGAAGCATACATTCGCTCCTCTAATTTGAAAAATGTTTTCATTTTCGAAAAAGATATATGAACTTATACTTTTGCCCCTTCAATTATTTTAATTTTTGAGTATATTTTGGCTTCGGAAATACAGATATCAGTGTCTTATAGTTTGGATGCTGACCTCGTTGAGGAAACATTTTTATTCGTAATTTTAAAAGTTATTACAACGACGCAAATATTTCCGTTATAAACTGTTTGGAGCTAGATTAGACGGCTGGAAAAATGTTGCGATTCTGATGCAAAACAAGGATCGTCAACAGTTTATCTAAACTACGTCGTGAAACATTAATTTTCTGTTTGTAATTGCCCAGTATTCGTTTGTTTGCGTTGAGTTTCGTTAAAACAGGACTTCGTGCTTATGACAACACCTTAGATATAATATGGGCTTAATACTATCCGATTGATACTATTTATCCATTGATACAAGGGCATATACCGCTTGGCGACCGTAATTGTTGGTTTGTTTTTCCTATATTTACTCTGTATACGGGAAACTAAGATACGTGCTGTGTTTGTTGGCATTATCGG
Source organism: Gari tellinella (assembly GCA_922989275.2). Classification (NCBI taxonomy): domain Eukaryota; kingdom Metazoa; phylum Mollusca; class Bivalvia; order Cardiida; family Psammobiidae; genus Gari; species Gari tellinella. Next base: position 31,956,753 of record OV277871.1, read on the forward strand.
GCAAATCACCATTGCTAAAATATATCGTACAGGCAGACAATAGCACGTTAAAGCCAACCCTGTGTTCAGTGAGGCTATAATTTGCAGTTGAACATGGTAATCAAGTATTTTACATGGCGTTGTGTTCTTTAGTTTACTGGCAGTACATTTTTCAAGTTTGTACAGAAGTGTTGTATACTCGTAGTGTCAATATTGTAAAAAATAAAACGTCTAATTATTTACAAGCTTTTTAACTATTTCACTGTCAATGTTGCCAAAAGGCGACTTTACAAACAATTATGATCCTGATCAGACGCCGCGTGACCCGAACTGTTTGACAGTCGTATCGACATTTCTTAAGTTTAAATAACCTTAAAGATGATTTAATGTTTTTTGCAGACGACACTACCAATGCAGACGATACTTTTGTGGTTCCAGGGTTAAAGCATACGATAAAAATTAATTGTTGTTGACTAGAAGCATAATTCAACATTGAAAGGCAATTTCATTCCTATTCAGTGCTCTCTCTCTCTCTCTACAATAACACCCGATGGGAGAGGACATAAATTATTATGTGTGTTGTTCGGAGGGATTTGTTATAAGACTAGGCTAACATTTGCAAACAGCTTGGATCAAGATCCAATGTCGCGTAACACGGCGTCTGATATGCATTTAAGCAGTGTGTCACTCTTATTTATATGTATTCTATCAAAATGTTCACTAATGTGTAACTGTGAGAAATTAACAGCAAACGACAAGTATACGCGGATGATATTGTTGCAGTATAAACGTTCGGCACAGTAGTATTGTTTATGGACCTGTGGAAAGCCTCGTTGTAAGAAGGGAGTCGGTGTTGGGAGAGATGTTATAGGGAGGGATCACTGTATTGTAATGCACCTCGTTTTGTGTATGATTTAGTTACAAGATGTGCTAAACACAATAACATCGTATTCGCCGAAGTCCTGCAAAAACAAAACATTCATCGGATACGGCGCCAATCTTTCACAGTAAAGGATCTGTCCATTACAGAGGAGATATTCTTTCTCGTGCTACATAATAAAAGAGTACTATTAAGTCATATATCGACAGACAGAATACTTAATGAACACAGCTTATTCGTTCACGCTATCTTAGAAAGTTACATGTAAGAGGTCTATAAATTTACAATAATATAGACCTGTCTCAAAGTTGCGGGAACATGGATGCAGAACATAAATTAACCATTACGCTGCCATTGAGACTTAAATACCCATGTTACACAGTCGCCGCCATATTATCATCTGCTTATATTTTTCGTGTGCTTAAACTGACAAAATTTTTAATTTACTGCGTTTTGGACGTTGGACACATTTATACAGTGGAGAAAACGTTATTTTCCCCAAAATAAACATGTTTACGCTATTATTTCCATTGCAAACAGTTTGGAGCCAGTCGTCAGGTTCCAAACGGTTTGCCACTCAGATTAAAACAAATAAATCATAATTATCATAAAAATGGTTGTTTTCTACATTTAGCGATTTGCATTTGCGTTTCGTTTGCGTTTAAACGGGAAAGAATAACATACATGAACAGTGGAGAAAACGTTATTCTTTCCCAATAAACGCATTTACGCTAAAACTGTTATTTGCAATGCAAACAGTTTGGAGCCAGATCAGACGCCGGGTAACCCGGCGTCTGATCAGGCTCCAAACTGTTTGTCACTCAGATTAAAACAAAAACTCAATATTTTTAAAACGTTGTCATTTTATACGTTTTAGCGCTTTGCGTTTCGTTTGCGTTTAAACGGGAAAGAATAACGTTGTCTCCACTGTATGAGAGTCAAACAGTTTGGATCAGAATCAGACGCAGCGCCAAGGCCTAATTTATTTGCCAATGTGTGTTGTTGGCCATGGCAGTGATAGTGTTAAACTTGTTGTATCCATATACAGTCAAACTTGTATGAGGCAGAAACGTTAAACAAAAAGAAAAGCAGTTATTGTAGATTGTGACAGCTACATACAGAACAAAACTGAAAAAGAAAACTCACAGCGTTCTTTTTCTATTTCAGCTTTGTTCTAATGTACAGTTGACGCATTATTATTTTCCGTTTAACCCTTTACCCCATAGCCTGTTTCTAGTTTTGAAGACAGGTGACCACTTAAAACAGGTTGAACGTAAAGCAGAATGTGCCTTAAGGCACATTCTGCTTTACTTTCAGCCTGATCTAAGCTAAACTCTGCTAGGATATATAAAATATTTGTAATGGTTATTGTTCATGAGGCTATAAACTGGAACTATTTTCTTCAGCGGAGGAATAAATTAAATATGCTAAAAGTCGCTTCTATGGGGGAAAGGGTTAAACGCAAACGAAACGGAAACGCAAATCACGTAAACGTAAGAAAAGACAACTTTTTGACAATTATAACTACATGTATCTATTTTAAGATGTTTGGCAAACAGCTTGGAGCCAGATCAGTCTCCGGGCTACTGTTTGCACTGGAATAATAGTTTTAGCGTAAACGCGTTAATTGTGAAAGAATAACGGTTTTCTCTACTGTAGGCAGTCACGCGTTTTTAAAGTTACAGTGGAGAATGTGTTATTCTTTCCCAATAAACGCGTTTACACTAAAACTATTATTTACAATACAAACAGTTTGGAGCCAGATCAGACGCCGGGTAACGCGGCGTCTGATCAGGCTCCTAACTGTTTGCCACCAAGATAAACATGAATTATCAGAATTGTCTAAAAGTTGTTCTTTTCTACCTTTTAGTGCTTTGCGTTTGCGTACGTTTACATTTAAACTGGAAAGAATAACAGATTCTCCACTGTACGTATTCTGTTTTCTTAGGTCGGTTTAGAGAAGTGTAGACACATCATTGAATGATTTTTTTAATTAAATAAATGTATACTTAACGGCGGGCCTTGTCTCATTGCTGTGATGGTTTAGTGTGGCAATGCTATACAGCTACATGTAGCTTTCTTTATATTGGCAAACTAAATAACGAAAAAGTTGGAATGAGCCATAAAATGAAAAGGAACAGAACTAATTACCCGTATACCTTTTTTCATTTATAATCAGGCTTGTTTCTAATTCCAGTTTTATAGTAGACAACCATACACAGACTGGTGTTTTAGTTAGAATAAAACTGCAGTGTGAGCTTTTTGCAATATTTCTAATACATGTACATGTACGTGCAAAGTAGTTTTAGACCGTATCTAACGATTTCAGTAACGATTGCAATGGTACTAATGACGATCCCTAACACGATGGTTAATTGATTGTATAAATACAAGTTGCAGCTAACAGCAATGACTGTAAAACAGAAAGTTCCTTATGGAACTTTCTGTTTTACTGTCAATTTTCCTTAAGCAGTCACCTGTCGTAAACACCTGGTATTTAATATCTTGTATGATCATTATGCATGTAGTGAGTATTTACTCTATTTGATTGCTTTAAAAGCACTTTGTAAAAGATAACTCGGTTTGTTACAATATCAACGGTTCCAATATTTTATGTACATGTATATAGATGTGATTGCATGACAAAAATAAATGAAGATACACTAAACTGTCTGTGTTGTTGCTCTAGTCCAAGCAATGATCTAGATCCCTACATCATTAAATCAGAGCATATAGTGTTTGTAAGTAGTTTGGACACAGATCCGACTCACGATCCTTACTGTTTGACACTCGTATAAATGTTTCTTTTTAAAAATCCTCAAAGCAACCTATTAGCTATTTTAAAGAATATAATGACGCATGCCAAACAGTTTAAATTCATATCAGACGCCGCGTTACTCGGTTACTGATCTGCATTCAGCATATTTGTACTCTACGGGTATTAGGTTTCCATCCCTACAACAACTCTTTCCAAACAACTCAAATAATCGTTATCTTCCATTTGGTGTTGTTGAAGAGAATGTACAGTGCAATGGCCAATCGCTCTACGTACAGTGGAGAAAACGTTATTCTTTCCCAATAAACGCGTTTACGCTAAAACAATTATTTGCAGTGCAAACAGTTTGGAGCCAGATCAGACGCCGGGTAACCCGGCGTCTGATCAGGCTCCAAACTGTTTGCCACCATGATAAACATGAATTATCAGAATTGTCCAAAAGTTGTTCTTTTCTATGTTTTAGTGCTTTGCGTTTGCGTACGTTTGCGTTTAAACGGGAAAGAATAACAGATTCTCCACTGTAGTATACAGTGGCGAATCCGTTAATCTTTCCCGTTTAAAACGCAAACGAAACGCATCCGCAAAGAACTAAAACATAGACAAGTGTATTTTTTGGACAATTCTGATAATGCATGTTGATCTGAGTGGCAAACATTTTGAAGCCTGATCAGACGCCGGGTTACCCGGCGTCTGATCTGACTCCAACCTGTTTGCAATTGAAATAATAGTTTTAGAGTGAATGCGTTTATTGGGAAAGAATAACGTTTTCTCCACTGTAACGATAGTGACCGACATTGGTTCAATCCTTCTAGGAGCATTCTACCTCCAAACATTATTTAGTTAGACAATGATTCTGCTTCTTGCTAAACTGTCATTTTAGACACGAAATACATCGCCATAAAAAAGAATTAGTGCAATATGAGATATTAATGTTAGCAGCTGTGTTGTCATTAAAACACAGACTCTGCGTTAATAAACAAACTAAAGCATCAGACAATGTCTCCACAAAGATTGTAAACTGTACATTAGTTTCGTGAATAATTGTGTAACATTATATTTTCTTAAATATGCTCTTTATATTTTATAATGTTCTGTTTGAAACCACCTATTATTATAAACGGTGTATTTTAGGGTCTGAGTTTAAAGTTTAAAAGCCATATTGCAAACAGAGAATTATTTGCTTGGAGCAATCGTGGCTGATGCAGTACGTCTCCTCTGTTAAAAGTACTAATTAGCGTTTCTTTACAAAATATGTTCTCTAAAGAGAAGTTACTGCAATGATCACAGAGAGAGAATGGACAATGCTGATATCGTTGAACAAGCTAAAGTGGAGAAGACGTTAGTCTTTTCCGTTTAAACGGAACTGAAACGCAAACGCAAATCACTAACATGTAGAAAATGACTATTTTTTTTAAATATCTAAATGTTAATTTAATATGAGTGGAAAACAGATTTTAGCCTAATCAGACGCAGGGTTACCCGGCGACTGATCTGGCTCCCAACTGTTTGCAATGGAAATGATATTTCTAGCCTAAACGCGTTTATTGCGAAAATATAATGTGTTCTCCACAGTACATTGTGTCATAGCAATCATTTTCAGGATTTAATCATCATCATGCTGAGCAGGGGTTGACTATTATTTGCAAGCAGTTGGAACCAGATCAGATGCCACGTACTTGGCGTTTGATCTGGATTCAAACTGTTTTGGCAATTTTTTTTAAAAAAGCATATAAACTAGTAAATGTTTTCGCAGGCGATATATTTGATACTACAGACGACAATTCCGAATAATAAGTGTTCATTAGAGCTCCAAATAAAGGGAGCATTAAACCCTACGGTGATATTTCTCATTCGCATCGCCTCGAAGACACCAATGTAATGAGTAGTGACACCATAAATAGGCCAAACTCTTTATCTAGACATAATCTTTGCTCACTCGTCATTAAACAAGTACAATGACATTTCTTTAGTTTGACAATAAAATAATCATTACTTACATAAAAGTTGAGTTCTTCTCTTTAAAATATTAAAACAGGTTTTGGCACATTTACATATCAGACTGGGATGGGTAAAAAAACCATAAGTTGATCAAATTTACTATCATTCATAAAATCATTACAGACATCAGAAGTTTTTAGAAGTAAAATTGTTCTAAATTCGTTATACATGGGGCAGTCTAAAATAACATGTGTTCATCCTCAACAACAGTTTTACAAAATGGGCATTTACGACCTTCCTTAGCCATGTTCTCATATATTCCTGTCTCAATGCGTATTGGGGCAACCCCGCATCTAAACTTACAAAAAGCTGACCGATAAATTGGCGATAATATCATAAGACAATATCTTTCGACGACATAATCTTGTTTGATGACTCTTATAAGTTCTGAGTTTGTTCCTCCCTTTCCCAGAAATGGCATTTGACCTATTTATTGTTGTAGTCCATGTAGTTTTGAAATCTGACATTGTGCATTGTTTAACATTTGTTACCTAAGTTTTCTTACAAATTTTGAGATCAAAATTACCTGAAGTAGACAAATCCAGATCGGAAAACTTTGATTTCAAGTAATAAAACAAATTGTTACATGACACAGATGCCTTCTGATTTACCCACAAAGCAATGCGTTTATTTAGCCGGTCACAGTGCAAACGAGAAAGTCTGCGCCAGTAATTGGCTAAACAACCCCATTGCTTTACAATTGGAGGTTCCCATGCCATTTCACAATATTCAGCGGCATTTGGCGTATATTTACCTACGCCTAAGAAATACCGCATAACTCTATTCTGAACAGCATTGATACAGTTATTTTCTTTATTTCCCCAAATTAGAGCACTATTATTTAATAATGGCCAAACAATTGAGTCGTACAGTTTCGGAAAAAACGTTAAAAGGTATTCCGCTTGAAAATAGTAGACAATACGTGGCCGTTTTGAACCGTAGTAGAACCTAGTCTTCAATACGTGACAGTATTGCCTAGTTTTTCTTGGGACAATCTTCTTAACTGTAGCCAAAGTATTAAAGAGAGTCTAGTACTGTAAACTTAGTGCTAAGCACTTATGCAAGACTCGTAATTGTTTATCAAGACGGTTTGTTGTATTAGTAAGGCACAGAAAACATTCCTTTGGAAAACGACCTCACTTCGAGTAGTCGATATCAATGACCAATATTTATCATTGCGTCAATACTTTTCTTTGGGATATGCAGACACTTTTTTTATATTTTTGAATGGATGTGTAAAGTAGTTTCTTATTGTATTTAAATCACTAAGCTATCAGGACCGCTTACATAAATTATTTCTTCCACCATTTAACTGTAAATTCAACCCGGCTACACACACACCCTCTACACAAAAAATATTCCCCAATTATTATTTTAAAAAACACTCCACGACTTTCGTATAACTATATTTTTACTACTTTTTGTAATCTGTGCGAGTTATATAATTACTAAGTTATTTACGTTGGGCGCAAACAATGTAATATGGTGAGAGTTATATGCATCAGACCGGGACTCGAATCGGGACCTCTCGTTTACAGAGCGAGTGCTATGCTGCTGGGCTAGTCGGACCGCTTACACAAAATATTCCCCATTGAACCCTAAACTCAACTCGGCTACATTTGAAATAGTCATAGCATGAACTATTTTACTGCCCATTGCGTCTTAATGCGACTTTGCAAACAGTTTGGATCCTGATAAGACGCCGCGTAACTCGGTGTTTGATCAGGATTCAAACCAGAGCACCAGATAAGGGTAGTTTTTCAAAATCTAAAATCTTTATTTCTGAATTAAACCCTATGGTGTCACTACTCATTAGAATCGTCTCTTCGAGACGATTCTAATGAGTAGTAACATCATAGGATTTGGTACTAAAAATAGTGAGAAAATGTGGGATCTGTTGAAAAAACTACCTCTTATCTGGAGCCCTGATTCAAACTGTTTGACAATCGTATCGTATTAACGACACTATGAATACAGACGATAATTTGGACGATAATCTTGCGATGGGAAGGTTAAGGCGGACGATCACATCTTGGTCGTGAAAGAGTAAATAAATGCTTTATAAAGAATAACATGTATAACCAAATCTATAAAAATAACCAACAACTAATCGTGTCTCTCAAAATAGATTTTTTGTACATTTTATTCTTCTCCCGATTCAAATAATCGACATTTAAATGTACTGTCTATATCGTCATAAATATAAAGAGTACACATTATTCTATCCAATGTATTTGCGTAATTGAAAACTCATACCATTGCCATTAAGATAATTATTATACGATTTGCTCCATTTAATGCATTTTATGCATCAGGTATCTCTATAGATAATCAGAATATTCATTCGTTCGTTTTATTTGAACAGCAGTGCTATATAGAGGCCCTCCAGACAGGCATTACATTTGCAATAGCAATTATCAACTTACCCATTTCACTGCTATTTGTTTCGTGCGAGTTTACCCCTTCACCGTTTCATTGTCGTCTGCTTCAATTTTGTTGTTTGCCATATCGTTTCAAAGTTTTAAAAAAGGCAGTTAAGAGTGTCAAACAGTTGGGATCCTGATCAGACGCCGCGTAACGCGGCGCCCGATCAGGATACATAATGTTTGCAAACGAGCGTTTAAGCGTCAAGGTGAGTGAACGGGTTAAAAACGAATGTCTTGACAAAATACTGCGCAATTGTTGTTAATAGTACAGACCACGGACGGCCAAGACCAGGCACATACAGCAATCCCTTTCTACAGCAACATCTCATGGGGGACAAAGATTGTTTGTGCTGTTCGGAGGGTGTTACTATAGGGATTCAATTTGCTTATATTTGCAAACAGCTTGAATCTATATCAGACGACGCGTACCGCGGCATCTGATCTTGATTCACGCTGTTTGTTGCTTGTCTTTATAATTTTCCTGTCGATATATCGAATATGAAAATTTGAGAAAAAACAGAAAACAATAGTTTTAATCAGACGATATTGCAGCCGTTTTGGACATAATCGTCTTGTTTGTGGAACAAAGGCAAACGTTTTTGTTAGAAGGGAGTAATATGTTTGTAATGTCGCCCTTTGGTGCCGTTGGCAGTTAAATAGTTCATCTACGAAGTAACCTGTTTGGGACTGGATTTGACGTTGAGTTACTACACATTTAAAGGGCACCAATAGCTGGTTTATAAAAGCTTTCTTTTGGAAACAATAATGTAGTCCTCCCAGGTTCGTTTCAAAGTGAATAGGCTATATATCATACATTGTAGCATTTATTGTTCCCGGAAAAAAATACGGTATTTTCCCATTAATATCCGTTGCAAACGAATACAACCAGTATAAGATACCGAAAACTCTTCATTCCCCCTGCCTAAAACAACTCCCTCCGAACAACACTAGAAATCTCTGTTCCCAATTTAGCGTTGTTGTAGAGAGGGAGCGCTGTTCTAATTTTATAAACAATGACACTTACGACGACTTTGCATAACGTTTCAATCCTGATGAGACGGCATATAAAACGACATCTTATAAATAATGCAAATTGTTTGGCACTCGTATCAATGTGTTTCATATACATGCTTTAATTCCTACACAAAGGGTTGTAGATAACTGTTCAATAGAGTTAACCCTTAGCCCGCCAAATAAATTGTTGTCTGCTATATTTCTCGTCTGCTTCAAGTTTCAAAGTGCTTTTAAGTTGCTCAAAATTGCTGAAAATGTTGTCCGAGTGTCAAACAGCTTGGATCCGGATGAGACGCCGAGTTACTCGGCGTCTCATCCGGATCCAAGCTGTTTGCATATGGAGCTGTAGTCGTGAGTGGCAGGCTAAGGGTTAATAACATTGCGTTCATTTAACCCTATCATGATCATATTTTTCGGGAGATTTTTACCCCTTTGCCGCTTAATTGTCGTCTGCTTCAGTATTGTTGTCTTCAAGGCGCATTTCAAAGTTAGATCTAAGGTTGTATGACTTTATAAATATCAATAATAATAATAATTCTTTATTCAATCAGTAACTTGAATTAACAAACTCCTCGTTACTCACAACATATTTACAGATGACCATAGTGGCCAAACAAACATGCATATAATAATAAAAACAAGTATTTCAAATGATAGTAAATCTATTTTCGAAAATTTAGAATTTGAGGTTGTACCGCTATTTTCATGACAAAAAAGATATTAAATGATCATTTTGTGTAAATGATTAGATAATAAAACACTAAGTCGTATACAAATCAATCAAGGTAGTTCAGTGCAGCTTTCCTCATATCAAAAGCTTCATAGACATACCTTGATAGATTTAGTAAGGTTTTGGAACTATTTGATTTCATCAACTCTATTTATTAGCACTTGGGTTTTGGTAAAAATAACGTTAAAGATATTTTTTCTTAAGTCAGTATACAGAGAACATGCTAAAACAAAACTCATCTTCTATGTCATGCTTGTAACAAAACACACAATACCTTTACTCTCTTTCAGTTCTGCCTTCACCGTAACGCCCGGATTCAATACTTAAATTATGGGATGATAATCTCAACGTAGCTAAAATATACATGTACTTTTTTGGTAAAACAGTAAGATAATGTAGGTGTTCAAAAGTTTCTTTGAAAAATATGTATGTATATAAAACGTTAGACTCTTGGACAGAAGCACACCAAGACTGTTTAAATACGTCCACTACTCTGGCTTTAAAAACAACATGAAACTTACTTAAATCCACCGTATATTGATTTAGCCAAACATAGGAAAAACCATAATCATCTAAAAGTTTTTTAACATCACTTAACCAGTTGGTTTTACTCTTGTTAAGATCATCACCCATTTCACTTAACAATGATTGAAGAATAATAGTTTCACTTAGTACAAGTTTGCACCAGTACTTAATAGCTCTGCTATACCTATTGATATACAATGGATACCTACCTAACTCGCCGTAAATACACATGTTACATGTAGAAGCTCTAACGCCTAATACTCACTTACAAAATTTGAAATGCAGCTTCTACAATTGTTTACTTTTTGTGCAGCCCCACACTTCACATGAGTAATTCAAGATGAATCCTACGAAGGCATCGAAAAGCTGACAAAAAGTATTTGGTTTAAAGCAATACTTTTTAACGTTTACAACCAATGTATTAAGGGCTTTGAATACCTTACCTGTTAATGTACTTATATAACTGTTAAATGTGCCAGTATAACTAAATACAACACCTAGATAAGTAAAATCATCTACAATTTCTATTGTTTGGCCTTTATATTTCCAAACATATTCCATCGGTACTCTGTCCCTATTTCTGAAAAGCATTATCTTTGTTTTATTCACATTGACCTCTAACCCCCATCTGTCACAATACCTTTCCAAATTATCTAAACTATTCTGTAATTCGCTTGGATCAGACCCAAATATCACCATGTCATCCGCAAATAAAAGCAAAATAAGGTTTATTTGATCAAGAGTCAGTCCGCTACTTATTCTGTCTGAAAGAAACAGCTCAAGGTCATTAAGATACAGAGCAAACAGTATCGATGATATTACCTACCCTTGCTTTAAACCAATCGCATATTCGTAGAAGGATGAATAAACATCACAATGCTTAACACACATTTTAACTATTGAATACACTTCTTTAATGATCCGTAACATTTTACCCTTAATACCTACCCTAAACAATTTCAGCCAAAGACCATGGTGATACACACTGTCAAATTCCTTTTTCAAATCAACAAAGGCGCTAAATAATGTCCCCTTATTACGCAATATTTTTTGAATTGTTGCATTCAACACAAATATAGCCTGTTGTTGAGCGGCCCTTTCTAAACCCAAATTGGGCATTATTATTATCATTATTTATAAATATCGATAAAAGTGTCAACAAGTTGGAGTCCTTATCAGACGCCGCAAGCGCGCTTTAAAGCGTCATTGAGAGTGAAGGGTTAAATCGATCAATTTCCTATATGTGTGTTCTTGCTGTAAAAACGTTAAACCTTAACGTTAAACGTTATGATTGACTGCTAGAATTATGACTCATACAGTGCTCTATCTCTTCATCGACACCCAATGGGAGACACACAATATGTGTGGTGTTCGGAGTGAGTCGTTATAGGGAGGGGAATTGATTTACATTTGCAAACAGCTTGAATCCAGATCAGACGCCGCGTAAGTCGGCGTCTAATCTGGATTCGAGCTGTTTGTCACTCATATTTTTTTCTGTCAAAATGTGCATTATTTAACTTTGAGAAAAACAGCAGACAACAATTTTAAGCAGGCGACATTGCAGTCGTGGATAGGTTGGACATAATTGTTCTGCTGTGACAAAGGTCGTTGTTAGGAGTGAATCGTTGTTGGGAGGGCCTTTGTAGTGAGTGTGCATTGTATATTTAAGAAATAATCTATGTTCTACCGTTGTGAAACGGTATTTTACAACGGTGGGGAGTTGTGGTGCGCAGGAATTGACCACGAAGGACCGACCGTTGTAATATACCGTTTCACAACGATAGAACATAGATTATTTCGATTCTAACATTTTAGAGAAATTCATTAGAAAGGAAATAAAATGATCCATACTTATTTCCTCAGCGGATATAGTTTTTCGACCGAATAACTTTTTCCGCGGCATTACAAGAATCTAACACCCAACAGCAAATTTACATTTACCTATCCACAATCTAGCATAGAACAAACTTTACATGAAACAAGACAGAAGAATAGGAAAATTACAGTAACATGACTGATTAAAAGTATATGGTCTTTACGGGCTATATGAATAACGTAAGAAATTTCAAAATACATAACGTATGAATGCATGAGGTCACGGCATGTCATATAACCGCGGGAGGAACGGGGTAGAGAAGAGCGTTGTAAAACGTCTCAGGTATACAACGATGAGCTTGTTCTATTTTTAGAGTGACCGAAATGCGTGTCATGTTAGAATCTTCCGTAATTAATCATACATATGTGTTTCAAAGTGTTATCGTAGTGGTTTGCATTTTTAAACAAAATCGTGTTGGTTTTCCAAAAACAATTTGGAAGATGGCGTAAAAAAACTCCAAGGCGTGGTGTCCAGCATTAATTCTTTCGGCGTCAAATTGTTCGTGAGATTTTAACATTTCACCGCTACATTGTCGTCTGCTTCAATATTGTTGTCTGCGAAAAGTAAGATTTAAGGTAGTATAACTTAATAAATATAGAAACGTATGCCAAACAGTTTGGATCCTGATCAGGATCCAAACTGTTTGCAGAGTCGACTTTAAGCTAATTCAGCTTGAAAGGGTTAAACATTTATTCATAGATAAGATATATATGTATGTTTTATGAAACAAAGATATACTTTAATAATGGCCACTTTAGACCATATCGATTCAGGAATACTAGTATTTACGAAAGAACAATTATACTCCTACGGTGGAGAAAACGTTATTCTTTCCCGTTTAAACGCAAACGAAACGCAAACGTAACTCGCTAAAATGTAGCAAATTTCTGATTATTTTATTTAAACCGGAATTGCAAACAGTTTGGAGCCTGATCAGACGCCGGGTTACCCGGCGTCTGATCTGGCTCCAAACTGTTTGCATGGAAAATAATAGATTTAGCGTAAACCCGTTTATTGAATAGAATAAAAGAATAACGTTTTCTCCACTGTACTCCTATCCATTAATGCAGATAATGTTGTAATCTGACAGGGTTCAATCGATAGTATACCAGTTCGGTAATAGATCTGTCTAGCACCATTTGTAATTGAAAAGTCACTATTAATGCCTCGTATCCTACAGTTTATCTGGAAATAACAGTGCAGACAATAAGCATATACGTTTAACCATTAGCATTTGATGGACGACGTTGCGCTTACTGTTGCAAAACTTTCTGGATTTAGATTAGACGTCGATGATTCCGGCGTCTCATCAAAATTGTAACTGTGTGATACGCTGATGCCAAATTTTCTAATTTATGGTCGAATGTCATGTTGAAGATTAATTGCTGTCGAGCAGTGGCTACATGTACTTAAGGTTAAAACCAATGAGCAGTATCATCATATATGGAAGAAAAATTAAGATAGCAAACGTCGAATATTACCTAGCTTAAAAGATGTTGAAAACATTTTGCTAGCTATTCTGCAACTGCCAGAGGACGAGTGTTGACATATTGGTGTACAGTAGAGACAACGTTATTCTTTCCCGTTTAAACGCAAACGAAACGTAAACGCATGGCAATAAAACGTAGATAATGACAATTGGTTGACAATTCTCATGATTTATTTTCATCTGCGTGGCAAACAGTTTGAAGCCATATCAGACGTCAGGTAACCCGGCGTCTGATCAGGCTTCAAACTGTTTGCAATGGAAATAATAGTTTGAGCGTAATGAGTTTATTTGGAAAAATAACGTTTTCTCTACTGTACACGTGTATTGAGGCTAAGGTTTCTAGACGAATAGCTAATGCACAATAACCTAATCTCATGACAGTAGTCTATTAGTGTTAGAAGCGCCTGGTCTGGCAAATGCAAGAAAGAGGACTTAAATCATTAACAATACGTTGCCATATTTGCTTTGTTTTTATTCTAGCGTGTGCCAATGCTTGGAGCATACTTTTCCTAAACAAGCTTTACATACAATGTATACTTCAAGTATGGCTCAAATAGTTTAAATGTGTTCTTTAAAGAGATCAGGTGTTTTTTATTTCCCAACAAACGAATTAAATAAGTTGGTATCTATTGCGAAAAGAAGAAAAACAAAGATACAGATACAAGTTTTATTTAGAGTCGTGCTGTTTACAAACAAATACCATTAGTTATGAATAGCTACATGTATTGGCCGACATATTAACACATGCTGAGAGTAATATAACAAATACATATCCTTTGTTAATAAGCACATAGAACAAAATATGTATCACAGGTATGATTAGAAACAACATTTGAATCACAGACATTTACACAATACAGATAAATAACAGTTATGTCATCTCACAGTGGGAAGGGTCAGTTAAAAGTAAAAACGAGTGATGCTAACTTAATACAATACAAATAAAATAAATAATATTACTATTGTATTAGTTGCCAGATATCTGATCAAAGTGCACACTGTTTGTAATGATAATGTCGTCTTGCGCAGCGGATTAATGTTGAAAATAAACCATAAAGTTCTGAATGTCAAATATTCCAATATCGCAAATGCATATTCTAACACTGCAATTGCATCATATCACGTGATACATTTTACATGTTGTCGTTGCTTCATTTCCGCCTGAACAAACATTAACCACTGCACTGCCTTTACCCGAATACAGTTACATGTATAACAGAGGAGAATCCGTTATTCTTTCCCGTTTAAATGCAAACGAAATGCAAACGCAAAGAACTAAAACGTAGAAAAGTGTAACTTTTGGACAATTCTGATAATGCATGTTGATCTGAGTGGCAAACAGTTTGGAGCCTGATTAGACGCCGGGTTACCCGGCGTCTAATCAGGCTCCAAACTGTTTGCAATTGAAATAATAGTTTTAGCGAAAACGCGTTTATTGGGAAAGAATAACGTTTTTTCTACGGTAATTGCCAACAGTTTGAATCCTGATCAGACGCCGCATAACGCGGCGTGATCAGACGCCGCATAAACTATTTGATCTTTATTTCAATATGTCTTTAGCCTAAATATCTAAAATTTACATTTGATTCATACACGAAGCCGACATTTGTATACAATTGATGAAGTCATGGCAGTGAATGGGTTAAAATTCGCGGATTCGAGTTTTTAAGACATTTGCAGATGTGGCAATCAATTTCAAGATTAAATCCATGATGTTTGTCCCATCGATAAAACAGACCCGATGCCATTATAAAGTTTCAACGGAGAAGACGTTTTTCATTCCCGGTTAAACGCAAACGCTATGCATTTCAATATTGAATTCTCAGTTTTGTTTGAATTTTCTTTTACACAATTCGGTAACAATTTAATCCGGCGTCTGATCAGGCTCCAAACGGTTTGCAATGAAAATAATAGATTTTGCGTAAAAAACGTGTTGGGCTGGGTTTTTGATTAAAAGATAACGTTTTCTCCACTTTAAGTCTGTCGAGTGGAGAATACATTTTCCTTTCCCAATCAAAGCGTTTACCTATTATTTCCCGTGCAAAAATGTTTCGAGCCAGATGAGACGCTGGTTAACCCGTGGTATGATCAAGCTCCAAACTTTTAGCTACTGAAAGTAAAATGGCAAGAATAGCCAACTAGTAGATAGTTTCTACGTTTAATTGCATTATGTTTGCGTTTCGTTAGCGTTTAAATAGGAAAGAGTACAGGTGGCTGCAAAATGTATACCATACCTAAGGCAGAAATGTACAATAAGGAGACACCTACAGTGGAGAATCTGTTATTCTTTCCCAATAAACGCGTTTACGCTAAAACTATTATTTGCAGTGCAAACAGTTTGGAGCCAGATAAGACGCCGGGTAACCCGGCGTCTGATCAGGCTCCAAACTGTTTGCCACCAAGATAAACAAGAATTATCAGAATTGTCCAAAAGTTGTACTTTTCTACGTTTTAGTGCTTTGCGTTTGCGTACGTTTGCGTTTATTGGGAAATAATAACAGATTATCCACTGTATATTAATTGTTTCCTGCATTTAGTGGTCGTATCTTTTTATAGAACACCATGCATTTTCATTCGCTGGTCGCTTAACATGAGCCTTACTGAATCCTGATTAGGTGTATTTCCTAGACGAGGAATATCTATGGGGAGTCTATACAGTGGTCCCTCTCTACTACTACAACACCCAATGGGAGGCAAATTTTATGTGTGTTATAAGAAGGGACATTGGCTTACATTTTTCAAACAGCTTGAATCCAGATTAGACGCCGCGTAACGCGGCGTCTGATCTGAATTCAAGATTTGTGTCACTCGTCATTTTGTTTTTTCTGTCAAAAAGTCCAATATGTGCCTTTGAGAAAAACAGCAGACGACAATAGTAAGAAGACGATATTGCAGCCATGAAAATGTCGGACATAATTGTATTTTTGAAACCAGCGGAGAGCGTGGTTGTAAGGAGGTAATCGTTGTTCAGAGGGCCGTTGTAAGGAGGGAGCCCTGTAAACCATATTCATTGTTAAGACAAACGCCAGTTGTACAGTGGATAAGTCTTTATTTTTCATTCCCGAAAAGGGCAAACGAAACGCAAATGCATTGAAGTACAGTGGAGAATCTGTTATTCTTTCCCGTTTAAACGCAAACGTACGCTAACGCAAAGCACTAAAACGTAGAAAAGTACAACTTTTGGACAATGCTGATAATTCATGTTTATCTTGGTGGCAAACAGTTTGGAGCCTGATCAGACGCCGGGATACCCGGCGTCTGATCTGGCTTCAAACTGTTTGCACTGCAAATAATAGTTTTAGCGTAAACGCGTTTATTGGGAAAGAATAACAGATTCTCTACTGTAACTTGTTGAAAATGTCAACGTTTAGAACTTTCTAAATAGATATGTCATTCGGGAATAGCAAACATTTTGTCCATGGCCTGATCAGATGCCAGCTCTTCCTGCGCCTGATAAGGCTCTTAACTGTTTGAAAAAAACATTAATGTTTTAGCATAAACGGGTACATTTTAAAGGATAACGTCTTCCCTACAATACAAACCGCGAGTTTTATACAATCATTATTTTAGAAATATATAATCTATTATTTTGCGTTGCGATCGGATTGTATATCGTATCATATACAGTTGAGAAAACGTTATTCTTTCCCAATGAACGCGTTTAAGCTTAAACTATTATTTCCAGTAAAAACAGTTTGGAGCCAGATCAGACGCCGGGTAACCCGGGGTCTGATCAGGCTCCAAACTGTTTGCCACTCAGCTTAATAATGATATTCAGAAGCAGCAACAGGATGTTAATTTTCTTTTTCGCTGTTGGACCAAACTGTTTTCCACTCAGCTTAATAATGATATTCAGAAGCAGCAACATTATGTTAATTTTATTTTTCGCTGTTGGACTAAACCATTGAAATTAAATGACAAACAACTGCACTGACTTACAAATTCCAGCATGATGCATTGACTGAACACTATGATAGTAGATTCATAAAAGAGATATAGAATGACATGATCTCGTTACAATAATACGAGTAAGCTCTTGGGAAATCTAGCTTAAAGCGCTTGCAGCAAATTAGCCTATCGCGTATTGATACACTGAACATCAGTTACATCTTGAACTCTCTAACGTCAAAACAATGTTTAATATTTCATGCATCGATGGTTAGGCATATTTGTGGTGACAACTGCCATTAATAGTTTAACAGATCATATACACGTCAAATAATCTTGATAAATCTCTAGTTCTTCTTTTATACATCCCACTAAACTGTTTGCGTTTAACTTTCCGTCTACGTTTAATCCTTTATGCCCTTGTATGTATGTTTTTCCCACCATGTTTGTAATTACATGTAATGTCAAATGGAAGTATGTTTAAACTATACAGCGTATGTCATGATCAATCTTATACTCGTGTCGTTTGAGAGGATTGTGATAAAAGCAACAATGTAGAGAAGCAGAAACATAAACACTTCATACATTTAACCCTAGCGACGAATATACTTGGCGTAAACAAAAATGTACCAGTGAATAGTATATATGTCATATACAAACAATATAGACCATGATGAGGTCATGCGTCGTCTGATCAGGGTCTGCACAATTTGTCATTTTTGCAATATATTGTTAAAACCCTTAGTACATTGTATCCAGGAACGGACTAAACTTAATTTGAAAATGATGTTTTTATCCATTTTAAGTTTCAAGGGTGAATGAGTTACATATGAAAGCAATATCAAACTAGCTTGGAGTATAAATGAATCGTATACATGTTTTCCTATAATTTCTTACAATCAATAATGACGCTTCCGTTTGAATTGCATATGACTGATTAACATTGCTGATAGGTTGTGATCAAATGCGTACAACGTACTCAGTTTGCATTAATCTTATTATATTTTAAGTTATTTCCCATTTAGATTTATTGCTTTGGGCAATAGATTATCTACTAAAGAAAGGGACACTTTAAGATTCTGGTCAGATGCTGAATCACTCGGCGTTCGTCCTTGACTAAGTTTAACTTCTACTGTTTCGTTGTATTAAGCATTTACAGTGGATAATACGTTTTTTCTGTCCCGCTAAAAACGCAAACACCATACACTAAAATGTAGGAAATTACCATTTTTGAGTATTTTCTGTGTGGCAAACAGTTTGGAGCCTGACCAGACACCGTTTTACCTGGCGCCTGCTCTTGCTCAACTCTGTTTACAATGGAATATATAGTTTTAGTGTAATCGCGTTTATTGGGAAAGAATAACGTTTTCTTCACTACATGTGTCAAATTCACTGATTATCTATATACAATGTATTTTAAATGACTGCTAATCAAACCTCAAAATTAAAGTTTTAACGTAAACGCGTTTATTGGGAAAAACATTTTCTCCACTGTAGTTCGAATCCGAATCGAAATACAAATTGTTTGTAAAGTTAAACATTATCGGGCTTGGATATGAAAAGACTAATTATCTATGGGTTTTTTTTTCAGAAATGTTCTTCGTCCGGAGAATGTTTAAACCATAACACGAATACTTCCAGTTTCCTACAATTACCACCAACGAATGTACAAGGAGGCGTCCAGATTCGGTAAGCTATATGTTCATAAAGTTAACAAGATACCATATATCTAATTAGTCCAATAAATAATTAATAACAGCGTTAAAGCTCATGTTAAGACAAATTTGATCTTGATCCAATTACTTTGTCAAAATCACTCGTCTTTTAAAAACAGTGTACATATAAATAGTATGCATGGCATATGAAAACAGTGTAGAACAAGATCAGAGGGATTCTGCATCTGAGCATGGATTACATTCTTTGTTATTTTGCATACTCCTCTAAATAGTCATAAATGGACTAGATTTAAGGAGAAACTAAAAGTGTTCATTACAGTTCCAGGGGTCAAATAGTTGCAACACTACTTTTTAAAAGCAAACCCGTTTCGGTGTTGAATGCAGTGTTCCATCCCTACAACGGCCCTCCCAACAACAACCCCTCCTTGCAACGACCATATTCAAACGTTTCATAGATACAATACCGTCTGCTTAAAGCTGTCATCTGCTGTTTTTTTCTCTCAAAGTTACATTAATTGAACAATTTGATATAATAATTTTAATGACGAGTGACACAGAGCTTGAATCCAGATCATTCGCCGCGTAATTTTAGGATTAAAGCTGGTTGTAAACGTAAGCCAGGTCTTAATTGTTCCTCCCAATAAAGACTCCCTCCGAACAACGCACACACTCTTTGTCTCCCATTGGGGTCGTTAGAGAGAGGGAGTAGTGTATCTGTCATCTTCAACATGCTTTACTGTTCTTATCTCCTGACTATTATGAGAAAGACCTAATATCAGTTGTGCACATGTACCTAGATCATAGAAATTGCAATATACAGTGGAGAATCTGTTATTCTTTCCCGTTTAAACGCAAACGTACGCAAACGCAAAGCGCTAAAACGTAGAAAAGAACAACTTTTGGTCAATTCTGATATTTCATGTTTATCTTGGTGGCAAACAGTTTGGAGCCTGATCAGACGCCGGGTTACCCGGCGTCTGATCTGGCTCCAAACTGTTTGCACTGCAAATAATAGTTTTAGCGTAAACACGTTTATTGGGAAAGAATAACAGATTCTCCACTGTATACGAAACGTGAATTTATATTGCAGGTTTCCCTCTCATTCCACTAGAATATAGTTTATGAAAGCATGATTTATAATTGTGCATACTACTTCAGTCGTGCATCCTGAATCGAATCATCTGAACGTTAAAAGCTTTTTGTTGTATTTTGAAGCCAAGCTAGTTTCCCAATTGCAAATAATATTCATAAAATGCTTGGTCATGTTATTATTGCCAATGAACTCTACTCACACAATGGACCTGTTTAAAACATACTCATTACATTTGCAAACAGTGAAGACCCAGAAAAGGGCTCCAATAGAAGCCTTCTTATCAGGGTATTTACTGTTTGCTAATTTCGAGCAGTGTTTATTTGACGACCAAGAATTTTATGAAGTCTGGTTCATGTCAGAAGTTAGGTTAATAAAATGATCCACAAGAGAACATAATAATATACAAATAGTTACTAAGTCTTAAAAGAATTAAAGGTTTTACCCTTACCCTGACGATCGCAATTTGACTGGCATTTGCAACCGTTTGGATCAAGATTAGACGCCGTATCCAGTCTGACTGATAAAAGTTTCTGCATATAAAATATAAATAGATGAACTAATACAGGCTCCTTCTCTACAACTACACCCAATGGGAGACACGAATTGAGTGCGTTGTTCAGAGGAAGTCGTTATAGGGAGGGAAATAGGTTTACATTTGACAACAGCTTGAATTCAGATCAGACGCCGCGTGACGCGGCGTCTGATCTGGATTCAAGCTGTTTGTTTTTACTCGTCATTGTTTTATTTTCAGTCAAAATGTCCAATATGTAACTTTAAGAAACACAGCAGACAACACATTTAAGCATACGGTATTGCAGCCATGAAAAGATTGGACATAAATGTCTTGTTTGGGGAATAGCGACAAGGGTCGTTGTAAGGAGGCGGTCGTTGTTGGGAAGGCCGTTCTCAATGACTCAAATTGAATTTTCATGTACATTTAAGACGACGTCATTCATTCCTGTTTAAACTCAAACGCAGTGCAAGAAACTGCAGCAAATGACAGCTTTTTGAAACGTGTAACTATCTATTATATTCTGAGTGTCAAACCCGGAGTCTGAAATATTTGTTTATACATTAAAGCATTTATTAACAAAGAATAACTTCTTGTCCACTGTACGAAAGTAAGGCGTTTTGTATGCGTTTAAACGGGAAAGAATCACACCTTCTCCACTGTATTACAACAATAAGTATTTCCTTTTGTCTCGAATATGTAAAAATTACTTCATGTAAACTTATTTTTCAGTATTCTCCTGGTAGATAACTTCAATAAAACAGACCTGTCCATAGTCGGCAGAGGAGAGTTTACCACGTGCAACTTTAGCAACACCATACCAGTCAAAACAACTCAACACAATGACTCCATAAGCATCGACAGTAATCACTTGAATGAGGGAAGCAACTATATATTGGGTAAGTATTTCAAACCCAAGTTTTGACAACTATAGAATAAGACACACTATTTGACTAAAACGGACTAGATTTAATGTAGGATAAGAGGTATGAAAACAAATGATTCGCTTATCTGATCAGACTCCAAACTGTTTGCCACTCGGATTAAAATAAATCATACGGAATTTCAAAATGTTGTTATTTTATAAATTTTATTGCATTGCGTTTGCGTTTAACCCTTTCCCTTATGGGAGCGACTTTTAGCACAGGCATTTTATTCATCCGCTGAAGAAAATAGTTCCAAATTATACCGTAATGAATATGTATCATATTTAATACTTACCTTATTCTAGCAGGTAATAGCTTAAAGCAGGCTGAGAGTAAAGCAAAATGCGCCTTAGGGCGCATTCTGCTTTACTTTCAACCTGCTTTAAGAAGTCACATATCTTCAATACTAGAAATAGGCTATCAGGTAAAGGGTTAAACTGGAAAGAATAACGTCTTCTCTATTGTAACAACGTCTTCTCCACTAGTTCGGTAAGCTCAACACGTCATTAGGTCAAGCTACTCCTAGTCTGGTGACATTCCAAGTGTTGTTTTATAACGGCTTAACTAACGTTAAACCTATAAATAATACTTTAAGACATTAAGCCTCCCCATCAGTTGGCCTAATAGTTATCTTGTAACACATGTTCCTGGCGAAACGAAGACATTTATTGCCATGGCAACAACGTCTTGGACATCAGCGCTAACGAAGTCCTCGTGATTCTCGTTAAAGAACACATAGAGACCACTCAAGAATCTCTATTTTACACAAAGTAAAGGCAACAAAACACTAATGACATCGCAAAATGGTGGTAAATTGGTTTCCAGGCGCCCTGTAATGAGATCTAGTCGCTCACTTGAAGACCGTTTTCGGGATTTTGACCCGGAGTAGACTGGACGTCAAAAATCAATTATTGTCCTTCTCGCTGATGTACTGTCGTCTGCTTCACTCATTCATCCCTGAAACAGAAACTTCAAATAGATAGTTCGGGTTTCCAATTACAATGAAACCCCTCTAAACCGGAACCTCTAAATACCGGAATTCTCTCTAAACCGGACAAAAACGTTGGTCCCGTTTCCAACCCTTCTTTATTCCAACCCATTACAACATAATTATTCATTTTTACACCTTCAATTTTATTTATGAATATGTATTTTCAGAAAAATGTCTATACTCTAGCAAATGATAGCTTAAAGCAGGTTGAAAGTTAAGCAGAATGCGCCTTAGGCGCATTCTGCTTTACTTTCAACCTGCTTTAAGTGATCAGCTGTATTCCATACTAGAAATAAGCTATGGGTTAAAACCCCTTTAAACCGGAAACCCCTCTCAACCGGACATTTATGTTGTCCTCAAACATGTCCGTTTTAGAGGTGTTTCATTGTATATCTAGTTATTTTGACAAGTAAGGGTTGTTTTATATAATGTATACCAAATGACCAACAGTGTAGATCGATATCAGAGGGCTCCTCGGTCTACCCTTTTTGCTTTTACTGTAGAGAAGGCGATATTCTTTTCCGTTTATACGTACAAGTAACGGAAATACGATGCACTAAAATGTAGAATATTTTGAAAATTGAAAATTCCTAACTACATGTATCTATTTTAATCTGAGAGGCAAGCCAGTTTGAGACCTTGTCAGACGACGGGTTCCCCGGCGTCTGATCTGGCTTCAAATTGTTTGCAATGGAAATAATAGTTTTTCTTTCAGCGTAAACGCGTTTCTTGGGGAAAATTAAAGTTTTCTCCACTGTATATGACAAGAATACTCGTCTCTTGGATGGAAAATGTTAACGTCGTCGTCTTAATTAATTTCAGCACTGTATACCATTTTTCAAAATTGATTCAGCAAATAGTGTTTTGCCAGACAAATTCCAAACTTTTTGGGTTTAAATTTACTGTTATGACATTTTATTGTGTCGTGCTTTAGTTTATGCTCGTACCAACGGGAAGAAACAATATTGTCCGTACTAAAAACACTAAGTCAACTCTTTGTGGGTTTGTGTGGAGAGACAGTTTTTATTCAATACCGCGATAAGTTCAAATTACCCGCATATTAGGGTTAAGCCATGCTTCAACATTAAAATAGGTGAAGCGAGATTTCGAAGATAAATTGAATTTCAACTGAAAATTGCATTTTAATTCGATTAAAGCCAGTCCGAATTGTCCATGTTGAGTGACATAATTATCGACTTGTTTCAATCAATAACAAAAGCTAAAACAAATATTATTAAGAAACAGATATTTTCAGTATTTGTATATCGTCTGGCTTGTATTTCCTTAATTTAGTTTTACGATATTGAACTGAAGAAACATCGAGATACAGTGTTTCCTCTCTACAGTGGAGAATCTGTTATTCTTTCCCGATAAACGCGTTTACGCTAAAACTAGTTTTTCTTTTACAAACAGTTTGGAGCCAGATCAGACGCCGGGTAACCCGGCGTCTGATCTGGCTCCAAACTGTTTGCCACCAAGATAAACATGAATTATTAGAATTGTCCAAAAGTTGTCATTTTCTACGTTTTAGTGTTTTGCGTTTGCGTACGTTTGCGTTTAAACGGGAAAGAATAACAGATTCTCCACTGTATAAACACGACATCCAATGAGAGACAAAGATTGTTTATGTTATTCGGTGGGAGTCGATATAGAGAGTGAAAATTAAGATTTTGCTTACATTCGCATACAGCTTGTGTCCAGATCCGACGTTGCGTAACGCGGGGTCGGATCTGGATTCAAGCTGTTTGTCACTCTTCATTTTATATATTTTACCAAAATGTCAACTTATATGTAACTTTGATAAACAAAATAGCAGACGGCAATATTGCAGTAGTGAAAGCCTTAGACATCATTTCCCTGTGAATGGAACTGCGGCAAGGGTCGTTGTAAGGAGAAAGTCTTGTTGGGAGGGCCGATATAAGGAGGGGAACACTGTAAAAGCATGACATAGATTGATGTCGAGTCATACACCTATTTCCGGTGGAGAAAACGTTGACACTCATATAAAAATAAATAGTCATATTTACATTTTGAGCTGTGCCATGACAAAATCAGCCTATTTGCATTACAGTATTGTACAGGCAAATCACCGTTGTCATCCCCGGTTCTGTATCTAAGTTTGGTCTTCACTCTCAAATATCGTATGAACATTATATTTCATGCTTTATATTAGATGCGTGTTGTTGTCAAACAGTGCAGATCAATGTAATAAGTCGGGTTTTCTCATGACATGGTTCATTTGTTTGCAACATGTTTGCGTTCCGTTTGCGTTTCAGAAAATCGTCTTTATACTATACCTAATGTCTGATAAGGTTGAAAACTGTTAAACCCTTTCATTGTCTAGTTTTTCATGAGAAGTTTGCCCCTTTACCGTTTCATTGGCGTCTGCTTCAATTTTGTTGTCTGCAATGTCGTTTCAAAGTTAAAACAGAACGACAGTACATGTTTGACTGAAGAAATTTCAAAACGAGTGTCAAAACAGTTTGAATCCTGGTCAGACGCCGCGTAACGCGGCGTCTTATCAGGATCCAAACTGTTTGCTAACGCCATTTTAAGCGTCATTGAAGCAAAAAGGGTTGAAGTGACCAGGCATTTGCTGTAGACTTTTCTACTCAAATAATAATTGATATTTTTCCCAATAAACGCGTTAATTGTAAATTATTATTTCCATTACAGGTACGGCGCCAGATAACTTGGCGTCCAATCAGGCTCCAAACTGTTTTGTCTTCGAATTAAAATAAATTGTTTAAGAATGCAAAATGGTAGTTTTAAAATGTACTGAGTATACATACATGTATGCACATACCGGTAGTAATTTCGTTTTAACTGTAAAGAAACGCGTCTTCTGCACTGTATTCTTAAACGTACATTAGTCAGTTCCCGAAAATTCAAGTTAATGAAACAATTGAAAGGACATTATTGTTTGCCGTTTTAAATGAAAGTAAACATGAACATAATGCAATGCAATGTAGAAAAATGACAGTTTAAAAAACCCAAACAAGTTACCCGTAAGAATATTGATTCATTCAGGACTAAGAAATAAAATCATTGATTCTAAACTATCTCGCGTACGGCTGTATTGGCCAGACGATCAGTTAGCATGATACGGTTGAATTACAATATGTATGCGAAATATTGTATGCATGTCAGTGTCCTTTCAAATGCATATACAGTGGAGAATCTGTTATTTTTCCCGTTTAAACGCAAACGTACGCAAACGCAAAACACTAAAACGTAGAAAAGAACAACTTTTGGACAATTCTGATATTTCATGTTTATCATGGTGGCAAACAGTTTGGAGCCAGATCAGACGCCGGGTTACCCGGCGTCTGATCTGGTTCCAAACTGTTTGTAAAAGAAAAAATAGTTTTAGCGTAAACGCGTTTATCGGGAAAGAATAACACATTCTCCACTGTATCCAATGCGTTTGTGTTTAACCTATTATTTGAATTGCAAACAGTCTGATATGGCTCCAACTGTTTGTAATAAAGTGTTCCCTCCCTACAAAGGTCCTCCGAACAACGATTCCCTCCTTACAACAATAGTTATTATTACCTGACTCTCTATTTAAGTGAATATTAAGCATTTTTGACTGTTTTCCGAAATATTTACCAGACTGAGGCCAGCGGGCAACAGTTTACTGTTACATAGTACTGTTACATGCGCGAAAATGGTGCGCAAAACTTTTCTGCATCGCGGGACCAAATAAGGCGTCTTTATGATACAGATTTTTGTTTAAGGATCTAGCCTTTTGCGGAGTTGATCGGGTCATTTTTTCTCTCCCGAATAATCCCCTTAAAAGGCTATATAGTTCTAGACCTAAAATTAAGAGTAACTCCGAATAAAAGCGACAAACCGCTTGCGGATCTAATGTCTTCCTTTTTTTAAACACATTTTGACGTTACAAAAAAATGACGTCATATTATACATGACGTAATTTCGACAAAGTGTCAATCAATTTCAGTCAATAAGAAACAATAATAATTCAATCGTAATTGAAAATATGAATATGTTAGACATCTTTTTTACAAAACAGTGATGTTCAATTTCAGTTGTTGTATTGAATTGAATTAAGATTAAATATACACGTAAGATCATCTCTAGAATTTATAAATACGTGTTGTTCAAATTTTGTATAGATAGATCTAGATCTAGCCATTCATTCAGCCTGGCTTAAATAGAGAGTCAGGTAATAAATCATTTGTTTGATAGTTACTTCGGGAACAGTCAAACCATTGTCCCTCGGTAGCAGGGAAGACCTTGAGAACTGTTGCCCTCGGCCGTTGGCCTCGGGCAACAGTTCTCAAGGTCTTCCCTGCTACCTCGGGTCAATGATTTGACTGTTCCCTCAGTACCTATGAAACAAATGTATACTGCTGTTCCCCTAACAAGACATATAATTATGTATATGTATAAAATACCTACCAGCAAACATTGTGGACCGACGTCATTAAGATATGCTAACATTCTAAAGTACATAAGAACAACATTGTGCTTGACGATAACTTGTTTACAGATTGCATTTCAAGTGAGAAACTTCTGATCAGAACAGACAAGTGTTGCCCGGCCCCAATAGTGGCTCATTTTCTGAAAACATTATTATTACAAAACAATCAGAATAAAAGTCGCGTGTTTTTTCTACAAGTTCGATCGTTGCCTTTTCGATTTCGATTAAAAATATCTTAATGATATGAGCATGTGTCAGTTTGGCGTATGATCAGACTTAGATCGATGTCTTATCCTGATCAATTCTATTTGTTTGTATATTCCAGTGTATTTATGCAATTGAAAGGATAAATGATACGATGAAAAACATTACGTATTTCACTGCCCAGTTTTATCGTCTGCTTTAACCCTCTTACAGTGGAGAATCTGTTATTCTTTCCCAATAAACGCGTTTACGCTAAAACTATTATTTTCAGTGCAAACAGTTTGGAGCCAGATCAGACGCCGGGTAACCCGGCGTCTGATCAGGCTCCAAACTGTTTGCCACCATGATAAACATGAACTATAAGAATTGTCCAAACGTTATCATTTTCTACGTTTCAGTGCTTTGCGTTTGCGTACGTTTGCGTTTAAACGGGAAAGAATAACGTTTTCTCCACTGTACCGCCAAAATATCGTTTGCATTGATACTATCGTCTGCAATATCTTTTCAAGTCTGATTGTTTGCTTTTACAGAAGGAATATTGATACGAGTGTCAAACAGTTTGGACCCTGATCAGACGCCGCGTTACGTGGCGTCTGATCAGGATGCAAACTGTTTGCAAAGTCGTATTTTGACGATGTTGGCAGTGAAAGCGTTATACCGAAGGTATGAAACATTCGCAGATGACATATTTGATCTAGATGATCAGATAGCAAGATAAGTGATACTATTTTCACTCAGTCCAATAGAGATTACCATATCAGCACGTATTTCCGGGCAGAAACCGCACACTTGAAAATTTCATTTCACGAAATTCTTATCGCTTCATGCTTGTCAAACACAACGGTAATGT
Organism: Gari tellinella; assembly: GCA_922989275.2. Lineage (NCBI taxonomy): Eukaryota > Metazoa > Mollusca > Bivalvia > Cardiida > Psammobiidae > Gari > Gari tellinella. Next base: position 31,985,032 of record OV277871.1, read on the forward strand.
ATTGATTAATCCCCCCTTTTCATACGCTGAATGTTTAAAAGAAACAATACAAAGGAGAAACGTTATTCTTTCCTAATAAACGAGTTTACGCTAAAACTATTATTTCTATTGCAAACAGTTTGGCGCCAGATCAGACACCGGGTAACCCGGTGTCTGATCAGGCTCCAAACTGTTTGCCACTAAAATAAACATGAATTGTCAGAATTGTCCAAAAGCTGTATTTTTCTACATTTAAGTGCTTTGCGTTGTGGGGCTATATCTACAGTGTAATTTTATACAAACAATAATGATACATAATCGAACAGTGCATATCCGGATCAGAAGGCTCCTGAAGAAGCGTTCTGATAAGAATATGTACTGTTTGCAAATTAGTTTTACGAAGACCGAACTTAAGCAACACAAAGGTAATTTTGCCTCGGGTGGATATTATAAGACTGTTTACTATCAGTGCAGTCTGGAATAAAGCTGAAGGGATGACGGTTCTTTCAAAATGCACCAATTAGAATTAATCACGGTACGATGTCACCGTCGTGTAAACTGTCTTCTGAACAGTTTAAGGTTTAGTACCCCTAATGAGAACGGGTCAATGTCGCAACTCTACGGGGCGCGATAGGCCATTCTCATTTAGTTCCATAAACACGACAATTATGCCTTACAGTTTCACTTCTGCAATATCGTCTGCTTAACCCTTTTAGGGACAAATTATTTTTGAGTATTTTACTGTTGCAATATATATAGATCTAGTCTGCTTAAAATTGTCGACAATTGTGTGTTTTTTCTCAAAGTTACATATAAGTTGACATTTTGACAAAATAAATGTAATTACGGGTGACAAACAGCTTGAATCCAGATCAGGCGCCGCGTTAATTCAATCTGTTTGCCAAAATGTAATCAAAGTATTACTTTCCCCTCCCTATAACAACACCCTCCGAACAACGAACACGTTCTTTTTCTCCGAGTTGGTGATGTTGTAGAGACGGAGTACTGTAGCTAAAACGTTTTTTTTAACAAACTCAGTATAATTTAGTTTTGCCTGATGGAATGGTACGAGTTTAGAACATAACGCAGCATCTGATCAGGTGTCCAACTGTCTGCAACGTAAATTAGGGTCAACCCGTTCACTCTCAATGACGTCATAAAGCGCATTTGCAAATAGTTTTGATCCTGATCAGACGCCGCGTGACGCGGCGTCTGATCAGGATCAAACCTGTGTACCACTTGTTTTGAAATAACGTCAGTTACACTGCCTTTTATCTAACTTTGAAACGATAATGCAGAAAACTATATTGAAGCAGACGAAAATATGGCGGTGAAGGGGTACAGTGGAAAATCTGTTATTCTTTCCCGTTTAAACGCAAACGTACGCAAACGCAAAACACTAAAATGTAGAAAATAACAATTTCTTGACAATTCTGACTATTGATATTTAGCTGCGTGGCAAACAGTCTGATCTGGCTCCAAACTGTTTGTATTGGAAATAACAGTTTTGGCGTAAACGCGTTTATTGGGAAAGAATCACGTTTTCTCCACTGTAAACACTCATGATGAATGTGATCCTGAAAGGGATGAACAGCTGATGTCAATCTGCAAATTTTAAAAGACCATATCAAACGCAGAGAAACTGTCATTAAGATTAATTTAGAGCATAAAGATTTGTTTCAATACTTTTTTTCCTACATCGATATTACTACGTATTACAGTGGAGAATCTGTTATTCTTTCCCGTTTAAACGCAAACGTACGCAAACGCAAAGCACTAAAACGTAGAAAAGAACAACTTTTGGACAATTCTGATATTTCATGTTTATCATGGTGGCAAACAGTTTGGAGCCTGATCAGACGCCGGGTTACCCGGCGTCTGATCTGCCTCCAAACTGTTTGCACTGCAAATAATAGTTTTAGCGTAAACGCGTTTATTGGGAAAGAATAACAGATTCTCCACTGTAGCCATTAGACTCACCCAAACTGCACAGAATACTGTTTAAACCCGCTGTACTTGTTTCGTTTTCATAACCATTCAAAACGCTCTCCTGAATTTGATCACAATATGAATTATTGATTAGCAACTTTTAAACCAATTTTGCTCGATTACTTCAAAGATGGTTTAACCCCTTCACTGCCGTGACGTCATCAATTTTAAACAATTGTCGTGTGCTTTTATTTCTTAAATTTCAATTTTTGCTATTTTGACTGAAGAAATATTGAAATGAGTGTCAAACAATTTGGATCCTAATCAGACGCCGCGTAACGCAGCGTCTGATCAGGATCCAAACTGTTTTCAAATATACAGTGGAGAAAAGGTTATAAATTTATTCTTTCCCAATAAACGCGTTTACGCTAAAACTATTATTTGCAGTGCAAACAGTTTGGAGTCAGATCAGACGCCGGGTAAACCGGCGTCTGATCAGGCTCCAAACTGTTTGCCACCAAGATAAACATATATTATCAGAATTATCCAAAAGTTGTACTTTTCTACGTTTGCGTACGTATGCGTTTAAACGGGAAAGAATAACAGATTCTCCACTGTAGGTGTGCTCGGGGTAAGGCAGTGAAGGGGTTAATTAAACCCCATCTTCACACATTTAGGAATGAACATTCAAATGGAGCACATCTCTTGTAATTAAATCTAGCGAATTTCTGTCGATTTTGAGTTTTTTCTTTGAATATATTACAAAATGACAACATTATTTGACTGCTATTTGTCGAAGCTGAGCTACAGTAGAGAAAACGTTATTATCCCGTCTCTACAGCCTCCGGTGACATAATAAAGGGGTAGCATAATAAACATAGGTTTATCTGTACAGTAGTAAGTTTATCTGTATAGTAGCTGTATGAATACATCGAACTATTTTAATTTTCATTAATCAAAGCAAATAGCAAAGAAGTTGATTTTCAAACACAAAAACAACCTTAATATGTTAAATAACGATTTAGCATCCACAAAAAAATGATAAAAAAAGTTTGGATCAAGTGGGTTTTGAACTCGGATCCCCGTGATGGGACACGCCGATGTTGCCCGTTGGGCGACAGAGGCAGATAAAATGTGATGTCGAATTTATATAAAGTTTGTATATTGATGTATTTTTTTAAAGAAAAAATCATTTTGATAGATACTAACAAGAATAAACATTGCTTTTTTAAAACAAGTTGACAAATAATTCTACATATCCATACATTTCTCTCGTGGTGCCCTCGGAAAATGAGGTCAAGTACCTGTGGCTTTAGAAGAAGTAACGACAGAATCAGAGACGAATGTAGAATGGTTCCTAATAGCGTAGGTCCATATATTTTTTTGGTACAATGTAATAGATCTAGATCTATATGTCAAGTACCAATGGTCCATATGAGAATTGAAATATAAAAACCGGTGATCTAGTCTATTTTAACATCAGTTTAAGTTGATAGTTTCGACAACCTGTTCGATCCCCTTTGTAAACATTGTCTATATATATACGGTAATAGGAGTCTATTTTTTAATAGTTCTAGATCCATTTGTCAAATACCTGTGGCTAAAGCAATACATGTACTGTATACTGTAGGGCAATGATTAAAGGATACTTTAGGTAGGCTTATAAACAAACCAGAATGCCAGATTTAGTAGCAAATTTCAACATAATCATTGAATGGGAATTAAAGTTTGAATCTGAGCGGTCAGAAAAGAAACTGTTCCAAAACAATAAACGACATTGACAAGTATCGCGAAAACTGGTGACAATTTCCAGTCGTTACTTTTTGCAATTTTAACTTCTGAGTTGAAGCGTAAAGTATACTTGTCAAATTTGAATCGAATCATTTTTCCAGTTAGTTGCCAGTTTGTCACTCTAAGCGTTTTGTTGTGGTCATTTTTTTCTGTTGTGTAAGATAAATTAAGCGCAATTCGGCTTGGTCGGTTATTATTTTTGTGTATGTCAGAAATTACATGAAACTTGTCAAATTTAGTATTATTGTACAGTTGAAAGGCCAAAATCATTCAGTGACGGGATAAGCCGAATAATATGTCATTGCATGAGGTAGAACTTGTTTATTCTGCTCGAGTAGAAATCACTGACCACTCGTCAAGCCTCATGGTCAATAAGTTCTCCTCTTGCAGAATAAACAATTCCTATATCATGCAATGACATAGTATTCTCTATTTCTTTCCCGTTTAAACGCAAACGAAACGAATACGCATTGCAATAAAATGGAGTAAATAAGATTTTTTTGATAAGTCTGTCTATTCGTTTTAATATGAGTGACAAACAGTATGGAGCCTGATCAGAAGCCGGGTTACCCGGCGTCTAATCAGGCTCCAAACTGTTGCATTGGAATTTAAAGGTTTAGCGTAAACGCGTTTCTTTGGGGAAAATAACGTTTTCTCCACTGTACATGTAGTATTTTACAGCTTTACGATTATATTGAGTAGCTATAGATCTACGTCTTGATTCTTTATAAACAATCCTTCAGTGCAGAATAATTTGGAAGTATTTTATTTGCAGTTGGTACGAAAGATGACTGTATCCATGGTAACCGTGTCAACATAACAGTTGTGACGAAACAAAATTGCAAAAATTCCCACATTGAAGAATTCTGCAGCGGACAAGGACACTGTGCAATAAGCCCATCAATGGTAAAACTAAAATCTTACAGTTTCGCATTTTTATTTCATACGCAAGAGTACAGTTACAGTGGAGAATCTGTTATTCTTTCCCGTTTAAACGCAAACGCAAAGCACTAAAATGTAGAAAAGAACAACTTTTGGACAATTCTGATATTTCTTGTTTATCATGGTGGCAAACAGTTTGGAGCCTGATCAGACGCCGGGTTACCCGGCGGCTGGTCTGGCTCCAAACTGTTTGCAATAGAAATAATAGTTTTAGCGTAAACGCGTTTATTGTTTCCCGTTTAAACGCAAATGAAACGCAAACGCAATGTAATAAAATGCAGAAAGGTTTCAAGAATTTGAAATATCTTATGATATATCTTAATTTGAGTCGAAAACAGTTTGGAGCCTGATCAGACACCAGATACGTTATTCGTTCATGTTGAAACTATGACAAAACGCAAACACAATGCAATAAAACAAAGAAAGTCGTGTTCTTGACAATGCTGACTGTCTATTTTTTCCGATAATACATTCAACCCTAGCGACGAGTATACTCGTCATTAACAAACAGTGTACATGCTATGATTACACGTGTCCCATGCAAACAGTGTATACCCTGATCAGATGGCCCTTAAAGAGCCCTCTGACCAGGGTCTATACTGTGTTTCATTTTGAAATATATTATTAAAATCAACCCTGAATAGTCAAAAGTGGACTAGACTTAATTTGAAATTGAAATTGTCCATTTAAATTGTCAGGGTGAATGAGTTAACCGGAACCTGATCTTGCTTTATATAGTTGTTTGCAAAAGAGATAATATTTTCACTATAATAACGTCTTCTCCCACGTATGAGCGCTAAAACTATACGCATTGAGATATTTAACAAACTTATACATGTACAGTGGAGAACATTTTATTATTTCCCGTTAAAACGCAAACGAAACACCAACGCAAAACACTAATATGTAGAAAAGTACAGCTTTAAGACAATTCTGACAATTCATATTTACATGTATTTTAATGGCAAACAGTTTGAAGCCTGATCAGACACCGGATTACCCGGCGTCTGGTCTGACTCTAAACTGTTTGCAATAGTTAGTATAGCTGGTACAGCAAGGAAGACGTTTGTGTTCTCTAATCATCACAATTACAACAAAAGTCTTCAAAGAAATATCATTGCAAACATGTTGTCTCTTAACCCTTTCCTCCATAGAAGCGCCTTTTAGCACATGTAATTTATTCCATCACTTAAGAAAATAGTTCCAATTTATGTAGTCATAAACATGTACCATACATAATGGTTTCTATATTCTAGCAGATAATAGCTTAAAGCAGGCTGAAAGTAAAGCAGAATGTGCCTTAAGGCACATTCTGCTTTACTTTCAACCTGCTTTAAGTGGTCACCCATCTTCAATACTAGAAACAGAGTATGGGGTAAAGGGTTAATTGAAAAACAACAAATTGTCTCAATGATTATAAACATGTCAGTGTTAATAACTAATTGCCTTTCAATTTTCGTTCAGTTCGTTTTTGAAATGAAGGAACAATAATCGCCATTATTGCTTAATCGATGTCATCGTTTAAGCAATGACTATACAATGTTTACTCTCTACAACAACACCCAATGGGAGACAAATATTGTATGTGTTGTTCGGATGGAATTGTTCAAGGGGGAAATAAGCTTTTATTTGTCAAACAGCCTGAATCGCCGCGTAATGCGACCACTGATCTTAATTCAAGCTGTTTGTTACTCGTCATTATTCTTTTTGATCTGTCAAAATATCCATAATGTGAGACGATATTGCAAGCGTAAAAGTGTTCGACATAATTGTCATGTTTGGGAAACAGCATCAGGCGTTGTTTTAAGGAGGGAATCGTTGTTCAGATGGCTGTTTTGGAGAAACATTTTTAATGTCTGAAAACAATTTAAATCGCCAAACCTTTGGTTGTTCAGCGCGTTTGCGTTTCGTTCCATTTAGAATCAGTGGCTCCCTCTATAAAACGGCCTTCCGAACAACGATTCCTTTATTACAACAACGCTTGTCACTGTTCCCAAAACATAACAATTATGTCTAACGCTTTAAATTGTCGTATTCTGTTGGGTATTTCTTTTCGAAGTAAACTAATGGTCATTCTGACAGAAAAAAACCTTCAGACGAGTGACTAACAGCTTGAATCCAGATCAGACGTCTAGTAACACGGAGTCTTATCTGGATTGAAGCTTTTTGCCAATGTAAGCCAATTTCCCTCCCTATGACAACTCCCTCCGAACAATCCACACAATATTTGTCTCCCATTTGGTGTTGTTGTAGAGAGGGAGTACAGTAGTTACTGTACATGAATTTCTTGAGAAGAGTTGGGTCAGGCAATATAAATATATAAATTCATTCAATATTAGCAATAACAACCATAAACAAGAAGTATAAATATGGAATTTGAACTAGCTTGACTGAAAATGCGCACCCACTTTCTGTATCGTTTTGTCTTAGGTTCTTAACATTTTTATTCGTCATTGATTTATTTACTAGTGATTCTTTTAAGTATCCGCAATAACAGTATTTAAACGGGATTCAATTAGTAAATGCTCTTAAGGAAAAGGACACTGAGTGCATTGCTAAAGATTATGTCGAAGCGTCAAAACTTTCACAGATCGGCCATTTCTTATTTTTTTTAGAGCGCGTGGTTACTGTTTAATTTAAAGATGGACTTACAAAGTACAGCGCTCCCTCCCTACAACGACCCCAACAACCACTCCCATTTCTTATAACGAGCCTTACCGATGTTCCCTAAAGGGACAATTATGTATAACGCTTTTACTATAGCAATACCGTCTGCTTAAAATTGTCGTCTGCTAATATTTCTCAAAGTTACATGTGAAGGGACATTTTGATAGAATAAATATTATCTTGATTCAAACTGTTTGCAAATGTAAGCCAAGTCTTCATTATCCCTTTTTATAACGACTGCCTCCGAACAACCCACACAATATGTGTCTCCCATTTAGTGTCGTTGAAGAGGGGGGCACTGTAGTAATCAGCCTGCAAATACGTTGTGCAAATAATAACAACAATTTATAAGGTGGGATCATCATTGACAATTTATTTTCCTTTTGCTTATGTTCCTTTTATAAGACACATGGAATAAATTGGTTTACAATGTAATCATGTACTAAATTCAATCGTAAACTTGAGTTTTCCATTAGAAGTATCACGTTCGAACAAGTTATAGATGGTAGCACTGGACACGGTACATCATACCAATGCAAAATAAAAATAAACATTTGCGTGTTTTTCATTCCCGACTTGATGGCGCCAATAAGGCAACGTTAGCATAAAAAGAACATTAATTAACTACAAACCGCTACTGCCACTATGCTATTCAAATTGTACAAACGCACATTACGTCGTAAATGCGTGTGATAGACTCCATCTTAATCTGCCTGGAGTTACAGTTTTGAGAAGACGTTATTCTTTCCGGTTTAAACGCAAACAGAACACAAACGCAATACAATGAACTGCAGAAAACTTCAAGATTTTGAAATAACTCGTGATTTATCTTTTTTTGAGTGGCAAACTGTCTGGAGCCCGATCAGACGATAGGTTTAGTAGAGGGCATTTACAGATTTTGGGGAACTAATTTGCGCAGAAATGATTTTTGTGTTTTCATATGCTATGACATGAACCGAATAACAGAAAAAAGTCCCAAGAAATCACACGATGCGAAATATGATTTTTGGGGTAAGATGACTAAAACAATGAACGAAAATGCGATTTTTTGGAATTCGGCACTGTGACCATGGTTTTGAACAAAAAAGCTTCAAATTTTCAGATTAGGCACATATTCCATTACACTCGAGGCTAGTACCACACTGTTGTAAGAAATATTAAAATAACTGGGTTTTTTGGGGTAAAAACTGTAAAATATAAGTTAAAAAACACACATTTTTGGAATTTCGATACTATGTGTCCTTAACCTTTGAAAATAAATGCTCAAGTTTGACATAATAGTTGCACTCACCTTCTACGTAAAGTAAGTTCTTAGGTCGAGATAAATATTTGTTTTAAAATAATGGGTTTTTATGGTAAAAAATTAAAAACAAAAACAAAAAAAACCATGAATTTTTTTAATTTATATATTATGGCTTTAATATGAATATAAATTCTCCAACTCAATAAGTTACACAAAATGTTCTATGAAATAAAGATAATAAAAAAAATTACCAGATAAAAAATGAAATATTATTTAAAAACAAATATATTTTGGGGTAAAACCTTAGAAAATTCCTAAAAATCAGTATTTTATGAATTTCTTTTCCAGTGGCTTTGAATATGAATCATTTAGCTCTAAATCTTCATGCAAGATTTATATTCCATTTAAATGTTATCAATTACTTGTAAGAATATCTGCATGCTTCAATAATAAATTATTTTGTCAGTTAAAATGAATTTAGTTAAATGAACACACGTTAAGATCTTGTTATATCCCACCAACAAAGGATATATATATGAATCACTCTGTTGATCGGTCGATTGCCCGGTCGATCTATCAGGAAATGTCTTGTCCAGCGAACTCCCATTTCAGGTTTATTATGCGGTACTTAATACTTGGCTTACCGGTTACATCAGGATTTGTAGATGTGCAAGATGCAAATTTCAGGTCTCTATGACTCTGACCTTGACCTCTGGCCTTGATAATGGGTTAGGGCTTGGGTAAAGAGTGTGTCTCTTGTCCGGTCAATTCCTCCTTCAGTTTCATTTCCAGGCACTTGATATCTGGCATATATGCTAACACCGGTTGTACATAATGAATGACACCACATCTGGCCTTGACATCGGAAAGGTCTTGTCCTGTAAGCTCTTCTTTTATTTTCAATATGATACAAATGAATCTTCGTATACATCATAATTGGGAGTGTTACAAATTTTGCAAATTGATTCGTCTAATTTTCAAACAATTTTTACTGAATACGGATGACTTTGAAACCTTCAAAAAGGTCAGCTGGAAAGGCAGGTTAACTAAAGGCAGCAACTAAATCCCCTGCATGTAAGGCACACTGAGCTTCATTCAAACCTATTCTCTCAGCTGTCAAGTCTAATGCATTGCACTAAGTTCGGCAAGTACAGCATACTTGTTTTCAAAACGTCTACATGCTTCATATTCAAATCCTCATCATAAGGGGTATTTTAAACTCTCCATGTCCGCTCGTGTACATATAGTTCTTCAATAAGCTGTCGAAATTTTCAGCAGTCGAAATTTGCAGCATCTGATGTTGGTTGGAGTTATTTAGGATTGTAAAAGATTAATGCTTATGCAAACTTCTGGGTAAAGTAAGACATAAGCATTGATAATCTTATTAGAGACATATAAAAGATTTATCCGCATGTGAGCAATAATGTTCTTAAAAAGATTTTAATACATGTTAAACATACAATTGTAAATGGATTCAGATTTCTAAAATAAGTATAGCTACATGTAACCACCCTTTTCAAATACATATAACAGTGATAAAGTTGTATCTGCAAGACTTTCATGAATAAACATAATCTTTTGATTTACATATTCACCAATATGATTATGTACTTTATAAAGGTCACAGGATAACAATTATCTGCATAGTGGTGATATTGTTTAAAACAAACGACTGGCATTGGTGATGATGGCTAATAACACAGCCAAACAAATGGCCAGAGTTTCCCCCACCCCTTACTTGACTACTGTCAGTATATCGTATTCAACGAAAGTTGGGTGTTATTACCAACTGAACTAATCGGGAAAACTGTTTACATGTAATGTACTTCTGATGTATCGTTTCCAATAATAGTGTACATATGGCTTATCAGTCACTGTGGTTAAGGACAAACACAGTCAAGAGATTAGAAAAGCATTGGATAACAATTAAAATAAAATTTATTAATGTAATCCAGTGATGTTTTATACTATTTTACGTTAATAATCACACATTATGACCTTTCAACAATACAATTATGTTTCCTTTCTCCTTGTATTTTAACTTGTTTGTTATGTGGATATTTATATCTTAAAAACTTCTTCAAATAAGGAAACCCATTTTCGCTACATTACGTCACTAGCACTGTTAAAATAGTACATTGCTTAATGTATAGATAACTAAGACATGTAATATTAGCATGCAATATGGAGGATATGCCGTACCTAACGATTTGGGATGTATTCATTTCCAAAGATGGTTTTCATTAATTCTTTACACATAACTATTTTGTTTTGTTGAAAACAAACTTACTTATTATTATATCTAGCATGCAGTGTAAATGGGTATGTCTCTTACGTGTAGATTTGGTGCTTTTATATTCATATATCCAAAGGTCGCAGCAATTACCCTCCGAACATGTATGTTTATAAATGTTACATTTTGAACATAGTTTCTGAAAGCTTTAGTTCTCATTATAACTATTTTAGCTTAAACACACTGAACACCAAATGGTGTATTTGTATAAAAGAGAAAGATAAAATACCCAAATGAAAGTAAATATATGCCATTGTTGTACATATGGCATTGAAAATATGATCAGTTTAACAACAACCTCGATCTTAGTGGGTTTTTTTTTCAGATATTCTCAATCGCTCTTTCTACTCCGTCCATTGACAGAGTATATCTTTGTAAATCTCGGTACATACAATTCAAATACGATAAGAAAAAACCGTGGTCGCGCTTTCTAATGCTACAACATAATTTTGAGCATATCTCAGTTTGCCTCCGCACGGGTTCGAATCCCAACCTTCTCATTTTTTGTTTTCTGGCTTTAGCCGGAAAAACATATATCCCACAAAATTTGGAACAAACATAGCAACATATAGAAATTCGCATTTGGAATGGAAACAAATAACGAGGCATAACTGACTTGCAGAGGGAGCCTGCTAGATAAGCCTTTTAAACCAAACCTAGTTCCGCTAATTTCTTCTTTATTTACACCAAAAGTAGTACTAAATCACATTTTGTTAGGTGTCTACTGTACAGACGTTACACTGAGGCTTACAATGAGCGGATGCAACGAGTATCGCGATGGATCATTTGTTAACGCGAAGGGCTGTTAGGTCTGTGTGATCTATGAGGTCAGACGTTTGAATCCAGTCAAACGCAAACCTGTTTTGTGAATCATGTTTACTTGTTTCATTATCATGTTTGGTTATACTTTTCGAAAATTCAAGCTATTGTCATCACCCAGTGTCGCCTACATCGGTTTTGTTTGCTTTTAGGTTAATAGTTTGTAAGATAACTTTTCTAAATTACTATCTTGGGTAACTGTTTGAAACTTGTGAGCTATATATCGAGTATAAAATCAACAGGGGAGGGGTGTTATTTTTGTTTTACCACAATCCTTTTCTTTATCGAATAGATCTATAAATATACATGTATGTTTATAAGAAAGCCTGGCACCCATTTACGAAAACAAAGTTTTAAGCCAAATATGGGTTTTCAGTTTCTTTAAAAAGGGATGTGTCTATAATTTAGAATTTAAGCAGTTAAAATAAAAGGTCAAGGAAGTGAAATTTTAAAAATTGGGTTTCATATCTATATGTTTTACAACTTCTGTTAGAAACAACAAGAAGTCTTAAAAATTTATATCGATTTAACCTAATATGTCTACTCAGTACTTTTGATGCTTATATATTAATTTCCAAGGCCATAGTACTTGAAATTCCAGGAATGTTGCATTTTCAATTCTTTTTTTACCCATTTACCCCCCCCCCCCCCTCATGCAAAAAAAACAACAACAGAAAACAAACAAACAAAACTTTTGAAATCATATTTTAATCTATTAGTACTAAAGCTTATATCACATCGATTTTAGTTTCACCTTTGAAATTGGAGCATTTGTTTATATCTTTTATATTTTTCACCCAAGACATATGAACCTTTAAAAGCCTTTATTTATCCGTACTTAAACTTGTTTACATTTAAATGAGTATAAAAGTGTAAAATGTATAGAAGTGAAGCATTTTCTCCGTATCCGAGGACATGGTATAGCAATTCAAAAAATTGAGATTTTTTAAAGTTTTTTTGTTATTTTTTTTACAATTTTATCCCAAAACAATCCAGTTGCAATTTTTCTTCAAGCCGATGTTGTAGTTACCTGCTATGTAATGGAATATGTGTGTAATCTGAACATTTGGAGCGTTTTTGCTTAAAACTAAGGCACAGTGTCGAAATTAAAAAAAAATCGTGTTTTCATTTATCATTTTAACCATTTTACCACAAAAATGTTATCATAAAAACACATTCTTTTAAAACAAATATTTAAGCTTACTAGAACTAGGTATATTAAGCTGGTGTGGGCATCTAATATTTCAAACTTGAGCATTTATTTTCATACCAAAGGACACGGTATCAAAATTCCAAAATTGGTGGTTTTTAGGTGGGGTTTTTACATGTTTTACCCCCAAAACCCAATTGTTGTATTTTTTTCTTTAGCCGATGTAGTACTAGCATCTGGTGTTATGGAATATGTGTCCAATCTTAAAATGTGGAGCTAATTTGTTCAAAAGCATGAGCACAGTGGCAAAATTCCAAAAAATTCGCGTTTTCATTTATTATTTTAATCATTTTACCCCAAAATCATATTACGCATCGTGTGATTTCTTGGGACTTTTTTTCTGTTATTCGGTTCATGTCGTAGCATATGAAGGCACAAAAATCATTTCTGTGCAAATTAGTTCTTTTATTTGGATTTTTGACGCTACATTTGTAAATGCCCTCTACTAGTTACCCGATGTCGTATCTGACTCCAAACTGTTTGCAACTGAACTGTTAGTTTAAGCGTAAACGCGTTTATTAGGGAAACTAATGTCTTCTCCACAGTAACGTCTGTTTATGCATTGATCTCAATCAAAAATTAACAATAGCCGGTAATCGGTAATGTATCATAATGTATTGTAAAAATATATATGTAACATGGTGAGAAAGATATGCAGCCAGACCGGGGCTCGAATCCGGGACACCTTGCTTACAGGAGAAGTGTTCTACCGACTGAACCACCGGGCCGCTTACACAAATCTCTCATCATTTAATCATATATTCAACCCGTTTACATATACAATATACTGTAAAACCTGTCTATTATGACCACACACTCATTTTATCTATCAGCTGTTAAATGCAAGTGGCTGTTTAAAGAAACGTGAATCGTGAAACAAAGCTCCGTTAGGAACTTTCTGTTTTACATTCACTTTGCTTTCAGCGGTCACCTGTCCTTTATACAGTAAATTATCCTTCATTTTAGTGGTCGTAATGGAGCGGTGTTACTGTACATGTATTTGTAAGTTGCATTACATATTGTACATGTATCTTTCCAGAATGTATTCACTTGCAACTGTTGTACCGGCTACACCGGACAATACTGCGAGTCCCAAACATCATCGACCAACACTATGTGTGGTGAGAAAGAGTGTTTAAATGGCGGTACCTGTATCTCAACAGGAAGTAACAACACGTATACCAGCGGTAAGTAACTATTATCATCTGCTTTTAAATTGTTGTCAGCAAATGATCTCGTATTTTGGAAGAAACTGAAACATCTTGTTGTCAAATAGTTTCCATCCAGATCAGATGCCCCTTTAATCTACATAGCGTAGGGTCTACAAACTACGGCTTCAGTCAATTTAATAGGTGCTTTATATTCTTATGTGATTAATAGAATCTCACATTCGTGCTCATTATTTATCATTTTTAATAAATGAGTTGACTAAAATGAATACCACGCTCGCCAAGGCTCGCGTCATATTATTTTAGTAAACTCAATTATTACACTATCCTCTATGTACTGTTTTTATTGTTATGATTCTATCTTTTAAAGCAAAATTAATATAATTATGTTCTGTAACAACATGTTTCATTGAAAATAATTTTGCTTTATCAATTAAACATTTGGACATGTTGTGCGAAAACTTGTGAAGTTTTGTCACTGCAATAGTTAGGTCTGGTGTCAAACAATAGTTTGCTACTCATTCTAAGCAGACGCAGATATTTCCTGAAATTTGGATAACGTTTGCCACCAAAAAGAGTGAAACAAGAGACAGTATACGATATACCAAACACAAACTGCACATCACTGTAGTAGCATGAGGAATATAACGATACACTGCAAACGATGCAGGTACACTGGAGAAGATAATATCAGTTTTCGTGTTTAAAAGCACAAATGACAAATGAATAAAAATAACAAAAAACAAAACAATATTATCATTTATAATCTGGGTAGCAACAAGTTTGAAGCCTGACCAGACGCAGAGAAACCCGGTGTCTGATCTTGCTCAAAGTGTTTGCATTGTAATCCATAATGTTAGTAGAAACGCGTTTATAAGGTTACGTACTATAAACTGCATATGTAATAAATATGACACGCTGGACAGTTTTAAGTTTGCGGAGACGTGGGCGATACGTTTATTGCCTTTTTTATGGAACATATATGAGTGATACGGAGCTACGGGAGAATGATACACGCTTTTAATCTGTATATTACCATTTATATCTAGCGACGGAATAGTATTTCCTGCCAAAGACAATAAAACATTTCGTCGGTAAATAACTCACATTTCTACCTAATTGATTGCCGTACAAAGTGCAAAATAAAACCATAAACTAAATTGAACACGTACATTATTTCGTGCCAGAAACGTATATCGATACAGAATACGGGCACAATGTCAAACTACTTCCCACATAAATACGAACACCTACTGTAATTATCATTTTCAGCTGAATATTACCTTAAGTTACCTGTGTAGTCTCCTCATCATCTCATCTTGATCGGCGCTTTGTATCTCGGAATCAGACTAGGATCAATTTTAAGCGACCATCTAACATGGATTTAAACGGACAAAAGATGTAAATAAAACAGAGACATGGCTAAAAGCGTTAAACAACTGATATATATTGTTGATTTGGGAAACGGAATTGTATTTCCTGGAACAGACAATGACGCTGTTTGCTTCAATCTATCTAATTGGTATGGTAGTCACTAGTGTATTTTATGATACATCAATTATTAGTAAGCAAAATATACACAAATAAATACGAAAGACTCAAGCAGGAAACGCAACACAAACAATACACCTACCTCTCAAGCAGAACACACAACAGTCATACCATAACAAACACACACACACACACACGCACAATCCCATTCCTTCATCTACACACTAAATAGAAAACAACACGCAAGACAAACATAAAGCAAAGTGAATATAGGAGCTCGCCTTGGTACGGTCAGCAGCAATAAATAATTAATTATAAATTAACCATTAATAACCACTGGGGTTAAACCTGGGTTTAGGGGCGCCCAACCTCACTCTTATCTCCTATATTCACCTATAAAGACGAACAGTGTACATAAAATATAAACCCTGTTCCATAACCTCACAATCAAAAAGACCGCCAGCACAGTAAGTAAATACATGTAAAACATCTAAAAAAAAGTCTATGACAAGATCATTAGTAACATGGGAAAGAATTAAACATTCAAGCACGTGTTAAAATAACCCACTATGGCAACGGTCAAATTGTACTCAAGCGACTAGTCTGTAGTCACGAGTAACTGTAAGACATGGAAGGGTTCAGGGTACGACAGTGAGGGAGAGAAAAAACAAAGCATAAAAATCCGACATAACTCTCCCGGTTAAGGACGGCTTTAGAGATACATCATCATGTAGTGCTAAGCCTTGTCTGTCGTCGCACAACCAAAGCGGAAAGCATAGTTATCAATTGTAGATTGATCGATAACCAAACGTGAAGTGCGCAGCAATATAGTTGGATCATAATCTTTTTTGAAGAAAAATCTAATACGTTTCACAAATAGGTTTTGAAAATGCATATGTCAAAGAATCTTACGAAGTCTGTAAATAACATCACCATAAAACTCCGGATGTGAAATACCTTGCCACAGAAAAGACTTTAAGTTACATTTATACTTATTAATTAGAGGAAGATTTCTATAAAAGAATTTAGAAAATGTTTTACGAAGTTTATGAAATCTGTACCCCTGTTTAAGAAGCTTTTCAGTAATAGTTTTATTACGAATGTGGAAGTCCTCAACAGAGGTACAGGCCCTAGCAAAGCGAATAAGTTGTGAAATATAAACCCCGTAAGATGTGGAACGGGGAACATCGCCATCTAGATGAGGATAATTTACAATACTAAAATCAAAATCATCTCGTTTATCGTAAATCTTAGAAGAAACAATTCCGTTATTTATTAAAAGATCCAAATCTAAAAATGGTGCCGACAAATTTGACTCGTTTGTTTTATTAAGGCGTAGTTCTTTTGGGTAAATAATAGGAAACAACGTATCAAAAAACGGGTTGTCTATATTAAAAATATCGTCTAGATAGCATAGCGCGATATAATGTTAAAGGCTTCGATCATATCTGCCTGTGTATCAGGTTTTAGACTTAGCATAAAGTCCCTCTCATAACATTACAAAAATAGGTCTACGACAAGGGGCGCACAGTTTGTACCCATAGGGATACCAATCACTTGGCGGTATATGGTACTCCCAAAACGTACATAAATATTATCCAGAAGAAATGATAGTGATTTACAGACATCGGTGCAAGTCCACATAGTGTAATGCTTAACCGTGCCATTTGTAAAAATTCCACGATCAGTATTACACGCCAAAATAGTTCCCTTTCTCTGGCAAAAGTCTTTTCAATATGTTGTATAAGTGTAGCTTTTATTAAATTATGAGGTAAGGTAGTATATAGTGTTCAAAAGGCATACGTACTTATATTGCAAGTTTGGTATTTTCTATGTTCAAGCTGCGTCAAAATTTCATTCGAGTTTTTGATAGACCAAAACAGATTAAGTCCAGAATTTTCGTAGGTCTTGTCACAATACCTTTGAACATGTTCTTTGATTTTAATTAAAGACGATGTCAAAAGTTTGGAAAGCTTAGTAGTAGCACATGCACTTGAATTAGCAATAAAACGAGACTTATATGGTGTTTTGTGGAGTTTTGGTATCCAGTACATTGTAGGAAGTTTGTGACATGTAATGTTGACATCAGCTTTTAATTGTTCACATGTATCAAGATGATCAGATACTGTATTACGCTCCGTTAAATTGGTTGATGTATAGGAATCGGTATTCACAAGTTCCTGGTTTAAAGTATCAACATAATGTAATCGTCATACAATTATCACATTATTGGATGCTTTGTCTGCAGGAACGAGTACATACTTGGAATGAAAGTATTTTATGCCCTTCTTTAAGTGACGAATGTTATATTTAGGTTTATGTGGTAAAATATGGTTATTGGATAAATAGAACGAAATCCGGGTATCGATAATATCACAAATTAATTCTTTCCATTTAGAAAGAGCGTCATTTTCAGCATGTTCTCTTCGGCACCAGTTGGTACTATAATTATTTAAAGCTTCCGAAATATGATTGCGGCAAGTATCGAAATTAATTAAGGCAGGTAATCTAAATGTAGGTCCCTTACTCAAAAGCGCTCTGATGCGTTTATCTTTAATGATATCAAAATCGCCTGTTATTATATGACCCACTGGAGCGTAACAGAATTTAGAAGAGGTACAGTATCATGTATCTGGTGTGTTTTCGAGAATTTTAAGATCAGAAACAATTGTATTGTAGTTAAAAATTAACCCTCTTACAGATTTATTATACTTATAGCAAATAATAGGTGGTTCAAGATTTTTGAAATAATTTGGAATAGCATTCATCACATTTTTGTTTCGGAGAATACTTTGTAAATCTATTAAATCAATACCTTTATTTATAAAAGGGACCTTAATGAAATATCTTTTGTGATCGTTTAAAGAATCAATATGAGGTCTGAGGACATGCTGACTATAACTTTGTATTAAACCTGCAGTATAATACAGGGGATCTGTGCGTAAAATTATATCATCAGCCTTGTCGTCAATATATCTTAAAGACGACAATGACAACGAAGAAAGCCGAGAAAGCATTTTATGTTTACCAGAATGTAACAGCAGATTATGCAAATCTGTAATAGAAATCGACTGACGTGATTTACGTTTAATATTTCCATTTATACGAAATGCCATGCGATCTAGATTTACGGTTGCGTGTAGAATAAATCGAAAAAATATCAATTGAAGGTTCTTTAGAAATATTGCCAGATTGGTATACCTTATCATTCAAGCCTAAAGGAAAGATTGTCTGTAAATTTTTAATCCATTTTAATTCCGTTATAAATCTAGCGTTACATTTGAAACTATTAGTAGCATTTTTATCATACGTAATATGTTCGACAGGTTGAATTGAAATAAAATCTAATCCATGTCCAGATTTCCGAAAATATTAATACAGAAAGTTCCTAAGTTTTTTGTTTCTACAAGTACGAAGATGTTCATTAAACAAACTCATATAACAGTGCCGTTTGGGCTGATAAACGAGTTCAAAACCACTAAACCAAATTTGACGCACAGAATGATTTGCCCTCTGGACAAACACTTTGGCATCTAAGATCATTGTTATATATAGTGGAAAACGTTATTCTGTCCCGTTTAAACGCAAACAAACCGCAAACGCATTGCAATAAAATAAAGAAAATTACAAGTTACCGGTATTGACAATTCTGAATGTTGATCTTAACCTTGACAAAAAGTTTGGAGCTTGATCAAACGCCGGGTTACCCGGCGTCTGATCTGGTTTCAAACTGTTTGCATTGGTAATAATAGTTTTGGCGTAAACGCGTTTATTGGGAAAGAATAACGTTTTCTCCACTGTATCTGTAATGAGGTCTTCGTGCAAGCACATATTAAATCTAACTGCAATATTCAGAAATAAATAGGTTCGTCTCTTTAGTTTAATTTAACTGCATTACGACCTTTTCGCGGAAACTTCTTAACGTTAACGAACGAATTTTTCGCATCAGAGGCAGAATGTTGTTTGATTAGAATGCTTCTCAGACCGATTAAATCAATTATTTAGTTTCTTTGTTGCCAGCTTTATAAATCAAATATTCACTGAGACTTTATACACATGTTGCACGGAAATCTTATAGTCCACCTACATACACATGTCTTGCAGTACACATCATTAACTATCCACCCTTGAAGCAATGTTCTCTCTCTTTCTTCTAAGCAGCAGACGTCTTCTTTACAAATGCTCAAACATCTTCCGACAAAGAAGTAAATTCCCGTCCCTTTCTTCTAACAAGCAGACGTCGTTTCATGGAGCGATATTTCTCTATACGGATCTCCAGCAAGATCTGTTTCTACTAGACACGGACATCGCATTGATCCTAGGAATTGGACAAACAACCACGTAGTATTGAATGTTTTGCTCAAAAGTAACTCAAACTAGCTCATATATTCTTTATGACACCGTAATATATACTGTAAAAATCAAGCATTGACGAAAAAGAAACTTATAATTGCAACGTCACGCTGCTATATTATAACATTCATTTCAATAAAATATTTATTTCTGCATTAAGACCTATGGAGTCACTACTCATTTGAATTATCTTTTCGAGACAATCTCATGAGTAGAAGCAAGTAGTAAAACCATAGGATTTGTGGCTGAAATGAGTACAAAGATGTTGGATTTGTCCAGTTTACGCCTTCTTATCTAACGACCTGGAAATACAAAGTCTAGAACCAATATACTTACAATATTTATTCACAAACATTCTTTTCCTGCATGGGAAATTCGCTTTTTTTCTATTCGTAAATATGAGTATAAGTCGAACATCGATTAGTTGAACTCGCCTAAATTGAGTTTACACGTGTTTTCAAGTTAAAACATTAACTTAGAAGTACGTACATTGCAAATCTTTAAGACCTATTTCAGCCTCTATTTCGATAACATATGTCGTAGGAATTCGGTCTATTGATCGACAAATCAAGTGCATCAAAACCTCTCTATTACGATCAATACAAATGTTATTGCAACTGTCGAAGTTTATTAAACCCTATGGTATAAGTTGATCTTCTTTGTCTGTAATGTTCAAAGGTCAATGTACTCCGTGTTCAGTGTTTTATATAATAGTTTACAGTGTTTTTATAACAAACAAGTATGCAGTTATTCTTGTGTTATCTTTGTGAATAGGTAGATATTTTTGTATCAATAATCAAACTGAAACTTTCATTGATTTATAGTTTGATCAGATCGAACCACTCAACACCTGTTCAGCTATTACTTTTGAGTATTGAAACTCATATTCAACAAGTCCCTTATTATAAGCCCTCAATTGTAAATTTTGAAAAGTAAACATCGTAGACGATCTTCTTAACCCATTTATACCCAGTGGATTCTTCCATGTTTATATATTGGATAAGTCCATTTTTTTTCAAAGGGATGCCTGGTCAACATTTTCATTTTCATTTTGTTTTATTTTGTAATTCCTATCAGCAAACAGTGTATACTCTGATCAGACGCCGCATTATGCGGCGTCTGATCAGAGTCTACACTATTTGCCTATGTCCAATATATGGGACCGCGGGCACAAATGGGTTAATATAGATTGATAACGGAAACCATTACCTTAAAGAATGTGTCTGTTGCGTATTGATCTTCATCAAGATTACATCTGTACAAGGCAATAAAGAGAACAAATAGTTTCAGTATTAAAGTATTTGATGGGAACATAGTTGCATTGCGTGCAAAGGTACAGCAAGTTGACTTCATATATACCTCGTGCATGCATTGTTTAATGTGTCACACTTTTATTAGTCCATAAAGAGTTCTCATAAAAAAGCGCTGTAAAAATGAAAACGATACACATCCTTTATTTTTTTTGTTCTTACATTATCTTCTGGTTTGAGTGTTCCGGTAATATAACTGCATTTATACCCCATTTCATCTGATATGTAAAAGCATAACATATATGATAGTCCAAAAGCGTGGTCATTAACAAAGCTAGTGATCGACAAGTCATAATTATGTTGGATTAAGTATTTCAAATATAAAGAAAGACAAATAAATGTCACATGAATAAAATTTAATTCATGAATTTTAAACTGTACCTTGAACAGTTTGACAAAAGATAGTTCTATAGTTAAATATAAATTATACAATTATATTTAAATATAAATTGAGCCACATCTCCAAATTAGAAACAAACGTAAAAGTATTAAAATAAATCCAAATTATAAGGCATTGTCTTTTTTGTTCAGTTTGATATTTTGAATAAAACATAATTATCTTACTTATTTATCAAGAACATTACCCTAATCAATTAGATTCTCCATTAAGAAATATTTGGAATTATACACAAAGGAAATTTTAAAATAACATGTTATTATCAATATGACATATCAATAATTGTATGTCATCACTTTGAATTGAACATTTTGAAATCTATTAACAATAAATATTTTCGAAATAACTCAATCAAATTTATAACAGAAAGTTAATATGAGTGCAAACTTATTCTGAAGTATTGCATACAACATATATATGTAACTATTGTTCACATTGAATGCGGTTTTAATGTAACTATAAATGCAATATGTCAATAAAAATACACGTTTAGGACATTGTTTACTCTTGTAAAAGATGTGAGACCAGAAAGGGAAAGTTTGTCTTTCGCGACTGCTGGTGATTCTATTTATAAACATCAATTCAGAGTTGTGTGAATTGAAACAATTGATTTTTCCAATTGGCAAAAGGTTAAATATGATTTAATCACGTGATCATATTCTATTTTCATATAATCTGACGATCTAATACCCAAAACAATCAGTTTCAGAAAATCTTATCCGGCTCGTAATAAATTACTTTCGAAACAACTTAATAGAGTAAAGTGTTATATATATAATGCTGTGCCTATTGTTGACATAGGACTTTCATTACCGTTAAAACGAAAACTAAACGCAGTAGCATGTGTTCTGAACATTATCATGTTTGTAATAGACATTTTTTTCTGCACAATGCGCGATCAAAGTCCCAACGATACTCGTGTGTACGTAAAACGAGTGCATGCTACCGACCGCTCGCTATATACCCATTTTGAAGTAAGTCTCATTGAGATGATATTGCTTTACATTTATTAAAGCACTCTACAACAGTCCAGCTGACCATTTATAACCCTAACGAACACAAACAGTATATTTATAACACTGGCTAGCATAATCAGCCAGGGAACGACGGCATGTGTCATTATGAAATGATTTTTAAAGGATATTATCATGCTCTCCGTGTTATGCACAAAAAATGTTTTCAGTACTTACAGGTCAGAACTATTGTTGATAATCAAACTGTGAAGTTAGAGGAAATGCACTGCCTGATAAAAACTATAAAACCAATCCTCTACGAGTTAATCAGTTCTTTATTTAACAACTTGTATGCATGCTTCTGGCATATATATGATACCACTACAGTGGAGAAAACGTCATTCTTTCCCGTTTAAACGTAAACGAAACGCAAATCGCTTAAATGTAGAAAATAACCATATTTTGACATTTCTGATTATTTGTTTT
The DNA here is from genome assembly GCA_922989275.2 of Gari tellinella. Lineage (NCBI taxonomy): Eukaryota > Metazoa > Mollusca > Bivalvia > Cardiida > Psammobiidae > Gari > Gari tellinella. Next base: position 32,008,064 of record OV277871.1, read on the forward strand.
AATCTGAGAGGCAAACAGTTTTGAGCCTGATCAGCAGCCGGGTTACCCGGCGTCTGATCTGGCTCCAAAATGTTTGCAATGGAAATAATAGTTTAAGCGTAAACGCGTTTACTGTGAAAGAATAACGTTTGCTCAACTGTAACCCTTTCTCCGCTAAATTCGCCTCCGGTCAAAATTGCAAACAGTTTGGATCCCAAAACAGACGTCGCCGAACGCTGTGTTCAGTCAGGATCCAAACCTCTTGAAACTTATTTCAGTATATATTGAACCATTGTATCTCATGACGGCGAAAGGGTTCCTACAGATGATACAACTGGCAAAATGGTTAAAACAGTGCTGAGCACAATACTTGTTTTTAGTATTTTGAAACTTAGTCTCAATCCAAGTTAATTTTTCGTTCTTGTACTATTTGCTGAAAAAAACACCAGATAAATGAACGACATATTGTGATATAATAGCATTTGCTTAAATGATCACTAAACATAATTAATATTTTCTAACAAAGGCAGAAAGCTTCTTCAAACAGGGTTAACCAGAAAGTTCTTTTATACAAAAGAGTATGCGCTTAAACAATCATACTTTAACTCTTTATACAACATGGTTCTGTCTATAATATACTCATTACACTTTCCAACAGTGAAGACCCAGATCAGAGGGTTCCTATAGGAGCCCTTTGGTCTAGGGCTTCACTGTTTGCTATTAAGTCCAAAATTCTTTTAAATACAAAGAGTTCCATCTAAACCGGTTTGATAATCAAAAAGATTCGCAATGGAACTTGATAACCCACAGGAGTTACGTAGTTTTAAAAAGGTTCAGAAAATGTCAATTGAAGTCGATCCTCGCTACATATATCAAATCCATAATCAATTTTAGGGATTGCTTTGCTACACTCTAGAAATACTTTCATTCCCGTTAAGAATAAACTAATAGCAAACGCAATACAATCAAATGTAGCATATCAAAGCGTTTAAAAATATTGACAATTTGAGGAGAACAACACTATAGTGCTATACTAATTGTCTGTTTGGACCAGGTTAAAATCATTAGCCCCTTCACTGCCGTGACGTCATCACTTTTAAACAAGTGTCGTCTGCTTTTATTTCTTAAATTTTATTTTTTGATATTTTGACTGAAGAAATATTACAACGAGTTTCAAACAGTTTGGATCCTGATCAGACGCCGCGTTTCAAACTGTTTGCAAATTACTTCTGTACTCGGGGTAAGGCAGTGAATAGGTTAGTGTACCTAAAAGGGCAGAATGACGTACTGTCCATTATACTATCTTGGTGATAAAAGAACACATACATACTACACAACAAACAGAAATAAACGTGTCCTTGATATAAATTATACAAGGTACATCGTCTGTTTGATATCTCAAAATGACAAGAGTCACACATGTTACAGACACATTAGTTCGCGCAAACTGTTCCCCTAACGCCTTTACTGCATGGACATTTTCTACCGAGGTCCTGTGGTCTGCTTGTATTTTGAAAATAAAGATGTTCGACATTTTAATGGAAGAAACGTATATACGAATAACAAGCGTTTTGACTTATGATCAGACGTCAGGTAACTCGACCTCTGATGACGATTAAAACGGTTTTCAATTGACAATGTGCTTCGAGGAGGACAGGGAAAAGGATAATTACACAAGTAGATATTTGGTAATGGCAAGTTAGCGTGACACAGTATATCAATAGTAGTGGAATCAGCTCGAAATTCGTCAAAACCAATACATACAGATTATTGTATCTTACTGAGCAGATATACGCGGAGGAGTTCGATATGAAAGGAAGGCATATTAAATGTATTAATACTAAAGCTTTCTCATCATTATCTGCTGTTTTAAATCATCATTTTAAATAATTGTCATTATTTGTATATTTCAATGACTATTATTAGTACAAGGTCTTGATACGAATGTCAAACAATGGTTATGAGACGGTGTGCAAAGCAGGTTTTAGATATACAGCTGAACTTTGATATTCTATACTCGCTTAAGTGGAACATTTCCATATTTCAAAGTTAAAACCTGGCTTGTTCATGTTTTAACTTTGAAATACGGATTAGCTCAACGTAAACCTGTGCGTGTATACACTTTGACATTTGGATCCCAAAATTATTGCCAGATAAAACAGGTTACTGAATTAAGCAGGTTTTGGATAAGCCAGGTTATACTATATGTGCCACTCTGATTAGAATGATTTCTACTGTTTCAGAAACACGTCGTATTCTGCGTGTTATTATGTTGTGTAATAGGTAGTTTGGTGGCTCTTGAAACTAACGTTTTGCTAAATATCTCATTTATCATACACATTTGAGAAAAGTTGTGAAAAGAAAATTTTAATGCTCCCTTATACCATTGCAAAAATGAATTTCCCAATTTTAAGAACTGACAGTAAACTATATATTCTTTTAAAAGATGCCACCTTTTTAGCAGTTTCTTTGTTACAGTTTTGATGATAGCTTGGAAGAGACATTTACATACCAAAACTGAAAAGCACATTGTTTTGTTACTAAATTTACTTACAGAGGTTTTGTCATCATCTATATATGGGCAATGCAAACACACATGTAGAGTATATCACATACAGTGGAGAATCTGTTATTCTTTCCCGTTTAAACGCAAACGTACGCAAACGCAAAGCACTATTTATTAAAACGTAGAAAATAACAACTTTTGGACAATTCTGATAATTCTTGTTTATCTTGGTGGCAAACAGTTTGGAGCCTGATCAGACGCCGGGTTACCCGGCGTCTGATCTGGCTCCAAACTGTTTGCACTGCAAATAACAGTTTTAGCGTAAACGCGTTTATTGGGAAAGAATAACAGATTCTCCACTGTACCTCTGCAATATTGGCCTGTGAATCTCATGCTTTGCCAACTACATTTAAATCTAACACCAAAACTGCAGTCAAACCTTCTCCAAGACGACCACTTCATTACATTTATCATTAGTTGTTTAAGATAAATTATTGCTTAACGCAAGGTGAAAGTATAACAAAAGGTTCCTTTAGGATAAACTGGGCTTTTTTAACCTTTGTTTTAAGCTGTCTTTTATATAGTCTATCAAATGATAAAGAAAATGCATGTTGTGGGAGCGAGGGGTCTTCTCAAAGTAAATTGCCAAAAGGACTGTTTTGTCCATTTTGAGGACCATAAAAAACATGCTATCTCATGTTTTATAATAATAAAAATGTTGATGTAAGATCCATTAAAGAATACCTATTTGAGAACAATGATGACTTAGTGCAAATTGTGGAAACTTTCTATGAATTGAGGTTAACGTTTAAATAGGAACTGTATTTCTAATTAACATTGAACCTTCCGATTGCGATTTGATCAAAGTGTGCCATCAGGGCGTAACGCAGCGTCTGATCCAGATCAAAACTGTTTGCAAAAATGTGTCAGCCCATTTGGATCGAAATCAAACGAAGCTTTAAGCAGAAAAAACACTTGAGTGAAAATCTTTTAAATTTACATTGTTGCAAGCAAGCGACTATTGGAAAGCAAACAACATATTCGGAAGATTCAGGTTTAACCTATTGTTAGAAATCATCTATCATATAAGTACAGTAAAACCTATTTGATGTAATATGTTAGTGTTTACCACAGGTAACTGCTTAAAGCGAGGTGACAGTAAAAAAGAAAACTCTTTTATGGACTTTCTGTTTTACTGTCGCCTTGCTTAAAGCTGTCACCTGTCACCTGTCTTTTATACAGTCAATAGCCTGTTTAAATGGTCGTTATAGAGAGGATTACTGTTTTGATTCAAGTTTGACACCTAATCATTACGTTTATACATTCCCTCAGTCTAGTATTATGCGGTGGAGACTTTGGACTTTGGACTTACAATACTCTTTAGATAGCTTTATTGTACAATGTGGGTTCAATGGCAAATGCATTATTTTGACCATTTAAAATTTACCAAATATATTTCTGTTTGGTAGTGTAGTATGTGCAAAGTTGTGTGATATTTGATGCTGTAGTTAAATAGATATTAATGAAGACGTTAGTTTCCAGATCCACCAAACGACCTATAAAACAGAATTGCGTAAAACAGCAAATTCTAACCCTTTCTCAATTTTAAAAGTTGATGTAGCTACATCTTGCGGGTCACGGGTTGAAAAACAATTCCGAAGTTCATACTATTTCCTATTTATCAATACACTGACTACATAGAGAAAAGGTGTGTATGTTTGGTAACGCTCAATAATAACATCTGTACTATGTATACCGGTATCAGAAAAGGAGATGATGGCATATACAGTAGAACCTCTCTATTACGACCACTAAAATGTGTCAAATATTAGTCGTTTAAGACTGGTGACTGCTTAAAGCAACCTTCAGGAGCTTTCTGTTTCATTTTCACATTGCTTTAAGCTGTCACCTGTTTTTTATACAGACAATAAGCCTTCTTTTTAGTGGTCGTAATAAAGAGGTTCTACTGTATAATGCTTCCTCTTTGCAACAACAATATGGCATACGAAGATTATGTGTGTTTTCGGAGGGAGGTGTTTTCGGAGGGATGGAAAAATAATACCCTTAGAGTACATTTGCTAACAGTTTGTCACTCATCTTTATGTTTCTCTGTCAAAATGTCCAATACAAACTTCAGTTTTGAAAATACGATATTGCAGCAGTGGAAGCCTTCAACATAATGGTTCCGTTCAGGGAACATCTGCAAATATTGTTGGAAGGAGGGGATCGTTTTTCAGAGGGCCATTGGAGCTTAATTGAACAAGTTTACAGTGCAGAACATTCTGATTTTAGCTTTTGCATTTTCTTATCTTATTGTAGTCAGTGATTTGCTTGGGACATTGCTATGTGTCTTTATTTAGTAACCGGTTGTATCATATTTTGCATATTTGATATATATCTTTAGTGTTAACATCTGTATGTGACTGAATTCTGCTGGTGAGGAAATTTGCAGGGACGAACATTATCACATTACCACTATGTATGCGTCAATATTTTATAGAAAACATATGCAGCTTCAATTCGGTTTTGGTGTTCTGGAGAATATTTCACGAATGCGTTCTTGAAAAGCAATGCTAAGTTTATCAAAACTTGTTTCTCTGGAAACAAATAATGGCTGCAATTAAAGAACTTATGTTCAATGTCAATTTGTGATATAATCTTTGTATTATCTAAGACATATTCATCTAAACACATTAAAACCTAGCGATAGATATACTCATCATTTACAAACGATGTACATTTGAATGGTACACATATCCTATACCAATAGAGAAGACCCCAATCAGTGGGTTCCTAATGCAGCACTATGATATGGGTCTTTTCTGTTTGTCATGTTGCAGTATATTGTTAAACTCAAGCCTTACTATGTAAATATTTACTACACTTATTTAGAAACTGGAATCCTCCATTTGACGTTTCTGGCACCCACAACACTCCCGTACGCGAACACAATCATACTCTAACAGTCATACACGCAATGATATGCAATTCAAAATACAGTGGCGGGAGAATTATAATTGATTGCATTAATCCGACACTTTCCCACATTTGCGCTGCTTCTATGGAAAGATGTTCTCCACCCCTTGTAGGTAAGGGCGACCGGGCCGACATTTGCAAACGAAAAGGATCAGAGCATCTATACCAGACATTGAATAGTTCAACGTATGACCAAAAGCCAAACTGGTTTCATAAAACATGTAGCATGGTTTGGTCAAATGAAAGCAGATATAGCCGACACTTGTTAACCAGCAGGTATTGTCCGATTTTTCTGACCTGTCAGAGTTATTTTTAGAACAGAATAGTTCATTATGGTAAATAGATAACAGGATAACATTGGATCTATGTAGTCGTACACTTTCCAACTTGAGATCAGCATGATCCTCGTGCTGCACGAGACAGCTGCGCTAACTTAACTTTACTGATATGTTATTCATTCTCAATAAACGTGTTAATGCTAAAACTATTATGTCCATTTCAAACAGGTTGGAGCCAAATCAGACGCCGGTCACCCGGCGTCTGATCAGGCTCAAACTTGTTTGCCACCCAGATTAAAAAGATAAAAATAATTTGCTACAGTATTGTGCATTGTGTTTGCGTTTATTCGGGAAATAATAATGTCTTCTCTACTGTACATTACACACAATAAAGACATCTTTCCGCATCCCTGGCTGACTGTACAGAAATCAACGCGTACGGTGATCATCCCTTTTAACATTTTAGAATATTCCAATCTAAAAATAACTCTGACAGGTCAGAAGAAAACACTAATAATACAGCAGACGAATAATGTGTTGTATGTGTCACATACACGGGGGCGAAATATATTACAATAATAATGAACACCATTTATACAGGACACATCATTTGTAAAGAAGAGACAGTTCATAAAGCAAATAGACATACAAACATTAACACTGAGTATGTCTAGTCATAGCTCAGTGTGTAGCTCAATTAGGTCAATACCAGTACCATTATGATAAAGTGTTGATATTAGCCCATATTTGTCAAGAGGAAATCAAATTGGACAATGTCCAATAGTGTACAATGTCCGAAAGTTTCAGGTCAAATAAGATATAACCAGTCGTAAGGTAGGTGACTGCTTAACCCCTTCACTGCCATGACGTCATCAATTTTAAACAATTGTCGTCTGCTTTTATGTTTCTATTTTAAGTTTCAGCTTTTTTTACTTAAGATAGATTGAAATGAGTGACAAATAGTTTGGATCATGATCAGAGGCCGCGTCAGATCAGGGTCCAAAATGTTTGCAGATAACTAGCGTACTCGGGTAAAGGCAGTGAAGGGGTTAAGGCAAGATGAACGTAAATCTGAAAGCTCCTTTATAAGTCTTTTTTTAGTGGTTGTGACGGGTGTTTTATAAGGTATTTGAAATCTACAGTCGATAACCCTACTGCTAATAAAGTGTGAGGTTGGGCGCCCCTAAAACCAGGTTTAACCCACCAGTGGTTGTTTATGGTTGATTTATAATCAATTATTGATTGCTGCTGACCGTACCAAGGCGGGCTCCTATATTCACTTTGCTTTATGTTTGTCTTGTGTATTGTTTTCTATTTAGTGTGTAAATGAAGGAATGGGATTGTGTGTGTGTGTGTGTGTGTGTGTGTGTGTTTGTTATGGTATGACTGTGTGTGTGTGTTCTGCTTTAGAGGTGGGTGTATTGTTTGTGTTGCGTTTCCTGCTTGAGTCTTTCGTATTTATTAGTCAAACGAGCGCGTGTTTAGAACTTAAATTCTTTCAGAACTAAGTAACTCTTGTGTATTATTTGGTTCCCTTGTTGATCATGTTAGTTGCCAAAATATGAACCATTCTACTAGGAAGTTTCATTATGGTACTGGTCTAAATTAGCCTCTGATCTGGATCTACACTGTTTGCAAATGTAACTGGAATATTTTGAACAGGTAAATTGTGTTGAAGCAATTAAAAAGTAAGTTTGCCTTCGAAACTAAGAAGTTACGGGTACGTCTACCGATATTTGGTTTAGAACTTCGCTATTTGCTTAATGTATGATTTTCACGGTTACATAGATATTACAGTCGATTCAAAATAACTCGAACCTGCTTAAATCAAGGATATTCGTTTTTCAAATTTCAAAGTTTTCAGGCATCATTTTAACGTGGGAGTATATATTTGTTCGACTTAAACGGTGTTAAACTTGTTCGAATCAAACTCTTTAAATGTGGTTTGGTTCGACTTGAGCGAGATTCGACTTTCCTAATAAACCTGTTCAAACTGAGTTTAAATTTTCACTCATTCACCCTGATACAGTGGAGAACACGTTATTCTTTCCCGTTTAAACGTACAACGAAACGCAATACGCTAAAACGTAGAACAGTGCAATTTTTTAACAACTCTGATAATTCATTTTTATCTTGGTGGCAAACAGTTTAGAGCCTGATCAGACGCCGGGTTACCCGGCGTCTGATCTGGCTCCAAACTGTTAGTAATTGAAATAATAGTTTTAGCGTAAAACGCGTTTCATTGGGAAAGAATAGCGTTTTCTCCAGTGCACATTGGTTGGATAATTCCATTTTCCAATTCAGTCAAGTCTTGTTAATTTATTTTAATATTTCGGGTTGACTTTAGAATAGAGCAGACGACAGTTTCGGTGCTCAACGTTCGAATGCTTAAGGGAGCTCTCATTAGTCGCATTTATGTTTCTGAGACACTTGTATTGTTTCCTGTTATTTTGTCCAATTAACCTCGGTAACAAAATCCTCGCTATTTCCGTTCCGGTGTCATAGTTTATTTGTTAAGCTATCTCAGGCAGTTCTAAGTTAATTTGTACTCTGTACATACACGGTCTTGCAAAAATAGTATCGATAAATACCGTATATAAAACAGCTAGTATAATGTCAATGACATTATAAAATACACAGAGGGAAAGACTATTTTATTTCCCGTTTAAACGAAACTAAACGCAAACAAACGCAATGAAATAAAATGTGAAAATAGCAACTTTTTGTACTCTCGCCTGCGGAGATAAGTCGGGCATATTGCCTTACATGTACTCTTGTCCACCCATCCGCTCTGTCTCCGAACGTTCGTTATTTAGTTTGTTCGTTATTCCACAAATACGGTATATATTTCTGGCCAAATCCTATCACTGTGTTAAAGCTACAGCCTTAATAGTTTACATGTAGTGTTCAGGTTGTCTGAATACTCTACCGATTTTGATACCCTCTAATATTACAAAGAATTACAATCGCTGAAAGTTATTTTGTACATGTACGTTATTATTTCCCAATAAATGCGTTTGCGCTCAAACTATTTTATCCATATCAAACAGTTTGGAACAAGATCAGACGCCGGGTAACCCGGCGTCTGATCAGGCTCCAAACTGTTTGCCACTCAGATTAACAGGAATAGTCAAAATTGTCGAAATGTTGTCTTTGTCTACGTTTCATTGTTATGCGTTTGCGTTTCGTTGTCGTTTAAACGAGAAAGAATAACGTTTTCTCCACTGTATACATGTAGCTACGGCCTTATTAGTTTAAACATATTTTTATTCCCTCAAATATACATGGAATTGGGGTTGGGTCACAAGTTATAACAACATTAGATCCGACCCTCCCCCTAGCTACGGCCTTATTATTTTACATGTAGTTTTCAGGTCGTGTGAATATCCTACCAATTTTGATACCCTCTAGTATTGCAAAGAATTACATTCACTGAAAGTTAGTTTGTACATGCATACGGTACAGGGGCGTCATATGTGTCAAACAGCCACAGTCATGGCTCTTGTTTGGAAATGTTAACCGTCAGTTCAAAACTAAAAATCAAACAGTTGAGATATGTAGGCGTCTGATTTTGCCCCATATTTTTTGCACTGGAGAGAGTGTTTGTACAGTGGAGAATGTGTTATTCTTTCCCAATAAACGCGTTTACGCTAAAACTATTATTTGCAGTGCAAACAGTTTGGAGCCAGATCAGACGCCGGTTAACCCGGCGTCTGATCAGGCTCCAAACTGTTTGCCACCATGATAAACATGAAATATCAGAATTGTCCAAAAATTGTACTTTTCTACGTTTTAGTGATTTGCGTTTGCGTACGTTTGCGTTTAAACGGGAAAGAATAACAGATTCTCAACTGTATGGATCAATGTGGTCATGACTGTGTAAAGAAAACAAAACATGATCTGTCGAGTGAAGAAAACTACAGAACACGTGTTTATAAAATCATGCGCATATTTAATCGTAAACAGCAAAGAATAATCACGAGTTGACATGTCTTTGGCCAATAAGAAGAGGTTGTTAAATGTATCCGTAAAATTGTTAATCATAAATGTGAAAAATAAAATAAAGTCACGCATTTAGGAGGATGTTTTATTGTTTTGAAAAAGGCCAAAAGCAGTTCTGTTTCATAAATATCTACAGTACTAAAACCGACAATATATCAAATTGATAACAAACGAAATCTGCATTATAATGTTTAATACAGGATAAATGGCTACATGAGCAGGTGTCCTTATGTTCTGATGTCATGAAATGTCTTCATAAACGGAAAATAACTCCCAATTATTTAACAAAGAAAGTTCTACGTACAGTAAGAAGTTGTTCTTGTTTCCTTATAAACGCGTTCACGCTAAAACCTTAAATTGCAATGCAAACAGTTTGGAAGACGGGTAACCTAACCTCTGATAAGGCGTCAAACTGTTTGCCACGCAAATTAAAATAGACAGTTCAATCAGTTGTGACTTTCTACATTTTAATGCTAAACGTTTGCTTTTAACTAGGAACAGATAACGTCTTCTACACTGAAATACTTCATTGTGACGTCATAATAACGTCTTTCCACTGTATTTACGGTGATTGTGGGCCATGATTTCTGTATATGGACTGAAAACCATACTTGGCCAAAACAAGCCATAGCTTAACCCATTACCCCATAAGTACGCCTTTTTACGCCTTTTATTTATTCGTGCATTGAAGAAAATAGTTCCAATTTATACAGTCAAGAATATGTAACATAAGAAATATTTTCAATATTCTAGCAGATTGTAACTCAAAGCAGACTGGAACCTGATTTAAGTGGTCACTTCTGTTCAAAACTAGAAACAGGCTGGTCACTTCTGTTCAAAACTAGAAACAGGCTATGGGGTAAAGGGTTAAAGGAATATCAGACGCTAAATATGTACATGTATAGTGATTTGTGTAATTTTTGAACTATTTATAGTGAAATAAAACTAATTCCAGGAACAAATTGTTTTGTCAGATAATTCCATGAAAAGCACCTTAACAGCCATTTTACCGTGCACGTTAATACCATATACGATAATATTTAGTTATGGAATTGAAAAATTTAATTAAGTGCAATCCAGGGAATGTTTGGAAAGTGTCAGTAATTAGATTTAGATATAATTGCAACAAATTAAAACACAACTTCTGTTTTATTTCTTGTTATATTATGTTAATATTTTGCGTTTGCATTGAGCTTTAATTAAACGGATACAGTGTTTCGTAATGAACTGTTATGCTAAATGATTGGAAAAACACAAACATGTAGTACATTTTATTTACAGTTTTTAGATTGAATACATGTAATAAGTATTTAATACAATACACACACCTTCCAACGTTTTACCCCTTTTGAAGACAACAGTTTACGTAAATTTTATTTTTTTGATGTTTTCACTGCAGCCGTCTTGATACGTGTGTCAAAATATTTAGATCCTGATTAAACTATGTGTAGATTCTATCACAGTGTCTTTATTCGATGGCAGAAAAAAGTATTGACATGTCTGATACAGTGGAGAAAACGATATTCTTTCCCGTTTAAACGCAAACGAAACGCACACGCATTGCAAAACATTAAATAAACGACATATTTTTACAATTCTGAATGTTGATTTTAACTGCACGCAAACAGTTTGGAGCCGGCGTCTGATCTGGCTTCAAATTTTTTGCAATAGAAATAATTGATTTATAGTGTAAACGCATTTATTAGGAAAGAATAATGTTTGCTCCACTGTATCTGACGACGTATAAGGAAGTCTTACAGTGCAGTGGGGAAGACGTTTTTATGACCCGTTTAAACACAAACGAAACGCAAACGTATTTCACTAAAATGTAGAAAATAACATTTTTACAAGTCTGACTATTTATTTTATTCTGAATGGCAAACATATTTGAAGCTTGATCATAGGCCGGGTTACCAGCGTCGAATCTAGCTCCAAGTTGTTTGAAATGGGAATTATTGCGTTAGCATTTACGCGTTTATAAGGAATGAATAACGTCTTCTCCAATGCAGGTACAGTGGAGAAAACGTTATTCTTTCCCAATATTTACAATCGCCCCATTCAATTCCATTGACAAAAAGTGTGTTCATTTCATATAAACACCAATTTTCGAGAGGGCGGGACTTGTGGACAAGTTTCGAAGGGGAGGCGGGGCATATGCAGTTTTCATTCGCGAATTAATCTTTGGAACTTGGGGCAGCAAACATTTGGCGGATTTTTTCAAAATTTGTTCTCAACCGATCTATGCCTTCCTAATAGTGGAAACCATGATTCCCCACTAATATTCTTCTTTATAAATGAGATAAAATGCAAGAAATTTGAAATAAGAATCTACCTTATAAACAGCGGCCTATATCTGCGTTTCTTTATGACAATAAAACCCCGATATATTTATCCTACTTTAAAATTACGTCACTTCTAATGACGTCATAAATCGGCATTTTTGGCGCCAAACTGTCAAGTTTGTTGACAATGGAACTTATTTTTTCTGCTTTCGAATGTACACAGATTCAATAAATCGGTCATGGCTGTTCCTTATAGGGTACACATTATTCGTGTTATCGACTTCTAATATGGATTAAACATACATGCGTTCTGTCAAAATGTTTATTTAATGTTAGAAATTACAGCAAATATATTGTAAATATAAGAAATGAACTGATTTTTTTCGGCGTTCAAGCGAAATGAACGACAGAAAATTTCGGCAAATACCATGAATCGCGCTAGCGATTCATGGTATTTGCCGAAATTTTCTGTCGTTCATTTCGCTTGAACGCCGAAAAAATCAGCTCATTTCTTAAATAAACGCGTTTGAGCTAAATCTATTATTGCCATTGCAAACAGTTTGGAGCCAGATCAGACGCCGGGTAACCCGGCGTCTGATCAGGCTCCAAACTGTTTGCCACCAAGATAAAAATGAAATATCAGAATTTTCCAAAAGTTGTTCTTTTCTACGTTTTAGTGCTTTGCGTTTGTGTACGTTTGCGTTTAAACGGGAAAGAATAACAGATTCTCCACTGTAACTATTGTGGGTTTTTAGATTCCCTTATGGATAAGTTTAATTTCCAAAGCATGAACAAGTCCACTTGGAATTCTGGGTTGTTTAATAAAACTGGCATTAAATAGCAAACTGTATAGACCCTGATCAGAGATCTCATGTAGGATCCATCTGATCTTGGTCTACACGATTTGAAAATATAATGAATATATCTTAAATAGGTACTTGTGTTGAAAGAGTTACGACCTTTTTTCCCTCTCGAGTGCACTGGTTATTTGCAAACAGTTTGGAACCAACTCATAATACGCGTAACGTGGCGTCTGATCAGGATCAAAACAGTTTGGCACTCATTTCATATTTTCTGATGTCTAAATACCTAGATATTGAAATTAAGAAATAAAGGCAGATGACATTTTTAAACCTTTTTCACTCTCAGTTTTTTGTAAGAGTTTTACCCCTTCACCGTTTCATTGTCGTCTGCTTCAATTGTGTTGTCTGCAATGTCGTTTCAAAGTTAAAAATTAAGGCAGTATGACTGAAGAAATTTCAAAACGGTTGCCAAAAAGTTTAGACCCTGATTAGACGCCGCGTTACACGGCATTTGATCAGGATCCAAACTGTTTGCAAACGCGCTTTTAAGCGTCATTGAGAGTGAAAGGGTTAAAGAGTAAAGACGCCATGACAGCGAAGGGGTTAAACCTACAGTGGAGAATCTGTTATTCTTTCCCGTTTAAACGCAAACGTACGCAAACGCAAAACACTAAAACGTAGAAAATGACAACTTTTTGACAATTCTGATAATTCATGTTTATCTTGGTGGCAAACAGTTTGGGGCCTGATCAGACGCCGGGTTACCCGGCGTCTGATCTGGCTCCGAACTGTTTGCACTGCAAATAATAGTTTAAGCGTAAACGCGTTTATTGGGAAAGAATAACAGATTCTCCACTGTAACAACGTTTCCTTCCTTACAACAAAGTTTGCCGCTGGAGCCCAGAGAGAACAAATATGTCCATCCCTTTGACTGCTGTTATAACGTCTGCGTAAAAAAGAGATCTGTTGTTTATATCATAGTTAACTTTTAGGGGACATTTTGAGAGAAGAACTATCATGACGAGGGACCAACAATTTGAATCCTGATCAGACGCCGCTTCACGCGGCATCTGATCTGGATTCAAACTGCTTGCAAATGAAAGTCAATTCCTAATGTTTCCTCCCTATAACAACTCTCTCTGAATAGCAATCACACTATTTGTCTCCCATTGGATGTTATTGCAGATAGGGAGTACTGTATATTTCGCTAGAGGGTTATTTGACGTTCAAGCCATCTGTTGTATTATAAATACAATTATATAGTATGTGTTTTGTGCAGATAGTTTGCAGGAGAACACGCCTCTAATACATGTTTTCCCAACAAACATATTTTCTCATAAATAACTGATGTTTTCTGTAAATACTTTAAAATCTGACAAAGTCCGAGTAAACTGACGTCCATTGAAATTGGAAACTGTTTGAAACTACAATTTAAATTATTGTTAATATTCATTTTAGCAATTGTCCATTTCTAAACAAATTTGCATTTCCATTTGTTTTTGTTAGTTTTGTTAAATGGGATAGACTAACGTATTCCCCGCTTCAGATTCGCGTGCAAGGACTCCATAAATATAAACGTCATATCGAAGTGTATCTCAGCAGAAAAACAAAGTTTGCGTGACCAGCACCATTAATAACACGACACATTAGATACTGGCGTTATGTATAGTGCTTGCACTATAATAAATAAAGCAGTACACAAAGAATGGGACATATTATATCCATTCTGAGATTGAAAAAGTGTCACACACTTGTGAAATGAATTACACTGATATGTTTTGTGTTAAAAAAGGTCAAATACTCAATAGAGATATATTTCTTCATGTCAAAGTATAAAACAGACATTTGTACAACTTTATATTTATATACATAGACACTACAGTGTTCCTTCTCAGCAAAAACATCCAATGGTATACAAATATGTGTGTGTTGTTCGGAGGGAGTTGTTATAGGGGAGGGGTTAAATTAAAACTTGGCTTTCATTTGCAAACAGCTTGAATCCAGATAAGACGCCTCGTAACGCGGTGTCTAATCAGGCTTCAAGCTGATGTCTTCTATCAAACTGTCCACTAATCTGTAACTTTGAGAAACACCAGCAGACGACACTTTTATACTGACGATATTGTATTAGTTAAAGTACTAGACATGATTGTTGTGTTTGGGGGAAATCGGCAAGCATCGCTGTAAGGATGGAATTGTTGTTCGGATGGCCGTTGTAGGGAAGGAGCACTGTATACAAAAACAATGTACTATTTGATACAATATAATTATACAGTATAGCTTAATGCCTATTGTGCACAAAAATAAACATTATCGTACAGTGCAGACCCTGATGCATTTGCACATCCAAATAATGCATCATTCTCGTCATACCACATAAACGTAAATATTGCAAATCTTTGAACTTTGGTCGGGTAGAAATATGGCGTAGATTGTCTACACATATTTTGTTATCGTTTTTTGTAAGTTCTGTGTTACTTTTGAAGACACGAAAATAGTTACCACTATTGCCTAAGGTTTCATCGACGCCACAGATACAACAATATAATTCTATTTCTGTATTGCCTTTAGGAATAACTACAATGGCTGGAAAACTTCAAAAGCTCTTATCCGCAGTACTCAATCAACTGTACCAATAAAACAATTTGCATACCCTCGGGAAGTCAGGTGCTCATGGGCCACATCATGTAGAATTCAGATTTCTTGCATTGCAAACAATGTAAACAAACACCAGCCACGACATGCAGGACGTAATCTGGGGACCGTTTCATAAAAAATCTAACGACAAATGTTGTCGTAAGTCAAAACCTCAAGATACATTTACTTTCTGATTTCTCTATCTAATCCTGTCTTGCGACATCTTTTTGGAATCGTCTTTTCAAGACGATTCCAAAAAGATGTCACAAGACAGGATTAGATTGAGAAATAAATAATAATTGAGACTTTTATGATCTGACTTACGACAACTTTTGTCGTAAGAAGCTTTATGAAACGGGGCCCTGGGCATTGATCAGCTTACAAACATGTCCATGTCTTAGTAATTAAAGTACAATAACAACTGTCTGTAAGGACCACGAAAGCAAGTTAAGTATTACTTTTTGAAGCAGACTGCCTCTTAAAGCAAGATGTAAGTAAAACAAACTGCTTTTTAGATGATCAATAAGTGCAATGTCTATTATGTGTGAGACATGTATTAGCGACGACGAGAAAGACAATGAAGACGATAATGATGGTGCTGCTACTTATACTGATAATGGTGTGCACATGTAACACGAAATTAGAAATAAACGTTCTGCATTAAAATGTAGAAAAAGACAAGTTCATATAAATGTTGATTACTGATAATGTAAGAGGCAAATGGTTTGAAGATTTACCAGACAAAGGGTTACCCGGTGTCTGACCAGTTGTCATACTGTTTGTCATGGACATATTATTTACGCATAAACGCTTGTATTGGGAAATAATAATAATAATTTCTCCTCCTCTGTACAGGCTTGTCACATAGATGAGACGTGATTAAAGATCTATATATACATTTTCCGACAGAAGTGTATATATTTGTCTGTGTGCATATCACTTTATAATTGGCAATTATCGTGTTTCACAATACCGGCTGACATGGAAGAGACATATCAATGTGCCGCGCCTAATTGTATTTATCCAGATTAGATATGTACCAATCGCGAAGTCAGCAACGCGTTGTTTGATCATTGTGTTCAAATTGTGTCAATTTCTTGAAGGTAATACAAAATTAACACATTGAGCCCTAGCGACGAGTATACTCGTCATGAACAAAGCATATACCTATCAAGAGTACACCTGTTCTATGCAAACAGTGTAAGGAGCCCTTTGATCCGAGTCTACATTTTGTATTTTCTAAAACAGTGTTTAAAACCACCCTGATTATTCAAATATGGACTAAATTTAATTGTAAACTGGAATTGTCCGTTTAAAGTTTCATGGGTGAATGAGTTAAAACGATGTTTCTGACTAACGTTGCCTACGTACATCCGAAATGTGATTTACGCTTGCTTAATTAGTTTCGATGGAGCTTTTTCTTTTGTCTTATCACATAAATGCCTAGGCATTGCAGTTAGCTTCCCTATGGGCTGGATTGGAGATATAATTATAGATATACATTAGACAATAATGACATATACGTTTAATGATGACCATCTCTGGAGGGACAATAATCTTTATAAGCTACATTAACAGCAACGACCGTGTAGTGTTTTTCCATAACAGCATATCATTTCATATTAAATAATAGTGTCATCACAGGGCTGCCATTTCTCCGGATTTTCCCGAAATATTCGAATTTTTATTCCAACAGATGGAAACTTAAAACAGGCTGAAAATAAAGCAGAATGCGCCTTAAGGCGCATTCTGCTTTACTTTCAACCTGATTTAAGCATCACGTGTCTTAAAAACTAGAAACATATTATGGGTTAAAGGTATTGTTCGACAATATTGACCTGACGTTGGTGACCTCTATTAGCATAATTTCACACTTTGTTGCATTTCTAAATATAGCTTCGGAACACTTCGTTATCATTTATACGAGAACGCACATTGTAACCACATCGGTACCGAGAAAATATAGCATTGCCCGGTTCCACAAATTTCGATAGGTATTTAGCGCAAATGGTAAGGAAGACGACTATACATTATTTTTCCTACAGTCAGTGGTGCGAATCCCATGCAACACTCATACATTTGTTTTTACAATTTATACTGTTTCTTTTAAGTATTCATAAAATGTCTATTTCGTTTGGAACACGATTCTTTTGTTATTTTTTTAAAAAATATATCATAGCGTCTGTTTGGTCTATAAAATAACACTTTATAAAATTAAAATGTTTCCCCTCTATCGGGATTCGAACCCGGAACCTCGATGTTACAAATCCCTTGCTCTAACGACACACCTATTATATATGAGTTACATCTGAGGGTTGTAAATTAGATATATATTGGCAAGAGTCGCTGGTGAGGACATCGATGATCTTGAATTAAACCCCACTCGAAAGCGCAACATGATGCATTTAGTAAATACGATTATACTAGGAGACTCGGGAATAATAGTTTATCAACAACAACTTTTTGAACTTGCTCAATGTGGAGTGTTAATCCACTGAGGATCACAACTGTAACAAGATTCACGTAATCAGCCGAAACAACCCGACACTGTACGATTCGCTATCGATTATTGATTTATACTGCGTCATCTCGCTATAATTTATTCATGCATAAAGTTCAACGTCAGGTCAATATTGTCGAACAATATAATCAGGAAAACCGGGCTTGAAAAATTGAAAAAATTGAAATCTTAGGATTGTTTTTTGTCAACTTATGGCAGGCCTGTCATCAGCGTCTCGTCACGATCAATGTTTGCTACTGGCGACTTTTGTGGAAGATGTGAAAAAGTTTGTTACATTTTCTCATTTTATTTATCGATTGAAAATATACTGATTGGTATGTATAAACCTCTAAAGCCAGTGACTCGACATCGATATAGTACATTTGGCATACGTTTTCCCCTGCGTTTTTCTCCTCTGGTTATTTGAAACAACCGATTAAGAAATAACTGTATCAACTATCCGTTTACTTTTTATTCGCTACATTGTTAAAATAGTTCTTACAATGTTCGCTACTTTAAAAGTTTTAATTGATAGACTGACTTGCCATGGTTATGGTAAATATAAACCTTTACAATTTGAAAAATGAATATTTTCATGTTCATCTCGAGTACAGGCTCCGAGGTTATAAAGCGTTTTAGTTGAGTCTGATTGTGTTCACAAGCATTTGATTGGCCAGATTTGAGCCTAGGCTTAAATCTGACCAATCAAATGGTTGGGAAAGAGTTTAGACTCAAATCAAAAGCTTTATAACCTCGGAGCCAGGGGTACAGAATATAATAAACGTAATTCGCCCCCGTTTGAAAGCAATGAAATCATATATAGTAACAGATTTAGGTTTCAAATTAATGGGTTTTAATTTGAGTGGCGGACAGTTTGGGGGCTCATATACCACCAGATGTGCCGGAAATGAGTTGGCTCTAACATGTTTAGAAGGGAGATAATCGCAAACGAAATCATAGTTATGTATAACGTCTTCTCCATTGTGTTGTCCAACATCAAATAATCGGACCTAAACCGTTAACTTTACCGTACTTTTCATTGTTACATGTATTACAGTTGAGAAAACGTTATTCTTTCCCAATAAGCGCTTTTACGCTAAATCTATTATTTCCAATGCAAACAGTTTGGAGCCGGCGTCTGATCAGGCTCCAAACTGTTTGCCGTCTAGGTTAAAATCAACATTCAGAATTGTCAAAAAGTAGCCATTTTCTTCAATTTTTGCAATGCGTTTGCGTTTCGTTTGTGTTTAAACGGGAAAGAATAACGTTTTCTCCATTGTAACGTTATCGTCTTTATCGCCATCCTCGATGTTTTTCTTGTTCTCCTCTTCGTCATAATATTAAACTAGTTCAACAAATTCCGCAGCATTCAGTGTTTGTAACACACCTCCAAGGCCTCGATATTTATCATCAGTCCCGGGGTTTATTAGGTAATATATAATGCACACGAAAAATGCAGTGTTTCCAATAAGGTTAATGGGGCATAGTGGCAGATTTACCCATTATTCTATTTATTTATTAAAATTATATGCCTTTTAACCCATTTACATTAGAAATAACATTTCTTAAATTAACCTCGTTATATTAATTGCGATGTAAGTATCAATATATTACAATCATTTATTGTAATTGTGCAGCAGAAGAGCACTTACTGCATTCAGCTGTAATAAATGGTTTTAATCACCATTTTGAATTGTAAATTTTATTTCATGCGCACAATTTTATGTTTGCTTCACTAAACAGAATAGAACCCATGGTAAATGTAATCAGTGAAAATACAGACATACAGTTTAACTTCGATATCTCGAACTCGGTTAGGTCAAACATACTCGTATTTCAAAGTAAAAACGTGGCTAAGCCACGTTTTAACTTTGAAATACGAGTATGTTCGACTTATCCGAGTATGAAATGATGCAATTCATATACACCAGGCTCCAAGGCTTTTCAGTTAAGTTTAAAGTTGTTCTCAAGCATTTGATTGGCCTAGGCTCAAATCTGACCAATCAAATGCTTGAAAACACACTCAGACTCAGCTCAAACGCTTGACAACCTTGGAGCCCGGGGTATATTTTGAGCAATACATATACGTATACGTTTTAAAAGTGACATCAAAAGCATAACGTTTACGAAACGGGTCGAACGGAATTGTTAACTTCCGTTCGTCACAATGGAACAAAGTTGAAGGAATCAACGCACTTTGAGATTTGTGAAAAGCATCTGAGGTTTTTGGAAGCACCAATATAGTAATTAGGTACACGCCGAAAGCGGTCTCTGAAGGTAACAGTGAGTATAACAATGACTAAATGTTACGCAGACAACGAGGAATCTGTGTTGCTCTATCGGTGACACATGCATATAGTCCGTTACCCCTTTACGCAACTGCACGAACACTATGTGTAACAATGTACAACCTCAATTATAGGCCGATTTAATTGACCTTGCAGGGCGATGTTTCAATACGGACCTTAGCTTTTCAACTTTGGGGTCGGCAGTACGCTCTTTTGATATTAGAATTTACCGTTGTCGCCTGCCGTTTTTTCCAGGATTACATATAAGTGGACATTTTGACGGAAGGAATTTATGTTTAATGAAGAATGACAAACAATTTGAATCCAAACATATAGATGCAGATTTTGATAGAAAATATATAATGACGCGTGACAAAGGCGTGACAAACAGCTTGAATCCAGATCAGACGCCACGTAACGCGGCGTCTGATCTGGATTGAAGCTGTTTGCAAATGTAAGCCGAATCTTAATTTTCCCTCCTTTAACAACTCCCTCCGAACAACCCACGCAATCTTTGTCTCCGATTGGGTGATGTTGTAGATAGGGAGCACTGTGTATACCAATTTCATGTGGATATCGATGCACGCATAAATTGTGTTTTTCCAAGTTTAAAGTATCGGACAATAATGATATAATACAGAACTACACCTATCACTCCTATAATCAAAAGTAAATTAGTCTAACTTTGCCAAAGGTTAGCTCCGCCCTGCCAGGTGAAAATAAATCGACCTATACATGGAGACTACAGCGTCAGACAGGATTTCTGTTTACTCACTTGTACAGTGGAGAATCTGTTATTCTTTCCCGTTTAAACGCAAACGTACGCAAACGCAAAGTGCTAAAACGTAGAAAAGAACAACTTTTGGTCAATTCTGATATTTCATGTTTATCTTGGTGGCAAACAGTTTGGAGCCTGATCAGACGCCGGGTTACCCGGAGTCTGATCTGGCTCGAAACTGTTTGCAAGGGCAATAATAGATTTAACGTAAACGCATTTATTGGGAAAGAATAACGTTTTCTCCACTGTATACTCAATCGAAGGTATGTTCTGAATTATGTTTAACATATTTATGCAATAAACTCTCCCTATATACTTGCTGGAAAATTTAATTGTAGATATACAATTTTGAACTAAAGACACTACTGTGTTTTATCATAGAAAATGATTCATACGATATAGCAAATAATGCAGACCCTGTTGAGATGGACTCATTAGTGTCAAATAAATACGAAAGAAGACTCAAGCAGGAAACGCAACACAAACAATACACCCATCTCTAAAGCAGAACACACACACAGCCATACCATAACAAACACACACACACACACACACACACGCACAACCACGCACACACACACGCAATACCATTCCCTCATCTACACACCAAATAGAAAACAACACGCAAGACAAACATAAAGCACAAACACTGTTTGCCAATGTCTACTTAAATAGACACTTGACTTTAATGGGTTAAGTTTTTTTTATATCCATCATCATTTTTAAATGTCGGCCAACAAGTAAATATCGACATATTTATATGCAAATAACTAACTATGCATTGAAATTTTTATTGCGACCATACAGGATTGATCGTAATGTATTCAAACCTCTCTTTACATATCAGTTAAGTACGATTTGGTTGAGGTTGGTGTTGCCGCATAAAATCGTTAATGAAGCTAAACGCAAAGAGTGTACATGTACATGTAGAAAGGGGCGAGTTTTCAAAGGATCTCCCCTCAGATTGGCAAACCTTATTAAACTAGTTACTCTGTTTCCGACATGATTCCAAACATATTGCAATCGACAACAGCAAAACTTTCTAACAAGATTTTAGCATTATTACCCTTGCTTTAAGACATTGTGTTATTTCATCAAAGGCACTCAAAACTACATTCAGCTCCTATTTGTTGTATGCAATTAAACCGAGTCTGCAATTTTCAGTATTTGCTTTGTTTTCTGTGATTTCAAAGGATCTCCCCTTATTAAGATTTTAAATCAGATTGGCAAACCTTATTAAACTAGTTACTCTGTTTCCGACATGATTCCAAACATATTGCAATCGACAACAGCAAAACTTTCTAACAAGATGTTAGCATTATTACCCTTGCTTTAAGACATTGTGTTATTTCATCAAAGGCACTCAAAACTACATTCAGCTCCTATTTGTTGTACCGTTGATATAAAATTGATTATCTAGTTACCTTAGTATAAATGTTTTATGTTTTGCTGATATAGAAACAATTACCAGAGTATGGTGGGCGTTTAGTGCTCGTTAAATTATTGACCACTACATTTAGTGGACAATTCCAGTTTCCAATTAAGTCTAGACCAAAGTCCATATTTGACTATATACAGCGGATAAAACGTTATTCTTTCACATTTTAACGCGAACGAAACGCAAAAAAACGATAATCACATAATTGTAGGAAATGACAATTGTTTGGTATTTCTAAATAATTGTTTTATCTGAGTGGCAAACAGTTTAGAGCCTGACCAGACGCCGGGTTACCCGGCGTCTGATCTGGCTCCAAACTGTTTGCAATTAAACTAATAGTTTTAGTGTAAACGCGTTTATTGGGCAAGAATAACGTTTTCTCCACTGTAGGAGTGTCCCTGCAATATAATGCAAGAACAAACACAGTGAGGATCCTGATGAAATGGCTCCTGGAGAAGTCCGCTGATCTATACTGTTTGTATAGGACATGTGTACTCTGCAAACGACGAGTATACCCGTCGCTGGGGTAAGATGTGTCAATGCCTGTTGAACCTTTGATGAACAGAAAAACAATCAGTTATTGTCCGATATAAATGCATGTCAGGTTTGATGACAAACGCATTATGCTAGGAACTGTTTCACACAGACAGGAGTGTCTATATGTGAGTGAGTTAACTGTTTACCAATGAGAGTGTATTTGATTTAAGGTAACTAAAGGGTTAAATAAAAATAATGTCTATTACATAATTAAATAAGGTCTATTTATATTGATACTGTTGCCATCTTCTTATATAACTATGTTTTGTTTGGAGCCGTATGCGAGGTAATTATTATAGTGAGTGAGTGTACGTAGTTAACATCGGCTTCATACAGCGGAGAGTACAATGTACGTTATCATTTCTAAATAAATGCATTTAGGCTGAAAATAGAACATTCTTACATCAAACAGTTTTGAGCCAGATCAAAGTTCGAGTTTCTCGGCGTCTAATACGATTTCGACCACTTTGCCACTCCAGTTGCAATGCATTTACAACACTTTCGAAACTTTAGCATGTTCTCCGTTTGCGCTTAGATTCGTTGAAATTGAAAAGAATAGCGCCATCTCCACTGTATTTACACAGCATTACTACAGTGGAGAAATCGTTATTCTTTCCCGTTTAAACGCAAACGTACGCAAACGCAAAGCACTAAAACGTAGAAAAGAACAACTTTTGGACAATTCTGATATTTCATGTTTATCATGGTGGCAAACAGTTTGGAGCCTGATCAGACGCCGGGTTACCCGGCGTCTGATCTGGCTCTAAACTGTTTGCACTGGAAATAATAGTTTTAGCGTAAACGCGTTTATTGGGAAAGAATAACGTTTTCTCCACTGTATAGTAATGACAAAATGTCGGCACAGTACAGTCGAAAGACGATACTTCGAACTCGCTTAAATCAGATTAACCAGTATTTTGTAAGGTTAATTTCGATACCTCGATCTCACTTAATGTCGAAGATACCCTTATTTCAAAGTTAAAACGCGGCTCAGCCACGTTTTAACTTTGAAATATGGGTATATTCTAACTAACGTGTTTTCGAATTATCGATATATACAAACTGGTTGTTTTGGACGGTGTCCAGTGTGTTTTTATCCAAACCATGTTGTGTATTGATCAACTTATTATATTTAAATTTAAACACTTTTTTACTTGACTGTATATCGTTTTTATTGTTTTCGGATGTTGCTCATATAACGACCATTACAGTGGGAAAATGTCATTTATTCCAACTAAAATGGTTAACAATAAAATTGTTTTACCTGTTGCACCTCGTTTGGAGCCAATTCAGGATAACCCTGCGGCTGGCCATGCTCAAAACTGTTTGCCACTCTGGTTTATTACATGTAGAATTGTCAATATTTAATTACTTGCTAATACGTTTGCGAGTAATTATGTGTTACGTGGCAGAATAAAGCAGTATGTACGCAAAGTTCATATGCAGTAAGCATTGTGAAGCTTAACACAATGCTAATGTGGGACAATACATAACATTACTGTATTATAAACATTAGCATACATGTAGCGTGACTGTCCACCGTTTACCACACCCATGCCTGAAACGTTACTTCGATGAAAACCTGTGAATTTCTTGTTGGTTACAGTGATTCGAGAGTAAACCAGATTCGATCTGTGTCAAAAGTGTATATCTATGGAACTGTATGACTGTCATGCTCGATATTGTCGAATAAACAAGCGTACAGTAGTAGCCAGTGCTATATCGGCACAGGACGCACCCGTGTCCTTACGCCAGAAAACCAGCCGTTCCAACGGAAAGACGTAGTTGTTGTTTTAGATTGCATGATTACAGTTAGTTTTATGGAATATTTTTGAAATGGTATTGTGTTAGCTAGACCAAACTACAGCATAAGTGTTGTTTCATTAATTATTATTCTCGATATGACAAGATTTGTTGTGATAGATCGATAGTTAACTGAAAATCAGTTGTACCCCTTGTCTCTATAATTATCTACCGTGTCGTTTCCCTGTGTAGTCATTTAGCATATTTCATAGTTAATTCGTCTGACATTACATTTCTTGAAGAAATTCTCTTCAGATTCAAACGCTATAATCCAGATGATATACCGTGGTACATGGTGTATCACCTTGGTGAAACATATAAGCAAAATTTATGATAAAGTCTTCTGTACCATGCAGATGGGTTCAACTTATTAATGTCATATTTTGATCTGAGAACAAACCCATATATGCCTTATCACTCACTGATTACATGGCATCTGATCTGGCTTACATGTCTTTGCACTGGAATTTTTTGTTCTCTTACAACCCCGTTGGGATATGATAACGTATTTAACATGTTAATTTTCTGAATATAAGTAACATATGATAACTATCGATGCACTGTTTTGTAATACCATCGTTAAAATTAGGTTGCAGTCGTTGTTGGTTTATTTCACTAACGAAGATATTTCAGATACTTAAGTGGGCTTCACACTGTTTGGCCCTCAGATTAAAATCAAATATCAATCATTTTAAAACTATGTATGTTCTTACAGTTTCTTGCATTGTAGTTATGTTTTAATTTGTTTAACTCTTTACCATATAGCGTGGTTCTAG
The DNA here is from genome assembly GCA_922989275.2 of Gari tellinella. Classification (NCBI taxonomy): domain Eukaryota; kingdom Metazoa; phylum Mollusca; class Bivalvia; order Cardiida; family Psammobiidae; genus Gari; species Gari tellinella. The sequence goes on from OV277871.1 coordinate 32,033,647, forward strand.
TTTTGAAAATAAGTGACAATTTAAAGTAGGTTGAAAATAAAGCAGAATGCGCCTTATGGCGCATTCTACTTTACTTTAAGCCTGCTTTAAGCTTCCACCTGCTAGAATAAGGAAAGTATTCAATATGACATATATTCATTATGGTATATATTGGAACTATTTTCGTCAGCGGAGGATTAAAACTCATGTACTAAAAGCCGATTCTATAAGGTAAATGGTTAAAGGAAAAAGCTTACATCTTTTTTCACTAAGTAAGGTACATGTGCAACGAACACGCCTGATGTTTAACCACGGTTTTACGCTTAAACTACCATCGAGCAACATTATGCTGTAATCCTGTCGTCTGCTGAACAATCAGAGCTCCGGATAAGGGGAGTATTTCAAAAACTAACATCTTTATTTCTGTATTTAACCATATTGTGTCACTACTCATTAGAATCGTCTCGAAGATTGGTGCTAGGATTTGGTGCTTAAATGACTGAGAAAATGTTGGATTTGTTCAGTTTACTCCCTCTTATCTTGAGCCCTGACAATACTTACACCGATTGAAAATATAATTTTATTGAAGAATCGTAAATACAAAATATGTCAACTAGTATATATCGAGATCAGGTACATAATCAGATATCTGATTCGGATCCAAACTATTTGCAAATACAGGCTGAGCTGAACTTAAAGAAACAACACCATATTTCCGTAAACCTAAAGCATGTGGTATGTAAACATTACAACAGAAAATTTTTACGTAGAGAGCTTAAATAAAATAAAAAGTTCTTCCCTAACCAAAGGCGGAAGCCGGAAATTAATCACAATTACTTTAGGCGCCGGCAGAAGTGGTTCCGTTCCAACCAGCTGCCGTTTTCACTCTGATTTGATTTAGTAATAATTCCATAGGCATTGTGAAGACAGTTATTAAATTGCATGTACTTACCAGACGTTCTTTTGTTATGGTAATATTGAAATTCTAAGCTGTCGAGTTAGGTCACAATACCGATAAATTGTCTGCTGGAAGTAGGCGTTATTTACATGCTACGCTCCGACTTTCTTCTGAGAATTGCACTTGTTTTGTAATATTCGCGTACGAGTATTGAGCCTTTTCAGGAAGTGGGATATACGTATATATACTTTGCAAACACCGTAGACTTATATCACTAGGCATTTACGGAGCCTTCTACTACTATTTGCAATATTTATCACAATACTTAATCAAGATCTAGAAAGTTTGTGGCTATTTGAACCCTTAATCCCCTGTAGATTCCATGTACATATAAATTGAAAACCTGATAACTTGTTAGAGAATAGGAATATCCATTTGAATACTGAGCGGTGAAACGCTTTAACACTTTGTGGGCTGACGTCGCTTAATGTCGACTTTGCAAATAGTTTAGATCTTGATCAGACGTCGCGTTTCCAAACTGTTTGACACTCGTTCCGACATTTCTTCAGTCAAAGTAGTCCTAAAATTGACTTATTGCAGACGACACTACCAACGCAGACGCTATGTTGGTGGTAATAGGGTTAAAGCAGACGTTAAAACTTGACAGGGAAAGAGTTGATAAACGCTACCAGACAGGATATTGATAAACAAAACATTGCATGTTAGAACGAACAGCTAAACATATTCGATCCTGAAACTTAAACTGAGTAATTCAAGTTTCCGATTACTTATTGTATGTTTGTGACAATTTGGTGATGGTTTCTATAATAGATTGTAAAATGAACTTATCAGAAAGCTCATTTAGTCGTTACACTACTGTTTGCACAGAACAAATGTACTCTTCACAGGTAAAAACCGGAGACCACTCTACAATGTGATTGGTAGTGTTAAACAGACGTACTAAAATATAGTTGTTGAAGAGATGAAATACCTGTGCTGACATTAACTCAGAAAACCATCAGGGCTTCCATTTCTCCGGATTTTTCCTAAATCTTCGGATTTTTTTTTTTCGAGTACATGGTAGCTTAAAGCAGGCTGAAGTAAAGCAGAATGCGCCTTAAGGCGCATTCTGCTTTACTTCCAGTCTGCTTTAAGCAGCCACGTGTCAACAAAACTAGAAACTGGCGATGGGGTAAAGGTACGATTCGTAAAATCGCACTTGAAAAATGCAAATTTGGAAATCTTAGGATATTTCATGTCAACTTATGGTAGCCCTGAATCATATTTCATTCATTTTGACCCAGAGAAACGTGGGCTTCGGATAACAAATTGATAGTTATTTGGAAAGCGATTGATCACTCGGTATTTTGTCTGGTTACCAACTGTTTCCAATAGGAGTAACATGTAATCAATCAAGTGCAGGGGTTTTGAGAAAAGCATTATCCATTAGAAGAAAAAGACCCATTTATAGATACGTCTATATCGTCAATACATTTAAAATACCAAATAAACAATTTGAAAAGAAATGTTTAAAGAATAACTCTCTCAATTAGCTAATAAACACAGTGTATATATATATGAAACACGGTTATATCCAATATTGTAAAATACGTTGGTCGTTCCAGTTTAAACTACAACATAATGAAAAGTATGAAGAGAAAGACAACGTTTAAACCATATTCAATCTGTAAAGCAAATAGTTTAGAGCCTGATCAGATGCTGAGTTACATTGGGATATAGTATAAATTTTATTATTTGGAATAGCGACCTCTTCACTGTCGATACGAATATAGAGTGTAATTCATGCCGTTTAATGTAGCTATGTGATATATACGCAAATGTGTACCGTTACAGATATTCTTTTTCATGAAATCCTTTTTCCAGCACCAAGACAAACGTTATATTGCCTCCCATATAATACTAAATAGTCAACTTTGTTTTAGAAACACCTCATCTTCTTATTTCATTGCGTTTGCCTTAAGCATTGTATAAAAGGGGAAAACTACCGTCTTCTCCACTTCAGCTTTACGGGAACATATAGCATCCACGTATTGGAAGCACGACAATCAGAAACTTTATATATCAAAATAAGCTCATATGTAGGAAATGTAAGGATTACCATATATATAAACTATAAAAAAAACTGTTTATTCGTTACTACAATCAGAAGTAGAAATGAATTGTATTAAACATAAACAAACCAACTCTTTAGCTTTCCATATTCTAGCAGATGGTAGCTTAAAACAGACTGAAATTAAAGGCGTTCTGCTTTACTCTTAACCTCTTTATAATTGAATACCTCTCCTCAAAACCAGAAACAGGCTATAGGATAGTGGGTTAATTTCTAGAAGTAATTTTGTGTAGCTATCTTAAGTAGCTCCCTTTGAAATTAATAGTTCGTAGATTTAATTTTAATTTATCCTTTGTTGCATTATTTTAGCTTAAATTCCCCATTTTTTAGGTTATTTATTAGATATTAAGGAATTAAAGGGATTTGGGTTGTTGTTTATGTGGTTTAGGCAGATATTGGAGAGGGTTGGAGTGTTTTGAGAGGGTACGAGTCTTTATACGGACCCCTTTACATCAAAAAGGCTAGAGCCTTTAAACCTGCAATATCAAAATGACTGACCCGGGTTCTTTCCCTTCCAAGTCTCTTACAAAAATTCGGATGTTTTCTTGTTAATGTCGGATCTAGCATGACTTTGTTTAATATCTGTATGAAGAGTCAACTTGAATGAATTGAGACTTTTCGTTGCAACTAACACTTTCAGTAACCCTTTCCGGGCTAATTTTCTACCAGTTTTGATCTAAATCAGACCCCGTATTTCGTGGCGTCTAAACAGGATCCAAATTGTTTGACAATCATAATAAGTATTTCTATGGTATGAAAACATATTACACAAATGATTTTCCGTAATGTTGCAGACATATTTTAAGGCAGATGATAGTTCATTATTATAAATTGGAACACTGTCTACAAAATACGTGTTTCGTCCCTCGTTAGATCAGCCAATTTATGTACGTTATAAGGACCTCGTTATTTCTCTCCCGGTGCCAAATCCAATCAGTTCTTAACCATTTTCACTGTTAGATAAAAATTATGTAGTTATTCTGCCGTAATATCGTGTGCTTTGAAAGTGTCATCTGCCAACAAAAATCAATTAAGAATACTTTTATACAGTCTTTAAATTTTAAGAAACATTTAAATACGAATCTCAAACAGCTTGGATCCAGATTACGCGGCATCTGATCTGAATCCAAACTGTTTACCAGACCAGTCATGTCGCAATCGACAGAACAAGAGGTATCACGGTCGTGTGCTTGTATTTGTCAAATTAATGGTTCAGACGTTTTGATAATATAAACAGCTACAGTGGAGAATCTGTTATTCTTTCCCGTTTAAACGCAAACGTACGCAAACGCAAAGCGCTAAAACGTAGAAAAGAACACCTTTTGGACAATTCTGATATTTCATGTTTATCTTGGTGGCAAACAGTTTGGAGCCTGATCAGATGCCTGGTTACCCGGCGTCTGATCTGGCTCCAAACTGTTTGCACTGCAAAGAATAGATTTAGCGTAAACGCGTTATATATATGCATTATGGGGGTACTGCGATATAAATCAATTTTCGAGGCTCGCAGGGCTCCAAGAATTGATTTATATCGCAGGATCTCCATTTTACGAATATCACGTGGGATCATATGTAAATTCTCCCCAGCCTGCGACATTCTTCCTCAAACGGTTTAACCACTTCATAGTACCTGTTTAATAATCTAACTTTATGCGCACCACATGGTACGCAGATTTGGTATTTTGCAAATGTACTAACCTTTTATAGGTAAAAAAATAATAACAACTCTTATATTTGTATTTTATTCAATCTTGTAATTTCTTTAATCACATTGAAGGTTTAAAAAAAAGATAGCTTCAGTTTATTATTTAATCGTTCTCGCCATCGGTTCCCTCCTCCACTGCTTCTTCAAGGGCATGTATATTCTGATCTAGTAGTTGTATCTGACCCTCTGTTGTCTCTAGATCCTTGACTAATTTTTTGGTCCTATCTCTTTGTTTTCGTCGTTTTTCAATTAACCGTGCTCGTTCAGTCAGTTTTTTAGCTAACTCCATTCTTGTTTTCGTTCTTGAGATGTTTGTGCTTTTAGCCAGTGTCTCTAAGAATTTGAAAACTTTCGTGCCTTTCTGATAAGTACCAGCAGCCCTTGATGAACGCTCTGTATTTGTAGAGCCAGTGTCTGTCGATTGATCATTTTTAGTAGTATCCATCTGTTCGTCCTGCATATTGAATTGCTAAAGTATTTTAATCCTACATCATCAACCCCCACAATTTATATACTGAAATAATATTCTATATTTATCCATGACATGAATGAGTTGACACAGTACCATTTTGTACCAGTGTTTACCATGATGTGGATTGTACCTATATCATGTTATTGTAAGTTCAATATGATAATACTAAGTTTTGATTCAAACTGTTGTTTATTAAATTTTGTCCTGATAAACTATTTTTGCGACGGATAGGAATGTCTGTCCCGCTTAGGAATTTCTATATCAGATAAAAGTACAGTCAATCCTTCTTATCTGACCTGTACTATCATATAAAATTTATCAGTGATACAACTTAACTGGCAAAATTGTTATTACGGTGTTTATCTAAATAAAATCACCTATATGATTATACATTTCAATTAACACAGTTAATAGACTCCAAATATTCATGCAGAATACTTTGGTGGTGGATCATTTATAATTACGTTTACAATTATGTGTTGTTTATCTTTTTTTGAATTACTTTTAAAGCCTCCACCTTTGCAGCTTCCATCAATTTCTTTTTTTCTTCTCTACTCAATTCAGCATTTTTTGATCGGGTCTTATCTTTTAGGTCATTATATCTATCCAATTCATCCAAAACAACTTTAAATTCCTGTTCTGATATTTGTCCGTCATTCATCGCTTTTGAAATCAAATTCGTTATGCTATTTAATTTGGATTCTGCAATAGTTTTAATTTGATCATGTTTCTTTGCTTTATCATTTAATCTTCTTCTAATAAACTTAACACAAACCCCAGTTACACCACAAACTATTGCAGCAATCTCTAACGGTAACATTAACGGTATTGCAAGTCCAATACCACCCATGATCACACTCCCAGAAATGAGAGTTGTATCAACCCCATCTGTAATATTTATACTTCTTTTATATTTCTTATATAATGCCTGTCTAGTATCCCTTTCATTCATCAATTTCTTTTCTATGTCTGATATTTTCTGCAATCTATAATTCTGCCCATCGTCAGTGGGTAATTCTGGATACAAAGGTGCTGTTGGCTCTTTCATTTTTATTATAAAAGATAAAAAAATTAAAACAATTCAATCAACAATGAAGCAACAGTATTCTCAGTTGTTACATTTCCTGTCTTGCATACAAAATCAATCACACTCCCAGCATTAACAATGAACGGTGTATCAAAATTGTCGTGTTTACTTGGAGTTGTGTGAAGTGTAATTTCACAGCCTGGTAGTACTTTTTCATCCACAACAATCCCAACTGTCACTTCACCACTCTGTCTTTTACTTGAAAGACCCATTCCTAAAATCTGACCACGACGCATCATAACATAACCAGCACCACTTTCTCTACCACCATTTCCAAAAGAAAACAATTCGTTTTCTAAAAGTGCACCTCTACTCTCTGCACATATTGAAATGACCAACTTGTCTGTCATAGTATCAACATTATGTCGTAATAAATGGTTGTTAATTGTAAGCTCTTTAAGTTTTTCTTGGAGTTTAGTATATCTATCTGCCTGTGTATTTATCTGTTTAAGCATAGTGTTTCTACTGTCATGAACTTTTTGCTGAAATTCTGAAATTCTTTGCTCCATATCAGAAATCGGTTTCACTCTCGTATGTAAATCTCGAACATGCATTGTTAAAGTGTCAATGTCTCCATTGCCTTTCTGCTTTTTAATTCCAAAGATACTCATGTTTTTCTATATACAGTTAAAAAAATTAAAATAATTCTAAAACAGCACTCATAGGTAAGCCGTGGTTATCAATTTTACGACCGTTTTCATCTCTCATCGATATTTCCAATTCTGATATTGCTCCGTTTGACAAACATTTAAATTCTGGTTGCTCAAACCTTACAGACACAATATCACCAAACTCTCTATTTTCAATTGACACAACTGCTAATATTGAACTTGGTGCACCATTAAAGAAGTTCTGTGATGTGTTTAGTTGTTCTAAATGTATATATACAGACTTAATTGTTGCCAAATCAACAGATTTATTCCCTATATGAGTGACACCTGCTTCAAATTTTCTTTTATTATAAAACCCTAACATCAGTTTCAGACCTTTACTTATCTTGAGCTCGTTATCAGTAACTAAAGATGCAATACCATTTGTTTCATTCACAGACAATGTGACGCTTAAACTGTGGAATAAATCTACTATCTGGTGTAAACTATAATAACCATCTTGAATTTTATTAGGTCTCTGTACAGATTTCAGTATAGTTTCATGTGCAACATTATACCAACCCAAAGCATATGTAAAACTTTTTAACCCAACCTTTTTACTACCATCTCTATTATCAATATACTGCTGTAAATTGATTGTTTTGTCTATATTTGAAATCGTGTGATACATTGTTTTTAATAATCAAAAAATAAAAAAATCAATATAATAAAAATGACAATTCAGAAAGAGTTCAAGTATAATAGTGATGCTCATTATTCACATGCAGGTGTATTCAATAAAAAAACAATTAACATTATAAAACAAGCTATTGTTGTTATTATAAACGGTAGAACCTTTAATGCTGATTTTCCAGATGTATTTGAAAATTATCTATTACCTCACGTATCATCAGAAGATATAGTAAAAAAATGGAATACAGATTGGTTATCATTCTGGCAAAATCAATTAAACTTTGCAATATGGTGTGCTACAACTGGATGTGGTGTTGACTATAATAATCACATTAAGTCTAGTGGAATGAGTGGTTCTCTCTTTCTCTTTCATATCTATTACCAAACCAGAAGAATACTATTCGAAATGAGTATTGCACTTCCACAAGATAAAAGTTTGAATGCATTTACTAATAGCTACAATAGAGGTGCATATGAAAGAATATGTAAAGAGTTCAATGTAGATCCTAATGCAGATTGGAGACAAAAATTATATCCAAATGGTTATGGACTTGGAGACATTTACACAAGTGGTCATGTTGCATGGAATAGAACAGATTTCAGACATGACAATTCAGATGAACATACCGCTAATAACAAAGTTGCTGAATTAGATTTAACAAAAATGACATTTGGTCCAGAAGTACCAGGAGATAGACATTGTGGTATTTCTTCATGTCACTATGATCCTCCTAAAAAAGTTCATATTGATTACATACAACAAGATGATGGTGTTAAAGATGCATGGACAACATTTATTCTAGATAATTCAGATGGATTTACAAGAGCTGGTGTACAACGCATAAACGAATCAATAAGAACTTATTGTTGGGCAATTCTAGGTTCACAAGCTCAAACAGGTACAGATATTCTTGGAATAGGAACTGCTTTTGATGCACAGAAACAATTCCTAGCAAATATTGAAGATGCAATAAATAGTCCTGTTGATCTTCCAAGTCAAATTAGAAATTATCAGAATACATTAAAATATGCAAGAACAAAAGTTAATTATGTATATGGTATAGGATTGTATATGTCTCCAAGTAACATGGAATTAAGAATAGGTCTAATTCAAGACTACAATAATAAAATTGTAATAGCTACCGATCAACAAGTTCTTGGTTTAAATGATACTGTTAATGCAAAACCAGTTCCTCCAAAACCAATTGTAAATCTTCAAGGAACAAAAACAAAACAAACACAACAACCACAATTAACTGCTGCTGATTATAAAAAAATCATTGATTATGCAAAAATCCACACTCTACCTAAAGATTGGGTTAAAAAAGCAGAAGATATTCCTGGCTTCTACGACACATGGGTGAAAGAACATAGTTTCCTAATTGATTCTTCAACAGCTCCATCACCAAAAAATGCAACACTTTCTACTCCAACACAAAAAAAACAAACACCTCCACAAACTACAACAACACAACATGAAGATAACAAAACTGCATTAATCGTTGGAAGCATAGCAATAAGTTTTATCGCTCTTCTTATTTATGAGATTTATTAATATATTCCTTAGCAGCTGTATATAACAGCCCAACAACAAGAACAACTAAAGCCCATAAATGTTCACCAAACCAATTTACAACTTTTCCAGTTGTTGACAATAACCATGAAACAATCGAACCAATTATACCAGGTAAAGCAGTTGCAGCTTTCCCTGCAAGATTAGCCAATAGTTTTCCAAGATTGGATAATTGTTTTTTTATCCAATCTTTTGCACCAGGAGATTTACCTGATGGAGGTGGTGTAGCTGCAACACTACCAGATGGTAAAGCAGATTCAACAATAAAACCAATAACCATACCAACTGCAGTTAAAATACTGATAATTGTAATACCTTGTTCTTTAAACAATGTTCTCAATCTCTCACCGAGTGTAGTGTCTTCATTTAAAATTTTATTTATAGTCTCTTTAATTCTATTCACTTGAGTTCTTAATTTTTCTTTGTTAACATTTATAACTTCCAATCTCGCACTTCTCTCTGACTCTAAATCTTTTAATCTACTCTCTATTTGTTTTTTTTCAGTTTCATCATCTGTGTTTGAAAGTTTTTCTTTTTCATCCGCAATTTCTTTGTTTGTTTCAGTAAGTTTTGCCAACTCATTAGCAATTTCCTCTTTCACGGAAGTCATTGCTTTCATAATACCATCTATTTCTCGTTTTGTTATACTTGTTTGTGTATCAATTGTAGTAAAAGATGTTTCAAGTGATTTAACTGCAGTTTCAACATCACCAGCTGTATTTGTTAAATCTTGTATGTCTTGTGTAGAAGAAATATCTTGCATTGGAATTTCTTCCGCTTCAATTGTATTTCTTGTCTCAATCAATTGTTGTAATTCCTGTCTACTCTCTTTAACTCGAGTAGCATGAGGTTGAAAATCATCTACACCTAAAACATCTCTAATAATCCTAACTCCATATTTCTTCTGAATCGTGTCAAATGAATAAAATTGTATTATACTATCAGATTTTGTATCCTTGTAAAATGATAGGAGATATTCTTTATTGTTATCATCTAAATCTTCCACACCAAACAAAGGTCTACCATATTTATCATGTGACATATACCATTCAGCCTCATCACTATTAAGTCTTATTGCTTCTTGATTTCTATCATAAAATCGTTTCACCAATATTTTAATCAAAGAAGTTGTTTCTCTTTCCTTATCTTGACCTTTCAGATTATCTAATGCTTTATATTGAGTACTCAACATACTTTGGAATTGTGTTTCATCAGTTAAAGATGTTCCTGCTTCATCTCTATCATAGTCATCTTTATCAAATTCAGGATTATAAATCTCCATTCCACCTTCAGCCATTGTTTTATTTATTATTAAAAAAAATAAAAAATACATTAATAAAAAACATGTCAGCATATGGAGATAAACTTAACCCCCACAGAACAATAAGAGAACCACGAGGTGTGAAAGGAATTCGTCAGAGTGTTGTAATAACTAATAACCCTAGTACCATTGACCAAAACCAACAACTGTTGGTAAGGTTTCCCAATCTCAGTAATAATGATGTTATTGTTCCCAGAACAGCACGTCTTGCCTTTGAAATTGAACTAAAAAGCACAGATGCCAATGCAACTGTGTTTCAAAACCTTGGTAGAGCCATTATCAAGAAAACAACAATAAGAATATCTGGTAATGAAGTTATGTCAATTGATGACAGTGATATTTATCATTGTTATATTGATTTATGGAGGTCTCCTTCTGAACGCGTTAATATGGCTTATCAAGGTATTGGTAAAGGCAATATGTTAAAACATCGAGTTGGCGCTGATGATGCTTCCTCAGACAAAGAAGACAAAGCTATAGCAAATGCATACAAAAACAGATTTTGTATCCCTCTTGATTTTGAACTGTTGGAAACACAAATGCCATTCTATCAAGCTGGTCTTGGTGATAGACTTGAATATGAACTTACATTCAACAACTATGATAAAGTGATTAAGTCAACCGACTCAGCTGCAACTTACATTATTAAAAATATATGTTTGGAATTTGATATGGTGTCTGATACAGAACTTGTAAGACAAATAAGGCAACAATATGAAGGGAAAATGGTTGTATTATATGATCGCATATTAAGACACAGAAAAATAACAAAGAATAAAGCTGATACACTATGGAATATTAACTTGAATGTCCCTGCACGAAGCATGAAAGGCATATTGATGCTATTTGAAGACCCAGAAAGAACAAGCACTGAATCATATTTCAACCCCAAAATAGAAAAAGTAGAGATGACAATAGAAGGTGTTCCAAATCAACTTTACAGTCAAGGAATGAGGGCATATCAACATTGGGATGAGATAAATAAATACTTTGCATTAACATCAAAGAGAAATAAGCAAACAGATCAAATTTCCAAAGACTTATGCTTCACCACCACGACATTAGAAAAGTATCTAACTGATAATTATGCATTGTGGTTGGATTTACGATCAACAGATGATAACACACTTCACGGTTCTGGAAGAACAGTGGAAAATGCATCAGAAGGTATCACAATTCAAATAACCAAGGAGCAAGGTGCTGATGAACCAATCAATGTCTATTTGTTTGTTATTCAAGACGCGCAGATTAATTTTGAAGATGGAAGATTTAAAGAAGTTAGATATTAATTTTTTTTATCCCATAAGAATAAAATGGAACTACTAAAATATCCTCATTGTGCTATTATTTGTGGTCAGACCGGTTGTGGTAAGACTGAATTTGTTTTAGATTTACTTGAAGGTGAATATAGAGGCGTGTTTGAACATATAATTATTCTCTGTCCTACTATACAATGGAACGAAGCATATAAAAACCGAGAGTGGATTGGAGATGTTAGGAAGCCAAAGACTAAAAATATTGAAATTGTAAATCCTGTACATAATGGTGAAGAAAAATTACAAGACCTGTTGAGAATGTTTTTCAATAAATATGCTGGTTCTTCTACTTTATACATCATTGATGATTGTAGTGCTACAAAAGAATTAACAAAGAAAAAAGATATGCTGTCAGAGTTGGCTTTCTCTGGCAGACATGCAGAACAATCAGTGTGGGTGATTTCACAGAGATATAATTCTGTGCTGAAGGATTTGAGAGAGCAAACAAAATGGTTATGCATGTTCTACACCAAAGATAGAGACAGTTTTGAAAATTGTTTAAGAGAGAATGATGTCATTCCAACATTGGAAGAGAGGCAAAGGATAAAAGGAGAACTATCAAAAGTGAAACATCGTAAATTGATATTGAAAACAGATCAGCCTGTTGATTATTGGTTAATTGATTAATAGTAATGCTTTTTTTTTTTTTAACAATGTTTGTTAGCAAATCTATGAAAAATATCATTCAGTTTAGCAATGCTTATAGCAATGCTTATAGAATTAGCAATGCTATTAGTAATGCTTATAGAAATTTAGCAATGCTATTAGTAATGCTTATAGAAATTTAGTAATAAAATAGCAATTATAAAAAACAATGCTACTTGAACTAATATCAATTGTATCTAATTGTGTAAATATATCTGTCGCATGTTTAATAATATTTATTTATTATAAATTAAAAAATATATTCCATACAATAAAAATGAATGTAGAAGAATTATTACAAGATATTCAAGAAGATAAAAAAGATGACACTGACACAAAACGGGAAAGGCTTTCATCCCTTGTGGTGGTGGTAAACAATATTTAGGTCGTGAATTACAACTCTCAGACATAGATGGTATGTCCGCAGAACAAATCAACAAGCTTTATTGCAGGTATGAAGCACGACTGGGTGCAAGTATGACAAAGACATTGGGGAATTCTTTTATCAACCTGTATGTGATGGGTGTATCGAAATACTTCAATGTGTCTGACCCACCAAAACTGATAGAAGATTTGGAAGAAGACCCATTTATCAATCATGCTTTAACAAACGTTTGTTGTGAAATGTATTATAAATATGGTATGTATCTAGCACCTTTCACTGCAATGTTGACAACAGCAAGGCATATAGATTTAAAAAAATATATTGACACTAAAAAAAATGACGAGTGAAACTGTAGAAGTGAAACAAAAAAATCCAAAAAGAGTTGAAGCAGGAAAGAAAGGTGCAGAAGCAAGGAAGTTAAAAAAGTTGGAACAAAGTAAACCTTTAGAGATAACAAAACATGTTGAGGAACATGTTATTGATGAACCAGTCAAGATAAATGTATATAAGAATTATTTACCCATTGGTTTTATGATGGTTGGTATTATGGGTCTAGGATTGTATGTTTATAAAAACAAACAACCTGTTTTAGAAAAACATCCAGAAGTTGTTGTTGAAAATCAACCAGTTAAATCAGAAAAGATTGACCCATTTAATTTTTAATTTTTTTTTTTAAAAATTCATAAAATAAAATGACGACCACACCTATAAACGGAAAACAGATTGCTAATATGTTATACCATGCAGGAGTTGAAACAATATTGACAGTTGGATATTCAGAACTTGGTAGAAAAGTCTTTAAAAGACCAGCACCTAAGGTAGATTTTAATATGGGAGACATTGGAATGTTGTCCTTAGATATATTACTTGCAATGTCAACAAGAGATATGTTAGTTAAGCAAGGTATTATACCTGCTGATATTATGAAGTAATTTTTTTTTGTCATACATAAAAAAAATGGCAAGTGCAGTAGCAATGATGGTAGGCGGTGCATTGGTAAATGCATTAGCATTCACAGGAAGTAATTATTTATTCTCCAAGATGGGAAATAATAGCGATGAAGAAAGGGAAAGACATGACAAAGCGGTGGAACAGTTAGAAGTAGCACAGGTTGATTGGAATAAAAAAAGAACAGAGAGATTAGATTTTATAAATACACAGATGCAAAAGGAACATCATGCAGAGAAGACATTTGATGATGTTGATCAAGCAATGAAGCAGTATTATTATGTTACTGGGAAACAGTTGGATCCTTTACCCCCTCAACCAACTTTGAGTGATTTCTATACACCATCACCAGATCAACAGAATAGAGAGATTGTATTTGTTGTATGTGGAATGACATTAACTGGATATGCAGCATATAAGCTTTTGTAGACAAAAAAAATGACACTTATTGTTTTACATAATCTTTATGCATATAGTCACTAGTTTGTTTTGAAAACACCAAATCATAAGCATGATACTTATTTTTTTTGTTATTCTTAGAAGGTTTAAAACCAAGAGGTCTAATATAAAACGGTGGTTCTTTATCTTCAATTTTCTTAGCAAGGTGACCAGGACACCACACGTCTCCATTGTCTTTGATGGTTATAATTACACTGTCTCCAATGCTTGTTTGAACTGTTCTTGAATTAGTGATAGTATATATTTTATGTAGTTCTAAATCTGTCCATTTCTTTGTATCATAATAACTTTGCTCTTCAAGTAATTCGTCAAACTCTTCTGTTGTGAGTTCATCAGTCTTATTTACATCTTGTGCTTGTTTTGACATTTTTGTTTCTTTATATTAATTTGTTTTTTATTAAGTATAAATAATGGAGAAAGTTTATTATAGTCCAAAAGGATTCTGGAGAGGTAAATCAGCAGTTCAGAAATTAGCAAAAGAAGTTAAGGTTAGCGACAAACAAGCATTAGAATTTCTGAAGAAACAAGCAGTGTGGCAGATTTATTTACCTGCACCTAAGAAGATTGTTAGACCAAAGTTTGATGTAACTGCTAAGAATGAAGTGCATCAAGCAGATTTGCTGTTTTTGCCACATGACACTGTTAAGGTTGGAAGAGTAAACAAAACATATAAGTATGCTTTAACGTTAGTTGATGTTGGGTCGAGGTATAAAGAAGCAGAACCACTGACATCCAAAGACAGTAAAGAAGTTGCCAAAGCCTTTGAGAAGATTTATAGCAGACATTTGAAATATCCAAAGTTGTTACAAGTTGACCCTGGTAGAGAGTTTATGGGTGCAGTAACACAACTGTTGGATAAACACAAAGTCAAAATTAGAAGAGGTAGAAGAGATATACACAGAGACCAGGGTGTAGTTGAAAGATTCAACAGAACTCTGGGTGAGAGATTGTTTGGTTATCAGTATGCTAAAGAAATGGATACGCGTGAAAGAAACAGAGAATGGGTTAAAAGGTTACCAGCTGTTATGAAGGCATTAAACAAAGAGACAAAAAAGCCTCCTCCTATCAAAGAAAAAAAGTTGATGACCCTATTTGTCTCACCGCAAGTGTAAGATACTTGTATCAACCTGGTGAACAAGAAGGTGGTGGTAAGAGACGGGCAACAGATCCAATATGGAGTGTAGACATACACAAGATAGATTATCAAATCATTACACAAGGTATAAGAGTTTATTATTTGAAACCACCAGCACCACGGAGAGGTTTTGTCAAAGAAGAGCTACTTATTGTTCCACCTGATACTGTGACAAGTCACATCCGTACGCGTATGTCGTAATTCCATCGGGTGCTATGTATCTTTTTGTGTCAAGTGGGGAGAGTGTTGTTTTATTCATTTTTAATCCATAGATAGTGTGGTGTATAGATCGTAGCATGTTCATTGAATGTGAGTATTTTTTCTTGTTGAATAATGCATCTTTATAGTTATCAAAGTTTATTTGTTTCTTGATAACATATTTTTTCACTCCCTTTGCTTTCTTAATGACCTGCTCATCTGCTCTTAATATTGAGTACAATTTTGGGCGTAGACCAATGTATTCTGCAATTGCAACACTAGAACATTCATCTTTGAATTTGCCTATTACTTTTTTGTTAGATTCATTGTGAAGTGGATGGTCTTTTGGATAGTCAGAAAAGTCATATTCATCTTTCATTTCTGACATATCCTTGTATGCATCTTTTGTTTTAATATCTACCAACAAACTGTCTGTGTCAGTGTAAAGCAAGGTGCAATTTTCACCATACTTCTTTTTCAGTTTGTTGTAATACCAGTCATACATGTGGTGTTTTGATAAGTCTAAAACAGAGAAACCTATATAGATTGGTTTGTTTAGTGTAAGTTTTGTTTTGTTGACATGTATTGCTGATAGCTCATCAGAGAATTTAACACGTCTGTTGAAGTTTGGTTTGGCTATTATTTTGCGGAGTTTCTCATTTTGACTTCCATCTGTCTTTACAAGTTTTATATCTACTCTTTTACGTAGGTTTTCCATTGTTTTGCCAAAGACTGAATTATTCATAAGTTTGAAGAAGTCTTTTTCAAATGCAGACTTGGCTTTTTTCCTCAGTTCTGTGTTGAGACGTATGTATGGCTCCATCCAAGGTTTTTCATCAAATTCCAGTATTCTGTGGACTTTCGTTACCTTCATGCCCAGTTTCTTGTACAGCTGTAGGTTTCTGTAGTGCACTACATACTTCTTCTTGTCCATCAGGTTAGGCACAAGCTTCTCAGTGTTCAACACACTGTTGTTGTCAAGTAGCTCTGTTTGATATTCTGAAAGCCATTCCTTTTTCACTGCAAGTTTTTCAGGTGCAAGTGGGTAGTCGTTATGTTCTTTATGTAAGTGTTTAGGATATTCTAAATCAACTTCAAGTATCCAACCTTTGTCTTTTTGTCTTTTTCCTACTTTACCGCTCAACCATTTGAAACCACCATATGGAAGCGGTTGACTCATTGCAAGACCATAGAGATTGTTTGCATCATAATACATTATGTAGTTATCTTCTTCATCTTGATTATAATCAACAACATGAGGGTTGTTTGCTTTAGCATGTCTTTTTGAAACCATACTTATACCACCTCTCATACCTTTTTCTATGAAAAGATGCATGTCAATGTCTGTGAGTAGTTCTAAGTCTATTTGTGTGTATTTGAGTAAAGCATCCCACGATAAACCAGGTGCAGTGTAATAATGTAGAGGGTCAAGTTTGTATGTGTTCATGCAAGTTTTCCTAAATGTTTGAAAGACATCAGCAAGTAAGAGAACATCTGTTTTGAGATATAAGTCATGATAATCACCAATTGTTTTACAGTTAAAAGACTTCCACACATCTTGTGCGTGTTCATAATCTTTTTGTTTGATGCTGTCATCAGTAAGACTGCTGTAAAATTTGTCTATAGGTGGTAATTGTGTTTCATTAAATCTTTCTTGACTGTTAATATATTCATATGGAAAAATTCCTTTGCTAAGAATTATGTCAACCTTATCACCAAACTCATGCTTTGTTATTTTGAAATCAGCTTTGTCTGTTGCATCAACTAACCTCTCTAATGAAGAAGCCATAAACTGGAAACTATCTAAAAATTTCAGTTGCCCTATACTGAATGAGATATACTTTTCTGCATTGTTTGCGATGCAAGTGATATTGCCAGTGGTTGTGTGTATTTTTTGCATTATAAGATGACTGTCATATCCTTTTAGATTATGAAATACAACTGGGATTTTAGTTTTATTTGGTTTGATGGCTAGTTTAAGATTACAGGATTTATGTGCTGCACCTCTGAATTTACCTGTGAAATGACAGTGGTCTCTTACTTTGTCTTTTAATATTTCTTGTTCACATATCCAACAATGAGTTGTGTTTTCAAAGTCTATTTCATTTTGTTCTGTCATAATCAATGGTTTTGGGTGTTTAAAATCATTGTTGATATTCTCTACCTCACATTCTAAATGATTTAAGAAAACCTCCACAACATCTTCACCTCTATATATTACTGGTTTGTCTGTCTTACCATCATATCTAACTACTTGATAACCAAAACCACAAGCTTCGTGTTCACTTGTTATTTCTGATTTGTCTCCTTTTTGTTCTGATTTTGATTTGATAATACTTTCAAAATCAGCATATATTACATATGGAACAGGCATTTGGTTTTGGTAGTTTTTAAACTTGATATGAGCTCTACCTTTTGATGGCATTTCTATTCTTGTTGATGATTTATTTATACCTTCACAGTCTTCTTTGTGTTTAGTTAGGAGATTTTCTCGTGAGAAACCATAGAGGCAACGATCACAGAAGTGTGTTTGTTCTTTGTGTTTGTTTTGGTCATAGAGTAATCTGTTGAGGTTCTTAATCCAACAGTAATGGTATTTTGTTTCTTTCTGTGGTTCTGTATCAGCATCTGGATCGTAGTCTTCATCTATTATACCTTCCTCATCATCATCATCATTACTAACTTCAACATCTTCTGATATCACGAGTAAGTTTATTCTTTGCAATTCATTTGACCGATTTGATATGTAATACGGGAAGATGTTTATATTTTTCTTTTTCGCTGACACTGTATATCCATAAACATTTATTGCAAGGTTGTTTTGTTTTTCTACTTTTGGTATTTGAGGGATTGATGTGGGAAAATCAATGCCATCCATATTCAAATCTGGACATTTTGTATAACTGTAAATGTTGTTGAGATTGCTTTTTGCTGGGTGTAATGCAGATTTCAAAGCCCATTCTAAACATCTGTTATCATCATTTTTTACGTTGATTGTTGCTTTTTTGTTTGCTATTGCATCAGGCAGGGGTATGTAAGATGAACCTTTTAATGGTTCGTATTTTGCAATGTTCAAATACAGCTTGATACAATGGTCAATCTCTAAACCACTTGCAGTATTTGTGAATTTTTCAATCCATGTTTGTAGGTAAGAAGTTTGTTTATTGTAGTATTCATCTACATTAAGGTCATCAAGAACAGCACTTTGTTCTCCATGGTTTTGACCTACAACCTCCTTTCTTTCTCCTTCAAGTTCATCATGGAAGAATTTAATAGACAAGCCAATTGAAAATTTGACACCATTATATTCTTTGATGTCTTTGTTTATCTGTTCGATGATAATTGCTTTCTTGTCATTGAACAGATTACTTGGGTCTTTATAACGATCCGCATCTATTTGGTATGCTTTGAAGTAGTTGCACAATGGTTTATCAACGAGTTGTAGTTCTGAAACAGGTTCTTTTCGTTTAGTGAAAACCTGTTTCAATTCTTTCATCACATCATTATATTTCTGCTTTTGTCGCCTTTTCTCTTTCTTGTTGTTGCGTTTTTTAGGCAGATTTACTGATGATTTAACATCTGTTTTTTCTTCAACCTTCTTCTCATCCAACGCTCGTATTCCTTTCCTCAAATCGTCATCGGTAATAACACCGTTGCGGTGTAGTTGCAAGAGGTACTGCATATCTGTACTCATTTCTTTTACTTTTATTTTTACTTATTAAATATATTTTTATTTTGTGTAATAAAACAGAATGGAATGTGCATTCCTAAAAGTTGGAAATCACGAATTATGTCATTCTAGGTCCACCAAGAATTCAAAATATTGCAAACTGCATAACTATTTGATGAAAAAGAGTAAGGTTAAACCCTGTATAAAGTGTGGAAAGGGAACATATGCAAAATACCAAATCTGCGTACCATGTGGTGCGCATAAAGTTAGATTATTAAACAGGTACTATGAAGTGGTTAAACCGTTTGAGGAAGAATGTCGCAGGCTGGGGAGAATTTACATATGATCCCACGTGATATTCGTAAAATGGAGATCCTGCGATATAAATCAATTCTTGGAGCCCTGCGAGCCTCGAAAATTGATTTATATCGCAGTACCCCCATAATGCATATATATGCGTTTATCGGGAAAGAATAACAGATTATCCACTGTATGCTAGTGTCGCCGGCCTTAGACATCCATCTGCCAAGATACAGTAACAGTTTCCGATGGCTCTTAGTCGAACACAAAAGCGGTATGAAAATACCGTTCTAAAAACTGGTAAAAACGTCAATAGGCACCTTTCAGGAAGAAAAGGTTTATATTTGTATAAAGGAAATAAGCAAAATTAGTCATTGTCATAACTAGCATCTACATCATTGTAAAGAAAGTGATAATGATAGAAACGCAAAATAGTGTTTTCTTTTTAACTCTATAATTGAGTTTTGTACTACAGTGATCATCACTTTACTATACATTATTTATTTTAAGTATCATTATATATATATATATATCCTATTTTTACAAATACTATTATTTAATCATTATTGTTAATTTCTTATTAGAAGTAGTATCAATATCAGTATGCTATTACTATTATAATTGTTATTGTTCTTATTATAAATATTGTTATTATCAAATTTGGCTCGCAATATTGTAATAACAGTTATATTATCTCACAAAATCGTTCAAAGACATTTAAATACGTGCAGTTGGCGATATAATGTACAAGTATCATACGATCCGCTACATCATCGTAATGTCCCATACCACTCTATTTCTGCCAGAAGTGCACCTATAACGTTGCATTCTACAAAAACAATAACCTTGGACAGTACAAAACACATTATGGTTTATACGAAGCTGGTGTCATTTCATCGAGTTCATAAAAAGTTCATGTTCTTTTTTCTATCTGTGGTACAGCTGTTACAACGTTCAGTAGTCGTAACAAATTAGTCTCGGTGGAATTAAGACCTGTCATGGTGTGTGTGTTCAAACTACAGTGGAGAAAACGTTATGTCTTACCAATAAACGCGTTTACGCTAAAACTATGATTTCTATTGCAAACAGTTTGGAGCCAGATCTGACGCCGGGAAACCAGGCGTCTGATCTGGCTTCAAACTGTTTGCCACTTAAATTAACATGAATTGTCAGAATTGGCCAAAAACTGTACTTTTCTACATTTAAGTATTTTCCGTTTGCGTTTCGTTTGCGTTTAAGCGAGAAAGAACTATGTATGTGTTGATAGAGGTACAAAAAGTACACCTAGGGATAACACCGCCTCTGACTGACCTACACTATTTGATAGAAATTGATTAATAGGACCGCCATTAAATTGGTGACATACACTGGTTCCTCACCATCAATTACTTGTTGGTGGTATTAGTTCTGTTTACACTTGTGTAATTTGTTTGTTTTTTTGTATTTTCCAAAAGATGCAAAGCAAATTACGTTAAGCTTTCAACTAACTTCCTTTCTGCTACAGTGGAGAATGTGTTATTATTTCCCAATAAACGCGTTTACGCTAAAACTGTTATTTGCAGTGCAAACAGTTTGGAGCCAGATCAGACGCCGGGTAACCCGGCGTCTGATCAGGCTCCAAACTGTTTGCCACCATGATAAACAAGAATTATCAGAATTGTCCAAAAGTTGTTCTTTTCTACGTTTTAGTGCTTTGCGTTTGCGTACGCTTGCGTTTAAACGGGAAAGAATAACAGATTATCCACTGTAGAACAACAATGTGTATCGAACATCGTTTGAAGCCGCATGAAACGCCAAATAACTCGGCTCTGATCAATTTCTAAACAGTGTGCCAATCGGAATGAAACACAATCTGCGATACTGTCAAGAACATGTCCAATTCTTCATTGATTTACGATACGTTTGTTTTTATTTTGTTTAACCGGGGGACAAGTAAATATTTTCCTCACAGTAATAATAATTCGCGAAAAAATATATTCCGTGGTTCGAGAGACTGTGGATAGCGTTATAATGTTGTTTTTATGTTCAATCAATATTTCATTGAACTATTTAAGCATATCAACATCATAGCGATATGCACATTTGTGGTACAACGTTCCCTCTCTACAACGAAACCCACTGGGAGACAAAAAATATGTGCGTTGTTCCGAGGGAGTCGTCATACGGGGAGAACTTGGCTTAAATTTGTAAACAGTGGATTCAAGCTGTTTGTCTCTCGTCATTCAGTGTGTTCTGTCAAAATCTCCATTTCGTAACTTTGAGAAAAACAGCAGGTGACAATTTTAAGAAGACGGCATTACAGTCGTGAATATGTTGGACATAATTGTCTTGTTTGGGGGAATAGCGGGAAGCGATGTTGTAAGGAGGGGATCATTGTTGAGAGGGCAGTTGAAGTGAAGGAGCATTGTACATGTAACTACAGCCTATCGGTTGTCATATAATGTGGCTTCAGTACTGAAGGAATAATGATTCAGACAAAACAATTGTCGTTGATGTGGACGAAATCGTGGCAAATGAGCTACAAAACAAACTGACGGACGGACAAACGGACGCATGGAACATCGTCAGAGTTCCAAAGAATTGAATCAAGGAGAGATGCCGTTATCAACTTCTAGACGTTCAAACAGTTACAGTGGAGAACACGTTATTCTTTCCCATTAAACGCGTTTACGCTCCAACTATGATTTCCAATACAAACAGCTAAATATCAATAGTCAGAATTGTCAAGAAGTTGTCATTTTCTACATTTTAGTGTTTTGCGTTTGCGTACGTTTGCGTTTAAACGGAAAAGAATAACAGATTCTCCTCTGTATCGTAGTTTAGCATGTATGGTGCTAAAGTTTATTTGATATGTTCACGGAAATACTATGCATGCTAATACATCAAAGATAACGGAATCAGTTATAACCAATTAAGTCGATGAATACAATATGTTTAATTTCTATCCTTAAGTATCATTCGAGCAGCATATTTTATGGTAAATGTGAGATAAACTGTCACCTTACTGCGCATTACTGTAATAACATATTGATATAATATTCAATGTATTCTCGATGGACAAATGCAATCCTGATCCTGATACATTTATCTAGACTGATCTGGTTTGGACTATTTCTCTAAATCATTCATTCAGCTCTTTAACTACATAGATGAAGCCTTTAAAAACAAATTTCTAATGATTTTCCAGTTATCTCTTTGCCAGCGTACATTGATGAAAACGTCATTCGTCCAAGTTAACCCTTTCCCTTATAGAAGCGGCTTTTAGCGCATTCAGTTTATTCATCCGCTGAAGAAAATAGTTCCAGTTTATACCGTAATGAATATGTGTCATATTTAATACTATCCTTATTCTAGCAGTTAATACATGTAGCTTAAAGCAGGCTGAAAGTAAAGCAGAATGCGCCTCAGGGCGCATTCTGCTTTACTTTCAACCTGCTTTAAGTAGTCACATATCTTCAATACTAGAAACAATGCTATCAGGTAAAGGGTTAAGGAGTTTTTTTTACTGAAGCTATTGTTCCTGATTGCAAAGAGTCTGTGTCCAGAATTGTCACTCAGATTAAAATAACGTATTACACTTTCAAAGTATTTTTGTTTTCATGTCATTACATTGCAGCTGTGTTAAATAGCATATCCACTGTAATTTTTTACCAGAGCTAAAGTAATAGAAGAACTTGAATCGCCTTGTTTTTCTGCCAAGCCATCGTCTGCTATGATTTCGTCTGCTTGTAATTCTTAAAGTTTAACATTATGTCTGAGTACAGTATTCTTTCCCAATAAACGCATCATCGCTAAAACTATTATTTCTATTGCAAACAGTTTGACACCAAGATAAACATGAACTATCAGAATTGTCGAAATGTTGAACTTTTCTACTTTTTAGTGATTTGCGTTTGCGTTTCGTTTGCGTTTAAACGGGCAAGAATAACGTATTCTCCACTGTAAAATAAAACTGAAGTCAATTAATTTGGATCTTGCCCAGATGTCGAGTGACGTTTGATTTGGATTTAAACATATAAATATTAGAAGATATACATCATACTATATCAATGAATAATATGGCGCTACTATCCGAATGTACTTTTGTCGGAAGATTAATGACTACATTGCATTTTAGCCTCTGATCAGATCCCATAATTCTGGACACACTTATGGACATTCAATAGTTTACGTATTATAGGCGTATACTCCAAATTTGGTAAAGATTTAACCCATTATCTAGTATTAAATATAGGTGACTACTTAAAACAGGTTGAAAGTAAAGCAGAATGCATTCTACTTTATTTTCAACCTGTTGTACGCTACTATTTGATAGCATATAGAATTATTTCGTCTGTTACATATTCTTGACTATATAGAAAGGAGCTCTTTTCTTTAGCGAAGACATAGTTCAATGGTGTAAAAGGGCGTATTTATGGGGAAAGGGTTAAATAAACCATGCAAAAAGGAATGGAAACGTATGAACATTTTTCTAACATACTATAACTAGATCAGATGGTGGTTTTTATCGCGTATCTGATCATGTTTTTCTTGAAACCTCCATATTCTGGCAAATTGTCTTGACTGAAGCATTTCGTCTTCCCTAAAGAGTTTCAGGGAGACATAACTGTAAAAGTGTACATGTAGTTTGAAAGTTCGTCCCATGACATTAGCAAATTCCGTTCAACGGTTATTTAATGAGATATCTTGATTCAGTGCAAGTTTTATATGTTTTGAATGTTAGTCTGGGGAGTAATTTATTTGCGATTTAGCCTTCTTTTATACAATAATATGACAATCTTGTGATGAAATATCCTACTCGAGTAGTGTCATGTGGCACATTAAGACAACTAAGAGTTCCTTTCCATTGAGACCCTGAATAAAGTTGCCTTTATTCTCCTTCAGCGTAAAACAGAACGAAAATATAAATTGTACCACGGGAATATCAGTAAAATCACAATTCCAGATTTTCAAGAAAATGGACGGAAATAATTCTATAAAAAATAGAACGCGACTTAATCAATATAGCTAGAGTTTAACATCAGTTAACATGTGAGATTTTTCCTTCTACAAAAGGTATCTAAAATTGTATAAATAATGTAGATATGGGGATGAGGTTACATTATACTTTCCCGATTACACCAACATGAAAGCAAACACTATGCAGTTAAACGAAAAAGGTGGCCTTTGTTCGAAAATATAGACAAGAACAAATACTTTAATGAATACTCAGACAACGAGTTAGTCGATGTTTAATCAAGCTTTACAGTGGATAATGTGTTATTCTTTCCCAATAAACGCGTTTACGCTAAAACAATTATTTGCAGTGCAAACAGTTTGGGACAACCCGGCGTCTGATCAGGCTCCAAACTGTTTGCCACCATTATAAACATGAAATATCAGAATTGTCCAAAAGTTGTTTTTTTCTACCTTTAAGTGCCTTGCGTTTGCGTACGTTTGCGTTTAAACGGGAAAGAATAACAGATTCTCCACTGTAACCCGTTCACTCTAAATGACGTCATGAAACCCATTTGAAAACAGTTAATATCCTAATCAGACGCCGCGTTACGTAGCGTCTGAATAGGATCAAAACTGTTCGTCACTTGTTTTGAAGTAACGTAAGCTATAATGCCTCAAATCTAACTTTGATACGATATTGCAGACAACAATATTGAAGCAGACGACAATATGGCGGTGAAGGGGTAAAAACCTTACGATAAATTTTATCATGAAAGGGTTAAACTCTTTGCAAACTATATTTTTATCTTACAGTGGAGAATCTGTTATTCTTTCCCGTTTAAACGCAAACGTACGCAAACGTACGCAAACGCAAAGCGCTAAAACGAAGAAAAGAACAAATTTTGGACAATTCTGATATTTCATGTTTATCTTGGTGGCAAACAGTTTGGAGCCTGATCAGACGCCGGGTTACCCGGCGTCTGATCTGGCTCCAAACTGTTTGCACCGCAAATAATAGTTTTAGCGTAAAGGCGTTTATTGGGAAAGAATAACAGATTCTCCACTGTAGCACAAACGTACTTTTTTGGAACAAACTAAAGTATGTCTTGATACTGTATAACTATAAATTTAATCATGAGCGGGCTTGAAAGTCGATAACCATTTACCTACTACTTTGTTATTTTATTTAAAAGTTGTGTATGTTCGAGTCTTTTTTAATTCAATTGAAATGTTAATTTAAATACTGAAAGAGTAATATCTTCTCCACTGCTTGCAACTCTTACAGTGGAGAATATGTTATTATTTCCAGTTTAAACGCAAACGTACACAAACGCAAAGCGCTAAAACGTAGAAAAGAACAACTTTTGGACAATTCTGATAGTTCATGTTTATCTTGGTGGGAAACAGTTTGGAGCCTGATCAGACGCCGGGTTACTCCAAACTGTTTGCACCGCAAATAATAGTTTTAGCGTAAACGCGTTTATTGGGAAAGAATAACAGATTCTCCACTGTAGTACAAACTTAAGTATGTCTTGATACTGTATAACTATAAATCAAACCAGGAGTCACCTGTCTTCTCCTGCCAGGACTGTAATAGAATAGGCCTCTACAGTCACAAAAGACGGTGCTCTTCAACGTCCTCAACAGGCACTAATCCATAGTCAGTGTGACTGAAGGATGCCAACAACATAAATCAAATCATGTGCGGGCTTGAAAGTCGATTACCATTGACCTACTACTTTGTTATTTTATTTAAAAGTTTTGTATGTTCGAGTCTTTTTTAATTCAATTGAAATGTTAATTTAAATACTGAAAGAGTAATATCTTCTCCACTGCCTAGATCCACACTGCTTGAAAATCTTATCCAATACACTGTAGCTCATTAGTTGTACAGGGGAGAATGTGTTATTCTTTCCCAATAAACGCGTTTACGCTCAAACTATTATTTCCAATACAAACAGTTTGGAGCCAGATCAGACGCCGGGTAACCCGGCGTCTGATCAGGCTTCAAACTGTTTACCACTCAGCTAAATATCAATAGTCAGAATTGTCAAGAAGTTCTTATTTTCTACATTTTAGTGTTTTGCGTTTTCGTACGTTTGCGTTTAAACGGGAAAGAATAACAGATTCTCCTCTGTAGCTCATTACATTACTGAATCTTATTAAATTAACAATTTTTGCGATTCGATGGCAATTCGATGGCAATTCGCTTGCGATTCAAAGTACTAACTTTACCCTCGGGTAAGTTTTCTTGAATGGTGTATCTCACAAATGTTCGCAAATATGCCTTCGTTATTTTTTTCGATTCCATTTTTGTCACAACCGCTTCGGAAAATTCGCGAAAAATTATTCAAACGTAGGATTTGTATTTTGAAGCGCGCGATTCGATGGCTATTCGATGGCAATTCGCTTGCGATTATCTATTTAATTTAATAAGGTTCAGTACTGTAGTTGTACATGTATACATGTACAATACACTGTACATGTAGCTCGTTAGTTGTACATACACTGGAGAAGACGCTATTAGTAGCCGTTTGAACGTAACCGCAATATAATGCAATGAACATTTCTCTTAAATGTCTATCTTTTCAAATCTGAGTGGCAAACGGTTTGGAACCCGATCAGATGACTGGATACCCGTTATCTAGCTACAAGCTGTTTACAATGGAAATAATATGTGTAGCTTAAATGCGTTTATATGGCAATAAAATAACGTCTTTTTACAGATATGAATTATTTTGACTAACAGGCACATGCATATATCCTACAGCCAGTATGGTTTTTTTTATCTGAATACATTGGCTCACTCATCATGTCTAAAACAGTGGAGAAAACGTAATTCTTTCCCGTTTAAACGCAATCGAAACGCAAACGCAAATCGCTAAAATGTAGGAAATTACCATTTTTGGACATTTCTAAGTATTTTTTTTCATCTGAGAGGCAAACAGTTTGGAGCCTGATCAGACGCCGGGTTACCTTTTTATTTGCAATTCAAGCGAATAAACACTCAAATTCGTACAAGCAACTAGATGTAAACGAAAATCGGTGACGTCTACATTTGCGCAAAACTTTAAATAACGCTTTTAGCATAAACGCGTAAACCCTTTCGGCACCGAAGTCGCACAAAGTCGACTTTGCAAACGGTTTGGATCCTGCGGCGTCTGATCTGGATCCAAACTGTTTGACACTCGTTTCGACATTTCTTAAGTCACGGTACATTTAGATAACTTTGAAAGGATATTGCAAACAAGAATATTGAAACAAACGACAAAAAAGATGAAGGGGTAGAAATCTCAAGTTTAATTTGTCGCCGAAAGAGTTAATTTCGACAATGAATATCCTTTCCATAAACACGTAATAAAAACAATCTATTCTGTCCTATTTTAGTGGTCGATACACCAGGACATTTCTGTAACAACAAGTATTTTTAAATTTTCACATGTCAGACACTCGTACGTTCACGGAGCCTTTGTGCTTGAGTGGATGTTAGAGTCGGGCTTTTCCGTATCAGCAAATTGATTTCATTAAATGAAGTCACGTATAACAGTCTCAATCCAAATGAAAAATGATGAAAGTCTTCCCCAGAGCGGTTGATTACATTACTGTAACTTGACAAATAAGATTGACACTCCTGTCATATAGATGTGAGATGTTTAGGTAAGCCGACACAGTATTATTCCTATGGCCATTTATAACAATCCTAGTCAGAATATATTTTCGAATTGATTCTAATCTGTTGTTTAACCCTTTCATGGCGAACTGCTATCTTGAGATGTTGACCCCTTCACCACAATAGTGTCGTCTGCTTCATCATTTATGACTGCAATATAGGTTAACTCTTTCCTCCCTGAAACTTCAAATGGACAATCCCATTTTCCATTTACAAAATGTAAGTATAGTCCATTTCTGACTCTTAAGGGTTGTTTTTGTCAATGTTTTGCATTATGACAAACAGTGAAGACCCAGGTCAGAGGGCTCCGTAAGGAGCCCTCTGATCTTGGCCTTCACTGTTTGCACAGGACAAGTGTACTATTCACATGTACACTGTTTGAAAAGACGCCTATATGCGGGACTAGGGTTCAAAGGGTTAAATGTTAGATTCAAGGCAGTAGGAGTGACGGAGGATCGAAATGAGTATCAAATAGGTTGGATCCTGATCAGACGCCGCGTTACTGTTTGTTCCCAATAATCATGTGTCTTGAATGTGTACCTCGGTGTCTGATCAGTTTCTACACTTTTTGATATACAGTGATCCCTCTCTACAACGGCCCTCCCAATAATGACGCTCTCCTTACAACGACCCATGTCGCAGTTCCCTAAACACGACATAATGTCTAACCCTTTTATTGCTGCATATCATCTGCTTAAAATTGTCGTCTGCTGCTTTTCACATAGTGACACATTGGACATTTGCAAATTTAAGCCAGATTCCCTCCCTTTAATGACTCCCTCCGAACAACGCACACACTCTTTTTCTCCCAATGGGTGTCGCTGTAGAGAGGGAGCGATGTACATGCTATACATATATTCTTTTGTATTACCAAACGCGTTGTATTACCATACGCGTAAGAAAAAATAGAATTTTTACATTTACAATTATATATACTTTTGCCGGTCCGGCATTTGCCGGAATATTTTACCATTTCCGTCTATATATAAATATTTAGAGTTAAGCCAAGTTGATATATATATATACTTTAATCAACTTGGCTTAACTCTACATTCTAGAAATAATAATTGTCGACATTTTAAGCATCAAGTAAGCTAGCAGGGAAAGGGGTTACATATTAGGAGATATGAATATTTATACTTTCCGTATGTCTGTAAGATATAATGCAGCTTTCAAAAGACCGGCAATAAAAGAAATATAGATGATGTTCTTTTCATTTCCTTTGACGGCTTCTTTAGAATGTTGTTAAATCAAATCATTAGTCCATGGTCTTGATTTATTTTGTTCATCTACAGTGAACCCTTTCTACAACGACCTCTAAAAAGTGATAATTCATTGTATAAAAACAGGTGACAGCTTAAAGCGAACTTTCTATTTTACTTTGACCTTGCTTTAAGCAGTCACGTGTTTTAAACACCTAATATAGTGGATAAAACGTAATTCTTCCCAATAAACGCATTTACGCTTAATCTGTTATTTCGAATGCAAACCGTTTGGAGCCAGATCAGACGCCGGGTATCCCGGCGTCTGATCAGGCCCCAAACTGTTTGCCGTCCAGGTTAATACCAACATCAAGAATTGTCAAAGAAGTGTCATTTTCTTAATATGTTTGCAATGCGTTTGCGTTTAAACGGGAAATAATATCGTTTTCTCCACTGTAACACAGAGGTCTTACTGTATAGCTAGTGTTATTATACGTATCATTCTAGTCAGCAAACAAATCAGACATACTCTACGTGACTTGTTGTTATAAATACTATAAAGTCACAATTTGCATTTTCACCAGACGTTTTACTTTTGAAATGGCATTTAGCATGTACAGTGTGGAGAAGACGTTATTCTTTCCCCTAAAAGCGTTTATTGCTAAAATAGTATGTTCGTTGCAAATAGTTTGGAGCAAGATCAGACGCCTGGTACATGTACCCCGCCGTCAGATCAGGCTCTATACTATCTACAATACATTGTGTATACTTTCTGAAAGAATCGCAGGTTCATAAGCTTAAATAATGGTTTAAGACGACATTTTCAAAACGAAAATAGCACAGAATGATTTAAAGTTTAATCGTTTCATCGTCATGGACGACTAAAGCCGACTTTACAACCAGTATGGATTCTGATTGTAGCCTGGTATTTGATCAGTACACGAAAGTCCGGTGGTGACATTCTAATTTCCTACTTCATAGTTCCGAGTTCAAACTTCCAACATCCAAGTTCCACGTTTTTATTTCCGAATTCCAAGTTCCAAGTGACGACTTTCAAGTTCTAAGTTCCGACTTCAAGTTCCGCGTTTCTACTTCTTAACTGTGAATTAATGTTTTGGAGTTATATCCGTTTGTTAGAATTCTTTTTATGAAGATATCTTTAAATATAAAAAGAAGATAACTTATGTTTATATTATTGCCCTGCTTCTCCCTTCGTATAGGCCGATTTAATTGACCTGGTTGGACGGAGTTTCGAGGTGGACCTTTGCATTTCAACTTTGGGGCGGCAGTACGCTCTTTTATTATCGGAATTTACCGTTGTCGTCTGTAGGTATTTTCTCAATATTACATATTAGTGGACATTTTGACAGAAGAAATATAATGAAAAAACAGCTTGAATACAGATCAGACGCCGCGTTACACCCCGGTCACACAGAGCCATCGGTGATATACGGTTGTTGTTTTTCGCCAAACTAGGGAGGGGACCGATGAAAAGCTATTTACAACCGACATCACCTATTGGCCACCTGTTTTCCACCTATCAGTGGCTATTAGGTAAAGATGAGTTTCGTCGGGGAAAAATCACCGATGGGGAATTTTAAACGTGTTTAAAATTCTCGATCGGTGAAAATATTTTACAAATAACCGATTGACAACCTGTCTCCTACCGATATCACCGACGAGTCACCGATAAATCACCGATAAAGCACCGATGAACTAATACTTACCACCGATGAAAAAAGATGAGAATTAAAACGCGGGATCTCGTCGGTTTTCATCGGTTGTTAATGGCAGTTCAATCGGTGATCAATCGATGGTCAATCGGTTGCCGCCAGCATTTCATCGGTGTTTTATCGGTATTCATCTATTATTGATAGGTTGTTGAGCGCTTTTAATCTGTGGCCCATTGGATTTCATGAGTCGCCAATCGGTGGCCAATCGGAGGCGGGGTGGCGTTTAACCGATGAACAAATATTCATCACCGATACCCGGTCACACAGAAAGCCTGAAATTAAATCACTTATGACAACCGATAAAACAGCAAATAATTGAACCGATTGGGTTACGATTTAAGCCCGACCGTCTGTGTGACCGGGGTGTTACGCGGCGTCTGATCTGGCTTCAAGCTGTTTGTACACCTTTTAACGTTGATACGGCTGCATGCATAAATTGTGTTTTCTCAATAGTTGAAAGTATCGGACGATAACTATTTAATAGGTTAGCTCCGCCCTGCTAGGTGAAAAAATCGGTATATATCAATTAATTAGATCAACATTAATTACATATGCATTTCCATGTTTGTTCAAATATATATTTAATTGAAATTAAATATGTTATAAAAACTTGGTTTTATTCTGTTACAGTACCTGATATTTTCACAAATACTACTGAATAGTACATTCATGCTTTAAAAACACAGATAGTTCATATACATATGGATCAATTCTTGTTCATTTGAAGAAAAAAAAACTCCCTAAACCGGAAACCTCTGAAAACCGAACTTTTTCCCCAGCCCGGAGAGGTTCGGTATTCGGAGGTTTCACTGTATATGTATTGACTTTGTAATTTGTGTAAATACAGTGGAGAATCTGTTATTCTTTCCCAATAAACACGTTTACGCTAAAACTATTATTTGCAGTGCAAACAGTTTGGAGCCAGATCAGACGCCGGGTAACCCGACGTCTGATCAGGCTCCAAACTGTTTACCACCAAGATAAACAAGAATTAACAGAATTGTCCAAAAGTTGTACTTTTCTACGTTTTAGTGCTTTGCGTTTGCGTACGTTTGCGTTTAAAGAATAACAGATTCTCCACTGTATGCATCATTGTGTTCAAAGATACAGTCTGATTTATGTTAAATGCCATTCAGTAAATAAGCATAGATACGAGTATATACATATATGACTGCTAAATGCAAACAAAGGTAAAGCAGAAAGCTCCTTTAGATCTAGTAGGATTCTGGTTTGAACTTAGTTCTGCATTAAACCTGTTTATCTTTCACAAGAAGACTAATAGGCTGTTATTTCAAAGACGGATTCTAGGTAAGCCGGTGTCTCAGTGACTTAGTGGTTATAGTCACTGTGAATTACAACCGCTATGCTCCTCACCGGTGTGGGTTCAAATCCCGTTCGGGTTTTCTTATGTGGGAAAGACTTCCAGCTAGCTTGTGGAATGTCGGAGCCGATTTGTGCCTGAAACAGGGCTTCAAAGGGATTCATCCACCTGTAATTAGCTGGACTTCGCGATAGCACAGAAAGCGACTTAAAATCATAACAAATCAAAATCCAAATCAAGGCTAGCATACTTTGTAAAAGGTAAAAATGGCCATCTACTACAAATACACGGGCTTCTATCAGTAGAGATGATATTTAACCCTTTCACTTCCATAAGCGACTTAAATCTTATAATGCTGAATTGTTGTTTGCATCAAATATATCGTCTATGAAACAATTATGAATGTTTATCCTTTTAAAACTTGAGGAAATGTTAGTATGACTGTGGCAAATAGCTTTGATCCAGATCAGACGCACATGGATCCAAGTTGTTTGCAAATATTAGCCAAGCTGTGCGAAGCACGATAAGGAATATAGAGTCGATATTGCAAAACTTTCAACGCCAAAATTTTTGAAATAAGGTTGCAGACAAAAGAAAAGGGGTCATAGTATACTCAAAATACCATCATGGGAATCAGATTCTGAGGATTTAAAATCATGAAGTATTGATTTACATCGTGAATATTATTGTTAACAGCTTTGATTCTGTTCAATAGCCCATTTGAGAAACAACCGAACAGGATCAAAACTGTCAATTATGGTATAAGAAACTTTCAGAATTCGACGACCATATGTCGAACTTCTGTTGCTTGCACCATTTTTGCAAATGGCAGACATAAAGGGGTAAAGAGGAGCACAGCCAATTTCTTTGTGAAAAAGGCAAATGCCTGAGGCGTATTCAAACAACACCAGCTGAAAGGTTAATTGGTCCAACAAAAGAGACATATTTTCTTTACTAAACAGTAATGCTTGTACAATGTATTAGATCGCATGTACTTTATATCCAAACTCATAATCATTTTGAAAAGATTTACTTAATCATTGAAACGCTTCAATAAATATCAAACTTTTGCAAACTGTATTTTTAATGTTTGGTTATTAGTATTCGATCGTTTTATTCTTTATCCTTCTACTTTTTTCAAATTTATTGAATTTTAATGCGTTGCCATGTTCGTACTATATACGTTTTGCAATGAGTATAAGTTTTCTCATCTACCCGGATTAACAAAAACTGTGTCGAGAAATGATATTGTGATTGTTATCAGTAGGTAGAAAATTTTAATTTGTGTCGACCTATCTATAATTATCAGCTTCATTTCAAGGTTTCTAATTATTATGGATAAAATACAATGTCAATCTACAATGATTATGCAAATACTCTGGACCATTTATATGTTTTCTAGAATGCGAATCATATTATATATACAATTGTTTACTTAAAGAATTGGACGAAATGTCGGAAGCTAGTGGATACTATTACTTTCGAACATTTCGGGGTACGCCCGGGTGATGGTTGCATAAACTATAGTTTTCGTTATTTTAAAGTAAGTAAGAAGGGGAAGGGGTAGGATATGAGGGAGTGAATAGAAAATGAACAGTGAAGAAGAAGCATAGGCACCCGGGATGAAGTCATTCATTCAAATTCCCCTTTTGTCCCTTCGAATTATATGCTTTACCGTTCACATTGCCAACACCAATAATCAAGTTATCTTGGAAGTAAACTTGGAAGGCGGAAGTATGAATTGGAAATTTAGAATGTCACCAGCGATAGTTCTTCAGTCATTTGCTTGTGATGTCTCAGGTACAACTAGAACTGTTTAACTTATAGTAAATAGAGCTCATACAGTGGAAAAACGTTATTCTTTCCCAATAAACGCGTTAACGCTTAATCTATTATTTCGATTACAAACAGTTTGGAGCCAGATCAGACGCCTAACCCGGCGTCTGATCAGGCTCCAAATAGTTTGCCACTTAGATTAAAATCAATAAATAGAAATGTCACAAAATGGTAATTTCCTACATTTAGCGATTTGCGTTTGAGTTTAAACGGGAAATAATAACGTTTTCTCCACTGATGTTATTCTTTCCCGTTTAAACACACACGAAATTCCTACGCAAGGCACTAAAAGGTAGAAATTGACAATTTATTTACATTTCTTACTATCTTTTTTTTAATCGAAGTGGCAAATACTTCGGAGCCTGATCAGACACCAGGTTACCCGGCGTCTGCTCTAGCTCCAAACTGTTTAGAATGGATTTACAACTAATAGTTTTAACGTTAACGTGATTATTGGAAAGAATAATGTTTTCTCCAGTGTAGGTATGATAAATCATTAATACAATGTAACCAATAACTCAATAAAGTTCCACTTTTAAGCCCTGAATTCATTCATCTACTGAATTGAAGAGTTCCATTTTATACAGTTAAGAGTACATGTACATGTATATACATGCGCAAAAAGAAATAATTCACATATGCTAGCGGAATGTAGCTTAAAATAAGCTGAACGTAAAACAGATAGCTCCTAAAGGAACATTCTGCAATAATTTAAGCCTGCTTTATGTAACAATTTCTTCAATGCTGAAAAAATAACTATGTTTGGAATAATCAATGGGCAAAGACCGTTTCGCCCAAAGAACTTAAATTCGAACAACTTAGTGGAATCCATGTTCGGGTTTTATTGTAAAATTCTTCACAATACAATTTGGAAAATACAGCGCTACCTCTCTACAACGACACCCAATGGGGGAGAATTTTGTGTGCGTTGTGCGGAGGGAGTCGATATAGGGAGGAAAGCATGCTTACCTTTGCAAACGGCAGCTTGAAACCAGTTCAGACGCCGTGTTACGTGGCGTCTGATCGGGATTCAAGTTGATTGTCCATCGCCATTATGTTTTTGACTGCCAGAATGTCCAATGTGTGACTTTGAGAAAAACAGCAGACGACAATTTTAAGCAGACGATATCGCAGCAGTAAAAGCGAAAGACATAATTGTCATGTTAAGTGAACAGTGGCAAGGGTCGTTTTTAAGAGGGAGTCGTTGTTGGGAGGGCCGTTGTAGGGAGGGAACATTGTAAGAAAGAACGTTTGTCTATATTTTCAGATGATGCCAACGAAACCGTCGGTGGTACTTTCAAATGCGCCTGCAATCAACACTTCACTGGTCAATATTGTGAGGTCCGGCTTGACCACTGCAAGTCCAGTCCTTGTATACATGGTGTCTGTAAGGAGCGAATCGACACATTCCAGTGCTATTGCATACCAGGTAGGTCGAAACTTGCTTAAGTCGAACTTTCCAGTAGAGAAGACGTTATTCCTTCCCGAAAAGAGCGTTAACGCTTTCATCTATCATGTCCATTGCAAACAGTTTGGAGCCAGATCAGACGCCGGATAACCCGGCATCTGATCAGGTTCCAGATTTTTTTCCACTTAGGTTAAAATCAATAGTCAGAATTATCAAATCGTTGTCATTTTCTCAGTTTTAATGTACTCGTTTGCGTTAAAAAAAAAAAAGAAGGAAATAATAACGTTTTCTAAACTGTTCCAGTATTTCATAAGTTGAATTTCGATAACTTGAAGTTGCATATTATAACAATGTACAGTACTGAACCATATTAAATTAAATTGATAGTCGCAAGCGAATTGCCATCGAATTGCCATCGAATCGGGGGCTTCATAAGGCAAATCCTACGCTTGAATATTTTTGCGCGATTTTTCCGTGGCGGTTGTGACAAAAATGGAATCGAAAACATTAACAAAGGCATATTTGCGAATTTTCAAATACACCATTCAGGCAAACTTACCCGAGGGTAAAGTTACTATTGTAAATCGCAAGCGAATCGCCATCAAATTGCCATCGAATTGCAAGCGAACTGCAATCGAATTGCAAGTGAATCGCAAATATTGGTTAATTTAATAAAGTTCAGTACTGTATCGAGTTTCGACTGTATTAAGTATAAGAGGTGCAGATGAAAAAGCGATTTTTTTATAATAAACATGTACATGTACAGTGGAGAATCTGTTATTCTTTCCCGTTTAAACGCAAACGTACGCAAACGCAAAGCGCTAAAACGTAGAAAAGAACAACTTTTGGTCAATTCTGATATTTCATGTTTATCTTGGTGGCAAACAGTTTGGAGCCTGATCAGACGCCGGGTTACCCGGCGTCTGATCTGGCTCCAAACTGTTTGCACTGCAAATAATAGTTTTAGCGTAAACGCGTTTATTGGGAAGGAATAACACATTCTCCACTGTAGCTAGTGTATATCCTCTAACAATGGAGTTCCGTAACCTTCAACAGACGACGATTAGCTTGGTCCTGGTAATTTTCAAAACCGAATCGATAAATATACCTGAAACTCTTTGCTACAGTGTAATCATTTGTTTTAGATTGGAATCGTTTTAAACAGATGGAATAACTCTGATTGAATGAATTATTAATAATTTGGACATTAATGAATAAACATGTACATCGTAATAACCCATACATAGTTAAAAACATTTTTCCTCAAGATCTGTGTGTAGTATTTAGAATCGAATCAGGGTCCAAGGTTGCATTGCATTTGTAGTTGTTGCTCAAATCTTACCAATCAAATGCTTGAGAACGATCTCACACTAAACTGAAATGCTTTATACACGTGATTAAAAAGGAGTGTACCTGTAAATCGTACATTTCTCCTATGCAAACAGTGTAGGCCTTTCTCCTACAGTGGATAATCTGTTATTCTTTCCCGTTTAAACGCAAACGTACGCAACCGCAAAGCGCTAAAACGTAGAAAAGAACAACTTTTGGACAATTCTAATAATTCATTTTTATCTTGGTGGCAAACAGTTTGGAGCCTGGTCAGACGCCGGGTTACCCGGCGTCTGATCTGGCTCCAAACTGTTTGCATTGGAAATAATAGTTCGAGCGTAAACGCGTTTATTGGGAAAGAATAACAGATTATCCACTGTACATGTACATGAGCCCTCTGACCAGGGTCTGCACTGTTTATCTGTTTGCGATATACAGTGGAGAAAACGTTATTCTTTCCCAATAAACGCGTTTACGCTTAAACTATTATTTCCATTGCAAACAGTTTGGAGCCAGATCAGACGCCGGGTAACACGGCGTCTGATCAGGCTCCAAACTGTTTGCCACCAAGATAAACATGAATTATCAGAATTGTCCAAAAGTTGCACTTTTCTACGTTTTAGTGGTTTGCGTTTCGTTTTGTTTAAACGGAAAAGAATAACGTATTCTCCACTGTACATGTATATGTATTATTACAATCAGCCCTAGATAGTCAAAACATGACAAGACTTATCGGTAATTGGAAATTTGATTTTTTTTTCATTGAAAGGTTCAGGTAAACCCTGTATACACTTAGTTATATATTCGTCTTGATATTTACCTACAGGTTTTCATGGCAACCAGTGTCATATGGAGTATAACGAATGTTTGTCAAATCCATGTTCAAACGGAGGGACCTGCATTGACAGAGTTGATAAATACGAGTGCAAGTGTACCCATGGCTTCACCGGCAGGAACTGTGAAACAAAGGTAAGTTACAGTGGAGAAAACGTTATTCATTCCCGTTTAAACGCAAACGAAACGCAAACGCATTTCAATAAAATGAAGAAAATGACAACTTTTTGACAATTTTGCATGTTGATTTTAACCTGGACGGCAAACAATTTTGAGGCTGATCGTCTGATCTGGCTCCTAACTGTTTGCATTGGAAATAATAGATTTACAATAAATAGAGGATAATCAATTTCTTTGGATTGATATAAAAAATATATCACGAGAATGGGTTGTTATCTGGTTGAAAAACGAGTCCGCAGGACGAGTTTTTTAACCAGATAACAACACATTCGAGTGATATATTTTTCATATCTATTCAAAGGAATTGATTATTCTATTTATTATATATATTTAAATGAAGTTTTTACAGAAAAAACACACAAAATTGATTACCGCGACGTCACAAAACTAATTATGACGTGACGTCACAACAAGTGATATCATCACTACATGTAGTGATGATATCAACAGTGACGATATCAAATTTATCTAACTGAGAAATCTCTATAAATCATCGATAGATATATAATAAACGCGTTTATTGGGAAAGAATAACGTTTTCTCCACTCTAATATGGTAAAACCTCTCTATTACAGTGGAGAAGACGTCATTGTTTCCCGTTTAAACGCAAACGGAACGCAAATACAAAAGTCGAAAATGACAACCTTTATAAATTTCTATATTTTGAATCTGAGTGCCAAACAGTTATGAGTCTGGTCAAACGCGGGTTAACTCGGAGTCTGATCTATACATGTATCTGCAAACGGATTGCATTGGAAATAATAGTTTAAACGTAAACGCGTTGATTGGGAAAGAATAACGTTGTATCTACTGTATTACGAATATATACGACATACATTTTTATCCTAGCAGATTGTAGCTTAAATCAGGCTGAAAGTAAAGCAGAATGCGCTTTAAGGCGCATTTTGCTTTACGTTCAACCTGTTTTAAGCCGCAGTCATGTGTCTTCAAAACAAAAACAGACTATGGGGAAAAGGTACGATTAGTAAAATTGCGTCTGAAAAATTTAAAAATTGAAATCTTAGGATTTTTATGATTAACTTATGGCAGCCCTGGGAGTGCCGATAGGGTTACAAAATATCATAACTGAGATGATGAGTTCTAGAACCAAGACTCCTGACAACAGGGAGTCAATTTTATTTTTTGACAAAAAAAATCTTAAATGTCTGCATCAATCCTTATGATGAAGCGTCTCCTCAAGATTGGTTTGTGTGCAGACATAAAGGAACAAAACGAAAATAGTTTAATTTTTTAAATACTTCCATTATTTGAAGCCCTGTGGACGTTTAAAATTATTAATTCGATCTATGACGGAAATCAATTTATAAATTTATTTTAATAGGGTAAACCCTTAATTTGATTAGGATATGCGTTGTTTGTTTTACTGTTATTGACTTTTTTCTGAAATATGAAATATGCAGCATAAAATGTTTTGAAATGAAGATATTTGA
This sequence comes from Gari tellinella, assembly GCA_922989275.2. Taxonomy (NCBI): domain Eukaryota; kingdom Metazoa; phylum Mollusca; class Bivalvia; order Cardiida; family Psammobiidae; genus Gari; species Gari tellinella. Next base: position 32,073,054 of record OV277871.1, read on the forward strand.
TATTACATCGCACTGTCCATTAAATATTGGTCAAACATACAAAAACGTTCCAATCGTACAACTAATATAATCCTTTAAAAATTCCACCGATTATTTCCCCCGGAGATACAGATATATTTACCTCAAAATGTCTTTTTGTCACTAAACGTTCACTCTTTTGCGCTTTTTGATGTAATACATGGGTGCCAGGTTATAGATAAAGTGGAGAAAACGTTACTTTGCCCTGTTTAAACGCAAACGAAACGCAAATCGCTTAAATGTAGGCAATTACCATTTTTTGACATTTCTAATTATTTATTTTTAATCTGAGTGGCAAACAGTTTAGAGCCTGATCAAACACCGTGCAACTCGGCGTCTGATTTTGCTCCAAACTGTGTGTAATGGAAATAAAAGTTTTAGCGTAAACGCGTCTAATTGAAAAGAATAACGTTTCTCCACTGTACATTACATTGGGGTTTATGTAGAAATTATCATGTTCCTGTTTTAGCCGGCGCCTCTGTCATATTGTAGCAAAACACCCTTTTTGTTATTGTCGTCATGATATTATTCTTACATAGCACATGGCCCCCTGGCCCCTGTTTTTTCTTCATTTTTCAGTTGTGCATAACTGTATCTTTGGGGAAAATATAGAGTTGCACCTAGCTAGGCTGTAAAGGTTGACACATTTTGACCTTGAAGACATTTTATATGAAATATATATACCCTAATTGGTGTTTCATACAACAGCAAAAGAAATACCAATGATATCCGCCTCTGATCAGGTTTTAAACCCCTTGACACTTAGATTGAAGAGTATTGTCTATAATTCCTAGAGACTGTCATTTTCTAAATTGTATGGCACAATGTTTGCATTTCGCTTCCGTTTAATCAGAGAAAAAAACATGTTCCCTTCTTACAGTCGTATGCCGGCGTCTGACCAGGCTCTAAACTAATTACCAATCAGATTAATATAAGATTAGTCAGAATAGTCAACAAGTTGTCATTTTCTATTTTTTTGCAATGCGTTTCCACTATAAGAGAATATTATTTGTTAAATAGCAGTTTGAATTCAGACGTGTTGCTAAGTTACTCGGCGTCTCTTCTTGTTCTGTTATGTGTGGCAAACATCGGTACGTTGGCCCATAAACGTTTTACAAGAACCTGCATTCAAAACGTAACGGTCATAATGAAAACCCGTAGACGCTGTATAATTGTATGTGGACAATTCTCGTTATTCCCTAATGAATTAATTTCGGAGAATGCGCGAGATATGGTGACTTTTTGTAATTATTTGAAAGAGAAAAAAATAACACTTGACAAAAATCTACAATGCTTTAACACGTTAAACTGATTATATGAACAGCAAAGAGAAGACAAAATATGTAGACACGTTTTTATTTGATAAATGACTTCCTTTCGATATAAGGCGCGAGAGAGGCTCGCTGCAAGATTTGATATGATAGAATTGGGAAGACGTCGTTATTTCCAAGTTTTCGGTAATGTCTATAACAAACACTTTGAAGCTAGGTCAGACGTCACACACCCCGGCATCTGATCAATCATAAAAACGTCATGTTTTGGAATCGTGTTTGTATTAAGTGTCGCTTAAGTGGAAAACAAAACATCGCTTACATGATACACTAATTTACATAAGATATCGTTTTTTGTAGAAATTAAGTCTGGCGGAAGTATACCATAAGCTTTATGCTCCTGAAACAGAGATTTGGACAGTGATTAAAGTATATCAGTACAGTGGAGAAAACGTTATTCTTTCCCCATAAACGCGTTTACGCTGAGACTATTATTTCCATAACAAAAAAATTGGAGCCAGATCAGACGTCGGGTAAGCCGGCGTCTGATCCCGCTCCAAACTGTTTGCCACTCGGATTAAAAAACAATACATGTAATTAGAAATGTCAAAAAACGGTCATTTCCGACATTTTAGCGATTTGCGTTTGCGTTTCGTTTGCGTTTAAACGGGACAGAATAACGTTTTCTCCACTGTATGTCCGTCCGCCCGTATGCTCTTTGTCTGCTTTGTCTGGAGCTCCTGTTTTTTAAAACGTTTACAAAAAAAATTATATACGCTTTGGAGGGGTGGGGGTGCATTCGCAACTTACTGTGACATTTCATGTTTATAGGAAAAATGATATAAATACATGTAAATCTAAATACAATAAAATAAAATGTTAAAAAACGATTTCATGGCGTTTGATTTTCATCTGAACGATTTACAGGTTGGACACAATTTTAGATGCCGTGTTACATGTTCTTATACTGTGAACATTACTGCTTTACAGAGGAGAAAACGTTATTCTTTCCCACTAAACTTGTTTACGCTAAAACTATCATTTCCATGGCAAGCAGTTAGGAGACATACAGTGGAGAAAACGTTATTCTTTCCCAATAAACGCGTTTACGCTACAACTAATATTTCTTATGCAAACAGTTTGGAGCCAGATCAGACGCCGTGTAACCCGGCGTCTGATCAGGCTCCAAACTGTTTGTCACCAAGATAAACATGAATTATCAGAATTGTCAAAAAGTTGTACTTTTCTACGTTTTAGTGCTTTGCGTTTGCGTACGTTTGCGTTTAAACGGGAAAGAATAACAGATTCTCCATTGTATCAAACACCGGATAATCCGGCGTCTGATCATGCTCCAAACCGTTTGCCACTCAGATTGGAAGTCAGAACTGATAATGCCATTTTTAACATTTGTTTACAATGCGTTTGCGTTTCGTATTCGTTTAAACGATAAAAGAATTTAAGGTATTCTTTACTGAAGCACAAGTTCAGTATTAGGAAATTTGACACCACACTAAACAAGATAGCATAAGTCACAAGATCATTGTTCACTTCCGATTAAGCCCTTCACTGTCCTACCCCGAATGCAATAGTTACTTGAAAGCAGTTTAGATCCTGATCAGACGTCATGTAGCACGGCATCTGATCAAAATCCAGACTGTTTGACATTCATTTTAAAGGTTCTCATGTCACAGTACCTAAATTTTGAATTTGAGAAATTATCGAAGACGACATTTATCTAAAGTTTATGACGTCATGGCAGAAAAGGGGTTAAGCTTATACAAGTCTTGAGCAAGGGCTTGCCTTACACCATATTGTTCAACATTTCTTTCAAATATTGCACGTGTATCTTGCAGGTGAATTTATGCGAGCCTTACCCCTGCCATAGGAACAGCACTTGCGTTGACCATGGAAGCGTTTTTACTTGCACCTGTTCTATAGGCTTTACAGGTATGGTTTTGTTGCTACAGTGGAGAAATCGTACAGTGGAGAAAACGTTATTCTTTCCCAATAAAGGCGTTTACGCTAAATTTATTATTTCCGTTGCAAATAGTTTGGAGCCTGATCAGACGCCGGGTAACCCGGCGTCTGATCAGGCTCCAAACATATTTGCCACTCATATTAAAATGAATTGTCAGACTTATTAAAAAGTTGCAATTTTCTCCATTTTATTGCAATGCGTTTGCGTGTCGTTTGCGTTTAAACGGGAAATTTTCTCCACTGTATATTGATGCACCCTCGCATACCTTGTGACCCTCTGGCCCGTTTCATAAAACTTCGTACATGTACGACAAAACGGTCGTAAGTGAAAAGTTTAAAATACATTTTATTTCTGATTTCTCTATCTAATCCTGTCTTGTGACATCCCCTTGGAATCGTCTTTTCAAGACAATTCCAAAGAGATGTCACGCGACAGGATTAGATGGAGAAATAGATAATAATGGGGACTTTTATAATATGACTTACGACAACATTTGTTGTACGAAGTTTTATGAAACGGCACCAGGTCAACATCATCTCACTTTCGTGTGGACGTCATGTGGAATTAGAAACACATATTATGGCCCACCTCTTATAACGTGTGGAAGTTGACAAGAACAGTTGCAATTTTGAAAGGACAACAAACTTAATGTATTTTTTGCTTATTTGCTTTTCTAAAAAACACAACATGAATGGCTATTGTAAATTTGTAATTAGCATCACCTGACATAGAATATTTATAATATTTGGTTTCGTAACATCGTACGATTATTTGATATACGTACAAAAAAGTAACATACATGTAGCAAACAGAATGGAACCTGATCGACTAAAATGGCCCCAAAACGGTGCATCGTGCGTTTTGATACAAATACATACAATCTATATGAAGAACGATTAAAGAAGTCAACGGCTGTCTTGTTAATATGTTCTTAAAACGGAAGTTACTGCAACGGGTGTGTATAATTCTAGTATTACTGACATGTGTGTTGCAATGTCCTTGACAAATAGACAAGTGAATTAAAGTTTCGTGTTACAGTGATGTTCATAAGGGACTGTGGTAATCTAATATGTTTAAAACATACTGACACCAGATGGTGCATTGGCGAAACATGTGATTTAGAATAGTTATACAGTGGAGAATATGTTATAATTTCCCGTTTAAACGCAAACGTACGCAAACGCAAAGCACTAAAACGTAGAAAAGAACAACTTTTGGACAATTCTGATAATTCTTGTTTATCTTGGTGGCAAACAGTTTGGAGCATGATCAGACGCCGGGTTACCCGGCGTCTGATCTGGCTCCAAACTGTTTGCACTGCAAATAATAGTTTTAGCGTAAACGCGTTTATTGGGAAAGAATAACACATTCTCCACTGTAGCAATACAGTTATGTGAGTGCTAGTGCTGTGCAAGATGAATAGAAATGTAATTATTGTCAATTTAAAGTATTTTCGAAACAACCCCGAATTGCATGCCAAGTTACATGTATGTGGTACAATGGAAACAACGTTATTAAACGAAACTTCACACAAACGAAAAGCACATACATGTATATAAAATAAAACTGATACTATTAATACATTTTGATGATTTGGTTAAAAACAGCTTTCGATGAAATAACCATTTCAGCACAAACGAGTTGAATAGATTCCCAATAAACGCGTTTACGCTACAACTATTATTTGCAGTGCAAACAGTTTGGAGCCCGATCAGACGCCGGGTAACCCGGCGTCTGATCAGGCTCCAAACTGTTTGCCACCAAGATAAACATGAAATATCAGAATTGACCAAAAATTGTTCTTATCTACGTTTTAGCGCTTTGCGTTTGCGTACGTTTGCGTTTAAACGGAAAAGAATAACAGATTCTCCACTGTACGAGTATCAAACATGTTGATCCTCAAAGGAGCATTTGATCAGAATCCAAACTGTTTGCAACGTTAAATTTAACCGCATATGGCGGTGAAAAATACTCAAAATACGTGTTTATGGTTTTTTCAAGTGAAGTAAATTTGTACATGTTTATGAATGCTGATCAGTCGCTGCGTAACGCGGCAGTTGATCTGGATTTACACTGTTTGCAATGTGAGCCAAGTCGACACTAGCACGATAAGGGTCAAACGATGTATACCATATTAGCATATAGCTCTAGATTTATTCGAGGACAGTTATACTTGAAACAATTATTTAAAAAATCGTTTTACATGTACATACAATGTATTTCTGATTCTGAATTTAAACCTTTATATCACTGAATCAAATGTTTATGTCATTAATTCGCGTGCAATGTGTATGTTATCCTTCGGTGTTCAGTGCATTATAAAGAAGAATTACTCAAATTGTACAAAGTTTAGTTGAAATCGGTCAAGCGTTAAAGGATGAGATGTCATTTAAAAAATATTACATGTAACGACGTCGGACGAAGCACGACTGACGACGCACGACGACGCACTCATGGCGATTACAATATCTCATACAAAATATTTGTATCAGCCACTGGCACCAGAGTCGTGGACTTATAATATATATCGGTAGAGGTATAGATAAAGTAAACACATACACATACACATAAAAAGTCCATGACTCTGGTGCCAGTGATCTATATCTAAAAGATTTTCCCCACCGATTAGCAATGTCTATGTTATTGCATTGAAATTTAAAAAAAAAAATTTTTAAAAAATCAAAATAACAAAAATCTATATGGGTTGACTATTGGCATCTACCTGTCTGCTATCTATTATTATAAGATCATGGTGTGTAACCAATTCTACACCGTGTCACTTCAACCACACGAATTACCTACTAAAATGCATTCAATTGAAACCAAATATTTTGCAGTCCATAGATAAGATATTTTTCTATCCAAAATACATTTCTTCGATGGTTGATTTGAATACGCAACTACAAAAATCAAGATTGAAGCCGGTATTTTACCAAACAGGGATTTCCTCCACCCCCTAGCTTCCGGTTGACCTCGGGTCAAGTTAAAGTGTTTGTAAGCGCAAATTTCATTGGCTGAATAATTCACGCGAGAGTATTCCCGTACAGTAGACAATACGTTATCCTTTCCCGCTTAAACGCAAACAAAACGCAAACGCATGTCACTAAAATGTATTGAATGACAGCTTTTTACTATTTTTTAGTATTAATTTTAATCTCAATGGCAAACAATTTGGAGCCTAGTCAGACGCCTGGTTACCTGGTGTCTGGTCAGCCTCCAAATGGTTTGCAAATGAAATAATAGTATTAGTATAAACGCGTTTATTTGGAAAGAAGAACGTTTTCTGTACTTGACGTCATTCGCGCGAGCGTCTTCCCGCGCTTCTGTCAAACTGAATAAACTACTGATTACAGCGTCACATTGTGCACAATTGTGCTGAACTTATATTAATGCAAGACTTTAATAACTGCATGATTAACAATTTCAACCAAAAATCATGAGAACGATATATATTTACACATCTTTCCGGTATATACATTCTTTTTTCAATCAGCCAATCAAATCGCTCGTCGCAAACTTTACTTTCATTTCGTCTAAACCAGAAGCTAGGGGGTGGAGGAAATCCCTGTTTGGTAAAATACCGGCTTCAATCTTGATTCTTGTAGTTACGTATTCAAATCAACCGTCGAAGAAGTGTATTTTGGATAGAAAAATATCTTATCTATGGATTGCAAAAGATTTGGTTTGGATTGAATGCGTTTTAGATAGTTATTCTTGTGGTTGAAGTGACACGGTGAAGAACTGGTTACATACCATGGTCTTATAATAGTAGATCAGCAGACCGGTAGAAGCTCATCGTGATAGATCTAGATCTATAAAAAAAATTAAAAAAAATTTGTTTTTGTTATTCCAATCCCATACGATAGACATTGCTAACGTTTGGGGGAACATCTTATAGATCAAGAATCTATATCTAATAGATCTTATAGTAAAAAATAGCAGACCGGTAGGTAGAGGCATATCTAGAGTCAACTCACATTTTTATTTTTATTTTTATTTCCATTCCCATACAAAAGTCGTTGCTAACAGAACGGAAAAAAGGTTCTACATCCAGAATCTAGTAGATAGAGACTATAGAGCGTACACATCAAGATTTCCGCCTTCATATATAGTATACATTACTGACCGGTAGATACAGTTCTAACCACTGACACCACATTCATAGACTTATTATGTCTCTGTGTGTATATAATTATATTCTTCTCTGTATGTATAAGAAAGAAAAATGCATCTAAATGTAAATACACACATATTATATGTCCATGACTCTGGTGCCAGTGGTATCAGCTGGGCTTAAAATAATTTTCTACAATAACTTCATTTTTATTTGACACAATGTGACCAAATTTCATATTTAGCCATTTTTCAGAATACAGGTAAAACACCTATTGATTTTGGTTCCGAGGTGGTGATTAATTTGCTACTAAAATCCGAGTCGGTCAAAATGGTTTCCGAATGAAACAATGGTGAAGACGTTATTGTCTCCCAATAAACGCATTTACATTAATATTATTATTTCCTATGCAAACAATTTTGAGCCAGATCATACGCAGGATAACCCGGCGTCTGATCAGGTAAACAACTACGTGTACATGTAACTCAGATTGAAATAGATAGTTAGAAATTTGAATATGTTGTTCTTTTCTACAGTTAGTGCGCTACCTTTGCATTCTGTGTGCTTTAAACGGGAAAGTATTAAACGTATTATCCACTGTAGCTTTACGTCTGTTGCCTCACTGAAATTAAATTCCATATTTAGCTTTCTCATCATACAGCAGAGACACCTATAGATTTCTGATTCGGTTTAATTGATATGTAGGCAGTTATGTTCTTTTACGTGTACATGTAAGGTGGAGAAAACGTTATTCTTTCCCAATAAACGCGTTTACGCTTAAACTATTATTTCTATTTCAAACTGTTTGGAGCGAGATCAGACGCCGGGTAACCCGGGTCTGATCAGGCTCCAAACTGTTTGCCACCAAGATAAACATGAATTATCAGAATTGACCAAAAGTTGCACTTTTCTACGTTTTAGTGTTTTACGTTTGCGTTTCGTTTCGTTTAAACGGGAAAGAATAACGTTTTCTCCACTGTATATACTTACAATTTTACAAAAAGCTAGTTTCCGGACAATATATTTAGTCAATCAGTGCGTTAAGATCGAATAATTTTAGACAAATGTTCAATATCACAACACCTTGATAGGATGAGACGGATAGATATATCCAGCTCTCGATTGTTGTGTTCTTCTGTAAAATTCGCAAGCAGCTGATTTCGACATTTAATGAAATAACATGAACCTCTTAACTTTTCCAAAACCAAAACCGAAATCTCAGAAAAATAAAAGATCTCTAAAAATAGCTGACACGACAACCTAAAAGTTCTATTAAAGCATTTAGAAATTAACCCATTATTTTATGACAACACTAATTTAGTTTGAAGATGAAATTGAGATGAAATATTAACATTGGCGACCGGTGTCTGATCAGACTCTAAACTGTTATTAACCACTTAGATTAAATTCATTAGTCGGAAGTGTTAAAATCGTCTGTTTCTACGATTTACTGCGTTGCGTTTGCGTTTTGTGTGCGTTTAAATGGGAAATACAGTGGAGAATCGCAAACGTACGCAAACGCAAAACACTAAAACGTTGAAAAGTGCAATTTTTGGACAATTCAGATAATTCATGTTTATCTTGGTGGCAAACAGTTTGGAGCTTGATCAGACGCCGGGTTACCCGGCGTCTGATCTGGCTACAAACTGTTTGCACTGCAAACAATAGTTTTAGCGTAAACGCGTTTATTTGGAAAGAATAACGTTTTCTCCACTGTACTGCATTGCGTTTGCGTTTTGTGTGCGTTTAAATGGGAAATACATGTAGTAACATTATCTCAACTGTATTGCTGAAGAGAAATTTTCAAGCGTTTATTAGTATTTTTTGAGTCGCGGTCTTAGATTTAAGACTTTTTTATTTCAGGATAAGCAGTTGTGATAGTAACGGAATCAATGACATCGCTTTATAAAAACTGAAGTCTCATTTTAATCCGAGTGGTAAACAGTTTGGATAAATAAATTGTTTAGTACAGAGGAGAAGTTGGTATTGTTTCCCTTTTAAACGGAAACGAAATGCAAACACACAACAACAAAACGTAGAAAATGGCAATGTTTTGAAGATGTGTGGACTCATTTAAATCTTTGATGCAAACAGTTTGTTTAATGCCTGATCAGACGCCGGGTTACCCAGCGTCTTGTCTGGCTCCAAATGTTTCCAGTGGAAATAATAGTTTTAGCGTAAACGCGTTTATTGGGAACGAATAACGTCTTCTCCACTGTATCGCTTTTGAGTCGAAGTGAGTATCGAAACCTTTTTGAACTAAGACTTTCTATTGAAGGATATCGATTGTGATAATACAGTGGAGAATACGTTATTCTTTCCCGTTTAAACGCAAACGAAACGAAAACGCAAAGCTCTAAATTGTATGAAATTACCATTTTTTGACATTTCTAATTATTGTTTTTTATTCTAAGCGGCAAACAGTTTGGAGCCTGATCAGACGCCGGGTTACCCGGCGTCTGATCTGGCTCCAAACTGTTTGATATGGAAAGAATAGTTTTAGCGTAAACCCGTTTATCGGGAAAGATTAACGTTTTCTCCACTGTAACGGAATTAAGTCAGCGTTGCCGACATATAGTAGAGACGACGTTATTATTATCGTTTAAACGCTAACGAAACGTGTCACAGTGTGCATGTACATGTATACTGGCAAAAAATGGTATCGCAAAAATTGGACGTCTCATTCCAATCCGAGTGGGAAACATTTTGGTTAAACAATATGTTAAGTATAAACGCGTAATTGGGAAAGAATCATGTCTTCACCACAGTAACAGGATACTAAATATCATATTTGCCGTACCATGCAGACTAATTTGTAATTTAATAACACGAGTAAAAAAACATAAACCAAATCTTATTATACAGCAAGGAATTCGATTTTTGTTATTTGCAACGCGAACTTAATTCCAGTGCAGGAAAGGCGCACTAAACCGACCACTAAATATTTTGTTTTTTTTGTTGTACAGTGGAGAATCTGTTATTCTTTCCCGTTTAAACGCAAACGTACGCAAACGCATAGCGCTAAAACGTAGAAAAGAACACTTTTTGGACAATTCTGATAATTCTTGTTTATCTTGGTGACAAACAGTTTGGAGCCTGATCAGACGCCGGGTTACCCGGCGTCTGATCTGGCTCCAAACTGTTTGCGCTGCAAATAATAGTTTTAGCGTAAACGCGTTTATTGGGAAAGAATAACACATTCTCCACTGTAAACGTAACCGAAACGCAAAGGCATTGCAAAACAATTTACAAAATGGCAAATTTTTTTTTACAATCCTGACCATTTATTCTAATAGGAGGGGCAAACAGTTTGGAGCCCGATCAGACGCCGGGTTACCCGGCGTCTGATCTGGTTCAAACTGTTTGCACTAGAAATAATAGTGTTAATTTAAACGCATTTATTGGGAAAGAATAACGTCTGTTCTACTGTATCAGTGTGCTTTGCATTTTTTGTCTGTAGAGTTTTGCTTTTCAAGGGATTAACTTAATTAAGATGCGTCTTGAGGTGGTATACAGTGGTCATTCACGTAACATAGATGATCGCCTCCATACGAAAATATTTATTTCCGGTGAAAACCTGTGAATTTCTTGTTTATTACAATGATTCTAGCGGAAGACAGATTTGATCATTGCCAAAGGTGTATATTTATTAACTGTATGACTTGTATGCTCTACATTGCCGCCTAAACAAACGTACAGAAGAAGCCAATGCTACAGTGGAGAAAACGTTATTCTTTCCCAATAAACGCGTTTACGCTAAACTATTTTTTCTATTGCAAACAGTGTGGAGTCAGATCAAACGCCGGGCAACCCGGTGCCTGATCAGGCTCCGAACTGTTTGCCGCCAAGATAAAAATGATTTATCAAAAGTGTCCAAAAGTTGTACTTTTCTACGTTTAAGTGTTTTGCGTTTGCGTTTCGTTTGCGTTTAAACGGGAAAGAATAACGTTTTCTCCACTATATCAGCACAGGACGCACCCAGGTTCTTACGCTAAAAAGTCTGACGTTTCAGGAAGACGCAGTAACTGTTGAAATTGAATGATTATAGTTGGTTTTACTGTACGTTTTTACGGAAGGGTATTATGTTAGCTAGACAGAAATGCAACAAAGTGGTGTTTCATCAGTTATTATTCACGCTATGACACGTTTTGTTTAGGTAGGGCGATAATAAATTGAGAATCAGCTGCATCCCATTATCTCTCTATAATACATAAACATTTACGGTGGAGAATCTGTTATTCTTTCCCGTTTAAACGCAAACGTACGCAAACGCAAAACACTAAAACGTAGAAAAGAACACTTTTTGGACAATTCTATTAATTGTTGTTTATCTTGGTGACAAACAGTTTGGAGCCTGATCAGACGTCTGATCTGGCTCCAAACTGTTTGCACTGCAAATAATAGTTTTAGCGTAAACGCGTTTGTTGGGAAAGAATAACAGATTCTCCACTGTAGTTACAATTTGTTTGAAAATCAATCGGGCCGGGTCCCTGTGACTATAACAACTCTTTACGTTTACATGTAACTGCTTGAAATGATTAACCTTGAAAGCAGAGGATATGTGTTCTAACGTACTATATTATAGCACCAAATGTGTAAGACATGTTATGACCCAGAAGGATCAATCATTATGTTTCTTACCAAACATTGACACAGTAGCCGTTTAATACCTAACCCTTTCTCATAGAAGCGCCTTTAAGCGCATTTCATTTATTCCTCTACTGAAGAAAATAGTTCGAATTTACACATACTTGAACATGTACCGTAGAAAAATAGTTCCTATATCCCTGCAGATTGTAGCTTAAAGTATGCATAATGAAAGTAAAGGATAATACAACATGAGGTGCTTTTAGTGGCTACTTGTCTTCCAGAAAAAGATATGGTGTAATGTGTTAAAGCTTACAGTGGAGAAAACGTTATTCTTTCCCGTTTAAACCCAAACGAAACGCAAACGCAAATCACTAAAATGTAAAACAAATCACAGCTTTTGGACAATTCTGAAAATTCATGTTTATTTTAGTGGCAAACAGTTAGAAGCCTGATCAGACGCCGGGTTACCCGGTGTCTGATCTGGCTCCAAACTGTTTGCAAGAGAAATAATAGTTTTAACGTAAACGCGTTTATTGGGAAAGAATAACGTTTTCTCCACTGTAATGACAAGATGTCTATGTTCACAGAGAGTACAGTACACTCCTTTCTGTGGTACATGTAAGAATCATGACAGTAAAGGGGCTTTCTTATCAACTCTGATCATGTATGTTAAACCATTACTCCATATAACGCCCTTTTACGCCTTTAATTTATTCCTGCACTAAAGGAAACTGTATCCCTTAATCCAAACATAAAAATGTACCATGCGGAACATGTTCTATATTCTTTAGGATATGTTAGCTTGAAACTGGTTGAGAGAAAAGTAAAATGTTTCTTAAGGTGCATTGTTTCGCTTTCAACCTGTTTAAATGGTTATAATTATGTCTTATGTTGAGTATTTGAGATATTTCTATACATTGATATTTGCTGAAATATCATTTGAAACGTAAGGTGGTCTCCTAATTTGGTTAAACGGGGTCAGTAAATCGATGATATTGAAATAAGATACTGTAGAGAAAACGTTATTCTTTCCCGTTTAAACGCAAACGAAACGCAAACGCATTGCAATAAAACGTAGTAAAGGACAACATTTCGCCCATTCTGAATACTGATATTAATCCTAGTGGCAAACAGTTTGGGTCCTGATCAGACCCCAGGTTACCCGGCGTCTGATCTGGCTCCAAACTGTTTGCAATGGAAATAATAGTTTTAGCGTAAACGCATTTATTGGGAAATAATAACGTTTTCTCCACTGTACATATGTAGATAGTGTTCATAAACTATACAGCTTAACGTACCACGTATACATACGAAACAGAATATACAGTGGAGAATACGTTATTCTTTCCCGTTTAAACGCAAACGTACGCAAACGCAAAACACTAAAACGTAGAAAAGAACAACTTTTGGACAATTCTGATAATTAATGTGTATCTTGGTGGCAAACAGTTTGGAGCCTGATCAGACGCCGGGTTACCCGGCGTCTGATCTGGCTCCAAACTGTTTGCACTGCAAATAATAGTTTTAGCGTAAACGCGCTTATTGGGAAAGAATAACGTTTTCTCCACTGTATATTATGTATTTGCCTCCGAAGTTGTGTTTTGTTTCGTCCTGCCACAGCTAATAGCAGAGAAACTGGACACACGCTATGGCAGAACCCACACATGCAATAGACTTGGAGTCATGAATAAGATGTTTATTTAACCCCATTCTGCTACAATTCTATCGTGTGTAGTATTTCAATGTAAAATACGATACGTGGAACACGTATATTACAATAAACATTTCGAATCGATCATTGATAATTCGTATTACATGTACATGTATCACATTTGATAGATAGAACAGACGCGTATATTGCAAGTGTCCACGTCCGCTTGTAGCATAAACATGGAAAGGTTATAACAACATTTATCCATAAAACTAAGACAAATTCTCTGAAATCAGGGACCCGTTTCATAAAACTTAATACGGCAAATGCTGTCGTATGTCAAAACTTTAAAATTCATTTAATCTCTGATTTCAAGACGATTCCGAAATGATGTCACGAGACAGGATTAGATGGAGAAATAAATAATAATTGAGAGTTTTATAATCTGACTTACGACATCATTTGTCGTACGAAGTATTATGAAACGGGCCACAGAACACTGTCTAGAGCATTCACTGTAATGGAACAGGGCCATACATTTTTATTTTCATACAAATGCATTTAGCTTTTGTTCACTATCTGACCAGGATACAGACTGTTTCAAACGTGCCTTTTAACCAACTACCCCATAGCCAGTTTTTAGTTTTGAAGATAGGTGACCACTTAAAGCAGGTTGAAAGTAAAGCAGAATGCGCATTCAGGCGCATACTCCTTTACTTTCAGCCTGCTTTAAGCTACCATCTGCTAGAATATAGAACATATTTCTTATGGTACATATTCATGACTGTTAAAATGGGAACTTTTTTTTATGGGGAGGAATAAATTAAAGGCATGAAAAGGCGTATTTATGGGGTAATGGGTTAAAAGCCTCATTGAGAGTGAAAGGGTTGATCCACTGTCATTTTCTCCATTATTTCGTTGTTATGTTTAGTTTTGTTTGAAACGGGAATCAAAGTTTCGTTTGCACTGTAGAAAAAGACGATAACTGCAAATGATAATAAATACAACACGTCCGACAATAATCATTCATCTGAAATTCATACCGATTGCTTTCTGACCAGATACAGTAACTGTGTAACTTGGCGTTTTTAATGCGTGCAGACACACAAAGGGTGCAAGTTTTATAGTTGTAGAATAGATTTTTACCAGCGATACCAAATACTCAATAAAGCGTTGATGTATTCTTCTCTAGCCATCTGTCGATGTCATTTTCACACAAATACCCCTATTTAAATATAAAAAGGCAAATTGAAACAAACGATTTGATACCTTGCTCGTGTTTTTTAGTTTTATTTGGCTTGGCATAAAAATTGTATTTATTGAGACAACAGACTATTGATACGTAGACGTTTACAACCAAAATCGTTTACTAAAACTTTGTGTCGTAGGGTTGATTTCATAAAACACTCTACCAAATTTGTTTCTTTCTTAGTTTATCTTTCATACACAACGAAGAGAAAAACATTAAAATATTAAAACTTGTGATGTTAAAGTATCTCCAAGCATCAGTAATAGAAATGTTCCTACTCTTCAGAAATACAGGCTTGAAACATTCACCCCTGAAACTTAAATGGACAGTTCCAATTTCTAAATAGGTCTAGTCCATTGTTGACAATTTAGGGTTGATTTTACAATATATTTCAAATATACTAACAGTGTGGACCCTGATCAGAGGGCTCCTTAATGAGCCCTCTTATCAATGTCTACACTGTTTGCATAGGACAAGTGTAATCGTCACAGGTACACAGTTTGTAAATAACGAGTATACTCGTCGCTAGAGTTGAATGTGTTAAACTGGGACTACATGTACAGTAGTCAATTTGGCCACATGCTTTATCTACATGTACATATTCCAACTCTCATACAATGTATGATTAACTTCTTGGCATAGATGTAAAGCATCAAGATGTATATTGTAAGTAAACACAAGCTATGAACTCATAGCAGAAATGACATTTAAAGCGAACCCATACATATAACAGTTATGTACATGTAGATAACATCTCTTGGTTACATGTACATGTATGCTACTATGAACGATCTTATGGCTGATTGCAGTTCTAAAACATAGAACACATCATAAATAAAAAGTGGCTTTTGCGATGTCACAAGCAAACTACAGTCGAACTTCGATATCTCTAACTCGTTTAACTCGAACTATCCGATAGTTCGACATATGAACTGCATTATTTCATGCTCGGTTAAGTCGAACGTACCCATATTTCAAAGTTAAAACGTGGCCTTGCCACGTTTTAACTTTGAAATACGGGTATGTTCGACGAAGCCGACTTCGAGATATCGAAGTTCTACTGTATCTCAATCAATACTGCATTTCAGTATCGGGCAGATAATGGCACAACTGCGCGACATTAAACGCATTTATTACTCAAGGCCTGATTGGAGTTTTTGTAACATAAATATCAATCAACTGTAAAAGTATGCGCCCTATGCGTTAAGGCTCATTAAAACATATTATACGAAGATCGACCGAGTATTCTATACTGAGGGCGAATTTGTGATATCCGATTCTAAAACGCTTCTATAAAAACAAAGAAGGTACGTATCCCGTGTTTAAATTCTCAATAAAACACTCACAAGCTGTAACGTCTTAACGTGACGTCATTTGGCTTCGAAAATGCGTACGCCAAGAAATGTAGCGCCGTTGCGACAGTGCAAAATGTGGTTAAATGGAAGTCTTAGAATAGAAATAATAAATTACCGGTAATACCAGTGTTTTATCGTGCAATAAAACACGGATATTCGTTTAGATGCTGGTAATGAAATCACGAGGCCGACGACCTCGTGATTTAATTACTGCGCATCTCAACTCCTGCCCGTGTTTTTTGCCACGATAAAACACTAGTACACATTTGTTCTTTCTTATTTCAAGCAGCTTACATACAGATGAAACATCCTCTGAAGAAAGGAATATCCGTTTTCGAATCATTCTGGATCCGGGGGCCTCCGTGGCCAAGTGGTATAGTCACTGTGACTAACATCACTAAGCTCTTCACCGCTGTGAGTTCGAATCCCAGTAGGGTCGTTCGGATTTTTCATGTGAGGAAGCCTTCCAGCTGGCTTGCGGAAGGTCGGTGGTTCTACCCAGTTGCCGAATTGGGCCTGATACAATGCATAAAGAACTTCTGGGTCTTCCTCCACCTGTTATTAGCTGAACGTCGCGATATGACTGAAATATTGTTGAAAGAGACGTAAATATTAAAACAAACAAAATCATTCTGGATCCCGGTTAAAACCAGAAGCACTGCTTAAAATAAATAAATAATAATTGATTCTATAGTTTCAATATTATTCTTAAGTTAATTTTTCATTTGAATAGGCAAATGCATTCGAAAAGTCTTATGAATGAGATACAGCAGTTAAACGGTACGGAAGTCTCGCTTTTTAATAGAATATCGCAGATTGCTGTTTAGCAGGACTTTAAGGTGTTTGTTAAAATATTTAGTTTAAATATATTTATTTCAGAAGATATATAGTATTCATACAATATACAATATATTTATTATAGGATTAGAACGAAAGCTAAAGCTTATTAAGTTCTTCTCCTGGACAATAAAGTTACATTGAAGATGCAGTTTGAAACCGTATACACGTTGTTAGCAAGTTTTAATGTTAAAATCTTTTCGCATGGTCGTGTCATTTTTACTTTAACCCAATTGTGCCCACGATGTCATAAACAGAGGAAAAACTGTTATTCTTTCCCGTTTGTGTTTACGCATGTGAAAACGATGCGCAAACGATACGCAAACTAAACGATAAACGTGTTTGAGCGCAGATAAGTGGATTTTTGCGTTTATACGAGGCAGATTTTCTGTTTATAAATGCGTTTCATTCGGCATCCCTTTGTTATTATCCAGACGGATCAATTATACGAATGGTAAGGTCCCGAAAGGTATTCAGTCACCAATAATTGACATTCCAGTCATGCTTAGTAACTCGGCGTCTGAACTATTTCGAGTCATTGATGCAGACCAGATATTGAGTAATTCGGCGTATGATATGGATCCAAGCATTGGTTTAGATCAATTTATTAGTAACTCGTCGTCTAATCTGGCTGGCTCCAATGAATGGTACGGTTTTAAAAGCTACTCCCTGCTATAAACCGGTCTAAATTGCATCACTTATGTAGTTAGTTACTGTACTTCATCAGCGAGGACATCCCAGCGGGGAGACTATTGCGCAATCTTCCCCGTTATGATGTAGGGATTTTATGACAGGAAGTAACTTATGACTGACCATCGTATATGTTGCTTCGGGCTAAAGTGGATACCTTTAGAGTGTTAGAATACAGTGTGTCATTTAAAAGGCTGATATATGGATTTATTTTGCAGAAGGTATGTGTAGAATTCAATATCTCAAATAATATGTTTCTTCCGGTAGTATGACCTGGATCTTACAGCACAGAAATTATGATTTATAAATCACAAAAAGATTTTTAATGACGCAAAGTAAAGCAGATGACACATATTCAGCAGCTAAACACCTACTGGAATTTAGGTTGAAACAAATTGTATAACACGTTTAAGTAAAGAAATTAAGCTGAATAAGTTTTTAAAAAACTGGTATATATTATTCCTTAACAATGTTTAACGACATGTAACTGCTGTACATTGGTATTAGCTCAGATGTATATAAAAGATGGATAAACGCTATTTTGCTCAAATAAGGAATAAATTCTGAATTGGAAAACCTGGCCGACATGGATTATCTCCATTGCGTTTGTAAACGAAGTAAACGCGTTATATAAATATGGGCATGTAAACGCATAAACGCTTAACGCGTTTGAAATGCGGTAAGTCGGAAAGAATAACAGTTTCTCCACTGTATACGGGACATAGGCAAACAGTGTAAACTCTGATCAGACGCCGCATTATGCGGCGTCTGATCAAAGTCTACACTGTATGCTGTTGGGAATTTCAATATAAAACAAAATGAAACCCCTTAGATAAAAATAGACTAATCAAATATATAATATGGAAGAATCCACTGGGCATAAATGGGTTAAATCTATCATCCTCCTGATAATTGATTAGAGTATATTGATAAGAATTTTAAACAACCTGAACTTTGTCAAATATTGAATCTTCGGCACAGTATATTGATCGAAACTCGCTGCGCAAACTATGATGTCACCATTGAGGAAAACGTGTATAATATCTTTAAACTAAACATAATTACGGAACCAAACTTCATAGATACATCATTTGGAAATTGTGCGGGTTTTTTTCTCCAATTTAATCGCTAAGGCAAAACGTTATTGTTAATTAA
The DNA here is from genome assembly GCA_922989275.2 of Gari tellinella. Taxonomy (NCBI): domain Eukaryota; kingdom Metazoa; phylum Mollusca; class Bivalvia; order Cardiida; family Psammobiidae; genus Gari; species Gari tellinella. The sequence continues at coordinate 32,091,962 of OV277871.1, forward strand.
ATTGTGTAAACGCAGACATGTAATTTCCTAATGTTGCAGGAAGGTATATATATATATATATATAGATAAACCATTTACTGCGGTTTTGATTCAATTTAACGGAAAGAAAGACACCAAAACAATATTTCATTTAACCCTTTCTTCGCCTTTGGGACATATTGTCGACTTGGCGAGCAGTTTAAATCCAGGTCAGACGCCGCATAACTCGGTGTCTGATTAGCATCTAAACCGTTTGCCAATCGTTTCGATATTTCTTCAATTCAAACTTAATCATTCCAAATTAAGCACAAACTTGCAGACGAAGATTTATTTCAGGCATATTTGGAAATTAGTTATACATACATGTACAGTCTTTGAACATCATAAACAATCCCAAGAAAGCTTATTTTTCAAAAGCCGCGGAATCGGCAATCCTCAGTACCGCCACATTTCAAAGCAGTTTCATAAAGCTTCTTACGACAAATGTTGTCGTGAGTCAAATCTTCAAAATACATTTAATTTCTTATTTCTCTATCTAACCCTGTCTTGTGACATCTTTTTGGAATCGTCTTGAAAAGACGATTCCAAAAAGATGTTACAAGACAGGATTAGATGAAGAAATAAATAATAATTGAGACTTTTATGATCTGACTTACGACAACATTTGTCGTACGAAGTTTTATGAAAGTTTTATGAAACGGGCCCCTGGCCCGGAAATTATTTATACTCCGGAAATTATTCACACGCAAAAGTAATCATGTTTACCTCAAAACGTTGTTATATATTCACTAGAAGTTGAACATTTTAAAATTGTTTTCATTACGTTTTATTTAGAACATTTCTCAAAACTTGCCGGTTTCTGGTTTATTGATGGTAATTGATAATACCCTATTGATTTATTGTGCTGTTCTTTTGAGCGGATAAGGACTGAGTAAAAGTTTTGGAAAATCGACCCTGTCTATACAGTGGAGAAAACGTTATTCTTCCCAATAAACGCGTTTACGCTAAAACTATTATTTCCAGTGCAAACAGTTTGGAAACCCGGCGTCTGATCAGGCTCCAAATTGTTTGCCACTCAGATAAAAATCAAAAGTTAGAATTGTCAAAATGTTGTCCTTTTCTACGTTTGAATGTTTTGCGTGTGCGTTTAAACAGGAAAGAATAATGTATTCTCCACTGTATATGGTTCCAATGATTGAACCATCAACAATGTTAAAGTTTAGGAAAGGCCGGCAACCCAACCCACCAAATCAACAAAGAAACAGACAGACAGTCACATATATAACAGTATACCGGTAATCTCTATATTAAGACCAACTCAAGTGTGTTAAATACATTTAGTAGGTTTTTATGAGAGGTGGTTTCTTAAAGCAATGTGAGAGCAAAACAGAAGGCTCATTTAGGAGTTTTTTGGCAAGTTTCTTTAAAATGTCACCAGTCTTTTCAACAATAAATTCGTGTTCGTAATCGTTTTAGAGAGATTTTACTCTTTACTCCTCCGTCTTTGACCACTATTCAGACAGCAAGCGTAAAATCCCAAAATATTGTTTTTATATATATTTTGAGGTGGTCTATATACCCGAGACTGCTAAACGCAATAAAGCACTTCCAATGTTAAATACCCGTTAATCAAAGCATGAAGGCAATATGCATCTGCAAGCTAGATATACGAAGGGCAGTTAAAATGAAAAGCCATCTACTTCGTTTATCGTAACCACAGTCCATTTCCAACTACATGAAGTACATGTATTAAACATTAGTTTTGCGCTTTACGTGTACATGTACATTGTATGTTGTCTTAAGTTTTCACTTGTTTGATTGAAGTATAGTTGAACGAGAAATACTTCAAAGGATGACAGTTTAATTAAGGGATTATTTTTTTATAAATGTATTTTTTTTAAATCTCCTCTCTCACTCAATGCACACACGAAATATTTTTTAAAAAAGACACGTTAATGTCGTGTACCTTATACAGTGGAGAATCTGTTATTCTTTCCCGTTTAAACGCAAACGTACGCAAACGCAAGGCGCTAAAACGTAGAAAAGTACAACTTTTGGTCAATTCTGATATTTCATGTTTATCTTGGTGGCAAACAGTTTGGAGCCTGATCAGACGCCGGGTTACCCGGCGTCTGATCTGGCTCCAAATTGTTTGCACTGGAAATAATAGTTTTAGCGTAAACGCGTTTATTTGGAAAGCATAACACATTCTCCACTGTAATGTGCTAAATCTAGCCATTACAACTGCATGTACAGAAAAAGATACATGTCCTCTCGAACTTGTTTACACCTATTAACCCCTGAAACTATTAATAGATATTTCTAGTTTCCAATTAATGGTAGTTTGTTATAATTCAAAATGACAACACGTGTAGACCCTGGTCAAAAGGCTTATTTACTAGCCTTATTATATTTGTCGACTATGCTGGTACAGTGGAGAAAACCTTATTCTTTCAAAATTAACGCGTTTACGCTTAAACTATTTTTTTCCAGTGCAAACAGTTTGGAGCCATATCAGACTCCGGTTAACCCGGAGTCTGATCAGGCTCCAAACTGTTTGCCACTCAGATTAAAATAGATAGATAGAATTGTCTACAAGTTGACATTTCTTACGTTCAAGTGATTTGCATTTGCGTTCCGTTTGCGTTTAAACGGGAAAGAATAACGTATTCTCCACTGTACACTGTGTTTGTCAAATACGAGTAACTATACGTGTCACTATTAGGGTTTAATGTGTTCAATAAGAGAAATAATGGATGACATTAAAACAGATGAAATATGTCATAGCATCATGTTTTTGTTCTTGCGGAATGAGCATTACAGTTTATAGATTTGTTACGGAAGAGAAGACGCCTTTCTTTCCAAATAAACATGATTACTCTTAAGATATCAAGTTTGTTGCAAACAGTTTGTAGTGAGATACGACGCCGAGTAACCCACTCGGCAGTTTGCCATTCAGATTTAAATATAGTCAGAGTTTACGACAAGTGTCTTTTTTCTACATGTAATTGCCCTGCCTTTGCGTTTCTTTTACTCTAACCCTTTCCCCCAAATGAGCGCCTTTTAGCGAATATGATTTATTCCTCCGCTGAAGAAAATAGTTCTAATTTAATCAGTCACGAATATATATTATGGGGAATATTTTCTATATTCTAGCACATGATATCTTAAAGCAGGCTGGAAGTAAAGCAGAATGCGCCTTAAGGTGCATTCTGCTTTACTTTCAACCTGCTTTAAGTAGTCACCTATCTTCAAAACTTTAAATAGGCTATTAGGTAAAGGGTTAACACGGGACAGAAAAACGGGTTCTCCGTTCTATTTTTGTTATGCAGGTTTTATAACTGTCATGGCATTAAAGGCATACAGTCGAGAAGACGTTATTATTTCCCAATAAACGCGCTTATGCTAATACATTGTATTATTATTTCCATTGCAAACAGTTTGGAACCTGATCATACTCCGGGTAACCCGGCGTATGATCAGGTTCCAAACCGTTTTCTTAATATTAGATAAAAATTGATAGTAAGATATTTCAAAACATTGTCATTTTCTACGTTTTATTGCCATTCGTTTGCGATTGATGTGCGTTTAAAACGTGAAAGAATACCGTATTCTCAACTGTAGTACATGTAATCTGTGATTATCGTCAACTGTGACATTTCTCATCTACATGTACAGCACGTTCCAAAGCTGACAAATCTGCATTTCACTCCGATAAAAACAAACCAGTGCTCTACAGAGGAGAAGACGTTATTCTTTCCCAATAAACGCGTTTACACATAAATTATTATTTCAATTGCAAATCGCACAACAATATTCTTGTGTATTTTGTTTAACCCTTTCACTACCAACTTTTTCGTGATAGTTTTACCCCTTCACCATTTCATTGTAGTTTGCATCAAATTGTTGTCTGCAATGTCGTTAAAAGGTTAAAAAAAAAAAGGCAGTATGACTGACGAAATTTCAAAACGAGTGTCAAAGAGTTCGGATTCTGATCAGACGCCGCGTCTGAGCGTGATTCAAATTGTTTGCAAACGCGCTTTAAAGCGTCATTGAGAGCGAAAGGGTAATCGACAATTTTATCACCCTATTGAGGATTCTGATAAATACATACATGTACATGTACTCATACAGTGGAGAAAACGTTTTAAACGCAAACGAAACGCAAACGCAAATCGCTTAAATATAGAAAATTACAATTTTTTGACATTTCTGAATTTTTGTTTTAATCTTAGAGGCAAAACATATTTGGATCCTGATCAGGCTCCAAACTGTTTGCAACGGAATTAATAGATTTAGCGTAAACGCGTTTTTTGGGAAAGAATACATGTGTAACGTTTTCTCCGCTGTAATGTGCAGTATCCAGCCATTACAACTTCATGACAGTTGTACAGAAAAGATACATGTACTCTCGAATTTGTTTACGCCAATTTACCCCTGAAACTGTTAATGTCCAGCTTCCAACTAAGGGTAGTGCAATGTATTTCAATATTACTAAAAGTGTAGACCCTGATTGAAGGCTCGTTTACAAGCCTTCTTATCTTTATCGACCCTGTTTGTAAAGGTCAAATGTAGTCTATGCTGGTACAATGGAGAAGCCTGTCCCAATAAACGCGTTTACGAAAAAAACTATTATTTCCAGGGCAAACAGTTTGGAGCCAGATCAGACGCCGAGTTACCCGGCGTCTGATCAAGCTCAAAACTGTTTGCAACTCAGATTAAAATAGATAATTAGAATTGTCAACAAGTTGTCATTTCTCATGTTTAAGGGTGTATCAATGTCATAAGCCAATTTTTCAAAGTATCAAACTTTTTTTCTAACATTGTTTTTTTGGAAGAGCTGTTTATGATCAATGAAAAAATGAAAAACAATATATATGGTGGTGTCCTTTTTTTTTTAGCTACAGCGATTTGAAAAAGGTATGTCAAATTTGGACGTTTTTTTCAAATTTTATCCATTCAGAGTACAAGCTTCAGTAAAAATTTGGGTTTTCATTATCTATTTCATGTCTATGGTGGTATTTTCACATATAGAAACCAAATTTAGACAAAGCAGGCACCAGATTTGAACAATATGGATCCTTGAATATCAAAAGTATGCTTTGTATAGGGCATGATTTTATTAGATTTTTTATTTTATGAAAAAAATTTAAAAAGTTTGAAAATGAAATAGTTCTAGTATTAAACTTTTTTTATATTCTACCAGATGAAAGCCCATGCTAAGGCAGTTCAAAATATGAAAAGAAATTGAAAGGTCAGAGTTAAAAATTTAGAGTTATTAAAGTAAAAAGAGTTATCTCCCCTTACAAAATTTACAAAAAAGTACCATATCGATGATATTTAAAGCTCTATAAATTTCACATTGGTGGTTTTTTTTCTTAAATTAGTTTTTGTATGAAGAAATACTACCATAGATAGGAAATAAATAACACAAAACCAAATTATCATATTTGTTTTCATTTAAATGAATTTTATTGAAGCGGGCTGTTTGAAAAGGACTAAATAACAGGAAGTGGGTGGGGTAAATTTTACATGGCCGTAGAGCCAACTGTTGTTCACCAAAATGTACACTTTTTTCTATTTTTTCATTCATCTTAAATAGCTCTTCAATACAAAACCATCATAGAGTGTTTTCATATACTTTGAAAATTTCCCAAATACACCCTTAAGTGATTTGCGTTTGCGTTTGGTTTGCATTTAAACTGGAAGGAATAACGTATAATCCACTGCACATGCACTGTTTGTAAAAGATGAGCATATTTGTCGCTATGGCCCAATGTGTTCGATAAGAGAAATAATGGATGACATTAAAACAGATCTAATCTGTCATGGGATCATGTATTTGTTCTTGCTGAATGAGCAATATAGTTTATAGATTCGTTACGGAAGAGAAGACGCTTTTCTTTCCCAATAAAGAAAGAGAGGAAAATGAAACGCAAACGCAATCCGCTAAAATGTAGGAAATAACAATTTTTTGACATTTCTAATTATTGCTTTTAATCTGAGTGGCAAACAGTTTGGAGCCTGATCAGACACCGGGTACCCGGCGTCTGATCTGGCTTCAAACTGTTTGCTTTGGAAAAATAGTTTTAGCGTTACCTTAACGCGTTTATTTGGAAATGATAACGATTTCTCCACTGTATCAGTCAACATAATGGAATAAAAGACAGTAAAACCTCTCCTAATCGGCCACTAAATTATTAAATTAAGTCAATTGATTTGTATTTAAGGCAGGCGGCTGCTTAAAGCTTCTGTATGAGTTTTTCTCTTTATTTCAACTAGTTTTAACTGCAACTTGTATTCCATACACTCAATTATCATTATTGTAGTTGTTGTAATAGAGAGGTTTTACTTATTTGTCTGAAATTTTGATCAAGGTCGATGTTTTTGTACAGTACATTCGCGTGGAAGTGTGTTTGGGGGGGGGGGGGGGGGGGGGGTAGACAGTTGATAAGACGTTATTCGAATGAAACGCAGACGCATTGGAATAAAACGTAGAAATGACAACATTTTGACTTTCCTGTCCATTGATTTAAATCTGAGTGACAAACAGTTTGAACGGGAAAGAATAACGTTTTCTCTCCACTGTACAGTAGAGAAAAGGTTATTCTTTCCAGAGAAACGCGTTTACGCTAAAACTATTATTTCTATTGCAAACAGTTTGGAGCCAGATCAGACGCCGGGTAACCCGGCGTCTGATCATGCTCCAAACTGTTTGCCACTAAAATAAACATGAAATGTCAGAATTGTCTAAAAGCTGTACTTTTCTATATTTAAGTGATTTGCGTTTGCGTTTCTTTTGCGTTTAAACGGGAACTAATAACGTTTTCTCCATTGAACCAATGAAGGTAACGTCTGGCATTGAAGTAATTATTTAAAATGAGGAAGCCACACAGTGTCTCAATATGTTTCTATCTCAATTATAAATATGGAATAACCCGATGGAAAACATTTTACAGTCGGTAACAATATCTCTAACGAGAGCAATAAAATATTTTCTGGATGAAGTTTTTCATGGAAACGTTACTTGATGACATTTGTAAGTTCCCTGTTTAACATCGTAGACGACTCTGGCTAGCATGTGAGCCTTGTCTACTATGTTTTTAATCCGACAAAATCCGTTACATGTATAGAACGTTATGTTCCCTAATAAATGCATTTACGCCAAATTTACTAATTCCATTGCCAACAACCCGGCGTCTGATTAGGCTCCAAATCTGTTTGCCATTCTGATTAGAATACATCGTGCGACATTTCACAAATGTTGTAATTGAAAATTTGTGAACAAAATAGCGTACATGTAAGTCTTCTCCGCTGAATTCCCCCAAATACTATAGTAGATTAATTCAGCGAGCTCATATCCATAGCTCATTTATTGTAAATTCCGCTTAAACTAGAATCGTTAAAGCGAATTCTAGCGTATTTAAAACTCAAAGGAGCTCTAACAGTTACAGTGAAGAAAACGTTATTCTCTCTCGTTTAAACGAAACGCAAACGCATTACAATAAAACGGTATAATTGACAACTTTACAATTCTCAATAATTACTTTAATCCGAATGCTAAACAGTTTGGAACCTGATCAGACGCCGGGTTTCCCGGCGTCTGATCTGGCTCCAGACTTATTACTTAGGAAATAATAGTTTTAGCGTAAACGTTATAGGGAAAGAATAACGTTTATCCACTGTAAACAGTTTCCTAACATTTCAAAATTTAATATAAACTGATATCCAATCAATACGTGAAACTTGTCTGGAAGTAATTAGATCAAACAACATCAGCATATATTCGCTGCACAGTCGGAGTTCCTAGTATTTGGAGAAAATACTTATATATGACATTTAGCATGGAGAATTCAGTGCTTCGTGCCTACAACGGCCCTCCGAACAACGATTTCCTCTTTACAACAATGTTTATCACTGTTCCACCTAACAATACAGTTACATGTATGTCTAACGCGTTCACTACTACAGTGGAGAATCTGTTATTCTTTCCCGTTTAAACGCAAACGTACGCAAACGCAAAGCGCTAAAACGTAGAAAAGAACAACTTTTGGACAATTCTGATATTTCATGTTTATCTTGGTGGCAAACCGTTTGGAGCCTGATCAGACGCCGGGTTACCCGGCGTCTGATCTAGCTCCAAACTGTTTGCACTGCAAATAATAGTTTTAAGGTAAACGCGTTTATTGGGAAAGAATAACACATTCTCCACTGTACAATATCGTCTGCTTAAAATTGTCGTTTGTATTTTTCTAAACGTAAAGTATAGGATAATTTCACAGAAAAGAACAACTCCCTCCGGACGACACACAAATGATCTGTCTCCCATTTGATGTCGCTGTAAAGAGGGGGCACTGTAGTAATTAATTGTAATTGGTGTTTTCCGAACGTCTTCAAATTACCTAACACAGTTTAGTGTCTATCTTCAGGGGTTCGTAACCAACAACTTTTGCAAGGTTGAAACATGGTGTGAAAAGACTATTTGATAAAGTATAAGTACATGTAGTACTGATTATATACAGTGGAGAATATGGAATTCACTCCCATTTCAACGCAAACGAAACGCAAACGCAAATCACTTAAATTAATGTTTCATCAATATTTGTGAAAAGTATTTTCAAAATCTGAAAGTAAGAACTGTAGGGGAAAAAACTTTGAAAAATAACTATTTGATGTGTTCCCTTTATTGTCGAATAATATGTTGTTTCCAATAGCTTTGATGCTGTTTGTTCCTATTTTTCTATTTTATGAAAACATATGAATAACCCAACATTTAAGGCAACTTACAAAATTGAAGCGGGGTTTTCTGATAGTTTATGACCAAAAGCATGTGTCTCTCGATAATTAGGGGTATACCCAAAAACAAGCTATTCAGAAAAGATCCAGTTCGGCTACCCCTATTTTTATTTCATATTTCTGCATAAAAGGGTACATGTATATACTAGCAACATGAACAATTTAAAAAAAATCTGAATGTTTTGAAAATTCGAACAAACTGCCACGATAGTCCTTAAAGCAGGCTAAGAAAAACATATTTTTTCCTCCGGAGATATATGCTTAACTTATAGCCTGCGGACAGCGGTACAGTTGGGTATTGAAATAGATGTACATCCATCCCTGATACAACAGGACATGCCCCGATGGGTATTAAGAGTTTGCGTTGAGTCTGAGATCGTTCTCAAGCATTTGATTGATCAGCTTTTAGCATTTACTCATATCTGATCAAATTTTTCAGAAAGGTATCAAACTCAACGCACACGTTTTATAACCTTTGACCCTGGCAGTGGCCCGTCTAACGAAATGTCGTACATGTACCATAAAAATGGTTTTATTCAAAACTTAAAAATATACCTAATTTCTGTTTTCTCTATATAATCCTGTCTTGTAACATCCCTTTGTCACATTACAGAATTAGATGGAGAAATAAATAATAATGGAGAATTTTAGTATCTGACTTTCGACAATATTTGTGGTGCGATGTTTCGTAAGACGGGCCCAATGTCTATAGACAGGTACATTTGAGAAGATAATATGCATTGGAGAAGACGATGTTCGTTTACAATGAACGCGTGTGTGCTAAATATATTATTTCCGTTGCAAACAGTTTGGAGTCAAATCAGAAGCCGGCTCGTTGCCACTCTGATTTAAATAATTTCAAGAAATTCAAAAATGTAATTGTCAACGTTTTTTTAAATTGAGTTTGCGTTGTATTTGCGTTTAACAAGAATAACGTCTAAAAAATAACGTATTCAGTACTGTACAGTGGATAATACGTTATTCTTTCCCGATTAAACGCTTACGAAACGCAAACGCAAATCACTTAAACGTAAGAAATGTAAACTTGTTGACAATTCTTACTATCTATTTAAATCCGAGTGGCAAACAGTTTGGAGCCTGATCAGACGCCGGGTTACCCGGCGTCTGATCCGGCTCCAAACTGTTTGCATTGAAAATAATAGATTAAGCGTAAACGCGTTTATTTGGAATGAATATTTTATCCACTGTAACTGCACAACGTCTTCAAAGGTTTCAAATACACAAATCTTAAACAACCATAACCTTGCGTTTATATCATAGCCATGGCGATTGTCTATGCCTATTCTGTCGAAGTAAAGAGCCGATGTCCAATAAAGATTCACTGCTTCGCATTGAAGAAATTGGTTCTGTCTATCCGGAACTGAGCAGATGAATGATAGTCTAAGACAATTCTGAATTAATACCAGTACAGTAAAGCCGCGTTATTACGACCCCTTGTCAGTTTTAATTACTACATGTACATGTACAGTGGAGAATGTGTTATTCTTTCCCAATAAACGCGTTTACGCTTAAACTATTATTTCCAGTGCAAACAGTTTGGAGCCAGATCAGACGCCGGGTAACCCGGCGTCTGATCAGGCTCCAAACTGTTTTCTACCAAGATAAACATGAATTATCAGAACTGTCCAAAAGTTGCACTTTTCTACGTTTTAGTGCTTTGCGTTTGCGTACGTTTGCGATTAAACGGGAAAGAATAACAGATTCTCCACTGTATGTGTTCCAGGACGCTGGTTGCTTTAAGCAAGTTAAAAATAAAACAGAAAGCTCCTTTATGTGCTTTCTTTTTTACTGTCATGTTGTTTTTAGCTGCCACATGTCATTTTTATAGAAACATACCGGTTTGTAGTATTGTTAGTAGGAAGAAATATGTGCACGGTACATTGCTTGTCAAGTTACCTTTCGTGGCCATTTCCTGTCTTTATCTTCTTCTCGGAAGTACTGATTGACTTAGTTAACATTTTCATCTACAGTCAGCTATGTACTAGTCATTTAACAGTGGACGGATTAGCTCATTTGATTTTTCAGCGTACTCTAGGTTACAGTAGAGAAAACGTTATTTTTTCCCTTTTAAACGCAAACGAAACGCAAACGCAAAACACTAAAATGTAGAAAAATGACAACATTTTGACAATTCTGGCGTTTCATTTTTATCTGAGTGGCAACCAGTTTGGAGCCTGATCAGACGCCGGGTTACCTGGCGTCTGATCTGGCAACATACTGTTTGCACTGGAACTAATAGCTTTAGCGTAAACGCGTTTATTGGGAAATAATAACGTTTTCTCCACTGTAATTCTTTCATTGTCATTATGACAGACAATGTCCGTCTCACGTCTCTTGTCATAATGTTATCTGTCTATACATTTTGTCTGTTTTAACATTTACAATTTTGTAATTTAATGCGATTTTTACTTAGGAAAATATTGATATGAGTGAACGTCGCATTACGATCCAAACTTATTGCAAATGTCAGTGTTACAGTGGAGAAAACGTTATTCTTTCCCGTTTAAATGCAAACGAAACGCAAACGCAAATCGCTTAATTGTAGGAAATAACCATTTTTTTACATTTCTGATCATAGTTTTTTATTCTAAGTGGCAAACAGTTTGGAGCCTGATCAGACGCCTGGTTACCCGGCGTCTGATCTGGTTCCAAACTGTTTGATATGGTAATAATAGATTTAGCTTAAACGCGTTTATTGGGAAAGAATAACGTTTTCTCCACTGTAGAGGCTTTAGCAGTGACCGGGTTAATTTCTTCATTGAGAATTTTGCTTCAGATTACAGACAAAAAACTACCGGGCGTGCTCAATGTTAAACGAGCTCTTGGGCTAGCTAAAACGTCGTTTTTCGAGAAGAGACCAATTCCAACGGTCTGCACCGACGTTTCCGTTCAGAGGATTGTGGGTCACTTTCATAAAATACACCAAATGATGCATTAAGTTACATGAACACCGGCGTGTGACCAGTGATGAGTTCAGTAAAGAAATCGATGGCCGTCGATGGCCATCGATTGCGAGTTGGCTACCGGTCTGAAATACAGTGGAGAAAACGTAATTATTTCGTTCAAGCGCAAACATATTGGGATGAAATATAGAAAATGACAACATTTTGACAATTCAGACTACCAGTTTTGATCTGAGTGGAAAACAGTTTGGAGCCTGATCAGACACCGGGTTACCCGGCGTCTGATCTGGGTCCAAACTGTTTGCAATGAAAATAATAGTTTAAGTGTAAACAAGTTTATTGGGAAACAATACGTTTACTCTACTGTACTCTGCACGCTGCACACGGGACACAAACTGCTAACCTAAACAGCAAACAGTGATAATTGAACACGCTACAGTACTTGTACAATTATATATCGTTCAAGGTTTTACACATGGATGGTACCTTTAACCCATTACCCCATAGCCTGTTTGAAATATTACAGAAAGATGATCACTTAAAGCAGGTTGAAAGTAAAGCAGAATGTGCCTCTGATCTGGATTCAAGCTGTTTGCAAATATATGCTAATTTCACTCCCTATAACGACTCCATACGAACAACGCACACAATTTTTGTCTCCCATGGGTGTCGCTGAAGAGAGAGAGAGAGAGAGAGAGAGAGAGCATAGCACTGTACATGATACTTTTCTGTGCCTCCCTTGTAAAAATAAGTAACTTTAGTACAATTTTAAGTTCTGACATCATTTTATCTACGCTTGCATTTCACTGGTGAATTTTCGCATCGAGTCTATACTACCATGAATAATTCATTAAATTGATTTAATTTGGTAACTTCATCTAACAGTTCCTAAAGTTCCATGTTGGGAATTCAGAAATGGTCTACTATCTGAGGGCATTTAATGTCAAATATTTCCCTGTAGGTGTTGAGATATATTTTCATCGTGTAACACTTTACCCCATAGCCTGTTTCAAATTTATTTTGAAGAAATGTGACCACTTAAAGTAGGTTAAAAGTAAAGCAGATTGGGCTTTAAAGTGCATTCTGCTTTACTTCCAGCCTGCTTTTAAAAGCTATCATCCGCTAGAATATAGAAATAGTTTTGATACAGTGGAGAATCTGTTATTCTTTCCCGTTTAAACGCAAACGTACGCAAACGCAAAACACTAAAACGTAGAAAAGTACAACTTTTGGACAATTCTGATAATTCTTGTTTATCTTGGTGGCAAACAGTTTGGAGCCTGATCAGACGCCGGATTACCCGGCGTCTGATCTGGCTCCAAACTGTTTGCACTGCAAATAATAGTTTTAGCGTAAACGCGTTTATTGGGAAAGAATAACGTTTTCTCCACTGTATGTATGACTGTACAATTTAAATCGTTTTTCAACAGTGGGTGAATAACGCGGCGTCTGATCTGAATTCAAGCTGTTTGTCACCCTTTCTTATATTTCTTCTATCAAAAAGTCCACTAATACAGTGGAGAATCTGTTATTCGTTCCCAATAAACGCGTTTACGCTAAAACTATTATTTGCGGTGCAAACAGTTTGGAGCCAGATCAGACGCCGGGTAACCCGGCGTCTGATCAGGCTCCAAACTGTTTGCCACCAAGATAAACATGAAATATCAGAATTTTCCAAAATTTGTTCTTTTCTACGTTTTAGCGCTTTGCGTGTGCGTACGTTTGCGTTTAAACGGGAAAGAATAACAGATTCTCCACTGTATGTAACCTTGAGACAAAAAAACAAACGACAGTTTTAAGCAGACAATATTGCAGCATTAAAACGTTAGACCACATTGTCGTGTTTAGGGAACTGTGGCAAGGGTCGTTGTAAGGAGGGAGTCGTTGCTTGAAGGGTCGTTGTAGGGAGGGAGTACTGTATATTATTAAAAAAGTTGGAAGAGGCTGTAAGATATAATAATTATATTGATCGATGAAATAGAGTCTGTATGTTTTGTAGGCAATATAAATATTTTGTATCAGAATATCATATTTTACTGATATGGTAAAACAATAGAAAAGAAAGAGTCAAAATTCGTGAACCCACTTCGCTGCCATAATGTCTTCACTTTGAAACATTTGTCGTCTGCTTTCATTTCTCAAATAGAATTTTTACCTATTTTACTATGAATGTCAAACAGTTGGGATGCTGATCAAATGCCGCATAAAATCCGAAACTGTTTAAAAATAACTATTGTATTCGGGGTAAGGCAGTGAAGAAGATAAACATTCATGGAACTCTCTGAATAAGTTCACAATTTAAACATACAGTGGAGAAAACGTTATTCTTTCCAATAAATGCGTTTACACTAAAACTATTATTTCTAGTACAAGCAGTTTGAAGCCTGGTCAGACGCCGGGTAACCCGGCGTCTGATCAGGCTCCAAACTGTTTGCCACTCAGATAAATATCAAAATACCAAAATAGTCATTTTCTACATTTATTTGCACTGCTTTTGCGTTGCATTTGCGTTTCGGTTGTTTTTAAACGGGAAAGAATAACGTTTTCTCCACTGTAACACAATACATGAATATCAAGGCTGAATTGAAAAGCAATAAAAATGCAGTGAGAGGTTGAAAAACTCTGTCAGAACTTATCTTTCCTTATATTTGTTAATTATATGTACTATTATAGTTTTTGGTACACTGAAAACGGGTATTGTTTTGTAAGAATTAATACAACTCCCGTTCCATTCAACATAATTCTAGAAATCTATCAGAACTTCTGAAATTCATCTTGATGAACGTGATAGAATTCCAGCGAATTTGCGGTATCGTGTGATCGTTAATATTTCAAAAGTGACAGTTACTGAAAGGTCTATTTCCTTCAAAAGAGTTTCCCGGGAAACGATTCTATGCACACGCACACAACAAAGCCAGTTGAGTATGCACATCTTCATTAATACAATTTTATTGAATTTGATGTCACGTCGAAATGATATAAACAAATCAAGTCAGCGCCAACTTTGACGAGCCTCCTGATACACTGAAAAGGACGCTACCCTTTCACTTTAACCAATAATCCCATGGCCTGGTTCTCGTTTTGCAGACAGGTAACCTGTTACCACTTTAAACAGGTTGAACTTAGCCGAATGGGTCCTAAGACGCATTCTTTTTCACTTTCAGCATTCTTTAAGCAACTATCTGCTACGATATAGAAAACATCTATTATGGCGCATATTCGTGTCTTTGAAATTTGAATGTGTCTGTATTAAGAAACATTATTTACTTTAGAGTGCCTGTCTGGCGGATCTTGCTGGTACATGTACATGTAGGATTGCCAAATCGTTTTGAAACCAGTAAAAGTCGTAAAAATGCTAAGTCAATAATGTCTGAAAATGCGCGTTTACGTTCAGTCGGCATGTTAGAGGTTGGAATGAAGAAAAAATGATGTCACAGGTCGATTTGGTCTTCATAGTAACACCATGTTGTCATTATGGAGACGTATCGACAAGTTGGCCCTGCGACCAAGGATATCGCTATTAACGTAACGTCGACAAGATACGTATTTTTCCGTTGCACATGTGTGTGATCGTTTTCAGTCTTCAAACTTTACGGCTAGAAAGATTCGAGGGGCTCGTCTAATCAGCCGTGGCATAGCTGTCATGGTTGATAAAACAAATCTTACTTGTTTTTCCGATGATTTACTGCCAAAACAACCGGTGTATATTGAAAAAGTGTTGCATGTTCTGTACAAATGAGTATTCTGACCAATTTATGCAAAAATTGACAAACGTTTTTTGACACGCAAAATTAACGTAAATTTCAAGAAAAGGGTGACCAATACCTTCTAATCACTTTAATCAGCTGTATAAACCGTTTTTACGTGAGCTGATTGAAAAGTGAACATTTGAAATAAATCTTAACCATGCACAATTTTTAAATTCCGCGAGTATAATAAAAACATTAACAACTGTGTAGTGTTTGTCTTATTGTCTGAATTTATTTGACATAAAATTTCTTAAACTTATTCAATATAATAAAGCCGTAATAATAATTATAGTATCAAATTGTGTTCAGAAAATTAACTCCACAATACACAAAAAGGTCGATTGTCCTCGATGAAGGCTTATTTATGTTCATGTTCGGGCTGATCAAGTAATGCGATCTTATCGTGCATTATACCACCGTATCGGCAAAGAATTCTTCTTTAAAATGATATATCACACATGCATTTTGCACTTACTATAATGAAGCTATTGGTCTAGTATCAAAACTTTTTGAACTACCCTCGTATTCATAGGAAACTGTCCACACATGTACAGTGGAGAAGACGTTATTTTTTCCCAAATAAACGCGTTTATATACACTATAATATGATTTCCGTTGCAAACAGTTTGGAGCCAGATCAGACACCGGATAACCACTCATATCAAAGGAGATAGTCAGAAATTCTCATGAGGTTGTCATTTCTATATGTAGTGCACTGCATTTGCTTTTCGTCAACGTTTAAAAGGGAAAGAATAACGTTTTCTCCACTGTATTGACAATGTTCTTGCTGAACAGAGAGATTGTTAAAATAGTCCTGATAGTACTGTACTGTTAAGAAAAATCTGTTGACGTTAAGATGTTGGTGTCACACTGTTACAGTGGAGAATCTGTTATTCTTTCCCAATAAACACGTTTACGCTAAAACTATTATTTGCAGTGCAAACATTTTGGAGCCAGATCAGGCTCCAAACTGTTTGCCACCAAGATAAACAAGAATTATCAGAATTGTCCAAAAGTTGTTCTTTTCTACGTTTTAATAGTGTTTTGCGTTTGCGTACGTTTGCGTTTAAACGGGAAAGAATAACAGATTATCCACTGTAGGCCTGACATCTAGTTACACAGCGTCTTATCTGGTTTCAATCACTTTGAAGAGGACATGAGTTCTTGCAGTATTGGAACAGTGGAGAAGACATTTAAACCATGCCCTTCCAAGCCTCTTGTCGCTAAAATATCGTCTGAATTGGAATTGTCTTCTGCAATATATTTAAAGTCAGCGTTAGAGCAGTTTTGATACAGCGGAGAAAACGTTATTCTTTCCCAATAAACGCGTTTAAGCTAAAACTATTATTTCCACTGCAAACAGTTTGGAGTCAGGTCAGACGCCGGGTAACCCGGCGTCTGATCAGGCTCCAAACTGTTAGCCACCAAGATAAACATGAATTATCAGAATTGTCGAAAAGTTATCTTTTTCTACGTTTTAGTGTTTTGCGTTTGCGTTTCGTTTCGTTTAAACGGGAAAGAATAACGTTTTCTCCACTGTACAAGATACAAGAGATACAATAAACTTTATTCAAAGTCGGTGTTTACAAACATAGATTTAACATTAGCTAAAAGCTATTTACCGACTAAAACAAATATATATTAACAAAATACATTTAACCAACAAATAACCTGTAACAACTGAAGAAATGTCGATACGAGTGTCCAACAGTTTGGATCCTGTTCGGACACCGCGTTACGTGGCGCCTTATCAAGATTCAAACTGTTTGCAAAGTTGCCGTTTTGTGCCATTAGCATTGAAACGGTAAAATGTTGAGAAAAATAACTGTTGTGAACTTTCTGACTATTAATGTTAATCTGAGTGTGAAACAGTTTGGAGCCAGAATCAGACGCCGGGTTACCCAGCGAATGAATATGGCTCCAAATTCTTTGCAACGGTTATAACAGTTTTAGTGTAAATGCAATTATTGAGAAATAATAACGGCTTTTCCCGCTGTAACATTTGAGGCGAAATTACAAACGAAAAACACGATGAAATTACTACATAATTGTGATACTGTGTTCCAATTAGCTTACATTAGTCTACAAACTGTGGCAAAAAGTATATTGGGTTTGCAAGTGATATTTGAAATATAAAAGCTCGGAAATAGATATATACGGATACAGTGGAAAATCCGTTATTCTTTCCCTTTAAAACGCAAACGAAACGCAAACGCAAAGCACTTACAGTGGAGAAAAAGTTATTTTTCCCAATAAACGCGTTTACGCTAAACTATTATTTCCAGTGCAAACAGTTTGGAGCCAGATCAGACGCCGGGTAACCCGGCGTCTGAATAGGCTGCAAATAGTTTGTCACTAAAATAAACATGAATTGTCAGATTTGTCCAAATGCTGTACTTTTCTAAATTTAAGTGCGTTTCGTTTGCGTTTAAACGGGAAAAATAACGTTTTCTACACTGTAAATGTAAGAAAAGTACAGCTTTTGTACAATTATGACACTTCATGTTTATTTTAGTTTTTATTTTAAAACACAAACGCAAATCGCTAAAATGTAGGAAATAACATTTTTTTTACATTTCTAATAATTGTTTTTTAATCTAAGTGGCAAACAGTTTGGAGCCTGATCAGACGCCAGGTAATCTGGCGCATGATCTGGCTCAAAATTGTTTGCAATGAAAATAAAAGTTTGAGTGGGAAAGAATAACATTTTCTCCACTGTAAAATCATTATGTCCGTTGCGAACAATTTAGATCCTGATACCACCCTAAATTGTTTGCCACTCAGATTTAAAAGATTCGTAAACTATTTTAATGCAAATGCTATCTTTAATATTGAAGTGCATTATGTTAATGTTTCTTAACATTAAAACGGGGACATAATAACGTATTTTCCACTGTAGTTTAAGGATTATCGCACCAGTTTCAGCTTTTTACGGTCAAAGTTAGGCAGCTCATGTACAATTTTTGCATTAGTTGTATCCCTGTGTCCAATACTCTATTATATAGTTTATATTTGAAATTTATATTTTTCTACCTCAATAAGCTAAATTGTACCGTCATTGCAGCATTTGGCGACCACGATTGGTGATTTATACATGTACTAATAATGCTTGAATAGTGATATATTGTTGACGATTGAACAGTATCGATTTGGACAGTTTCTAGCATTTAAAAGTTATTATCATATTTCATGTTATATATATTGCATAGCTCCCACGAGTTATCTCAATTAAACGCGCACACTGTATATGAGTGCGCGCATGCGCACGAGTGTATGTGGGCGTGTTTAATTAGATAACGAGTTGGAGATACTGCAATATATTGCTTGTAATATGGCTAAATATAGACAAAGAGGTTGGGCTCTGTGCAATTTACATCAACTATTCAGCGCTTTTGACATCCATTAGAATCCCCATTTGAACGACCAATCAGTGACAGGAACAACATCGCTATCTGCGCAAGTTATACCAAATGTTGAGCGCTTTGCTAATCAAAGGTAGTGTAAACCCCATAAAAGAGACCAATCAAAGACTGGAACGTATACTCGTTAACCAATCCGACAACTTCCAGCATAGATCGCTTTCGCGGGCAGTGTGTTAAAGTTTTGCTGTAAAGACGAATGCTCTAGTTTCTGGGAATATTTGCAGGGTTGCCATTTCTCCGAATTTTTCCTAAATCTTCGGATTTTTTTTCAAGTACATGGTAACTTAAAGCAGGCTGAAAGTAAAGCAGAATGCGTCTTAAGGCGCATTTTGCTTTACTTTCAGCCTGCTTTAAGCAGTCACGTGTCAACAAAACTAGAAACAGGCGACGGGGAAAAGGTACGATTCGTAAAATCGCACTTGAAAAATGCAAATTTGGAAACCTTCGGATTTTTTTGTCAACTTATGGCAGCCCTGTATTTTCGTCACTAGCTTTCGCGCGTGTTTACTTCAAATGATTAATATGGATATCGGCACAGTGATGACGGGACGATTTGCAGTAGAGAACACGTTTGCATTTCTCAATCAAATATTTAGCAATTTTTCCTTTGCACAATATTTGGACCCAGATAAGACGCTTTGTACAAGGCGTCTGGTCTGGATCCAAACTGGTTGAAAAGGAATTATCAATTTTGCACAAAATCGTTTATTGTTCAAAACAAATCGTGTAATTTCTCCATTGTGACTTGTGCTGCTATTACTATGCCAAGGCTCCAGATAAGAGGAGTATTTCAAGAACTAAAATCTTTATTTCTGCATTAAACCCTATGGTGTCACTACTCACTAGAATCATCTCTCGAGACGATTCTAATGAATAGTAACACCATAGGATTAAATGTTGAAATGAGTGAGAAAATTTGGATTTGTTCCATTTACTCGCTCTTATCTGGGGCTTTATATCTGCCACACCGGATGTGCGCCAGACTGTGCAGTTAACTAGATGTCCGCCATTACTGTGCGGTTAACTAGTTAACTGCATGGTTTTCTACCAGTTATTGCATGGGCGGGGAAACTCCGCCCACTACAAAGTGTGCGGTATCCAACTTAAACTGGGGTACTTTTCTATAGAAAAATGCCGCAGCCGTGTTACAATTTATAGATAGCCCTATAGTAATTGGATTGACATGCGTTACTCTTTATGCAGACATTTGTATTTTCAGAATAAACAGTTCGGTTACCTATAATTAGTCATTTCGGTAAATTAATGCTTCATTAATATTTGTGAAAATATTGTCAAACTCTGAATGTAAAAACTGTAGGAGAAACAACTTTGAAACATAACTAGTTAATGTGTTCCCTTTATTGACGAATAATATGTTGTTTCCATGTTTTTGTTGCTACTTGCTCCTATTTTTTCTATTTTATGAAAACATAATTATGAATAACCTAACATTTTAGGTAAATTACAAAGCTGAAGCAGGTTTTTCTGAGATTTTATTATCAAAAGCACGTGTCTCCGGATGATTAGGGGTATACCCAAAAACAAGATATTAAGAAAAGATCCAGTTCGGGGACCCCCTATTTTTATTTCATATTTCTGCATAATAGGGTATATACTAGCAACGTGCAAAATTTAAAAAGAAAATCTGAATGTTTTGAAAAGTTGATCAAACTGCCGTGATGGTGTTTAAAAGTTCTGAACGTTGCACTACATTGTATATCTACTTGTTATTACATGTAGTGAAATGTATTTCCCTTCGGTGTTGGTGCGAAATGAAATTTACTGAGTAATATATGAAGCTTAATTTGGGAACGAAAGATCTAATTACTTTTCTTCACCTTTTCACTCTCAATGACGCCTAAAAGCGCGTTTGCAAACAGTTTGGGTCCTGATCAGACGCCGCGTAACGCGGCGTCTGATCAGGACCCAAACTGTTTTACACTCTTATCGACATTTATCAAGTCATGCAGAAAACCTTAAATCTAACTTTGTAACATGCCTCGCAGACAACAATACTGAAGCAGACGACAATAAAGCGGTGAAGGGTCCAGAATAATTTGATAAATGAAAGAGTTAAATTAACCCTCTGCACACTACACGCGAATATTTTATAACTGCTGCAAACAGTTTGGCTTCAAATGAATTGCCGAGTAACTTGGCCTACCATCTCTATCTAGGTGGTTTGACAAGCTAACTGGAAAGAACAGGCAGATACATGTATACATGTAGTGGATAAAGCGTTATTCTTTCCCGTTTAAACGCAAACAAAACGCAAACCGCTTAAATATAGGATATTACCATTTTTGACATTTCTAATTATTGATTTTTAATCTAAGTTGCGAACAGTTTGGAGCCTGATCAGACGCCGGATAATCCGGTGTCTGATCAGGCTCCAAATTGTTTGAAATGGAAATTATAGTTTTAGCGTAAACGCGTTTACTGGGAATGAAAAACGTTTTCTCAACTGTAATTAAAGCATGCGAATCGTTTAAAGCTAATGTGTAAACAAAACCTGAAGTCCTGTCTAAACCCATTACCCCATAGCCTGTTTCTAGTTTTGAAGATAGTTGACCACTTAAAGCAGGTTGAAAGTAAAGCAGAATGTGCCTTAAGGCACATTCTGCTTTACTTTCAGCCTGCTTTAAGCTTTCATCTGCTAGTATTTAGAATTTATTTCTTTTGATTCATTTTCAAGACTGTATGAATTGGAACTATTTTCTTCTGTGGAGGAATAAATTAAATATGCTAAAAGGCGCTTCTATGAGGGAAAGGGTTAATGGCTCCATAAACCCTTTCACTGCCAATTGTTTCGTGAGATTTTACCCCTTCATCGTTTCATTGTCATATGCTTCAATTTTGTTGTTGGCAAGATTGTTTCAAAGTAAGATTCAATATAGTACAATGTATGACTAAATAGATATCGATACGAGTGTAAAACACTTTTGATCCTGATTACATGTAGATGCCGCGATCAGGATCTAAACTGTTTGCAAACGCGCTCTTGGGCGTCATTGTGAGTGAAAGGGTTAACATGCTAGAATGTCCTTTCTAGCATTTATATAAACGTGTTTCTCTGCCGTCCGTTCTTACGTATATAGATAGAATCTACCATTAAAAAGAGTTGGACAAACTTGTGCGATGACATTAAAACCCATTCATATTCTGATATCGTATTTTCTTTGCTGTCGATACTAGATTTTGAAGATTCCAAAAGAAAAGTTTCTAACACTTCTAAGTGTTTAATCACGCAACAAAAAAACGGTATTGCTTAGACCAAATTACTATCGAACCCTTTACTGTTGTGACGTCATTTGCGTTTAACAATCGTCATCTGTTTTTTGGTTTCAAATTAAAATTAAAGGTACTTTGACTCCAGAAGCATTGAACTGAAAGTAAAACAGTTTGGATTCTGATCGAATTCTGCTTTACGCGAGATCTGATTAAGGTCCAACCTGTTTTCAAATAACTCTGGGTTAGATAGTACAGTGGTTAATTAAGAAACTACATGTAACCTGACCTAGGTACAGTGGAGTTATTCTTTCCCGTTTAAAGGCAAACAAACCACAAACGAAAGTCGCTAAAATATAGAAAATAACCATTTTTTTTGACATTTTCGATTATTTGTTTTAATCTGAGTGGCAAATAGTTTGGAGCCTGATCAGACGCCGGGTTACCCGGCGTCTGATCTGGCTACAAACTGTTTGTAATAGAAATAATAGATTTAGCGTAAACGCGTTTACTGGGAAAGAATAACGTTTTCTCCACTGTATAATTAAGCTTATACCTAGAGTCATTAGTAATCCATTTTAATGCAGAACTTTTCCGACAGGAGCACCATTAAACCTAAATGAACATTTTCTCTAAAAGGGTATTGCGGAGGAAGATATATTAGCCGTGTCAATGTTTAAACTTCGTCGAAATTAATTCCAATATAGACCCATCTCTTATACAATCAATCATGCCTTGGGGTACATACGTACTACAGTCGAACTTCGATATCTTGAACTCGCTTAAATCGAATTATCCGATATTTCGAAGCATGAATTTGCCTAATTTCAAGCTTCGATTAGGTGAATATACCCGTGTTTCAAAGTTAAAACGCGACTGAGCCGCGTTTTAACTTTGAAACACGGGTATGTCCGACTTAACCGAGTTCGACATATCGAAGTTCGACTGTATTCTTTAAAGGAGTGGGAAATCGCTAGATGCATCTTTTGTCTTACATTAACCCTTTCACTCTCAATGACGTCATAAAGCGCATTTGCAAACAGATTTTTGACATTTCTGAATTTTTTTTTAATCTGACTGGCAAACAGGTTGGATCCTGATCAGACGCCGGGTAACCCGGCGTCTGATCTGGCTCCAAACTGTTAGCAATGGGAATAATAGTTTTAGCGTAAACGCGTTTATTGGGAAAGTATAACGTTTTCTCCGCTGTATCAAAGTCCATACACAACTAAAGTAACTAGTTTAAGAAACTCTTAAAAACTGCCTTTTAAAATAATCAAGGGCAGATAATTATTGAGCAATATTACTGTTAGATTTTCTCTCATAAATTAACTAATTCGAGAATAGCCATATATAGTTTTACAAAGTTTTACTAAAATCCCTTGTTCCGCCGCTGGACGAGTACGTAGAACTAGTGGTTTGGGATCTCAATTTGCGCTTGCCCGTCATAGAAATCTAGTATTTCAACTTTCAGAAGAAAAACTGATCAAATCCCGAGATACTTCAAACGTTTTAAAAACTAAGTTCATGTCGCTCTTTGCTAGAGAAGGGATTAAATTCAAGTGAGGTTTATAAAGAATTAAAGAATGGCTGAACCGAATTACAGTAGAGAATACGTTGGTCTATCCAAATAATCGCGTTTATGCTTAAAATATTTAGTCCATGGAAAACAGTATAAAGCCAGATCAGACGCCAGGGTAGCCAGACCTATGATCTGATTCGGCTTAAATTTCCAAGCAGTTGTCAATTTATAGCATTTTCATTTGCCTTTAGATTCGTTTAACGGGATAAAGCAGCACCTTCGCCACAGTGATATACAAACTGTTTGCCACTCAGATTAAAATAGATACTTATAGTGCGCTCACATTTGCTCTACGGCGGCCGCAGAAACGTGAAATAGAGAGAATCTTACGGCGGTCGTACAGATTCTACGGCGGCCGCACGGCGTATCCCAATATTTTACAGGCCGTAGAGCTCGCCGTAGAATTATAACGCGGAGTTATAACATATTTTCCGCAGAGTGGTTCTACGGCTGCCGTACGGCAGCCGTACGGTCGCCGTGCGGCCGCCGTAACTCAATGGTCAATTTTCCTATTGTGCATTTGTACTTTTGTTCATATATGTAAAACATGTATATTATCTAAAATGGATTTAGATGTTCTCAAATGCTGTCCAAATGTGTCCTTTGAGTTCATGGTGTTGTTGGATTGATATTAGTTGTGTGGACATGTAGCAAAACCAAGTTGTGTAGCAGGAGCAGCATTTTGGTTGCAGAGTATCTGATGGGACTTCCACGGCTGTCGCACGGCGGCCGTACGTCGCCGTGCGGTCACCGTACGGCTGCCGCACGGCGGCCGTACGATTGCCGCTGGTTTTCTACCCCACAAAAATGAAATCTCGCCGCGCGGCAGCCGCAGCAAATGTGAGCGCAATACAGGGCGGCCGTAGGAATTCTGCGGCGGCCGGGGAATTGTGCTACTCGCCGTAGAAATGACTAGCCGTGCGGCCGCCGTACGGCAGCCGCAGCAAATGTGAGCGAAGCATTAGAATTGTCAATAAGTTGTCATTTCTTACGTTCAAGTACTTTGAACGGGAAAGAATATCGCATTATCCAATGAACATTGTAGAAAGCTAATTTAATAAAAAAACAAAAAAAATGTTTCAATTCAATTTTAAAGTCAGGTTTACAATTACTGAAAGCACATACTACGTTTGTTTACAATTTGATTACTTTCTGGAAATTTACTCTTTAAACGATAGCGGCGAAATCGTTACCATCTTTGCAAACAGTTTGGATTCTGATGAGACGCCGCGTTACGCGTTGTCTTACCAGACTCCAAACTATTTGTCACTATAACTCTGATTTGAAAAAGAGATGTTGAAAAATCTTTTTAGAACTGCATTAGACAGAACTTATTGGAGACGAAACGAATTGCCCAGCATGCAAAGAATTTAGCAAAATCCTCCTACAGTTGCAATACAAATTGCTTGTTCACACACTGCATGTGATTTCTTTCTCAGAATTGAATTTCTAAAACGGTTCAATACAACCTAATCTCACATAGCCTGAAATAGGTGTCTGGTATGGTCTTTAACACATACAATGACCTGAATATTATATATGGCAGGGTGTTGAACCATGGACTACGTAACATGTTGCTTCACATGTACACTCTATATACTATAATAGAGTGGATAAAACGTCATTCTTTCCCAATAAACGCGTTTACGCTAAAACTATTACATGTATTTCCTGTGCAAACAGTTTGGAGCCTGATCAGACGCCGGGTAACCCGGCGTCTGATCAGGCTCCAAACTGTTGGCCACTCAGATAAAAATGAAAAGTCAGATTTGTCAAAAAGTTGTCCTTTTCAACATTTTAGTGTTTTGCGTGTGCGTTTAAACGGGAAAGAATAACGTTTTCTCCACTGTACATTGTAGAAAGTCAATTTCATAGTAACAAAAACCTACTTTAGTTTCAATCCAAATTTAAAGCCAGGTTTACAATTACTGAAAGCACATAAGTTACGTTTGTTTACAATTTGATTACTTTCTGGAAATTTACTCTTTAAACGATAGCGGCGAAATCGTTAGCATCTTTGCAACCAGTTTGGATTCTGATGAGACGCCGCGTTACACGGCGTCTTACCAGAATCCAAACTATGTGTCACTATAACTCTGATTTGAAAAAGAGATGTTGAAAATCTTTTTAGAACTGCAACAGACACAACTTATTGGAGACGAGAAAAGAATTGCCCAGCATGAAAAGAATTTAGCAAAATCCTCCTACAGTTGCAATACAAATTGCTTGTTCACACACAGTATATGATTTCTTTCTCAGAATTGAATTTCTAAAACTGTTCAATACAACCTCATCTCACATAGCCTGAAATAGGTGTCTGGTATGGTCTGTAATACATACAATGACCTGAATATTATATATGGCAGGGTGTTGAACCATGGAATACGTAACATGTTGCTTCACATGTACACTCTATATACTATAATAGAGTGGAGAAAACGTTATTCTTTCCCAATAAACGCGTTTACGCTAAAACTATCATTTCCTGTGCAAACAGTTTGGAGCCTGACCAGACGCCGGGTAACCGGCGTCTGATCAGGCTGCAAACTGTTGGCCACTCAGATAAAAATGAAAAGTCAGATTTGTCAAAAAGTTGTCCGTTCTAACATTTTAGTGTTTTGCGTTTGCGTTTAAACGGGAAATAATAACGTTTTTTCCAATGCACATTGTAGAAAGCCAATTTCATAAAAAAAATTAAAAAATATTGTTTTAATTCAATTTTAAAGTCAGATTTACAATTACTGAAAGCACATACTACGTTTGTTTACAATTTGATTACTTTCTGGAAATTTACTCTGGAAATTTACTCTTTTAACGCTAGCGGTGAAATCGTTACCATCTTTGCAAACAGTTTGGATTCTGGTAAGACGCTATAACTCTGATTTGAAAAATAGATGTTGAAAAATCTTTTTAGAACTGCAACAGACACAACTTATTGGAGACGAAACGAATTGCCCAGCATGCAAAGAATTTAGCAAAATCCTCCTACAGTTGCAATACAAATTGCTTGTTCACATACTGCATGTGATTTCTTTCTCGGAATTGAATTTCTAAAACTGTTCAATACAACCTAATCTCACATAGCCTGAAATAGGTGTCTGGTATGGTCTTTAATACATACAATGACCTGGATATTAGTTCATATGGCAGGGTGTTGAACCATGGACTACGTAACATGTTGCTTCACATGTACTCTCTATATACATGTACATGTACTACATTATTCAGTTTAATTCTACAAACTCAATGCAACGTTAGGCGGCTAAAATGAAGACGTTTATTTGTTTGGGTTTAACGTCACAATTTTGTTATATTGTATATAGTGCCAGTGTGCATGCATGTGTGAATGTATTTCTGTCACTATTTGGAGGGTTTTACCACTCTGCCAGTTTGGGCAGTGGATTTATTTTATCCTCCCCCAATTTTACCTATCACTCTACGACGTGTGAAATGATGGAAAGATACGCAATGGTGACTAATCTTCCTAAAACTAATGTCCTCTATTGCAAAAACCCAAATTCACTTTATTGTCGCTCTGTTAACGTATTTATGACAATGACAAGAAATGTTTTGTAATTTCAGTCTCTTGAAGGCAACAACTCGATATCATGTCAAGTCAAACCATTTCAAGCGTTTTGCGTTGATGAAGAATAGAGCCCGGCAATAGTTCTGAAAAAAGTTTGTAACGAAATAGTGAACAAATGAACACTTCAAAACAGGGCTGCCATAATCTTCTCATAAAAATCCTAAGATTTCAAATTTTCATTTTTTTCAGACGCAATTTTACTAATCGTACCTTTACCCCATAGTCTATTTCTTGTTTTGAGGACACATGACTACTTAAAACAAGTTGAAAATAAAGCAGAATGCGCCTTAAGGCGCATTCTGCTTTTCTTTCAGTCTTAATCTACAATCTGCTAGGATAAAAATCCGAATACTTAGGAAAAATCCGGAGAAATGTCAAAACATTGTTGAAAAATAAAACGTTAGT
The DNA here is from genome assembly GCA_922989275.2 of Gari tellinella. NCBI lineage: Eukaryota > Metazoa > Mollusca > Bivalvia > Cardiida > Psammobiidae > Gari > Gari tellinella. Next base: position 32,119,633 of record OV277871.1, read on the forward strand.
AAAATTATTTTGCATTCGCCTTGAAATAGTTACATGTATCTTACTATGGCGTGTCGTGTTTTCCTCTGTGTTGGCTGATAGCTGACCATTTCTAAGGGCTTCACATTGACGTTTTTCAAACGGCAAAAACAACTGATTATGTTTGAATCTCTGCCACAAATTGAGTACATTCAAACCCCTCTATTACGACCAATAAATTGTTTTATTATTTGGGTGTTTACGACAGGTGACTGCTTAAAGCAAGGTAACAGTAAAACAGAAAGCTCCTATCACCTGTCATTTATTTAATCAAACCCTTCGATTTAGTGGTCGTATAGGAGCTTTCTGTTTTACTGTTACCTTGCTTTAAGTTGTCACCTGTCATTTATGCAATCAATTAGGCTTCGATTTAGTGGTCGTAATAGAGGGGTTCTACATATTGTTTCAATATCGTGTTTGCATGGCGAAAAGGCGGCAACACTGCAAAGCAATTGGAAGTTCCGCGATGTTAGAATATTATGTTTATCCCGCTTCCAAGCTTGCTTTCAAGTGAAGACCTTGTTCGGTCACCGACCCATAGTGGTGGCGGTTGGACTGTATCAACACTGTTTGCAATTGCTATGTCTGCTCTTTTCATGACAAGGCTCTTTTTTTCTTTTAAAATGTGACTATTATTCAATACTGATTGTTTCCATTACTTTTGCTTAATTGTGATTGGCTGTAATGTATTGTTCATAATCCCATGAACAAAAAAATAATTAGGCCACGCCATGTCGGGACTTCTTTCTCTTAGTCCAACTGTTCTCCACATGCGCTGCATGAAGCAGGAAGCCAAATGACGTCATTGGTGTTGACGATACTTAAGAAATAATAAATTCATACCGATTTTTTATCGTGCAATTAAACACGGATAGGAGTTGAGATGCGCAGTAATTAAGCCGAAGACGTCAGGTTACCTAGACGCTTCATCGCGTGTTGAGTTAGCATACAAAACAACGTCACGTTTTGGCGGTAAAAATGTGTGGCAGAAGGACTACAACATACGACTTAAAAGTGTTAAACACTGAGCACTCATGTCAAATTATCTATTATATTTCTTTCTTAAAATCAATTATTCAGTGTGTTCATGGAAATGGTCACACTTTGGTATGAAGCCGCTTTATCAAAGGTATTCCTTAAATGTAATAGACTTTTTTAGCTACGGAGAATATTAATGTCTGTGTAATATACCCTATTTTAAAGGGCAATAACTCATTTAATATGCTCACGGAATTTAAAAACTGTGCATTGGGAATAGCATTATAAATAATAGAAATAATAAATCAGATATAAATTGACCGTGTTATAGTGTTAATTTAAACATTGTCATTAAGGGTCAAAACCAATATCACACAATAAATAACGCATGTGTCCTCCGCTTGCATGAAAGCAAGCACGGCATCATCATCGAGTGGACCTCCCCAACGCTGCGAAAAACTGCTAAGGAAAGCTATTCCTTACCATGACTTAACAATCAGCCTACTGTTCCAACGTCAAAAGGCTGGTTCGATAGACGTCGCAAACGACGCCCAATCTCATCCTAAACGTGCCCAGTTAGCGTGAGATCGGATATGACTGCGGGCCAGTCAATGACCTGATTGACCTCGATGTTTTCGTTCTGTATGAAGGCCGTGACAACGCACGCTGGCAACTTGTTGGTGAGCGCTGCGTGAGCGTTGGTGAGACACTATGGCGAGTTTGACGTCAGAACGGGACATTCAGTAGGACGTCACGGACGGATTCAAAATTAGCGTAATCTTTTCAGCACTGTCCATCAGCCGATTAGACGAACCCCTCGAATGTTTCTAGCCGTAAAGTTTGAAGATTGAAAACGACCACGCACATGTGAAACAGAAAAATACGTACCTTGTCGACGTTACGTTAATAGCGATATCCTTGGTCGCAGGTTCTCGCGAGCATTGCCAATTTGTCGATACGTCTCCATAATGACAACATGATGTTACGATGAAGACCAAATCGGCCTGCGACATCATTATTTCTTCATTCCAACCTCTAATATGCTGACTGAACGTAAACGCGCATTTTCAGACAGCCGTGGCATAGCCGTCGTGGTTGATAAAACTTGTTTTCCCGGTGATTTACTGCCAAAACAACCAGTGTACATTGGAAACGTGTTGCATGTACTGTACAAACGAGTATTCTGACCAATTTATGCAAATATAGACAAACGTTTTTTGACACGCAAAATTAACGTAAATTTCACACAAAAATTAACCAATACCTTCTACACACTTTTATCAGCTGTATAAACCGTTTTTACGTGAGCTTATTGAAAACGTGTACATTTGAAATAAATTTTAACCATGCACAGTTTTTAAATTCCGCGAGTATAGTACAGTGGAGAAAACGTTATATTCGTTCCCGTTTAAGCGCAAATGCATTGCAAAAAATGAAATTAATGACAATTTTTTAACAATTCTGAATGTTGATTTAACCCTGGACGGCAAAAAGTTTGGAGCCAGATCAGACGCCGGGTTACCCGGCGTCTGATCTGGCTCCAAACTGTTTGCAATGGGAATAATAGTGTTAGCGTAAACGCGTTTATTGGGAAAGAATAACGTTTTCTCCGCTGCACATGTAGTTGTATCCTAACGAAATTTGCAGAGGCACAGAGTCCCATGAAAGAAAGAATGAATGTAAAGTTTCAGCGAAATTGACAAAAAAATAAAGAAGTGCAGAAAAATTCTACTCCTACATGTATAACCCTTTATAGGGCAATAATTCTATAAATAATTACTGAATCGTAATGAAACTTGCAGGTGCATATGTTCCAATAATAGTAAGAATGGCTGTAAAGTTTCAGCAAAATTGGCAAAACAAGTACATGTACACGGTAGGAATGCGTATACGCTTCACATGGGTTAAATGGATGATGCACTTTGAGTTCAGATGAACATAACCTTTTCATGATCAAATCATTCGGGGGATTTTTACCCCTTCACCGCTTTATTGTAGTCTGTTTCAGTATAGTTGTCTGCAAGATACGTTTCAAATATAGATTTAAGGTTGTATGAATTAATAAATATCGATAAGAGTGCCAAACAGTTTGGGTCCTGATCAGACGCCGCGTATCACTTCCAAGGCCGACAACACTGAAAGTTGGAAACATATTGGACACTGGTGCTGGCTGGGGTTATTTGTGTTTCACAAACACATTGCTTTTCATCTGATCTTCACCAAACTTTCTGAAAAAAATGGAGACCAAGTTAGATAACCAGTGTCGCCAATTCACACAAGGACCTTTGGAGTTATGGCCCTTGAATTCCCCAAAATGGCACTTTTATGGCGCTCTCCACGACATTTTCCGCTCTTAAGCTCAAACAGTTTTCATTGGATAGTCTGGATTCTCATCCCTATGCAATGGGGGCATTCGTGTATCTTGTTTCTAAAGGAGCGCTAAAATACATGCATAGTGAAAAAGGTGTTATTTTTTCCTGTTCAATGTAAGCGCAAATAAACGCAAACGCATTGAAATAAAGTGTAGAAAATGACAACATGTTGACAATTCTAACTATCTATTTTAAAGTGATCGGCAAAGATTTGGACGCCCGATCAGACGCCGGATGGCCCGGCGTCTAAAATGGCTCCAAACTGTTTGCAAAGGAATTATTAGTTTTAGCGTACACGCGGGAAAGAATGACGTCTCATCCACTGTACAGTGGATAATCTGTTATTCCTTCCCGTTTAAACGCAAACGTACGCAAACGCAAAGCACTAAAACGTAGAAAAGAACAACTTTTGGACAATTCTGATAAGTCTTGTTTATCTTGGTGGCAAACAGTTTGGAGCCTGATCAGACGCCGGGTTACCCGGCGTCTTATCTGGATCCAAACTGTTTGCACTGCAAATAATAGTTTTAGCGTAAACGCGTTTATTGGGAAAGAATAACAGATTCTCCACTGTACATGTAAGATAAACAAGATGGTGACGAAATGTTTTCAAGGGTGTATAAAATTTCAAAAAATCGGATTAGTGATGCTTTATTCGACATGAATTGAAACATTTTCTATGTGAGTAAGTGCGGACTATATCAATGCCTAAAAAGGGTGAAAGCAAGAGCAGTGTGACTCGAAATAAGTCCAGAGTGGCTCCTGATTTAGAAAAGTCGACCACGAGGTTGTCAACTATGGATCAAGATGGCGGAATAATCGGAAGTCAAAGTGGACAATGCAGCCAACTGCAACCAGCTTTACCAGGTCAGAACTTTATAATGGCAAGTCCTATGCATTATAACAGCCAAAATAACAACAGTCAGTTTATGCAAATGAGTGCAGCTTCACCTGTTTCTAATCAAGCGGATATGTTTTCTGTCATTTTACAACGTCTAGAATCAATGGACAAGAAATTGACTCAGTTAGATACTATCCAACAATCAGTCTCAAAACTAACAGGACGTATGAGTTCGGTTGAGCAGACGATCAAGGGGTTTGATGTTCGATTTCAAGATATTGAAAACAGTCGGCAGTTTGACAGCAGTGCCTTAGAAGAAATCAGCAAAAAGCAAAAGCAAATTGAATCAACGCTGTCTAGATTACGTAATCTTGAAACGGAACAACGTGCTAAAGAGCAAGATTTAAAAAGGGATATTATCGACCTTAAATGCAGAAGCATGAGAGACAATCTGTTGTTTTTCAACATTCCGGAAGGAAAAGATGAAAACTGTGAAACCAAGATTATAGATCTGATGGAATCGAAACTAGAAATTGAAAATGCAAAAGTCAACATAAAGCTGGAGAGGGTTCATCGGATCGGAGCATATAATTCATCTAAAACTCGACCAATTGTTGCAAAATTCAGCAATTTCCCAGACAGAGAGAAAATCAGAAAATCAGCCAGATTGCTCAGAGATACACCATATGGAATAGGGGAGCAATTTCCACCAGAAATCGTACAGAAGCGCAAGAGGCTCATTCCCGTGATGAAGAAAGCTCGATCGGAGGGTAAAGAGGCGTACCTGAGTGTTGACAAGTTATACATCGAGAAGAATCTGTATAGAGAGAGTGATTAGGAAAATATCGAGAGTGTTCTTAAGGTTTGTGCCTGGAATGTAGAAGGTTTAACATTAGCTAAAAGATCATCAGACGAGTTCCTAAAGCATATTATTGACTACGATGTTATATGCCTTACTGAAACGTGGACGGGGAAAACATCAGATATTGAACTTAAGGGTTATAGTAAGCCAATTCATTCATTTAGACGTTTCCATCACAGGAGGGCTAAAAGGTATAGTGGTGGAATTATAGTATACATAAAAGACAATATACGAAAAGGGATAAAGCTGTGCAAGAATAATGTTGATTGTATAGTTTGGTTAAAATTAGAAAGATCTTTTTTCAATTTACAGGAAGACTATTATCTAGCAGTGACTTATATCCCACCAGAGAACTCTCCTTTTCATGATATTTACGACATTGACTTATTTCAACAGTTAGAAAATGATGTAAGATTCTATTCCGATAAGGGCAAAGTTTTTATAACAGGAGATCTTAATAGTAGAACAGCACATAAATCTGACTATATTCTACAAGATTATGCCATTCACGGCGATCAATACATTGATATACCGTTACCTCGGTGTTCACGGGACTTTACATCGAATAGATTTGGTGACTATCTTTTAGATTTATGTAAAGCTACGGGTTTGCGGGTTGTGAATGGTAGATTGCACGAAGACAAGTCAGTTGGAAATTTCACATGTATGACTCATAATGGAGAAAGTGTAGTTGACTATTTGTTATCATACGATTTTAATATGGATAGTTTAATTTATTTCAAAGTTAAACAATTTAATGAATTCTCAAATCATGCACCACTTTCATTTTCATTTAAGATTAATACGCAACCACAAAATAGCACAGAGTATACAAAAACGTTTTATAGGTGGAAACCGCAACATGCGGAAGCATTTGTGAGTGATGTACAGAGTGGTATAGAACAAGTACAACGATCTATGCATGAGGGAATAGAAAGCAACTGTAATGTTGAAAATTTAGTCACACTATTAACACAATTTTTAACAACTAAAGGTGATTTATACTTTAAAAAAACTGTAACTATAAAGAATGTAGAATTTATATCGAAAGATCAAAATAGACAAAAATGGTATAATGATGAATGTAAAAATAAATGTGAGGCATATAAAAGAGCCGTATTTGAATATAATATATGTAAAAATAACAATACAAGGCAAGTATTACTAGACAAGAAGAAAGATTACAAGTATTGCTGTAGGAAATATAAAAATGAATATAACAGACAATTATGTCAGAAAATGAATGAAATGAAACATAGTAGTCCAAAACAATTTTGGAAAATGTTTAAGAAAAGATCAGGAAATGAGTCCGCAGATTGTATAGACATGAAGGATTTCTTTAATCACTTCAAAAATTTAGCTCAAGCTGACGAATTAATAGAAAACGAAGAATGTACAGAGTTCATTAATCAGTTCGATAGTTTCGAAAATTTAAGTACGTTTAGTGAACTTGACTCGCCTATTACGTCGGAGGAAATTCTTAAGGCAACAAAGTCACTATCAGTTAACAAAGCACCATCATTGGATAACATTATATACGAATACTTTAAATCTAGTATTGACGTAATTTGCGAATCGATCAGACTATTATTCAATTACATTTTAGACCAAGGAAAGTTTCCACCCAGTTGGTCAAATGGAGTTGTTATACCGTTATTTAAAAAAGGTGATTCAAGCGATCCAAACAATTATCGAGGTATAACTCTGATAAGCTGTTTTGCTAAGTTATTTACAGTAGTTTTAAATAACAGGCTTAAACATTGGGTAGGGGAAAATGATAAAATGACCGATGCTCAGTTCGGATTTCGTTCTAATTACAGTACTGTTGACGCTATATTTGTATTGAACTCTCTGATTGAAAGACAGTTGAAAGATAAATCGTCCTTAATGTGTTGTTTCATAGATTTTAAGAAAGCATATGACTTAATAGATAGGAACTGTTTATGGTTCAAAATGATTAGATCTGGTATAGATGGCAAATTGTTGTCTGTAATTCGGTCAATGTATGCAAATATTAAACTATGCGTACGCCACATGAATTCATTATCAGACTTTTTCAATTGTAACCTTGGTTTATTGCAAGGAGAAATAACCTCACCGATGCTTTTCTCCCTGTTTCTGAATGATATTGAACTGCACTTACAGCAGAATCTAGATTCAGGTATTACTATTGATCAGTTATCTATATATTTGCTCTTATTTGCAGACGATGCAGTTTTGTTCTCGTATACTAAAGCAGATCTGCAGTGTTCACTGAACAATTTGGAAACCTATTGTAAAAGATGGAATCTAACTGTTAATGTGAATAAAACTAAAATTGTTGTTTTTAAAAAGGGTGGCAGATTGGGTGAACACTGTAGATGGTATTATGCAGGCAACGAAATAGAAATAGTTAGCACATTTAATTATCTAGGTGTTGTGTTTTCAAGCGGGGGCTCTTTTGCTCATGCAACAAGAACGTTAGCAGGAAAAGGCCTACGGGCTATGAATGCTTTATTTAGTATTACTAGAAACATGGAAGTTCCTGTTAATATAATGTTTAACTTGTTTGATTCATATGTGCTATCTGTACTAAATTATTCGTGTGAAATATGGGGATTTTTGAAAGCAGAAAACATTGAACGTATTCACAGAAAATTCTGCAAATGGATATTACATGTTAAAATGTCCACGAATACTTTGTCTCTGTATGCAGAACTAGGTAGATTCCCACTTTATATCAATCGATACACGAGAATTGTTAAATACTGGTTAAAACTGTATGGATGTAAGCAAAAAAATTGCATAATACGGACCATAGTAGATGAACAAAGACTAGAAATTCTAAATGATAACACAGTTACAAACTGGTCATCAAAAGTGAGAAATCTTTTACAAACATGTGGTTTTGCAGAGGTGTGGCTGTTTCCAGAATCAATTAACATGAAAGCTTTTATTCCTTTATTAAGTAAACGCCTCAGAGATATATACCAAACAGAATGGCACATGGGCGTGGAAGCATGCACATCTATGTCACTTTACAGACAACTCCATACTAATATAAGTCGAGCTTGTTATCTACATATTATTGAAAATCCAAAATATAGATGTGTTCTAGCAAGAATACGGTTGAATTCTCATGATTTAAATATTGAAACTGGCCGTCACAGAAATATTTTAAGGAATGAAAGGTTATGTACTTTATGTCATTTGAATGATTTAGAAGACGAGTACCATTTTATACTGAAATGCCCTTTATATAACCATATTAGAAATATATATATTCCAATGTTTTATTCAACTCGCCCAAGCATGTATAAATTTATAAATTTGTTAAATTCAGAAAATAAAACAGTTTTAAATAAACTGGCACTCTATTGCATCAAAAGTTTTAAGCTTAGAAGCGATAAACTAAATGCATTGTAGATAAGTTTTTCAGGGTCCGGGGCTATGGGGCGTTTGTGTTGGGTCTGGAATCGTTCTCGGGTGTTTGATTGGTCAGATTTGAGCTTTTGCTCGGGTCTGGTCGGTCGGATGCTTGGGAGCGGTCTCTTGCTCGGCTTAAGGGCTCTGTAGACTTGGACCAGGGTGATGTATGTTTGGTACGGTTAGTTATGTTGTTTATTCTCCATAGGAATTATTATAGATTGAGCCTTGTCTAATAGATGTAAAAATGTGTAATCTCCTAAGACACTTAGGTGGGGGAGGGGGTGATTCAGAGAACTCCTGAAGGAGTTTTCTGCGTTACTTTCGGCCTGCAGTTAGTGGACATCCTCTGAAAATTCAAAAGAAAAATTTCAATCTCCAATTTTAAAAGCCAATTCCATTTTAACGATTATAATGACAAGCAGTACAGGGCCTGATGAGATGGTTCATTAATAAGGAGCCCTCTGATCGGAATCTTTACTGTTTGCATAAAACAAGTGTACTCTCCGCAAAGATATTGTTGCTATTGATAAGTATATGTGTCGCTATGGTGTAATGTTGTTAGTTACCATCACGTGTTCTGATGAGGTAGCTATGACGTAATGTAATTACGTCACAAGTATTTTACGAAAGAAGTTACAAGTGTATAAAAATAGTACACACTTTTCCCCCCACGTGGCTTATGGCGTCATCTATGTACGTCATCATTGCTACGTATACGATGACGTGATGTGTAGTGGGGGGGGGGGGGGGGGGGGGAATCAAGTTGTTTATGTTTGTGGGTTTAAAGATTTATATAGATCTATCTAAATCTTAATTTATAACTTATATAAGCAAGGTCAAATTTTAATAACTTAGTGAAATATTTGTGATTTGTTTGTTGATGTGCATTACTATATCAAATAGTTTCTTAATTGTGTTAAATGGGCAATAAATGCGTTTAACTAGTATAGTTTTTAAATCTATTCAGTGCAATATTGCCGTATCCTCGAGTAACGCTACTCGCAGATGCGGTGGTGCTGCGCTGACTTCGGGTTAAATGTGAGAATGAAAATTTATTTTCTTATGTTGCTAACAGGGCTGCCATTTTCAAGATTCTTCGGATTTTTATACTAGCAGAGTGTAGCTTAAACCGGGTTGAGGGTGAAGCTGAATGCGCCTTAAGGCGTATTCTGCTTTACTTTCAGCCTGCTTTAAGTTATCGCGTTTAAAAAAAAATAAAAAATGATAAAATTGAAAATCTTAGAATTTTCTAGTCAACTATTAGAAGCCCTGTGCTAATGATGAGCACTCTCGGGATACATGGTCCATGTTGATATTTCTGTTAAACATGCCTTGTATCTCATAATTTTAGTAGATCTAGATCTACCATCAGTTTTATGTTATTATGTATATATGTTATGATGATGAGCGTGTATGCTTAAGTCAAAATAAAACATCTGTTCTGTTCTGTTCTGTTCTGTAAACATGAACAGGTCAGTCTATAAAAGTTGAATAGTCCATTAATTTTGATATAAATTAAAACTTCTTTACAACGAAAAGAAGGCCAACTGATTGTATTAAAGACAGGTGACGGCTTACTGTTTTACTGTCACCTTGCTTTAAGGTGGTTCGCGGGTCTGCTTATCCCGTGTCAGAAATCTTTGAAATCTTGATTAAATTGAAATATATCCTATCGGGGGTGAAAAATCGTTAAAATAAAAAAAAAATACAGTACCGTTTTTTTCTGACAGGACCTTTTGTCGAGAAAAGCTCCTTTTTTAATAAACGGGAATATTTTCTTTATAAAATAATATAACTCAATAGTTTCTATATATTCAAGTAAACTGTGCAGAGACTATAAGATATTGTGCAAACAAAAAATATTTCATGACATATTTTCTGGAAATATCAATATTTTCAAAAAAGTCAAATTCGGAAAAAGTCACTCAATCTCAAATTACAAAAAATCTAGTCGTTTAACATACACCAATTTTACTCTTATCAGATAGATATTACTTAGTTCTACTAGTCGCAAAAGTTTTATGAAAATCTACAGTGGAATTTACATTTTATACATGATTTCCAGAAATTCTGACAAAATGTTAACACAAAACGAGTAACCTCCCTTGAGTTCAATTTTAAAATGCCGTCAGCTCGAAATAATACCATACGTCAAACCTGTTATAAGGGACGACTGAATACGGTAGCATGTAGATCTATAAAGACAGGTGACTGCCTTACGGAGAACAAAGGTAATGCATAAAAGCTCCTTTAGGATCTATCTTTTAGAATTACTTTTGTCCTGTGTTAAGCTGCCATCTGTCATATAGGCTATAAATCCTCACAAAGTTTAGTTGTCACTTGACTATACTTGCATCTGATATTATTCATTATTACGTGACTAAACATAGCATGTCCTTTGATCACTGCGTTATGGATTGACTAGTCAATAAAATCGGACAATTTATTTCTAAAAAAAGTTTTGAAGCGAGTGGGTATCGAACATAGAACCTTTGGATTGCTAGTCAACTACTCTACCAACTGCGCTAACAGAGAATACACTGAATCTATTCCAACTTTTCTTTATCTAAATTTTCTACTATAAGCACGTGCCGAAAAGATCAGGTGAAAGTCATCAGCATTTCCGGAACTCGAGATGCGGGCAGCCCGCTGTCGAACCACCTTAAGCAGTCACCTTCTTTAAACACCCACTTATTAACACAATTCAGTGGGTCGTAATAGGGACGTTTTAACTACAGCACGATACCCAATGGAAGACAAAAATTATGTACATTGTTCATGTTCGGAGGTAGTCGTTGTAGGGAGGGAAATTGGCTTACATTTGCAAAATGTTTGAATCCACAGACGCCGCGTTACGCGGTGTCTGATCTGGATTCAAGCTGTTTGCCACTCGTCATTATGTTTTTTCTGTCAAAATGTCTCATATGAAAATTTGAGAAAAAACAGACGACGTCAATTTTAAGTAGACTATATTGCAGCCGTGAAAAGATTGGACATAATTATATTGTTTTGATTGTTTTGGGAACAGCGGCAATCGTCGCTTTAAGGAGGGAACCGTTGTTGGGAGGGTCGTTGTAGAGAGGGAACACTGTATATTCACCATAGAAAGGGTTGAACTTGAGGATAAATCTTTCTTGGAATGGCAGCTAATAGCTGGAAGTAGGCTGTAAAAGGCTGATAAACAGTCATGTGACAATTATTGTGGGCTTGTTTATCACCGAACCAAACACTCAGCGCTGGAGAAAACAGCTTCCAACATGTAATATTTCAAGTGGTGAAACGTGCATTGGAGAACATATGCCTCCAAAGAAGCTGTGCTTAACCCATTTGAGCCCAATGGATTTTTCCATGTTTTATACATTGGATTAGTCCATTTTTTATCATAGGGTGCCTGGTCAAAATTTTCATTTTGTTTTATATTGAAATTCTTATCAGCAAACAGTGTAGACTCTGATCAGACGCCGCATAATGCACTGTTTGCCTATGTCCCATATATGGGATCATGGGCACATATGGGTTAATATGTATGTGAAAAGACAATCCCGTATTGACCCTTTCCTCTATACACTGGACTGAGAAGACGGAATTGTTTCCCTTTGAAACGAAATTAAAAGCAAACTTACTGCAATAAAATGAAGAAAATAAAAGCTTTTTGAAAGTTCTGAAGATTAACTTTTAGTATCTGAGTGGCTAACACTTCAAAAGCTGATCAGGGTCAAAGGTTAAGAGAATTTGAGTTGAGTCATAGATTGTTCTCAAGCATCTGATTGGTCAAGACTCCAATCTGATCCAATCTAATGTTTGAGAATGGCTTCAGACTCAACTCAAATGCTTCGTTGGGTTGCTGAACGCCTGGTTAAGACTGATTGTAGTAATCATCATTGTTTCACCCATTATATCCACCAAGATGCCTGTTGATACCCTTGTGTTATTCCTCCACTAAAGAAAATAATTAATTTTATAGACATGAATGAGAAATATTGTTCTATCAAAAAAACCTTTAGGTTACATGTACCTCTACTCTCTTCCGATAAATACACTGGAATGACTCATTATAGGTGTTACAGTGGAGAATCTGTTATTCTTTCCTGTTTAAACGCAAACGTACGCAAACCCAAAACACTAAAACGTAGAAAAGTACAACTTTTTGACAATTCTGATAATTCATGTTTATCTTGGTGGCAAACAGTTTGGAGCCTGATCAGACGCCGGGATACCTGGCGTCTGATCTGGCTCCAAACTGTTTGCACTGCAAATAATAGTTTTAGCGTAAACGCGTTTAATGGGAAAGAATAACACATTCTCCACTGTAGGTAGCTTAAGCAAACTTTCCTGTTACTTTAACCCAATGAACATTAAATGGGTAAATTCATCCATTAAAGACAGGGGTACTTGTGAAGAGTACACCTGCCCTATGCAAACAGTGTAGACCAATGTCAGAGGGCTCCTTTAGGAGTCCTCTGATCAGTGTGGGCACTGTTCATCATTTTGCAATAAATTGTAATAAAACATCCAAAAGTATAAATGTTTTCTTTTGGGGTGGGGGAGGTTTTGGGCTACAGTACTGAACCTTATTAAATTAAATTGATAATCGCAAGCGAATTGCCATCGAATCGGGCGCTTCAAAAATCAAATCCTACATTTGAATATTTTAACGTGAATTTTCCGAAGCGGTTGTGACACAAATGGAATCGAAAAAATTAACGAAGGCATATTTGCAAAAATTTGTGAGATATTCCCTTCAAGAAAACTTACCCGATGGTAAATTTAGTTTTTTTAATCGCTTGCCATCGAATTGCAAGCGAATTGCCATCGAATTGCAAGCGAATCGTAAAAATTGTTAATTTAATAAGGTTCAGTACTGTAGTGAGGAAAAGTGTTTATTACTAAGTACCAGAGTACTACTGATTGATCTAACAACAAAATACACACTTAACCCATTACCCCATAAATACACCGTTTTACACCTCTAATTTATTCCTCTACTGAAGAAAATAATTCCACTTTTTATAGTCATGAATATTTAGCATAAGAAATATTTTCTAGATCCATGTAGATAGTAGCTTTCAGCCTGTTTTAATTAAGTGGTCACCTCTGTCTTCAAAACTATAAAGTGGCTATGGGGTAATGGGTTTAAAATGGAGTCAAATACAAATGACAAACAATTGATTTCATTTGATGAAACTCATTTTAGTTCATAGATTAACTAAAACAGATAAATCTCAAAGATAAACGAGTATATCTCAAGGCTATGAGTATGGCAAAGTCAGTAAAACTGAATACTGGTGATTGCATGGAATTACAATATTTACAAAATCAATAGCAATTTGAACTGTACACTTAAAATGAACTCATTCATGCCCGACTTCTGTACATTCCTATTTAAAAGCCACCAGGGGCAATGCAAAATCCCAAAAGCTTAAAACAGGCTGCAAGTAAAGCAGAATGCTCCTCCAGGAGCATTCTGCTTTACTTTCAGCCTGGTTTAGGCAAACATGTCTTCATTTTAAATTGTAACAGCTTTCTGCCTAAATATAATAATTTTATCAACACCGTAGGCCAGTTTAAAATAATTATACTCATTACATTTGCAAAAAGTATAGATCCACATCAGAGGGCTTCTATAGGCGCCCACTAATCAGGGTTTACACTGTTTGCTAATTTAACTACCCAAAATTCCAGGTAGACTGGTACATGATAACTCAAAAGATACACAAGGAGATCTAATAACACACAAAAGTTACTCAGTGATGAAAGAGTTAATCTTATATTTACAGTGGAGAATCTGTTATTCTTTCCCGTTTAAACGCAAACGTACGAAAACGCAAAGCGCTAAAACGTAGAAAAGAACAACTTTTGGACAATTCTAATAATTCATTTTTATCTTGGTGGCAAACAGTTTGGAGTCTGATCAGACGCCGGGTTAGACGCCGGGTTACCCGGCGTCTGATCTGGCTCAAAACTGTTTGTATGGGAGATAAAGTAGAAATTTCTCTGAAAAGAGATCTCAAGATCTTTAGATGACTTCTTAACCCTTTCCTCCCTGAAACCTCAAATGGACAATTCTAGTTTTCAATTTAGTCTAGTCCATTTTTAACTTTTTAGGGTTGATATATACAATAAATGTCAATTGACAAACAGTGTAGACCCTGATCAGAAGGCTCCTTATGGAGCCCTCTGATCAGGATCAACACTGTTTGCACAGGACAAGAGTACTCCTCACACATACACTGTTTATAAATGACACATATATGCCTGACTAGGGTTCAAAAAGATAATGCATAGCATATAATGCAGACAGCTCCTACAGCTTTCTGCAATTTTTCATGCAATAAGTGGAGAATACAGTGGAGAAATCGTTATTCAATCCCATAGACCTGTTTAGGCCAAAACTATTATTTCCATTACAAACAATTTGGAGCCAAATCAGACGCCGGGTAACCCGGCGTCTGATCAGGTTCCAAACTGGTTGCCACTCGGATTAAAAATCAATAATAAGAAATGTCAAAAAAAAAATGTTTTCTACATTTTAGAGATTTACGCTTGCGTTTAAACAGGAAAGGATAATGTTTTCTCCACTGTAATGTGTGAATGACTGTACATGGGTCCTTTACAAATACTGAATGCTTACAGTATACTATTAAGTGTATACAGTGTTATAGTTTGTTCACTTGTTTCCTGCCTCTTTGTACATATGGCACTATTATTTCTCATTTAAGGTTGAGGAACCCTAATGATTTCAGACCAAAATTATCACTCTACCTACAGCAATTGGCCATTTTCTTCAACTGACGACTTGTCTGAACCATGCTTTAGTTGGGTTCTGAACAGGATACAGTTAACTCATTATCCCCTGAAATTTCCGATGGACAATTCCAGTTTGCAACAAAGGCTTGTCCATTTTAGACTGTTGTTACATCCCACATGTGTACTATAAATAGCATAGCGACGCAGCGAATGACATAATGCGATACCTAGCTCCTGCGCTAGAGAGTAGACTCTTTGGCTCAGAGGTTATGGTATTGGACTGTCACACCAGCGCCCCGGGTTCAATCCCCGCCCGGGGATTCTCAATATCCAATGTGGATTTTTCTGCTATGCTTTGTTACGGGAGTGTCTCGTAAGACTGTTTAGGGTTGTTTTTTGTAATAAATTGCAAAATGACAAACAGTGACGTCCCTGATCAGAGGGCTCCTGCAGGAGCCCTCTGATCAGGGACTTCACTGTTTGCATAGGACAAATGCACTTTTTGCAGGTACACATTTGGTAAAGGACGCATATATATGCATCACTAGGGCTCAATGAGTTAAAGAGAATGGCCGATTAATCTCTCTAGAGGTCCAAAATTGGTCACAGCTGCCTATTCTTATTAGGGATATTCAACCTTAAAAGAAAACTTTATGCAAACACAACGCAATAAAATGTAGAAAATGTCTGCTTTTTTTTCTTTCAATTTTGGTTTGATCTAAGTGGTGAACAGTTTGAATCCCTATCAGATACCATCTAATCTGGCTTCAAAACTGTTTGCTACATGGAAATAATAGTTTTACCTTTTAAAAACATGTTTCTTGGGAACACTTTGTCCACTGCAAACAGTCTGGACCTTCATCAGACACCAGAGCTACAGTGGAGAAAACGTTATTCTCTCCCGTTTAAACGCAAATGAAACGCAAATCGCTAAAATGTAGGAAATAAACAAATTTTGACATTTCTAATTAGTGTTTTTTAATCTAAGTGGCAAACAATTTGGAGCCTGGTCAGATGCCGGGTAACCCAACGTCTGATCTGGCTCCAAACTGTTTGCAGTGGAAATAATAGATTTAGCTTAAACACGTTAATTGGGAAAGAATAACGTTTTCTCAACTGTACATAGGCAGGGATCAGGCTTCAATGACATTTATAATTGTTGAATCAAGATTTTTTTTAAAAATAATAAATTTTATAGCAGTGTGTTTTATTCAAACATGAAAAAATAAAATATTATTCCCTGTTGTAACAGCACTTAAACTTGCATTTAGTGGCCAAACAAAATTGGTAAAAACGCTATTCCTACCAATTTACACGTTAATCTATGCGTAAGAAATGAATAGTGAATGGTTAACAAACAGTTAATGCCTAACGATTATTACGCGTTTTTAAAACGCGTTAATAAACAATTATACCAATGCAGTCTCTGCTAAGGGTCCGTCGGCTAAGTGATGACCCTTTCATCCGGGCTCTTTTAAATGGGTAAAGAAACCCGTAATGAAACAGCTAGGAAACAGGTTTAACGAAACGGATAATAAACGCGTAAGAAAGGCTTAAGAAACGCGTAAAGTGGGTAGGAATAGCTTATTTACCACTGCAGCTTAACTAATATATAAATTCATCCCTAAAACATCAAATGGGTAATTCCAGTTTCTACCTAAATCTAGTTCATTGCTGGCAATATATTGTGAACTGACAAACTGGGTCTATACTTTTGCATTGGACAAATACACTGTTCACCGGTACACAGTTTGTAAGGGAAGAGTACACTCATTGTTAGGGTTCAATGTATTCATACTCAACAGAAGTAAAGCAGAAAGCTCCTACAGTGTAAGCCCTTTCTGCTACAGTGGAGAAAACGTTATTATTTCCCAATAAACGGGTTATCACTAAAACTATTATTTCCATTGCAAACAGTTTGGAGCCAGATCAGACGCCGGGTAACCCGGCGTCTGATCAGGCTCCAAACTGTTTGCCACTTAGATTAAACAAGAGCACCGCAGTGCAGCAAAATACGCCCGTCACGGCCGGCGGGTGTCAAAGTCGTCCAGACTCAGGCCGACTGGAAAAAGTCGCCCGGAGTGTAGGCCCGACTATCGATCTCAAAAAGACTATGCTGTAGTATTGGGATAGCTCAAGTACTATCCCGATAGTATTGCGATAGTCAAGAAAAAAGTTCTGGGTTTTTTAAAAAATGCCCATTTTTGACAATAAAGGGGGCATAACTCTGCTAAAAATAGTCGCCAACGTCTGAAATTTAACAGGAACCAAAATTCACAGGTGCCTTCCCTGTATGATGAGAAAGCTAAATATGAAATTTGGTTACAATAGACAAAATGTAAGTAAAATTATTATCAGGAAACAATATATTGTTAAAAAAATTGTGTGAAGGGGCATAACTCTGAAAATACATAGTCAAACCAAACACCCGTAATATATATTAAGTCACTTCATTCATTGTATCACCATATCAAATTTGAAATCAATTGAATCAAAAATAAAAAAGTTCTGGTTTTTTTTTAAAAAAAGCCCATTTTTGACAATAAAGGGGCATTACTCTGCTAAAAATAGTCGCCAACGTCTGAAACGCAAACTCGTCCGAACTATTGTGGTATGGAATATTTGTAGGAAGTTTATTCAAAATCGGTCAATAAATGAAGGTGAGAGAGCGCTAAGAAGAAAAGTTAACGGACGAAGTGTGGCTTATTTTAAATTTTAAGGATGTAAAGGGGCATAACTCATAGAAAAATAATTTAACAGGAACCAAAATTCACAGGTGCCTTCCCTGCATGATGAGAAAGATAAATATGAAATTTGGTTACAATAGACAAAATGTAAGTAAAATTATTATCAGGATACAATATATTGTTAAAAAAATTGTATAAAGGGGCATAACTCTGAAAATAAGAAGTCAAACCAAAAACCCGTAAAATATGTTAAGTAACTTCATTCATTGTATCACCATATCAAATTTGAAATAAATTGAATAATTAAAAAAAAAGTTCTGTTTTTTTTAACAAATGCCCATTTTTGAAAATAAAGGGGCATAACTCTGCTAAAAATAGCCGCCAACGTCTGAAACGCGAAATCGTCCGAGCTATTGTGGTATGGAATATTTGTAGGAAGTTTAATCAAAATCGGTAAATAAATGAAGGTGAGAGAGCGCTAACAAGAAAAGTTAACGGACGGACGGACGGACGGACGTACGGACGGACAGCGCTGGGTATACCATAATACGACCGTCGATGACGGGCGTATAAAAACAAAAATAAGAAATGTCAAAAAATAGTAATTTCCTACGTGTTAACAATTTGCATTTACAGTTCCTTTGCGTTTGAACAGGAAAGAATAATGTTTTCTTCACTGTATATTTTTACCCTGCAAAAAAAGCAGTTACCTGCCCTTCATTGTTTCAATGCCTCTTCCATAAGTGACAGTTTAACCCATTGAGCCCTAGTAACAAGTATCTACAAGCAATACTTGTACATGTCTGTGAAGACTATGTTTGTCCTATGAAAACAGTGTAGACCCAGATCAGGACCTCCTAAAGGAGCCCTTTGATCAAAGTCTGCACATTAAATTATTTTCATCATGCAGAAAACGCTGCTACATAATTGGAAGTGGGCTACATTTAACCCACTACCCCATAGCCTGTTTTTAGTTTTAAAGACAGTTGATCACTTATTTAGCAGGTTGAAAGTTAAGCAGTATGTGCCTTAAGGCACAAGCTGCTTTGCTTTCAGCCTGCTTTAAGCTGCCATCTGCTAGAATATGGAGAGTATTTCCAATGTTACATATTCATGACTGTATAAATTGAAACTATTTTCTTAAGTGGAGGTATAAATTTAAGGTGTAAAAAAGATTATTTATGGGGTAATGGGTTAAATAGAAACTGGAATTGTCCATTTGAAGTTTCAGTGGTGAATGAGTATCGACAAGCTTGAATGTAATACAGTAACACTTCTCTATTACAACCACTTTACCCATTACCCCATAGCCTGTTTCTTTTTTTGAAAACATGTGATCACTAAAAGCAGGTTGAAAGAAAAGCAGAATGCGCCCTAAGGCGCATTCTGCTTTACTTTCAGCCTGCTTTATGCTAGAGCATCTGTTAGAATACAGAAAATATTTTTTCGTATGATACATTTTCACGACTATATAAATTGAAACAATTTTATGCAGTAAAGAAATGAATTAGAGGCGTAAAAAGGTGTATTGATGAGGTAATGGATTAAAGGAAGGCTAATTGAATGTATAAAGAACAGGTGACAATTTGAAGCATGGTGACAGTAAAACAGAAAATTCCTAATGGAGCTTTCTGTTTTACTGTCACCTTGCTTTAAGCTGTCACCTGTCATAAGCATCTAATATCTAGCAAACTTTAGTGCTTGTTATAGAGAGGTTTTACTGTATCCTTCTAATCCATTCTTACAGTTCTCAATTCCTTTAGCCCCTTCCTCCATAGAAACGCCTTTTAGCACATTTAATTTACTCCTCCAATGAAGAAAATAGTTCCAATTTATGTAGTAATAAACATGTACCATACAAAATATTTTCTAGCAGATGATAGCTTAAAGCAGGCTGAAAGAAAAGCAGAATGCGCCTTAAGGGGCATTCTGCTTTACTTTCAACCCACTTTAGTTTAAGTAGTCATCTATCTTCAAAATTAAAAATAGGCTATCGAGTAAAGGTTTACATCATTTAGTTACCATTTTCCCCCTGTCCCATATAACACTAGAAACACTAATACTGCCAGGATAACTCCACACACTGGTATCACCACTGTCCGGATCTGATTCTTACTCTCTGTAAACTCCCTCTTCCTCTCTTTCTTCTCCTTCTGGTTCTCCTTCTTCGCTTTTCCCTTCAACTGTCTCATTGTTAACTGGTTCTCGTTTTTTAATCCAAGTCACTAGGAGTATTATCTAGGTGTAACTCTCTCAGAGTCAATAGAAGTACTATATGGCAGATACAGTCTCAGAGTCAATACATGTAGGTTGGTTCCCAGTTAACTTTATCACACAAAGAATAAGTATGTGTTGTTTTTAGAAGACTTGATGTCTCATCAAATTGGTTGAATTTGGCAAACACACTCAGACCTGAAAGTATAAAACAAATATGCACATATACAGTGGAGAAAACGTTATTCTTTCGCAATAAATCGTTTACGCTAAAACTAGTATTTCCATTGCAAACAGTTTGGAGCCAGATCATACGTCGGGTTACCCGGCGTCTGATCAGGCTTGAAACTGTTTGCCGCTAAGATTAATATTCATGAGCACTCAGAATTGGCAAAACCATGTCCTTGTGACAATACACTGTTCATTTAACATAATTATTTTGTAAATTGAACTGAATGTCGAAAGAGGAGTTACAGTCAATATTATATCAAGCTACTATAATTAAAATAGTGGGGAAATTTCTACAGACAGAAGACTGCTTAATAAAGGATAAAAATAATGCAGAAAGCCCATACTAGGAGTTTTCTGCATTATCTTTATCCTGCATTAAGCAACTACCTGTATTTAGGACTACAAAATGGTATTTAACTTACAAATGTATAACAATACAAGACTGATTGTTATATACATGTATTTATTGGATAGCAATCACTTATGATCCTAAGGCAAAGGACTGTATACTCAATTTCTAACTAAACGTCAGTGTTTTATAATCATTGACAAATCAATTTAGCTCTACATTTTGATAGATTTTAATATATAACCAAATGATGATTTTGCAAAATTAAGCTATATTATTAAGCTGCTTAACTCTTTGAACCCTAGCCACGCATATATGCGTCATTTGCAAACAGTGTACCTGTGAGGAGTACACTTGTCCTATGCAAACAGTGTAGACCCTGATCAGAGGGCTCCTTAAGGAGCCCTCTGATCAGGGTCTACACTGTTTGTCATATTGACATATATTGTGAAAATCAATCCTAAAATGTCAAATTATGGACTTAAACTAAATTAAAAACTAGAATTGTCCATTTGAGGTTTCAGGGAGGAAAGGGTTAACCCAATTTCCCATGAATACGCTTTTTTGGCTAATGATATGATTGAAGTATATTCCCACAGGAAAGATTGAAGACTCTTAGCAGACAGATTTTAAAAGAAAACAGTGTAGACTTTTGATATCAAAAAGTGTCAATCTATAGTATCCTTATATCAGAGGGAATAATCCTGCATACAATCATAATACCAAACCGCTATATGGATCCATTTGAGCAGAATAATACATTCCATTTCCAATTTCCAAATCAGTTTCACAAATGTATTTTCTATATATCTAAACAGAAATTACTCATAGAGCTGCTGTTTAACCCTTTAACTGCTACAACACTGTCTGCTACAGAGGAGAAAACGTTATTCTTTCCCATTAAACAGGTTTATCCTAAAACTATTATTTCCCGTGAAAACAGTTTGGAGCATGATCAGATGCCGGGTAACCCCGCATCAGATCAGGCTCCAAACTGTTTGCCACTCAGATTAGAATAGATAGTTAGAATTGTCAACAAGATGTCATTTCTTACGTTTAAGTGATTTGCTTTGTTTTGCGGTTAAATGGGAAAGGATAACGTATTCTCCACTGTACAGTACATATATATCTCAATGTCCAGTCACTTTGACCAAAGAAACATTGAAATGAGTATCAACAGCTAAGATACTATGGGGAAAATGTATTCTTTCCCATTTAAATGAAATGCAAACAGTCAGTGCAATTAAATGTAGAAAATGACAACTTTTTAAAAAAAAAATGAATTTTTATATTTATTTGAGTGACAAACATTTTGGAGCCTGATCAGACACCGGCAGTTACCCAATAGAAATAACAGTTTTAGCGTAAACACATTTATTGCAAAAGAATAACGTTCATACCGTTTTCTCCACTGTAATTACTGTTTGGTTATGCAGCATGTACTGTTTGGTAATATATCATGACTTGTCAACCTTGCAGGGGTTGAGAAAATTCTATTCGCCTTAGGACCTTATCCCTTCTTTGACTTTTGTGTAGGACAAGTGAGTTTTATGGTTTTTCTTTAACCATTACCCCAAAAACATGCTTTTTTACAACTTTAATTTATTCCTTCACTGAAGAAAGTACAATGCAGTTTCAATTTATACAATCAGGAATAAGTATGATCAGATACAGGTTATGGGTAATGGGTTAATGCAGGGCAAGTAACATATTTCAGAATGTTCAACCACTGCCTTATCCTGATAAAGAAGCACATGAAGAAACCCCTTCTACATCCTAGCCAGTGGCTGGTTAAGGCAAAATTCAGAATAATATATAATCTCAATTAATTGCCATTTTACATAAGATATACAGCGGAGCAAAACTTACTCTTTCCCTATAAACATGTTTATAAATACTAATACTATTACATACATGTACATGTACTTGGATTTCAATCGCAAACAGTTGGAGCCAGATCAGATGCCAGGTTAACTTACGTCTGATCGGGCTCCAAGCCATTTGCCATACAGATTAACATGAATTACTTCAGGTAATCGTCTTAAAACACTGAAACTACAGTTGAGAAAAACATTATTCTTTCCCGTTTAAACGAAACTATACGCAAACATGTTGCATTAACACATAAAAAAACCCAAATTTTCAACAATTCTGACTTTTTCATGTAAATCTGAGTGGCAAACAGTTTGGAGCCTGATCAGACGCCGGTTTACCCGGCGTCTGATCTGGCTGCAAAGTCCAAAATTTTTTCATTGGAAATTTTAACAATTTCTTCGTAAACTATGTACTACAGTGGAGAATCTGTTATTCTTCCCCAATAAACGCGTTTACGCTAAAACTATTATTTGCAGTGCAATTTAAACAGTTTGGAGCCAGATCAGACGCCGGGTAACCCGGAGTCTGATCAGGCTCCAAACTGTTTGCCACCAAGATAAACATGAAATATCAGAATTGTCTAAAAGTTGTTCTTTTCTACGTTTTAGTACTTTGCGTTTGCGTACGTTTGCGTTTAAACGGGAAAGAATAACAGATTCTCCACTGTAGCTGTTACTGTAACTCTAAACCTGCCATGAAACATATATAGTTAACCCATTACCCCATAGCCTGTTTCTAGTTTTGAAAACAATTAACTCCTTAAAGCAGGTTGAAAGTAAAGCAGAATGCGCCTTAGGGCCCATTCTGCTTTACTTTCAGTCTGCTTTAAGCAAACTTCTGCTAGAATATATAAATATTTCTTATGGTATAATTATATTCATACTTGTGTAAATTTGAACTATTTTCCTCAATGGATGAATAAACTAGAGGCGTAAAAAAGTGTATTTATAGGGTAATGGGTTAACATACCAAATTCCTGCCACTTCTTGAACTCCTTGATGTATGGTGACATTTATCACAAGTTACTATCAAATGTAACAATCATTTTCACAGCATACATATTGACTAGAGTTGTATAATGATGAAATTTGTGAAGATTATTCAATAAATTAGTCAGGCCTTTCAGTGCTCTGTCTAATGGACAATCAATGTCTGCCCTTCTTAATAGCAGATTTTCTTTTACAGTAAAACACTGACCATTTCTGCCAATAGTGTTCTATAAAAACTCTAAATTGTGTTAATTTTCAAGTGTTAATTTAAAGCAGGTTACTCGGTCATGCTTAAAGCAAGATTCTCCCTGTCACCTGATTTTTATCCAACCAATTAGGCTAGCCTTTGTTTTAGTGGTTGTAATAGAGAGATTTTACTGTATATTATAAGGTACGTTTTGAAACTGTGTAGACCAAGATTAAATAGCTCCTTTAGAAGCTATTTGAACAGGGTTAGTTGTGATATCGTAACTGTATTTCAGAGACCTTGGTCTAGAGTTATACAGTGGAGAATCTGTTATTCTTTCCCGTTTAAACGCAAACGTATGCAAACGCAAAGCGCTAAAACGTAGAAAAGAACAACTTTTGGTCAATTCTGATATTTCATGTTTATCTTGGTGGCAAACAGTTTGGAGCCTGATCAGACGCCGGGCTACCCGGCGTCTGATCTGGCTCCAAACTGTTTGCACTGGAAATAATAGTTTTAGCGTAAACGCGTTTATTGGGAAAGAATAACACATTCTCCACTGTAGGTTCTGTCTGACTTGTCATGCAGTCTGCATGTTTTCATGTGAAAATGTTTCATTGTTCTATTATCCATTCCAATTTAGTAAAGTTGTTAGTTACAGGTTCATAGTAATATTTAAATATGAATATACTCAGCTAGAGACTTCAGATTTAACCCATTAGGGCCATTACCCCATAAATAACCCCCTTTTACGCCTTTAGATTATTGATCCACTGAAGAAAATAGTTCCACTTTATACATTCAGGAATATGTACCATAAGACATATTTTCTCCAACCTAGTATGTGGTAGTAGCTTAAATCAGGCTGAAAGTTACTTTCAGCCTGCTTTAAGTGGTCAACTATCCTCAAAACTTTACAACAGGCTATGGGGTAATGGGTTAAAAGTTAGACTAATGCCGTAATGGTGACTATATATAATGCATTTTGCAAGGCTTGGTTCTATGCAGTTTGGACCCTGATAGACACTGCATGCAGTAGTATCAATGCTCACTGTTCTTTTTCCTTTGGATTGTAATTCTGAAAATGTCTTAACCTATTACCCCATAAATACGCCTTTTTACGCCTTTTATTTATTCCTCCACTGAAGAAAATCGTTCAACTTTATACAGCCATGAATATGTACAAAAAGAATTTTGTTTATACCCTAGTAGAATAAAGATATTAGCTTAAAGCAGGCTGAAAGTAAGGCACATTCTGCTTTACTTTCAACCTGCTTTAAGTGGCCACCTATCTTCAAAACTAGAACCATGCTATGGAGTAATTGGTTAAATTGTCGAAACTGTTGAAGATAAAATTAATTGAAATAGTGAAAAAGAACATTCTATATAAATTGTTAAATTGTTCAACATAAGTATTTGAGTAGGTTATTTTCTTAAGCTGACAACATTTAGTAATACTCAGTCAGGCAAGTGCCAATTGCCAGAGGACAAGTTTATTTTTGACGACAATATCTAACTTACTGGAAAAACTGAACAATATATAGTTAATACATGTACTAAATCCTGTATCCCTGTAGTGTATTTAATTTAGCTCCCACTGACTTATCCTAAACAGAGGACAGGCAATTTGAAGAAAGCAATTTCAGACTATGTTCAAGGTTGTCCATCACTCAGCAGGTGCCTTGGGGCTAATGGCTCCAGTCTAACAACATGTAATATTTCAAGTGGTGACAGTTTAATCAGAATACCATTTGTTTTACACACAGCTAGTTTTCTTGAAAATTATTCTAAAAACAAGATTCTTTTTTTTCTAAATTTACTCTTGAAAATAATCAATACACAAATTGTGACAATCAGTCATGGCTGAGATATAATTGGAAACAAAATGCAAACGCAATCCAATAAAATATTGAAAATAACAGCTCTTGTAAATTACGTACTATCTTGCTAATAGAATTAATATGAGGGGGTAACAGTTTGGAGTCCGATCAGACACCAAGTTACCAAAACTGTTTGCACTGGAAATACAAGTTTAAGCATAAAGGCATTTATTAGGAAAGAATAACTTCTTCTCCACTGTAAGACTGTGAGTCAACTAAACACTTCAGGTATATTTCTTCACCAAACTCTCATAGTCTATGTTATGACTACTCATTATAAGAATGGTCTTTTTGAAATTATATTCTAATAAGTTAACTAAGTCATATAGGTTTTTTGTAACTTAAGAAGTTTAATCTATTCACACCTGGAACAATTATATTTGATGTACAATTCCATTTTCAAGTTTATTCTAGTCCATTTAAAATGATTTTTCATGATTGTTTTCAGCAGTATACTTCAAAATAGGAAAACAGTGCAGACCCTGATCAGAGTGCTCCTTTAGGAACCATCTGATCAGGGTTTACACTATTGGTATACTATAGCTAAGGCCACTAAGCACTCTAGCTTTATAATTGATGAGTATAGTCATTGCAAGGGTTGAATGTGTTCATAATCGACTCATAACTTGAGTTGAAATAATTCCCTATACATGTACTAGTATCTGAAAATGCAATCTTCTACAAAATGCTATTAATCCATTACCCAATAGCCTGTTTCTAGTTTTGAAAATAGGTGACTACTTAAAGAAGGTTGAAGCAAAGCAGAATGTGCCATAAGGCACATTCTGCTTTACTTTCAACCTGCTTCAAGCTACCATCTTCTAATATATAGAAACTATTTCATATGGTATATAGTTATGATTGAAAAACTTAGAACAAATTTTTTCAGTGGAAAAGTAAAATGAAGGTGTAAAAAGGCGTATTTATGGGTTAATCATATACCTGTTGACAGTGACAAGTTTATGTCGTTTAGCATTTATATACGTCATGTATATACAATGTATATATATGGTTGAGATATTATAAGTTACTCTCACAGTGCTGCAATATTCTACCTAAATATATATATTCCTGAGCGCTTTCGACAGTTACGTCTTCTTCACTTATTTCCAATCCTCAGTGAGTCAAAGTCTGACCTAAATCCACACTCTGCAGCTTAATTCTTTACTCCATAGATATGCTTTTTTATACATTGAATTAATTCCTTCACTGAACAAAATACAAATGGAGTTCCATTTTATATAGGATTGAGTGTGCACCAGAAGAAATATTTCCTATATCCTAGCTGATAGTAGCTTAAAGCACGGAATTATATGCACATTGTGTATAATTCCAAGCTTAAAGCAGGCTGAGAAAGTAAAGCAAAATGTGCAAAATTATGCATTTTGCTTTACTTTAAACCTGTTTTCATAGGTTACCTGTCTTAAAAACCACAAACAGGGTAAGGCTAGTGAGTTAATGATAATTATCCTCATTGCTTATTTAGCTCTTTCAGCACCATGGACCTATTTACAATATAACTCACTTTATATGCAAACTGTGGAATTTCAGTTTATATGAGCCCTCTGATCGGGGTCTACACTGTTTATTAATTTAAAGCATTATCTATTCAACAACCCAGAATTTTAAGTGGACTGGTTCATGTTTTGGTAACTAAATTACTAAAATGATCCACAACTTCAAGGGAACATAATAACCAACAAGTGTTACTTTTAGTGTTGAAAGAGTAAACCCTTTACCTTATAGAAACGCCTTTTAGCACATTCCGTTTAATCCTCCGCGGAAGAAAATAATTCCAATCTATACAGTCAAGAAAATTTATCAGAAGGAATAATTTTTTATTCTAGCATATTGTAGCTTAAAGCAGGCTGAAAGTAAAGCAGAATGCGCCTGAGGGCGCATTCTGCTTTACTTTCAACCTGCTTTAAGCAGTCACCGTTTTTCAAAACTAAAACAAGGCTATGGGGTAAAGGGTTAAGAAACGGGCTCTAACAGTCTTGCCACTGTGCATGTTATAATACTCCTGAAACATATGTTACATTTACACTGTACATCTTTTGTTTATTTATTTATTCATCTGAATGGTTCAGAATTGATTTATTCCGTAACTGGCCTGTCAACACAGGCTGTGTTACTCAACTCTTGTTTGCTAGATTCACATAAATATTTCATTTCTACACTTTAGATTCATTGTTTTAACCCATTACCCCATAGCCTATTTCTAGTTTTGAAGACATGTGACCACTTAAAGCAGGCTGAAAGTAAAGCAGAATGTGCCTTAAGGCATGTTCTGCTTAACTTTAAGTCTGCTTTAAGCTTCCATCTGCCAGGATATAGAAACTATTTCTTACAGAACATATTCGTGACTGTTTAAAATTGAACTATTTTCTTCGGTGGATGAATAAATTAAAGGCGTAAAAAGGCATATTTATGGGACATAATGGGTTAAGAATGGAATTTAGAGGTATTTTCCATTACAAGAAGAAATTTGTCATGCACTTTCAATCCGAGTATAATGGAAATCAAAATTAAATACCACTTTTAATTGTAACATATAGCCCATGTACGTGACTCAGATAAGATCAAGCCTAAAGTAAAGAAGAAAGTCCACTTTAAGAAGACAACTGTGGAAGGTTTCCTTCTTTTGGCTTTATAATAGTTTATTAACCCTTAGCCTGCCACTCACGACTATAGCTCCATATGTAAACAGCTTGGATCCGGATGAGACGCCGAGTAACTCGGCGTCTCATCCTGATCCAGGCTGTTTGACACTCGGACAACATTTTCAGCAATTTTGAGCAACTTTGAAGCACTTTGAAACTTGAAGCAGACGAGAAATATAGCAGACGACAATTTATTTGGCGGGCTAAGGGTTAATGTCTGTGAATGAAAGAGTTAAAATCAGGTATTCTATGGAAGTCTTGAAAGATTGTGGAAAGATTTAACTTTATTTTACATCAACTTATATGAAACATTTTAGTTAAAAACTTAAAATAATTAGTCACTTTTGTTTAAATGCAAATTTCTAACGACTATGGTCATTGCTGTGGAAGTCTAATTTGCCCATAAATTTTATTGCATATAGGATGAGTGCTCTCCTTAGTCATGCATGCAGCTACCAAACCAATTACTCATATCATAACAAAGATAATACCTGGTGTCATATCAAAATTGGACCCCCGTAAAAAATGGACCCTGGTCCAATTTTGATAGCGAAATATGGACCCCCGGGTCCAATTTTCGCTATCAAATTTGGACCCCCCCCCCCCCCTGTAAAAAATGACCCCCATGTAAAAATTTAGAATGGTAAGAAAACGTAATAAAAATTTAATTGCAAGAAACCCATGAATTTTTTAAACCATTACTCAATAAATATGTCTTTTAACATCTTAAATGTATTCCTACATTGAAGAAAATAACTCCATTTTATACAGTCACAAACATTTACTGTAGGAAATATTTTGAATTTCTGTATCCTAGAAGATGGTAGCTTAACCCATTACCTTTTTACGCCTTTAATCAATTCTTCCACTGAAGAAAGTAGTTCCATTTTGTACAATCATGCATATGAACATTAAAAAATATTATATCCTATCAGATATTAAGACATTTGATCTACACATCAACTTTAAATCTTTTTAAATAGTTGTTTAGTTTTAGTGATGTTTTTACTCCTATCCTGAGGTAACTATGCCCTGCAAATTATTTCAGTTGGAGAGTGGGGTCCAAATTTGATACCATCAAATTTGGACCCCCCTCTCCAACTGAAATAATTTGCAGGGCAGAGTAACCTCAGGATAGGAGGAAAAACATCACTAAATATAAACAACTAATTGAAAAGAATTAAAACTGATGTGTAGATCAAATGACTTAAGGTTTGGTGGTTTGGTGTTGACCATGGAGGGGGTCAAATTTTGATGCCATCAATTTTGGATCCCCCTCTCCAACTGAAATAATTTGCAGGGCAGAGTAACCTCAGGATAGGAGTAAAACATTACTTAAATTAAACAACTAATCGGAAAGAATTTAAGTTGATGTGTATATCAAATGATTAAAGCTTTGATGGTTATAGGGAGTTGACAAGGGAGGGGGTCCAATTTTGATGCCATTAAATTTGGAAATCCCCCCCCCCCCCCTTAATTCTCCAACTGAAATGATTTGCAGGGCATAGTAACCTCAGGATAGGAGTAAAACATTACTTAAACTAAACAAATAATTGAAAAGAATTAAAGTTGATGTGTAATTGTGTTTATCAAATGACTTAAGTAATGGTTAGAAGTTGACAAGATAGGGGGGTCCAATATTGATGCCATTAAATTTGGACCCCCCTTCTCCAACTGAAATAATTTGCAGGGTATAGTAATTAACGTCCAGATAGGAGTAAAAGATTACTTAAACTAAACAACTACAATGTAATTGAAAAGAATTAAAGTTGATGTGTATATCAAATGACTTATGGTTTGATGGTTATAGAGGTTGACAAGGGAGGGGGTCCAATTTTGATGCCATCAAATTTGGACCCACCTCTCCAACAGAAATAATTTGCAGGGAATAACAACCTCAGGATAGGAGTAATTAATATTTTGCATTAGGGAGAAGTATTACCAACTTTTGAGGGGGGGGTCCAAAATTACAGGGGGGGGGTGGGGTCAATATTTCGCGGGTCCATTTTTACGGGGGTCCAAATTTGATCTGACATCGGGCATACAACATTGACTCCATCTGATCCATCACTCATCAGCACTTTATTTACTGCAGAATAAAATAAATGTACAGACTGGAGAAACCGTTATTCTTTCCCAATTAACACGTTTACGTTAAAACTATTAGTATTATTTCAATTGCAATCAGTTTGGAGCAAGATCACACAACGGGTAACCCGGGGTCTGAACCGTCTGATCAGGTTCCAAACTGTTTGCCACTCTGATTGAAAAACAATAATTAGAAATGTCAAAAAATTGTTTCCTACATTATTGCGATTTGCGTTGTGATTAACGTTTTCTCCACTGTAATCAAAATACTGCACCTTCTGCTATCATTTCATGCATTTGTAAACACACTTTTTCTTTACAATATTATGTTTAATATATATTTTAACAATAATATACGGGTATTAATGGATATATATAACTCTACTTGGGTTACGTGGGTACGAAACACCTTAGGACGAATGACGAACCCTATAGTATCACATCGTCTGCAAACAAATTCACATCCGCAATGGCTTAATGGAACAAATAAACAATAAATCTCACTGATATCACAAACTAATATTCATACCGACCTTAAGTGTTACTTTAGATGTATGATGTTCATCAAATGTAGTTTGATACAGCTAAATGAAGCAAGTTTCCAACCGCAGTCGATAACGTGGAAATATTTTTTTCAATGATGTCTCCCAGCCTATGTGTTTAGCTCGCTAGAAACTTGGAAACCAGCATATCGCGATTAAAAACTTCCGGCTATTGTTCAGGACTAAAACTCGTGCGTTTTAATTGAGTTTGGCTTTATGTTCGGCTGTAAATAAATTAATGAAAAAGTGAAGAAAAAGAGCTAACTAGTATGTTCAAATAATGTTAAAATAAATTGTTAGATAAATAGATAACGGAATAAAGGGACTAATACAAATATCGTCCGTCATGTAACTTTTTTTGGTATTTTTGCTTTTTTGTCTGTCTGTCTGTCCGTCCGTCGAACTTGTTTAACTTTTATAAAATGGATCTATCACCATCCTGATAGTTTATATTATTTTTCCCTAACAGGTCGTCTATGTGACATTCGACTGGATGACTGTGCTTCTAATCCTTGCCAGAACCACGGCACCTGCAGGCATGTTGAAAACGGATATCAGTGCCTGTGTCCGCTTACATTCGCCGGAGTCCACTGTGAATATATGAGTAAGCTATCTATCTGTATTTGTATGTCTGTCTGTCGGTCTGTCCGTCCGTCCGCCTGTGCGTCCGTCCGTCCGTCCGTCTGTATGTCTGCCTACCTGCCTGACTGCCTGTCTGTCTGTTTAATTGTTTGTCGGTCTGTTTATCTGTCTAGTCTTTCTTGTCCGTCTGTTTGTCTGTCTGTTTGTCGGTTTGTCTGTCTGCATGTCTCTTTGTCTGTCTCTTTTAATTTTTATCCCTTTCCGTTGGTACTGTCTCTGTCCCTAATCTTGCCGGTCTATCTGTCTGTCCATCTGTCTCTATATCTGTCTCTGTATGTCGATCTCTGATTTTGCCTTCATGTCTGCATGTCTGTTTATCTGTATCTCTGTCTCTGTCTCTGTCTCTGTCTCTGTGTGTGTGTGTCTCTCTCTCTCTCTCTCTCTGTCTATCTCATTCTATGTTTGTCTGTCTCTGTTTCTCTGTCTTCCTCTTTATCACTCTGTTTCTCTCTCTTTTTCTCTGTTTCTGTCTGTCTCTCTCTTTTTTCTCACATTGTCTCTGTCTCTCCCTCTCTTTGCCTTTGTCTGTCTGTATGTCTCTGTGTGTCTCTGTCTCTCTGCCTTTTTCTCTATCGCTCTTTTTTTCTCTCTCTCTCTCTGTCTATGTTTCTTTTTCTTTCCCTTTCTTTCTCTGTCTCTGTCTTTCTCTCTCTCGCTCTCTTTCTTTCTCTCTCCCTTTCTCTCTCTCTCTCTCTCTCTCTCTACATCCCTCCCTCCCTCCCTCCCTCCCCCTCTCTCTCTCTTTCTCTCGGACACATACAAATATTGTTTCTCTGTCTCTCTCTACCCCTTTCTCTCCCAATCTGTCTTTCTCTGTCTCTATATTTCTCTCTCTCTCTCTCTCTCTCTCTCTCTTCCTCCCTCTCTGTCACTTTCTATGTGCATGTGTGTGTCTCTCTCATTGACCCCTCTCTCCATCTCCGAGTAGAGATTATGGTGTGAATGGCTTTCCTGTGTGACCAAGTAGCTCAGTGGTTAGATCGTTGGAATGGTAAGCCAGAGGTCCTGTGTTCGAGTCCCAGTTGAGTCACAACCTTTTCACCCAGTTACAGTTGGTGCCCAACGTAACTAACATTTAATGTAGTTTAAATGTAAAAATAAGAAACTCGTAGAAAGTTCTTTGAGTAAGAATATGGGACGAATTCTTGTGTAGAGGGTGTGTGTGTAGCCGGGTAGAGATTATGGTGAAATGGTTGAATAGGTGACTCGGTAGCTCGGTAGCAAAACCCTAATCAGTAAGCTGGTTACAGTGGAGAAAACGTTATTCTTTCCCAATAAACGCGTTTACGCTAAAACTATTATTTCCATTGCAAACAGTTTGGAGCCAGATCAGACGCCGGGTTACCCGGCGTCTGATCAGGCTCCAAATTGTTTGCCACTCAGATTAAAACAAATAATTAGAAATGTCAAAAAATGGCAATTTCCTACATTTTAGCGATTTGCGTTTCGTTTGCGTTTAAACTGGAAAGAATAACGTGTATTCTCGACTGTACATATGTATATCTGCATGTCTAAAGGAAATATCAACCATGATTGATATACTTTCTGCCAAGAGGAAATTGTAACTTAACTCTTCATATCTCATGCTGAATATTCATAAATTAAACCCCCTGTTACTTTTAACTATATAATTGGCTAATGAAACGTTTCCCCTGAAATAGTGCAGACTCATGTCAGACAGATCCTATAAGACAATAGTGCAGAACCTGATCAGACAACACCTCCAGGAGCTGTCTGATCTGGTTCAACACTGTTTTCAAAATGTGTCAAATATGCGAATACCGTATATAGCTTCATGTTACAGTGGAGAAAACGTTATTCTTTCCAAAAAGTGCGTTTACGTTAAAACTATTATTTCAATTGCAAACAGTTTGGAGCCAGATCAGACGTCGGGTAACCCGGCGTCTGAACAGGCTCCAAGCTGTTTGTCACTCAGATTATAACAAATAATTAGAAATGTCAAAAAATGGTAATTTTCTACTTTTTAGCGATTTGCGTTTGCGTTTCGTCTGATCAGGCTCCAAACTGTTTGCCACTAAAATAAAGATGAATTGTAAGAATTGTCCAAAAGATGTACTTTTCTTCATTCAAGTGACTTGTGTTTGCGTTTCGTTTGAACGGGAAAGAATTACGTTTTCTCCACTGTATATGTTACCATTAACGCTTATACGAAAGTGTTTATTCACTTCAGTGGACGTTTTTGCCCCACCCATGGAAGGGTCGGACATGCTAGGGAAGTCGCACAACCACAACCTGTACATAGTGGCGGGTACTCTCAGCAGCGCCATTGTCGTCATCCTTGTTGTCCTTGTCGCGTGCTACTGCAAGATGCACGAGACATATCGACAGATAACGTGGCGAAGATTGCGCAACACTCACAGATCAATATCTTGGTGAGTGATGCCGTAGAGAAGACGCTATTTTGTTCCAATTAATGCGTTTTTGACCGTCGCAAACAGTCTTGAACCGGATCGGACGCCTGGTCACCATACGTCTGATCAGGATCCAAACTGTTTGTCGCTCAGATAAAAGAAATGGTAAGAATTTTCCAGAAGTTGTCATTTTACGCAAGTCATTGCATTATATGAGGCATTTACATACATGTATGCTTATGTTATATTGCTTTTGTTGCTGTTGTTGTTTCTGATCACAATGACGACGATACATTAGCAACTATTTTGCCTTTTTTCACTGGATTGCGTCCCTTATTAACACTTAATAAAGAAGCCACATTACGGAAGTAGTCGAGAATTTTAACCTGCGACTGTCCATAAGTTCCTTAACCACGTGATATACCGATTAGTGATGTTGATGATGAGATTAATGAATATGATTATACGATTATATTGAGTTCTTAAAGATTCAGCCAAAATCAAAAACATGTGCAGAAAAAACCTTGATTTCTATTACGACAACTAAATTGTGGTTATTATTATTTCACTTTTATCTTGCTTTAAGCTGTCACCTGTCTTGTATATGTTACAGAGATTATGTGTAATCAGGGATTACGCATAGTCCCTGAACTTTTTAGGGATTACACGTAATCACTGGGCGTTTTAGGGAATTGGTGAAATGTCCATTTTTCCATCAAATTAATAAATTTGTACTATCATGACATTTCTGTTGGTTTTAAACATCATTCTTTCTTGAAATATCATGGTCTAATCAACGTTCATACAAAGTTTCTCGCACAAGTGAACAGTGTGCATTTAAGTCAGGACAACTAAAAATCCAAGATATCTATCTTGTTAATAAGGTTAATAACATATTTTATAGCTTGGTTCTTGCCTTTTAACTTAATGAACTAAACGAGGTAAGATTCATTACTTTAACCAAAAGGAACTGGCCAAATATTTATAAAAAATTACGAAAAGCTTCAAAATTACGCCTTTTCCCTAGGAGATTTTTAGGGACCTCACGTATTCCCTGATTACATGTACACTTAATCCCTGTAACTTATACACTAACTTAGCATTTTTGGTGGTCGTAATGGAGAGGTTTCACGGTATATCATTTTATCTCATTTTCAGCCCAGAATTTGATTCTTGTAACGAGGGTCTACCCAGTCGTAATCACCGCCTCAGTGTTGACGCAATATGTGAGGCGACCAGTTTATCCTACAACAACCAGTCAATGGAATCCAGCTTACATCAGCCATTGAACTCTCACAAGATTTGAGCACCGCTGAAAAGATGAACATAGTCCTTATACAGAAAAGAAAACGCTAATCTTTTCCAGTAAATACGTTTACGCTAAAACTATTATTTCTATTGCAAACAGTTTGGAGCCAGATCAGACGCTGGGTAACCCGGCGTCTGATCAGGCTCCAAACTGTTTGCCACTCAGATTGAAACAAATAATCAGAAATGTAAAAATAAATGGTTATTTTCTACATTTTAGCGACTTTTTAGTTTCGTTTGTGTTTAAAACGGGAAAGAATAACGTTTTCTCCACTTTATACAGTTGTATTTGGATAGTGACTAGTTACTTCCGAGTACGTCCACTGGCTTGTCAAGTCTCGTTCACGTACCGGGCTAATTATGTATACGGCCATACATGTACATGTAATTGTGTTAATAGATTACTGAAGAAGGGTGATTTTACAGTAATAAATGAGAGATGCATTCCAACTTCAGTATATCAAACTCATTTAAGTTGAACATATCTATTTTCAAAAGTTTGAACCTGGCTAAGCAACATTTAACCTTGAAATAAAAGGATATGTTCGATTTAAGGGTGTGTTGAACTGATAAATTTGTGAAATTTTCAAAGTATATAAAACTTTCTATCATGGTTTTGTTTGGAAGAGCTATTTAAGATGAATGGAAAAATAAATAACACATTATATTTTGGTGTAAATTTAAGGCTCTACGACCTTTTCTGACAGATGTGTCAGATAAGGATTTGATTTTTCTTATTTTGTCCTTGAACCCGCTTTCATAATATATTTCAAATGAAAATAAAGATAGTAATTTGGTTTTATATTATTTATTCTATTTCCTTATAGAAAAATTAATTTAAGACAAAACAGGCATCAACTGTGAAATGTATGAAGCTCTAAATATCATCGATATGGTTCTGTTTTGTAAAATTTGTAAAGGGAGATAACTCCTTTTTCTTTACTAACTCAAATTTTGGAACAATAATCTATCAATTTCTTTTAATATTTTGAATTGCTTTTGTACGGGTTTCAATGTTGTTGATTCAGAGATTCATGTTTCAAATTTGGTGCCTTTTTAGTCTTGATTGGGTTTCTTTATGTAAAAAAACTTCCATAGACATGAAATACATAATAAAAAACAAAATTACAATGTTATTTTTAGTTATAATAGATTTTACTGAAGCTTATACTTTACATTTGACCAAAATCGAGAAAAATCCGAATTTGACACATATTTTCCAAATGTCCGTAGTTAAAAAAAAATGTACACCAACATATGATTTTCTTATATTTTTCATGTATCATATACAGCTCTTTCAAAATAAACATGAAAGAAAAACAGTTAGATACTTTGAAAATTTGGCTTATGTGGTTAACACATGTACACCCTTAAGCGAGATCGAAATAATGAAAATTACCCTTAGAAATACGGAAAATTTCTATTTAAAAGAGTATTGAAGTTAGATTACAGGGGTACATTTTACTCACAAAAGTGTTTCATCAATTTAAGTTTTAAATACAATAATCATTACAATTGAACGATTGCCTACATGTATTACTATGATAAAGATCACGTTATGACATTTTACTGATGAATCTCACTGTAAAACCGAGTAGCGACTGGTACCCAAAACCGCGTGAACGCTACGATTATTATTTCCAATGCAAACAGTTTGGAGCCAGACCAGACGCCGGGTTACCCGGCGTCTGATCAGGTTCCAAACTGTTTGACATTCAGATACTAATTTCAAAGAAATGCATCAAATGAAGCGTCACGACCTAGGAGTTGGACGAGACATAAAAGAGAAAATGTTGAACTTGTTCATGCAGTTGACTCACTTGAGTATTGTTGATTGATATTATTTCTTTAACCCTTTCGCTGCCATGGCATCATATATTTTGCTTTCATTTCTCAAATTTAGAGTTAAGGTACATTAACTTAAGACATATTGAAATGAGTGTCAAACGGTTTGGATCTTTGTTATTACGCGGCGTCTGGACAGGATGTAAACTGTTTGCAGATAACCATTGTATTCGGGGTATAGCAGGGCAGTGAATGGATTAATAAATTGTACAATGCTATTACCACATGTTTTCACCGACCGGATCATGTTGTAGATACATGTCACAAAAAAAACACATCGTCTATTGCAAAAACTGCTTTTCCCGGTTGGATTAAAAACTACACATATCACATTTGTTTTGTTTTTTCTTGGCAAGGGAGATAACCCAGTAGATGTTTACTCGCCTGAAGCGATGTATTTGAGCCAGGCGACAGAATTCGCCAGCGTGAGATTTAATTACGGAGATACTGTAAACTGACAATCGATAGCTAAGATAGGCTCCTGCTACGAAAAGTACACGATAAACTTCAGTTCAGAATCTTACAATTTTCTGTAAGGCTGTTTTTTATTTTTATTTTCAACGCAGTTTTATTGCAAGTTTCCCCGTCATTGCACGTCTTATTAAATTCCTCTATACCTTAACCAACTACCAGAAAATTTGTTTTAACAATTACAAACATATTGGATCTAGATGAGACGCCGAGCAACTCGGCGTCTCATCTAGATCCAAAATGTTTGACACCCTGGAAATGTGTCTTGAATGAAATAACAGACTTGACCAGCTCGTACACAGTGTAGCTGTATTGCAGACACCAAGTTAACAATTGGCTAGTTTAACCATTTCGGCGCCAAATTAATCGGGTTAATTGTACCCCTTCACCGTTTATTGTCGGCTGCTTCAATATTGTAGTCTGTAAGAACGTTTCCAAATAAGATTTAACTCTTTCCTCCCTGAAACTTCAAATGGACAATCCCAGTTTGCATTTTAGTCTAGTCCATTTCTGACTTTTAAGGGTTGTTTTTGTCAATGTTTGGCATTATGACAAACAGTGAAGACCCTGATCAGAGGGCTCCTCCAGGAGCCCTCTGATCTGGGTCTTCACTGTTTGCATCGGACAAATGCACTTTTAACATGTATACTGTTTGAAAAGGACGCCAATATGCGGGACTAGGGTTCAAATGGTTAAGGTAGAATTACTTAAGAATATGGACAAGTGGCGCACCTGAAAAAGCTTAAATGTGGGACTATAAACCTTAACAGCAAGAAGAACAACAAAAACTATCGACACAAGTGTCAAAAAGTTTGGATCCTGATCAGACGCCGTCTGATCACGATTCAAACTGTTTGCAAAGTCGCATTTATGCGACTTCGGCGCCGAAAAGGTTAAAAACATCAGCAGTAAAGAGAAACTGCAGAAATTGTAACGAGGGTAGGAAATGTTTGACAATAAAATGTATACATGTAATTAATGCGTTAAGAAACACCATTTCGTCATTCCGAAGATTACAATATACATATGTAATATACAGAGGAGACGATACTATTCTTTTCGGTTTCAACGTAAATGAAACGCAAATTCAATACAATAATTTTTTGAACATTACACTTTTGTCCGTTTTCGTACGATTTAATTGTGTCCGAGTTGTAAACAGTTTTACGCCTGATCAGCCTAAAAACTGCTTGCGATGGAAAAAAAATTGGCTCTAACGCGTTTATTGGGAAAGAATAACGTTTTCTCGGCTGTAGAGCTACCCGAAGCATCCAAAATTTCAGAAATACAGCGTTTGAGCAGTCTCTCTACGCATTGTTCAGTATGGTGAATGGCAAACAGTGTCAGTTTGAACTGACGCCTGATTTTCGACACGAATATAACGGTATTGGGATGTATATATGAGCCTTGTCATGACAAAACACCATCCGTATTGCATCGCAACATTGTACCGACCAAGCACCGTTCTCATCTTAGGCTCTGTATCTGAGTTTGGTCCATTGGTTGCCAATTACCTAATTCAATACAGCTGACCTACAATGATTTAGATGCACGTGGGTGTCAAACAGTGTAGACCAAGACCAGTCGCCGCGTCTTTGACGCGGTGGCTGACCTTGATCTACACTGTTTGCAATACAATAAGTCAGGTTTTCTCATTGCATGGCTCATATGTATACTTTTTTGCGACGTGGCTACAAATGTAATTCATGGATCAGAAGTCCATTTAGGAGGCCTACAATATGGAAGGCGTTGTTATTTTCCAAAGAAACGTTATACGTTAGTAATAAAGCCCGTTTCACATCAGCCGTACGATTTTTATTTCGTACGATTTTCGCAGGTCCAGTGTACCGCAAGACAAATCGCAGCAAGTGATTTCAAATTCGTGTCGGTCGTAGACCACGCAAGGCCGCCGCACGAACACCGTACGGCTGTCTCAAGAGTCGTACGATCTTTTAACGAGAATATAGGGAAAGGCAGGAGCAAAATTCGCACGGCACCCGCAAGATGGTCGCACAGCAGCCGTGCGAATTTGCAAGACAGCCGCAAGGCTTCCGTACGAATTAGGTTTTTTCTTGCGGTCGCCGTACGGCAGCCTTACGAATGACTCACGTTATTCGTACGTTTATCGTACGAATAATCCCCCTTTGAGGGTATAAATGTAAAGGCAAACCTGAAATTGCCGTCACTTGCTCGTCAGAATTTGACAATAATGGCCATTCAACCTCAGATGGTTGATGTTGCAATATCAAGAAGAATAATTCAAGATGAAGAACAACGCCATGATGCTACTTTTGCCATTTTTATCCGCGAGCCTCAACACCAGAGAAGGCTTGAGGGGCGTTGGTGAGTCAAGCAATGGATTGAGCGACGTAGAATGTTTGGACTTTACTACATCCTCTTCCGGGAGCTTGATAAGGAGTTGGAGCACGACAACATCAGCTACATAAGGAAAAGCCCCAATATGTTTGCCGAGTTGCTGCTACGTGTCAGCTCGCATGTCACCAAGTCAAACAGAGGTCGTGGTTCCATCGAGCCTGGAGAGAAGCTTGTGAGAACACTCGTTTTTTGGCCACATGGATGAGTTTCATATGCTTACAGTACGTTTTTAGGGTTGCACACAACACCATCTTCCTCTTTGTACCTGAGATGTGTTGGGCTATTTATGACCAGTACACATATGAACTTATACTCATGCCTTCAACCCATGACCAATGGCGTGAAGTAGCGCAGATATTATCCAACCGATGTAACTTCAACCATGTATGTGAGACCATAGACGGCAAACATATAGCTATCAAGAAGCCGGATCTGTCTGGAAGCGAATCTTATAACTACAATGGAGTTTGCTCCAGTGTGCTGCTAGTTATGGTAGATGCAGAGTACAAGTTCCTGTGGATAAGTATGGAAAGCAACGGATTGGCGTCCGATGCAGGAATCTTCATTGAGAGCCCTCTACGGCCAACCATAGAGAACAACACCATCGGTTTCCAGCCAGCCGAATCACTCCCACACGATTACAAGAACATCCCTTATTTCATTCTAGGAGATGACGCTTTTCCGCTGTTAAAAGGAAGAGAACGAAGGGAATGTTAAGTGTAGCAAAACTGATTAAAAGGAACGAATTCGTAGTTGTGCATTATTGTGTATTAGATCACAGTTAGAAGTTGAGGTAAAACGGGGTCTTTAGGTCGAGTGATATCATTACCCAAATATCAACGACTGACAATGATCTAATGCACGATCATGTACAACTACGAATTTATTACTTCGATTCTAACATGATTCTTTTAAAACAAAATTTACCGGAGAATACCAAACACCGAAATGTTGGCATATGAAACGCCAGTTTTGCTACTGCGTTAAC
Source organism: Gari tellinella (assembly GCA_922989275.2). NCBI lineage: Eukaryota > Metazoa > Mollusca > Bivalvia > Cardiida > Psammobiidae > Gari > Gari tellinella. Next base: position 32,160,566 of record OV277871.1, read on the forward strand.
TTTCAACAAATTTCGCTGCTTTACACCCTTGATATTTCAAAAGTAAAGGACGTAAACTCAACAGAAACAAACATTTCAACTTAATTATGATTTATCTTTCACACTGAAGCGAACAGCGATACCATTTGCATTATATATGGACATCTTTATGCCAAAGCTATCGTGTTTACAAATTTAGAAAAGTGAAATCACTTTCGACTGTGTATGATTTGAATATGGAACAGATAGAAACACATGCTGTTGAAATTTAAATTTATACTGAGTAAAACCGGAAACTGAACTTTAATGTTAAATGTTTAGGTTAATGGTGATGTTACTTGACGAAATGGCACCGGCGAACAACTGGAATTGTCGATTCTCAGATTTACATGTACTACGTGTTAACATCACGTGATTTAAGGAATTTCATTCATAAATTGCACTGTCGGTCGAATACCGCGCTTGTAGTGCATTATCGCGAATTAGAGAACTGTTCTTGAATTTTTTGTTTATATGCCGTAGGTTTCGAGTCGAGCCAGACCAGAAGATAAACTATGTTTTCCAATAATAATTGATGTTATTCAATAGGGGCGTAACAACACGGCAATACACAGATTTTCGTATTGCAATATTTTATTTTTTATTTGAGCACATATACGAGAGGGGATGTCCTGTTAATTTGAATGTAATGCTGTGACAGTTATAACATTCACAACAAATGTCTATGTTAATTTGGACTCTCCCCTTGTGTTTTAACCTCTCATTTGATTCTTAAGTTTTCAAGGCTAATTTCTATCCAATTTTTGTACTTATAATTTTGAACAATATATTACAATATATTGCAATGTGGTTTCCCCCGTATTGTTACCCCCTTCTGTATACATAGTACGAAATCTACTTACAAGGTTCATCCAGTTGCGCGGCTTCGATAGGAACTTGTGTTTTCCTCGTCGGACCCTGAACTCGCCGGGTCTTCGGTCGGTGGCTCATATTTTTCATGGGGCACAGTATCTATTCCGTTCCGTTTTTTTGGAGGCAGCTTTTGATGTGTTCTCTCTGATTACTACACAGTTTTTGTGAGCTAATTTTAGCGCAGCTGCTTCTATAGGGGTGGAACTACGACCAATATCCGCAAGACGACCGTACGGCAGCCGTGCGAGTCGTATGGCAGCCGTACGGTTCACAGAAGCCTTGTTGCGATGTTGCGACAAAACGTACGGCAGCCGCACGGTGTTCGTACGGTGTTCGTATGACTAACGCACGAATAGATTTGACTAATTTTACCCATGCCAGTATCATAAATCGTACGTCAAACGTACGGGCGTCTCACGGCAGCCGTGCGGCAGCCTTACGACCTGCAAAAAATCGCATGGTGATCGCAAGGAAAATGAACATGTTGAAAACCCAGCTTGCGACGTTGCGACAGCCGTGCGACGTTGAAAATTCGTACGGCTGCCGTACGGCTTTCGTACGAAACCTTGCGATTTACCCCTAAAAACCGTTCATACGACTGTCTTACGGCTGATGTGAAACGGGCTTAAAGTAAGTAAATATGTTATTATTGTGACTTGTCCATAGTACATAATGTTTTTAACAAAATATTGTTTAAATACAAACAATTTGCAACCGGCCCAGTGGGCCTATAAGTCACCACCAATTTAAACATAAATGTCTTGCACATTTTTATATACATTTAACAAATATGTAGTTAACAAAACATGATACAGTGGTGGAAATTGCAGTTGATGGCAAACGCTTGCGATTCGCTTCAACAAGTGACTGACTTTTTGAAACCTGGTCAGACACCGAGTTACTCGATGTGCGATCTGGACCCCAACTGTATTCGCTGGGCACCATCAAACAAATTATAAACTCGTTCTTTGGCAAGGGATAACGAGTTCCCCTGCTATAAACAAACATTTAATGGATAAGGTAATCATTGAAATATCATGATTCAGTTGAACACCGTTATAATGTAATTACAATGAAGCCCCTCTAAACCGGACATGTGTGGGGACAATAAAACGTTCCGGTTTAGAGGGGATTCCAGTTTAGAGGGGTTTTAACCCATAACCAAACAGCTTGTTTCTAGTATGGAAGATAGCTGACCACTTAAAGCAGATTGAAAGTAAAGCAGAATGCTCCTTAAGGCGCATTCTGCTTTACTTTCAACCTGCTTTAAGCTATGATCTGCTAGAATCTATAAACAATTTTCTTCAGTAAAGGAATAAATCAAAGAGGTAAAAAGGCGTTTTATAGTGTAATGTGTAAAAATAAAGAAGGGTTGGAAACGGGAACTAAGCGTTTGTCCGGTTTAGAGAGAATTCCGGTATTTAGAGGTTCCGGTTTGGAGGGGTTCCACTGTATACGTTTAAAGAATGCCCACAATATGGAACAATGGCCAAAATATTATTATTTCCCGTTCAAATGACACGAATGGTTAACTCAATGCGATAAACCTGCGAACGTCACATTTTACCGCAAACGTCGGTGATTCGCTTCAACAAGTGTATGGCAGTTTGGCGTCTGCTATTTACTCGGCGTCTGAACGTACAGTGGAGAAAACGTTACCAATAAACGCGTTTACGCTCAAACTATTATTTCCAATACAAAAAGTTTGGAGCCAGATCAGACGCCGGGTCACCCGGCGTCTGATCAGGCTTCAAACTGTTTGCCACTCAGCTAAATATCAATAGTCAGAATTGTCAAGAAGTTGTTATTTTCTACATTTTAGTGTTTTGCGTTTGCGTACGTTTGCGTTTAAACGGGAAATAATAACAGAATCTCCTCTGTATTTACTCGGCGTCTGAACTTAATCCAAAGTGGATACATGGTGCGCCATCAAACGGACCACCAAGTCGCTATTTAGGAAAGGATAATTATTTCTCCTGCAACAAAACTGAGAAATCTTCAGTGTACATATCAATGATACGGTATTCATTGAAACATCATGATTCAATTTAACACAGTTACATGTAATATATGTACAGGTACAATGTACATGTACATGTAATATTGTTATACATGTATCAGTACTGAACCTTATTAAATTAAATTGATGATCGCAAGCGAATTGCCATCGAATTGCCATCGAATCGGGCGCTTCAAAAAACAAATCCTACGTTTGAATACTTTAACGCGAATTTTCAGAAGCGGTTGTGACAAAAATGGAATCGAAAAAATTAACGAAGGCATATTTGCGAACATTTGTGAGATACACCACTCAAGAAAACTTATCCGAGGGTAAATTAGTATTTTGAAATCGCAAGCGAATCGCCATCGAATTGCCATCGAATTGCAAGCGAATCGCAAAAATTGTTAATTTAATTCAGTATTAATCTGCGATCTGTATATTTACAGAATGCATAGTTACAACAACATGGAACAGTGTCGAAAACGTTATTCTCTCTCGTTCAAACGGAATGCAATGCAACCGTATTGCAATAAAAATGCGACAATTACCCAGAGTTCAACAGTTTGAAGCCTGATCAGACGCCGAGTTGCACGGCGTATGATCTGGATTCTAACTGTCATCGCTGCACACCATCCAGCCGATCACAAACTCGCCTGTTGAGAAAGAATAACGGTTTACCCTGTAGCATTTGTCCTTTAAAAGCTTAAGTTGATATTTCAACCATACTATTACTATTATAATTGCGACATCCTAATTTTGATTGAAAATAGCATTTCTTCTTACAACATACACTTTGACTAAATATTTTGCAAGTTGTCGTGGAAATGAAGTCATAGCAGTTGATAGTCTTTGATCTATAGGACTGTTTTCAGTGTCGACGAATATATAAATGTGCTACATTTTGTAAAATGCTGTGTCCATCGCAACACTTTGGATATTGGTCAGATGCCGAGTAACTCGGCGTCTGATCAGGCTCGAAACTGTTTGCCACTCATATTTAGAAACTTTTTTCATCATTAGTAACAATAAATCTTCCTCTGTGTACCTTTTATCGCATTGCGTTTGTGTTTTATACTGTGAGCTCTATTTCAAGATACATGTACTACACTTTGCCCTATTCTCCTGAATGTAATGCTATACGGTGAAGAAGATGTTAGTTTTCCCCACTAAGCGTCTGCTACTACTTTTGTTTTTACGGCTTTAGCTGTAAAAACATAATTATACATGTCGTACATGTACCCCTTCTATACACAATTCTGACCGAACCTACAGTGGAGAAAACGTTTTCTCCACTGTAGGGGATTTAGAGCAATTAAAAAGTGTACAAAGGAGAGCAACACAACAAATACCATCCCTAAAAAATATGGAATATCCAGATAGACTTAAAACGCTGAACATGCCAACGCTAAGATATACAAGAACAAGGGGCGATATGATTGAGATATTCAAGATCTTATCCGACATCTATATGAACTTATAACTACTGAAAACATTTTACAAAGAAATACAGTGGAGACAACGTTATTCTTTCCCGTTTAAACGCAAACGAAACGCAAACGCAAATCGATCAAATGTAGAAAATTACCATTTTTGACCTTTCTTATTATTGTGACAAATAGTTTGGAGCCTGATCAGACGCCGGGTTACCCGGCGTCTGATCTGGCTCCAAACTGTTTGTACTAGAAATAATAGTTTTAGCGTAAACGCGTTTATTGGGAAAGAATAACGTTTTCTCCACTGTACCTCATCAATCACAAGGGGACATAGTAAGAAATTAAAGAAAAACTACTGCAGACTTAACTTAAGGACATTTTCATTCACACAAAGAGGAATAGCCTACAGGAAAAAGTAACAGAAGCTAAGAAAATCGCGACGTCCAGCTAATTACAGGTGGGGAAGACCACCAGAAGTCCTTTATGCACTGTTTCAGACACAAATCGGCAACTGGGTACATGTAGAACCACCGACCTTCCGCAAGCCAGCTGGAAGGCTTCCCCACATGAAAAATCCGAACGACCCTGCTGGGATTCGAACTCACAGCGGTGAGGAACTTAGTGATGTCAGATGCGAACATAGCGGTCTAGGCCAGCGTCCACAGATGATCCTAAGGTATCCTAATGTATATCTACTGCTGAATAAATTTTGGCGATACTAATTACACAATGTACGTTACATGTATGTATACTAGTATATACATGTACTGTATGTAACAGGGGAGGAAATTCAGCGTTGCTCATATATTGAAAATAGCATGCTTATCTTTCTTTGCACTTTTATACATGTACCAAGGATATAATATTATGAGACGTATGTTATTCTGATGTGCAGTGGAAAAGACGTTATTTATTATTTCTCATTAAAACGCAAACGAAACAAAACACCATGCACCAACAAACAGAAAACGACACATTGGAAATTCTAAGTATATTCTGATCTGTGTGGTAAACAGTTTGGAGCCTGATCAGACGCCGGGTTACCCGGCGTCTGATCTGGCTCCAAACGTTTTGCATTTGAAATGATTCTTTTAGTGTTATCGCGTTTATTGGGAAAGACTAATGTCTTCTCCACTGTATCATATAGTAAAAGACTGCATACAAACCTATCCCTGCATGGTGCCCTGCTATTGTATGCTGGATACCAGATTCTTTGTATTTTGCAAACAGGGCTCCTTAACGACCGTTGTTTACACTGTTTGTTTCAACATTTAAACCATTATTTTCCTCAAGTATTTGCTGTTAAAGTTTACCTAACAATATTTATATACATTTCCAGAGAGCATGTGTCTCAATTGTTTTAATCATGAAAGACTAGGGTTTTACGTCATTGGAGATAAATGAATTCAGCATAATACGGTTTAAAGCATTAAGCTGATTTAGTACTAAAATGTTATTTGGCGTCTGATCAGGCTCCAAACTGTTTCAACACATTTAATTCTTTATTTGTTATTGGGGGAGCGGGTGACATATATCATTTCCCATTTATCAACATCAACAGTTGTGCTTCAATGAGATTGTAACCAACCTGTATGTATTTTAGAAACAAAATAAGTGAACCATCTTTAAAACAGTAAAATCTCTCTATTACGACCACTCAAACGAGCAGTCATATACCTTAACCACAAATTAAAATATTTTAGACGTAGGTATAAAGAGGTTCGACTTTGTTCTAAATTTTTATAACTTAGGTGATGAATCTAAGGTCTCAATCTGTAATGCTTCAGTGAGACACAAATGAGACTACAGTGTTCCCTCTCTATAGCGACACCTAATGCGAGACACATATTGTGTGTGTTGTTCTGAGGGAGTCGTTATAGGGATGGGAAATTAAAACTTGGCGTATATTTGCAAACAGCTTGAATCCAGTTCAGACGCCGCACACGCGGCGTCTGATCTGGATTCAAGCTGTTTATCACTCGTCATTCTATTTATTTTATGGAAGTGTCCACTTATATGTACATGTACATGTAACTTTGAGAGGCAAAAACAGCAGACGACAATTGTAAGCAGGCGATATTGCAGCAGTTAAAACGTTAGACATAGTTGTCTTGTTTGGGAAACTGCAGTAAGAGTTGTTGTAAGGTACATGTATGAGTCGTTGTTGGGAGGGCCGTTGTAGGGAGGGAGCACTGTATACAGTGGAGAAAACGTTATTCTTTCCCATAAACGCGTTTACGCTAAAACTATTATTTGCAGTGCAAACAGTTTGGAGCCAGATCAGACGCCGGGTAACCCGGCGTCTGATCAGGCTCCAAACTGTTTGCCACCAAGATAAACATGAATTATCAGAATTGTCCAAAAATTGTACTTTTATACGTTTTAGTGTTTTGCGTTTGCGTACGTTTGCGTTTAACAGATTCTCCACTGTATCAGTACTACTTTTTACATTGTATACAGTGGAGAAGACGTTATTCCATCCCAATAGAGGCGTTTTATCTAAAACTATTATTTCTGTTGAAAACAGTTTGGAGCCAGATCAGACGCCGCGTTTCGTATTAACTGGAGGAAATAACGTCTTCTCTACGAGAGGCCTACTACAGTGGAGAATCTGTTATTCTTTCCCGTTTGAACGCAAACGAAACGCAAACGCAAAACACTAAAACGTAGAAAAGAACAACTTTTGGACAATTCTGATAATTCATGTTTATCTTGGTGGCAATTTCACGAAAATGTTGACAACACGTAAACAGTGGAGAAGACGTTATTCTTTCCCGTTTGAACGCAAACGAAACGCAAACGCAAAACACTAAAACGTAGAAAAGAACAACTTTTGGACAATTCTGATAATTCATGTTTATCTTGGTGGCAAACAGTTTGGAGCCTGATCAGACGCCGGGTTACCCGGCGTCTGATCTGGCTCCAAACTGTTTGCCATCAAGATAAACATGAATTATCAGATTGTCCAAAAGTTGTTCTTTTCTACGTTTTAGTGCTTTGCGTTTGCGTACGTTTGCGTTTAAACGGGAAAGAATAACAGATTCTCCACTGTATGTAACATTTTGATATAATATGTTTTAACAGAGGATATTTAGCCCTTTCGTGATGAAATTGTTCAGGAGAGTTTTACCCCGTCACCGCTTTATTGTCGTCTGCTTCAGCATTGTTGTCTGCAAGACACGTTTCAAAGAGATTTCAATATAGTACATGTATAGCTTAAACATATCGAAACGAGTGTCAAACAGTTTGGGTCTTGATCAGATGTCGCGTTACGCGACGTCTAATCAGGACCCAAACTGTTTGAAAATGCTCTTTAAGGCGTCTTTGAGAGAGAAAGGGTTAAGGGTATTTTATTAATTACGCTTCTTAATGATTCAATGAATACTAAACACCTTCGTGTACCTCTACTATAGTTATCTTCGTTCAATCAAGTCATTTAATTAAGTTAATCATACTGAAATCAGTTCAGTCGAATAGCAACGCGAATAAGTTAACCCATTTAACCCTAGCAACTAGTATACTCGTAATTTACACACTTTGTACCTATATGAAGAGTTCATTTGTCCTCAGAAATATTTTATTCCTTGATCAAAGGACTACTATAGGAGCCCTCTGGTCAGGATCTTCACTGTTTGCATATATGTAATCAGTACTCTCTACAGAGTGCTGTAGGATTGAAAGGGTTATGGTTACATACAGTGGAGAAAACGTTATTCTTTCCCAATAAACGCGTTTACGCTAAAACTATTATTTGCAGTGCAAACAGTTTGGAGCCAGATCAGACGCCGGGTAACCCGGCGTCTGATCAAGCTCCAAACTGTTTTCCACCAAGATAAACATGATCGAATTATCAGAATTGTCAAAAAGTTTTCATTTTCTACGTTTTAGTGTTTTGCATTTGCGTACGTTTGCGTTTAAACGGGAAAGAATAACGTTTTCTCCACTGTACTCTGACATTGACCATGACCTTTGACAAACAAATATTTAAAAACAAGTTTGTCCAGAGCATGTTGCCTATACTAGATCTATATCGGCTAGAGAAACAGATTTCTGTGTGCGGTACATCTAGGGATGGCAGGATCATGATGGCCCTTTTATCAGACCCTAAACTGTTGACCACTCAGATTAAGATAGGTCTTTAACCATGTAACCCTTTCATGATCCAATTTGTCTTGAGATTTTTACACCTTCACCGCCATAGTGTCGTCTGCTTCAATATTGTTGTCTGCAATATCGTTTTCAAAGTTAGTTCCAAGGCAGCATAACTGACGTAATTTCAAAACAAGCTAGTGGCAAACAGTTTTGATCCTGATAAGACGCAGCATAACGTGGCGTCTGATCAGGATCAAAACTGTTTTGCAAATGCGCTTAATGGCGTCATTGAGAGTAAAATGGTTAACTAAATACTGAACGTTAAAAAAATGGTTTTCTTCATTTTACTGCCTTGTGTTTGCATTTGGTTTGCGTTTAAACGGGAAATGATAACTTGTCCTGAGTTGTTTAGTCATGTTCAATAAGAAAGAGTACATGTAACGTTGTTGCCTCTCTGACTGTATGTACAGTGGAGAATCTGTTATTATTTCCCGTTTAAACGCAAACGTACGCAAACGCAAAGCACTAAAACGTAGAAAAGTACAACTTTTGGACAATTCTGATAATTCATGTTTATCTTGGTGGTAAACAGTTTGGAGCCTGATCAGACGCCGGGTTACCCGGCGTCTGATCTGGCTCCAAACTGTTTGCACTGCAAATAATAGTTTTAGCGTAAACGCGTTTATTGGGAAAGAATAACGTTTTCTCCACTGTACAATGTATCAAAAACACAATATTTTAAGCGAAATTACATTCTATTTTTAAGATGTTTCTGGTTCACGTGACTGAATGTTTTACGCATTGTTGAACTAATATATATACAGTTGAGAAGACGTGACTCTTTCCCAATAAACGCGTTTACACTTAAATTATGATTTACAATGAAAACAGTTGGGAGCCAGATCATAACTAACCCGGCGTCTGAGCAGGCTCCAAACTGTTTGCCACTATGATAGAAATTTCAAAAAAGTGCCATTAACTACGTTATAGTGCATTGCGTTTCGTTTGCGTTTAAACGGGAAAGAATAACGTTTTCTCCACTGTAAAATACAACCATATTAACTACAGTGTACTATATAATGTAAACATGACACGTACAGTGGAGAATGTGTTATTCTTTCCCAATAAACGCGTTTACGCTAAAACTATTATTTGCAGTGCAAACAGTTTGGAGCCAGACCAGACGCCGGGTAGCCCGGCGTCTGATCAGGCTCCAAACTGTTTGTCACCAAGATAAACATGAAATATCAGAATTCACCAAAAGTTGTTCTTTCTACGTTTTAGCGCTTTGCGTTTGTGTACGTTTGCGTTTAAACGGGAAAAAATAACAGATTCTCCACTGTATCACGCTCAGTTGTCGTCTGCTTCAAACATATCGTCTGTGGAGAAAAACTCAAATTTTATTTTATGTATTTTGAGCTGAAGAAAGGTTAAATATATGTTCCAACAGTTTAGACCCAGAAAAGATGAAAAGTGGCACGGCTTCTGTTCTGGATCCAAACTGTTTGCAAGTGTTATGTAACTTGTGATTATAATTGAAGGGTTATAATATACACATTCAGTCCCGTTTAAACGCAAACGAAACGCAAACGCAAATCGCTAAAATGTAGGAAATTACCATTTATTTTAAATGTCTAATTATTTATTTTTAATCTCAGTGGCAAACCGTTTGGAGCCTGAGTGTAAAAGCATTTATTTGGGAAATACATGTAATAATGTTTTCTCCATCTCGAGTTCCGGAAATGCTGATTACTTTAACCTGATCTTTTCGGCATGTGCTTATAGTACATGTAGAACATTTACATAAAGAAATGTTAGATAAGCCTTAGTGTCTTCGTTGTTAGCGCAGTTGGTAGTGTGATTGACTAGCAATCCAAAGGTTCTAGGTTCGATTCCCACTCGCTTCAAAGCTTTTTTGTTAAATGAATTGTCCGATTTTATAGACTAGTCAATCCATAACGCAGTGATCAGAGGACAGGTTATGTTTAGTCACAAATGAAATAATGAATAATAACAGATGCAAGTATAGTCAAGTGACAACGAAACATTGTGAGGATTTATAGCATATATGACAGATGACAGCTTAAAACAGGACACACGTAATGCTTATAGATAGATCCTAGTGAAGCTTGTATGCATTACTATTGCCATGCATTAAGCAGTCATTTAAGAAATGAATTGCGTACTTCCGGCATTCATGAGCTGATGGCACTTCCATGCTGTTACTAGCAAAGTTAAGCGAGAAGCGCGGAAGTACGCAATTTATTTCTTATATTTATATTCCATTGTGAGCTGAGAAATGAACCAGAAATGTACATAACCGTTCTAATAGACACTTTGCCCGTTGCTATGCTGTTGCTATCGTAGTTAACGATCTCTATATATGGATTGAAAATAGTCCCAATCACATACATGTATTATAATTACTGGATAAATTTAGACTTTTAACCGGTAAACTTTCTCGTTATGTTTAAAACCCCTTTTGAGACATTTAAAAGCACACGAATTTACGAAATACTTGTATTATAAGCATCTTAAATTTAGTTCGCGTTTTTTAAAACCGATTTACTCAAACGCCATATTTGATTACTCCGCGTTAACCGCGCCTTCCATACGGACTTCTCTGTATCGATTTGAAAGTGATCAGTATAGCTCCGCCCCTAAACCAGCTGGTTAGAACTGGATCATTGAAATATGCAACTCTGTTTTTAGAATAGTGTTATATAAGGACAATGCGGTGCGAATGTAAATATAATATTTGTCTATATTTACAATCGCCCAATTCAAATCCATTGACAAAAATTGTGTTCATTTCAGATAAACACCACTTTTCGAGAGGGCGAGACTTGTGGAAAAGTTTCGAAGGGGAGGCGGGGCATATGCAGTTTACATTCGCGAATTAATCTTTGGAACATGGCAGCGGAGTTTTTCAAAATTTGTTCTTAACCGATATATGCCTTATTACTAGTGGAAACTATGATTCCCGACTAATATTCTTCTTTATCAATGAGATAAATTGGAAGAAAATTGACATAAGAATCTACCTTATAAATAGCTCGGCTATCTGCGTTTCTTTATGACCAAAAAAAACCCCGATATATTTATCCTTCTTTAAAATGACGTCACTTCCAATGACGTCAAACATCGGCATTTTTCGCGCCAAACTGTCAAGTTGTTGACAGTGGAACTTATTTGTTCTGCTTTCGAATGTACACAGATTCAGTAAATCGGTCATAGCTGTTCCTTATAGGGTACCCATTATTCGTGTTATCAACCTCTAATATGGATTTTTAAACATACATGTACATGCGTACTATCAAAATGTTTATTTAATGTTAGAAAGTATAGCAAATATATTGTAAATATAAGAAATGAACTGATTTCTTTCGGCGTTTAAGCGAAATGAACGACAGAAAATTATCGGCAAATTTAGTGCTAGCGATTCATGGTATTTGCCGATAATTTTCTGTCGTTCATTTCGCTTAAACGCCGAAAAAATCAGATCATTTCTTAATTAAAGATCTACAGGCTACCGTATGCAGTGGTCTATTACTACAGGTTTGACTTATGGTATAACTTAGAGCTGACGGCATTTTAAAGTTGAACTCAATGGAGGTTACTCGTTTTGTGTTACATGTAACATTTTGTCAGAATTTCTGAAAATCATGAATTAAATGTTATTTCTACTGTAGATTTTTATTAAATTTTTGTAACTAGTAGAATAAAGTAATATCTATAAAATAAGAGTAAAATTAGTGTTTATTAAACAGCTAGATGTTTTGTTATTTGAAATTTAGTGACTTTTTCAGAATTTTACATTTTTAAAATATTGATATTTCCAGAAAATATGTCATGACATATTTTTGTTTGCACAATATCTTATAGTCTCTGTACAGTTTACTTGTACGTACAGAAATTATTGAGTTATATTATTCTATAAAGAAAATATTCCTGTTTATTAAAAAAGGAACGTTTTTCGACAAAAGGTCCTGTCAGAAAAAACGGTGCTGTCATTTTTTTTTATTTACACGATTTTTCACTCTCCATATGGTATATTTCAATTTAATCAAGGTTTCAAAGAATTCTGACAAGGAATAAGCAGACCCGCGAACCACCTTAATAAATATTTTCCATATCCTAGTAGATAGTAACTTAAAGCAGGTAAAAAAAAGCAGAACGCGCCTTAAGGCTTTACTTTCAACCTGCTTGAAGTGGTCACCTATCTTCAAATTAAGAAACAGGCTATGGGGTAATGTGTTAATATATGATGTCATTAGTCAATAATGGACTACACTTATTTGAAATCCGGCACTCATTTAAAAGTTCAGGGGCCAATGACTTTGTGTGTGTCAAGTTGGTGTGGCTGATTTTTTACGCTTTGTTGAACTTTAGTACAACTACTTTTGCCAATACACAACCTTAAAGAACTTTAAATACAGACGCTTGCTAACAGCAGGATATTAAAATGAGTCAGAAAATTATTACAGTCTAACAGAAGCTACACGTATCTGTATTATTTTCATTTTGAATTAAAGCAGTACCCTGATTTCATATGCACCCATCACCTCGTTTATAAAAGTCGCCAATCATAGTTTGACTGTATGTACAATGTATGAGGGTGTGTTAAACATTGCAAAAATCATTCCTGTTTACATACCCATTTTGATTGTGAGTACATATAAACGTGCGTTGTTAAATCTGGATATTCTAAATGGGCTGTTAAGGGTAGGAGAATTTTGAACTATTTTCTGTCTGTCTGCTGGCTGTCCTTGTCGACATGTCTGTCTGTCTCACATCTGCCTGCCTGACTCATTATGCCTGTGTGTTTGTCTTTAATCTAATTGTCTGCAATTACTCTGCCTGTCTGTTTGTCTGTCTGTTTATCTTTTTATCTGTATGAATTGTTTTGAAAATGTTAACTATACTACATAATTATATAATATACTATGGAGGGTTTCATACGAGCCATCGTCAATTTATGACGCTGGACAGTACATGTAGGTGTGGCGCTTTGACAATAAATATTGACAAAACATAGATTTATCGACCGATTGGCACATGTATACCGTATTTGTATAGAAATATCATATAGACACACAAGCATACAGAGTGCTACTGACTGCTGTATGAAAAGTGTTTGAAAATAACGCATAATTATACAGGTACATAATATATGTACATGTACAGTGGAGAAGACGCCGTTCTTTGGCAACAATCGCATTTACGCTAAAACCTATTACATTGCTCCCTCTCTACAACGACATCAAATGGGAGACACAGATTATGTGTGCTGTTCGGAGGAAGTCGTTATAGGGAAGGAAAACTGAGTATTTGCTTACATTTGCAAACAGCTTGAATCCAGATCAGACGCCGCGTTACGCGGCGTCTGATCTGGATTCAAGCTGTTTGTCACTCGTCATTATATTTTTATCAAAATTTTCACTTACATGTATTAAATTATGTAATTTTGAGAAAAAACAGTAGACGACAATTTTAGGCAGACAATATTGCAGCAGTTAAAACGTTAGACATAATTCTCTTGTTTTGGGAACTCTGGCAAGTGTCGTTGTAAGGAGGGAATCGTAGTTGGGAGGGCCGTTGTAGAGAGGGAACGTTGTATTTCTAGTGTAAACAGTTTTGAGCCAGACCAGACCAGACGCCGGCTAACATGGCGTCTGATGAGGCTCCAAACAGTTTGCCACTCAGATTAAAATAGATAGAAATTTTTAAAAACAAATGTTGTCATTTTCTACATACAGAGGAGAATCTGTTATTCTTTCCCGTTTAAACACAAACGTACGCAAATGCAAAACACTAAAATGTAGAAAATAACAACTTCTTGACAATTCTTACTATTGATATTTAGCTGAGTAGCAAACAGTTTGAAGCCTGATCAGACGCCGGGTTACCCGTGTTGAGCCGAATTCTTCACACTACGAATTCTTCACACCGTAATCAGACGTGTGAAGAATTCGTACGAATTCTTCCACTCGAATGACCAATGTGTGATGATTTCGTACGAATATGTCACACAATGGCAGTGTGAGATTTCCGTACCCCCTTTTTAAACGACCTGTTGGTACCTACGGATTCTTCACACATCACCTTCCGTTTAACATTTCTTTATGAAACAAGTTCTAACAACTTAGGCAACTCACTTTCCATAGCGCAAAAGATGGTGTATTGCGTCGTATTGTGAGATGACACTAGAGTACTAGGAAAACCCAACGTCTTCGGACAGGCGACCCTCTCACGTACTGTCACGACATTGTTAAGAAGCGGGTGCGCTAAAACTGTGTTATCCACCCTTTTACATGCAGTTTTTACGATTTGATCAAAAAAGCTCTTAAACAGCCGACCTATATCAGAAGAATTATCTGTGGATAAGTGCATCCCTTGTTATCCCATGATCAAACTTAAGTTCCGTTGAGTTTATGCTTAGTTCTCGGCTTCCTTTGAGGCATAATAGGCCAACGACCGACAGGTTGCGGCCGAATGCTGGTAGATTGTTGGTATTCTTAACGGGAAGGAAAGGGATGGGACCCGTGGCCGTGGTCAAGTGATCATAGTGACTATGACTTACACCCACTTAGCTCCTTACTGTTGTTGGTTCGAATCCCAATCTGAACACTTGGGCTTTTTCATTTGGAGAAGCCTTCAAGCTGGCTATCGGAAATTCGGTGCTTTTACCCAGATGCATATTTTTACCTGATACAGTTTATGACGTGCATCCGGTTTCTTCTCCCATCTGCAATTAGCTTTATGTCGAGATATGACTGAAATACTGTTAACATAGTATGAACTCAGAATTATTGGCCTCGGTTTGATTTTAAAGTGGAGTTAAAAGCTAGTTTCAACGACGGTCATCGAAACGACATCGATTTAAAATCGGTCGTTTCCGGGCACCTTACACGTCGATCGGACCCGAGAAAGCTTTTGACCAAATATACAAACGTATACAGTGGATCCACTGTTATGTATGTATCCTCTGACAAAATTGTCAGAGGTCGGGCAAGGCCGTCTCCATCCGGCTTTTGCCTATCCTAACCGGCCGGTGTAATGACGAAAAGTGTCCCCACCACGCAGAAGTGTGACCCCGGGACACTTTTCGACTCAGAAAAATTAACCACCCGGGTCATTTTACATGTATTATGCCAAAGCAAGTCCCAAGGACAGTTTTCTACATAAAAAATTGTCCTCATGTGTCACTCTTTAGACCGGCGCCCGTCTGGCAACCGGATAACACCGGTTTCCTTTCGGTCTCACACAGTATTGCACGTTATTACTGAATGCCCATGATGTGGACTATACGATAAGGCAATCGGTTGTATGGTTCCATGTAAGAAAGTGAGCAACAAGTGAGAAACATAACAAAGAAGTGAAATCAGCGCGTCTTTATAAACCTCATGCATATATTGAACACACGATAACCAATATCGGGCGATGATGATCGCCCGTCTTAAAACCGTTGCCCGTCTGGTATTTAAGGACTATCGCGGCAGTTTGTTCGAATTTTCAAAACATTCATTTTTTTTATTTTTGCATATTGCTAGTATATACCCTGTTGTGCAGAAATATGAAATAAAAATATGGAGTCCCCGAACTGGTTCTTTTTTTAATAGCTTGTTTTTTTGGTAGCCCCCTAATTATCCAGAGGCACATGCAGAATTTGAAAAAAAAATCTGAATGGTTTGAAAATTCGAAAAAACTGCCGCGATAGTCCTTAATAAAATTTAATTTCAAAAGCTTCGGAATGGCAGAATCTCCCGGAAAAATGTAGAAAGGGGAATACATCTCACGGTGTTGGTACAAGAATTTTGAACTTTGTTTGCAATACACATCTACTCATTAAACTCTTTAAATGAAATTTCAGCTTAAAAACTTCAGTGGAACAGGCGTTAGAGTAAAAAACAAAAGCATGACAGTCGGACGATCGGACAGATAGACTACGGAAAAGTGACCGACCCCGACGTGTTATCTTTGCCTTCAGCTGGTGACACAGAAACCGGTCCATACATTTATAAAGTTCTTAGAATGCATCGTACAGACGGACCGAATAATATCCGATACGACGGAATCGAGTAAATTATATGGTCACCAAAAGTGCTTTTATTACCATGATATTTTTCAGTTTTATGTGTCTATAATTAATTATATCGAGTGCTGAAAAATGTGACAATTCTCACCGTGTGACCTTGACCTTTTATCATTTAAACAGGCAGTCTAGTACATATGTTTTGTCATTATGTGAAATATCAAGTAAAGCAAACCTAATATGTCCCATTATCCATCTGGGTGGCTAAAAGCTTTTTGGAAAGTGTGAGGTTTTCGTATGCACAAAATTTTTACATTCGTTTTTAAAAAATTTCGACATGTGAAGAATTCGTATCTACTGTTAGGGGGGGCTGAGAGTCAGTACGAATTATTCACACATGTGTGACATATTCGTATGAAATTCCTACGAATTTCTCACAGGTGTGAAGAATTCGTAGTGTGAAGAATTCAGCTCAACATACCCGGCGTCTGATCTGGCTCCAAACTGTTTGTATTGGAAATAATAGTTTGAGCGTAAACGCGTTTATTGGGGGAAAATAACGTTTTCTCCACTGTATTAGTGATTTGCGTTTCGTTTGCATTTTTTAAAAGGGAACGTCTTCTCCACTGTATCATCAGCGGTCAATGGGTTGAAGTACTGTGTAATTTTGCTACATGTATACGGATTGTGTTTCTGATACGTGTGGGAAAGACGCTATTCTTTCTCAATGAACATGTGTGTGCTCCAGTGGAGAAAGCGTTATTCCTTACCAATAAACGCGTTTATACTTAAACTATTAGTTCCATTCCAAACAATTTGGAGCCAGATCAGACGCCGGTTAAAACAGTTTGACACTCATATTGCTTCAATTTAAAATAGAATCTACAAAAACTGATTTTGATATCTTTTGCACACGATATAGTTGAAGCAGACGTAAACGGTACTGTGGATAAAGCGTTATTGCGTTATTCTTTCCCTATATAAACGCGTTTACGCTTAAAACTATTCTTTCCAGTGCAAACAGTTTGAAGCCAGATCAGACGCCGGGTAACCGGGTTACCCGGCGTCTGATCAGGCTCCAAAATGTTTGCCACTCAGATTAAAATAGATAGAATTGACAACAAGTTGTCATTTCTTACGTTTAAGTAATTTGCGTTTCGTTTGCGTTTAAACGGGAAATAATAACGTCTTCTCCACTGTTAACTCGCCGTAACGAATGGCTAAACGGTCGTGTATAGCCAGTGTGGTTGTAGCTTATATACAGTGGACAATCTGTTATTCTTTCCCGTTTAAACGCAAACGTACGCAAACGCAAAGCGCTAAAACGTAGAAAAGATCAACTTTTGGACAATTCTGATATTTCATGTTTATCTTGGTGGCAAACAATTTGGAGCCTGATCAGACGCCGGGTTACCCGGCGTCTGATCTAGCTCCAAACTGTTTGCACCGCAAATAATAGTTTTAGCGTAAACGCGTTTATTGGGAAAGAATAACAGATTCTCCACTGTAAGCTCAATAATGCGTACAAAATCGCTCACACGAAACAGGACACATATTGAGTTATGTTGAAAAATAAAATAACTTTGCGATGTCGATTGGGGTTGGTACTTTTTATGCATATAGTGGAGAAGATGTTACTCTTTCCCAATAAACACGTTTACGCTTAAATTATCATTTCAAATGCAAACAGTTCGGGGCCAGTTCAGACGCCGGGCAACCCGGCATCTGATCAGGATCCAAACTGTTTCTACTAAAATTAAAATACATGTCGATGGATTTCAAAAATGTAATTTTCTACATTATAATGCATTGCATTTGTATTTAAAAGGACTCGCAACCGGATGGTGTACTTGTCAAAATAAAATAAAATACTCAAATAAAAGCAAATCTGTGGCATTATTTGGATTCTGAAAAATATGATCAGTCCAAAAAAAGTCTTAGATATTTTCGAACGTTTTTCTATAGCGACTAGTAGACGGTATAGTTGTTGTTGTTGCTTCTCTACACGGGCTCAGACATAAACCCGAGCCGAATAATCATTTAATGTACTATCGCTACCAGTGAAGTACGTTAATTCGCTACCATGTATATAGAGGGCGCCCGTAGTCGAGTAGGTAAAGGCGTTTCCTTATTTTTCATGTTTGTTTCCGCATGGAGGGTCACGGGTTCGAATCTAACCAGAGCTTCTTCTTTTCTTTTTTTTTTGAAATGCATTTTTTAACAGAATTTATTATCCTAAACTAAATCTTACCCATTTATATAAGCATTTGACATATATTTACAAATTACTATTTGTAATGCTAAATCCGGTTGCGAGCCTCTTTAACCCTTTCCCCAATAGAAGCGACTTTTAGCGCATTTAATTTATTCATCCGCTGAAGAAAATAGTTCCAAATTATACAGTCATGAATATAATTTATAAGAATTATTTTCAGTTTCCGTGCATATTATAGCTTAAAGCAGGCTGAAAGTAAAACAGAATGTGCCTTAAGGCACATTCTGCTTTACTGTCAACCTGCTTTAAGTAGCCATCTATCTTCAAAACTAGAAACAGGCTATGGGGTAAAGGGTTAAACGGTAAAAACGGGGAATAAGGATGTCTTATATACTATTGTTTTTAATTGCAAACAGTTCGGAGCCAGATCAGACGCCGGGTAACCCGGTGTCTGACCAGGCTCCAAACTGTTCGCCACTTAGATTAAAAAACAAGAATGGGATAGAGATACATGTATAGAGGCAAAGACACGACTCGTTCTCAATACATGTGATTAATTACAGTTCAGAAGAGTCAGACAGAACAAGAGAAGATAGACAATGATAGAGAGATAGAGACAGAGACAGACATACGTATGGATAGGCAGATAGAGGGAAATGGAGAGAGAGAATGAGATAGAGTTAATGAGACAGAGATACATAAAGAGAAATATAGGGAGAGAGAAAGAAAGAGAGATATATAGATAGATTGACAGAGAGAGGGGATAGAGGGGAAGAGAGAGAGAGAGAGAGGGGGGGAGAAAGGGACTACTGCTTTACAATTATCTTACTTCAGTACTTCAGCACCCGAGATTCACACAAATCAGTTTTGTCGCACATCCAATTGGTTGGACTAGTTTTACACTGACTGACTTATACAACGTTCAACAGGACTTACTTTATTCGACCTTCAAGAACAGAACAGAACAGTCAAGTATATCTACCCAATTCTGCATTGGTCTATTATACATATTTAGCTTAAACAAAGGTTGGCTCATAGCTCCGTAAGAAGTTTCTGCATTAAATCTTTCCGTCTTTAATAGGCAGAACCCTGTATTTTGAGGGATAAGTATAATTCCTGAATGAGTGGTCACCTAGCAGGTTTTACTGTATTATGAACAGAACAGAATTTTATTTCACGTAAACTTTACAGTTTCTAGTGATTACACATATACATATAATATAAATAATATTCGTTGACAAGAAATCATAGCTGCTAGTGTGTGCTCGATGGATGAACGTATAAGCTAATACAACGTAAATGTAAGCCGCTTTCGTGACGACCCCCATGCATTTTTGCCTAGGGTATCATTCGAAAGCGAAGTAAATCTTTGGAATGTTTGATAGATATAGATGATACTCTAACAAAGTAAGTGTTATACAAACCACTCTTCTTACGACTTCAATGTTTACGGTCTGTATGTACATACCCACATATTTACATCTATATACACAGCATAAACATATAGCATACTATAATATTATTATACATTTACTTTACATTATTGTGTTTTACAAAAATGTTTCCTTAAATAGGATACATGAAGCTAAATTTAAGTGTAATAATAAGGTAATGAAATGTGCATTTTTACTACAAGTTATAGAATAAGTAAACATTATTATTTGTTGAAATTTCTTAAATAGCAGATTACAAATGACTAAGACGCATTTATCATGTTAATTCTAAGTTTTGAAACCTCTGAGATATATTTGCATAACCTATGTAATTCGTTTTTATTTTGTGTGCCAAGCAATTCAATAAGTTTAAAAACACTGGGTCTATCTCTAAAGTATCTCTTAATATAACGTAATCTCAATTCTTGGTAATGTCTGCATTTGAAAACAAAGTGATATTCATCCTCGATATCGTCACTATTACATATTTGACATTTTCTCTCATTTACTTGTGTTCTATCGTATCTACCTGTATGTATTCTGAGATTATGACCTGAAATACGTAATTTCGTTAACGCTGTGCGAAGTTTTCTTGAGGAAATAGTATCTAGATAAGTTTCGATGCCAAAATTTATCTTGATGTTTTTATACAGGCTTAAGACTCTAGTCTCATGTAAATTCCGATGCAATTCTTGCAAAAATTCATCTATTAAGCGTTGCTTAAAAACGACTAAAAACTCTTTCACGTTAATGTTAGTTCTATTGTACCATACATATAAGAATCCATATTTCTCTAGCAAATCTTTAACGTTGTTAAACCAGTCTGGCTTTTTACTCTGTTGTGAGTATACCATATAAGTATCAACAATAATTCTGAGTTACAAACTTTAAACCAATATTTCACAATCCATACGTATCTGTTTATATAGAGCGGATATCTTCCGAGCTCTCCATAAACAGCCGCGTTACAGGTTTGCTGTCTGACACCAAGAACCGTTTTACAAAATTTCAGGTGCAATTTTTCCAACATCTGAGATTTAGTAAACCCCCAGATCTCGGATGCATACGTTATGATAGGTGTAACGAATGCGTCAAATAACTGTAGTGCAACTTTAGGTTTGGTTTAATATCTTTTCAAATTAGATAATAACATATTCATAGCCTTTAGACCTTTTCCGTATAGTGTTTGGGTATTCAAACAGAAGTTTACTGTGTAATTTAGAGTTACACCCAAATAGTTAAAATCATTTATAACATCAAATTGCTCCTGTCCATACGTCCAGCTTTCATTTCGTTTGAGGTTGCCTCTTTTGCGAAAAACCACAACTTTTGTTTTAGCGACATTAACCTCCAGTCCCCAATGTTTACAATATTCGTGGAGTCTATTAAGTGATAGTTGCAAATCATCTGGGCTGTTCCCTAAAATAACCATATCATCTGCAAATAGGAGTAATATTAAACAAATGTCTTGGAAGTTAATACCACAATTTATCCTGTCTTGCAGATAAAGCTCTAGATCATCTACGAATAGAGAAAACATTATGGGCGAGTTTATTTCTCCTTGTCTGAGTCCAACTGCTATATTAACGTAATCAGAATAAGAATTACATGACCTAATACAAGATTTCACAGTCTGGTACATGTTACGTATTATACGCAGCATTTTACCATCAACATTGGTGTTATATAACTTAAACCAAAGAGCATTTCTATAGATGCTATCAAAACAACGTTTCATATCAATGAAGCAAGAATAAAGCCTTTTATTTTCGTTGACATATTTCTGAATAATTGATTGCAAAATAAAAACAGCATCAACCGTAGATCTGCCTTTCCGAAAACCGAATTGTGCATCTGATATTATTTCATTTTCCTCACACCATCTAGTAATACGTTGATTTAATACACAAGTAAAAAGTTTTCCAAAATTACTTAATAGAGTTATGCCCCTGTAATTAGTAGCATCTGACTTGTCGCCTTTTTTGTATATAGGTACTATTATACCATTAGTCCAAGTGTTTGGAAATATCCCTGAATTATAAATGAAATTAAAAATTTCTGTTACATAACCAGCTAGGATATCACAAGCTTCGATAAAATATTCGTTAAGTAATTTATCAGTTCCAGATGCTTTATTTTTCTTTAACAATGAAATGGCTTTACATACTTCTTCGAAGGTTATTTGTCTATTTAAACAATCAAACACAGGATTATCACAATCATTAAAATCATGCGTAGCGTTAAAATCTTCCGCTTCGTCATGAAGGTTATGGTTTATATGGCTATACATATCTTCAAAATAGTTCTTAAAATCTTCTAAAGGTACGTCTATACTTTCTTTCGACTTTTTGCTTTTAAAATATTTCCAGAACTCTTTCGGCTGTGTTTGCTTTAATCTCTCAAACTCTATGCAACGCTTTGAATCAAAAGCCCTACGTTTTCTATTTACAATTACTTTATACATTGATTTGAATCTACAGAGCTCTATTCTATCTAGTTCACATTGTGTACTGTTAAATGTAGATAAAGCATTTTTATATTGCCTCTTTGCCTCACGGCATTCCTGGTCAAACCATTTGTTTGAATCGTTAACGCTATAACTTTCAAAACTAGGGTATCTTTCTGTACGTTTTGCAAAAAGAGGGTCAGCCACTTCCCTAACAATCTCTGTAAATGAGTCCACAATATGGTCTACATTATTAACCTCACTATCATTGTTGTATAAAACATTATTAAAATCAGTTAGTCTGACAATCAAACCATTTCTAAATGTATTCCTTTCCTCATCATTCCATTTTATATACTCATTGATATGACAAGGTTCCTCATATACACCTGTATTGCATGCCAAATTAAACGACAATGGTGCATGATCACTAAACTCATTAAACTGACCAATCGTAAAATTTCCAATTAATTTAAAGTATCTCTCATTTGCTAATAAATAATCAATTACACTTGACCCATTTGAATTAAAACATGTAAATTTTCCTACACCAGAGTCGAACCCTAATCTGCCGTTTACAATACGAAGTGAGTTTCCTTTACATAAGTATATAAGTTTGTTTCCGTGTGAGTTATTTCCCTTGTCCATAGAATATCATGTTAGTGGTGTATCAATCAAATAACAATCGGGATCAATGTCTGGCACATGTGCGTCACATATTATAAAATCTTGTTTACAAGATGTCCTTGCATTCAAGTCACCTGACACAAGCACTATACCTTTAGATTCGTAATGATCTATATCACTCTGTAGTGTATTAAACAAGTCAATGTCAATTAAGTTTGCTATAGGTGACGAGTCAGCCCACATGTACACTGCTGCAAAGTTAAATATCTTCCTCATTCTTGAAAAAATGTTTATCTAACTTAAACCAAATGATTGTATCGTGTGTGTTTTTGACTAATGAAACACCTTCCTTAACACTATTCCGTATGTACACTACTACATGTATGCCCCCGCTATTACGCTTTGCATTTCTATGTCTATACTTTCTATATAAATTGAAACAATAATAACCTTTTAAGTCTATTTTACTACTTTTACCTGTCCATGATTCAGATAGCACAATAATGTCATACTCTGTTATTAAAGAGACGAAGTTTGTATCATCTCGCTTAGCTTTACTCAGTCCATTGCAATTCCAGACTAAACACTTCAGTCCATCCGGCCCGTCCAACGCGTCTCTAACGGGTCTCCCCTCTACATAGAGGGTGTCATACGATACACATGCCCTACGCACCGCCTCTTTCTCTTCTTTCGCTTTCCTGAAAAGACGTCGTCTTTTCGCTGCTATCTCGGGGGGAAACTGTTCAGTAACATAATACTTTGAGCCCCTGAGATTCTTACTTTGTGTGTGATAATGTTCTTTATTACTCCTCGTGCACTGCTATAGTGTTAGTTCACATGCACTATTAACACAAAATCATGTACAATACAGTGGAGAAAACGGTATTCTTTCTCAATAAACGCGTTTACGCTAAAACTATTTTTTCCATTGAAAACAGTTTGGAGCCAGATCAGACGCCGGGTTTCCCCGCGTCTGATCAGGCTCCAAACTGTTTGCCACAAAGGTTAAAACAAATAACCAGAAATGTCAAAAAATGGTAATTTTGTAAGTTTGTACATTTTAGCGATTTGCGTTTGCGTTTCGTTTGCGTTTAAACTGTAACACTTAAAGACATTTTCTGACCTACTTTCTGTGGTAACACCAAACCAGCCATAATAAGCACGCAGCCCTGTGCAATTTGTGCTGTAACTGTTATCTTGTCTAGGGATATACTCATCCAGGAGTCTCATGTGAGGCCCGTACCTTAAATTTCTTAGTTTGGTTAGTAAAACCCATTGAAAAAACTTGAGTGTGAGTATTTAAGGGCCTCTCTAGACAACTTGAGATTAGTGACATTGGCTAAGCACGCCTAGTGAGAACAATGGGGTGGGGGCTCCATCAGTGGACTGAGGAAATGTTTTTAAAACAGTTTTGATCTAGAATATCGCCGCCTCATGCGGCGTCTGTTCTAGACTTATAAAACAGTTTGACACTCATATTTCTTAAGTTTAAAATAGAATCTACAAAATGAACTGATTTTGATATCTTTGGTACATGTACACGATATATTTGAAGCAAGTGCAAACTCGCCGTCACGAATGGCGAAACGGTCGTGTATAGCAAGTGTGGTTGTATTTTATATAAGCTCAAAAATGCGTACAATTTCGGTCACACGAAACAGGACATCTCCATGACACCACGTGTATGAAATGATTATTTAGGTGAACTATATTGTACATGCTGCACTAGTATTATGTGTGTGATAATGTTCTTTATTACTCATCGCACACTTGTTCGGCTGCCTGTTGTTAGTTCACATGCACTATTAATACAAAAAACATGTGCAACATAGTTCACCTAAATTATCATTACATACATGTGGTGTCATGGAGATAGAGTCAGAGACAGACAGAGAGATAGGTAGACAGACACACACACATACATGCGGCAGTAAGTTAAAGTATAATTTAGAGTAATAATATGATGAGATAATCGTATTTTTTTACAATTCAAACCACAGGTACTTGACACATACTTTATTATCTATTAACCCCCCCCCCCCCCCCCTTTTTAAAAAAAAAAAAAAAATTTTTTTTTTTTATTATACTTCTATTATAGATACAAGGTAAACAGCGCAATTCAACACCTAGTCTTTACTATCCACTTAAGCTGATGCTAAAATAGACTCGATCGCCGATATTCTCTTGTGGTACCCTCGGGAAATGATTAATTTATCAATATCTACTTTTTATTTCATCAAATTCCGTCAAATAACGCCACAGTATGTGAATTATAACGAAAATAAGCATAAAAAAGTTTTCTGTCGTTCTCTTGGTACATAGCAACGAATGTACATGTAGGGGTGATCTGTTATTTGTCCACAATAAACGGCCTATGCCACTGGAACTTTCACCAAATATTATAAATCATCTTTAAATGAAATATTATCAGTTTTATATAATTTACATAGAATGCAAAATTAAAAGAAACTTTACCTGTTTAATTTTGACCAATGAGATCGCTCCGTTCATTCAATTCATTCCGGTATTCAAAATGGCATTCACAATGAAATGAGTCTTTCACTTGTCAATTTCATGCCAAATTACATGTATATTTCATATAGCTGATAGTGAAGAGGGTCATGTTCCGACACAAACGCGTTTGCTCTAATGAAATTAGGTGAAAGTTCCAGCCGTAAAGGCCGTTAAATGTGCAAACCGACTAGATTACCCCTTATTTTGGGCAATAAATTCTGTACCAAGAGAACGACAGAAAACTTTTTTATGCTTATTTTCGTTATAATTCACGTACTGTGGCGTTATTTGACGGAATTTGATGAAATAAAAAGTAGATATTGATAAATTAATCCTTGCCCGAGGATACCACAAGAGAATATCGGCGATCGAGTCTATTTTAGCATCAGTTTAAGTGGATAGTAAAGACTAGGTGTCGAATTGCGCTGTTTACCTTGTATCTATAATAGAAGTATAGTAAAAAAAAAATTTTTTTTTTTTTTTAAGGGGGGGGGTGTTAATAGATAATAAAGTATGTGTCAAGTACCTGTGATTCAAACCATACCTTGCCATTTTATGTAGAAAAATATAGTTTTCTGAAAACCTAGATCTGAGTGACAATCAGTTTGTAGTCTGATCAGACGCCGTTATGTAGTGGAGAAGACGCCATTCTTCCCCGTTTAAACGGAAACGAAATGAACACGCAATGTACTAAAATGTAGTAAATGATAACTTTTGAATTTTCTATCTATATACATGTATATTTAATCTGAGTTGTAAAAAGTTTGGAGCGTGATCAGACGCCTGGTTACCCGGCGTCTGATTGGGCTCCAAACTGTTTGCAATGGAAATACATGTAGAATAGTTTTAGCGTAAACGCGTTTATTGGGAAAGAATAACGTATTCTCTGCTGTATACATCTACCTCGTCTGATCTGATTCTTATACAATTGTTTCCGACAGATTTTGTTTTTTAACTGTTTGCAAAATATGCATACATTTTTATACAATGTACATTTGTACATGTTTACATGTACAGGGGAACTGATAAACTGCTTTTTATGTTTTGTACTCAATTATTCTATTTAAAACCCCAATAATTTTATTAGGAAAGGGGCAAAAAAGCAAATGAAAATGATAAAACTCTATTAAAATAATTAATATCACACAAATAATATAGGAAAGAGTTACAAAATATGTTATCCAATCGATAGGTGCAATTATCCAATTTCAATGAATGATTACATGTACATGTATCTGTTGCTCTGCATGTACAGTGGAGAATGTGCTATTCTTTCCCAATAAACGCGTTTACGCTAAAACTATTATTTCAATTACAAACAGTTTGGAGCCAGATCAGACGCCGGGTAACCCGGCGTCTGATCAGGCTCCAAACTGTTTGCCACCAAGATAAAAATGAATTATTAGAATTGTCCAAAAGTTGTTCATTTCTACGTTTTAGCGCTTTGCGTTTGCGTACGTTTGCGTTTAAACGGGAAAGAATAACAGATTATCCACTGTACATGCACTGTTTTTCAGCCTCTAGAAATTGTTAGAAACTACAATATATGGTAACGTTAGAGATACTTAATGCATGCGTTGATACTACTTCAAAGGACGTGTGCAATTGAGAAGACGATATTTTTCCCGTATAAACGCATTCATGCTAAAACTTTTAATTGCAAACAATTTGGAGCCTAATCAGACGCCGGGTCACCCTGTGTCTAATCAGGCTAAAAAATGTTTGCCACTTAGATTAAAGTGAACAGGCGGAATTGTCAAACGACCAAGTTGTCATATTCTATATTTTATTGCAGTGTATTTGCGTTTTGTTTGTGTTTAAACGAGAAGGAATAAAGTCTTTCCCACTGTATGTATTTAATTTATCATTTTAAATAATGTCGTGCATTTCACTGACACTTTCACCATAATAGACGACTCTACATGCACATTGTACAGTGGAGAAAACGTTATTCTTTCCCAATAAACGCGTTTACGCTAAAACTATTAGTTCAATTGCAAACAGTTTGGAGCAAGATCAGACGCCGGATAACCCGGCGTCTGATCAGGTTCCAAACTGTTTGCCACTCAGATCTACATGCATTATCAGAAGTGTCCAAAAGTTACATTTTTCTATGTTTTAATTATTTGTGTTTGCGGTTCGTGTGCGTTTAAACGGGAAAGAATAACAGATTCTCCACTGTAAGTACAGACGCGTGTTAATTGATGGTTTAAACCTTTACTCAACAGATGCGCATTTAACACTTTGAATTTATTCCACCATTGAAGAAAATAGTTCCAATTTATATGGTCATGAATAGCCAACACAATAATTATATATTATAAACATATAATGTTTATCCTATAAAGTAAAATGGAAGTAGAGCAGAATTCGCTTACAACAACTTGCATTTTGGGGGCATTTGTGACTTTCCGTGATACAGTTTTGGTTTGCTATATAATACAAAATATCCAACAATTTAGATCTTGATCACATAGCGACCCGTATGAGCATTATGTCCCAGGTCTACTTTTTGAATATAACCAATATATGTTTAGCCTTCTTAGGTACAGTGGAGAATGTGTTATTCTTTCCCAATAAACGCGTTTACGCTAAAACTATTATTTGCAGTGCAAACAGTTTGGAGCCAGATCAGACGCCGGGTAACCCGGCGTCTGATCAGGCTCCAAACTGTTTGCCACCAAGATAAAGATCAATTATCAGAATTGTCCAAAAGTTGTACTTTTCTACGTTTTAGTGTTTTGCGTTTGCGTACGTTTGCGTTTAAACGGGAAAGAATAACAGATTCTCCACTGTACACGTATACACAGAGCAGAAGGCGTTATTCTTTTCCAATATACGCGTTTGTAAACGCGTAAATTATTACTTCATTTGCAAACAGTCTGCAACCATCAGATGCCGGGTAACATGGCATCTTATAAGGCTCTAATTGTTTGCCACTCAGTTTAATATAGGTGGTTAGAAATGTCAAAATGGTGTCATTGCTCTACATTTTAGTGCAATGCGTTTGCGTTTCGTTTTGCGTTAAAACGGGGAAAATAACGCGTCACTGTATGACGTCACAAATGACGTCAGTATAACTTCTTCACTACTGTAAATTGTTTGTAAATGGCGCGTTACTACGACTTAAAATAGTTAACAATGTTTGGACAATCCGTAACTGTAAACTTTTTTATTCTCTTCAAAATAATCTTCAAAACGGTAAAGGTGTCAAATTGTTTTAGCTCAATGTTACTAGAGGTAATATGGAAATTGATTGTTGTTTATTACACTGAAACGTAGGTGTAATAAGTCACGCTCAATAAAGCACATGGACTTACAGGGCTGCCATTTCTTCGGATTTTTCCTAAGTCTTAGAATTTCTTTCGTGTGCATGGTAGCTTCAAGCAGGCTGAAAGTAAAGCAGAATGCACCTTAAGGCGCATTCTGCTTTACTTCCAGTCTGCTTTAAGTAGTCACACGTCAACAAAATTAGAAACAGGCGTTTGGGTAAAGCACATAATTATATATATATATAAGTATACACTGTATAATTCCGTGGGTAAAGGTACGATTTGTAAAATGCAAATTATGCAATCTTAGGATTTTTCATGTCAGCTTATGGCAGCCCTGGACTTATCCGATTTACCGTATTTGTATTGCATGCGAGAGATTGTCACGTGACAGAATATTGTGGATATTGAACATTCGTTGTGATCAGCGTGTGAAACTGTCATATCGATCAGTGTATGCCTGTATAAACAGTCTCAAAGTGTAATGTTAGACCATACAGGTCTGCTAACACCCTATTGGAATAAACATGGATTGCTGCCACTCACTAAGGTAAATTAGATAAACTTATATGTTATAAGTACATGTATTGTGGTTGTATGACTTGTCAATCAGTCACTAAGGTAAATAAGATGTATGTTATTATATACATGTAAGTACATGTATAGTAATGGTATACCTTGTGTTTATGCATGTCAGTGACGAATACCTTATTGTTTACAAATAAACGCGTTTAGGGCATTGGTCACCAATTCGGCTCTCCTATACAACTGATGTAAAATGCGTCATTTCCCAGGTCAAATAAGGCAACAACAAAAATCCAACCACATGTGCTACCCTATATTTCCACCAAAGATACACTCTTGTACAACTGAAAAATGCACGGAAAAATAGGGGTCATGTTGCATATAAGATAAATCTCTTGGCTTCAGTGACATGACTGGTGTTCTGCTACCTTTTCATGTCACTTCAGCTCACACAATTCCTCCAACCCCCATCTATCACGACAGAAAGTCTTTGTATCTATTTTATAGCATCCATGTATTACATAAAAAGCTCAAAACAGTATACATTTCTTGAAACAAGCTATTTTGAGGCAAAACAGTTTGGGATTATATTCACGCCGGACTTCTTTCGACTACACCGTAGAGCACTTCCAATCTATTTTGTTGCTATATACCTTTATTATGTAAAATGTAAAGTACAGTAACGACAACTAAATTGTGTTATTCATTATGGGTTAAGAACAGGTGACTGATTAAAGCAAAATGACAGTAAAACAGAAAGCTCTTAAAGGAGCTTTCCGTTTTACTGTCACCTTGCTTTAAGCTGTTTCCTGTCTTTTATACAACAAATTTTGCCTTAATTTTAGTGGTCGTAATAGAGAAGTTTTACTGTGTTCAGATATGTCAACTGTAAACATATTGGGACCTGATCACTGATCAGACGCCGGGTAACTACACGTAGTCGTCTGATCAGGCTAAAACATGCTTGCCATTGATACATGTATCAAAACAGTGAATTTTTATAAATATTTTCATGTTCAACATTTTATTGCATTCATAAATGTATATTAATTATATAAGTAATATATTATTATTACTTTACCTTTGTAGCTCAATCGGCAAGGAATGCCGTTGTTTACACTGTAAGATACAAAAAACCTCGTTACATGTATTTAAAACAACTAAATTTCATAATTAATATGTGTTAAAACAGGTGACTGCTTAAAGCAAGGTGACAGTAAAACAGAAAAGCTTCCTTATTAGCTTTTTTTGCTTTACTGTCACCCCTTGCTTTAAGCTGTCACCTGTCTTTTATACGATCAGGTTACCCGGCGTCTGATCTGGCTCCAAACTGTTTGCAATGGAAATATTAGTAAGTTTTACCATAAACGCGTTTATTGGGAAAGAAAACCGTTTTCTCCACTGTACTACTTTCGTTGCGCCACGAAGATGAGCCAATAACTCCCTAAATACGACTTTTATGTATTCCTTCTACAGGAGGGGCTATAGTTCCAAGTTTTATTGTAAAAAATATGCATCATAATAAGTAGTTTCTACAGTGGAGAAAACGTTATTCTTTCCCGTTTAAACGCAAACGAAACGCAAACGAAAAGCACTGGACAATTCTGACAATTCATGTTTATTTAAGTGGCAAACAGTTTGAAGCCTGATCAGACGCCGGGTTACCCGGCGTCTGATCTGGCTCCAAACTGTTTGCAATGGAAATAATAGTTTAAGCGTAAATGCGTTTATTGGGAAAGAATAACGTTTTCTCCACTGTAGTTCCAAGTTTTATTGTAAAACATATGAATCATAATAAGTAGTTTCTACATCCCAGCAGATGCTAGCTTAAAGCATGCTGAAAGTAAAATAAAAAGCACCTTAAGACAATTTTTAATTTACTCCCAACCAGCTTTAAGTAGTCACCTGTCTTCAAAACCAGGAACGGATCATAGGGTAATGGGTGAAAGGGAACAAATAACTATCAATATAAGTGTCAATTATATTGGATCTTGATCAGGTCTCCGATAACGATCCAAACCGTTTGCAAAGTCGCCTTGTGGCGCGTGGGAAATTGTTCAATCTCTACGACAACGTTCGTTTATTTTATTAGATTACATGTATGTTGTGACTGATTTATTAATATTTAAAACAGATACATCATGTTGGTTGTAATTTCGCTCAGTGTGTGTACATGCATATGGTTTGTGTTTTGCGTTTGTTTATGCGAGGATTGTTATACAGTGGAGAAAACGTTATTCTTTCCCGTTCAAACGCAAATGAAACGCGAACGCATAGCAATTAACTGGATAAAAAGACTACTTATTGACAATCCTGATTTTTTATTTTAAGCTGTGTGACACACAGTTTGGAGCCTGATCAGAAGCCGGGTTACGCAGTGTCTGATCTGATTCCAAACTGTTTGCAGTGGAAATAAACGTTTTAGCGTACACGCGTTTATTGGGAAAGAATAACACATTCTTCACTGTACAGTGGAGTAGATGTTTTTCACAGTTATTTCCATTGCCATCAGTTTGGAGCCAGACCACACACCGGGTGAACCGGTGTCTGATCAGACTCCAAACACTTTAACACTCAGATATGTATATGCTTCGTAAGAATGTTAACTAAATAATAATTGTCTAAATAGTATTGCAAGGCGTTTGCATTTCGTTTGCGTTGAAATGGCGAAGAATGGCGTCTTCTTCACTGCACACACGTTATTCTGTTTAGACACACCAGGCAGAGTTACAGTGGAGAATCTGTTATTCTTTCCCGTTTAAACGCAAACGTACGCAAACGCAAAGCACTAAAACGTAGAAAAGAACAACTTTTGGACAATTCTGATAATTCTTGTTTATCTTGGTGGCAAACAGTTTGGAGCCTGATCAGACGCCGGGTTACCCGGCGTCTGATCTGGCTCCAAACTGTTTGCACTGCAAATAATAGTTTTAGCGTAAACGCGTTTATTGGAAAAGAATAACACATTCTCCACTGTAATAATCAAATGAAAATGACGATTAACCTACATACAGTGGACAAGACGTTATTCTTTCTCAATTACAGTGGAGAAAACGTTATTCCTTCCCAATAAACGCGTTTACACTAAAACTATTGTTTCCATTGCAAACAGTTTGGAGCCTAATCAGACGTCGGGTACCCCGGCGTCTGACCAGGTTTCAAAATGTTTGCCACTCATATTAACATGAAAAGTCAGATTTGTCGAAAACTTGTAATTTTTTAAGTTTGATTGCGATACGTTTGCGTTTAAACGGGAAAGAATAAAGTTTTCTCCACTGTAAATGCGCTTATCACGTAAAACCGCCTCTGGCAGTGGAATAAGCCATTCATTAAACGTTAGTAATAAAATAGTAATAAAATGACGTCATTTGTATTACGTTACCATAAACAACGTGAAGTCTATATGTCGAAAAGTATATGTGACGGAGGGACTACAAACTACGGCTTCAGATGACTTATATGTTACAGGTTTTTAAAAGGTTTATGCACAGGTACTTGCCAGATACATGTAGATCTAGATATATTACCCAAACTTTTTTTTATTTTTTTTACTTGACGACTATTATAAAGACGGTATACAACGGGACCCAGCAGGTAGTCTTAACTGTCGACCTAAACTGGTGCTTAAATAGACTAGATCGCAAATGATTAATTTATCAATAACTACTTTTTAGCTCGCCTATTCGGAGAATGGGGGGGGGGGGGCTTATGGAATCACCCCGGCGTCGGCGTCGGCGTCGGCGTTGGTTTTTCATGGTTAAAGTTTTTGGGTTAGTGTTGTAATGCACTAACACTACATGAAATATTTGCATTAGGAAGCTGATATTTGGAATAGAGGTGCTATGTGGGTTTAACATTGATGTTGTGTAGTTAAAATTAAAATAAAAAGTTAAATTTAGTCAAAATTTTACCTTTTGTGGACTTAGGTTTTTCGGCTGATTTCTCATGGTTATAGTTTTGGGGTAAGTGTTGTAATACACTAATACTACATGAAATATTTGTATTAGTAAGCTGATATTTGGAATAGAGGTGACCTGTGGGTTGAACATTGATGTTACGTAGTTAAAATTAAAATAAAAAGTTAAATTTAGTCAAAATTTTACCTTTTGTGGACTTAGGTTTTTCGGCTGATTTCTCATGGTTAAAGTTTTAGGGTAAGTGTTGTAATTCACTAATACTACATGAAATATTTGTATTAGGAAGCTGATATTTGGAATGGAGGTGCTTTGTGGGTTGAACATTGATGTTGCGTAGTTAAAATTTTAAAAAAAAGTTAAATTTAGTCAAAGTTTTACCTTTTGTGGACTTAGGTTTTTCGGCTGATTTCTCATGGTTAAAGTTTTGGGGTAAGTGTTGTAATTCACTAATACTACATGAAATATTTGTATTAGGAAGCTAATATTTGGAATGGAGGTGCTTTGTGGGTTGAACATTGATGTTGCGTAGTTAAAATTAAAAAAAAAAGTTAAATTTAGTCAAAGTTTTACCTTTTGTGGACTTAGGTTTTTCGGGTGATTTATCATGGTTAAAGTTTTGGGGTAAGTGTTGTAAAGCACTAATTCTACATGGAATATTTGTATTAGGCAGCTGATATTTGGAATGGAGGTGCCCTGTGGGTTGAACATTGATGTTACGTAGTTAAAATTAAAAAAAAGTTAAATTTAGTCAAAATTTTACCTTTTGTGGACTTAGAGTTTTGGGACAGAAATTTCAAAGGTACTTATGGAGTAAGTGTTGGAATGCACTTATACTACATGACATATTTGCATTTATAAGCTGATATTTGGATTGGAGGTTCCCTTTGGCTTGAATATCAATGTACTGATACACTTTTCTATTGATAGTTACCTATTTAAGAAAAGTTTAGTTAGGCGAGCTTTGCTGTTCTCCGACAGCTCTTGTTATTTCACCAAATTCCGTCAAATAACGCCACAGTACGTGCATTTATAACGAAAATGTGCATCCAAAATGTTTATGTCGTTGTAGAAAGTTGTAATTTTATACGTTTTATTGCAATGCGTAAAATACGTTTCGTTTGCGTTTAAACGGGAAAGAATATCATCTTCTCCACTGTAGACGGAAGAAATCACGCATTTTCTTGCACAGTATGTATATGTGGATTGTCAGTCTGTTAACTTCTGCAACACTTCTCATCTCCCTAAAATGCCGTCTGTACATGTAGTTCTTTTTTTAATTAAGGTGAGTGATTGACAGAAACGATAACACAATTTGTAGATAGATGCGCACGTGTCATGTAAGTGACATACTTGACAGTTTTGACTGTGACGTTTTACTCGGCGAGACTCGAATAATTACCGCTGCATAGTAGCCCGACAGGTGGATCTCGCGTTGTCCCTTCAACAAGCAACTTCAGTTTGTGAAAACTATTTTGCATACAGTTTTGATCCAGATAAGACGAGAGTAGTTCGTCGTTTCATCTAGAACAAAGCCTTTTAAAACACTCATTTTTTATGAAAGTAAATAGTGGTAAATAAACTCAATATAATTATTTTAGCAGACAACACATTTGGAGACGACAATTATATAGCTTACTAAAGGTTCCCCCCTTACGCGCGACTAGGCTAATATTGCTGCAAAATGTTTGGATCCAGATCAGACGCCGCGTAACTATTTGCTACTCATCTTTATAATTTCTTCAATTTAGAAATAATCTATATAATACATTTCTTCAAACATTTTTTCGCAGACGATATATTTGAAGCAGACGATAATGCAGCATGATAAGGGTCCACAAATGCTCGGAAAATTCGAGAAAAGGGGCGTGGGTGTAGTACATGTCCCCATACGTGTTGTCAATATATGTGTTAGAGTGTAGATAGCATTGTCAGGAATATATAGACACTTCGCTTCATAAGGGATTTTATACTATTATGCTTTAAGGTATGCTTGAATTTTTGTGTACTTTAATTAACCTGAGCTATAATAGCATCTACAGTGGCAGAAACGTTATTATTTCCCAATAAACGCGTTTACGCTAAAACTATTAATTCCATTGCAAACAATTTGGAGCCAGATCAGACGCCGAGTAACCCGGCGTCTGATCTGGCTCCAAACTAATTGCTACTCGGATTAAAACAAATAATCAAAACTGTCAGAAAATTATAATTTTCTACATTTAAGCGATTTGCGTTTGCATTTCGTTTGCGTTTAAACGGGAAAGAATAACGTTTTCTCCACTGTACTTGACAATTACCTGCTGTAACGGATCTTGAAATAAGTGTTACAGTGGAGCAAAATGTAATTCTTTCCCGTTTAAACGCACACTAAACGCAATTAGATGTACAGTGGAGAATCTGTTATTCTTTCCCGTTTAAACGCAAACGTACGCAAACGCAACGCACTAAAACGTAGAAAAGTACAACTTTTGGACAATTCTAATAATTCATGTTTATCTTGGTGGCAAACAGTTTGGAGCCTGATCAGACGCCGGGTTACCCGGCGTCTGATCTGGCTCCAAACTGTTTGCAATGGAAATAATAGTTTTAGCGTAAACACATTCTCCACTGTAATAAATGACAACTTTTTTAAATATCTGCTTTTATGTGAGTGGCAAATAGTTTGGAGTCTGATTAGACTCCGGATTACACGGCGTATGATCTGGCTCTAAACTGTTTGCAATGGTTTTTGCATAAACGCGTTAATTGAGAAATACATGTACATCGAATAATATGTTCTCTTGTATATGCACAATGTTGTGACTTATCGATGTTTGTGATCTTATCGTGCGTTATACCATCTTGACGGCAAAGAATTGCTTTTTAAAATGATATATCACACATGCATGTTGCACTTATTATATTGAAGTTACTGATCTATTGCCACTACTTAAAAAATGCCCCTCTTATAACTGTGAATCGTTGAGGCGTTTCATGAGAGGCCCGCGCCATTATATTTGATAGTTTGGTTAGTAAAATTACTTTGTATATATTGAAATAAAATATGTTTAAACGAGTAAAACCCTTTGAAAAAAACCTCTTGAGTGTGAGTATGCAGGGCCTCTCTAGACAACTTGAGATTGGTGACATTGGCTGGGCACACTTAACTCCTGCTTTACAGTTAGTTTCACGCTTGTCGAGAACAATGGGGATCCATCAAAGGACTGAGGAAATGTCTTTAAAAACAATACCCCAGTCCATTCATTGACACCCACATTGTTCTCACTAGGCGTGGAAGTAACTATACAGCATTATAAAAGTGCTCAGCCAATGTCAGCAATCTCAAGTTTTCTATAGAGGCTCCGCCATACTCACACATAGGGGTTTTCCGATGGATTTTACTATCCAAACTATCAAATAAAAGGTATAGACCTCACAAGAGACGCTTCAATTGTTTTTGCCTTGATATTTATACAGGTATAAACATGCTGCGTGCTTTAAGGTGGTTCGACAGCGGGCGGCCCGCATCTCGAGTTCCGGAAATGCTGATGACTTTCACCTGATCTTTGCGGCACGTGCTTATAGTAGAAAATTTAGATAAAGAAAAGTTTGATCTTACTCAGTGTCTGCTCTGTTAGCGCAGTGGATACGGTGATAGACTTGCAATCCAAAGGTTCTAGGTTCGATTCCCACTCGGTTCAAAACTTTTTTTTTAACAAATTGTCTGATTTTAGTGACTAGTCATTTCATAACGCAGTGATCAAAGGACAGGCTATGCTTAGTCAAGTAATAATGAATAATATCAGATGCAAGTATAGTCAAGTGACAGCTAAATTTGTGAGTATTTATAGCCTATATGACAGATGACAGCTTAACACAGGACAAAAATAATGCTAAAAGATAGATCCTAAAGGAGCTTGTATGCATTACTTTTGTTATGCATTAAGCAGTCACTTGCCTTTAAAGATCTACAGGCTACCGTTTTCAATGGTCCCTTATTACAGGTTTGACTTATGGTATTATTTAGAGCTGACGGCATTTTAAAGTTGAACTCAAGGGAGGTTACTCGTTTTGTGTTTACATTTTGTCAGAATTTCAGGAAATCATGTATAAAATGTAAATTCCACTGTAGATTTTCATAAAATTTTTGTGACTAGTAGAATTAAGTTATATCTATCTAATAAGAGTAAAATAAGTGTACGTTAAACAGCTAGATTTTTTGTTATTTGAGATTTTCAGAATTTGACTTTTTTTAAATATTGATATTTCCAACAAATATGTCATAAACTACTTTTGTTTGCCCAATATCTTATAGTCTATGTACAGTTTACTTGAATGTACAGAAATTATTGAGTTATATCATTTTATAAAGAAAATATTCCTGTTTATCAAAAAAGGAGCTTTTTTCGACAAAAGGTCCTGTCAGAAAAAACGGCACTGTAACTTTTTTTTATTTTAACGATTTTTCACTCTCCATATGGTATATTTCAATTTAATCAAGGTTTCAAAGAATTCTGACTCAGAATAAGCTGACCCGCGAACCACCTTAACTCAAACTCCCTATGGGGGTGTCAACTACTTACCACCCAAGCTAGGTCCAGTAATGTCATACACAAGGCCATACAGCCGTGATCTTATTCGGCAATATGAGGCAACACAGTCATGACCTTAGTGGGCCTTATGACGCTACGCAGCCTTGACCTTATTCGGCCAAATGAGGCAACACAGTCATGACCTTAGTGGGCCTTATGAAGCTACGCAGCCTTGACCTTATTCGGCCATATGAGGCAACACAGTCATAACCTTAGTGGGCCTTATGACGCTACGCAGCCTTGACCTTATTCGGCCAAATGAGGCAACACAGTCATGACCTTATTGGGCCTTATGACGCTACGCAGCCTTGACCTTATTCGGCCAAATGAGGCAACACAGTCATGACCTTATTGGGCCTTATGACGCTACGCAGCCTTGACCTTATTCGCCCATATGAGGCAACACAGTCATGACCTTAGTGGGCCTTATGGCGCTACGCAGCATTGACCTTATTCGGCCAAATGAGGCAACACAGTCATGACCTTAGTGGGCCTTATGAAGCTACGCAGCCTTGACCTTATTCGGCCATATGAGGCAACACAGTCATGACCTTAGTGGGCCTTATGACGCGACGCAGCCTTGACCTTATTCAGCCAAATGAGGCAACACAGTCATGACCTTAGTGGGCCTTATGACGCTACGCAGCCTTGACCTTATTCGGCCATATGAGGCAACACAGTCATGACCTTAGTCTGCCTTATGACGCTACGCAGCCTTGACACGTTCTAAACACCTGGTCATTCAAAACCAATCTTTGATTCATATTTCTCTCGTCGAACTTTATATTTGAGGTATAATTTTCTGACACGCCTAGAAGTTGATAGACGGCAACAATACCAAGATATAGAGAGCATAACCTGAGTTTTTAATTATGATGAGACATTGATAATTATTTTAAATAAACGAGTAAACTAAATACAAGTATGAAGCGAGTTTGGCGATGTGAGATTTTATTTATCATATAAATATTTCAAAAAGCTATTTCCCTCTGTCATTTATGTATTTCACCAGCGTGTGATTTTTTTGTTCATATATATAATTATAGTAACGTCATCACAAATTAAGCGTCCTTTTGTGTCCCTCTGTATGCAGCAAAAACAGGCGTTGTTACACTGTTTTAACAGAATGATGTATGGGATAATCATATTGTAACAAAATTATAAGACACTAGTCTTGCCACAATATGTAGGATCTGCCATGAGTCGATGTTTAAGACAAGCCGATCTAGAATTGAAATGTTATTAAGCGAGCCTTGGCACCAACGGTTTTATGTTATTTTAAAGCAATAGGTTTTTTTAGTCCCGGTGTCGTCAAAACGCTTATATAAATAGTGACGTTATAGTGACGTCATCAAATTGATCCCACACATGTTGGAGACAAGGATATTCGTGATCGTTGTTCGCTATAGAAAACAAGGGTAGTTATGTGAGAAATACATGTACAAGTCATATTCTGATGCAAGCACAATGCAGTTACTTGTAGGATGTGTCAGCTTTTGCTCGAAATGACTTGACTGGTACCACAGTGGAGAAAATTAGTCTCACATAAGTATTCTCGCTTTTCAGGGGTACTAGACAACATTTTGTTACTATAAATAGCCGTACGGTAAACCTTGTCTGGAACTGTATCCTTCCGCCCGATTGGGTTAAAACAAGAGAAAGGGCGGTAACTCTTACAGAAACACCCTTAAACTTAAAACGGGTCATAAGATACGTTCACCGAGAGAAATGAAATCGATAATTTTTAGTAGACTCTACACTTGTCTGTGGCTTTCGACAATTCAATGATCCGATGTTTAAACAGTGATTTATGTTGTTGCTGTCGATTGTTTCTCATGACCGAGTATACGCGTAAGGCTACGTTCTAACGTGACGTCATTGACGTCGGTTGTTGTTATGGCTTGAAAGTAGAACGTTTGTATAAAGGAAGAAATGTTTTTTTGATAACTTTCACTATGCATAATCGCTTGGATTCAATAAAAACCGTTTGTATTTCTGAGTTGTGATCTAAAGTGGGACATGTTTTCTTCTTAAAACGTGTGTACAAATAAATGTCAAAGCCAAGCTGAAATAGCGCGAACGTTAAACAGCTGTTTGTTGCTATTGGACATGGAATGTGTGATACGGGAAAAAAGTAGGTCTCTACAATTCCTTTAATTTACTCGTTTTAAGAGAAATATCAAGCACGTTTTTTGGTAAAGACGGGGGAGTCTATTCCCTCGGTTTGTCTCGGGTATAGACTCCCCCGTCTTTACCAAAAGCCGTGCTTGATTCTATTACTCCTGTTTTTCAATAGCGAACAACGATCGCGAATATCATTGTCTCCAACATGTGTGAGATCACTTTCATGACGTCACTCTAACGTCACTATAATTATAAAGGCGTTACATTACTTCACTCGGATTCTAAAAAAAGCGTATTTCTGTAAAAAAAAAAAAAAAAAGAAAGAAAAAAGATCAAATTGTTAGTTTATGTCAAAAAGAATCTGTCACTCGTCGATGTATGAGACAAGCTGATCTCAACCTCGTCTAGAATAGAAGAGTTATTAAGCTCGCCAAGGCTCATTTAATAACATTTCAATTCTAGACTCGGTTGATATCAAAATGTCTCATACATTGACTCAGGACAGATCCTATATTTCTTTCCCGTTTAAACGCAAACGAAAGTCAAACGCATTGCAATTAAACGTAGAAAAGCATAACGTTTCGCCAATAATTCTGAATGCTCAAATTGATCCTAGTGGCAAACAGTTTAGAGCCTGACCTGACAGTCATTTATTTTGCTCTTTTTTGTTGAAGTTCCTTTACATTTAGTTTAGTCTTCTCCACTGTACATGTCGCGTTTTGTAAATGGTTGTTGCGTAAGGTAGGAGATATATCACTTATGGTACAGTGGAGAATGTGTTATTCTTTCCCAATAAACGCGTTTACGCTAAATCTATTATTTGCCGTGCAAACGGTTTGGAGCCAGATCAGACGCCGGGTAACCCGGCGTCTGATCAGGCTCCAAACTGTTTTCCACCAAGATAAACATGAAATATCAGAAATGACCAAAAGTTGTTCTTTTCTACGTTTTAGCGCTTTGCGTTTGCGTACGTTTGCGTTTCAACGGGAAAGAAAAACAGATTCTCCAATGTATACACTGTCACATCATTTTTCAAGCGTGACTAGCCGATGTAAAGTTGTAAATGTGACGTACCGTAGGGAGATTTTGTTCTTCCCCGATATACGCGTTTTCGCTAAAACTATTATTTCCATTACAAACAGTCATGAGTCGTATCAGACGCCGAGCATCTGATCAGGCTCCAAACCGTTTGCCACTCAGATAAAAACAAATGATCATAAATGTCAAAAAATTGTGATTTTCTACATTTTAGCGATTTGCGTTTAAACTGGAAAGAATAACGTTTTCTCCACTGTAAAAGTCATATGAACCAACAGCAGACTTTGCAAACAGCACAGGGACAGATGAGACGCCGCGTCACACGGTGTTTGATTAGCACCCAAACTACTTTGCACACGCATCAATAATAAAAATATATGCCCTCGGTCAAAACATTCAAAGTTTAAACTGTGTGTGAGTGAGTTAAAATTGCAGACTACGAAATTTAGCGAATTCAATTGTGTTTGCGAAAGGGTTAATAGAGAAGGCAAGGCTGCCATTTCTCCGGATTTTTCCTAAATCTTCGGATTTTTTTCTAGTACATGGTAGCATAAGGCAGGCTGAATGTAAAGCAGAATGCTTAAGGCGCATTCTGCTTTACGTTCAGCCTGCTTTAAGCAGCCACATGTCAACAAACTGTTTGACACTCAGATTAAAATGATAGTTAAAATTGTCAACAAGTTGTCATTTTATAGATTATTTCGCAGTGCGTTAGCGTTTTGTATATATGTTAAGTCAATCTGTGTAATCAGTCATTACACGTAATGACTTGTCAATTTGTGAAATGAACATTTTTACATAGTCCTTTTATTATACTATTTATGATGATAGACAATGATTTTTTTTGAAAGTTCAAAGATTTCCTGCACAAAACACCACATTTATTTCGCATCTTATTTCAGTCAATTTGTAAAATGATGTTTAAGACCTTGAAAGCTGTAAATAGGAAATCATTGGATAATTTTCATATAAAGCTACAGGC
Organism: Gari tellinella; assembly: GCA_922989275.2. Taxonomy (NCBI): domain Eukaryota; kingdom Metazoa; phylum Mollusca; class Bivalvia; order Cardiida; family Psammobiidae; genus Gari; species Gari tellinella. The sequence goes on from OV277871.1 coordinate 32,202,683, forward strand.
TATATTTTGTTTTATTTTTATTTTTAAAAATAAATTTGACAAATTGAGTGGTTTCGTAGTGAGATTGTGGTGTTTTGTGCATGAACTTTTTGACCTTTGAAAAATTTCATTGTATAATTATAACTAAATTGTAACATAAAAGGACTATGTGAGAAAGGCATTTCACAGATTGACTAGTCATTACGTGTAATGACTGATTACACAGATTGACTGTAACATATACGTTTAAACGGGGAAGAATAACATAATTATTCTTTACTGTACGAAAGCTTTTACTGAATCTAGCTCATGGCTGAAAGTGTGCTCGTAAAACAAATATGTTTGGTATGAAACATTACATCCAAGTGTAAATAGCTTAATTTTCATACAATTAATCTTGTACTGCAGCACATGTTTACATAAATGCACCTGGATATTACAATCAACTCCCTTTATTATGTGCTTATTGGAAGATTGCATTATAGATATATACACGTGTGATCTAAGACACTTGAGTGTTTGTCGATACAGCAGATCAGTTCATATGAAATAAAACAAAACCAATGTAGACGCTGATGTTGACAATTCCTTTACTTAACCCTTAGCCTGCCACTCACGACTATAGCTCCATATGCAAACAGCTTGGATCCGGATGAGACGCCGAGTAACTCGGCGTCTCATCCCGATCCAAGCTGTTTGACACTCGGGCAACATTTGCAGCAATTTTGAGCAACTTTGAAGCACTTTGAAACTTGAAGCAGACGATAATTATAGCAGACGACAATTTATTCGGCGGGCTAAGGGTTAACAAAGAAATGCAGACGAACATTTTGAAACATGCGCTATTTCACCAAGAAGAGTTGACGCATTTGTCTTTTGAGATGACACTTAACTCAGTTATGCTAAAGCTTTTATTTCAATTACAAACAGTTTGGAGCCAGATCAGACGCCGAGTAACCCGGCGTCTGATCAGGCTCCAAACTATTTGCAACTCAGGCAAAAACTATGTTTCAAAATTCGTTTTTTTCTACATTATAATGCATTTTATCTGTGTTTAATATCGTTTAAACCGGAAGGAATAATCTAGAACATTCTCTAACATAATAATATATGGTAATATATGATACAATCCTTTTAGCTGTAGATGTAAATTATGTTTAACATGTAAAAATTTACATAATGATGTCATTTATTTTCACAAAGGTGAAACAGTGAATAGAACAGTAACTTCAATTTCGCACTGGATACAGTGGAGAATCTGTTTTTCTTTCCCGTTTAAACGCAAACGTACGCAAACGCAAAACGCTAAAACGTAGAAAAGAACAACTTTTGGTCATTTCTGATATTTCATGTTTATCTTGGTGGCAAACAGTTTGGAGCCTGATCAGACGCCGGGTTACCCGGCGTCTGATCTGACTCCAAACTGTTTGCACTGCAAATAATAGTTTTAGCGTAAACGCGTTTATTGGGAAAGAATAACACATTCTCCACTGTACATCGCTTGTTTTATACTGTACCATTTTGATTATTTCACATAAAATGTGCATGTTCTTCAAGAGCGGACATCCATTACAAATGTTACAGCCAGATCAGTTTCTTACAGTGGAGAGCGTTTCTTATAAAATGCAAAGAATACATGTAACATCAAGCTTGCATCTGGTCAAGCTGCATATTTCTCCGTACTTGGAGTACATTTTCATTTGTAGCCACTTTATTGTCGGATAGAATAGCCCTACCCACACTATTGTAAGTGGAGAAAACGTTGTTCTTTCCCCAAATAAATGTTGTTTATGTTAAAACTAGTACATAGGATGTCCGATATTAATGAAAATAGTTTGCAGGAACTGTTTGCTACTCAGATTAAAATAATTAGTGAGAATTGTCAAAATATTGTCCTTTTCTCCGATTTAATGCAATGTGTTTGCATTTCGTTTACGTTTAAACGGGAAAAAATAACATTTCCTCCACTATACATACAGTGGAGAATCTGTTATTCTTTCCCGTTTAAACGCAAACGTACGCAAACGCAAAATATTAAAACGTAGAAAAGGTATCAAATCGTTTGTTTCAATTTGCCTTTTTATATTTAGATAGGTGTATTTGTGTAAAAATGACATCGACAGATGGCTGAGGAAGAATGCACCAACGCTTTATTTAGTATTTGGTACAGTGGTTAAACTGTTATTATTTCCCGTTTAAACGCAAACGTACGCAAACGCAAAACACTAAAACGTAGAAAAGAACAACTTTTTGAAAATTCTGATAATTCATGTTTATCTTGGTGGCAAACAGTTTGGAGCCTGATCAGACGCCGGATTACCCGGCGTCTGATCTGGCTCCAAACTGTTTGCACTGCAAATAATAGTTTTAGCGTAAAGGCGTTTATTGGGAAAGAATAACGTTTTCTCCACTGTACATGTAACAATTGTCGTTTTGTTCTCAAAGTTACGTATTGGACATTTTGAAAGAAAGGAAATAAATGCGGGTGACAAACAGTCTGAACGCAGATCAGTCGCCGCGTTACGCTGCGTCTGATCTGGGTTCAAACTGTTTGCTAATGTTCTCTTAGATTGTTCATCGTAGAGAGGGAGTTATGTATATTTAAAGCTCCTACAGAGACTACTACAATGTATAGCAATTCTTTACGTTGTCATCTGTCTTTTACATAACCAATTACAGCGCTCCCTCTCTACAACGACAAACAATGAGAGACAGTGATTGTGTGCGTTGTACGGAGGGAGTCGTTATAGAGAGGGAAACTTGGTTTACATTTAAAAACAGCTTGAATCCAGATCAGACGCCGCGTTACGCGGCGTCTGATCTGGATTCAAGCTTTTTGTCACTCATCATTAAGTAGTTTTCTGTCAAAATGTCGAATATGTAATTTTGAGAAAAACAGCAGACGACAATTGTAAGCAGACGACATTGCAGAAGTAAAAGCGTTAGAAATAATTGTCCCATTTGGGGAATTGCGGCAAGGGTCGTTGTAAGGAGGGAATCGTTGTTGGGAGGGCCGTTGTAGAGAGGGAACACTGTACCTTAATTGGTGGTCGAAACGGAGAGGCTTTACTACAATATATAAAGCGTTGCAATGATTAAACGCCCTGGATGGTCTGTAGTTACGTGTTATTATTAATGATCTGTCAATTCAGCATGTCCAAGGAATGTCAAAGTCATTCATATGGAGTTATATGTCGTGCATGCACGCCTCTATACAGTGGAGAAATCGTTATTCTTCCCTGTTTAAACGCAGCCGCAAATCGCTGATATGTAGGAAATTACATTTTTTGACATTTCTAATTATTGATTTTTAATCTGAGTGGCAATCAGTTTGGAGCCTGATCAGACGCCGGGTGACCCGGCGTCTGATCTGGCTCCAAATTGTTTGCAGTGATATTCATGAATAGTTGAAGCATAAACGCGTTTTTTGGGAAAGAATAACGTTTTCTCCACTGTATATACCAGGTCAAATCAAGATGTATACATGTGTTATACTGCTAATGTGATGTCCTCACTCATTCAGAAGTTACAGTCGATATGACGGCATTCTTTCTCGTGTAAAACGAAACAAAACGCAAGCGCAATCAGTGATAATTTTACCTGTGCATTCCGAGTCTTATACTCATTAAATTTGCCAGGGACTCATTATTTAAAAAGCTGTGAGTCCCATGAACCCATAGATTTTCTAGCCTTTATTAACCTATTACATGTACTCATATAGCAAATAGTAGCTTAAAGCCGGTTGAAATTAAAGCAGAATGGGCCTTAAGGCCCAGTCTGCTTTACTTTCAACCGGCTTTTAGTTGTCACCTGTCTTCAAAACTAGAAATAAGTAATGGGATATTGGGTTAATTTTTCAGGTCAAGGACTCAATGTTTGTCTCACGGACTCATGTTTTACAGAATTAGCATCCCGAGGACTCGTCTGATTTCTAAAATTATCATTGGGTAATCAGTGTAGGAAGTAACAGCTGTTTGGAAAATCTGATGCTTTTCTTTTTCGTAGAGGCAAACAGTTTGATGCCTGATCTGAGAGTTCAACGTCCTAGTCTGTATCAATTTACATGTATGCCTTGATATTGTAAAGAATATCCATTTGTGCGTGCTGTAAGATTTCCTTGTAGATATAGACAAGGATGATCAAAAGACACTATGTACAATATACTGTGTTTGGCCATACAGCAAAAACATTACATATGCAATTGCTCACAATACATACCCTGATAAGACTCTTCGTTACGCGGCGTCTCACCAGCAGGGTTGGCAATCGACCGGTCAATAAGAGTATTGACCACCCGGGCGGTCAATACTGGTTTTAACCGGTCAATACCGGTCATTACTGGTCAATACCGGTCATTACTGGTCAATTGAAATTACCACTTCTAACAAACCTATGTACATGTATCATACCCCTAGCAATGTAAATTGTTGTGTAATATATACAGTACATACAAACTGTAATGTTAAGGATCTTTTTTAATAACAGTATGATAATTTGATGTTGTCTTTCAAAGTTTTTCTTTAATAACCACAAGTGGTCTTTTGTCGGGTGGCCATTTGATGTGGTCAATTCAATCAAACTACTTATAAAATAAAGAACTAGTACCCTACCTATCTTATTCATACATTGTCATGATGAGCATACTGGGAATAATTATCATATCAATGATTTAATCTAAATATTGAATTTGAATTACATTTTGTAAATATTTGATAAAACCTGGACTACAATGTGGTTGATTGAAATGACCAGCCTTGTCAATTGCAAATCGACCAGTATTGACCACCTAGGATCAGTTTAGGAGTTTAGTCACCAAAAGGCTAGCTTTACAACAATCAACCACTAAATACTTCAACTCAATCAACTGTTCACCTACATCTCAACTGACCATTAAAAAACTCAATGGACCACTCAAATTTTCAATTGACCAGTATTGACCACATTGGGAATATATTACAGCAATTAATTAACCATTTAGGTCATTTACCCATAGTCAATCAACAATTAAATGTTGAAGATTCATTGATGTCTACTATTATTTACAATCATGGGAAAACCAAGTATTTGCAAGTTTGCAACACCTGTAAATTGCTGTCAAAACAGATTAGCATGTGTTAGGTTGCCCCATGTCACTGCAGTGGCCACTGTGGGAGTGTCATAGATATGATTGTGACCAATCAAATGTCTTGATACAGGGTGATTATACACTGACAGGGGTATTATACACTGACACTTTGTTTTACTCCTCTGCTGAGAAGTTTGGCTGCAAGGTTATTGGCATAGTCACAGATAATGTGATAAGACATCTGTGATGAAGCAGAACCTAAAGGAGCACCCCAGCCTGACATTTTATGGTTGCTCTGCTCACTGGCTGAATCTGTTGGGACGGTTTACTACTCCTGACCAGGTGATAAAGCAAGTTGAAGAAGTCAAGAAGTACTTCAGGAATCACGATACACCTGGTTCAATTGGCCAGTGTGGTCTTTTCAATCAAGCAGAGTCGATTCAATCCATCGCAAGTGGTCATTTCAGTCGACCAAAAGCGGTCAGTTCAATCGATAAGTGTGGTCATTCAATCGACCAGAGTGGGCTTTACAGATTTGAAAAATCCACTTTGTGCTTCCTATACCCCCTATATACACTTGAAATAGCTTCCTGTGCATCTGTAATACATAATTACACTATAAGTAAACCCTTTTAAAGCTTTAAGAGCTTTATTTTAACAAAAAAAGAGTATTGACCGGTATTGACCAGTATTGACCACTTCAGGGAGTATTGACCGGGGCGGTTTTAACCGGTTAAAACCGGGCGGTTTTAACCGCCCCGGTTTTTACCGGCCAACCCTGCTCACCAGAGTCTATATACGAGCTACATGCAATGTTCTTGAGGGAACACTTAGTCTAGCTTATTCTTTCCCGTTTTTAAACGAAACGCAAACGCAAAGCACTTACATATAGAAAAGTACAGTTTTTGGACAATTTATGGCAAACAGAAATAATAGCATTAGCGTAAAAGGGTTTATTGGGAAAGAATAACGTTTTCTCCACTGTAATAGGTAAAGTTTGCCAGGCTTTTCTGTCAAGACACTACCGGTATAAATGAAACACATGCACTCATAATTTGTTTTTGGTCTTGGCTTATTTTGTCCAAGGGCCTCATTGTTGTACATAATGTGCATCTCGAGGTTACGCTAGCTGTTCTGATTTGCAACTGAAATGATTGTTTAGCACAAACGCGGTCTGTTTATTTGGGTTTTTGTTTTTGCAAAAAATGGTTTTCCCGTTTACGTGTACAGTAACGTATGCTAAATAGTATTGCGAAAGAATAACGTTGTCCTCTGGTATACACTTGAATGAATATCCATGTCGACACTATTAGGTCAAGTTTGTTTACTTTATCTAATATGCTCATGCTAGAAGTTGAATATTATCATGATATTGTTATTAAACTGCAATTGATTGAAGAACATGTGCCTAAAGGCATATACGTACTTAATATTTCCCCCCATAGATGGCTTCCATGATTCAGACAGGTAGTTTTCTGCGTTTAAACAGTACATGGTGTATGTGCATTGCACATATGTATTGACCCCAAACACATCTATCTTCGACATATAATTTTAAAATGCGTGTCATGTCGAGAATCGTAAATTAGTTTTTAGCTCAGTTTCTTTCGAAAAGTTGTCGTTAGGCAGAATAGTGGACATCCAGATGGCTCACTTGCACTCATTTGCGCACATTAAAATAAGAAGGGCACTTTTACATAACTTGTAATAACATTTTTCTGGACAGATATCGTTCCTGTGCAAACGGTCCGTGTTAGCTTAATCGTTTTCCTTTATGATGAAATTACTTTGAAAAGATATTTTAATAACATTTTGGTCATTTTTTAAGTTGAAAAAGACACCTCTTAATCACATTAAACAAAGAGTAAAATGCTGCAAATAAGCCTCGACACGACTAATATAACACGACCTTGTGCATTTAAACAAATCCATATCAATTCTGTGCAAACGGGTTCGTATAATTGAATATTTGTTCTTTCTTTTGGTATAAATTTAAGAATTGTAAGTTAATGTTAATTTGGTCATTTTTCAAATTGAAAATGAAATTAATATGTTCAAAGAGTCGTCGGGAGTTTCCGTAAATACCGAGTGATTGCGGGAGCAAATGTCCGGTACATGTAACAGCCGAACATTGACGGGCTCTCAAGCTAGCGAATAGCAGTTTATCGATAATCTAGCGATGTCCACTATTCTGCCTAACGGCTATTGTCTTCTGCGTCAGCGTCTGCGTCTGCGTCTGCGTTGGTTAATTTTTATGTTAAGGGTTTTATATCAGACAACATTTCTCAAGGTTTCCATTTGAAACGTGGACTACTTGTTCAGTATAAAAAACGGCAACTCATCACTGTCACTCACATGAGTTGCCGTTTTTGATACTGAACAAGTATTCCAAGTTTCAAATGGATACAATGATGACGTTATATATCTCACACAATGCAGGTAATCCTTGGATATTTCATTCCCGAGTTATTGCCCTTGGTTTGTAAATAGAAATTTGTCAATAACTGCCAAAGGTATTAACTTGAAATTTTGAATACTGGTTTAGTATAAAGAGGGTAACTCATGGCAACAAGGCAGGTAACCTTGGGATTTGTCATTCCAGGGTTATTGTTTTTATTTTATTTACTTGAAATATTAATGAAGTAGTGTATGCCCAGCCACGAAATAGTGTAACACATCATAATGATTATAGTGTTATTCTTGTATGTACGTCAATCCTTCCGTCCATATGTGCCTCCATGGATTTGGAGAAGGGATGGTGATAGCACACGCCTACTGCCCGAACTAGCAGAGTGGTAAGACTCCACGAAAAAGTGACACCATCACATTCACACACGCGCATACACATTGACACTATATATACAGTATAACCATAATTGTGTTACTGTGCCGTTAAACTCAAACAAACAAACAATCTCCTTATTCTTTTATTTTGTTTATTGTAGCATGAAGCTGAGCCGTTTCTACGAGTTTGTCGAGGGCAAGATTGGCTCTGTGTTTGCGAAATGGGGGAGGGTCGTGTCCCGACACGCCTGGAAGATCATTTTTGCCGCCATCATCGTCAATGGGGCCCTCGGCGTTGGAATGATCAAATTACAGGCTAATATTAACTCAGATGATGTCTACTTACCACAAGGTAACTTCCATTGAAAAAAAAACGTTGTTCTTGATTAACAAACGCGGTAACAAACGCTGTTATACTTGATATGAAGCATTTTGTCCTTTGCAAACAGTAAGAACAGGGCTGCCATAAGTTGACATGAAAAATCTTAAGATTTCCTATTTTCATTTTTCAAGTGCAATTTTACAAATCGTACCTTTACCCAAACGCCTGTTTCAAATTTTGTTGACGCGTAACTACTTAAAGCAGGCTGGAAGTAAAGCAGAATGGGCCTTAAGGCGCATTCTGCTTTACTTTCAGTCTGCTATAGGCTACCATTTGCAAGAAAAAAATCCTAAGATTTAGGAAAAATCCGGAGAAATGGAAGCCCTGTTAGAACAATATCGCCTGATAAGGCAAATGGTCAAAAAGTTCAAGATATTAAGATTTTGCACTTTTTATTGCATTGCGTGTGCGACATTTCGTTTAATCGGAAAATAATAATGTGGACATCTTCAAAGTATATTTTGTGTGTTCAAAAAAGATGCCGACTTCAAGTATATAATGGATGTAAGGCAAAAAACTATTTAACATGTATAGATGCAGTATTCGCTACATGTATATATATTTACATTCAACCTGTAAAGTCTTTATGTAATCCTATTAAAAATTTGCGGAACATCTGTCGATGAACCTACACTTCGGAACTGGTTTTATCCAGTTCGGATTTCGCCCGTGTTATTCGTGGACTTCTTCAAATAGACTACATCGGGCACTTAACACTAAGCTCTAATTGGTCGACGGTCATATGACACTAGCGGAGTGATACAGACCCATAGGTCGTTGCCATCGCGTTGCTATGTGTGTAAATGGGTTAAGAAAACAACCGCGACCTGTATTTTTAGAATGTGCTTTGGCAATAGATATTCAAGTTGCACTGTTATTTGTTTGCCTTGTAAGTCTTTTCCATTCACAGAGAGAAAGTTTACTGGAAAAAATCCTGAATTTTAATACAGTTAGAGTACATGTAGTTGGGACTACTTTCTCACCATATTTAGAAACTGGAATGGCTATTACATCGACATTACATCTATCAAATCTCTTTGACCGGTATATGATAAATTCTTATACAGAAAAACAAATCTGGCCAATAAACACATTAAATTAATAAAACAGAAAATATAAATATAAATATAATGAATAAACAACATCTCTTTGATAATACATGTAGTACATGTAGTAATATTAAAGATAATACTAATGATATATATAATTACAATATGACGATGATAATAATAATGATGATGACAATAATTATTGCTTTTGGCAGGGCTGCCATAACGTGGTCATGAAAAATCCTAAGGTAAAGAGAATGCGCATTCTGGCGCAATCTGCTCTACTTTCAGCCTGCTTTAAGCTACATGTACATGTACCATCTTCTAGGACAAACATCCTACTATTTTGGAAATTTCCGGAGAAATGGAAACCCTGTTTTGGATCTTCATGTAACTCTGCCCAAAAAGATACCGCACTTGGCGTATCATCTTAGTCCACACAGTTAGCAATGTTATGATATATCATGACGAGGATAATTATCATTATTATACTGCAAAGTAAATTCCTTACTTTTCATTGGTCAACGAGCCCTAGACATAATCCCATGTACCCTGTGAGATGACAGGGTACATGGAAATGCAGCTGTTTTCATTGGCTGACAGGTCCCTGAGTCTTGCTTTGCAGAATATAAGATGGCCGATTGCTCGACAGGATTGAGTGCATTCAATCGTGCATCCTCCGTTTTAAGTCCATTTCGGCTAAGAACCAATCGGTGTTTGGATCTTTCAACAGTCGCATTATTTCTGGGAAAGTTTTACGTCGAAAAATACGAGTATGCACATTTTTCTAATGAATAACAACGTCAGAAACATGACGTCAAATGTTACGCTCAACGTTATCTGCTTTGGCGCGATTTTGTTATAATTTACTACAAGCGCTGTACACGACAAATTCCTAAATATTTCGTTTGAACAGTGATACTTTGCAGTATAATAAATTCGTTATACAGTTTATTCACAGTGTACATGAGGATTTCTTCCCGGCTGGTAAAATCATGTAACCCTCGCCTAACGGCTCGGGCAACATGATTTACTTCAGCCGGGAAGAAATCCTCATGTACACTGTGAAGAAACTGTATAACTTATAATGTATTTTACAGTGGAAAAAACGTTATTCTTTCCCAATAAACGTGTTTACGCTAAAGCTATTTCCATTGCAAACAGTTTTGAGACATATCAGACGCCGGGTTACCCGACGTCTGATCAGGTTCCAAACCGTTTGCAACTCAGATTAGAATAGATAGTTAGAATATTCAACAAGTTGTCATTCTTACGTTTAAGTGATTTGTGTTTGCGTTTCGTTTGCGTTTTTAAACGGGAATGAATATATTCTTCACTGTATGAATATACATGTACTATATAAAAACAATTTTTTTAAAAAATGAGCTTGAGGTCAAACTAATTATGCATGGTATTGGGTGTTTTAATGTTTTTATTCTCTTTATTTGTATTTGGAGGTGTTTTGATGAGGGCAAATCATGCGTCTGGCACCTGTGATCGCACGTGGCTTAAAATCTGAGACCACACGTTAGTAACATATTGAAATATAACAACAAAGGTCATTATCAATGTCTTTTACAGTGGAGAAAACGTTCTTTCCCAATATACGCGTTTACGCTAAAACTATGATTTCCATTGCAAACAGTTTGGAGCCAGATCAGACGCCGGGTAACCCGGCGTCTGATCAGGCTCCAAATTGTTTGCCACTTAGATAAAAAAAAATAATCAAACATGTCAAATATGGTTATTTCCTACATTTTAGTGATTTGCGTTTGCGCTTCGTTTTGCGTTTAAACGGGAAAGAATAACGTTTTTCCAACTGTAGTTATCAATGTCTTTTACCAATCCAGATACACGTTCGAGAGAGGACCGGGTACGGGTAAAGAACATTTTCCCAGATCTTAGCGGGTCCAATTACCAGTCCCTCGCCCTCACTGATATGGGTGCCTGGGCCAAGGTCATAGTGCGGTCAAAGACTGGAAACCTTCTAAGCAGATCTATCATGGAAAAGATTGAGCAGTTAAACGACATTATACTGAATATTTCCGCCACTGCTGAGGACGGAAGTACTTTCAAGGTAATTCAGATTGACAAACAATGGAGAACACTTTATTCTTTCCAAATAAACAAGTCTATAGTACCGAGTATGCCCATTGCTTACACTAGGGGGCCTGATCAGACGCTGGGAAGGTCAGAGATTTATTTTTACCTGAGTAGCAAACAGTTTAGAGACTGATTAGACTCCGGGTAACCCGGTGTCTAATCTGGCTTGAAACTGGTTGCAATATAAATAACCATTTCAGCACAGACGCATTTATTTGGAAAAAAATAACGTATTCTCCATTATATGCACTAACATGTGTGTATGCATGTGTAGCCAGGTCGTGCAAGATATACGAGGGCCGTTCATTTAATTATGTCACTCTTGCGTTTTTCTGGCCTCCAACTAATACTAGCGCATTGAAATTTTGTATGCTTCACAATGAAGTGATTGTTCATATTGACTGAAAATTTCTTTTGAACCCGTCAAGCAGTGTAGATATTATTGAAAATTAAAGTTGGTCATTTCATAGACACTGCCTATTGTAGTGTATGAAGTACGGTGAAAAACGGGCCTACGGTAAAGGTCGAATAATTTTTAAAAAAATTCGATTTCATTGATATACTTTGAACTTTATTTGATAAATTGAAGATTTGCAGTTTCGTGAATGTCTTTTTCTAATCATAACAAGCAATTTAAAGATTACTAGTTTTACTTCCTCTGAAGACGGAGCATAGCTGCCTATATGGCGAGGTAATTGAAAACAGCTATGCACGTAATCCTCCAGCTTGACAGGCCTTTCTGTCTGTACCAAGCTGTCCTGTGAGTGTTAAGCACAGGTACGCCAACAACAACAACAACTAGTTTTACTTTTAGACGGCCACTATTCGATTTGGCGGGTGCCAAGGTTAAAGCTGCTGCTGTGGTTAATCTACTTGATCAGCACGCAAGACAAGCAAGTAAATATATAATTGACGGTGTTGGTAAACTATCGGGTTCAGGTCATATGCTTTTGATACGTTAGAAATTGGTTTGTGTGGTGGACCACTTGTTATTGAGAATAATACTACATACTCATGAAATACGTTGTAAAATCCTTGTCGAAAAGCAGAAATATATAGAAGTTACACATTTCTGAGCTGCCTAAAAGTGGTTTATAATTATAAGCAACACATATTAATCATTTTATCGCCAGATGATGCGTAAAGAACGATTTAGATTGGTTATTGCGAACTACTAAAAATGCGATCACGCTTTACTTAAATTTAGAAACCAGTCAACAGAAAAGTTCTGAGGAAGGTTTATAAAGCCTCGTGTTCCAAAAATATCTTCAAAACTCGGGTGGGATATTCATCTGACACTCAACTGTTGTGTTAGATTTATTTTCTCACCTCGTCAACCCTAAAAACGCGTTTAACTTGCTATACAGTGGCGAGTTGTATTTTAATGCGCTAATGCATGCATGACGACGTCATAACAACGGCAATAACAACCAATCATAAGATATTTCGGCTTGTCTGTCCGGACAGATAAGGTTATCTCACACCCCCTAGATTTCTGGATACCTCTGTCCGAGAGGTGAGAGTGTCCCGAAATCTAGGGGGTGTGAGATAACCTTATCTGTCCGGACAGACAAGCCGAACTACATGTATCTTATGAAAATTTGTGTTTGGAGGTGTTATATGGGGGCAAACTGAAAGCATGCGTCTGGCACATGTGTTTGAAATCAGATCGTCTGACAAATATCACAGTTGTGTCTGTTATGTGACAGTATTAAGACCGACAGTAAAACTTTGCGTTGAACGGTCGAATACATATTCATCTGCAGTGCAACATAATGTCTATAGTGCAATGTTACAATGTACTTTTAACCTATCCTCTGCCTTGTTCCAAGTACATTGTACAAGGTTATTTGTAAACAGTTTGGATCCTGATCAGACGCCGCGTTATGCGGCGTCTGATCTGGATCCAAACTGTTTCATACTCGTTGAGATACCACTTTTAGTCAATTTACCACAATTCTAAATTTGGGAAATAAAAGCAGGCGACAATTTGTTTAGCTCATGACGTCATGGCGGTGATGAGGTTAACTCCACTACTGCTAGATATAGCACTCCGCCCACTATGGACATATGTCATCTTAATCATTACATTGGCATATAAAACATACAATGTACTATTAATGTGGCGAAGAATGCATAATTATGTTACGCGTTTATGCTATTAATCTGTATATCCAATTTGCTATTCAGATTGAAAAAAGTCGTCTTAATGTACAAATTCAAAACACTGTCATTTTGTAAACTTTATAGCTTTGCGTTTGCATTTAGTTTAGTTTAAACTGGAAATACTTAATGTAAATGTACTTTATAACCAGGTACAATAAACACCAACGTTCTATTAATGTTCTTTGTTGAAAGAGTTTATGACCAGCTTCCAAGAAAAGTCGATAAGGCGTCGTGACTCATTTGATTGGGTCTACTGACTTCACCTGAAGCGCGACCAATAGATAAAGATGTTACATTAGCTTTAAACTTTGATTTGTATGAAGCCATTTGATTGGCAAATCTACTATACGAAGTACATTTGTAGTAGGTAGGGTAGTGTGTTAATTATTCAAAGCGTCAATAACTACGAGCTACAGTGGAGAAAACGTTATTCTTTCCCGTTTAAAGACATCTCCTGACGACTTTTTGATCATAACGCCTTGTCAGACGATTTCTTTGCAAAAAAGCATGGATCTTATTAACATGACGGTAGCAAAGAACAATTGAAGCTTCTCGTGTGAGACCCAACCTTTATATTTGATAGTTTGGTTAGAAATAACCATTGAAAATCACTAGAGCATGAGTATAATCTGGGTCTCACCAGGTAAATTGAGATTGGTATAGCATGTGCTGCACGCTTTGACAGTTCAATTCACACCTTTCGAGACAATTGGGGGGGGGGGGGGGGTTTAGACCATCAGTGGACTGAGGAAAATGTATTTAAACGCCAACGGAACGCAAACGCTTTGCAATAAAATGGAGAAATTACAACTTTTTGATAAGTCAGACTATTCATTTTAAGATGAGTGGCAAACATGTTTGGAGCCTGATCAGACGCCGGGTTAACTGTTTGCATGGAAAATAATAGATTTAGCGTAAACGCGTTTATTGGAACAGAATAACGTTTTCACAACTGTAGCAGGCACAGAATGTAATTTCTCCGCGATACAATTTAACCTGTTTACTGTAGATAAAAAATCTCGTTTTATTGATTTCTGCAGATAATATCTGTTTACCAATTCATTTGTATCAGGCTATAGGCGTCACTTTAACGTGTTTAATTGTATGGAAACAGCTTGTTTGGATACAGTCTAGACGCCGAGCAATCCGATGTCTGATGTGGACCCATACTGCTTGGTACTACATGTATACATGTACATGTGGTATTAGCTATTTGTCCTGTACAAATCATAACAAAAACTGAGCTTGGGTACTGTTTTGCAGACGTTAGTGGTAAAAGCAGACGATTGTTTATGTGCGGGTAAGGGTTGAGCAATAAATTAATTTGTACGTGAAAAGCACACTACTACGTCAAAGACTGAAAGTGAATTGATCAGGTATTTTAGCTACACGTGAATGTGAGCGTGGTGTTAATATCGCCATAGCAACGTGTTATATTTAGTGAAAAGCTTTGTTAACACATTCAAACCTAGCGACGAGTATACTCGTCATTTACAAACATCGCAGTTTTTTGCGAGTTTTCTTCTCCAACGAAAACAGTATGTCCCCAAATCAGAGGGCTCTAGTACAGTGGAGAATCTGTTATTCTTTCCCATCAGGCTCCAAACTGTTTGCCACCAAGATAAACATGAACTATCAGAATTGTCCAAAAGTTGTTCTTCTCTACGTTTTAGTGCTTTGCGTTTGCGTACGTTTGCGTTTAAACGGGAAAGAATAACAGATTCTCCACTGTATTAGTGTATGCACTGTTTGCTGTTTTACAATATATTGTTAAAATCAACCATTTATTGTCAAGACGGAGGCCTCCGTGGCAAAGTGGTATATTCACGGTGACTTACAGTGGATAATCTGTTATTCTTTCCCGTTTAAACGCAAACGTACGCAAACGCAAAACACTAAAATGTAGAAAATAACAACTTCTTGACAATTCTGACTATTGATATTTAGCTGAGTGGCAAACAGTTTGAAGCTTGATCAGACGCCGGGTTACCCGGCGTCTGATCTGGCTCCAAACTGTTTGTATTGGAAATAATAGTTTTGAGCGTAAACGCGTTTATTGGGAAAGAATAACGTTTTCTCCACTGTACATCACTACGCTCCTACTTTTAACCACTGTAGGTTCGAATCCCGGTCTGGGCATTCGAAATTTTCCTGACGGGAAGCCTTCTAGATGTCTTGCGGAAGGTTTGTTATTCTAACCAGTTGCCAATTTGTGCCTAAACATAGAATAAAGGGCTTGTTGGGTCTAGCTGGACGTCGCGAGATGACTGAAATACTGTTATTCAGAGTGACGTAAGATCATACAGTGGAGAATCTGTTATTCTTTCCCGTTTAAACGCAAACGTACGCAAACGCAAAACACTAAAACGTAGAAAAGAACAATTTTTGGACAATTCTGATATTTCATGTTTATCTTGGTGGCAAACAAGTTTGAAGCCTGATCAGACGCCGGGTTACCCGGCGTGTGATCTGGCTCCAAACTGTTTGCACTGCAAATAATAGTTTTAGCGTAAACGCGTTTATTGGGAAAGAATAACACATTCTCCACTGTAACAAATCCAAATCATAAGTGACTAAGGATTTGGATTGGTTGATTGACCTGGCGACAGACTGTTTTCGTCTCAGATAAAAATAAATTGCCAGAATGTTTATTAAGCGGTCATTTCCTACATTCAAGCGCATTTGTGTCCGCATTTTGTTTCATTTAAACGGGAAAAATTAACCTCCTCTCAATTGTAACGATTCTTCTTACCTTTGACCTTCACTTCAGTATTCCAGTATCTGCGCCCGGTCTGCAGGCAGCTGTTCTGTGGACGGTCAGCTGTTCTGGTCCACAGAGTTCCTTGCCGCCGTGGACTCCGGACAAGTCACATATCCAGAGTTCTCCTACTCCGCAGGAACGACCAACTATAATTCAGACATTGGAGGTAAGTTTCAGGGAAACAAACAGCGGAGAAAAGCTGTTCTTTTCCATCAACTCTTCCACTGTCAATGGCGCCAAAAGGCGACTTTGCAAACAGTTTGGATCAAGATTAGACGCCACGTGACGTGGCGTCTGATCAGGATCCAAACTGTTTGACATTCGTATCGACATTTTTTTCATCACCCGAAACAGCCCTAAATCTGATCTTTGAAAATATCGCAGGCCACACTACCAATGCAGACGATATTTTGGCGGTAAAAGGGTTATAGCAGACGATAAAACTTGACACTGAAAGAGTTAAAGACTTTTCCTCAGTCCATTGATGGACTACATTGTTACCCCCCCCCCCAAATTGTCTGGGTAGGTGTGAATTTTAACTGTCAAAGCATGCATCACATGCTATACCAATCTCAATTTACCTGGTGGGGCCCAGATTATACTCATGCTCTAGTGATTTTCAATGGTTATTTTGAAAAAACTTAATTCTAACCAAACTATCAAATACAAAGGTTGGGTCTCACACGAGAAGCTTCAATGGTTCTTTGCTACCCACATGTCCATAAGATTCATGCTTTTTGCAAAGAAATACGGGGACACTTCTCAATGACACTGATTTTAGAACTTCTACGCATCTTTTTCGCGCATGGAAACAGTTCGTCCTAGAGGGCAATAGTTAAAACTATTTCCCCCGGATTAGGCAATGTCAGAACAACACAGTAAAAATCAGTCAAACATAACGAATTACAAGTTATATAGAGCATTAGGTAATAATATGAACTGTACAATTGGGCATACATGCGAGTATGCTAAATACTAGTACCGTGTTCCCTCTCTACAGCAACACGCAACACCCAATGGGAGACACAGAGGGTGTGTGTGTGTTGTTAAGAAGGAGTCGTTAAAGGAGGGGAAAATAATATCGGTAGAGTGCTGATCACGACTTGTCTTATATTTACAAACAACTCGAATTCAGACAAGACGCCACGTAACGCGGCGTCAGATCTGGATTAAAGCCGTTCGCACACTCGTCCTTATGCCTTTTTGTCAAAATATCCAACACGTAACTTTGAGAAAAAGCAGCAGAAGACAATTCTAAACAGTGAAATATAATATACATAATTTAATATACATAATTGTCTTGGGCAAGCGTTGTTGTAAGGAGAAAGTCGTTGTTCGGAGGACCATTGGGTCGGAGCACTATACAGTAGAGAAAACGTTATTCTTTCCCAATAAACGCGTTTACGCTAAAACTATTATTTGCAGTGCAAACAGTTTGGAGCCAGATCAGACGCCGGGTAACCCGGCGTCTGACCAGGCTCCAAACTGTTTGCCACTCAGATTAAAATAAATGGTCAGGATTGTCAACAAGTTGTTATTTTCTATATTTTATTGCATTGCGTTTGTGTACGTTTGCGTTTAAACGGGAAAGAATAACGTTTTCTCCACTGTAACTGTATGCCTAATGCAATCCATTAGATTAGACGCGGGGTTTGCCCTCAGTGGGATAGGGAAGAAATAATACATTCACTGTCCGAATTGGCGGAGTGGTAAGATTCCAACAAACAATGGCACTAATACATTGACACACGAGCATGCATACCGGCGCTATATAACCATAATAGTGTTGCAGTGCCGTACAATCCAAACAAACAAAATCAGACAGCTTTACGCTGTGGACTTACAATTTCAAAGTTGAGAAGACTGTGTCTATATCCCCCAATATAAAACGCGTTTACGCTAAAATGATATTTTCCAATGCAAACAGTTTGGAGCCAGATCAGACACCGGATAACTCGTGATTCGATCAGGCTTCAAACCATTTGCCATTCAGATAAAAGTACATCTATGTGCATGTAGTTAGAAATATAAAAATTTGTTAATTTCTGATTTTTAGAGCATTGCGTTGTCGTTTGCGTTTAAAAATGCGGGAAAAATAATGTCTTCTCCACTGTACATGTAGGCCTTCCAACACCCATATTGATATATATAATTATAGATTTCTCGATGTCACACACTGAAACTATTTAATTAAAAACAGGCTAACAATTTTTGATGAAGACGATATAATCATTGGATAAAAATAAGCAATTTGTCGGGTACAGACGAGAAGATGTGACTCTTTCCCATTTAAACTGTTCATAACTTTGTAGACATATGATCACTTAAAGCAGGTTGAAAGTAAAGCAGAATGCGCCTTAAGGCGCATTATGCTTTACTTTCAGCCTGCTTGAAAATACCATCTGATATAATATAGAAATATATTTATTTGGGACATGTCCATGATGGTATAAATTGGAACTATTTTCTTTAGCGGAGGATTAAATCAAATACGCTAAAAGTCGCTTCTATGGGGGCTAGAAAGGGTGCAACGGATCTAAATGTAAACGCAGTACAATTCAATCTAGTGACAGTTTTCTGTAAACGTTGACAATTTATCTTAAGATTGTCTAAACTGTGTGCATTGGACATAGTGCATGTAGCTTTAGCACACATAAACGCCTTTTTATGGAAAGTATAATATCTTCCCCACTGTGTAGATGTATAGTGTAATAAAGTAAACAGTTTAACACACTCTATGACGACCTCTAAAACGTATGGTAATTGATTGTATAAAGGACAGGTGACAGCTTAAAGCAAGGTACATGTAACAGTATAACAGAAAGGAGCTTTCTGTTTTACGTTCACCAGCAGCAACCTGTATTCCATGTGGTCAATGCGCCTTCTTTTAGTGGTCATATTACAGAGGGGTTACTGTAGTCGCAATAACTACGATATGTTACATTTACATACATCAGTGGGGAATCTGTTATTCTTTCCCAATAAACGCGTTTACGTTTAAACTATTATTTGCAGTGCAACCAGTTTGGAGCCAGATCAGACGCCGGGTAACCCGGCGTCTGATCAGGCTCCAAACTGTTTGCCACCAAGATAAACATGAAATATCAGAATTGTCCAAAAGTTGTTCTTTTCTACGTTTTAGCGCTTTGCGTTTGCGTATGATTGGGTTTAAACGGGAAAGAATAACAGATTGTCCACTGTACATGTATAGTATACATGTACATATGACCTGATTTATATGCTCCACCGACAGTTATATCGTGATATAATGTGGTTGTTAGATGATAGATTAAAGCAGGCTGAAAGTAAAGTCGCCACGGAACTCGCATTTATTCGCATTCTACTTTACTTTCAACATGCTTTCCAAACTAGAAACAAGCTATAGAGAAAATTGTTAAACGAAACTAAACATAGATCAATGTAATAAAATGTTACAAATGGCATTGTCTTATGTTTGGCCATGCTTGCGGTGTCCCGGCTATACAGTAGAGAACACGTTATTCTTTCCAAATAAACGCGTTTACGCTAAAACTATTATTTCAATTGCAAACAGATTGGAGCCAGATCAGACGCCGGGTAACCCTGCGTCTGATCAGGCTCCAGACTGTTTGCCACACAGATGAATATGAATAGTCAGAATTGTCGGAAATTTGTCTTTATCTACGTTTGATTGTGATGCATTTGCGTTTCGTTTGCGTTTAAACGGGAAAGAATAACGTTTTCTCCACTGTATCTGTACAATTTGTCGACATTGCTTTGGCAGAACTCATACAATGTAGAAGACGTTATTCTCTCCCCTTTACAGTGGAGAATGTGTTATTCTTTCCCAATGAACGCGTTTACGCTAAAACTATTATTTGCAGTGCAAACAGTTTGGAGCCAGATCAGACGCCGGGTAACCCGGCGTCTGATCAGGCTCCAAACTGTTTGCCACCAAGATAAACATGAAATATCAGAATGGACCAAAAGTTGTTCTTTTCTACGTTTTAGTGCTTTGCGTTTGCGTACGTTTGCGTTTAAACGGGAAAGAATAACATATTCTCCACTGTAACTCTTTCACTGCCCAGTTTTATCGTCTGCATTCATAGTGTCGTCTGCAATGTTTTGTCAAGTCAGATTTAGAGCATTTTGACTGAAAAAATATCGACACGAGTGTCAAACAGTTTGGATCATGACCAGACGCCGGGTTACCCGGCGTCTGATCTGGCTTCAAACTGTTTGCAATTGAAATAATAGTTTTAACGTAAACGCGCTTATTGGGAAAGAATAATGTTTTCTCCGTTGTACCTACTTTAATCTGAGTGGCAAATCTGATCTGGTTCCAGACTGTTTGAAATCGAAATATTAGTTTTAGCGAAAATGCGTCTATTGGGAAAGAATAATGTTTTATCCGCTGCACCATTAAATTTAATCCTGTTTGGCGGTAACTTGGTTACATACACATGTACACATCTTGTCAACATTGGTTTTGCAGAACTTTTGACATGCATTAGCTTTACATGTAAAATCACCATATTTTTGTTTTCAGGAAAGGTTGAAACATCAGCTGACGGCAAGTTTTTACTCGGTATGGAGTACATAAACTTGGATTATGCCATAAGGACGGACGGTGAACAGTATGACGCCATGGCAGGGATATGGGTAAGTACTGTTGAGAAAACGTTATTCTTTCCCGTTTAAACGCAAACGAAACGCAAACGCATCGCAAAAAATTGAAGAAAATGACTCATTTTTGACAATTTTGAACGCTGATGTTAACCTGGACGGCAAACAGTTTGGAGCCCGATCAGACGCCGGGTTACCCGGCGTCTGATCTGGCTCCAAACTGTTTGCATTGGAAATAATAGTTTTAGCGTAAACGCGTTTATTGGGAAGGAATAACGGTTTTTTTCCACTGTACAGCGGAGACGTCCTAACCCATTCAATACATGTACCATAACGTCACCAAGTTTAAATACTTATCGTCTGCTTTTAATTGTTAAATTTAAAGTTAAGGTATTTTGAATTAAAAACTAATATTGAAATGAATTTCAAACAGTTTTCGGGGATCCTGATTAAAAGCCAGACTGTTTGCAAATTACCATCGTCACAACTCGTGGTAAAGCAGTGATGAGGTTAAACGAAACGAAACGGAATAAAATGTAAAAAATAACAACCTTTACATTGTAGGAGCTTTCTGGTTTACTCTCGCTTTATGCTTCAAGTCGGAGTATAGTGGAGAAAGCCTTATTCTTTCCCAATACACGAGTTAACGCTTTAAGTTGTATAGCCATTGTAAGATTTAACGCACAGGAAATGTTTAAGCATTGCAATAGAGTAGGTTGCAAACATATTGGAACCTGGTCAGGCGTTGAGTACATGTATTATAATTGTAATGCAGGTTGATCAGATGAAGTTCAAGCTCGAAACCTTCACCTCTGATGATTTTGAAATTGCTTACGGCCACCACAAATCTCTGGACGAGGAACTGGATCAAAATATTGGCGGAGACATAGCCTTCTTCTCTGCCACCATCTCGCTCATGATCACGTACGCATGCGTAGCAACTCTGTCAGCAAGGTTAGTCATAAAACTCGTACAGTGGAGAAAACGTTATTCTTTCCCGTTTAAACAAAACACATTTACGCAAGTCGCTAAAATGTAGAAAATAGCCTTTTTTGACATTTCTGATTATTTGTTTTAATCTGAGTGGCAAACAGTTTGGAGCCTGATCAGACGCTGGGTTACCCGGCGTCTGATCTGGCTCCTAATTGTCTGCAATTGAAATAATAGTCAAAGTTTAGCGTTAACGCGTTTACTTGGAAAAGAATAACGTTTTCTCCGCTGTCATAAAACTCATATCATAATATTGTCTGCAATCATAATATCGTCTGCCAATGGAAATTAAAGTTTTAGCGTAAACGCGTTTGTATGGAAAGAATAACTTTTTCTCCACTGTATAAGGGTGTACTCATTAAAAACCTAGTGATGAGTATATTCGTCATTTACAAACAATGAACCTATGAAGAGTACACTTGTAATGTGCAATCAGTGTAGACGTAGATCAGGGTCCATATTGTATACCATATTGGAATATATCAAATGTAAAAAAACAAAATAAATAGTCCAAAATGGGATACATAGTAGATTTTATCGGAAATTGGAAGTACATGTATCCATTGAAGTGTCAGGAATGAATTCGTTTTAAAGACTTTTCCTCAATCCATTGATGGACTACCCCCCCCCCCCCCCCCCCCCCAATTGTCTCGATAGGTGTGAATTTAACTGTCAAAGCATGAAGCACATACTATACCAATCTCAGTTTACCTGATGAGGCTCACTGAGTGAGGCCCAGATTATACTCATGTTCTAGTTATTTTCAATGGTTATTTCTAACCAAACTATCAAATATAAAGGTCGGGTCTCACATGAGAAGCTTCAATGGTTCTTTGCTACAATGTACCGACATGTCCATAAGAACCATGCTTTTTGCAAGGAAATTATCTGGCAAGGCGTAATGATCGAAAGGTCGCCAGGAGATGTCTTTAAAACCTATCAGGGCACCCTTAGCATGTGCTTTGATCTAAGCATGTTACAATGTAAAGTGGAGAAGACAGCCTTCTTGTCCAATAACACTTTAATGCTAAAACAATTACATTTGTATATCTATTGCAACAGCTTAAATATTAACACTTTACCCCATAGCATGTTTCTAGCTTTGAAGACAGGTGTTCCCTTAAAGCAGGTTGAAAGCCTTCAGGCGCATTCTGCTATACTTTCAGTCTGCTTTAAGCTACCATCTTCGAGAATATAGAAAATAAATTGGAACTATTTTCTTAAGTGGATGAATAAATTAAAGGCGTAGAAAAACGCATTTATGGGGTAACGGGTTAAAACTTGTTCAGAGGTACATTTAAGATTACCCTTGTCCATTATAAATAGTATCGTACAGTGGAGAATCTGTTATTTTTTCCCGTTTAAACGCAAACGTACGCAAACGCAAAACACTAAAACGTAGAAAAGAACAACTTTTTGACAATTCTGATAATTCATGTTTATCTTGGTGGCAAACAGTTTGGAGCCTGATCAGACGCCGGGTTACACGGTGTCTGATCTGGTTCCAAACTGTTTGCACTGGAAATAATAGTTTTAGCTTAAACGCGTTTATTGGGAAAGAATAACACATTCTCCACTGTACAAGGTCAGAGGGCTCCTGCGTTTTTCTATACATGCACAAGTTACAGTGGAGAAGACGTTATTAATTCCCAATAAACGCGTTTACGCTAAGTACTGTAAAACTATTATTTCCGTTGCAAACAGTTTGGAGTCTTATCAAACGCCAAGTAACCCGGGGTCTGATCAAGCTCCAAACTGTTTGCCACTTATATAAAAATGAAATTGATAGTTTGAAATGTTAAAAAGTTGTTGTGTTTTACATTTTCTGCATTGTGTTTCGATTGGGTTTAAAAGGAGGGAAAGAAGTATTATCCGCTGTACAGTGGAGAATCCGTTATCCATTCCCGTTTAAACGCAAACGAAACGCAAACGCAAATCGCTAAAATGTAGGAAATTACCTTTTATTGACATTTCTAATTATTGATTTTTAGCTCGACTTTTTCAAAAAGTCGAGCTATTGTCGTCACCCTGTCGTCTGCGTCTGCGGCTGCGGCTGCGTCTGCGTCAGCGTCTGCGTCTGCGTCTGCGTCTGCGTCAGCGTCTGCGTCGGTTAAGTTTTTTGCTTAAGGTTTTTGTAAGAGTCCATTTCTCAATAACTATCAAAGGTATCCATTTGAAACTTGGAATAGTTGTTCAGTATTAAAAGGGCAACTCATTACAACAAGACAGGTAACCCTGGGATTTGTCATTTCAGAGTTATTGCCCTTGTTTTATTTACTTAAAAATTATAAATTAACATATCTCAATAACTATCAAAGGTATCCATTTGAAACTTTGAATAGTTGTTCAGTATCAAAAGGGCAACTCATTACAACAAGGCAGGTAACCCTGGGATTTGTCATTTCAGAGTTATTGCCCCTATTTTATTTACTTAAAAATTATAAATTAACACATATCTCAATAACTATCAAAGGTATCCATTTGAAACTTGGAATACTTGTTTAGTATCAAAAGGGCAACTCATTACAACAAGGCAGGTAACCCTGGGATTTGTCATTGCAGAGTTATTGCCCTTGTTTTATTTACTTAAATATTATAAATTAACATATCTCAATAACTATCAGGGGTAACCATTTGAAACTTTGAATAGTTATTAGGTATCAAAAGAGCAACTCATTACAACAAGGCAGGTAACCCTAGGATTTGCCATTCCAGAGTTATTGCCCCTGTTTTATTTACTTAAAATTATAAATTAACATATCTCAATAACAATCAAAGGTATCCATTTGAAACTTTGAATACTTGTTTAGTATCAAAAGGGCAACTCATTACAACAAGGCAGGTAATCCAGGGATTTGTCATTTCAGAGTTATTGCCCATGTTTTATTTACTTAAAAATTGTAAATTAACATATCTAAATAACTATGAAAGATATTAACTTGAAACTTTAAATACCTGTTAAGTATCAAAAGGACAACTCATTACAACAAGGTAGGTTACTCTGTGATTTGTGATTCCAGAGTAATTGCCCTTGATTTATTTACTTAAAACTTGTTAATTGAAATATCTTAATAACTGTCAAAGGTTTTAACTTGAAACTTTAAATGCTTGTGTTATAACAAAAGGGCAACTCATTCAAACAAGAAAGGTGACCGGGGATTTGCCATTCCAGAGTTATTGCCCTTGTTTTTATTTACATAAAACTTGTAAATTGAAATTTCTCAATAATTACAATAGGTATTAACTTGAAACTTTTAATGCTTGTTCAGTTTCAAAAGGGCATCACCTTTCAAGACAGCAGATAACCATGAGATTTGTCATTGCAGAGTTATTGCCCTTGTTTGACTAAGAATTTGTATATGAAATTATTCAGTAACCGTAGAAAGTTATTAATTTCAAACTTCCAATATATTTGAATACTTGTTTAGTTTCAAAAGGGCAACGCATTACAACAAGGCAGGTAAAGCAGGCAAAGATATTGTCCTTCTTTTGACTTATAGTTTACTTTAAGTGGAATGTAGACTGTCCAAGTATGTTTAAGTTGTTGTTGCTTACAAACTTCTATGATCAATAGGGCATTAAACACACATTCTTTAAGTTTGAAAAATATAGCCGTCTCAAGTATATGAAAGTCGAGCGTCCAGCACCCGTTTGCGGTGCTCTCGTTAATCTAAGTGGCAAACAGTTTGGAGCCTGATCAGACGCCGGGTTACCCAGTGTCTGATCTGGCTCCAAACTGCTTGCAATGGAAATTATAGTTTTAGCGTAAACGCGTTTATTGGGAAAGAATAACGTTTTCTCCATCGTACATGTACATTTTCTCTTACCCTGTACAGGATAACTGACCAGGTAGGACAGCGGATGTGGCTGGGCTTTGCCGGGACACTGGCTGCGGGGCTCGCTATCCTAGCTGCCTTTGGGCTTGTTGCCGCCACTGGGGTGGAGTTTGTCAGCATTGTAGGAGTCATGCCTTTTCTGATTATTGGTGGGTACATGTAACAGTTTCAGGACAGAGCTGAAATCATGACATTTTAACATGAAACAGCAGATTAACGCAGGAACAAAAGCTACAGAAAGCTACAAAACAGTGTATGCAGGGCTTCCATAAATTGACGTGATAAATCCTAAGATTTCCGAATTTGCATTTTTCAAATGCGATTTTACGAAATCGTACCTTTACCCCATAGCCTGTTTCTAGTTTTGTTGACATGCGACTGCTAAAAGTAGGCTTTAAGAAAAGCAGAATGCGCCTAAAGGCTCATTCTGCGTTACTTTCAGCCTGCTTTAAGCTACCATGTACTGGAAAAAATCCGAAGATTTGGAAAAATCCGGAGAAATGGCAGCCCTGGTGTATGCGATACAGTCTAACTTTTAAATATAAAATGTGGATGATAAATGTAGGATGAAATTTATATTAAAACCTCCCAAAGTGGACTTTCTGTAATACTTTGCCATATTTTAGTACATGTATTCTTATTTTATGTACATTCTAGAAGACGTTATTCGTTTTCTTTCAAACAAAATTAAACGCAAACGAAATGCAATAAATTTTTACCATTCTGAATACTGAGAATATTGGCTTTTTATTTTATTTTGATTGGCAAACAGATTGGAGCCTTGGCACAGACATAAATATTCCAAGACTGATGTTATTCTTTCCCAGGGCTGCCATTTCTACGGATTTTTCCTACATCTTAGGATTTTTTCTTGTACATGGTAGCTTAAGTCAGACTGAAAGTAAAGCAGAATGCGCCTTAAGGCGCATTCTGCTTTACTTCCATCCTGCTTTAAGTAGCCACGCGTCAACAAAATTAGATACAGGAGTTTGGGTAAAGGTACGATTTGTAAAATTGCAATTGAAAAATGCAAATTAGGAAATCTTAGGATTTTTCATGTCAACTTATGGCAGCCCTGCTTTCCCGTTTAAACGCAAAACGCGTTACACTGAAATGAAGAAAATTACTAATTTTTTGAAATTTCTTACTATGTATATTTTAATCTGAGTGGAAAACAGTTTGGTATTCCGGCGTCTGATCTGGCTCCAAACTGTTTGCAATGGAAATAATTGTTTTAACTGTTTAATATGCCAAAATGAATAATTCAGAGTTTGAAATGGATCTTACTTTGTAAAAAAGTGTCAAACTTCGAACGAAGATTAATCAAATCACGGTAACGTTAGGTCCTCTACGACGAATAGATTATAGAAGAGAAGACGCCATTCTTTCCCAATAAATGCTTTTACGCTAAAACTAGTATTTCCATGCCAAACAGTTTGAAGTCAGATCAGATGCCAGCTTCTGACCAAGCGCCTAATTGTTTGTTACTCAGATACGAATAGATACATGTAGTTCGATAATCTAAAAACTTGTCATTTTCCACATTTGAAGCAATGCGTATGTGTTCTTTTGCCTTTAGATGGGGAAGAATAACGTCTAATTCATTGTAAAACGTGTCTGACCTACAATGTTTCTTTGAAATACAAATCTGTGTACATGAACAGTGGAGAACACACTATTCTTTCCCAATAAACGCATGTACGCTTAAACTATTATTTCCATTGCAAACAGTTTTGAGCCAGATCAGGCGCTGGGTAAACCGGCGTCTGATCTGGCTCCAAACTGTTTGCCATCCGGGTCAAAGTCAACATTCAGAATTGTCAAAACGTTGTCATGTTCTTCATTTTTTGCAATGCATTTGCGTTTCGTTTGCGTCAAAACGGGAAAGAATAATGTTTTCTCCACTGTATGAGTATATATTTGATCGATTTTTGTTTGCTCGAATTATTAAAAATCAACAGTAAAATACGGACTGGCTCGAGTTAAGCGAGTTCGTAATAATAAGACTTTGCTCGTCATGTAGTTGATGCTAATGTGATATAATTGTTTTAGGTATCGGCATTGACGATATGTTCATCCTGTTATCCGGCCTCTCTGGTGCGGCAGGGAAGATAACCGTGGAAGATAGAATATCCGAGGCTCTTCGCGCGTCAGGAGTTGGCATCACAATTACCTCCCTTACCGATCTTCTTGCCTTTCTCGTGGGATCGTGGTCAAACTTTATGGCTGTAAAGAATTTCTGTATATATACAGGTACAAATATGTGCACGTTTTTCTGCCTGTCTGTCTCTCTCAACCTTTTTATCTCCCCACCTTTTCTGTCTCCGTATGTCTGTCTATCTATCTCTCTATCTATCTGGTTGTCCGACAGTGTCTCTCTCCCTCTCTTATTCAATCTACTCATATAATTTTTATATCAAGCTCGAAGTCGAACACGTCCGTATTTCAAAGTTAAAACGTGGCTAAAGACTTACCTACTGGTTTGAATTAAATGAAATGTGAAATACGGGAAAACGAATAAGTTCTTCCATAGCCTGTTTCTAGGTTTGAAGACATGTGTCCTCTCAAAGCTAATTGGAAGTAATGTAGATTGCGCCTTAAGGTGCATTCTGCTTTATTTCCAGTTTGCTTCAGGCTACCATGTTCTCGGACATATACGATAGTTCTTACGGTACATATTCACGACTGTATAAAGTGGGACGATTTTCTTTAGTGTAAGAATAATTTAAAGGCGTAAAGTGGCGTTTTTGTGAAGTAATGGGTTCAAACAGTTCGAAATATAGCCTTTCGACTATACAGTAGAGAAGACATTATCCTTTCCCAATAAACGCGATAACATGTACGCTTAAACTAGTATTTCCTTCGCAAAAAGTTTGTAGCCAGATCAGACCCTGGTACATGTAACCGGGAGTCTGATCAGACTCTAAACTATTCGCCCTTCAGATTAAATCTAATCATTAGGAATTTCAAAAACTTAAAATTTTCTACATTTTATTGAATTGCCTTTGCGTTTAAGCGGGAAAGAATAACGTTTTACTAACTGTATGTACAGTGGAGAAAACGTTATTACTTCCCAATAAACGCGTTTACGCTATAACTATTATTTCCATTACAAACAATTTGGAGCCAGATCAGACACCGGCTAACCCGGTGTCTGATCAGGCTCCAAACTCTTTGCCACTCGGATTAAAAACCAATAATTAGAAATGTAAAAAAACGATAAATTCCTACATTTTAGCGATTTGCGTTTCGTTTGTGTTTAAACGGGAAACAGGGCTGCCATAAGTTGACATGAAAATTCCTAAGATTTCCAAATTTGTTTTTTTTTTCAAGTGCGATTTTTACGTATCGTACCTTAACCATACAGCCTGTTTCTAACTTTGTTGACATGTGACTACTTCAAGCAGGCTGGAAGTAAAGCAGAATGCGCCTTAAGGCGCATTCTGCTTTATTTTCAGCCTGCTTTAAGCTACCATGTACCAGAAAACAAATCCGAATATTTAGGAAAAATCCGGAGAAATGGCAGTCCTGCGGGAAAGAATAACGTTTTCTCCACTGTATACCGCTTCTTCTTTATCTGCAGGTGTTTCTGTTGTGTTCTGTTACCTCAACATGTACCGCTTCTTGTTTATCTGCAGGTGTTTCTGTTGTGTTCTGTTACCTCAACAACATCACATTCTTTGCCGCCTGTATGGCCATCAACGAGCGCCGTGTGAACGACAACAGACACTATGGCTCCTGTAGGAGAATCAAAACCAAGGAGGAGCTCGAGACCGAGGGTCAATCCCGGAGCTACGTCATCTGCTGTGGAGGGCGCCCGCCAATATCACGATCTGAGGCGGAGAGTTTTGCCGATAAACTACCAAGATGGCTGATCCCTAAAATCGTTCTGAAGACCCCACTGAAAATATTCATCATAATCCTTTTCATGGGATACATGGCTGCTGCTATATATGGATGCCTCCATCTGAAACAGGGTTTGCAGTTCACACAGCTTGTCCACGAAGACTCGTACTTTCACAAGTTCTCACAATGGGACGAAGATCACTTTGCTCGCTCAAGTCCGGTTTCTTTCGTCATCGACCAAACGTACACTTACTCCGATCCGGATACGTATTCACTTATAGAGGATTTGATAACTCACACTCAGTCCAACAAATATTTTGACAACACTTTTGAAGTAAATTGGTTGAAATATTATAGAACTTCTACATATTATGAGGATACATCGGAAGCCAGTTTCATTACAGGTTTACAGAACTTTCTAAGCGATGCCCGATACCAGATTTTTGCAAATGATGTCATGATCGATACAGCCAATAGTGAAATTACAGCCTCGCGTGTTTATGTAATGTCGGCCAATCTTGACGATAGCCAGGAAGAGGGGAACATGATGCTGAAATCACGTGACATCGCTGATTCCGCCGCCCTACACTGTTTTGCCTTTTCCCCATACTTTGTTGCATTTGAACAATATGTCGCCACCCTACCCCAGACATTGCAGTCTGTTGGCATTGCTCTTGCCGCCGTATTCGTGGTCACCTGTATATTTATGCCTCACCCCGCGCTCATAATATTTGTGACCGTTGCAGTGACTATGATCATGGTGGGAGTATTCGGTTTCATTTACTATATGGACATTGCGCTCAGTGCCATAACAATGATACATTTGATAATGAGCATTGGCTTTTCCATTGACTTTACAGCCCACATTTGCCATGGCTATATGATATCTGACGGAGAAAGTCGTGACATCAGAGTTAAACAGGCCATAGATAAAACCGGTGCGCCGATATTCCACGGAGCTTGTTCTTCACTATTAGGCATCGTTCTCTTAATCTTCGCCAAGTCATACATTTTCAGAACATTTGCTGCAGTAATGGCACTTGTACTGTTATTTGGCATCGCGCATGCGCTATTGCTACTTCCTGTTATGTTGTCGTGGATTGGGCCAGGTCGTATAAACAAGGTGCATTCAAATAGAAATAGAGACAGTAACACCAACGAAAAGACTAACGAAGCTTTCAGTTTCGACAGTGGAGAAAAATCCGACAAAAGCAAGTACGCTTTAAATGGCGTTCAGGACAATAACTCGTCCCAACCCGATTCACGTATTGCCGGAATCAACGACAAATGGACATGGAAAGAAGTCAGCGAAAAATAACTGACTTCCTTTGTGATGTGTCTGCAAAGAGCTCCATATAACTGACCCTTTTCGCAGTTCCATCAACAGAACAATTATGTTCAACTTATTCACGGCTGCAATGTCGTCTGCTTCAAATTGTCATCTGCTGTTTTTCTCAAAGTTACATAATGGATATTTTGAAAAGACTTAATGATGGGTGACAGTTTGATTCCTTATCAGACGCCGCGTTACGTGGTGTCTGATCTGGTTTCAAGCTGTTTGCAAATATAAGCCAAATTCCCTCCCTATAACGACTCCTTCCGAACAATGCACACCTTTTTTGTTTCCCGGTTGGTGTCGTTGTAGAGAGTTCATCTACTGTGCGCTACGGACGTTTATGTATGTATGGAGCATGCTTTTTCTGATCCAAGCAAGACTAGATGAAAATCACTGCTGTATTTACTATTTAGCAGTGTAGACCATACATTAAGAGCATGCTGTGACAACGGTGTTTGGTCTTTACAAAGTTGCAATACAATAAGTCTGGTTTTGTCATGACACTCATATATATATTTATATCATATTATATATAGTTCTTCTTTAGTTACCTTAGTTACCTTAGTTACCTTATACCGCAGGCCGTTAATGAGGTGTTAGCTCGTGAGGCCCTTTCTCGATCTCTTCTCTCTACTGAATTATATGACTGGTAGTTTGCGCTAGATGGCTGTGTAAATCTACTACAGTTGGGTATGGTAAATTTGTTTTGTTTGTGTTTCCACTCATTGTTAAGCCTAGACTTGCACGAGTTAACAGAGTTCGCACATACAACACTGTCTGGCAGAGCATTCCAGTTGTTCACGACACGGTGGCAAAATCTATTGTCCCCGGTCACCCCTTCACGATCTGACTTATAGAGCTTGTAGCTGTTGCCGCGTGTGGTACGGTTGTGGCTGAGCTTCAGGCTTTCATTGACGTTGACTTCTTCGTACTCATGAAGAATCTTGAAGACTTGGAGTACGTCAGCTCTTTCCCGTCGGTATAGCAGGGTTGGTAGGCCTAGTACTTTAAGTCTCTCTTCGTAATTAAGGTGTTTTATACCGGTGACTATACGCGTTGCTCTTCTCTGTACCTGCTCTATGGCTATAATGTCTTTCATGTATGTTGGAGACCACACAACACTAGCGTATTCTAAGTGGGGCCTAATGTAAGCCTTGTATAGTGGCAAGAAAATATCTTTGTCCATGTATGTGAATGTGTTCTTGATCGTCCCAAGTGCCTGATTTGCCCGCTTAACTTTCGCTGCAATGTGTTCCACAAATGTCAGGTTTTTGTCGAATGTGACACCGATGTCTTTTTCACTATTCACATTTTCTATGCTGGATCTACCACTAGAGTTCCTCATTGAATAATCCGTGTTCGGGTTGTTTTTCCCAACATGAAGACACTTGCACTTTGTGGCATTGAAGCGTAGTAGCCACTTGTCAGACCAGTCGGCAAGGTTGTCTAGATCGTCTTGAAGGGATGCTGCATCATTTGGGCAGGTGATGGGCTTATATATTTTTGTGTCGTCAGCGAAGAGCTTTACTATGTTGTTAACTACCTCCGGCAGATCATTGATGTACACAAGAAACAAAACCGGCCCGAGCACACTCCCTTGAGGGATGCCGCTCAACACAGGGCTCCATCTGGAGCATGAAGACCCGATCCTGACTTGCTGTTGTCTGTCGTTAAGGAACGCCTCAATCCATCTGTGGACTTTCCCCCGTATGCCATATGCACTTAGCTTTCGCAAAAGTCTTTGGTACGGTACCGTATCAAAGGCTTTTGCAAAATCTAAGTAGATACAGTCAAGGCTGCCTCCCTCCTCGAGAACTTGGGACCAGTTGTCTATCACTTCAAGCAGCTGGGTTGTGCAGGATCGCTTTGAGCGAAAGCCATGCTGGCACTCTGCAAACAGGTTGTTACTGTCCATGTGATTCACAATTTCGTTCCGAATAAAAGTTTCAAGGACCTTGCAAAGTATTACAGTTAAACTGACCGGTCTGTAATTTGCACAGGAGTGTTTGTTGCCCTTCTTGAATATGGGGGTAACTTGGGCTTTTTTCCACATTGATGGCAAAGTTCCACTGTCAAGGGACTTGTTAAACATATCTGACACTACTTTGCTGATTTCACTGGCACACTCTTTAAGAACCATAGGGTGAATGGAGTCAAGACCTGGGGATTTATCAGTCTTAAGGCCTTTCAGTTTTTTCTCCACACTGTCAGGGGAAACGTTAATGTTTTCAAGAAACGACTTCACATTCCTATCCTCAATAGAAGGTATATGGGTGATGTCTTCGTTGGTGAATACACTGGTGAAGAATGAATTAAGCATATCTGCTTTCTGCACATCTGATGATAATAGAGTTCCATCACTTGACTCTAGGTCTGCAACACTAGTTTTGGTTTTAAGTTGACTGCGCACATAGCTGTGAAAGGATTTTGGGTCTGATTTCAAGTTGCCAGCAAGTTCTCTTTCATAGTTGCCCCTTGCAGCTCTGCATGCCCTAGTTGCAATGTTCCTTTTCGCTGCGTAACATTGCCAATTAACTTCGGTCTTACAAAATTTCCATGATTTATATGCACTTTTCTTATCCTGAGTTGCAACGATCGCTTCCCTATTCAACCACGGTTGCTTTTTTGCTTTTCTTGAAGGCTTAACTAATGGAATGTTATCCTTAGTGATAGAGTTTATCATAGAGTGAAAATTTTCCCAATACACATCAATGTCCTCGTTGCTTAATTCTTCCCACACAAGTTGACTGAGTTCGTTCCTTATCACTGGGTAATCTCCCTTAAAGTAGTTGGGTCTAGGCTCATCACTAGGCTTGAAGTCAGTGTAGCACATGTATTTGAAATACAGACACGCATGGTCGCTCGCACCAAACGGCGGCAAATACTCTAGATCAGTGACCATATCCAATTCGTTTGTTAGCAATAAATCTAACCGCGATGGTGATTGGCCATTACGATGTCTTGTAGTCTCATTAACATGCTGGTAGAGGAAAAGATCCTTCACTTTTTCAATGAATAATGACGAGCAATGTTCTGTGGCTTCATGGGATTGCTGGACCTCCCAGTTTATTGAGCCGTAGTTAAAGTCACCCGCAACAAGAGTGTGTGAATCCTGAAACTCCACTGCCCTTTGTAGCAAATGATTCAATTGGATGTTGTTTTCTCTAGATGCTGATGGACTGCGGTACACACACCCAACAAGTAGATTGTCAGTACCAAATAGTTTAATCCGTAACCAGATTGACTCTTCAAAATTGTCATTGTTTAAAACTTCAACACTATGTACACGGATATCAGTTTTGTAGTAGATAATAACTCCTCTCCCTTCCGTTGTTGACCTAATTACAAAGTCATACCCTTCTAAATTAAAGTCCTTGGGGATTAGCTTCTTTTTCTTTCTCCTTCTTTTAGGTAGGATCTCATTTAATATTAGAAGGTCTGGATCTTTTTCGCTCAACAACACTGAGAGTTCGTCTTTCTTGTTCATTAATCCACTGTCTAAGTTAGAGTATAACACAGTTAAAAAGGCTTTATCCTCTCTATTTACATTTTTAAAAACACACTTCTCTTTAATCTGAGTCTTCTTCCTCTGCCCGAAAGGCCTGATGACGCGGTCTTGCGGGCACTAGTTTACCATTTCTCACCTCTAGCTTTTCTCCTTTCTTTTCTCGCTCTTCTTTTTCTTTCATGAGATCTGCGTAATCTTTTCTTTGCTCTTGAGTCAGGTCTCTGGCAATAATCAGCTCTTTCAGATTTTCGTCTTCCAACTCAGGGATTTTCTTGGAGTTCAAGAGGAAATTGCGTCTTTGCTCCTTGGACTTCAAGACAATTTTCACAGGTGGGATTTTACTTGGGTCTTCCTTCTGCCTTTTCTTGTTGAGGAGCCGAAAACACGTAATTAGTTGTAGATCCCCTTGGTCCGGACATATTGCTTTGAAAAGACTGCTAACCTGTTTAATGTCGTATTTCATTCTCTCGCTTGGCACTCTGGACTCACATAGTTTCAGGTTGAAAATGACAAGGTTAGTTGCTCTGTTCTCACGGTCTTTCATCTCTTTTAGTTGCGAGTTAACAATGACCTTTACCTGTGCCGCAATGTTCCCGGTAACCGATTCAGACAGAGTTTCTTTCACTTTATCTACCTCCTCCTGCACTGTTCTCTTCATTGTGTCGGTGAGCTTGGCCAGACCGTCCTCCACTTTTGTCAGTCTTGTATCATTGTCTTTTTTCATTTCTAGGAGAGTATTGTGGATACTCTTGAGGTCAGACTTGGTCGACTTGCACGGCTTGCAAATCCAGTCGGGGGCACATTCATCCTTGAATTTAACTAGTTCTGCATACAGGGCGGGGGGGATTGTGCTACAGGGAACGCAGACCCAGTTCCAGCAGTTGTCACATTCAAGTGCTGGTGTCGATTTTTCAATCTTTTTGTTGCACATCACACAATTAGAGTTTGCTGTGCTCTTTTTCCGCTGCATTGTACTCCTGATACCAGTCGCCATTTTGACACACTTGTGGAAGGATCGGGGGACTTAGCAATAACGTTAGAGTAATAAATTAAGCTTACCACTGTCACCCAATTTGTAAATCCAATATGTCCGACGAATACCACTTTTTTCCCGCCAAATGTCAAACTCCTCAAAAACTCAGTTATCTCACAAAGACTTATTGCCTGGTGAAATAATATGCACTACAACTTGATTAATCCTTGTATAATCTTTTGTAGGTGGTGTGGTGATGGTAAACTTAGGTGCACTTTGTCAATTTCCAGTTTCACTTTCTTTGTTGTGATGTTACCCCTCCCACGAAGCTACCATTGGGTCTGTTTAAGACAGAGTTTTCAAGTAATTTGTGGCAATTCAGTAGATTTACACATCCATCCGTGGCAAGTTATCAATTAATAGGTTGATACAACCTTTTTACTGAAATGATAAAGACTTAAAACATATCCTAAATATTATTTCATTTCGAAAAGTCTCTCTGGTCAGAAAATCATGTCCGCCATTTTTCGCGCCGGAACTACTTGTCTTTGTATATGTTTTATATGTAATTAGTCTCATAAGATGAATGTCATGTGCATTTACAGGATTTTGCATGAAAATAAATAATTAAATTCTGGAAGCTGTGAGTTTTTTTATCCTTAAACTCCTTCACTTCAAATGGACAAATACAGTTTTATATAAAGTTTAGTCCATTTTTGACAATGCTGTGTTGTTGGTATTATTTTTACATTTTATTGCAAAATGGCAATGAGTGCAGTGTGTTATCAAATGGCTCTTACAGCGCTTTCATCTGAAATGACACTTTGCATATGACACATTTACGTTTCATATGTATACCATTCTGTTTGCCATCCTGCTTAATCCTCTCAACAATGTTAACGACACCATTTGTTTTTATTATACCTCACTCGATTTATCTACTATATAGCCTAATGTGACGTCAGAAGGTGAAAATCCGTAATGTTACCTGGCTAACATTACATTTCGGCCCGCGTAACATCACGAAATTACCCTGCGTATTCGGCCCGAGTTTTAGTACCCCTCAGTTAAGAAAAAGGAAGAATCAAAACGCTTCTAGTGAAATAACGGCAATGAACGGGAAAAGTGAGTCGATTCGAATTTGCAAAGTTACACAATCGAAATCAAATGGACCATACTTTACGCGTCATCTCAATGAGATAAGATTTTAAAACAATCGGCTGCAAAGTGTCACCAGTTTTCGCGTTGCTTATCAATGTCGTTCATTATTTTGGAACAGTTTCTTTATTCCCTCCTTAGATTCAAACTCTGCATCCTGTTCAATATTTATGTCGACATTTGCTACTAAATTTGACATTCTGCTTTGTCTATTAGCCTACCTAAAGTATCTGTCAACTTGTTGCTAGAGTTCCGTATTGCTAAAAATAGAATAAGACAGACAGAATTGGAGACGATTGTAGAATGGTCTATAAAAGCGTATAGCTATATGGGAATACAAATAACGAATGGATATTTGTTTGTTAACTTTTTGTTGGCAATATTTATTCAGAATAAAGGTTTGTTGCTTGCAATTTGATTTTTTTTTAAAAACGCGCTAATATAAAAACTTTATATACAACTTAAATCGGCGTCACGTGATCTCTGTCCGTGGCCTAGCGGTATGATGGTCGACCCTGCCCACGGCGGTCCGAGTTCGAATCCCGATCGATCCAAACTTTTTATTTTCAAATAATGATTTGTTTTTTGTTTATTTTTGTTAACAAACATATTTATTGTGTTTTTGCGTCTAGAAATTAACTTCTCCGTTATTTGTTTTTAGTAATGAAAATAAAATAGTTCCGATACATGTATTTGCGATCGTTGTTCTGTATTGAAAACAGTGGTAATTAGATCTAAATTTTTGTTCGGTATAATAAAATAAATATCACATCTCACAGAGGGTGAGAGAACGGATTGGTCACCCTCGACAAGTAAATGTCAACCTCGGCTGACGCCTCGGTTGACATTACTTGCCTCGGGTGACCAATCCGTTCTCTCACCCTCTGTGAGATGTGATATTTATATATTATGCCCCCGGCATCGATAGATGCGGAGGCATATAGTAATCGTCCGTCCGTCCGAGCGCACGAAAGGTCCTTTGTTGGGTAGGGAGAACAATAGATTCCATTCATTCCGTGATTACCCTATTGTTATTGTTGGGTATTTTGTGTACTGTTGGGTACTTTTAAACAAAGAAAATACCCAACAAATGTCCATCTGTGAGGAAGTGCGTGCGTGTGTGCGTGCGTCCGTTCGTAACAAGGTTAAGTAGATTTTACCGTTTCGTCTAGCATCAACACCGCTTACCCAAATGCTAAGATACTTATACAGTTGTTACCTTGGACAATTCCCTATCGACTTATACCACCAAACTTTGATTTTGACCTTGACCTTGACCTCATTTTGACTTAGAATATTTTAAATAGGCTTATTCTCAGTTTACTAGATTTTACCGTTTCGTCTAGCATCAACAAAACAGACTACAATACTTTGATACTATACAGTTGTTGCCTTTGACCATTCACTGTCCACCAATATCACCAAACTTTGATTTTGACCTTAACCTTGACCCAATTTGAACTTAGAATATTTTCTTGGTTAACCCTTTCCCCATAGAAGCGCCTTTTGGCGAATATGGTTTATTCCTCCGCTGAAGAAAGTAGTTCCAATTTAATAAGTCATGAATATATATTATGGGGAATATTTTCTATATTTTAGCACATGGAAGCTTAAAGCAGGCTGAAGGTAAAGCAAATTGCGCCTTAGGGCGCATTCTGATTTACTTTCAATCTGCTTTAAGTAGTCACCTTTCTTCAAAACTATAAATAGGCTATTAGGTAAAGGGTTAACTAGAATTTACCGTTTCGTCTAGCATCAACACTGTTTACTACAATGCTTAGATACTTATACAGTTATTGCCTTGGACCATTACCAACTCACAAATAATACCCAAGCTCAGTTTGACCTTATCTTTGACCTAATTTGGACTTAGAAAAGATTCAGAATATATTGTCAAGGATGCCACGGGGGGCATCAGCGTTTATTGAACGCGCAGTCTTGGTTTTTAATTTATTTGCGCGTGTGCTTGGGTCTTGTGTCCTTTATTAATGATTCCAATTGCAGACAGTTGCAATGTTTTTTCATGGACACTTGCAAACAGTAAATGTAAATGAGAAGCCTCGCTATACGTCATAGATCATGTAGCTAACTGCTTTCCAAAGGTACGGTGGAGAACACGTTATTATTCCCCGTTTAAATGCAAACGAAACGCAATGCACAAACATTTAGAAAATTACAACATTTTGACAATTCGGACTATTCATTTTAATCTGAATTGAGTGGCAAAATGTTTGTAGCCTCATCAGACATCGGGTCACCCGGCGTCTTATCTGGCACCAAACTGTTTGCATTGGACATAATAGTTTCAGCGTAGACGCGTAAACTTATTGGAAAAATAACGTTTTCTCTACTGTAGCAATATATATTACTCAAAGTTTGCTAAGCAACAAGAGTAAAACCTCCAAGGTACCAGTGCATTGACCTATCACTTTCCTATAACATAACTTCCGACATTTTTGTTCCAGTCCTTCCAAATTCAGAAACCTTTCTACTTTGCCGCAGTTCTGGGGCTTAATTGACATAAGGACTATTTTCTGTTTATTAGACCGAGAATATCCCCTCTGTCAAGACAGGTCGGTGTTTTTTGATCTCATGCCCTGGTTTGCAATGTATAAGATTGGCCGAAATCATCTTCCTGAAATCATCATCATCTAATCTCATTGGAAGCCCCGGGGGCTTCCTCAGTGTTTAGGTTGAATGTAGCCATTTTCTTGGAAGGAACTTCTGCTTATTGCGAAACGGTGAAAATAATTGGCGTAATATTGTACAACCAGTCAAAAAGGCACTGTCTGCGCATGCCTGAAACTAGGTTGCATACATTTTACGCAGCAACCAATTTTTACGAAAATCAAATATTGTGGTAAGGAATAAAACCTTACCGGAACTTATCACTTCGATAAGGAATAAAACTCATACCTTCACTACATAAGATGTTAAATGCTTGTGTCGCGGCCGTACACGTCGCTTACAACTACTAGACTAACGCTAATTGATTGTATGAATGACAGTAGGCAGCTTCAAGCAAGGTGAAAGTAAAATTGAAACCTTTTACTGGAGTTCTCTAGTTACTTTCACCTTGTCTAATATGCAGCATTTTGTTAAACAACGAACTGTCTAAAACAAGAGTTATACTGGTGTCTCCTATTCTCGCGGGGCTAAGCCTTAGAATATATATAAAGCACATAAATTGTTATTCAGAATTCTTCTTTGTGGCTTAAAAGTCAGTAGAAACTCTGAATAAAGTATAACATCAATAATAAAAAAAGATCTTATCTGGTTCTACGTTTGAATACACCACACTGCATAATCTAAATCAGTCAAATGTTTCCCCATATTCTCGGACCTTAGTTTAGTTTAAAACTTCTGATTGGTTGTCAAGAGTTTTTGCTATGGAGGGGGTAAACTCTTTCAGTTCAGATACGTATTTTAAGAGTCACTTTAAATCTAGCATATGGAAAATTTCTTCATCTGTGGCATCAGTTTTTGTTTGTTTATTGAGATTTGAACTATGCAAACGTATTAAATAAATGACAATGTGCAGCAGGTTTTACATGTGAAATTTCGAAAATAGAGAATTCAAATCCAATTGATGATTTATGGGTCCATGCTACATTTTTCAACAGAAATTTATCGGAGGAAAACACTTGATATATTTCTGGATGTCAGGAATGCCCATTTCATCTGATTTTGTTAGGCACGAGATTATGAGAAACCCTGAGAATACAAGAATTGACGTTAACGCAATTTACTGGTCGCTATATATAGAGAGGTTCATTTTACATAAAATATCTTCTCAAATATCTCAAGTATACCTTTTAACTATATTACTCTTTTCCCGAACCCTACATAGTTTTGTCTCCTACCATATATACATGTCACTTCATTAAAACTGCTCGGCTTCCCTGTCTTCTTTTTTAAAGAAGCCAACTTGTCTCATCACCCCTCATCATTCAGCGGCGCTTATGGGCCCGTTCGATTCACTGTTCCGATTGTTTCGGACAGACGGAACATCAATCGAATGCAGTGAAACAGTGTTCCGGACATGTTCCAACTGTTCTATCTTTCGAGGTGGTGCAGTCGGAACAGTGACGTCATCAACATGGCGGCATTCGGAGCAATTAGAGACACCAGATTTTATAAATGTTGCTTTGGAGTGTTTTTCGAGACTCCCGAAACAGCATTCAAGCACAAATATGCACAGTCATTCAAATGTATCAGCCCCGTCCTGCATAGTAATATTTTTGTGTAAACTTGGCCACCGGAATTTCAAAAATTGCATCAAAACCTTAACCGACACCAACCCCGATGCACAAGTACATGTCATATTTTTTATAAAGATTTTCTTTTTGTCTATACCAATTTTTTGTATGATATAGTAAACAACAAACATTATTTTACAAAAATAAATGTGTAGAGTTTCTGTGCTCCGACACAGACGTGGCTACCTAAGCGCTACAATATGACTGGTGCACAAATGTTCTTCAGTATAATGAGGATGAAAATGGTGACTATTTTAAGAAATTTAGCCAGTGGCCTTAATCTAGTGTTGCTCTTTGATTAAAAACTATTCTCTGGACGGGATAGCAAGAAAAACAATAACAGTTTTGGGTTAACTGCAATCATTATTTGATTCAACGCCATTTTGAATTTTCAACTTCCTGTTCTGAATAGAACAATTGCTTTCGATTGAGACCTGTTCTGGAACAGGTTTGGAACGTGTTCCGGACATTGACTCGAACGGGCCCCATATGATTTATTGTGTGTCGCAGTGCCGTAAGAGCCATCTCAACAATCCATTCAAATTGGGAGCTGTTGTTGCCAAGGGTTCATTTTACAGATTCTGATAACCTTTGCACTTGTTCAAGTCCTGTAGGCGAAACCAGAGGTAATTATCAATTTGCAAAATTTATGAGATTTCAAATCCATTTTTAATTTTACAGTTTAATGTGCTTAGAGGTGTTATTCGTTGGTAAAGCGATACTCAGTTGTACCCATAAATGAATTGTAAAGCATGCTATTTAAGTCAAAACCATAATTTGTAATGTTTGCAGTTTTCTGTGAAAACATGATATTTCATAGTTCAGTTTCAGTTCAGTTTATTTCATAATTCCAGTGGGCTTGAAAGCCCATGAGGACAACATTAAGCGTTACATAGTTATGTTATAAACATACATGTACATACAAAATGTATTATAAACAAACAAATATAATATGGCGACTATATAAAGGTGTGTCAAGTAATTACTTGAAGCTTATATAAACCACACTGATATCACCACAATTAACGGTAACTTCAAACAGTGGAGCCCAAGATAAGACGTCCTTTAACAGAGAAGTCCAATCGTGGCCCGCCCTGTTTGCTATTTGAAGTTTTTATTTCACCTTATTACTCCACCTTTTTCTGAATAATTATGCTTTTATCGTAACAGGGGAAATCCCTAGAAAACTAAATAACTAACCGTATGTTTTTGTTGGAGAAGGAATTTAAACCGTTTCTTTAAGTTAATAAACAAAATTAAACAATTCTATACAATTAATTCTCTATTGCCACGCCCCCATTCCAAACTTGGGATATACCCTAATTTCTGAAACAAATCAAGATCATCATATTTTGCAAATAAAAGGCTTTCGTTAGTAAATTTATATATACAAGAAATTTCAAGATAAATTGAGGGTTCGTGGCAATAGTATGAAAACTACTAGTTACTACAACCAACAAGAAACAACTACTTACAGACCGACTGACAACGTGACGACTAAGTGACTGAAAACATGACAGTCTAAAGCAACTACAGATTTTCTGACTCTAAAAAGCATTGACAAAATTATGTATAGGTTAGAGCATGTTTATTTCATATTACGGAATATAGCCCACGAGGCGCGGGACGCGCCGAGTGGACTATATTCTGTAGTATGAAATTAACATGCTCTGACCTATTTAGCACATGGCTTGGGCTCGAGAAAAATAATACACTTCGTTTCTGCTTTTTTGTTTTAGACGAAAAGTCATTTTATTTGTAATATTTTACAAAATTTGAAAGGTTATTTCAATGTGAAGTTTATTGAAGTACTATATGACTATAATTATGTAGGCATATTTCATTAGCAATTATCTTTAAAGTCTAGGTCCCACTGTTCATTTTAAAAATAAAATATGAAG
This sequence comes from Gari tellinella, assembly GCA_922989275.2. Classification (NCBI taxonomy): domain Eukaryota; kingdom Metazoa; phylum Mollusca; class Bivalvia; order Cardiida; family Psammobiidae; genus Gari; species Gari tellinella. The sequence goes on from OV277871.1 coordinate 32,245,384, forward strand.
TCATCAAGCGTTAGCCGTTCCCCTCGGATCTCAACAATTTTTTTAAAGACAATCTAGGCATTTAGATCCCGTTTTTTACAGTGGAGAAAACGTTATTCTTTCCCGTTAAAACGCAAACGAAAGGCAAACGCAAACCACTAATACATAGAAAAGTACACCTTTTTGACAATTCTTACTTTTTATTTTTATCCTAGCAGCAAATACTTTGGAGCCTGATAAGACGCCGGGTTACCCGGTTTCTGATCATGCTCCAAATTGTTTGCCCTCGAAATAATAGTTATAGCGTGAACGCGGCTATTGGGAAAGAATAACGTTTTCTCTACTGTACATCTACAGCTACAACAATGCATATATCTAGATCTAGCGGGACGGTGTAGACCTAGATATATTATTGTTACTGTGAAATTTCTGTATTTCTTCAGCTTTATCCTTGATATTGTGTTTATTTCACTTAACTTTCGATTATTTATCGTTACGCCTACAGAGCAGGCTAAAGGTTTTTGCAGTCGCTCGCTCGGAGGATTTCTAGGATGTTGATGTCAATTACCTTCAGATGACAGAAACGTGGACTATATTAAATAGTCCATGTTTTTTAAAATGTACGCGATATAGTCAACAGTTTTGAGGCCCGTGATTGGTCGAGAGCCCCAAGCCATGTGCTAAAAGACGTTAATATATTTCTGACTAATTATTGAAAGCAGGGGACTGTATGATTGGGCCAATTTAGATGAAGAACAATACAAAACTGTAATGCTATTAATTCAATTCGCCCAATCATACGATACAAGATTGTTCATCCTCGTGTATATTTCTCTTATAGCTAGTTACCCTTACCCTGCTGATCACGCCTTTACTGTTTATACTACTCTTTAGATCCAGACAAGACGCCGCGGTTCGCGGTTTCTGGTCTACATCAAACTGTTTGACTAACTATTTAAGCAAGTAACTGTATGTTTGGGCCAATTTCGATGAATAACAATACAAAACTGTAATGCTATAATCCAATTCGCCCAATCATAGGATTCAAGATTGTTCATGTTCGTGTATAATCTCTAACAGCTAGTTACCCTTAGCCTGCTGATCACGCCTTTACTGTTTATACAAGTCTTTAGATCAAGACAGTTCAGTTCAGCTTTATTAGCATATCGGCAACTAAATTGCCTTTGGCTAATTACATTTAGACAAAGAACATGGCATAACAAACACAAACATATGCTTACACAAACATTAATACTAAATACAAACACTTACAGAATTACGAAACAGGGTTTTTTGGCGTAAAATATTTGCCTTCCTAACATAAATTGAAAGTTTATTAATTAAATTTCTATTACTAGAACTAACTAATGAATTAAATTTTCCTATAGATGGCCAAGAAACATTCCCTAAAAACTGTCGACGTAAATCTGCATATTTTGGACAACACAATACAAAATGATATTCTGATTCAACGCAGTTCCAATTACACATCCTGCAAAATCGATTCTCTCTTACAATACCTGTATATCTTCCTGACTCTATTTCTAGAGAATGAGACGATAGTCTTAACCGAGTAAATTGAATTCTGTTAGAGTCATATCTTATTTTATCCAGATATGGCTCGTAACAGAATTCTTTTTTGAATTTACAATAAAATGACAGTTTTGACATATTTGTTATAGAGGCATTCCATTCTTGAATAAATTGGTCTCGTATGCGTGTTTTAATTGAAGGAAAATAAGACACATTGTTGTTAAAATGGTACCTTAATTCAGTGTATCCAAGATGGTCAACAACTGAGTTGATTCTTTTAGCCCAACATTTACCATTAACATTATTACACTGATCAATATACATGTGGTACATAAGTGAGTCAGTATTTTTCATTATTTTTAACAAATATTTAATCGCTCTTTCCTTTGCAATAATAGACAAAGGAAATCGACCAAGCTCACCGTAGACAGCATTATTTGGAGTAGACTGTTTAACACCAAGTACATATTTACAAAACTTAAGATGCAATTTATCAATTTCGGTAAAATTGTACACACCCATACTTCAGACCCGTATAATAATATAGGAGCAACTAACGAGTCAAAAAGCGATAATTTGGTTTTTAAGTCAAGTTTAACTCTGTCAAATAAAGCCACTAGATTATAATAAGCCTTTATGGCCTGTTCTGACAGTGTTTTAACAGCTGAGGACATGTTTCCAGTATACGTAAAGTTTACTCCTAGATATGTAAATTTATCGACAATTTCAATATTTTCATTGTTCACGAAAAAACTTAAATTGTGAGTTGTCTTTCTTTTTTCAAAAATGCAAACTTTTGTTTTCTTTACATTAACCTTTAAGCCCCATTTTACAGAATACCTCTGTATACTACAGTGGTAAATACGCTATTCCTACCCATTTACGCGTTTATCTATGCGTAAGAAACGCATAATGAACGGTTAACGAACGCTTAATGAACGCTTAACGAACGCTTAAGGCTTAACGATTTGAACGCGTTTAAACGCGTTAATAAACGGTTATACCCGAGATGCTGCGATTGGGGCGTCCGTTTTCCGTTTCACGCGGAGATTTCGGATCTTATCGATGATAGCCGTTTTAGAAAAATCCGAATGAAACGGGTTTATCAAAAACTAGAATCGATTTGCCACTGGAGCATTTTCGCGATAAAACTCATATTGTAATGCGATTTTTGAAAACATTTTCTGTAAATGAGACGCCTCTTATCAGGATCTAAACTGGTTTCGCTTATAGAATTTATATAAATATAGACAGTTTGGATCTCGATCATAATGCTGAGTGACTCGGCGTTTCATCGAGATTATTTCTGTTTGATATGTATTAGAATAATTCCTTCCATGTTGATTTCTATTCAAACGGTTTGAATCCAGATCAAACGCCTGGCTGTATAGATCGGCATAGCATCAGGATCCAAACTGACAGCTTTGAATAAACCCAATTACATTTCATAATAGTTAACACTATCGATTTAGATGTAGATGGGACGCCGAGTAGTTCGGTTCTTATGTTTTACAGCTAAGAATGAAACATACGGTCTTGATTTTATTTTTACAGTTTGGCTCTAGATGAAATGCCGAGTTACGGGAGTCTCATCCATATTCAAACTATACAGATATCTTTTACTTTGATGAGAGAGTATTATAACTGACACATACTCGCATATAAGATTTGGTTTATTTGGTTGATATTCCAATCAACCCCAATGGGGCATTAGGATACTTACTTTGATAAGCCGCAGTTTTATTACCCCCCTGTCCGGCTTGTGACGCAACAGTGTTAGCGGCTAGCCCTGCATGCCACATGTGGCATTTGGGAATTCCGCATGTTCGTAGTAATAGTAATAAACACAATTTACATAATCCTTTTTAAACCGTATCCTTTATATGGGAAAATAAAGGTATATTCTTAAAACTCTCACAGGATAACCTTTCTTCTTAAAGACATTGATTTCATAAAATTTTGTAAGCTTATATTTACTCCACAGTAACTTCTTAAATTCTTAAGTAGGATAAGAGCGGCCCGCAAGTCATACATGGATTACCCCCCTTTCTCCATGATAACTCCCCTTTCATCCGGGCTCTTTTAAACGCGTTTAATCGCGTTAAGAAACGCGTTAAGAAACGGGTAGTAAACGCGTTAAACGAAACGGGTAACGAACGCTTAACGAACGCTTAACGAACGCGTAAGAAACGCGTAAGAAACGCGTAAAGTGGGTAGGAATAGCGTATTTACCACTGTATCAATTTGAGCCTGAAGGCTCACAGGATCAGTAGTAAATAGTACAATGTCATCAGCGAACAGAATTAAATATCTAGATAACAGATTAAGATCAGTTTCGGTTAGAGAACCAAAGTCAATAGAAGTATTTATATCATTTACAAACAGAATAAACAATAATGGTGAGAGGGGCCCCTTCTGTAACATCGAAAAATTCAGAAATATCCATATTAGGAGATATTTTCACACATGATTTAACTACATTATATATAGATTTTATCATACTTATCATTTTACAACTTACTCCAGACTTCACTAACTTAATCCATAATGCATCCCTTATAACAGTATCAAAAGCTTTTTCATAATCTATAAATATACACCACAGACGTTTATTATTTGACAAAATCTTTTGTATAATTGTATGCAACATAAAGATAGCATCAGCAGTTGACCGTTCATCCCGAAAACCAAATTGAGAATCATTGAAAATATCATTATTTTCACACCATTTATTAATACGATTTCTCAAGGTAAGTGAGAAAATTTTAGCTAAAATGTTTACGAGAGTTATTCCCCTGTAATTCGATGGGTTATCGACATCACCCTTTTTATGAATAGGGACTATAATAACCTTAGCCCAAGCATCTGGATAAACTCCAGAGTTAAAAATGTAGTTAAAAATAGAACATAAATATGGACTGATAGAATAGTTTGTGAAGACGCAGCGTTCGCGGTTTCTGGTCTACATCAAAACTGTTTGACTAATTATTTAAACAGGTAACTGTATGTTTGGGCCAATTTAGATGAAGAACAATACAAATTTTGTAATGCTATTAATCTAATTTGCTCAGACATAAGATTCATGGATTGTTCATGCTCGTGTAGTTACCCTTTGCCCACTAGTCGTTCCTAAACTGTTTATTCAAACTGTTTAGATCCAGACAAGACGCTGCGTTACGCGGCTTCTGGTCTGCATTAAAACTGTTTGATACCCATCTTTCAGTACCATTATTTTTAAAGTTAATAAACTTTCCTCTGTATCACCCACATTTTCAGTAGGAGGTCCAGCTAGCATATTACTTTCAACCTGTTTTAAGCAGTCATGTGTCTTCAAAACAAGAAACAGAATATTGGGTAAAGGTACGATAAGTAAAATTGCGTCTGAAAATGTGAAAATTTGAAATCTTAGGATTTATATGATCAACTTATGGCAGCCCTGTAGGCTGTAGCACAAACGAACGCAAATTAAAAACGAATATGTAGCAATCGACACTATTTGTAGTACGATAGTTAATGATAAAAAGGTCACCGCGAGTGTACATGTTTTAAATGTGTACTCGTCACGCTCCGTCACGACATATTGTAAACATGAAGCCTACATTAACGCCATGTATGTACAGTGGAGAATCTGTTATTCTTTCCCAATAAACGCGTTTACGCTAAATCTATTATTTCTGTTCCAAACATGTTTGCCACTGATATTAAAATAAATAGTCTGACTTATCAAAAGGTTGTAATTTTCTCCATTTATTGCAATGCGTTTGCGTTTCGTTTGCGTTTAAACGGGAAAGAATAACGTATTCTCCCCTGAAGGCCTACACAAGCTTTCTTCCAAACAATACCGATTACATATTATACCTTTGTGTACATGTACCTAAATGTGATATTGGCTTACACATCGATATGCAAGGAGATTCATTTTTACACGTGTTTTTCAAATATAATATTGGGCAAAACGGTATGTAATGACAATTAAGTAGGGCATATACTTGTGTGGTTTAATTGAATTCAAATTCAAGTATGCAGGCATGTAAAATGTATGTTTGTGCATGGAAAAAAGGTCGCTTGGTCATGCAGTTTAACACTTGATGCGATTTCAGATGGGATAGGAACCTAGCATAGCACGTAGTAAGTTTATTATTTGTTTTTCTTATACTGTTTACTGTTTGCAAAATTAATGTACATGTAGCCACACTCTAGGTCGGTAGGTTAGCTGGGTTATCATGTATGTCATTTTCATATTCATATACAGTGGAGAATCTGTTATTCTTTCCCGTTTAAACGCAAACGTACGCAAACGCAAAGCACTAAAACGTAGAAAAGAACAACTGTTGGACAATTCTGATAATTCTTGTTTATCTTGGTGGCAAACAGTTTGGAGCCTGGTCAGACGCCGGGTTACCCGGCGTCTGATCTGGCTCCAAACTGTTTGCACTGCAAATAATAGTTTTAGCGTAAACGCGTTTATTGGGAAAGAATAACACATTCTCCACTGTATGTAGTAGGATCTACAAGTAACATGTAGAGACTATATACATCAAACACGGCATGTTTAGTTGATGATACAGCGCTCCCTCTCTACAACGACACTCCATGGAATACACAAAATGTGTTCGTTGTTCGGAAGGAGTCGTCACACGTTGTATGGAGGGAAATTGGCTTACACTTGCAAACAGCTTGAATCCAGATCAGACGCCGCGTAACGTTTTTTTCTGTCAAAATTTCAATTATGTAATTTTGAGAAAAAAAGCAGACAATTTTCAGCAAACGATATTGCAGCAGTAAAAGCGTTAGCCATAATTGTCGTGTTTAGGGAACTGTGATCAGGGTCGTTGTAAGGAGGGAGTCGGTGTTGAGAGGGCCGTTGAAAGGAGGGAACACTGTATTGCATCGATTTGTACAGTGGAGAATCTGTTATTCTTTCCCGTTTAAACGCAAACGTACGCAAACGCAAAGCACTAAAACGCAGAAAAGAACAACTTTTGACAATTCTGATAATTCATGTTTATCTTGGTGACAAACAGTTTGGAGCCTGATCAGACACCGGGTTACCCGGTGTCTGATCTGGCTCCAAACTGTTTGCATTGCAAATAATAGTTTTAGCGTAAACGCGTTTATTGGGAAAGAATAATAGATTCTCCACTGTATATAAGTGACTGGTACGTTTCCTATTAAACTTGGCGTCCGTTCAGGATCCAGACTGTTTGCAAACAAACAATTTAGTATCGCTACCATATCCCATTCACTGTCTAATCCTGTGTTCAACAGTTACATGTACAGTGGAGAATCTGTAGCGTGTTCAAGAACCGTATCGATGCAATCGATTGCATCGGAAAACGGTAACAATTCACCTTTAACAACCGTTAGGGTGATACCGATTGCGAACGACACGAACGGCCTCAGAGGTAGTTCGCCATCCCCAACAAGGAAAACAAAATGGCTACCAAATGAATTTAATACAACCGGCGAACAGTCCCGACTTAATTTCTCATCAATAAACCGACATTTTCCGATACTTAATGTATCAAATAAAGCAGCTTACATCTGAGCAGCTAAATCTTATTTTTATATGCAGTAAAATTGATGCATTTCAGTTGATTAGTGCACTTGTGCTTGTGTTATTAAGAATCGCACATAAATCGTTCGTACCCTTGAAAAGTTAATAAACTTTGGGGCGCAATGAGTTATTATTGAAGAGTATCGGTGAACGTTAGATGTCGTACTATATGGGTTGTTTGCATCGGTTAACGTTACTGTTCGCTGGTACGGTACTTGAACGCCCTACGGTTATTCTGTCCCGTTTAAACGCAAACGTACGCAAACGCAAAGCGCTAAAACGTAGAAAAGAACAACTTTTGGACAATTCTGATATTTCATGTTTATCTTGGTGGCAAACAGTTTGAAGCCTGATCAGACGCCGGGTTACCCGGCGTCTGATCTGGCTCCAAACTGTTTGCACTGCACATAATAGTTTTAGCGTAAACGCGTTTATTGGGAAAGAATAACACATTCTCCACTGTACATGTACGTTTCCTATTAAACTTGGCGTCCGTTCAGGATCCAGACTGTTTGCAAACAAACAATTTAGTATCGCTACCTTTTCCCATTCACTGTCTAATCCTGTGTTCAACAGTTAGTTACAAACATTTTTTATACTGGTTAGATGCCGTATTAACCCTTTACCCCATAGAAGCGGCTTTTAGCACATTTAATTTATTCCTCCACAGAAGAAAATAGTTCCATTTTATACAGTCATGAATATGTAACACAATAATTATTTCCTTTATATGAGTAGATTGTAGCTTAAAGCAAAAGTTGTCCCCTATTTTGTCCATTCAAAAAACAGGCTATGGGATAAAGGGTTAAATGTCTGACCAGGACCAAAACTGTTTGAAAATAACAATTGTACACGGGCTAAGGCATGCTCGTACACTCTCACTGACGCCAAAAGCGCGTCTGCAAACAGTTTGGATCCTGATCAGACGCCACGTAACGTTGCGTCTGATTAGGATCCAATCTGTTTGACTGCCTTAAATTTATCTTTGAAACGATATTGCGGACAACAATATTGAAGCAGACGGCAATGAAACGATGAATGGGTAAAACTCTCACGATTAATTTGACAGCGTCTGATTTTGATCCAGTCTGTTATAAAGTTGCTATTGGCACGATGTGGGCTAACGCTAGTCTCATTGATGAATCCCTGGGACGACATGCTAATTTTGTGATAGATAGCAAATACGAGAAATAGCTGTATATCATCTAACTGGAGACCTGTGGACTACGCTAAAACCTACCACGCCAACTTATTTAACCATCTGATTAAACTCTTTCAATACGTCTGCTTCAACCTTATTACAGTGGAGAATCTGTTATTCTTTCCCAATAAACGCGTTTAGGCTAAAACTATTATTTGCAGTGCAAACAGTTTGGAGCCAGATCAGACGCCGGGTAACCCGGCGTCTGATCAGGCTCCAAACTGTTTGCCACCAGGATAAACAAGAATTATCAGAATTGTCCAAAAGTTGTTCTTTTCTACGTTTTAGTGTTTTGCGTTTGCGTACGTTTGCGTTTAAACGGGAAAGAATAACAGATTCTCCACTGTACCGCCAAAATATCTTCTGCATTGATAGTGTCGTATGCACCATTCTATTCAATCAGATTTAGGGCTTTCTTGACTGAAGAAATATCGATACGAGTCTCAAAGGATTCATTCTGTTTACAACTTCGCCTTATGGCATTTGTGAGCCAACAACCATTTTTTAACAAAAACAATATTGTTGAAGAAGTAAATGATACGATGGTCAATAAGTTTAGAATCTAATTAGACGCCGTGTTTGGATCTTGGTTCAAACCGTTTTCAAACAGCTTCACCTATAAATAGTTTACTTATCATTAACTTTTGTATCATCAATAGCGGAAAGAGGAAGTACATGTATACAGAAAACCCTGATACCGTGGAGAATCTGTTATTCTTTCCCGTTTAAACGCAAACGTACGCAAACGCAAAACACTAAAACGTAGAAAAAACAACTTTTGGACAATTCTGATATTTCATGTTTATCATGGTGGCAAACAGTTTGGAGCCTGATCAGACGCCGGGTTACCCGGCGTCTGATCAGGCTCCAAACTGTTTGCACTGGAAATAATAGTTTTAGCGTAAACGCGTTTATTGGGAAAGAATAACACATTCTCCACTGTAAGAGCACATTTGTCTCGGTACACGTTTGTCTTACATGTACGTACGACCGATGCGGTCGCATTTGTCCTACCGAAAAAAACACATTTGTGCGACAAATGTGCCCCGATCAAAATTTCTAAGGGCCAACAAAGCACATTTGTCTACCGTCAATTTTTATGAAATACAAGCACATTTGTCACATATTTTCAAATATATTAGAATCGATATCTGCCTTTTACCTCGTGACAAGTGTAATCAATTAGTTTGATAATGTTTTTAATAAAATCTGTGATATGCAGAACAGGGATGTTCTTTAAGTTATATTGGAACAGGGACATTTTGACGTTTCTTATTGACCGGAAGTGACGTAAAACACTTTTTATAAAAATAGGAAACACAGAACTTTTTGTCCTTTTAAACAACACTTAGCAATATTTTGTTTGTTTAAATTTGGTATAGATTTTGAATTGATACAAAGATGAAAGCAAACGATCTAGGGTCCAAATAGGTGGTTCGACAGCGGGTGGCCCGCATCTCGAGTTCCGGAGATGCTGATGACTTTCACATGATCTTTTCGGCACGTGCTTATAGTAGAACATTTAGATAAAGAAAAGTTGGATCAACTACAGTGTCTTCTCTATTAGCGCAGTTGGTAGGGTGGTTGACTAGCAATCCAAAGGTTCTATGTTCGATTCTCACTCGCTTCAAAACTTTTTTTTTAAAATAAATTGTCCGATTTTATTGACTAGTTAATCCATAACGCAGTGATCAAAGGACAGGCTATGTTTAGTCACGTAATAATGAATAATATCAGATGCAAGTATAGTCAAGTGACAACTAAACTTTGTGAGGATGTATAGCCTATATGACAGATGGCAGCTTAACACAGGACAAAAGTAATGCTTAAAGATAGATCCTAAAGGAGCTTTTATGCATTACTTTTGTTCTGTATGAAGCAGTCACCTGTCTTCAAAGATCTACATGCTACCGTATTCAATGGTCCCTTATAACAGGGTTGACTTATGGTATCATTTAGAGCTGACGGCATTTTAAAGTTGAACTCAAGGGAGGTTACTCGTTTTGTGTTAACATTTTGTCAGAATTTCTGGAAATCATGTATAAAATGTAAATTCCACTGTAGATTTTCATAAAACTTTTGCGACTAGTAGAACTAAATAATATCTATCTAATAAGAGTAAAATTGGTGTATGTTAAACGACTAGATTTTTTGTAATTAGAGATTTAGTGACTTTTTCCGAATTTGACTTTTTTAAAATATTGATATTTCCAGAAAATATGTCATGAAATATTTTTTTGTTTGCACAATATCTTATAGTCTCTGTACAGTTTACTTGAATGTACAGAAATTATTGAGTTATATCATTTTATAAAGAAAATATTCCTGTTTATTTAAAAAGGAGCTTTAACGGCACTGTAACTTTTTTTTTATTTTAACGATTTTTCACTCTCCATATGGTATATTTCAATTTAATCAAAGTTTCAAAGAATTCTGACACAGAATAAGCTGACCCGCGAACCACCTTAAAACTACATTGTAAAACTGTTTCTACATGCTAAAAACTATCATACAAAGTGCGATATTTCCATCTGAACACATTTAAAAACTGACCCTTATCTTTATTATACTCCAACACACTCGTTATTGAGATCATGAGTTGCGTTCCTAAAATGTTGGGGTTATGCTGGCTGTGGCAAACGGACGGATTTTATTGGGCTGGGTTTTACGGCACCGCGACACATAAAATGGTCATATGGCGTCGAGAAACGACTACATATACATAAAAATCAAAACAAACGAAACACTCGAAAAATTACGAACAAAACAACACGACAAGACAAACGCTAACAGGCTCCATCATTACATACTTGTATGCGGGAATGCTTTCAGGAAGATGAATTTGGCCAATCTCATTCGTTGCCAACAGCGGGTGGGATCAAAACCACCGACCCGCCTTCCTTTTAGCTCTTGGCAAGGGGGGTAATCTCGGTGTTATAAACAGAAAAGATCCCCTATGACAACTAAGCCTCAGAGCCACGACAAGGCACGAAGGTCTCTGGGTCAAACGGACGGAGAGAATGATAGACAAAGCAGCCAGAGTATTATGCAATGTTGTTTAGAAACACGCAAACATGAACATCTTGTTTATTTATTATAGTATAAAACGGGTACATTGATCTTGATTTTTTATTGAACACATCAACATCAAATACAAACAGATCACGTGTCCGTGAGACGCTCACCAGAGAAATGAAATTTAATGAATTTTAGGCATAAAATGCGGACCCTAGAGAACTCTAATGCTGTTCCTACAAATTGACCTTCTACTGACCCACTCTTTCACTCCATCTAATCAATATTATTACAATGCATAGATTTTATCAACGTGGTTTTAAGATATTGAGGCTTAATATATAGGAATTTGTCTATGTTTTGACCAACTATCCTACTTTTGAAAACTTACGTAGTCCCTATCCATACATTGCCTTGCTTTTGTGTATATATGTGATCATTCTAAGTAAGTTTCAAGAAGATTGGTCAGAAAATATGGCCCATTGGCTTAAACTCTTATTCTGCAATGTGTCCTACTGGCTTACTTTATGATCCTACATAATCTATATATAAAGGATACAGACCAAATCGCATAAAGATATCACCCAAAAATACAACTTCTAGAAGGTTCTAAACTTTGAATTCAATATTACCGAACACGGAAAATAACCCCGCCCTCTGACGGCTATGTTTTAGACGGATTAAAATTCTTTGAACAACTTTAAAAGTATATTGATTAAAAACATTTTGCCAAAACAAACCAAATTGAAATTGGACTAGTATATTTGGAGAAGACACTTTTTTCTAGATATCGTGCACGGTTGACATGGCAAGCAGACAAATTATCTCATTCCATTTTCTTAAAACAAATTTTCATTCCCCACCCACTGATGCTTCTGATAAAGTTTGGGCACCCTGAGAAGTTTTTGCAATTGTTAAAGGACGGACGGACAGACGGACGGCAGACGACTTTCAGGGTGGATATCACAAAAGCTCACCTTTAGCACTTTGTGCTCTGGTGAGCTTAAATGGCAGTGCAATGGGAAAATATCATACTGTGTTAATACGACAGTTGCAGTCAAACAAAAACTAAAGCATTCCTTTATTATTCAAAATTCAGCAGTATTTATGTGATTGCATACCAACCAAGACAACACATCTTAAGAAAAGGCCAAGCATTAAACCATTTCCTGTTTCTAATCAATTTTCCTATTTCTAACATTAATCCACAGTTTCGCCCAACAGTTGCCGAAAGGAGACTGACACTAATGGGTATTGGACCGTGACTCATAAAATGGGAGCTAATGTGGATTTGTGCTCACTGGACCTTCATTGTCCTAAACAATATAGCATTAAACGCCCATGGATGCGTCCTTTCTTAAACAATCTGAATGAGGGATCACTTAAGCAATATTCAACAATTTGTATGTGTAACGGTAACCGCAGAAATCGTAGTGTTTTTTTATGCATCACAGGTCGTTTTTCAAAGACAAATTTATATAATTTACTTATTACGTATTTCCTTTTGCAAATCATCCGTTGCGGTCTCATTTGCCTTTGTGTTGGAACGGAATTTGTGCCGTTTTCTTGGAGCCTATGTTCTGAGATAAATGTCTGTTTCTGCATCACCAGTGCTGTGTGGCTGTTTAAGCTCTGCTAAATATTCAGTAAGAATTTATGACACAATGTGAGACAAATGTGCTTCGAGTGCCTTTTCTTTTGTATGTCGAACACATTTGTCTCATTTCCAATTTGTCGCAAATATGAATGTTTTCGAGCACATCGGTCACACCTCGTGAAACAAATGTGTTCCGAGACAAATGTGCTCCCACAAAGTATTGATAGGTGCCAGTCACTAAATGACGGGTTAAAATCGTGCTAAAAGCTTATACGTGTATATGTAAGTATGGGCTTTTTGTAGTCTTTTCGTTCAACAAATAGCAGATACGTGTACCTGTGTTATAAACAGTGAGGAGCATGTTTCAATGGTTGCTTAATACTGTTTCGACTATACATCGTTTATTGTACACTTATATTGCTGTAATGTGAATAGTGTCTAGATTTTGCCTGTGATGCTCTGAAGTACAGTTGTTGGCTATAAATTAGGCCCCACCCTGGAATTCTGTCATAAGTGTTTGATGTATTTGAGCTGTTTACGGTAAACAGGAACCTGTCGATTAACTTAAAGTCACTAGAGGTAAATATCTACCAAAGGCTGAATTAATTTTGATCAGACTGAGATGTGGACTTTTATTTACTTCTGATTTACAACTGAGCAACTTTAGAACACCAGGGAAAAGCCATGAATAGAGTTGTAATAATAAGGTTGCCATGGCAACGTGAACATCACTTGGCATTCATACATGCTATCATTTTAAAGAGAAATCATTAATAATTATTAAACATTTGGAATTGTTCAGCTAAATTAAGTCTTAGTAAAATGACAGATGTGTAATAATGAAACTTAAGTTGTTGAAAACACCATCTCCATTGCTTTCCATATGATTAACATAGAAAGCAATGGAGATGGCATTTTCAACGACTTAAGGACATTCGCGACCGAATGAAATCTCCGATATATATCTATGAAAATTTTAGCACAGGTTCTTCAAACATGGCAAAAAGAAAAACATATGTTATAATGTTTTTTTTTGTCTATGGGTATTTGAAATTTATGATGTAGCCATTCTCGACAAAGAGTCGGCATGCGTTTTTTTGCCTTCCCAAAATGATGTAAAGTAATAATTGGCACAAAGAAACATTAAAACAGTTAAAAAGTGATGTTCACTAAATATATGATACAAATAGTACATAGTATGTTGCCTGATATATATGCATTTTTCTAAATTGTTTTCGGCTCCAATTCAATAAAAACACTCACTCAATCAAAATCTGCCCGAAATAAATTGATGAAACTTATCACAATAAAAGCTATAGGTGTGAATAATAAGACAATGGTACCAAAAGCAATAGTAATAATGCTTATTTATGCTTTTCGGTGGATTACCACGAAAAAAGCAGTGGATGATCACTTGGTAATCCACTGCAGTGGATTATCACCAATCGCTTTTATTATGAATTTTCCCCGTAGGGCTCCCCAAGAATCGTAGTCAATCGTGTCTTATCGTTAAAATCCGGCAGTCCGATTTGTCGCGAACTACTCACCGGAAGAGCACGAATCCAAACTCGGGAGCAACGAAGTAATTCGGATGACGTCATTATACCGCCAACTGTCACGCCACATGTGTTCGACATAAAACGTGGGGCTCAACACGGGATAAATAATGTACGTTCGCTTTCAATTTTGAAACAATTTCGTTTAAAAAGTGGCTTTAAAGCATAAATAAATAGAATAACTGTGTTTTTTCAGTGTAAGATCGAATTTAATCCATTTCGTGAACATCAGACTGTTATATTTTCACTCGTGGCTTCGCCACTCGTGAAAATATAACGTCTGATGTTCACTCAATGGATTAAAGTTCGATCTTACACTGAAAAAAACAGTTATCCTCTATTTCTTTTGAAACTATAGGCACTTTCATACATAGTTTATTAGCTGATATATACAAATGGCAAAATGATGGTATAATTTATGTTTGTGGTGATTTTAGCAGCCGATGTGGTGATGCAGAAGATTTTATTTCTGGTATTGATATTGTCCCTGAAAGATTTGTTATAGATTTTAAATCAAATTTGTATGGTGATATATTTGTAGATTTCTTAACTAATGCAAATATGTGCATGTTAAATGGTCGTAATTGTCTGAATAACGATTTTACCTCAGTTTCGACAAAAGGGATTATCTGCTGTTGACTATTGTACTGTAAACCATGCAGATGTGTCCTGTTTTAATGAATTTTCCGCCGTAAGAACTGCAGAACTCATCAATCAGACTGACAAACGAGATCTTCTATCTGCAACAAATATTCCGGATCACTTATTTCTTAAATGGTCGATCGATATAAGCAGCCATGTAGGACTGAGTGATGCAGACACAACGGATGACACGAATGTATCTAGTGTAAAACAATTTGACAAGTTTGATTTAACTTCTATACCGGCTGACTTTTTGTATGATCATGTGATACTTAATCATGTGAATGTAACTATCAACTGCCTTGAACAAGGTTTTAGAACACAGAATGATACAGATAACTGCTATGCTGAATTCTGCAATATTTTAACGGAAAATTTAACAGATGTCTTGTCAAAGTGGAAAATAGATTTTAGTAATTTGTTTAATGCCGACACTACTTTTTCTAATAGTGATTCGCATTCAAAAGACTTAGAAGTTTCTGATTGGCCAGCTTTAATGAAAATATTAGTATATTTGAAGTTAAGAGAGCTTTAGAAAATGCAAATAAGGGTAAAGCGACGGGGCTTGATGGCATCCCAACTGAAGTTTTATTAAACGATGTAACCATGTTATTTCTCCATTCACTTTTTAATGTTTGTTTTAGAACTGGAAAAAGTACCTGATATATTATTAATTCTATTCCTAAGTCTTCCAGTGCTGATCCTCGAGACCCTCTTTCTTATCGTGGTATTTCTTTAGCTTCTGCTATTTATAAAATTTATGCTAGTATTTTAAATGCAAGATTGAATGATTGGGCTGAGGAAAACGGCAAAATTGTTGAAGAACAAATTGGGTTTCGAAAAGAAAGAAGTACAACAGATCAAATCTTATCCTTGAGTAATATTATCGAAACTCGGAAAAAGCAGCAGAAATCTACTTTTTGTGCTTTTATCGATTTTCGTAAAGCGTATGATATGATCAACAGAGAAAAACTTTGGCAAAAACTGTTAGACTCTGGAATAGGGAGTAATATGCTTAGAGCTATAAAATCTTTATATACCTCAGTCACAGCTAGTGTTAGACTTGGTACATACAGTACAGAGTGGTTCGATATCAAGTGTGGATTAAGACAATGTTGTATTCTTTCTCCAATTCTTTTTAATTTATACATTAACGACTTAATTACTTATTTGAAGTCTCTAGATATCGGTATACAAGTAGGAAACGAAATGATATGCATCTTATGTTATGCTACCGACATTGTACTCTAAGCGGAAAGTAGTAATGATCTCCAGTCTCTTTTAGACAGCCTTAATATTTGGTGTGGTTTGAATAGTATGACTGTGAATGAAACTAAAAGTGATATTGTACATTTTCGTCCGAATACTATTAGCAAAATGCGGAGGCTCTATTCTGAATACCGTTGAAAGGTACAAGTATTTAAGAGTTATGTTGAATGAGCATCTTGATTTCAATATAACAGCTGAATCAGTCGCACAAAGCGCAAATCGAGCATTAGGTCTTTTGATTTCTCGCTGTAAATTAATAGGCGGAGTACCTTTCAACGTTTTTTCGAAACTGTACGACTCAATTGTTTAGCCAGTCATACATTATAGTGCTCCAATTTGGGGAAATAAAGAATATGTCTGTATTAACGCTGTTCAGAATAGAGCTATGCGGTATTACTTAGGCGTGGGTAAATATACGCCAAATGCCGCTGTATTTGGTGAAATGGCATGGGAACCTCCATTTGTAAAGCAATGGGGGTGTTTAGCCAATTACTGGTGCAGACTTTCTCGTTTGCACTGTGACCGGCTAAATAAGCGCATTGCTTTGTGGGCAAATCAGAAGGCATCTGCGTCAAGTAAAAATTGTTTTTATTACTTGAAATCAAAGCTATCGGATCTGGATTTGTCTACATATAGTAATATTGATTTAAAACATTGTAAGAAAAATTTGGTAATAAATGTTAAACAGCGCACTATGTCAGATTTCAAAACTAAATGGACTACAACAATTAATAGGCCAAATGCCATTTCTCGGAGAGGGAGGAATAAACCCAGAACTTATAGAGTCTTCAAACAAGATTATGTCGTCGAACAATATTGTTTTATGATATTACCGCCAAGTCATCGGTCAGCTTTTTGTAAGTTTAGGTGCGGGGTTTCCCCTATACGCATTGAGACAGGAAGATATGAGAACATGGCTGAGGAAGATCGAAAATGCCCTTTTTGTAAATCTGTTGTTGAGGATGAGGCGCATGTAATTTTAGACTGCCCTATGTATAATGATTTTAGAACAATTTTTCTTCTTAAAGCTACTGATGTTTGTACATGTATTGACTTTATGAATTTTAGGAAATTTGATCAACTTAAGGTTTTATTTACCCATCCCAGTCTGATACGTATATGTGCCAAACCCTGTTGTAATATTTTAAAAAGAAGAACTCAAATTTTATGTAAGTAATGAATATTTTTCTTATTTTTCCATAGATTAACGTCTTATCTATTACATGTGTGTGTTGCTAATCAGTTCATCAAAGATGATAACGGTTTCTTTAAATCATTTCTTAATAAAACGCATTAGTGTACTTTTTGATTATCATACTTTTTCAAATTTTGTCTTATTGCAGTTTTTAGTACAACGATTAGCAGCACCCACGTGGTCTTACTTTTGTATATAGTATGTAATAATCATAAATGAAATGAATACTTTATATGATACTTGAACTGTGATAGTCTCTTATAATTCTTAGAAAGAATGGCTGTGTACGCCATATTACTGTATGTATACGATTTGTTTTTATATGCTATGTATGTACACAGATGAGACTTAGATAAGATATAAACTAACTACATATACTAACGGCCTAAATATGCAGAAGACTGTTTCTATGTGATCTCGGGTCAATTTGATTGAAGTTCTGGGTTATTAACTTAGCCTTATGAGATAGAGTAGTTGCCAAATTTCACGTACTTTTATTTATCAAGTACAATTGCATGCATTTAACGTCTATATTACGCGATTAATGGAGATTGCTTGGAACCGAAAGTATCTACGGGAGGTAACCGATATGCACGATTTCGTTGAATAACGATGCTTGATTTATCGTACTTCGTTACTAGGTGTCTCACGAATTGGTAGCGTATGCCGTTAAATTTCATTATTACATATCTGTTATTTTACAAAGTTCTGATTTAGCTGAACAGTTGAACATGTTTAATAATCGTCAATGATTTGTCCTTAAAATGATAGCATGTCTTGATGACACGTGATGTTCACGTTGCAATGGCAACATTATTAAGAACATTAGTCTTAGATTTTCACTAGTGTTCTAATGTTGCTTTCAGCTTTTGGTAGATATTTACCTTAAGTGACATTTTAGTTAATCGACAGGTTCATGTTTACCTTAAACAGCTCAAATACATCAAAACATTATGACAGATTTCAAAGGATGGGAACTTATTTATGGCCAACAACTGTACTTGCTATTTTGTTTACGAAACTGTTATTTATCGGGGGGTTTTGTTTTTTGTTTTTTTGTTGGGTTTTTTTTCTCAATAATTTTATTCACATATTTTACATCCATACATACTTTTACATTCCAACATCATGTACATGAAGTATAAGTAAAAAATACAAATACAACGTAATTTTCATGAAGAATCAATGAACTATTGAAATATATATCATCAAAAACTAAATAATATTTTTAACATGAAATTTGTCTATGGAATGTAAATATGAAAACATACAGTTTTATGGGAAAAAATTGAAAGTGGAATAAAAGAAAACATACAAAAAGAAACATGCATTTTTGCTAGGTTATTTAAATTGCAGTACGTTCTCTGTCTAAATGTAGTTTAATACACGATATCGTACAATTGTCCATGTAGAAACTATATTTTCTGTATTACTACATGCTTGTTTTTATATCCAATGCTAGTTTCAATGAGTTGTTTGACCCGGTTATTGACGGAACGATTTTCCTTGGTTTTGCACAAAAATATATATCGCGTTATTTCTAAAAACAAAATGTCGTCGGGTTGTTTGTTAGTTAAATGTTTTGTTAAGGAATATTTGTTTTAGGCGGTAAGTAGCTTCTAGCTAATATTACAAAAATATGTTTGTAAAAAGTAAAAACCTATCTTTAAATACAATTTCTCGTACATGTATCTTGTATCTTGAAGGAAACGAAACGTATCTTATAACAGTTTCTTTATAACAAAGAACAGAATTGGCAGTTGCAGTGTAGAAAACGTTATTCTTTCCAGAAAACGGCATTTACGCTAAAACTATTATTCCCATTGCAAACAGTTTGGAGTCAGATCAGACGCCCGGCGTATGATCAGGCTCCAAACTGTTTGCCGTCCAGGTTAAAATCAATATCTAGAAATTCAAAAGATTGTCATTTTCCTCATTTTTTGCAATGCGTTTGCGTTTCGTTTGCGTTGAAACGGGAAAGAATAACGTTTTCTCCACTGTACATGTATGCATTTTTGGGGGAAGTATAACGTCTACTCCATTGTAGTGCTATGATTACATGTTATTGCTTGCATAAAGCCGTCGTTTTTCATAAAATACCCTCAGTCGACCAAACTTATATTAAAATATTCCTTTGGTTTGAAATTCTGTTGTTTTACATTTGTTTATCCGACATAGTTCAATAATCAGGCCCCTTTTAAATCGGGTTCGAAATGATTCGACATTTAAATGAATATCAAACCCCGTCTGTTTACTATTTAAATATTTGCTATGGGAAATTATAGTGTCTGTGGCAGTGCATATGATTTGAATAAATGAATTCCTTTTATCTGAGTGGTCGTATAGATGTTGACTTTTGTCTTCTTGTTGTTAGTGAACATCTTCCGTTACCGGTAGAAAGAAATACCGAAAGGCAGAAAGGCAACCGAAAGACAGAAAGGCACTCTAAAAATTGTTTCCAGTACTAGTGTTGGTAAATGCAATTAAATAAAAGAAAAACATTATCTGTTGATAACATTGACTATCTAGAGGTGGAACTATACAGTTTCTCGTCGTATTAGAAACAAGGTATGGAGTAAAGGCTTTACCCTTGCAGCGCGGTAGGATCCGAACTGTTTCTCACTCATACTCGATATTTCGTCAGTCTTACGATACAGTACCTTAAATCTTATTTTGAAAGCATCTTGGTAAATGTATTCACACATATAAATATCCAAAATTATCAACAGATAATGTTTTTATGCTCCCCTTTAGGGGGGGAGCATATAGTCGCCGCTTTGTCCGTCCGTCCGTGTATCCGTCCGTCCGTCTGTCTGTCCGAGCGCACGAAAGGTCCTTTGTTGGGTAGGGAGAACAATTGATTCCACTCATTCCGTGATTACCCTATTGTTATTGTTGAGTATTTTGTGTACTGTTGGGTACTTTTAAACAAAAAATATACCCAACAAATGTCCAACTGTGAGAACGTCCGTCTGTCCGTCCGTCCGTCACGCTTTTTTGTCCAGAGCATATCTCTTGAACGGTTCGCCGTAGGTTGATGAAACTTGATACAGTGATAGAGAATGACAGAAGGAGGTGCAGTACACAAGACCCGTAACTCTGTCATCTCCCAATATTGAATTATATCCGCTTTTCTCATAAAAATCAATTTTGTCTGAATCTTTTGTCCGGAGCGTATCTCAGGACTGTTACACCCTAAGTTGACTAAACTTGTTACAGTGATTGAGGATGACATGAGGAAGTGCAGTACACAAACACCATAAAGCTATCATCTCCCAATTTTGAATGATCTCCCTTTTTCTCATAAAATAAATCAATTTTTTCCGGAGCATATCTCTGGACTGTTACACCGTAAGTTAGTGAAACTGGTTACAATGATAGAGGGTGACATAAGGAAGTGCAGTGCACAAGAACAGTAACTCTGTCATCTCCCAATATTGAATTATCTCCCTTTTTCTAAAAAAAATAAAAAAATGTCCGGAGCATATCTCTTGACTGATCTCAGACTATACCTTGGGGTTTTTTCCTTGTGGGGAGCATCCATCGTTGGGAACGATATTCTTGTTTCTTTTATTTCACTACATTTACCAACACTAGTACTTAAATTATTTTTTATGAGTGCCTTTCTGCCATTCGGTTGCCTTTCTGCCTTTCGGTATTTCTATCCACCCTTCCGTTAATAAAGGATTTTTTTACGTTTATTGCTGCAGTCTTCATATGGTCTGTTCCACTTTCTAAACATGACTACAGTTTATAATATTTCAGAGAACTAACAGTTAAGTAAGCAGACCAAGCTCAGAATGTTTCGCTAGGAGTCCTCTGATCAGGGTCTTCACTGTTTTCAAAGTTTACCTGTAGCATTAAGTTGTTTTCAACATAAAAACGTTGTGAAAGGCAGCTAAACCATTTCGCTCTCAATGACGCTTAAAACGCGTTTGTAAACTGTTTATGCGGCGTCTGATCGGGATCCTAACTGTTTGACACTCGTGTTGACATTTCTTCAAACATACTGCCTTATTTTTTAACTTTGAAACGAAATTGCAGACAATTATATTGAAGCAGACGACAATAAAGCGGGGAAGGGGTAAACATCTCCCGAATAATTTGACCATGAAAGGGTTAACAGCACAGAGATTATGTTACAAAGGTGAATCACACATACGTGTAGCTTCATTTCAAATGTTAGGTACATTTGGTTAATAAATTTTATGCAAATAAAAGCATTTGTGACACAATTGCACACCAGTTCATTTGGAAATATTTACATTCACCCTGTAAAGTCTTTATGTAATCCTATTAAAAATTTGCGGTACATCTGCCGATGAACCTACACTTCGAATCTGGTTTTAGCCAGTTCGGATTTCGCCCGTGCTATTCGTGGACTTCTTCAAATAGACTACATCGGGCACTTAACACTAAGCTCCCATTGGTCGACGGTCATATGACACTAGCGGAGTGATACAGACCCATAGGTCGTTGCCATCGCGTTGCTATGTGTGTAAATGGGTTAAGAAATCAACCGCGACCTGTATTTTTAGAATGTGCTTTGGCAATAGATATTCAAGTTGCACTGTTATTTGTTTGCCTTGTAAGTCTTTTCCATTCACAGAGAGAAAGTTTACTGGGAAAAATCCTGAATTTTTAATACAGTTAGAGTTCATGTAGTTGGGACTACTTTCTCACCATATTTAGAAAGTGGAATGGCTATTACATCGACATTACATCTATCAAACCTCTTTGACCGGTATATGATAAATTCTTATACAGAAAAACAAATCTGGCCAATAAACACATTAAATTGACAAGACAGAAAATATAAATATAAGGAATAAACAACATCTCTTTGCCGCTCATGACGGTATGACTACATTAGCTTCGGGGTTAAATTTAACGAAAACGCCCTTCGGGCGTTTACGCAATTTACCCCCTGCGAAGCTAATGTAGTCATACCGTCATGAACGTCAAAAATATGTTGTTTATTCCTATATAATGCGATAAGCCTTAGTATTAGCGTGGCTTGTGCACGCAGGGTTGCATGACCTGTTCATGCATGGTTTAAATGACCATCGTGATATGAACATGCACTCGCATGTTTATCCATTCGGGTTCTGATAACGGCGTGATCTTAACATGCATCCGCGTCTTCATCCAATCGGATTCTGACAACGGTGTGATCCTAAATTGCACCCGCATGTTTATCCAATCACAGGCCGGTATTTTAAATCTGCAGCCGAAACAGGTGCCTGGCTTATCAGAGGCGCGTATTTTAATTCGCGACGCGCGTATTTTAATTCGCGCGCGACTAGCCATTATCGTTCGGAAAGCAACTAGGAAGGCTACATTCAATAAAGCTCCAACAAGTGTTTAGTATTTAGTGTTGGCGGTTGTTTCACTTGTGGCGGCTGGCTTTGACCAGATATGGAAAATTGTTTGAAAGTAGAACTGTATGTTGCTGTGTTTTCAGCTCACCTGAGCACAAAGTGCTCAAGGTGAGCTATTGTGATCGGTTGCCGTCCGTCGTACGTCGGTGTCGGTGTCCGTGTCGTCTGTTCACAATTTGTTTCAAATAACTTCTTCTCTGAAACCAATGGCCCAATTTTAATCAAACTTGGTCAGATACATACTGTAGTTGTGAGCTTCAAAAAATGTTCAAAAACAGTGGGTTGGACAATCGGTATTGTTGCCATGGCAACCATGCACGATATCTATAAAAAATCTTCTTCTCAAAAACTACTGGTCCGATTTTAATTTGGTTTTCACCAAAATGTTTCTCAATTAATATACTTTCAAGTTCAAAGAATTTTGATCCGTCAAAAGAAATGGCCGCCAGAGGGCGTGGTCATTTTCCGTATTTACGTAATATTGACAACTAAAGTCAAAACTTAAAACATCTTCTTGTCAATAACTATAAGTTCTAGGACAACCAAATTTCACAAGTAGAATCATGTTGTGACCCTTTAGCAAAATTGTTCAAATAATGACCCTCGGGTAAAACATGGCCCCGGCCGGGGCTTATCAGTTTTTCATAGGAAAACATTTATAACTCTTCTTCTCTAATACTGTATGGTCTAGACCTTTTATATTTGGCATGTAGCTGTGCCTTATGGACCTCTACTAAGAGTGTTGAAATCATGACCCCAGGGTCAAAAATGGCCCCGCCCCGGGGCTTATCAGTTTTACATAGACTTAAATAGGAAAACCTTTAAAAATCTTCTTCTCTGAAACCGTAAGGCCAAGACCTTTTATATTTGGCATCTAGCTTTGCCTTATAGTCCTCTACCAAGATTGTTCAAATCATGACCCCAGGGTCAAAAATGGCCCCGCCCCGGGGCTTATCAGTTTAACATAGACTTATATAGGAATAAACCTTTAAAACTCTTCTTCTCTGAAACCGAAAGGCCCGTACCTTCTATATTTGGCATCTAGCTTTGCCTTATGGTCCTCTACCAAGATTGTTCAAATCATGACCCCAAGGTTAAAAATGGCCCCGCCCCGGGGCTTATCAGTTTTACATAGACTTCTACAGGAAAACCTAATTCCGAGTTGTTTCAGTTTCATGCAAGTCTACATACATGCAATGACAAACTTCATTATGCATCGAGTATAACACAATAGTTCCTCAGGTGAGCGATTTAGGGCCGCATGCGGCTCTTGTACATGTTAATTTGGTTTATATTCAATTTATGGCATTTTTGAATAAATGCCCACTTATAATTCAAAAATTCAAAATACACGTTTTGGTTTTTAGCTCACCTGAGCACATAGTGCTCAAGGTGAGCTTTTGCGGTCAGTCAATGTCCGGCGTCCGTCGTCGTGCGTTGTGCGCCATGCGTCGTGCGTTGTGCGTCAACAATTTCTTCAAACATCTTCTTCTCCAAAACCACTTGCATGATTGCAACAAAACTTCAGGAATGTTCCTTGGGTCAAGCTCTTTCAAAGTTGTTCAAAGAATTTGAAACCTTGCAGAACTCTGGTTGCTATGGCAACCAAAGTGAAAAAGAAAAAAAAATCTTCTTGTCACAAACCACATGAGCCAGAGCTTAGATATTTGGCACATGTCATTACCTATAGGTCCTCTATCAAAGTTGTTCAAATTTTGCTCCTGGGGTCAAAATTGGCCCCGCCCCGGGGGTCAACGTTTTACATAGAGTTATATAGTGAAATGTTCAAACATCTTTTTCTCTGAAATCAATATGTCCAGAGCTTTGATATTTAGCATGATGTAAATTCCATCGGTCCTTCACATATATTGTTGAAATGGTTCCGGTCTGTTAAATAACTGGGTCACGGGAGCTAAAAATAGATTTTTTCAATGAAAACTTCAAAAATCTTCTTGTCTGAAACCATAATACACTGAGCTTAGATATTTTGCACATAACATCGTCTACCGGTCCTCTATTGAAGTTGTTTAAATTTTGCCCCTGGGGTCAACGTTTTACATAGAGTTATATAGTGAAATGTTCAAACATCTTTTTCTCTCAAACCAATATGGCCAGAGCTTTGATATTTTGCATGGTGTAACTTACGGAGCTCCTTCACATATATTGTTGAATTAGTTCCGGTCTGTTGCATATCTGGGTCACTGGAGCTAAAAATAGATTTTTTCAATGAAAACTTCAAAAATCTTCTTGTCTGAAACCATAATACACTGAACTTAGATAATTTACACATAACATCGTCTACAGGTCCTCTATCAAACTTGTTCAAATGTTGCCCCTGGGGTCAAAATTGGCCCCGCCCCGGGGGGTCAACGTTTTACAAAGAGTTATATAGTGAAATGTTCAAACATCTTTTTCTCTCAAGCCAATATGGCCAGAGCTTTAATATATGGCATGGTGTAATTTCCGGAGCTCCTTCACATATTGTTGATTTAGTTCCGGTCTGTTGCATATCTGGGTCACTGGAGCTAAAAATAGATTTTTTCAATGAAAACTTCAAAAATCTTCTTGTCTGAAACCATAATACTCTGAACTTAGATATTTTGCACATAACATCGTCTACAGCTCCTCTATCAAACGTGTTCAAATTTTGCCCCTGGGGTCGAAATTAGCCCTGTCCCGGGGGTCACCGTTTTACATAGAGTTATATAGTGAAATGTTCAAAAGTCTTCTTCTCTGAAACTAATATGGCCAGAGCTTTGATATATGGCATGGTGTAATTTCCGGAGCTCCTTCACATATTGTTGAATTAGTTCCGGTCTGTTGCATATCTGGGTCACTTGAGCTAAAAATAGATTTTTTCAATGAAAACTTCAAAAATCTTCTTGTCTGAAACCATAATACTCTGAACTTAGATATTTTGCACATAACATCGTCTACAGCTCCTCTATCAAACGTGTTCAAATTTTGCCCCTGGGGTCGAAATTAGCCCTGTCCCGGGGGTCACCGTTTTACATAGAGTTATATAGTGAAATGTTCAAACATCTTTTTCTCTGAAACCAATATGACAAGAGCTTTGATATTTGGCATTGTGTAACTTCTGGAGGTCCTTCACATATTGTTGAATGGTTTCGGTCTGTTGCATATCTGGGTCACCGGAGCTAAAAATAGATTTATTTCAATGAAAACTTCAAAATCTTCTTGTTTAAAATCACCTGACCCAGCTTAGTGTCACCATGGTCAGGTGAGCGATCAAGGGCCATTCTGGCCCTCTTGTCAATTGTCCATACAGAGTTCATTGCCCCTTTTAGTTGAAATGTAGATTGTCACGTGAGCAGAAGTACATAAAGTATCATATCTCTTTCTCCCACATACATGCAAGCCTTCATGTGCCATTGAATGCCATGTATTTTGGAAAACAATTGACCACACTGGAGCATTTGCTCTTCCGAACCAAAAGCTCCATTTCCAATATTTTCAAAAACTGTGCTTCAAATCGTTTCATAGCGTTGAACAATTTGTTTACATCTACTTGCCTAACAAGTGATTTGCAATGTTACTAAAGAGAGAAAGGTCAATCGATTACAGTTATCGCCGACTTGGAACTAGACGACCTAGCGATGATCGGTCCATCACAAGTTTTCACGTCAACCTGCATTAACCACATGGACCCTAACATGTTAGTGGCCACAATACTGACGATTATTTAATTTGGTTACACAGTTAGAAAGACTGCATTCTCACCCGTTTCAACGATATTAACCCATTATCCAAGAAAATATACAGTCTGCACATTTCCTTGCATTATCCAATGGCATGATTCTAGTTTTGAAAACAGGTGACCACTTAAATGAGGTTGAAACTTAAGCATAATGCGCCTTAAGGCGCATTTTGCTTTACGTTCAGCCTGCTTAAAGTTACAATTTGCTAGGATAAGGAAAATATTTCTTATTTTACACATTCACGACTGTATAAAACTTATTTTCTTCAGTGGAGTAATAAATTAAAGGCGTAAAAAGACGTATGTAAGGGGTAAAGGATTAAACGCAAAACAACAATATAAAGAATATACCAGTTTTGGTTTTAAATATGCGCGATTAATTTTAATCTAAATGGCAAACTGTTTAAATTCAGGCTTCAAACAGTTTGTAATTGTAATATTAAATTTAGTATGAACACGTTATTTTGGGAAGGATAACGTTTTCCCGCTGTCCCCTATTTGGTTTTATTTACCAACACTTCATCAAATACTGAACAATCATAAAATCTAACCTACATTCACTCAAACATGCAAACAGTTCTGTTTTCAATGTCAGAAGGTAATATTTGCTCATGGCTAGGTTGTATTACATGTAGCAATGTGAAGGTCATTCTTTATGTTAATCTTTTACTTTGCTGCAAATATCGTCTGCTTAATATTGTTGTCTGATTTTGTTTCTAAATGTTAGTTTTAGTGATTCTGACCGACAAACGCCACCACAAGGAATTTCAAAATTGGTGAAATCCTAGACACAGCATCACGGTGTCCGGTCTGGATTTAAACTATTTGAAAAAAAAACCAGTTAAGTCGCGATCTACACTATATGGGTTAAACAGTCTATTCACCGGTGCATGTCCACACCAATCACCCATATATATATATGCAAAGAATTAATTTAGAAATCTGTTTGCGCATCCCTTTCGTATATAGTACGTGTGAAGTGATTCAGGCCAACCAGATACAACCAGGTAAAGTGTTTTTGATATCATGGAGAACACGATGCAGTGGATAAATAGAGGATAACTGTTTTTTTCAGTGTAAGATCGAAATTTAATCCATTGAGTGAACATCAGACGTTATATTTTCACGAGTGGCGAAGCCACGAGTGAAAATATAACAGTCTGATGTTCACAAAATGGATTAAATTCGTTCTTACACTGAAAAAACAGTTATTCTATTTATTTATGCTTTTAAAATTAAAAATTGAAAGCGAACGTACATTATTTATCCCGTGTTGAGCCCCACGTTTTATGTCGAACACGTGTGCATGACAATTGGCGGTATAATGACGTCACTTATTTGTTGATTTAACGTCATCCGAATTACTTCGTTGCTCCCGAGTTTGGATTCGTGCTCTTCCGGTGAGTAGTTCGCGACAAATCGGACTGCCGGAATTTAACGATAAGACACGATTCACTACGATTCTTGGGGAGCCCTACGGGGAAATTCATAATAAAAGCGATTGGTGATAATCCACTGCAGTGGATTACCAAGTGATAATCCACTGCTATTTCGTGGTAATCCACCGAAAGCATAAATAAAATGTTATTAATTGCCGTTTATGTACGCAAACGCATTGCAAAAAATTATAGAAAATGACAACCTTTTGATATTTTTGACTATTTATTCTAATATGTGTGCAAACAGTTTGGAGTCTGGTCAGACACCGATGTTACCGGCGTCTGATCTCAGGCTCCTAACTGTTTGCAATGTAAATAATAGTATTAGCGTAAACACATTTATTTGGATATAATAACGTCTCTTCCACTGTACATTTATTCGACGCCCTTTAAACAATAAAAAACGCAAATCAAATTAGACTGTTCAAGATATGTAGATACACAATATGGCTTTTTAAAAACAAGACATGTCATTTTCTACATTTTGTTTCATTAACTTTGAATTTAGTTATCATTCAAACGAGAGGGCATATAACATTTATCTTCCGTTTGAACAAAACTAAACGCAAATATCAAGTAGAAAGCGAAGAATGTTTGTGTTACACATGTCACCGAGCTATAACTTGACATTGGTTTTCGGCTCAAAATTGTTTGCAACCCATATTAAATTCGTTTTCAAAATATTGCCGTATGACACTTTTGTTTCGTTTTGTTTAGACGGGGAAAACCGTCGTCTCCACTGTAGCACAAGCGCATATAATAATAATTATATTGATAATAACAATATTAATGACAATAATGATATAAATTATAATCATTTAAGAATTTATCTCTATACAGTGGAGAAATCGTTATTCTTTCCCAAGAAACGCGTTTACGCTAAATGTATTATTTTCAATGCAATACAGGTTGGAGCCAGATCAGACGCCGGATAACCCGGCGTCTGATAAGGCCCCAAACTGTTTGCCACTCAGATTAAAATAGAAAGTTAGAATTTTCAACAAGTTGTCATTTCGTACGTTTAAGTGATTTGCGTTTGCATTTCGTTTGCGTTTAAACGGGAAATAATAACGTAGTCTCCACTGTACCTGTATCACATAGTACATGTACCGTATACATAGCATTAGTCTTTTGTCTGTTGGAACTACATGTACATTAAACTTACATGTACATGTAAACATGTAACGAACAAGAATCGTAAATTACACTTATAATATGTATGAAACCCCGAAAAAATATTATTTTCCGATTGAAAACAAAGAAACTGAACGTAATGCAGTAAACCATGCAAAAAGACATCTTATAAATATTTAAGATTTATTTTAATATATGTACATGCACATGTACCAAGATCCCCCGCCACCTTTCCTCCATATAAAACTCCACTCCATTAAGCCCGCATTATTCCTTGTTTTTTCGTTGCAGATCATGTGTAGATAAAAAAAACATTTCCCCAGTCAAAAATGAAAGTTTTTATACAACAAGCATCTAAGACCAGAAATATATATACTACATATGCATTTTGCTCTCCTATGTACATGTACTCCCTGTGAGTAAATGGTTTCCGCATGAAGCAAATTCCTGAGAAACGTTTGGGACGCATCAACGAACAATGACTTCAAAATCATATTGATTACATCATGGTGATGTCATTCAATAGTTATGACGTCATCCCGTGATGAATTTATGTTTTCTTACTGAGAAACATATGTTGAACACCAGGCGTTGATAAGGTGGTCCAGTCTGACAAAGATGGTGCTAATTTTGAATGTTCTCATCCAATCGTGTAGGATATTCACGTAAAACGTATAAAGCTTTATCAAATAAATTGAGACAAACTGAAAAAATATACTATAAAGGAATTAAATTACATCCCCTGAACACTAGGGTCCAAAACCCATAAGCACCGGTGTTAAAATTTTGACCATTGTAGCTTTCCAATATGAACACTTGGTATGCAATCTTGTAAATTCAGCAGATTTAGGGTTAGCGTTGAACACATATATTAAAACACTGAATGTATTGTTTTCGGCTTTAAACGCGTTCAGTGTCCGACTGGTTTACAGTTTAGTATAGTAACACCATAGGATTTGGTGCTGAAATGTGTGTAAAATGTTTGGATATGTTCAGTTTACCCCCTCTTATCTGGGTCCCTGTATATTGAAGCAGCGATGGACTTAATTTAGAATGTCAGTATCGACATCATCAAATGGGGATATTATTCCAAGGCGCCATCATGTCAAAGGCTTTACAAGGCTGAGAATCGCTTCTATTTGCAAATAACTTTATCAAGCTCATAACTATTCAACCTCTTACCCGGCACGAAGTGATCGCTGACTGATTCGTGTCTGAATAGAAGATGTACATGCAGCAGTGACAAACAGTTTAAAAACCTGATAAGACGTCGGGATTCTCGCCGTCTGATCCGGCCCCAAATTGTTTGTAATTGAAATAAATAATTTATGTATGGGCACATTTTTTGGGAAACTATGTCATCTTCACCAATGTCAGACACGTGCGTGAAGCTGCTTATACAATGGAGAAAACGTTATTCTTTTCCTATAAACGCGTTTACGCTAAAACTATTATTTCTTTTGCAAACAGTTTGGAGCCAGATCAGACGCCGGGTAACCCGGCGTCTGACCAGGCTCCAAACTGTTTGCCACTTAAATAAAAATGAATTGTCAGAATTGTCAAAAGCTGTAATTTTTTACCTTAAAGTGTTTTGCGTTTGCGTTTCGTTTGCGTTTGAACGGGAAAGAATGACGTTTTCTCCACTGTAATAAACTTAAAATAAACCAGACAGCTTTTGTTCGTGTTTTCTGCTCTATTATCCTCCCGCTAAAAGATGGCAATTTGTCTTGTAAACAGATATCTCATCGCATGCTTGATAAATTTGTTTTCAGCTGCAACAATTGTCGTCTGTTAAAGTTCCAAAAATATATTATTTCAAAATTTACTTTAGAACAGGGTCAGAGTGTGAATCAATATGGATCCTGATGAGACGCGGCGTCTCATCAGGACCCAAACGTTTTTGTAAAGTTCATTATGGTTTCGTCGCTAGCAGTTACATTCCTTCTTTATTATGGATGCTTCCAAAATGATACTCAGGGGTATTGACAGTTCGATCTTTGCTTAGTTGTTTGAGAAATGTAGGGTGAAGTTATCTGGGACGGGTGATTTGTCGGGTTTTAGTTCTTTCAAGAGTTTCACTACATAATGCAATATATAGAGGAGATTGTATTATTTCTCGTTTAAACACAAACAAGTCGCCAACGCATTATACTACATGTAATATGTAGAAAAAGACAACTTTTTGACAATTCCCGGATATCAATTGTAATCTGAAAAGCAAACAGTTTGGATCCTGATCAGACGCTGCGTTCTCGTCTCAACATTTTAAGTCACAATACATAAATATTAAAGTTCAAAAATAAGCACGGACGACAATGGCTTAACATTGATGACGTCAGTGTAGTGAATGGGTTACTAGACATTTCTTACTTAAAGACATCTCTTGATGACCTTTCGATCATAACGCTTTGCCAAACAATTTCCTAGCAAAAAGCATGAATATTGTGGCCATGTCGGTAGCGAAGAACCATTGAAGCTTCCCATGTGATACCCGACCTTTATATTTGATAGTTTGGTTAGAAATAGCCATTACAGATCACTAGAGTATGATTATAATCTGGGCCTCACCAGGTAAACTGAGATTGGTATAGCTTGTGCTGCATGCTTTGATTGTTAAATTCACACCTATCGAGAACAATGGGGGGGGGGCTCCTTCAATGGACTGAGGAAATATCTTTAATCGGAAAGGGAATCTGAATCAAGGTAAACCGTTGGTAGTACAGTCTTAATTGGAGGGGGCGTCTCAAAAGTATTTTGTTATTTACTTTAGTCCAAGCAAAAAAAGTTTATGTATTAAGGTATATACCAGAAAGCCTTTATGACAGATCAACTGCTGCAGCATCTCGACGATTGGCTTGTGCAGGTCCTTGTCTGACAGCGGCTTGTGCAGGTCCTTGTCTGACAGCAGCCCTGGAATTTTAATGAACTATTCAAGTTTCCTTTTTTAAGTCTAGCTCATAATGACCTTAAATGGGTGGCTTTTGAAATAAATTACAAAATGACAAACAGTGTAGACTCTTATAGGAGGTCTCCTGCAGCACAAGCAAAAACGTGACACTAGGGTCAAATAATCGAAAACGTCATTCTAGCTCAGCTTGCAAAACTTTAACTTAGAATACGGATATGTTGATGTGTTTAACTATTTAAATTGAGACTGGATTGTCGACATTCATCTTTCGATTAAAGTTTGATTTAAGCTAGTTATCAACATTAGGCTGCTATTTCAAAGACCGATTCTAGGTAAGCCGGTGTCTCCGTGGCCTAGCGGTTATAGCCATTGTGACTTACAACCGCTATGCTCCTCACCGGTGTGGGTTCGAACCCCATTCGGGTTTTTTCTTATGTGGGAAAGACTTCCAGCTAGCTTGTGGAATGTCGGAGCCGAGTTGTGCCTGAAACAGGGCTTCAGAGGGATTCATCCACCTGTAATGTAATTAGCTGGACTTCGCGATAGCACTGAAATCATATTAAAGCGACGTAAAATCATAACAAATCCAAATCCAAATCACGGCGAGTATACTTTGTAATAGGTTAAAATGGGCATCTGCTACAAAAACAGGGGCTTCTATCAGTAGAAATGATATTCAACCCTTTCACCACCATAAGCGACTTAAATCTCATAATGCTGAATTGTTGTCTGCATCAAATATATCGTCTATGAAAACAATTATGAATGTTTATCCTTTCTAAATTTGAGGAAATGTTAGCATGACTGTAGCAAATAGCTTTGATCCAGACCAGACGCACATGGATCCAAGTTGTTTGCAAATATTAGCCAAGCTGTTCGAAGCACGATAAGGAATAAGTCGATATTGCAAACCGTAAGACGCAGCACTCATATAAATAATTCTTCTATAAAAACTTTCAACGAAAAAAAATGTAATAAGATTGCAGACGAAAGAAGAGGGGCGGTGTCATAGTATACTCAAAATACCATCATGGGAATGCGATTCTGAGGATTTAAAATCATGAAGTATTGATTTACATCGTGAATATTATTGTTAATAGCTTGGATTCTGTTAAATAGCCAAGTTGAGAGGCAACCTATCAGGATCAAAACTGTCATTTATGGTGAAAAAAACTTTCAGAATTCGACGACCATATGTCGAACTTCTGTTGCTTGTACCATTTTTGCAAATGGTAGACAAGAAGGGGGTAAAGAGGAGCACAGCCAATTTCATGGTGAGAAAGGCAAATGTCAGAGGCGCATTCAAACAACACCAGCTGAAAGGTTGATTGGTCTCACAAAAGAGACATATTTTCTTTACTAAACAGTAATGCTTGTATTAGATCGCATGTTCTTTATACCCAAACTGATTATAATTTTGAAAAGATTTACTTAATCATTGAAATGCTTAAATAGATATCAAACTTTTGCAAACTGTATATTTCGAATGTTTGGTTATCAGTATTCGATCGTTTTATTCTTTATCTTTCTACTTTGTTCAAATTTATTGAATTTTAATGCGTTGCCATGTTCGTACTATATACGTTTTGAAATGAGTATAAGTTTTCTCATTTACCCGGATTAACAAACACTGTGTCGAGAAATGATATTGTGATTGTTATCAATAGGTAGAAAACTTAAATATATGTAGACCTATCTATCATTATCAGCTTCATTTCATGGTTTCTAATTATTAAGGATAAAATACAATGTCAATCCACAATGATTATGCAAATACTCTGGACCATCTATATGTTTTTTAGAATGCGAATCATATTATATATACAACTGTTTTACTTAAATAATTGGACGAACTGTCGGAAGATAGTGGATACTATTACTTTCCAAGATTTCGGGGTACGCCCGGGTGATGGTTGGAAAAACTATGGTTTTCGTTATTTTAAAGTAAGTAAGTAAGAAGGGGAAGGGGTAGGATAGGAGGGCGTGAAAAGAAAATGAAAAGTGAAAAAGAATTTTAAGCTGTTTCAAACACATGCACTCGGAATCAATTCAGTCATTCAAAATCCCCTTTTGTCCCTCCGAATGTTCTGAATTGTCATATATGCTTTTCCGTCCACACTGTCAACACAAACCGTGCATATTCCTTTCAAATCTATATCATAATAAATATATTACCTAGGTCCAATTAAGCCGACTGTACCTCTTAATGACCTTGACCTTTGTAATGACAAAAGTTGTGCTGAGCACAAATTCGTTTTAAGAGAAGTACACCGGCCACATATCAATTCTTTATCACATGTAGTTATGGCAAGGCTCATTTCAGCCTAGTTGACCTCTCAATGACATTGACCTTTATCTCTCATAAGGTCAAATATAAAGTATCTACATGTATTACATGCAGTTTCAACGTTATTATAATCTAAGTCCAAAATATAAAAAACTGTAACAAAAAATATATTTTTTGAGATTTAACTACACTGCATCAACGTTTGCCCCAAAATAGTTCTCCATACAAAAGCAATCTCAGCATCCTATCACAAAATTAATATTGAAGTTTTAATCAACCCATCCAAACACTTTAACACAGTAATTTGTAGTAAAAACTATCAAATTCAAATCATGTGGCAATTTGACGGAAATTAAATAAAATTTTAAGTTTGAACTACACAGCATCAATATTTGACCACATGTATACCTTCATACCAAATTTCAGCAATCTTGTGCAACTATTTAATATTTAAGCCCGTCCAAAACACTTGAACGTGGTGAATTTTAGCAAAAATACCCTAAACCTAATAATGTAAAAAATGGCAACAAAATTAAAATTATCTTTAACTTTCAAGTACACTGCGTCAATGTACAGCCACTTAAAAACGTCATAAAATATTGGCCCACTCTTTGCTGTACTACGAACAGGCGAGCTAAAAATGCAGCAGGCGTCTGTTAACTGATTCAGTGTCGCTGACGGTCTTGTCCTACTAAAAGTAAAAACTCATGCATAATAAACACATATCTTTTTCAATGTATTCAAATTTATTGGAGCACAGCAATGTGCATTTGTTGTATTCATTTACATTTGTACGTGTCAAACAGTTATTGAGAGATAAAAAGAGAGACATATACATGCAGATACACTGTGATCGAGTGAGAGACACAGACAGATACATGTAGATGAGAGAATCAGAGAGGGCCGCAAAGGCAAAGAGAGACAGACAGACAGACATACATACATAGATAGACGGACAGAGATACACATATATACTGACATACACAGAAACACAAATAAATGGACGGACACGAATACAAACATTCCAGAGAGGGACAGACACAAAGAGAGACAGGGTCAGAGAGGGTGACATATAGACAGAGAGACAGACACAGAGAACAGGACATGTGAAGACAGAGAAAGACAGAGACAGACAGACATACATACATACAGAGAGGCAGGAAGAAATAAGACAGGCATACATACAAACAAGGAGAAGGAGATGGTGAAAGTGAGAAAGAGAGAGAGAGAGAGACAGAGAGAGAAACATAGTCAGACATTTTATAGAAGCAGACAGACACAGACACACAAACAATGATAGACAGACAGACAGTGATTGAGAGACATGTCGCTTCTTTGTTTTAACACTATGGTCATGTAGTTTGTTTCAAAGCTAGATTTTAAGCAGTTGAAACCATAAAATCAAAGGTGCATGTTTAGGTATTAAGCAGAATGGATCCTTATCAGACGTCCAGTAACTCTGCGTCAGAACTTGTTCAGCTAGAGTGGAGATAACGTTATTCTTTCCCGTTTAAAAGCAAACGAAACGCAAACGCATCACAATCAAACGTCGATAAAGACAATTTTCCGATAATTCTGAATATTCATATTCATCTGAGCGGCAAACAGTTTGGAGCCTGTAACCCGGCGTCTGATCTGGCTCCAAACTGTTTGCAATTGAAATAATAGTTTTAGCGTAAACGCGTTCATTAGGAAAAAATTACGTTTTCTCCACTGCATTTGCTATGTCAAATAGTCGCCTATAGCAGTCAAACGATACGTTTAGAGGCATAAATATATTATTGTTGTTGTTGTTAATAGGGTTTAACGTCTCTTACCCGAGCTGTAATTGTCTATTAAAGACGATAGCCATAGTGTAGGAGCGCTCCCTTCAGCTGGCAGTGTCTTATTGCATAGTCTACAGTGACTGTTTTGAGCATCAAGGGCCCGTTTCATAAAACTTCTTACGACAAATTGTTGTCGTAAATCAAAACTTTAAAATACATTTCATCTGTGATTTCTCTATCTAATCCTGTCTTGTGACATCCTTTTGGAATCGGCTTTTCAAGCCGTTTCCAAAAGGATGTCACAAGATTGGATTAGATGGAGAAATAAATAATAACTGAGAGTTTTATAATCTGACTTACGACAACATTTGTCGTAAGAAGTTTAATGAAACGGGCCCCAGATGATGAGTCCCAAAGAGAAGTTGTTATTGTGCTAAATTGCTATTTTATAATAGTTTATTAGACCGCCATTTCCGACTTATCTGAAAAACATACAGCGCTCCCTCTCTACATTGTACAACGACTCCTCCTGGGAGACAAAACATATGTGCGCGGCGTCTGATCTGGGTTCAAGCCGTTTATCACGCATCAGTATCTGTCTTTCTGTCAAAATGTCAAACTTGAGACTTTGAGTTAGACATATATTGTAATGGTCCTGTTTAGGGAACTGCGAAAGGGTCGTTGTAAGGAGGGAGTCGTTGTTCAGAGGGCCGTTGTATAGGGGGTGAGCATCGCATTACGCTTTACACGAATGTTAATTTGATGTATTCAAATATTTGCTGTTCTGATAACATATTTTATATTGGTAACTACAGTCGAAATTCGATAATTCGAACTCGCTCAGGTCGAACTTATCCATAGTTCAAAGTTAAAACATCTCTAGGCCTCGACTTAACTTTGAAATACGGGTACAGCTGTATCTCGACTTGAGCGAAATCCAGTCATCGAAATTCAACCGATGAAATACAATTTACATGTAAACGTGTTCGAAATATCGAGTTTCGACTATATATAGTGTTTTAAAAACATATGTGAACCATCGGTCACCTAAATTATTGTTATACAGTGGAGAAAACGTTATTCTTTCCCAATAAACGCGTTTACACTAAAACTATTATTTCCTATGCAAACAGTCTGGAGCCAGATCAGACGCCGGGTAACCCGGCGTCTGATCAGGCGCCAAACTGTTTGCCACTCGGATTAAAATGAACATTTAGAATTGTACAAAAGTTGTCAATTTCTCAATTTAAATGCGATACGTTTGCGTTTCGATTGCGTTTGAACGGGAAAGAATAACGTTTTCTCCACTGTAGTGTTATTGACACTGGCATTTACGGGTGTCTCATTTTCTTGATGAAAAGCCCGATCGGTCGAACTCTTTGTGGTATGATAACCTTTATAGGCATTCTTTTTCTTCTAAATTTCAAGTACCCCATCACAAAATTACGGGTGGATAACAATTGACCTATTTGCCGTTCGACTACCGATGTGAGGTCTTAAAGTCGGGATCGGAAATCTTGGTAAGAATACTATTTATTTATAGTTATTACAGTTGAGAAAACGTTTATCTAAAATCCAAATAGACGCGTTTACGCTAAAACTATTGTTTTCATTGCAAACAGTTTGGATCCAGATGAGATGCCGGGTAACCCGGTGTCTGATCCGGCTCCAATGTCCTTTTCTCACATTTTATTGCAATGTGTTTGTGTTTCGTTTGCGTTTAAATTTGACAAATGACGTTTTCTCCAGTGTAACCCTGTCACTACCAGAATGTTTCTATTAAAGTGTGTATGGGGGAGTGTAAACATAACATTTGTTTATTTACACATTTTAAATCTAACTTTGAAACGATATTGCAGACGACAATATTGAAGCAGACGACAATATGGCAGTGAAGGGGTAAAAACCTCACGAACATTTTTATCATTAAAGGGATAAAAGTACCTAACCGTTAACACAATTTAATATAATGTCGAAATCGACACTGAATGAAACGTTGGCTAGTAATTTTAGTCTGTGTGTCAGGCTCTTTGGCCGCAGAGGATAAGATGTAGAAAAATATCGAATTTAGATAAGAGTAGATATTTATTTTAATTTGAATTGCAAACAGATTAGGGCCTGATCAAACGCCTGGTACAGTGGAGAATATGTTATTCTTTCCCAATAAACGCGTTTACGCTAAAACTATTATTTCCAGTGCAAACAGTTTGGAGCCAGATCAGACGCCAGGTAACCCGGCGTTTGATCAGGCTCCAAACTGTTTGCCACCATGATAAACATGACATATCAGAATTGTCCAACAGTTGTTCTTTTCTACGTTTTAGTGATTTGCGTTTGCGTACGTTTGTGTTTAAACGGGAAAGAATAACGTTTTCTCCACTGTAACCCTGCGTCTGACCAGGCTCCAAACTTTTTGCCGTTCACTTTAAAATGGGTCTTCAAACTGTTAAAAATTGGTCATCTACCATATTTTAACGCACTGCGTTTGCCTTTCGTTTGCGTAAATAGGGAAAGAATAACGTATATATTTTCCCATGTACCATAGCCAGTTGATCTCAAAATTTCAGGACTCTATGTAGCAGGAAAAAGAACCTTACTGTTTGATACATCCTTAACCAAACTATGGCAGAACTAAGACATATTCGTCCGTATGTCATATCCCATGGTGACGGACACGCCTTTGGGAAAACGCCACAGGGACAAGACAACAACGGTTACGTAGATGATAGCAATGCCGTAAAGGATATTGACAAAACATCTTTAAAGGTAGGTCGCACACTCTTTATAACACAGTGGGGAAGAAATTATTTTTTCTCGTTTAACCCATTACCCCATAACCTTCTCAAGTTTTGAAAGTAGATAACCACTTAAAACAGGTTGAAAGTAAAGCAGAATGCGCCTGAAAGCGCATTCTGCTTTACTTTCAGCCTGCTTTAAGCTACAATCTTCTAAGATATAGAACATATATTTTACCATACATATTTAAAATTGAATGAATTTGAACTATTTTCTTCAGTGGGAGAACAAATTCTGAAAGCATAAAATGCGTTTTATGGAGTAAAGGGTTAAACGGAACCAACAATAAACGCAACGAAATAACATGTAGAAAATAACAGGGTTTTGTGGGGGTTGATTTTTTGTATTTATGACGATTAGTTGTCACATGAGTGGCAAACGATAAGAGCCTAAAAAGACAGCGTCATTTGTTTTAAGACTTGGTGCAGACGGTTTGTCCAGGTTTCATTGTAATCAGGTTCTGACAGGGAAAAGGTAAATCATCACTCTCTTTCACTTCCGCCTCACACATTCACCTCTGTCGCAGGTTAGGTTCTACAAACGTAATTTTTCCCGTTTAAACGCATTTATACGAAACGCAAACACAAGTCGCTAAAATGTAGAAAATAACCTTTTTTGACATATCTGATTAATTGTTTTGATCTAAGTGGCAAACAGTTTGGCTCCTGATCAGACGCCGGGTTACCCGGCGTCTGATCTGGATCCAAATCGTTTGCAATGGAAATAATAGTTTTAGCTTAAAAGCGTTTATACTGGGAAAGAATAACGTTTTCTCCACTGTATTCTTTAATATTATTTTCTGTAAGCGTCGTATACGTGTACAAGAAAACGAACAAAACGCACATTTAAAAAGCCAATCTAGGGGCTTACAATAGCTGAGTGATTGTGTTCTTTGTTTGTATGCGATAAAAATGCAAACTTCATCAAATAGTTAAACGGCGTTATTTTCAAAATACATGTACAACAACAACAACAACAACAATGTTTATTCATGATGTAGGCCACCGGCCCCTGACATATAACATATTCAATATACAAATGTAAATGTTTAACAACTGAAATGACAAAATATACCCAAATTTCCAAAATACATTTATCTACATAATTATATATTTGATATATATGAACATACACACCTACAATGTACATGTACATGTACGAAATAGTTACTATGCCTCTAATACATGTACAATGTATGCTGTTTATTTTCGACTGAAAAATCGGAACGTTTTATTGCTTTTAAACTGTGCGAGGTAAATTAAGTCAAGAATCTTAACATTCGGACAGATATAGTATGTTGAGGAACGAATAAATTATCTCTGTTTAGGATTATCAGTAGAACCTCTCTATTACGACCACTAAAAGGAAAGATTATTGTTTGTATAAAAAACAGGTGACAGATAAAAGCAATGTGAAAGTGAAACAGAAAGTTCCTGTAGGAGCTTTCTGTTTCACTTTCACATTGCTTTAACCAGTAACCTGTCTTAAACGACTAATATTTGACACACTTAAGTGGTCTTAATAGAGAGGTTCTACTGTATCATAATGATACAGGCTTGTTTAGTTATAAAGATAGGTAACTCTATTTAAATATCCTTTGATGCCAACATTATTACTCCCCTTGTTCCAGAAACAAAAACCCAGGCGTATGGGGCATTGAGATTAAACATATAATACCAATGTAAGAGAACGATGATAAGTATGCGAGTACTGTGAGTAGGGTGACCCGGTGTCGATCTGGCTCCAGGCTGTTTGCAATTAAAATGATTGCTTTGACTAAACGCGGTTAGTGGAAAAGATTAGCGTCTTCTCCACTGTACTTGAATGTGCTCAGGGCCGGATCCAGAAGTTTTTCAGTGGGGGTGGGGGGGCACAGGTGGGGAGGGTATGGGAGGGGTTATACCCCTCCCATAGGTGGGGGTCCGGGGGGCCTCCCCCGGGAAATTTTTTAAACTTGCATAAAAAATGGTGCATTCTGAGGGCATCGATAGAATGATGTAAACACCCCCAATGAAACACCCCAAAAAGTGGTTTCATAAGACAAAGAGATGATACATTTTCCAGCGTTTTATGCATTCAACTGATCTCTATGCAAAAAGTAGGATAATAGTAGGAGTTTTTAAAGTGGAAAATAAGGAAAAAGGAGGAAGATTTTGAATAAAATAGTTTGAACTGTTTGATACAAAATACCACATGGAGTCACCATGCTGATATAAAATTAAGTAATCCGCAATCTTGAGTTAAAGACAGTCTCACCCAAAGCCGTTTTACACTTTGGTTATAATTTATTCAACAGACCGAAGATGCGATCCAACAGGTGTAGGGGGGTCCGGGGGTACTCCCCCTGGAAAATTTTGAAATCAAGCGCTTCATTTCCTGCATTCTGGGCCATACTGAGGGTGCTTGAAGACTCAATTTATTTTTAAAAAAAATGGGAAAGTAGGTGGTTTGGGTAGAAAAATAGGAAAAAGTAGGAAGGTGATCAAAAGTTGGAAAATAGTAGGAAAAAGTAGGAACGATTGAAGGCCTGAAAACAGGTAAAATACTAACATAAATCTATGTAAAAAATCGACTCAAAATATTTTTTTATTTAATCATTCTATGGTGAAAGGTTGTCGTCCAGCCATTAATCTCTAACCCTACCCCTCCTATTCATATGCATACCGTTACAAAGGGGGGGGGGGGGTCCTGGGGCATGCCCCCTCCTCCCACCCCCTGGAAAATTTATTCCCACATGATCAATGGTGTGTTCTGATGGGATTTTTTTCGCATTCAAAATAGGTAAAATACTACGATTCAAAATAACATATCAAATTCTTTAATATAGGATAATACCTTTGACAGATTGTTTCTGGCCATTAACCTGAAACCTACCCCTACCCCCTCTGATTATTGTTCACACTGTCACTTAGTAAGGGGATCCGGGGGCATGCTCCCTGGGAACTTTTCAATTTTTAGATGGTCTCTGGTGCATTTGGGGGCATTTTGCACATTCAAAACAGTCACAATAATAATATAAATACAATAATTATATATAAATATTCTGCAACTAATATTGGCAAAATTATTGGAGGGGAAGGGGGCTGGTCCTACATGCCTGAGTGAATTTTCAAAAATGATTTGCTTTTTGTTACCCTTAAGTATTTTCATCAAATATAATTGGATTAACAGGCCTGTAGGATATGCAATTTGGGGGCACAGACCTCAGGCATAGCTAGACCATTTGTGTACGTGCTGAATGCTTTCGCACATTCAAAACAGGTAAAATACTTGCATAAATTTATGTAAAGATCTAGATAACTTTTACTTACACATATATTGGCAATATTATTGGGGGGCACAGGGGATTTTTATTTTTTGGTTGGAGGAGGGGGGCACATCGTCGTGCCCCCATCCTTGTTACTACGGGCCTGTGTTGGATTCAAGCACAGACCAGGCATGCCGAGGATTTGAGGGGGCACAGGGGCAATTTTGGATTTACTGGCCGGTAGGTTATGCAATTTGGGGGCACAGGCATTTTTTGTTTTGGTTGGGGGCACAGGGGGCATACTGCTGGGCCCTTACCCTTGTTACTACGGGCATGTGTTGGTTGGGGGGAGGGGGCACACAGCCGTGCCCCCATCATTGTTACTACGGGCCTGTGTCGGGTTCAAACACAGAACGGGCATACTGAGGATTTGAGGGGGCACAGGGGCAATTTTGGATTTACTGGCCTGTAGGATATGCAATTTGGGGGCACAGGCATTTTTATTTTTGGGTTGGGGAGGGGGGCACAGGGGCACACTGTCGTGCCCCCATCCTTGTAACTATGGTCCTGTGTCGGGTTCAAACACAGACCAGGCATGCTGAGGATTTGAGGGGGCACAGGGGCAATTTTGGATTTACTGGCCTGTAGGATATGCAATTTGGGGGCACAGGCATTTTTATTTTTGGGTTGGGGAGGGGGGGCACAGGGGCACACTGTCGTGCCCCCATCCTTGTAACTATGGTCCTGTGTCGGGTTCAAACACAGACCAGGCATGCTGAGGATTTGAGGGGGCACAGGGGCAATTTTGGATTTACTGGCCTGTAGGATATGCAATTTGGGGGCACAGGCATTTTTATTTTTGGGTTGGGGAGGGGGGCACAGGGGCACACTGTCGTGCCCCCATCCTTGTTACTACGGGCCTG
Organism: Gari tellinella; assembly: GCA_922989275.2. Classification (NCBI taxonomy): domain Eukaryota; kingdom Metazoa; phylum Mollusca; class Bivalvia; order Cardiida; family Psammobiidae; genus Gari; species Gari tellinella. The sequence goes on from OV277871.1 coordinate 32,288,527, forward strand.
TGTCGGGGTCAAACACAGACCAGGCATACTGAGGATTTGAGGGGGCACAGGGACAATTTTTGATTTACTGGCCTGTAGGATATGCAATTTGGGGGCACAGGCATTTTTATTTTTGGGTTGGGGAGGGGGGCACAGGGGCACACTGTCGTGCCCCAATCCTTGTTACTACGGGCCTGTGTCGGGTTCAAACACAGACCAGACATACTGAGGATTTGAGGGGGCACAGGGGCAATTTTGGATTTACTGGCCTGTAGGATTTGAGGGGACACAGGGGCAATTTTGTATTTACTGGCCTGTAGGATATGCAATTTGGGGGCACATGCATTTTTATTTTTGGGGAGGGGGGCACACTGCCGTGCCCCCATCCTTGTTACTACGGGCCTGTGTCGGGTTCAAACACAGACCAGGCATACTGAGGATTTAGTGGCCATAAGAGACACAAGCCATTGAAGCAGCTCCAGATAAGTTCAAGCAGACCAGCTGAGGGATATGTGCCCCCGTGCTCCCAGTAGATATGTGCCTGTAATGTCATATGACAATGCGACCTTCATACCCAGCTAAATGATGCAAAAAAAAAAAAAATTCAGGCCAGCTAGGGGGGCACGTGCCCCCTGTGCCCCCCGGTAAATCCGTGCCTGGTCACTGCTAGGTTTTTGTACCTCAGTGCGTCTATCCGACCCTTCGTACATGTACAGTGGAGAATCTGTTATTCTTTCCCAATAAACGCGTTTACGCTAAAACTATTATTTGCAGTGCAAACAGTTTGGAGCCAGATCAGACGCCGGGTAACCCGGCGTCTGATCAGGCTCCAAACTGTTTGCCACCAAGATAAACATGAAATATTAGAATTGTCCAAAAATTGTTTTTTTCTAAGTTTTAGTGCTTTGTGTTTGCGTACGTTTGCGTTTAAACGGGAAAGAATAACAGATTCTCCACTGTAGGAACCAATAGAACCATTGATTTTGGTTTATATTAAACATGTAAAATAATTCACTCGAATGGGTTGTTACACTTATTACTAACTCGTCATACAGATTTAATATTAATCCAAATGCTCTGATAATCGTAGATTTACATTTGAAACGGAATGTTTTATTGCTTAAAGCATTAGTAGAATTAAGTTTCAATTTGTTTTGTGTATAGATAACTTCCGGAGCAGAAAAGTGGCATGCTGCTTTGAAAATGCGGCGACATGTTTGTCAAGTCAACGGGTGTTGAAAAAAAGCTTCCTTGAAATTGTTTAATAAAAAGTTTTCCACTAGCATGGACCTTCTAATTTTAGAATAGAAATATCACCAATCATAAACTCTTTCTTGTAGGCAAATCATAAGCATTTCCTAAGGATTTTATGATTACGCCTAATGAATACTTAACGTTAACTCTTTCCTCCCTGAAACTTTAAATGGACGATTCCAGTTTAGATTTAAGTCTAGTCCATTTCTGGCTTTTAAGGGTTGTTTTTGTTCATTTTTGGCATTATGACAAACAGTGAAGACCCTGATCAGAGGGCTCCTTTCGGAGCCCTCTGATCTGGGTCTTCACTGTTTGTATAGGACATGTGTACTATGCACATGTACACTGTTTGAAAAGCACGCCTATATGCGGGACTAGGGTTCAAAGAGTTAAGGATAAAGTAACCCTTGGGTAGAAGATTTCTTCAGTAGATGCTTAGGAGCTTTAGGAATACGGGCTCGGATATAGTCCGATTTTATGCTCCCCTTTAGGGGGGAAGCATATAGTCGCCGCTTTGTCCGTCCGTCCAAGTATACGTCCGTCCGTCTGTCTGTCTGTCTGTCCGTCCGTCCGTCACGCTTTTTTGTCCGGAGCATATCTTCTTAACGGTACACCGTTACTTGACGAAACTTGCTACAGTGATAGAGAATGACAGAAGGAGGTGCAGTACACAAGAATCGTTACTCTCTCATCTCCCAATTTTGGTTTATCTCCATTTTTCTCATTAAAAAAATCAATTTTGTCCGGAGCATATCTCTAAACTGTTACACCGTAAGTTGATGAAACGTGTTACAGTGATGGACAATGACTGCAGGAAGTGCAGTACACAAGAATGGTAACTCTGTAATCTCCCAATATTGAATTATCTCCCTTCTTCTAAAAAATGCAAAACAATTTTGTCCGGTGTATATCTCTTGACTGCTACACCGTAACATAATGGAACTTAATACAGTGACAGATGGTGACATTAGGAGGTGCAGTACACAAGAACCATGACTCTGTCATCTCCCAATATTTAATTATCTACCCTTTTCTATTTTAAAAAAGGAGCATATCTCCTGAGCATTGCATTGTTAGTTGATGAAACTTGATACAGTGATACAGGATAAAAGAGGAAGTGCTGTACTCAAGAACCATAACTCTGCCATCTCCCAATATTGAATTATCTTCCTTTTTCTACATAATTTTTTTTTAAAAAAAAAACAAATTTTCTCCCGCACTGTAACTTGATGAAACTTGATACCGTGTTGGAGGATGACAAAAAGAAGTGTACTACACACGAATTATAACTCTTTCATCTCCAAATATTGAAATATCTCCTTCTTTTCATAAAACAATCATTTTTGTCTGAAACATATCTCCTGAAAGTTACATCATAAGTTGATGAAACTTGATACTGTTTTCACCTACTGAACATGCTACAAGTGGTAGTGTTCGTGTGAGAAGGACGTATTTATTTGTGCTCTCGTGAAATCATTAATTAATATGGTTATACTGTGATATTTTTGGTGAAATTTATATTGGACGATTGCGGATTTTGTGTAGCTTATGCTTTTGGAACGTTTACTATATTAAAATCAAGAAAAGTTGACTTTATGAGGTAAATTATAAAATTTCTTTGTTTCTTAACAAAATTGGGTGAGCGAATCTCACCGATTATTGCTTTCTCGCCTTAGCCTAAACATATCGTGACAGATATTGTAGTGCTGTGTTTACCTGGCAAACAACAAAGGGCTTTGTCATGAGTGACAATAGGGACTCGGTGAGCGAAGAATTATCGCTCGATTGTACGAGCTCTGGGAACAATACAGAGATTAAGCCCCCACTATCGCCACCTCAATTTAAAGGCTCGATTCCTTCTGTTTGTGATTCACCATGTAAACATGTAAGCGACAAGGGAGATAATTATGCTTTCTCTGACTTGTCAGAGTTGTCTCCCGTGTATGTGAATGAAAATACTGAGGTAAAAGTGCCTATTTCATCAAGGACATATAGCTCTTCGGAATTCACGCTAAATCAAATTAAGCATTTTGAATCATCATCAGCGCTTGACAATCAAACATCAGAAGATGAGCAGGTCTGCTTTAGTCTTCAAGCCGGCCAATGTCAGCAAATATTGGAGCAATCAACATCTCAAGATGCTGACAAAGATCACATAGATCATGAAGGTACTTCTTCGAGCATAGATACATCGCAACTGGAGGAGTACAACCGGCTTATCAAGAGTTACCGACATCTTCCATGTGATATGTTTGTGAATCAGGTTCTTTCTGATTACTGCAATGACGAATCAGATTTGGAAGCAACAAGGTGCTTCTTATATGAAATAGTACGTGCAGGTGAATCTTTTCCCTTCGACATAAACTCCGAGCTGAAACGCCGTCTTCGTACACGCACAGGAGATAGAGTCTCTCTCAAACTTGCAAAAGACATACATGTCCTCATTTCTGTGGCAGAAGGGGCAGATTACTCCGAAATGTCAGACATTGTGAGCTCCAGTAAAGCAAAAACACGAACCAAGTCACAATCAAAACCTAAACATACCGACCCGGAGGCAAAAAATTGTGACAGTGAGTTAAAACTGATAACTGATAAAGTGAGCTGTATAGAAGCTGATATGCTTTTACTTAAACAGCGACAGGTTGCAATTGAAGTTTCTCGCAGTAGTGAAATTAAAGAGCTTAAGGACACTGTTGCAGACACGAAAATGAACATTAGCACCCTGAATGATGCCTTACGTGACCAGTGTGCTACTCTTAATGACACTCTCAACAAGGCTCTGACTCCATATTGTAATGTTAAAGAAGAGCTTCTTCAGCTCAAGGACAATGTCAATAAGGTTTTCACAAATGTGAATGCTCTACAAAAGCTAGTGATCTCTCTCTGCGAGCCTGTAGATTACCGTCCAGAGACTGAAGATGTGAATGCTGACAGTGAAACTCAAATTCAAACCAGTGACTCCTCATCCATGCAAAGCAATAACTATGTACCTGTCCCATCAATGTCTGAATTTCCACCCCTTACAAAGCTCAAGGTGGCCAACGACATGCCCAAGAGTACAGTTAAGCAGCCTAAACCCAATCAAGACACAAACATTCGGACCCCGACCCATGACTTCCACAACGGAAATGCCATGGAGGGGGATCAAATGTTTGGTAACATGCCTATTCCGTCTTTAAAATCAAGTATGTCGAAATCACATAACTACCACATAGAAACAGTAGGTGCGTTTTGCACGGAGGAAGTGTCCACTGCTGAAAGTACCACAATACCAACTATCATTACTTTGCGAAATGAATCCACTCGCAGTAACCATGGTAACGCCAACTCGGAAGGATACTCGAGAACGACGTCTTCAAATGCCCCATCTTACAAAGAAGTAGTAGCCCGTAAAAATTTCGAACCTCCGTCGTTCGCGAGGATCTATCGTGAGTGCGGCAGACCGCCTAAACACAGTGCCAATGGTAGCAATGTTGAGACAATTAGTGGTGACCCAGGCCCTGCAACTAATGATACTCAGTTAGGAATTTTTCAGCATGTTAAACGGCGAAAACGCACCAAGAGGTACTACGTTGGTGGGTTTTTGCCTTCTATCACTGAAAATGACATTGCGTCATATGTCTCAGAAAATGACTTACACGTTTCAAAGGTTACAGTGTTCCGTAACCAAAGGTACGAGACAGCCACAATACGACTCAATGTATATGATAATCATAATCTCTACAAATTAGAGGAACCCCACTTTTGGCCTAGAGGGGTAACATGCAGGCCCTGGGTTACCCATAACCAGTACAGAAGAAATAGGGAAGAGCAAGGTGCTTCAAACAATGTAGACCGTGATAACGGTGAACATTATATAAATCAAAGCCGCAATGGAGCACGGAGAAATAGACTCTATTCTCTGCGCGGTTGTGTCGATTAGATAGTGATTTAGCATAAAAACTCGAACATATATCTAAGTCATTGCTTATCACTTATTTCTATATTTCTGAGTCATTAACAATTCCTTAATATGGCTAATATAAATCTCAACTTAATGACATGGAATGCAACAGGTATAATGTCAAGCTGTAGCTACCTGTGCGACGCCTTCAATAGTAATGACATAGATATATGCGGTTTATCGGAGCATTGGCTCTATGAATATGAGTTAAACTTTCTAGACTCTATAGATAACAATTATGTCAGCTATGCTGTTGCAGATTACGATCTTTTAACACCAAGCCGCCGCAAGGTTGGTAAGGGAGGCGTATGTTTCATGTTTAAGCGTACACTGAGAAATAGTGTTACAACTTTACCCATTGAAGATGATAGAATCATTGGCATTCAACTAAACTTAAAGGAAACATCTGTCTTCATATTCCAAGTATATCTTCCCTGCTCAAATCATAGAACAAAGTTATATAAGGATTATATAGATAAAATTGAAAATTTGATACTGGACTATGAAGACAAAGGTTTGGTTATTGTAATGGGTGACATAAATTCTGAGCTAAATCGCAGTAATCAAAGAAGCGCATACTTAACCAATATGTTATCTATGAATAACTATATTTCGATAAATTATACCAAAATAAGCTCAGGTTTGAGAAATACAAATGTAAATTACAACGGCAGGGTAGAGTCGCTAATCGACCATATATTTATAACAGCCAATACAATTGATATTGTTACAGACTGCACTATACCAGACGATCATGCACTGAACGTTTCATCTCATCGTCCGGTTATTTGCCGCCTGGCGATACCAGATAGGGCCATATCATGTCCTACTGTAACCCAACATATTCATAATATTAACTGGCGTAAAGTGACTGCTGAAAACATAAATATATATCAGCAACTGATAGCTAATGATCAAACATGTAAAGACTTCTTAGACAAAGAGATTCATAGCGAAACAGAAATTGATTATCTATATGACTGTATTGTTCAAAAAGTCAATTATGCAAATAAAATATGTTTTCCGACAACAAAATTCAAACACTATCTGAAACCTTATTGGGACGATGAACTTAAATCAGCTAGTCAACACTCTAAATACTGTCGTAGGATCTGGGTACTAAATGGTAAACCACGTGGTAATTCACATGCATCGTATGTACAATACAAAGATGCAAAGCGGTTATTTAGATGCGTCCACAGGCAAAAAGTAGAGCAATATATTACAAACCTTCATGCTGAAATAGACAGTTATGCAGAAGTAAATAGTGCGCTATTCTGGAAATGTATCGGCCGTCGCCGTGGCAACAAGACAAAATACTCAAAAGGAAGCGAAATGACATTTGATAATAAAGTGTACAAAGACCCTGAACTAATTAATGACCAATGGGGCTCTTATTTCAAGAACCTATATACCCCTCAAGAACAACTATATTTTGACCAGAATAATTTCCTCCAAATAAAACGCGAATATCAAGAAATCGAACGTAACGTGTCTTCTGTAAACATAAATGACAGGCAGTCCTCTGTCAGCCTACACGAAGTTGAATTAGTCTGCAGTAAAGCTAAGAAATACAGAGCGTGTGGCTATGATGGTTGTTTTTATGAAAATTTCAAATACGGCGGCGAAAAAATGCTCATGTTATGCGCTAGGCTATTCAGTAGTATGCTTAAACTCTCATATTGTCCATCTAATATGAAAAAGGGTGTAATTACTGTACTTCACAAGGGAGGTAACAAATCCACAAATGACCCGAATAACTATAGGGCAATTACCTTGACCCCAGTGTTGCTCAAACTGTACGAATCGATTTTACTAATGCGTATCGAAAACCAACCAAGTACTATAAATCAGCTACAAGGTGGATTTCGTAAAGGTATAGGCTGCATTATGACGTCTTTTCTATTTAAAGAATGTGTTAACTTCGCTCGTGAAAACAACAGTAAACTTTACACGTGCTTCTTAGACGTGCGCAAAGCATTCAATACTGTTTGGCATGAGGCTCTATTGGTCAAGCTGTATAATTCAGGCATATATGTATATCTGTTTAAAGCTATCTCAAAACTTTACCACGGCATGTCCAGCTGCGTGAGAAGTAACGGCTTCTTATCAGACTGGTTCCCCGTCCTTCAAGGTACCCAGCAAGGTGGGGTACTCAGCCCATACATGTATCTAATTTTTATAAATGATCTAATGGATAGATTAGTAAATAGTCCATATGGTCTCTCTATGTATTCAATCAATTGTACATGTCCTACTTCAGCTGATGATATGGTACTGCTTTCACTCTCTAGAGATGGACTGCAAAATTTAATGAATATCTGCTATGAGTATGGCTCACAGTTTAGGTACACATATAATGCCACCAAGTCTGCTGTTATAACTGCCAACGAAAAGGCATCAGTAAACAATACAGATAAAAATTGGTACTTAGGCAATGACGTAGTTTTAGAAACCGACACATACACTCATCTAGGTATACTTTTCAATAAAAATTTGGATATGACCCCGTCAGTTATAGAAAGCAAACATAAACTAAGAAAAACGTTTTTCTCTATAATAAACTGTGGTGTATATGAAAATGGTATACACCCCATATCCTCAAGGAATCTATATAGATCTATAATTCTACCAAAGGCCCTATACGGGTGTGAACTATGGTCAGGCCTGAGTAAAGAGCATTTAGATACACTTGAGACCTCTCATCGATTCTGCATCAAATATATTCAAACTTTACCTAAGCATACACGCACTGATGTGGCGTTAAGTTTAATTGGCATGCCTTCGATCGAAGCAGAAATTGACAAACGAAAACTGGTATTTCTCGGACAATTATGCAATCTCGATGTTGATAGTATCATTAAAAAAGTATTTATTCATCGAATTACAAGCTACGGTAATTGCACAAGTAAGGCTACTGGTTTTGTTCCTGATATATTTAGAATATGCAGAAAGTACAGTCTCCTATCTACTTTGAACAAATACGTAACAACAGGTTACTTTCCACCAAAATTGACATGGAAGAGAATTGTATCTAACAATGTAAAATCGTTACATAGTTCTGAGCTTACAAAGCGCATTAATGAGGACAACTCTCTAAAAGAGTTTAACATCATTCAGTATCAGTCTCTTACTATCCCATCTGACATTTGGCTTCTTAGTAAAGAAGATCGTAACAAACTCAGATATTCACAGTTTGTCGCAAAATTAATCGGTTCGTTATTTTCCAGACCCTTTACATTACCTTGTAAAGACTGTCATAGTTTAGCATCCAATAGGGCGATGCACGTATTTCTGTACTGTCCCTGTCGCTTCTGTCATAGAATAGAATTCTGGAAAAGTATATACCAACACTTTGGGCCAGTGGCCTATTCTCAGCTGATGTTGCTGCCACCAAAGGAACAGTTTGCACATCTCTTATCCGGAATGCGTTTATACTCAACACAAGGGAATGAATTCTATTCTCTGACAGTCACGATGAGGGAACTATATAGATTATTTCAGTGACTCTCCAAATAGATTAGCCTTGTATAGGGTGTATTTTACAATGATAATCAAAATGACAAACGGTGCGTATCCTGATCGGAGGGCTTTATGTTGAGCCTCCGATCAGGGTCTACATTGTTTGTACAAGACATGTGTAATTTCTACAAGTCAACTGAGTTTTAATGCCGACTGAAAGTAACTAAGACAGCTTCTAAAGGAGATCTTAAGTTTTCATAAAACATATTGAGAGTCACTGTAGAAAGGGTTTACTGTACTTGTATGAGTGGACAGTTTTCTGTCTGAATGTATAGTTACATATATGTATGCATTAATAGTAGATTCACTAAACTTATTTATTTATCATAAGTTCATAGTAGCTTAATCGATTGTCTAGCATGAATTACACAATACTCGTTGCCATGTATTGTGTGGTATATGCTGTACAATCGTCACAATCGTATTCACTATAATTATATGAATACTTTGGTCAGTGTGCTAGTGACCTGGTTCGTCTTGTGTTTTATTTCGACAAGACATCATGCTCACTCTCACTGACCATTAACTAACGCTTCTCATTACAAGTGACAACGATGTTTCTTATGTTTCGTTTCGACAAGTATCGTCTTTTCTCACTTGTTTTGTATGTGTTTGTGTGTTGGGGAGTGGGGTAAAATATTAATTTCTTTATTACTATAAGTGTTTTGTTTACAGTCGGATCTGTGTGTGTATGAGGGGTGTGGCTTAGTGATCGGGAGGGTTAGGGATATCTTTAGTACGGGTGGCTGCTTATCACAGGTCTGATGTAAAGCGCAATGCTATTTATGAGCTTTCTGCTTTATTTCATTCTTGTGGGGACTGCCACCTGGGACTGCTCATTATCTTCTTTCGTTTCCTTATTGAATGCCATCTAGTGCAGGCCTGACTGTGAATAACTCATTTATTCTAATAAAGCTTGAATTTGTACATATTCCAACAGCCATGCACTCTTACTCTATACCAGCTGTATTACTGTATAGATGTATTTGTGCATGTGCTCTCTATACATAGTTATACGTCTGACGTAATTTGAACTGTATATACTATATTTGTCGTCATCATTGAGTCTGTTGTTTCTATGTTATGTTATCACTGTTTGTAATGTGTAACTCTCCATTATTGGAGGCAATAAAGATCTATCTATATTGTATAGGACATGTGTACTATGCACATGTACACTGTTTGAAAAGCACGCCTATATGCGGGACTAGGGTTCAAAGAGTTAAGGATAAAGTAACCCTTGGGTAGAAGATTTCTTCAGTAGATGCTTAGGAGCTTTAGGAATACGGGCTCGGATATAGTCCGATTTTATGCTCCCCTTTAGGGGGGAAGCATATAGTCGCCGCTTTGTCCGTCCGTCCAAGTATACGTCCGTCCGTCTGTCTGTCTGTCTGTCCGTCCGTCCGTCACGCTTTTTTGTCCGGAGCATATCTTCTTAACGGTACACCGTTACTTGACGAAACTTGCTACAGTGATAGAGAATGACAGAAGGAGGTGCAGTACACAAGAATCGTTACTCTCTCATCTCCCAATTTTGGTTTATCTCCATTTTTCTCATTAAAAAAATCAATTTTGTCCGGAGCATATCTCTAAACTGTTACACCGTAAGTTGATGAAACGTGTTACAGTGATGGACAATGACTGCAGGAAGTGCAGTACACAAGAATGGTAACTCTGTAATCTCACAATATTGAATTATCTCCCTTCTTCTAAAAAATGCAAAACAATTTTGTCCGGTGTATATCTCTTGACTGCTACACCGTAACATAATGGAACTTAATACAGTGACAGATGGTGACATTAGGAGGTGCAGTACACAAGAACCATGACTCTGTCATCTCCCAATATTTAATTATCTACCCTTTTCTATTTTAAAAAAGGAGCATATCTCCTGAGCATTGCATTGTTAGTTGATGAAACTTGATACAGTGATACAGGATAAAAGAGGAAGTGCTGTACTCAAGAACCATAACTCTGCCATCTCCCAATATTGAATTATCTTCCTTTTTCTACATAATTTTTTTTTTAAAAAAAAACAAATTTTCTCCCGCACTGTAACTTGATGAAACTTGATACCGTGTTGGAGGATGACAAAAAGAAGTGTACTACACACGAATTATAACTCTTTCATCTCCAAATATTGAAATATCTCCTTCTTTTCATAAAACAATCATTTTTGTCTGAAACATATCTCCTGAAAGTTACATCATAAGTTGATGAAACTTGATACTGTTTTCACCTACTGAACATGCTATACCTTGGGGATTTTTTTTGTGGGGAGCGTCCATCGTTGGGAAACGATATTCTTGTTTTTAACCGGCCGAGTTATTTTTAGAACAGAATAGTTAATAATGGTAAATAGGTAAGCAAAGTAACATCGAATGTGTCATCGTACATGTACACTTTCCTACTTGAGATAAGTATGATCCTCGTGCAGCACAAGACCGCTGCGCTAACTTTACTGATATCTTATTATTTCCCAATAAACGCATTTATGTAATAGATACCGTTCGAGTTTCGCTTTAAAAGAGTCCGCTAACAAGGGTAAGAGTACGGTTTGGCGAGGAAGAACAACAAGATGTCCGAGGCGAAGCCGAGGACAATTTTGTTGTTCGTCCGAGCGAAACAGTACTCTTACCCTTGTTAGCGGACTCTTTTAAAGCGAACGAGTATCGGTATCTAACTTATACGAAGATTTTAATAAATATTTTACACCGAGTCAATAATGATTGTGGTCAATTTAATATAGTAATTTAAAATATCCACTTCTAAAATATTGAAATACACGTAACCAACTATATTTTTCATTTGTTCTTTTTCTAACTTGCACGGGCATACCGTGCAGCCTGTGTGCTGAGTCATGCCTAAAATAACTACGTATTTGTTTGTCTACGCTCCGCGTTAGTACTCAGCTAGTAAGGTAAGCGCTCTATTTATCAGTTTAGGTAGCATTTCTTTTTAAGCATTTAGCAATAAGTTCAATAAATATTTTAAACTCATCATTTTAGCCCGATATAATTCATTTTCCACCCCATTATAATCAAACCAAGGGCCAAAGATTTTTCTCCCGAACAGGCACATTATTGAATTGCTTTTTTTACTCTTTCACTGCAATATTGTCGCCTGCTTTGAAAAATGCCGTCTGCATTTATTTTCCAACGCTAAATTTCTGGCTTTGACTGCATGAATATTGATACAAGTGTTATTAGTTTGGATCCTGTTCAAACGCAGAGTTACTGTGTGTCGATATTGATCAAAACTGTTTGCAAATGTTCGTTATCCCTTATCATGCTGAATTGCCGTCTGCTTCAAATATATCGTCTGCAGAGAAACACAAAATATTTCCTATGCTATTCAAATTGAATAAAAATTGAATATGAGTGCCGAACAATTTGGATCCAGATCACATGTTGCGTTACGCGGAGTCTTCTCCGGATCCAAACTATTTGCCAATGTTAGCCAAACGGTACTTACAGCGGAGAAAACGTTATTCTTTCCCATTTAAACGCAAACGAAACGCAAAGGCAAATCGCTAAAATGTACAAATGTAGGCAACTACCATTTTTTGATATTTCTCATTATTTGTTTTAATTTGAGTGACAAACAGTTTGGAGCCGATGAGACGTCGAGTTACCCGGCGTCTGATCAGGCTCCAAACTGTTTGCAATGGAATCAATAGTTTAATCGTAAACGCGTTTGTTGGGAAAGAATAACGTTTTCTCCACTGTAGCAGTACAAGGGTTACCTCGTCCATTCCCGGACAGTACAAGAGTTAAACAGGTGACAACATGCTCACCACGTGCACCCGGCCCGTAAAAAGTATACAATAACAGAAAGTAAAACTGTCCGGTAACAGAAAAAAGTGTCCGGTATCAGATGTAAGAGGACACTTTTTGAATAGCTCTGCGGGGGGTATCTGCGTATAAATACTAAATCTATTATTTCCATTGCAAACAGGTTGGAGCCAGATCAGACACCGGGTAACCCGGTGTCTGATCAGGCTCCAACCTGTTTGCTACTCAGATTAAAAATACAGTTAAAATTTCTAAAAGTAAATTTCCACAGTTTGGTGCATTGCGAATGCGTACGGGAAAGAATACTGTATCCTCTACTGTACATTACGCAAAAAATACAGCTATCCATATCTCTAATTGGATGTAGAGAAACTCATCCCTTTTAAAGTTTTAGAATGTTCCAATCTAAAAACATCTTGGACAGGTCAGAAGAAAACACTAATATATACTGACACGAAAAAGAAACTGTGCACTTTAAAATTGAGTGTAACTTTTTCGTTACTAAGTTTAGAATTATGAATTTTGGCATAATGAGTGATCAACGAGTTCTACACACATTGCACTAATTTACCCAATATTAAAGCACCCGGGTGTCATTCAAACGTACGAACGGCTATTTTGCAATATTATGCACGTGCTGCCTGTGCAACTGACTGGTTAGGAACTTGGTTACAGTGGGGCGAGGGTCCTCGCGACAGGTGGTATCGGAGTCTGACTATACATGTTTCAGAGTCTCGTCGTGAAACAAAACTTGGCACGCTGAAGTGAACGCAAAAGAGGTAATTAAAGGTCAAGTTGACATAAACACTGTAAATCGTTATTATATAGTCCGATGTTTTTCTAAGCGTCGTGCATGCTTAATTCGTTCCATTTATGAAATTTACGCTTGAAACAGTTCATAAAACGACGCAGTAATCAAGGTTTTTGTTCACAACGATCAATTCTTATAAATGACTGCATAATCTCGCCTGCAATCAATGTTTCTGGCAAGATTAATACTTAAATTGCATCTTTGCAAAGGAATCGCATTAAAAATATCGTATATCAATGAAATTTTCTGGATTTCAAGTGGTTAATAAGGTTACAGAGTCTAACAGAGAGTGTTACAGGTTCTCTAACAACAGGTTATTAAACGTTACAGGTTCTTATCGACATTTTTGTTTTTGTTTGAGAGAGAATGGATCTAAAGTGCATGTATTGCAAGAGGTCCTTTATCTTTTACAATGCTTTTAGCTGTCACCTGTCTTTTATACAATCAATTAGCCTTCGTTTTAGCGGTTGTAAATGAGATTTACTGTAATTATTACGTATTACTGCGTTCGGTTAGTGCCTACTTGATATTTTATCAAGTTATATGTAAAGAACCATCGTCGTATTTAATAATTTCGAAATAGTTAACACGATACAAAAATAATAAAAAGTACTCAATTTCAAAGATTCTGTCGCTGTATTTATTTCCCAAAATGAAAACCAGACTCTTCAAAATTAAATATATACTTGCAAATATCTCAAAAGCGATCAATGAAATAATCTAACGTGTAGAACAGTTCCAAATGCAAAAAATAACCTGTACATGTAATAAAAAAGAACCTGCAAAATTATCGTATGGTTATCTCAGTCCATTACATGACTTGTCAACCAAAACATAGTACTTAATGCAACAACTGAAAGCCTCGTTTAATTTAGACATTATGGTGTGCAAGGTAAATTCTTCATAATAGGCAAGTCTCATATCTTGCCACAGACAAACTCTCTCGATTTGCACTATGTGTGCTCTTTTTGAAAGCAAATTTCACAATAAGTTGCTCAATATTTTTAAGTTTAATTAATAACTTTCTAACTATTTCTCAGACAAATAAATCATATGTGCAAAACAATCCGTCATATATCAAATATAAGTTTAACCCGTTCACCGCCTTACGCTGACTGTATAAACACAGATAAACAGGTTAGATTCGAATGAGAAGCTGAATAATTATGTGTCTGAATCGGATCAAAGCTGTTTGACTATCTTAGAGATTCTTTTTCGAGTTTGATCTTGGTTAGACATCGAGAAAGTTGGCACAGCACCAGGCTCTTAACTGTTTGCAAAAACGACTGTTAGTCTGTTAACTGTATAAAACAGAATGCGCTATAGGTCTTCCACCGAGAATAGGATCGAACCGCACTCGAACCCGTGCATATTGTCAACTTTGCAAAATTTAATAAGTAATTCAAATCTCAAGCGTGAGTAAATTTGCATTTTTTCTGGTGTCGTCTAAACGACGGCCTACATGAAAATGAGTTCCGCAAGCAAAGACCAGATTCTTTGGTTCATGTTTTTCTTCGACATGTTCAATGAGCGAGGCTTTGGTATTGAGTTCTGCTCCGCAAGTGTCATATTCAAAGGCACTCTTTTGCCAAGAATGATAAACATGCCGATGTCTTGCCAGAGTTTTCCGATTATTAAACCGTCCGCTGTATAATTTATTTGTTGTGATACGCCATTGCGTGTTAACTAAAGTCATAGACTGAACTGAAAGATTTATTGCACAAAGTGCAATTTACCTTTCTGTTCGATGAAAACTACCCCTGTGAAAAGTGTTCAGGAATTTTAGAATACCAATGAACGTTAAATAGAATAGTTCTAGGGCTTCAAAAATTCTTTACACATTCTACAAAAGGAGTTCAAGAGCTTCTGCAATTCTAGAACAATGGTTCTAAAAACATTAAATTCCTAGAATTATTGCAGCATATTCATGAACGTTAAGTGGCCACTTCTACTATTTTTTCATGAATATTCAAGAAATCATTCTCGAATAGTTCTAGAATAATTCAAGACCTTCCCACAGGGGTATTTTTGTGGCGCTAAAGAATGCCTGAACTTGTGGTCATGTACTGATATTCTTCACAAGGAATGTACTGATATTCTTTACAAATAAACTGCTTTTTTTCATCTGCTTTTTCGATATTTGCACGGGAGTCCGGCTGCAGGAAGCGCCGCATATGTTGTTATTGCCGTTTACTTCAATATCCAGGCTTATATCGAGTAAACTGGGGTCTTCTAACGAGATCTCGCCCATTTCGAGATTCGTGAATACTCTGTAACACTGTTAAGAAGAACCTGTACCACTTATCAAACAGTAGTCAGGGACCTGTAACCTCTACATCACATTGATAAGTAACACCAAACTTATGATAACATTAAAAATCGGACATATTTCTTTAAAAAATGCTTCAATAATTATATTAGAAAAACAGGAACAAATAGATGATCTTATTGTGTAAAATGCTACAATTTCTTACGTAAATTTAACTTATAACAAAAATATGTACATATCCATGTAGGCAGTGGATACCACTTGCTTTTATTCCCTCTATTTACCTGAATTATAACGCAGGCGACGTTAAGTATCGTCTTAAAAAGAAGACAAAAGCTCTTACCACGTTTTAATGAAGAATCATTGTCATGAGGTTGTGTAAACTCGCTGAACAATTATGTGTTTACATGTACACGCGAGAAAGAGTCATGACTCCGAAACATTTTTCGAAACGACCCCTATACCACCTGTCGCGAGGACCCTTGCACCACTGTAACCAAGTTCCTAACCAGTGATGTTTACAAGTACATATTTTCACTGACCGATATCTTAACTATCACAGTACATTTGAATTAAACTCGTTAACAAGCTGCAACGACTTCAAGAAAACGAACGAATTGCGACTTCAGCAGATTTCATCCGACGTCAGCGTCTCTGACGTTACTGGGCAGTTTAATTGCCACCAAAATACCTTCTTGACCCTTCGACATCGTAACGGTCATAATGGAAGCGTTACAGAACAGTTACATGTAGGATCCAGCAAGCCAGCACGTCAGTGTAGATACATGTCGTTGACGAATTTACGTCACAAGACGTTACGTCAGGCCAATGCGTTCGAGAATTTATTGCATTAGTCCGTCAAAGACAAAGACATTACACATACCGATTTAAATCAATTTCATTTTTCAAAACATTTAGGAAACAATACCGATTTGCAAATTTTACGTTTAACCTCTACTTCATTCAAGCACTAACAGTGCATTTGTATTACATGTATTTTATTTAAAAAGAAGGCATCGTGTAAAACAAATTATTACAAACATTTTGATACCACATTTACCTATATTTCTTTATAAAAAGATGGAAATCTTAATTCCTAAACAAGTGCACAGTTTCTTTGTCGTGTCAGTATATATATTTACTTGAATGAGGTCATGATAGTGCCACCGCTTGTAGACTTTTAGTACGCCGTTAAAGACTTTTCCTCAGTTCATTGATGAACTACCCCCATTGCCTCGATAGGTGCGAATTTAACTGTCAAAGCATGCATAAAATGCTATTTCATATTTTGGGGATTTTTGACAGATTTTGAGATTGAAATCATACTAATGGAAAAGATGCACAGAATTGATTTATCAGTAATTATATGTTTCAATATGTACCAAATAACAGACAAATAATGTAGGAAAATCAAAGAATCCGAAATATAATTTTTTGGTAAAATGGTTGAAATATTAACTGAAAAGCTAATTTTTGGGATTTCCTTTCTGTGACCATGGATATCTTTATAAAAACTCCAAATATCCAGGCTAGACACATATTCATGTCTACCTTAGAATGGTCCTTGTTAGGATAAATAAAGGTTTCAAAAAACTGTTTTTTCGGGTAAAATTATAAAAATATTAAACCAAAATCACCAATTCTTGTTTGTAAAACAATCTAGGAAAATCCAACAAAGCCAAATATAAATGTTGGGGTATACTGATTAAAACAATTAATGTAAATGCATGTTTTTGGAAATTCCACACTATGGCCTTAGACAGGAATATAGAAGCTACACATTTACAGGTAAGATACATATTACTGTGCACTGTAGCCTTGTACTATTAAGGATGAATTAAGCTTTAAAATGAAAACCTTTATCTTTTCACTTCACTACGGTGACCTTAGATATGAAACCAAACGTTCAAAGTCTATAACTTACACACATACACCATTTTAATGTAGCTTAGTTAAAGTAAAGACAAATCAACCGGTAAAACATTTAAACAGACACATGTTTTTAATGTATTGTGACTTTAAATATGATTAAAAAAGGTCCAAATCCATTTAAAAGGCAACAGGCACTATGAAATAAAGCCTATAGCACTAGTACAAATAAATTATGATTTCTGAAATTAATAAATTTTGGTGATAAGATATAAGTTAAACGAAAACAGTTTTCACTGAGGATTTTTACAGTGACATTGGATGTGACCATCAAGGCACTACAGTGTATTTGTTAGCATAGTTATATAAGTTTCAATGAAGTAATATACATGTATAACTTATAATAGTTAAACAAAAAGACAATATCTTCAGTATATTGTTAGAGCAATATAACATGAATGTAAAACTTAAAAATATAGTTAAGACAAATATATAAATGGAAACTTTTTATAAGTAAGGATAACTACCATTTTGAATTTCATTACTATAGTCAAACAACTAGGTCTGACGTGTCAAAGGGTGGCCGAGTCCATTTATAAGGGAGATCAGCATTTCAGATGTCCCCGTGTCAAGTTTTAAAGGAAAAGGTTTGGTTATCGGTACAAATAAACGAATTAGTTATTGGAAACATAACGTAGTGGATAAGACGTAGGTAGAAGTATATGATCGGATAACATTTTATCAAGCACGGGTTCGAATCTCGCAGCAACCTATGATAATGTTTTGCCAAAACAATATTAAAGATTATATAATTATATTGCATTAAGGTAATGCAGAAAGCCTCCTGAAGAAAGTGACTAAAACTTATATTGATATTCATATTTTATCATCGATTTGTTTTGTGAAAGTATGGCTAATATAGGGCTAGAAATCCATGCACCCCTGCCCCAAATTTGACGAACATGTGTATAAATGGTTAGTATAATCACACAGTATGAAATTAGATAATTCATTTTAGATTAAAAAAAGTTTGAGGTCGACGCGGGATTCGAACCTACGCTTATTAAAATAATTCTATCGCAATACACTCTGTGTACCTATATTTACCTACTGCTCTAAAGTGCTAACAATAATATCGCCTTCATTTGTATCTAATAATTATACTAATCTTGATTGTATAAAAATGGTCGGAAAACGCGGAATGCAGCTCTCCTTAAAAATGGACTCTGCTGACCTTTGACACGTCAAGCCCAGTTGTTTGACTATATGACTGTGGATATGACCAGTTAGGCTTCAATTGCACAAATAAGTTATATATTCTTTCCAAAACAACAGCTTACTAAACACAAGTTTGAAAAAAACTTTTTGAGGAAAACATTACAAAATATACATAAAACAGCAAATTTTTAATTTCTGTATATGGGGGAGGATATGAATTAATAATAAAAACTCCAAATCAATAGGCTTGACACAGTCCTTTAAAATGAGATATGTAACTAGTTTATCCAAAATTACACATAACAATTTATAAATATATAGGGTTTTGGAAAAATACACCCCCTCCACCAATAAAAAAAATCAAAACATAAACAAACGAACAATTTTCTGCCATGTTGGATTTTCTGCGCAAAACTGGTTGGTTCTGATGTTGGTTAGAAACTAATAGACACGAGCTATCCTGTACTTTGAGCTGTAATAATGGAATCTGACAACTGTATGAAATATCAGCAAATCATAGTATACGCACATTGGGCATACATCGTACATGTAATTTATGTAATTAATTGATCTAACAGTGCTTGCTATATATATGAAATAACTGATAGTGTATATATCACAAGGTCAATAACATTCAATATTCGTTATGTGGTGCTTATTGTCTACTATCAGTGCACACTCTGATTTGACAAGCGGCATTTTAAATGCTGCCTCTAAGCTAGTACACTGGTTTAATTGCTTATTGTGTGCGATGCGAATATAGGTTGTTACTTAACCCTAATTGTATGCGGAACAAGAATATATATCATTTGAGGACCCAAATCAGAGTGATAATAGCCTACAGTACAAAGTATAATGTGTCTTACCTGTAAATCTGAAGCTTTTATATATCTAAAGCCATGTTGTGGAAATTCCAAAAATTCAAATTTAAACTAATTTTTTTAACCAGTTTACCCCGAAAAGTCATATTTGGCTTTGTTGGAGTTTCCTTTATTTTGCTCTTATTTAATACATATTGAAACATACTAAAACATATAAATCAATTCTCAATACTTTTCCCTTTATTTGCTTATAAGGCTTTATTTGGAATTTTCAGGTCAGGAGATCTCTGCTAAAATCTCGAAAATTGGTGTTTGTTTGTTTAATTATTATAACAACTTTACTGCATTAATCAGTTTTTTGACAGTTTATTCATCTTTATCAGTACCATTCCACAGCGCAATTGAATATTTGTTTAACCTGTAGATTTGGAGCTTTTTTTTTAATAGCCACCATCACAGTAGTAAAATCCCGAAAAAGCTCATTTACATTTTATTTTTCAACGATTTTACCCCAAAACACCATATTTGGTATTGTATGATTTTCCTAGATGATTTTTGTATTAGTTTGTACATATTAAAGCATATGATAACACATACATCACTTTTGATTTTGATGGCAGGGATTGTCTACGAAAATCCCCAAAATTGGTGATTTTGGTTTAATATTTTGACAATTTAACCCCAAAACCCAGTTTTTTTTAAGTTTTATTTATCCTTACTAGTACCATTACACAGTAAAAATGATTTTTTGTCTAACCTGCATATTTGGTGTATTTATATTGATATCCACGTTCACAGTAGGGAAACCCCAAAAATCGCGTTTTCATTTATTATTTCAACAATTTTACCCCAAAAAACATTTTTCAAAGTTTTAGCTATCCTTAATAGTACTATTTCACAATAGAGATGTATAAGTATCTAGCCCGTAAATTTGGAGCTTTTATAATGATAACCAACGACACAGTACTGAAATCCCTAAAATTGGCGTTTTCATTTATTATTTCAACAATTTTGCCTCAAAAAACATATTTTGCATAGTTTGATTTTCCTAGATTTTTCTTCGGTTATTTGGTACATGCTCTACCATATGAAAACACAAAAACTATTTCTGTGCATCTTTTCCTTTATTTGGATGTTTGACACCAGGGAAGCTCTACTAAAATCTCCAAAATTTGGGGTTTTGTTTAATATTTTCATGATTTTCACCCAAAAAGAACCATTTTTTGAAAGTTGTATATATCCTAATTAGTACTATTCCACAGTGGATATAACTGCCAGTCTAATTTGTAGATTGGAAGCCTTTATGTTAATACCCAGGGTCACAGTATGGAAATTCCAAAAATTATCATTTTCGTTTATCAATTCAATCATTTTACCCCAAAAAATCATATTTCGCATCGTTTGATTTTCCTAGACTTTTTTTCTGTCATTCGGTACATATTGGAGCATATGAAAACACAAAAATCATTTCTGTGCATTTTTTTCCCCCAAAATTTTTAAATGCCCTCTACTAATTTACTAGTTATTCATCAGGACAACGGATATCTCTCTAACAGCGTTGTTTGTTACAGTGTAGAATGTGTTATTCTTTCCCAATAAACGCGTTTACGCTAAAACTATTTGTTCCAGTGCAAACAGTTTGGAGCCAGATCAGACGCCGGGTAACCCGGCGTCTGATCAGGCTCCAAACTGTTTGCCATGAAATATCAGAATTGACCAAAAGTTGTTCTTTTCTACGTTTTAGTGCTTTGCGTTTGCGTACGTTTGCGTTTAAACGGGAAAGAATAACAGATTCTCCACTGTACCAGTCATCTTAAAATAGAAAGTTGTATTCGGATGACTGCTGCAGTACCCTGATATCTATTTAAGAAATAATAAATTCATACCAATGTACATGTACGAATGTTTGTGTAATATACTCAATTCCAAAAGAAACTGTGCACATTGTTTTCTGTAATTATTCATTGAGTATTTTCCTGAAAGCCTATGTATTTGGTACCAAAATTTAGATCAGTTCACGAACAATATGGCACTTATTTCAGATTTTGAGATGCGGTCGTTTAAAGTGGAATTTTTTCAATGAGAAAATACAAAGTTTTAATATCAAAGTTGCAAAGTAACTCTGAGAGTCAGACTGTGTTCACTTGGGAATTTAATGTCGGTTGAATTGTAATCTTATGATAATATTTGTCAGTATCGTATGTGTCCATTTTTGCCCTAATGCAAGCGGCAATCAGACATCGCATTTACCTTACGTGACGCCTAATAATGACGTCGGGAATGAGACATTGTCCTATCACTGAGTTTGAGCATTTGCAAGAGTCATAAGGTATTTTCTCCTAAAGGCCCGCGAGCGAGCATCATCGTGACTAAGAATATTATTAGACATATCAGAGAGTCCGTTACTGTCGTCCCAAACGGAAATGACGTCTTGCTCGCTGCAAACGAGCAGCCCAATGACGTGCTGCAAGATCTGTCCTACAAAGAGCCCCCTTGCCCGGATGGGTGTCCGAGTGTGTCGAAACCAACACAATACTGTCTGTCTGATGATACCGTACAGTCTTGCCGAACTAGACGCTGTTTGAAAACGACGTCGAAGTAACGTCAACGTAACAAATGCGTTTGTTGAACTGCTGTTCTAGGTACATGTGTGCTGTCTACGGTGAGATGTGCCATTCCCCTCTAGGCCATTCAATCTAGCCCAAAATAGGGCTTGACCTAGACAAAATTGCAAAAGATTTTATTCTATCATAATATGATCCCCATATACCTGTACTACAACATACTAAAATTTGCATTTCCAAATATTGGGGGAAAGTTCGAAATTCAAGATGGCTGACAAAATGGCCGCCAATTATGTAAATAAACACATATGGATCAGTTATTATCGAAATTATCATCATTTTCAATCATCTGAGGTACTTTGTGGTATTTTACATCATCAGTACTAAATTTCAATGCACATTATACCATTTTTATATGAATTAAAATGTATTTCAGAAGATAATGCTCCTTATTCGTGGAACCGAATGGACAAAAAGACAAATTTTTATGACATATTTATATTTTATTTATGTTTTAAGTATATAAATATTTTTGTTCGTGAATTGCATGTCAAATTTCATTTAAATACATTAATACTTCATCATATTTATTATTAACATATTTATAAACATTTACATTTGAAGCTTTAAAGTCTATTTAGTGGGTGGGGTAATTTAACCCCAGGAATAGTGGATTAGACACTTTTATGAAACATACTTATTTTATGGTTGTTTTTTTGTATAAAATATTTTTTCCTGAATAACAAGTCAACTTAATTTAACATGGTTAATTGGTTATGGTTAACATCTTTATAAGCAATTACATTTCCATTATGGTGGGTGGGGTAATTTGACCCAAGACATAGTGGTTGATTGAACGGCTGAGTTGGGTTTTACGGCACCGAAACACATAAAATGGTAATATTTAGAATAGATACATATAGCTGTCATTTAGACATAGATATGCAAATCATCATAATTACAAACTATTCACGTTATTGAACTGCATATTAATCTTCCTTTTATACCGCCGCCACCTGTTGTTGGGGCTATATAGGAATCCACATCGTTCGTCTGTCTGTAACGTTTTTCTGGGTCATTTGCCTTTTTCTTAAAAAACTATATATGATACCATCTTCAAACTTCATACACATTATCTGTGTTATGAGGTTACACTCTGTTACAAGTTTCACATCTCTTGCACACAATTTCCCAGAATTATACCCCTTTTTAATTTGAAATTGTGTCCCCTAATTGGGACATTTTGCTTGGAACATGCCATTTTCTAGAAAATTATTTAATGATATTGTCTTCACGCTTGGTACACATTATCAGCGTGATGTTTGGAGACTTTTTTCAAAAGTATCATAACTCTTGCAAAATGTTTGACAGAATTATGCCCCTTTTAAATTTTAAATTTTGTTCCTTAGTGTGGACATTTTTCTTGGTACACAAATATAATATTTATAATGTAAACTTGGGAAATATTCTTCCAACACAACACTGAATGGATTTTTCAAAAATATACGTTTACAAGAGAACTGAAAACAAGATGCTTACCCCTAACAAGTACACGTGCACATATGCTTCCGGGACTAAATGAGTTTAAGAATATACAGTTGTAAAGAAAATGGTCAAATGTCCAGCACCATTCAATTTGATTAAGTTTTTGTGTTTAACCCTTTAACCCATAGCCTATATCTTTGTTTTGAAGGCAGGTGACCATGGTTAGGTTTTTTGGTTAAGGTATGTGATTTGTATTCTGTTGCACATATACTAAGAAATGCCAAGCTTTTACTTGGTATTTATGACATTATGTGGGGTTTGTGACAATGAAGTTTGGGGTTGGGCTATATATCACCTTTAGTGATAGTTTTCTACTTGTATGCAGGCTAAGTAATAAATGTTGTCGGTATCGCATTCCAATGATAAGCGATTTTTGGACTAGCATGCTTGTTTAACTATGATAAATGTTATAACTTAAAACATTAAATGTCATTGCTGATGTTGTTCTCATCAGCCTCAACTTCATCATGTATGGGTTCGAAGACCCACCCATCTGAGCAAACTACACCACAACACAGAGTAAATAAACAAGGAGAAGAAACCAGCATGCCTGCGATTTATCTTGTCTTCCAGACGACCATTCAGCGAACAGGTCGCGATTGATAAACTGCTCGCGCGCAAAAAAAAAATGCCTTCCGTTACAAAAGCTTCAAAACATTTCTATATTAATTCTTCCGATTCTGTAAATAATGGTAATGGCATTGATAGAAAACCAAGACACTTATCTTTCGGTTATAATACCAGAGTTTGTTCTTGCAGTAAGTAGTTATGGTGACCTAATTAGGGCTATTGGGAACCACTGTCTGTAAATGGGTCGTTTTAAATTCATGATTGTGAGAGTATTTTCCAAAACAAATATTTAAGAAAAACGTATAAAGCGAAAGAACAACATGGTATTACAATAGAACAAATTTTGAGTGAAACGAAAAAGAACCTGCATTTCTATGTCTTTGTCCCTAAAAATGACAGTATCGAGAAATCACCATTTTCACGGCTCCACTCCACTGGAAATTACTTAACTAATCGCCTTAGATATGGCTTAGTGCAAAAGATCATGATCTCATTAAGTATCTGTGTTAGATTTAGAAGGAATACATCACAGAAAATGCCCTCCTATAAACCCGCAATACCATATAGGTATAATATTGTTTCCATATTGTGTTGAACATCGCATTTCGTCATAAATCTCGTTTATCGGCCAATACATTTGGCAACACCTCTTACTCGCCATAAAATCTTTCTAGTTAAAAGAATAGACTCTGGTAGCTTTAAAGCCGTTTTAAGACCATTATTATGAGAAAAATGTAGGTAATAATAACACATAGATGTCTTCGGCGTACTGAATTATCGATCGATTGAGCTATGTCGCGTTTACAGGTATCGGATTACCAACGGACGACAAAGGTTTTGGGAAAATGCATAGGTTATATAGGTCGTTTCTTCTCCGTGTGTATTTACGCCATGCCCACCACACATGACACGTGTAGCGCAAACACAAGAAGACATCTCATATTATTGTCACTTTTTGTGTCAGTATTTCGTTTGCGAATAAAGTCACGTTTACAGCTTGAATGAATACACTGGTCACGTTCTGTTTCTAAGTCGGCATCTTTACGCAAGCTTGCTCTGTAAGGCTCTAAGTTCCCTTATCCCCCAGGTTTACAACTGGTTCAGAAGCTGCTCACACACAATGCACGTGTTGTCCATCTGAAACAAGAACAACAATGCAATAAGTCAATATGATCGACACATTTTATCCACAAGTACGATGCAACTTAAAGACCTTGGATAGATTTAAACTGAACCATTGTCAAAAGTGCCTTTTAAAACAAAATAAATACATGTACATGTAAGTATTAAGCTTTCAGAAACAGTAAAATAAATGTATCAAAAATACTATTGTAATTTATGCAATCGTATAACATACATGTATACAAATTAAACGTAACTGTTAGATGGGTTGATATGTTGTGTATTTTTTTCATATACAAATTAAACGTAACTATTATGCATGTTATATCTAAAAACATAGATGAACATAGACCTGGAATACACAAACCAATGAGGACTGATACAAGACCCGGATCACAAACTGTGATAATTTTCCTTTTATTAGAAGCCCTTTCTTTATATAATGTTCTTATCTTACTTTGTTTTATTAAATAACAGTTGATTTAAACTAGCTTAAAATATGGACTATATCTTCTTGCTCAATCGAATGACTAAATATATGCATATGTTAAACTTATGTCATTCAAAATGTCATCATCTATATTGATGACGTGTATTGATTTGTTCTCGACTTGGTCCGCTTATTTTCATCGGCTCGATTGAGAAGTGTTTGTTTGCAAAAAAGGTCATTTAAGCGTTTTAGAGCATGCATTAAACTGTTTAAGCTTTATCCTTTGGAGGAAAACATAAGTGAAAGTGAGTGCTGTGGATTATGCACGCTTCAAACGGAAATGAAATGTTCAAAAGTCATCAACGCTTGGTTCCAACTTTAAAAAAAAAAATAGCATCAAAACTTGGAATACCGAACGTCATGCGCAAAGCTTCTTTATATAAATCAGAATTATGTGAGATAAGCATAATGAATTTACCTTCTAAATAATGGTGTTTTCTATTTGTCAGAGTTTAACTTTCACGTGCTGACTTCGTGTTGGGCTATCCGTTTCTGCTGAATCTGAAAAAAATAGATAATAAGATATAAGTATAAATGACTTGAAATCCGTGCAAGTCAATTTTGTTGAAAACAATATATATCGCGAAATCCAGTGAATTATGACAGAAATGTGCTTCCGTAGTTTTAAAAATCGAACAAGTCGCCGTTTTCGTTTCATCATAATTTCGCTTGTATCGCTCTTTTCCTAATATTTCTTATACCGATGTTCATATCTTTAATACTATTACGCAAAACCCCAGTTATTTCATAAAAAAAATGAAGCAAAATCTGAAATATTGAAAATCAACAAATGTGCGGTGAAATGCCATTTTATCAAAATACGTGTAATAATAAATACACAGACAAAATCGTCCGTCTTCAGTGTTGCAATTGTGATACAAATGTATTAATTCTGACTTACCAGTATCGCTTTATCAGCTTTTTTCAAAATAATTTACACCCGGAAGTAAATTTAAAACCCTGCGATCGCCATTTTCTTAGACATAATGATGTCATATTGATGACGTCATTAGCTTTTACGTCAGGAAATACTTCTACGGTGTACTGTACAGGCCATCAGATTTTGCATAAAATAGAGCGGTTTAAAATCGATTTTATTTAACTTTCCCCAGCTACTCCAACTTCCAACTTTTTGCAGTGAGATAATATACATATCTAGTTTCGCCGACAACAATCAGAAATTCTTTTGCAATTTTGTCTAGGTCGAATTTTATATTGAATGGCCTACTCGTATATTGATAAAGTTTGAGCAACCGAATTATTGTGCTTCTTTGGTATTCAAACGTCCTACTTACGTTTGTGACGTTGTAGTGGTGAACAAGCATTGCAAAGACTCTAATTTGCCTATTTTCATTCAATCTCAGCAAGTTGGTTGGGTACCGATTTGAAGTAAAATGTGTTTTTTTCTTTGTATAAGGCATACGAATTACACTCGTGCACATTTTCGGTAGCATGTGCATTTTCCTTGAACTGCACGTGCAAAACATGCAAAATAACGTATTTTCAAATAACCTAAAAACTCTTCATACTAAATAATATATTTTATTTTTGATAGATAGCGAATATACCTGAGATATCGTGTGCGAAATTTTAAATCGATACCCCTTCTACATATTAAAATATTTGAAAATAAAAAGTGCACAGTTTCTTTTGGAATTGAGTATAGAACAAAGGTTTGAGCTGAGAGACCTAGTAATTAAGTCTCGATCACGCGAGTATTACAGTGGAGAGGAAGCTATGTACTCCCAATGAACCGCGTTCTGTACATGGAAGAAGACATATTCTTTCCAAATAAACACGTTAATGTTAAACCAATTACATGTATACCCGGAATATGATTAGGATCAAAAGAGTTTGCCGCGCAGATTAACATAATATCGTGATATTTACAAATAAGATACAGTTGAGAATCTGTTATTCTTTCCCGATAAACGCGTTTACGCTAAAACTATTATTTTCAGTGCAAACAGTTTGGAGCCAGATCAGACGCCGGGTAACCCGGCGTCTGATCAGGCTCCAAACTGTTTGCCACCAAGATAAACAAACATTATCAGAATTGTCCAAAAGTTGTTCTTTTCTACGTTTCAGTGTTTTGTGTTTGCGTACGTTTGCGTTTAAACGGGAAAGAATAACAGATTATTCACTGTACCAGTCATCTTAAAATAGACAGTTGTATTCGGATGACTGCTGCAGTACCCTGATATCTTTTTAAGAAATAATAAATTCATACCAATGAGTGTACATGTACGAATGTTTGTGTAATAGAACAAAGGTTTGAGCTGAGAGACCTAGTAATTAAGTCTCGATCACGCGAGTATTACAGTGGAGAGGACGCTATGTACCCCCAATGAACCGCGTTCACGCTTAAACTATTATTTCAAATGTAAACAGTTTAGAGCCAGATCAGACGCCGGGTAACCCGGCGCCTGACCAGGCTCCAAACTGTTTGCAACTCATATTAAAAACGATAGAACTTTTTTTGAGTTGGCGTTTATTTTCATTTTTTAGTTATTTTCGTTTGTGTTTTTTTTTCGTTTAAACGGGAAAGAATAACGTCTGCTCTACTGTACAAGTGGGTTAATTTATGGACTATAACGTTCAACATAACTATTAAACCTTTGAGTAATTCAATTATCCAACGTTTCTGGTCAAGTGTATGTTATTGAAGGATTGAAGTCACCGCAAAGAAACCAATTAAACATGGTAAGCATTTAATTTTGTAAGTTCCAAATGTCATACTTTTGAGAATTTGTCGCCTGCAACTTAAACCTCTGAAAACACTGTCCCTTGCGAATATTTAGAAATAAAAATATAGATATTTCTGGACAAGGGAGAATTAGAGTCCATTCAGAAAAGTCATTTCTGTACATGGAAGAAGACATATTCTTTCCAAATAAACACGTTAATGTTAAACCAATTACATGTATACCCGGAATATGATTATGATCAAACGAGTTTGCCGCGCAGATTAACATAATATCGTGATATTTACAAATAAGATACAGTGGAGAATCTGTTATTCTTTCCCGATAAACGCGTTTACGCTAAAACTATTATTTGCAGTGCAAACAGTTTGGAGCCAGATCAGACGCCGGGTAACCCGGCGTCTGATCAGGCTCCAAACTGTTTGCCACCAAGATAAACAAAAATTATCAGAATTGTCCAAAAGTTGTTCTTTTCTACGTTTTAGTGTTTTGTGTTTGCGTACGTTTGCGTTTAAACGGGAACGAATAACAGATTCGCCACTGTAGTTTTGCACTGCCTTGAATTAGTTTGAATTCGTTTAAACGAGAAAGAATAGAGGGAGATGCTATTCTTGTAACTTTGAAGATAGTTTTTATTTGAGTGGCAAACATTTTTGAACCCGAACAGTCGCCATTGTACCCGGCGTCTGATCTGGCGCAAACTGTTTACAATGGACATAACATTTTAGCATTAATGCGTTTATTGGGAAAGAAAAAACGTCTTCTCTACTTTAAAAAATAGCAGAACTGCAGAATTATAATTGTTGTCCATAAACTAGAATTCTTCACCGTGTTTCCAGGGCGGTTAATTACAGTGGAGAAAACGTTATTCTTTCCCAATAAACGCGTTTACGCTAAAACTATTATTTGCAGTGCAAACAGTTTGGAGCCAGATCAGACGCCGGGTAACCCGGCGTCTGATCAGGCTCCAAACTGTTTGCCACCAAGATAAACTTGAAATATCAGAATTGTCCAAAAGTTGTTCTTTTCTACATTTTAGCGCTTTGCGTTTGCGTACGTTTGCGTTTAAACGGGAAAGAATAACAGATTTTCCACTGTAGTTGTGTATCTGCATAAAAAGACCAACAAAACATGACGATACATTATAATATTGTAATTAACATAATTCTGTAAATGACACACAGTCGTTACTCGATAACTTCAACTCACTTAACCCATTTCTTCAGTGATTATGTTGTAAGAACATATTAAGTGAAATATTAATGGTTAAGAAGGTCAAAGCGAGCGCCAAGCGAGCGTGACCCTTCTTAGCCATTAAGATTTCACCTACGAGTATGTTCTAACTAACTCAGAATATAACCTATTTTTGATTGGCCCACTCAAAAGCTTCTAGTAAACACATCTCGCTTGTTCTGGTTCTTAGATCGCCAAATATGGCAGTGTTTACAACTTTCCAAAGGTGCACCTACAGTACTGAACCTTATTAAATTAAAAAAATTTGCGATTCGCTCGCAATTCGATGGCAATTCGCTTGCAATTCGATGGCAATGCGCTTGCGATTCAAAGTACTAGTTTTACCCTCGGGTAAGTTTTCTTGAATGGTGCATCTCAAAAATGTTCGCAAATATGCCATCGTTAATTTTTGCGATTCCATTTTTGTCACAACCACTTCGGACAATTCGCGTAAAAATATTCAAACGTAGGATTTGTTTTTTGAAGCGCCCAATTCGATGGCAATTTGATGGCAATTCGCTTGCGATTATCAATTTAATTAAATAAGGTTCAGTACTGTACCCCCTTAATGGGTAGCAAAAGGAAGTTTGGTTGATTTAAAGTTTAGGTTATATTCTTAATATTTTTTATGTAAACGGTGCATGCCTGTTCTAAATTTTCAATTTCGTTTTGTTTTATATTGAAATTCCCGCATTTTCAGCAATTAGTGTGACGTCGCGCAAGCTAAGGGGACACAACGACATAATGTCAAATTACATCAAATCATAAGGGTTTTCCGTCCAATTTGCACCGTCGCATGGCAAGTTATACTTTTGGAACTGTTTCTGTTATAGTTTACTTTCAGCATAATAATAAATGTGATACACATGCGTCGTATAATGTATTACAGTACAAAATGCAAATTGAATCACGTTAAATGTAAATCCCAATGATAAAACTGCTGTGTTAGACCCGGGTCCAAGGTGAGTAAGAGTTTTAGTTGAGGCTGAGATCGTTCTCAATCATTTCCTTATTCAGATTTGAGCTTTTCAAAACTGACTAATCAAATGCTTGAAACGATCACAGATTCAACTTAAAACTCACTTTAACCATTTGACTTGAACATGTAATATAAACTTAAAGCAGACTCAGAGTAAAGCGGAATGCGCATTAAGGCACATTTGCTTTACTTTCAATCTGTTTGAAGTGATCTCCTATCTTCAATACTAGAAACAGGCTATGGAGTAGAGGATTAAGACAGAGATTCAGATTTTCTCTTTTATCGGCTATCCTTTTCTCCATTGGATCGGTTATCTGAGAGACGTGAAAACAACATAATTAAAATGTATACTAAAATTTCGTTTGACGTTATAAACGTCAAAATTTATTATACTGCAAAGTAAATTCCTTACTTTTCTATTGGTCACCGAGCCCTAGACCTGATCCCAAGTACCCTGTGAGCTGACAGGGTACTTGGAAATGCAGCTGTTTTCATTGGCTGACAGGTCCCTGAGTCTTGCTTTGCAGAAAATAAGATGGCCGATTGCTCGACAGGATTGAGTGCATTCAATCGTGCATCCTCCGTTTTAAGTCCATTTCGGCTAAGAACCAATCGGTGTTTGGATCTTTCAACAGTCGCATTATTTCTGAGAAAGTTTGAATTCAAAGTCTATGAGTATGCCCATTTTTCTTATGAATAACAACGTCAGAAACATGACGTCACGCTCAACGTTATCTGCTTTGGCGCGATTTTGTTATAGCTTACTATGAGCGCTTTACACGACAAATTCCGAAATATTTCGTTTGAACAGTGAGCCTGCCATTTTCCTCCACATAGGTAATCCTAGATGTAAAATTCACCTTTTATTCGTTTGACTTAAAATTCAATGCGCTTAAACTAGAGTAAAATACTATTATGTCATTTTAATTTTAAATGAAAAGCTTACCTCCATCATGCATTGCAACCCATGTTAAAATTGCGTTACGACTATAACCGTTGAAATTTTGAAAGCGTAACACTTTCCCCCACACTTAACCCTTTACCTGATAGCATTGTTTCTAGTATTGAAGATATGTGACTACTTAAAGCAGGTTGAAAGTAAAGCAGAATGCGCCCTAAGGCGCATTCTGCTTTACTTTCAGCCTGCTTAAAGCTATTAACTGCTAGAATAAGCAAAGTATTAAATATGACACATATTCATTACGGTATAATTTGGAACTATTTTCTTCAACGGAGGAATAAATTAAACACGCTAAAAGTCGCTTATATGGGGGAAAGGGTTAATAAGTAAAATATGCATGCTTTAGTCTATAAAAATAAAAGAAAAATACTATTTTATTGCTTAAATATCAAGCCGCTCCAAATCAACCCTTTTACTCTCTAGGGAGGTTTAAAGCGCGTTTGCAAACAGTTTCGGTCCTGATCAGACGCCATGTAACGCGGCGTCTGATCAGGATCTAAACTTTTTTTACACTCTTTTCGATATTTATAAAGTCATACAACCTTAAATCTTACTTTAAAACGTGTCTTGCAAACACCAATACTGAGCAGACGACAAAAAGCGACGAAGGGGTTAAAAACTCCCAAAAATTCGATCATGAAAGGGTTAAATATCAAGCTGCTCAAAGTTAAAAAAAAAAAAGCTTATCATAGACGTGTTGATTGTGAGCAAAACGCTGATTTTCTTACATCTTACACATTGTAACATCAAAGAAAAAGCGCCAGTTCTACAACGTCTTTTAAAATAGCGCTTTCTCCGCTTGGGACATTAAATGGCGTCGCATCCAGATCGTCATGCATTCTTTTCCCGATCAAAATCGTATACATGGTTGTTTTGTATTGGACTTGAGACAACAGAAGAGCGAGTTGAAGTGTAACGTCTTACACGACCTTTTTCTGTATAATTTAACAGTTTCCACCTCTTAAATCGCTATAGTGGGGAAAACATTATTCTTTCCCTTTAAACGCAAACGAAACGCAAACACTTAAATGCAGAAAAATAACAGCTTTAGGACGATTCCGAAAATTCATGTTTATTTTAGTGGCAGATCTGCAAATGAAATAATAGTTTAACAAAAACGCGTTTATTGGGAAAGAATAACATTTTCTCCACCGTACATGTACTTATCGATTATACGAAAAAAAGTGATTATACCATAGAATACGCCTATTAATAATGACCATTTTGATATATAATAGTACATGTATGCATGTGTTTTTAAAGTGTTGCAAAGGTACATGTAGCTGACATGCTCAACCCGGCAAGCGCGACGTCTGTAGACTCTGATATGACGCCGCATTACGCGGGGTGGGTGGAGTACATGTATTGACCATCTTACAAATGTACAGTGGAGAATCTGTTATTCATTCCCGTTTAAACGCAAACGTACGCAAACGCAAAGCGCTAAAACGTAGAAAAGAACAACTTTTGGACAATTCTAATAATTCATTTTTATCTTGGTGGCAAACAGTTTGGAGCCTGATCAGACGCCGAGTTACCCGGCGTCTGATCTGGCTCCAAACTGTTTGCATTGGAAATAATAGTTTGAGCGTAAACGCGTTTATTGGGAAAGAATAACGGTTTCTCCACTGTAACTGTTTGCCCCTTTGAAATACTTTTGTAGCTATTATTTTCTTCTTGTTCTGCATTGTGTTCATGTGTTCCGTTTCGTTGAAACGGGAGAGAGGAACGTCTACTCCACTGTACATGTACATATAAAACATTAATGTATAGAACGTACGGCATTCATTATGATTGTATTTGCGTTAAGTTTCGTTTAACGTTCTCGCTTCTGTGTGATGTGCATTCATACATGGAAAACGGATTAACCCCTTACAACATATCCAGTTTCTAGTTTTAAAGACAGGTGATCACTTAAAGCAGGCTGAAAGTAAAGCAAAATGCGCCCTCTGTAACTAGTACTGAAGACATGTAATCACTTAAATGAGGGTGAAAGTAAAGCAGAATGCGCCTTTAACCATTACCCCAAAGTCTGTTACTAGTACTGAAGACATGTAATCACTTAAATGAGTGTGAAAGTAAAGCAGAATGCGCTTAACTTTCAACCTGCTTTAAGCTACATGTACCATCTGATACGATACAGAAAACATTTCTAATGTAACATATCAATGACTGTATAATTGGACATATTTTGGTTAATAGATCAATGATTCGAATGCACTGAAATGCGCTTTTATGGAGGAAAGTGGTACATTGTAGAAATGTAATTACATGTATCCGAATGGAGATCGCTCCACGACTTTTTATAAGTTTATGAGGTTACTAGGTACAGTGAAGAATCTGTTATTCTTTCCCGTTTAAACGCAAACGTACGCAAACGCAAAGCGCTAAAACGTAGAAAAGAACAACTTTTGGTCAATTCTGATATTTCTTGTTTATCTTGGTGGCAAACAGCTTGGAGCCTGATCAGACGCCGGGTTACCCGGCGTCTGATCTGGCTCCAAACTGTTTGCACTGCGAATAATAGTTTTAGCGTAAACGCGTTTATTGGGAAAGAATAAGAGATTCTCCACTGTATCTGTTAAGCCGCCAACCGTTTCCATGACTAAATTTATTTACGTCGAAACGCACCGTTTTTCCCTAAAAATAAACTCAACACGAGGTCAGGTTGGATGGAAAGTTTCCTGCAAATATCCGCGAGACGCGCCCCAATACCAGGAAGAGTAAACCGAACCATGAAATGCAATTAAGCCTAATTGGTGGTTTTAACGACATGTACATGTATTACAGTGGATAATACGTAAATCTTCCCCGTTTAACCCTTTACCCAATAACCTATTAATAATATGAAAGACAGGTGATCACTTAAAGCAGGTTGAAAGTAAAGCAGAATGTGCCTTAAGGCACATTCTGCTTTACTTTCAGCCTGCTTTAAACTACCATCTGTTAGACTATATAAAATATTTGTTATGGTAATTGTTTTTTAGTGTATGAATTGGAACTATTTTCTTCAGCGGATGAATAAAATGCATGTGCTAAAAGTCGCTTCTATAAGGGAAAGGGTTAAACGCAAACGAAACGCAAACGCATTGCAATAAAACGTAGAAAAGACAACTTTTCGACAATTCTGACTATTTATGTTAACTTGATCTGAGTGGCAAACAGTTTGGAGTCTGATCTGGCTCCAAACTGTTTGCAATGGAAATAATAGTTTTAGCGTAAACGCGTTTATTGGGAGGGAATACCGTTTTCTCCATTGTAGATTAAAGCAAGAGGAGAGTTACACAGACAGTGCTTAGAGAGTTTTCTGCTTTATTCATATCTTGTTGCAGGCAACCCATGAATTAAACACATACATACAAATTCTATTTTTTACTTGGTCGTGATATCAAATTGTCACTGAAAGCCGATAAATTTGATTATCAGTGTAACTTTGCTTCAAATCAACAACAACAACAACCCCTAAATAATATGTTTACTTGGTCGTGATATATATACATGTATCAAAGTGTCACTGAAAGCCGATTATTTGATTATCAGTGTAAATTCACTTAAAATCAACAACAACAACAACATCCCTTAAGTCACAAAATATCTAATATTATAATAAAAATCATATGTATCAATTGACCTCGCGCCAGAAGATTCAATGTATTCAAATTACACGTGATCTTTCATGCCACATGTGTAACGAAGCAAAACTGAACCACGGATTCATTGTAATAAATTATTCCTGGTCTGGGAGCGAGTCTTGAAGCACTTGGATATCAATGTAGGGAATTTCCCCGGCTTCTCTGCGCATGTCCTGCTTTCGACGCCTTTGTATGATTGCTCATTTAAGAGCGTTGCCTGGATCTATCAAATTGTAAACAGTAACAGAGATTGGCATAAAACGTAAGTACACAAGCATTGTTTTGATATTTGCAAACGGTTAATATAGGGTGCATTGCGTTCTTAGAAAGCATATTGTGCCGTTACGCTATTAGCATCTTTATCCGTATCTGTGTTTATTCTTTTGTTGTTTTGTATTTGAATAATTAATTCTGTATTGATTTTTCTTCACCCTTATCCTGCCGATCGCGACTATACTAGTATTGCAATCAGCTTGGATCCAGATCAGACGCCGCGTAACGCGGCGTCTGATCTGGATCCAAACTGTTTGAAAACCTTTTTAAAGCTTCCTTTATTTAAAAATACGAAAAAAATAATTTCACTTATTTTTGCAGATGACAATTTCAATGCGGACGATATATAAATATATTTTAGTTGACTTTTCATGATTCTGTTTTTAGGCTTTAAAAAAGTAAACAAAAAACTAGAACTGTAACGTGTTAGTGTTGAAATCAAACGTGCAACTACCTATATGAGTATCGTTATAATAAATAATATCTTATAGACCATTTCAAGCCATAAGAACTTACTGGCAAATATCGTCTGTTGATATAGGCCGTTTGGTGGCTATGGAAACTAACGTTTTCATTAATATATTTTTATCAACAAAATCAATTTTAAATGGTCAAAATAATGCCTTTGCCATTGAACCCCCATTGTAAACTTTCTTTTCACAACTTTTCTCATATGTGTGTGATAAATGAGAT
This sequence comes from Gari tellinella, assembly GCA_922989275.2. Lineage (NCBI taxonomy): Eukaryota > Metazoa > Mollusca > Bivalvia > Cardiida > Psammobiidae > Gari > Gari tellinella. The sequence continues at coordinate 32,324,774 of OV277871.1, forward strand.
ATTTGGCAAAACGTTAGTTTCCATAGCCACCAAACGACCTACATTACTATTTAATTACATGTTTTTGCATTTCAATGCACGTATTTCCTTGATCTTTGTACAGTGGAGAAGACGTTATTCTGTCCTTACCTGGCTCCAAACTGTTTGCACTGCAAATAATAGTTTTAACACATTCTCCACTGTACGATACAAATGTAGTCAGAATTGTCAAACATTGTCATTTTTAATATTTTGTTGCACTGTGTATGCGTTTTGTTTGTGTTTAACCGGGAAAAAATATTACCGTCAGTAATGCTAGTATAGCAATTTAAAGTTAATTTGATTTCCTTTCACCGTTTAACTCTTTCCTTGCCGAGTTTTATCGTCTGCTTTAACCATCTTACCGCCAACATATCGTCTGCTTTGGAAGTGTCGTCTGCAATATTTCTAAAGTCAGCTTGGGGGCTGTTACGACTGGAGAATTGTCGATACGAGTGTCAAACAATTTGGATCCTGATCAGACGCCGCGTTACGCGGCGTCTGATCAGGATTCAAACTGTTTTGGATTGCAAACAGTCCCGGCATCTTCATGACCGGACTCTAAACTGTTTCGAAAGAAATAAGTGTTTTGGCATAAATCGTTCATTTGGGAAAGAATAACGACTTCCCCAATGCATCAGAATATATTAATAGGATCCGAGATGGACTATTAGAAACACAACGTCTGATTTGAAAGAAATATGCGAGACACTCGCACAGCGCAGAAGACGTACGTTATTCTTTCATAATAAACACGTCCACGCTTAACCTATCAATTCAAGAGCAAACACGATGGAGCCAGGTCAGACGCAAGGTTACCCGGCGTTTGACCAGTCTCTGAAATGTTTCCACTTAGAATAAATGAATCAACATTAACAAGAAATTGTTATTTTAAAGACTTACTCAAATGCGTTTCGTTTGCGTTAAGCGAGAAAAAATAACAATCATTAACCATTTATCCAATAGAAGCGCATTTCATTTACAAAACTAGAAAAACAGGCTATGGAGGAATGGAATACCCAATCAAAGAGCGAAATTTAAACGAATCATCAAAATAACAAGCAGACGACAATTCAGAGACCGGTAGTTATACGGTAGAGATGTGAAGGCCAATACTTAACCAAATCATTGATGTGATGTCGCCTGCTTCATTACTGACACTGCATTAATCTTGTAAAATTAGATTTCAGGCGTTTTGATAGATTCATCATTGACGCACGTACAAAACAGTGTGGTCCTGACCAGGGCAGCTTGACGCTGCGATTGATCTGGATAAAACATGTTAGCAAATGTTTAGTCAAAACTTTGTCAGCATTCTTAGGGTAACTTACATGTATAAGCGTGTCTAACCAGCACTTTTCCCCTAAGATTTTATCAAAGTACATTAATAATTCATTTTACAGTTGAGAAGACGTTATTCTTTCCCAATAAACGCGTTTACGCTAAAACTATTATCACAATTGCAAACAGTTTAGTTACCCCGCGTCTGATCAGGATCTAAGCTGTTTGCCACTCAGATTTAACATTAAAGTCAGAAATTGCAAACAGTTGTCATTTTCTACATTTTAGTGCGATGCGTTTGCGTTCTGTATGTTTAAGGTAGCGTTTTACGAAATAAATGGTAAAATAGTCGTTTTATACTTTTTTACAAATCCTGATAGATAAAGGTATTTTCTACAAGTTACCAAATTCTCTCTTGCTTTCTTGGTCATTTTACCGGTAAATCACGCGTCAGAATCCCCGCTGGGTGCCTCAATTGCGTAGATTACGTGACTAGATAGGTGGTTTATTCCGAAGCTGTCAGAGGTGATTTACGACTTTTACCGTATTAAAATCGTTATTTTTATATGATTGGCTTTGTTAATTTGGGGCGGAGTTTAACGAAATGGTTGATCATAAGCTGGGTCATGTTATTTGTTGAAAAAGAAGGTCTTAGTTGAATACCGGGTGGTCACGAGAGCCTAATTGACACATCAGTCAGTTAATTGGAGTTTCCGGCATTACATAATTTGAAGTAAGCGGTATTTTGAACATCCCTAACTTTGGCAGTTGGGGTTCAATTTTCGTGCGGTTTGAAGCAGATAAAAGGGTATGATCTCCCCAAGGGAACCGTGTCTCAGAAATTGTATAAGTAGCTCCAGTGGTCCGTTATAAAGCGTTACGTAATAGTGGTCGACTTTAAACCGTAAAAAATATTTGATGTACATAACAAAGGTTTGAAGCGGTATTTTAAAAATCATCAATCACGACAGTTTATTAGAAAAATCCGCTTGCAGTATCGATCGTCAACAGCTACCTTAAACGGACAAGATTGACGTATTCTCTACTGTATCAAAGTACATTAATAATTTTAACACCACTTGAAACTACAGCATTTAATGTACCGTGGAGATGACGTTATTATTTGCCGTTTAAACGCAATTGATACGCAAACGCAAATCAATGAAATGTAGGAAATTACCATTTTTTAACATCTCTTATTATTGATTTTTAATCTAGGTAGCAAACAGTTTGAAATCTGATCTGGCTCCAAACTGTTTGCAATGGAAATAATAGTTATAGCGTAAATGCGTTCACTGGGCAAGAATAACGTTTTCTCCCCTGTAAAACCATTATTTCCAATTGGAAACAGTTTGGAGCCCGATCAGACTACCAGTAACCGAAATTGTTTGCCACTTAGATTAAAATAGATAGTTAGATATTTCAAAATGTTTTAAGTTTCTACATTCTAGTGCATTGCGTTTGCGTTTCGTTTGCGTTTAAACGGGAAAGAATAGCGGCTTCTCCACTGAATTGCGCATTCTCCGGCGTTCTTACATGTAGAGATAGCCATTACAGTGGAGAAGACGTTTTTCGTCCATGTTCAACACTTTCGATGCCAAATTAATCTTGATATGTTTACCCTTCCTTCGTTTCATTGTCATCTGCATTAATTTTGTTGTTTGCAAGATTGTTTCAAAGTAAGATTCAATGTAGTATGACTTAAACATACAGTGGAGAATCTGTTATTCTTTCCCGTTTAAACGCAAACGTACGCAAACGCAAAACACTAAAACGTAGAAAAGTGCAACTTTTCGACAATTCTGATAATTCATGTTTTTCTTGGTGGCAAACAGTTTGGAGCCTGATCAGACGCCGGGTTACCCGGCGTCTGATCTGGCTCCAAACTGTTTGCACTGCAAATAATAGTTTTAGCGTAAACGCGTTTATTGGGAAAGAATAACAGATTATCCACTGTATCGTTACGAGTGCCAAATGTTTTGGGTCCTGATCAGACGCCGCGTCAGGATCAAAATTGTTTGCAAAGTCGCCTTTTGGCGTCATTGGCAGTGAAAGAGTTAAATGCAGACGTACAGTGGAGAATCTGTTATTCTTTCCCAATAAACGCGTTTACGCTAAAACTTTTATTTGCAGTGCAAACAGTTTGGAGCCAGATCAGACGCCGGGTAACCCGGCGTCTGATCAGGCTCCAAACTGTTTGCCACTATGATAAACATAAAATATCATAATTGTCCAAAAGTAATTCTTTTCTACGTTTTAGCGCTTTGCGTTTGCGTACGTTTGCGTTTGCGTACGTTTGCGTTTAAACGGGAAAGAATACGCGTTTACGCTAAAACTATTATTTGCAGTGCAAACAGTTTGGAGCCAGATCAGACGTCGGTTAACCCGGCGTCTGATCAGGCTCCAAACTGTTTGCCACCAAGAAAAACATGAATTATCAGAATTGTCGAAAAGTTGCACTTTTCTACGTTTTAGTGTTTTGCGTTTGCGTACGTTTGCGTTTAAACGGGAAAGAATAACAGATTCTCCACTGTATGTTTAACCCGGCGTCTGATAAGGCTCCAAACTGTTTGCCACCATGATAAACATGAAATATCAGAATTGTCAAAAAGTAGTTCTTTTCTACGTTTTAGCGCTTTGCGTTTGCGTACGTTTGCGTTTAAACGGGAAAGAATAACGTTTTCTCCACTGTATCGCAATTCAATGGAATAAATTGTAGAAAATTGCAATTTCTTGTAAACATTGATTTATTTTAATCTCAGTTACAAACAGTTGAGAGCCTGGTCAAACGCCGGATCAGTCGCATTTGATCTGGCCCGAAACCGTTTGCAAAGGAAATGATCGTTTTACAGTGGAGAAAACGTTATTCTTTCCCGTTTAAACGCAAACGGAACGCAAACTCATTGCAAAATTCTGAAAAAATGACATCTTTTTGATAATCCTGACTTTTCATTTTAATCCGAGTGGCAAACAGTTTGAAGCTTGATCAGTGCCCGGGTTACCTGGCGTCTGATCTGGCTCCAAACTGTTTGCAATTGAAATATTGGTTTTAGCGTAAACGCGTTTATTGGGAAAGAATAACGTTTTCTCCACTGTAATACAAGTTTACGCGTTTGCCGGGGAACTTTTTTCTCTTCTGTACTGTAACACTTATATCGATATCCTTTCGGTTATACAGTGGAGACTGTGTTATTCTTTCCCAATAAACGCTTTTACGCTAAAACTATTATTTACAGTGCAAACAGTTTGGAGCCAGATCAGACGCCGGGTAACCCGGCGTCTGATCAGGATCCAAACTGTTTGCCACCATGATAAACATGAAATATCAGAATTGTCCAAAAATTGTTTTTTTCTACGTTTTAGTGTTTTGCGTTTGCGTACGTTTGCGTTTAAACGGGAAAGAATAACAGATTCTCCACTGTAATCTGAATTTAAATAAAAGCAGGAGACAAAATCTAAGCAGACGATGTCATGACGGTGATGGGCTAAAACGATAAGAAGTCGAATGCAATCAGATAACAGCACCCGTCCCCTCTCTCTTGTTCTTCGGTGCTTTACAAAATCAATAGGCAGCGCTCACTCTCTATAACGACATCCATTGGGAGACAACGATTATGTGCGTTGTTCGGAGGGAGTCGTTTAAGGGAGGAAACTTTGCTTACATTTGCATACATTTGCAAACAGCTTGAATGCAGATCAGACGCCGCATAACGCGGCGTCTGATCCGGATTAAAGCTGTTTGTCACTCGTCATTAATTTACTTTCTGTCAAATTGTCCATTATGTCACTTTGAGATAAAACAGTAGACGACACTTTTAAGCAGACGATACTGCAGCAATAAATGGGTGAGACATAACTGTCCTGGTCAGGGAACTGCAGCAATTGGTCGTTGCAAGGAGGGAGTCGTTGTTGGGAGGGCCGTTGTAGAGAGAGAGCACTGTAGATTTTAGTGGCAACATATGTTCGACCATTCTAACGAATATATTATTATTTGAAATTCGCGCATAGCGAAATAAGAGCACTTGGTGCCGATGTGTCAGGCTACGTCCTACGTCCTGTAATTTGACATTCCAGTAGGAAAGACGTGATTCTTTCCCAATCAACGCGTTTAAGCTAAACACATTTTTCAATGCAAACGGTTTGGAGTCGGACCGGACGACGCTTACCCGGCATTTAACAGGCTCCAAACTGATTGTCACTCAGGTTAACCCTTTACCTCACAGCTTGTTTCTAGTTTTGAAGACAGGTGACCACTTAAAGCAGGTTGAAAGTAAAGCAGAATGTGCCTTAAGGCACATTCTGCTTAACTTTCAGCCAGCTTTAAGCTGAAATCTGCTAGGCTATGTAATATATTTGTAATGGTAATTGTTCATGAGGGTATAAACTGGAACTATTTTCTTAAGCGGAGGAATAAATTAAATACGCTAAAAGTCGCTTCTATGGGGGAAAGGGTTAAACTAGATAGGTGCCATTTTCTGCATTTTAGTGTATTGCGTTTGCGTATAAAAAAGAACGAAAACCTTCTTCTCCACTGGTATCACTGAAGTTAGATTCATGTCGCCGGGAATCTACACAAATCTGAATTATCACAAAGAACACCAAAGTTAAATCAATACTGCGGCGAGCAGAGCACATGGGCGATGAGCTTGACTTGAAACTTAAATAGTAGTCATATTTGGAGCCGTTCACTGTGTCACTGGAGACAAAATTAATGTGATGCAGGGCAGGCTTCCTCTGTCAGTGTCTTTCTATGTCCTGCTCTTTCTCTCTCTTTCTCTCTCTCTCTCTCACACAACACTTTCTCTTGGTATCTCTTTATCCGTCGACCTCTCGCGTTTACTGGGGTAAAGAATAATATATTCTAAACACAGTAACTGTTACTGCAGTACAAAGTAAATCAAACTGAACCTGTGATTCTTCCCTGGTTAAAGCTTCCCTGAGTGCATAGTCCCCCCCCCCCCCCCCCCCCCCCCCCCCCGCGCTGTACCAAAACTAGGCTACCCGTTAGTGCTGAAATGATGCCTTCCGCATTACTCACTCCTACATCATCACAGAACATAAATATATAACGTTATTGCCGAGTGGTATGCCAGTCGATGGCACCTCGCCAATGGTCTAGTGACCTGGATTGCCTGAACTTGTACTTCTCAGAGAGCTTTCGGTGCTAGTGCTTCTAAAACGATTTAATAACATTAACTATTTCTTCCCTGAAACTTCAAATTATCAATCTCAGTTTATTATAAAGTCCAGTCCATTTTTGACTATTTAGGATTGTTATAATGTAATATGTTGCAAAATGGCAATGTTCATACAGTGGAGAATGTGTTATTCTTTCCCGATAAACGCGTTTACGCTAAAACTATTATTTGCAGTACAAACAGTTTGGAGCCAGATCAAACGCCGGGTAACCCGGCGTCTGATCAGGCTTCAAACTGTTTGCCACCAAGATAAACATGAAATATCAGAATTGACCAAAAGTTGTTCTTTTCTACGTTTTAGCGCTTTGCGTTTGCGTACGTTTGCGTTTAAACGGGAAAGAACAACAGATTCTCCACTGTATCTGTGTCTGCACTGTTTGTAAAGGGAAAGTATACCTTTCATAGGTATACCAGCTGTTTAGGAAGAGTATACTCGTCGCAAGGGCTTCATGTATACTATCAGTCATGATGCTTTCTGCAGACAAGTTACCAAACGCTGTCATAGTTTAACTCTTTCACTGCTAAGATTTATCGTCTGCTTTAGCCCTCTTACCGCCAAAATGTTTTCTGCATTGGAAGAGTCGTCTGCAATATTTCTAAAGTCAGATTTAGGGTTGTCCGGACTGAAGCAATGTCGATACGAGTGTCAAACAGTTTGGATTCTGATCAGACGTCTGACCAGGATCCAAACTGTTTGCAAAGTCGCCTTTTCGGGCCGTTTGGCAACAAATGAATTCGCATTAAGTCATGTTATGCTACAGTGGAGAAAACGTTATTCTTTCCCAATAAACGCGTTTACGCTAAAACTATTATTTCAATTACAAACAGTTTGGAGCCAGATCAGACGCCGGGTAACCCGGCGTCTGATCAAGCTCCAAACTGTTTGTCACCAAGATAAAAATGAATTATCAAAATTGTCCAAAAGTTGTTCTTTTCTACGTTTTAGTGCTTTGCGTTTGCGTACGTTTGCGTTTAAACGGGAAAGAATTTAACAGATTCTCCACTGTACCTGTCCATATATCATTTGAAAACATTCACCACTAAAGCTTCGAATGGAAATTCAAGTTTCTAGCTAATATGATTACATATTCGACCCTTCAATGTTGTTTTGTGCCATATATTACAGATCCAAACAACTATGTGTATATCCTGATGAGAAGGCTCTTACTGGAACCCTCTGATCAGGATCAACACTGTTTGCATAGAGTATGTGAACTCTTCCCTGTTACACTGACCAATATTTGAATGGTGGTTCCTTAAAAATATTCCCTTTACCCGAAGCCCAAGTTCAACAAATGTACAGTACATTATAGCACTATGGTACATGTAACTACAGTGGAGAAAATGTTATTCTTTCCAAATAAACGCGTTTACCTTAAAACTATTATTCCCATTGCAAACAGTTTGGAGCCAGATCAGACGCCGGGTTACGATCAGGCTCCAAACTGTTTGCCACTCAGATTAAAACAAAAATTCAGAATGTCAAAAAATGGTAATTTTCTACATTTAAGCGATTTGCGTTTGCGTTTCGTTTGCGTTTTAACGGATACGAATAACATTTTCTCTTCTGAAACTGATGTAACACTATGGTTGATGTAAGTACCACTTGTTATCACATGTGATTTTCTTATCCATTTAGGGCAAGACCGGTGAATCTACAAAGGACAAGATGCAGACTTCTGGAATATTGTCGGGGTTACGGTATAAGGTGGATGATAATCCTCCTGTTATAACGTCTATTCTTCTTGGCTTCCAGGTATGTTATTCTTATCTCATTTTCGGGAATAACCTATCTAGTGTCGCACGGCCGTAAAACCCATACCACTCACTCATTTAGCACATCCTATTTATGTTTGGACATTGAAATGAACTCTCACTGAATATCAGATTTCATTATAGATAAAATGGTGATTTTAACTATTTACATGCTAGCTGTGGATATATCCGCCACAGTGATTGCCTTTGCAAACAGTTTGGATCCAGATGAGACGCCGTGTGACGCGGCGTCTCATCAGGATCCAGACAGTTTAATACTCAGACCATGTTTTGAAAACAATTGAGAAAAATCTATATTTAGAACAATAGCAGACAACAGAGGTTGCAGACGTCTTGAAAAGACGATTCCAAAAAGATGTCACAAGACAGGATTACATAGAGAAATCAGAAATAAAATGTATTTTGAAGTTTTGACTTACGACAACATATGAAACGGGCCCCTTATGGCACGTGGCGTATGGCGGTGTCTCACCAGAGTCTTCATTATTTGCCTATGTCCCCTCCGTTGACATTGGGCGTCAATAGGTCATGTGTCATGGTCATGTGTCTTTCCAAAAAACATTTCAAGACCAAGGTAGTATTTTCATTGCGGAAATATCATCTTCTATTATATTGCTGCACATTCATTTCAAATACAGACTTTAAACTTAAACATGCTCTAAACGCCATTTGTCGAACGTTTGCAAAGAGTTTGGATGTAGATTTAAACGCCATCTAACGTGACATTTGACCAGGATCTAAACCGTTTGTCACTTGTATGGATATTCAATAAAAAAAAGCTTATTGATAACTTTGAAAAATACATTTAATTTGTGATTTCTCTATCTAATCCGGTCTTGTGACATCCCAGACATCCCTTTGGAATCGTCTTTTCAAGACTATTCCAAATAGATGCCACAAGACAGGATTAGATAGAGAAATAAATAAAAGTTGAGACTTTTATAATCTGACTTACGACAACATTTGTCGAACTAAGTTTTATGAAACGGGCCCCTGATCGTGGATAAATGTTTGCTTATGCCACTGTCGTCGCCTATTACGAAATATTTTAAATACTTTATGTTAATTTACATTTCAAGTCTGAAACATACACTGCCGCCAACTTAAAATTGGTCAGTTATATATCTAGTTGTGTAGATGATATTAAAAATTCACAGCCATTCTAAAAACATGACCCCAAAACAAAAGTCACAGATAACACAATTCTGCAAATCGTCGTTTGCATTTTAGCATTTATGTAACAGCGGAACCTCATATCGTGTGTGATCCTCAGTAGCCCTTTTCGCTGACTGGCACCTGTCCCGCATGGAACTGACCTTATTGGTAACCATACCAGGGCCCAACTCAGTCCATTCAATCCGCAGATCAGCTTCCGACTCCGCGATTGTCTGATGGTCTCCCCGAAGTCGCGCACGTATGTCAATGATGTCCAATGTTTGCTCAGTGGGACTGAAAGTCAGGGCTACGTGCAGGCCAAGGCAAACCACGCATATAATTTGCAAAAAGAAGCTGTTGGTTAGCTCTAACGGCATGACATGATATTTTGCGCCGAAATCATGGGCCCAGTAGCGCATAGTTCGGCACAAGGGGGGAGGAGACACCTAATATGTCCTTGGAACTGCTGCGTATCTAGACGGCCTTGTACTTTTACCAAATCTGTTTTGATATTCAGAGATATCCCATCCTACATCATCATAGAGCCCCCCCCCCCCACATACACACACTTCACCCCACCGTACTGTTCTGTCTAGACGATGTTTGCCTTTGCCTCGACGGGGAAACACTTGTGCAAGTCATTGAACATAAAATGGATGATTAAAATTGATTGTATGAGTCGAAATTTAGAAAAAAAATTGTTTGGTGCACAAAGTAACGTTCGATAAGTTGACGTTGACATCAACCATCTTTCAAAAAACCTATTTTCATCCCATTTCCTCGGCTATCTAACAAACGGTTTGTTGGATATGATTTCCCACACAGCATTTAAACTTAAATGACGTCGCCTTATGTGCTGGTTTATGATGTCCGGATACGTGACCCTTCTATGAGGATTCCACCAGAGGTCACGAACGCAACGCAGACGCTGGATGGTGAACAATTGTCTTTGAAACAATTTTCCGACCTAAAAAGTGGTTAATGTCATAAGAGTTTGCACGATACAGAAATGAGTTTCCAATTGAAGCTATTTCCGCCCCCTAGCAACAAAAAATCACATTCCTCCCTCAAGCTGGAGCAAGCTCTAAGCATCCCTACTGCCCTTAACCGTTACTCAGCACTCAAGTGTGGCATATCTTTTTATTGTTTTTTGTTTTTCGGCGTAGCTGTCTGATTTCTCCTTGAGCCTCAAACCTTATATGGCCCAACCAATCGTGAATGACCAGAAATGAAAGCTTAAGGACACGTGCTTAAAATCGAATAGTCTGATTGGGTAGCGGTTAGACTTGACTACTGACTTTTACAAATTTGTAAAATAAGAGACACAGACTGTTATAGGCTGATTTGCTATGTAGCGGTACCAGTAGTAAACACGACTTTCCGCTACTGCTAGTGAGTTATAACCGAGACATTTTACGTGTCCCGACCGTTAGGTAGTGATTTGAATGACATAGTGTTTCTATTTTAAGATATGACATATTGTCGCAAGTTCGGCAATGATTTGATGCGTTCTGCAAATCAGAACGAAATTGTTCATAATAGAATTGATCATAATTTTAATCTAGTACCAAGTATATGAAAAAGAAAGAATAGCAGTAACAATTCAGTGAGATTACGAGAAAACTGGCGTTTGAATTTAACCTAGATATCGAAAAGATTTCGAGCATGATGGGTATTTTTTGTGTTAACACCGTTTTCCCCCAGCGCATGCGCATCTCTGTGACCTCAAATGTAAACAAACCGTGATTTTTTTAACGCGATCGCAATCTCTTGGTTAAATGCGAAAACCCAACAACACGTAGATACCTAAAACGTACATTGCTACACTTTGTAGATATTTTTATAATAAATCAGAACATAGAACTAACTCTACAAGACAAATTCCATACACGAATTCTTGAAGCGGACACAAGTTTGCTTTATTTACCGGTGGCAACATGAATTTCTCATTTTAGGGGTCGTTTCAAACAATTCATATTCGGCATATTTCGGGGGTGCTTTCCAAAAATCTCAAATCAAAATCAGGTGATTGAGAATATTTAAACAATCAAACCATATTTAATGTATAAACAACTAACAAAAGAGCACACACATACGAATTTTAGTAATTTATGGTATCTGCTAGTCTCATTAATGAACCCCTGGAACGACATTATATTTTGTGACAGTTGTCGTCCCTGGATATGGCAAAGACGAGAAATAGCTCCATATCATGTAACTGTGCACATGTGGACTAGGTATCTACAAATTACAAAATAAAAATGATACACGTAGATCTAGACATGGAAGTATAATTCCGTGATCTAGATCTGTCTTTAAAAATTCTCATCACTTTCAGTCACATCATAGGAAGAAGTAAGTGCAATTCAATTGGCTTATAAAGATGGAACAACCACCTCTGAAAAAGTACTTATTGATGGAATAAAAACAGCTGACAAACAGCTGACAACTTGCAGCAAAATGTAGCCCGATCAAAAGCATAAACGTGTGTAAATGCTCTCTGCTGTACTTTCACCTTCAATCTTTGAGAGACCAACTGCCTTAACAAACTAATGATTAACCTCAGATCCAGTAGTTTAATGATTGCAAAAACTCATTCTTGGCGACACTCAAGACCTTCAGTCTTTGATTATATGTATGTGGTCGTAGATTACTGCGCGTGTCTTATTTGATAAATATTAAGCTTAAAATCCTGATTTACCATCCTATTTATTGAACTTGGATAAAATCAATTCCATATACATCATTACTTTCACCACCTATTCCGCCGAATATCTTTTTTAAAGATATTTCTTGTTTAATGTTATATGGATTTAGGTAACACGGTAACACAAAATTATTACACGAGCAAAACGTATCCCGTGGGCCACCTGCAAAACGTCGAAAACATACGAAATGGCTACCGCTTACAAACGCATGATTCGATAAGTTAACTGGTGAGTGATGTGGATAGCAATATTGGACAGTATACTGCATACAATAATTTAGGCCCCTGCAATGTATACTTTTCAAAATATTTGTGTTAATTAGAAGTTGGCGGCAGTGTATAACAATGTATATATTTATACCACTCATCGTGGACACATGTTAAACGAACCTTAGCGCAAATGTAATTAGATATTATGTATAATAGATTACTGTTTACCTGCATAGCAAACATTTTGGAGTCTGAATCATCAGAAGCCGATGTACCTAAACTATTTGCAATGAATACCAGAACTTAGTACACATATGCGTTTTGATAGAAAGAATTACGTTTAGGCATTGTTGCTTTAGATATTTTCTATTAACCCTTAGCCTGCCACTCACGACTATAGCTCCATATGCAAACAGCTTGGATCTGGATGAGACGCCGAGTAACTCGGCGTCTCATCCGGATCCAAGCTGTTTGACACTCGGACAACATTTTCAGCAATTTTGAGCAACTTTGAAGCACTTTGAAACTTGAAGCAGACGAGAAATATAGCAGACGACAATTTATTTGGCGGGCTATGGGTTAAGCGGAATGAACGACATTATACTATATTGTTTTAGCACTACCTAATGCTGTTGAGTTCAAACCTTGCCACCCCGGGCATCATGGCAAGTATCATCTGCGCTATTGGAATAGCTGACGAGATGCACGTACGATCCGTGCTGATGGGGAATATGTTGTTTGCCTGTGGCATCTGTACCCTGATACAGACCTTCTTCGGTGCCAGGTAGGACATCCTTACAGTGGGTCACACGAAGCCTTCCAATCATTCAAACATCTATCTACTGGACCAGTTATAGTTTTTTATAACAGTGGAAAACGTTATTCTTTCCCGTTCAAACACAAACAAAACGCAAAGGCATCTGATCTTGCGCCAAACTGTTTGCAACGAAAATAATAGTTTTAACGTAAACGCGTTTATTGGGAAAGAATAACGTCTTCTCCACTGTAACTTCTGAGGCGTTGAAACAAAGGAATTTAATATGTTTATAGACATCCAAAATATGTGCTACGTGTTGCGTATAACATGCAAATGCTTAACAATCTGAAGATTTGCCAACAGGCATCTATACGAATTTTATAGATCTTTGAATGTATTGGGAGTATTTATGTGACCAAATCAATGAAATATAATGTCTGATATTGATGCTTTATCAGATTCTGCTAAGGATCAATGAACTAGAGATAAGACATTTTGAAAAAAGCTAGAACAATTATTAAATTAATTTTTTATGCTTGCAATTAGATATACCAAATTAATTATTATCGAAATGCATTGTTTAGACTGGTTTATTGCATGATGTACAGTTACAATCCGCTTATTTGTATTTGACAAAATACTTAATGGCTGCTAAAAACGAAATGTTTTGAACATACATAACTGTCCTTTGCACATGCGTAATCCAATTACACAGAGCTCCAGATAAAGGGGTGTGAATCCAATAATATCTCGTTTACTTTGATATATGCAAGCAAAGCCTTTGCTGTGACTACTAATTAGAAGTATTTCTTCTTTTAGTACCACAATAAGGTTTGAGTTATTAAGATATCCCCGCTTATCAGGAGCCCTGGTGATGTATTCAGTTCCAGATGGATGCCATGGGCGTTGTCCTTCACAGTAACCTTAACTCTTTCAACACTAAGTAGCTCTTGTAGTTTAATAGGTTCCCTTCTGCATCTTTTTAGTTTTAGTTACAAAAACATGAATCAGTCTGCTAAGAATTATTGGTTGTTCTATAAATATTTGTCTAATATAGCAACCAGTGCAGACTACACTATTTTCAAATATATTGAGCATATCTTAAACAAGACCATAGTGTTGAAAGAGTTAGTCAGGAACCAGTGGTTTGTTCACCATTGAACATTTTTCAGTTAAAATATAACTTGAATTATCAAATATAGGAATCCTAATCTTAGTTGCCCTTTCAAAAACCTGTTCTGTTGAGGTCTTAGTACCTGCTGTGTTCTAGTCGTTTAGCGCGTATTTCAACAACGATGAGGGAAGACTGCTTCCTGTGAGAAGCCTGTGCTCTAACAACTCTAAATAAATACTCTCATCAATAAAGTTGTGCACTATCTTCACTGTTGTATAATTATACTCTGCCGAGATCAAAATCATTACATTTATGTTTCCCATTAGCGCATGCGCACATCCCTGTTAAACTGTAAACTGATTGGATACCCCCTGGACTTGCTGTGATATAACAAATGTTCACCAAATAATGTCATTGCACGTTTTATGATCATCCATGCTAAGGTATAATAACTGCGTTAAGGTCTTGCCTCTTTATGTCCATCGTATTTATAGTGGTCGTTTATCAGTCCTTCAGCCGAGTAAGTATCCAATATAGTCATTGTTAAGTTAATCACCATGTGCGTAAGACATGTTACTCCTTATCATCTGGGTCTTTTGTTTAATTGTTTGTTTTACCAAGGGCATTTTATTGCCCTTGGATGTGGTGAACTAAGTTTCAAATAATATTTCAGATTACCTATCGTACAGTGTCCAGCTTTCGCTTTCATAGTTCCTATGTTAGCGCTGACCAAAATCGGACGCTGGAAATGTCCAGCATTCAACGGGGGCGAGGCTTCTTCGTCGTCCAACTCGACTCTGGACAGTAAGCCACAACAGTAGACGGCTGCAGAGGCGGACCTTAATGGTCTTGTTGACGCAAGCTAATACACGTGCAACCTATGCTCAGTCATAAAAATGCTTTCAGGGAGATGCACCATCGTATCATAATTATTCCCGATTAAACATCAGACTTAAATGGCAAACATTGTCTTCATAAGGTTGTGCATTATTGGAGTGCTGGCACAAAAGTAGAGCAGGTGAAAAACCTGATGATCTCTTCGAAATACAAAAGAAATGTATATCTAAACGCAAACAACTTTTTACAAAAAATCAGTTTACGAGAATCATTGAAATTCTCTAGAAGTATTTGTTTGTTTCTTTACTTTCAATTTTATAAGTATGTATGTGTTTCTTCGCGAGAAAAGGGGCTCTGGAACAATGCAAACACTGTAGACATACATGTAGCAAAACTGATGCGTTACATTTTTGGAATATGATCAGGGAAACAATGTTCAGCAGATGTCGACCAGAACTGTACTTTCTGACAATCGCTGATCAAACGCTTAAAAACCGCATTCACCCTTTCAACCCTAAATATCTCTTGTGGTTATTTATGATCCGTTTGGACTCTGCTAGTACAGGCATTTTGAACCAGTCTACTGTTGCAATTTTAATATGACAACAAATGGAATGAAAATATCAAACAGTGCAGAACCTAATCACTGTTTGTATATGTAATCAGTAATTTCTACAGAGGGCTGTAGGATTGAAAGGGTTAATTATGGATTTACATTATTTGCAGTGTTCCATTGCCTTTTTCTCTTGGTGTGACATATATATAGACATATTACAGACTGCAAGTTTATCAACTGTTTGCCATTTAGCAGCGGTTATTTCGTATAACTGATACTTGTGGTGTTGGGTGGTATTTATTTCGGTTTTCACTCACACTTTCACTGGAGTGTGTCATTAACTAAACATCATATATAATCAGAGGTATTTTATGCATTTTTGTAAGCATTTCAGAAATGCAGAAATTGATAGTTCAATGCTTTTATTGTTTTCCTATATTGTTACCAGTTGAGTTAAAAAATTGCACTTACGTTGATAAATAACTTTTTACTGCCATTGACCACAACAAACGAGGTCACACATATTTTCTAACACAATAATTCTGATAGGCATCGACATATTGCGAAATTTGTATCGTCATATTTTAGCCAGACTTTGCTTTAAATCCAAATGTTTCCCAATTATGCAAGAACCTTTATTTAAATAGATAGCGTTATGGCAGTACAGAGATCTTTGGAACATGAATTTCAGCAGAAGTGAATCCCTTTTACTTTGATATCCGATGCTGATAACAATCTGTATTTCTGAAATGTTTACAGTCAAATCTTTATTAAGCGATCTTTCATTGAGGAAGTGCGGGGGTAATAAAATACCTTGAATCTGTCTTACTAAACGTCCTAGGACAAACACGGTCGTTAAGTCAAAACTTTAAAATACATACAGTTTCTTGCTTCTCCATCTAATCTTGTTTTGTCACAAGCACTGATTAGAAGGAAAAATAAATAATATTTGAAACATTTAGAATCTTACTACGCGCCGTTTTTGTCGTACGAAGTTTAGTAAGACGGGTCCCTGGTGTATTCTACATGCTGGGTACAAATCATTGAGACAGCTCCTTAATGAGCGTTCAGTATTACTGCTTATCCTGTATATAGAAGCAGCTTGCATATGGACACCGTATGGAATCGTCGCTAAATACAGATTTGACATTCTATCATTCACGCTTCTGGGAGATATATTCGAGGTACTCAACTTGCTAAATGTTCATTGAATTAGGAAATCAAAACAGTGTCGATAAGAAGATTATCTCAAATGTTGCAGCCTCGGAAATATAACAATCTCATACGTTAGCCAAACAACCAAAACGTTCTGAGTCGGGCCCATTTAAAAAGAACATCATTTATAAAGGATGAGGCAAATAATGACTAGAACAGTTTTAGTTTCGCAATTGGGAAGAGCCTTCTATACTCATGACTATAGTTTACAGTTTTACCTGTAGGTTATATACTCGCATGTTTATGATATTCAATTGTCCGTTGGTTGTTAATAATTCTAATTGACTCATTGCAGACTAATTAATACAAACTTCTTTAAAACATATTACTCACAAAATTTGAAAGCTGTGATTGTATTCTAATGCAATGTTTACTTCCTTCGTGTATATTTTTGGTAAAAGTATGGTGCTTGATATAGTCACGGATACACATTAAGATTCAACTTTAATACTTCAGGCAATGGCTAGATAAGAAAGTTGCCCAGTCATCCCTGAAAGCGCATTTATGTTGCTATCTAGTGCATGATTATTAATTAGCAGTGTGTTTTGTCACACAAGTGCGTCATGTGTTACAGATCACTTTTTGAAACAACAGAGGAGCGAAAATATTGTTGGTGGTCGTAACCAATATGCAAATACATTTCTCGTGTGCCTTGTTTGAAGAACTTTCGAAATCTTTGTAAACCTTCAGGAAAGGTAGAAACGCATCAAACGTACACTTTTTCTTTCATACAGGGAAACAAACGTTATTCTTTCCCAACATACGCATATGTCATCAAATATGAATTTTGCTACAAAAGTTTTCTGCCTCTGATAAGACTGTTTGGCGCGAAAAAGAAAACCAATGTAGATATATTCAAAAGATTGTCACATTTTGTACATGTCTTTTATTTCACTGTTTTTACTTGAGTGTCATTTGCTCGGGAAAGAATAACGTTTCCCTGCATTTATTACGGAAGTACGAATACTTTTGATGAAGGCATAAGTGTTGGTGCTGTAGACGTTTACTGTTGGGATAAGCGATTTGACAACCTTGGATATACCTACATGTAACCATGATTGATTAGCCTGTCTATGAACAAAGACACAGTTAGTGAAAATGAAGATCGTTGTAGATACGTGCTGGAGACAGAATTGGAAAACAATTTATTTTGAGACAACGAAATGAAGAGGACAATGAATACCATCAATTCTAAAATGCAAAGAAGAGTTATCGGAATATGCAGAAATAGAAGTACCAGGATATAAAATATTGTTATCATTACATCGTGGATATAATAATAGCGCAAACGAATTTGCATGACAATAGGATTTTCTCACCACATGAACTTGAGAGTAACGGTGTTAACGATATGAATACGGATAATCCAAAGGACAAGACAGCATCAACTAAACATTCTAAGAAAATGTAAAACACACTCAAGGAAAACTAGATCGAACGCAATAAAGACGGGTAGCAGCTAGAAACAGAATGCAATTAAAGCAGAAATATGATAGGGAATTTATTGTGTTATTGGCATTTGTCTTTTAGCAGTGAAAACAAACATTTATATGAGCCGTCATGGTCAGATATTTTGTTGGTTTATCATAACGTGTAAAGAACATTGGAACAGAACGTTATATTTGCGTGCTGATATGGGACAATATGAACCTTTCGCAAACATGAAATACATCATTTTATCATACCTTCATACGCTTGCCTATATACCTTACCATTACATCATATACCGCTTATGTTCCGGAACTAACACATTCATATGTGCCAAACACATTTTACTAACATTCCAAAGTCATTTTACATTAACTGATATATTTATTAGTTCTATTATTTATTTACACGATCACTCTACGGAAATCGCCAGGTAGATAGTGTTTCGTCACTTAGTACATGGATATTACCAGAACATCCACTTTTATGTTTGTTTTAAAGAACTTTTGATTTAAATGAAGAATACCAAGAGGAAAGAACATTAATATTATTCATTCTGATAGATGATTGATTGGAATGGACTTCTTCATATCCACGAGATTATACATGTGTTTCCTTACATAAGATAAATAGAAATAACAAACTCACAGCAAGATGTTCGAGACTTTAAACAACTGTAGATCGTGTTTGAACATTCGTGCTATTAAACAACGCTTGTAACACTGTCGCTTTAAGTTCAACAACGGACTTTCATGAACCGAAACTGAAACGTCACAACTGTTTTGTCAATTTTTCTGATAGATCAAGATACATTTTTATTGTTCTGTCAACATATTTTATTTTATAATAGCAAGATCTACCTTTGTTATTGGATACGGATGATGGTAAACAGAAACAGGTCTTGTGGTCGTCAGTGTTTCATGTTAGCTTTGAGAATGTTGCTTTCTATCTGTTATTTCAAATCCAATCTTTACTATTTAAACTTAACATTCTAGCAAATTTCTACCACTTTGAGGTAAATATTTATTAATTGCTTAATTGCTTCAGTGACTTCGTTCAACGGTCATATTTATATTAAACTTAGGCTTCCTTCAATCAATATTTGAGACACTAAAAGTGGTCGGCAGACAATGTCCTATAATTGAAGAGGTTAAGACATATTTTGTCCCAGGCTTTTATTTAACACTCTTGGTTTTAAACAAAATTTATGACAGCGCTGTCCATGCCTAATTCATTTAATTATTTTGTTACTGCATACATTAAATTACGTTTTTCGTGTATGATTTTTGCTTTATCTCGTTTTCTAAATTATCAAGTACTTGTCTATTCCATCCATTGAGGAGGACACCTTTTGTGCAATGTCTCAGCCAAAGTTGGCCAATGCATCTAGCTAGTCAATGTTCTAATACTAGGTTTTTGTTTCAGATACTACAATGATCACAACCTCGGATGAGGAGTTGCACGTGGCTAGAATGAACATGGTAAGCTATTCATAGCTTTCTTGCTTTTTAACATATTTTTGTAGACTATATGCTGATTGATTGCTTAACGTCATGTTTCAGTAGTACTTATAGAAATGCCTGCTTCACATGTCTGTTGAGCTGTATGAATGAGTTATAGATGCATTTTCAGGTGTAACTATAGGCCGTTTTACCACAATGATGTTATGAAGCATTAATGTGAAGACGTCTCCTGAGACCACGACCAATTGCATGAACTATGTTGCATGGATGAACTAACAAGAAATTGTATTAAACATTAGGTTTAGATGAGGCAACAAAGCAGTTGTCGCTGAAAGCAAACACAGATGGCATATATTGTTCATTTATCGTTGTAACTTCGGTTGGAAAATCGAGCTCGGTTTCGTTTTTGAATATCATATACATCCTTTCTGTCGGATGTATTGAATAAGAGTAATAAATTAAATGAAAATGAGTTCGACAATATTGTGTCTACTGCCAAACCAAGGAGTAACAAATGAACAAGGTATATTTGAACATTGATTTACTTCTCGCTCGACACCAGATTGTTTCCCAAATACATGACATCATAGAGGGGGTATGAATACATCACACCACAGGCTGATGGCTTTTAATACCGTAATTTGCCAGTTTACTTGGATCCTACTGCCTGAAAGGATGCCAGTTTTGGAAGCGAGGAACTTCGTAAACTATTACGTCAGACACTACAATGTTAAAATTAGGCGACTACTGACATTCCAGCAGCCCGGACAAGAACCCCAAAAATGCAGTACTCTTATTTGTTTCTTGTATAATTTTGCCAATGTTTAGGTCTGGTAGAACTGTATTCGTTCCATCTGATAGAATTGTATTAGTTCCATACAGTATGAAAAAACTCCCTTGGACTCACGGTCTGCATCCCGTCTTATAATATCAAAGAAATATAACTCGATCAGAAAATGACGAACGATTTATATAGATGCAATTTAGAAACAGTATTGTCGCTGATTATTTCTAGTATTCAATAAGTGTAAACAACAACGAAAGGTTTTAAAATGGCCTGCTTTACATTTTTTGAACACTTCAGATTTCTTGGATCCGTTGAATCCCAACAGTGTTTTGCAAATAAACTTCATGCAAATCGACGTATTTACTTAGTATTATACAAAATTGTCAAAATCAACAGTGTCAACAGTGTCTAAAAGCGACAAATATGTCATGAGGCTTAATTGTATCTGGCAAAAATTAAGTCCGTCGGGTCCAATGGACCCTTAAGTTCAAGAGGAGGGTTAAAGCATGGTGACAGTCAAAAAGAGAAAGCTTCTATAGGAGCTCTCTGATTTACTGTCACCTTGGTTTAAACTGTCATCTGTCTTTATTTCTAGTATTCGATTAAGTGGTTGTAATAGAGAGGTATGCATGCGTTCCAGTGATGATCAACATAAACTTTACTCAATTATATCAATATTTTCTATAATTGGTAATTTTCTTCTGAAATAACCTAGTTGTCACCTGGTTTACTGTCTCTATCAAAAGAAAAATAGAAAATTTCATTTCAACTTATACTTCTCTTGAACCATTGGAATAAGATAAATTAATATATAGACAAATATATTCTTTTACGATGACTTTGGGTATTTATCACGCTGTTGACATATGAAGTTCCTCAGTAGTTAAGAAAGTTTTATGATTG
The DNA here is from genome assembly GCA_922989275.2 of Gari tellinella. NCBI lineage: Eukaryota > Metazoa > Mollusca > Bivalvia > Cardiida > Psammobiidae > Gari > Gari tellinella. Next base: position 32,346,179 of record OV277871.1, read on the forward strand.
TTGAACACAATCACCAGTATTGTGCACGCTACTGTTGAAATCGTTGTAGCCTTTACGAACAGTTTGCATCTAGATGAGACCCCGACTAACAAGACTACAGCTGACATTTTGATACTATCTTAACAATAAATAAGTGTTGATTTATTATTAGCATGCTTAAATACTTACGCCTTAGCTGTTGCCTTCAATCGTTGTTAACCTTGAATTTGAAGGTTTTTCTGCATACGAGTTCTACAGTGGAGAATCTGTTATTCTTTAAACGCAAACGTACGCAAACGCAAAGCACTAAAACGTAGAAAAGAACAACTTTTGGACAATTCTGATATTTCATGTTTATCATGGTGGCAAACAGTTTGGAGCCTGATCAGACGCCGGGTTACCCGGCGTCTGATCTGGCTCCAAACTGTTTGCGCTGCAAATAATAGTTTTAGCGTAAACGCGTTTATTGGGAAAGAATAACACATTCTCCACTGTAAATATGAGTTTCAAACAGATTGAATCCTGATCAGAACACACGTTTTCAACTGTTTGAAACCATCCGCAGCGTTTGATAAGATTCCAAACTGTTTGCAAATGCGGTTTTAAGTGTCATTGAGAGTGAAAGGGTTAATGTATATGTATTTTGTCTTTGCGATATTTCCGTTATATCTGTGTAAAAGGCAATGTATAGTGCTGATATGCTAGTAAAATTGAAACTGACCTAATATTGTAAGTATACTGCATGTGTGGCGAAGATTATGTTGACCGAATGTATATGTTTGTTATTTGAAATCACATGTTGGACTATTTAGACACAAGTTAAAATGCTGACCAGACTTTAACCCTTTCATGATCAAGTTATTCGGGAGATTCTAACCCCTTCACCGTTTTATTGTCTTCTGCTTCAATTTTGTTGTCTGCTCTGTCGTTTCAAAGTTAAAATATAAGACGGTATGACTGAAGAAATTTCAAAACGAGTGTCAAACAGTTTTGATCCTGATAAGACGCCGCGCAACGCGGCGTCTGATCAGGATCTAAAATGTTTGCAAACGCGCTCTCAATCGTCATTGAGAGCGAAAGGGTTAAGATTGAGTAAGTTTAGATGCATATCTACCAAGCATTGGTATTGATACAACTTCAACAAGAGATTAAACACTGGTTTAATTTTAGTAACTTGTTATTTTCAAATTAAGTTTCAAGGTATATTCTACAAGCGTTATCTTCACTAAAATTCAGTTGAAGAGACGACCACCAAGCACTGCAGCCCATTTCCATATACAGTAGAACCTCTCTATTACGATCACTAAAAAAGGCTAATTGTTCGTATAAAAGACAGGTGACAGCTTAAAGCAAGGAACTTTCTGTTTTACCGTCACCTTGCTTTAAGCAGTCCGCTGTTCTTAACCCCCAATAATTAACACAATTTAGTGGTCGTAATAGAGAGGTTATACTGTACTACAAGATTAGTGATGTTGATTTACTTTTTAGCTGACCGGTTCAATAATGGTGGCTGCCATTTTGGAAATCCTTGTCGGTGCCAGTGGGCTAGTGAGTGTGCTCTTGAAGTTCATTGGTCCATTAACCGTCGCTCCAACCATCATGCTAATGGGACTGTCTGTGGCTGAAACAGGGTTTCAACTGGCTGGAAAGCAATGGGGTATCTCTGTGGGGTAAGTTATTTCGAACGTTTTTGTAGTTATACCATACCCCCTAGCTATTTTTTCTAGTTTTGAAGACAAGTTACCTCTTAAAGCAGTTTGAAGCAAACTCAGAATACGCTTTGACGCATTCTTACTTACCTGCAACCTACTTTAAGCTACCATCTGCTAGGATATAGAACAACTGTAGTATGGTGCGTGTTCACGGCTTTATAAAATTGCACTGCTTTCATTTTGAAAGCCTCAATTTACTCCTTACCTATGCGTATTTATGGAGATAACTGTTAAGACATGCGGATTCTAAAATTAAACAGACGCAATGGCTGTACTAACATCTGTATTTTCGGTTTCTTCACTGCCAGGATTGTCCGCTAAGATGGTACCATGTTTGGTACTTTTGCATTTGGTGTTGTCAGCATTTTAACTAGCTAATCATTAATATAGATGTTCAAACAGTTGAGATCCAGTTCAGATACCGTTGAAACATGTGCTGATCAGGTGTCAAACCACACAATATTTATTCATAATGACACAAGTAATAAAACGCAATCAATAATTGATCATGCCAATGACTGAACTTAAACCACTCGATTTTAATGACACCATACAGTGGAGAATCTGTTATTCTTTCCCGTTTAAACGCAAACGTACGCAAACGCAAAGCACTAAAACGTAGAAAAGAACAACTTTTGGACAATTCTGATAATTCTTGTTTATCTTGGTGGCAAACAAATTAGAGCCTGATCAGACGCCGGGTTTCCCGTCGTCTGATCTGGCTCCAAACTGTTTGCATATAAATAATAATTTTAGCGTAAACGCGTTTATTGGGAAAGAATAACACATTCTCCACTGTATCTGACGTTTGCAAACAGTTTGGAACGATGTGCCAGAACTCTGAATTTTTGTTCGCAGCAGTGTTTTATCTGCTTGTATTTATGTCAACTGATCCTTTGCATGTACACTTTTATATATGAATATATATATATTATAGGACAATCGTGTTGATCATCTTGTTTTCTGAAGTTATTCCAATATTTAAAATGACCAACCCATTCAGCAAGAAGGGAGAGCAAATAGAAGTAACAATCCATAAGCTTTTCTCCGTGAGTACTTTCCCTTTGATATATGGGGGTTTGGTTGCTTTATATTTTCTGTACATATACCGTGGTAAATACATTATGCTTTCAAAATGAACGTCTCTAAGCTAAAACTGGCATATCCAAGACTTTATTTAACGAGAGAACTCATTTGGTAAAAACTAATCTTCCATGAGGCCCTCAACATATATGCACGTACATAATACAAAGGGCATTTCATACAAATCAAAGAACGTGTATATTGCTAACCTCGCATTGACTGTTTTGTTATACGGAGTATGGTTTTTACCAAATGAGTTCTCTCGTTAAATAACGTCTTGTTTTTCATCCACAGGTGATTCTCTCAACTTGCATCATGTGGCTCATCTGCTACATACTAACTGTCGCCGGAGCTCTTCCTTCGAACCCAGATAAGTACGGCTACGAGGCCAGAACTGATATCCGACTAGACGTCATCGAGGAAGTTGCTTGGGTTCGCTTTCCATATCCTGGTCAGTTTTTAAAAAGTTTGTTATATTCATGTTGATACATGTACATGTTCTCTAAGAAACCGGAAATATTGCACAATACTAACGCTGTACCAAAAAATGAGTCGGACATCTTGGAAACATTCATCATCTCGATGTTGTCACAACAAACGTACACGTTCAGTGTTATTCCAGCAGCGTGTTCAGTTACCACTGTTTACTGTTTATGTAAGCAGTTTGTGCCCCGTGTGCAGCGTGCAGAGTACAGTAGAGAAAACATTTTATTTTCATATAACCCCGGTTACACTTAAACTATTATTTCATTGCAAACAGTTAGGAGCCAGATCAGACACCGGGTAACCCGGCGTCTGATCAGGCTCCAAACTGTTTGCCATTCAGATTAATTTTGGTAGTCTGAATTGTCAAAATGTAGTCATTTCTATATTTCATTGCGATGCGTTTGCGTTTGAACTAAAGAATAACGTTTTCTCCGCTGTATTTCAGACGTTTGCAATGGAAATGTAACAGCTTTAGCGCAAACGCGTTTATTGGGAAAGAATAACGTTTTCTCCACGGTAGGCCTAAAGCTGAGTACAACGCCCTGTATCGCACCGGTAGCTGGTATTGTTTATTTAACCCATTTACGCCCAGTGGTTTCTTCCATGTTTATATATTGGATTAGTCCATTTTTTATCAAAAATTTCATTTTCATTTTGTTTTATATTATATTTCCTATCAGCAAACAGTGTATGCTCTGATCAGACGCCGCATAATACGGCGTCTGATCAGAGTCTACACTGTTTGCCTATGTCTTATATATGGGATCGTGGGCACAAAGGGGATATTGTCAAAATATATAAAGTACACCCAGTACCACCAGAGTCCAACGATAAGTCTCCGACGAGCTACAGGTCACCTACCTACACACTCGTGCATTCACAACTTACATAAATAAAAAATATTATATATATATAAATATACATGTCGGCGCTATATGGCCAATATTGTGTCGCAGTGCCGTGAAACCGAAATCAAACAATAATATTGCAATGTACCGTTTCAGGTCGATGGGGAACACCAACGTTCAATTCTGCCTTCTTTGTTGCTATGATTGCCGGTGTTGTTACGTCAGTCATAGAGAGTATTGGAGACTATTACACATGCGCGCGTATGGCTGGTGCAGTACCACCGCCAGAACATGCCGTTAACAGAGGTACGTCCTTGACCCTTTCAACCCTAAATATCTCTTGTGGGTATTTAAAATCCTTTTGGACTCTTGTAGTATCCAGTCTCACTGTTACAATATTAGTATGACAACAAAAACCAATGAAAATATCAAACAGTGCAGACCCTGATCAGAGGGCTCCTATAGGAGCCCTCTGATCAGGGTCTACACTGTTTGCATATATAATCAGTAATCTCTACAGAGGGCTGTAGGGTTGAAAGGGTTACAGTGGAGAAAACGTTTTTCTTTCCCAATAAACGCGTATTACGCTAAAACTATTATTTGCAGTGCAAACAGTTTGGAGCCAGATCAGACGCCGGGTAACCCGGCGTCTGATCAGGCTCCAAACTGTTTGCCACCAAGATAAACATGAATTATCAGAATTGTCAAAAAGTTGTCATTTTCTACGTTTTAGTGTTTTGCGTTTGCGTACGTTTGCGTTTAAACGGGAAAGAATAACAGATTCTCCACTGTAACTCTTTCACTACCAATGGTGCCAAAAGGCGACTGTGCAAACAGTTTGGATCATGATCAGACGCCACACTGTTTGCCATTCATAGGAGTATTTCGTAAGTCATACAGTGGAGAATACGTTATTCTTTCCCAGTGCAAACAGTTTGGAGCCAGATCAGACGCCGGTTAACCCGGCGTCTGATCAGGCTCCAAACTGTTTGCCACCATGATAAACATGAAATATCAGAATTGTCCAAAAGTTGTTCTTTTCTACGTTTTAGCGCTTTGCGTTTGCGTTTAAACGGGAAAGATTAACGTTTTCTCCACTGAACCACTTAAATACTGATAATAAATCACGTTTGGCGGCGTCTGGTCTTGATTCAAACTGTTTGCAGGTTCTATAATTACAGCGTTCCCTCTCTACAACGACCCTCCCAACAACGACTCCCTCCTTATAACGACACTCGCCGCTGTTCCCAAGAAAATTTTGTTTTATGCTCGCACTGATGCATCATCGTCTACTTAAAATTGTTGTCTGCTGTTATCTTACATAAATGATATTTTGACAGAAAAAAAACATAATGACAAATGACAAACAGTTTGAATCCAGATCAGACGCCGCGTTACGCGGCGTCTGATCTGGATTCAAGCTGTTTGCAAATGCAAAATAAGTTCCCTCCCTATAAGGACTCCCTCCGAACAACGCACATAATCTGTGTATCCCATTGGGTGTCGTTGTAGAGAGGGAGCACTGTATCACGAGTAGCAAGTAAGCCTTTATCCAGAGGGCACACTGCCAGATCCTGAAGTAAACTCTCAATCCCTACTTTGTTTCAGAAATAAATGTGATCTTCTGTACATATTTGTTCAATCTATCTACATGTTCTTCTGTTATATTTTAGGGATATTTGTTGAGGGTTTAGACTGTTTATTGTCTTCCGCCGTCGGTGCAGGATTTGGCGTCACATCGTGCAGTCAAAATATCGGCGTCATAAGTCTTACAAAGGTAATTACAGTGGAGAAAACGTTATTCTTTCCCGTTTAAACGCAAACGTACGCAAACGCAAAGCACTAAAACGTAGAAAATAACAACTTTTGGACAGTTCTGATATTTCATGTTTGTCATGGTGGCAAACAGTTTGGAGCCTGATCAGACACCGGGTTACCCGGCGTCTGATCTGGCACCAAACTGTTTGTAATGGAAATAATAGTTTTAGCATAAACACGTTTATTGGGAAAGAATAACGTTTTCTCCACAGTATATAGTACGATCAGTCGGAACTCGATAATTGTAATTGACTTAAGGTTGTAGTTAACTCATGAACTTGTAAAATTTTCAAAAAAGAATTTTAGAATATCTTTTACGGTATTTTGAAGCGCTGTTTACGATAAATATAGGATATTACATGAGTGTTCATAATTTATTGGATTTATTAAACGAGTCTTTTAGAAAACGATAAAAACGAGGCTTTGCCGAGTTTTTATCGTTTTCTAAAACGACGAGTTTGATAAATCCAATAAATTATTAACACGAATGTTATATTCTTTTTATAACATAACCTAGAAATGTTATTTATCGCTGCCTTTGAGGTCAAGTGAATGCTAAGCGCGATATAAGTAGATCTATACAGGAAAAAAAGGTGTTCCAAATTAACCCCGTTCACTAGCATAATGTTAATGTTGTTATATGTATTAATAAACACTTTCATGTAGATCTAATATTTATTAATTACACCAAAAATCTATAAATTGAATCTACATGATGGAATGAAGACGTTGGAAATCGAACGCATTTTAAAACGTATTTTAATGACGTCACAAGTAAATGACGTCGTGGCGTACCTCATTTGCATAATTATATAACTAGTTATATATGACATTTAAACAATGGGTGTTATTCAACGCTCACGCCGTCTGCTATGTTATAAATTGAGAAATAGAAAACAAAACGTTTTGCAACACATGTTTTGGCTCTACGGCCATATTTAAAAGGCGAGTTAGGTTAAGATTATTTTAAGCTTATTTGTCTTTTTCAAAGATCACGCTTCAGTAAAGTATATTTCAAATGAAAAGAATCGTGGTAATTTGGACTTTGCATTATTTATACCATGTATATGGTAGTATTTTCTCATAGCTCAATTAAACATAACATTCTAAAGTCTAAGCATTGTGAATCTCTATACATGGGTCATCAATATAGTACTATTTTGTAAACTTTTAATGGGAGATAACACCTTTTTTCTTTAAAGACTCAAAATGTTCACCACTAACCTATCAATTTCTTTTCTTCATATTTTGAATTACAGTAAAACCTCTCTATTACGACCACTAAGCTTTCTGGAGCTTTCTGTTTCACTGTCATCTTGCTTTAAGCTGCCACCTCTCTATTATACAATCAATTAGCCTTCGTTTTAATGGTCGTTATAGCGAGGTTTTATTGTACCTTAGTATGGGCTTTGATCTGGAATAATATATGTATAAGAAAAGTTAAATGCTTGAATTCTATTTTTCATATGAAAAAATCATTACCCATAAAAACATGTTGGTGTTCAGAAATTCATATTGTTTTAACCTGGTGCCTATGTCATCTTGATTTTGTTTCAACTTACTTTCCACGTCTGCTTTCATTTGAAACAGGTTTTACTGGAATGTTTACTTTGAATGGGATAACGTTATATAAAATCCTCATTTGACACTATGTTTCCAAATGGTCGTATTGAGAGAAAAAAAATGTACGCCAATATATGATTTTTTTACAAAAAATGTTGTTATCAGAAACAGGTCTAACAAAAATATGAAGAAACAAGTAAGATATTTTGCTGGTGTGTTTATGTCGAAATTACACGCATTCCAGGGGGATTTCGTCATTATTTTGTTCTACAGTTTGATTTCTTTAATATAGTATGTAATACTCGTACATTATTCTATACTTTTTAAACAAAATGTTATGTAAAAGCAAGCAATAAAATGCATAAATGACATATTTGAAAAAATGTTAACTTATTTCTAATCTGAATAGCAAACATAAACGCTATTCGGAGATTATTATCGCTATAAAATTTCGTTGTATCAAGTTATTTAGCTAAAAAGGTACCTGGCCACATATTACACTTTGAGTTACTATCACCAAGCTCCTCGCCGCTGTGGTTTCATCTCCCCGAATGGGCATGCGGATTATTTTATGTGGGAAGCCTTCCAGCTGGCTTGCGGAAGGTCGGTGGTTCTACCCATTGCCGATTTGTGTCTGAAACAGTGCATAAAGGGCTTCTGTGGTCTTCCCCTCCACCTGTAATTAGATGGATGTCGCGATATGACTGAAATACTGTTAAAAGCGACGTAAAATCATAAATATCAAATCAATTCGACCACAGATTATAAAGCCATTAAAAGGAGCGTAAACTCCCTAGCGCCAACAGGATAATGTCGCCGCGTTGTATAGCGTCTTATTGGGATGGAAATTGTTTCACTATTGTCCTAAAATTCAATTAAACATCCCCATACAATATTGTTTTACAGTGGAGAAAATGTTATTCTTTCCCAATAAACGTGTTTACGCTAAAACTATTGTTTCCATTGCAAACAGTTTGGAGCCAGATCAGACGCCAGATCAGGCTCCAAACAGTTTGCCACTAAACTAAACAGTAATTGTTAGAATTGTCCGAAAGCTTTACTTTTCTACATTTATGTTTTTACTTTTGCGTTTCGTTTGCGTTTAAACGGGAAAGATAACGTTTTCTCCACTGTATAATGATTGTTGACGTTAATCTCCAAGCAGACACTATCAAGACAGCGGAAGGACTAAGACTATACGTGTTTTAATTGCTGCTGTTGCAGGTGGGTAGTCGGCGTGTAGTGCTGATTGCTGGGTTCATGATGGCGGTGTTTGGCTGCCTGGGAAAGTTTAGTGCCCTGGTTGTTAGCATGCCGGACCCAATCATCGGGGCCTCGTTCCTGGTCCTCTTTGGTACGTAGAATATAGAGGACATTTTTCAGTTTTTTATCCTGCATTAAACATGCATGTGTCATCAAGGAGTATACTTGTCGTTTAAAAACAATGTAGTTGTAGAGAGTACACCTGTTATTTATAAACAAACAATGTAGACCAAGATCACATGATTTCTGCATTGGAGCTCTCTCTAATCTTTGTCTGCACTGATTGTCAATTTGCAGTACATGTATGTTGCTAAAATACATTTGAATGGACAAATAATGTTCTAGTCTTAAATGAGAAGTGGAGCATTCTATTTAAAGTTTCAGGAATGAAATATCTCCACATTAGATCTACTTAAGTTATTGGTTACAAGATTAATACTATAGGTGGGCCGGTTCAAACCGGCCCACATGTAGTATTAATCCAATTAATTCCAGTGTCTACTACAGTAGACATTACAAAATAGTCTAGACCCTGATGAGACGCCGCATTAGTTACGCGGCGTATCACCAGTGTCTGATCTGTTTACTATATCATATGAAATGCTTTGCTTCTTGGACAAAACTTTTCAGTGTATTTTGACCACCCTTGTATTTCTATAATAAAATCTTCCAAAAAGCATAAAGAGAGAGTTCAATGCAATATTCAAGACATGCTGTTTTTTATTGCGGCAAGTACAGGGGAGAAAACGTTATTCTTTCCCATTTAAATGCAAACGAAACGCAAACGCAATACACTAAAATATAATAAATATCAAATATTTTACATTTTTCACGATCTATTTTCATCTGAGTGGCAAACAGTTTTGAGCCTGATCAGACGCCGGATTACCCGGCGTCTGATCTGGCTCCAAACAGTTTGCAATGGAAAAAATAGTTTTAGCGTAAACGCGTTTATTGGGAAAGAATAATGTTTTCTCCACTGTACACCAATGTGTATGTCTGTCTTTGTAGGTGTGTTGGCGGCTGTTGGAGCGTCCAACCTTCAGTATGTCGACCTGAACTCGTCCAGAAACCTTGTTGTGTTCGGGATCTCTCTCTTTCTAGGTCTCAGCTTTCCAGGATGGGTATTGCTCAACTCAGAACTTATAGCAACTGGTACGTTTTAATACAGGCTATTCTCTTACAATGGAGATAACGTTACTTTTCTCCGTTGAAACGCAAATGAAACGCAAAAGTAATAAACTAAAAAGTAGATAATGCAAATATTTTGAAATTTATAATTATCGTTTTAGATATAAGTAGCAAATTGTTTAGCGCCTGATCACATGCCTGGTTATAACTTGTCCGGCGTCTGAACTGGCTTCACAGTTTGAATTAGAAATTATAGTTTTAGCGTAAACGCGTTTCTTTGGAAAGAATAAGGTCTTCTCTTCTGTATGCTCTTTTAGAATGTCTATGAAGTACAGGGGAACCTCTCCAAACCGGAACCTCTAAATACCGGAATTCTCTCTAAACCGGACAAAACCTTTGGTCCCGTTTCTAAACCTTCTTTATTTTTACCCATTACACCATAAATACGCCTTAATACGTCTCTGGTTTATTCCTGCACTGAAGAAAATGGTTTATACATTCAAGCAGATGATAGCTTAACGCAGGTTGAAAGTAAAGCAGAATGCGCCATAAGGCGCATTCTGCTTTACCTTTAACCTGCTTTAAGTGGTCAGCTATTTTCCATACTAGAAACCAGCTATTTGGTAAGGGGTTAAAACCCCTCTAAACCGGAACTTTTTGTTGTCCCCACACATGTCCGGTTTAGAGGGGTTTCACTGTAAATGTTTGTACATGTATATGTTTATATAAACTTTGTAATTATAGACCTTTCATCAACAGTGTGTTTGATGTAGGTTTTATCTCTATGTCATAAAGAGCAAATACAGTGAGAATGTGTATAGCGTTTCTGAAAATCTGTTTTTTTACCAGGGAATGAGAGTCTCGACCAGGTCATCAACGCTCTACTAGCAAACAACATGTTCATGGGATGTTTCTCTGCGCTCGTTCTTGACAATGTTATACCAGGTAAACAATATCAGCCGTGCCACGACAAAATCTGCTTAATTGCAATCCAACATTGTATATGTTACAGGGTTTAATGTAATCAGGGATAACGCGTAATCCTTTAAGTTTTTAGGGATTACTCGTAATCACTGGGCGTTTAAGTGAATTTATTAAATGTCCCTTTTTCATCAAATGAATAAATTTGTACTATCATGACATTTCTATTTGTTTTAAACATCATGATTTCTTGAAATATAATGGTCTAATGAACGTTCATACAAAGTTTCTCGCACAAGTGAATAACAATAAGTGAACAGTGTGCTTTTAAGTCAAGGCAATTAAAAAAACGAAGACATCTGTCTTGTTAATAAGGTTAACAACATTTTTTATAGTGTGGTACTTGCCTTTGAGCTTTATTAATTTAACAAAAGTAACTGCCAACTATTTATAAGAAATCAAAAAAGCTTCAAAATTATGCCTTTTCCCTGGGAGATTTAGGGTTTTCGTGATTTTCAGGGATTTCACGTATTCCCTGATTACACTTAATCCCTGTAACATATATACCAATCACCGTTGTCATTACATACTCTACATCTCAGTTTGGTATACACTACCAACAGTATATAATACAGCTACATAAAATGCTTTAGATGCATGTTGGTTTCAAACAGTGTAGATTATGGCCAGCCGCCGCGTCATTGATTCGGTGGCTGGTCTTGGTCTTCACAGTTTGCAATGCAACACGGAAGGTTTTCTCAAGACACGGCTCATATCTAAATACAATGTAACCTCAAAAACCCGAATCCTGCAAACGGGAAGTCTTCAATTTCCAAAATATTTATTTTACTTGATTGGTACAGTAGCTGTGTTACCCTCATCTCATAAATTACTCCAGTGAAAATATGAACTCTAAGTTTTAAGCCGCATCGCATACAGTGGAGAAGATGTTATTCTTTCCTGTTTAAACGCAAACGGAACTTTAAAGCAAATCAATAAAACGAAGAAAATTACAATATGTTGAAAATTCTGACTACATGTATTTGTTTTAATCCGAATGGGTTACCAGGCGTCTGATCTGGCTACAAACTGTTTACAATTGGAATAATTATTTGAGCCTAAACGCGTTTTATTTATTGAGAAAGAATAATGTTTTCTCCGCTGTAACACATTTTAACCCTTTACCCAATATCCTGTATATAACATTAAATTCAAGTGATTACTTAAAGCAGGTTGAAAGTAAAGCAGAATGTGCCTTAAGGCACATTCTGCTTAACTTCCAGCCTGCTTTAAACAACCATCTGCTAGGCTATATAAAATATTTGTTATGGTGATTGTTCATGAGGGTATAAACTGGAACTATTTTTTTCAGCGGAGGAATAAATGAGATACGCTAAAAGTCGCTTCTATTGGGGAAAGGGTTAAATGAGAATATATTACAGTCTGAAAGAGTTATAAAGAGCTGTATGCAGTCTTACAGCGTTAATTAACCCTTTAACTCTCAATGACGTCATTAAGCGCATTTGCAAACAATATTGAACCTGATCAGACGCCGCACGCATAACGCGGCGTCTGCCATGATCAGGATCGACACTCTTTGCCACTTATTTTAAAATTTCGTCAGTTATACTGCCTTTAATCTAGCTTTAGAACGACAATATATAGCGGTGAAGGGTTAAAGAACTTCACCATAAGTTTGATCATGAAATGGGTTACATGTAAACTCCCCTTTGCCGAATTTACTTGCTTTTACCTTAGTTGCATTTAGACTTTGAATAACGGGTATATTTGATTCTAATAACTTCGAGTTAACTCATTTCCCTATAGCCTGCTTCTAATTTTGTGACTGTGACTACTTAAAGCAGGTTGAAAGTAAATCAGAATGCGCCTTAAGGCGCATTCTGCTTTACTTTCAGCCTGCTTTAAGCCATCATCTGCTAGAATATAAAAAAACATTGGTCATAATACATATTCATGACTGTAAAAATTGGAACAATTTTCTTCAGTGGCGGAATAAATTCAATGCGTAAAAAGGTGCATTTATGGGGTAAAGGGTTTAATCTACATGCCACTGCAGTGAAAAGTTTTATGAACTCTAAACTGATAGGTACAGATGAGGAAAGAGGGATATTGTCTTGGCGCCAGGTTGGCGACTCCTCCGACGAGGACTCCGACGACCTGGATTACGACAACCTGAACATGACAATGAAGACATACAATCTTCCATTCGGCATGGACTTTATACGCCGCATCAACTTGCTCAAGTACTGTCCCATTAGCCCAACATTCCGAGGACTCGACGATTCGCAGTTTAGATGCTGCTGTTCCAAGCATCAAACATACTCAGCTGAGGAGACGGAAGACGTGATGGAGAAAGATGATTATCCTGACAAGGAAACCAATGGCATGTCGAAAGTGTAATGATTAACCCTATCCTCGCTGAAATATCAAATGGACAATTCTTGTTTTCAAATTAGTTTAGACTTTAAGGAGCCCTCTGATCAGGGTCAACAATGTTTGCATAGGGCAAGTGTACTCCTCACAGGTACGCATTTAGCAAATGACGCATATATGCGTGTCTAGGGTTCAAAGAATTAAGACAACCTTAGGCACATTGCATTCGCATTTCTACAGTGGAGAAAACGTTATTCTTTCCCAATAAACGCGTTTACGCTAAATCTATTATTTCTATTGCAAACAGTTTGGAGCCCGTTCAGACGCCGGGTTACCCGGCGTCTGATCAGGCTTCAAACTGTTTACCGTCCAGGTTAAAATCAACATTCAGAATTGTCAAAAAATTGTCATTAATTTAATTTTTTTGCAATGCGTTTGCATTTCGTTTGCGTTTAAACGGGAAAGAATAACGTTTTCTCTAGTGTAACTGTTTCGGTAACCCGGATGAGTGTCCATGGTCTTTGAAACATTAGATAATAATGTTTCAAATTATTCATTTTAGATTTTATGGCTGACTGCATAAAACAAAAACGTGAAGTGTGTGTTTAACATGATTTTCCTTGAACAAAATCCGTTAGAGGTCGAAATATAAGAAAAGAGAATTTTTTATAAATTCATTAATACATGTAAGCGAGAAATGAGTACATGTGTCATTTGCAAACATTACAGATACAGTTGAGACAACGTTATTATTTCCCAATAAACGCGTTAACGCTAAAACTATTATTTCCTATGCAAACAGTCTGGAGCCAGATCAGACGCCGGGTAACCCGGCGTATTATCAGGCTCCAAACTATTTGCCACTCGGATTAAAATGAACATTTAGAATTGTAAAAAAATTGTCAATTTCTCAATTTTAATGTGATACGTTTGCGTTTCGTTTGCGTTTAAACTGGAAAGAAAAACGTTTTCTCCACTGTAATCATCTTTATTGGGATGGAATAACATTTTCCTCATAGTATGCAAACATGGTGCAAAAACATTTTTCTTTTCAGTTTTGAAAACGATATATGTTTAATAGGCTATACTGTAAAACATGTATTTTTTGCGTCATGAATATTTCGCGTAATGCGATTTTGTATTTTTTCTCGACATCATGCTATATTTCTAGCAGATGGTAGCTTAAGGCAGGCTGAAAGTAAAACAGAATGTGTCTTAAAACACATTCTGCTTTACTTTCAACCTGCTTTAAGAAGTCGCCTATTTACAAAACTAGAGACATTCGCGAATTAACGCGTAAATTATATTTTCGCGAATAAAAACGGTTTTACAGTAATTATATTGTGCAAAAACTTTTGGGAATTGTCACATGTTTCAGCACAGACGCATTTTATTGACGGAAAAAAGAAATCTCATTGAGGAGTTTTCTGTGGTAGTTTTCTTTTTTCTTGCTTGAATTGCATGAGTGCGATTTAACTGGATCATCTATTTGCAAAGAGTTTGTTTCAAAATTAGACGCCGGGTAACGTGATCTAGGTCAAAACCATTTGACAATCGCGTGAGGTTTCTTCAATTTAAACATGCTTACAGTGGAGAATCTGTTATTCTTTCCCGTTTAAACGCAAACGTTCGCAAACGCAAAGCGCTAAAACGTAGAAAAGAACAACATTTGTTCAATTCTGATATTTCATGTTTATCTTGGTGGCAAATAGTTTGGAGCCTGATCAGACGCCGGGCTACCCGGCGTCTGATCTGGCTCCAAACTGTTTGCACTGCAAATAATAGTTTAAGCGTATACGCGTTTATTGGGAAAGAATAACACATTCTCCACGGTATGCAGTACTCCCTTTCTACAACAACATCAAATGGGAGACAAAGAGTAAGGTGTGTGTTATTCGGAGAGAGTTGTTAGAGCGAGGGAAAATTAATACCCGAGAGTGCAAACAGTTTGAATCCAGATCAAATTGTATTTTAGGGGAAACAACAGCAAGCATTGATGTACAGTGGAGAATCTGTTATTCTTTCCCGTTTAAACGCAAACGTACGCAAACCCAAAGCACTAAAACGTAGAAAAGAACAACCTTTGTACAATTCTGATATTTCATGTTTATCATGGTGACAAACAGTTTGGAGCCTGATCAGACGCCGGGTTACCCGGCGTCTGATCTGGCTCCAAACTGTTTGCACTGGAAATACTAGTTTTAGCGTAAACGCGTTTATTGGGAAAGAATAACACATTCTCCACTGTAAGGAGGAAAACGTTGTTGTTTGGGTCGTTATAGGGAGTGAACACTGTATTTTCATATGATATTTTATGCAGGCGACTATTCCAAAGCAAACAATATAACGGCGGGATTCAAGTGGTTGTTATATTGAAACGTTACTGCGTATGAAAATGTTCTTTTTTATGTGTACTGTGTACACGACATTGTTTATTGTTTTCAGTTTATTGATTTGTAGACAGTTATGTAAAATATGCTTAGCTACATGTATTCAATATAAAATATGAATCTATTTGTATCAAATAGCATTACAACCATTATGGTCAATTGCCACATGTCTTTTATTTTTCTTGCTTATCAAAATATGGCTCAATTCATTTGAAGAACAAATAACTGAAATATACTTCGTTAATTTCAGATATTGTAAAGATGAAAACTGGTATACAAGGCATTCCAATATCAGATTAGAAAGTTTAAAAATATTGCGTGCAGCGAGAAGACGTTATTCTTTCCCAATAAACGCGTTTACGCTAACACTAATATTTCCATTTCAAACAGTTTTGAGCCAGATCAGACGCCAGGTTACCCGGCGTCTGATCAGGCTCCAAATTGTTTGCCACTCATGAATTGCCAGATTTGTCAAAAAAATAATATTTTGTACATTTTAGTCAAACGCGTTTTGCGTTTCGTTTGCGTTTAAACGGGAAAGAATAACGTCTTCTCCACTGTACAGATATAATACAATGCATATTCAGACGAAAGCAACATTCGATTACTACAGTTAAAAAGACGGTATCGTTTCATATGAAACGAAGCAGAATGCAATCAAATTTAGAAAAAATATCATTTGATTACATGTACAATAAAGGCCAATTATTTTATTTTTTATTGGCAAACAGGTTCGAGCCTGATCGGATTCCGAGTCTATCTAGTGTCTGATCTTAGTAGTCTAGGTCCAAACTGTTTGCAGTTACATGTTATGTACCGATAACATTTTGATAGACCTATAAACGCGTTTTATAGGGAAATAATAACACATACCCCATTGAACCGTGTATGAACGTTGTTAAAACTGTTTGATATTAATTTGATAATCAGGATGTAATAACTATATTTTTGTATTTGTAAACAGTGTAGACACGTACATGTACGTACAGGGGAGAAAACGTTATTCCTTCCCAATAAACGCGTTTTACGCTAAAACTATTATTTTATATGCAACCAGTCTGGCGCAAAATCAGACGACGGGTCACTGATCAGGTTCCAAACTATTTGACACTCAGATTAAAACGAACATTTAAAATTGTAAAAAGGTTGTTATTTATCCATTTTATTGCGATGCGTTTGCGTTTTGTTTTCGTTTAAACGGGAGAGAATAACGTTTTCTCAAACAGTTGTTAATTTCCACTTATTACATGTACATACATGTACAGTGGAGAAAACGTTATTTTTATCCTAATAAAGGCGTTTGTGCTTAAACTATTATTACCAGTGCAAACAATTTGGATACAGATCAAACGCCAGGTAAACCGGCGTCTGATTAGGCTCCAAACTGTTTGCCACTCAGATTAAAAAAACAATAATTAGAAATGTCAAAAATTGTTATTTCCTACATTTTACCTACATTTTGGCGAAATGCGTTTTGTTTGCGTTTAAACGGGAAAGAATAACGTTTTTTCCACTGTCAACACTCTGTTTCTGTATACGGGAATAATGATTTAGCAGAGCAATTGCACACGGTGCAATAATTTACATATATATAAGATAATCAGTATGTATTTTAATATCTGAGATACCATGTTGTGTCGATGAATAAATAACAAATGTCATATGTATACAGTTTCTTTTTTATGTTATTTAAATGCAAAACGATAGGCATTGGATTGTGAACACTTTCCTTGTACAGTGGAGAAAACCTTATTCTTTCCAAATAAACACGTTTTGTTTTCAATAACAAACAGTTTTGAGCCAGATCAGACCCCCGGGTAACCCGGCGTCTGATCAGGCTCCAAACTATTTGCCACTCAGATTAAAACAAATAATTAGAAATGTCAAAAATGAGAATTCGTGTGCTACGGACGTTCAATAAACACGTTTACGCTTTAACTATTATTACCCAACATCTAATCTGGCTCCAGATTGTTTGCAAAGGAAATAATGGTTACCTGTAAAGTGTAAACGCGTTTATTTAACGTCTTTTCCACTGTATCTTTCATTCAACCAAATTGAAGAATCGGAATATAAGCTGCTCGACTTTCGATTTTAGGTCTATGAATAAAACCTGATTGTAGCTGATTCCAATTTGGAGCAAACAGTACATTAGCATGATGCATGCAAGGGTTAAAACAAATTTATATAACCCGAGTGGATCGTTGTGCTCTAAATGAAGTCGTTATCGTTTGCTTTGTTACAGCGGAGAAGAAAGTATTGCGTAAAAACCATCGCGGCAGTTTGTTGGAATTTTCAAAACATTCAGATTTTTAAAAAAAATTGCATGTTGCTTATATATACCTTGTTATGCACAAATATGAAGTAAAATAGGGGGTCTTTTCTTAATAGCTTGATTTTATGTATACCCCTAATTATCCGGAGACACGAACTTTTGATAATAAAATCACAGAAAAAACCGGATTTTGTAATTTACCTAAAAAGTTGGGTTGTTCATGTTTTCATTAAATAGAAAAAAAAAACAGGAGCAAGTTACAACAAAAACATGGACACAACATATTATTCGTCAATAAAAGGAACACATCAAATAGTTATTTTTCAAAATAAATTCTCCTACAGTTCTAAATTCAAATTTTGACAATAATTTTCACACATATTGATGAAGCATTAATTTACTGAAATCACTAATTAAAAGTATAAGTACCCGAACTATTTTTCTGTAAAATACAAATGTCTGCATAAGGAGTAACGCACGGCAATCTAATTACATATAGGGTTATCTACAAATGATATATGATAACCACTTTTAAATGCTAGAAAGTCTCCAAATCGCTACTGTTCAATCGTCAACAATATATCACTACAGGGTGTCCAAAAAAAACCGGAACCATTGGTCAAGTATGCAATATATCCATTTCCTATCAATATCAATAAGTAAAATGTACACAGATAGGTAGAGACGACATTTTACTATATGTCGTCCAAATTTGGTCTAACAGTATTCAACGGTTTTTAAGATATGAACATTTTTAAGGGACCAATCGAAGGCCCGTTTGTCCATGATATCGAGTTTTTCTTTACGCTTGGCGTACTAGTTGAGCAGTTGTCATTGTACAGTGATTTGACGTCTATCCACATTGTTCGCCTTTGATACTGAGTCAAACAGCACACTATTTTATTTTGATTTATTATATTGTCTGTAATGTAATAACATTTGTTTTATCGTTTATTAAACAGTTTTTATACGCCCGTCATCGACGGTCGTATTATGGTATACCCAGCGCTGTCCGTCCGTACGTCCGTCCGTTAACTTTTCTTGTTAGCGCTCTCTCACCTTCATTTATTTACCGATTTTGATTAAACTTCCTACAAATATTCCATACCACAATAGCTCGGACGAGTTTGCGTTTCAGACGTTGGCGGCTATTTTTAGCAGAGTTATGCCCCTTTATTGTCAAAAATGGGCATTTTTAAAAAAAAAAAACAGAACTTTTTTTTTAATTATTCAATTTATTTCAAATTTGATATGGTGATACAATGAATGAAGTTACTTAACATATATTACGGGTTTTTGGTTTGACTTCGTATTTTCAGAGTTATACCCCTTTACACAATTTTTTAACAATATATTGTTTCCTGATTATAATTTTACTTACATTTTGTCTATTGTAACCAAATTTCATATTTATCTTTCTCATCATGCAGGGAAGGCACCTGTGAATTTTGGTTCCTGTTAAATTATTTTTCTATGAGTTATGCCCCTTTACATCCTTAAAATTTAAAATAAGCCACACTTCGTCCGTTAACTTTTCTTCTTAGCGCTCTCTCACCTTCATTTATTGACCGATTTTGATTAAACTTCCTACAAATATTTCATACCACAATAGTTCGGACGAGTTTGCGTTTCAGACGTTGGCGACTATTTTTAGCAGAGTTATGCCCCTTTATTGTCAAAAATGGGCATTTTTAAAAAAAAAAACAGAACTTTTTTATTTTTTATTCAATTGATTTCAAATTTGATATGGTGATACAATGAATGAAGTGACTTAATATATATTACGGGTTTTTGGTTTGACTCTGTATTTTCAGAGTTATGCCCCTTCACACAATTTTTTTTAACAATATATTGTTTCCTGATAATAATTTAACTTACATTTTGTCTATTGTAACCAAATTTCATATTTAGCTTTCTCATCATACAGGGAAGGCACCTGTGAATTTTTGTTCCTGTTAAATTTCAGACGTTGGCGACTATTTTTAGCAGAGTCATGCCCCCTTTATTGTCAAAAATGGGCATTTTTTAAAAAAAACCAGAACTTTTTTCTTGACTATCGCAATACTATCGGGATAGTACTTGAGCTATCGCAATACTACAGCATAGTCTTTTTGAGATCGATAGTCGGGCCTACAATCCGGGCGACTTTTTCCAGTCGGCCTGAGTCTGGACGACTTTGACACCCGCCGGCCGTGACGGGCGTATTTTGCCGCACTGCGGTGCTCTTGTTACTATTTTAAATGAAAACAACAACAACCGTAGATCATAAATGGCATTTCTATTACAGCGGTCTGCATGACACGAGTAATTGAAAATAACTTGGCAATGTCGGGATAATTGTTCTGTTTTAAAACAAAATTAAAATATGGTTCCAACATAAATATTAACTGTACATATTGATTGGTTATGAAACAAACAGCGCACATTAAAATGATTGACAAGAATAAGCTGACGACGTGTGATATAGATTGAACATGTGTAGCGTTTCATAACCGCTATTGATGCCATATGCACTGACTAGCATGTTGAAATACGCTCAAATGACAGGCAATTTGTAATCAATTCTTAAAAAATATAAGATAACTTAGTAGACATAATTCGCATGAGCAGCATGTACATGTCTTGGTTTCTTGGACATTTGACACGTATACAGGTAAACAATAAAACAGTTGAACGATTGTTTAGACCGTGCAAAAAGCTGCCGTGTGTAATCACAAATACAAAATACATGTATCATGGACAAACAGATTTTGAGTTAGGGTTCCGTTTTTTTGGGACACCCTGTATTCAAGCATTATAAGTATATATCACTAATCGTGGTCGCCAAATGCTGGAATGACCGTACAATTTAGGTTATTGAGGTAGAAAAATACAAATTTCAAATATAAACTATATAATAGAGTATTGGTCAAAGGGAGACAACTCGTTAGGCAGAATAGTGGACACCGATAGATTATCGATAAACTGTCCTACGCTAGCTTGCGTGCCCGTCAATGTTCGGCTCTAACCGCTCGGTATTTTACGAAAACTCCCGACGACTCTTTGTACATATTAATTTTATTTTCAATTTGAAAAAGGACCAAATTAACATTAACTTACAATTCTTAAATTTATATCAAAAGAAAGAACAAATAGTCAGGTATACGAGCCCGTTTGCACAGAATTGATATCGATTTGTATAAATGCACAAGGTCGTGTTATATTATCCGTATCGAGGCTTATTTTCAGCATTTTACTCTTTGTTTAATGTGATTTAGAGGTGTCTTTTTAAACTTAAAAAAGGACCAAAATCTTATTAAAATATTTTTTCAAAACAAATTCCATCATAAAGGAAAATGTTTAAGCTAACACAGGCCGTTTGCACAGGAACGATATCTGTCCAGAAAAAAAAGTTATTACAAGTTATGTAAAAATGCCCTTCTTATTTTAATGCTCGAAAATGAGAGCAAGTGGGCCACCTGCGTGTCCACTATTCTGCGTAACGGACTCATGCAACAAATTTGCATTAGTTGCATATATCTGAAACTGGAGCAATACTCCTGAACCCTTTCACTCTCAATGGCGCTTAAAAGCACACTTGCAAACAGTTTGGATCCTGATCAGACGCCGCATAACGCGGCGTCAAACCAGGATCCAAACTGTTTAACACTCGTTTTGAAATTTCGTCAGTCATACTGCCTTTTATAATCTTTGAAACGACATTGCAGACAACAAAATTGAAGCAGACGACAATGAAACGGTGTTAATAGGGAAAACATCTTGAAAAAAAATTAGGTGTTTAGAGTCATAAAACGGCAGCAAGCTTTGCTGAGATAGTCCATTGGGTGGATGGATGGACGGATGAATGGATGAGTTGGGTTTTACGGCACTGCGACACAAAAACGGTCATATAGCGCCGATGATTGATGAGCGATGATTTGATAATATGATGATAATTTCAAGAATATGATTTCGGCTAATCCCATTCGTTGAAAAGCATCGCATGTGATCGAAACGATCGACCTGCCTTCTTTTTATTCGTGTCAGAGGGGATAATCTCGGTATAATACATCGTAGAAAAAATTCCCTTGACAATTTTAAAAGCCCCAGAACCACGACACTGTAGGAAGGTATCTTGGGAAAAGCCCATTGGGCCTATGGCTTGCTACGTTGCCAGTTTGGTAAACACTGATATTCATATCTAAATCTAATATCCAGAAATTATTGAACACATTCAGCAGTAGAGACGAGTATACTCATTAAAAAACATTACACCTCTAATGTACATATATTTCCAACGCAAATAGTGTACAGTGGAGAAAACGTTATTCTTTCCAAATAAACGGGTTTACGCTAAAACTATGTTTTCCATTACAAACAGTTTGGGGCTAGATCAGACGCCGGAAACCCAGCGTCTGATCAGGCTCCAAACTGTTTGCCACTCAGATTAAAACTAATAATTAGAAAATGTCAAAATTTGATACTTTCCTACATTTTAGCGATGTGCGTTTACGTTTTGTTTGCGTTTAAACGGGACAGAATACCGTTTTCTCCACTGTATGCACTGTTCGTCATTTTACAATAATTATGTTATTAAAATATACCAAAACAGTCAAAACCATGCAGACAATACTTAATACGAAATTGGGGTTGTCAAAAATTGGATACTAGGGATTTGCTCTTGTTCAACACTGTTTGCTGCGGACAGCATGAAGGCTTTACAGCTGTTTACAGTGGAGAATCTGTTATTCCTTCCCGTTTAAACGCAAACGTACGCAAACGCAAAGCACTAAAACGTAGAAAAGAACAACTTTTGGACAATTCTGATAATTCTTGTTTATCTTGGTGGCAAACAGTTTGGAGCCTGATCAGACGCCGGGTTAACCGGCGTCTGATCTGGCTCCAAACTGTTTGCACTGCAAATAATAGTTTTAGCGTAAACGCGTTTATTGGGAAAGAGTAACAGATTCTCCACTGTAACTGTTTCGGTGCCAAAAACGCTCGATGAACTTACATGTACTCCATCACCACCTTTAGTCGTTTACTTCAGTATTGCTGGCTAAAAGATCGTTTTTAAGTTAGATTTAACGCAGTTTGACCGACTCTTTCATACTGATCAGATCCCGAATAGATGACGCATTACTGATCCGGATCCAAATTCTTTGCAAAGTCGACTTTAACCAACTTTGGTGGTGAAAAGGAACTGCTTGTCTTAACCCTTTCACTCTCAGTGATGCCATTACATGTAAGCGCGTTTGCAAACAGTTTGGGTCCTGGTCAGACGCCGCAACAGGCGGCGTCTGATCATTTGAAACTTTGAAACTTTGAAACTTTATTGAAATATATCTGTATAAGGTCCACTACCGTGGACAGCATTAACATTTATACAAATAGAAAACATACATATCAATAGAGAGGTCATTAGTTGGGAATACGCAAATTCATTTGAAATTTTTATAATTTATAATAAAGCCTAAATAAAAAGTATTTCTTATGAATAAACAGATGTTAACCAAAATGTGTTCCATATATAGTCATACATATCACCTGACAGTTTAGATCATGATCAGTTCCTAGGTAACTCGGCCTCTGATCGTGGTCTATGCTGGCTCGAGTTCACTCTTTCAATTTGTATAGTGATGTGTCATAATAGTTATCAAGAAGTATCGAGGTTACATGTACATGGAAGAAGAAAGCATACAGGTATTTACCAAGCTCTACCTAATAGGATGAATAAAAAAATAAATAAATAAAACTTCATTTTTGCCAACAGTAATGCTGGGGTACCCATATGATATGCTTCTCCAGCTAGACGAAATTTGGAGAAGAAATACAGGTACACACAGCAGTCTACTAGCTAAGAGCAGTATATGCGTTCACCAATTTCTCCAACGAAACAAAATTTGGAGATACATGTACATGTAGATATTAGATACGAGTATATAAATAACTAAACCACTGGCACAAACATAAATACAAACTAAGAAACTTACTACATGTACAAATAAATACCCACATGTAAGACTGTACACTTTAGACACTTGTAAAGGGATAGAAAAGAGTAATAGAGAAAGAGAGATAGAGAAAAAGAAAAAGAGAGGGAGAGAAAGAGAGAAAGAGAGAAGGAGAGATGAAGGAAAGAAAGAGAGAAGACAGACGGTCAGACTGACGGACAGACAGACATATATATATAGATAGAGAAAGTGCATCTAATGCCACATAGTTGAAATGCTGACGTGAAGTGTACATTTTATTTTACTCCTATCTTGCTAGCTTGATGTTTACTTCAAACGTATCGTCTGTGTAAGATTTCAAAATAAGTTGTGTGATCAGGACCCTAACGGTTTGCCACTCTTATAGATATTTATTAAGTCATACAACCTTAAGGTTCATGTAAAGTGTTTTTTGGTGCATTTTTGAAAGGTGATATGTTGGTCATTTATGGAGCAATGTTGCATAATTTCGTATCAAAATGTTCGTATTGAAATGAACAAACTTATGAGATAGATTACAATTGGAAAGGAAAACTGTGTATTTTGATTTTGAACACGGGACACAAACTGCGAACCTACACAGAGAACAGTGGTACAGTGATGCTCACTTATAACGAACTTGGATAAGATGAAAAACTGCTTAATACAAAATCAAAATAATTCCCCGACTGCTTCTTTCTTTATTTCAATGGACTCCTGCTTGCTTAAGATGAACTGGAATCACTGGATATAATGAAAAACTGGATAAGACAACATGTCCCTACCTGTAAAATGGTTCTGTTAATACAACATGCCAGTCATTTTCACAGTTTGACAAGTGACTTACAAAGGTGCTCATCACCTCTGATAACAAAACATTACCCAACCAACATGTTTTGTATATATGCTATTGATAAGATATTCAAACAACTGGAACTAATTAGTTTACTGGGCACCTTATTTGTTCAAGGATCCAGATCAGATGCTTAATAACTGGGTGTCAGATAGGACTTCTTGCTGTTTGACACCCGTATTCTGCAAAAAGATAACAGCCACTGGTGCTATATCAACATAGTAGATCTATAAAAAAAAAAAAAAACCTTTTTATTTTAATAAAGTTTACTTATTAAATATTCATAATAGGTTGAGTTTTCTATTTATACAAAAAAGGTAACAGGTTAAATTTTCAAGAAGAAAAATGGCATTTCTTATGTCATAGCTAATCTAATATTGTAATCATTCATTATATTTGGTAAAATTTAAAAAAAATATTTCAGATTTAATTTCTATGCCTTTCTATATTTCTTTCCTTTTAATCAATTTTGTATTAAAAGTATGATAAGTAAAAATTCCTTTATATGCAAACTATTCACAAAAAAATGTGTTGTTTGGATAAGACGAAGTTTGGATAAGACGAAATAATTTGTAAGGTCCCCTGAAATTCGTTTTAAGTTAGCATCACTGTACATGTAATTGAACACGCTACATATCTCGTTATCCGTCTAAGCTAGAAAAACGTGTTCTTCACTTTGCTCGTGCACAGGAACAGGTGTTATATCAAGGTCACCAAAAGTTGTCATTTATCCAACACCTTGACTTGTCCGATTAATCCGCATTTCTCATTTTTTTTAATATCCATATTTTCAACTTTTATTTCAGTACACTATTGTTGTTTGATACATAAACAATAAAATAAGTGCATTGCGCATTACTTTCGATCATAAATTCCTCCGAATGTCACGATTCTTCAGCGGATTACTTGCCGCGAAAGTAATTCTGTCCCTGTACAGCTGACCTTTGTTTCAGGAAAATCAAGAGTTTGTCCCTTTAAATCACCCTTTTACACCCATTCAAGTATTCCACATCTTTCCGGCTATTGTAATGATGATTAATATTTCACTTTGCATTGCGATCTCTATTATATAAAGCTTAGATTGTTGTTAAACTATTCAAGCCTTTGGCGGGTACAGGGGTAGATGCTCATGTATATACTATTGCACGGATTTGACATGGCTTTCTATGGTGTCCTAGTAGGGACACATCCGACGATTTCGTTGGGCAGAGACACACAATTCTTTTTTTGTCCTTACTACTTTTTTCACGTATATTCTGCTTCTGCATTTCACACACTCACACCCATTAAAATATTGTAATAGTTCATGAGTATAATTTTGCAACTTCCACCCTGATAGCCTTACTTCAGTAGTTGTAAGTATTTAAGAACAATCATAAGGGCACAGATATTTGAAAATTTAGTCAGAAACAATCATATATCAGTTTATCTGATGCTCTAACTGCAGTGATTCGGGTGAGTGACATTCCATCAATCATATTGCTTGTTCTTTTCTCTGTCCGCACGTATATAACAATTGTCAATCGGTTTTGTAGATTTGGAGTAACTGGACTTTAAATGTTGGCAAACTTCTAAAAAACAAATTAAAATGCAAATGGCTGCCCTTGAATCAAGCATTGGGTATTCTAAGGGCCAATTACAAGGTTGTTTTTGACTTTTGTAAGACATTCTGTGTAGGAGTACCCAGTATGTAAGGTGTTCTTTGTATGTATTCTACCAGATTCCATTAAGTGATTTGATATATTCTGCTGAAGAGGCTATTTTCACTCCATGAATGTTACTTTTGGATCTTCTGACAACACAAGTACACTTAACCCTTTACCTGATAGCATATGTCTAGTAGTGAAGATAGGTGACTACTTAAAGCAGGTTGAAAGTAAAACAGAATGCGCCTTAAGGCGCATTCTACTTTACTTTCAGCCTACTTTAAGCTATCCAGCGCTAGAATATAGAAAATATTCAATATAAAATGTATTCATGACTGATTAAATTGGAACTATTTTCTTCATCGGAGGAATAAATCATATTCGCTAAAAGGCGCTTCTATGGGGGAAAGGGTTAAATTAATGAAAATTTAGGCATGCTCCTTTTCATGGACTAATACTTATTTATAATGTGTGAAAATATTTTTAGCCAATGTGGTATAGTTATTGAGTATTGCAACTTTTCAAATTTGAGTATTTTTTTCTCGTGCAAGAACTTTACATGAACCTTAAATCTAACTTTGAAACGTGTCTTGCAGACAACAATACTGAAGCAGACGACAATAAAACGGTGAAGGGGTAAACATCTCCCAACTAATTTGATCACGAAAGGGTTAAAGTTGTCATAGTATTTAAACATGTCTGAAACAGACTCATGGTTTATTTCAGATCAAATCTATGATAAAATGCATAGCAAAAAGGTGTATAAATTCAAAAACAAATTACAAAGACGAAGAAAGACATGTATCCATGGCAACACTTTAGGCTGACGGTATATCGACCAGGCATACAGTGGAGAAGACGTTAACTTTTTTCCAATAACGCGTTTACGCTCAATTTATCATTTCCATTGCAAATAGTTTGCCACTCAAGTTAAAAAAAAAAGACAATTTTCAAAACGTCGTTTTCTACATTTTAATGCATTGCGTTAATGCATTGCGTTTTGCGTTTCGTTTGCGTTTAAAGAAGAGAGCATAACGTCTTCTACACAGTATTTCTCATTACAATTCAGAATAGAATTACAGTGGAGAATGTGTTATTCTTTCCCAATAAACGCGTTTACGCTAAAACTATTATTTCCAGTGCAAACAGTTTGGAGCCAGATCAGACGCCGGGTAACCCTGCGTCTGATCAGGCTCCAAACTGTTTGCCACCATGATAAACATGAAATATCAGAATTGTCCAAAAGTTGTTCTTTTCTACGTTTTAGTGCTTTGCGTTTGCGTACGTTTGCGTTTAAACGGGAAAGAATAACAGATTCTCCACTGTACCCCCTACCGTGCCAAATGTGACCTGGGTTTCGTTTTTGGCAGATTTGTTAAGACCAGCCGCTGGATCTATTGGTCTCTTATCAGTATCTAAACTGTTTGACACTCGATGTGAGTTGGGCTTTATAAAAACTGGCACACGGACTTATTTTTGAGTTATTGCATTGGTGTAAGTTTTGAAGCATATGATATTAGATCAAGATAAGGATAAAGGTTTAGTGCAGTTGTGTACTGTCCCTTTGAGTGTATGGTGCGTTGAGCTGGGGATTAAGCCTAAGTCCTGTCAGATTAGGTGGGCCTTATAGCTAATTCTAACTTAATTTGAAATATGAGTCCAGCGCATTCCCCTAGTGGTACAGAGTTGAAAACATTATAGATTTATTCCACAGTGGAAATTCTTTTTCATTAAATGAGTTTATATGTATGTTGAAAAAAACAACCTTTTGTCCATTAACCCTTACGATGCTAAATAATGGTCTGCTTCAAACATATCCAGGGTTCCAGATAAGGGGAGTATTTCAAAAATTAAAATCTTTATTTCTGCTTTAAACCCTATGGTGTCACTACTCATTAGAATCGTCTCGAAGAGTAGTAACACCATAGGATTTGGTGTTGCAATAAGAGAGAAAATGCGTGATTTGTTCAGTTTACTCCCCCTTATCTGGAACCCTGATATCGTTCGGTGGAAAACTAAAAAAATCAATTTTAAGCTATAAGATCTACATGTAATCAATCTGTAGAAAAGTTGGATATGAGTGCTACACAGTTTGGATTCATACCGGGGTATTTATCTGAATCCAAATTGTTTACAAAATATTGCCAAATCGCGCTTAGTACGATAAGAGTTAAAACAGTTCACACAAGATTAGACGCTGGGGAACCTATTTAAATTATCTACATTTTCAAATATATTCCATTTTCTACATTGTATGGCTTTACGTTTGCGTACATGTAACAGTTTGGTTTAAACGGGAACGAATGCCGCCTTATCCAATGTACCTCATATTAGAATCGTATCTAGCGATCAGCGATATAATATGTTTAGCGATATGAAAAAACGCTGATTGTAAAATATATGTGTAGTTCAACAATACATGAAGTGGCAATCTGTGGGTCCCTTTATTATCATATTTAGCGATATGTTATTGCAGATTCTAAAATGATTCGACCATAGGGGTACATGTACAGTGGAGAAAACGTTGTTCTTTCCCGTTTAAACGCAAACGCAAATCGCTAAAATGTAGAAAATTACTATTTTTTGACATTTCCGATTATTTGTTTTAATCTGAGTGGCAAACAGTTTGGAGCCTAACAGTTTGGAGCCTAGGTAACCCGGCGTCTGATCTGGCTCCAAACTGTTTACATTGGAAATAATAGTTTTAGATTAAACGGGTTTATTGGGAAAGAATAACGTTTTCTCCTCTGTATGTATATTTTCCTGTTGCACTAATATTGTTGCTTAAATGTACTCAGCATCCGATCAGATTAAGTTCTATTTGATACGTCGATTACACTAAAAATTCTAAAATACATCGTACACAGTTTTAACCCTTTAGCCCACAGTCTCCTTCTAGTTTTGAAGACAACAGACAATGCAAAGAGGTTGAAAGTAAAGCTGATGCGCCTTTAAAACCATTCCGCTTTACTTTCAGCATGCTTTGAGCAACCATCTGTTAAGTTATAGAAAATAATTTCTTCATGTTGGTGAATTTCATATCTGTATAAATGTGATCTATTTGTTTCAGTGGAAGAATGTATTTGAGGTGTGAAAAAAAGACACATCTATGGAGTAATGGGTTAAAGGTTATCCATGTCACAATATACAATGCACTGTTGCGAAAGTAAAATGATTCTGATTATGTAGATGTAGATGTACAGTGGAGAAGACGTTTTATTTATGCTTTTTGGTGGATTGCTAGGAAATAGCAGTGGATTATCACTTGATAATTTCACTGTTTCAAGCAGTAGGATTATCGTCACGCGTGCTTCTTTTGTGAATTGTCCCCGTGGTGCTCCTCAAGAATCGTAGTCAATCGTGTCTGATCGTTTAATTCCGGCATCCCGATTTGTCGCGAACCATTCTACGGAAGAACACGATTCCAAGATCGGAAGTATCGACGTGTTTCCGGTGACGTCAAATCAACAAATCAGTGACGTCATTGTACGGTAAAATGTCACGAAATGGTGTTCGATATAAACATGGGGCTCCACACGGGGTTAAAAATGTACTTTTGCTTTCAATTGACAAACAATTTAGTTCCAAAAACCGTTTAAAAAAGCATGAACTAAATAGAATAACTGTATTTTATCAGTGAAAGATCTAAATTTAATTCATTCGTGAACATCAGACTGTTATGTTTTCACTCGTGGCTTCGTATAACGTCTGATGTTCACTCATGCATTGGGTTTGGGTTTTGTATCCGTTTAAACAGATGAGAATAACGTGTTCTCCACTGCACATGTTTCTTTATGTTGAGAAGGAAATGATAAAATGTCTTCAGGAGTGAAGGAAAATGCCACTACGGGTGCAAATAGTGTACATCTGGGTTAGACGCGGACCAACGCGACAGGTCAACTAGATACAATATGCTTCTCGCTTGTACAGTGGAGAAAAAATTATTATTTCCCAATAAACGCGTTTACGCTAAAACTATTATTTCAATTGGAAACAGTTTGGAGCCAGATCAGACGCCGGGTAACCCGGCGTCTGATCAGGATCCAAACTATTTGCCAGTCAGATCAACATGCATTATCAGAATTGTCCAAAAGTGTTACACTTTTCTATGTTTTAGTTCTTTGCATTTGCGTTTCGTTTGCGTTTAAAAGTTTTAAACGGGAAAGAATAGCGGAATATACACTGTATGTTCTTCAAACACAGAATCTACACCATCTTGTTGATCTGTTACAGATTTTCAATGATGAACATACATTTAGTTACAGTGGAGAAAACGTTATTCTTTCCCAATAAACGCGTTTACGCTAAAACTATTATTTGCAGTGCAAACAGGTTGGAGCCAGATCAGACGCCGGATAACCCGGCGTCTGATCAGGCTCCAAACTGTTTGCCACCAAGATAAACATGAAATATCAGAATTGACCAAAAGTTGTTCTTTTCTCCGTTTTAGCGCTTTGCGTTTGCGTACGTTTGCGTTTAAACGGGAAAGAATAACAGATTCTCCACTGTAAGCGTTCCTGAATATGAGTCCATTAGAAGTGCATTTGCAGCAGAGTTGAACAGTCTGGTCTGGTTCTGATATTCTATCGCCTTGTTCACTAACTTCTCCTTATCATGTTTATTTATGGTCTGCTTCAAGTACATGTATATCGTTTGCGAAAACGTCACGAATCTGTTTTTAATCTTTTTCAATTGAATATAATCTAATAAGAGTGTCAAGCAGATTGGATCCAGATCAGACGCCGCGTACGCGACGTCTGATCTGGATCCCAACTGTTTGCAAACGTTAGCCAAGACGCGTTAAGTATGGTAAGGGTCAGTTAACACCTAATTCTCGATGTGCGAATCTGCTAAAAACTGCACAGTACTAGAGGAACTCAAATTATTTGAATGTTTTCCTTGAGCGTGTATCCATATAAAGATATCTCACGTTGGATAAACATGTGACTACTATGGGGGTATTCTCTCACAGTTAACATTTTTGTGCTTAAATAATAATTTCCATTTTACAAACAGTTTGGAGCCGGAACATTTGCCTTGAAACCCTTCGCCTGGCCAAAATGTTTGCCACTCAGATTAAAATGCATTGTCAAAGTATCAAAAAGATGTTCTTGTCTACACTTTATTGCATTACTATATGAAATGGACTTATGTTTAAAAATGCATTTTAAAGCAAAGGTCTATAACGGTATATTTTATCAAAAATATGCATTGTATGCAAAATAGTTGCAGTGAAGTCAAAAAATTATTTTCCGTTTATAGATGCTGCGAGTACAATGACTATCTTTAAACTGCTTGACACTCATTTTGATCATTGAGCCATCTTGCCTGCATTATTGAGCACTGCTAACATATGGCGCAATCAAATGCAGCCGCAGTACCGGCTCAAACCCTTCACAGGTACCCATTTTAACCACTGGGTGGAGAGGAGCAATTCGCGGTACATGTGTTGCTCAAGAACATTCCTGTACATCATCGAGGATTCAGAAAAAATCCCCTAGTCAGACCGCTGGTCCGGCGGGGATCGAACTCACGACCCCGGGTACCGTAGTCCAATGTGTTACAACTGGACTTCTGCCACCGGTAAACGCGTTTACTGGGAAAGAATAACGTTTTCTCCACTGTAAGCGAGGTATGTCATCGATGTTCAATTGTAGTAAAATGGATAAGTGAGACT
Source organism: Gari tellinella (assembly GCA_922989275.2). Lineage (NCBI taxonomy): Eukaryota > Metazoa > Mollusca > Bivalvia > Cardiida > Psammobiidae > Gari > Gari tellinella. The sequence continues at coordinate 32,378,169 of OV277871.1, forward strand.
TACATGTAGGTTACTTCGAGATGTTTTGGCGGTTTCTATTACAATTGAGAATACGTTCTTTCTAGGTCCCTCCATAACGTGTTTATCTTTTAATTAATTTCTCAATTCAGGCTCCATACTGTTTGCCACTCAGATAAACATGAAAATTCAAAATTGTCGTAATGTTTTGCTTTTCTGCGTTTCATTGCAATGCGTTTGCGTTTCTTTTGCGTGCTAACGGGGAAGAATGACGTCTTCTCCACTGTACATGTACCAAGTGCTATACATTTTAATCAAACTATTTTAACTGTTTGCAAACGTTAGCCAAGTCGCGTTCATTATGGTAAGGGTGAGTCAACACATAATTCTCGATGTGCGAATCAGCTAAAACTGCTCGGTACAAATAGAGGAAATAATGTGTATCCATAAAAAGATATCTCACGTTGAATAAACATGTGACTGGGCATTATAAAAAAATGTCCAAATTAAAACTTTGGAAAAACTAAAAAAAATCAACATTGTTATAGGTGATGTTATAATTAATTACTGGCAAAACAACAATTTTCAAGCACGAAATTTAAAATTTGGGATTTTCATCAAAGGTTTGAGAATTTATGGACGGAAACAATGAGATATACCATGAAGATATTCCGTGATGTTACCATTTTATTTTCGTGTTGTTTTAAAAGAAATATTCTAAGTACAATTCTAACACACCTCTCCCACACCCCTATATAAGCGAAGAAGGACCGTCTCAGTGTACGAATTTTCAGTAGAACACTCACGCGCTAAACGTTCTAACGTGACGTCATTTGGCTTCAAAAGTGCGTACGCCAACAAATGTAGCGCCGTTGCTTCGGTGCAAATTTCGGTTAAATTATGTGTTAGAATCGAAATAAAAAATTCATACCAGTGTTCTATCTAACAATCGAACACTGGTAGTCGTTGAGATGCTTGTAATTAAATCACTCGGCCTAAAGGCCTCGTGATTAAATTACTACGCATATCAACTCCTACCAGTGTTCGATTGCACGATAGAACACTGGTATGAATTTTTTATTTCTTAAACAATATCTGATAGATTGTCATTCATAAATACTCTAACTATACACAAAGTGGCAAAATATATCCTAGAAATATGTTTATGCTGATACGCCGATTTAAAAATGAATAACTAAAAAAAAAACGGAACTTGAACCTTTTAACATTTAATCATGTGACGTCACACAGAAAGTTTGGTTAATTTCAATTGTTATTGAGCACTATCTTATAAATAAGTCAGTACAATTAAAGAATTAAAAGAACTGCCTTTGCAAAATAATTCTTGAATTTAAGTACCAGTAACAGCAGAGAAATTGTAGTAATATCATATACATGTACCAATAGTAACAGCACTGACTTTAAATACCGTCATCATATACCTTAAAGGGTGCGTTTTTACTGACAAAATACATTCCTTTGCCATAAATCACTACCCAGATTGTTTTTTACAAGACCATTATTTCCAAAATACATAGTTGTGATTTGGTAGTGTTATCAATTTAAGGTACAATCTGTTCGGAACATATCTAATTAAAAATAACTTTAGTAACAGTATAGATAATCAAGTAACAGGATGGAATTTAATGACTGTATTAGATAAGTTGGACATGCTTGTATTATATAAAACGCACGCCGTTTATAATAAAACTCTATCCATTTATTTGCCACAACCTTTCTAGTCCATCTAACACAGTGTAGTTTTACAGTGCTATATTCTCAATATGCAATTTGATTCGAAACAAAGTAAATGAAAACCATCAGTAACAGCACTGAAATAACAAGTAACAGCATAGACTTTGTAAACTAGATATCAACCATATTGGACGACACATTATGACTAACAACCTATGTTTTTGCTACAAAAATGTTATCTTGTTTGGTTCACACAGCTCATGCTTTCCATATACATATACAGTTGAATAAAGTATGTTCTGTTCTGTTCATGTAACACTTCGTGGTTACGCACATGTCAAGATGCACGTCTATCTGAATAGCTTTAGTAACAAGAACAGAGAATGAATAACAACTCAGAATATATTAGCAATATCAAACCAATTAGACAGCCTATCATTCATAGCAATAACAAGAGATTGTTATCAAATGCCATCTAGCTTGTTTGATATAGTCAATGGTTCCATAAAGGAACATTCTGCTATACTTTATACCCACTTCAAATGGTCACATATCTTCAACTTTAGAAACAAGCTATAATGAAGTCAAGGGTTACTTTGTGGGAAAAGCACACGTTTGCAAAACCATTACTCCTTATACTCACTATACAGTCATGAATATTTATCAAATCAAACATTTTCTATGCTCTAAAAGTCGATAACCTAAAGCTTTAAGCTTAAACTTAAGGTACTATCTAGTTTACTTTAAACCCGCTTTAATTGGCCACTTATCGCCAATACTTGGCACTGGCTACAGGTTTTTTTCAGTCATTAATATATATATTGTATCAGGTTGTAGCTTTACACTTTAAGCTTAGGTCAGACTGAACGTAAAATAGTATGCGCCCTAATGCGCATTATGTCTTACTTTAAACCCTCTGTAAGTGGTCACATATCAACTTGCTATTGGACTATTGTTTATACAATCATGAATATGTATTGCGATAAGTATTTTCAATATTAAAGCATATCAAGTGTTTTAGATACTGTAAATATGATAGCTGAAAGCCCTAAACTTAAAGCCGGCTGAAAGTACAGCAGAACGCACCTACAGGTACATTTTGCATTATTTCAGCCTGCTTTAAGCGGTCACTTATCTTCACAGCTAGGACCTGGCTATGGGCTTAGTATAGTCTATACAGTCTTAAAAATATATCAAACAAATATTGTCGATACTGTAACACTTCGTAGCTTACATTTCTAATATTAAAGCTGGCTGAAAGTGAAGCAGAACACGCCTTAAGACGCATTCTGTTTTACTCAAAACCCATTTTGAGTGGTCACCTATCTTCACTGCTTGGTAATAGATAATGGTTAATACAGTTTGTTATACATGTAGCAGAAAATGAAGAGCTTTAACTATTGCTACTGTTTGCTGACCTCAACCAAGTGAGCGGGGGTGCTTATGCGTTACTTCCGGCGTCGGCGTCCTGACTGGATATCATAAACAATAAGGGCTAGGTCTATGGATTCGCCTTAATGAGTACAGTATTCTAAAAAGTATTTAGTAACCTTGACCTTTCACCTTGGCCTCTTGGGTCAGTCAACGTTAAGATATTGCGTCAAAGTCTGTTGCATAACAACTGCCCATAGGGCCACTAAACTCCATATGCTGATGCGTCTCAGTGAGTATTCCTCTATGTACCGTAGTTTTATGACTTTGACCTCTGACCTTGACCTCTAGGGACAACTTTACGGTTTATCGTTAAAGTCTGTTTTGAGAAAACGACTGCAAGTACGGTCACGAAACGTCATATGCTGATGCGCCTTAATGAGACGACCTAGATACACTGCAGTTTGGTGACATTGACCTTTGACCTCTAGGGTCAACGTTAATGTTTTGAATAAAAGTCAGTTCTGGTATAACTACTGTATATGGGCCATTTTCAAAAAATGTACATATTTCATGGGGGGAACTTGCAAAAATTAAAAATGTACATAGTAACGTTTTATGTGCTTTATAAGCTTGTTTCAGCTTTCAAGAAACACGACAACTGCAAACAACAACACACATAACTCAGAAAACTATTAGGTTTTACTAAGCAAATGTTTTGTTGGATATCACTGTACATTGTGTAACCTATGAAAATAAATGGGTATTTTTGAAAAAATAAAGTTTACTATTACACCTTATACCTATCATAGGGTCTCAGCCTGTATGATCCACACCATGTTTTAAGTTGGCTAATTTTTATTCAAATCCCAATCTATTGCATGTACATTTTCTTTGTATCAGACACTACAGTACAGACAAAAGTATGATGTTTTATTTCATTACTAATTTCTGAATCAAACATTCAAGTCAGTATATCCCGTTCCAGATACAATACATTATAAGGAAAGCTGTAATCAGAATCTTGAAAATAAATTGCCATACACCAAAGCCATGCAGTTCAATATGTTGTGGTAACACCATGGACATCATAAATGTAACACAATGGACAGTAAAGTAACACAATGGACTTCAAACCAAAATCGTTTCGTTTGAACATTTCTATAACTTAAATAAGCTAAATGACTACGAAGGTATCATTTATAGACATAGTTGCGCAGTGACAAGATAAAATTTGCATAATACTATGATAAGTCCCTGAGATAATTTGGTATGATTTCTTTGTAAGTAACACAAATGACCTGAGATATAACTACATGGACATTATTAGGCAAACTTGAGGAAAAAAGTTCTTGAGACATACTATTGTCGAAGTTACACAGTTAACTATTATATTACATAGCAGCTCTATTTTACTCATTATATTACAATTAACTAATAACCACGAAAGAACTTGTTTATTGTAGATAATTTGGCAGTCCTATATGTAACCTCATGTCATTTGTGTTACTGTCCCATGAAATGTGTTTGAATAATATAGCGAAGTCACATTTAATACAGTGCACTATTAACACTGAAATCGGTTATATCTGTGAATCGTGTTGTCTTAATGCTATAAGGATTAAGGTCATTCGAGACACTATATCAATTGATTATCCAGTGCATAACTGCAATATAGTAATTTGTGTTACACAGAATTTCATATTCTTACACACAAGGAAGTTGAATATTTGCCAGCATTCAACTTATGCATATTTAAATACCCAGAGCACTGATTTATATTTTTCTTATTTGGATCAATCACTAATGCATCTATTTGTGTATATGAATATGCATTTGTGTAAGTTTGTCCCTAGTGTTACCAGATCATGTCACTTGTGTTACAATTTGTGTGTAATCAGATCATGTCATTTGTGTTACCATTTTGCATGTCACTGCCACAAAGAATATCATCACACATTTTGTTAACCCTAATACTTGTATAGTGAAACAAATTTAAGATTTCTACTTATCTAACCCAAGTTTGAAATTTTTCATGCATTTCCGAAGAATAAATCAATAAACATCTTTAGATGTCTTTCAACAACCCAAACCTGTCCATGTTGTTACGTAACACAAAGGACAGTAACACCAAGGATATATTCCATCTAAGTTAGAATCATTTCATAAAATGATTGATCCCTAGCAGCACATTTATTTGAAGAAAACATCAGCACACTGTGATAGTACAGTTATTGCATTTACAACAACCATAAGTCGCCAAAATGTCTTTGAACATACAGTAACAACATAGACATAGAAAAAATATATTATCTTTTTCATAGATACTTTTTGATAAATATTTTCAAAAATTAAAAATGCCGCCTCATGGTTGCCATTTTTTTGAAATCACAAGAAGCGATGTCATAAGGAAAGGCTGCTAAAACATATTTTTGACATAATCATAACTATTACAACTCCTATAGATCAAATGGTAACACCATGGACACGGCGGTAAGTTACATATTTTGAAAGTTATTTTTCAGTACTTTTATCGCAGATGAAGGTCAAATAATGATTTTAGCATAAAAGTATAACTGGAAACAACATATTGGTGTAGTAAGCAGTATTTAAACTGCATAGAACTGACCCTAATCTCTTGCACAACATAAACTTCCGGCGAAGTCACAACATAATATAGCGTTTAAGGAGCTATTACAATGTTATTTCCATTTATATTAAGGTGTGAACAACATGTACTAGTTGCTGGTTTTACTGTATCTGCTAACTCTGATAAGATGGAAACATAAAACTTTGTAAAATGGACAAACAGGCTTTTGAAAATATGTATCACTGAATTATGTACTTTTTTTGAAAATGGCCCATATAGGGTCAGGAAAGGTGCATTGCAGTTTGGTGACCTTGTCTATATTATTTGGTTAAGTGACTTTTTGACAGCATCTTCATGATGGTTTATCCTTTCAAAATTTGCAGGGGGTGGGCTTTGTGATCTATGATTACCCGTTCTGGTTTAAATAAGTATAGATCTGCTTTAAAGGATTATTCTTTTTAATGTTCTGGATTTCTCTGCCGTCACTTGGCATGTTGTGTGCTGTTATCCAAAATGTTCTGTGTCGTTACCTCTGTGTGTTCTATATTTGAAATATGTTGCGTATTATTACTGACTGTTTTTGTTGTGAAATTAAAAATGAAAACGAAGAACTACCACTGTAGCTACTTGCCTCTGTTCATCTAGATCTACTTTGAGAAATCTTTTATCTAATCCAATAAATGTCTGTGCTGTTACAAGGCATGTTCTGTGATGTTGCCTAGTATGTTCCGTGCTGTTACCAAAAATGATATAATATATCGCTTGTATCGTTTTTCATGTTGTTTTCTTTTTCTGCTGTTAATTCTGATATTGTTACACAACAAAATACTCCTTCAATAAAAATAAACCAATACAACTGATCTAAACCGATCTTAGCAAATGCTTTGTCTAGATAAATGTATTTTCTGTACTGTTAGTTTCAATGTTCTGTGCTGTAACCAACCATCGCTTGGTACATATATGATTTTGTGTTTAATGCTATTCAGCCAACTGATAAAGTATGGTTCTCAATAACAATCGAGAATGGCTTTTCTTGTAGTCATGTGTATTTGTAACACTATATCCACGTTAAAACTTTAAGCTAAATCAATACAATTTTTATCTTGTTACGTTTCTTTTTCCATGCCGTTACTAACAATATATAATTGACAGCTTATGTGTTTACAATGTTATCACTGATTGTTTAAGTTAGGATTATATTAATAGTAACAAACGAACATTAATCGCATCGAGCGATTTTATTATATTGTCCTTTAACTATTTCACGGGGCTTGGATCTGTGCTGTTACCAATTTAAGTCTGTGCTGTTACTCTTTTTTTTTCGGTAACAGCACTGAAAGTAACAGCACAGAATAAAATGTACCAGTTAAAGTGCTAAACAGTGATCGACCCCTAAAAGTTTACCGCTTGTTTAAATTTTAAATTTGTTTCAAGCCATGCCATTTATTTCAAAACTTATGTATTTCTAAACGCACCCATGATCTTTGACACATAAGTAACAGCATGGAATGTGTAAGTTGTACGCACGCACCCTGCAAAACAAAAGTACCTTCAAATGATCAAACGTTATACGTACGGTGTTTTCGACGTGATCACCATTTTGCTGGATGTCGTCATGATGATCATTCTGCGCATAATGTTGTGAAAAGGGGAGGCATCATTACTTAATCACAATCTATTCTTCGCGATAACAGAACGGACTAAAACCCTAGTGACAGATATTCAAGTCGTTATTTCGAAATGAAAAACTGCGGATGGTATTTAATTTGCGTATAAAAGAAAGATGTAAGATATAAACAATGTAAATGTAGGCCAAAACTAGTACTCAGTTATATTCTTTTCAACAATTGTCGATTTCTGATTAAATTTGTGACTGGGACAACACGTTTTTTCGCACCCCATGTACATCGAGGGCCGATTTTCACATTCTAAATATAGACCAAAATTAATGTAAATATTAATTATAATTCATGAAGGGTTTTCTCTAAATATGTTAATAAATAAAACTGTTTTGTTTTATTCCGCTGAACAATGACGCAAGAAAAAACCAGTTAAGTAACAAGGACACGAGTTGAGACATTTTTTTTAAAAATACCCGATTACTGTTAGGGTGTGTGTATGAGTGGGAGGGGTATTCTCTCACAGTTAACATTTTTGTGCTTAAAGAATAATTTCCATTTAACAAACAGTTTGGAGTTTGAACATGTGCTTTGCAACCCGTCGCCTGGTCAGGAACCAAACTGTTTGCCTCTCAGATTAAAATGAACTGTAAAAGTATCAAAGAGATGCTATTTTCTACACTTTATTGCATTACTATATAAAATGGACTTATGTTTAAAATGCATTTTAAAGCAACTGTCTATAACGGTATATTTTATCAAAATATGCATTGTATGCAAATAGTTGAAGTGAAGTCAAAAAGTTATTTTCCGTTTATAGATGCTGCGAGTTACTTCGAGATGTTTTTGGCGGTTCTATTACAAATGAGAATAGGTTCTTTCTAGGTCCCTCGATAAAGCGTTTACCTTAAAATTATTATCTCAATTGCAAACAGTTTGAAGCCTGTTAAGACGCCGGGTTACCCGGCGTTTGACCAGGCTTCCACACTGTTCGCCACTCAGATTAACATGAACATTCACAATTGTCGTAATGTTTTCCTTTCCTGCGTTTCATTGCTATGCGTTTACGTTTCGTTTGCGTTGTGACGGGAAAGAATAACGTGTTCTCCACTGTACCATGTGCTATAATTTTAATCAAACTATTTTATTTATTGACTGAGCCAGGAACGTATGTTAGATTATTTCTGGTTGTTTAATCTCCCAAAGATTAACACTGACCTGTGTTTAAGTGTCAATTCACCAGGCTTGAAATTAAATTTCTGTGAATCTGGATTTCTGTTTAAAGTTACGATTATAATTTATTTTGTATATTGATACAGAATAGGAGATTAGGACAGCATTCGCGGGAACTTATGCTGCGATATTTAAACCCGAATAACTCGACAGATGGCTGCGAATATACGGTAATTATTATAATTGGTCTTCTCTTGTTGTTTGTTTGTTTGTTTAATATTAACCTGGTTAGTTATCAGTGAAATTATTAAGTAATTAACGTTTCTCATCAATATTTTTCTAACACGTTCTATAGGACGCTTCACACCTTTCCTTCTGTGCGGCATCGCAGCTCATTTTTCAAATTCTGCAAAATATATTTACACAGATTAGATATACAACCATAAAATAAATGATTATAGATCTACATGATTGCAGACAAAACTTGTAATTATCTCAATGGCAACATCAATTTAACACGAAATAAGCTACTCTTCGTGTATAATAACAAATTACCGATCAGGCGGACCGGGAAATGCCGCCATTTTGTCAACACTGAATCAGCATGATTATGGGCATTTTGCAAAGACAACAACTTCTTTTAAACACAGTCCACGATGAATGCAAATAGTTCATGCCACCCTTTATTCTTTTATATATCAGTACACTATGTGATCTTTTCAATCGAACCTGCAGTTTGGTCACCACAACTTGAATAAAAGTACCTATAACTACTAAATCGAACAAAAACGAGGGATTTTTTGCAAATATGACCAACTTCGCAGGGACAAAAATGTACTTCAAACATATTAAAAAATAAAAATATATACCTCACGCCACCATTTTATGTTTTATCTGTAAATGCTGCGTGTAATTTACCCCCAATTTAGCTCGAGTTAGAAGTTGATACTGTTATAAAATACAACACAAACGCTTAACCGCTACACGCGTACGAGTAAGATATCGGGTAACACGTTATTTTGCGAGATTTCGCGAGACTCCAATCCCTATAATCTACGTTCCTGACTGAGCGTACAACGCAAACAGTTTGGTGCCATATCAGACTCTGATTGACTTTAACAAGGTCTACAAGTATATCAACACTGAAGAAGACGTCACGCCCGCAATCATTTTGACTTGCAGAACTAGATTCAGTACACCCCGTTTTGACCGAAACAATGCCGTTTCATATCCCTTAAGGACATACGCGACCAAATGAAATCTCCGAAGGATCTCTATGAAAATTTCAGCATAGGTTCTTCAAACATATCTTAGTACCATGGCAAAAAGAAAGACATAGGTTATAATGGTCTTTTTTGTCTTTGGGCATTTGAAATGTATAATGTAGCCATTCTCGGCAAAGAGTCGGCATGCGTTATTTTGGCTTTCTAAAATTATGTAAAGTAATAAATGGCACAAACAAACATTAAAACAGTTAAAAAGTGATGCTTACTAAAAGTATGATGCAAAGAGTATGTGTATCCGATCAGGCTTCAGCCTGTTTGCCACACAATGTCGTTAGTGCTTTTAACCCATTACCCCATAAATACGCCTTTTTACGCCTTTCATTTATTCGTTCTTGCAAGAAAATAGTTCAAATTTATAATGTTACGAGTATGCTCTACAACAAATTGTTTCAATATCATAGCAGATGGTAGCTTAAAGCAGGCTGAAAGTAAAGCAGAATGCGCCTTAACTCGTTCCTCACTGAAACTGTAAATGGACTATTCCAGTGTCCATTTTTAGTCTAGTCCATTTCTGACTTTTAAGGATTGTTTTTGACATTGTTCGGTATTACAGTGGTAAATACGATATTCCTGCCCACTTTACGCGTTTCTTAACCATTTCTTACGTATTTGTTATCCGTTTCGTTAAACGCATTTCCTAGCCGTTTCTTTACGCGTTTCTTTACGCGTTTAAAAGAGCCCGGATGTCGGTCTTAATTTTCTGAAGAATACTCCTGAAATATTGATTCGAGTCATTAACAAAGTGAGCAAAACATCAAATGTTCCGACATTTCATGCGGTAAGTAAAGATTGCAGTCGTTATCGTAGCGGCGAGTCCAATGCAAGTCTGCCGCGACGGGTGGTTTATTGATTTATTGGTCTGGTTGATACTCGAGTGTCACTTATCGGATTAGCGGGTTTTTCAACGATAAGATCCGAAATCTCCGCGTGAAACGGAAAATTGAAACACCAATCGCAACATCTCTGTTATAATCATTTATTAACGCGTTTAAACGCGTTAAAATCGTTAGGCGTTAAGCGTTCGTTAACCGTTCACTATGCGTTTGTTACGCATAGATTAACGCGTAAATGGGTAGGAATAGCGTATTTACCACTGTATGACAAACAGTGAAGACCCTGATCAGAGGGCTCCTTTCGGAGCCCTCTGATCTGGGTCTTCATTGTTTGCATATGAAAAGTGTACTTTTCAATTGAACACTGTTTGAATGAACGCCTATATGCGGGACTAGGGCTCAAAGGGTTAAGGCGCATTCTGCTATACTTTCAACCTGCTTTAAGTTGTCATCTATCAACAAAAGTAGAAACAGGCTATGGGGTAATGGGTTAACTAGTCGTTCTTTATATTTTATTGAATGCGTTTAGTTTCGAATAATTGGGACAGAATAACGTCTTTACTCTGTAACCATTTCAAGACCATTAAAGCATACATATGTAAATGTATACAGTAAACCATATCTGTTACGACCACTAACATGAATGTTATTTGATTGTAAAAATGGCAGCTGACAGCTTAAAGCAACGTGACAGTTAAACCGAAAGCTCCTAAAGTAGCCTTCTGTTTTACTGTCACATTGATTTAAGTAATCACCCATTCTCATAATTAATGGACGAAATAGAGATGCATAAACAGTACTCTTTATTTTGTTTTACTGTTTCCAATTAATAATTCCTTTCCGAATACAGAAATATCAATACGAGTGTCAAAATACAGAAAATTAAAACGAAACTAATCCAAGCGATGATGCAGTAAATATTGAATCATTAGATAGAGCATTTACTGCGGATGAAATTAGGTTAACTATTTCATCACTAAAAAGAAACAAAAGTTTTGATTTTCAAAACAATGTAGCAGATTTTTTCATTGATACAAAAGATTTCATTGCAGACTATTTGTCTTTAATTTTTAACACAATTCATGATTCTGGAGTTTATCCAGATTCTTGGACTAAAGGTATTATTGTACCAATCTTTAAAAGGGTGAAACAACGGAACCCTCTAATTATAGAGGTATTACGCTTGTAAATGTATTAGGCAAAATCTTTTCTTTAACTCTAAGAAATAGACTAAACGCATGGTGTGAGAATGAAAATATTTTTCACAATACACAATTCGGATTTCGAGATAATTGTTCGACGGTTGATGCAATCTTTTCACTCCATACTATAATACAAAAAGTTTTAGCGAAGAATTCTAAACTATGGTGTATTTTTATTGAATACCAGCGTGCTTTTGACACAGTTATTCGTGATTCATTATGGGTAAAATTAATCCAGTCTGGCATTAGCTGCAAAATGTTACGAATGATAAAAAGTATATATGAAAATGTAGAAAGTTATGTTAGAGTATCGCCTGATATGAACAATTCAGATATTTTTAATATTACGTTAGGTTTGAAACAAGGGGAACCGTTGTCTCCTATTCTTTTTATTCTATTCATAAACGACATTGTTAAACACGTAGACCTTGATAAGATGACAGATACTGACCTTGACCTTTTATCTAGATATTTAATTGCTTTTGCAGATGAATTAGTGTTGTTCACTACAAATCCTGAAAGTTTACAGCTTCAAATAAACGAGATTCATAAATACTCTCTGAAATGGGGCCTTAAAATAAATGCTAGTAAAACAAAAATATGCATTTTTGAAAAGAAAAAACAACCTAGAAATGTTGACTTTTTTATTGGTGGAGAAAAAAATTGAAATAGTAGAAAGTTTTATTTACCTTGGAATTAAATTCACGCACACCGGAAACATGACATCGGCTGTTAAAGCATTATCTGGTCAAGCCCTTAGGGCATATCACAACCTTCTTTTTCTCTTTGATAAAATACAGTTTGATTTTAAAACAAAGCTCCAATTATTTGAAACCATGGTTGTACCAATACTTACATATGGCGCAGAAGTTTGGGGTATATATAATATGAAAGAAGTTGATAAATTATACATTAAATTTTGTAAATACATTTTAGGAGTTCGAAAGCAAACGCCAAACATGGCTGTCTACGGTGAATTAGGCAAATATCCATAGTCACTAGTTTGCAAAGAAAGATCTATTAAGTTCTGGGTCAAAGTTATGAGTAATACGCAATCTCCTTTATACCATTTATATATTGATCAAATAACATCTCTTAATGGAACTTGCTGGGCAAATAAAAAAAGTCTGTAATTAATAATCTTGGGTATACAAATCTTTTAGATACTTTTGACAAAAATGTTATTTAAATCTTAAAAGAAGATTAAAATACCAATATATACAGGACTGGAACGAAAAAATAAAAACCATGTCCAAACTCAAATAGTATACAAAATTTAAAACGTACTTTACTTATGAACAGTACCTTGATAACATCCAAAATGATTCCTTACGAAAACTTGTTTCTCAAATCCGCCTGAGTTCACATAAGCTTGAAATAGAATCTGGAAGATTCAATGGAATTGATAGAGCTCAGCGTTTATGTAAGTTGTGTAATTGAGTTGTGTTATTGAGTCTGAGTACCATTTTATCATGTGTTGTCCAAAATATACTGAAGTACGAACTAAGTATCTAGGTAGACTATCATTGCCTTCATTGTTTAAATTTATTTCCATTACATGTATGTCATCTTCAAATACAGCAAGATTAAATAAACTTGCTAAATATATTAAAGAAGCCTCTGAAATTCGGACAAATGCCCTACAGTTGTAATTAAGAAATTCGGGCTTCACGCACTTTTCTAGTAAAAGCATGGAAGTGCCATCAGCTCATGAATGCCGGAAGTACGCAATTTATTTCTTATATTTATATTCCATCGTGAGCTGAGAAATGAACCAGAAATGTACATAACCGTTCTAATAGACACTTTGCCCGTTGCTATGCGTTGCTATCGTAGCAACGATCTCTATATATGGACTGAAACTAGTCCCAATCACATATTATATTTACTGGATAAATTTAGACTTTTAACCGGTAAACTTTCTCGTTATGTTTAAAATCCCTTTTGAGATATCTAAAAGCACACGAATTTACGAAATACTTGTAGGATAAGCATCTTAAATTTAGGTCGCGTTTTTTAAAACCGATTTACTCACACGCCATACTTGATTACTCCGCGTTAACCGCGCCTACCATACGGATACTCTGTATCGATTTGAAAGTTATCAGTATAGCTCCGCCCCTAAACCAGTCGGCTAGAACTGGATTTTAAGTGAGCATTCATTGAAATATGCAAGTCTCTTTTTAGAATAGTGTTATATAAGGTCAATGCGGGGCGAATGTAAATATTTGTTTCTTATAGCATATGAACTTTTGCGTATATTGCGTACTATGTTATATATGTGGTTATATCATGATAATTATATGTATTTATTCATTTTACATGTAACGCGTTTGCCATACCCTTCTATGTATTTGTAAATGGCCAAAGGCAATTATTTGCTGACTTGCCAATAAACTGAACTGAACTGTCAAACAGTTCGGACACTGATATTGTTCGATTTTTCTGACCTGTCGGAGTTATTTTTAGAACAGAATAGTTCATAATGGTAAATAGATAACAGGGTAACATCGGATCTATTTAGTCGTACACTTTCCAACTTGAGATAACATGATCCTCGTGCAGCACGAGACCCTTGCGCTAACTTTACTGATATTTTATTCTTTCCCAACAAACGCATTTATATACTAAAACAATTATTTCCATTGCAAACAGGTTGGAGCCAGATCAGACGCCGGGTTACCCGGCGTCTGATCAGGCTCCAACCTGTTTGCTACTCAGATTAAAAATATAATTAAAATTTCTTAAAGTAAATTTCCACAGTTAAGTGCATTGCGTTTGCGTTTAAACGGGAAAGAATAAGGTATCCTCTACTGTACATTGCGCACAAAAATTACAGCTATCCGTATCATTAACAGTATGTAGAGAAAAGTCATCCCTTTGAAAGTTTTAGAATGTTCCAATCTAAAAATAACTCCGACAGGTCAGAAGAAAACACTAATACTGAGTATATTTTAATTAACACATTGTGCAGGGTGACTGACATCTCCCGTGGTGATGAAAGGTAAACAAATTCCACAATGCTTGAATCGTGCACAATGCGGAAAGTCGATATATTGGCATTGCTTGACCCACGGTGACCAATGCGGTATGAAAGGACCAGGGTTATGGATCGTATGAACAGAATAGTAGTAATGCTGGTTCTTTGCTGTCAATTAGCCCCGAGGGCGTGATGATGTTGACAGGCTGACCTCGTGGGCCTTGACAGGCTGACCTCGTAATGACCGTATACTGCGGTAAGCGAGTAACTCGGCGTTTCACCTGAACACGTTTTCTTCATAGGACGTCCGGTAGAAATACCAAAGACACCGTAAATTAAGCAGGTGACACTTTACTCCGAAACGTTTAAAATTAAGATATATAGCCCGAGAGAGATAAAAACACAGTTTAACGAATAACCAATAGTATGCAACGTCAAAAAGTCTCGTAGGCATCAAGACGGCGGCAAAGACCTAAAAGGCTCGACCTCACTATTCGTTCGTAATGACAAAACTGGATACTTTTTGCGCTGCATATCTGCCTATCTTATAAAACGCCTCAATTGAAAAATACTTCATTTGCAATAGCCTATAAAGAACTATTCTAAAAATAATGCGTTCATTCGCGCTATGTTTTGGGGACACATTTGCAGAACGTTATAAGGCGGCGCTTAACGTAAACACCCGAGCTACAAAAAAGCGCTGAATTGGGTCTTTTCCTAATACGATCGCGTTGAATTAACCCTTTATACGTGTGAAACGAAAATTAGTCTTACGCAGGTAACTCGGCGTTTCACCTGAACACGTTTTCTTCATAGGACGTCCGGTAGAAATACCAAAGACACCGTAAATTAAGCAGGTGACACTTTACTCCGAAACGTTTAAAATTAAGATATATAGCCCGAGAGAGATAAACACACAGTTTAACGAATAACCAATAGTTTGCAACGTCCAACTACCGAATACGTGCACGTACAGTTTATAAAAGTTTAATATAGCCATCACACTGCGAATTCAATTCTGAAAACGAAACCTTTATAAACTGACCACGACGTTTGTTCAGAACATGACCTGAGTATAGCGCGCTCATTAATTTGCACGAACCCTCGTTGCAGAAACCACCTTAGTGCCTAAACACCGTGAAATGTAAAACATACGCCTGTCGCTAAACCGGCTTCATTCGTGGTACATAGATAGCACGCTTTGGCGTTAGTTAAACTCATTTACCTGTAGGCATTCGTTTTGACCGTACGGAACACAGAAAATGTATCTTGCCTACGAAATGTGATTATTTATTAGATGAGCCAATATGCAGCGTACAAAGTGTCGATTAAGGACGTCCAGTAGAAATACCAAAGACACCGTAGATTAAGCAGGTGACACTTTCGTTACTCTGAAACGTTTGGTATAAAATTAAGATATATAGCCCAAGAGAATTGAAGTTAATATTGCGGAATGTATGCAATCATGATGTATAGGCAGCTGATTACTTTAGTCCTTATTTAAGCTACACCTTTATCTCGTAAATCAATTACATGTATGCCTAAACACTAAATAAAATGTAAACTCATTATAATACATTGAAAAGTCTCCCTATTTGGTCAAAGTTTTATTTTATTTGGACAAAGCGGCATCAATTGCATATATCACGGAGTAAATACGCGTCTTTTGACATTACTATATATTGCCTTTTTGACGAGTTTACACTTTGACGAATCGTCCGTAAGTCGGGGTTAAAAGTTCTCTAGAGTTTATGTTATATTGTTTTTATGTCCCGACAGTAAATAAAGCGTTTCTATTGTATTGTAATGAGGTATAGTTGTCACATTTACGATACTATTATATAAAAGCAATTTAAAAAACAACAATTATAGTAGTCCTAATTGGTGCGCGATATTACCAGTTTGACGAAACCACCATATGTTAGGGTACAGTACACTATAAGATTGTCGAATTGGCTCCAGGGGGCAGTACACAATGATAAATTTTTCGATTTCCTTAAATTTAGGTGCGGAAAGAATTCTATTGTACTCCTTAAACATTAATTTAAATGTATTATAGACTACTGCTGCTTCTGCTACTACTACTTTTGCTATTTTATCGTTATAATTTCATACAATGACAACTACTACTACTACTGTTTCTACTACTACTACAACAACTTCTCCTATTGCTAGCTTTATTATCATTATGACACTCTCAGTTTCACCTCTAGCGAGGTTACTCACGTTCTGAGCCAACGAGAAGGCGGTGTCTTATTTCAGAACATCCCCACACAGTCTATTTACAGTTATGTACACTATTTTGTCCAATATTTCTCGCATTATTTTCTCTTAATTCTCACGCTCTGGCGCTAACTTTTCGTTTAGGTTCAGCTTCGTTATTCGCGTTAGTAGTTGTACCAGTTCAAAGGGTCACTTCCCTTCCTACCCTGCTCGTGAATAGCAGTTCTGTCCTCCCTATGGTTCTTAGCATTTTGTCTGATTTCCGACTTTACCATTTCGATCGCTTGAGCCACCGGAGTGATTAACTTGACTGTAGGCCCGCGTTTCAATTTCGCTTCCGCTTCTTCCAATTTCCGTTCCGTCTCTTTCAATTTTTCTTCCATGTCGCGTAGCTTTTTAGACATATACCCTGGTCCATGTTTCTTCGCTTCCATCCGGTCTAATATCTTTTGATAATAACGTTCGGCGTCTTCGGGGGTATCCAGAAAAGGTACCCATTTGAGCAGGTCGTTATCGAAAACTTCTATGGATCCCATGTCTTTTTCAAATGCAACACGCAATGTAAGTGGTTGGTGTTAAATATCACGGGCTTCAGATTTTCGTCAAGCAACTGCAACTTCAACGTATGTAACCGAGTCGTTTTCAAAGGTACGTAGAAAGGGTTGATGTAAATTTCAGTTTTGAGTTTCTTGTAACTATGCACTTCGATATTTCTCAGCACCGGAAGTAGGGTGTCTCTGACGCAGGACTCTTGTACGAGGTCACAACACAAGTACAGTCGGGAACTTCTCGGTGTAAAATCGCAATCGAGGGTTATGTCAATGAGCGCACAGGACCATTGACCTTCCAAACTATAGGGTTTAGGCAGTTGGATCCAACACTCTGCGGGGTTGTTTTTCTTATAGAGAACGAGAGAATCTCGACTAGTCACAAATAAATGCAAGTCTTTCATTTTTATAGACGCGGTAACGCTTCTCCGAGTCGGGTTAACTCTTCTCATGTGGTCATGATTTCATCTAGAATCGCTCGGTATTAATAATGCGGGTACTACAGAATGGTGACGTTTGAAGAGAGTTATTCTTATACTGTGTCTTCGGTCGATGATTTATCTTCATTATCGGTCATCGCATCCTCTTCTGGAATGACCTGATCAGGCCATACCTCATAAAACAAATCTTTTCTCAGTTTAACCGCTTGACGTATAGACTCTTCGACATTCATTGAATGCTGTCGCCTGAGCATTTTGGCCGACTCTAAAACATGTCGTTGTATCGGATCGCCTCTTAACTCGTGGAAATCGATAAGAAATCTGGTGTACATATTTCTCAATGCCTTTCTTAGCGAGGGAAGCTCATCATTGACAGCTCTGGGGAACGCTTTATCTAGTGCGTAACCTCGCTTTACATAGTCGTTCGCTGTAGCTTTTAATTGATCAGCGTGATATTCTCTCAGTGGAATTTTAAACCTGTTGTTCCATATGTCAGGACGTGAACGCTCCTCGCTCAGCTCTACCTGTTTACGATGACCAGGTGGTCCCGTATCGTCACTCCAAACATCATTGGAGTCGTGTTGACTGTCATTGTCTTCCTCACTTTCTATTTCAACTCCATATGGCAACGCATTATAGGAGTCAGTCGCTTCTTCGTATTCATCGTCCAATCGCTTTCTCTTGTTTACTCCAAAAATGTTATCTCGTAAACGGTCTGGTTCCGGGGTATTCGGTTTCAAGTCTATTACCAAGTAGCCGTGAGGGTAGGACGTCGTATGTTCAAATCGCTTCATGAAAACTGCATGGGATGAAGGGTAAATCCGTCGTGCCAAAGTGGCTACTTGTTGTCTGTCGATGGGATTATTAAATAATACCAAATACTGCGTGTTTAAGGCGATGTCCCTGCAAGCTTTGCCTTGAGGAAATAAATTTTGAGTCAGATATACGATCGAGATATTTCTGTGGTGGCTGCCTTTAGTAAAGAGATCTGCTATTCTCTGGTCACACTTAGCTTCAGTCATTAAGTCGTCAAACACAAGAAGGGTCCTTTTACTTCCATCGATATACTGGGAATCGTCCAGATGCTCTGGGATACCTCGTATAAATTCCATCGATGGTTTGATACGCTTCAGTGTGTCATAAAGAGGTTGCCATTGTCCGTAGCACCAGATAATTCTCTGAGGGGAAGGCTGAATTAGGGAGGAATTCAACAGTTGTCTAGTCCAATGAGTTTTCCCGCTACAGCTGGGTCCCGACACTACCATAGAAAAAGGATGTTGAAAGGTTATTTGTTTAGACGTTGGTGGTAGAGCTAGTGTATGATCGATTGTATCGGTTCCGTGGACATTACGTTGATGTCTCACCATATTGTCATATCTAGAGAAAGTAACGGAACATTGACTGCAGCGCTTCATGATTACAAATACTAAGCTGTAAAGCCATTCTTATGTGCTTTGCAAGTGTATTCTTCCTCCTCCTCCCTCCTTACCCTCCTCCTCCCCTCCTCCTCCCTCCTCCTCCAACCTCAATCCATCTTATGTTGTTAAAACAGATGCTGGTTGTGGAGGTGGTGGTGTTGTCCTGTGTACATCTTGTGGGTTTGTTTTTTTTTTTGCTAAAAGAAAGATTCGAGTCAAGCTTAAAACATGCTGTTTACAATAGCAACATGGCCTCTGTCGGAGAAATATGGCTCCACACGATGAACATAGAGTATGTCCGCATGCTTAAACCCTGCATGCGGACATACTCTATGTTCATCGTGTGGAGCCATATTTCTCCGACAGAGGCCATGTTGCTATTGTAAACAGCATGTTTTAAGCTTGACTCGAATCTTTCTTTTAGCAAAAAAAAAAACAAACCCACAAGATGTACACAGGACAACACCACCACCTCCACAACCAGCATCTGTTTTAACAACATAAGATGGATTGAGGTTGGAGGAGGAGGGAGGAGGAGGGGAGGAGGAGGGTAAGGAGGGAGGAGGAGGAAGAATACACTTGCAAAGCACATAAGAATGGCTTTACAGCTTAGTATTTGTAATCATGAAGCGCTGCAGTCAATGTTCCGTTACTTTCTCTAGATATGACAATATGGTGAGACATCAACGTAATGTCCACGGAACCGATACAATCGATCATACACTAGCTCTACCACCAACGTCTAAACAAATAACCTTTCAACATCCTTTTTCTATGGTAGTGTCGGGACCCAGCTGTAGCGGGAAAACTCATTGGACTAGACAACTGTTGAATTCCTCCCTAATTCAGCCTTCCCCTCAGAGAATTATCTGGTGCTACGGACAATGGCAACCTCTTTATGACACACTGAAGCGTATCAAACCATCGATGGAATTTATACGAGGTATCCCAGAGCATCTGGACGATTCCCAGTATATCGATGGAAGTAAAAGGACCCTTCTTGTGTTTGACGACTTAATGACTGAAGCTAAGTGTGACCAGAGAATAGCAGATCTCTTTACTAAAGGCAGCCACCACAGAAATATCTCGATCGTATATCTGACTCAAAATTTATTTCCTCAAGGCAAAGCTTGCAGGGACATCGCCTTAAACACGCAGTATTTGGTATTATTTAATAATCCCATCGACAGACAACAAGTAGCCACTTTGGCACGACGGATTTACCCTTCATCCCATGCAGTTTTCATGAAGCGATTTGAACAGACGACGTCCTACCCTCACGGCTACTTGGTAATAGACTTGAAACCGAATACCCCGGAACCAGACCGTTTACGAGATAACATTTTTGGAGTAAACAAGAGAAAGCGATTGGACGATGAATACGAAGAAGCGACTGACTCCTATAATGCGTTGCCATATGGAGTTGAAATAGAAAGTGAGGAAGACAATGACAGTCAACACGACTCCAATGATGTTTGGAGTGACGATACGGGACCACCTGGTCATCGTAAACAGGTAGAGCTGAGCGAGGAGCGTTCACGTCCTGACATATGGAACAACAGGTTTAAAATTCCACTGAGAGAATATCACGCTGATCAATTAAAAGCTACAGCGAACGACTATGTAAAGCGAGGTTACGCACTAGATAAAGCGTTCCCCAGAGCTGTCAATGATGAGCTTCCCTCGCTAAGAAAGGCATTGAGAAATATGTACACCAGATTTCTTATCGATTTCCACGAGTTAAGAGGCGATCCGATACAACGACATGTTTTAGAGTCGGCCAAAATGCTCAGGCGACAGCATTCAATGAATGTCGAAGAGTCTATACGTCAAGCGGTTAAACTGAGAAAAGATTTGTTTTATGAGGTATGGCCTGATCAGGTCATTCCAGAAGAGGATGCGATGACCGATAATGAAGATAAATCATCGACCGAAGACACAGTATAAGAATAACTCTCTTCAAACGTCACCATTCTGTAGTACCCGCATTATTAATACCGAGCGATTCTAGATGAAATCATGACCACATGAGAAGAGTTAACCCGACTCGGAGAAGCGTTACCGCGTCTATAAAAATGAAAGACTTGCATTTATTTGTGACTAGTCGAGATTCTCTCGTTCTCTATAAGAAAAACAACCCCGCAGAGTGTTGGATCCAACTGCCTAAACCCTATAGTTTGGAAGGTCAATGGTCCTGTGCGCTCATTGACATAACCCTCGATTGCGATTTTACACCGAGAAGTTCCCGACTGTACTTGTGTTGTGACCTCGTACAAGAGTCCTGCGTCAGAGACACCCTACTTCCGGTGCTGAGAAATATCGAAGTGCATAGTTACAAGAAACTCAAAACTGAAATTTACATCAACCCTTTCTACGTACCTTTGAAAACGACTCGGTTACATACGTTGAAGTTGCAGTTGCTTGACGAAAATCTGAAGCCCGTGATATTTAACACCAACCACTTACATTGCGTGTTGCATTTGAAAAAGACATGGGATCCATAGAAGTTTTCGATAACGACCTGCTCAAATGGGTACCTTTTCTGGATACCCCCGAAGACGCCGAACGTTATTATCAAAAGATATTAGACCGGATGGAAGCGAAGAAACATGGACCAGGGTATATGTCTAAAAAGCTACGCGACATGGAAGAAAAATTGAAAGAGACGGAACGGAAATTGGAAGAAGCGGAAGCGAAATTGAAACGCGGGCCTACAGTCAAGTTAATCACTCCGGTGGCTCAAGCGATCGAAATGGTAAAGTCGGAAATCAGACAAAATGCTAAGAACCATAGGGAGGACAGAACTGCTATTCACGAGCAGGGTAGGAAGGGAAGTGACCCTTTGAACTGGTACAACTACTAACGCGAATAACGAAGCTGAACCTAAACGAAAAGTTAGCGCCAGAGCGTGAGAATTAAGAGAAAATAATGCGAGAAATATTGGACAAAATAGTGTACATAACTGTAAATAGACTGTGTGGGGATGTTCTGAAATAAGACACCGCCTTCTCGTTGGCTCAGAACGTGAGTAACCTCGCTAGAGGTGAAACTGAGAGTGTCATAATGATAATAAAGCTAGCAATAGGAGAAGTTGTTGTAGTAGTAGTAGAAACAGTAGTAGTAGTAGTTGTCATTGTATGAAATTATAACGATAAAATAGCAAAAGTAGTAGTAGCAGAAGCAGCAGTAGTCTATAATACATTTAAATTAATGTTTAAGGAGTACAATAGAATTCTTTCCGCACCTAAATTTAAGGAAATCGAAAAATTTATCATTGTGTACTGCCCCCTGGAGCCAATTCGACAATCTTATAGTGTACTGTACCCTAACATATGGTGGTTTCGTCAAACTGGTAATATCGCGCACCAATTAGGACTACTATAATTGTTGTTTTTTAAATTGCTTTTATATAATAGTATCGTAAATGTGACAACTATACCTCATTACAATACAATAGAAACGCTTTATTTACTGTCGGGACATAAAAACAATATAACATAAACTCTAGAGAACTTTTAACCCCGACTTACGGACGATTCGTCAAAGTGTAAACTCGTCAAAAAGGCAATATATAGTAATGTCAAAAGACGCGTATTTACTCCGTGATATATGCAATTGATGCCGCTTTGTCCAAATAAAATAAAACTTTGACCAAATAGGGAGACTTTTCAATGTATTATAATGAGTTTACATTTTATTTAGTGTTTAGGCATACATGTAATTGATTTACGAGATAAAGGTGTAGCTTAAATAAGGACTAAAGTAATCAGCTGCCTATACATCATGATTGCATACATTCCGCAATATTAACTTCAATTCTCTTGGGCTATATATCTTAATTTTATACCAAACGTTTCAGAGTAACGAAAGTGTCACCTGCTTAATCTACGGTGTCTTTGGTATTTCTACTGGACGTCCTTAATCGACACTTTGTACGCTGCATATTGGCTCATCTAATAAATAATCACATTTCGTAGGCAAGATACATTTTCTGTGTTCCGTACGGTCAAAACGAATGCCTACAGGTAAATGAGTTTAACTAACGCCAAAGCGTGCTATCTATGTACCACGAATGAAGCCGGTTTAGCGACAGGCGTATGTTTTACATTTCACGGTGTTTAGGCACTAAGGTGGTTTCTGCAACGAGGGTTCGTGCAAATTAATGAGCGCGCTATACTCAGGTCATGTTCTGAACAAACGTCGTGGTCAGTTTATAAAGGTTTCGTTTTCAGAATTGAATTCGCAGTGTGATGGCTATATTAAACTTTTATAAACTGTACGTGCACGTATTCGGTAGTTGGACGTTGCAAACTATTGGTTATTCGTTAAACTGTGTGTTTATCTCTCTCGGGCTATATATCTTAATTTTAAACGTTTCGGAGTAAAGTGTCACCTGCTTAATTTACGGTGTCTTTGGTATTTCTACCGGACGTCCTATGAAGAAAACGTGTTCAGGTGAAACGCCGAGTTACCTGCGTAAGACTAATTTTCGTTTCACACGTATAAAGGGTTAATTCAACGCGATCGTATTAGGAAAAGACCCAATTCAGCGCTTTTTTGTAGCTCGGGTGTTTACGTTAAGCGCCGCCTTATAACGTTCTGCAAATGTGTCCCCAAAACATAGCGCGAATGAACGCATTATTTTTAGAATAGTTCTTTATAGGCTATTGCAAATGAAGTATTTTTCAATTGAGGCGTTTTATAAGATAGGCAGATATGCAGCGCAAAAAGTATCCAGTTTTGTCATTACGAACGAATAGTGAGGTCGAGCCTTTTAGGTCTTTGCCGCCGTCTTGATGCCTACGAGACTTTTTGACGTTGCATACTATTGGTTATTCGTTAAACTGTGTTTTTATCTCTCTCGGGCTATATATCTTAATTTTAAACGTTTCGGAGTAAAGTGTCACCTGCTTAATTTACGGTGTCTTTGGTATTTCTACCGGACGTCCTATGAAGAAAACGTGTTCAGGTGAAACGCCGAGTTACTCGCTTACCGCAGTATACGGTCATTACGAGGTCAGCCTGTCAAGGCCCACGAGGTCAGCCTGTCAACATCATCACGCCCTCGGGGCTAATTGACAGCAAAGAACCAGCATTACTACTCAGAATGGTAATGTCCGATTGCTTTGTTTCAGTATTGAACAGTGGAGAAGACATTATAATTTCCCAATAAACGCATTTATGCTAAATCTTTTATATGCAATGCAAACAGTTTGGAGCAAGATCAGACGCCGGGTAACCCGGCGTCTGATCAGGCTCCAAGCTGTTGGCCACCTCATTTAAGATGAACAGTCAGAATTTGTCAAACAATTGTCATTTCTACATTTTATTGCAACGCGATTGCGTTTAATTTAGGTTTACACGGACAGAAAAATGTTTTCTCCACTGTTAAAGTCATTGTTGCTATTGTTTTCCATTTTGTACAGTGGAGAATCCGTTATTTCCCGTTTAAACGCAAACTCATTGCAATATTAAAACGTATGAAATGACAATTTGTTGGCTATTCTCGCCATTTCTTTTAATCTGAGTGGCAAACAATTTGAAACCTGATCAGACGCCGTGTCACCCGGTGCCTCATCTCGCTCCAAACTGTTTTCAATGGAAATGATAGTAATTGCGTAAACGCGTTTATTGGGAAAGAATGAGGTCTTCTCAGCGGTAAGTGTATATTTACCTGGACTAACACAGACATGTTGCCGTGAGTTTGATAGGATATATATGGATATCTTAAATTGTATTGCAAGATTGTTATATTGGGTGTTACACGTTGTTGTTTTTTCTCTGTTTAAAAAGAAACACAATGTACATGTAAACTTTAAATTGCATGCATTATTTATCTTATATTTGAAGAAAACTGTTTTTAGCCAGATCAGAAGCAGGGTTGCAGTGGAGAAGACGGTATTCTTTCCCGATTAAAAGCAAATGAAACGCATAAATAATGCATTGCACTGAAATGTAGAAATATTCAACATTTCAGCAGTTCTGACTATTTATTGTTTTCTCAACGGCAAACAGTTTGGAGTCTGATCAGACGCCGGATTACCCGGCGTCTGATCTAGCTCCAAACTGTTTGCACTGGAAATAATCGGTTTAGCATAAACGAATTTATTTGGAAAGAATAAGGTCTGCTCCACTGTACATATAAGAAGCTGCATGGTGCGCGACGGCTTATCTACATGTATGAATAACTGTATACCACAGTACAGATTCTTTCCCGTGTAAATGATACTAACCTCTAACGCATTGCAATAACATGTAGAAAATGCTAAAGTTTTGAACTTGTGGATGATTTGTTATAATCTGGTTAACCTTGGTTTTACATTGTATCTGACTCCAAACTGTTAGAAATGGACACTCGGTTTTTAGCATATATGTAAATGCGCTTATTTGGATTGAATAATGCCTTTCCATCTATTCACATTCAATTTTCAAATTGTCGGTATTTAGTGATATATCATCGATTATAAAATGGTCATTACATTGGAAAAACGCTATTCTTTCCCAATAAACGCGTTTACGCTAAAACTACTATTATTGCCTAAGCAAACTGTCTGGAGCCAGATCAGACGACGGGTAACCCGGCGTCTGATCATGCTCCAAACTGTTTGCCACTCGGATTAAAATGAACATTGAGAATTGTAAAAAAGCTGTCAATTTATCCATTGTTTTGCGATGCGTTTGCGTTTCGGGAAAGAATGACGCTTTCTCCACTGTACCTTCAGCAGTACTGATAGGAATCCGACATAACATTGTAATATTATGATCATCCACCGAACGACCAAATCCGACCAGCGCGCATGCTAGTTCGTTTTTCTTCGGATCTTTTTGTCTTTAGTTCATTCTCTGCTTATATTTGTGAGACATTGTGGATACTACAAAAGGTAACTTTTTAATTTATCTAAAAACCTATATTGAATACTGGTCATCATTGCTGCAGTGATTTCGCCCAAAAAACGCGCCCTTACTAAACAACTAAAGTCTGATAATGTGTTATTCTTTCCCGATAAAAGCGTTTACGAACAGTTTGGATCCAGATCAGACGCCGGGTCTGAAAATCAGGATTTTCAATGAGTTGTCTTTTTATTCATTTTATTGCTATGCGTTTGCGTTCCGTTTGCGTTTAAACGGGACAGAATAAAGTTTTCTCCACTATACAAACGGTATGGGGCAAATATTCAGACATCTGATCAGTTTCCAAACTGTTGCCACTCGGATTGATACAGTGGAGAAAACGTCATTCTTTCCCGTATAACCCATTTATATTTACCCAGTGGATTCTTCTATGATATATATTGGATAAGTCAATTTTTTATCAAAGGGATGCCTGGTCAAAATTTTCATTTTCATTTTGTTTTATATTGAAATTCCTATCAGCAAATAGTGTTGAAATTCCTATCAGCAAACAGTGTAGACTCTGATCAGACGCCGCATAATGCGGCGTCTGATCAGAGTCTACACTGTTTGCCTATGTCCCATATATGGGATCGTGGGCACAAATGGGTTAAACGCAAACGTATCGCAATAAAATGGATAAATTAACAATTTATTTTTTTCCAATTCTATATGTTCATTTTAATCCGAGTGGCAAACAGTTTGGAGCGTTTTAGATCTACCAGGCGTCTGATCTAGCTCCAGACTTTTGCACAGGAAATGTAGTTTTAGCGTAAACACGTTTATTGGGAAAGAATAACGTTTTCTCCACTGTACAGTGGAGCACACGTTATTATTCCACAATAAACGCGTTTGTGCTAAAACTAATATTTCCCATGTGAACGCAAAACGCGTAACACTTAATGGGAGAAAATGACATTTTTTTGATAATTCTGAGTATTTTTAATCTGAGTGGCAACAGTTTAGAACCTAATCAGACGCCGGGTAACCGCTCATGTTTAAATAGATAGTTAGAAATTTCAGAACCGTCTCTGCATGAATGTACACTGCGTTTGCGTTTCGTTTGCGTTCAAACGGGAAAGAATAATGTCTTCTCCACTGTACAGTAGAGAAAACGTTATTCTTTCCCAATAAACGCGTTTACGCTAAAACTATTATTTCTAATACAAACAGTTTGGAGCCAGATCAGACGCCGGGTAACCCGGTGTCTGATCAGGCTCCAAACTGTTTGTCACCAAGATAAACATGAATTATCAGATTTGTCAAAAAGTTGTACTTTTCTACGTTTTAGTGTTTTGCGTTTGCGTTTCGTTTGCGTTCAAACGGGAAAGAATAACGTCTTCTCCACTGTTTACGTGTTGTCAACATTTTCGTGAAATTGCCATTTTCTACATTTCTGTGTATAAACTTTGCATTTTGTTTTGTACAGTGGAGAATCTGTTATTCTTTCCAAATAAACGCGTTTACGCTAAAACTATTATTTGCAGTACAAACAGTTTGGAGCCAGATCTGACGCCGGGTAACCCGGCGTCGGATCAGGCTCCATACTGTTTGCCACCAAGATAAACATGAATTATCAGAATTATCCAAAAGTTGTTCTTTTCTACGTTTTAGTGCTTTGCGTTTGCGTACGTTTGCGTTTAAATGGGAAAGAATAACAAATTCTCCACTGTATAAACGCGAAAGAATGGGTTTGCCTGCTGTTCTAAATATAGTGTATATACAGTGGAGAAAAGCTATTCTTTCCCAATAAACGCGTTTATGCTAAAATTATTATTTCCTACGCAAAAAGCATGGGGCCATATCAGACGCCGGGTGAGCCGGCGTCTGAACAGGCTTAAAACTTTGTGTCACTTGGATCAAAATGAACCTTAAGAATTGTAAAAATGATGCCATTTATTTGCTATGCGTTTGCGTTTCGTTTGCGTTTAAAAGGGAAAGAATAACGCTTTCTCCACTGTACTATAGGCCTATGACTACTCTGAAATATATTTGCATATTGTCTGCATATTTACGTACATGTATTAGCATCTGTTGTAAACATACAGTTGAGACGTTTTTATTATTCCCCTTTCAAACGCAAAACGAACACAAACGCATTGAAAATAAAATGTAGAAAATGGAAACTTTTGTACAACTCTGACTATTGTTTTTAAATGACTGGCAAACTATGTGGAATCTGATCAGACCCGGCGTCTGATCTGGTTTCTAAATGAATTGCAATGGATGTTATGACTTTAGCATAAACGCGTTTATAGGGAATGAATAACGTCTTCTTCACTGTTCATATAGCTCGACGGCAACATCGATTATTTCTTGGCATACAGTGGAGAATCTGTTATTCTTTCCCGTTTAAACGCAAACGAAACGCAAACGCAAAGCGCTAAAACGTAGAAAAGAACAACTTTTTGTCAATTCTGATATTTCATGTTTATCTTGGTGGCAAACAGTTTGGAGCCTGATCAGACGCCGGGTTACCCGGCGTCTGATCTGGCTCCAAACTGTTTGCACTGCAAATAATAGTTTTAGCGTAAACGCGTTTATTGGGAAAGAATAACACATTCTCCACTGTACATATAGTCTGGATTTAGAGAAAAAGATTTATCTCCAAAATTGGTGTATTAGGAACAAGTAAGAACTGTGCCAATTCCTTTATAACTTAATTAATATACGAGTACAGTGGGTAAAACGTTATTCTTTCCCGTTTAAACGCAAACGAAACCCAAACGCATTGCTAGAACATGAAGGAAATGACAATTTTTGGCAACTCTGAATGTTGATTTTAACCTGGAAGGCAAACAGATTGGAGCCTGATCAGACGCCGGGCTATCCGGCGTCCTATCTGGCTCCAAACGTTTTGCGTTGGATATAATAGATTTAGCATAAACGCGTTTATTGGGAAAGAATAACGTTTTCTCCACTGTATCATTGCGTTAAGGTCAGACTGCATTGATATCTGAAAATACAATGTATTGAGATTGACAGTACGGAAGACGCTATTACATTATATTTCCCAATATAACTCGTGTTGTGCCGAACTATTTCCACTGCAAACATTTTGGTTTCTCGGCGTCTGATTCTCTGATTTTCTCTGATTTTCTATATTCATTCAGACGTTTCAAGACGTTTCAAATAAGTTGAATCCCGATTGGACACCGCGAAACACACATTCCTATCAGGCTTCAATTCAACCTGTTTGACGCTCGTGTTTAGAGTTTTAATCCAAAATTGTTTTAAAATTACAATTTAAAACAAATTACAGACAGTAGGTTTGAAGCAGGTTATTTTATGTGCGACACACTGCCGTATTTGAATTGCAATAAGGGGAATTCTTTCCCGTTTAAACGCAAACGAAATGCAAACGCAAATCGCTTAAATGTAGAATATTACCATTTTTTGACATTTCTGATTTGTTTGTTAATCTGAGTGGCAAACAGTTTGGCGCCTGATCAGACGCCGGGTTACCCGGCGTCTGATCTGGCTCCAAACTGTTTGCACTGTAAAGAATAGTTTAAGCGTAAACGCGTTTATTGGGTAATAATAATAACGTTTTCTCCGCAGTAACTGAGAAAGAAGGCATGCAAGAAACTTGTGAAACAACCAGTAAACATTTGCTGAGCAATTACAATGGAGAACACGTTATTCTTTCCAAATAACCGCGTCTGATCAGTCACCAATCTGTTTGCCATTAATATCATAATCAATAATCGAAATGGTCAAAAAGTTGTCATTTTCACCATATAAGATCAATGCGTTTTCTTAGAAAAAAAGAGAAAATAAATTTTCATAACTGTAACATCTTCCGCGACATTTTAACCCTTAAACTGCTGATATTGACTTCACTAGTGTTTGCAAACAATTTTGATCCTGGTTAGACACCGTGTTACACAGTGGTCTGATCAGAATCAATACTGTTTGACAGCCATCGTTACGTTTCATCAATTTAAAATAAATAATTCTGAATTTTCACAAACTCTGCAGACGACAATTTCAAAGCAGACGAAAAACGACAGAATAAAGGTTACATGTAAAACAAGCAACCCGGCGCCTGATCTGGCTCCAAACTGTTTGCATTGGAAATAATAGATTTAGCGTAAACGCGTTTATTGGGAAATAATAACGTTGTCTCCACTGTAAATGGAAGCTGGATTTGTTCATTTCGAAGCTATATCAGGGAAGAATGCTTTAAACCTGACAATGTCGATATGCCAAATTCCAATTCTCTGGAGTAATTTGATAGAATATTTTATAACTTGTTATGGGTATTCTCACATTACACGTGCGGTAATACAATGGAGAAGACGTTATTTATTCCCGTTTGAATTCACACGAAACGTAAAAGCAATCTCTGAAATGTAGAAAATGAGATATTTTCTCTAATTTTTTAACTACAGTATACAGTGGAGAATGTGTTATTATTTCCCAATAAACGCGTTTACGCTAAAACTATTATTGGCAGTGCAAACAGTTTGGAGCCAGATCAGATGCCGGGTAACCCGGAGTCTGATCAGGCTCCAAACTGTTTGCCACTAAGATAAACATGAAATATCAGAATTGTCCAAAAGTTGTTCTTTTCTACGTTTTAGTGCTAAATGCGTTTGCGTACGTTTGCGTTTAAACGGGAAAGAATAATAGATTCTCCACTGTAACCTCTTTTCTCCGGCAACCCATGGTTCCACGTTTGTAAGTCGGTTAAGAGAGGTTGCCGGTTAACGAAATTATGCCAAATTTCACAAGTTTACACACCCAAAGAGTCCGTCTATTTTTCGCTGAGAGGGGAATTCCTCGATGCCGATTGACATATTTAATATGCATGACTACTATACAACATATCCTGATCAGATCCTTCCTGTTTAAATTAGGCAATTGACAAAAACAGTACACACTGATCAGCCCTCTGATCAGGCTTTACTCAATTAGCGTAGTACATTTACAAGTGTAATCTTTAAAGGTACACTGTTTGTAAATGAAGAGTATACTCATCGCTAGGATTGCATGTGTTAATAACCTGTCAGATACATTCATTGCCTATACAGACATCAGGTCTAGTAGAACGGTTATAGAATAAGGCTTCATTCTTATGCAGAGAAGCTACGGTGACAAAAGTTCATGTACATGTATTACAGTAGAGAATACGTTATTCTTTCCCGTTTAAACGCAAACTAAACGCAAACGCAAATCACTTAAACGTAGGAAATGACAACTTGTTGACAATTCTAACTATCTATATAGACGTCTGATGGTTATGAAGCTCAATTTTAATAATTTATCTTCTGGAGTTCAATCACCGTTCGCTGCTACAGTGGAGAAAACGTTATTCTTTCCCAATAAACGCGTTTACGCTAAAACTATTTTTTCCATTGCAAACAGTTTGAAGCCAGATCAGACGCCGGGTAACCCGGCGTCTGATCAGGCTCCAAACTGTTTGCCACCAAGATATACATGAATTATCAGAATTGTCAAAAAGTTGTACTTTTCTACGTTTTAGCGCTTTGCGTTTGCGTACGTTTGCGTTTAAACGGGAAAGAATAACAGATTCTCCACTGTAGTTGTTTCCATTATACTGTTGGGTTTATAACATGTGTTTCTCTATGCCCCTGTACTTATTATTATTATTTTTTATTTTTTTCATTTTTTTATTATTATTATACCCGATTTATATAGCGCTCTTCTCACACAAGAGTTGTGCGTTCAAAGGCGCTTTACATGAAATTATATAAACGTACACACAAGGCCGCGAGAAAAGACAAATAACTACATTCACAATAAACATGATACAGATGGAAACATGGCCATTCTTCCAATATTATTACCAATATTATAAAATTGTTATAAAATCAGTTTTAAAATGAGTCAAACAATTAAAAGATCAATGATATATTTTTTTATTTATTTATTTATTTATAGAATCTGAATATGTATAATTCTATACATGTTGATTCAAAGATCAAGGTCAAAGATATTTAAAGGTCAAATTTATTCGCAACATTAACATGCTTATAACTTTTGAAATATAACCAATAAACACGAAAAAAACATGGCACATGTGTTGCCTTGGTAAAGAGATATATAAATATGAAGATTTTATGCAGATTGGGTCAAAGGTCAAGTCACAAAAGTCAAAAGGTCAACTATTTGAAATAGCATAACCTTTGACTTTCTTGTAATAGAAACTTCATAGTTGGTATGCATATTGCTCTTATCAAAAGACATTTGAATAAATATATTTAAGATATGAGTCAAGGTCACAGAGGTTAAACAATTTGAGGCATGTCAGACATAGGTCAAGAACATGCATAGGTCATGTACATGTAATCAGATCTTGTTCCTGTAAAATGTATATGTACTTGTCCTCATTTTGTAAAGATGAAAATAAACATTTAATGATTTATTTTTACACAGACAATCTTCTACTTTACAGATATACATGTACTTAGATTTATTATACGCCTTTCTTAAACTAGATAGGAAGCTTTTTACTGCAATACGTTTGTACAGTACCGTTTAAATAGTTTGTATACGTACATGTTCAACTGAACTTTGATGTTGTTTCCGATGGTCGATACACATTGTACATATATACAGTGGAGAATCTGTTATTCTTTCCCGTTTAAACGCAAACGTACGCAAACGCAAAGCACTAAAACGTAGAAAAGAACATCTTTTGGACAATTCTGATATTTTAGCGTAAACGCGTTTATTGGGAAAGAATAACAGATTCTCCACTGTACATACAGTGGGGAAGACGTTATTCTTTCCCAATATATGCATTTACGCTTAAACAATTATTTTCATTGCAAACAGTTTGGAGCCTGGTCAGAAGCCGGGTACAGTGGAGAAAACGTTATTCTTTTCCAATAAACGCGTATACGCTAAAGCTATACTTTCCACTGCAAACAGTTTGGAGCAAGATCAGACGCCGGGTAGCCCGGCGTCTGATCAGGTTCCAAACTGTTTGCCACTAAGATTAAAAACCAATAATTAGACATGTCAAAAAATGGTAATTTCTACATTTGAGCGATTTCCATTTGTGTTTCGTTTGCGTTTAAACGGGAAAGTATAACGTTTTCTCCACTGTAACAGGCTCCAAACTGTGTGCTACTTAGATTTAAATGAATAGTCATAATTTTTAAAAAGTTGCCATTTTTGTATATTTTAGTTCATTGCGTTTGCGTTTGGTTTGCATTTAAACCGGAAAGAATAACATCTTCTCCACTGTACCTTATTGTAGTGTCTACTTTAACCATTATTCCGCGGTGATATCGTCTGCTTCGAAATTATAGTCTGCAACTTTTATTAATATATTATTAAGGTAAAGAAAAAAATCCTTAAGACCAGTGTCAAACAGTTTTGATAAAGCAGATCAGACGCCGCGTAACTGTTTGCAACAATCATGAAAGTCGTTATCAGGCAGGCAAAGGGTTAATTAATCAATATTTTGAAGTCCGGTTGACTCATGTGACATAATTTACGGTAGATTCTATATAAAGTGTGTTCAAACTGTTCCAAATGTATTCTTGACACTTAATTTGATATATTCTAAAGTCAAAATACTTATTTAAATTTGAGAAATAACAGCAAAAGACAGTCATTGCTGAATAAGGGCATACAGTGGAGAAAATGATATTCTTTCCCGTTTAAACGCAAACGAAACTCAAAAGAAAATTATTTAAATGAAGGAAATTATAATTTTTTGACCTTTCAAACTATTTTTGCCCGGTCACCCGGCGTCTGATCTGGCTCCAAACTGTTTGCAATGGAAATACATGTAATAGTTTTAGCGTAAACGCGTTTATTGGGAAAGCATAACATTTCCTTCCACTGTATATGCATTCCCGTGGTATCGATTGCAATATTATTGCTAATTTCGGTCAAGATTTCTTCGCAGCGAAATGACCCTCCTGTCAATATCAGTACTTAGCTTTGTCCATTGTCGCACAAGTAACCCCTACACTGCCATGATGGACTCTATTTTAAACATATGTGGTCAGTTTCTATTTCTCAAATTTACACTTTAGGTATTTTGGACTTACGAAGTATTAAAATTAGTGTAAAACAATTTGAATCATGATTAGACGCCGCGTTACACTGCATCTACATGTAATCAGGTCCAAAACTGTTTGTAAATACAGTGGAAACAACGTTATTCTTTCCCAATAACGCGTTTACGCTAAAACTATGATATCCATTGCAAACAGTTTGGAACCAGGCGTCTGAGCAGGCCCCAAACTCTTTGCCACTAAGATGAAATAACAATAATTAGAAATTTCCAAAAATGGTAATTTTCTACATTTTAGCGATTTGCGTTTGCCTTTCGTTTGCGTTTAAACGGGAAAGAATAACGTTTTCTCAACTGTAACAGCTACAAATGTAGGAGAGACCACGACCCTTGTACTAAATACGATAATTATAAGAGAGTGCTAGCCGCTCCTCAGTAAACAGTGTTAATTGCTTTGGTTTTATGGAGTTAACCCGTACATACACACTGTTAACCCTTCGGACAATGAACGCGTTTAAAGTTACAACGGTATGGTAGCCTCGATTAATGGAAGTTGTATGTATTTTAGACAATCATGTTTATACAATATATGTGGTTGGTATCTTATTAGATGTATATAAGTATATGCAATAGTTTAAAGGACAGTGAATGTAAATTTCACTGAACATAGTCTCTTATAATTCATTTATGAATGG
Organism: Gari tellinella; assembly: GCA_922989275.2. Classification (NCBI taxonomy): domain Eukaryota; kingdom Metazoa; phylum Mollusca; class Bivalvia; order Cardiida; family Psammobiidae; genus Gari; species Gari tellinella. Next base: position 32,413,090 of record OV277871.1, read on the forward strand.
CATGGTCATGTTGTATCTAATGATGTATTTCCTGTTGTATTTATATTTGTTGTAACCATGAAGAGACTCAAATAAAGAATGAAGTCGAATACAATACATTCAAATATTTAATATGTACGTTCAACCATTACAGTGGAGAAAACGTTATTCTTTCCCAATAAACGCGTTTACTCTTAAACTATTATTTGCAGTGCAAACAGTTTGGAGCCAGATCAGACGCCGGGTAACCCGGCGTCTGATCAGGCTCCAAACTGTTTGCCACCAAGATAAACATGAAATATCAGAATTGTCCAAAAAATTGTTCTTTTCTACGTTCTAGTGCTTTGCGTTTGCGTACGTTTGCGTTTAAACGGGAAAGAATAATAGATTCTCCACTGTAATCTACTGAAATATACAGTGAAGCTCGCTGATAAAGAAACCGGATATAGTGAAATATTGGATAGAACAAAACAGAATGTATTCCCAATAGTTAATTTACGTAAACATGGAGTAAAATGGACATATAACACTGCATAGAGTAAAGTTACAGTGAAGCCTCGATAATCAAACACTTACTACAGCGGAGAACACGTTATTCTATCCCGTTTAAACGCGAAGCAAGTCGCTAAAATGTAGAAAATATCCATTTTTGACATTTCTGATTATTTGTTTTCATCTGTGTGGCAAACGCCGGATCTATCTCCACTTTTGAACTGTTTGCATTGGAGACTATAGCTTAAGCGTAAACGCGTTTATTGTGAAAGAATAACGTTTTCTATATTGTATCTATATTGTTCTTTGAAATACCAATGAATGCATGTGTTACTGTTACAGTGGAGAAAACGTTATTCTTTCCCAATAAACGCGTTTACGCTAAATCTATTATTTCCATTGCAAACAGTTTGGAGCCAGCTCAGACGCCGGGTAACCCGGTGTCTGATCAGACTCAAAACTTTTTGCAGTCAGGTTAAAATCAGCGTTCAGAATTGTCAAACAATTTGTAATTTCTTCATTTTTTGCAATGCGTTTGCGTTTCGTGTGCGTTTAAACGGGAAAGAATAACGTTTTCTCCACTGTGAAAGGAAATTATTTTCGCACATGCGCCTCATCATGGAAACTTTTCAATTATCACTCATGATATAGTATAATTCCCATATTATCATATGTGATACCAGCACCCTTTTGAAACACTGACCTTACATTGGGGACGAACGTTATTATTTCCCGTTTAAACGCAAACGAAACGTACAACGCCCCCTCTCTGCAACGACACCCACTTGGAGACGAAAATGTGTTCGTTGTTCGGAAGGGATCGTTATACACTGTAGGGAGGGACCCTGGTTTACATTTGCAAACAGCTTGAATCCAGATTAGACGCCGCGTAACGCGGCGTCTGATCTGGATTCATGCTGTTTGTCACGCGTCATTGAGTGTTTTTCTGTCAAAATGTCCAATATATAACTTTGAAGAAAAACAGCAGACGACAACTTTAAGCAGACGATATTGCAGCAGTAAAAGCGTTAGACATAATTGTCGTGTTAAGGGAACTGTGGCAAGGGTCGTTGTAAAGATGGGGTCGTTGTTGGGAGGGCCGTTGTAGAGAGGGAGAACTGTAATACAATAAAACTTTAAAAAAGACAACAGTACGACAATTTTGAATATTCATGTTAATCTGAGTGGCAAACATTTTGGAGCTTGATAAGACGCCTGGTTACCCGGCCTCTGATCAGGTTCTACACTGTTTGTAATGACAATTATTGTATATTTAGGATATAGAATAACGTCTTTTGCACTGTAACTCTTTGAATGCTGTGTGAAATTGGTAGTCTGAATCCATTTTGAATCAGGGTCATGCCAGACAGTTTGGACCCTGGTGAGACGACGCATTTTTAGGGGTGTAATCATGATCAACATTGTTTGCATTGTTTGTCCTGTTTTCACCGCTATCGGGTTACATTATAGAGTTGTTCCTTCCCGTTTTAACGCCAACGAAACACAAACGCATCACAATAAAATGTAGAAAATGACAACTTGTTTGCAATTCTGAATATTCTTTTTTATACGAGTAACGAACAGTTTGGAGCCTGATCAGACACTGGTTAACACGGGGGCGAACTGTAACAGTTAACCCGGTGTCTGATCTGGCCCCAAACGGTTTGCAAAGTCAAAATTTAGTTTTATCATCAACATGTTTATTTGTAAGAAATAACATCTTCTCCACTGTAAGAGATGATAAACGGAAACTGCCGTTATAAGTAAATAATTGAGACATACAGTGGAGAATCTGTTATTCTTTCCCGTTTAACGCAAAACGTACGCAAACGCAAAGCACTAAAACGTAGAAAAGTACAACTTTTGGACAATTCTGATAATTCATGTTTATCATGGTAGCAAACAGTTTGGAGCCTGATCAGACGCCGGGTTACCCGGCGTCTGATCTGGCTCCAAACTTTTTGCATTGCAAATAATAGTTTTAGCGTAAACGCGTTTATTGGGAAAGAATAACGTTTTCTCCACTGTAGTGTAACGCTGCGTCTGATCATTTTCCAAATTGTTCAGTTATGACTACCATTTAAACATGTAGCAGACAATTGTATTAAAGAAGACTATTATTAGGCATCAAACATTGGTTGCATTTTTGTAATACCTTTTTTTATACTTTAGTTATAGATAAAAGTGGACGAGAGGTGCTTCATTAGGTCTGTGCACAGATGAGATCCCACTTACGGTAAAGGATCGTCTAGATTTTCATACTATAATCGTCATCAAAGTCTGCATCGTGCTGGAAAGGGTCGTCTCTACTTAGCCCATTGTCGTCATAGTATTCAACACAGTTCTGGAGTACCTATACCCCGCCTCGTTGTTATTATATTGCTTGATGTTAAGGCAGAAACTAAGGTTGGCATTGCTTCATCCTTTTTCATTGATATACATCAACACATAACCCAGGTAAGGATTCGATACATTGAACGTTTATATGTGTTAACCCTTTCAACCCTTAATTTCTCTTGTGGGTATTTATAATCCTTTTGGATTCTTCTAGTACATGTTATTTGAACCAATCTATTGTTCCATTTTAGGCATGGAAACAAAAACAAATGAAACTATCAAACAGTGCAGACCCTGATCAGAGGGCTCCTATAGAAGCCTTCTGATCAGAGTATACACTGTTTGCATTTGTTATCAGTAATCTCTACAGAGGGCTGTAGGGTTGAAAGGGTTAAAACGTGTATGCTGTAAACCGTACATGTATATTCACTGCAAATGGTTTGGAGCCAGATCTGACGCCGGTTAACCCGGCGTCTGATCAGGCTCCAAACTGTTTGTCACTCAGCTTAAAATTAATCGTTAGACATTTGGCTTCCAATTGTGTGTCCTTACCTTGAAACATTTGTGAATGTTTTAAAACTTGGATTATTCTTTATTTCTTAGTATTGTGTGTGTTTCTTGAAAACATTGAATTCCGATTTTTTTTTATCTTAGTTGCGAACAGAGTTTGATCAGATACAGTGGGACTGATTTGACGAGCGAATACTCTTCTTGGGAATAAAATAACATGATTTCTCCAATGTTGTGAAATATAAACATTGTACAGCAATGTAAAACAAGCACTATATTTAACAACTTACGGATACATGTACTAATATATGTCTTAATATACTACGACATCTACATGTATAATGGCAAATATATATGTGAAATGTAGGTGACTATCGGTACTGTACAAAGTACGATCATATAGGAGCCCTCTGATCAAGAGCATCACAGTTTGCATATGAAAAATGTACTTTTTCCATGTATATGTACATGTACACTGTTTGTTAATGGCTAGTATACTCGTATACAGGGTTGAATGTGACGAGTGATAAAATGGAGAATACGTTATTATTTCCCTAAAACGCGTTTACGTTCAAACCATTTTGTTAATTTCAAACAGTTTCGAGCCAGATCAGTCGCCGGGTAAACCGGCGTCTGATCAGGCTCCAAACCGTTTGCCGCTCATATTAATATGACTAGTCGAAGTCAAAAACTTGTCATTTTCTACATTTAAGATCAATGCGTTTGGGTTTAGTTTGCGTTAAAATTGAAAAATAACGACTTCTCAGCTGTAGCACGATTCCATTTTCAATGAGATGTATACATGTACTTAACACAATATCAACATAGCATTCTGACACAGGGTCGTGCGAAACTGCAGTCATCCATGTGTTTCATATATTAACCCTTTCACTGTCATTTTTAGTGAGAATTTTACCCCTTCGCCGTTTCATTGTCGCCTGCTTCACTTTTGTTGTCTGCAATGTTGTTTCAAAGTTAAAAAACAAGGCAGTATGACTGAAGAAATTTCAAAACGAGTGTCAAACAGCTAAAATCCTGATCAAACGCCGCGTTACGCGGAGTCTGATCAGAATCCCAACTGTTTGACAACACGCGTTTAAGCGTCATAAGGAGCGAAGGGGTTAAGTTGAAATTCCAAAAGAAATATAATAGAAGTTTTCTAACACACGCAGCTGTTACAGTGGAGAATCTGTTATTCTTTCCCAATAAACGCGTTTACGCTAAAACTATTATTTGCAGTGCAAACAGTTTGGAGCCAGATCAGATGCCGGGTAACCCGGCGTCTGACCAGGCTCCAAACTGTTTGCCACCAAGATTAACATGAAATATCAGAATTGACCAAAAGTTGTACTTTTCTATGTTTTAGTGCTTTGCGTTTGCGTACGTTTGCGTTTAAACGGGAAAGAATAACAGATTCTCCACTGTAAATTCAATGTGGTTACTGAATGAAAATCAAATTTCTCTTCGGATTATAATGCATTACCATTTACTTGCATGACCTTAATTTAGTCATATGGATGGTTCTGTTTTTACAGTCGAGCAAAACAGGTATATGTATGTCCTACATGTATACAATGTAGTTAATACGTATATGCATCGACACGACTCTTTATGTTAACAGTATATAAACATTTCGTTGTTTTAACCCATTACACCATAGACTGTTCCTGGTACAGAGGAGAAAACGCCATTCTTTGCCAATAAACGCGTTTACGCTTAAACTGTTATTTCCATTGCAAGCAGTTCGGAGCCAGACCATACGCCGGGTAACCAGGCATGTGATCAGGCTCCAAACTGTTTGCCACTCGTATGAAAATGAATAGTCAGATTTGTCAAAAAGTTGTTATTTTTGTACATTTTATTGCAAAGCGCTTGCGTTTCGTTTGCGTTTAAACGGGAAAGAATAACGTTTTTGTCTGTAATTATATGCTTTCTATTCTTACATGTTTTTTAGATGGCGAATACTACTCATTCCGTCAACTACAGTATGGGCTATGACCTACATGAACCTAATTCTAATATAAGCTCAGCCTTTCCACAAGTTCGTAATGACTTTCATGACGTTGTGATTATGGCAGAAAAATGCATTTTGCCATTTATCTGTATCTTTGGATTCGTAGGAAACACTATATCCTGTGTTTTATTTCTCAAAAAGTCTCTAAGGATCAGCTCATGCAGTATATTTCTCGCTGCTAGAAGCATTGTAGACCTTGGGTTTTTAACGAGTGTTTTCGTAGTGTGGGTGTCATCAACGTTCAAGCTCCAATTGAGTCACGTGCCAAACTTGTGCAAGGTGCTTGCGTATGTGACGTATGTGTGCGCGTGTATGTCGGCATGGCTCGTTGTGTTCCTGACCATTGAAAACTATCTCCGAATCTGCCGACCGGTACTGGTCCAGACGTTTTGTAACACCAGGCGTGCCCGAAACACAATTGTCATTTCGCTGTTTCTGTTTCTGTGTTTTTACCAAGTGCCATTGTGGATATTTGACGAGTACTGCCGACCAGTTCCGAGGTTTCCCGAACTAACACATGTACTTGTTTACGGAGACACCCTCATAACGCTCATCATTCCGACAATAGTCATTTTCGTATCGTTGTGTTCAATAACTACGGCCATGCTTAGATCAGTCAACTTTAGACGACGACGAAGTTCGACTTCACAGCTTGCAAGCAAAAGTCTCCTGGGCAAAGTCACGCGGCTTCTATACTCTGTAACTGTCAGTTTCTTTTGTCTGAGTCTACCGTCCCATATCTTAAGAATTCGACTGTTAATTAAGTCATTCGCAGACCAGTCGAACCAAATGACAGCCACTGACGCTGCAATACAGACGCTTGCCTTATTAATATACTACTTATCAATGTCCATTAACGTCTGCGTTTATTACGCGTTCGGCAGTTCGTTCAGGAAATCTTTTAATGACATTTGCTGTAGATGCTGCAGAACACTGCGTAGACAAACTGGACCGAGAGGTAGCAGTAAAGGAAGCGAACTTTTCTCAAAGGAAACGGAAGCGTCCAGAAAAACATCGTACGTGGCCTTGTACATTCTCAAAGGGAAAGGGTAACCATTTGTCTATATTGCAATACAGTAAAACCTCTCTAATACGACCACTAAATTTTGCTAAATATCATGTATTTAAGGCAGGTGACTGCTTAAAACAAGGTAACATTGAAACAGAAAGCTCCTTCAGGAGCTTTCTGTTTCACTGTTACCTTGTTTTAAGCTGTCACCTGTCTTTATTCAATCAATTAGCCTTCATGTTAGCGGTCGTAATATAGAGGTTCTACTGTAGTTGACTAAGTCAGCAGGGGGCCAGAAACAATAGTGAAGACGTTATTCTTCCAACGTTGCCTATATGGGATAGGTCTATGAAGTTAGCTGTTAGTTGGTTTTTAGACTGTCGGCACGACAGGATTTTGAAGTGTATAAGCTATTTTCCAGGGTAATGCTTCTTGAGACTTGCAAGGTTAACTATTTCAGATAAATGCGCCAGATGCGTATCCACACACAAACAATATTGAGTGGAGCAATATAGTGGTTAGGATCTACATGTAGAAACACCACTTACATTTGGCATTTTACTCACACATTATTTTTTAGACGAATTTGGAAGTTATTTACTGAAAAAAAATAACTAAAACACGCATAGCGTTTGCAGAATGCGTATTTGATTCGGTAAAGGAATTGCTGATCCGCCCTTGAGCTTCTTACAAGCTGGCGCATAATTCTGGTAAGTCAGCGGGGGTAGGCTTACACAGTGAAAAATAGTGCGCGTGATAAAAGTTTTAAAGCAATATTTCAAGAAAATTCTTGCAGTTTTTGCTAACTTCTTTGTAGTAAAACCTAATTACTTCAATAAAGCAGTGAGTGTTGCCTTACACAGTATATCCCGTGTTAAAATACCAAAAGCAAACCAAGATTATGTGAGGTCAACACCTGTTTAGTTCACGCTGGTACCCTAATCGACCTAGGGTCTGTTAATAAAGCCTGGTACCAGATACCCCCTGCACATGTCAATCCTTAGGCTGCGGTGATGTCGTCTGCTTCGAAATTGTCGTCTGCAAAGTTTGTTTTAATTTAGATTTATAAATGTTTAAGTAAAGAAACCTAATGAAGAGTGTCATGTTTAACAGTTTGGATCAAGACCAGACACCTCGTAACGCGGTGTCGGATGTGGATCTAAACTGTTTGCGAAAATCAATATAGACGCGACCAGCAGGCAGAGGCACGGAATAATTCCGTGCTTCAGTACATTGACTCTGGGTGCGATTTTACAGTTTGGATTCAGATAAAATATTAACCTTCTGCACGTTACGGGCGATTTCGTGATTATTACTGCAAATAGTTTGGATCCAGTTCAGGTCGTGATATGAACTATTTGACACTCGGTGCGATTTTACAGTTCGGATCCAGATGAATATTTTCAGAGACATACAATATATATGTCTCTGAATATTTTCCTTCTGCACGTTACGGGCGAATTCATGATAATGGCTGCAAATAGTTTGGACCCAGACTAGATCGTGATACGATGAGTTTGGTACTCGGTGCGATTTTAGTTTGGATCCAGATGAATATTAAGTTTTATTAACCTTCTGCACGTTACGGGCGATTTCTAGACTATTGCTGCAAATAGTTTGGATCCAGTTCAGATCGTGATACGAACTGTTTGACACTCGGTGCGATTTTAGTTTGGATCCAGAAGAATATTAACCTTCTGCACGTTACGGGCAATTTCGTGATTATTGCCACAAACAGTTTGGATCCAGATCAGATCGTGATACGAACTGTTTGACACTCGGTGCGATTTTACAGTTTGGATCCAAATGACTACACGCTACGAGCGAATTCATGATTATTGCTGCAAATAGTTTGGATCCAGATCAGATCGTGATACGTACCGTTTGACCAATCGGGTTCGATTTATAAAGATATAAAAAAAACTCATGGAATTGGTGAAGACGCAAAGTTTGCAGACGACAATTACATATCAAGCAGCTAGAGGGCTAACCCAGAGGGGGAGGGTCGAATCTAACGCTGTGAGAATTTGTGATCCGACCCCATTTCAATATGTATATATGGAAATAAAATATGTTTAAAATAACCCATGCAATTGGCAAAAGTGATTATTTGTAAAAACATTTTTTTTGTGCAAATATTTTAGATCGAGATGAGATCTGGAACAACTGCTTTACACTCGGATGCTATTCTATGTTGATATGAAATGCATTACAATCCACTAAGACGAAATTTGCAGACGAAACTTTCATACTTGATCAAGGAGAAGGCTAACTCAATTTGGAAGTATGATTATTGATGGAAATAATTTGAATCAAGACGATTATTAACCTTTAATATATACACGATACCGCGAATTCATTATTACTGTTGCAAACAGTTTGCATCCAGATGAGATCTGGATCAACTGTTTGACACTCTGCATGCTATTTCATGATGAAATACAATGCATAAAAATCACTCGTGTAGAAACATTAACTTTTAATTGCATCATGTATATAAGCCAGTTCTTAAATTAACACTTCTGCATTGATTTGTTTTTTAATTATCAAATACTTATCGAGTATTAGTTACAGACTGTAAAGATTGCAATGGGTGTCATTATGATATATACTAAACTCGCGGCAATACATTTTTTTATACATCAAAGTGTTAGCAGTGTGAACCAAGACCTCGCGTAACGCTGGGTCTAATCAATATCCAAACTGTTCGACATATTTTAGATCAGGCAATGTCATTATGACATTCCATACATTACATTAAACTGTTGTTTTGACAGTTTGCAACAAGTACATGTTTTACTCAGCGGGTACAAGATACAAGATTTATTTAACGTCAGATACAATATAACAGTAAACATTAGCTGTAACAGCCTTATTCCGACAAACACAAGTATAATATAAACAAGAGTAAAAGGCTGTAAAAAGTAGAGCTGTAAAAGAAAGGGTTTACATATACAGTGGATGCAAGCTAGGACTACAAACTATCAAAGGGACTCGCAACCGGATGGTGTACTTGTCAAAATAAAATAAAATACTCGAATAAAAGCACATCTGTGGCATAATTTGGCCTCTGACATTAGAAAAATATGATCAGTCCAAAAAAAAGTCTCAAGAATCGTCACCGAATCTTAGTTTTTTTTATATATTTTCCATTGTTTTTCTATAGCGTTAGCTAACGGTATAGTTGTTGTTGTTGCTTATCTACACGGGCTCAGACATAAACCCGAGTCGAATAAAGTACTATCGATCGCTACCAGTGAAGTACGTTAATTCGCTACCATATAGGTAGAGAGGCCCAGTTGCCGCGTGGATAAAGGCGTTTCCCTTTTTGTCATGTTTGTCTCCGCATGGAGGGTCACGGGTTCGAATCCCACCAGAGCTTCTTTTTTTTTTTAAATGCGTTTTTTAACAGAATTTTTTATCCTAAACTAAATCTTACCCATTTATATAATCATTTGACATATATTTACAAATTACTATTTTTAATGCTAAATCCGGTTGCGAGCCTCTTTAAGGTTGTTTCGTTTTGTTTTCCAGGGCTGCCATTTCTCCGGTTTTCCCCTAAATCTCCGGATATTTCCCCAGTACATTGTAGCTTAAAGCAGGCTGAAAGCAAAGCAGACTGCGCCCTACGGCGCATTCTGCTTTACTTACAGTCTGCTTTAAGTAGTCACATGTCAACAAATTAAGGAAAAGGCTATGGGGGTAAAGGTACGATTCGTAAAATCGTACTTGAAAAATTCAAATTTGGAAATCTTAGGATTTTTTATGTCAACTTATGGCAGCCCTGGAACTAGGAGCTTTGATTCATTAGTCTCTGCACGGTAAGTATAGTAATAATTGATCAGGCACTAAATCATCGAGAATCAGAATCAACTTTGGAACTAATTTAAATAATACGTCCACTCAATGATAGGTCACATTTGAAGAGAAGGTGTTGCTTAATGAAGGGCAACAGTAATCATCAATACTTGAAACAGACTATGGAGTAAAGGGTTAAATGACCGCTTAACACAAATTTTAAAGAACAGAACATCTTTAATACGCTCAGGCATGCAAGCAGCATTTGATGAGGTATAAATAGTATAGCATGTACATATAATATCACGTGACAACAGTGAAACTAATATTCGTATTGTATCAGCCTGAAAATGGAGTGAACATTCTAAGGGTTTAAGCGGGGGCTGGGTCTATTTACGTGCACTGTCGAAACCTTCGAAATATTATAGGCATGCATTATATTTAGCTTAAATCAGACTGACGGTGAAGCATACTAAAGTGTACATTGTATTATGAGGTCACCTCTCTCCAAAAAAACAACTTAGTACGAGGTGCTGATCAGTTAAACAATAGACGTTTTAGAATATAAAAACGTTCAGTGTTTGCTGTTACGAATAAAAAGCTCCATTTTCCACATTTTACAACAACATTCAAAACTTTTCATAATGTTGAACAATTTAAAAACATTTACGACGTCGCGGAAGAGAATGATATAAGTTAAATTGAGCATCGGCGACTCGAAGGAAAATAATTGATTGTCGACCATCTAGCGATAATCGTTACACACCTAATTTTTATACTATATAGATATAATAATAGTATATTGTTTTACGAGAAGAAATTGCCTTCATCTTAAAACTCTCCTGGTTTGTAACAGACCAAGTTTTCCAATCGTAATCTGACTAAGAATAGGTTAAATGTTGTTGTTTTTGCTAGTTGTTAATGTTTAATTGAATGCACTTGCAATTGGAAAGGAATAAAGGACATTTTTGCCCATTGCTTTTTTACTTACAGTGAAGAAGGCGTTATTATTTACCGTTCAAATGTTACAGAAATGCACACGCAACACACTAAATGACAACTTTTAGACAATCCTGAATATCCATTTAAATCTGAATGGCAAACAGTTTATAGCCTGATTACACACCGGGTTACACAGCGTCTCCAACCTGTTTGCAATGGAAATAATAATTTAGAGCAGTTTTTAGGTGTTTTTTTACACGTTTATTGAAAAGAATGACGTTTAATCCACTGCACATATCCCCTTATGTAGCTGGTTTGAGATTATGGGGAAACAGATTGATAGACTTCGCTGGCTGGCTTGATAGCTCAGTGTGTAGAGTGCTGGCATAGTAAGCCAAAGGCACTAGATTAAAGTCCCAGTTGAGTCACAACTTTTTCACCATGTTACATTTTGCGCACGAAGTAAACAAAACCGTTATTCTTCATTACGGGAATTTGCATGGAATTATCTCAGAACGTTTAATAAATAGAATGGTACAACTGGAAGCAGGTGTTCTTTTATTATACCGACAGTCTTCCAGCGCCTTCAGCGCTTTGATTGGTTATTCAGAAGTGTATTCGGCAATATGTATTTTCGAATACACTTCTGAAAAACCAACTCACGACTGGCCGTGGAGTCAAAATTGCAATGTATTTTCGAATACACTTCTGAATAACTAACTCACGGCTGGCTGTTTGTTCGGGCGTACATGTTTATGTACGCCTGTACGGTGTTTAGCATTTTAGCCGAAGACACTTCTGAATAGCAAACTACAGTGGAGAAAACGTTATTCTTTCCCCAATAAAATTAAAACAAATAATCAGAAATGTCAAAATATGGTTATTATCTACATTTTAGCGATTTGCATTTGCGTTTCGTTTGCGTTTAAACGGGAAATAATAACGTTTTCTCCATCGTATATGGAATAGGTATTTGTCTCATTGGGAATCAGGCTATGTAGAACCTTATATGTCACAAAAACTTATATGTCACAAGTGTGACGTATACGTGCGAATTCATCACAAGGGGGTTGCGACAGCCACGTATATGTCACAACGTGACTTTTTGATAGTGTTGACATTAGAACCGTATATGTCACAAAATCGCAAAGTTTTCACAACATGACTTTTTGATAGGGTTGACATTAGAAACCTATACGTCACAAATGTGACAACCCTACTTCGCTAGGGGTGACACTTTAATAAACAAACAATTATACGTTTCTAATGTCAACCCTATAATAAAAATCACGTTGTGAAAAAATCGCAATTTTGTAACATATACGGTTCTAATGCAACCCTATCAAAAAGTCACATTGTGACATATACGTGCATGGATGTCGCAACCCTCATTGTGATTTAATTCGCACGTATACGTCACAATTGTGACGTTTACGTTTTGTGACATATAAGGTTCTTTTCGTAGAGCCTTATATGTCGCAAAACGTATACGTCACAATTGTGACATATAAGTGTTGTGACATATAAGGTTCTACAACGCTATCCTCTATAGTCAGGACGTCAATTGTTTGCCCTGATTCAATACAAGCGCTGCATGACGCGGGTAACTAAATTACGTCATTTGTGATTACTAGGTTATTTGTATCATGTTTGAATTTTTTGAACGGGAGAGAAAAAATCCACCGTTCGTTTTGATGATGTAGGATAGGAACTTCTTCCACTTGGCTGCAACTTGCGCCGTATGTAAACAGCCGACATGTGACTCGATGATCAGGGAGGTAAATGTAAATGTCGGAAGAATACGAATTACAGAGGAGAATATGTTATTCTTTCCCGTTTAAACGCAAACGTAGGCAAACGCAAAACACTAAAATGTAGAAAATAACAATTTCTTGACAATTCTGACTATTGATATTTAGCTGAGTGGCAAACAGTTTGAAGCCTGATCAGACGCCGGGTTACCCGGCGTCTGATCTGGCTCCAAACTGTTTGTATTGTAAATAATAGTTTGAGCGTAAACGCGTTTATTGGGAAAGAATAACGACTTTATATACCCACACCTTTACCTTTACCTTTGGGGAGAATAAATATCAGTGTTGATCATTCAATTGTACGTTATAAACAATTTTGTTTTTTTTAACAAACACTTTATTTAGTTGCTTGGAACTAGTTTTATGTGGATGCTCACTATTTGTGTGTCGGCCTTTCGTCACTAATTATGCTATTTAATGCGTCTGGGCTATAGTTTATTTTACAGTAAAAACGACCTTATTATATGTTCTGTGATAAATCGAATCTTACACTCGTGCTTTTTTGTTATTGCTTTTTATGAAACTCGTTGACTGAAATGATACAGTGGAGAAAACGTTATTCTCTCCCAATAACGCGTTTACGCTAAATCTATCATTTCCCATGCAAACAATTTGGAGCCAGATCAGACGCCGGGTAACCCGGTGTCTGATCAGGCTCCAAACTGTTTGTAGTCCAGGTTAAAATCAGCGCTCAGAAATGTCAAAAAAGTTGTCATTTTCTTCATTTTTTGCGATTCGTTTGCGTTTAAACGGGAAAGAATACCGGTAACGTGTTCTCGACTGTATGCCACTCGGCAAAGCTTCGCGTCATATCATTGTACTCAACTCGTTTCATGAAAATAATAACAAAAACACTCATCTTAGATTCTCTATTTATAGGAAAAGAATAATGTTTTCACCACTGTAAGAGGAATGTACTCAAATTATCCCCCACCCAATCTTGTCTGTACTTACATGTCACCCTACGGTGTAACTTATCATTATAATCGTTTCTTGGGATTCTAATGAGTAGTTACATGTATACCATAGGATTTGGCGCAGGAAAAAAATCAGTTTATCTGGAACCCTGGTCGTTTTTTATTACTTCTCCCGTTAAAACGAAACGAATCACAAAAGAACAATGCAAAAACTTTAGTTAGCCCATTACCCCATAGCCTATTTTTAGTTAAGATGACATGTGATCACTTAAAGCAGGTTGAAAGTAATGCAGAATGTGCCCTAAGGCACATTCTGCTTTACTTTCAGCCTGCTTTAAGCTATTATCCGCCTTGATACAGAACACAATTCTTACAGTGGAGAATCTGTTATTCTTTCCCAATAAACGCGTTTACGCTAAAACTATTATTTCCATTGCAAACAGTTTGGAGCCAGATCAGACGCCGGGTAACCCGGCGTCTGATCAGGCTCCAAACTGTTTGCCACCAAGATAAACATGAATTATTAGAATTGTCCAAAAGTTGTACTTTTCTACGTTTTAGTGCTTTGCGTTTGCGTACGTTTGCGTTTAAACGGGAAAGAATAACAGATTCTCCACTGTATACAGCATATTCATGATTGAATAAAATCAAACTATTGTCTGCAGTGGAGGAGTAAATTAAAGGCGTAAAAAGGCGTTTTTATGGGGTTATGTGTTAAATACTTTTTTGACACATTATTTAATCAGATTTTCAAAACTTAGGTGCCTTCTAAGGTACCTTTTATTTCGGAATAATATCCGTCTTGAAACTATTTGCAACGGATGTCAGATCTGGAAGAGTTTTATTTTTGATAGTTATATAGTTTGTCATTTTTGCATCGAATCGTATAAAACAGCCCTGAAAAGATGTGATTTGGAAACCAGACCTTTGGAAATATCAATACTAAATTGGTTAATGCAAAACATTCATTCCCTGCTGTATGTTACAGTGGAGAAAACGTTATTCTTTCCCAATAAACGCAATTACGCCTAAATTATTAGTTCCAGTACAAATAGTCTGGAGCCTGATCAGACGCCGTGTTGGCTCCTAACTGTTTGCCATTCAGATAAAAAAGAAAAGTCAGAATTGTCAAAAAGTTACTACACTTTAGTGTTTTGCATTTGCGTTTCGTTTGCGTTTAAACGGGAAAGAATAGCGTATTCTCCACTGTATTACAGTGGAGAAAACGTTATTCTTTCCAAGTAAAAGCGACTACGCTAAAACTATCATTTCCATTGCAAATTGTTTGGAGCTAGATCAGACGCCGGGTTACCCGGCGTCTGATCAGGCTTCAAACTGTTTGCCACTCAGATTAAAACAAATAATCAGAAATGTCAACAAAATGGTTATTTTCTACATTTTAGCGACTTGCGTTTGCGTTTCGTTTGCGTTTAAACGGGAAAGACTAACGTTTTCTCCACTGTATGTCTGAATAAGGCTGTCCGTGTTTTGTAAAGACGTAAATAATGTACATGTAATGTGTCGCCTAAAAGAACAAACGTTCAATTACAGTGGAGAAGGCGATATTCGTTCCCACTAAACGCGTTTGCACTAAAACTATTATTTCCATTGCAAACAGTTTGCAGCCTGATCAGACGCCGAGTTAACTGGCGTCTCGTCAGGATCAAAACTGTCAGTCAGATTTTCTACATTTTATAGCATTCGTTTGTGTTTTAACGGGAAAGAATAGCGTCATATCCACGGTAACGATAGAATGAAAAAGATGTACAGGGGAAAATTTATTCTTTCCAAATTAACGCATTTACGCTATACCTTTTATGTCCACTGCAAACAGTATGATCCAGATCAGACGTCAGTTAGCCCGGCGTCTGATCAGGCTCGAAACTGCTTGCCATTCAGAAGTAGGAAAACTTTCAGAATTGGTTAAGATTTCAGTGCAATGCGTTTGCGTTTCGTTTGCATTTAAACGGGAAAGAATAACGTTTTTCTCCTCGGAATCATATACCTTGATATAAAAATGATTGCGATGTTTTATTTAGCCACTGTTGGTGTCCTTGTTTCATATCGTTTGTAGTTTGTCAAGTCTCTCTTTCGACAAAAGTGACGTCTTGTATACGTCCAGTGGAGAAGTCGTTCATCTTTCCCAATAAACGCGTTTATGCTAAAACTATTATCCCATTGCAAACAGTTGGGAGCCAGATCAGACACCAGGTAAACCGGCGTATGATCAAGATTCAAACTGTTTGTCACTTAGATTGGAATGAATGGTTAGTATTGTCAAAAAGTTTTATTTTTATTTTTGTGCAATGCGTTTGCGTTTCGTATGCGTTTAAATTGAATAGAAAAACGTCTTCTCAACTTTACACGTAGAAGTTCCGCGATCATTTTTGTTGATATCAGCCTTTATTCTAATTCAAATTTCAAACTGTTTTGGATATAAAAGGATTTAAACTTTTTATTTATTTCCTGGCGGTGTATATTGAAGCCATGAGATTACAAGTTAGCGGTTAAGCCTGTCTCACACAGAACACGGTTGGGCACACGGTTCCAATACGGTACATGTATACTCGGTTATACACGGGTTGACTGGTACGAATGTAGCACGAGTATGTGCGAACAAAGCACGGATATACTCGGTCAAGCAAGGTTTGTCACGGTTTGAACACGATTTGCAAAACGATTTTCATACGATTGTTGTACGGTTCCAAGTACGGTCTAGTACGGTCTGTTACGGCCTAGTACGATTAAACACGACTTTTACTGGATTAATTGGACATTTACAGGGTTTACATACGGTCCCACTGACTTTTGCTCCATACGATTTATATACGATATTGACACGGTTGAGCTCACTCGTGTTAAGTGGAATTCATGTGCGGTTGTGTATACGGTCTCGTACGGTCTCACGCGGTCTCTCACGGTCTTGTACGATCGCTAATACAACCATACACGGACATGGCACCCGTGCCAGTTTTTTAAAAGTTTTAAAAATCATACACGGCTTTCACGGATACACTCGAATGGCCCGAGTGTAACTCGGATAAGGCCACGGTTGGTTCGGTTGTATGTACGGTTTACACGGGTGGCCAACCGTATAAGCCGTGTGTTCTGTGTGAGACAGGCTTTAGCTACTGTACAGGGCGGTGTATTGAGCTCGAAACAGTCTTGACGGAAACAGCCGATCTAACGAGCGTCAGTGGCCGAGCGTCTGTGGCGCTGTTGGGTCGGCTGTTTCCGTGTACAAAGTCCCGACTTAAATCCATTGCCCTTTATCGAACCCAAACTGGTAATGCATACCGCATGGAACCGCAAACTGGTATTGTGTATGTACAGTGCTTGCAGGGCCGCCATAAGTTGACATGAAAAATCCTAAGATTTCCAAATTTGCATTTTTCAAGTGCGAATTTACGAATCGTACCTTTACCCCATCGTCTGTTTCTAGTTTTGTTGACACGTGGCTGCTTTAAGCAGGCTGAAAGTAAAGCAGCCTGCTTTAAGCTACCATGTACAATAAAAAAAATCTGAAGATTTAGGAAAAATCCGGAGAAATGACAGAAATGTGCTTCCTCTCTACAACGTTACCCAATGTAACACAAAGAATATATGTGTTGTTCGGTGGAAGTCGTTATAGGGAGGAGAAAT
Organism: Gari tellinella; assembly: GCA_922989275.2. NCBI lineage: Eukaryota > Metazoa > Mollusca > Bivalvia > Cardiida > Psammobiidae > Gari > Gari tellinella. The sequence continues at coordinate 32,430,544 of OV277871.1, forward strand.
TAAGACTTTAAGTACTTTAGCAAACAGCTTGAATCCAGATCAGACGCCAAGTAACGTGGCGTCTGATCTGGATTCAAGCTGTTTGTCACCCGTTATTGTGTTTTATTTCTGTCAAAATATCCATTATGTGACTTAGTGAAAACAGCAGTCGACAATTTAAGCAGACGATTTTGCAGCCGTGAAAAGGTTAGACATAATTGTCTTGTTTAAGAAAGAGCGGCAATCGTTGTTCAACATTGTAAGGAGGGAATCGTTGTTCAGAGGGCCGTTGTATGGAAGGGAAAACTGTAGCTCATAACTACATGTACATGTTCGTATCAATTCCAGGATATGACTGGGTGTACAGTGTAGAAAACTTTATTCTTTCCCGTTTAAACGCAAGGGAAACGCAAACGCATTGCAATAAAACGTAGAAAAGGACAGTCTTTTGAACAATTCTGATAATTCATGTTTATTTTAGTGGCAAATCGTTTGCAGCCTGATCAGACGCCGGGTTACCCGGTGTCTGATCTGGCTCCAAACTGTTTGCAATAGAAAATTCAAATAATAGTTTTAGCGTTAACGCGTTTATTGGGAAAAATAACGTTTTCTCCACTGTAAGTGTAGCAATGTAAATAGTTTGTACATGTACGTCCATACTGGTGCTGTCAGTGTTTGTTATTGTTATTGTTATTAAAAAATAAAACAAATCGATCTGGTGTTTTGTATTTGTCATTACTATTTTGTATTTTCTTCAGAATATCTATCTTTACTAATTAACCGTTCGGTTGTCTGCCGCAATAATTCAAGAGATCCACGGTGAACTAAGTTATTTCTTGCTGTACTAAATTGTACCGAACAATAGCGTACTATAATATTTTGCGCTGCACTGTGAATCACTTTGCTCTTACGGCTCGTATATGGTGTGTTGAATGTGCTGTACTGTGCAGTGCTATAAACATGTACTACATACAGTGGAGAAAACGTTATTCTTTCCCGTGTAAAGGCAAACGAATGGAGAAAATTACAATTTTTGGACAGTTCTGACTATTCATTTTAATCTGAGTGGCAAACAGTTTGGAGCCTGTTCAGACGCCGGGTTACCCGGCGTCTGATCTGGCTCCAAACTGTTTTCAATGGAAATTATATAGTTTTAGCGTAAACGCGTTTACTGGGAAAGAATAACGTTTTCTCCACTGTATCATTCAAACGGTCCTTGCATTTTCCTCAAATTATTTATCTTTACGAATTTACTACTAGGTTGTATGCCTCAATAATTAAAAAGATTCACAATAAAGTATGCTATATCTTACTGTACTAAACTGTACTGTACTAAATAGTGCTATATTAGGCATTACCGTACGGTGATGTAGATGAAGACGTTCGACGACACTCAAATTTGACCAATACCAGGGAGATACTCAAAATTGGACTAATATCGGCCAAACATGCAAACTTCTACTTTGTGTGCTGCACTGTCAATCACTTTGCTCTTACGGCTCGTACAGTGGAGAAAACGTTATTCTTTCCCAATAAACGCGTTTACGCTGAAACTGTTATTTCCAATACAAACAGTTTGGAGCCAGATCAGACGCCGGGTAACCCGGCGTCTGATCAGGCTCCAAACTGTTTGCCACTCAAATTAAAATAGATAGTAAGAATTGTCGAAAAGTCGTCATTTTCTCCAGTGATTATCAGTTTTATTATGCGTCTGATCAGGATCACAACTGTTTGCAAGTGCGCTTTATTACATCATTGAGAGTGAAAGGGTTAAAGCTGGTTGAAAGTTTAACTCAATTTCAATTTCAATTTCCTTTTAGTATACTCAGTTCATGATATACATGAATACATGAGGACAGGGCACATTCTACTTTACTTTCCACCTGCTCATCGGTAAGAATATAGAAATTGTTCGTTATGGTTAATAGTCATATTAAAACACAACTCATACATCCATTTGTTTGGTGGAAGAATATTCTAGAGACGTAAGAAGGCGTAGAGCGAATCCTAAATGTAGCATACAATGTACATGTATGTGTTTACGTTCTTTCTCGCTTATTACAGTGGAGACTCTGTTATTCTTTCCCGTTTAAACTCAAACGTACGCAAACGCAAAGCGCTAAAACGTAGAAAAGAACAACTTTTGGACAATTCTGATATTTCATGTTTATCATGGTGGCAAACAGTTTGGAACCTGACCAGACGCCGGGTTACCCGGCGTCTGATCTGGCTCCAAACTGTTTGCACTGGAATTAATAGTTTTAGCGTAAACGCGTTTATTGGGAAAGAATAACACATTCTCCACTGTACATGTATGTGTTTACGCTCTTTCTTGCTTATTATCTCTCTCATCCCTAATCCACACAAACATTCTTACCCCATCAACGTAGAAAAAAACATATCTTATTTGATACATAAACTATATAGACCATTTCTGAATAACGTCTATAGTTTATAGATAATCTGTCATAGAATGATACATTGTACCACAGATCCACAACCAGCTGGTTTCAACGAGATCAAGGATAATTCCTACAACAAAGATCCACAAGACAGGCACCGGGTCATTGGTGCAGTGTAGAAGACGTTATTATTTCCCATATAATCGCAAACGCAAATCACTAAAACGTGGAAAATTACAACATGTTGACACCTTTTAAATCTATTTTCATCTGAATAGCAAACACTTTGGAGCCTGATCAGCCGGCTACCCGGCGTCTGATCTTGGCTCTAAACTGTTAACAATTTGAATATTTATTTGAGCGTAAACGCGTTTGTTGGGAAAGAATAACGTTTCCTCCACTGTACCGGGTCATTGGTATCACTCGGGGACCGCATTCAGTATAAGACTTTGGAAGGTGTTCAATTCATGTCAAAAACACGCACAAATATCTCTAAACACATTACCCCATAAATACGCCTTTAGTTTATTCCTTCACTGAAGAAATAGTTCAAACTTATACAGTTAGAAATATGTATGATAAGAAATATTTCATATAGTCTACATGTAACTTATGTTACATTTGTAGCTTAAAGCAGGCTGAAAGTAAATCAGAATGTGCCTTAAGGCACATTCTGCTTTACTTTCAGCCTACTTTAAGTAGCCATCTTCAAAACTAAAAACAAGTTATGGGGTAATTGGTTAATGTTTAACCCTAAACTGTCTATATGTTTCGTCTCCTTTCGTGACAACCCGAATCCGACAACTTGATCTACGTGCGTGAGTACGTTGTTTAAACCCTTCTGCTGACATGTGCTTTAACACCTGCGAAGCCTTTCATGTTTAGTTTATATATTCAGAATTATGACCAGACAAATGTTAACAAGTTTGGACCCTAATCCGACGTCGATTACATGTAACTCTGTGTTTGATCTTGATTCATGCTCATTGTATAAAAGAACCATTTTATTATCGATAGGGAAATAGCTAAGTTCTGTCTTCATCTTCTAATCACGTACTATACTATTACTTTATCACTTTAGCATCAGAGATTATAAGGTCAAATGGTGAAAATAGAAATAGGTAGGTATTAAGTTTTCATGATAAAAGTCCCGATCGATCTGTCAGCTCATCAAATACAGTCAAAATATGTAACCCCCTTACTGCTTGCTTTAACCTTATAACCGTTTAGGCAGGTTGATGTTTTTGTTCACAATAGATCCTAAATACGCTTGATCCTTTCAACCCTAATTTTCTCTTATGGGCATTTGTAATCCTTTTTGACTCTTCTAGTACAGATACAGTGGAGAATCTGTTATTCTTTCCCAATAAACGCGTTTACTATTATTTGCAGTGCAAACAGTTTTGAGCCAGATCAGACGCCGGGTAACCCGGCGTCTGATCAGGCTCCAAACTGTTTGCCACCAAGATAAACAAGAATTATCAAAATTGTCCAAAAGTTGTTCTTTTCTACGTTTTAGTGTTTTGCGTTTGCGTACGTTTGCGTTTAAACGGGAAAACGGGGTAACAGATTCTCCACTGTATGTAATCAGTAATTTCTCCATAAGGTTGTAGGGTTGAAAGGGTTAAACAAATTCGGTAATTTCATTGCAAATAGTTTGGAGCCAGATCAGACGCCGAATTCTGATCAGGCTCCAATCTGAAGAGGGGGTTGATGGCATGCTATTCCACCTTTGTCAATTGCAATCTGTTATAGTGGGTGTGGTATTCTTTATAATTTTATTCTTGATTATTGTGCAATGAATTGAGAATTATCTACATTTTGAAAATGTTGTCAATGTACATTTTCTGACTGGCCGACAGTTTAAACCCTGGTCTGATTCCAAATGTTTCTATGGAAATAGAAATATTAACCTAAGTGCGTTTATTAAGAAATAATAGCTTCTTTTCCAACTGTTATCGGACTATATTTACTTTCGCCCCATTCAATTCCATTGACAAAATGGGTGTTCATTTCGTATAAGCACCATTTCTCGAGCGGGCGGGACTTGTGGAAAAGTTTCGAAGATGCGGCGGGGCATAAGCAGTTTTCATTCGCGAATTAATCTTTGGAACTTTGGACAGCAAACATTTGGCGGATTTTTTCAAAATGTGTTCTTAACCGATCTATGCCTTCCTATTAGTGGAAACCATGATTCCCGACTAATATTCTTCTTTATTAATGAGATAAATTGCAAGAAAATTGACATACCTTATAAACAACAACTGTCTGCATTGCTTTATGCCAAAAAAAAACGATATATTTATCCTACTTTAAAAATGACGTCACTTTCAATGACGTCAAATCGTCATTTTCGCGCCAAACTGTCAAAGTTGTTGATCTCAGGATGTAAACAATGGAACTTTTTGTTTGCTTTCGAATGTACGCATCTACAGTTATTCAGTCATGGCTGTTTCTGATAGTACACATTATTCGTGTTATAAACATCTTATATGGATTTAAAAAACACATGCATATTACAAAATGTTAATATAATATTAGAAATTGCAGCAAATTAATTGTAAATATAAGAAATGAACAGATTTTTTTTCGGCGTTCAAGCGAAATGAACGACAGAAAATTATCGGCAAATTTACCATGAATCGCTAGCGTGCATTCGCTTGAACGCCGAAAAAATCAGTTCAATTCTAAATTGCATTGAACATTCTTACAATTTTCAAATGCACACAAGTGCGTCTTTTAATCTTAGGTTACTGAATTCTAAATTTTGTACAGTTGTTTTCCTAATTTTCTTTTTTAAATAAGCGGCTGAAACTTTTTTTTATATTGTAAATAATTACTTTGTTTATTAATTTATATAAAGATATTAGGTTATGATTAATTTTTGAATGGTCATGTACTTATATCATGTACTTATTTTATATGTTATTTGATTTGTATTCATTGCTTGTACTGAATGAGACTTAAATAAAAAAAAAAATCCTACTTACACGTGTACACTGGAAATGACGTTGTTTTCCCCAATTTTCGAAAAAAAAATCATTATTTCACTGCAAACAGTTTGGGACCAGATCTGACACCGTCTGATCAAACTCAAAACTGTTTGCCGCTCAGATTAAAGAAGATAGACAGTTAAACAAAGCTGTAATTTCTTTCTACACTTAAGTGCATGTCTTTCGCATTTGAACGGAAAAGCAAAACGTCTGCTCTACTGTATAGCTGCATGTTTGATTATAAATTACATCTAGTTCAACTTATTCTTAATTAATGCTAACTCTAACTCACTCATATCTATTATGGTTCGAGTCTTCAACGGAATGAATGCAATGGTAATGACAAGAAAGTAAGCAATGACATGGTGTCATATTATTGACAATATTCTAGCATGTTAAACTGGCTTATACGGGGGTGTAGCCATAAATTAATTTAGACATGTATTTGACGTCATTAATGATCATGCACACATGCTAACTTTGGTAACATGACAGAATAAACCTGAAAGAAATATTCAATCTGAGATTATTAAACCAATCTAAATATAGTAGTAAAACTCCAACAAGGTCAATTACAGGTCGAATCACAAAGGACTGATGGTTCAAGAGTTCCAGTGAGGGAATGCAGTGGGCAAGGTGTTACATGTACAGTGTATAAGTTATTTTCCCCAATAAATGCTTTGACGTTATATCTATTTTTCCATTGCAAACAGTTTGGAACCAGATCACTCGGACGCCGGATAACCCGCTGTCTGATCAGGCTCCAAACTGTTGGCCACTCAGATTAAAAATGAATCGTTAGAAATTTCAAAATATGTCTTTTCCTACATTTGAGTATATTGCATTTGCGTTTCGTTTGCGTTGAAACGGGAAAGAATAATTCTCTACTATAACATAAACGCGTTTTTTGGAAAGAACAATGTCGTCTTCAATGTATATATGCGTCATTTACAATGAGTAGACCTACGTGAATAGCGTGTTTCCCCATTGTATTCGTTTTGTCCTATGCAAACAGATTAGACCCAGATCAGACGTCGGATGACTTTGGAGTCGTGATTAGCGTTTCGCGGCGTCTAATTTTGATCTAAACTGTCTGCATATTTGTGTCAGTGTTAAAGAGCCTGGCAGCGAAAGGGTTAAAGGAATGGTTCCTAAAATCTTGCTTGAAACTTTGGAAATCTTAGGATTTGTATAAACAATTAATGGTACATGTAGCTCTGACTTTAGCACGTCGTTTATAATAATATCAGATATTAAAAATGATCAAATAGACAATGTTTAAGAAGATTGTATAACCGTTGCTTATTATATCAAATACTTTGATGCATTTATGTGCATGTCGTTAGACATAACTGAATAGGCATAACATTAGATATATAAATTACTACGCCACACAATCTTATAACCTCTGTGGCATGATATAGAGGATGGCTGTTTGTTTGTTTGTTTTTTCAGTGTAAGATCGAAATTTAATCCATTGAGTGAAAATCAGACGTTATATTTTCACGAGTTGCGAAGCCAAGAGTGAAAATACAACAGTCTGATGTTCACGAAATGGATTAAATTCAATCTTGCACCGAAAATACAATTATTCTATTTATTTAAGCTTTTATACCACTTTTTAAACGAAAGTGTTCGACAATTGAAAGCGAAAGCATATTGTTTATCCTGTGGTACTTCCGATCTTGGATTCGTATTCTTCCGTTGAATGGTAAGGAGTGTCTTTAGATGCGTCTCTACCTCTATATCATTTAGAAAGTCACAATTACAAACTGAAATGATTACTAAAATTAAGAGAAAACCATATAGTATGAGCAAATCTTCCTACAAATGAAGCGATATTATCATGGTTTTAATTATTTTAATTATTATGTAACAAACAATGATACTGTAGATTAGAAGTGTTGTTTAAAGACCTTTGATTTAATTTCTTTAGTCGGTAAATACATGCTTGTCCAGAAAATCATTATTTGTTTTGTACAGTGAGACTTGTCTAACTCAAAACTATAGAGAGGTACATGTACAAGTATTGTAATTCAACAGTTCTGCTGAAAGCAATCAACTGTATGCGTTACGAAAAACGCTTTGTTATTTTTGTATTTGTTGAGCAGTAAGTCTTTCTTTACCAAACATGTTCCTCATATTAACAATCGCTTCAGACAGGGTCCACTGTTTATGAGAGAATAATTCACGATAAAAATTATTCATTTGTTTTCGAAAAACTACTTATTGGCGAGTTCAAATTAGATTTTATCTAGATTCGAACCGACGGCATCTGTCCTTAGAGTCAGCGACACATGCAATTGAGCTATTGAAACTGTATTGCTATTTTGAATGCGTGTGTATAGTATAATTATTTGGTACAGTAGAGACGACGTTATTCTTTCCCGCTTAAACGCAAACGAAACGCAAACGCATTGCAATAAATCTGAAAAATGACAACCTTTTGATAACTCTGACTGTTTGATTTTAAACGAGTGCCAAACAGTTTGGAGCCTGATTAGACGCCGGATAACCCGGCCTCTTATCTGGCTCTAATTTTGTTGCAATGGAAATAAATGTTTTCGCGTAATCGCGTTTATTGGAAAAGACTAACGTTTTCTTCACTGTAATTATCTACTGATTTTATCTCTACAATTTAGGAAAATTCCCGACTTCATTGATGAAAGTTGGCGGAAAGTGGTGACTGCCAGTTCAAACATTATTGACAATACCGAAATCTACGGAAGCCCATTGGGGCCCTTTTGAGATAGAAGTTAGAAGGCATTCGTTCGAATATTAGCTCTAACTCCTAAGTTCGAATTGTTGCCGGAATATCTAAGATCTAAGACCTTAGTTCTAAGTAATAATTTCTAAGTTTGAATTTTGCCGGAATTGTTGCCGGAACATCTAAGACCTAAGTTCTAACTTCTAACTTCTAAGTTCGAATTGTTGCCGAAATTGTTGCCGGAACATCTAAGATCTAAGTTCTAAGTTCTAAGTCCTAACATCTAAGTTCGAATTGATGCCGGAAATATCTAAGATCTAAGTTCTAACACCTAAGTTCTAAGTTCTAACTTCGAATAATTCGAACTTAGAAGTTAGAACTTAGATGTTAGAACTTAGAACTTAGATGTTAGAACTTAGAACTTAGAATTTAGATGGTCCCGGAACCAATTCGAACTTAGAAGTTAGAAGTTAGATTTTAGATCTTAGATGTTCCGGCAACAATTCCGGCAACAATTCGAACTTATGAGTTAGACCTTAGATATAAGATATTAGATCTTAGATGTTCCGGCAACATTTCGAACTTAGGAATTAGAACTGAAGTTCGAATTAATGCCATCTAACTTCTATCTCAAAAGGGCCTCAATGGGCTTCCGTAGAAATCTCTTAATCGTGCGTATACATTTGGGAAAGACACTTCATGTACCATGTTTAGCCTCGGGTAGTTTTCGTAATCTGTTATTAATATATTGGCGGTGTCAAGTGCAGTATTTGCAACATGTCCCTGATGGCCTAAATTCATTAAAACATCGATAATTGAACAGTTTCCCCTAATAACGGTTTGCAATGAACTCTACGCCATGAATGGATACAATAGAGATGAAGACGTTATTATTTTCCAATAAACGTGGTTACTCTAAAATTATCATTGCCATTGCAAACAGTTTGGATCAAGTGCAGACGCCGAGTAACCTGACATATGATCAGACTTCAAGCTATTTGCCACTCAGATTAATATAGATTGTTAGAAACTTCAAAAAGTTGTAACTTACTTTTAGTGCATTTCGTTTGCGTTTCGTTTGCGATTAAAACGGGAAAGAATGACGTATTATCCGCTGTATCTCCATATGATTTCTTCAATTTATTGCAAAATGACAAACTGTGCAGACACTTATAAAAGAGCTCTAAATCTAATCTTATTTTTGTCTACATTGTTGTTGCATAGGGAAAATGTACTCTTTACAGGTGCGTGTGGTTTATATGACGAGTAAAACCGTCGCAAGGGGCCTAGTAGAGCTTAATGGATTAATGAAATGGTTAATGAAAAATGCCCTTTGGTGGTGTGGAATAATCAGTATTACATAATACAATGTACTAGAGTTGATTGTATGTTGACCGTTTGGAGTCCTGCAAGCACGTGCGAGTATGTGCGCTCATACCATATGTGTTTCATAATTAATGCAACTTCATCAATAACTTCGATATAATAAGTGTGATATATCGTTGGAAAGGGAAATGCCTCACATACACGTAGGTATAATGCACGATTAGTTCACATTACGAGCGTAGTCGCTAAATCACAATTCTGACCTAAATGACCCCCGGTTCTCAAAGGCACTAGAACATAATACTTTCAGTCATTAATTATTGTTTAGTTTAAACATATTTTATTTCCATATACATAAGGAAATGGGGTCAATGACTTATAACTTTTTAAAAAGTAAAATTTCTAAACTTTGACTGTAGCTTGTCTTACTTCAAACAGTTTAAATCCATACCAGGCACAGATCAGCTCAAGCACCATGCTTTCAACACTTTCGTGATCAATTTTATCGTGATAATTTTACCCCTTAACCACCATATTGTCGTCTGCTTCAATATTGTTGTCTGCAATATTGTTTTCAAAATTAGATCTAAGGCAGCATGACTGACATAATTTCAAAACAAGTGGCAAACAGTTTTGGTCCTGATCAGACGCTGCGTTACACGACGGCTAATCAGGACCAAAACTATTTACAAATGGTCATTGAGAGTGAAAGGGTAAACATCTAAATGCTGGGGCCCGTTTCATAAAACTTCTTACGACAAATGTTGTCGTAAGTCAGATTATAAAAGTATCAATTATTATTTATTTCTCCATCTAATCCTGTCTTGTGACATCTTTTTTGGAATCGTCTTGAAAAGACGATTCCAAAAAGATGTCATAAGACAGGATTAGATAGAGAAATCACAGATTAAATGTATTTTAAAGTTTTGACTTCCGACAAAATTTGTCGTAAGAAGTTTTATGAAACGGGCCCCTGGTTCCTAATCAGCCGTCGGTTCAGCTGGCGTCTTATCTGGTTTCAAAACTTCTTCCAAATGTTCATAGGGGGAGGGGGTGTTAACATGAACGCGTTTTTGGAAATAACAGTGTCGTCTCCAATGTATATACAGTGAAGAAAACGCTATTATTTCCCGTTTAAACGCAAACGAAACGCAAACGCAAATGGCTAAAATGTAGGAAATAACCATTTTTTAACATTTCTAATTATTTGTTTTAATCAGAGCGGCATACAGTTTCGAGCCTGACCAGACGCCGGGTTACTCAGCGTCTGATCTGGCTCCAAACTGTTTGATATGGAAATAATAGTTTTAGCGTAAAGGCGTTTATTGGGAAAGAATAACGTTTTCTCCACTGTATATGCATTATTTACAATAAGTAGACCTATGTGAATAGCACGCTTGACCTGTGGTAACAGTGTTTGACTGAATTACCTCTCTGATCGGAGACTTCGTTGTTTGTCTTTTTGCGAGTTATTTGTAAAATTAACTCTTAATATTTACATATGGACTAGACTTGACTGGAAACTCGAATTGTTCATTTGTAAGTGCTAGTGGGGTATATGTAATTTTTCCCCCATTAAACGCGTTCGAATGCTAAAACTACTATTTTCATTGCAAACAATTGGGAGCCAGATCAGACGCCGGGTTACCCGACGTCTGATTAGGCTCTAACATGTTTGCCTCTCAGATTAAAAAAGAAACATTGTAGTTATGAATTTCAAACAGTTGTAATTTTCTCGATTTTTATTGCAATGCGTTTAAGGTTTAAACTAGAAAAATATATCGTCTTCTCTACTGTACCAGCATACAGTGGAGAATGTGTTATTCTTTCCCAATAAACGCGTTTACGCTAAAACTATTATTTCCATATCAAACAGTTTGAAGCCAGATCAGACGCCGGGTAACCCGGCGTCTGATCAGGCTCCAAACTGTTTGCCACCAAGATAAACATGAAATATCAGAATTGTCCAAAAGTTGTTCTTTTCTACGTTTTAGCGCAAATGCGTTTGCGTACGTTTGCGTTTAAACGGGAAAGAATACCAGATTCTCCACTGTACCAAGCGTAGGAGAATGATCTGAGTACAACTAGTGCTGCTGTTGTACTGTCACATGAGAGATCCGTTGATGAGTTTAATTAAAAGGGCATATTAAATTAGGATTCGTGCAGGAACATACTTCCCCTGGGAGTGTGTTTTGCTTTTCATAATTAACTTTTAACTCTTTACTCTATAGCGTGTTTATCGTTTTGAAGACAGACGACCACCTAAAGCAGGATTAAAGTAAAGCAGAATGCACTTTAAAGCGCATCTGCTTTTCTTTCATCCTGAATTAAGCTACCATCTGCCAGGTTATAGGAAATATTTCTAATGTTGCATATTCATTACTGTATAAAATGAAACACTTTTAATCATTTGAGAAATTAATCAAATTCGTAAAAACGGCGTTTCTATGGAGTAAAAGGTTAAGCAGAATTGGCTTGAAAACATTAAGTAACCCGTCTATTGAGCTGCCATAAAGGTGGATATTTGTACAGTATAACATGTCTTATCCGACATTATTCGGTACAGTGGAGAAAACTTTATTCTTTCCCGTCTAAACGCAAACGAAACGCAAACGCAAAACACTGAAATGTAGAAAAGGACAACTTTTTGACAAATCTGACTTTTCATTTTTATCTGAGTGGCAAACAGCTGGAGCCTGATCAGACGCCGGGTTACCCGGCGTCTGATCAGGCTCCAAAGTGTTTGCACTGGAAATAATAGTTATAGCGTAAACGCGTTTGTTGAAAAAGAATTATGTTTTCTCCACTGTACCAAATGATGATGTCATATAAAGCAGTGTACCGGTTAAAGCAGGTTTTAGATATACAGTCAAACTTTGAAATAAGGGTATGAGAGTATGAGATATCAAAGTTAAAACGTGACTTGTCACGTTTTATCTTTGAAACACCGGTATGTTCCACTTCAACGAGCTTGAGAAATAACAATCCGTTAAAAGAAATACGCTTTAAGCCCCGTTCTCACTGTCCCGGTTTAGGTCCTCGGTGAGTCCCGGTTAAGCAGTCGCCGGGAGTCACCCGAAGTACAACCTTGGCGGCGCCGGGGACGACCGGGACGATCCGGGGTCGACCGACTTCCACCGGCTAACAGCCCCGGATGCTTTAAAATGTTTAATACAACCGGGGGTCACCGGAGGTCACTGGGATAGATAACCAGAACCGGCTTAATCCCGGGGATGCCGGAGCAACGCCGGGGCATGCCGAAGCAACGCCGGAGCTTTACCGGCACATCCGGGCCAACTCCGGGTCTCTACCGTGAACAAACGGGGTGTTGGCGAGCATAGAAAATGATTAAATTATTTTTTACAAAATGCAATTTTCTACATTTTGTTTTTAATGTTTGCGTTTCGTCTGCGTTTAAATAGGATATAATATCGTCTTGTCTATTTTATCTTACATAAACATAAAGTTATTCTTTCTAAATAAATGGCTTCAGCTAAAGTCTTTATGTCCACTACAAACAGTATGTAGCCAGATCAGACGCCGGGCAAACTGTTTGAAACTCATATCAAAATGAAGTTTGAACAGTCTACAACATTGTTATGTTCTATTTTATTGCATTACGTTTAAATTTATTCTCATTTACACTGAGAGACAAAAGAGAATTTATGCCTATTCACGTTCGCCCCGGTTTATGTCCTTTCCGGCGAACACCGAGTAACGTTACGCAACTTCTAATCTGGATTCAAGTTGTTTGCAAATGTTTGTTAATTCGTACTCAGTTCTCTAATGGTGTTTATTTTTCCTCACTATAACAATTCCCTCTGAACAACACACACAATCTGTGTCTCCCATTGGCTGTCGCTGTAGAAAGGGAGCACTGTAGGAGCACATTTGTCTCGGAACACATCTGTCTTACGTAAGACCGATGCGGTCGCATTTGTCTCACGTGAGACAAATGGGACCGCAAATGTCTTACCGAAAAAAAACGGATTTATGTGACAAATGTGCTCCAGCCAAAATTTCTAAGGGACAACAAAGCACATTTGTCTCACGTCATTTTTTATGAAATACAAGCACATTTGTCACATATTTTTCCAATATATTAGAATCGAGATCCGCTGTTTTACCTCATGTCGATGCTTTTATGAAAATCTGTGATATGCAGAACAGGAATGTTCTTTCAGTTAATATAAAAATTGTTTTGCAGAGGCAGGGAGGTTCTGATTGACCTAAGTGACGTAAAAACGCTATTCATAGATATAGAAAACACAGAACAATTATAACTGGTTGCCATGTGGTATACGGACGGGCATAATCATTACCTTTATTTTAATAAACCCCTTTTTTCAACAAAACTTAGCAATGTTTCGTTTGTTTAAATTTTAGTAAAGATTGTGTTTTGATACAAAAATGGGAGCAAAAGTTTTAGGGTCCGAATAGGTATAAACACTACGCGTTGTATATGTATACAAATATTGTAAAACTATTCAAAATCTATCATAAAAAGCGATATTTCCCAGTCTACAGATTTTGAAAACTGACCATTGTCTATATTATTCCAACACACTCTCGTTATTGAGCTCATGCGTTGCGTTCCTTAAAAGTTGGGGCCATTCTGTGACAAATGGACGGAGAGAAGGATAGACAAATCAGTCAGAATATAATGTTATCGTGTTGAGAGACATGAACAAATGAATTATACATTTGATATAGTATAACATGGGTACATTAAACTCAATGTTTACTGAACACATCAACACCAAGTAACAAACACAATGGTCATGAGTCCCTGCGACGCTCACCAGAGAAATGAAATTTAATGAATTTAAAGCGACTCGCAACCGGATGGTGTATTTGAAAAAATAAAAGAAAATGCTCACATAAAACCAAATGTGTAGCATTATCGTGCATCTGGCCTAAGAAAAATATGATCAGTCTAAAACATCTTTAAGAAAAGTCTTCAAATCTTCATGTTTTAGACATTTCCATCGTTTTATCCGTGCGTCGAAAGACGCAACAGAAATTGAACACAGGCTCAGGCATAAACCCGAGTCGAATAATATACTCTCCATCGCTACACACTGAAGTACGTTAAAACAAAACCATAGATATAAAGAGCCCGTAGTCGAGTGGGCTAAGGGGTTTTCTTATCGTGTGTGTCTGTCTCAGCATGGAGGGTCACAGGTTCGAATCCCACCAGAGCTTCTTCTATTCTTTTTTTTTTTAAATGCATTTATAATTCTTACCCATTTATATAAGAAGTTGACATATGTTTACAAATTACTATTTTTAATGCTAATTCCGGTTGCCAGCCTCTTTAAAGGGACTCGCAACCAGATATAGCATTAAAAATAGTAATTTGTAAATACAATAATATGTATGTGACAAACGCTTATATAAACGGGTAAGAATTAGTTTAGGATAATAAATGCTGTTTAAAAAATGCATTTCAATAAAAACAAAATATTGAGCTCTGGTGGGAATCGAACCCGGGGCCCGGCATGGGCGGACAAAAGTCAAAATGAGGACACCGCTTGACCCACTGGGCCACGGAACTATTCATATATTTGGGATCGATTTAACGTATTTCAGTGTGAAGCCATGGAGAGTACATACAACTACATAATTCGGCTCGGGTTTATGTCTTAGCCCATGATCAATTTCTATAGCAACTTTCGACGCTATGGATAAAACGATGGAAAATGTCTAAAAAACTAAGATTTGAAGACATTTCTAGAGGGTGTTTTTAGACTGGTCATATTTTTCCAATGCCAGATGCACGATAATGCTACCCTTTTGGTTATATTTGAGTATTTTATTTTATTTTTACAAGTGCACCATCTGGTTGCGAGTCGCTTTAAGGAAGAAAGTGTGGACCCTAGAGAACTCTTAAGTTGTTACTGAAAGTTGACCTTCTACTGACCCGCTCTTTGACTCCATCTAATACATATTATTACAATGCCTAGATTTCATCAACGTAGTCATTCTGAGAAAGGTTTAAGAGTTTGCGGCTAAATATGTAGGAGGTTTTTTTTTATGTCTTTACCTACCATCCTACTTTTGAATTTTTATTTAACCCATATCCATACATTGCATAGCGTTTGTGTAGGTGATATTTCTGAGTAAGTTTCAAGACGACTGGGCTAAAAATACTATTTTTTTATTGCCAATGAAGTGGCCAAAAGCTTATTCTGAAATTTGACCTACTGGTCTATTTGATGATCTTACATAACCTATATTCACGTATGACATAAATGTTATCAAAGATATAATACTGAATAAATCGCTTAAAAGATACCACCAAAAGTACAACTTCTAGAAGGTCCTAAACTTTTAATTCAATAGTACCGAACACGAAAAATAACCACGCCCTCTGGCGGCCATGTTTTTAGACGGATCGAATCATTTTAACAATTTTAAAAGTATATTGGTTAAAAACATTTTGGTCAAAACCAAAGTGATATTGAACCAGTAAATTCAAAGAAGGCGATTTTTCTAGATATTGTGCACGGCTGCCATGGCAACAATACACATCACCTCATCCATTTTCTTTTAACCAAATTTTCATTCCCCATCCTACCTACTGATGCTTCTAAAGAATTTGACTACCCTGTGAAGTTGTTTGCACTTGTTGAAGGACAGACGGACGACAGGCATAGTTATTACAAAAGGTATCACAAAAGCTCACATTGATCACTGTGTGCTCTGGTGAGCTCAAATGGCACTGCAATGAGCAAACGATTACTAGTATATTATTTTAATACGACAGTTGCAGTCAAACAATTACTAAAACAGTCATTTTGTTTCAAAATTCAGCAGTCCTAGATATCTGCGATTTCTTACCAACCAATACAACACACTTTAAGAAAAAGCGAAGCATTAAACCATTTTCTGTTTTCTTATGAATTGGCTGATTTCTAACAGCAATCCACTTTTTCGTCCACTCAAAGGGTATTGGAAGGTGACTCACAACATGGGAGCTAGGTTGGTTTTGTGCTCGTCCATTGTCCTAAACAATAGATTTAAACAATAATATGTCTTTTCTTAAACAAACTAAATGAGGGATCACTTAAGCAATATTTAACAATTTGTATTTGGCTGTGTAACGGTAACCGCAGAAACCATAGTGTCTTTTTATGCATCACATTTCGTTTTTCAAAGACAGAGTTATGTAATCTACTTTTTATTTCTTTTTGCA
Organism: Gari tellinella; assembly: GCA_922989275.2. Taxonomy (NCBI): domain Eukaryota; kingdom Metazoa; phylum Mollusca; class Bivalvia; order Cardiida; family Psammobiidae; genus Gari; species Gari tellinella. Next base: position 32,447,149 of record OV277871.1, read on the forward strand.
CATCATCCGTTTCGGTCTCATTTGCCTTTGTGTTGGAACGGAATTTGTGCCGTTTTCTAACTTTCTTTGAGCCTATGTTCTGAGATAAATGTCTGTTTCTGCATCACCAGTGCTGTGTGGCTGTTTAAGCTCTGCTAAATATTCAATAAGAATTTATGATACAATGTGAGACAAATGTGCTTCGAGTGCCCTTTCTTTTGTATGTCGAACACATTTGTCTCATTTCCAATTTGTCGCAAATATGAATGTTCTCGAGCACATCGGTCACACCTCGTGAGACAAATGTGTTCCGAGACAAATGTGCTCCTACAAAGCATTGATAGTGCCACTAAATGAGGGGTTAAAATCGTGCAAAAAGCTTATATATGTATGGGCTTTTTGTTCTCTTTTCGATCAACAAATAGCAGATACCTGTGTTATGAACAGCGAGGAGCATGTTCCAATGGTTGCTTAATACAGTGTTGACTATACATAATTTACTGTACACTTATATTGCTGTAATACAGTGGAGAAAACGTTATTCTTTCCCAATAAACGCGTTTACGCTAAAACTATTATTTCAATTACAAACAGTTTGGAGCCAGATCAGACGCCGGGTAACCCGGCGTCTGACCAGGCTCCAAACTGTTTGCCACCAAGATAAAAATGAATTATTAGAATTGTCCAAAAGTTGTACTTTTCTACGTTTTAGTGTTTTGCGTTTGCGTTTCGTTTCGTTTAAACGGGAAAGAATAACAGATTCTACACTGTATGAATAGTGTCTAGAGTTTGCCTGTGATTCTCTGAAATACAGTTGTTGGCCATAAATAAGTTCCCACCCTGGAAATCTGTCATAAGGTTTTGATGTATTTGAGCTGTTTACGGTAAACAGGAATCTGTCGATTAACTTAAAAGTCACTAAAGGCAAATATCTTCTAAAGGCTGAATTTATTTTGATCAGATTGAGATGTGAACTTTTATTTACTTCTGATTTGATTCGGTTGCTGAGCAACTTTAGAACACTAGGGAAATCCATGACTAGTGTTTTAATAAGGTTGCCATTGCAACGTGAATTTCTCATGGCATCAATACATGCTATCATTTCAAAGAGAAATAATTAATAATTATTAAACATTTGGAATTGTTCAGCTAAATTAGTCTTAGCAAAATGACAGATGACTGTGTAATAATGAAACTTAAGTTTTTTGTTGAAAACACCATCTCCATTGATTTCCATATGATTAAAATAGAAATCAATGGATATTGCATTTTCAACAACTTAAGTTTCATTATTACATATCTGTTATTTTACAAAGCTCTGATTTAGCTGAACAGTTGAACATGTTTAATAATCGTTAATGATTTCTCCTTAAAATTACAGCATGTCTTGATGCCATGTGATGTTCACGTTGCCATGGCAACATTATTAAGAACCTTAGTCTTAGATTTTCACTGGTAATCTAGTGTTAATTTCTGCTTCTGGTAGATATTTACCTTTAGTGACATTTAACTTAATTGACAAGTTCCTGTTTACATTAAACAGCTCAAATACATCAACATATTATGACAGACATATAAAGGGTGGGAACTTATTAATGGCCAACAACTGTACTTGCTACTTTTAACGAAACTATTATTTATTGGGTTGTTTGATAGTTAAATGTATTTTAAGGAATATGTGTTTTAGGCGGTAAGTAGCTTCTAGCTAATATTACAAAACTATGTTTGTTAGTTAAATGTTTTGTTAAGGAATATTTGTTTTAGGTGGTAAGTAGCTTCTAGCTAATATTACAAAAATATTCTGGTGAAAGTTAAGCTGTGTTTAGATAATTAGGAAATTACAAAAATATGTAAATGTATTGTTAAGGAATATTCTTTTTAGGCGGTAAATAGCTTCAAGCAAATATTACAAAAATATGTTTGTAAACACCCGACTTTAAATAAAGTTTCTCGTACATGTATCTTGTATATTGTAGGAAACAACAAAACGTATCTTATAACAGTTTCTTTATTACAAAGACCAGGATTGGCAGTTACAGTGGAGAAAACGTTATTCTTTCCACATAAACGCGTTTACGCTAAAATTAGTATTTCCAGTGCAAACAGTTTGGAGCCAGATCAGACGCCGGGTAACCCGGCGTCTGATCAGGATCCGAACTATTTGCCACTCAGATTAAAATAGATAGTAAGAATTGTCTACAAGTTGTCATTTCTTACTTATAAGTGATTTGCGTTTGCGTTTCGTTTGCGTTTAAACGGGAAAGAATGACGTATTATCCACCGTATTCATTGTTTTCTCATTGAAACAAAGCATAACGCAAAATCAATTCAAAGTTTGTATAAAATTACACGTCTTATGACATATCTACAGTGGAGAAAACGTTATTCTTTCCCGATTAAACGCAATCGGAACGCAATCGCAAATCGCTAAAATGTAGAAAATAACCATTTTTTTGACATTTCTGATTATTTGTTTTAATCTGAGTGGCAAACAGTTTGGAGCCTGATCAGACGCCGGGAATAAAAGTTTAAGCGTAAACGCGTTTACTGGGAAAGAATAACGTTTTCTCCAAGGTACATGCGAGAAACGCAGCGCAATGTCAGACTGTACTCATACATCAAATTTGGTGTCTGCTGCTGATAATGTGAAAAGATAATGTATGTATAAGAAATACGCTCTGGAAAAGTTTCCGATATTTATGTCGAAGGTCAGAATCAAGGTCAATGAGACACAAAAATGATACAAGTTACTACGCCATCCTAAGATTTTTACTCACACACTAAATCTATTATCTTTAGCTGAGGTTCTTTTGTATAATTGAGGTCAAAGGTCAATGTCAAATTCACATTGACCATAAAATGAAACGCGAAACTACGACATCCCAAAAGTATTCCAAAACATAAAAAATATTTGGATAGACTATTGTGATAAAGGAAATATGTTTAGAACAAGTTTATTCTACAACTCAAATAGAAACTTAAGGTAATCCAAAATTGAATGCGGCAGTCGGCCATCCTGAGATATACTTTTACACAAAATTAAATATCCCTAGCAAATGTAGTACAGGAAATATTACCACTATATCAGGCCCCACTGTTATAAAGCGTTTGAGTTGGGTGTGAGGTCGTCCTCATTTCATTGGTCAGAATTAAAAAAAACTCAAATCTGACCAATCAAATGCTTTAGAACGATTTATAACTCAAGGCAAACGCTTTATAAGCTTTCACACTGATGTCCTTTATAGAAGCCATCAGATTCTGTTAAGTACAGTGTTATTGATAATTAGTGTTGTCGGGGGGCTACCGATAACAAATCAGTATAGGTTCTTGATGACTTTATATGATGTAATATATCAATATCAATGGTAACAACAAGGAATCTGGTACATTGTTAATGACGAGTATACTCGTCGCTAGGGTTGAATGTATTAAATTGAACTTAGAAGAATGGTTGTAGAAAGCCGTTGTTCTATCATTGCAAACACTATAATGACTGCTGTAGGGTTAACTCTTTCCTCCCCGAATCTTCAAATGGACAATTCCAGTTTTCATTTTAGTCTAGTCCATTTCTGACTTTTAAGGGTTGTTTTTGTCAATGGTAAATGCATCATAACAAATAGTGAAGACCCAGATCAGAGGGCTTCTTACGGAGCCCTCTGATCTGGGTATTCACTGTTTGCATAGGACAAGTGCACTTTCACATGTATACTGTTTGAAAAGGACGTCTATATGCGGGACAAGGGTTCAAAAGGTTGAAGTAGACGAACGAGCTACTAAGTACATGTATGTACAAATATAGTTTGAGTGTTCTGAATTCCTCTGTAATGGTATAATACAATGTACAAAGTACTTTAACAGAAAAGTAGTACGCTCACACCCTGTACACATGTCTGTTTAGAGACATACGCTTGTATCTTAACCCCTTCACTGCCGTGACGTCATAAATTTTAAACATTTGTCGTCTGCTTTTATTTCTCAAATTGAAAAATTAGATAGTTTGACTTCACGGATAAAAACTGTTTGCAAATAACTAGAGCGTTCGGGGTAAGGCAGTGAAGGGGTTAAAACAATGTTTTTACATTCGCCCCATTTCATTATATTGTAAAAAAAGACGTTTATCTCGTATAGACGCAAGTGTTCTTAGGGATGGGACTTGTGGATACCTTTCGGGGATGAGGCGGGACTTATGGATCGGCTCTCCACGACTCATTTTAAGTAACGTCAAAATACGTCATATAATTTGGCGTACTTTCTGCCTGCTATTAGGATCCATTATGGATTCAAATTACCAACAAATTTGCAAAGCAAAATATATTAATAAAGAAAGCTAAAACTAATTACAAGCAGAAATTATGCTGACACAGAAATAGATTAAAATAGGTTAAACATTTACTCCATAGCCTGGTTTTAGTATTGAAAATAGATGACCACTTAAAATTGAGTTGAGTACAACTACCGAAATATAAAGTCTCTATCACATGCAGTAACTAAATTATGGCCGATGTTAAATTCACTCGATTTTATCTCTAAATGACCCTGACCTTTGTCGGACATGACCAACGTTGAACCGAGATCAGGGGCTTCCTGAGGTGAGTACACATACCAAATATAAAGTCTTAATCATTTGTAGTTACAAAGCTATGGCCGATGTTAAAGTTGTGGACAGACAAACAGACATACAGACAGAACAAAAACAATATGCCCCGAATATATCGTGTGGGGGATAAAAATCTGAGATAGTTCTAAATCATTTGATTGGTTATATTTGAGCCTTTGCTTAAAATCAGACCAACCAAATGCTTGAGAATGACTTCAGACTCAACTCAAAAGCTTTTTAAACCTTCGACACTTAATGCTTTTTTATTTAAGGAACCAGGGACCCGTTTCATAAAACTTCAGATCGTAAAAGCGTCAATTATGATCTATTTCTCCATCTAATCATGTCTTGTGACATCTCTTTGGAGTCGTCTTGAAAAGACGATTCCAAAGCGATGTCACAAGACAAGATTAGATAAAGAAATCAGAAATTAAATTAATTTAAAAGTTTTGACTTACGACCGTTTTTATCGTACGAAGTTTTATGAAACGGATCCCAGAGATAAAGATAAGCTGAGAATGGCTTCATTCTATAAATATACAGTGAAACCTCGCTATTACGACCACTAAAACGAAGGCTAATTGATTGTATAATAGAGAGGTGACAGCTTAAAGCAAGGTGACAGTGAAACAGAAAGCTCCTAAAGGAGCTTTCTGTTTCACTGTCACCTTGCTTTAAGCGGTCACCTACCGTAAACACTCTAATAATTAACATAATTTAGTGGTCGTAATAGAGAGGTTTTACTGTATATATTGTTTGTTCTTTATATTGTTTTTCTTGTTAAAGAGTGATATGTATGTTGTACAATAGAAACATAAGTAAATGATACAAGTAACAGGTAACAATAACACAGCTCTCTCAAGACGTCACGCATGATATTGTCCAATCGCTTTTCATAGAAGACAGAAACATCTATCTCGGCTTGAATAGCTTCCATCTCTTCCTTCATCATAATATCGTACGCGATCATTTCCGCATGAACGTTCTTCCCGAGCGAATTCACGCCCATTTTCAGCCTTGGGCGACTGGGCACCAGTCTCTGTGGCGTATGACCAGTTATCGAACTGGTTCCCATTCTGATTTTGCCAGCCTGGCGAGATCTCTGATAGGTAATTTCTTTAAAGCAGAAGTTTGTTCCGGGTACCCCACTGCGGATATTCTGATGTCTGTCTCGTGATCCAAGTCTGTTGTAGAGATCTTCAAGAACATTGGTGGTACTCTTAGCCAGCTTTGTTACATGGGCTTGGTCACACTGTGTTGATTGTAGAATTGGTGTTGGCACATGGGACATTGTATCAAATAACCAGCCCCATTCAGGCTTGCTGGAAGGTCTTCTAGTGCGACTCATGCTGTCAGCAGGGAGCTGTAGAGGTGCTGCAAATGACAATAATAGAACTTTGTTAAGATACTGGGGTTCGTTTAATAAAACTTCTTAAGACAAATATTGTCGTAAGTCAGATGATAAAAGTCTCAATTATTTTATTTTTTTCATCTAATCATGTCTTTTGACATCTCTGTGGAATTGTCTTGAAAAGACGATTCCACAGAGATGTCACACGTCAGGATTCTAGATGGAGAAATCATAAATTAAATGTATTTAAAATTTTGACTTACGAACGTTTTTATCGTACGAAGTTGTATGAAACGGGACCCAGGTACACATTCTGTAAAAGTATGATTAGAATTGGTGGTGAAATGAGTTTGCTAGAGTGTTAACATGGTTTCATATGGAAATTTTGGTAAATCGAGGGCAGATAACTCTTGATGTAATGATTCGATTCGTTCCAAAAGGTATAGGTGTCTTCCTCTCATGATACTTCGGATACAGTCGAACTTCAATATCTCGAACTCGGTTAAGTCGATCATACCCGTATTTCAAAGTTAAAACGCGGCTAAGCCGCGTTTTAACTTTGAAACACGGGTATGTTTACCTATACCAAGCTTGAAATACGGCAAAAACATGTTTCGAATTATAGGAAAATTCGAGTTAACCGAGTTCGAGATATCGAAGTTCGACTGTACCTGATATGAACTTGATAAAAGAAGAACTATATGAGTTATCGTGTGTCATCAAAGGTGTTGACGGACAGACACAAAATGTGATTCCTATAGGGCTCCTGCATTTAAATGCAGAGCCCTAATGATAATAATAATAATAATATATTTATACATAGTCGACTATCGACAATTATGATAATTATGATAACAATATAGGTAAACAATGAACAGTGAACCCTGATTGTATACTACATTTTAGTACTGTCCACGATTATTGGGTGTCTGTATTGCTGCAGTCCATCTAACTAACCTGTAGTTATACTAACAGAATGCGGACTTTCCCAAAGCGTGCACTGCGTTGAATTTTATGGTTCACTGCTCGTTTTTTACTACCTCTACTGCTACTGCTACTACAACTACTACCTACTACAATTTCCTTGTAACTACTACTACTACCTACTGCTACCTACTGCTACCCACTACTACCTATTAACTACTTAATACTACTACTTACTACTACCTACTACTACCGACAAACTACTAATGACTACTACTTCCTACTACTACCAAAAACTACTTCCTACTACTACTTCCTACTACTGCCCACTACTACATATTATCCACTTAATACTACTACTTCCTACTACTGCCCACTACTACATATAAACTACTTTATACTATTACTTACTACTACTCCCAACTACTACCTATTTACTACTAAATACTACTACTTCCTACAATTGCCATTCTATTACCCACTACTACCTTTTAACTACTTAATACTACTAGTTATTTTTACTTCCTACTACTACTACTACCCATTATTACCTTTTAACTACTTCCTACTACTACTTCCTACTACTATCTATTAACTATGTAATACTACTACTTACTTCTACTTCCTACTACTACCCACTACTACCTATTAACTACTTAATACTACTACTTCCTACTACCACCAACTACTATATATTAACTACTTAATACTACTACTTCCTACTACTACTACTACCCATTACTTCATTTTTACTTCTAAATACTACTACTAACTACTACTTCCTACTAGTTCTACCAATTACAACCTATTTAATACTACATTCTGCTACTTCCTACTTCTACCCACTTCTACCTATTAACTACTTAATACTACTACTTCCTACTACTACTACTACTACCAATTACTACCTTTTAACTACTTAATAATAATACTTACTACTTCTACTACTACTACTACTACCCACTACTACATGTTAACTACTTAATACTACTACTACTACCAATTACTACCTTTTAACTACTTAATAATACTACTTACTACTTCTACCCACTACTACATGTTAACTACTTAATACTACTACTTACTACTACTACTACTACCTACTTCTGACCACTACTACCTATTAACTACTTTATACTACTACTTTTTACTTACTACTACCGACTAACTTCTACTTACTACTACTACCGACAAAATATTACTAACTACTACTTCCTACTTCTACCAACCACTACCTTCTTACTTCTCTTAACTAATAAATAATTCTACTCATACTACTACCTACTTCTACCGACTAACTCCTACTTACTACTACTACTACTACTACTACTTACTAGTCACCACTACTTCTACTACTTCTATTACTATTATTACTACTACTACTAGTATTACTACTTTTATTATAACAACTACATTATCATAGCAATAATGCTTATAACAGTTTAAGTAAGAATGATGTTTATGGTGATTTGAATAATGATTCTGAAAAACAATAACAGTGTAATGATAAAATTAATTGTCCACTGAAAATAACCAATTTAGTCCCTTCATTTCATATCTCGATTAGACTAACATATGCAAACATTTCTGTATCCAGATCAGACTCATAACTCTTTGACAAGTATTACAAAAAGGCTTTTCCATTCAAACTACATTTATATAACACTAAACTCAGGGCTGCCTTCAGTTGATCATGAACAAGTATAAGATTTCCATTCTATTTTTCAAGCGCGATTACTTAAAGCAGATTGAAATTAAAGCAGAATGCGCCTTAAGGCGCATTCTGCTTTACTTTCGGCTTGCTTTAAGCTACCATCTACTAACATATAATTCAGAAGATTACAGGAAAAATATGGAGAAATGACAGCCCTGTAACTTTAAACATTTTTGAAAACTTACTTTCACTGTGAAACACAATATCGTCGCTGCAGTCTTCCAATTTCCATTCTCTTTCACCAGTGTCCCTATAAGCGGGGTTAGTCCTGTAATTCCCGTGTCTTTCTGGCACCATGAGCACTGGACGTGGTGAGTTAATCAATTGTCCGTGTTCCCTGTGGCCTCGATCACTGGATACTACTAGAACGTCATCAGTGAATCTACCATATTCAGGTTCTACACATCCTGGAGGATGATTTGGCATCGAAACCGTTTTCCTTTGCACGCAAAATATCTTCTGGAAACAATTAAACATACTCGTCTGTTGTGAACGCTACTCTTCTTACTAAATATCGCAATGCGGTTGCCAATTGACAACGTCAATAACGTCATGACGTTACGACGTAATTCTAACACGACTCGAAACCTACGGCATATAGACAAAGAATACCGAGAAACGTATATTACGTCGCGATAATGAACTGCACGCGCGGCGTTTCCATCCGCTGTTCCATTTGCCCCATACGTGTAATACATAAATATATTGTTTATAATAAAAGTCGCGTTAGAATTAAATCTGTCATTCCTTCATTCTAACACGACTCGAAACCTACGGCATATAGACAAAGAATACCGGGAAACTTATATTACACCGCGATAATGAACTGCGCGTGTGGCGTTTCCATCCGCTGTTACATTTGCCCCATACGCGTAATACATAAATAGTATTTTTATAATAAAAGTCGCGTTAGAATTAAAATAACAAATTCGTACGTGTCCATTACCGTGCATTAGATCACAGTTAGTCATTGAGATGTGGATAATTAGATCACTCGGCCTAAAGGCCTCGTGATCTAATGACTCCATATCTCAACTCCTAACTGTGATCTAATGCACGGTAATGAACACCTACGACTTTGTTATTTCTTAATTAAATGACGCCACACAAGGCAGGGAATCATACGTAAGTGTGACGTAACTTTAAGTTAACTTTAAACAAATTAACATTAACCCATTTGCGCCCAGTAGATTCTTCCATGTTTATATATTGGATTAGTCCATTTTTTATCAAAGGGATGCCTGGTCAAAATTTCCATTTTGTTTTATATTGAAATTCCTATCAGCAAACAGTGTAGACTCTGACCAGACGCCGCATAATGAGGCGTCTGATAAGAGTCTACATTGTTTGCCTATGTCCCATATATGGGACCGTGGGCACAAATGGGTTAAAGCTTTTTAAAATATGAACCAGAATTTATTTGAAATTTTATTAACCTTTAGGCTTTTACTCTCAACCTGTTTTAAGTGATTGCCTGGTTTGGAAACTAGAAAAAGCTTTAGGTAACGGTTATGAAATCGAAACAGCTTCATGCTAAAGTCTTTATGTCCACTTCAAACAGTATAGAGCCAGATTAGACGCTGGGCAAACTGTTTGCCACTCCAATTAAATGGAAATTCAACAGTTTACAACATTATAATGTTCTGTTTTTAATGCATTGCGTTTGCATTTCATCTCATTTACCCTGAGAGACAAAAGAGAATTGATGCTGATTCACGTTCGCCCCGGTTCATGTCCTTTCCGGCGAACAACGACTAACGTCGGCGCGTCACCGGTGAACAACCGGGGTAAAATGGATGATTCCGGTGAGAACCGGGATACCACCGGCGACGACCGAGGTTAAATCAGGATTAACCGGGGACAGACCGGCCCTGCACAGTAATTACGCCGGGATAAAGCCGGATATACATAGGGAATATGAGAACGCATTTTTTTCATATAAAAACGTCGTTCATCCCGATTCACCCCGGTTCACCAGGTATATTTACCAGGACGTACCGGGACCAGCACCGTGACAGCGAGAACGTGGATTCACATGGCAGATTACGGTAACTTATTCTCTCCCGTGCAATACATATACATTTGTACCAATAAAAACCACGTTCAGTAACTGCGGAGAACACGACATTCTTTCCCGTTTAAAAGCAAACGAAACACAAACGCGTTGCAATAAAATGGAGAAAATGACAGTTTTTTGATGACTCTACATCTCATTACATTGAGTTTCATCGTCCTTTAACAGTGTTAATGTACGATTGTTTTTATATGTAGATTCAGGCCTGCAATGTTTGTCATTTTGCAATATAATTATTGCACAATACATTCTGTTTAATAACGAAATTCCGTTGGTGCCATTTGAATTGTCCTATGTCGAGTTTTTAAGTCCACCACGGAGTAAATTTACTCCGTGAGTCCACGCACGACACACGATACGACGCATGACAACTTCATCCTACGCACGATACGACGCACGATACGACTCACGTGTGTCGTGCGTTGTAGCGGCATGATTTGAAAAAATTTCTAATTTGAAAAATTTTAACAAATCATGTCAATTTTTTCAAATCATGTTTTCACAGACGACATGATTTGATAAAAAAAAACATAATTTGATTTTTTTTACAAATCATGTCGAAAACCGGCATCTGTAAATTTGATTCAACATGATTTGGAAAAAAAGAGTTTTTTTTTAAAAAAAGGTTTTTACATAGGCTGGTATTTAATAGCATGCATATACATGTATTAAGTATTTATATAAGTGTTTCCGGCAACGCAACACAGTCAATACAGTTGAGTTATTTGAATGTGAAATAAGACAGTCAGTAGATATAATAGCTTCATAAATGGCATACATGTGTATCTCATGGGGCTGCATATTTTGAATGGAGGCATGTCAATGTCAAGGTCATCCTTAAAGGTCAAATATATAGGTGAATGTCATAACTTCTAAGCCAGTATATATAATTACTTAATAATTGGCATGCACGTGCATCTCATGGAGCTGCACAGTTTGAATGGAGACATGTGAAGGTCAATGTCATCCTTCAATGTCAAGGGCGGAAAGCCGGACATTGCGTTGGTTCACAAAAGCATCTTCTTTCTTCTTTGTTTAAGGATGTCTTTTTTACGAAATTCTACGCACCTCCCCTTAACCGAAAACCCTGGATCTACACCTAGATGTGCAGGCAACATGGCAGTTATGGTGTTGTTTGTAAGGTTTGGAGGACAGCGTAAGGTCATGTTGGATGGCGGAAGGTAATACTGACATGTGGTTGGACTGGCAGGCGGATGGGCGGGTTGGATTAATCAGTTCTCTGATGACGATTTTGAAATATATTTGCTTTCATGCCAGCTGATTATGCACAATTCATTGAATATCTCTTTTACTAAGTTGTCCGATTTTTAATTTGCTTTTGTTTATTTCCGATAGGGTCGGTACTGATTTCCGTATATCGATAGAATTTGAAATATCGTATCGTACAACGTTACATTGCGAAATAGTATGAGACCTATGAACCACGAATCATTTATAACTGCCAGGTCAATGCAACAGAGCTTAATTTTCAACTGGACTAGGCAAAGAGTTATTCAATTTAGGTCTAAGCACCACCGGTGTAGCAACATGATTTGAGAAAAAAAGATTTTGCTTTTCAAATCATATCAACAATATTTTAAATCATGTTCTCACACTTGACATGATTTGAAAAAGACCACATCAAACTAGATATTTTTCAAATCCTGATGCTACACACCGGCTCGAAAGGAGTTGGTCTTCATTTGTAAAAAAAACAACAACAAAGGCATTTTGTGAATGATGACATTGTCTTATCAAACACAGTTAAACAGACGTTAAAGAAATTTACGTATACATATTATGTACGTTTGGAATGAGAACGAACGGCACATGATGAGATACCGGTACCGGACACAGTATTTCCCCCATAACTTTCTATATGACAATAGCATTGCACATCAAAGAGCGTACACCTAAAATGGCATTTAAACGTTTGGGTTTATTACAAGATTTAGTCATGTTATTTACGTTTATAATTATTTTGAGAAAAGCAAATTGCAACAGTAGATCAAACATATCATGTATACAAGGTGTCCCAATATATCTGACGCTACTTTCAAAATTTATAAATCGCATTTTCTTAGTCAGAATATGAAATACCAAATACCATTGTAGCAATGGGAATTTGCCAAAGTAGTTCCCGATATTTTGAGACACCCTGTATGTTACAATCACGAATGAAGAACAATAATAATAATAATAATAATAATAACGACTTTATTTCATGTGGATTACATATTTGGTAACAAACAAACAAACCAATTTTCAATATGGTCCACAAAAAAAATTAACTATATACAACACGCATGATGTGAGACGGGAACAAAAACAGTATTTTTAAACCTTTGCAAACAGAGTGGATCCAGAAAAGACAGAACCTGTAGGAGCTCTACACAGGGACTACTCTGTTTACTAAACAATTTTAAAGATCAAACTGAAAATAATAATGCATTAGTGTCATATACTGTTCACGATTTGTTATTTACACATGAATATTCAATAGATATAGGCAATATAAAGCGAACATAATACGACGTTTTAACAAGTAGGAAATATCTAGACCGGTTAAATTATATATCAAAAGAGATACCACAGATATTTTAAACCCTTTAATCAATGGTATATTTCTAGTATTGAAGAGAGGTGACCACTTAAACCAGGTTGAAAGTAAAGCATAGTGAGCCCAAATGTGCGTTCTGTTATACTTTAAGCCCGCTTCAAGATACCATCTACTAGAGAACAGAAAACATTAATTATGATACATATCTATGGAGTAAAGGGTTAAAACAACATGCAGGTATGGTAATGATCAAGTATCTATATGTCTATTGTAGCTGCCATAACACATAGAAGCCCTAACAAGCACCTAAGACCCTGGTCAGTCATTAACCATAGCTCATCGCATTTTCAAAAATGCCCATCCTTTTAGGAATATTAATCAAATCATTTACTCGAAAGTAGAATACAATGTATTTTAAAACGTGGACTTTTATCTATTTCAGAATCATTTCTTTTCCTAGCAAACAATGTATACTCTGATCAGAGAGCTCCTTATGGAGGTATCTCATATGGGTCTACATTTTCAGCAAAAACTACTACATATGTATCGACATAATTAGCGGGCTAAAGGTTAATAGTGTAACAGCCGGCTAGGGGCTCAATAGCCAAAACAAAGCCAACATGAAACCAGTAGAAACCATCGCAATATTAACATTAACGCACATGGCATAATTCAAGTTTTGAAGACGGGTGGTCAGTTAAAGCAGGCTGAAAGTAAAGCAGAATGCGCATTAAGATGCATTAAGCGCTACTTTCAGCCATCATTACGTTACCATTTGCTAAGATAATAGATCTAGCAATTATTTTTAATCAACTTTTTGTAAATAGATATGACTGCATAAATTGAAAGCGTTAAAAGGCGCTTCTATGTGGTTATGTGTCAAATAGTGCGATGGTTAGACTGGTACAGGTCTAAGGAAAAGCAATATAAAGCCATATTAAACGAAATGTACAGCTTACGTCAGCTGCAAACTACAATATGCGGGATGAAGAAAACTTGGTGCATTGTAATACATTTCCTAAACAGTAATTTTACTTTTTTATAAATATAAAATTATACATGTAGTGGAAAATGAAACTTCAACCCCTGAGTAGCAAATATTCATCACTAAACTACATTTTGAAGCATTATAGTGACTACACTATGTGCCTAATTTAACCCATTTAAGGTATGAAGTCTTAAATGAGGCAAGTGATCCAGCATTTCTTATGTTCAAAGGCAAATTATTCCAAATAATAGTTCCAGAATAGGCAAACGACCTCCTGAAAAATTCAGACTTTGGTCTGGGAGAATATAACTGAGATTTTGATGAAGTCCTTAAATTTCTATCATGACTTTAGTGTGAACAAATCATATAACGTCGTTCTTCATTCGTGTTACAATACTATAAATTATTGAATCGACATGCGGAATGGAACAGAGTGGATCGCATCAAATTTTTTGTATCCCTTTTTAATACTTTGCAAATAGGCCCGAATCTGGTGAGACGCCAAGCAACTCGACGTGTCACTAGGCTCCAGACTATTTGCCATGTCCATTTTGATGTATATGCCATAACAGATATATAGATATTATGGAACAGGGAAAATCTAAAATTAATAAATTGCAGTGTAGTCTCACATCGAGAAACTGTTCCGCATAATTGGCAAAATCCCGCATACAAGGGGCTGACCAATCACCACATTGTAGGACGACTCGCCTTCTAGATAAAATTATAAAATTAAGCAAACTTCGGGGGATTTGGGTCAAACGGCCAATGATGTATAAACATAGGCAACATGTAACCATGAATTGTTTGTCTTTAGATATGAGAATTCAACATCGATGCGGTTCTGCAGCATACTAACATGTCAACGCAGCTGTACATGCTCATTAATTATGATCATTGCGTATTTTAAGGTTGATACACTTATAAACTAGGTTAACCCTTTCATTTGCGAGAGCTGTTTCAGTGCATTTGCAGAAAGAGTAGACACTGGTGAAACAGCTTCAAAAAGGAGCTGCTTTATCCGTGTTTAATCCTTTATATAATTCACATACACACCTTGGCGTTACATTTCAATCTAATGCTTCCTGGTCAGAACACATTGAAACTATTTATAATAAAGCCTCTAAAAGACTAAATATACTGCGAATGCTTAAACACTCTGTAAATCGTTCTTCTTTAATTACTATCTATCTCTCATTTATACGTCCTATTCTTGAATATGCTAATTCTGTTTGGACAAACTGCACGCAGCAAGAGTCAGATCTATTAGAAAGTGTCCAAGTCGAAGCAGCACGTATCATTACTGGCCTGCGCCGAAATTCATCGCGATCTTGTCTTTATAATGAACTGGGAACTGTTTCTCTCTTTGAGAGAAGACAAAACCACAAACTTATAAACATGTTCAAAATACTAAATGGTTCATGCCCACAATATTTAACAGAACTTATTTCTCCTTTCTTACCTCTTGAGACAACATATAATCTCCGTTCTCATGGGCAAACACTTCAAATCCCAAGAGGCAGAACAACTTCTTTCCAGAATAGCTTTCTACCAAGTACGATTAGAGAGTGGAATGCTCTTCCAAGTACAGTTAAATCGGCGACGTCCGTTGATCAATTCAAAAACAAACTGCGTTCACTTAAAAATACGCCAAAGCCTCCAATTTATTTTATCCTAGGCTCACGTCGAGAAAATATAATTATTTGTCAATTACGTAATGAACAACGCCAGTTCGTTGAATAAACATTTGTTCGACCATTTTCTAACACAGTCACCTTCCTGCCAAAATTGTACCGATAATTGCGAAGACAATAACCATTTCTTTTTTGTCTGCCCATCATTCCAGTTACAGAGACATAACATGTTCAGAGCACTTGATAATATTCCAAACCTAGGCGAGATAACTCTTAATATCTTATTGTATGGCGGAAACGGTCTGAGCACTGAGTCTACCTGTGAACTTAATGATATAGTGACCTGCTATATCAGAAGCACCAGGAGATTTGATTGATTGATTGATCATTGATGAAGCTTATTTTCGTTTATTTGTTTTTTCTTTCTTCCGTTTACTTGGTTAACATTGAATTACTCAAAGGTTATTTACATTCAAACAATACTTAGTGCTGTGTTGATAATAACAACCGTATTCATGTATCTAAAGTAAATCTTTCTTTTTCAGCTATTGAATAATCATGTATTTTGTTATGTTATGTAATTACCTTGTGCCACTGGAGAGGACTTACATAGGCAATGCCTGTTGTCCAATCCATTTCATTATTTGAATAAAATATTGTTTAAACCAATCCTTTATACTTTTGCGGTGTTAGGGGTATACGGAAAACTGTGCAGCTCCATGAGATGCAAACGCATGCCAATTATGAAGTAATTCTATCTACTGGCTCAAAAGTTATGACATTCACCTATATATTTAACCTTCAAGAACGACCTTGACCTTGACATGCCTCCATTCAAAATGTGCAGCCCAATGAGATACAAATACATGCCATTTATGAAGCTTTTATTACTACTGACTGCCTTATTTCACATTCAAATAACTCAACTATATTCACTGTGTTGCGTTGCCGAAAACACTTATATAAATACTTAATATATGCATGCTATTAAATACCAGCCTATGTAAAAAACTTTTTTTTCAAATCATGTTGAATCAAATTTACAGATGCCGGTTTTCGACATGATTTATAAAAACAATTCCAATTATGTTTTTTTTCAAATCATGTCGACTGTGAAAACATGATTTGAACAAATTGACATGATTTGATAAAAAATTTCAAATTAGACTTTTTTTCAAATCATGCCGCTACAGTGCGTCGACCACAAAAAAAATCGACATACGTTAATTCAAATGACACCAACGGAATTACGTAGTTTGATAGTAAAATAGTGACTAGAATTTGTTCGAAGCTAAAAATTTCAAATCGAAGTTTCAGTGATAGATGCATGAGTAACATATTTTCCTTCTGTAAACTCCGCATCAAATAAAGTTCCTGTGCCACTGTTGAAGTCTCGCGCACACTTAACCCTTTCATGATCAAATTGTTTGGGAGAATGTTACCCATTCGCTGCATTTTTGTAGTCTGCTTCACTATCGTTGTCTGCAAGACACGTTTCAAAGTAAGATTTAAGGTCGTATGACTTAACTAATGATAAATTTATATCGATGAGAATGACAAACAGTTTGGGTCCTGATCAGACGCCGCGTCACACGGCGTCTGATCAGGACCAGATTGTTTGCAAGCGCGCTTTCATGCGTCATTTGGAGTGAAAGGGTTAAAGCCGGTTGAAAATAAAGCATAATGTGCATGCTTTATTTTCAGACTACTTTAAGCCTTGGCTACCATGTGCTATGATATACAGTAACAGGAAATATTTCTTATGGTAGCCTAAATGTTGGAACTACTAGTTCCTTCTACTGGTGACTGAAGGGTTAAAGCTTCAGTGAAGAAGGTGATATTCTTTCCCGTTCGTTAAAACGAAGCTAAACGCAAAGCAATAAACCATAGATATGGAAACTTTTGGGCAATTCTGACCCCTAGCACAACGCGGTTATTAGAAAAGAATAGACAGACAGTCAGACAGATAGACACGCGCACGTATGTGTATTCCTAGCTACGCATGTGCTTTATTTTTCAATGTAATTTTTAATTCATAAATAAGGTATCTAATTTGTGTCTAGACTACTAGAATCACTAGTCTAAATTCTCCGCAAATGTTCATATGGGCAAAGGGAGGTAACTTATGGTAATGCGTTGGAGTTCTTTGCCCTTAAGAAAAAATACACGAGATATCCGCCATTTTGTAATAACTTTGGTGGATTTTGGTGTTGTTGGGTTTAGTTTTCACAATCCTGCACCGTGTTGCATTTGGGAAACGGCCACTTAACGGGCCAGGGGGAAATGCATGCCTCTCTCAAATGCAAATAAGCGGGTTCTGCATGACCAGCAGAAGAAAGACGAGGAAAACGGTCCGAGAAAACGACGGCTAAGCGACGCAGTTTCTCCTGTACACAAAAGAACAAAATCATCGGAAGACGATCATACAATGACAGATTCTCAAAGACGTGCTAACTTCTCTGCAATTCCAAGTCCAGGAAGTAATGGAGTAAATAGACATGCATCGCCCCTGGCCAGCAACAAACCAGGAGCAACCAAGAAACTTGTCATTAAAAACTTTAAAGGTAGTGATAACAGAACAGTGTTGACAATAAAGTCGTAGATGTAAACAACGAACTTACTTTCCAAGTTTGACAATTAGATTGTTCTAGATAAAGTTCAAGCATGCACATTTACTGATTATAAATATCCTAAATCATGTCCAATTTGCAAGACATTACCGGTGCTTCATTTCAGAGTCAATTTTTTTGTGTCAGCATCCACTGACAACAGAGCTGCCATAAGTTGATCATGAAAAATCCTAAAATTTCCAAATTTTCTACATTTTAAGCACGGCTAAGTAAAGTAGGTTGAAATTAAAGCTTTACTTTCAGCAGACCCTGCATTAAGCTTCTGTACCATCTGCTAGGATAAAAAGCAGATGATTTCAGAAAAATCTGGAGAAATAGCAGCCCTGTCTTGTGTCAGCATCCACTGAAAAAGAAGGCCTACCCTGGGGATGACATGTTCAATAGTAATTTCCATAGTGCATTTCCCCATGCATCTATAAATAATTTTTTAAGAATAATTATTTTTTATAAAATAACCTGCAGTATGAGCGGGGAATAACACTTATTGTTTATTTCTCGTATATAACTAGTTGTTGAACTATTCAAATGAGGTTTTCTTACTTAAATGTGTAGTTCTTCACGCTGTCAAGATGTTAACACAAATTTATGGTGTCAAACATTTCAATTGGCGATGGAGACTGGCTATAAATAGGAAGGGTACTTCAAAGGGAATGTTTGCTCCCTAGATGTATTCTGAATAAATCAGAATTAACCTTGGAACTACTTCAGTGCTCCAGATAAGGTGCGTACGTGCGTTTTCCCGCATATTTTTTGGAGAGAAACGCATTTGAAATGACAATCCAGGCGTACAAAAACGCACAAAGAAAATTGCGTACGCATTTCAAATATTTAGTTGCGAGTAACAAACGGTAGACTGGGCATCAGTTTTGCGCGTTTGATGGGTTAGAACTACGTTCTTTACTTAGAAAAATAACTTCAAACCAGTCCGTATTTTAAGTGAAATGTTTACCCTAACACCGTTCGCTGTTTAAATTAAGTTTCGCACCCGCAGTTGCTCGCCTCAGTCGCGAATTTTAAAAAGCGGCAACATTATCTGCCGGGTTATCTTGATTCCGTAGCCTTTCAGAAAGGATTGTGAATGCGGTGTACTTTAAAACTAAAATACTCGGAGACCGGTATAAACACGCCCGCATAGTTTCCCCCTACTACAAGGTACGGGTCGAAACATTATGGGACGAAATTGTCATTTGCAAGCGTCGGCAGAAAAACATGTTATGATGGCGGCGTCTGGTGCTGGTCAACGTGAAAAGTAATGATAAAACGCCTATACTATTCAATTTAAAAAAACCGTGAACATGCCATGAGCGGGTATTCAAATCTATCACTGAGTGTTAATTGATAGCGTCATTCGCGAGGACAACCCCAGTGTATAAAAATCCGCAAAAATTATCAAAAGAAAACGCAACGGTGCCCAGGTAAATAAAAAACTTGAAAATAATCTTGGAAATGAATTATCCCTGGTTAAATATTAGTTTTTAAGGGACAAGATCGAGAAAGAGTATTGAAATGTCCCATATGCATTGAGGGAAATGTATACACCTTGTTGGCCATTGAAGGCTCAAAGACTCCTGCAAAGAAATACTGTTGACAGGCATGTGTATTAAAGAGCACAAGCGATGTGTTCAAATATGAACAGGAATGTACATATTGCACAATGTCTTGCTCAGATGATGACATTAACATAGAAGTGTGTACATGTCTACATTGCTCAATTCAGTAAAAGTTAAATTTAGTTGAAGTTTTCCATTGTTTGTATTCTCCGTAGATTTTCAGCATTCAATTTCAATTTTCAGCATTGAAGTGAAAATAGTGTGAGTACGTACTCATTGCATGCAAAAATTATCTGGAGCACTGTACTTTTTGCATGCATACTTGCTTGGGTGGTCCATTACCGCTTCATCCATATACTTTTAAGGAAGCTTGTAATTGTCTGTTGTAAGCTTAAAACAAGTATCGAGATGGTGAAAACAACATTACCAGGTTATTTTTAAAAAAAATCTAACATTTGCATTAATTGTTTATTGGGTTTATGAAACTCGTCTGTAAGAAAACGATAAAAACTGGGCAAGCCTCTTTTTAAGCTCACCTGAGCTAGCTCAGGATGAGCTTTTGCAATCATTGAATGTCTTGTCGTCCATCATGCGGTGTGCGTCAACAAATTTAGTGTTTACACTCTAGAGACCACAATTTTTATCCAATCTTTCTCAAACTTGCTCAGATTGTATATGACTATAAAAGGGTGCCTGGGTACTCTGTGGGAGGGTATATCACGGTTCAGGTGGTCACGGTTAAATTCATGGTACAGGCTTTGAAAACTCACGGTATGTTCCGTGGTCACAGAATAAATGAAGCCATAAATTTCTATCAGTATTGCCACAGATAAGTTCTGTATCGGTGTAGATTTCTATTTGGTACATTTAAAAAGGCAAGATATATATGCTTTAAATATCAATTCAGTGCTTATAGATTATGACAAGCTGTTTGTAAAATACTCTCAACATATTACGTACATTTGTACAAAAACCCATTTCACTAATGGCTACCAGTTTTTTTCCGACTATCGTCACTTCTCGGCTGATTACAATGTCTACGTTAAATTTGTGTGAGATGTAATGCCGTTTTATAAATCCAATAAATTATGAACGCTCCCAAGTCTCATGTATGATCCTATATAACTTATAAGTTTCATTCTGAGCTGAATAAGTTTTTTATTTTTTTTGCTTATTAGCTCACCTGAGCTAGCTCATGGTGAGCTTTTGCAATCCTTGAATGTCCGTCTTGCGCCATCCATCGTCAACAATTTTAGTGTTAACACTCTAGAGGCCACAATATTTATCCAATCTTTCTTAAGCTTGCTCAGATTGTTTATTGCCATAAGAGTTCGGATGAGTTGAATTATGGTTGAAATCGGACTTATACATCAAGAGTTATCTACCTTTGAATTGCTGAAAATGTCATATTTAAGGGCACAATACTACCGAAATTGGTGCTGGTTTCGAGAATTTTCGTAGGATTGCCTAAAGGTCACGTGATTGATACAAGCGCGGCGATATTTCATAATACCAACTGCAAGCCGAACGAGTCAGAACATTTCCGTTATGATTCGTCTTCGATCGAATGTCAACAAAACAGATTTAAAAGTTGACTTGTTTCCACCAATTTCACGGTTTTGTAAGCAATGTTGCCTCCATAATCATCAGGGATTACTTCTTTTAATAGGTTTAGATTACGAATGTGCCTACATTTTCAGGTTTTAAAATTGCGCCATTTTGGCAATTTGATAGTAATGTTGGGAGTTTTACAGTGTTTTCAATCTAGAGGCCACAATATATATCCAATCCTTTTCAAACTTGCCCAGATTGTATATTACCACACTGAAGCAACTACAGTTTTGAATGAATTTTGATTATATTTGCCAACAGTTTAATTATTACTTATAGAAGTATAAGTTCATGAAAGGATTGATTATTATTGATACGGTCAAGAGTTATCTGCCCTTGGTGTAATCAGATATATATGCTAGAAAAGGCTTTATTTCAGTACTATTTATGCTCTCAGAGCTGTAAGTGTCTACAAATTAGAATAGATTTTGATAAAACTATATATTTCTTTGCCAGTGGGCGTATAATGTACCATTTGTGGTGCTCTCGTGTTTTGTGTGCAAGGAAGGCCGTGAAGGCATCACTTGTTGAAGAATGCGGCAGTGTCAACAAGTTCAGTTTTTGTGTTAAGCTCTTGGTGTACTATTGGGGTATCAGCCTCAGGATTAGTTCATTTTAGTGTATGTCTGATGGGCCTGTCTTACAAAACCTTGTACGACAAAAATGTTTGTTAGTCAAAACTTTAAAATTTTATGCATCTAATTTCTGTTCTCTATATCTAATCCCGTCTTGAGACATCCCTTTGGAATTGTCTTTAGGCACATTCTGCTTAAAGACATTACATGTACATGACCAAGCTTGGATGGTAACACCTAGCACGGTCGAAAGTGAGTCAAAGCATGGAGCCCATGCACTTACTCGGCTAGCGTCTAGGCAAAAAATCATTCAGGCGTCTCATGTGAGGCCCGCACCTAATATTTGATAGCTTGGTTAGTAAAACCAATTGAAAAACCTATTGAGATCTACATGTATTATGTAAGGGCCTCTATTCAAAGCTTCAGATGGCTCAGCCGTTACCTCCTCAATTTTCTCATGCTCTATACATGTATACCTGTATTTTGACACCTAGCAAGAACAATGGGGGAGTGAATCAATGAATGGACTCACTGGCTTAATGTCTTTAACTTTCAACCTTCATTGTAGTGGTCATCCGTCTTGAAAACTAAAATAACTCTATGGAGTAATGGATTAATATAAAATACATCCTAATACCCTTCTATAGATAAAATGATGAATACAATTCAAAATTTCCTTTAGCTTCTCAATCAGTGTAGTTTATCAGGGCACCAGATAAGGGCTGTTTTTCAAAAACTAAACTTTATTTCTGAATTAATAATTATAATAATAAAGACTTTATTTCAAGAGGGTAACACAATTAGAACACACAAGCAACTAATCTCCCTTGTGGCCCTCAAACATTTGTACAGATATTTACAGATACAGAACAAATTCAATCCTATCTACGAGCATATATCTACTTGTCCTTTATTATCAATGTACACGAGGAAATTGTACTTGTCAAAAACTGACAGTGCAGACCCAGACCAGAGGGCTACCTAAGGAGTCCTCTGATCAGGGTCGGCATTGACAGCGTTTATGAACAGAACAGATGTTCAACACATATATTAGCCTTTATCCAGATTAGACTCTTATCATTCTCACATTAAGAACCGCAATTTAGTGCAAAACCGTCGTATCTTCGATTTACATTTATCCAAGGATACGGTAGTATTGCACTGAGTAGATCTACATGAGTTACCTCTGTAACTCTGCAACATTGGACATATATTCAATAAACAAATCAACAAATATTTGACTTATACTTTTAGATCTTTAAATTTTTAACTCACAACATAAACCAATTGTTTGTTCCCATGACCCGTCACGACACTGTATACAAACATAGCAATAATGACGTTGTAAGAATGACGTCATAAATCATGGTGGAAATAGTGTACTATTTATATAAACTGGGAAATCCTTTGTCAAATATTTGTGACGTAATTATTACATTGCGTCCTTATTGACACATAAGAACATGTGGTGGTAACCCATAGCGACGAGTATACTCGTCATTATTTATCCCTACGAAAAGTACATTTTTATGCAAACAGTGTAGACCCCAATCGGAGGACTCCTTAAAAGTATATTTTTATGCAAACAGTGTAGACCCCGATCAGACTCAGAGGGAGCCCTCCGATCAGGCTTCCCACTGCTTCTCATTCAACAGTGAAAACCAAGATTGAAGGGCTCATAAAGGAGTCCTCCGACCCGATCCGTTTAATGATACGATCAAATATCGTTATTGTTCAATATATTTAAGTTGATTCAACCCTATTGCCGAGTATATTCGTCATTTGTTAGCAGTCTACTTATAAAAATACTTGTGCCGTACGCTTACGGTGAAGATCCAAATCTGAGGGCTCCTTGACGAGTCATCCGATCAGGATCTGCACCGTCTGAGCATACGGTGACATTCAATAATATCAACGAATAAATTCATCGATTACTTAGTAGATCCACACATGTAGTAAATTAAACCCTATGGTGTCACTACTCATTAGAATCATCTGTTTGAGGCGATTCTAATGAGTAACACCATAGGATTTGGTGCTGAATTGAGTGAGAAAATGTTTGTTTTGGTGAAATAACTCCCTCTTATCTTGAGCCCTGGTTTATGGTCTTAATAAAACCCTTTCTATTCACAGAGAAGCCAAAACTGCCAGAGAACTATCACCAGCAGGCATGGGGAAAACTTCAGGAAGCAGTCGAGGCGATTCACATGAGCAGGGCAATCCGTTCAAGCTTGGAGGAATTGTACCAGGCGGTAGAAAACATGTGCTCATACAAGATGTCTGCCACATTGTATGATCAACTGAAACAAGTCTGCGAGAACCATGTCAAGTCAAACTTGAACCAGTTCTTAGAATATCCTTTTATGCAGTGAATTTGTAGTGCTAAGCTTGTACAGTTTTGTGTTTATAGAAATTTGTGTTATAGTTGGATTTTGACCCAAAAGCTGTGACGCTTAGGACGAGTCCATTGAAAATGCTTTATCAAACAGTTTGTTTAGGAGTTACCTACCTTTCATGGTAAACTAAGGATATTGGTCCTTCTATGTCGAAATTAAATCATTAATTGAGTTAGAGTAAAGGCAGGTGACAGAGTTCGAACCAAGATCAGACGCAGCATTGCGTGGAGTCTGATCCGAGTTCAAACTTTTTGTAAAAATAAGCACTCTGTGGGTATTAATTTCCGCTCCCTATAACAACTCCCTCTGAACAACACAATCCATCTTTGTCTCCCATTGGGTGTAGAGAGGGAGCACTGCATATGCAAATAATTGCATGTGCACACTTGCCTTAGGAAACTGTGGTACACTACATCTGTTGGCTAGAAAAGTATTTAATTTCCTTGACAGTTTCTCACAGACAATATTGGGTATGAGGAGTTTCTGAAGAAGATTGACTCGTGCTGGCAGTCCCACTGTAGACAAATGGTAGGCCTATCTTCAAGTATATTGTGTGTTTTATTGTGTTAATGTGACAATGTTAACTCTGTTCCTCATTCTAGCTTTTAACCCTTATGAATTCATACTGAATAACTAACCTTACACCATTGCCTGTATCTAAAGTTTTAAAGACAGATGAACACTTGACTTAAATATGTTTGAAAGTAAAGCAGAATGGATCTAAAGACACATTCTGGCATCTGTGTTTCTTGATTTGACCTTGATTGAATTGGACTCTTAAAATTTAAAATAGGCTGTTTCTTGTTTTATATTACCGTTTCATCATGATATAGCATCATGAGCCCTCTGAGTCTGATCAGAGTCTACGCTGTTTGTCATTTTGACATATATATAATTGTAAAAATCAACCCTAAAAAGTCAAAAATGGATAAGACTAAATTGAAAACTAGAATTGTCAATTTTAGGTTTCAGGGAGGAAAGGGTTTAACCTTTCTAAATTCAGCCATATCACCCATCCTCGATTTTACCTTGATCATGACTTGATTTTGAATTAAACAATATTTAAAATCTATTTCAAGGATGTCAATGGGAGCATATGCTCCCAGTAGGTCGAATCATAGGAAAAGCTTAAGAGTACTCTGCTCACATTTTATGCCGAAATATCATACAAGAAGCTGAAAAAAATCACCCTGTCAAAATCTAGGTTATGTATGAAGTTATGAGGAGTTAAAAAGTAGGTCAGTAGGTCAAATCAAAGAAATGGCTTCTGAACACTTTTCGGGCCACATTTTTAGCCCCAAAAAGTCATGGAACTTGCTCAGAATAATCACCTAGACAAAATCTATTTACTGGTAATGTATGAATATGAACTTTGTCAGTGTCAAAAAGTAGGGCATTAGATCAAATCATAGGGAAAACTTTTGAACACACTTGAGGCCATACTGAAAAACCCAAGTTTGATGAATCTTACTTAGAATGATCACCTTTACAACATCTAGGTCATTTGACCACTTATAACCATTACTTTCAGCGACTTTGCCCAGTCAGCTTACGGACATCAAATGTATGTCCTTAGGTGAGCAAATTGAGGGCAATCACCCTCTTGCTTAATTCCATTTTCTTATTTTACCAAATTATTCACAATTCCCTGTACTATTTATGTTTCAGATCATGATAAGAAGTATATTCCTGTTTCTGGATAGGACATATGTACTCCAGAACTCCTCAATACTGTCACTATGGTGAGTGCTTTCAATCTGCATTAAGCTACTTTACATGTATCTGTCTTCAATATTGAAAAACAAGCTATAGGAAAAAGGACTTAAAGAGACTTATTTACATTCTGGGAACAAAATCAAACAAGCCATCTCAATATTCTAGTACAACTTGTGGGGAAAGTTACTTGTAAACAACTTTCACTACGTTTCTTTGCTGAAAATGACATAGCTCAGCTATAGCGAGTAGTATCGGTAATTTAATTTTGTAATCAATGGTTGACTATTGTGACTTAACCCTTTAACCCATAGCCTGTTTCTAGTTTCGAAAACAGGTGACCATGTAAAGCAGGTTGAAAGTAAAGCATTAAGGCACATTCTGCTTTACTTTTAGCCTTCTTTAAGCTATTATCAGCTTTGATAAGGAAAATATTTCTTATGATACATATCCATGACTGTATAAATTGGACTTTAATGGAGGAATTAATCAAAGGTGTAAAAGACGTATTTATGGGGTAATGTGTTAAACTATTGTGATGAGTTAATACTATCGGCCATCATTTCACCTCTATTAATAACGTATGTTTGCAGGGACATGGGTCTTGATTTATTCCGGGCTAACATAGTTGGTCACCACATTGTACAGACCCGCACAGTAGACGGACTTCTACAGTTGATCGAGAGAGAACGTAATGGGGAAGCTGTGGATAGAGGGCGTTTGAAAAGCTTGCTCAGAATGTTGTCAGACCTACAGGTAAACTTTCATTTTGTAAATTGCTTTTAGATAACTTGTCTCGACTATTGGAATTTGGTTTCTGTCCTTGAAAACCCCATGAAAATTAAATGTACTGATTTTATCATAGAAAAGTCCTGGAAAAATGTAAAATTTTCATTAATAATTGTCAAAAATTTTCAATATAGATCTTCTTATCTTTGATAACAACATATTATGCAGACCCAGAAACAAGAATATAACCAGTGCCATGAGAAAACCTGCCTTATTGCATTGCAAACAGTTCAGATCAAGGCCAGCCGCCACTCCAAAATTGGGGCGGCTAGCCTTGATCTACATGCCTCAAAGGCAGTTTAGGTAGTTATATTATAAACTGTATTTTGCAGTGTCCACCAAACTCAGATCCAGAGCCTGTGATGAGAATGGTATTGGATCTATACAATACTGCAATGCAATATAGCAGGTGTTTTCATCGCACAACTCGTGTATTGCTGGAAAAAATGAATATCTGTATGAACCATGAATTGATGAACTCAAAAAGATTTTAGTATTGAACCCTGACATTCTTCACTTTTCTGGAGCTGTTGGGTAAAATTGTATTGCTTTTATTTACTCAGATTTATCAAGAAGCATTTGAGAGGAAGTTTCTGGAGTCCACTGATAGTCTGTACAGATCTGAGGGACAGAGGCTCATGGAGGAGAGAGATGTGAGTTTAATATTGAGATAATTTTTAAGCCCCTATCCATCCATAGGGCTCCAGATAAGAGATTGTTAACTGAACAAATCCAACATTTCTCACTTATTTCAGCACCAAATCCTATGTTGTCGAAGAGACGATTCTATTGAGTAGTAACACGATAGGGTTTAATTCAGAAATAACAATTTTAGCTTTTGAAATAATCCCCTTATCTGGAGCTCTGCATCCATTCATTTGTTGTATTCCATTTGTTTGTTGGTCCACAATACGGTAAATAAATACGAAAGTTGACTCAAGCAGGAAACGCAACACAAACAATACACCCATCTCTAAAGCAGAACACACACACAGCCATACCATAACAAACACACACACACACACATACATACACACACACACACAATCCAAACAGAAAACAATACGCAAAACAAACATAAAGCAAAGTGAACATAGGAGCCCGCCTTGGTACGGTCAGCAGCAATCAATAATTAATTATAAATTAACCATTAACAACCACTGGGGGGGTTAAACCTGGTTGCGAGCTACAGCCTTATACAAGGGTTGTTTTGAAAGTTTTGGGCCAGGCGCAATGTTGTATTTCATTCACAATATTTTTCTAAGAAAATTTTATAAATGATAGCTGCGACTGAATCCTATTGTTTTTTTGCCATAACTCAACACTCAACACATGATATATTGTTACCATAGCAACCTCATGTCTGCATATGGATATTAATAGTACCGAAGTCAAACTTGAATCTAGCCGAAACTAACAGAAGAAGCATGGAGGTATGAAAAACAGATAACTGTTTAATACAGGAATAAAATGATGAAGAAAGCTCCTAAAAGTCCTTTCTGCAATATTTTTATTCTGCATCAGGCATCCATCTGTACGAAAGACCATTCAGCTATGAATTACAGTCACACACACAAAAAAAGTGATCATATAAAAGAGTGTACCTGTGAAGAACACGCGTATCCTATGCAAATAGAAAAATAGACTGTTTGTAATGTTGCCATACAGTGACAAAAAATGTCTGTAAATGGTTGAAAATGGACTAAAGAAAATCGGAAACTGGAAGTGTCAATTCATTTTGAAATTTCAGGGAGAAGGGGTTTTAACAGCCATCTGTTTTAAGGACTCTAAAACAACCTACTGTTATAAGATTGCAATCTATTTTCTCTGCAGGTTCCAGAATACTTGCTCCATGTAGAGAAGAGACTTGAAGAAGAGTCAGAACGACTACTTCATTACCTGGATCAGTCAACCAAGTATGTACAACCTTCAATACAACAGTCTAACTGGCCTTCGTGCATTAGATCACAGTTAAGAGTTGAGATGTGGAGTCATTAGATCACGAGACCTTTAGTTTGAGTGATCCAAGTATTTATTAGTAGGTGTTCATTATCGTGCATTTGATCACTGTTTGTCATTGAGATGTTGGTAACCAACATCGCAATGACTAACAGTGATCGAATGCACGGTAATGAACACCTACTAATTTATTTTAGTTCTAACACAAGTTGTTCTTTTTTGTATTATAAAAATATTTTTCTTGAAGGATATGTCATACCCGAAGTGTTGTCATTGGCTACACATCTTTGGATGTTACAATTGGCACTTTACATGACTTTCACCCCTGATGTTTTACAAGTAAATGGCAATAGCTCAACAGAAACAACAATACAAAGTCAATGATGCTTCATCCGTCACAATTAAGCAAACAAAAGTTATCATTTACCAATTGTTTTGAAAGTTTTATGCCAGAGCTATCATGATATCAGATTTCATCCATACATTATGCATATAGGGCAAATGGAACGGGCGTTTGAAACGCCACGCATGCAGTCCATTATCGCGGAATAAAATAAGTTTCTCGTTATTCTTTGTCTATATGCCGTAGGTTCCGAGTAGTTTTAGAATACTAGATATATAAGAAGCCTATATGCAGAATTTATAGCCCGTTTCTATTTTAGAAAACAGGTTACTAATTAATGCAGGTTGAAAGTAAAGCAGAATGTTCCTTAAGGCACATTTTGCTTTACTTTCAGCCTTCTTTAAGCTATCATCTGCCAGGATATAGAAAATGTTTATTTTGGTACATGTTTATGACTGTATAGATTAGAGCTTATTTTTGTTGCAGAAGAATAGACTAAAAATAACGCGCTTAAAGGCGCTTCTATGGGGGAATGGTTAATTGTTAAGATTATTTTACCAGTGCTGCCATAATTTGAAAATGAAAAGTGCCAGTTTCCAATTTTTCTATTTTTCAAGTGCAGTTACTTAAAGCATGTTGAAAGTAAAGCAGAATGTGCCTTAAGTTAAGGTGCATTCTGCTTTACTTTCAGCCTGCTTTAAGCTTCCATCTGCTAGGATAAAAGTCAGAAAAATATTTCGGAAAAAGCCAGAAATATGGCAGCCCTGTTTTGCATTTTTGGATTTTTACCTTGCAGGAAACCTGTGATATACTGTGTGGAGAAACAGCTCCTTGAACATCATCTATCTCAAATGCTTACAAAAGGTAGGGCTGACTATTGCGACCATCATCGCTATCAGGATAGTTTTCTATAGTTAAACACAATATCACGATAGACTACCGATAGTTGGATTCACTATTGCAGTACTATCATGATAGTTTATTACACATGAGACTGTAAAATGTTTTCTCTAGCCTAGAATTCTGCTTTACTTTCAACCTGCTTTAACCCATTACCCTATAGCCTGTTTTATGTTTTGAATACAGGTGACCACTTAAAGTAGGTTAAAAGTAAAGCAGAATGCGCCTTTCTGCTTTACTTTCAACCTGCTTTAAAGCCAGAATGTCACCCAAATGTATGTTTAAAACGCGCAATTTCTTATATAAGAACATTTTCTATGTATTAAAACTAAGCGAAATCCGTTGTCAGGTGCCTGAAACATGCCCCCCTTTCTTTAAGAACCATACCTAAATGTGCCGATTTCTTATCGAGATGGTTGGGAAAATAAGCTCTTTGTTTACATAACAAATCTTTGTGTCGGCTTCCGAAGAGTCACGTGATCGATCTGATTTTTCTGACTTGTCTCTGTTACTTTAGAACAGAATAGTTAATAATGGTAAATAGGTAATAGTGGAGAAAACGTTAGTCTTTCCCGTTTTAAAGCAAACGAAACGCAAACGCATCACAATAAAACGCATAAAAACACAACCTTTAGACAATTATGAACATTCATGTTAGTCTGAGTTGCAAACAGTTTGGTGCCTGATCAGACGCCGGGTTACCCGGCATCTGATCTGCTCCAAACTGTTTGCAATTGAAATCATAGTTTTAGCGTAAGCACGTTTATTGGGAAAGAATAACATTTTCTTCACTGTAAGGAAGGTAACATCGAATACATAGTCGTACACATTCCTACTTGAGATAAGTATGATAATCGTGCAGCACGAGAACGCTGCTCTAACTTTACTGATATTTTATTCTTTCAAATTAAACGCATTTATAAACAAAACTATTATTACCATTGCAAACAGGTTGGAGGCAGATCAGACACCGCGTAATCCGGCGTCTGATCAGGCTCCAACCTGTTTGCTACTCAGATTTAAAAAAATAGTTAAAATTTCTAAAAGTAAATTTCCACAGTGTAGTGAATTGCGTTTGCGTTTAAACCGGAAAGAAAAATGTATTCTCTACTGTATATTGCGCACAATAAATACAGCTATCAATGTCTGAATGTAGCGAATATTCATCCCTTTTAAAGTTTTAGAATGTTCCAATCTAAAAATAACTCTGCCAAGTCAGAAGAAAACATTTTTACCGGGCGCAAGCCGAATGAACTCGGAAAATCTCCGTCGTTGATCGGATGTCAACAAACCTATTTAAAAATCGACTTCTTTCCACCAAATTCATGGGTTTGTAAGCAATGTTGCCTCCATATACATAGCTGATTACTTCTTTTGATATGTTTAGATTATGTATGTGCCTGAATGTTCAGGTTTAAGAAATGCGCGATGTTGGCTTACATACTGCCTTTAAGCTATCATTTGCTAGAATATAGAAAATATTTCTTATAATACATATTCATGACTTTATAAAATTTTCTTCTGTGGAATAACTCGAAGGCTTTAAAAAGACGTATTTATGGGGTAATGGATTAAATACATACAGGGAACAAAATCAAACAGGCAGGCCTTCTCAAAATTCAGGTACAAGCTGGTGGAAAGAGTTACTTGTATACCATATAACAATTTACCATGTTTCTTTGTTGAACGTGATAGAGGTTAAACTATTGATAAAAGCTCAAACTATTGCCAATAGTATCGACAGTTTGATTTACAATTGATAATCAACTATCGTGACCTCTGCTTTTGTGATAAGTCGAGACTATCCGCTGTCATTTAACCCCTAACAAAAAGTGAGACATTGCATAGGGTTATAATTATATACTGAGCGAAAAAAGTTTAGACAGCTGTTTGATATAAGATTTTCCATAGACAACATTCCCAGTTTTGTGTTGGTCTGGATGGCATTATCAAAGACATATAAAACAGTAGAAATTAATGTAAGGTGCACAGTAAAGGGGTTTGCATTGAGAGAAATCAGTTGCAAGTTTTTGTCTTAGGTTGTATCATTTGCTCAAAGGTTACTTTTGTTTTTTCAATACAAAGGGAGGTAATTTGAAAAGTCTACTTTTTTATGGATGATTGTTTAAAAAGTGCTAATGAATGATTGTCCAAAATGCTGGGGTTTTGTGCCTGACTACTTTTCCAACATTACTGCTAACTTTCATGAGGAAACCATGACTGGTAAAGAAGTTACAACACAAGAGGAGTTACCTCCCTATACACAGATGTTTCAAAAGCAGTCAATATCCCTTTCTGTTCTGTAAAGTTCGTTTACTTATGTCATTATATAACATGAGTGATAAATTGTACCACGAAGATGTGGTTTACATTCTTATTGTATGACTAAACTTTTTCGCACAGAATATGTTCTTGTTTCTTTATTCCATTACACACAGCTTGTTTCCTGTTTAGAAGACAGATAAGTTCGAAGTTTCGAGTCTCGACTGTATATTGTAACTTATATGAAAAGGAGAATAATTTATATAAGTTTGAACCAAACTTGTTTTCTAATCCTTATATTTATATGTGAAATTGTATGTATTGTCAGTCATGACTGTATCTATTTTGAAATAAAATACTACTTAAACTAAAGCAGGTTGAAAGTAAAGCAGAATGTGCCTTAAGGCGTATTTTGCTTTACTTTCAGCCTGCTTTAAGCTATCATCTTTAAGCATATGAAAAATATTCCTTAAGTTAAAAGATCATTACTTTATAAATTGGAATTATTGTCTTCAATGGAGGAATAAATTGAAGGTGTAAAAAGGAGTGTTTATGGGGTTAGAGGTTAAGTTGGATTTGGTTAACGTCTTCTGCACTGTTTTTCTGTAATCGTATTGTATTTCAGGGTTAGATCAGCTTCTCACAGAGAACCGTATACATGACCTCACTAGAATGTTTAACCTGTTCTCTCGAGTGAAGGAAGGACAGAAGGAGCTATGTATTACTTTCTCAAATTACATAAAGGTGAGATATTCAGTTGAAACAGATTTCCATTTCCTTGGAAGAATCTTAGCACACCTACCTATCCCTCAACATAAGCACTGGCCATTTTAGTTCAGTAGTAAAGTGCTCTACAACAGGGATCCAGATAAGGGGAGTATTTCAAAAGTTAAAATCTTTATTTCTGTTTCAAACCCTGTGGTGTCACTACTCATTAGAATTGTCTCAAAGAGACGATTCTAATAAGTAGTAACACCGTAGGATTTGGTTCAGTATAAGACAGAAAATGTGGATTTGTTCAGATTACTCCCTCTTTTCTGGAACCCTGCTACTACGATAATTGATAGCTTAAAGTAGGATAAAGTATGATAGAAAGTTGCTATGACATAGGTGAACCCCTATACTTGGGTGGAGTATGATCTCCAGAAAAACATGGAATTTCCAAGTCCACCATGAAATAATGAGGTTCAGTTGTATCTGTAAATTTGACCCATATTTGATTGAACCCATTATCCAATAAATACGCCTTTTAACACCTTTAATTTATTTCTTTATCAATACTGTTTAACATTGTCTTGTTTACTGGCTTGATCCTAATTTTGGATTTGTTGATCGCCTAGACACGCTTGTTTGTGTAGTTGCCCAACGATGTTGGCCAACAGGTTGTTTTTGTGCGAATTGTCACAAATGTTGGCCCATGTTGGAAGCGGATTCATTACCCGAACGCACTAATATTGTACAGCATTATGGACTATACAGTTGACTAAATTATTAAATGTTTTCAGGCTACTGGCCGGGTGGTAGTTCTTAATGTCAACAATGACCCTGAAAAGGATAAAGACATGGTACAGTCTCTATTAGGTAGGTCTACAAACATTTGGTTTGGTATTCAATGGTTCAAGAAATCATGAATATGTACGATTCTATATTCTAGCACATGGTAGCTTAAAACATGCTGAAAGTAAAGCAGAATGTGCCATAAGGCACATTCTGCTTTACCTTCAACCTGCTTTAATACATCACCTATTTTCAAAACTAGAAACAGGCTATGGGGTAATGGGTTAAAAGTTGTATGTACACAAAGCTATACAAAAGTCCAAAGAAGTTTGAAATGATTTTGCCATGGTTATAACATAAACTTTATCTTACTGTTTAACAATAATTCAGTCTCACCATACTTATTTATGTGAATTTCAACTAGACATAACTTACAATACAAAGTTGCATGGTAAGCAAAGCAGTTTTCTACCTCAACCAAAGTTGTCTAAACCTTTTTCCCAATAGAAACACTTTTTTATTCATGGTTTTACTAGTGAAGCTCCTCTCATTTCACAGCTTTTGTTAGCATTTCTTTTTGTTCTATTTTTCAGATTTTAAAGACAAAATAGACAACATTATACTGGTGTGTTTTACCAAACATGAACAGTTTGTCAATGCTATGAGAGAAAGCTTTGAAAATTTCATCAACGCCAGACAGAACAAGCCAGCAGAGTATATTGGTAAGTTAAGAAGAGATAAAACTTGTGTTATGGGATGACTTATTGTAGTAGTAATTCAGTCTGTAAAAGCCAGATAGTTTTACTTTTTAAAATGTAATAGGTTTACAGTGCCCAGGGCTGCAGATAAGAGGGAGTAGACTGAGCAAATCTAACATTTTCTCACTCATTTCAGCACCAAATCCTATGGTGTTACTACTCATTAGAATCGTCTCAAAGGGACAATTCTAATTAGTAGTGACACCATAGGGTTTAATGCAGAAATAAAGATTTCAGCTTTTGAAAAACTCCCCTTTTTAGGAGCTCTGTTGCCCCCTCTCTACAACAAGACCCAATGGGAGACAAAGTTTGTGTGTTTCGTTCGAAAGGAGTTGTTATAGGGAGAGAACATTAAGGTTTGGTTTACATTTGCAAACAGCTTGAATCCAGATCAGACTCCACGTTATCAAGTTGTTTGTCACTCGTCATTATTTCTTTTGTCAAAAGGTTCTTATATATGTAACTTTGAGAAACAGCAGACGGCACAATTGCAGCAGTGAAAGTTTTTAGACATAATTGTCTTGTTTTGGGAACTATGACAAGCATTGTTATAAGAAAGGAATCATTGCTTGGAGGGTTGTTGCAGGGAGTGAGCACTGTATGCAGGGCTCCAGATAAGGGGGAGTGAACTGAACAAATTCAACATTTTCTCGTTAGTTTCAGCACCAAATCCTATGGTGTTACTACTCATCATCAGAATAGTCTCTTTGAGACGATTCTAATGAGTAGTGACACCATAGGGTTTAATGCAGGAATAAAGATTTTAGTTTTTGAAATACTCCCCTTATCTGGAGCCCTGCTGTATGGCTGTTCCTGATTGCTGTGTTCAGTGCACTGTTTACTAAACTAGGGCTTGTTTTATGAAACTTTGTACGACCAAAATGGTCGTAAGTAAGATACTAAAATTATCAATTAAAGACAATTATTATTTTATTCTCTATCTATTCCTGTCTTCTTACATCTCTTTGGAATCCTCCTGAAAGTTTGATTCCAAAGAGATGTCACAAGACAGGATTACATGAAGAAGTAAGATGTATTTCAAAGTTTTGACTTATGATCGTTTTTGTCTTATGACGTTTTGTAAAACGGGTCCTGATTTATACTCTTACAGCCAAGTATGTAGACAACAAACTTAGAGCTGGAAACAAGGAAGCGACGGAAGAAGAACTCGAGAGATTGCTCGACAAAATCATGGTGCTCTTCAGATTTATACATGGTAAGACTTCAATCCAAACCCCTGTCAAAAAGACTGGAAAATCTGACCAATCAAAAGATTGAGAATGATCTCAGACTCAACTCAAAGCTGTATAAGCATGGGGCCAGGGGCCATACTTATACAGCTTTTGAGTTGAGTCTGAGATCATGTCTAAGTATGGGACCAGGGGCCATGCTAATATAGCATTTGAGTTGAGTCTGAAATCATTCTCAAGCATTTGATTGTTCAGATTTGAGCCGAGGCTCAAATCTGACCAATCAAATGCTTGAGAAAGCACTCAGACTCAACTCAAATGTTTTATAAGCTGGGCCAGGTTTCAATGTTATCTCTTCTTCTTCTGAATATTTCATTCTAAAACTCTGTCCCCTATGGAAAATGAACTCTTACATTGGCTAATAAGATTAGGAAACTTTTCTCCCCTGAAAGAGTACAAGCTCATGTCAGACATATAAGAATTGCAGGATTTGTCTGATCTGGGTCTATAGTGTTCCCTCTCTACAACAACAGCCAATGGGAAACAAAAAGTTTGTGTGAGTTGTTTGGAGTTGTGATAGCAAGTGAAATTGGCTTACATTTGCAAACAGCTTACTCCAGATGAGACGCCTATCACAGCGTCTGGTCTGGATTCAAGCTGTTTGTCATTCATCATTATGGTTTTTTTCTGTCAAAAAGTCCAATATGCGACTTTGAGAAAAACAGCAGACAACAATTTTAACCAGACTATTGCAGCAGTTGTCTTGTTTGCGGAACAGAGGCAAGCATTGTTGTAAGGAGAAATAGATGATTCTAATGAGTAGCCGCAACTGAGTCAGGGCTCCAGATAAGAGGGCTGAACAAATCCAACATTTTCTCACTCATTTCAACACCAAATCCTATGGTGTTCCTACTCATTAGAATTGTTTCTTCGAGACGATGCTAATGAATAGTGACACCATAGGGTTTAATGCAGAAATAAAGATTTTAGTTTTTCAAATACTCCCCTTATCTAGAGCTCTGTGAGTATTATAGAAACATGCAGTTTAGTTTCGAAAACGCCCTGTTTGTCTTGAGCTCTGATGCAAGGTCTTCTATAAACCCGTGTATTCCATAGACTGTTTCTAGTTTTGAAGAAAGGTGATGACTTATAGCAGGCTGAAAATGAAGCAGAATATTACCTTCAACCTGCTTTAAGCTACCATATGCTAAGATATAGAAAAATAATAATGATTGTGCATATTCATGACTGTACATGTGTAAGGTGGTACTACTTTCTTCAGTGGAGGAATCAATTAAAAGGGTTTTATGAAGTAATAGATTAATCCAAGTACCCAAGCCAACACAAAATGATATAGATAGACAAAATGACTGAAATCGAATCATGTTACAGAAGCTCAATTTTGTGACTATATTTGTCTTCAGGTAAAGATGTATTTGAGGCTTTCTACAAAAAGGATCTTGCCAAGAGATTGTTGGTGGGCAAAAGTGCTTCTGTTGATGCAGAAAAATCCATGCTGTCAAAGCTTAAACAAGGTAAGACATGTTTTCCTATGTTAGCCCATTGAGTCATTGACCCATCATCCCATAGCCTGTTTCTAGTATTGAAGAAAGGTGACTACTTAAAGCAGGTTGAAAGTAAAGCAGAATGCACATTAAGGCGCATTCTGCTTTACTTTCAGCCTTCTTTAAGCTACAATCTCCCTGAATATAGAAAATATTTCTTGTGATAGTACAGTCTACAAATTGGAACTAATTTCTACAATGGAGGAATAAATTAATGGCATAAAAAGGCATAGTTTTAGGGTAGTTAATAGGGGTGTAACCTGTATTGCAATATATTGTGGCAACTTATAAGTACAAATGTTGGATGGAAATTAGCATTGAAAACTTGTTTATAGCATTGAAAGAATAAAAGGAGTGCTTTAAATACAAAGGAGGGTCCAAATTAACATAGACATTTTTTATGAATGAAATAATTGTCAAAGTATAACATGCAAATTAACAGGGCAAACCCTCTCATTTGCTCAAATAATATAATAATATTGCAATACGGAAAGACCGTATTGCAAAGAGGCGTATTACAATATAACAATATATTGCAGTATTGTTACACCCCTAGTAGTTAAATCCAAGTGGTGCAGGTACACATCATTTACAAGCAGTGTATCTAAAGAGTACAATTGTCCCATGCAAACAGTGTAGACCCATGCAGTAATAATCTTAGAAATCAGATGAATGAGTCCTCGAGATACACATTCTGTTAAACAATGAGTCCTTGAGACAAACATTGAGTCCTTGAGGAGAAAAATTCACCAATGTCCCATAACTTATTTTTAATTTTGAAGACAGGTGACCACTTAAAGCAGTTTGAAAGTAAAGCAGAATGTGCCTTAAGGCACATTCTGCTTACTTTCAACCTGTTTTATGCTACTATTTGCTTAGGAGTAATAGGTTAATAAAGGCCATTAAAGCTATGGGTCCATGGGATTTGCAACTTTTAAATATTGAGTCCCTGGCAAATTTAATGAGTATAGGACTCCGGATGCACAGGTAAAATTATCACTGCCCATGGCATGGATGCAAATAGTCAAAGATGATGCATTCTTTGGAAAAATAGGCTTGATAGACTCCCACTGACCACCTTCTTGAATAGAGATAGTTTTACTTTCAACTTGTTTGTAGGAGCCACCTGTTGTAATCCCCTAATGGTTTACACTGTTTAGTGGTCGTAATAGAAAGTATTTACTATATATTGACAATTTCTGCTTTTAACAAAGGCCTAAAGTGATTCCCCAAGATGTTTAAAATTACGGTGCCAGAGTTTTTGCACGTATATATTACAGTTCAGGTTTCTGTACATAACTCTTTCAACACCTTGGACCTGTTTAAAATATACTCATTACATTCACAAACAGTGTCTACCCAGATCAAAAGGTTCCTATAGGAGCCCTCTGATCAGAGTCTACACTGTTAGCTTATTTAAAGCATTATTTATTAAATTACTCAGAATTCCAAGTAGACTGATTCATGTTTTGGTAACTAAAATGATACACAAGGGAATGTAATAACCCACAACAGTTACTCAGTGT
Organism: Gari tellinella; assembly: GCA_922989275.2. Lineage (NCBI taxonomy): Eukaryota > Metazoa > Mollusca > Bivalvia > Cardiida > Psammobiidae > Gari > Gari tellinella. The sequence continues at coordinate 32,486,234 of OV277871.1, forward strand.
TGAACGACGTAATTGTTTTGTTTCAGAATGTGGTAGTGGATTTACAGTGAAGCTAGAGGGGATGTTTAAGGACATGGAGTTGTCGAAGGATATCATGCTAGCTTTCAAACAGGTATGGCTAACAGTGCTCTAGATGAGAGATATAGGATCTGTTACGAGTCGATGTTTAAGACAAGCTGATCTCAAACGAGTCTAAAATTGAAATGTTATTAAGCGAACCTTATCGAGCTTAATAACTTTTCCATTCTAGACGAGTTTGAGATCAACTTGTCTTAAACATCCACTCATGACAGATTCTTTTTCTCATATAACCAATGATTTTAAGCTTTTTTTTTAAAGCAATAGGCACTTTTTGGAACCCCAGTGACGTCAAAAGGCTATAAACAGTGAAATTATAGTGACTTCATCAAACTACTTACACATGTTGGAGATAAGGATATTCGTGATTGTTGTTGGCTATAGAAAACAAGGGTAGTTATGTGAGAAAAAGTAATAAATGAACCCTTTACCTCTTTGTCTATGCTTGTTTTTTGTTTTGAAGAAAGGTGAGCAGGCTGATGGTAATGCTGAATGCACCTTGAGGCACATTCTGCAATAATTGCAGTCTGCAATAAGCTACCATCTGCTAGGATATAGAAAACATTTCTTATGGTGCATATTCATGACTGTCACTGTATATTGCAACAGTTTTCCTCAGTGGAGGAATAAATTTAGGCGTAAAGAGATATATCTGTTGAATAATGTGTTAAACTGATGTCATATCACTGTGTCCAAGAAAAGAAAACATTACATGAATCCATATAATGTGGGTAGAACCAAGTAAACTGTTTTTGTCTTTAGTCAAGATTAGTCAGACTCGTAAATTCCTTCAAGTGCTGATATGGGTCTACACTTTTTTCAAAAAAATGGACATATACAGTAAACCCCTTAATTTCTTCCACTAAATTTTATTAATAATTGGGTATTTAAGGCAGGTGACTGCTTAAAGCAAGGTGACAGTTAAACAGAAAGCTCCTTTAGGAGCTTTCAGTTTCACTGTCACCTTGTTTTAAGCTGTTACCTGTCTTTTATACAATCAATTGGCTTTCGTTTTATTGGTCATAATAGAAAAGTTCTCTGTATTCCAATAGCAGTATAGGTGTTCAGTTATAAAATACAATCGAACTTCGATATCTCGAACTAAGTTAAGTCGAACAAACCCGTATTTCAAAGTTAAAACCTGGCTCAGCCACGTTTAAACTTTGAGATATAGGTATGTTCGACTTAACCAAGCATGAAATAATGATGTTAATGTGTAGAAATATCAGATAGCTTGAGTTAAATTAGTTCAAGATATCGAAGTTGGACTGTATAAAAATTATAGGAATTTGCAAGGCCAAGATTATGTGTATTTATGGTTGTGTTTGTGATTGCAGTACATGCAGAATGTTGAGGCTCCAAAGGGCATAGAGCTGACAGTAAACATTCTAACTATGGGCTACTGGCCTACCTATACTCCTATGGAGGTACATCTTCCCTCAGAGGTGAGTCCCTGTGCCACACGTGAGATTTTGCATTCAGATACAGTCAAACATAGATAACTCGAACTTGCAATTCGAGCACGGCTGTATTTTAATGTTGAAATGTAAAACTTCCCTAGTTTTATTTTTAGCTCCACAAAGTGAAGGGGACTTATGCTATACCCCCGGTGTAGGTGTCCAGACTTGATATCATAAACTGAGCAAACCACTGCACCTATGGTCACGAAACTTCATAATGCTGATGCCCCTCAATGAGTTCACCACAATGCACCACAGTTTGGTGACCTTGACCTCTAGGGTTAACATAAAGGTTTTGCGTTAGAGTCTGTTCTGAGCAAACGACTGCACTTACAATCAGGAAACTTTTACTGCTGATGAGCCTCAATTAGAAGACCACGATGCATCACAGTTTGGTGACCTTGACCTTTGGCCTTGACCTCTAGAGTCGAAGTTAAGGTTTTGCGTTATAGTCTGTTCTTAGCAAACAACTGCACCTAGTCATGAAACTTCATATGCTGATGTGCCTCAATAAGTAGACAACGATGCACTGCACTTGAGTGACTTTAACCTTGGCCTCTAGGGTCAATATTTAGGTTTTCTTAAAAATCTGTACCTTGCAGGAGGTGAGCTTCGTAATCTTTGATTACCGGTTCTGGTTAATTTTACAGAGACGATTCTAATGAGTAGTTACACCATTAAATTTGATGCTGACACAAGTGAGAAAATGTTTGGTTTGTTTAGTTTACTCCCTCTTATCTGGAGCCCGGAGAGTTAACCATGTTGTTATTACAATTACAGATGGTGGAGTTACAAGAAATCTTTAAGAAGTTTTACCTGGCAAAGCACAGCGGTAGAAAGCTACAGTGGCAGCCCACTCTAGGTCACTGCGTATTGAAGGCCAACTTCTCAGGGGTGAGATTATCCAATTAAGAGTCTAGTATCTGTAAATATACATTGACAATGTTTGAGCAACTTAATCAAACCAACAGGGAATATAAGGAGGGAAAATTGCTTACATTTGCGAACAGCTTGAATCCAGATCAGACGTCGCGTAATGCAGCGTCACACGCGGCGTCTAATCTGGATTCAAGCTGTTTGTCACCTGTCATTCAGGTTTTTTTCTGTCAAAATGTGCATTATGTTACTCTGAGAATATAGCAGACGACAATTTTAAGCAGACGACTTGGCAGCTGTGAATAGGTTTGACATAATTGTTTTGTTTGGGGAAATATTGGCAAGCATTGTTTTAAAGAGCGCATTGTTGTCGGGAAGATCGTTGTTGAGAGGGAGCACTGTACATATAAATAATAGACTACAGTCAAACCTCAATATCTCGAGCTCGGTTAAGTCCAACATACCTGTATTCCAAAGTTAAAAGGTGGCTAAGCGACGTTTTAACTTTGAAATATGGGTATGTTCAACTGAACCGAGCATAAAATAATGCAGTTAATGGGTCGACCTATCGGATAGTTCGAGTTAAGCAAGTTCGAGATACCGAAGTTTGACTGTATATATTTTTATTGCAGGGAAAGAAGGAGTTACAGGTGTCATTATTCCAGACATTGTGTTTGTTGTTATTTAATGAAGGAGATGAATTCAGCTTTGAGGAAATAAAAACAGCCACAGCAGTGGGTAAGGAACAGGGCATTTACATACATAGTAACCAGGGGGCCGTCTTATGAGTTATCGTATGACAAAAATGGTCTTAAGTCGAAGGTTAAAAATACATATAATTTCTTATTTCTCCATTTAATCTTGGCTTGTGACATCTTTTTGGAACTATTCAAGACGATTCCAAAGAGATGTCAAAAGACAGGATTAGATGAAGAAATAGTATGCGATTTAGTACTCGATTTAAAAATGTTTACAAACAAAAATAGACATCAAGCTTGCTGTGTAACCACGATAACCTTTGCAAACCATGTATATCCAATTTAGATGTTACTGCCGAGTAACCTGATTAGATGCCATGTAACATGATAGATTGCATCTATGATCTCATCAGGAAAAGGTTACAGTGGAGAATGTGTTATTCTTTCCCAATAAACGCGTTTACGCTAAAACTATTATTTGCAGTGCAAACAGTTTGGAGCCAGATCAGACGCCGGGTAACCCGGCGTCTGATCAGGCTCCAAACTGTTTGCCACCAAGATAAACATGAAATATCAGAATTGTCCAAAAGTTGTTCTTTTCTACGTTTTAGTGCTTTGCGTTTGTTTGCGTTTTAACAGGAAAGAATATCAGATTCTCCACTGTATCATGGTTTCACAGCTAGCTTGCTTAGAGTTCATAAAAAAATATTGCATGCGCATTTTCGCAAACTAAAATCGAAAGTTTAATATCTTTAAAACTTAACAATATTAAAGACACAAACTGAGTAGAACAAACGATCACACAGAGTTGAGTGGACTGTTTATTTATTCACCAATGTTTCAGCCATAAAAAAGGCCTTCATCACGGTGGCACAGAAATGGAAACGCAACTCATTCACCCCTGAAACTTTTAATGGACAATTCCAATTTCAAAATACGTCTAGTCCATTTTTGACTAGGGTTGATTTTAACAATATATTTCAAAATGACAAACAGTATAGACCCTGACCCTCCTAAAGGAGCCCTCTGATCAGGGTCTATACTGTTTGCATGGGACAATTGTAATCCTCAGGTACACTGTTTGTAAATGATGAGTATACTCCACGCTAGGGTTGAATGTGTTAATACAAAAATATTGTCCCTGAAATGCAGGTTTATAGGAGCCAATGTCATGTGATCTTTTGAAAATATGGAACAGCACCTGTTACTAAAACAAATAGTATAGTAGTCATGACACTGACGTCATGATGACGTCAAGAAAATCTTGAAAAAACTTATTTTATTATTTACAGAGGAAAGTGAACTGAAGCGTACCTTACAATCACTTGCTTGTGGGAAAGCCAGGGTGCTGCAGAAAGCTCCAAAGGTAGGCTGCAAAGTATGTGTGTATCTTGTAGAGGTGTAACGATAGGTCGACCTATCAAACTATTGCAATAGTACCGGCTACGATAGCAATAAGTCGATAACATTTTTGAAAGTCGATACTATTGCCGATAGTTCCTACAACTATCGATAGTTACGATAGTGATTCTTTACTTTTAGTGGAAAACTCTTTTGTCGGAATCAGCTGATTTGACTATTACAGTCAATCGACAAACACTTGTATTTCTCTCTTATTTGTTTACCATAAAGCGTCCAGACGATATGATCGCATGCTTTTAGGAAGGTTAAGGCCGAGACGGGGTGGAAATTTCGGAAATGAGAATCAATGACTTAAAATCATTTACCATTTAATTAATTTAGTTTGTAATTCATATAAGTCTTTCCCCTTACTTTAAATCATTTTAGATAAGTCATTAGACTGTAAAATAATTGAATTAATTTGAATCCTGGTTCTCGAAAGCGAGACGCCGGCATTCCATTCGATTTTGGTGTAAACTGAAACAGTGAAAATGGCAGACGAAGTGGAAATTGTTGACAAGAAATGTAAAGCTGTAGTTTGGCAGCACTTTGGCTTCGTCAAGCAAAACGACACAGTGGATCAAACAAAAGTTGCATGCAAAACTGTAATATAAAACTTAGTGGAAACACATCCTATTTAATCGATCACATGAAATGTAAACACCCGTCTGTGGCAATAGCGAACTCAATGAAAACGTCTGAAAACTTCCTTCAGAACATGGCTTCAAAGCTAGCTAAACAAGCCTCTTTTTATAAGAAAATAGACATTAAAACAACTATCCTGATAGTATCGCAATAGTTTATTGACTATCGCAATACTATCGGGATAGTATTTGAGCTATCGCAATACTATCATGATAGTCTTTTTGACCTCGATAGTCACCCCTAGTATCTTGTACAATGAACAGTAAAACCTCTCTATTACAACCACTTAAAAAGGGCTAATTGATTGTATAAAAGACAGGTGACAGCTTAAAGCAAGGTGACAGTAAAACAGAAAGCTCCTATAGGAGCTTTCTGTTTTACTGTCACCTTGCTCTAAGCAGTCACCTGTCATATACACATCATAATGAAGTAAATAAACACAATTAAGTGGTCGTATTAGAGAGGATTTACTCTATAAGATACTCCAGGGGATGGAGAAGTTTGAGAGTATATGTATTTTGCCATTTTGACCGTTTTCGTCGTACAACATTTCATAAGAAGGGCTCCAGATAAGAGGGAGTAAACTGTACTACTCATTTGGATTGTCTCGAAGAGACAATTCTAATAAGTAGTGACAGTATCGTAGGGTTTAATGCAGAAATAAATATTCTATTTCTTGAAATACTCCCTTTAACCGGAGACCTGGAAGACAACTTGATTACACTGAACTAAACTGTTTAAAGAGATACCTTTTTCAACTAGAGAAAAAATCTGATTTTATTCCGTTAATCAATGCTGTTTTTCAGAGCAAAGAAATTGAGAAAGGGGACAAGTTCCGATTCAACGATGAGTTCAAGCATAAGCTGTATAGAATCAAAATCAATCAAATTCAGATGAAAGAAACGGTAAGAAGTTAAAAACAAGAAGTCAAATTTATGTGATGTGGCCCCTCAAAAAACAATAAATTCCTTGATCATCTTTTAAAAGTCGATCAATTGAGAAACATTTTGGTGAAAGCTGAATTAACATCGGATGAGTCATTATAAAGAAGGAGATTTTGATCTTGGAAGCTCAGCACCACTACTAAGCATATTTACAGCTACAATATCTGGAGCCAGTTAGATAAAAAAGGATACTTAGGAATTGAATTTCTTTGTCATTTTCTACATTTCAGTGTGCACTACATTTTGTTTGGGTTTAAAACTGGAAAGAATAACGTCTCCACTGTGTATAGGGTTAAAAACTTGTTTTGTCAAAGCAAAGAAAAAGCTTCTAAACATTCTTGGAGCCATATTCATAAAAAAAATTGTTTTTTAAGGTTTGACTTTATTTTGATTATTTTACAGCAAGAGGAAAATGTCAACACGACTGAGCGCGTGTTCCAAGATCGTCAATATCAGGTGGACGCTGCAATTGTCAGAATCATGAAGACAAGAAAGACACTAACACACAATCTTCTTATATCAGAGCTCTATAACCAGCTCAAGTTTCCAGTCAAGGTAGACATCTCATTTACTTCACTCATTCACCCTTGAAACTTTTAATGGAAAATTTCAATTTCAAAATAAGTATAGTCCATTTTTGACTATTTTGGGTTGATTTTAACAATATATTTCAAAATGCCAAATAGTGTAGACCCTGATCAGAGTCTTAATTGTTTGCATAGGACTAGTGTATTCTTGACAGGTATATAATTTGTTAATGACAAGTACATGTATACTCGTGACTAGGGTTGCATGTGTTAAGAAAGTATATACTACAGTGTTCCCTTTCTACAACAACAGCCAATGGGAGACAAAAATTGTGTGTATTTTTGGAAGGGAGTTGTTATAGGGAGGGAAAACTAATACCCTTAAAGTGCTGAGCACGACTTGGATTACATTAAAAATTTTGCTGTTAACAGTTTAAACCAAAATTTGACATGACGTTTGACCTGGGTTCAAATTGTTTGTCACTTGTTAGCTCACCTGAGCTAGCTCAGGGTGAGCTTTTGCAATTCTTGAATGTCCGTCGTGCGTCGTCCGGCGTCAACAATTTTAGTGTTTACACTCTAGAGGCCACAATATTTATCCAATCTTTCTCAAACTTGCTCAGATGATATATTGCCATAAGAGTTCGGATGAGTTCGATTATGGTTGAAATCGGACAAATAGGTCATGAGTTATCTACCTTTGAACTGCTGAAAATGCCATATTTAACAGTGTTTACACTCTAGAGGCCACAGTATTTATCTAATCTTTCTAAAACTTGCCCAGATTGTATATGACCATAAGAGTTTGGATGAGTTCGATTTAACAGTGTTTACGCTCTAGAGGCCACAGTATTTATCCAATCTTTCTAAAACTTGCCCATATTGTATATGACTATAAGATTTCGAATGAGTTCGATTTTAGTTGAAATCGGGACAAATAGATCAGGAGTTATCTACCTTTGAATTGCTGAAAATGCCATATTTAACAGTGTTTACATTCTAGAGTTCACAATTGTTATCCAATCTATCTCAAATTTTCTAAGATTGTATAAGACTATAAGAGTTAAGATGAGTTTGATTATGGTTGAATTCAGACTTATAGGACGAGAGTTATCTACCTTTGAATTGCTGAAAATGCCATTTTTAACGATGTTTACACTCTAGAGGCCACAAATTTTATCCAATTTTTCTCAAACTTACTCAGATTGTATATTGCCATAAGACTTCGGATGAGTTCAATTATTGTTGTAATCGGATCAATAAGACTTATCTACCTTTGAATTGTTGAAAATAATATATTTAACAGTGTTTACGCTCTAGAGGCCACAATATTTATCCAAGCTCTCTCAAACTTGCCCAGATTGTATATGACCATAGGAGTTCGAAAAAGGGTGATTATGGTTGGAATCAGACAAATAGATCAAGAGATCTACCTTTGAATGGCTGAAAATGCCATATTTTACAGCGTTTACACTCTTGCAACTACAGTTTTGAATGGATTTTGATTATACTTGTACACAAAGGATGTAGCTATACATTCTCAAAGGAGTGCAATTATTGTTGAAATGTAATCATTGTGGCAATAGTTACCTGCCCTTGATATACTTTGAAATGCTAGAAAAAGGCTTCATTTCAGTATTGTTTAGGCTCTAGTTATCTGCCTTTGATGTACTTTACTATACTACAGTAGGTCGACAAACTTGGATGGATTTAGAATAAAACGGGTGAAATTGAAAGGTAAAGCTATCAGGCTTCATTACAAATGGTGAGCGATATCAGGGCCTTCAGGCCCTCTTGTTTTTATTTTGTTTCTTTCGTCAGAATGTCCAATACCTAACGTTGAGAAAAAATAGTAAAACAATTTTAAGCAGTTGATATTGCAGCAATGAAAGTGTCAGACATAAATTTTTGTGGATTAGCGGCAAACAAGACTTTTAGTGTTGTGAGTAGGGAATCGTTCGGAGGGCCGTTGTATGGAGGGAGCACTGTATAATATTGATGTATCAGTCAGGTTGCATTACACACTTATAAGGAATTCCTTTTAAGTTTATCCTTCCTTTCCCTGGCAGCTTTTGAAAATAGAGTAAAACTTCTTTAATACAACCACTAAATTGTATTAATTATTAGGTGTTTAAGACAGGTGAAAAGTAGTAAAAAGTAGGATAATAAATACAAAATTAAAAAAAAAAAGTTGGTTTATCTTTATGATGCGATAAAGATGAAAAATGAAATTGTTTTGATCAGGGGAGTAATTCAAAAACTAAAATCTTTATTTCTGCATTAAACCCTAAGGGTCACTACTTCTTAGAATTGTCTCTTTGAGAAGATTCTAATGAGTAGTAACACCATAGCATTTGGTGCTGAAATGATTGAAACAGTATTGTATTGTTCAGTTTACTCCCTCTTATCTAGAGCCCTGATTGGTCAATGCTAATGTATAACTATAAATTGAAACTATATTCTGTAGTGGTGGAATAAATTAAGGCATCAGAAAGTATATATATGGCAGAGCTCCAGTTAAGGGGAATAATTCAAAAACTAAAATCTTTATTTTTGCTTTAAACCCTATGGTGTCACTACTCATTAGAATAGTCTCGAAGAGATGATTCTAATCAGTAGTAACACCATAGGATTTGGTGCCCAAATGAGTGAGAAAATGTTGGAGTTTTCTCCCTCTTTTCTGGAGCCCTGTATGGAAAACGAGAAAAAGTTTTGTATGACTTGGTATTTATTGGTAGGGGACATAATTTGCAAACAGTTTGGATCCTGATGAGAGGTCACATAACACGGAGTCTCGTCAGGATCCAAAGTGTTTGCCACTCTGACCCCATTTTGAAAAGAAATTTAAAATTCTAGTTTTGAAGAAAGGTGAACACTTAAAGCAGGTTGAAAGTAAAGCAGAATGTGCCTTCTGGCACATTTTGCTTTACTTTCAGCCTGCTTTAAGCAAACATCTGCTAGGATATACAAACTATTTCTTGAGGCACATATTCATGACTGTATAAAGTGGAATTATTTTCGTTTAGTGGATGAATAAGTAGAAGGCGTAAAAAGGCGTATTTATGGGGTAATTGGTTAAGAACAGTAGCAGACAACAACTGTTGCAAACGAAAATAAATACCCAGCATGCATAGAGTTTTGATTGAGGAAAAGTTTTGAAGAGGTTCTAACAGATGTATTTTCATGTTTTTTTCAGCCGGCAGATTTGAAAAAGCGTATAGAAAGTTTGATAGACAGAGACTACATGGAGAGGGACAAAGATAATCCAAACACGTATAACTATGTAGCCTAGCTCAGTCCCTCTTCACATCCACCCCTCAAACTGTTATCATCTCTGTGATTACATGTGACAAAATGAAAGTTCTGGTTGCATTATGGCTCCAGATAAGGAGGAGAATACTTTACCCTTTATCCCATAGCCTGATGCTATGCATTGAAGATTGTTGACCACTTAAAGAAGGTTGAAAGTAAAGCAGAATGTGCATTCTGCTTTACTTTCAGCCTGTTTTAAGATGTGATCTGCTATGATATAGAAAAAATTATCTGATGATACATATTCATGACTTTATAAATGGGAACTATTTGTTTCAGTTGAGGCTTAAAAATGCACATCTATGGAGTAATGGGTTTATATTTAGACCACTTTATATCTAAGCAAATCCTATGTTGTGGCTACTCATTAGAACCATCTGTTGAGTAGTTTCACCAGTGCGGTTTGATGGAATTGCCAAGATTTTAGTACAGTAAAACTTCTATTACGGCCACTGAAATTAAAACCAAACGAAGGTACAGTTGAAACTCGATAATTCGAAATCAGTTTAATTTGAAAATAACCGTATTTGAAAATTAAAATGTGGCTTATAGGCCAGGTTTAAACTTTAAAATACGGGTATGTTTGATTTAAGCAAGATCTAGTTATTGAAAATAAATTATGAAATATTGGTAAGAGAGGTTTAAGTGAGTTCAAAGTATCGAGTTTTGATTGTATTTAAAATAGGTGACAGCTTAAAGCAAGATAAAAAGTAAAGCAGAAAGCTCCAATTGGAGCTTTCTGCTTTACTTTTATCTTGCTTTAACCAAACACCTTCCTAAATCCTTGAAAAATTTAACCCTTTTAGTGGTCGTAAAAATGAGGTTTTACTGTATTTGAAATTTCTCCCTTGTCTGGAGCCATTGTTGCACATGTGAAAAGTGGAAAACAGGATCTACATCATCTGCAATGTTTTCATCAGTAGCAGTGCAAGAAAGTGCTTATCTGTTTACGACAGACTACAGTGCTAAAGACCATACAATTGTGCTTAAAGAGTAATTGTTATTATATATTACAATACAGGGTCCCGTTTCATAAAACTTTGTACGATAAATGTTTTCGTAATTCATATTATTAAAGCCACAACTAATATCTATTTCTCCATCTAATCCTGTCTTGTGACATCTCTTTGGAATCGTCTTTTCAAGACAATTCCAAAGAGATATCACAAGACATGGTTAAATAGGGAAATCGAAATTAAATGTATTTTAAAGTTTGACTTACCATCGTTTTTGACGTTTGAAGTTTTATGAAACAGGCACCAGGTGTCAGAAGTGAATTCTCTGGCTGCAAGTGGCAAAACAGATGTTAGAAGAATTGTCATATCTCATTGAATGTTGAGTGACCCCTTTTTGTGAACATTTGAAGACAATGAAGACTGAGAGATCATATCCCCAGATTAGGGGATACTTTCAAATACTTACAAATTCAGGGCCCCAGATAAGGGGAGCATTTTAAAAAAAAAAAAATCTTTGTCTCTGCACCGAACCCTAAGTTGTGGCTACTTATTAGAATCATCTCTTCTAAAGGATTCTAACAAGAAGTTGGCACCATAGAGTTTGGTGCAGCCTTAAATCGGAAAATGTAGGAAAGTTTGAATATACTCCGTTTTATCTGGAGGTCAGCTTAAATCCGTATTTCTCCAACAACATCATATCTGTAAACCATTAAAAGTGCCAAGATAACGGATAAGCAGCTCATCTGGCTTTTATAATGTATTGAGCTGTGCCATCAGAAATTGCAAACAGTGTTGAAAAAGACCCATCACTCCGCCTAAGATAGGGGGGTCTGGTTTGGTCTACACTGTTCGAAATTTTTAAACACATGCTTAAATATTTTGTCATCTTTACATGTTAACCCATTACCCATAGCTTGTTTCTAGTTTCTAAAACAAGTTACTACTTAAAGCAGATTGAAAATAAAGCAGAATGCGCCTTAGGGCGCATTCTGCTTTACTTTCAGCCTGCTTTAAGCAAAACTCTGCTAGAATATTAAGGTACATATTCATAATTGTGTAAATTGGAACCGTTTTCCTAAATGGATGAATAAACTAAAGGCGTAAAAAGGCGTATTTATGGGGTAATGGGTTTAACAGTGTACACCTAGATCCGACGATGACGGCCCTTACAGACTGGGCAGGGTCTAGAGTTTTCTAGGAAATCAATCAATTTGTTTTCATGGCACAGCGCTTAACCTATTACACCTTAGTCTATTTCTAGTATTGAATATAGGTGACTACTTAAAGCAGGTTGTAAGTAAAGCAGAATGTGCCTTAAGGCACATTCTGCTTTACTTCCAGCCTGCTTTAAGCTAATATCTACTTGCATATAGAACATTTTTTGTATGGTGCATATTTATGACTGTATAAATTGGAACTATTTTCTTCAGGGGAAGAATTTATTAAAAGCAAAAAAGGCATATTTATGGTGTAACGGGTTAAATAATTTTCAGGTTATTTGACAATTAAGGCAGTGTTTTATGTATTGGGGGGGAAAAAAACATTCTTCCAATTTTGTGAACTTTGCGTTATACAGCCATTTAAGATGAGATGCATTGGCCATTTTGGGATGTAAATTATGCAAGACCCTAGTTTACTTATGTCCTGCATTATTATAATACAGGACAAAAGTAAACTAGGGTCCAGCATTAACCCTTTACTCCATATCCAGTTTGTAGTATTTAATATAATTGACCATTTAAGCAAGTTGAAAGTCAAGCAGAATGCGCCTTAAATACCATCTGCTAGGATATAGAAAATATTTATTTTGGAATATGTTCATGACTATAAATTGGAACTATTTTCTTCAGTGGAGGAATATATTAAATGTGCTGAAAGGTGTGTCTATGTGGGAAAGGGTTAGCCAAAGTTTCTGTGAACAAATGGAACATTCATGTCCACAAGTAAACAGTGTTAAATCTTACAGTATTGCACATTGGAAGATTGGTAGTCAAACTTCAATATCTCAAACTCGTTTAACTCAAACTATCTGATAGTTCGACATATGAACTGCATTATTCCATGCTCTGTTAAGTCGAACATACCCATATTTCAAAGTTAAAACGTGGCTGAGCCATGTTTTAACTTTGAAATACGGGTATTTTTCGACAAAACCTACTTTGAGATATCAAAGTTCGACTGTATGCAATACCATTTCTGTATAAAACATGGATGACATATCTCAGTTGGTTGTCTGATAAATATCTATAATACTAGTTTCATTCTCTGTTGACCTTGAAATGCTAGCATAATGACTAAGTATTAGGACAGATGGAACTGAGCAAACAGTGCAGACCCTAATCAGACATTCCCCCCAGGAGCAGAGTGATCAGGGTCTACACTGTTTGCCATTCGGTTTGGGCCTTTTTGACAAATAACTGTGTGATAGAAGTAGTTCGATTAAGTTTTAGGATAATTACAGGAGTTTTACAGAGTAACACAATAACGATGATCTTGCCTTGCCATCCATGAACTGTCGGCAGTGGTACATAGTAACAACTTGTGGCGATGTTACCTAGCAACAATATGTGGCAAAGTTACCTAGCAACAGTTTGTGTGGTGCTGTTACCTAGCAACAGTTTGTTTGGTGATATTACCTAACATCAGTTTGTGTGTTGCAATGTTACCTAGCAGCCATTTGTGTATTGCTATGTTACCTAGCAGCAGTGTGTGGTGATATTACATAGCAACTTTTTGAGTGGCAATGTTACCTAGCATCAGTTTGTGTGTTGCTTTGTTAACCTAGCAACAGCCTGTATGTGTCTCTATGTTACCTAGCAACAGTTTGTGTGGTTGCTGTTGTTTTCTCTTCATTCCAGTCAAGTTTGTTATCAGTAAGGTTTTTGTTGTATCACTATCATGCCTGTCTTTTTCTGATATCTGCTTTATGATATAAGCTGCATCACATGGAAAAGGCTCTCAGATTTCGTTAACAGTATACAGAGATCCAGATAAGGGGAGTATTTCAAAAACTTAAATCTTTATATCTGCATGAAACCCTATGGTCTGGAAGAGAAGATTCTAATGAGTAGTAACACCATAGGATTTGGTTCTGAAATAAGTGAGAAAATGTTGGATTTGGTCAGTTAAATCCCTCATATCTGGAGCCGTGTGTGTAGACCTAGATAAGCCATCACATTTGCAGGATTTAATTAGAACATGATCTAAACTGTCAACTCTCTGAATCATCATTGATTATAACTGCATCTGCAGTCAATCCTCAAACCAGCTTAACCCTTTACTACATAGATACACATGTTTACACATTATTTTATTTTCACTGAACAAAATAGGTCCAATTAATACATTCATGAATATGTATCCTAAGAAAGTTATTTTGTTTTCTAGCAGATTGTATCTTAAAGCAGGCTGAGGGTAAAGCAGAATGTGCCCATTCTGCTTTAATTTCAAAACTGCTTTAATTGGTCACCTATTTTCAAAACTAGAAACCGTATATGAAATAAAGGTTACAGCGACTTATTGAGGTAAGACTGTAGTTAAACTATTACCCCATAAAACTGCGTTTTCATGCCTTTTATTCATTTCTCTATTATTAAAGGAAAATTGGTCCACTTATTACTCGTATATGGGAGCTTAAAGCAAGCTGAAAGTAAAGCAGAATGCCCCTTAACTATTTTCTTTAATTGAAGAATCAAAGCATTTAAAAGGATTAAAACACATATGTATGGAGTAAAGGGTTATGGAATGACTGATCTGGGTCTATGCTATTTGCAATGTCTGAAAGTGGTTTCTATTGTGCCAAAAGCTTATTCTGTACAAAAACATTTATTTCTGTCTTTGGAAGGTATACCTGGTTACTAGATGTTATGTGTGATAGAAATGTATGGTCAAAATACCAAATGTTACACCATTAAACTTCCAATAGACAATTCCAGTTTGCAATAAAGGCTGGTCCATTTTAGACTATATAGGGTTGTTTTTTGTAATAAATTTCAAAATGACAAACAGTGAGGTCCCTGATCAGAGGGCTCCTGCAGGACTTCACTGTTTGCATAGGACAAGTGTACTCTTCACAGGTACACATTTAGTAAAGGAGGCATATATGTGTCACTAGGGCTCAACGAGTTAACCGCTTCACTGCCATACCATGAGTGCAATGGTTATTTGTAAAACAGTTTGGATCCTGATCAGATGCCACGTTACGTGGCGTCTGATCAGGATCTAAAGCTGTTTGACACTCATTACAATATATCTGTAGTCAGAAGTCCTAACATTTAAATTTTAGAAATAAAACAGACGACACTATATTTTATAGCAGATGAAATCATGGTAATGAAGGGGAATTGTTTGTTGATCTCTCTGTTAACTCTTACTGCCTTTCCATGAGTGTAAAATAATAAAGAGAATCGATTGAAAGAAAACTGGTTTTTAGATTGAAGGGTTTAGAAACTAAGAAAAACTAAGGGAAAGAATTAATGATAAGATTAAGTTGCATGTTGGGAAGATTTAAAACAATATTAATAAATATTTTCTTAAAATCAGAAAGTTTTTGCAGGAGTCTTAGTCATTGACTGCCAAATGAGGGTTGCCTATCCCATTTTGTCTTGGCTTTGACCTAAATATGGGCAAAATATTTTGTCAAACATGCCACTGGGGACATATGTGATTATTTAACGCAGTACAAAAAAACCCACCTCGCTATATGACCACTAAAAATTTGGCTAATTGTATAAAACACAGTTGGCAGCTTAAAACAAGTTAAGACAGAAAGCTCCTAAAGGAAATTTTGATTTACCTTTACCTTGCTTTAAGTAGCCACCTGCCTTAAACACAAATTAATTACCTTAGGTAAGTGGTTGTTAAACAGAGGTTTAACTGTATGTTGTTTTGACAATTTGTTATTCATAAGACTGAATGTTCTCATATTCCTCATTTCATTACAAGAATCACCTCATATAAAAGTTATTATCGTACGGTGATGACCTCATTGTGCTTTGTAAATATGTACAGTGGTATTTGCTTGTTTAATTTTATTTCAGCATTGGTTCTCTGTAACCTTCAGTGGAGAGTACTCGAGGGTACTTATAAAATGCCTGTCCTATTAGATGGTATATTAATACTGTTTGCCCAATCAAGAGTTCTGTGTACTATCCAGTTATATGGTACTTGTAACCTGACTGTCCAATCATATGGTACAGTAGAACCCCTCTATTACGGCCACTAAAAGGAATGCCAATTGATTGTTTAAAAAACAGGTGACTGCTTTATTAATAAAGCAAGGTGACAGTAACTCTCACCTTGCTTTAAGCAGTCACCTGTCGTAAGCACTAAATAATTAACATAGTTTAGTGGTTGTAAAAGAGAGGTTTAACTGTACTTGTATACTGTCTGTCCAATCAGATGGTATCTTTGTATTTCTTTCCAATCAAAGGGTACTGTGTATTGTCCAATCAGATGATACCTGTAAAGTATGTCAAATCAGATGGTACTTGTATACTGTCTGTCCAATCAGATGGTAGCATTGTACTTCCTGTCCAATCAAAGGGTACTGTGTATTGTCCAATCAGATGATACCTGTAAAGTGTGTCAAATCAGATGGTACCCGTATACTGTCTGACAAATCAGATTTTCCTATTAATTATCTTCTAACCAGAGGACACCTGTATACTGTGTACCCAGTTAGTGGGTAGTTGTTCATGTAATTTCTAATTTGTGAAAATTGGTGATATTTTTAGATTTTCTGTATTGCAATGAACAATAAAAACACACTTGCCATGGTAGTTGCTATGACAAGTAAAGAATTTTCATTTTTGTCGATATTTTTTCTTGCCATAGGCCATCTTAATCCTTTACCCCATAACCTGTTTCTAGTTTTGAAGACAGATGATAACGGAAAGCAGGTTGAAAGTATAGCATAATGGGCCTTTAAGTGCATTCTGCTTTACTTTCAGCCTGTTGTTACAATGGAGAAAACGCAAACACATTGCAAATAAATGAAGAAAATGCCTTTTTTTTTTTACAATTCTTGATGCTGGTTTTAACCTGGACGGCAAACAGTTTAGAGCCTGATCAGAAGCCGGGTTACCCAGCGTCTGATCTGACTCCAAATTGTGTGCATTCGAAATCACAAATTTAGCGTAAACGCGTTTATTGGGAAAGAATAATGTTTTCTCCACTGTAGCTACCACCTGTAAGGATACAGAAAATATTTATTTTGGTTTTTTTTCAAGCATCATACAAGTCATTCATCTTTTCATGGTTTTTGTTTTGACCATTTCTTCAAAAGTCTCATGAAACAAACTCACAAACTCAATAAAATCAATAATTAATAACTCTATCATGCATTTTACCCAACTGGCAGACAACAATTGGGACCACTGCCATAGTTTGGCATGATAAAGTAGAAGGCTGCCAAAAGGTGTAACCTTTTCAATGATTTGATTAATTGATAAAGCCATCATAAAACAATGAGGTAAGTACTGAAAAGGTTAAAATCCTGAATATTAAAAGTTTGTAACTCTGGTATTCTGGTCAGAGTTCAAATTTCTAGATCAATATCTCATATTTTTAAATCGATGCAAATGAATTGTCTGGCAACTGGTGTCCTGGAGTCGAGATTTGACTGAAATACTGTTTAACGCTTTCCTCCATGAAACCTCAAATGTACAATTTTTAATTTAGTCCATGTTTGACTTTTTAGTGTTGATTTTTACACAATCATTATGTCAAAATGACAAACAGTATAGACCCTGGGTATACACTGTTTTCATAGGACTTCTTACATGTACAATCTTTGTAAATGATGAATGTATGCCTGACTAGGGTTCAAAGAGTTAAGTGACTTGAAGCGCTATTTCAACAACAGCAGCAAAACTCCATGCCTATAAAATACCAACTGTGCATTTGTGCTCACAAAACATTCAGCTTGGTGGCAGCTTAACCAATATGCGCCCAGTGGATTCTTCCATGTTTTATATTGGATAAGTCAATTTTTAGCTCACCTGGCACGAAGTCCTGTGTCCGTCGTCGTCAGGCTTCAAACTTTTTCTTTAAAGATCTTCTTCTTGGAAACCACTGGGCCAATTTCTTCAAAACTTCATAGGATTGTTCCTTGTAGGGTACTCTCTCAGATTTCTTCAAATATAAGTCATCCAATTGAAATTGTGGTTGCCATGGCAACCAATTGAAAAAACTATAAAAATCTTGTCAAAAACTACTGGTCCGAATTGAAAATAATTTTACACAAATGTGCCATTGGTGACCCTCTATCAGATTTCTTAAAATAATTTTCCTATCTTAAAAAACATGGCCGCTAGTGGGTGGAGCAGATTTTCCTTATATGGCTATATTATATAGTGAAAACTTTAAAACTCTTCTTGTCTGAAACCGCTGGTCCGATTTGAAAGTAATTTCACACAAATGATCCATGGGTGACCTTCTACCAGATTTGTTAAAATAATTTTGATATCTAAAAAAACATGGCCACCAGTGGGTGGGGCACATTTTCCTTATGTTACTGTATAGTAAAAACTTTAAAAATCTTCTTCTGTGAAACTACTGGTCCAAATTGAAAATAATTTTACACAAATGACCCATTCATGACTCTCTACCAGAATTCATAAAATCATTTTGTTATCTTTAAAACCATTGCTGCCAGTGGGTGGGGCAAGTTTTCCTTATATTTCTATATAGAAAATCTTTAAAAATCTTTTTCTCTGAAACTTTTGGTCTGATTTAAGAATATTTTTACACAAATAAGGATTCATGGGTGACCCTTTGCCAGTTTTCTTCAAATAATCTTCCTAGCTCAAACATGGCCGCCAGAGGGTGGGGATGAATTTACCAATGATGGCTTATAGTGAAAACTTTACCATTACTGGTTTATTACCATGACCGTAACCATGGGTACCAGGTGAGCGATTTAGGGCCGCATGCGGCTCTTGTTTACCAAAGGGATGTCTGGTCAAAATTTTCATTTTGTTCTATATTGAAAATCCCATCAGCAAACAGTGTAGACTGATCAGACGCCGCATAATGCGGTGTCTGATCAGAGTCTACACTGTTTGCCTATGTCCTATATATGGGATCGTGGGCACAAATGGGTTAAGATAAAGCAGAAAATTCTTAAAGGAGTTTTTTTCTCACCTGAGCTAGCTCAGGGTGAGCTTTTGCAATCCTTGAATGTCCGGAGTTCGTCGTCAACAATTTTGGTGTTTACACGCTAGAGGCCACAATCTTTATCCAATCTTTCTGAAACTTACTCAAATTGTATATTACCATAAGAGTTCAGATGAGTTCGATTATGGTTGATATTGGACATATAGGTCAAGGGTTATCCACCTTTGAATTGCTGAAAATGCAATATTTAACAGTGTTTACACTCTAGAGGCCACAATTTTAATTCAATCTTTCCCAATCTTGCTCAGATAGTATATAAAGGCTAGAGTTCGGATAAGTTTAATTATGGTTGGAATTGGATTGATAGGTCAAGAGTTATCTACCTTTAAATTGCTGAAAATGCCATATTTAAGGTTGTTTACAATTTTAATCCAATCTTTCTCAAACTTCATCAGATGGTATATGACTATAAGAGTTCAGATGAGTTTGATTATGGTTGCAATCGGACCTGTAGGTCAAGAGTTATTTACCTTTGAATTGCTGAAAATGCCATATTTAAGGGTGTTTACACTCTAGAGGCCACAATTTTATTCCAATCTTTCTTAAACTTGGTCAGATTGTAATATAACATGGGTTCGGTTATGGTTGGAATCGGATTTATAGGTCAAGAGTTATCTACCTTTGAATTGCTGAAAATGCCATATTTAACAGTGTTTGCACTCTAGAGGCCACAATTTTCAACGGATTTTAATTATAATTGCACAAAATGTATATAGCTATAAGTTCTCGAGGGAGTGCAATTATTGTTGAAATCTGATCATTGTGGCAAGAGTAATCTGCCATTGATTTGCTTTGAAATGCTAGAAAAGGCTTCATTTCAGTATTATTTAGGCTCTAGTTTGATGTACTCTACTATACATACTAGAATGGGTCATATTGCAATGTTGTGTACATGCTATACTACAAATTTGAATGGATTTAGAATAAAACAGGTGAAATTCAAAGGTAAAGCTATCAGGCTTCATTATAAAAGGTGAGCGATATCAGGGCCTTCAGGCCCTCTTGTTTGTTTTTATTCTCATGTCATAACCCATTATCCCATAGCCTGTTTCGTGTTTTGAAGACAGCTGACCACTGAAGGCAGTATGAAAGCAAAGAATGTGGGAGGGAATTGTTGGGAGGGAGCACTGTAGGTGATAAAGGGGGCACACAGACTGTAGCTGGCTCAACTAATAATTTATAAAGAAATTAAAACCGATTGAAATGTATTTTTATTTATTTTCTTCATCTGTCTCAATTTATAAACAAGAACATGAACTTATATCTAAATCACAAACACTGTTTACATTACATAATCGTTTTGACAGTCGAGCTTCCATATCTCGTACTCGCTTAACTTGAATCATCTGATATTTCGAAACATGAATTTGCCTTATTTCAAGCTTGGTTTAGGTGAACATACCCATGTTTCAAAGTTAAAACGCCGCTTAGCCGCGTTTAAACTTTGAACTACGGGTATGTTCGACTTAACCGAGTTCGAGATATCGAAGTTTGACGGTAATTGTTTTTTACTACAAATATATATCACATATTTCTATAGCACTAAGATAGCTGTTAACTTTTGTGTCACCTGCTGTAGGCAGCAGTGAAATTTAGGGGTCACTTTTACAGTGTCAGTCCGTGATCACAAAATGATAGTTGCGTGGCTAAAATTGACTTTTCTTGTAACATTAACCTAGCCATTTCTTGTGACATTAACCTGGCCAGTTGTGGGACATAGGGTTAGCCTCCAGATCATTCTATTACAAAGTTAACCACACATATTTTAACCACATAAATTGACATAAGAGATACAATAAAGAAGGAAATGGCCACTTAAATGAAGATTGTGGGTACCTCCATCCGTCTGTCCATCACATTTTTGTGTCACGCTTCATAACTCCTGTTCTACTGAAGCTTTTAAGATGAAACTTGATTTATGGAAAGAGTTTGACAAGTGGAAGCGTATTGCAAAAGGGTAATAACTCTTGCTACAATATAGTGAGAGTTATTTCCCTTTTCAACATTTTCTTTTCAGGGAGATTTGTTCTGCTTATAGCTACACTAAAGATTTTGAAAATGAAAGTCCTTTTAAGCAAAGAAATTGATGATTGAAATTGTCTTGCACAAGGTTGATAACTCTTGTAACAATACTGTGAGAGTTATTTCCCTTTCCCATAGTTTCTATTTTCGGCATATGATTTCTGTTTTACTCATGCTTTCGAGATGAAATTTGGTTAGCAGAAAGAATTTGGTGAGTGGAAGTGTCTTGAACATGGCTAATTTCTCTTGTATCAAAACCATGAGTATTATTCCTCTTTTCTACACTTTCTTTTGCGGCAGGTAATTTCTGCTATAATGAAGTTTGTCATTTTAACTTTAACTTTTGTTCGACTGATGGTTGCTGGCAGCAGTGTCAAGGTCCCTATAAAGGGTTGCTTCTGCAAGAAAAACCTGAATCCCATCTCAAGATAATCTGCACAAAAAATCCAACAATTTGGATTCTGATGAGATGATGTTTTTTTAGGTATCTGATCAGTATCCAAAGTGGTCATAAAGGCCATCATAAAGTCATTTGATGCTATTATTTTAAGTCATTGTACATGTACAGCCAATCATTTGGCATACAAATAATAACACTCAATATGAGTTAAAATACATAAGGCATTAGCCCTTTCACTGCCACGGACCAGTCAGTCAGACTAACTTTGCAAACAGTTTGGATCCAGATCAGACGATACAAAACGTGGCATCAAATCTGGATAAAAACTGTTTGCCACTGATATTATTATTTCAAGTTAAAACTTATAAAAAAATCAATTTTGCATAGAATTGCAGACAACAAAGTTCATTTAAAATACGACATTTTGTTTGCAAAAGCTTTAAAAAAGAGAGTTAACCCTTAGCCCGCCAAATAAATTGTCGTCTGCTATATTTCTCGTCTGTTTCAAGTTTCAAAGTTGCTCAAAATTGCTGAAAATGTTGTCCGAGTGTCAAACAGCTTGGATCCGGATGAGACGCCGAGTTACTCGGCGTCTCATCCGGATCCAAGCTGTTTGCATATGGAGCTATAGTCGTGACTGGCAGGCTAAGGGTTAAATTAACTTGGCTATGAAAGGGTTAAGCCTTTCCTTCAAACAGAGCTCCAGATAATGGGAGTTTTTCAAAAACTAAAATCTTTACTTTTGCATTATCTAAGACGATTCTAATAAGAAGCCAAACCATAGGATTTGGTGCTGAAATAAGATAGCAAATGTTGGATTTGTTCAGTTAATTTACTCCCATTATCTGGAGCCCTGTTCAAAGTTACACAATTTCATGCATTTACCTAATCCACATAAATACCTCTTGAGGCTTTAACTCGGTCTTGATTAAAAGCAGGGCTGCCATTTCTCCGAATTTTTCAAAAATCTTCGGATTTTTATCCTTGCAGGTGGTATCATAAAGCAGGTTGAAAGTAAAGCAGAATGTGCCTGAAGGCACATTCTGCTTTTCTTTCAACCTGCTTTCAGTGAAAATGCTTGAAAAAATAGAAAATTTGGAAATCTTAGGATTGTTCATGATCAAGTTATGGCAGCCCTGTAAGAGCCATTTATGAAGTAACTGTTCCAGCGTCATGATGAGAGCTCCAGATTGAGGGAGTATTTCAAAAACCATTATCTTTATTTCTGCATTTAACCCTATGGTGTTACTACTCATTAGAGATGTCTCTTTGAGTCGCTTCTAATGCGTAGTAATACCATATGATTCTGTGTTTAAATTAGTTAGAAATGATGGATTTGTGCTGCTAACTCCCTCTTATCTTGAGCCCGATCCTGACAAATGACTGCTTAAAGCAGTCAGTAAGTAAAGCAGAACGCTACTACAGCAGTTTTCTGCTTAACTTTCAGTCCGCTTAAGGCAACGATCTGTCTTAAACAATATGTGTTTATTAATCATTATTGACCCTGATCTGACCTTTACCTCTAAATGACTGAACATTTGTCTGACATGGCCTCCTTGTACTGAGCTCACATGCTTCTTGAGTTGAATGCACATGCCAAATATTAAGTATCTATCACATGAAGATATACAGTTATGGCAAAATTAAAATAAGTATATTTGACCTCTAAATGACCCTGACCTTTGGCAGACCTGATCCAACTTGTACTGAGCTAAAGAACTTCTTGCATTCAGTACACATGCCAAATATGAAGTCTATTTCAAATGTAGTTTAAAAGTTATTGCCAGGGTAAACCTTGTAGAAAGGCAAACAAACAGAACGAGCAAAAACAATATGCTCCGACAGGTGCAGGGGCATAAAAATGAAAAGCCTCTATGAACGAAATGTTCAATTTGATTATGCGTATGACAAATGTTTTAAAAATGTACTGTGATGATAAGTGATTTATAAAAAACAGTGAATATATGTAATGAAAAATAAATAACTTTAACATGATTTTCTTGAATTAAAGCATGCAACTACAGTAAAATCATCTCTATACCGGACACTCTTTGAAAGAGAAAGTTGAAGACAAAGAACAGGCCAGTACTTAATTCAGGATAAAAGTAAGGCAGAAAGCTACCTATGGGGAGCTTTCAGTCTTGTTTTTTCCTGCATTAAGCTACCAACAGTTATCGGCAATTTTTCCCCTTCTATAACTGGTACCCACAAAAAGAACCCTTCACAATCCAGAAGGGACCCATATAGATTCACAATGCTAAAAGGCATTTTCAATAAAGACATGGTTTAAGCCCTCCTTAATCTGCTGGATTAATTACATGTATAACTGTTTTTCTTCCACAAAATATCAGTTCCTTCGAAATTTCCCAATCATTTTTGCAGGAAATTACAAGTTTTTCTGTGTCGATCAACTTTTTTTTTCTTCACAATATCAGCATAAGCCTGCTACTTTTGTTCAGAATTTTGAGTAATACAATGCAAGTTTTTCATAATCTAAGGGGTTTCTGACACATTCACCAATGAAGGGAAAAAATGATGATTACAAAGCTGGACTAGAGACTGAGAATGTTGTTCTATAAGTGTCAGATTTAGAGAAGTTTCCCTGTACGTATTGAAGAGTTTGTAATTCATTGGCAGTGAAAATGTGCCTAGAACCGACTAAACAACTACAGTAAACCTTCTTTCATACGACCACTAAATTGTGTTAATTATTAGGTATTATCTTGTTTATGACTTTTTAAGGCAAGGTGACATTAAACTTGAAAGCTCCTTTAACAAATTATGAATATGTACTATGAGAAATATTTTCTTTATTTCTTTATCCTAGCAGATTATAGCCTAAAGCAGGTTGAGAGTAAAGCAGAATGTGCCTTAATGTGCTTTACTTTCAACCTGCTTTAAGAGGTCATCTCTCTTCATTGCTAGGAAAAGTCTATTGAGTAATGGGTTAAGCTGTCACGTGTCTTTGATACAATCATTTAGCCTTTGTTTCAGGCATGTTAAGTACCGGTAGTTGAAATAGAGAGGCTTAACTGTATGTTTTAAAGAATAAACATTTTATATTTTTGGCAAGCTTCCTTAAGCCAATGAACCCTAGTGACAAGAATATTTATCCATAACAAACAGTGTACCTGTTAAAAGAACACTTGTCCTATGCAAACAGTCAAGACCAAGATTAGAGGGCTCCTGATAAGAATTTGCGGTGTTTGGCATTTTGCCAAACATTGTATAAAATATAATCCTAAATTGTCAAAAATAGGCTAGACTATAAACTCCATGCTGTGACTACTCATTAGAATCATCTCAAAAAGACGATTCTAATGATTCAGAGTCCCAGATCAGGGGGATATATCAAAATATAAAATCTAGATTCTAATGAGTAGTTACATAATATGATTTGGTGCTGAAATGAGGAAGAAAATGTTGGATTTATTCCGTTACTCCCACTTATCTGGAGGTCTGGAGTAATCACACCATAGAGTTTGGTGAGACATAAAGGAGAAAATGTTGGAAGATTGCACAGGGCTCCAGATAGGAAGAGTTAACTGAACAAATCCAATTTTTTCTTAATCATTTAAGCACCAAATCCTATGGTGTAACTACTCATTAGAATCGTATCAAAGAAACAATTATAATGAGTAGTGACACCATATGGTTTAATACAGTAATAAAGATTTTAGTTTTTGAAATACTCCCCTTATCTGGAGCCCTGATTACAGTTTGCTGTCTCTTAGCTGGAGCCCTGATTCAATTCTCTGACTTCAAACAAACGCATCTTACACTTTCTGGCAAAGTTCACGAGGAAACTCTTCAGTTGATAATTATAACGTGATACACATACACATTTACCTTGTTCTCGTGAACACTTCACTTGAGTCTAGAGTCAAAACAAACACGGTCGACATTAAATTCTATCATCTGATTACCTCAATAAATTCTATCGTCAGATTACCTGCCTCATTTAATTGCATTATAGTAGGCAGGGAATCAGAGTATGGAACTCTAGAAACTTTCCGTAGAGGCAGCATTTAGAACAGTCGAGTTCAAATAACCTCAAAACTCTAGTCTACTATTCAGGATGAACCTCCTCATACTGGGTCCAAGGTTATAAAGCTTTTGAGTTGAGTGTAAAGTCATTCTCAAACATTTGATTGGTCAGATTTTAGCTTAGGCTCAAATCTGACCAATCAAATGTTTGAGAACAAACTCAAACTGAAATGCTTAGTAACCTTATACATGTATCCTGTAGACTGAACCCGAGTGAACTCAGTCTCTAATGTCAGCGTCTGGTCTCTAGGCATTTCATGTCACTTGAAGTTCACCAATCACTACAATGCTATGATTGTTGGAGAAGTAGATTGGTTGCCATAGAGATGTCATTATTCGACATTTGGAGGGCTTGTCGGACTTGGTCCTGATTAAATCCCATCTCCACTAACAGTTGTACCTGATCCTCGGACACCTCAGCCGCAACATGATTCTCTGGAACAAAAGAGAGAAAAAAAAAAAAAAATTAATCCATTACCCTATAAATATACCCTCAATTCATTCACCGCAGAAAATTTTGATGGACAAGTCCATTTTTTCAATTAAGTCATTTTGGCTACTTAGTGTTGATTTTTACAATAAATTTCAAAATGACAAACAGTGCAGACCCTGATCGGATCAGGATCTACATTGTTTGCATAAGGGGGGAGGGGGGCATTATGTAATTTATTATTAAATATCACAAAGGAAGCAATTTCTATTTACCATTTAATCTCTGTCTGTCATTTTCTGGTGCATTGTTATTTCCTAATCCAAATATGCCAGGGCCATTTGCTTCGTTCTGCAATCAAAACAATACAATCAATATCCTCTCTCAAACCTTTACCCCATAGCCTGTTTCTAGCTAATACATTCACCCCTGAAACTTTAAATGGGAAAACTAGTTTCCAATTAAATCTTATCAATGTACGACAATTTACAGTTGTTTTCTGCACTATACTGCAACATTACAAACAGTGCAGACTCAAATTAAAGGGCTCCTGCAGGAGCCCTCTGATCTGGGTGTGCACTGTTTGCATAGGAGAACTGTACTCTTTACAGGTACACTGCTTATAGAGGATAAGCATATGCTTCGCTATGGGTCAATGAGTTAATTGTTTTAACCCATTACCCCATAGCCTGTTTCTAGGTTTGAAGAAAATTGATCACTTAAAGCAGGTTGAAAGTAAAGAAGAATGCGCCTTAAGGCCTACTATAAGCTGGCATCTGCTAGGCAACAGAAAATATTCTTATTCATGGATTTGTGCATGCACGGGCTACTTCATTATTTTGTCTTGAAACGGATACCGTTGTCAGAATGAAATTGATCACTTAAAGCAGCTTGAAAGTAAGCAAAATGCCCCTTACGGTGCATTCTGCTTTACTTTCAGTCTGCTTTAAGCTTGCATCTGCTAGGAAACAGAAAATATTTCTTATTGTGCATATTGTAACACGAGCGATACTTCTGGCCTGTGTTGTTGTTGTTTTACTTTACTTCCCCTAGTTACGCATCATAACGACGGATCCAGGACATAGAGTACGGGGACGGGTGGGGTTGGCAAACCGATCAGGACAACACTTGCTGAACAAGTTTAACTTTTAATAAAGGGTTAAATAACTTATGCAGATCTATATCAAAAGTAATAAGTGCTAGAGACGCTTTGTAATATATATACAGACTTCACTATAGAGTCTTAACAGAGTCAGGTTAAATGTCCGAGTTGCGTCTATAGAGTCCTTGATAAACGCCAGAGTTAATCTCGTTATAAATATTAATAAGGGCGTCTATTTATTATATTGTTACTGTTTATGGGTTTCTTCTTTGTAAAGTTTATAATTACATTTCTGCGGGGCGGCTAATGGTAGTCATCTTAATATTCCTGTTTGGATATTAGAGTTCTTGGTTTACTAGTACTGTTTACAGTAACGATAGTTTGGTAGCTGACATTATGAGGTTTGCCGCGCTCTTATATAGACTGTTGCGTCATGATATTTGTTGGTTGCATCACAGCGGTAATTCGCCTCACCATCCAATGAGAATGCGGTATTAGCCCATTCCGTCATCCTCATCCAATCGGCTGCAGTGCGACGAAATCCGTACGGAATACCCATCCGCCGCATCAGATATAGCTCTCCGATTATCTCTAGTTAAAATGGACTAACACTGTCCGAAGTCAATATTAAACACATACTAAGAATTCATTATACAAGAGCAATGTAGTTTAGACCGCTACAGTGTAATAAACATACAAAATCCTGAGTAAGGAAGGCGCCAATAGTTGAACGTGAATTATCGGTGCCCCGCTTACCAACAGGAAATGGCGGTTTCTGAGTGTAAACAAGCTGCAGATTCTCGGAGTTATTATGGTAATTCAATACATACTAAGGTAAGACCGAGATACGCATTGAAGTACCTAATATATCCAAATCATATAAATATCTACAAGTGTCTTAAATACTCGTAAAACGAGCAATGGTCAGTAGTTTTGGTTCAGGGTAGAAGTGTCAACGCGAGGTTCTCGTATGTTAACACACCCTTCAAATGATCAACTCTTATGCGTGTACGCCGATATTCTGCAACGGAATACCCCTGTACACATACACACAAGTGTTTATCTTTATTCAACTTCACAATGGTGTGGCATAAGGGTACCTTTCATTACACTTCCCCCTCCCTTATTACATAATCCTCCTGGATTATATACATAATTAAAGCCAGTGCATGTTCAAAATTTGTAATTTCAAATGCTCTATGAGCTCACATAAAAAGATAAAAATGAAAGATATCATGGCCTTCCTCAAATAGTATGTACTATTAAACCCTAAGTTTGACATTGGCGTTGTCCAGAAGTTCTGTCAGTTTGTCAGTGTCTCTCCATCTTTCAGTGCGTTCCATTGAGCCTATAACTCCCTGCGACATCCTGGAGTCCTTGATTGATCCCTTAGCTACATCTCTAGCAAATTGAAAGTTATAATATCGTAACTTTGAATCGATCTTATGCCTGCTGCTCTCAGGCTTTGGCCTGGCAGCACCTTCCAGGGCCATGAAATTGTACTTGTCCAGCAGGGCCCTCCTGCTCAGCTCCACAGGAAAATCCTTGGACTTGGATTGTTCTAGGAACAGGGCCGCATACTCGTGTGCCATTAATTTTTGATCTGGCGACATATTCCTCCAGTTCTTTGGGGGCCATACCATGCTCCCATTGCCCCCCTCAATCTTGACTTCAGCGATTAACGACCAATCCCGCTGGGCAGGAGGACAAATGGGCATGGCACCCCTCATCAGAATCCGTGTGGCACGTACCCTCAACTGGTCTTGTAGTATTGATCCTGAGGCAGATGATATCTGACTATCTACCTCAGACTCACTGTCGGAAGAATCAGTTTCAGATTCTTCCAAGACAATGTCGTCCTTGTAGGCTCTAAACTCCTCCTCATCACTGTCTTTCTCTTCCACTCTTTGCTTCTTCTTTAGGCTGCTTTCATCTTCCTTCACAATGCCTAGTTGCCTCTTCTTCACCTCCACCCCTCCGTTTACACTCCCACTGTCTTTCTGCGTTACCTTAACTCTGTTTACATTATCCCCCTTCCCATCAATCCTGTCCATGCTTTGCCCTACTGGACTACTCCTCTCCACCACTGTCCTCCTATCTTCACTCCTCTCCACTGACCTGCTCTTACTCTTCTCTGTCCTACTCCTCTCTCTTGACTTACTCTCCTCCTCCACTGTCCTCTTGTCTCCACTCCTCTCCACTGATTTGCTCTTACTTTTCTCTGTCCTACTCCTCTCTCTTGACTTACTCTTCTCCTCCACTGATCTGCTCTTACTCTTCTCCTCCTTCTTCCTTCTGCCCACCTTCTCCTGACTCCTACTCCTTCCTGTGTCCTCTACCTTCCACCCCTTGTTTAGTCTGTCTAACCATGCCTTACTATCCTCCTGCTTCTCCGCCCACTTCCTCATCAAACTCCTCGCCTCTGTAGCGTCCTGGTCTCCATATCCCGCCACATAGTCGACCAGTCTCACGTAGTCCGCTGGGTGCCTGGCGAAATAGAACCCGACACCTCGGCTGAAGTGCCGGTCCTGCACCCCTTCCAGCTGGTGGATGTTAAACGCATGGGTCTTCATATCTGCTACCCTGGTGAAGGTCTTCTCCACCCCCGTGCACCAAGGACAGATTACAGTCATCCGGGTATGGGCTGGCCCAACCAAATGCTTCTTCAATGCTGCCCAGGAAGTGAACATTGCATCACACAACCAGCATTTTTCCCTGAAAACACACACACAAAAGGTGCTTTTTAGCCAAAGAGAAAAGGATCCCAACTTAGCAAATAGAGTGTCCTTAAATGATCGGTTTGCCCAGCATCTTTACAGATACAACGTTTATCTGGTCAGGTCACAAAGGTAAGGGTGAGGAGTTATGGGATGGCATAACTGGCACAGCGTACAATATGTTAAAACGGCTTGTTAAACGCGCGCAATCTCGAACTTACGCGTGATCAATTTATTTGATTCAGCAACGATTTCGCACAATTTTTTTTTCAAAGTATTTTATTTTACAGTTTGTAATTTATATAGTTCATTTATACTACTTTAATTTACAATCCTTAAGTTATTGGTCTACACACAAATATTTATATACATATGTTATATACACACACTGTTATTTGACAGAATACACAGGTAAATTGTTTTTGTCAACAAAACAAGTGGAATCGTGGATTCGTAGGCGTGCACTAATTATCCTGCGATTCTCTTCTTATGCGCTCTAATTCTCTTTTAATCCATAAAGGAATTCTATTTCCTTGATATGGGTATAGTCTGTCAACATGGTATGCCTTTGATGAACCTGAAGATGTTCTCTTTACCATGCTTATGAGATCATCGATAGCTCTAGTGATGATATATGGACCTTTCCATTTGTTTACTAATTTAGAGCTGACACCGACTTTCCTGGCTGGATCATGCAACCATACAAGTTGCCCTGTCTTAAATGTCTTCTTCTTTGAATTAGAATCATAATGTTTCTTTTGGTAATTTGCTGCGTGCTTAAGGTTTTCTCTAGCTATTTCATGACACTCCTTAAGCTTATCTTGAAGGTTGTATATAAAGCTTTCTTGCTCTTCTTCTTGGTGTTCCTCTTTAGGACGACAAATGACTGCCTGCATGGGAAGCACAATCTCACGCCCAAATACCATTTTGTTAGGCGTTATTTTTGTGCTGCTTTGAGGAGAAGACCTATAAGCCATCAACACTTGCTGGAGATACACGTCCCATTCATTCTGATCAGACTTGCAGAAACACTTCAGCATAGAGATCAGGGTGCGATTGAATCTCTCAATTAGACCATTTGCCTGAGGTCTCATAGATGTGGCATGTGTTTTCTCTATTCTTAGCAGCTCACATAGCTGCTCCATTAGTTTGGACTCAAAGCAACTTCCCTGGTCAGTATAGATCTGAAGAGGTGTACCAAATCTAGTTATAAAGTTGTCTATAAGTGCTTGTGCTACTGTTTTTGATTGCAAATCAGGAATTGCAACACATTCGGTCCATTTGGTGAACCAGTCAGCAATGACTAAGATGTACTTATTACCTCTACAGGTAACCGGAAGCGGGCCCAAGATGTCCATCATGACCCTCTCCATTGGTTCCCCCACTAAATACTGTCCTAATGGTGCTTTGTTTGAAGCACGAGAGAGCTTCTGTGCCTCACAATCATCACACCGAGCGCAATATTTACGGACTGAGTCTACCATTCCAGGCCAGTAGAATGTTTGCCGAAATCTACTCAATGTTTTATCAACACCAAGATGTCCAGAGCTGGGAAGGTCGTGGTGATACTTCATAATGTCATTCTGGCGACTCTTTGGTGCAACTAACTGATGATACATCTCTCTGTTATCATCAAACTTTCTATACAACATACCAGCTCTTACTTCCAAACGGTCCCACTGACGCCAGAGTGTTTTGAGCTCAGAGACCCCTGGTGAGACATCTGACCAAGTGGGTCTAGGTTTATTCTCTTGGACGGCCATCTTAATTGGCCCAATATAGTGATCAGCATCCTGGTCACATGCAAGCTCGACTGGATCCCAGCCATTAAGTAATGTTTGATTCTCAGTGAGTTCAGAAGCCTGTCCCCTTTTGGCTTCACTTCTAGTGACTACTCTAACTTCCTCAAGAATTTCTGACTGTTCCATATTTTCACTTTCAGTTTCTTCCTCCGATTTCTCCTGAAGTTCTTGTTGGCGTTGTCGGAAAAGCCTTTTACGAACCTCCGGTAATACGACG
Organism: Gari tellinella; assembly: GCA_922989275.2. Classification (NCBI taxonomy): domain Eukaryota; kingdom Metazoa; phylum Mollusca; class Bivalvia; order Cardiida; family Psammobiidae; genus Gari; species Gari tellinella. The sequence continues at coordinate 32,518,046 of OV277871.1, forward strand.
CTAGTCCTAGAAAGCTTCGGACTTCTTTTACTTTAGAAGGTTTTGGCCAGTCCTTTACGACTCTGACTTTTTCTGGGTCAGTCTTCACACCATTTTCAGTGACTATATGGCCTAAGCACTTGGCTGATTTCTGAAAGAAGATACATTTGGACGGCTTCAGTTTCAGGCGTGCTGCCCTTAACCTTTGGAACACATGCTCTATGCGTTCGAGGCATTCGTCTACAGCCTTTGCGGGTGTTATAATGTCGTCCATGTACAATAATGATTCTTTCCACTGCAACCCTCTCAATACGTCTTCCATTAACCTCTGGAAGGTCGACGGAGCGTTGACAAGGCCAAATGGCATGACCTTGAAGTGGTACAGCCCCTGACTGGTTGAGAACGCTGTCTTAGCTTTATCGGTTTCATCCATCTCTATTTGCCAGAAACCCGAACAGAGGTCCATGCAATTAAACCACTTTGATCCTGAAAGGGCATCAAAGCAGTCGTCTACCCTCGGGATAGGGTATGCATCCTTGACAGTGACGTCATTGAGGCGTCTGTAGTCAACGCAGAACCTGGTTGACCCGTCGCTCTTGGCAACAAGCACCGCAGGGGAAGACCATGGACTGTTTGAGGGTTCTATTACTCCCTTCTCCAACATCTTTTTCACTTCTTGAGTCTCCGTGTCTCTTTTTCCATATGGTTGTCTCCTAGGAGGTTGGCGTATTGGATTTGCATTACCCGTATTTATTGTGTGCTTCACCCTATCCGTACACCCAAGGTCATCTGAAGATTTTGCAAAAACATCTTGATACTTAAACAGTAATGTTGTAAATTTATCTCTGTCTGTCTTACTTAGGTGGCCAACTGACTTGTCGAACATTTCCTTTAAGTAATCTGGAACATCAGCTTCTTGGCCTATTTTAGTTACATTAACAGAATTAACTGCACACCGTTCATATTCGGTTTCCTGTTCCTTGTCTTCTTCTATTTCATAACAAAGTCCTAGTTCTAGGCCCTCAGTTATGGTAGTGACTTGGTCTGAGTGATTCATGACTCCTATGAACAAATTGTCATCACACGGTGTGATAATGCCTGGCATTATCTTAAATTCTCCATATTCTTGTGTTTCCTTTCCTCTACTATTTATAAATGCTATTTCTGGAAGGGTTGTTGACTTGGGTACTTCTACTGGTACCAACATGCAGCTGTGCGAAGGTATTTCTATCATTTCTTTGGCTATTACTCTGCAGATCCCCTCTGAGTTGCACCCTGAACTACAGCGTATACTACTTCCATCTTTAGTATAAAGATCCAAAGATTCCAAATCCCAGTATTTGATATTTTTCCTAATGAAATCCTGTCCCAAAATTCCTTCAATCGAGACATCGCACACAGCAAATGTCATTTCTGTCTCAAAATCGCCTAGATTTAAAGGAATATCTGCATAGCCATGCACCTTAATAGTCGTGTCATCAACACCCTTGATAGAAACGTCTCTCTGGTAGAGTGGAACATTGCTTTTCCCCCAACATCTGTCATAAGTAGCTTTTGACAGAATCGTAATAGTGGCTCCACTGTCCACTAAGAAATTTATTTCATGGTTTCCAATAAACCCTCTTGTATAAAACCCATTATCTTGACTACCTATCTTACTATCCATGGGTCCAAATCTCGGTTTTGTGATTGGTAGTTTTGAAAATTTAGTCTGGCTAGGTCGATTTGAATCAGAATTCACCACATCACGACCTACTGATGTGATGGACTCCCGTTTCCCTGGCTCCTAAAGGACCTCCACCCGTTTGGCTTTTTCTTGGGACAGTCCCTAAAAAAATGGTCGCCGGATCCACATTGATAACATGTTCTAGAAGAATTCAAATTCCTTGACTGACCCTTAGTCTCTAATTTCTGTAGACGTTGCTCTATATTTCTAAGGCTACTTTTTATCCCCTCCATTTCACCCTCTGGCTTCCCACATTCACTCTGATCAATGTGGCTATTTTTGCCTGATGAAAAGTCCGAGCTAGATATACTTCGAACTTGAGACCTAGCATTCACATCCGTCTTCCCCATCACCTCTTCATAACGCTCAACAATCTCTACTGCCTCCCTGATGCTCCTACAGTCTCTGTCCATGAGTCTGCATCTCATCTCAGGCGAGACATTCTTATAAAACTGTTGCAACGCCAGCATCTCTTGTGCCTCCCTGTCTAAGGTCACATATGCCTTTTGTGAATACAGACGGATCTCGTCCCCGAATGCTCCTATCGTCTCGTTTCTCCCCCTAGCTCTATTCTGTAGCTTAGAAATCCAACGGCTCTGTTGCCGCCCACTCCCAAAGCGCTGTCCTAAATTAGCTATCAAAGACCTATATGAATTCTTCTCCCCACGAGGCAGGGAACTATAGTGTACCCTAGCCTGCTGCTTCAAAGAGGTTGCCAAATACAACAACTTTTCCCTTTCGGACCATTGGCACAATTCAGCACATTCTTCAAAGTACGAGATATATTGGTCCCAGTCCTCTTCTCCCGTGTATGGATCTGGTTTTATGTGCGGAGCCGCCTTGCGTCTTAGGTTGCCGTTTCCTCTATCTCTTCTGGCATATTCATGATCACCAGGATCCTCCATGTCACCCCTATCATTCTCTTGATCAGGATCCGTTCGCTGATTGTTGTTAAAATTGAAAATGATTTCAGAGTCGGAGTCCTGGTTGTCTGACATTATTGTGTGATGTTAGTTGAGCTACCCATAATAATGCAGACAATTACCAACTGTGCAGGAATATTAAAATGACTAAAAATGCTTCAACGTGTGCCGAGAATAACTGTTTTTATCCAACAACTGTACACCTGGACACTGCCAAAATACTTCAAAACGTGTGAATAGGAAATCCTCGCTATATGCAGTTGCTTTCAAAATGACCGTGTATCTGTGCCCTTTCTCACTACGAATCCGCACAGGTAGGATCCACGAGGTTTACAAAATCCGCACGTCCGGAATTCCGCACAAGTCTCCGGAAAATCCGCAAGCTAAAATTCCGTACAGTCAAAAATCCGCACGATCTACCGGCCGTATTTCCGTACAGGTAAGATCCGCACTCAGTAAAAATCCGCACGGCCAAAATCCGTACAGTGCCTTAAAAATCCGCACGTCCGGAATTCCGCTCTATTCTCGGGAAAATCCGCACTGTTGAAAATCCGCACAATCTACCGGGCCGTATTCCGTACAGGTGAGATACGCTGTCAGCTTGAGATTCCGCACGTCCGAAAATCCGTAGATCTACAATATCTAGATCCGCACGCTATTAATCCGTATGCAGGTTGGCTGTCGTGGCCTGTTTTAAATATCTGTAGGCTCGTATTTTGCGTTAATTTAAATTAACATCCCTATCTTCTGACACCAATGTAACACGAGCGATACTTCTGGCCTGTGTTGTTGTTGTTTTACTTTACTTCCCCTAGTTACGCATCATAACGACGGATCCAGGACATAGAGTACGGGGACGGGTGGGGTTGGCAAACCGATCAGGACAACACTTGCTGAACAAGTTTAACTTTTAATAAAGGGTTAAATAACTTATGCAGATCTATATCAAAAGTAATAAGTGCTAGAGACGCTTTGTAATATATATACAGACTTCACTATAGAGTCTTAACAGAGTCAGGTTAAATGTCCGAGTTGCGTCTATAGAGTCCTTGATAAACGCCAGAGTTAATCTCGTTATAAATATTAATAAGGGCGTCTATTTATTATATTGTTACTGTTTATGGGTTTCTTCTTTGTAAAGTTTATAATTACATTTCTGCGGGGCGGCTAATGGTAGTCATCTTAATATTCCTGTTTGGATATTAGAGTTCTTGGTTTACTAGTACTGTTTACAGTAACGATAGTTTGGTAGCTGACATTATGAGGTTTGCCGCGCTCTTATATAGACTGTTGCGTCATGATATTTGTTGGTTGCATCACAGCGGTAATTCGCCTCACCATCCAATGAGAATGCGGTATTAGCCCATTCCGTCATCCTCATCCAATCGGCTGCAGTGCGACGAAATCCGTACGGAATACCCATCCGCCGCATCAGATATAGCTCTCCGATTATCTCTAGTTAAAATGGACTAACACTGTCCGAAGTCAATATTAAACACATACTAAGAATTCATTATACAAGAGCAATGTAGTTTAGACCGCTACAGTGTAATAAACATACAAAATCCTGAGTAAGGAAGGCGCCAATAGTTGAACGTGAATTATCGGTGCCCCGCTTACCAACAGGAAATGGCGGTTTCTGAGTGTAAACAAGCTGCAGATTCTCGGAGTTATTATGGTAATTCAATACATACTAAGGTAAGACCGAGATACGCATTGAAGTACCTAATATATCCAAATCATATAAATATCTACAAGTGTCTTAAATACTCGTAAAACGAGCAATGGTCAGTAGTTTTGGTTCAGGGTAGAAGTGTCAACGCGAGGTTCTCGTATGTTAACACACCCTTCAAATGATCAACTCTTATGCGTGTACGCCGATATTCTGCAACGGAATACCCCTGTACACATACACACAAGTGTTTATCTTTATTCAACTTCACAATGGTGTGGCATAAGGGTACCTTTCATTACAATATTCATATCTGTATAAAGCTGGACTATTTTTTAGGACAAAATAATAAATCAACAGATGCAAAAAAAAGTATATTTATGGGGTAATGGGTTAAAAGAAATCTAAAGCAGGGATGTACAGTCGAAACTCGATACAACAAACTAGCTTAAATCGATCTTACCAGTATTTCGTAAGTTGAATTTTGATAAGTCGATCTCGCTCAAGTCGAACATACCCGTATTTCAAAGTTAAAACGTGGCATATGTTCGAACCAACGCAAGTTCGTAGAATCGAGTTTTCACTGTAGCTAGGGGAATTTCAGCCCCAACCCAGAGACTGCACACCTACCTGTGGCTGTTGTCTACCTCTGTGAGGGTTTCTCTGTGAGTTCTGTATTGACTGCCATAACAGCTGCTGTTCTAATCTTTCCAAATTCTCCTGTCTCTGTAACTCTGCAAAAACAAATTACCGTAAAAATCATCAATTTTGAGACACACGGATGCCATAAGTTAATCATGAAAAATCTTAAGATTTTCAAATTTTCAAGCGTGATTACTTAAAGCAGGTTAAAAGTAAAGCAGAATGCTCTTTAAGGCACACTCTCCTTTTCTTTTAACCTACTTTAAGCTACCATCTGCTACGATAAAATCAGAAGATTTCGAAAATATCAAGAGAAATGGCAACCCTGGAGACACCTTGTGTAACATATGTGATTATCCTAAAATTTGAAGAAATTACTTTATGACAATAATTTAATAGTCTAAAAGAGGCATTATATTACTAAATAGCAAACAGTGTAAACCCAGGTCAGACTGCTCCCTAAGAAGCAATCTGAACAGGTTTTAAACTGTTTCAGAGAAGAAGATTTTTTAAGTTTTTATTAAACAGTTATATAAGGAAAACTCGCCTCACCACCATGTGTTTGAAGATAACAAAGTTATTTTAAGGGTGTATCAATGTCATGACTTTGGGAACTTTTCAAAGTATATGAAAACACTCTATGATGGTTTTGTATTGAAGAGCTATTTAGGATGAATGAAAAAATAGAAAAAGTGTACATTTTGGTGAACAACAGTTGGCTCTACGGCCATGTAAAAGTTACCCCACCCACTTCCTCTTATTTTGTCCTTTTCAAACAGCCCGCTTCAATAAAACCCATTTTAAATGAAAACAAATATGATTATTTGGTTTTGTGTTATTTATTTCCTATCTATGGTAGTTTTTCTTCATACAAAAACTAATTTAAGAAAAAAAAGGCACCAAATGTGAAATTTATAAAGCTCTAAATATCATCGATATGGTACTTTTTTGTAAATTTTGTAAGGGGCGATAACTCTTTTTACTTTAATAACTCAAAATTTTCAACACTGACCTTTCAATTTCTTTTCATATTTTGAACTGCCTTAGCATGGGCTTTCATGTGGTAGAATATAAGAAAAAGTTAAATACTAGAAGTATTTCATTTTCAAACTTTTTTACTTTTTTTCATAAAATAAAAAATCTAATAAAATCATGCCCTATACAAAGCATATTTTTGATATTCAAGGATCGATATTGTTCAAACCTGGTGCCTGTTTTGTCTAAATTTGGTTTCTATATGTGAAAATACCACCGTAGATATGAAATAAATAATGGAAACCCAAATTATCATGTTTGTTTTGTTTCGAAATAAATTTTACTGAAGCTTGTACCCTGAATGGGTAAAATTTGAAAAAAAAGTCCAAATTTGACATACCTTTTTCAAATCGCTGTAGCTCGAAAACAAGGACACCACCATATTATTTTTTTCCCATTTTTTCATTCATCATCAACAGCTCTTCCAAAAAAACAATGTTAGAAAAAAAGTTTAATACTTTGAAAAAAATGGCTCATGACATTGATACACCCTTAAGAAATCTGGTAGAGGGTCATCATTGAATCATTTGAGTGAAATTATTTTTAATATGGACCACATGTTTCAGAGAAGCAGGTTTTTAAATATGACAGCAAATATTCCAGCCGGGCTTTATCTTGGCAGCATCCTGTATTTTTGTATATACTTTACTTTAGTGTCAGTCTGAGATACTTGCCTAGTGTGGCTCCTATGTTTGTGTTGTTTTGTACTATGTGAGTGTTACCATCTAGCAGTCTACCTAATGTACTCCGAAACAGCCGTGAAATAAACTGAGGAATCTGTATAACTTTTTGAATCTTTAAAAAATTGGCTTTCCACAAAATACCCGAAACCTGAAATAAACATAAGATGATAAGTGATACAAAGTTAAAAGGCCTTCCAAAACAAGACTGTGTTTGTGTTCAATAAATGCTTATGTGCTCCCATTAGCATCCTTGGCAATGTATTCTGAATCATTTCTAAGTTCAACTTAGGTCCAGATCAAATTGAGTTTGGTTGATATGGGTGAATAGGTAATGATCCAAGGCAACAACTGTTTAACAGTTTAAGTATCCAACCATTCTAGTAAGCAGTACTATCTAGTTAACAGTGAACTAGTCCATTTAAATATTCTAAGTCCAAATTAGGTCAAGGTCAGAATCAAGGTTGGATTAAATATAAGTGCATTTGTAATGGTCCAAGATAAATACAATGGTATAAGTATCAAAGCATTGTAGTAAGAGGTGTTGCAATAGATGAAACAGTAAAATCTGCTTTAAGTGGTTTTTAAGCTCCCATCAGAAAAGGTAAAGAAATGCTTTCAATATTTTCACATTGAAGACTTCCTGGCTTGGGAATACTTTTCTTAGTGCATGTAAGTAAGAAGCATTAACCCATTACCCCATAAATACGCCTTTTTAAGCCTCTAATTTATTCCTCCATTCCAAAAATATAGATCCAAATTTTAGTCATGAATATGTATCATAATAAATATTTTTTTATTCTTGCAGATGGTAATGAAAACAGGCTGAAAGTAAAGCAGAATGTGCCTTAAGGCACATTCTGCTTTACATTCAACCTGCTTTAAGTGATCATCTTTCTTTAAAACTAGAAACAGGCTATGGGGTAATAGGTTAAACAAGTATTATCAATGGGACAAAAGGGTAAAATGGAGAGCTTGTTTTGCTAAATGTATTCTTACCAATCCACAAACAGCTACCAAAACAGATTCTGGAGAACTACTGGCCACCTGAAGCCCTAGTATGTATGACAGTGACTTCCCAGTCATTGGTATACCCCACACATGAGACAAGGGGACACGGGGTATGTCACAGTAGTAACAAACAAACAGTGGAAACACCATACATAACCTACAAAACAAGAAAAAAATACAGTTGAAACTCCATAATTCGATCTCGCTTTACTTCTAACATACCCTTATTTCAAAGTTAAAACTAGTTAAATACGGGTATGGTTGACTTCAGCAAGATCAATTTATCGAAATTAAACTTATGAAATACTAGTAAGTTTGATTTAACGGCATACGCTACCAATTCGTGAGACACTTAGTGGCTTTTAACGAAGTACGATAAATCAAGCATCGTTTCTCAACGAAATCGTGCAAATAGGTTACCTCTCATAGATACTTTCGGTTTCAAACAATCTCCATTAATCACGTAATATAGACGTTAAATGCATGAAATTGTACTTCTCTTGATAAATGAAAGTACATGAAACTTGGCAAATACTTTATCTAATAAGGCTAAGTTAATAACCCAGAACTTCAATCAAATTGAGTATAAGCGTGAACCCGAGATCACATAGAAAAAGCCGTCTGCTTATTTAGGCCGTTAGTATATGTATGAAAGTGCCTTTAGTTTCAAAAGAAGCATTATAACTAATGCTTTTTTACCATTGTCTTATTATTCACTCCTATAGCTTTTATTGTGAGAAGTTTCATCAATTTATTTCGGGCAAATTTTGATCGAGTGAGTGCTTTCATTGAATTGGAGCCGAAAAAAATTGAGAAAAATGCATATATATATCAGGCAACAAGTCTATTATTAATTTACATCATTTTAGAAAGGCAAAATAACACATGCCGACTCTTTGTCGAGAATGGCTATATCATACATTTCAAATACCAATAGACAAAAATATACCATTATAACCTATGATTTTCTTTTTGCCATGGTACTAGATATGTTTGAAGAACCTATGCTGAAATTTTCATAGAGATCCATCGGAGATTTCATTTGGTCGCGAATGTCCTTAAGCGAGTTTGAAGTATCGAGTTTCGACTGAACATTTCCACAATTGAAAATTACAAGAATGAACAGAAGCTTGAAAACTGAGCTAATCTAATGTTTGATAATACTAATTCATTTCCATCTTTTGCCCCACTCAAACACAAATTAGTGTTAACTCTTTCTCCATTAGAAGCACCTTTTTTAAAATCGGACAAACAGTTTAACGGTTTACCCTATTTCTACTTTTGAAGACAGCTGATAAATTAAAGCAGCTTGAAAATAAAGCAGAATTCATCTCAATGTGCAATTCTGCTTTATTTTCTGTGTGCTTTAAACTACCTTCTGCTAGAATACAGAAAATATTTCTTACGGAACATATTCATCACTGAATAAAGTGGAAGATTTTCTTGAGTGGAGGAATAAATTAAAGGCATAAAAAGGCATTTTTATTGGGTAATGGGTTAGCAAAAGTTACTTTTACTATCGAGAGACTGACAACCTGTCAGACAATTATACACCCACTTCCCCAAACTTTGTTGTCAGGGATATAATTAATGTTAGAGCTGAATCTTAACCCATTACCCCATTTCTAGTTTTGAAGATAGGTGACCACTTAAAGCAGGTTGAAAGTGAAGCAGAATGCACCTAAGGTGCATTCTGCTTTACTTTCATGCTGCTTTAAGCTATTATCTGCTATAATATGATAAATATTTCTTATGATATATAATTACAGTCCAAACTCGTTAATCCAAACTCGCTTAAACCGAAATTCTCGTTAAACCAAATTTTTCCCCTTCTTATTCTATATAAATCAACCCCGCTTTATCCAAATTTCGTTTATCCGAATTTTCCGTTAATCCGAAGTATTAATCTGGTCCCGTTGAAAAGACTTACCCTCAAATTGACATGCTTAATCTGAAGTGCAATTTTCACACCTCGATCGGGTGTCAGACTGGTCATAATTACAGGAGACCATACCCACGCCAAACACTCGCGAAAACTAATTACACCGCCTAAAGACTGTACACAATGTTTGCAGTATTGGCCAATTAAACACATTTGTATCCAATAGTAACTGTAGAGATCTTTAAAAACACAAGCGGAAGGTGTTGACAAACGTTGCTCAAATGTTTGTAACCATATTCTTCTTTGCGATATTGAGATCGCTACTTCACATTGAACGTTGTATGTACATGTACGTATGTCAAATCGTTCACAAATGCGAAAAAAGTATTATCGCTGTTTTTCTAAGTTTCAAGCTTTTGTTACGATTTAATATTTATGACATAAATGTATTAGATAAATTATAATGTATTTCATGATTTGTATTATCATAATCATTGTCGTAAAACGTGCCGCTTTGTTTATGTATGCATGTGTGTAATGTCTTTATGAATACACATATGGGTACTGACGCATATGACCGTAAGTAGCAGAGAGTAAACATAGGCTTGTGTTTAGTTGGTTTCATTAACTGGATTATGGGATTAAACAAACTTATCAAATTTAAAGCACATCATTATTATTGCATAAGTATTAAACCAAAACAAAAAAATACCTTTTTTACGTATATGCATTAACTGAAAAGAAATATTACGGGAAGGACACCCTATCAAAAAACGATGACCGGAGATGACAAAGTTGATACAAGATGACTGTAATAGATCCAATCGCTTAATTCGTACTCCCGTTAATCCGAATTATTTTTCTTGGTCCCATGAAATTCAGATTAACGAGTGTGGACTGTATGTCTGTAAAAATTGGAACTTTTTATTTCAATGGAGTTGTAAATTAAGGGTGTTAAAAAGCGTATTAATTGAGAAATGGGTTAATGTTAAAAGTGGCCGTCATTGTTGGCAAAAATTGCATAACCATTCTCTTGCTTTCTCTAATGACTTCCTCAATACTTACGGTCCTGTAGGAAGGGGGCCGAGCGGTAACTGCCAAGAGCGACATGTGAACACTGACAGTAGTTCCAATACAGTGGCTAACAAACCGGTACCCAGCAGGTACTCCTGAAATATAGACATGTGAACACTGACAGTAGTTCCAATATAGTGGCTAACAAACCAATGCCCAGCAGGTACTCCTGAAATAAGGACATGTGAACACTGACAGTAGTTCCAATAAAGTGGCTAACAAACCAATGCCCAGCAGGTACTCCTGAAATATAGACATGTGAACACTGACAGTAGTTCCAATATAGTGGCTAACAAACCAATGCCCAGCAGGTACTCCTGAAATAAAGACATGTGAACACTGACAGTAGTTCCAATATAGTGGCTAACAAACCAATGCCCAGCAGGTACTCCTGAAATAAAGACATGTGAACACTGACAGTAGTTCCAATATAGTGGCTAACAAACCAATGCCCAGCAGGTACTCCTGAAATATAGACATGTGAACACTGACAGTAGTTCCAATATAGTGGCTAACAAACCAATGCCCAGCAGGTACTCCTGAAATAAAGACATGTGAACACAGACAGTAGTTCCAATATAGTGGCTAACAAACCAATGCCCAGCAGGTACTCCTGAAATAAAGACATGTGAACACAGACAGTAGTTCCAATACAGTGGCTAACAAACCAATGCCCAGCAGGTACTCCTGAAATATAGACATGTGAACACTGACAGTAGTTCCAATACAGTGGCTAACAAACCAATGCCCAGCAGGTACTCCTGAAATAAATACATGTGAACACTGACAGTAGTTCCAATACAGTGGCTAACAAACTGGTACCCAACAGGTACTCCTGAAATAAAGACATGTGAACACTGACAGTAGTTCCAATATAGTGGCTAACAAACCAATGCCCAGCAGGTACTCCTGAAATATAGACATGTGAACACTGACAGTAGTTCCAATACAGTGGCTAACAAACTGGTACCCAACAGGTACTCCTGAAATAAAGACATGTGAACACTGACAGTAGTTCCAATACAGTGGCTAACATCCTGGTACCTAACAGGTACTCCTGAAATAAATACATGTGAACACTGACAGTAGTTCCAATACAGTGGCTAACAAACTGGTACCCAACAGGTACTCCTGAAATAAAGACATGTGAACACTGACAGTAGTTCCAATACAGTGGCTAACATCCTGGTACCTAACAGGTACTCCTGAAATAAATACATGTGAACACTGACAGTAGTTCCAATACAGTGGCTAACAAACTGGTACCCAATAGGTACTCCTGAAATAAAGACATGTGAACACTGACAGTAGTTCCAATACAGTGGCTAACAAACTGGTACCCAACAGGTACTCCTGAAATAAAGACACGTGAACACTGACAGTAGTTCCAATACAGTGGCTAACAAACTGGTACCCAGCAGGTACTCCTGAAATAAATACATGTGAACACTGACAGTAGTTCCAATACAGTGGCTAACAAACTGGTACCCAACAGGTACTCCTGAAATAAAGACATGTGAACACTGACAGTAGTTCCAATACAGTGGCTAACAAACTGGTACCCAGCAGGTACTCCTGAAATAAAGACATGTGAACCCTGACAGTAGTTCCAATACAGTGGCTAACAAACTGGTACCCAACAGGTACTCCTGAAATAAAGACATGTGAACACTGACAGTAGTTCCAATACAGTGGCTAACAAACTGGTACCCAGAAGGTACTCCTGAAATAAAGACATGTGCACACTGACAGTAGTTCCAATACAGTGGCTAACAAACTGGTACCCAACAGGTACTCCTGAAATAAAGACATGTGAACACTGACAGTAGTTCCAATACAGTGGCTAACATCCTGGTACCTAACAGGTACTCCTGAAATAAATACATGTGAACACTGACAGTAGTTCCAATACAGTGGCTAACAAACTGGTACCCAACAGGTACTCCTGAAATAAAGACATGTGAACACTGACAGTAGTTCCAATACAGTGGCTAACATCCTGGTACCTAACAGGTACTCCTGAAATAAATACATGTGAACACTGACAGTAGTTCCAATACAGTGGCTAACAAACTGGTACCCAATAGGTACTCCTGAAATAAAGACATGTGAACACTGACAGTAGTTCCAATACAGTGGCTAACAAACTGGTACCCAACAGGTACTCCTGAAATAAAGACACGTGAACACTGACAGTAGTTCCAATACAGTGGCTAACAAACTGGTACCCAGCAGGTACTCCTGAAATAAATACATGTGAACACTGACAGTAGTTCCAATACAGTGGCTAACAAACTGGTACCCAACAGGTACTCCTGAAATAAAGACATGTGAACACTGACAGTAGTTCCAATACAGTGGCTAACAAACTGGTACCCAGCAGGTACTCCTGAAATAAAGACATGTGAACCCTGACAGTAGTTCCAATACAGTGGCTAACAAACTGGTACCCAACAGGTACTCCTGAAATAAAGACATGTGAACACTGACAGTAGTTCCAATACAGTGGCTAACAAACTGGTACCCAGAAGGTACTCCTGAAATAAAGACATGTGCACACTGACAGTAGTTCCAATACAGTGGCTAACAAACTGGTACCCAACAGGTACTCCTGAAATAAAGACATGTGAACACTGACAGTAGTTCCAATACAGTGGCTAACATCCTGGTACCTAACAGGTACTCCTGAAATAAAGACATGTGAACACTGACAGTAGTTCCAATACAGTGGCTAACAAACTGGTACCCAACAGGTACTCCTGAAATAAAGACATGTGAACACTGACAGTAGTTCCAATACAGTGGCTAACAAACTGGTACCCAGCAGGTACTCCTGAAATATAGACATGTGAACACTGACAGTAGTTCCAATAAAGTGGCTAACAAACCAATGCCCAGCAGGTACTCCTGAAATATAGACATGTGAACACTGACAGTAGTTCCAATATAGTGGCTAACAAACCAATGCCCAGCAGGTACTCCTGAAATAAAGACATGTGAACACTGACAGTAGTTCCAATACAGTGGCTAACAAACTGGTACCCAACAGGTACTCCTGAAATAAAGACATGTGAACACTGACATTAGTTCCAATACAGTGGCTTACAAACTGGTACCCAGCAGGTACTCCTGAAATATAGACATGTGAACACTGACAGTAGTTCCAATACAGTCGCTAACAAACCGGTACCCAGCAGGTACTCCTGAAATAAAGACATGGGAACACTGACAGTAGTTCCAATACAGTGGCTAACAAACTGGTACCCAACAGGTACTCCTGAAATAAAGACATGTGAACACTGACAGTAGTTCCAATACAGTGGCTAACAAACTGGTACCCAACAGGTACTCCTGAAATAAAGACATGTGAACACTGACAGTAGTTCCAATACAGTGGCTAACAAACCGGTACCAAGCAGGTACTCCTGAAATATAGACAATTAGCCATGTGTACACAGTAGAAATGGTAATCAAATAAGACAATAACTTTTGATATTCAAGCACCTCTTCTCACCAATTACTGGATAAATACACCTTTAATTAATTCCTCCACTGGAGAAAATGAATCCTCTTTATACAGTAATGAACATGCAGTATAAGAACAATTTTCTATATCCTAGCAGATGTCTCTTCACTGAGGTCATATACTGAGCGAAAAAAGTTTGGAAGTTGTTTAACATGGGATTTCCCATAGACAGCATTCCCAGTTTTCTGTAGGTCTGGAAAGCCATATCAATGAAATATGGAACAGCAGAAAATAAATGGAGGTGCACCATTGAGAGGATGGCATTGACAGACATAGGTTGCAATAATTTGTTTTCGAGTATTATTATTTCAAAATGTAATCCTTTTTTAATGCAAAGGGAGGTAATTTGAAAAATCGCCATTTCAACATGCTATTGTATACACAGTTGTAAAAATGATTCTCCAAAGTGCTGGGTTTTTGTTCCTGGCTTCTTTTCAAACACAATTGCTAAATTTCATGAGGAAACCACGACGGGCATCTTGTTCATGATTGGTTAAGTAGTTACAATACAAGAGGAGTTACCTCCCTATATGAAGATGTTTCACAGTCGATATCTCTCTCTGTTCCATGAAGTTCGTTTACATGTGTCATTATACAATATGAATGATAAATTGTATGGCGCAGACCTGGTTTTAATCCTTAATGTATGACTTAACCTTTTTCGCTCAATACTATAGACGTATCGCACTAGCTAAAGTCATGATAAGTCAACTATCGATTACATAATCAAACTTTTGATACTATTGAGATAGTTTGAGCTACTACCTATAGTATAAAAAATGTTTACAAGTATACCTCTCCGCAAGTTTTGAGATAGCGTGGTTGATTTTTTACCCCCTCCCCAGTGTGTGTGTTTAAGGCTCTTTTTAATCCTATACTGTTTAGCTTGTTTTCAATGCGCCTTAAGGTGCATTCTGCTTTACTTTCAGCCTGCTTTAAGCTGCCATCTGCTAGGATAGAGAAAACAGTTCTTATGGTTAATATTCATACATTGTAATATTATAATGTGTAATAAACTATTATGATATTATTGCAATAGTGAAACCAACTATCGAGATAGTATTTTCAATTATCGATAACTATTGTGATAGCGATTCAGCTCTATTAATACTTACACAGAATTTTCTTGACCCAAATCTTCTCTCAAATACTCTAAAATTGTAGATTAGCACAGAACACAGAAACAAGTCCTTCAAGTCAAAGAAGGCAAGCTTTGACGTCAAAACCCTCCAGAACTGTGAAGAGAGAGAAAGAAATACACTCAGCTTTCTGATCAAGGTCTGCAATGATTTCTTACACTGAAGCTGAAAGTAAAGCAACCATATCTTTTCAATATTGAAATCAAGCTATGGGCCATACTGATCTGAGAAATATTGAAATCAAACTTAAATTGCTACTAAGGGATGAGTCAAATTTCAAACTGGTGCAAATCAAAAGTAAAATGCTGACATGACCAAACAGGATGAGTCTATCATCAAGTATACTGTAAGTACATGTATGTCTATATTACTGAACAAATTATTTGCTCAATTTCAAGAAATTGACTAAACTCTACAGTCTATTCCCATGTATTCTGAAGAAGCATTCTACTTTTCTTTCAGCTTAATATTTTGCTGTCAGAATATATAACAAGGGCCATCATGGCCCTAAATCCCTCACCTGGTACACCATGTAAAACTTGACCTATAGTGATCTAAATTATGACTGGACATGACCAATAATCAAGCTTTCGAGTGTACTATGATTTGACCTAGTTTTTGACCAGACACAATCCACATTTGATTTTGACCTAGATTTGATGTAGGCAAACATTCTGGCAATATTTCATCCAATGAGATTTGTAGCCTCTAGAGTGTTAACAAGGTTTTTCTATGATTTGACCTAGTGACCTAGTTTTTGACCCAACATGACCCATATTCTTACTTGAGCTAGATATCAATGAGGCAAACATTTCTGACCAAGTTTCATGAAGATCAAATGAAATTTGTAGCCTATAAATTGTTAACAAGGTTTTCCTATAGTTTGACCTAGTTTTTGACCCTACATGACCCATATTCAAACTAGACCTAGCTATCAATTAGGCAAACATTCTGACCAAGTTGCATTAAAATCCAATGAGATTTGTAGCCTCTAGAGTGTTAACAAGGTTTTTCTATGATTTGACCTTGTGACCTAGTTTTTGATCTGGCATGACCCACATTCGACCTTGACCTAGATATCATTCATAAGGCAAACATTTTGACCCAGTTTCATAAAGATCCAAATAGGTTTGTAGCCTCTAGAGTGTTAACAAGGTTTTTCTATGATTTGACCTAGTTTTTTACTAAACATGGCCCAGATTCAAACTTGACCTAGATTTCGTCAAGACAAACATTCTCATCAAGTTTCATGAAGATCAGATGCAATTTGTAGTCGCTAGAGTGTTAACCAACCAATTGTGAATGGAGGGACAGACATCTAGCAATCCTAAAAGCTCACCTTGGCACTTCTTGCCAGGTGAGCTAAAAAGTTATAAAGGATTGTTCTGACTTAAAGTATTGTGATTTTTGAAGACAGATGACTGCTTAATTATGGGTCCGCTTAATTATATGTACCAATGGTTAACACAGAACAAGCAGAAAACTCCTAGAGTAGCTTTCTGGATGATTTTTGTCCTGCATTATTAAGCTGCCATCTATGCTATTATTTTACCCGCTTTTTAGTTGTGGCTTAAATTTCCCACCGCTTAATACAACTTTGACTGTACTGGAATGTGATAGTCCCCTTATCTGTAACCCTGGGTTTTAGCACATTTTTGAAAAACTCTCCTTATTTGGATCGTTGATGTGGTTTTAAAACTTACCTGATATCTGTCAAAGATCTGGTTGTGAGTATAGATGAAGTATAACTGGTGCTGTTTCAGCGGGAAGTTGAGAAGCACAGATGAACCAACAGCAGTACATAGAAATAACTTGGACACCGGCGTTCTCTCTGAAAAAAATTGTTTTACCCATAACTCCTTAAATTTCCCTCTTTATTCCCCTAATGTTTTCCTCCACTGAAGAAAATATTTCAAAAATTAGTTAGTCATGTATTATTACATAGAATATGTATCGTAAATATATTTTCTGTACATCCTTACAGATGGTAGCTTAAAGCAAAAGTATACTAGCAGAATGTGTCTTGTCTTAACAATTTGCTCCATAGCCTGTTTCTAGAACTGAAGACAGGTAACCACTTATAGCATTGGCTATAGTTTCAGCTTGCGGGCCTTTTTTCCAAATAGTGGGAAGGGGCCTTAGCCTTTGATTGTTCATTACATTTAGTTTACTCTGGTCCAGTCTGGAGCCCTAGACTATGGAGGAAAGCCTTTAAGGGTTAATGTTTTTTGTGTCATTCTTAATGAATTGCATAATGACAACCAGTGCACAGTTACAGGTTACTTAGGCAGTGGCTAGACGTCCGGAAACAGCTAGTCCACCCTCACAGTGTAGGCCAGTGGAAGAAAATCTATTCCAGACGTCTAGCCTACACGGTGAGGGTGGGCTAGCCGTCTGGAATAGATTTTCTTCAGAGCATATACTGCATTGTACGTGGGTTAATGCCTGGATATGTACGGGAAACAACTATAAATCAGGGATTATCCATATAACTTTCAAAACCACCAATGATGACGCAAACAAACCATATTGGAAGGAATTAATGTACCTTTCATAAGTACCTGAAGAGCGACGTTCGCACCCGTCATTTTATTTTTAACTGATGGTTGACTTAGATATCCAGGCATTTACCCACGTACAAAGCAGTATATTCTCTGAAGAAAATCTATCCCAGATGGCTAGCCCACCCTCACAATTGTAGGCTAGACGTCCAGAACACGTCTAGCCACTGCCTTAGCCTTCTCTCATAGCAAATGTTTTTAAACGGGTGCTGGTGAATTCGCCTAGAGACGAACTCGCCTACAAATAGATATATAGTAACCTAAATGGTGAATTCGCCTAAAAAGCAATTATTTAGTGATTGTATTTCACACCTTGTAGCACAGACTGTACATTATAAGAATCTACCGTTTACAAGTAGATGATATAAAACTACTTGTAGAGGATCAACTTATCATTTTCTTATCCAAATTTTTTAAAACAAAATTACAGATCAATGTAGCCCCAAATCACTACACCCAGATTTGACAACCTGTTTGAAAGGGGGATGATGCCAATGTAGAATACATCATTTATAATATTGAAAGTAAAAATGCCGCTTGCACAGGTCTACATAAAACTTATTAACACCTGCATATGATGATCAGGGGCTACACTTATCATCCGATCTTAGTAAACACTACCTGAAAACAAGTTTTATTATGTTGTCGATACCTTACAACAGGTGCGAAATACAATCACTATATAATTGCTTTCTAGGCAAATTCACCATTTGGGCTACTATATATCTAATTGTAGGCGAGTTTGCCTCTAGGCGAATTCACCATTAACCTTTTAAACACAGCGCATGCTTGTAATAATCGATTACGATTGTAAAGCAGTATAAAGTTGAACCGACAGCTGATCAAAAATTTTACACTCTGATCTGCCTTTCTGGGCCTTCACCATAAGACAAGTACACTTTGTGCAAAGGACGCATAAATGCATGAATAGAACTCAGAGGGTTAACTCTTTCCTCCCTGAAATTTTAAATGGACAATTCCAGTTTCCATCTTAGTCTAGACTCTAGTCCTGACTCCATTTCTGACTTTGAAGGGTTGTTTTTGTCAATGTTTGCATAGGACATGTGTACTATTCACATGTACACTGTTTGAAAAGCACGCCTATATGCGGGACTAGGGTTCAAAGGGTTAACTTCTGCAGAGAAAATTGCAATAATATTGGCGTATTAGTATCAATTCAGATCTGACTTTTCAGTTTTGGTACGTTCGAAGTCGGGTCCGATTCATTGCAATGTTGATTTGACTGGGATCACTCAAATCTGGCCAGTTTATTTTGCTTTACACTCAGTTTTTTCCCCGAGCGTCATTTACCATTTTGACAAATATCATAAATGCTGAAATAGCTTACGAAATCCAGAGGAAGTCTGTTCAGACATCATTTTTCACTACTCCATCTGAGATTTACCACTTCCGGTATTAAAAGGCCCGACTAAAACACGTTCCTATCTTCATTTTCGGTGGTACTCTACACGGTGACGGGTCAAATCGGCCCACATCCAAAACGGCACACTTTACGTCCGGTCCAAATCGTCCCACTGTATCCGATCCAAAACGGCCGAATTTTGATTTTTGGCCGGATTGAAAATGAGGTCTATAGATTGGCGAATGCCGTGCGTCCGTCTGTCCTCACTTTGGTTGACCTTTTTGTTAGTGTCAGTTTTAGCCAAAGCTTAAGTCCTACAGCAACCAAATTTGGCATGTACAGTCATCACATGCTGTGGGTAACAAGGTCACTGTGACCTAGATTTCACGGTCCAATGACGTAGAGAATTCTTGGTTAACCTTTTCGTTTGCGTCTTGGTTTACCTTTTTGTTAGTGTCAGTTTTAGTCAAAGTTTAAGTCCTACAGCAACCAAATTTGGCATGAACAGTTGTAGTGAGGTCATCATCACATGCCATGGGTAACTAGGTCACTGTGACCTAGATTTGAAGGTCAAATGACGTAGAGAATTCTTGGTTAACCTTTTCGTTTGCGTCTTGGTTTACCTTTTTGTTAGTTTCAGTTTTAGTCAAATTTAAGTCCTACAGCAACCAAATTTGGCATGTACAGTTGTAGTGAGGTCATCATCACATGCCATGGGTAACTATATTATGTATATATACAAAGAAAAAGTGCAGACAATCCGGCCATACCGACCTTGGCGGTTTCTCGTATATATTGAGTTGGGTACATTGTCGAAAATGTTCTTAAGCAATTTTAATCATATATTCGTTAAACAGTATGCAATATTTGATTCTAATCCAATGAATTACACAGACACATGAATATAACATTAAAGCTTCGATTACAAAAATCCTTTTGCAACCGTTATTCGAACACAACCAAAAATCGAACACCTGAATCATTTTGCATCATATTTTAACACAATCTGTTTGTATTAATCCCTTCATTGATTTTATGCTGATTACAATGATTGATTACAAACACATTTGGAGTAAGTATTTTCAGTCAAACATAATATATACACTCAAAGTATTTGTATTGACCTGTCACTGATTTAACCCGAATAGAACGGTTATTTTCAGAAAATGGTTTTGATCCTGATCAGATGCAGAGTACCTCGACGTATGATTAGTGTCAAACCTAGTTTACAATTTTTGACTTTACTCAATTTACATTGAATTTAGAATTGAATTGAAAGCAGAGTAGCCTACATGTATATCCTTGCTTCTTGTCATTTCGCCACTTTCTTGTCAATTCGCCACCTAAGCAAAACTTAGAATTCCGTCACGAGCAGGCTACCGAGGATGTCCGAAAACTACAGAGGATATCCGAAACTAGGACAGTTTCACTAAGGAAGATTTTAAGCGCCGAAAATGCGAAAGAAATAGTAAAATAACAATAATTTATGGAGCGCATTCGTTGCCAAAAGTCCAGACATGCAATCACCCAGTTTTCAATTATTGTTTGGCCAAAAACGATATGTATTTGTATAAATGTCGTTTAGAATCATGCAAACTTAACATGTAAATGTCTGTTTACATGTGTATACTGTATTCCATAAAAAGGTATTTATAGTTTATACTTTAAACACTCGCAATTCTTTCATGTAAAGCTGTTAACAAGGGAACCAAAATCCACGATTTAATTTTACTTTCTAAGACAGAACTACATATAACCAACATTTGAAATAAACAGTTTCCGCCTGGAAGAATTGAAAGCACGCTTTGCGAAAGACGTTTCACCTTTTGCAAACAGACACCATACAATGAACTTCGGATATTCGCCAATGTACAACGGACAATGTAGAAAGTTGTCAAATGAGTCACGAGGGCGTGTCTTAGCTACATAAGCCCCTCCTTCGACGCGTCAATTTTCCTTCGTGAAGTTTCGGTAAATTCTAGATTAGATTATGACGTCGTTTTTTAAATACAAATTACGTAACATTTACGTCATAATTACGGAATGTATAAACAGAGCTCCAGGTTGAATAGGGGGAGTAACTCAAAACGAATAAAGTCTTTATTTCTGCATTAAACCATGTGGTGTCACTACTCATTAGAATCGACTCTCCGAGACGATTCAGGTGGGTGGTTACATCAAGGGATTTGGTGCTGAAATGTGTATGAATGTTGGATTTGTTCAGTTTACTTCCTCTTATCTGGAGCCCTGGTATAAAACTATGTGTAGCCGTTTTCCCTTATATTGTTTACTTTTGTTGTTCAATGTTACTTTGAGTTATAATTATAATGCTAATATTTCTCACTATCCGTGGGACTTATGCATATGTAAATAAAAGTTGAAAGTTGAAAGGTATTTCCTAGAACGTATGCCAATAACTCTGAGGTGTTCCGAGTGACTATAATTCTGCTTTACTTTCAACCTGCTTTAAAGGGACTCGCAACCGGATGGTGTTCTTGTCAAAATAAAATACTCAAATAAAAGCAAATTTGTGGCATTATTTGGCTTTTGACATTAAAAACATATGATCAGTCCAAAAAACGTCTCAAGAATCGTCACCGAATCTTAGTTTTTTTAGATATTTTCCATCGTTTTTCCATAGCGTTAGCTAACGGTATAGTTTTTGTAATTGCTTCTCTACACGGGGTCAGACATAAACCCGAGCCGAATAATGTTCTATAAATAGCTATCATTGAAGTACGTTAATTCGCTACCATATATAGAGAGAGCGTCCGTAGCCGAGGGCGTAGAGGCGATGCCTCATTTTTCATTTTTGTCTCCGCATGGATGGTCACGGGTTCGAATCCCACCAGAGCCTCTTCTTTTTTTTTTTGGAAATGCATTTTTTAACAGAATTTATTATCCTAAACTAAATTTTACCCATTTATATAAGCATTTGACCTATATTTACAAATTACTATTTTTAATGCTTGATCCGGTTGCGAGCCTCTTTAAGTAGTCACCTATTTTCAATACTAGAAATAGGCTATCAGGTAAAGGGTTAATGTTACTAAGTCTTCACAGGTAAACTGTTTCAAAGGACCCATAGATGCACCAATAGGGCTCAAATGGTTAAAGAAGCTGAGCCCACCTTAAAGCAGGATAAAAGTAAAGCAGTTAATCAAAAGCTGCCACAGGAGATTTCTGCTTTACTTTTATCTTGCTGTAAGCAACCACTTTAACCATTTCACACATAGATGCACATGTTGGCAGTTTTTTTTAATTATTCCTATTACAAATTTAATGCATGTACCATTTCATACTTCTACAAATATTATCCTGATAAAGAGTCATTGGAAACCTTGAGTCGTTTTATAAAACTTTGTACGACGAATGTTGTCGTAAGTCAGATTATAAAAGTCTCAATTATTATTTATTTCTCAATCTAATCCTGTTTTGTAACATCTTTTTGGAATCGTCTTGAAAATGTCACAAGACAGGATTAAATAGAGAAATCAGAAATTAAATGTATTTTAAAGTTTTGACTTACGACAACAATGTTTATGAAACGGGCCCCTGCCCTGCATCTGGGCAGATGGATGTTTAAAGCAGGCACATGTAAAGCAGAAAAGCTCTTTCAGGAACTATCTGCTTTACTTCAGTCTGCTTAACCTATTACCCCACAGCCTGTTTCTAGTATTGAAGACACGTGACCACTTAAAGCAGGTTGAAAGTAAAGCAGAATGTGCCTTCAGGCACATTCTGCTTTACTTTCAGCCTGCTTTAAGCTACAGTCTGCTAGGAAATAGAAAACATTTCTTATGATACATATTCATGGCTGTAAAAATTGGAATTAATTCTTTAGTGGATGAATAAATGAAAGGCGTAAAAAGGTGTATTTATGGGGTAATGGGTTAAGCAAGCACCTGTCTGTCAAACTGGCTACATACAGTGGAGAAAACGTTATTCTTTCCCAATAAACGCGTTTACGCTAAAACTATTATTTCTATTGCAAACAGTTTGGAGCCAGATCAGACGCTGGGTAACCCGGCGTCTGATCAGGCTCCAAACTGTTTGTCACCAATATAAACATGAATTATCAGAATTGTCCAAAAGTTGCACTTTTCTATGTTTTAGTGTTTTGCGGTTCGTTTAAACGGGAAAGAATAACGTATTCTCCACTGTAAAATCATAGGGCTAGGTAAACCCCCGGCGAACGATTCCGGTAAGATCCGATTTAGTTTACTCCGCCCAAATTAATATTCGTAGTATTCCGTAAAAATTCCTTATAAGGTCATAGCAAAATTCGCTAGTTTTGCATTTGGAGAAATGTAATTCTCGACTTGCAAGAGTCAACTGTACACTGGAGAAATGTCAATGTCGGTCGTCAATCCGCAACTTTCGGTTTATATCTGTGTTCAAGTTAATTGAAAACAGATGATTTCAGTTGGATTTTCGGATGCAGTTCTTTGCTTGTGACGGTTTGAGGAATTTCATTCTGATCTGTAGGATTAATTTGTCAATTTCATGAAATGTAAAGCGGGTGTTTGCTTTGAACAAAGCAGAAAGTCAATTCTAAAAATAGCATTGTATGGTCATGACTAACTTATGGACAAGTCACATTTATATTTTGTACAGTCGGGTTTGTATTTTATACAAACTACAAAATAAATGTTAGCATCTACATGTCTAGATTATTGGCAACGATTGCGCTCCATAATAATTCACAAAAAGTTTCAAATCAAAGGACATGTTGGTAATTTTAACCCTATATGCCCGTTGTTACTTTTTATTGTAAAGTTGTAAAAGTTATTATTTACTTTTAAAAAATTATATATTTCAAAATCATTAAACAATGTTCAAATTTCATGAAACAAACTATAACATACTGACAGAGCCTACTTTGACCTAATTATCGAACGACCAATCAGAGGTGGCGAATTGACAAGAAAGCATCCCGGTGATCCAGAGCAATGACCTCGTTCGAAAACGGTACATTTATTTACATTTGTATTTATTCCACAAGTTTTATTTGTATATATTCGTGTTATTGAAGGTTCAGTTCAGAATTAGATCGGTGAACAAGTAAGAAATGTTACATCAGAAAGCGCATGCGCGAAAAATATAGCTAAGGGTGGCGAAAACACAGGTAAACAGACTATATACTGAAATCGTTTGACGGCAGGGCAGACTAACAGAAATGGTAATTTTTATTTGCAACTATCAGAGAATGGCAGTAAAAGGATTAAAAGCACTGTTTTGTATTAAACCCTCTACTGATATAGATCTACCCGAATAAAATTGGTAACACATATTTGCAATAGGTATTGACCCTGAGCAGATGTCGAAAAACTCGGGATATGATCCGGATCAAAACTAGTTGACACTCATTTCGATGCGTGTTCAATTTTTCGGAGGGGGGCATAATGTAAAGTGTAGCTGTAAAGAGATGTTAAGAGTAGAGTAGAATTGTCATATGCAACAGTATACATGTAGTCCCAGATCAGTAAATGTAATGTACCATTAAATAATTGTTAACAATTTTGAAATTATGTTGAGACACCGCGGAAGGCGATGACTGATCAGAATTCAAACTTTTATGACACATGGAATGAGTGTAAAACTAATGTACTGCGTTAACACGCGTGCAAACAGTGTAGACTCCGAGCAGCAATTGGTTTAAGCCTTACACTGCCGTATTTACTCCGTGTAGGAATGCAATCAATTAGTATTTTTACCGAAATTTTAATTTCATAAGCGACAACGTTATGACAGTGAAGAGTTAGCTGTTAAGAGTAGCTTTGTCCTATACAAACATTTAAGACATAGATAAGATGGTCATGAAGGAGCAATCTCATCAGGATTTTACACAATTTGTGATATATTACAGGAATCAGCCCATTAAATGTGTCAGGGGTGATTAGTCAATAGTCAGAGACTAGACTAGGTGTCTTGAGCGATTGTCGCCATACGTTGGTTTTACTCAATAAAAAAATTCGGGTATTTTCGCGGGCTATGCTCGTGCGTGTTTGACTAGGTAAAAAGACAACATATTTAGCAATTTAATACCAGATTCTGTGTTTGAATCGCAAATAATTGTCACTTTCAGATATCAGTCTCACAGCATACAGAGAATCCTTGAGGTTGCGTCTGCCTTTGCGGTTTGTCTGCAACCCGTGCATCGCCAGAATACCAGTTCTGGAACATAGACTAAGTGTAAGTATATAATATTTGGGGTTATCTCAAGTTATATTTCGAGTTTAATACACAGGTATTCATTTGAAATGAAGGTTATTTATATCCAACCATTTGATGGCTGCAATACAGTCTGCGTTGTAGGGAGGGAGCACTGTATTTATTTATCTATTTGTTTCTTTCTTTTATGAAGAGCAGTTAAAGACGATTGATAATATGATTTTCCTCCTTTATCTCTGTCTGTCTTACTTGAAAAGCAGTAATAAATAGATCGATTAATACGGTGAATTTGTTTTGAATTTTTGATGTATAATAAGAAACTTTACGTGAAAGAACAATGCAAACAAAAACTGTTAGAAACATAATGCAGCTGAGTAGAGTTCAAAAAAAGAAATATAATATTTACTTTATAAATCTCATGTCGCTTTCATACGTATTTTCAAAGGCCGTAATCTGTTCACGTCATTTTGTTTTTAGCGGCATATGTGACTATTATCAGTAAGACAAACACTTACAGTGTGTACCATTATAATATATGTCGCTTTTAAATACGTTCAGTGTATTTTCAAAGATATTTACACGTATTTTGTTCACGTCATTTTGCTTTCAGCGGCATGGCAAGCAATCCGACAGAATCAGGGCTGCCATTTCTCCGGATTTTTCCTAAATCTTCGGATTCTTTTTCGAGAACATGGAAGCTTAAAGCAGGCTGAAAGTAAAGCAGAATGCGCCATAAGGCACATTCTGCTTTACTTCCAGCCTGCTTTAAGTAGTCACGTGTCAACAAAACTAGAAACAGGCTATGGGGTAAAGGTACGATTCGTAAATTAAAAATTAAAAATTGCAAATTTCGAAATCTTAGGATTTTTCATGTCAAATTATGGCAGCCCTGCACTGCAGGAGTTTCCCGGAGTTGAGATCAAGGGGTGTTTTCCATTGGTCTCAGGCAGTTTGGAGACGTGTTCAACGGTAGGGACTGACGGAAACGTACCAACGACGGCGGACGCACAGGAATGCATTTCTTCATTCAGAAGATACTGGCCCTGTCATTCCTGCCACATGCCCACATTCAGCCAGCCTTCCAGAAGTTGCAAGAACAGGCCACCACCACAGAAACAATGGACCTGGTTGATAACATATATATAGAAAGGATACCTGGATGACCAGCACTGTCCACCCGCCTCGGTCGTGGTCGGTTTACCGACAGACGGTCCGAACGAACAACGGCGTAGAAGGTGAGAACTGATAATATATTGTGGCTTCTTTTCGGGGTCTAAAGCGTTTGCAATTCATCATTGTTTACTAGTTTTTATTACTTTATTATGAACGGGACATACATTGTTTAGATGTATATTCATGCAACAGCTGATCAGGGTCTGTACCGGTTGTAGCGTCTGTAACCCTGTCCATTTTAAAAAGGGAATTTCCACTGATTCCCAATTACAGCACTCATTTTGGGGGTTTTACCCTACTAAAACACACCCTTTTTAATGAATCAAGCAAAAGCAACAAAAATAAATGTAAAAATAAATAGTTTATTTCATAAATAACATCATTTTTAATGATTTTGTAACTATTTGTTAGCCAGCTAACACTCAATGTCTATCATTTTCAACGCAATTTGAACACCAGAAACAAATAAAGTGTTGTTAGCCGGCTAACATTCATATCAAAACCTTTCCTTCCACTGTATAAGAAAGTGTGTTTATGTTCCAGGGTACAATGATAAGGCAGAAAGTGAAGGATGCAATAATGAATATCTGCAGACTGTGAATGTTCTGATAACAGCCAAGCAAGGTAATGCTCAATGCTATTAGAATGTAAAACACGACTGTACTCATATTTACAAATAGTTTAGATCCTGATCAGACGCCAAGTAACATGAACTCTGATCGGGATCCTAACTATAACTTGATTTTTGAGAATGAAATATTTTGAAATACAACAGGTAAGCACAAAGGTAAAATAAATAAATGGGTGGGGTGCATGTTGTCTTGTCTAGGCTCCAACTTCATTATGCATGGAAAAATCTTTATTTAATCTGGACAAAAGATAGGTCAAAATCGATTATTGGGTGTTAGATTCTTGTAAAAGCCGCGGGAGCAGTTATTCGGTCGAAATACTGCATCCGCTGAGGAAATAATTTTGAAACATTTGATTTCCTTTCTAATTAATTTCTTTAAATCTGGTCATGTTAGAATCGAAAAAATCCATGTTCTACCGTTGTGAAACGGTATTTTACAATGGCTGGACAATTCCTGCACATCACAACTCTCAACCGTTGTGAAATACTGTTTCACAGCGGTAGAACATAGATCATTTCTTATTCTAACATGGCATGCGTCATTTTCACTATAGAAATATACTCAGCAAAACTGCTGAGTACCCCAACATAAATATCCTCTATATTTTTAGTTTTGAATCAAATAAATTTTGTTTGCACGCCAAAACGTGTGCATGGAGATTCTTGATCGACTAAAACCGGTTTTAGTTGTGTTCAGTCAGCCGTTTCGTGTAGCCAGTACACATGCTCGAACCAGGGTAAGTAGCACGTGCAGCACGGGCTGTGTTATGTTTCACAAATTTCACTTGAAAAATTACTGTGTTGCCTTCGACAGCTAGAAAAAACAAAAAATTGGTCGGATGCCTCTTGAAGAACGAGATAGAACCATATGGCTTTTACAGAGCGGGCTGGCCCATGCTGAGGTTATTGAAAACGCCTTCCATTTTAACATCTTCATCACGTTTCTTTCTCTGTTATGGTATGAAATCATCATCATATGCCCCAGTAGAGTACTTTTAATCAAATATTGCTCGCCGTAGAAATCAATGATCAAGCTTCTGGTATGGTACCGCATAACCGGAAGTGTAGCAGATAAACAAAGACGTCCGCAATCCATGGGCATAACAACTTCAGGAATTGCATTGTGTCTATCAGAGTTCGGTGCATGGCTGTAGTGAGAGCTAATGGTGGTCATACACATTATTGACATTGCTCCAAAAATGTAGCTTTATGAATGGCACTTTACTTTGTTCTTGAACGTATAAAAGCATTATTTTCTCACAAACATTTTAATGTTTTTTCGTAAAAGAATTAAAAAAATGTTTATATTTCATAACTCTGAAAAGCCCTTTACGTAATCACGATCAATGAAAAAGAAAATTTCAACATAGTCCCTGGGATACTTAGCAGTTTTGCCAAGTATAGAACAAGCTCATCGTGGTATACCTGAGACGTTTTACAACGCTCTTCCCTACCCCGCTCCTCCCGCGGTTAAATGATGTGACGTGTTACGTATACGTTACATATACTTTTAACCAGTTATGTTACTGTAATTCCCCCATTTTCGGTCTAGTTTCATGTTATGTTTGTTCTATGCCAAAAGGTGGATCGGTATATGGGTATTGTGTGTGCGAATTCTCTGCTGTACGTACATTTGCTGTTGGGTGTTAGATTCTTGTAAAAGCCAAGTTATTCGGTCGAAAAACTGCATCCGCTGAGGAAATAAGTATGGAACTTTTGATTTCCTTTCTAATTAATTTCTTTAAACAAGGTCATATTAGAATCGAAATAACCTATAGTCCTTCGTGGCCAATTCCTGCGCATCACAACTCCCAACCGTTGTAAAATACCGTTTCACAACGGTAGAGCATAGGTTATTTCTTAAATCAACCTAAGCGCACAGTCTGATTATTAAGATCGTATTCAGTGCCCAAAAACCCTCCAAAAGCACTACAGAGCTCACCACTCCAGTTCTAATTTTTCATTTTTTGTCTGGAGAAGAACCCCACCCCTCCATAACCCAGCATTTGTCAAAAACAAGTTTCAGTCACTCAAAAACCAAGTAGATCTAGATAACTACAAAGTCAGAAGACTTAAAATAATGTTTAATATGTCTAACAGCATAGACATAGATATAGACATATTTTATTTGGTAACTTATACACACTGTATCTCGTTACACCAGCATATATAAATCAAATTGTTTAACAGGTCAACTCATATCACGTGACATACATAATTATATATGTATAAACCAAAACAAATAAAGATCATAATTATGTTGTCAAATAGCAACGGAGCTTTGAAAACCGTTCCCAACGATAAATGCTCCCCACAAAGAAAACCCCAAAAGTATAGCATGTTTAGTAGGTGAACACAGTATCAAGTTTCATCAACTTATGATGTAACTTTCAGGAGATATGCTTCAGACAAAAATGATTTTTTATGAAAAAAGGGAGGCAATTCAATAGTTGGATATGACAGTTATAATTCTTGTGTACTACACTTCTTTTTGTCATCCTCTAACACAGTATCAAGTTTTATCAAGTTACAGTGCGACAGAAAATTTGGTTAAACTTATTTCTTTTGCAATTTGTTTTAGGTTTGGCGAATGTTTCACCTATCTGTCCTGGACTATTGAATGTTCAATATGTTAGCATTTTAGATATACATGTATATCGATACTCAGTGCTGAGCCTTGTCGGGGGTTCCACTAGGAGCCCGCTGATCTGGATCTGCACCGTAAGCATACGAGTAAAGAGACGCTGTGCGATAAATATGGTAGCAATTAATTAAGTCAGATTCTCAAACTATCACTTAATAATAATTTCTCCATCTATTTCTCTAATCCTGCCTTGTGGCATCTCTTTGGAATTGTCTTGAAAAGACGATATCAGATAGATGTCACCATAGGTGTCCGGCTCAAAAAAAATAAAAAAAAGTTTCGTCTACTGTAGTGCTAGATCTATCATATATAAGAGAAGGTATATAACTTCACGGACAGGGCGACCCTGACCGGGACGAATCTATCGTACTTTTTCCGCTAATCATACAGAACTTCCAAATAAACACGGTTACGGTAGAAAGAGAAATGTTTTTTCTTCACATTGATACCAAATATTGCACAGAAACTTCTATTTTCAGCGAGTACGAGAGTCCAATTTCTGAAGAAACACCCGTTTTTTCCGAGGTTGGAATACCTATGACCCGGGTCTCAACTCCACTTCGACATTCAAATCTTAGTCGCGAGCTGTATCGGCCCGGTTTTCTGCTCTTTGCTTTTAAGAAATGATATATATGGTCCAATTCTGAAGTTTCTTTCAAAATACAACCAACGACACCGCCTCAAATCTCATTTCAACAGAAAATGTCCTTGGGATTTATAAGTAGCGTCAATTTCCCCCCGATCAAGCCTCTATTGAATGACGAGATTTGCTGTTTGATCCCAGCGCTGATTGGTTTAGAGGATGAATCCGACGAATCAACGTTCATGTCAAGCATCTAGACGATTGTTTTCGATTGATACCGTTGGATACTAATTTACATATTGAAATCGTACATTTTAATTTTGAGGCTGTTTATACAGTAGACCAATAAACAATTATGTTTTTTTTTTTTTTGTTGAGCCGGACACCTATGGATGTCACAAGACATGATACTTACGGAGAATTTAGAAATAAAGGAATTTTTAACTTACAACCGTTCTTGCCATACAACGTTTGATAAAACGGGCACCAGATCTGGGTTTACACTGTTACACGACAATTGTGTTTTTATATACTCAACATATTAGTCTGTATATTATTCTGCTCCTCTGATATTCACTTGTATAAAGTCGTATGGTTGATTGTATTCATGGATTAAATACATGCGAAGTTTGCGCCGATATTGGCAAATCAATTGACTTTTAAAGCCAAAGTAGACAAGAATATCGTTCCCAACGATGGATGCTCCCCACAAAGAAAAACCCCAAGGTATAGCAAGTTTAGTAGGTGAACACAGTATCAAGTTTCATCAACTTATATAACTTTCAGGAGATATGCTTCAGACAAAAATGATTTTTATGAAGAAAGGGAGGCAATTCAATATTTGGAGATGACAGAGTTATAATTCTTGTGTACTACACTTCCTTTTGTCCCCCTTACAAGGTATCAAGTTTCATCAAGTTACAGTGCGACAGAAAATTTGGTTTTTAAATTTTTTATGTAGAAAAAGGGAGATAATTCAATTTTGGGAGATGGCAGAGTTATGGTTCTTTAGAACAACACTCCCTCTTTCATTCTGTATCACTGTATCAAGTTGCATCAACTTACAATGCAATGCTCAGGAGATATGCTCCAGACATGATTTTTTTAAATAGAAAAGGAGAGAAATTAAATATTGGGAGAAGACAGAGTCATGGTTCTTGTGTACTGCACCTCCGTATGTCACCATCTATCACTGTATCAAGTTCCATTAACTTACGGAGTAGCAGTCAAGAGATATACTCCGGACAAAATTGTTTTCCATTCTTAGAAAAAGGGAGATAATTCAATATTGGGAGATGACAGAGTTACCGTTCTTGTGTACTGCACTTCCTTCAATCATCCTCTAAGTTGATGAAACTTGATACAGTGATGTTGGATAAAAGAGGGAGTGCTGTTCTCAAGAACCATAACTCTGCCATCTCCCAATATTGAATTATCTCCCTTTTTCTACGTAAAAAATTAAAAATCAAATTTTCTGCCGCACTGTAACTTGATGAAACTTGATACTGTGTTAGAACACGACAAAAAGAAGTGTAGTACACAAGAATTATAACTCTGTCATCTCCAGATATTGAATTGCCTCCCTTTTTTCATAAAAAAAATCATTTTTGACTGAAGCATATCTCCTGAACGTTACCTCATAAGTTGATGAAACTTGATACTGTGTTCACCTACTAAACATACTATACCTTAGGCTTTTTCTTTGTGGGGAGCATCCATCGTTGGGAATGATATTCTTGTTACTTTTAACTTTGCACCCTGTTCTTTTACTTGTCTATACGATCTTTTCCGTCTATATCCCTGACAGCGCCTTCTGATAGTGATCTGCACTGATCGTCTGGAAGTATCAAGTTGAAGTTGAAGTTCATCACACATTCTGCTCGATAGAACCTCAAAATTAAATGTATACTTATACAGGATTGACTTATTCATACATAAAAAAAATCTTGATGGACTAGGCGTTACCACCCGACTTAGGTCAAGTAATGTCTTTGAGCAGATTGTTTTCACAATTATGTCTATAGGCCTGTTTAGAAAATATCGCCGTTTAGAAAAAGGACATATATTACGAAACACCCTGTACACCCCGTTGCAACCAAAGCTAATTAAACAATACGTTTTAGAAATTCAACGCACATATCAAACTTTAAAGGAAATTTCAAACGAAGAATTACATGTTTTGCCAATATCACTGAGTGATACGCGTACTTGAAAAAAAAGAGGAAAAACTAGTCGAGTACACGGACACCTTTCCACAAAGACAGTTGCACGGCAACGTTAAACATGCTATGCTAAAAGAAAACAAGGTGTTCATTAAGAAGTCAGCCAGGTCATTTATGTTTATGTTTATGCTTGCCACAACTGACCTTTCGTCGTCATCAGTTCATGTACATATCCATCCACCCATAAATTAAACTACGTTCATCCTTTCCATAGGTTGTGTGAGATTCGTAAAACCAGTTCTGTATGAGTCAAAGCACCTGTTTGTTACTAAAAATAACCCTGTTCCGCACGGCTCTCAGTCCTTAACCCTAACCATCACTCGTGCACAAGACGTTGACCGATCTACATCGCCCGACTATAAGTTATCTTACTTTGTAGAATAATTATTACTACAAACATTTGGAGAACTGTTACACCATGGCCTGGTTAGATTTATATTTAGAAATTGAATATTTTACAAATTGTATAAGAATTAATGCTTACGGAAACTTTTCTTTGGGCGCGTTTCATTTCCATTTAATTGCAACAACTGTAATTGTTTGTTTAGACTTGGTTTTAACCCGTTTCAGGCTGTTTTCGTTATATATGTATACAACTACAAATAAATGAACCGGCAAATGTGGACTCGAATTAGTTTTCTCAACCCTGGTATACACAGATATCAAACGGTTTTGCTGTAAAGAAGGAGGGACAGTTTTAAGCATAGACAAAACATACACACTGGGAGATTGCCATGTAACACCCACCACATACAAAGACCTGTCAGTTTTACGGAGATCGACCATGCAACACCCTATCTGCTTTGGACCTACCTTCATACACAAACATTCTTCAGCCAAAACATACAGTGCGTTTCTGCATTAAAATAGCAGATTAACTGACAGAAGATGAACGGAAACAATTAGTCATTGGTTCAGACGAAGAAATTGCTTTAAAGGATCAATTAAACGGACACACATGTCCTTTGCACGATACATCTCAAGAACAATGTGA
This sequence comes from Gari tellinella, assembly GCA_922989275.2. Classification (NCBI taxonomy): domain Eukaryota; kingdom Metazoa; phylum Mollusca; class Bivalvia; order Cardiida; family Psammobiidae; genus Gari; species Gari tellinella. The sequence continues at coordinate 32,551,680 of OV277871.1, forward strand.
ATAAATATATGGAGAACAACGGTAAACTTAATCTTAAGGAGTGGAAAACAACACCGGCACAATCGGAGTGGTACACTCATCAGACATCGACACTTTCAACAATCATGTTATAAGACTTTTAGAAAGAATCCATAACAAAGAAAAAACATCTGCGGTTATCATTCACTTGGACAAAAGACTTCTGCCGTTAGTGTATCAACATGTCATCACTCCGGCAAAATAACTACCAACTGGACATCAAATAACTCCAAAAGTATAAATCACATATTGAAACCAGCCTTTGCATTGCAAAACAGTGAATGGGATCAAAAGCACCAACCTGCCTTCCGTTTAGTTCTTGTCAGAGGGGATGATCTCGGTCTAATAAACAGAAAACATTCCCTATGACAATTAAGCCCCAGAACTACGGCAAAGTAGGAAGGTCTCTGGGACTGTCTTAAGACATCTCTTTGGAGTCGTCTTTTAAAGACGATTCCAAAAAGGATGGCTTAAGAAATGGTTAGATGGAGTAATCAGCTATAGGAAATATACTTTACAGTTGACTTACGATCATTTTTGTCGTACGACGTTTCATAAAACGGACCCCAGCGACAGATTACCGTAAACCTTATGTGATTGGTAAGATACGGCGTACAAGGTGCTTCAGAAAAGCCTGGATGACTGTGTTACTTTTTCAGGAATGGCTCCAGGCATTTAACTGAGACATACGTCTGAAAGATAGAAATGAAGGTTTACTTGTTGACAATACTTCCAGGTACTCTGACACTTGATAAAAGTCACTTTAATTGAAGAACATTAAACTTCCTTTTTTCTCCCCAACCCAAACACAAGATCTCATCTTCCACATATGAATGCGGACATTATTAAAAGTTTCAAGTGTCATTGCAAAAACACGTTTTGGAATGCATTGAACAGAACATAGACCAGACAGTGAACATAAAGCTGGCCAAGCAATCATGGGAAAAAGATAACACCCAAGGCTATTAAAAACTGCTGGCGACATGTTGACATCTTAGAAGAGTCAAGCGAATCTTCCACAGATTTAAACAATAACAAGTAATAGATGACGCCAATGTCAGTCCCGATCAACGGAAAAGTAAACAAAATATGGACAAAACATAATCGACATACAAAAATTTATCTTTAAAAAAAGAAAGATTTATTCAAATTTTATAATATAATTTTTTTTTTTTTTAAACATTCAAGTATTTTAGATATATCTACATATTCCAGAAGTAAAAACAGCAGAAAGAAAATGTATATGTCCAAATCACAACTAAAGAGAAAGAAAAAGCAAGAAACAAGAGTAGATCAAACAAAGGCACAGGGAGCAAAAGACATACATTTTTACTAGCATGACTAAATAGTGAACATGAAGAGCTAGACATAGACGCTGATGAAGAATCTTAACATGATCAAGAACAAGAGTCAGAGGAAAGTATAACGACACAGTGCTGGCCCATGCCGTAAAACAACTACGTATTTGTTTGTCTACGCTCAGAATTAGTACTCAACTAGTAAGGTAAGCGCTGTATTTATCAGTTTAACCTTATCATATTGGCCTGATATAATTCCTCTTCCGCCGCTTAATGATCAAACTAAGGACCATAGTTTTCTCTCAAACAGGCACAATCATATATTGCGTTGTTTACTCTTTCACTACCATATTAGTCTGCATTGATTTTCCAACGCAAAGTTTAGGGATTTGACTGCACGAATGTTGAAACAAGTACATGTAAACACTAACATAACGTAAAACTCTCCGGTAACAGAAAAAGTGTTCGGTATCAGACGTAAAAGGACACGTTTTAAATAGCTATGCGGGGGTATCTGCATAAAGCATCTTGAAGTGCTATTTTCTTCGGGTGGCATTTTAAAGTAATGTACATTGTACTACAGTGAGCAGGGAGTAAATCTTATGATTTGAAATTTTGTTTTATGTAATTTACAATAATTATGTATTTACACTGGCTGTTTTACAGTCATGATTTCTGCTGATGAGTTGGCACGTGCACAGTCGAATACCTATATATACCTCCCACATTAAATGTTCATGTAACGCTTACGATATTCAGTTACTTGCTAAATCTATGTAACCACTCACCAGTAGCGCGTTCAAGTACCGTATCCATTGCATCAGAAAACGGTAACAATTTAACTTAAACGACCGTTTGCATGTTATCGATTGCGAACGGCGCAAACGGCCTCAGAGGTAGTTAGCCAATACCAACAATGAAAACAAAATGGCGACCAAATGAGTTTAAATAAAATAAGCGAACAGTCCCGAGTTAATTTCTCATCTATAAAGCAACATTTCCCGATACTTAATGTATCAAACAAAGCAGCTTACATCTCAGCAGCTAAATCTTATTTTGTACGCGGTAATATTGATGCATTTCAGTTGATTAGTGCACTTTTGCTTGTTTTATTTAGATACGTACATAAATCGTTCGTACCCTTGAAAAGTTAATAAACATGGGGGCGTAATGAGTTATTATTGAAGAGTATTGGTGAACGTTAGATGTCGTACTTTATGGGTTGTTTGCATCGGTTAACGTTGCTGTTCGCTGATACGGTACTTGAACGCGCTGCAGATATTTATCCAGCTCGTGTGTGTCAACCATGTGGTATTATCTAGTGATGATTATATAGGAACATGTTTTGTTTAACCCGACACACAACCATACTATCAGAGATTTTCTGACAAGTATCGAGTTTCTGATAGTGCCGAGGCTAAATTCCGAAGAGAAGGGTCGAGATTTGGCCATGCATAAGGTCTTAGATGGGTTATGCTTGACTGCGCACAGGGGCCCCGACACGATTGCTTTTTTAGAGACAAAACTAGTCAGAAGGTAAATATACTTCTGACGATTTTTTCTATCAAAAAGCAATCGTGTCGGGGCCCTTTGAGAAATCGAGCCTCTGAGTGGAAAAGTTTGCAAATCGACGAGAGGTGATGACATAAGGAGGTGCAGTACACAAGAACCATGACTCTGTAATCTCCCAATATTTAATTATCTCCCCTTTTCTATTTAATTTTTTTTTTCTTGAGCATATCTCCTGAGCATTGCATTGTAAGTTGATGAAACTTGATACAGTGATACGAGATGACAGAAAGAGTGCTTTACTCAAGAACCATAACTCTGCCATCTCCCAATATTGAATTATCTCCCTTTTTTTACATCAATTCTTTAAAAATCAAATTTTCTGCTGCACTGTAACTTGAACCTTGATTCTGTGTTAGCGGTTGACAAAAAGAAGTGTAGTACACAAGAATTATAACTCTGTTATCTCCAAATATTGAATTGCCTCCCTTTTTCATAATAAATTCATTTTTGTCCGAAGCATATCTCCTGAATGTTACATCGTAAGTTGATGAAACTTGTTACTGTGTTCACATACTAAACATGCTATACCGTGGACTTTTTCTTTGTGGGGAGCATCCATCGTTGGGAACGATATTCTTGTTTGAAAAGTAGGGTACAAAGACAAAAATACTCATAATTTCAGTTATAGATGGTGAAAAATCTTTTAACTCTAGAAAATGATGTAGAATTGAATACGTAATAAGACGGTGTATAGCTATTGCGGATTCGTTTCGGAGAGCATTACCCATCTAAATCCTTAAATGAGGGCTAACGAAAGAAAAAGTCTCTAGAAGTTTAAAAGCCTCTCGTTCGACACTATTCTCTCTCATTCGACGGAATAGAGTCACAGAATCGTTTACTGGTATACCAGATTCCGGTATACCGCCTGTCACGTCTGTCGGCAGGATAATTACACCCATCAACGCCATCTCCGTGAAAGATTTGTAACGGCTGAATCCACATCACGTTAAGGGATATGTCATTGTGGTCGCCCTTTTAGTCAGTAGTCGGCTAAGCATCCCATGGCACCCATTAGATAAATCTCACATTCTCATAATTTAGCAATTTCAAATGCACCCCTCCAACAACATTGAACGATATTTAAAAATAAGGGCATGGGTTAACAATCAGTATGCAGCATGTTTACTTGAAGTGCGCGGAATATCAAAACAACCTTTTTACCTGAATACACACAAATCATCGGGTCGTGATAAGAAACAGACAAGGGTATTCAAAGAATGCAGTACATCGTTTTCACGCGTACAAACGTAATTATTTCAAAATTTTGTATTACATGTATATTTACTTAAAATAAAAGGCAATCTCCATGTAACAAGAGACATGAAAAAAAGTTTTCCCGCTCTTCAAAATTGTGGATAACATAATGCCACACACTACGATCCACTTCCTGAACTTGCCGTTAAATCCCAGAACATACTCCCAGTAGTTTTATGTCACATATAGAAGAAAATAACATCGTATATGACCTACAACATGGATTTAAACCCTCTCGTTCTTGTAAAACACAGCTCAATGAGTATCTTCAGAACATTTGTCAATCTAAAAGCCAAAGTATCCAAACACGCGTAATCATGATGCATTTTGAAAATGCTTTCGATAAGGTCATACTTATTTAGTTCATAACTTTAATTAATTGACGGTTCTATATTGTATGTCAGAGTTTCTTACCAATAGGACACAGACAGTCATCTTGCAGGGTACCATGTCTGATAAAGTCTCTGTAACGTCTGGTGTCACCCAGGGTATTGTCCTTGGGCTTATCTCTTTTTAATTTACATTAACTTCTTAACATACTGCTTTAACTTCTTAACATACTGCTTTCAACACAGCAAATTTAGAGTCAGTGTTTACATCATTGAAACATCGAATAAGTCATATGGCGCCGATGATGTGGGTTTTACGGTATTGCGAAACAAAATAGGTCATTATAGCGCCGGTGATGAGATGAGATGATGAAAATTTCAAGAAGATGATTTCGGCTAATCCCATTCGTTGATCAGCAGCGCATGGACTCAAAACCACCGACCAGCCTTCCTTTTAGTTTTTGGTCAATTCATTGTTTCCGCTTGGGGCTTAGTTGTCATATTTTAGGGTGTTTGAATAATGTTTAACACATCGATTGTTTATATAAATATATCAAGGTTGTTCGAAGAAGTTCAAAGATACAATTGTTATGAATAGTCGCATCGCAGTGGTTACACTAAACTGATATACATGTATATGTGCATTTATATGTCCGAGATAACGACTTCTTGGAATCGTAAGATTCTTGGACATATTCATTTTCAAAACCTGTTTGTGAAACGTATTAAGATTTTTTCTCAAAAAAGATTATGATCCAACTATATTGCTGCGCACTTCACGTTTGGTTATCGATCTATCCACAATTGATAACCATGCTTTCCTCTTTGGTTGTGCGACGACAGACAGGGCTTAGCACTACATGATGATGTATCTCAAAAGCCGTCCTTAACCGGGAGAGTTATGTCGGATTTTCGTGCTTTGTTTGTTTTTCCCCTCCCTCTATGTCGTACCCTGAACCCCTCCATGTCTTACAGTTACTCGTGACTACAGACTAGTCGCTTGAGTACAATTTGACCGTTGCCACATTGGGTTATTTTTGGCACGGGCTTGAATGTTAAATTCTTTCCCGTGTTACTAATAATCTTGTCATAGATTTTTTGTTAGATGTTTTACATGTATTTACTTACTGTGTTGGCGGTCTTTTTGATTGTAAGGTTTTGGAACAGGGTTTATATTTTATGTACACTGTTTGTCTTTAAAGGTGAATATAGGAGATAAGAGTGAGGTTGGGCGCCCCTAAACCCAGGTTTAACCCCCAGTGGTTGTTAATAATTAATTAATTTATAATTAATTATTGATTGCTACTGACCGTACCAAGGCGGGCTCCTATATTCACTTAGCTTTATGTTTGTCTTGCGTGTTGTTTTATATTTAGTGTGTAGATGAAGGAATGGTATTGCGTGTGTTTGTTGTGGTATGACTGTGTGTGTGTGTTCTGCTTGAGAGGTGGGTGTATTGTTTGTGTTACGTTTCCTGATTGAGTCTTTCGTATTTATTTAACACTTTCCTTAAAATGTTTTGCACTTTGTCCACCTGAGGGTATAAAGGGGTATTCGCCGTTTCACATTAGTGATAGACTTAATTCCGTATATGATAACAGTGATAGATAAGTACAAAAAGGTGTTTCCTTTAATTTAGGATAAAACAAAAGAACGAATCGTATGAATATGCACCATTCGATCATTTAATACACCAGAAATGAATATCTGTTGACTATATAAAGTGCGTAGAATGTATTGGTTACCCTTTTCGTGAAATTTGCGTTAATTTTGTGTGTCAAAAGATGTTTGTCTATTGTGGCATACTCATGTGCACGGTACAGCATGTAACACATTTTCAATGTACACTGGTTGTTTTAACCCTTTACCCCATAGCCTGTTTCTAGTTTTTAAGATATGTGGCTACTTAAAGCAGGTTGAAAGTAAAGCAGAATGTGCCATAAGGCACATTCTGCTTTACTTTCAGCCTGCTTTAAGCTATAATCTGCAAGGAAACTGAAAATAATTCTTATGAATTCTATTCATGACTGTATAAATTGGAACTATTTTCTTCAGTGGAGGAATAAATTAAATGCGCTAAAACTCGCCTCTATTGGGGAAAGGGTTAAAGGTAAATAATAGGAAATACAAGTAAGGTTTGTTATAACCATGGCCGCTATGTCAGGGCTTTCTAAAACTGCACCTTTACGTTCAGTCAGCTCATTAGAGGCTGGAATGAAGAAAATGATGTCTCAGGCCGATTTGGCTTTCATCGTAACATCTTGTTGTCATTGTGGAGACGTATAGACCAATTGGCATTGCTCGAGAGAACCTGCGACCAGGGATACCGCTATTAACGTAACGTCGACAGGATAGTATTTTCTCGTAACACATGTGCGTGATCGATTTCAGTATTCAAACTTTACGGCTAGAAACAGTAGAGGACTTCGTCAAATTCACAGGTACTTGACACATACTTTATTATCTATGAACCCCCTCCCCCATTAAAAAAAAAAAAAAAATTTTTTTTTTTTACCATACTTCTATTATAGATACAAGGTAAACAGCGCAATTCGACACCTAGTCTTTACTATCGACTTAAACTGATGCTAAAATAGACTCGATCGCCGATATTCTCTTGTGGTACCCTCGGGAAAAGATTAATTTATCAATATCTACTTTTTATTTCATCAAATTCCGTCAAATAACGCCACAGTACGTGAATTATAACGAAAATAAGCATAAAAAAGTTTTCTGTCGTTCTCTTGGTACAGAATTTATTGCCCAAAATAAGGGGTAATCTAGTCGGTTTGCACATTTAACGGCCTTTACGGCTGGAACTTTCACCTAATTTCATTAGAGCAAACGCGTTTGTGTCGGAACATGACCCTCTTCACTATCAGCTATATGAAATATACATGTAATTTGGCATGAAATTGACAAGTGAAAGACTCATTTCATTGTGAATGCCATTTTGAATACCGGAATGAATTGAATGAACGGAGCGATCTCATTGGTCAAAATTAAACAGGTAAAGTTTCTTTTAATTTTGCATTCTATGTAAATTATATAAAACTGATAATATTTCATTTAAAGATGATTTATAATATTTGGTGAAAGTTCCAGTGGCATAGGCCGTTTATTGTGGACAAATAACAGATCACCCCTACATGTACATTCGTTGCTATGTACAATTCTGTACCAAGAGAACGACAGAAAACTTTTTGAAGCTTATTTTCGTTATAATTCACGTACTGTGGCGTTATTTGACGGAATTTGATGAAATAAAAAGTAGATATTGATAAATTAATCATTTCCCGAGGGTACCACAAGAGAATATCGGCGATCGAGTCTATTTTAGCATCAGTTTAAGTGGATAGTAAAGACTAGGTGTCGAATTGCGCTGTTTACCTTGTATCTATAATAGAAGTATAGTAAAAAAAAAAAATTTTTTTTTTTTTTTTTAAGGGGGGAGGGGGTTCATAGATAATAAAGTATGTGTCAAGTACCTGTGGTCAAATTAACCGGACGACAGTGCTGAAAAGATTACGCAATTTGGAATTCGACCGCGACGTCCTACTGCCCGTACCATCTGACATCCAATCCGTCATGTTGTCTTACAGCAGCGCATCGCTCACACACAGTCCACACGTTGCTCGCGTGCGTTGGCACGGCTTCTACAGAACAAAACAGCGAGGTCATGGACTGGACTGCAGTTATCCAATCCCACGCTTACTTAGGCTAGCACATTTGCGACATCTACCGAACCAGCCATTGGCGTTGGAACAGCAGTCTGTTTAGTCATGGAATGTATAGTGATATGCTGATATATCGCGGTCTGTGGTTTAGCCCAAACCATTATCCGGATACCCTCGTCAGCTATCCTATTCCATCAGATGATATCTCATGTTCAACCTGTCAAGATGTGACTGTACCGACACTGACAAATACTTACGTAGACGTTTGTACGGACTTTGAGCCACACCATGATGTGACATGGGATAGTACGGCTGACTCACTATATATTGAATGACATATTGTCTTTCCCAGCGATAGCGGGGTCCATTCGACGATGATGCCGTGCTTGCTTTGATGCAAACGGATTGATTTGATAATTTGTTTTGATTTTACGTCGCTTTCAACAGTATTTCAGTCATATCGCAACGTCCAGCTAATCATAGTTGATGCAAACGGAGGACACATGCCTTTTAAATTGTGACATGGGTTTTGACTCTTAATGGCAAAATTGACAATACAAAATTATGTTTGAAATAACACGATACCAAAGCCAATTTATATCTAATTTGTTATTCTTATTATTAAGGCAGCTATTCCCAATGAACAGTTGTTAAATTCCGTGAGTATATATACTACCGGAATATCCCCCGTATGCTATTTTACAATCTTTTTGTTTGGGAAAATGTATATTTATCAAGTGGTGATTTGTTCCGCATATATATGTATATAATTATTGGTTGAGATATAAGTTACTCTTACAGTGCTGCAATATTCTACATAAAAAATATATATTCCCGAGCACTTTCGACATTTACGTCTTCATATGGGGGATATGCAATAATGCAGTGAACCTGTTTTGGTTTTAAAACATGTCAGCTGTTTTCATAAAATGTTGGTGTTAACAATAAGCGTATTCGACTGGTAAAACGTTGGCTATTCCATCAAGTGAGATTACACCACGAAACAGATCTAACCAACCAAAACTTGTTTATGGATTATGTTTGGCTTCTATACAACCAACGAACTCAACAAGGGTTTACAACCAATATCTTTCGTGTTCCACGGCCTGCCGAACAATGACGTCACACTACCAGTCGAACAAAAGATGTCCTATACGAGATTTGATTGCTTCACGAAAGTTAGCCAGTCGAAACGCCTATTCGAATCTGTGATTGCTGAACGCTTGGAAACAAGTTTACATTTTTAAAAAGCTACTTTCAGGAATTGAATGATGGATGGATGAGTTGGGCTTCACGACACAGAATAGGTCATATAGCGCCGATGATAAATGAGGGATGGTGAGTTGAGATGATGATTTCAGGTATTGAATGAAGTTATTGTTAGATGTGGATGGATGCGTTGGGTTTTACGGCACGGCGACGCAGAATCGGTCATATAACACCGATGATAAATCAGGGATGTTGACATGAGATGATGATGATTTCAGGTATTAAATGATAGTTGAGTTGGGATTTACGGCACTGCGACACAGAATAGGTCATATAGCGCCGATGATAAATGAGTGATGATGAGATGAGATGATGATTTCAGGTATTGAATGAAGTTATTATTGTTTGGTGAAAGTGAATAGAGATATTAATCTCCTTTGTAGTTTTGAATGATGAATGGATGATCTATTCCCTCTCATCACAAAATAATAGCCAGTTGAATTGCTTAGTCTCCCCTGTTGGAACCGTAGGGCTATATAGTGTGTTCAGACGTCTAATCGAGTAAGTGTCTTGGCTCTTTCGATCTTACACCAACGTTGGTCTGATTTAAGGACACAAAGTTCGATGTCACTGAAAGAGTGTTAGTCGTTGCTGAAATGTTCTGCGACTGGAGATCTGTTGAATATGCGTCGTTTCCAATCTGATCTCTGTAGATCTATTCGCCGGCTAATGGACATTTTTGTTTCACCCACATACTGTTTCTTACAAATGTTGCACGTTATCAAATATATGGCGTTCGTAGTCTTACATTTATGTTCGCCTTTGATTGACGCAATTGCACCTGAGTTGCTTTTGAAAACAGACGTGGACTTCATAAGCTGGTATGTCTGGCAGGAGTTCTACATGGACATGACAATCCTCTCTAGCTTTCTGAGGACTCTTGTCTTGATTTTGGACTTGACCAGAATATCACGGAGTGATTTGGGTCTGCGGTAGGCAATGATTGGTTTTTCTTGAAATACTTTACTGAGTCTCCTAGATGATTCGATTGTTGGCCAGTGCTTGTCGATCAGCTGGCGAATGTTGGGAAGGTCCGGGTAGTGGGTAACAACAAATGGCACTCTACTTTTTGATTTGATTTTCTGTCTGTACTCAAGCAGATCTTGTCGTCTCGGTTGTGAGCATTTTGACTGATTGTGTTACTACTTTTGGCATAGCCCCTAGGTGTCAAGTGTTGCACAAGCACCTCCGCTCTGCGTTCAAACGTTGAATCATGTGTGCATATGCGCCTGATACGGAGTGCCAGGCTATATGGAATGTTTTTGCAACAGTGTTTCGGGTGACAACTTAGAGGGTAAGAGGTTCTTATGCTTGTCTAGGGGGCGTGACCACTGTTGCATATTTCAGTTTTGCTTATGAACAGACTCAATTAAACCGAGTCTGCGATTTTCAGTATTTGCTTTGTTTTCTGTGCTTTCAAAGGATCTCCCCTTATTTAGATTTTGATGTACAAGTCGGTAATCAGTTTCCCATTAGTAATGCATGAAACAGTGTCTATAGAAAAACGTGTTGGTCATTTGATATTTCTCTTGTGAACTTTATGGTATTGTAAAACGTGTTGGCCTTTTCAAGTAATTCCAGTAAGTCTTTGGCGCCAGTGCATGTCGATATCGTCGACGAACCTAAGTCATAGCGCAGGTTTTAAACCGACAGGTGAAAGTAATTGCATCTCAAGGTGTCCCATGAAAATATTTGCGTATGAAGTGGCCCTTTCTGTGCCCTTACTGTAGATTGTACTTGTAGATAGGGATCGCCATTAAATTCAAAATTGTTGCGCTTTAGAATAAGTGTCAGCAGTTCAACCAGGGTTTCAGTTGGTGGCTCTTTGACCACTCGCTGCTCCCATACCTCCCTGCACGCTTCGATGCCCTCCGAGTGTGGAATATTGGTGTACAAGGATGTAACATCCATGGACACCAGTAGGGCGTTCAAGTACCGTATCAGCGAACAGTAACGTTAACCGATGCAAACAACCCATATAGTACGACATCTAACGTTCGCAATACTCAATAATAACTCATTGCGCCCCAATGTTTATTAACTTTTCAAGGGTACGAACGATTTATGTGCGAAACTAAATAACACAAGCAAAAGTGCCATAATCAACTGAAATGCATCAATTTTACCGCATATAAAAATAAGATTTAGCTGCTCAGATGTAAGCTGCTTCGTTTGATACATTAAGTATCGGAAAAGGTTGGTTTATTGATGAGAACTTAAGTCGGGACTGTTCGCTGGTTTTATTAAATTCATTTGGTAGCCATTTTGTTTTCCTTGTTGGCGATGGCGAACTACCTCTGAGGCCCTTCGTGTCGTTCGCAATCGGTAACAGCCTAACGAAAGGTAAATTCTTACCGTTTTCTGTTGCAATCGATACGGTACTTGAACGCGCTACAGGTGGATGCCGTCACGAATGTCTCTCGATTCTACTTGCTTTAGGTAGTCCGTAGTGTCTTGGACATATGACGGTAGTTGGGCAATGTGTGGTCTGAGATGAAAATCAATGAATTCATATATTCTTTCACAAAAAAACAAACGGAAACACTCTCGTCGGCTTCCAAAACGCTCCAAATCAAAACAACAGCACCAATCTACTCCAGATTGATTCGTGAATTTGTCAAGTAAAGAGCTCAACAAGCATGAGGTGTCGCTTCTATCTAAAGGCTTAACTTTCTGTCCTAAACTTCCAAGGATTATGTATCATGAAAGGCTCATATCAAGTTTTGTCAGTCGTGTTTCAAGCGACTTTGTTTTGGCTGTTGATTATATATGCGTGTAACCGTGTCACCTAATTCGATATTTAACCCTTTAAAACTCAATTCTTTTAAATAACCCCAGAGACCTTCCTGCTTTGCCGTAGTTCTGGGGCTTAATTGCCACAGGGAATGTTTTCTGTTTATTAGACCGAGATCATCCCCTCTGACAAGAACTAAAAGGAAGGCAGGTCGTTTGTTTGATCCCATTCACTGTTTTGCAATGCATGGGATTAGCCGAAATCACCTTTATGAGATCATAATCATCCCATCTCATCATCCATCATTAACTCATCGGCGCTATATGACCTACTTTGTGTCGCAGTGCCGTAAAACCCAACTCATCCATCCATCTTTTTTAAATAAATAAATACATAATAATGAAGATAGGGGTTTATACCAACATTCTATTAAACATTTTCATGAGCTATATAAATAATAGAAATAAAATGATGATAAACTTACAAGTTTTACTGAAACGTGTAGACTGCTTTCTACCAATTGTCAACGCGTGTAAACCAAAAGGTAGGTGCGCGTACCTTGATTATGTCACGATTGTATTTAGCATAAAAAGAGAGCCACACGTACCAGTACAAGTAAAAAATCGAAACCTCACTAATATCTGTTATTCAGCCGGTATAATGGAGGCACTTAATGATTATCAAAATCGTTTTACAAAAAAAGAAAATAGCTGCTTATATCACAGCCCCATTAGAAAAAAGACAATGATGCTGATAGTAAATTAATATTGATTGATATAATACGTAATAGCTACTGCATTGTATGCCGTTTCTAATTTTGAGCCCCAGAGACTTCTTACCTTGTCGTGGTTTGGGCTTAATTGTCATAGGAATTGATTCTGTTTATTCAGTGTGAGATTATCCCCTCTGCCATCCCAGAGATCCTCCTACCTTTTCGTGGTTCTGGGGCTTAATTGTCATTAAACATTGTTTCTGTTTATTAGACTATGAGGATCCTCTCTGCCAATAACTAAAAGGACGGTATGTCGGTGGGTTTGATGCCACGTGCTGCTTTGCAACGAATTTGATTAGCCGAAATCTTCGTCTTGAAATTATTAACTCATCTTTCTCATCATTCATCGGCGCTATATGACCTTTTTGTGTCGCATTGCCGCAAAATCCAACTCATTATCATCATATCATTACCACATCTAGTTTTGAAAACTGTTAACAGATTGAAAGTAAATGCATAAAGTGCCATAAGGCGTATACTGCTTTACTTTCAGCCAGTTTTAAGCTTTAATCACTGTAATTTTTTAGAATTTCATATACATGTATTTAGCAAACAATTAACGGGGCAAGTATAAAGAGTAAAGCATATACGATGTATATATAAACGTAAGTTTATTCAGAGACACTTTTAAGAGTATCATGGACAATTACATATCTACTTCACTGCAGTTCATTTCTCCTTTCATCATTAGTAGAAAATGATACCACAGCTCTCTTTAACAAGAATATCTTTCCCAACGATGAATGCTCCCCACAAAGAAAAACCCCAAGGTATAGAATGTTTAGTAGGTGAACACAGTATCAAGTTTCATCAACTTATGATGTAACTTTAAGGAGGTATGATTCAGACAAAAACGATTTTTTTATGAAAAAGGGAGGCAATTTAATATTTTGAGATGACAGAGTTATAATTCTTGTGTACTACACTTCTTTTTGTCATCCTCTAATATAGTATCAAGTTTCACCAAGTTACAGTGCGGCAGAAAATGTGGTTTTTGTTTAAAAAATTATGTAGAACAAGAGAGATTATTCAATTTTGGGAGATGGCAGAGTTATGGTTCTTGAGTACAACACTCCCTCTTTCACCCTGTATCACTGTATCAAGTTTCATTAACTTACAACGCATTGCTCAGGAGATATGCTCCAGACGAAATTGGACTTATAAATAAAAAAGGGGAGATAATTAAATATTAGGAGATGACAGTCATGATTCTTGTGAACTGCTCCTCCTTATGAAACCATCTATCACTGTATCAAGTTCCAGTAACTTACGGTGTAGCCGCCAAAATATATACTCCGGACAAAGTTGTTTTGCATTTTTAGAAAAAAAGGAGATAATTCAATATTTGGAGATGACAGAGTTACCGTTCTTGTGTACTGCACTTACTTCCGTCATCCTCTATCACTAACAAGTTTCATCAACTTACGGTCTAACAGTCCAGAGAAATGCTCCGGACAATATTTATTTTTCTAATGAGAAAAGGGGAGATAATTCAAATTTGGGAGATGACAGAGTTACGGTTCTTGTGTACTGCACCTCCTGTTGTCATTTTCTATCACTGTAGCAAGTTTCTACAAGTTACGATGTACCGTTAAGGAGATATGCTCCGGACAAAAAAGCGTGACGGACGGACAGAGCGGACGTCCGCACTAATGGGAAGGGTTTGAGTTGCATCATGTGTACGAAACAAACTTGTGGGGAAAACACTACATGTAGGGGGTGCAATTCAATTAACATGTTTGCACAAGTACTTTGTCTATATGGACAAAAACGACCATAAATTGTGAGCTACTTGTACAGAAGGTACTCCTGAGCTTCGAGCACCTCACATGCAACCTATGTACATGTGGACGGTGTCCGTCCGTACTTATTTGTGGGGTGAAAAACACAAGTACCCTCTCATGTGTAACTTGCTTACGAGAGTGTACTTGTGTGGCTAAAATTGTTAGCCCCATAATTGAAAGACATTTACCTAACCATTTCTTGTAACATTAACCTGGCCAGTTGTGGGACATAGGGTTAGGGGTAGGGTTACCCTCCAGATCATTTTTCCAAGTAAGAGCTAACATAATTATCTGTTGTGTGGCTAGCCACGCAAGAGAAAACAATATCTTCCTTCAAACCGTTCAAATCCAACATACAATAACGTGTTTAAACCTAAACATAAACGTTTATTTAAATCTAAAGAAAAGGTTATTCCATCCTTTGGAATACGTAAGAAAAACTCTTTTGAAAGTAGTGGTATAGATTTGTCTTTGGTTGAAGAGACCAAAGTCGAATCTATACCACCTTGGACTATTAAACGACCAAATGTCATTTTTGATCTAAGTCTGAAACAAACTCGCTTGAATTCGAGTCTTTTTTAAATAAAATCATTTCAAAAATTGAAGATTTTAAACAAATCTATACTGATGGTTCGAAAGATGATGAGATGGTTGCCGCTGCTGTGACTGACAATACAGTTACAAAGTTTCGGCTCCCTGAAAATGCCTCTATATTTTCAACAGAGATCAAGGCTATTGATTTAGCTCTTGATTGTATTGCTGAAGATTCATATAGTAAATAATATTTTCGGATTCTCTTTCTGTATTACAATCATCGAGTAAAGGTTCTACTAAAAATGTACTTATTAAAAATATTGTTTTAAAATATTCTAAAGATGTAAAAGTTTGTTGGGTACCTAGTCATTGTGGAATTCAGGGCAATGAGAAGGCAGACTTAGAAGCTAAGTCTGTCCTGTCATTGTCTGAATCTGATATGGATCTTCCTTATTCTGATTTCAAACCACAGATTACTAAATGTATTTTAAATAATTGGCAGGAGTCTTGGAGTGGGGAAACTCACAACAATCTCCATGCCATTAAACCTGTATTAGGTGAAGTTTGAACTCATGCCGGTCGATTCGCCGGGATTAGGTAGTTTTAGCTAGATTAATAATTGGACATTCTTATATTACTCATTCATATTTATTAAAACGTGAGGTTCAACCAGAATGTTTATTTTGTTTTGAACCTTACACAATTCAGCACATTCTTATTGATTGTGATGATTTAACTTTGATTAGAAATAGGTTCTTTCAGTCAGATTCCCTGCGGGAACTGTTTGAATCTGTAGACGTTTATAAAATACTTGAATTTTTAAAAGCCATTAATTTATATTATAAAATATGAAATGTTATATTTTTTGAAAAAGATAAATATTAGTATGTTGATTATGTTTTGTCCATATTTTGTTTACTTTCCCGTTGATCGGGACTGACATTTACGTAATCTATTAGTTGCTATTGTTCTAAATTTAATATTGTCATTATTTATTCGGCTTTAAATGACCTTTTTGTGTCGATGGGCCGTAAAACGCCATGCATTTATTCATTATTAAACGACCAAATGTCATTTTTGTTCTAACTTGGCATAAGAAATTTGAAACAAACTCGCTTGACTTCCAAGTCCTTTTTTAATGAAATCATTTCAAATTTTGAAGATTTTAAACAAATTTATACTGATGGTTCGAAAGATGATGAGAAGTTTGCTGCTGCTTTTGTGACTGACAATACGGTTACAAAGTTTCGACTCCCTGGCAATTCCTCTATATTTTCAGCAGAAATCAAGGTTATTGATTTAGCTCTTGATTATATTGCTGATGATTAAATTCTTATTAACTGTCTTATTCTAAAGATGTAAAATTTTGTTGGGTACCTAATCATTGTGGAATTAAGGGCAATGAGAGGGCAGACTTAGAAACTTAGTCTGTCCGACATTGCCTGAATCTGATATGGATCTTCCTTATTCGGATTTCAAACCACAGATTACTAAATTTATTTTAAGGAATTGGCAGGAGTTTTGGAGTGGGGAAACTCACAACAAACTCCATGCCATTAAACCTGTATTAGGTGAAGTTTGAACTCATGCCGGTCGATTCGCCGGGATGAAGTAGTTTTAGCTAGATTAAGAATTGTACATTCTTATGTTACACATTCATACCTTTTAAAACGTGAGGTTCAACCAGAATGTTTATTTTGTTTTGAACCTTACACACTTCAGCACATTCTTATTGATTTTGCTGATTTAACTTTGATTAGAAATAGGTTCTTTCAGGCAGATTCCCTGCGGGAACTGTTTGAATTTGAAGACGTTTATAAAATACTTGAATTTTTAAAAGCCATTAATTTATATTTATATTATAAAATTTGAAATGTTAATTTTTTTTAAAAAGATAGATATTAGTATGTTGATTATGTTTTGTCCATATTTTGTTTACTTTCCCGTTGATCGGGACTGACATTGACGTAATCTATTTAAGAAATAATCTATGTTCTACCGTTGTGAAACGGTATTTTACAACGGTTGGGAGTTGTGGTGCGCAGGAATTGACCACGAAGGCCGAAGGCGGATGCAGTTTTTCGACCGAATAACTTCTTCCGCGGCATTACAACAATCTAACACACAACAGCAAATTTACATTTACTGATCCACAAGCTGGCATAGAACAAACATTACATGAAACAAGACAGAAGAATGGGAAAATTACAGTAACATGACTGGTTAAAAGTATATGGTCTTTACGGGTTATATGAATAATGTAAGAAATTTAAAAAACATAACGTATGAACGCACGAGGAGCGGGGTAGGGAAGAGCGTGGTATACCGTCTCAGGTATACCACGATAGACCTGTTCTTTGTTTATAGAGACGAATTCACGTGTCATGTTAGAATAGTTGATATTGTTTTAAATATTTTATTGTCATTATTTAATCGGCTCTAAATGACCTTTTTGTGTCGAATGGCCGTAAAATACCATTCATTCATTCATTTTTTTCAACTCTTTACAAAAGCATTGCACAAAATCCTTTCATTCTGCATCGTTAACATCCGACCATCTTAAGGTAGCCGCATGTAGGACTCCACGTTTTATGTTCTTTCCAAGGGTGACAGAACACGCAGGTCACTGTGGTCATTTTGCAAAGGCGTTTTTATCGGGGCCCATCTGTTTTGGCCATGTCTCAAAAGTTTTCAATCTGTTTTCGTAATATCTGTACTGCGTTGTATTTCTAGCGATTCGTGTATCTGTAGCGTCCATGTCATAGAGCGACTCGTCCTTTTTGTCTCTGATTGATTACCATATTATAAAATTTGAATAAACTATTATTTTTAAAGATAATTTTTTTTGTATGTCGATTATGTTTTGTCCATATTTTGTTTACTTTCCCGTTGATCGGGACTGACATTAATTTAATATTGTTTTAAGTTTAATATTGTCATTATTTATTCGGCTCTAAATGACCTTTTTGTGTCGATGGGCCGTAAAACACCATTCATTCATTCTGATTGATTTCCAGTTCGTATAGTCGTTGGGGTTGCACTCGATACACTGTAGAGCCCCTTGTTGATTGGCGTGGTCACTCTGCAGGTAACAAGGAACGACCGTTTGCAATTCGGGTAAAGCCTTTTCTATCTCGGGTATCAGTTCCTTTAATAGCGTATATTCGGAAGATCGTAAACATAAACCCTTCTTAGTAGGAACCACCTCTTCTTCGGGCTTCCAATATTGACGAATGTACACTCAGACGTTATTTACGGTACAGTAAACGTTACCTCCTAGGTGACCCATGTATGCTCGCTTCTCTCGTCAAGCCATGTCCACGTACTCGATTTGGTCCACCAAGTTTTTCCATCGCATCAAGGATAAACTTATCCCTTTCTTGGTAGGTTTATCGTTCTGCCATTCTCGCAGGTCGACTGTTCTCTTGTTTCCATTCCGTCACGTCAATATATCGCTCGTTGCCCAGGCTGAATTTGCATCATACATGGTTTCGATTTGAATTTTGTGGTCAGAATGATAGAATAGCGACCAAGAAACTCTTTATATAGGTTTCACCACTGGTAGATCTAACGCCATCTCTCTGTTGATTGGTCGGATGATGATTCCACCATGCTGGTTGGTTCATGTTTCAAACCGTCTCAGTGGACCGAATCAGTTGCGTGTGGACCTCCGAGGAGTGTAAGTCATTAAGTTTCAGTTCACTGGATAGGCTGTGATATCAATCAAGGTACGTTTTGTTTTTGTGTAGACCACTTTGATGGTATTAATCTCGTTGTTTCTACAGGACGATAGTCCAATTGCAAATGGAAACCGTTTAGTTAGTTCCGAACGTTTGCCTCGTTGAACTATATTGTCTGGATTTTCCAGACAATGGTCGATACAGTGGTTCATCATGAACGAATTGAAAAAAATAGATGCCGTCGTGCTGGAGCGATCTAAATGCTTTTCAATAACATGAGTTGAAATAAGCACTTTCATCTCGCAGGATCGAGATAAAACTGGAACGTAGTCAGATGATCAACCCTCATTTATTACAGTATACTAGTTGAACACGCTTTGACAGGTGTAGAGAAGTCACTCGCTTACTGCAGTATATGGTCATTACGAGGTTAAACTGTCAACACCATCACGCCCTCGGAGCTAATTGACGCTACCGAGACCCTATTACTACTAACATATCCATGCCGACACTTAACGGACTGGTTACGCGTCAACGGTCTGCGAGCCTGACGTCTTTATGTTGGTTTGACACTTGCCGCGCACGTCGTAGCGCGTGATTAGCGGCACATTCGCCCAACAACTTTCAACTGATGTAGTGGAGACAGGTTCTTTGTCGATATGTTCAATAATGATAAGTTGTCGACATAAAATAATCGTTCTGAATATTCGATTAAATGATACCATTTTTAAAACTACCTTGAATGGTTGCCCTGCGTTTCTGTTTCGTCTTAGTATATATATGAAAGTCGAGCGTCCAGCTGCATATATCACAGCAATATTAGAAAAAATGATAATGATACTCATAGGAGATTAATTTTGATTGATTGTAAGCTGTTTCTAGCTCTGAGCCCAAGATACCTTCTAACCTTGTCGTGGTTCTGGGGCCTAATTGTCATAGGGAATGGTTTTTTTCATTAGACTGAGATTATCCTCTCTGTCAAGAAATAAAATGAAGGCATGTAATTTTGATGCTTCTGATCCCATCCAGTGTGCAACTTTGCAACGAATGCGATTAGCCGAAATCATCTTCCTGAAATTATCACCGACTCATGACTATCATTCATCGGCGTTGTATGACATATTCTGTGTCATATTGCAACAAAACTTAACTTGAAAACAGATTTCCACTTAAAAGTAGGTTGGAAGTAAAAGCAGAATGCCCCTTCAAGCGTATTTTGCTTTACTTTCAGCCAGATTTAGGCTTCAATCACTTCTCTCTTTAGAAAAGTGAAAAATGATACCACAGCTCTCTTTGAAAAGCATTCCTTGTCATTTTATACGGCCGTCAAAACAAGTCGTAATACGGTATACCCTGCGCTCTCCGTTCGTTAATCCGTATGTCCGTCCGTTAACATTTTACTTGTTGGCGCCTTCTAACCAAGTTTAAGGTAATTCAGAATGGCGAATCAAGATGGCCACCAAAACAAGTAGTGGCGGTGCATTTATGGTGAAAACAGCAAAGATATTACTCAACCCCTAAAAATGTCACTTTATACAACTGAAAATGATACCCCTCTTTTTATTTGCATGTGTACAAAATAATAAAAACGTTTTTAAAGTGAAAAGAAATTACCTCCAAATTTACCAAACTTTGGGTAATTCCACCAACATCTGCGGCTAACTAATTCCAAAACTATCTATGACATCGTAATTTTCAAACTGTTCCCGAGGTGCAAGGAATTCTTATTTTCTCTTTAGAATGTCCATTTGAACACTACATAGTCTGACATTATACCCATTGTCACCAAGCATTTCAATTCTCCATATTGGCTAACACATGTAGTTGAAATAAGTCCTTTGAAAAGTATGGTGGTCAAACAGTGTCAAAGTAAAATCTTCAAATGAATGCTACATACCAGCAGCATGCTAGTGCCTGTACAAACCATTGTGGATTCCAAATGTAGCTAGAACACTGACCAAGTCAGAAAGAATCCCACAAAAGGAAGAGTAAGACACAATGAGAAAACTGCTCAAGTTCAACACATAGTATCAACAAGGCCAAAAGTTAGAGTTAAATGAAAATCATTCAAGGGGTAAAGATATGACGTGGTCATTCGTGACCTTCTTACCAGCATTGCAAATACTAACTACTGCAAACTGTGACTGTCCGAAAATCTGGCTAAATCCCATGAAAATTATTTCAGTAACAGAGAATACAGGGCTTAAATGGTTTTGTTCTTTTTTGTAAATGAGTATGTCCTT
The DNA here is from genome assembly GCA_922989275.2 of Gari tellinella. Lineage (NCBI taxonomy): Eukaryota > Metazoa > Mollusca > Bivalvia > Cardiida > Psammobiidae > Gari > Gari tellinella. The sequence goes on from OV277871.1 coordinate 32,572,844, forward strand.
TTCAATTTAGCCGGTATTCAAAAGTGGCCACGATTTTATACATTCATATAAACATGTTCAGAAAGATTTTACAATTCAGCTTTAAACTGCTTGAGTCCCAAAAAGGACAAGGCTAAAATTGACAAATTATAGTTGTTCAAGGGTAATGATACTTGGATGAAAAGTATAAAAGTTAGTAAGCGGACAAGGTTAAATATGGCCAATCACGAAAATTTGACCAAGCTACATCACTATGACATGAGAGGACCAGTATCTCAGGTATATGGCAGTAACTGCAAATATTTACATGTCCTCCGCCATCCCAGTTCTATCAGGTGTCCCCCAGGGTAATGTCCTCGGCCCATTACTATTCCTCATTTAGATTAACGATATTCGCGGGTATGGAAGGCAATTCAAAGTACATGTACACCTATTCGCTGATGACACAACTATATACCTGTCCTTTTCCATTGTCGATACTGATTATATATGTATGTATTAGCATATATTTTAAGTCATACCTTTCGAGATTTTGCAGTAATACTAATAGATCTACATTTCATTATTTCATATAATATTTATAGTTATTTTATAATATAATTTAAAAATAAATAAAACTAGAACACGCAAAAATATCCCAATGACAAACAAGTGTCACTAATTCGACGTATAACTTGACAGATTCATACGTACACATACATGACACTTGGTTGACGTTTCTACAGTGCTCGAATTCTCCCGGTCATGGCTGTAGAGTTTTTTCGATTTTTCAAGCAGTTCGTCGTATGAAGCCTGATAAGTTATGAAGTTCTGACACAGGCCAATAACACTAGGCACGATCATTGTTTATGGCATACTTATGGCGTAACAGGTCAACTTCCGGTTTAGTATGCATGAAAACTGCAGGGTACCTTTTCGATAACACTTGCTATGCGTATTAATTAGATTTTCATTGGCCGGATTGAAAATGCGGTCTATAGATTGGCGAATGCCGTCCGTCTGTCTGTCCGCCCGTACTCACTTTGGTTGACCTTTTTGTAAGTGTCAGTTTTAGCCAAAGCTTAAGTCCTAGAGCAACCAAATTTGGCATGTACAGTTATAGTGAGGTCATCATCACATGCTGTTGGTAACAAGGTCACTGTGACCTAGATTTCACGGTCCAATGACTTAGAGAATTCTTGGTTAACCTTTTCGTTTGCGTCTTGGTTTACCTTTTTGTTAGAGTCAGTTTTAGTCAAAGTTTAAGTCCTACAGCAACCAAATTTGGCATGTACAGTTGTAGTGAGGTCATCATCACATGCCATGGGTAACTAGGTCACTGTGACCTAGATTTCAAGGTCCAATGACTTAGAGAATTCTTGGTTAACCTTTTCTTTTGCGTCTTGGTTAACCTTTTTGTTAGTGTCAGTTTTAGTCAAATTTAAGTCCTACAGCAACCAAATTTGGCATGTACAGTTGTAGTGAGGTCATCATCACATGCCATGGGTAACCATATTTTATATACACTCAGTACAAAAAGAAACGCACATTGTGCTCAAGTTTAGAAAACCATAAACTTAAAATTACTGTGCTGTATTTTAACCCTTTCACTCTTAATGACGTCAAAATGCTCGTTTTCAAACAGTTTGGATCCTGATCAGACGCCGCGTAACGCGGCGTCTGATCAGGATCTAAACTGTTTGACACTCGTATAGATATACTTTAAGTCATACTACTTTGAATCTTACTTTGAAACGATCTTGCAAACAACAAAATTGAAGCAGATGACAATGAAACGGCGGTGGGATAAAACTCACGATTAATTTGGAAGCGAAAGAGTTAACTAGTGCCTGTTGAAAACACCGCACCGATTCGTACAGGTTGTAATGATACCAATTCAATGATAAACCTCCCATTTTCAACATTGATAGCCCAAGACGGAACTACTGACTGTAATGAAAAAATTATTTCACAAATACGTTCATTCTACATACAGATAATATAGTAATAAAAGTGTGCGTTTCTTTTTGCACTGAGTGTATATATATATATACAAAGCAAAAATGCAGACAATCCGGCCATACCGACGGTTTCTCGTTTAACGATGTCTGATGGTTGTATATCTAAATGTTTGCTGTTTAGCATAACTGAATATTGACAGCTTCACGCCGTCGTTAAATCTTATTAAGCAGCTACAAGTACTTAATAATGATCACATATATAATCCACAAATTTTATATATCAAGCTTACATATTTTTACATATCCAGAAGAGGATGACGCGTTATGCGGTGTCCGGTATAGATTCAAACTGGTTATCATTCATGAGTAGCTTCATTTTTAGAAAAAAACCCACAAAGGAATGGTGGTAAGCTTTATCACAAACGATCTATTTGAAGCAGACGATAATTATTTATGTTTAAAAATTCATCGGTACATAGCAAAGTGACTCTGTACAGTGCAGACCGTGGTCAGGGGGGTCATTTAGGCTCCGTCTGATCTGGATCTACACTGCTTGCATTGGACCAATTTAATGTTTACAGGCACATAAATGACTCTTTGCTAGGTGCAATATATTTAATATAACAATAAGAGATACATGCATGCACATGCCATAACTGTCCATCGGGTGCTAGATAGGTAGGTGTATGGATGACAACGATCATGATTTATGTAAATTACACTAATTACGCATTTTACATCTATAAAATGTGCGAAAATCAATAAACTGTCACTTAATACCGTATTGAACGTTTCCCCTACATATCCTTTAGGTACGCTTCAGCAAAAAAGGGTACGTTTTGACTATGGTACGCTTTGACCATAACCCCTTTTATTTTCCCCAGGGGAAAATTTCTATTCCCCATTGGAAGGAAGATCGATTATATTTCAAATTAATATTCCAGAGAAATTTGCGAAATTTTTTAACTCGGACGCAAACACCACACCGTAGATAAGATATTTATATCTGGTGGTTGCACACATTTTTCACGGGATTTTCAAGATTTCCGAAGGTAACCCATTTGTTAACAACAATGAGAGTTCGCCCTTATCGAACGAAGATCGTTAACTGACGCCAATATAATTAGATCTTACCTGTATTATAGTATTGGTTTTGAGGCAGGTCATAGTGCGATTATGCAAATGTTAGCATACGTTTCTGATTTAATGCTTGGAAATTAATTGTTTAATTCGCATATATGTTATAGTCTATAGGGTATGAATGTGTACTTTTTGCGCACAGCCGGGGTCAGTATTGTCGTTTGTATTTCAAATGCGTTATTCGGCTATGAAGAAAAAATCACGACAGAATTATCTAAACGCTATAAATTACGACTTCGTCTTTAAAACAGTTGAATCTGAATTAGAAAAATTGTATCTAAAACAATGACGTTCATGTTTATGAAAATAAATACGATCTTTTCGCGAAAGTAGTTTTGGAGCGCAATAATATTTCTTCCATAACGAGTGATTCGGTGTCATCTTTTAGCCTGTATGTAAACAGAAGCGAACAGATTTTCAGGAGAAAGAATCTAATCAAAAACAATATTGATCTGGGAATCAGAAAAGTGCATACTGTAGTCTCATTTCTCGCCTTGTAGAAAAGCAAGTAAAAGTGTATGATCAACGTAGAAACAGAGCTTTGGATCCAAAATACTCGTACCACATTTCACTATACATGTCGTGTTTTGGCTTCAAAATGGCGGTGTATTTGTTTCACTACACGTGGTAAATATATTCAAAACACCTATTCAGAAAGAAATGCTTGAAAATAACATTCCTGTCATCTTAATGAAGAACCGGGTTACAATTTGTCATAGTTTTTCTGTTGAATTGTTTGATATACAGTGCGGTGCACTTGCCCAAAAAATCCTTTTGTTTTAATGCTTGTAAATAATTATCGAGGCAGCTTTTGTCGGCATAGTTCGGTCAGTGTTAGAACAATATACATATGCTTTGAATTGGACTGAGTGTTTTGATTGAGACTCATCTCTGTAAAGCATGAGTAGCATTTGACCTCAAAGTTGGCTACAATAGCCAGAATTCAATATGGCCATTCTAAATTACCTTAATTCAACTCACCACAAATATTCCAAATCTGAAAATGTTTTCATGAACAGCTTTAATCCTGATCAAATCCAATTAACTTTGTATCTTGCCAGGGATCCAATATATTTGCATTTGCAAATGTAGGTAAAAGTGCAAGATTATATAGTGCAAGCTGCCAACTGTTGCAGGACTGCCATTTCTCTGGATTTTTCTTAAATCTTCCGATTTTTATTCTAGTACATGATAGCTTAAAGCAGGCTGAAAGTAAAGCAGAATGCGCTTTAAGGCGCATGCTGCTTTCCTTCCAGCCTGCTTTAAGCAGTCATATGTCAACAAACTAGAACAGACGATTGGGTAAAGGTACGATTCGTAAAATCGCACTTGAGGAATTGCCATGTTGACGGTTGTCATAGAAAGAAATTTAGGGAATATACAATGTATAGTTTTTCTTAATCAAACCCAGACCATTCTTTCAAGGAATGTTCAGATATGTTTTTAAAGCAAATTTGTTCCTTGTGTGTCATTTAGGTTAGTTTAATGGTTAGTTATAAGTATGATTTGGATATTTGTTTCCCAATTTTCACGGGATTTTTAAAATTCTCATTAATATTCATAAGTATGCAAATTGGAAAATTTACATAATTGATCATTTTATCAAAGTCCGATGTCTAAGCTTCAGCTTCTATTACAAAAACTAACCAAGTTACATAGGTTTCCTGAAACACGGTGTGAAACTGAGCGGTTGCCATGGAAACGCGGAATAAAATAATCTGCACCACTTTCAGGCTTGTCATCCATACTGCATCATGATATAAGTAGAATTTTTCTACCTTTTGGGGTTACGTAGCTCCTTAAATAGAGCTCCTTTTCAACTTGTCTGATAGCCTAAAGTGCAACTTTGGAAATCTTAGGATTTTTCACGTCACTGCATGGTAGCCCTGGCCTGCTGTTGAGCAGAATACATTTTAAAAGTATTACTGCATTCAAGTAGTTCAAACAGTTTGCGATATCTTTCATGCAGATGTTGAATGTCATTATATTCTGTGAAAAAACCCTGTCATCTTGAATTGATACACTGAGAAATAAATCCTCGTTTCAAGATAAAATCTATCCACACAACTTGTTTGTCAATCCTCAAAGGCCAAACATAATACCCCGGTTTCCTAAAGGGAGCCATAACATTGATAAGGGTTGAATCACTGTCATCATTTTCAACGACACATCTCGGGTACCAACAGATTTTCCAATATTCAAATGTTTCCCCCAGTTTACGCCCATCTTTTCTGGCTGTTTTGCACAAAAAAAACGTGCTCTTTATTGAGTGACGCAGACGCGATGTCCTTTTAGCAACTGTTCCGACGAATGATGATGCATCGATGCGCTTGGGCGACGTTTCTGGGTCCATGAAATCGTTTTTAAGCATTTTATTTGACAGATTTGAGCCTAGGCTCAATACTGGTCAATCAAATGCTTGAGAACGCATTCAGACACAACTCAAACGCTTTATAAGCGCTTGGGCTGGCTGCTGTCGAGATCGCCGAAGTGGTGCTCACATCCGAGGTTTGTTACGTGATCATCACATGTACGTATTAGGTTTGCAATCTGTGATGCTGTACACAATTTACCACCTGCTAAAATTTCAACCAGGTAGTTTTTCAACAGTTTTCAGCATTGCCTATGTGATACGTTTAATTGTGGGCAAAACAAAGTCACGTGTATCCTCGCTGATGGTGAAGACAGCATCTACAAATCGAATTCTGTTGGTGACGGCATAAATGTCACGGAAATCTTCTTGAGTCGCTCAAATGGCCGTTTGTTTTTATCAGTAGCGCAGGGTCACTAGTTCATCTTCTTAAAACCCGGCTAATTCCTTTATATGCGTATACAGGTTAATGTACAGGACTTTGACCGAAGTTATTAAATTCTAGTAGGGCCAGTATTTTTCAGGTACACTAGAGCTAAAACTTTGAATGAAGGCCCTAATAGTATCAGATTTGAGGTCTGCTTGAACTGACTTCAGTTTGAGGTTTGGTGCACCAATAAATCCAAGCATTGGGAGAAAACATTTGTATGTACTATCACTTTTGCAGCAGTCTGAAACAACGCATTTAACCTATTGTATCTGTAATTTCCAATGATTCACTTAATGCCTGACCTGGAAAAATAGGCTTCCCAGCGACCCCTCAAGACATGGTGGTCTACAACATGGCCAAATGTACCTGCTGTAGTCCGTAAGACTCACTCACCGAAGTTCCTTTGGTGCACAGCATTTAGTAAGGCATCTCGACCCAGTGGTCCATTTTCTCTTACTAGTTATTTCTAGTACTTTCAGATCGTCACAAACTTAAATCTAAAGTAAGACGTGTGCCATGCAATGAAAAAAGTGGATTTCTGGAATCTGCTCGTCATCACAGCATTGAAGAATTTCAGCCCGTCAGTAATCAAGAAGTTTGTCAGCGAGTATTTCGTTGCTGGCACGATCCTCCAAACTCTGCAAGAGATGATCTTGGAGTCTGAAATGTTTCGAGTTCATTCTCAGTTTTTCTTGGGGTAGCTCTGTTACATTTGTTTTCATTATCAACAGACTGTTAAAGTTTATGAGGGGCGCGTGTTTTCCTCAATTTAAATATATATATATATTTTAAAGTTATTACTTACGATCGGTTTCTTTTTTGTACGAAGTTTTATGAAACGGGCCCCTGGTCTGCGAAATGCGGTGGAAAAAATCTACAATTATCAAAACTGTATCGAGACATTCTCGTACATGTATATTTGAAAGAATATTCAACAGGAGTGATGGCAAATCGGGCTGCCGGAATTGTTAAGTTTAAACATATTGTTATTTCATAAATATACATAGAAATGGGGTTGGGCCACAAGTTCTCACAACATTAGATTCGGCCCTTCCCCTTGTGCATTCAGACAATATATACAATGGCTCTAAACATGTATAACTATTTAGTGACAACAAATAGAAGGGGTGGTAAGTTGGTAAGTAAGAGAAGGGAAAGAGAAGAAAAATGAATTAGCTTACCAATTATACTTATTTTTATAACTTATTTAGTTTGAGTGACATCATTTGGATGAGTTGGTAGCAGCTGAACATGTACAGTTAGTCTTGTATCCAAAAGATAACAAAGCAGTCTTTTAGATGATGTAGCTCAATTCAGAACAAAACAACAATACAGAAAGTGGTTTATATAAAAAAAACAGTAACTAAAAGTGAACAGAACAAATCACAGTTGGTTAACATTAATCAAATGTGAAACGCTTTGTTTCTTTTATATATCGGTGTACAGCATCAAATATAACCATATTTTCATCATTAGTTAAGTTGTTACACCCGTGCATTAGTAAATCTGGGTTTAAAGGATGAAACGCTCTAATAGCATTGAAAAGTTTTATTCTTTGAGCATGGTATTTAGGATAGACAAAAAGGTAATGCTCTGCATTTTCTATTAGGTCACAATGGGTACAGCTTGGATTGTTTGATATGTGATTATCATAAAGATCGCTGTTCAAATTACTACAGTTGTTTCACAGACGTGCAAGCATGACTGATAAATATCGGCTTCCATGTAAATAGAAACATGGTAGAAACAACTGTAATATTTTGATTATTTCATGTTTAGTAATATTTTCTTTAAAACTTAAAATTGAAGGAGCGTTCTTGAGAATATGTGCTGTATTATTCCATAATGCAATTGATGACGGAATACATGATTTACGAAACATTTCTGTCCTAGCAAAAGGAACATGAACGTTTCTTAAATTTCGTTCTGGTGGGATTTGAGGAAACAGTTCATTCAAGTAATCAGGCAGCATATTGTGAGGTGCTTTGTACATGAAACAAAGATGTTTTATTTTGCGACGCTTTTCTAGAGATTGCCAACCACAATTTCTATACAAATTCTTAAGAGAAACAGAACGTGTTAATCCTGTAACTATACGAGCAGCCTCATTTTGGAGCTTCTGTAAGGAATTTGATTGCTGCATTGTACAGCAATAATTATTTATTCGGCTCTAAATGACCTTTTTGTGTCGATGGGCCGTAAAACACCATTCATTCATTCATTCATTCATTGTACAGCAATCCCAAAGAAGAGTATTCCAAAATTGGTCTCACGTAGGACTTTAAACCTGGGTTAAGGTGGTTCGACAGCGGGCGGCCCGCATCCCGAGTTCCGGAAATGCTGATGACTTTCATCTGATCTTTGCGGCAAGTGCTTATAGTAGAAAATTTAGATAAAGAAAAGTTTGATCTGCTTCAGTGTCGTCTCTGTTAGCGCAGTTGATACGGTGATTGACTTGCAATCCATAGGTTCTAGGTTCGATTCCCACTCGCTTCAAAACTTTTTTTTTTTTAACAAATTGTCCGATTTTAGTGACTAGTCAATTCATAACGCAGTGATCAAAGGACAGGCTATGTTTAGTCTATTAATAATGAATAATATCAGATGCAAGTATAGTCAAGTGACAGCTAAATTTGTGAGGATTTATAGCCTATATAACAGATGGCAGATTAACACAGGACAAAAGTAGTGCTAAAAGATAGATCCTAAAGGAGCTTTTATGCATTACTTTTGTTATGCATTAAGCAGTCACTTGCCTTTAAAGATCTACAGGCTACCGTATTCAATGGTCCTTTATTACAGGTTTGACTTATGGTACTATTTAGAGCTGACGGGATTTTAAAGTTGAACTCAAGCGAGGTTACTCGTTTTGTGTTAAGATTTTGTCAGAATTTCAGGAAATCATGTACAAAATGTAAATTCTACTGTAGATTTTCATTAAATTTTTGTGACTAGTAGAATTAAGTTATATCTATCTAATAAGAGTAAAATTAGTGTATGTTAAACAGCTAGATTTTTTGTAATTTGAGATTTTCAGAATTTGACTTTTTTAAAACATTGATATTTCCAGAAAATATGTTATGAAATACTTTTGTTTGCCCAATATCTTATAGTCTATGTACAGTTTACTTGACTGTACAGAAATGATTGAGTTATATCATTCTATAAAGAAAATATTCCTGTTTATTACAAAAGGAGCTTTTCTTGACAAAAAGTCCTGTCAGAAAAAAACGGCACTGTAACTTTTTTTTATTTTAACGATTTTTCACTCTCCATATGGTATATTTCAATTTAATCAAGGTTTCAAAGAATTCTGACACAGAATAAGCTGACCCGCGAACCACCTTAAAGCATGCCTATTTAAATTATATTTCAATCTACGCATTATGCCTACTACCTTTGAAACAGATTTTGAAATCTTATCTATATGAGTATTCCAATGTTTCATTTGAGTCAAGAGTAACGCCAAGGTGTTTATGGCTATGAACAAAATCAATATGTGTATTATCAAAGCGAAGTGATGGAATGATTTCATAATTTCTAAGAGAAAAAACAGGATTAAAATTTACGAGCCATTGATTAGCCCAGTGTGAAATAATATTGAGATCATGGTTTATAATACCTTCAATATCTTGAATTGAAGAAGCTGAATAGTATAATGAATTGAACGGTTTGACACGCTTGACGCAGTGGGATTATCAAGTGATGATCCACTGCTTTTTCCCGAAAAGCATAAATAAAATAATTTATAAACATCAGGTAACTATGAATTACATGATTATTTCCCTTGCATTATAGAAGTACAACCATGTGAATGTAGTCACTGCCTTTGGGATATTCGCGATTAACCGATTGCTTTAGCAATTTGAGCTATCCGTACATTATCTCCGGACCCATGCATGGGTTATACAGGAATTGAGCTGAGTCTGAGATCATTCTCAATCTTTTGATTGGTCGGATTTAATTAAGCATATTTCTTTTCAATTTGATTCAAAATTGTGATAACGATGTTTGACTAGTTTCAAACAACTTATAACCATGTGGTCACATCTATGCATGTGATGGCATGGTTGAATTAGTGGAATGGAGTCTTGGAGTGGAATGGAGTCTTGGAATGGCATTTTAACTGTCTAGTCAGCACTGATCGCTCTGGCCCCTACAGGCTCACCTCACTCACCTTATCTCACCCATCCCGTAGCTCCATTGACCGTAGGGGCACTGCAGATGTCCTGGCATAGGGCTAATGGGTAATAAATAAGCTACCGTGACATTGCAATTTTATGATAATAAATACCCAAAGATCTTCTGAATGCTATTTTTGGGACTCTCTGGGCATTTTAAAAGACTGTAAATGTTATGTTTGTTCTTAAATGGCATTGACAATGTGATGCCATGTACTAAATGTGTGTGTCTAAGAATATAGTGACATAGGCAAGAAACATCCATATATTTTTGTGCTGCCATCATTTCATGTAGAAATAAAGTCCCAAAGTATGCCTGGGGGCTGATCAGCCCACATTTTCAAAACTCGATTTTTTGCACCAAATTGACATGGTTGGCTCGGGATGCGATACAAACCTACACACAAATTCGAAAAGTGTAATAACTGGACCAAAAATGAAAAGGTTTAGACTATTTGGAAACAACTGTTTATAGACTCCACAATTAAACTCTTAAAATCACTCTCCACTCCAAGACTCCAAAACTTCACTCCATATATTCAACTATGGCAAGGTATGGTTGAATTTATGGAGTGAAGTTTTGGAGTCTTGGAATGTCATGGAGTATGGTTTTGGAGTGGTTTTCACTCTAAAATTCCATTCCAAGACTCCATTCCACCACTCCACTCCAAGACTCCATTCCACTAATTCAACCATGCCGCATGTGATCGTATATGGTTTCTACATTATATACATGTAAGCAAGATCTGCATAATCTGTGTATGCGCGTGTGTGTTTTACAGTAGGCTACATGTATTACACAGTGATCTAACTTAGACATTTAGCGCGCAACATAAATATCGTCTGCAGGATTTATCGTCTGCGTGATCTTTGCCGGAAAAGTGTCATCAAGAGGGACATCGAGTTATGATTGGATCGACACTGTGTGGCCGTAGCGTGCAGAAGGTTGACGTAGTATCATTATTCTACCCTTTCTCCACTAAACTAACTATAGATATATACATAAGCGTATTACTCCTTCACCGCTTTATTGTCGTCAGCTTCAATATTGTTGTCTGTAATTATCAATTCAGCGTTAGATTTAACGCAGAATGACTGACAATTTTTTGGTTCGAGAGTCAAACAGTTTAAATTCTTATCAGACGCAGGGTTACATGGCCTCTAATCTGGAACCAATCTGTTTGCAAATTCGACTTTAACCCCTATATGCACGTTAGCGGCGGACATACGAGAATGTGCCACAGTGATTATACCTCTGCAAACAGTTTGGATCAGATGATTACTTACGTATCGTTTTACAGTAGGGACTAGGGACTCGATATAATAGGAATACAATAAGTTATAACAAAAGGTGTTTGTGAAACACTATTGCTTCTGATATGACCATGACCTCTACATGGCACTGACTTTTGTCTGACATGACACAACTTGTATTAAGCTTTTTGAATTGGATACACATATTCATGCAAAATATGTAGTATCTATCACACGGGCTTCCATAGTGATAACCAATGTTACTTTGAGCCTATTTGACCTCTAAACGACATTGACCTATGACAGGCACGACCTAATATAGACTGAGTCTATATTGGGTCATGTCTGTCAAAGGTCATCACTGAGCTCAAGATCTGTTTCAATTGAGTACTCGTGCTAAATATTTAGTCTCTGTCACATGTATTTTCAATGTAATGAACTCTACTTGACCGTTACATATATAGTTTCAGTGTTATGGCCACTGTAAAAATGCAGTCTTTAACACATTTGTGTCCACGATCCCATATATGGGACATAGGCAAACAGTGTAGACTCTGATCAGACGCCGCATAATGCGGCGTCTGATCAGAGTCTACACTGTTTGCTGATAGAAATTACAATATAAAACAAAATGAAAATTTTGACCAGGCATCCCTTTGATGAACAATGGACTAATCTAATATATAAATATGGAAGAATCCGCTGGGCGTAAATGGGTTAAACGACCTCTGAATGGCATTGGCTGTTGTCGGGCAATATGTTGGCCAATGCTAAAGTTGTGGACAGACATATGAACAGATCAACAAACAAACTAACACATCGGCGGGACAAAAACAATATTCCCTGACCAAGTCATGCGGAGACATAACAACTATATAGTATTATTCATTGATGTAAAAGTTAAGTAAAACTTACTAGTTATATCAAACGCATGCGTGGAATGCATGAAACGTTAATTTTGCAATCCTACATGTATGTACAGTTGGCTGCCTACTGTTGATTAAGGTGGTTCGCGAGTATGTTTTTTCCATGTCAAATTACATTTAAACCTCAAGTGATTTAATAGAAATATAACATTTGGAGAGTGTAACATTGTGTAACTAATAAAAACAAATACATTTCTTTTGGACAAGACCTTTTGCCGGAGAAAAGTTCAATTTTTTTATAAACAGGAATGTGTTCTTTGTAAAGTAATATAACCCAATAATTCTCTTTATTCAAGTTACCTGTACAGACACTATGAGATATTGTCCAAACAAAAATGTTTTATGAAATATTTTTTTGGAAATAGAATCTATCAATGTTTAAAAAAAAGTCAAATTCTGAAAAAATCACTAAATTGCAAGTTACAAAAAATCTAGCATTTAGATTTATTGGCTAGATATTACTTAATTCGTCTAGTCACAAAAATTTAATAAATATCTACAGGAGACATTTTATATACATGATTTCGAGAACTTAACACATTCAGAGTTACCTCCCTTGAGTTAAACTTCAAAATGTCGTCAGCTCTAAATTATATCATAAGTCAAATCTGTAATATGCCGATTTTATTCAACTTGCTGGGCGGAGCTAACCTTTGGCAAAGATAAACTAATTTACTTTTGATTTTAGGGTTGATAGGTATAATTTCGTATTATAACGCTATTGTCGGATACTTTCAACTTGAAGAAACACAACTAATACGTGCACCAATGTGCACGTGTAATTGGTATATACAGTGCTCCCTCTCTACAACAACAACCAAATGGAAGACAAAGATTGCGTGTGTTGTTCGTAGGGAATAGTTACAGTAAGAGAAATCAAGACTTAGTAAACATTTGCAAACAGCTTGAATCCAGATCAGACGCCGCGTAACGCGGCGTCTGATCTGGATTCAAGCTGTTTGTCATTATTGATTATGTTCCTTCTGTCAAAAGGTCCATTAAATTGTTAAGTTGAGAAAAAAACCGGCAGACTCCAACCGTTGAAACTCCGCCCTACCAGGTCAATGAAATCGATCTATAATAAGGGAACATTGAAAATGACAGCCTGTAGATCTTTAAAGACAGGTGATCGCCTATAATGCACTCAGACGTTTAACATTTAAATGAATAATTTATTTATATACTTTTTGCAAGGATATTGCCTGGCAAGGCGTTTTCACCGAAAGTAGGTCAGGAAATGTCTTTAAGGAAAATTAAATACATAACTCCTGAATATACCACTATGCAACAGTCAATCAACTACCCAATGCTGGGGTCTTAAACATAAAACATTGAACGAGACAAAAAATACAGACATTTTAAGTAGGTTATGTTGATGTGTCATACGATCTAAAATGACAGTTGAGTTGAATGTTTTTCTGTGACATTTTGCAACAGTGGGATAAGTAAATATACAGTGGAGAAAACGTTATTATTTCCCAATAAACGCGTTTACGCTTTATCTAGAATTTCCATTGCAAACAGTTTGGAGCTAGATCAGACGCCGGGTAACCCGGCGTCTGATCAGGCCCCAAACTGTTTTCCACCCAGAATTAACAAATAATCAGAAACTATTAAAAAATGGTATTTTTTTAAAATAAATTTTAGCGATTTGCGTTTTGTTTGCGTTTAATCGGGAACGAATAACGGATTCTCCACTGTATGCAGTAGACAAGCACTAGACATGCCATGTAAGTGGGTCGATATGTAGAAGATAAACCATTGGATTACATTACGGAGTGTTACGTATCGTATTTGTGGAGGTCTTAATATGCTCTGTAAAAATATTCTATTACGACCACTTAATTCTGTTAACTATTACTATGTAGGTGTATCAGACTAGTGACTGCTTAAAGCAAGGTGACACCGTAGAACAGAAGGCTCCTTTAGCTTTAGGAGCCTTCTGTTTTACGTCCAACTTGATTTAAGCTACAACCTGTCCTATATGCAGTCAACTAGCATTCTTTAAGTGGTCGTATTAGTGAGGTTTTATAGATTAATCCAGTTGTGCCCACGATCCCATATATACATGTAGGACATAGACAAACAGTGTAGACTCTGATCAGACGCCGCATTATGCGGCTTCTGATCAGAGTCTACACTGTATGCTGATAGGAATTTCAATATAAAACAAAATTTAAATGATAAGTTTGACCAGGCATCCCTTTGATAAAAAATGAACTAATTCAATATAAAACATGGAAGAATCCACTGGGCGAAAATTGGTTAAGACTTCCACCGCCATAGGTGAAATAAATTATTTCGCCAATTTCTTTGCATCCAGATCAATTATTCGGCGTCTGATCATAATCCAGACCGGTTGACACCTGAGTAGGTACTCGTGATATTTTTTGTCAAAATTTCAATTTAAATAGAACTGGTAAACCTGATATGTGATATCACGTACATGTACTTTCAAACTGTTTTTTGCAAACGTCGACAACTTGGCTTTTAAAAGACCTGTGTTTTCTTAGTGGAAGAACACTTAAGACGAATATTAATCAGTTTGGATAGATCGGCAGTGTTTACGTGGGTTTCTGATCTGGTATCAAACTGTTGAAAATGGAAGTCAAGTCATGACAGCAGACACAAGGTTACACATTATTATACGGAAGTGAAGCGGATAAATGGGATGAACACCTTCGAGTTGAAGGGAATAACTAATTAACCTTCAATGAAGAGTATGCTACACTCGGCTAGAATATTCGTGTTTACAAATGGAGTTAAACGTCGTCTTATATTGATCCAAAGTGTTTGAAAATAGCAGAGGAATTCATGCATGGAACTTACAATCTCCAAGTGTACAGTTGAGAAACGTTATTCTTTCCCAATAAACGCGTTTACGCTAAAACTGACTATTAATTACAATGCAAACAGTTTGGAGCCAGATCAGACGCCGGGTAACCCGGCGTCTAATCAGGCTCCAAACTGTTTGCCGTCTAAGTTAAAATCAATAGTCAGAATGGTAAAACCAATTGTCATTTTCTCCATTATAGTGCAATGCTTTTGCGTTTAAACGAGAAAGAATAACGTTTTTACTCCACTGTTATCTAGTACAGTGGAGAATCTGTTATTCTTTCCCGTTTAAACGCAAACGTACGCAAACGCAAAGCGCTAAAACGTAGAAAAGAACAACTTTTGGTCCATTCTGATATTTCATGTTTATCTTGGTGTAAATAATAGTTTTAGCGTAAACGCGTTTATTGGGAAAGAATAACACATTCTCCACTGTACTTGTGCTATTAGATTAATTTTACAACCATACACAGTGCAGAAGACGTTATTCTTCCCCGTGTAAACGACACTAAACATGAACGTTCTTCATCAACATGTTGAAAAAATACAAGTTTCTTAAAGTTTTGATTCATTTTAATTAAATTGACCGTTTGAAGCGTGATCAGGCGTCGGGTTACCCGTTGTATGAACTGCCGCCAAACTGTTTGCAATTAGCATAACCTGTTTATAATAAACACGTTTTTTGGATAGAATAACTTCTTTGCCACAATTAATAGATCTATTTTATGTCATAATAACCGTTTCACCAATGGCGCCAAAAGACGCGTAAACTTGCAAACAGCTTAGATCCTGATCAGACGCGACATAATACGGCGTCTAATGAGGATCCGAACTGCTTAACTCTCATTCCGGAATTTCGTCAGCCATACTGCCTTTAATCTAACTTTGAAACGATATGGCAGACCAGGGTGACAGATAAGGGGAGTATTTCAAAAACTAAAATCTTTATTTCTTCTTTAAACCCTATGTTGTCACTACTCATTAGAATCGCCCCAAAGAGACGATTCTAATGAGTAGTAACACCATAGGATTTGGTGCTAAAATAAGTGAGAAAATGCTGGATTTGTTCAGTTCACTCCCCCTTATCTGTAACCCTGGCAGACAACAGTATTGAAGCAGAAGACACCATGGAAGTGAACGGGTTAACATGACGATGCAAGAAGGGTTATATACATGAAGAGAACCATTGTTGTTGTTATTAAAACGCAGAAGATCTACATGCATTTCTCAGGTAAGGAATGAGTTTCATAATGCTTAATTTTACGTTTAACCCTTTATGATCAAATTGGTCGTGAGGGTTTTAGCCCGTCAATGCCATACTATTATTCTCGTCTGCTTCAATATTGTTATCTGCAATATCATTTTAAACTTAGATTTTAGGCAGTGTAACTGACTTAATTTCCAAACAAGTGGCAAACAGTTTTGACCCTGATCAGACTCCGCGTTCATTCTCAATAAACGTGTTTAAGCTAAAAACTATTATGTCCATTGCAAACAGTTTGGAGCCAGATCAGACGCCGGGTAACCCGGCGTCTGATCAGGCTCCAACCTGTTTGCAACCCAGATTAAAAAGATAAAATTAATTTTCTACAGTTTAGTGCATTGTGTTTGCGTTTATAAGGGAAATAATAATGTCTTCTCTACTGTACATTACGCACAATAAATACAGCTTTCCGTATCCCTGGCTGACTGTGCGGAAATCAACGAGTACGGTGATCATCCCTGTTAAAATTTTAGAATTTTCCAATCTAAAAATAACTCTGACAGGTCAGAAGAAAACACTAATACAGCTCGGCTGATATTAGTTATTGATGGGCAAATATTTCATGCATGGAATTAACGATTTCAAAGTGTCTGCAACTGTCTAGTTATCTACAGTACTAGCACTATTGGACTGAGTTTACAACCAAATAGTTTTTCAATTTCATATCTTAATAATACAGTGGAGAATACGTTATTTTTTTCGGTTAAAACGCAAACGCAGGGCTGCCATAAATTGACATGAAAAATCCTAAGATTACAAAATTTGCATTTTTTAAGTGCGATTTAAGGAATCGTACCTTTACCCCATAGCCTTTTTCTTGTTTTGTTGGCGTGCGACCACTTAAAGCAGGCTGTAAGTAAAGCAGAATGCGCCTTAGGGCGCATTCTGCTTTACTTTCAGCCTGCTTTAAGGTACTATGAACTGGGAAAAAATCTGGAGATTACGAAAAAATCCGGAGAAATGGCAGCCCTGCAAACGCATTGCAACAAAACGTAGAAAATGATATATTGTTGACAATTCTGACTAGCAAACAGTTTGGGGTCTTATCAGATGCTGGTTTAACCGGCGTCTGATCTGGCTCTAAGCCGTTTGCAATGGAAATAATAGTTTTAGCGCGGATGCGTTTATTGGGAAAGAATAACGTATTGTCCACTGTAGGAAAGTCAAGACTTCCGTATCCAAGTCGTTACAATCACTGTGACTGGCAATCATTTAGTTCCTCATCATTTTGTGTTTCGAACCCCGATCTATGAACTTTGAACTTTGCATTTGAAGAAGCCTTCTAGCAGGCTTCCGGTAAAGGTCGATGGCTCTACCAAGATGTCGGTCTGTGTCTGATACAATACACAAAGTGTATCTGGGGCCCGTTTCATAAAACTTCGTACGATAAATGTTGTCGTAAGTCAGATGATAAAAGTCTCAATTGTTATTTATTTCTCCATCTAATTCTGTCTTGTGACATCTCTTTGGAATCGTCTTTTCAAGACGATTCCAAAGAGATGTCGCAAGGCAGGATTAGATTGAGAAATCAGATATTAAATGTATTTGAAAGTTTTGACTTACGATCGTTTTTGTCGTATGAAGTTTTATGAAACGGGCCCCTGAGGTCTTCCTCCGTCGCGATAAGACTGAGCTGCGGGCATTGCATTATAACAAATCAAACCATTAAATGGAAGAATCGTGAAAACATTAACACCATATGATTTATCCTTTCACTCACTGTTAATGCGAAAAACATTGAAAACATGCCACGTAACGTGGCGTCTGATCAGGATCTAAACTGAAAAACACACCAATGTTTCATTAGTTCAAACACGCATGAATTTCAAAATTCTATTAATAAAAGCAGATGAAAATTCAAAGCGAGACGGATTATTGCGTCACAATGGCAAAGAAAAGGTTAATATGTATTTTAAGAGTAACATTGTTATTGTAAAGGCAGTATTTATTATGCCCCAACTATTAGTGGTGGGGGGCTTTAAGGAAACGCCTTGCCCGTCGATCCGCCAGTCCGTCGGTTGCGTGTTTCCGGGACATTTGCCTTGTTTTTTGAAAATTGTACCCCGGTATATGATACCATCTTCAAACAGACTATACTTAAAGTTACATAACTCCTTGCAAAAAATTAGTTATGCCCATTTTTAACTTGAAATTTTGCTCTTTTTTTCATGAAACATGTCATTTTCTTGAAATGTATTCATGATAGTCATCCAACGTGATACACATTATAAGTGTTGTATTGTGAGACTTTTCTTTAAGTGTGACAGCTCTTGCACAAACTTTGACAGAATTATGTCCCTTTATAACTTGAAATTTAGTTCCTGAATATGCATGTAATATTCTTTTGACATGTAATTTTGTGAAAACAATTTATGATATTGTCTTCAAACATGATACACATTACACGCGTGATGTGTGCATACTCTACTTAAAGTTACATAATTCTTGCAAAAAATGACAGAATTATGTCCCTAGCTCCTTAGATAAGTCATTCTTCCATTTTCTTGAGAACTGTTTATGACAGTGTCTTCAATTTTTTTTGTACACAATATAAATGTTATAACTCCTCCACAAAAATTGGCAGAATTATGCCCCCTTTTTAACTTTTCATTTTTTTTTAGATATGCCATTTTCTTGAAAACTAGTTATGATATTGACTACAAACTTGAAACACATTATTTGTGTTATGTTTAAATGCTTTTCTCCAAGTTTCATAACTTTTACACATTTGACAGAGTTATCTTCCTTTTCAGCTTTAAATTTGCAAATTTACAAAGGAAGATGAAGGTCAAAATTTAACTTGCTATTTATGACATTATGTGGGGTTTGTGACAGGTCAGTTTGGAATAGGGGTATCAATCACTTTAGTGATAGCTCTAGTTTTCTAAGGTGTGACATGTAACCTTTTTTACCTTACAGTGGAGAATCTGTTATTCTTTCCCGTTTAAACGCAAACGCAAAGCGCTAAAACGTAGAAAAGAACAACTTTTGGTCAATATTGATATTTCATGTTTATCTTGGTGGCAAACAGTTTGGAGCCTGATCAGACGCCGGGTTACCTGGCGTCTGATCTGGCTCCAAACTGTTTGCACTGCAAATAATAGTTTTAGCGTAAACGCGTTTATTGGGAAAGAATAACACATTCTCCACTGTAACTACGGTGCAGAAGATCGGTCTTAGTGAGACAAACAGTTGTGACAAGACGCCAGTTTACCGGTGAAAGTTTGACAAACGGCTTTAAGGTTTCCTTAATCTCAAAATGCATGATTTTGAATTAACAAATGTTTTTTATACGACTCTTTCATAGCAGACGATTTCACGACATAGAGAATCAGGGCTCCAGATAAGAGGTAGTTATTTCAACAAATCCAACATTTTCTCACTCTTTTTAGAACCGAATCCTATGGTGTTACTACTCATTAGAATCGTCTCGAAGAGACGATTCTTATGAGTAGTGACACCATATGGTGTAATTCAAAAATAAAGATTTTAGTATTTGAAAAACTACCCTCATCTGGTGCTCTGAGAATGTTCAAATGTATTGTAGATAACCAAACAGCCATGGATGAAATAGACACAGGGACAGTGGAAGTTGAAACTTTTCTTACACACGGAAAGACCGAGCGCGAGTACAAGACTGGAAGGGAAAGTGACACTACAATTCAGACGGACAAAGGCTGGGCGTGGGTTATATTAGCAGGTAATCTTAGAGCGGAAGTGACGTTTTTCTGATGTCACACATGACAATTCTTGATCATATATTTTAATCTGAGTGGTAAACAGTTTGGAGCCTGATCAGACGCCGGGTTACCCGGCGTCTGATCAGGCTTCAACTGTTTGCACTAGAAATAATAGTTTTATAGTAAACATGTTTTATTTGGAAATAATGTCTTCACTGCAATACCTGGTATTCAACAGAATATTCATGAACCATGCATTTGCATTAACAATTTATATAACACATGTCACCTAATTACGTGCATTGTATAACTAATGTTTCAATACCGTATACTCGTAATTATTAATTCACCTAACAATCCAGTTTCAATTAAGTACAGCTAATGTTGACTATTAGGGATTTCAGAATATAATTATGCAAAGTTCATGTATTGTAAATGACAAACTGTACAGACCCCGATCTAAGACTCCTAATGGAACCCTCTGACTAGGTTTTACACTGTTTGCATAGAATAGGTATATTATTCACTAGTACGTTGTTCAAATACTCATTTACAGCGTGTGCGTGTTTCAAAGCGAATTTCAACACAGTTGCGCCACTCTTTGTTTATTTAGGGATTTGTGCTAAAACAAAAATGTCCATTTTAAACAATTATAAGAAAGGTAAGACTTCGAGTAACTGGACGTCTGATCATGACCCAAATTGTAAGCCTTTCTGATAGAAACACTCGTCAAACTTTCAAAACTATTTCGTTTTCCCTAACACATTTTTGCAAGTGCAGTGCGTTGTGTTTTAGTTCGCTTGAATGTGAAATAATAACGTCTTCTTCCACTCTATGTATAAACTGGAGCAAGCGTCATTCTTTCCCGTTTGACACATTACCCAATAAATACGCCTTTTCACGCCTTTAATTATTTCCTCCACTGAAGCAAATAGTTCCATTTTATAAAAAAAAATCGTAAGTTTTTTTTATATTCTAGCAGCTAATAGCTTAGAGAAGGCTGAAAGTAAAGCAGAATGCGCCTTAAGGCGCAGTCTGCTTTACTATGAAACTTCTTTACTATCAACCTTCTTTAAAATAAAAAATAACCCTCTATACAAAAATAAAACCTTATTTAAGTGGTCACCTATTTTCAAAACTAGAAACAGGCTATGGGGTAATTGGTTTAATACGCATACTAAACTCAAATGAATTGAAGAAAATCGTATAAAATGTCTACTTGTAGACACTTCTTTCCATTTATTTTTTATCTGAGTGAAAAGGAAAACAGTTTTGGGCTTGATAATCCGGCGTATTATCTGGCTCCAAATTGTTTGCACTAGAAATAATGTTTAAGTGCAAACTCATTTACCGTGAAAGAATAACGTCCTCTCCATTTGCGCATGCAATTGATCACAATAGTTCGCGTTTACTAAATAATAGAGCGCTTATATAAACATATTAAATAGATCATAAATATTTGGAGCAGTCATTACTTTTTCCTATTCTTGAACACTAGCAGCGAGAATACTCGTCATTAACAAATCACATACCATTCAAGAGTTCACGTGTCCTATGCAAATAGTGTAGACCCTGATCAGAGGGCGCCTTAAGGATCCCTCAGATTAAGGTCTACACTGTTTGTCATTTTGTAAAACATTGTTTTAATGCACTCTAACTATTCAAACATCGACTAGATCTAACTGTAAACTGAACTTTACCATTTAAAATTTCAGGGGTGAATGATTTAAATGTGTTTGTGCTGGAACAGTTTATTGTCACTGCAAACAGTTTGGAACATGGTCAGACGCCGAGCGACATATTGTCTGACTAGGCGCCACATTGTTTGCCACTCGGCAAAAACGAATCCTCAACATTTCCAAAAAGTGGTCAATTTCTCCATTTTATAACAGTGTAGATGCGTTCCGTATAAATTGGACGGATTCAATTTTTCTCCAGTTTAAGATAAGTCATATTTAAATAATAACGCAACCGTGGCCTAGTGGTTAGGGCATCCGCCTCGGAAGCGGGAGGTCGAAGGTTCGAATCCCGGAGCCGGATACGGGGTTGGGACTGATATGGCCGGTTGGTGAGCCGCCAGCTAGTTAAACGAATGGTTGCTGTAGGCTCGTCTCTGCCAGGCGCCCGGCAATAAGAGAAGGGATTCGGGAGGTACTGTGCGCGCAAAAAGGATAGGTGTCTCATAAGCCAAACTGGCTGGCCCTTTCACTATAATAAACGAAGCATTTACCTTAATATGTTTTACTTTATGACTTATATGGAAGGAAATGTCAACTATGCAACACAGTGGAGGATGAATTTCACTTTTGACTTGAATGCCCATAGTATTGTGAATTCAGAAAAGTTTTTTATCAATAAGTATTACTGGAAGCGTCCAAATATGATAAAATTCATAAATTTGCTTAAATCAGAAAATGAAAGCATACTGAAAAATTTAGCTATGTTCATTTATAAAGGTTTTGACAAGAGAAACAATTTATATTATCTTAATTAGTATAAAAGCTCATCTCTCATACAAGTATAAGTATATGAAAACAGAGATAGAGCAATATTTTGTATAAATGCATAAACTTATGTAGATGTCCACATTAGATTATTAGCTCATTTATCATAACAATCTCTATTATTCTGGTTAGAAGAAAAATCTTCTCTCATATATTCCTATCTATATATACATGTACTATTGAATACTTACTGTATTTAACCTGTTTCTAGTTTTGAAAATAGGTACCACTTAAAGCGGATTGAAAGTAAAAGAGAATGAGCCTTAAGGTGCATTCTGTTTTACTTTTAGTCAGCTTTATATTCCGATCTATATACTATGGAATACTTGCTTTATTTAACCTGTTTCTAGTTTTGAAAAAAGGTTACCACTTACTGCGGATTGAAAGTAAAAACGAATGAGCCTTAAGGTGCATTCTGTTTTACTTTTAGTCAGCTTTAAGCCAAAAGCATCACTGCACAGTGATATTTAGGATTTATTATCTATGGATACACATGTAGTTATAGTTACAGCTTTTTAAGGGTATAACCACTTTAGACTGATTGAAAGTAAAGCAGAATACATCTTAATATATATTCTGCTTTACTTTAATTCAGCCTGCTTAAATATGCTTAAAGCTTTAAGCTTTAAAGTATAATTTTCAATTTTGTATTACTTTTGATTTGTATAAATATGGAATAGTTATTGTATTTTTGCCTGCTTTTAGTTTGAAAACAGGTTCGCACTTTAGGTGGGATGAAAGCAAGGCTAAATGCGGCTTAAAACGCATTCTTCTTTGGTTCAGCCACACAGCTAAAGGGAGGTAACTCATACAGATGATTGTATTTTAGAAAATCGGGTTATTTCCCTTAAAATATATTGATAGCGCAAAATCAGATTTACTTACCCATTGGTGCCTATCTTTCTCAAAGAAAACTTCTGTATACATGTATGTTGTTGGAACAGATAGTCGTAAGATTAACATATAGATGTGTCATATTGTAAGATTGTAAGAAATGAAGCTGCAAAGTACGTATAAAACGACACACGGAGCAGACCCTAATTAGAAGTCTGATGTGGGTCTGTACTGTGTGCAAAAGCCCACATAGGAAGATCCTAGGCACGCATGGGTAATTGGGTATGTCTGAACTTGTGAACCAGAGTATGGCTATACCAAGGGAAGTAATCAAACCGTTATGGTTTCTTGGTTTTGACACAGTTACCTCCCTTTTAAATGCCATTGAGTATAATAAAAAGTGTACTTGTATATATATAACGCTTCAGCAATCACATAGATCAATTGAGGAGGGGAGATGTTGGTGATTTCGGCTATTAAATGACCTGAAATCATGGATGAGGGATGGTGGGGTGGGATGGTGATGATTTCGGGTATTGGATGACCTGAAGTCGTCATCGTCTCATCTCATCGTCCCTCATTTATCATCGGTGCTATATGACCTATTGTGCCACAGTGCCGTAAAACCAAACTCATCCATCCATTCACTACCTAAAAGTATTTTTTTAAAAGAGCAAACTTATTCTAAAGCGTTCAGCACAGAGAGTCATTGTGTACAACGACATTTTATGAAAACATCTGACTTGTTTTAAAACCAAAACAAGTTCATTGCATTATTGCATATCCCCTGATGAAGACGTAACTGTCGAAAGCGCTCGGGAAAAAATAAATTTATTTAGAACAATACAGCACTGTAAGAGTAAATTATATCTCAACCATATCTTAAAACCTTTCTTATTCTGCGAATCAAATCGTTTTTTGATCCAGTGCTACGAAAGGTCGTTTGTAGGTGTCTGTTTATATATTTCTCTACCTTTTATATATATATATATTCACCATTGATCGGTCATGAAAAACAATTACAATGTTAATGTTAATTTACTCTGGTAATGGTGGGCAAATATTGCCTTGATTCCCTGAATAAAAAATCTATCTATATCAGGGCTCCAGATAAGGGATGTACTCGTATATAAAAAACTAAAATCTTTATGGATGCACAAATTTTAATGAGTAGTCATACCATAGGGTTTAGTGCAGTCATGAATGAGAAAATACTGGAAAACTGGAGTTTACTCCCTCTTTTCTAGAGCCCTGGGGTCCGTTTTATAAAACTTCTTAGGAAAAATTGTGTCGTACGTCAGATTATGAAAGTATCAATTATTATTTATTTCTCTATCTAATCCTGTCTTGTGACACTTCTTGCATAGCCGATTCCAAAGAGATGTCACAAAACAGGATTAAATAGGGAAATCAGGAATTAAAGGTATTTTACAGTTTGACTTTCGGTCGTTTATGTCGTACGAAGTTTTATGAAACATGTCCTCGTTCCATGGTCCTATTTTAGGGGCGTTCCTTGCGATGGCGGTCAACATTGGTTGTCATAGGATTGGCGGTATCCTATTTGTTGAATTTCAGGAGAAATTCGGAGCCTCTTCAGCAGAAACATCGCTCATATCAACAATTATAAACATTACATTCTGTGTAGTAGGTAAGTAATTATTAGTTTATTCGACTATTCTCAAATAGAAGCATTTACCATTTCACTCTAAGTGACGTCATAAAGCGCATTTGCTTATAGTTTTGATCCTGACCAGACGCCGCGTAATGCGGCGTCTGATCCGGATCAAAACTGTTTGCCACTTGTTTTGAAATAACGTTAGTCATAAGTTGCCTTAAATCTACTTTTAAACGATTTGCAGACAACAATATTGAAGCAGACAACAGTGTGGCGGTGAAGAGGTAAACGCTTTCTGATAAACCCATTTATGCGTAGATATTGCATGTTTGCATGGTGACATATTTCATTATAGATATACTATGATGATGCAAAGAAACCACAAAGTTTGGTCATACAGCCGAACATTTCATATTAATTATCAAACAGTGCAGACCCTTATGAGACGCCGCTTCACGCATCGTTTGCTCATGTCAACTTACATGTAATACTAGACTTTTAAGAATGGGTTAAAATAGCGTTTAAATAAATATATTTAACAAGTTTAACGCAGTGAAGAAGACGTGACTCTTTTCGTATAAACGCGTTAACGCTAAAACTATTATTCCAATTGCAAACAGTTTGGAGCTAGATCAGACGCCGGGTGACCCTTCATCTGTCAGGCTTCAATATGTTTTCCACTTAGATTCAAATAAATCGTTAGGAGTTTCAAAAAATAGTAATTTACTACAATTTAGTACATTGCGTTTCGTTTGTGTTTGAACGGGAATAATAACGTCTTCTCCACGTTATGTTCACTGCAAACAGTTTGAAGAGACGTCCATTTATTGCTTAAGGTTTGCGTTTATTTGTATTTTAACGGGGAAGCGATTTTTTACTCACAGGCAATAGGCAAAAATATGACAATTATTGAAAACACATTTTATTTTGAATAGAGACATGTTGGCCTTTGGTTTCTTAGCCTTGTTTAAAGTCCCATTGTGTTTTCAGACCTTTTTTTAATGTCCGAAATACAATAACGGTTAATAATAATGTTTCAACCTTCTTATGGGCCAAACTGATCTATGAAATGTTAAAGACAGACCTAATTCATCAAAAGTGGCAGTTTAAAACTATAACAAACCGAAAGTATAGTCAAACAACTAGGTCTGACGTGTCACGGGGTCGCCGAGTCCATTTTTAAGGGAGATCAGCATTTCGGATATCCTCGTCTCATTCTTTTAAAAAACAAGGTTGAGTTATAGGTACAGTACTGAGCCTTATTAAATTAAATTGATAATCGCAAGCGAATTGCCATTGAATTGCCATCGAATTGCCATCGAATCGCGCGCTTCAAATAACAAATCCTACGTTTGAATATTTTTACGCGAATTTTCCGAAGCGGTTGTGACAAAAATTGAATCGAAAAATATTAATGAAGGCATATTTGCGAACATTTGTGAGATACACTATTCAAGAAAACTGACCCGAGGGTAATGTTAGTACTTTGAATCGCAAGCGAATTGCCATCGAATTGCAAGCGAATTGCCATCGAATTGCAAGCGAATCGCAAAAATTGTTAATTTAATAAGATTCAGTACTGTATAAACAATGAGCGGATTAGTTATCAGAAACATAGCGTAATGGATAGGTCGTAGGTCCATAATCGAGTATATGATCGGGGAAATTTTATTTGGCGTGGGTTCGAAACTCGCATCAACCTAAAACTTTTTTTTTGCTAAAATATATTAAGGATTCTATAATTACTTTATTTCCAATTTCATTTCAACCATCATATACTTTCATTGTAATGTAGATCTATGTAGATGACTATACGGTGAAACATCTCTATACATAAGTCATTGTTGGCCTTTAAGGCAGGTGACAGCATAATGGGAATAATGCATAAGGCAGTCTCCATTACTTTTGTTCTACATTCAGCAGCAGCCTGTCTAAAAAGACCACTTTAATAGTCCTTAATGAGTGGTCGATTCCTATGTGTTTCACCGTAATTAAGGCTCCAGACAAGGAGAGTATTTCAAAAAGTAAAATCTTCATGTCTCCTTCAAACCCCATAGTGTGACTACTAATCAAAAGCTTCTCGAAGAGACCATTCTAATTAGTACATGCAATCAAACCATAAGGTTTAGTGCAGACATGAGGAAAATGTTGGAAAACTTGTGTCTATTCCCCCTTATCTGGAGCCCAGTAAACAGATCATGCTTGTAACTCATTACATTTCAATATTATAGAAGCCTATATGTATATACATGTACATGTATGTATTTTATCATCGATTAATTGTTTAAAATATGACTAATATCGGACTCGAACTGAAACAAAGCAACCCTTCACCAACACTGGCGAACGTGTTCATAAATGGTCAGCTTCTATTATACAGTATGGAATAGAATATAATGCTTTACTATTCATGCAATATTTAAATAAAAAAGGTGTAAGGTCGACGTGGGATTCGAACCCACGCTTACTAAAAATACTGCTATTTGCCTTTGCATACCTAACCTTTGCCTACTGCGCTAAACTGCTCACAATAATTCCGCCTTCATTATTTCACCTCATATACGAAACTCGGCTGTTTAAAATATGGTCCGAGAACATGCGGAATGCTGTGTTACCTAAAAATTGGACTCGGCTGACCTTTGACACGTCAGACCTAGTTGTTTGACTGTTTGAATCTCGAACAGACGCCGCGTAACTCGGCGTCTTATCTGGATCCAAACTGTTTGACAATCGTCTTAAGGTTCTTTTAATCAAAACTATGAATAAATCTAAACTAAACAAATTTTGCACATGACAATTTCAAAGCAGACGTCTGTGCAGCAGAATAAGGGTTAACCACTTCATTCCTGTGCTCCAGCTAATCCGAAGTAAACTGAACAAATCCAACAGTTTATCACTCATTTCAGCACCGAATGATATGATGTTACTACTCATTAGAATTGTCTCTTGGAGACGATTCTAATGAGTAGTGACACCATTGGTTTTAAAGCAGAAATAAAGGTTTTAGTTTTCGAAATACTCCCCTTATCTGGAGCCCTGTATTTACAGAGTTGTTCTTCTTTCCGTTGACAAGGTCAAATTAATGGGTGTTAACACCCATAAATTAAAAACATAAATAAAAAGCGAAATCCTTAGGTAAAGCCGCTTTTTGTGAAAGAATCACGTCCCATGTAGTTCTAATGGGATCCCAAGCAACCGTTTTATGCAGGTTTCCCAAAAGCACAATGCGGCTTTAAAGGCCAAGGTCCCGTTTCATAAAACTTCGTACGACAAAAACGGCCGTAAGCAAAAACATTAAAATACGTTTTATTTCTGATTTTCTATCTGATCCTGTCTCTTTGGAATTGTCTTATATAATTATTGAGACTTTTATAATCTGACGACGACTACATTTGTCGGACGAATTTTCATGAAACGGACCCAGGGTTCAAGGTAATAAAGCGTTTGACCTGGGTCTGAGTGTGTTCTCAAGCATTTGATTAGTCAGATTTTAACCAAGGTTCAAATCTGACCAATCAAATTCTCGAGAATGACTTTAGACTCAACTGAAAAGCTTTATAACATTAGACCCTGGACCCTTGGTTATAAAGCGTATGAGATGAGCATGAGATCGTTCGAGCTTTTAATTGGTCAGATTCGAGAAGAATACTGAACTAGACCTAACAAACATACATAAACCTCATAAAGAGGCGTCTGATTTGAATATAAGCAGTTTGACACTCGGATAGATGTTCTTCCTTCAAAGGCCAAACATATAACTTCAAAATAATACAAGCCAGCGTCATTTTGAAGCAGACGATACAACAATATCGAAATGGTTAATGATTGGTTTGTTTCGTTCAAGCACCCATTGCAATGACGGTTGGTGTCAAGATGACGTCATGCAGCTTCGTTGTTTTAGTTGGCGGTGTTCTGATCTTTTCGTCATACATGTGTACTGCATTTGTGGAGGATATTCGATTGGTCTTTTTAACAACCGGGGTACTACAAGGTAAGTAAGAGACACGATCTGATTGCCTAAAAATGTAATTGTTTCATTTCTTTTTTAAATATATGATTATTAACCATTAATTTTTACTGTGATATATTGTAAAGTGCTACTAGTGGTAGTAATCGGATTCCAAAATGACCAACGGATTATCAGACTATGATCCCAATCGATAATATCGATTATTACCTAATGCTCTATATAACTTGTAATTCGTTATTTTTGACTGTTTTACTGTGTTGTTCTGACATTGCCTAATCCGGGGGCAATAGTTTTAACTATTGCCCTCTAGGACGAACTAGATGCGAAAAAGATGCGTAGAAGTTCAGTGTCATTGAGAAGTTTCCCCGTACCTGGAATTGCCGTACTATAATGAAACAGTATTGAATAATTATCATTGATTGGTGTCTGGAGGATTAATACTTTATTTCATGTTTTATCATTATTTATAGCAATACTATAATCAATGAGACGAGTTCACAATACACATCAAGTTTCGTCGTTATCCTTTATACAGAAAATAACACGGACCCGAACATTACAATAATGTGCGGATGTAAACATGCAAGCGCTTACAAGACGACACTGATCAGTCATCAGACGTGTCAAAAACTCAAAATGTATATTATTAGTTACACGGTATTTCGACACCCTGCCGGAATGCCGTGTAACGAATTTATTTCCAGTCTAGATCCAATATAAGAAAGAAAACATACAGAATCTGACAAAGTTTTACTCAATTGACCCTAAAAGTTGACACTTGAAATTGACATCATGTCACTGAAAACTCGCGCTAGAGTACACAAATTTATACAGTTAAACCTCGATATCTGGAACTCGCATAAGTAGAATTTACCTGCATTTCTACAGATAGGCCTAAATGCCACAAACCCGCTTCTTTATAAACCGCTTCTGTCGAAAATATCCGTATTTCAAGCTTAAAAGGTGGCATAGCCACTGTTCGACTGAAATGAATCCAAGAATTTTTGATGACTGGAAATAATAAATCTTATTTCATTTGTACTTTGGCTCAGATTAATTCTTTTTGAAAATCTAGTTAGCCCTATATAAAGTATTAGGTAATAAAACAGTTATTTCATGTGTGCTAGGGGAACAGTCAAAACTATTGTCCCTCGTTATCAGGGAAGACATTTCGAACTGTTGCCCTCGGCCTATCGGCCTCGGGCAACAGTTCGAAAGTCTTCCCTGATACCTCGGGCCAATAGTTTTGACTGATCCCCAAAAACACATGAAAAAACTGTATATTATTACCTAATATTCTATATAACTTGTAATTCGTTAGTTTTGACTGTTTTGCTGTATTGTTCTGACATTGCCTAATCCGGGGGCAATAGTTTTAACTATTGACCGCTCGGACGAACTGTTTTCATGCGCGAAAAAGATGCGCAGA
Source organism: Gari tellinella (assembly GCA_922989275.2). Lineage (NCBI taxonomy): Eukaryota > Metazoa > Mollusca > Bivalvia > Cardiida > Psammobiidae > Gari > Gari tellinella. The sequence continues at coordinate 32,603,196 of OV277871.1, forward strand.
AGTTCTAAAATCAGTGTCATTGAGAATGTAAACATGCAAGCGCTTACAAGAAGACGCTGATCAGTCATCAGACGTCTGTAAAAAACTCAAAATGTATTTTATTAGTTACAAGGTATTTCGAAATCCTGCCGGAATGCCGTGTAACGAATTTATGTCCAGTCTAGATCCAATATAAGAAAAAAACATACATAATCTGACAAAGTTTTGCTCAATTGACCCTAAAAGTTGACACTTGAAATTGACATCATGTCACTGAAAACTCTCGCGCTAAAGTACACACATTTATACAGTTAAACCTCCGTTTCTGGAACTCGCATACGTAGAATTTACCTGCATGTCTACAGATAAGCCTAAATGCCATAACCCCGCTTCTTTTTAAACAGCTTCTGTCGAAAATATCCGTATTTCAAGCTTAAAAGGTGGCATAGCCACTGTTCGACTGAAATGAATGCAAGATAGGCCCTAAGTTTGACTGTATCTAACATGATTATGTCATCACACTGGACTGTAGACATTAAAAATGTTCATTACATGTAGGTTACCAGAATATTTCGAACGGACATTTATGTTTTATGAAACTCTGTTACGATTAGTTATAACAAATGAACGGAAATAATCAGGAGCGAACGAATTAATACGTAGGTCAGTGGCTACGCATATCGAGTTTAGTCTATTTGGTTTGATTTCGATAAAAAATATTGATCTAAATATATCTTAATTCAGTGTCAATTTCATTATTAACTAGTGCCAAATGCCGATGTACTTTGCATTGTTCATTTCAGTTATGTGTACAGTCTTTTTGTTTACCATGGTGACGACGCGGGTGGGGTAATCAGGCAAAACAAAGCAAGAAATTAGCATTTAATCGATATCTGAGTTACATGTACGCATAATGATAGGTTCAAAACTGTTTTTAATTAAGATTTCTTTTTATTTCTTGGAAAACAATTGCTTAATAAACAGCAAAAGAGAGATTATTTACGAGAATCGATCGAGGGGGAACTTCTAATTAGTCACGTTACCCGGGTAAATCAATGTGTACGGTCTCGTACACATTGGTCACGTGTACAGTTTCAGTCTATCAGAGTCCAAGAATGTATGATGACTGGAACTAATAAATCTTATTTCATTTGTATTTTTTTTGAAAATCTATTTAGCCCTATATAAAGTATTAGGTAATAAAACAGTTATTTCATGTGTGCTAGGGGAACAGTCAAAACTATTGTCCCTCGTTATCAGGGAAGACATTTCGAACTGTTGCCCTCGGCCTATCGGCCTCGGGCAACAGTTCGAAAGTCTTCCCTGATACCTCGGGCCAATAGTTTTGACTGTTCCCCAAACAAACATGAAATAACTGTATACTATCGCCGGCTAGGGAGTAAACAGCTGGTTGTTAGTTCCCAAGCGATGTTTTACAAAGGAAAATGCATTGGGACTGTTAGACTTACTGTGTCATATGTGGGAACTTTGTATTAACCTATTCAACTCTAGCAATGAGACAACAGAGACCCTTTCGTTTAATTGTTATAGGGAATCGTTTCTGTTTATTAGACCGAGATAATCCCATCTGCTAAAAAACTACAAGGAAGGCATTATCGGTGGCTTTGATCCGATGCGATGCTTGCAACGCATTATATTAGCCAAACTCATCTTTCTGAAATCATCATTTCATCTCATCATCCTTCACAATTCATCGGCGCTAAATGACCTATTTTGTGTCGCAGTGCCATAAACCCAAACTCATCCATCATCAACCTGGCGATAAGTACAATCATTCACCATCTTTAATTTACTTCAAGTAAAACGGACTTGACGTACTAAATTAGAATATAACAAACTAAATCATACAGTAGAAATACTTTCGTTATTGGTGAGCTTTGTTTTATTTTAATGGTTTCAATCCATTGAAACCTCTTTAGTCAGAGTCGAGTTTCCAAGACTTTGACTGAGTCGTCATCCGCTCAAGAAACCAACGCCCAATATCTGATTGTATTATTATAAAAGACAATAACCGTCAATCTATCAAAATCCGGTCCATTTGAGAAGTGTATTAATTTTAAACTTATCAACGAAAACGCTTTGAAAATGCTAAAGTAAAGTTAATAAATACTACATTCTGAAGTAAAAATGATAGTCTACTTTCACTTTCTGTTGTGTATGAATAATATCCGGACCGGGAAGGGGCATATTGATTTGAAATGCGGCGACATCGAGAGTTTGTCGATTCTACCGTTTTTGAAAATGCTTCGTTGAGATTGTTTGATAAAATTCAAATACCATATATATATATATAGATAATCCCCAAAATTTTCTGAAATAATATTCAAGTGTTTGAATCATTTATGAAAATGGCTTTAGGCCAAAAATCAGTTTGTCAGGCTAACTACAGTATTATTCAATATAAGAGATTCTTTGTACATATAAACACTTACAAACCCTACTATTAGAGACATTTTAAAAAGAAACATTATTTTCACAATAAACTCCTGGTTCCGTTTTTTATTTCATACCTCTATATTTCAGTTCTAAACCATCATCAGTATCCTAAATCTTTGATATTTATTTTAGGCTTTGGTATGGCTTGCAGTGAGATCCCTTCAGTTTCTATGGTAACAAAGTATTTTGATAAAAGAAGAGGACTTGCCAACAGTGTTACCTCAGCGGGTGGATCTCTGGGCGGGTTAATCATCCCCCCACTGTTGATTGTTTTACTGGAATGGTACGGCTACAGCGAGAGTTTGTGCATGTATGCTGCAATAGTTCTAAATGTATGTGTTTCTGCAGCAATATTTCGACACCAACAATACCATTACAAGTCTAGTCGACGGAAACAAGACACTCATAAACAATTACAAGAGAAATCGCCATTGACCGTCTTCGTGACGTTGTTTGATTGTAAGCTTTTTCGAGACCCAATTTTCTTGTTGTTTCAATTATCTTTCGGTTTGCTCACTACAGCAAATACCATGAGTATTTTCTTTTTTGTTCCATACGCAAAGGACAGTGGTATATCGTTGGGTGATATTGCAACCTTGGTTATAATTCTAAACTCCACTGATATGTGCTCTCGTTTTTCTTTAGGATTTATATCGGATTTTGGCAAGTGTCGGAGGTCAAATATTGTATGTGTTTATTCAATAGTTCTAGGTATAATTACAAATTTTGCAAAGTTTTTTAATACATTTAGACTTCTTGCTTTCTTCTCGTTTGCTATTGGATTGCTAGGAGGTTCAGTGTTCTCACTATATGCAGCCATCATTGCGGATTACATGTCACTACGATTAGTTGACTCGACACTTGGATTCGCAATGCTAAGTCTGGGATCAACGACTGGGATATTTCTATATATAGGAGGTAAGCGTTTATTGAGTCTGAGATAGTTCTCAGGCTTTTTATTGGTCAAATGGGAGCATTTCGCTCAAATCTGACGTAAACAAAATATTGAAAAACGATTTCCTATCAAACGTTTTATAAGCATAAAAATCCTGACGTTGATTTGCCAAAATGATCCGGCATACATCTGTCGATAAATTACTTTGATAACGTTCCTCGATTTATTGAATGTAGTTGCATATTATATAGTGAGTATTAAATGCACCATGTAACCCCATTGCAAACAATTTTAAACCAGTTCAGACGTTTGGTAATTCGGTGTATGATATGAAAATCTGTCACTCAGATTTTAACCCCTTCACTGCCTCACCCCGAGTGCAAGAGTAATTTGAAAATAGTTTGAATCCTGATCAGACGCCGCGTCACGCGGCGTCTGATCAGGATAAAAAGATGTTTGCCACTCATTTCAATATTTCTGATATCAAAATACCTAAAAGTTAAATGTTAGAAACAAAAGCAGACGACAATTGTTTTTAATTGACGACGTCATGGCAGTTAAGGGATTAAACAAATCGTCGATATTTTCAAGATCCGCCTTCTTGTACATTTTATCGCCTTGTGTTTTCATTTAGTGTCTTTAAAACTGAAAAGAAACTGTATGGCAATGTAACGTGCAAACCTAGACATCATGCAACAAGAAACCCTATCGATTCAAAGCTTAAGCTCACCTCAAGAGATGTTTGTTGCGCTATATAATTGACCCAGCATACGACGGTTTGGGAAGCCTCATTTGCATATATCAACGAAACACGTACGTTACAGCAATATATTGTGACAACTTGTAAGTACAAAAAATTGAATATAAACTAGCAGTGTAAACTTGTTTATAATATTAAAAGAATAAAAAGAGTGTTTTAAATACAACGGACGGTCCAAATTATTAACATAGACATTTGCTGTGAATATTATAATTATCACAGTTTGACATTCAAATTAATAGGGAAACCTCTCTCATATTTTGTCAAATTATTATATAGAATACTGTAATACGGAAATACCTATTGCTATACGCATTGCCAAGAGGCGTATTACAGTGGATAATCTGTTATTCTTTCCCGTTTAAACGCAAACGCAAAGCACTAAAACGTAGAAAAGAACAACTTTTGGACAATTCTGATATTTCATTTTTATCATGGTGGCAAACAGTTTGGAGCCTGATCAGACGCCGGGTTACCCGGCGTCTGATCTGGCTCTAAACTGTTTGTACTGGAAATAATAGTTTTAGCGTAAACGCGTTTATTGGGAAAGAATAATGTTTTCTCCACTGTACAATATAACAATACTTATATTGCCGTATTGTTACACCCCTAATATTTACCCATGTACAGTGGAGAATCTGTTATTCTTTCCCGTTTAAACGCAAACGTACGCAAACGCAAAGCACTAAAACGTAGAAAAGAACAACTTTTGGACAATTCTGATATTTCATTTTTATCATGGTGGCAAACAGTTTGGAGCCTGATCAGACGCCGGGTTACCCGGCGTCTGATCTGGCTCTAAACTGTTTGTACTGGAAATAATAGTTTTAGCGTAAACGCGTTTATTGGGAAAGAATAATGTTTTCTCCACTGTACAATATAACAATACTTATATTGCCGTATTGTTACACCCCTAATATTTACCCATGTAATACAGTACTCTCTCCCTACAACCGCTCTCCGAACATCGATTCTCTCCTTACAACCGCTCTCCGAACATCGATTCTCTTCCTACAACCGCCCTCCGAACATCAATTCTCTCCTTACAACAATATTTGCCGCTGTTCCCCAAACATTACAGTTATGTCGTTTTGACTGATGTAATATAGTCTGCTCAAAATTGTCGTCTGCTGTTTTTTTCTCAAAGTTACGTATTGGACATTTTGAGAGAAGAAACATTAAGACGAGTGACAAACAGTTTGAACCTCGCTTTACGCTGCGACTGATCTGTCTGATCTGTATTTGTATATACAGCGTTCCCTCTGTACAAAGGCCCTCCCAACTATGACTCCCTCCTTACAACGACCCTTGCTGCAGTTCCCAAAATAGGACATTTATGTCTGGAGCTTTAACATCTGCAATGTCGTCTGCTTAAAGTTGTCATCTGCTGTTTTACATAATGGACATTTTGACGGAAAAAACTTAATGAAGAGTGACAAACAGCTTGAATCCAGATCAGACGTCGCGTCACGCGGAGTCTGATCTGCAAATATACGCCAATTGCCCTCGCTATAACGACTCCCTTCGAACAACGCACATACTTGTTGTCTCCCATTGGATGTCGTTGTAGAGGGAGCGCTGTCTACGTCGTGTATTCCAAAAGGGCTTCTTCATGACTGTATTAGAAGAGTCGTTGTTTTTTCTCGTATCGGATTTGGATTCAAACCATTTTCAAATGTAAGCCAGGTCATATTAAACACTCTATGGGTATCAATGTCCCCTCCTAATTACAAATCCCTCCGAACAACACACACTATCTGTGTCTCCCAATGGGTGGTGTTGTAGAGGTGGGAGGGGGTACATGTACTGTTCAACAATGTAACATTAAAAAAAACCTTATATCCACCAACCCTACAGTACAGTGGAGAATCTGTTATTCTTTCCCGTTTAAACGCAAACGTACGCAAACGCAAAGCACTAAAACGTAGAAAAGTACTTTTGGACAATTCTGATAATTCATGTTTATCTTGTTGACAAACAGTTTGGAGCCTGATCAGACGCCGGGTTACCCGGCGTCTGATCTGGCTGCAAACTGTTTGCATAAGAAATAATAGTTTTAGCGTAAACACGTTTATTGGGAAAGAATAACGTTTTCTCCACTGTACTTTAAACATTTCCCGGTCTCCAGAACACTTGTTTAGATGGCTTATTAACTAAATAAAAGCATAGTATAGCCGAATTGACTTTTAGCTGTTAAACCCTTTCCCCCATAGGAGCGACTTTTAGCGTATTTAGTTTATTCCTCCGCTGAAGAAAATAGTTCCAGTTTATACTCATGAACAATTACCATTAAAAATATTTTATATAGCTTAGCAGATTTTAGCTTAAAGCAGGCTGAAAATTTCAACCTATTTTAAGTTGTCACCTATTTTCAAAACTAGAAACAGGCTATGGGGTAAAGGGTTAAGGCAGAACAGCAGTATAGAGTAAAAATAGAAATTCCTGAAATATCGTTTTTTGGACTCCGGCCATTCATTTTCGACCATAAGCGCCGCACGTAGCGGGACACAAAATGGCGTCATTTGAGATGAAGTTACCGTTAACAACGTCAGATTTTGGCGGAAAATCTATATAGCAGAATGACTACAAACTACGGCTTCGATTGAGTTAATAGGTGTTTAAAATTGTCTTGTGATAAATACAATCTCACATTCGTGCTCATTACTTTTAATTTTTAATAAACTCGTTGACTAAAAGTGTTTTTAGAAATGATAAATAACGAGCACTTATGTAAGATTCTCTCTATATATGATGGATGAATTTGAAACGTGTTGTGTGTATGTCGAGTGCGGTCCGTCTAAAGACCCCAAACCTCCCCAAACTTATCCAAACCTCCCAAAACCACTTTTAAAAGCAAGTTTTTATAAGTGTAGCTTAAAGCAGGCTGAAAGTACAGCAGAATGCGCCTTAAGGCGCATTCTGCTTTACTTTCAACCTGCATTAAGAGAATACTTGTCTTCAAAACCAGGAACAGGCTATTAGGATAGTGAGTTAATATTTAGAGGTAACTGTGTAAAGTGATCTTAAGTTTTGTTCGAGTTGTTCCCCTTGAAAAGAAAAACATCGAATATTTAATTTTAAATTAACATTTTTCATTGTTTTAGCTTAAATTTGCCATTTATAAGCTCTTTTTGATTAGATATTAAGGCATTTAAGTGGTTTGGATTGTCTTTAAGTGCTTTAGGCAGGTTTGAAGAGGTTTGGAGTGGTTTGGGGAGGTTTGGGGTCTTTAGACGGACCCTGTCGAGTGTGTCATGTTTAATTAACATGCAAGGAAAGTGCTTTATAACGTTTTAACTCATTTGCGCCAAGTGGATTTATTCATGTTATATATTGGATTAGTCCATTTTTAGCTCACCTTTGTGCTCAAGGTGAGCTTTTGTGGTCGGTATTTGTCCGGCGTCCGTCGTCGTGCGTCGTTCGTCGTGTGTCAACAATTTCTTCAAACATCTTCTTCTTCAAAACTGCTGGCCTGATTGCAACCAAATTTCACAGAAATGTTCCTTGGGTCAAGCTCTTTCAAAATTGTTCAAAGAATCTGAAACAATGCATAACTCTGGTTGCCATGGCAACCAAAGTGAAAAATAAGGACATCTTAAAAAATCTTCTTGTCTAAAACCACAAGAGCCAGAGCTTAGATATTTGGCACATAGCATCATCTATAGGTCCTCTATCAAACTTGTTCAAATTTTGCCCCTGGGCTCAAAATTAGCCCCGCCCCGGGGGTCACCATTTTACATAGAGTTATATAGTGAAATGTTCAAACATCTTTTTCTCTGAAACCAATATGACCAGAGCTTTGATATTTAGCATGGTATAGTTTCTAGAGGTATTTGACATATATTGTTGTATTGGTTCTGGTCCGTTGCATATCTGGGTCACCAGAGCTAAAAATAAAAATTTTCCATAAGAACTTAAAAAACTCTTCTTGTCTGAAACCATAGTACACTAAGCAGAGATATTGTGCACATAGCATCGTCTACAGATCCTCTATCAAATTTGTTCAAATTTTGTCCCTGGGGTCAAAATTGGCCCCGCCCCGGGGATCACAGTTTTACATAGAGTTACATAGGGAAATGTTCAAACATCGTTTTCTCTGGAACCAATATGACCAGAGCTTTGATATTTGGCATGGTATAACTTCTAGAAGTCCTTCACATATATTGTTGAATTGGTTATGGTCTGTTGCATATCTGGGTCACCGGAGCTAAAAATAGATTTTTTCAATGAAAACTTCAAAAATCTTCTTGTCTGAAACCATAGTACACTGAGTTTAGATATTTTGCGCATATCATCGTCTACAACTCCTCTATCTTAGTTGTTCAAATTTTGCCCCTGGGGTAAAATTTGCATTTCTATTTTGTTTTATATTGAAATTCCTATCAGCAAACAGTGTAAACTCTGATCAGACGCCGCATTATGCGACGCATGATCAGCGTCTACACTGTTTGCCCATGTCCCATATATAGGATCTTGGGCATAAATGGGTTAAGAACAACTTTCTCTTATATTTTTGCTGAATTCTTTTAAACAATCCAATTTTATAACAATCAAATTCCTATAAATAAGCTCTTTGAACGATTAGGTTGAGAATAACTACTATTACCCGCTCCTCAAAAAACTACTGCACAAGGCGCCGCAAAAATGACCGACATTCACCGATACATGTTTTCAAAATACCAAAAAGATAGTGTCGATCGTGTTATTGGAAACACATGGATGTTTTATTTGGCCTAGATAGTGTAATACTTTGGCATAGAATGTGATTCGATTAACGTTTGTTATAGAACATTAGCGTGTTCAATTACCATTGTTTGCTGTTTAGGTTAACAGTTTGTGTCCCGTGTGCAGAGTACAGTAGAGAAAACAATTTCTTTCCAAATAACCCCGGCTATGCTTAAACTATTATTTTCATTGCAAACAGTTTAGAGCCAGATCAGACGCCGGGTTTTCCGGCGTCTGATCAGGCTCCAAACTGTTTGACACTCAGATATAAAACTGGTAGTCTGAATTGTCAAAATGTTTTCACTTTCTATATTTCATTGCGAAGCGTTTGCGTTTGAACAAAAGAATTACGTTTTCTCCACTGTATTACAGACCGGTAGCCAACTCGTAATCGATGGCCATCGTTTTCCTTACTGATCACGCTGTTGGTTATCCTTTTCAGGTGTCCTACGAGACATGACGGGTTCGTTTGTGGACACATTTCATCTTGCTGGTGCCCTTGCTCTCATAGGAGGAGTTATAATGGCTGCTCTCCCCTTCATAGAAAAAAGGAAACACCGTGAACAAACTCAGTCGTTTACTGTCATATCATCGGATACTTAGTTCATATGTAAATTTGTTTAATATACAGTTTCATTGAATAAGTCTAAGACTTCTTGTTAGTTACCTGAAACAAGAAACGTCAAAAATGTATTAGTAATAAAGGTATTTTACTTTCATCTAACAACGTGATGACTATCACCCTTGGTCGTATTCGAATCAGGACAACTAGTTGGAATAGTTGTCAACAAGTTCTATTCGAATCCCCACTTGATGTTTTCGGTTTACAAAATGTTGTCAAACCCTAAATCGAGCGTTGATTTAGTCACGTGACCAAGTTTATACCACGTGATTTGTGTCACTAGATAAAACAAACATGAAGACCCTCTCAATTTATCGAATGGATCCAGATCGCATGGCATTATATACGTATATAAAAATTGGGGGCGTTGCGACTGTTTTTAACGGGTGTTTTATTCAGTTCCATTCGTCCGGAAGTACAAAGTTTTCGTTGACCACAATATCTATTCGAGTCGGGCCAAAATTGTTGTCATCAGTAAATCTTCGCGTATTTGCTCCGCCCACTTTTTTTCAAATATACACCAGGGTTGCCATTTCTCCGGATTTTTCCTAAATCTTCGGATTTTTTTCTAGTACATGGTAGCTTAAAGCAGGCTGAAAGTAAAGCAGAATGCGCCTGAAGGCGCATTCTGCTTTACTTCCAGTCTACTTTAAGTAACCATGTGTCAACAAATCTAGAAACAGGCGATGGGGTAAATGTACAATTCGTAAAAGCACACTTGAAAAATATAAATTTGGAAATCTTAGGATTTTTCATGTCAAATTATAGCAGCCCTGATACACGTATCGTCTGCAAAACGATACAAAATTAATATTGAAGCGTTTCAAACTTACGGAAGGTTGAAGGTGGGAGGCAAACAGTTTGGATCCAGATCATACGCCGCGTTACGCGGCGTCTGATCTGGATCCAAACTGTTTGCACATGTAAGCCAAGTCGCGCTTAACATAATACGGGTTAAGTCATTTTAGCCACAAATCTTAGCCATACGGGCAAACAGTATTATCTTAAATGTAATCAGAAGTTGCGTTATACGGCAAATGGTGTTAATCGAAACACTTTGAAAATTCTAACAAATTTGCTGCTATTAGCCGAAGGGTAAACGTTTACGTTGCGGAATCATGAACATGGATTTCAATATACTGGGACATTAATCAGATGTCTATATACAATGTATTTGAGTCTGGTCAAGATCATCACTTAAGTCTATGAACAAGTGCCATTTCCTTAGCCCTATCGGTGCCAAATTATTCAGGAGAGTCTTCACACTCGCCGCTTTATTGTTGTCTGCAAGAACTTTTAAAAGTTAGATACAAGGTTGTATGACTTACGAAATGTTGATGTGAGTGTGAAAGAGTTTGAATGCTGATCAGACCCCGCGTTAGGTTGCGTCTGATCTGAAACTGTTTGCAAAGTCAACTTCATGCGACTACGGTGAATACATATTTAAAATATGATACAGTGGAGAATGTGTTATTCTTTCCCAATAAACACGTTTACGCCAAAACTATTATTTCCAGTGCAAACAGTTTGGAGCCAGATCAGACGCCGGGTAACCCGGCGTCTGATCAGGCTCCAAACTGTTTGCCACCAAGATAAACATGAAATATCAGAATTGACCAAAAGTTGTTCTTTTCTACGTTTTAGCGCTTTGCGTTTGCGTACGTTTGCGTTTAAACGGGAAAGAATAACAGATTCTCCACTGTAACTGTGTAGAAATCAGTTTAACACCTACACTGCCATGACGTCATACATTTATAACAATTGTGGTCTGCTTGTATTTCTCCATTTTAAGAATTAAGTAGTTTTAGGTAGTGTTAATACTGAATACTGAAATACGTGTCAAAGAGTTTTGATTCTATACCGACGCCGCATTAAGAGGCGGCTGATCAGGATCCAAACCGTTTGCTACTAACCATGATTGTACGGATAAGGCAGTGAAGGTGTTAAGGGAGCATGGTTACAGTGGATAATCTGTTATTCTTTCCCGTTTAAACGCAAACGTGCGCAAACGCAAAGCACCAAAACGTAGAAAAGAACAACTTTTGAACAATTCTGATAATTCATGTTTATCTTGGTGGCAAACAGTATGGAGCCTGATCAGACGCCGGGTTACCCGGTGTCTGATCTGGCTCCAAACTGTTTGCACTGCAAATAATAGTTTTAGCGTAAACGCGTTTATTGGGAAAGAATAACAGATTCTCCACTGTACCCGTGTACATGTATACAATAAATAACCATCTACATAAATCGAACTCTTAAATATTTCGAACTCGCTTATTTCGAACCTTTTCTTATTTATATACATTTGAAATTAATATTTCTACCTCGCTGAAATCGAACATATCATTATTTCAAAGTGGAAATGTGGCTCGGCCACGTTTTAACTTTGAAATACAGATATGTTTGTATTAAGCGAGTTTGAGATATCGAAGTTATACCGTGTCTCAGTATGTCCGATCTAAAGCTATCAAATGTTCTGAATAGCCTAGTCTCATCCCCATTAAATCTTTCGCTGACACCGGTGCCAAAATGCGACTTTTCAAACCCTCAATATGACTTTAAATTATTGCAGACGACATTACAAATATGGACAATATTTTGGCGGTAAGTGGGTTAAAGCAGACGATAAAACTAGGCAGGGAGATACTGATAACTAACTTGTGTATTTGTGAAAATGAGACATTCCTAAAAAAAACAAAAATTTGTGGCGTTGTGCATATTGCATTTCTTTGAAATATATATTTCGACATACATCTGTTTCTTAATTTACTAAAATTAGTAAATTCATTGTATATGTGTTTATATCAGCTTCTAACATCCATTAACAAAGGAAAGGTTTTTAGTCCAAATTTTGTTTTTCAGTCTCTAGATATTACGTTGGCCTACTTCTATGATTGTGTATTTGTAAAAATGAGACTTTCCAACAAAAAACAAACCCGCATATTTGTGGCATATTCGTGCACATGGCATTTATATTTCCTTGAAATGGATTTTTCGACATACATCTATTTCCTAAATTACTAAAATTAGTAAATTCATTGTATATGTGTTTATATCAGCTTCTAACATCCATTAACAAAGGAAAGGTTTTTAGTCCAAATTTTGTTTTTCAGTCTCTAGATATTACGTTGGCCTACTTCTATGATTGTGTATTTGTAAAAATGAGACTTTCCAACAAAAAACAAACCCGCATATCTGTGGCATATTCGTGCACATGGCATTTATATTTCCTTGAAATGGATTTTTCGACATACATCTATTTCCTAAATTACTAAAATTAGTAAATTCATTGTAAATGTGTTTATATCAGCTTCTAACATCCATTATAAAAGAAAAGTTTTTTAGTACAAAGTTTGTTTTTCAGTCTCTAGATATTACGTTGGACTACTTCTATACTTGCGTATTTGTAAAATGGAGACATTCCTAAAAAAAAAAAAACTCAAAATTTGTGGCGTATTCATGCATATGGCATTTATAATATTTCTTTGAAATAGAATTTCGACATACATCTGTTTCCTAAATTACTAAAATTAGTAAATTCATTGTATATGTGTTTATAATAGCGCCTAAAATCATTTAACGAACAACTTTTTTTAGTACAAATTTTGTTTTCAGTCTCTAGATATTACGTTGCCTGTTCTTCACCATCTGGATACGCGTAGGGCTTATAAATGCATTCATCCATGAACATAAATCAAAATAACGTTTTTCATTATTTATTTAGACATATAGAAGATACATGTATCCAATCAGAATCTCTTATCAAATTGTGGTCCTTGGCATATAGGTCGCATGACCTTTTGTGGCCTTTTGATAACTGATGTTTGATTGACTGAGATTGAATTTCCGGTACTTCGACACATATAATTGTCAAATGGTCTCGAAAAACGATTAATTATTGATAAATATTACTGAAGTAAATGAAATAAAATCGACCAATAGGTGTATAAAAGTACCAAAATGCAGAATATGTACCAGCCGTGCCATAACAAAACTAGCCATATTGCATTGCAATATTGAACAGGCCTAGCACCGTCTGTATCTGATAAATACGAAAGACTCAAGCAGGAAACGCAACACAAACAATACACCCACCTCTTAAGCAGAACACACACACACAGTCATACCATAACTAACACACACGCACGCACACAATGCACGCACGCACACATACACACACACACAGTCATACCATAACTAACACACATACACACGCACACGCGCAATACCATTCCTTCATCTACACACTAAATAGAAAACAACACACAAGACAAACATAAAGCAAAGTGAACATAGGAGCCCGCCTTGGTACGGTCAGTAGCAATTAATAATTAATTCTAAATTAATAGCAATTCTCTGTAACCATCAACCACATTGCGGCACGCATAGTCACCGATATGCATGAAACTTACACCATTTGTTCCTCTCTACATGAAATGAAAAAAAAATACCCCGGAAATTTATTTCCCATATCCGGTTGTCACGGTAACGTGAAAACAAGATTTTCGCCAAAAACCAGTGTTTTAGGTGAGTAAAATATGACAAATTCACAGACTTTTTCCGAGAAAACTGTACATTTTAAAGGTAAAATTACATTTGTATGTTAAACTATGACACTTTGCCAATAAAAAAGCATCATAGGATTAAACGCAAAACTACACCAACTGGTAGGCACGTGCGATCTTTAGGGGCCAATATACTGAAAGTGAGAAATCATGATTTTGGCATACTTTAAGGACTGGTAGAATATGTATGCATCCATGCTGAGCTTAAATACGATCACTTATAATAAGTAGCAAATGTTTTGTTTACGGTTTGGTAAGAAAACATTTGGGATTGTGGTTGCTAAGGGGGTAACCATGGCAACGAATCTATCAACTTTTTAATGTTGTAATTTCCTTTGTAACTGAGCAGGATTGCTTAAAAGGTACCAAGATCACTCTGAAATTGTTGTAACCATATATTTTAGTGTTATAAAATGAAAGTAGAAGACAACACATGCAGATATTAGTTGGTAACTATGGTAACCCCTGCCAAAAAGAACGTAATTTGCTGAAAATGTATGCCAAATTCAAGACTCTTGGAACGCAAAATACAGCAAACTATCAAAATTATTACACATTTTCTTAAATTAGTTTCATTATCAGGTTTCCAAGTTAGCACTGTCTTACACACATTCACTGTTAAGATGAAAATGGCATTTGGTTGCCTTAGTAACAGCTCAACACAATTGCTAAAAAAGAGCCTTATATACATAAAAAGAAGAATTGGTTACCTTAGCAACACCTTACAACATTATGCTTTATAAGAGCATCATATTGAAATAATGAGTCAAATTCAAGTTTTTGTAAATACAATATACCGTAACCTAACAGAACTATTGTACTTTAAGTTCATTATCAGATAAACAAGATAATATTGTCATATAAATATTCACTTTTGAAACGAAAAGAGAATTTGGTTACCCTAGCAACCACTCACAAAATATGCAAAATATGCAAAATAAAAGAATTATATTGAAAATAAAGTCAATTTGCTGCGTTCTTGAAGGCAAAGTACAGGATTTGTACTTAGTTTCACTATAAGATTTGCACGTTTATATAGTCATGTAACCGCTCACTTTTTACATGAAAACAACATAGTGTTACCATAGCAACGATTCACAATTAATGTTTTTTTTTTTTTTTTTTTTTTTAACACTTTATTTTCTCCGTAATAGGTGTTGGCAGGTCGGAGAGCCATCCTGTTCAACACCGTACAATATTCGATTTCACATATTCAATACATAATGTAAATACTAGATACCATATTGACAAGGTTGTATTCGCTATGATTAATTATGAAGTAATAAAGTGTTGCGTTTTTTGGATTTTTTTAGAAAAAAAGGAAAGGGGAAAAAAAAAGGATAAGTGACATGCCTCGAGAGTGATCTTGAACAATTTGTCTAGCTAGCCCTTCTCATGCCCTATCTTATAGTAATAGCTCCGTCTATACTTACTATCTGTCACATGGATTATAATATTGGTTAATGATGTATTGCTCCAGATAAAAGCGAATAAAAATTATAAGACCTTATTTGACAACAGTGTTGACCCCATCAGGTAGCTCCACAAGGAATTATCTGATCAGGGTTCCCACTGTTTTCAAAAAGTGTCATTTGCCATATAGGTATAAGAAGGGTTAAGCGTCTATAGATGCGATTGTATTTAAGTAATTGCCGTGAATACTCCTCTAACTATTTCCCATTTATTTTCAATTTTCTCTATGCTCATTTTATTTTCCGAACTCAGCTTATTTGCTTCTATGTTGCGTTCCAAATGTTTTTTAAAATAATTTAAGTTAATAGCGTTAATGAAATTTCTTGTATTATATATGTATTGCTTTACATATAGATTAAGTAGATTTATCTTCTCACATTTTTCACCAAAAATCATAGACGTTTCCGTGAATGAATGTTAACATTAATTGTGTTAAGTATTGTTTTGACTTGTTTTTAAAAAGATTTGTGTTTTATCACAGTGGAAGAATAAATGCGAAAGTGTTTCAGGGTGTATGTTACAAAGTGGACAAAGATCATTGTCTCGTAACTTGAGTGTTGCGAGATATTTGTTCACCGGTAAGAGTCGATGCAATATACGTACCTGTAGCCACTGTAAGTTACTATCTTGTGTTGTATTAAATGGTATACTGTAGAATAATTTCCACTGTATTTGGGTAAAATCGTATAATGAGTTCCAATTTGCTTTACTTGTAGGTTCAGCGTTATTAACATTTAAAATATCGTAAAAAACTCTACTACCGGACTTAGTTTTTAAAACTCGATCATACAGATGTGGTACGAAAGGTAGTTGTAGCTCGTTGTCTGATTCGTTACAACAGAATGTATTTAAATATGTTGATACTATTTTAGTTACTCCTATAAAGTGAAGGCAATTAACTTTTATCTTGTAAATTGATTCAAATTCTTCTAAAGTCATTACCTTTTTATTTATGTATAAGTCATTTACAAATTTTATTCCCTTTTCATACCATGACTTTAGGAAGATGCTTTTGTCTCCAAGCTGTATATTAGAATTATAAAAAAGTGGGCATTTAAGACATTCTTCTTTATTATTTACTGGTAATGCCTTTATATAGGAGGTATAGGATTTCAAAACATCTTTCCAAAATTTATTATTTGTTTTTGGCATTGTTATTTCTGGATAGTGATGTCCGCTGTTTATCAGTTTATCAATATTTAAAAAATGTTTTGTTAAAGATGTCCACGTTGCGTCTGTATTATATAGTCGTCTAATCCATGTACATTTTAATCCTTTAATAAAGTTACATGTATTTATCATTCGCAAGTTTCCCTCCGAATAATCTTTTATAATAACACTATTTTTAATTTTTGCTGGGCCATGCCAGCGGTAATTGAAAAACATGGAATTTAATGTTTTTAGTGTTGTTTCTTTTGGGTCCGGTAGTGCAAAAAACAAATGATTAAATAGTGGCAAAAACAATGTTTTAATGACTGTAATTTTACCTATAGGTGTAATATATCTTCTATTCCAAAATTTAATCATTTGTTTTAAAGAATTAATTTTTTCCTCATAATTTAAGGTATCCATTTTGTCCAAATCTACATGAAATCTAACACCAAGTAGTTTGAAGTCGCATTTACCCCACACTAGTTTAAATTTTGTATTTATCGCTTCTGTACTGTATTTTTTGGATCCAAACCAAATTACATGTGTTTTGTCAAAGTTCACATTCAATCCGGATATTCTTGCAAATATGCTGAGCTCATATAATTTTCATGTAAAGATTGAGCAGAGCCATCTAGTATTATTGATGTGTCATCCGCAAACTGAGATAATAAGTGTTTTGTACCATTAATGGACAAGCCGTTTATCTTTTTGTTTGTCTTAATTTTCTGTGTTAAGATTTCTGTGCAAAGAATGAAAATATAAGATGAGAGAGGGTCTCCCTGTCTACGTTGAAGAAGTCTGACAAAAAAACATTTTGAACAACGCATGATTATATATTATTATAAAATACTGATATCCAATGTTTAAAGGAGTCACCAAATTTAAAAAGGTCTAATACTTTGTGAATAAATTTCCATGACAGGGAATCGAAAGCTTTCTCAAAATCGATAAGTAATAGAAGTCCAGGAATGTTCTTTTCTTCAGCGTATTGCATTATATCATATACAAGTCTAACATTTTCTCCAATATATCTATTTTTTAAAAATCCAGTTTGTTCTACACTTATTATATCGGGTAAAACCGATTTCAATCTGTTTGCTATTGAGCCAGATGCTATCTTATATACTGTGTTGAGAAGTGTTATAGGTCTGCAGTTTTTTAAGAATTGTCGAGGTTTGCTTTCTTTTGGTATGCATGTGATTATTCCCTGACGTTGAGTAATTGAAAGAAGACCCTTATCGAAAGATGTATTTAAAGATTTTACAACAAATTCCCCTAGGTCTTTCCAAAATATTTTAAAGAAGTTTGCCGTAAAGCCATCGCTTCCTGGACTTTTATCATTTTTCATATTCTTTAAAGTGTTACTGGCTTCCTGATATGTAATATAACCGTCAAGGTTTTTTATTTGGTTATCTGATAATTTATTTACATTGTTTTGTATTTCAGTATTAAGGTTAAAATCTACATCAGTTTCATCTCTATTGGAGTAGAGATTTTTATAGAATTGTTGCGTTTCGGATAGAATTTGTTCTTGATTTGTTAAGGTTAATCCGTTTGTTGTTTCTAATTTGTTAATTGTTTTATTTAAATAGTTATGTTTTTCAAGACTGCAAAAGAATTTTGTAGGTTTTTCACCACAGTCGATCCACTTAGCTTTTGACCTAATTGCATGTCCTTTTAGTTTGACTTCCCTTAATTCTAATAATTCTCGCCTGTAGCTTTGTAAAGTGTGTATATTATCCTCCGTAAGATTTTCTTCGGTCTGTTTTATTTTTTGTATTAAAGAATTTTCTTGTTTGTGTGTCAATTTCTTTTTATAAGATCCATATGATATTGATTCTCCACGGATTTCCATTAATAAAGTTTCTAGAAATAAATCATCTGATATTGTAAATTGTAATTCACGTCCATTTATGTCATTTATGTTATCTAAATTGTATACTGGAAGACAGAATTGTTGTTTAACATTTTTTATCTTTTCTTTGATTTGGAGTACATAATCTAAGTCTAATAAAAGTGAGTCGTTATGTTTCCATAACCCTTTTCCGTGTTTAATATCAGAAAATGTCAATTCCAACTGCACTATTGAATGGTCTGAGTTTATACTTGGCTCTATTTGACAGGATTTAGAAAATTGAACTAAGTCTTCTGTAAGTAAAAAGAAATCTAAGCGTGCTTATTAAAAGATTATCAGAGCCAAATATTGAATAAATGTGTAAAATTCAAGCTTTTATTGGCAAAGAACAGTAACTTATTACAACTATTGTACTTTAAGTTATTATCAGGTTTGCAATGCAGAAAAATAACTTTCGATTACCTTAGCAACCGCTCATGATTTATGCTTAATAAGAGCATTTTATTGAACTTAAGTGTCAAATTTGAGCTAGCTCAGGGTGAACTTTTGCAATTTTTGAATGTCTTCCGTCCGTCGCCACAATTTTTATCAAATCTTTCTCAAACTTGCTCAAATTGTATATAATAATAAGAGTTCGTATGATTTCGATTATGGTTGAAATCTGACAAATATGCCAATAGTTGTCTACCCTTGAATTGCTGAAAATGCCATGTTTAATGGTGTTTACACTCTAGAGGCCACAAGTTTAATCCAATCTTTATCAAACTTGCTCTGATTGTAAAACAGCTATAAGAGTTCCGATGAGTTTGATTATGGTTGAAATCTAACAAATAGGTCAATAGTTATCTTCCTTTGAATTGCTGAAAATGTCATATTTAACAGTGTTTACACTCCAGAGGCCACAATTTTTATCCAATCTTTCTCAGATTGTATGATATGAAAATGCCATATTTAACGGTATTTACACTCAAGATGCCGTAATTTTTATCTAATCTTTTTTAAACAAACTTGCTCAGATCGTATATGACTATAAGAGTTTGCATAAGATTAATTATGGTTGAAAACGGACTAATATGTCAAGAGTTATCTGCCCTTGCTGTAAATGCCATATCCAAAATCATTTACACACTAGAGACCATCATTTTTATTCAATCTTTCTCAAATTTGCTCAGATTGTATATGACCATAAGTTCTAAAATGAGTTAAATTTTGGCTGAAAACCAATAATTAGGTCATGAGTTATCTGCCCTTGATGTATTGAAAATACCAAATCTGACAGTGTTAACACTCTAGAGGCCACACTTTTGATCCAGTCTCTCTCAAACTGGCTCAGATTTTATATGATTAAAAGGTATTGAATGTTTTTAAAAATGATTGAAATCGGACTAATTGTTCAAGAGTTATCTGCCTTTGATATGTTGAAAATGTCATATCTAACAGTGTTTACACTCTTGCAACTACAGTTGTTTATGGATCTTGATTATACTGCCACACTACATGTATGTATAAATCTATAAGTTCTCGAAGGTGTGCAATTATTGTTGAAATCTGATCATTGTGGCACTTGTTATCTGCCCTTAATATACTTTGAAATGCTAGAAAAGGCTTCATTTCGGTATTGTTTAGGCTATACTTATCTGCCCTTGATGTACTCTACTATACTAGAATAGGGCGTATTCCTAAATATTGTTTACATGCTATACTATAAATTTGAATAGATTTAGATTAAAACGGATGAAGCTCAAACGTAAAGCTATCGGATTTCATTACAACAGGCCAGCGATACCAGGGCCTTCAATGCCCGCTTGTTTAGGTAAAGTACAGTAACTTATTACAATCATCGTACTTAGAGTTCATTATCAGGTTTGAAAGTTACCAGTGACATTAAAAACATCAACTTTAAGAATGAAAATAACATTTGGTTACCTTAGCAACCACTCACAATTTATGCTAAATAAGAGTCTTATATTGAAACTGTATATGTCAAGTTTAAACTGTCTTGAAGGCAAAGAACAGCACTTTATTAGATTTTTTGTAGTTTAGTTTCGTTATCAGGTTTGCTGCAAGTTATCATTGTCATATAGTTGTTCAATTCTAACACTAAAATAACATTTGGTTACCTTATCAACCACGTGCATGTGTCAAATTTGAGATTTTAGGCAAAAGTACTGCAACCTATTACAACTTTTGTACCTGAAATTCATTATCTGGTTTGCAAGTTAACATTGTATTGGAAAACTTCACATTAAGAATTAAAATTACATTTGGTACCTTAACCCACTCACAATTTATGTTGAATAGCGTGGAGTACCATACCATTTTCCGTTAACTGCTCTTATTTAGCATATATTGTGAGTGGTCGCTATGGAAACCAAATGTTATCTTATGTTAAAAGACAATGCCACCATGCAAACCTGATATTGAAACTAAAGTACCCTGCTTCTAATAAGCTGATGTACCCTGCCTTAAAACACTTGAATTTGACACACATTTTCAATAAATTGGTCTTATTTACATATATTGCGAGTGGTTGCTAAGGTTACCATGTATTAGATTCCTGCTAATAGTTAGTTGCAAACCTGATGGTGAACTTGACGTACATTAGTTGTAATACGTTGCTGTTCTTTGCCTAAAAACTCAATGCCGACACATATATTCAATACAATGATTTTATTTAGCTTTTTGTGAGTGGTTGCTATGGTAACCAAATGTTAATTTAAAGCTTAAATAGAATGTTTGTATGACAATGTTTTCTTGCAAACCTGATAATGAGCTTCAGTACAATGGTTGTAATAGGTTGCTGTACTTTACATAAAAAGGTCTAGTTTGACACATACATGTGTAAATTCAATATAATGCTCTTATTTACTATAAATTGTGAGTGGTTGCTAAGGTAACCCAGTGATATTTTCATCCATAAAGATAATGTTTGTATGAAAATATTGAACTGCAAACAAGATAATGAACTTAAAGTACAATGGTTGTAATAAGTTGCTGTACATTGCCTTTAAAAACTCGAAATTGATTCACATATTCAATATTATGTTGTTATATAACATAAGTAGTGAGTGGTTGCTAAGGTAATACTATGGTGTTTTCGTGCAAAAAGTGAGCGGTTATATGACAATAGCAACGTGCAAACCTTATAAAAAAATAAATAACAAATGTTCTGATAGATTCCTGTACTTTGCCTTCAAGAACGCAACAAATTGACTATATTTTCAATATAATTATTTTATTTTGCATATTTTGTGAGTGGTTGCTAGGGTAACCAAATGTTCTTTTCGTATTAAAAGTGAATATTTATATGACAATATTATCTTGTAAATCTGATAATGAACTTAAAGTACAATAGTTCTGATAGGTTACGGTATATTGTATTTACAAAAACTTAAATTTGACTCATTATTTCAATATGATGCTCTTATAAAGCATAATGTTGTGAGGGTGTTGCTAAGGTAACCAATCTTCTTTTTATGTCAAAGGTAAATGTTATATGACAATGTTAACTTGCAAATCTGATATTGACACTGAAGTACCATTGTTCTGATTGGTTGCTGTACTTAATCTTAAAATTACCTGAAATTTGACACATATCTTCGATACAATGCTGTTATTAAGCATACATTGTTAGTGGTTGCTATGGTAAACAAATGTTATTTTCATGTTTAAAGTGAAAATTATACGACAGTGCTAACTATCAAATCTGATGATGAAACTACGGTACCATGGTTCTGATATGATGCTGTACTTTTCCTTAAAAAAAGCTCAGGTTTGACTCAAATTTCAATATAAGGCTGTTATTTAGCGACTGCGTTGAGCGGTTACTAAGGCAACCAAATGTCGTTTTCATCTTAACAATGAATGTTTATAAGACAGTGCTAACTTGCAAACCTGATAAGGAAACTAATTTAAGAAAATGTGTAATCATTTTGATAGTTTGCTGTAGTTTTGCGTTCCAAAAGTCTTGAATTTGGCATATATTTTCAGCAAATTACGTTCTTTTGACAGGGGTTACCATAGTTACCAAATAATATCTGCATGTGTTGTCTTCTACTTTCATTTTATAACACTGACATATATGGTTACAGCAATTTCAGAGTGGTCTTGGTACCTTTAAGCAATCCTGCTCAGTTACATAGGAAATTACAACATTAAAAGGTTGATAGTTTCGTTGCCATGGTTACCCCCTTAGCAACCACAATCACAAATGTTTTCTTATCAAACAACACATTTGCTACATGTTATAAGTGATCGGACGTGCCTACCAATTGGGTGTAATGTTGCGTTTAATCAAACGATGCTAATTTATTGGCAAAGTGTCCTAGTTAACATACAAATGTAATTTTACCTTTAACATGTACAGTTTTCTCGGAAAAAGTCTGTGAATTTGTCATATTTTACTCACCCAAAATACTGGTTTTTGGCGAAAATCTTGTTTTCACGTTACCATGACAACCGGATATGGGAAATAATTTTTTTTTCGTTTCATGTAGAGAGGAACATATGGTGTAAGTTTCATGCAAATCGATGACTATGCATGCCGACCCCCTATATAACCAGGTTGATGGTTACAGAGAATTGCTCTTAATTATTAACAACCACTGGGGGGTTAAACCTGGGTTTAGGGGCGCCCAACCTCACTCTTATCTCCTATATTCACCTATAAAGACGAACAGTGTACATTAAACATAAACCCTGTTCCACAACCTTACAACAAAAAAGACCGCCAACACAGTAAGTAAATACATGTAAAACATCTAACAAAAATTCTATGACAAGAAGATTATTAGTAACACGGGAAATAATTAAACATTCAAGCCCGTGTTATAAATAACCCACTATAGCAACGGTCAAATTGTACTCAAGGGACTAGTCCGTAGTCACGAGTAACTGTAAGACATGGATAGGTTCAGGGTACGACAGAGAGGGAGAGAAAAAACAAAGCACGAACATCGGACATAACTCTCCCGGTTAAGGACGGCTTGAGAGATATACATCATCATGTAGTGCTAAGCCCTGTCTGTGGTCTGTCGTCTAACAACCAAAGAGGAAAGCATAGTTATCAATTGTAGATTGATCGATAACCAAACGTGAAGTGCGCAGCAATATAGTTGGATCGTATTCTTTTTTTAGGAAAGATCTAATACGTTTCACAAACAGGTTTTAAAAATGCATATTTTCAAGAATCTTACGAAGTCTGTAAATTTCATCACCTTAAAACTCCGGATGTGAAATACCTAGCCGCAGAAAAGACTTTAAGTTACATTTATACTTGTTTATGAGAGGAAGATTTCTATAAAAGAATTTAGAAAATGTTTTACGAAGTTTATGAAATCTGTACCCCTGTTTAAGAAGCTTTTCAGTAATTGTTTTATCATGATTGTGGAAGTCCTCAACAGAGGTACAGACCCTAGCAAAACGAATAAATTGTGAATTATAAACCCATTAAGATGTAGAACGGGAAACATCGCCATCTAGATGAGGATAATTTACAATACTAAAATCAAAATCATCTCGTTTATCGTAAATCTTAGAAGAAACAATTCCGTTATTTATTGAAAGATCCAAATCTAAAAATGGTGCCGACAAATTTGACTCGTTTGTTTTATTAAGGCGTAGCTCTTTTGGGTAAATAAAAGGAAACAACGTATCAAAAAATGGATTGTCTATATAAAAAATATCATCTAGATAGCGCGATGTATTGTTAAAGGCTTCGATCATATCTGCCTGTGTATAAGGTTTTAGACTTATCATAAAGCCCCTCTCATAACAGTACACAAATAGGTCTGCGACAAGGGGCGCACAGTTTGTACCCATAGGGATACCAATCACTTGGCGGTGATATGGTAACGTACATAAATTTTATCCAGAAGAAATGATACAGACATCGGTGCAAGTCCACATAGTGTAATGCTTAACCATGTCATTTGTAAAAAATGCACGGTCAGTTTCACATGCCAGAAATAGTTTCCTTTCTCTGGCAAAAGTCTTTTCAATAAGGTGTTTAAGTTTAGCTTTTATTAAATTATGTGGTAAGGTAGTATATAGTGTTGAAAAGTCATACGTACTTTTATTACAGGCTTGGTATTTTCTCTGTTCTAGCTTCGTCAAAATTTCATTCGAGATTTTGATAGACCAAAACTGATTAAGTTCAGAATTTTCGTAAGTCTTGTCACAATACCTTTGAACATGTTCTTTGATTTTAATTAAAGACGATGTCAAAAGTTTGGAAAGCTAAGTAGTAGTACATGCAATTGAATTAGCAATCAAACGGGATTGATATGGTGTTTTGTGGAGTTTAGGTATCCAGTACATTGTTGGAAGTTTGTGACATGTAATGTTGATATCAGCTTTTAATTGTTCACATGTATCAAGATGACCAGAGACTACATTACGCCCCGTTAAAGTAATTGATGGATAGGATTTGGTATTCACAAGTTCCTGGTTTAAAGTATCAACATAATGTAATCGTCATACAATTATCACATTATTGGATGCTTTGTCTGCAGGTACGAGTACATACTTGGAATGAAAGTCTTGTATGCCCTTCTTTAAATGACGAATGTTAAATTTAGGTTTTGGTGGTAAAGATGGTTATTAGATAAATAGAACGAATTCCGGGTATCGATAATATCAAAAATTAATTCTTTCCATTTTGAAAGAGCGTCGTTTCCAGCATGTTCTCTTCCGCAACAGTTGGTACTATAATTATTCAAAGCTTCCGAAATATGAAGTATCGACATCAATTAAGGCAGGTAATCTAAATTTAGGTCCCTTACTCAAAAGTGCTCAGATGATGCGTTTATCTTTAATGATATCAAAATTGCCTGTTATTATATAACCCACTAGAGCGTAACAGAATTTAGAAGAGGTACAGTCTCATGTATCTGGTGTGTTTTCGAGAATTTTAAGATCAGAACTTTTTTTATTGTAGTGTGACGAACAGAGGTTTTACTATGCGGCGGCACCGCAAAACGTTGAAACATTTTAGGGTCGTATATTTTTTATCCCGTTCCATATTGTTCTCAAGTTTATTTCCGGTTGATGATAATTTGCAGACGCTATCCGTATTCAAAAGATAAACCTTCTACCAAGAAATGTGAGTAATCTGTTCGTCACTTACCTTCGTTTCTATCTATTTATGTTGCAAAATAACCCATCAATTGTCATAATCATAGTGTTTATACAATTTATTTACCAAAACGGATGATGGCATTGCGCATGTCCGGAAGTCAGAGTGCCTATATAAGTCGATTCTTTTTACTGATTTGTCATTCTGGTCATTGCCGTCGAAGCGTTCACTTCAACAGAACAAATAATTGTACTCGCTGATTTTTCACTGGGGCTTTGGTTCGTGTTTAGGGATACTAAGAAGACTTACAGTTTGCAACCTGGACTCATTCACTTGCAACCCGAAAGGGATCATTTGTTTGCAGACCCGGTTTAACTAAAGTCCTCTTACCTAAACACTAGCACCGGGTCGCAGTTGGACTCAGTCCCCATAGATCTAGACTAGGTACCGGGTACCAAGCACCGAGTACTGCTTGACGTCCAGTCGCACATTGTTAAACGTGGACTGGAGTCGAACACTGGGTACTGGTACTGAGTCTGTGTGTAATCAGGCATATAGTTGTTAAACGTGGACTGGAGTCAAGTACTAGGTACAGGGGTTGAATAAGTGTTTGGGTAGCGTTAGAACTGATTTGTTATTAAGAACCATAGAGGGTTATAGACACAAAGTAGAGTTTCAGTATCTGTCTTAGACATACTGGAGCTGTAGGTCTGGGGCTGGTGCACTAGCACGAGTGCTTGTACATCGGTTCTGTGTTTATTCAATGCATCGTATCTAGGCATTTTTCATAGTAGTTGTTGTTGGGTTATTTCTTGTACTAGTGTATATATATAGTTGTTTTGTGTTAATAGTATTCAATCTTTGTTCGGAACTGGTTCGTGGACCCAGTCCAGCAGCAGTTAGCTGAAACCTTGTATTTATATGTAGTTCTTTAGTGGAAATATTCCAATTGAAACCTTTTAGTTAAATGTTCTTAAATCAATATAGCAAGTAGCTTTAGGAAAATTTCATATAATAGTTATATACCCGGACACGTTACAGTAGTTAAAAATTAACCCTCTTACAGATTTATTATACTTATAGCAAATAATAGGTGGTTCAAGACTTTTGAAATAATTTGAAATAGCATTCATCACATTTTTGTTTCGAAGAATACTTTGTAAATCTATGAAATCAATACCTTTTTTTATAAAAGGGACCTTAATGAAATATCTTTTGTGATCGTTTAAAGTCCCGTTGTGTTTTCAGACTTTTTTTAATGTCTGAAATACAATAACGGTTAATAATAATGTTTGAACATTCTTATGGGCCAAACTGATCTATGAAATGTTGAGGACAGACCTAAATCACAAAAAGAGCAGTTTAAAACTATAACAAACCGAAAATAAAACGTCTGACATAAACAATACTAACCGGCTTAGTGTCACGTGATACAGTCGGGATCAACTTCACAGTTAACTCATTGGTTAACCCTGTGCCTGCTGATCGAAACTTTACGGAGGTTACAAACTGTTTGAATCTAGAACAGACGCCGCGTAACGCGGCGTCTTATCTGGATCCAAATTGTTTGACAATCGTCTTAAGGTTTATTGATGAGTTTTTCATGACTCTGAGCAAAGTTTGTTTTCACCTGTAATTTTCGGAGGTATCGCACCTCCTTCGTCAGCACTATGAGCACTATGAAATTACAGGTAAAAACAAACTTTGCTCAGAGTCATGAAAAACTCATCAATATGTCAAATCCTGAGCTTGGAAACAACCTATTTAGTTGTGTCTTAAGGTTTGTTTAATTAAAACTATGCATAAATCTAAACTAAACAAAATTTGCACATGACTATTTCAAAGCAGACGTCTGCAGAATAAGGGTTAACCACTTCATTCCAGTGCTCCAGATAAGCGGAAGTAAACTGAACAAATCCAACATTTTCTCACTCATTTCAGCACCGAATGCTATGGTGTTACTACTCATTAGAATTGTCTCTTCGAGACGATTCTAATGAGTAATGACACCATTGGTTTTAAAGCAGAAATAAAGATTTTAGTTTTCGAAATATTCCCCTTATCTGGAGCCCTTGTCCTTCTTTCCGTTCGCAAGGTCAAATTAATGGATGTTTCACCCATAAATTAAAAAAAATAAAATAAAAAGCGAATTTCTATAAAGCCGCTTTTTGTGAAAGAATCACGTCCCACGTAGTTCTAATGGGATCCCAAACAACAGTTTTATGCAGGTTCCCCAAAACACAATGCGGCTTTAAAGAATCAATACGAGGTCTGAGAACAAGCTGAGTATATAGAGGATAATTGATTTTTTCAGTATAAGATAGAAATTTAATCCATTGAGTGAACATCAGACGTTATATTTTCACGAGTGGCGAAGCCACGAGTGAAAATATAACAGTCTGATGTTCACGAAATGGATTAAATTCGATCTTATACTGAAAAAATACAATTATTCTTTTTATTTGTGCTTTGAAGCCCCTTTTTAAACGAAATTGTTCGACAGTTGTGAAAGCGAAAGTACATGATTTACCCCGTGTTGAGCCCCAAGTTTATATCGAACACATTTTCGAAACAGTTTCCCGTACGACCACGTCACTGAATTATTGATTTGACGTCATCCGAATTACGTCATTGCTCCCGATTTTGGATTCGTGTTCTTCCGTTGAATGGTTCGCGACAAATCAGTCTGCCGGAATTTAACGATAAGACACGATTGACTACGATTCTTGGGGAGCCCTACGTAGACAATTCATAATAAAAGCGCGAGTGGCGATAATCCAACTGCTTAAAGCAGTGACATTTTCAAGTGATAATCCACTGCTATTTCGTGGTAATCCACCGAAAAGCATAAATAATACTTTGTATTAAAGCTGCAGTATTATACAGAGGATCTGTGCGTAAAAGTATTCCATCAGCCTTGTCGTCAATATCTCTTAAAGACGACAATGACAACGTTTATGTTTTCCAGAATGTAACAGCAGATTATGCAAATCTGTTATAGAAATCGACTGACGTGATTTACGTTTAAAATTACCATTTATACAAAAAACATGCGATCTTGATTTACGGTTGCGTGTAGAATAAATCGAAAAAATATCAATTGAAGGTTCTTTTGAAATATTGCCAGATTGTTATATATCATCAATCAAGCCTAAAGGAAAATGTGTCTGTAAATTTTTAATCTATTTTAATTCAGTTATAAATCTAGCCTTACATTTGAAACTTTTAGTAGCATTTTATGCTCCCCTTAAGGGGGGAGCATATAGTCGCCGCTTTGTCCGTCCGTCCGTGTATAATTCCGTCCGTCCGTCTGGCTGTCCGTCTGTCGGTCCGAGCGCACGAAAGGTCCTTTGTTGGGTAGGGAGAACAATAGATTCCATTCATTCCGTGATTGCCCTATTGTTATTGTTGGGTATTTTAGTGTACTGTTGGGTACTTTTAAACAAAAAATATACCCAACAAATGTCCAACTGTGAGAACGTCCGTCCGTCCGTCCGTCCGTCACGCTTTTTTGTCCGGAGCATATCTCCCTAATGGTACACCGTAGGTTGATGAAACTTGATACATATATAGAGAATGACAGAAGAAGGTGCAGTGCACAATAACCGTAACTCTCTTATCTCCCAACTTTGAATTATCTCCCTTTTTCTCATAATTTTTTTCCTGTCCAGAGTATATCTCTGGACTGTTACACCGAAATATGATGAAACATGTTACAGTGATAGAGGATGATAGAAGGAATTGCAGTACATAAGAACCGTAACTCTCTCATCTCCCAATATTGAATTATCTCCCTTTTTCTAAAAATATAAAACAATTTTGTCCGTAGTATATCTCTTGACTGCTACACCGTAAGTTAATGGAACTTGATACAGTGATAGATGATGACATAAGGAGGTGCAGTATACAAGAACTATGACTCTGTCATCTCCCAATATTTAATTATCTCCCCTTTTCTATATAAAACAATCAAATTTTGTCTGGAGCATATCTCCTGAGCATTGCATTGTAAGTTAATGGATACGGGATGAAAGAGGGAGTGCTGTTCACAAGAACCATAACTCTGCCATCTCCCAATATTGAATTATCTCCCTTTTTCTACATAAAAATTTGAAAAATCAAACTTTCTGCCGCACTGTAACTTGATGAAACTTGATACTGTGTAAGAACATGACAAAAAGAAGTGTAGTACACAAGAATTATATCTCTGTTATCTCCAAATATTGAATTGCCTCCCTTTTTTCATAAAAAAATCATTTTTGTCTGACGCATATCTTCTGAACGTTATGTCATAATTTGATGAAACTTGATACTGCGTTCACCTACTAAACATGCTATACCTTAGGCTTTTTCTTTGTGGGAAGCATCCATCATTGGGAACGATATTCTTGTTATCATACGTAATATGTTCGACAGGTTGAATTGAAATAAAATCTAATCCAGGTCCATATTTTCGAAAATGTTGATACAGAAAGTTCCTCAGTTTTTTGTTTCTGCAAGTACGAAGATGTTCATTAAACCTAGTTTTGAGGGGACGACCGCTTTGCCCAACATACTGGATTCCACAACCTGGTGCTGTTCAAGTTAACACGTATATAATATGATTAGTTCGTCAGTTGATGTCTGAATCTATGACAACACTAAATAATATACCGTTAACTGTTGATTGTATAGTAGACTTGCAAGATAAATAATTGCAACACGATCACCTCTTAGCATTGCGCATTGCACTTTTCAATAATAGGATGCACTCTAAGTTTTTTGTTCAGTGGTCGAAATAAAACTGAATTATTGCGTTGAATATAAAATTTTAGAGGTGAAAGCACCAGTTTTGGACCATTATGACAACAATTATTAATAGAAAGAGATGGAATGTGAAAATGCCGAATAGAGCTTAAGTGGTGTTAACTGTACGCACGGCTGCAGTGATGCAAAATTAGTAGTATTTCTAGGGATATGAACAGAACACGCAGAGTGCATTCTTAGTGGTGTAAGTGGTATTTGTAGCTTTTTGTTTGTTTGAAGTTCCATGTTTAATTATAAGTGAGCACCTGTCCCTATGTATCGACTGTAACTTTACAGAATGAAAGTTCGAAATTTATTATAAAGTAATTCAAATTTGAAAAATATGAATATTGTAAATGGTTAATGTGAGTAGTGAAAAAGTAGCCTAAATTGTATTCAGCCAATATAAAAACCATTATATTGTGCTTGCGCTTATTTTCTTGTAACCCTTATCATGATTAAGTGTCGGCTGCTTCAAATAAATTGTCTGGGAAAATAAATAAAAATAAGTGTTATGCTTTCCAAACTGACGAAAGCTTGAAGATGAGTGGCAAATGTTTGGATCCGGATCATACGCCGCGTTACTGTTTGCTAACCCTTTGAACCCTAGTCCCGCATATAGGTGTCCTTTTCAAACAGTATACATGTTAAAAGTGCACTTGTCCAATGCAAACAGTGACGACCCAGATCAGAGGGCTCCTTAAGGAGCCCTCTGATCTGGGTCTTCACTGTTTGTCAAAATGCAAAACATTGACAAAAAAAACCCTTAAAAGTCAGAAATGGACTAGACTAAAATGGAAACTGGGATTGTCCATTTGAAGTTTCAGGGAGGAAAAAGTTAAAGTAAGTCCGTTTCTGTCATCCATGGGCTAGAAGGGAGCCTTAGAGAGAGGGGAGCGGATACAGACAAGAACGTCTTTGGTGTCCAAGATGAGATGTAGTTTGTAAACAGTTTGGAATCAGTTCAGCTGCCGAGTAACACCGCATCTGATCAGTCCCCAACCAATGCCTGATATTTAGAACCCGTTCAATGTCAAGACCGATTGCACAAGTTCAACCCTGATCAGACAGCGCCCGTTACGCATAAACATAAGCGTCAAGTGTCCGGTAATACACGAATATGCACGCACAACAACTACCTTACATTGACAATCACTTAAATACATTTCTTGACCTACTTTCGGTGGTAACACCAGACCAGGTATAAAAGCATGCAGACCTGTGCAAGTTGTACTGTTATCTTGTCTAGGGATATACTCATTAAAGCGTCTCATGTGAGGCTCGTATTTTGAACTTTTTAGTTTGGTTAGAAAAACCCATTGAAAATACCCTCGAGTGTGAGTATGTAAGGGCCTCCCTAGACAACTTGAGATTAGTGACATTGGTTTAGCACACTTTACCCCTGTTTTACCTGTATTTACACGCCCAGTGAGAACAATGGGGGTCCATCAATGGATTGAGGAAATGTCTTTAACCCTTTCATGATCAAATTATTCGGGAGAACCTTACCCCTTCACAGCTTTATTGACGTCTGCTTCAGTATTGTTGTCTGCGCCGTCTGATCAGTACCAAAACTGCTTGCAAACGCGCTTTAACCCTTTGCCTCATAGCCTGTTTCTAGTTTTGAAGACAGGTGACCACTTAAAGCAGGTTGAAAGTAAAGCAGAATGTGCCCTAAGGCACATTCTGCTTTTCTTTCAGCCTGCTTTAAGCTTAATTCTGCTAGGCTATATAAAATATTTGTAATGGTTATTGTTCATGAGGGTATAAAATGGTACTATTTTCTTCAGCGGAGGAATTAATTGAATACGCTAAAAGTCGCTTCTATGGGGGAAAGGGTTAAGGCGTCATTGAGAGTGAAATGCTTAACTACTGGGTCTTTGTCGATACGTTGGTACACTGGTCTAATTTCAAACTAACTGACAGCAATGCAGTAATGAACTTGCCACGAATATACATAGCTATAAATGAGTTATTATGACTGTCCGAATAAGCGCTTTTACTTTAGCCAACTATCTAATACATTTTAACCCTGAATATTTTGTAGCTAATGTGAAGCTATGCAATTATTTCTGTTTTACAAAAACAACAATAAGGCTTTATAAAACAAGAGTGTTACAGCAATTCTTATAATTAATTTTATTAATTAAAATATAACATATTCAATATATAATAGGTGATTTTGTAAACAGAAAGACATGTACATGTAAAAGGAAAACACAGAAAATCTTCGATACCTCGAACTCGCTCAAATCGACATTATCGTGTTTCAAAGTTGAAACGTTGCTAAGCCACGTTTTATCTTTGAAAGGAGGATATAAACGACTTAACCCATTACCTCATAGCCTGTTTCTAGTTTTGAATATATATGACCACTTGGGATGTTCCTGACGCAGGGCATAACCTACTCATTCATGAGTTAATTATGGTATACTTGTGATTTATCTCGTAGGAAAGCCTTTAAACTTTTTAACAAAACATATGGACACTCAAATGGTAGATATTCGCACATGTAGTATAAAGTACGCTACAACTCGTTTAGCGTCACAGATTAGACCTATATAAATATCAGATGTCTGACAGGGTGGCAGTAAAATTGTCAACTTTCGGATAAATTCTGTCAACCGAGGCGAAGCCGATGTTGACAATATTTTTGGGACAATTTTATTGTCACCCTTTTAAATTTATTAAACCGAAATGCTCGGCTTTAATCTGAAAATCTTAATCTTTCCTAAAGCTCGCTTAAATCATGAATGTAGCTAGATCTAGATACGCATGCGATTCATAATAAAATTCAGTTAAATAAAATTATTGTATAATATACCGTCATGGATAGGTTTCTCTTTTCGGATCTGATTGTTTATTTGCATGATGTAGTCAACATAAAACTTCAAACTGAAGATTCAAGTATTAACGTTATCTTAAGTGATGCCTTGGCGCGTTAACGTAATTTTGAAGTCATTTTCGGTTTGACGTCAGTACGACATTTCGTTAACAATGGGAGCGGGTGACAATATTTTTAAGACAGTTAAATTTATTCCGCTAGATCCGACATATTTTTATGTCACGGTGGCCTATGGGAGATTAACATCGTACATGAAATTGAGGTATAATAAAAACAAAAAGGTTGTTCAGGACAATCCCACATCAGTGATTATTTGTTGATCGTGTCTAGTTCTTTCTGTCTCAGTGAAAGGCTTTTTAATTGTTTAATTATACTATGCAGTTAATACAAAGGCACACTTCCGTAGCATAAAGACAATTCGTTAGGGGTCGCGGACTAAACGGTAAGGTTGCATGGTCATAAAGCAGTAGAGATGAGTCTGAATCGTTTCAAAGATTTGAATGATCTTATTGTAGCATGGCCCCTTTTTATTAACCATTTATCAAGTTTTTGATTAGTCAGATTGGAGTCGTTTACTCACATTTGACCAATCAAATTCTTGGGAATGATTTCAGACGTCTCAAATGCTATTTTATCATGCAAATATAAGCCGTGTCTGGTTTAATGTAGTTGAGCGTAAACGATTTACGTATGAATTGACTATGGTATATATATAGTATAT
Source organism: Gari tellinella (assembly GCA_922989275.2). Taxonomy (NCBI): domain Eukaryota; kingdom Metazoa; phylum Mollusca; class Bivalvia; order Cardiida; family Psammobiidae; genus Gari; species Gari tellinella. The sequence continues at coordinate 32,637,105 of OV277871.1, forward strand.
ATTATATTGTTTGTTCAATAACTTATTTATGATGCACCTTTTTTTTTATATAAGGACTTGATACAGAACGATACAGCAGTCATAGGGTTAATTTCGTTTGGGGTATAGATCGATTTTATTGACCTGGCACGGCGGAGTTTCGATACGGACCTTTGCATTTCAACTTTGGGCCCGGCAGCACAATCTTTTTATTATATTGCCGTCTGTCGGTGTTTTCTCAACATTACATATAAATGGACATTTTGATAGAAAGAAGATAATGATGAATTACAAACAGCTTGAATTCAGATCAGACGCAGCGTTACGCGACGTCTGATCTTGATTCAAGCTGTATGCAAATGAAAACCAAGTCTTATTTTCTCTTCCTACATTGTATAACAAATCCCTACGAAAAACACACGTAATCTTTGTCTGCCATTGGGTGTTGTTGTAGAGAGGGAGCACTGTATATGCCAACTGCACGAGGATATTGGTGCACGCATAAAATTGTGTTTCTTCAAGTTGAAAAGTATCGGACAATAACGATATATAATACGGAAGTATACCTATCAACCCTAAAATCAAACGCAAATTAGTTTATTTATCTTTGTCAAAGGTTAGTTCCGCCCTGTCAGTTGAATAAAATCGGCCTATAGTCACACTGTAAGATAAAGTTCACTAACATGACTAAGGGCCTTGCCAATGATAAGATGAGAGGTTAACAACAAGTACTAAGATGTTTTCGAATAATTTATCACGCTTCCTTCTTATTTGGATTTTTGAAATTATATAAGTGAAACATTATTCCTTTCTCGAATCGAAACTGTTTCAATTTTTGATTTAGGTTGATTAAAATAGACACTAAAATAGCAAATTAATATAGAAAGATATGCACTCGGAAGCTCTAAATTTAAGCTGGAATATTGAAAATAAAAAATCAAATGGTTGTGTTTCCCCTGCAATCATTTGGCAACCAAACGTTGATGCCTACAGGTCAAACAGGTTGGAATATTTTCTCTAAGACTGTTTCAATTTCCACTTCTTCATTAGAAAGTACGAGGTGGCCACGACTTCTACAATGATTATCATCACCAGTATCATATGTGGTACCCAGTAGATGATAGTTGACTCGCAGGGCTTTTGACGTTTGCCTGAAATATAATAATTGGCGGTCTGTCTAAAGACTCATAACCTGCCCAACCGTGCCAAAATTTGCCCAAACCATTTAAAAAACCCACACTACTACAAATCCTTATTATCTGACCAAATAAAGCTTTTAAATGGTATATTTAAACTTAAATAATGTATAAAGAAATTAAAGAGTAAACGGAATTCGTACAAAACTTAACCCCTTCACTGCCTTACCCTGAGTACAGACGTTATTTGCAAACAGTTTGAATCCTGATCAGACGCCGAGTAACGCGGCGTCTGATCAGATTCCAAACTGTTTGACACTCGTTTCAATATTTCTTAAGTCAAAATACCTAAAAAAAATAACTTTTTTTAAATAGAAGCAGACGACAATTCTTTTAGATTCATGACGTCACGGCAGTTAAGGGGTTAAGAATATGTCTCTATACAGTTTCACCTTTTTGGTGCAGGTGTTAAGTACAGTACCGAAGGGAAGTAACTGCAATAAGCTATGTTCTTACGTTTTGTACGAGTTGCCCCCCTTAAATAAAAAAACCAAACAACATCGAAATCGTTACTTTACATGTATTAGCAATTTATAAGCTTTATTTGATTAGGTATTTAGGAATTAATGTAGTTTGGCGTATTTTTAAGTGGTTATGGTAGTGCAGGAGTGTTTCTGGGAGGTATGTGGTATTTAGACGGACAAGATAATTGCTGATGTTATCAATGTCAACAGCACCCAGCTAAGGAAATCTCTTACCTGGTAGTTTTTAAACCGAAAGTCTCTTAAACCGAACATTTCTGGAAATAGAGCATTGGTTTTCCATCGTCGTCATACAGTTGTTGTAAAATTAAAGAGTAGAATGTTTGGTATAGTCATCATTTGCATGTTAAAGGTTGTTTGCTTCAATTTATTCCAAATAACAAAGATTGCAAACCCTGGAGAGGGGATTTCTGGCAGGAACCTGTTTGACACATTGGCACCAGAGTCATGGACTTATAATATGTGTGTATTTACATTTAGATGCATTTTTATTTCTTATACATACAGAGAAGAATATATATACACACAGAGACATAATAAGTCTATGAATGTGGTGTCAGTGGTTAGAACTGTATCTACCGGTAAGTAATGTATACTATATATGAAGGCGGAAATCTTGATGTGTACGCTCTATAGTCTCTATCTACTAGACGTTCTGTTAGCAACGTCTTTTGTATGGGAATGGAAATAAAAATAAAAATAAAAATGTGAGTTGACTCTAGATATGCCTCTACCTACCGGTCTGCTATTTTTTACTATAAGATCTATTAGATATAGATTCTTGATCTATAAGATGTTCCCCCAAACGTTAGCAATGTCTATCGTATGGGATTGGAATAACAAACAAAAATATTTTTATTTTTTATTTTTTTTATAGATCTATCAAGATGAGCTTCTACCGGTCTGCTTATCTACTGTTATAAGACCATGGTATGTAACCAATTCTACACCGTGTCACTTCAACCACAAGAATAACTATCTAAAACGCATTCAATCCAAACCAAATCTTTTGCAATCCATAGATAAGATATTTTTCTATCCAAAATACACTTCTTCGATGGTTGATTTGAATACGTAACTACAAGAATCAAGATTGAAGCCGGTATTTTACCAAACAGGGATTTCCTCCACCCCCTAGCTTCCGGTTTAGACGAAATGAAAGTAAAGCTTGCGACGAGCGATTTGATTGGCTGATTGAAAAAAGAATGTATATACCGGAAAGATGTGTAAATATATATCGTTCTCATGATTTTTGGTTGAAATTGTTAATCATGCAGTTATTAAAGTCTTGCATTAATATAAGTTCATCACAACTGTGCACAATGTGACGCTGTAATCAGTAGTTTATTCAGTTTGACAGAAGCGCGGGAAGACGCTCGCGCGAATGACCTCAAGTACAGAAAACGTTATTCTTTCCAAATAAACGCGTTTATACTAATACTATTATTTCATTTGCAAACCATTTGGAGGCTGATCAGACACCAGGTAACCAGGCGTCTGACTAGGCTCCAAATTGTTTGCCCTTGAGATTAAAATTAATACTAAAAAATAATAAAAAGCTGTCATTCAATACATTTTAGTGACATGCGTTTGCGTTTTGTTTGCGTTTAAGCGGGAAAGAATAACGTATTGTCTACTGTACGGGAATACTCTCGCGTGAATTATTCAGCCAATGAAATTTGCGCATACAAACGCTTTAACTTGACCCGAGGTCAACCGGAAGCTAGGGGGTGGAGGAAAACCCTGTTTGGTAAAATACCGGCTTCAATCTTGATTCTTGTAGTTACGTATTCAAATCAACCGTCGAAGAAGTGTATTTTGGATAGAAAAATATCTTATCTATGGATTGCAAAAGATTTGGTTTGGATTGAATGCGTTTTAGATAGTTATTCTTGTGGTTGAAGTGACACGGTGTAGAATTGGTTACATACCATGGTCTTATAATAATAGATAGCAGACAGGTAGATGCCAATAGTCAACCCATATAGATTTTTTTTTTATTTTGATTTTTTTTTATTTGATTTTTTTTAAATTTCAATGCAATAACATAGACATTGCTAATCGGTGGGGAAAATCTTTTAGATATAGATCACTGGCACCAGAGTCATGGACTTTTTATGTGTATGTGTATGTGTTTACTTTATCTATACCTCTACCGATATATATTATAAGTTCTCGACACTGGTGCCAGTGGTTTGACGCTACTATTTCCTTCAGTTGTCTGGTACTGTCGTAAAGGAGATTTCAAACATGTTTCAAAAATAAAATGAAATATTGAAAGCATTATTGCTTAACCCATTGCATTCTGCTTTACTGTAAGCCTGCTTTAAGCTACCACCTGCTACTGTAAAGATAATATTTCTAATTGTGCATATTCATGACTGTATTAATTTGAAATATTTTCGTAAGCGGAAGAATAAACTGAAGTCGCTAAAAGGCGCTTCCATTAGGGAAAGGGTTAGGCATTCCATGGCCACACGCCACAGCAGTACACATGATTTGAAATTATACTAAGAATAACAATACAGTAGGGTCAAGGAGCCGTTGGGTTAATATCGAAAAACAATACGATAAACGTGTAATTGGTTCCTATATATTTACATTCACCCTGTAAAGTCTTTATGTAATCGTATTAAAAATATGCAGGCAATTTCTCAATGAACCTACATATTGAAACTAGTTCCAGCCCGTTAGAAAGAGAGCGGAGTCTCCGCTCGAGCGACCAGCTACTGGTTGCTATGGCGTGTAATTAGGCTGGATTAAACATGCGCGAATTATTTTTTAAAATTTGCTTTAATAATAAATATTTAAGTTGCATTGTTTATTTTTAAAGTCTAATAAGTGTTCGTTAAGCACACAACGACAGTAGGAGTGAAAGCTTGACTTTGTAATCAACTCCGAAACATTTATTTTGGACTACTTTTCATACCGTATATTATAGAGCTCGAATGGCTGTTACATCCAGGATTACATCTATCAAAACGAGTTGGACGGTATATGATATATTCATAAACATGAAAAAAAATTCTGGTCAAAATACACATTAAATGGACAAGACATAAAATAAAAATATAAATATAAGGAATAAAAACTTGTTTTGCCGTTCACGCGGTATGCATACATTAGTTTCGCAGGGTAAGTTTATTGTAAACGCCCTTCGGGCGCTTACGAAACTTATTTCCTGCGAAGTTTATGTATTCATACCGTCGTGAACAGCAAAAGGATGTCGTTTATGCCTATAGTAAATATAATATAAATAATAATAATATATTTAGCCTGAGCTTTAGCTCATAGACATAGCTTAAACCAACTCTCTCTTAAAGAAACAATACAATTCTGCTGATAAATTATTTACCAGAAAAATTGTAACTTTTGCAGGGAAAGAGATCGTTTGAAAAAAGTCTTGAAATAGGTTAATTGTCCTATTTGAATAAATATAAATAAATAGAAATATTGTCAACAAAACATTTAACGGAAAGTATTTCAATTTTGCAGAAATAATAATGCATATTTCTTATGGTATTTTGTTCACTTTATTCAATACAAAACAAAGCATAGAATTTTGAAAAATATTAGTGAGTAAACTTAAAGTGGACGCCTTGAGAGCGGAGAGCGGATACAGAAAACCTGGGCATAATACCCTACTCTTATAACAGACAGAATGCTCTTGTTTTTGTAGATGCCTATAATAAAGCACTGATACATCGTACCTCAATTTTTATAAAATCTCATTCGGTGGACTTGGTCGGGCGGGGACTGATCTCAATACCCCTGATACATGTATCGTAGTCGGGCGCGTTATTCCTCGACCACGTCCATCAGTAAGTGTAGAAATGAGATAAGAGTATTGTTACAGTGTTTCATTGTCAATTCAGACATACAAACAAAATTATTCAGTAATGCGTGTGTTCTTCAGCATATTGTATAGCGGAATAGCATCGATGTCACATCGACTTGACATATCATTGAACGGGTATTTCTCGATTAACATTCGTCCCATAACATGTTATCCTTATGTATTGCTTGATTATTAAAAAAATAATTAGCGTTTTCTTCTGACTTGTCGGAGTTACTTTTAGATTGGAACATTCTTAAACTTTAAAAGGGATGAGTTTTCCCTACATCCAGTTAGAGATACGGATAGCTGTAATTTTTGTGCCATATGTACAGTAGATGATACATTATTCTTTCCCGTTTAAACGCAAACGCAATGCACTAAACTGTGGAAATTTACTTTTAAAAAATTTAACTGTATTATTAATTGGAGTAGCAAAAAGGTTGGAGCCTGATCAGACGCCGGGTTACCCGGCGTCTGATCTGACTCCAAACTGTTTGCAATGGAAATATTAGTTTTAGTATATAAATGCGTTTATTGGGAAAGAATAATATATCAGTAAAGTTAGCGCAGCGGTCTCGTGCTGCACTAGGATCATACTAATCTCAAGTAGGAAAGTGTACGATTACATATTTGATGTTACCTTGCTTACCTATTAACCATTATTAGATATTCTGTTCTAAAAATAACTCCGACAGGTCAGAAAAATTGGACAATACCCATACAGGAGAAAACACACAGAAACCATTTCCAACCGTTATTCCTCGACCACGTCCATCAGTAAGTGTAAAATGAGATAAGAGCATTGCTATAGTGTTTCACTGTCAATTCAGACATACAAACGACAATTTTTCAGTAACGCGTGTGTCCTCAATCATAGTTTATAACGGCATAGCATCGACGTGGCGTATCGTAAACGGGTATTCCACTTTGCTTGATTGATATTCGTCCCTTTACATATTATCCTAATGTAATGCTTGAGGAGAAAAACACCGAAAACGTTTCCAAAACAGACCAAGTGTTTATCGTGCATTTGAGATTTAAGTCGTTTCATGGTTCCCTAGGCCTTCAAATAATATCTAATAAATTTGATCACAATTGTACATTCCCAAAACCGCCAATAACCAACACATACAAATTCGTGAAGAAATATATATAAATAAATAATATATAGCGAAAAGAAAAGTGCACACTTATAAGATTGGTTAAGTGTATGTATGCCAAATTAAACTTCTTTAACACACTTAACAATTAATAAAGAAACAAGAGGCCAATGCGGGTCTAAATATCGCTAACCTGGAAATCCCAATACAAGGGGGACATGGTTCCTTCGGTGGGATCATTTTCACCCCGATGACATAATTTCAAAAATCTTGTTGATGAACATGCAAATGAAGTATTCTGTCAAATATCTAAGCTCATGACTTTGTACATGGTTTCAAACAGTAAGACTTTTCATTGAAAAAGAAACCGTTGTCAGCTAATGTGATCCTGATATGCAACTGGCGGGAACCAGTAGAAGGATCACCATGTCAAATATGAAAGCTCTGGCCATATTAGTTTCAGAGAAGATGATTGAAGATGTCACTATTTAACTCAAACGGTGACCCCCAGGGAGGAGCCAATTTTGACCCAAGGGGCAAAATTTTAACAATCATCATAGAGGACCAATAGATGATGCCATTGGCAAATATCTAATCTCTGGCTCTTGTAGTTTTTGACAAGAAGATTTTTAAGTTTTCATTGAAAACATCTATTTTTGGTTGCTTTGACCTGGATATGCAGCAAACCGTATCGGTTTAAACAATATTGGTAACGGGCCTCTAGAAGTATCACCTTGCCAAAATTCAAAGTTCTGGCCATATTAGTTTAGGAAAAGAAGATGATTGAAGATTTCACTATATAACTCTATGTAAAACTATGACCCCTGGGGCAGGGCCAATTTTGATCCCAGGGGCACAATTTGAACAAACTTGATAGAGGACCTATCGATGATGCCATGTGTCAACTATCTAAGCTCTAGTCCTTGTCGTTTGTGACAAAATATTTTGTTAATATCTTGTTAAATCAAACAAAGCTTACTAGCATTATTATATTTCGTCAGTGTGTAAGACGAACCAGGTTCTGTATTTACAGTGTTCCCTCTCCACAATAATGGGAGACAAGGACCGTATTTGTGTTGTTCATAGGGTTGTTACAGGGAAGAGAACATAAATATGAAAAAGGAGTTGAAAATGTTATCCTTTCACTAAGTGTAATAAAGGCGTTTAGCGCTGACTTGGTCAGCATGAAATCACAAACAGTGCCAAATAATAAATACGAAAGACTCAAGCAGGAAACGTAACACAAACAATACACCCACCTCTCAAGCAGAACACACACACACAGTCATACCACAACAAACACACACACACACACGCAATACCATTCCTTCATCTACACACTAAATAGAAAACAACACGCAAGACAAACATAAAGCAAAGTGAATATAGGAGCCCGCCTTGGTACGGTCAGTAGCAATCAATAACCAACTATAAATTAATTAATTATTAACAACCACTGGGGGGTGGGGGTTAAACCTGGGTTTAGGGGCGCCCAACCTCACACTTATCTCCTATATTCACCTATAAAGACAAACAGTGTACATAAAATACCCCTGATCAAAGAGCATAAAGGATTCGTCTGTTCTGTGTCAACACTAAATATTTACATTCGTCCTATTCAATTCCATTGACAAAAATGCTGTTCATTTCGTATAAACACCATTTCTCGAGAGAGCGGGACTTGCGGAAAAGTTTCGAAGAGGAGCGGAGCATATCCAGTTTTCATTCGCGAATTAATCTTTGGAACTTGGACAGCAAACTTTTGGCGATTTTTCTCAAAATTTGTTCTAAACCGATGGTATTTGCCGATAATTTTCTGTCGTTCATTTCGCTTGAACGCCGAAAAAATCAATTCATTTCTTAATTGCACAGCAAGGAATACAAGATTTCCAGAGATCGTTACCTCGCTTGTTTAGTTTGTCAGGTGTAACGTCGTCGTCGATACCGTCAGTAACTTCGAGCCTGAAACCAACATGGTGAAATTCTGTAGACCTCTTTTTACGTCCTGTGCACGACTGAAAATGGAGACAAAAGGTTAAAAATGATAATATGATAAGTGTTTCTTTGCTTTGAATTATACTTTTTTGCCTCCAAGAACGCACCATATGGACTTAACTCATTGGTAGTATTTCTATTGGCGGAAACCATTGGGAAGGACATGCCTGTATTTGCAATCAGGTTATTTTTAATTCCGCTTTGCATTTTGTACCATTAAGCGTGTGCTACAATAATGTCACATATGTGCAAATTTAACCAACTGGAAGCCTCACTCTTTATCAAGTGACGTAACAACGGCGACAACTATTATACTAAATGGTATTCCAGGAGTTGTATGGTACATACTGAATTGGAAACCCGGGAATAAATATAATTTTCGTATTGAACGAAACAGCTCATTCGCTATTTTGCTAAGAGCTAGTTTATTTCAAAACAATGTTGAATTTCCGTGATTTATTATTTAATGTTGTGACAAAAGACATTTGTAACAGTGTTTAGTAAATTACTCAATTCAATTGGACTCGTAAAGGGCAGTCATACCCGTATTTGGACGAGGAATAGCAGGATCAGTCTGATCAGAGTTAACACTGTATTGTTAGAAATGTCTATCCAAATACTTATTAGAAAAATACCAACTCCAACTCCAACACGAATTTAAGTTAATATTGTTTTCTCAGACGTTTCGCCGTTAGGCTTTTTCAAAGAATTATCATTTAATGTTGTGATATTTCTTTATTTACTCAAAATGAGGCACTCAAAACTGTTGAAAAGGTGCGTGATAAGAGCGTTATTCCTTTTGTTATATAATATAATGCTTCACTACCTAACACAGGTCTAATACTCAACAAATACTGGGACTTATTAAAGCTCCCCAATAAGGACAACGTTAAAGATGTTCATGCGTGTAAGCCTATATTAGCTTTTGGCCGGCCTAAAAATCTACGTGACTATCTAGTTCGTTCAACTTTTATTGATAGTACATGTACTTATCATCTCTCTCAATTATGTGACAGACGAAGGTGTTCCTATTGTAAAAATATCATAAAACCGACGTTTTTATAAGTAGTCGTACACAGGAGTCTTTCAAAATGCGTTCTCCACATGTTGTAAATCTAAAAACGTTATATATATGATTGAATGTAAACGTGGTAACATGCAATACATCGGTCAAACAAACCAACCAGTTTCTAAACGTATGAACAGTCATAGATTTGATATCAATCATTATGAGGATCGTGGATATGGTACACATGTGGCTTTGCATTTTAATTCAGCTTCGCAGTCTGTTAATAATGTCAACTTTCTTCCTTTTGATATTGTAAATAATGAGATGGATCGCCTATGTAAGGAAACTTACTGGATTCACAAACTTGACACACCCTATCCCAAATGGTATGAATGCGAAAATGTTATACGATATTAAGTAGATACAGTGGAGAATGTGTTATTCTTTCCCAATAAACGCGTTTACCCTAAAACTATTATTTGCAGTGCAAACAGTTTGGAGCCAGATCAGACGCCGGGTAACCCGGCGTCTGATCAGGCTCCAAACTGTTTGCCACCAATATAAACATGAAATATCAGAATTGTCCAAAAAAAATTTTTTTCTAAGTTTAGCGCTTTGCGTTTGCGTACGTTTGCGTTTAAACGGGAAAGAATAACAGATTTTCCACTGTAGATTACTACTGTTTGTGCCTATTTCTTCCTTTTATTTCCCAATACCTAGGATCACTAAAGTCGGCATTGCAAACACTTTGTATAAAAACACTGAAAGTCTGGTTAGGATTCAAGCTCTGTGACAATCGTAGCTTATATATACTGACGACAATATGGCGGTTTATCGGTAAATATCACGATTAATCATACTTACAGCTGTACAATTTCCAAGCTCATCAGCAGGACAAATTTCAATCGTTAATAGAAAGTATAGGTACCGCGATCCCCTAAATTTGAATGCTTTAAATGCATCTGTTTCCATTACCACTCTGTCCAAAACCAATTTCTCATTGATTTTGAATGCGGACACCATTGGCATTGCTGATCCCGCTTCATTTGTACTGCATCTAATAAAATAATGAAATATTCCATGTTCATATTTACTGTATCACACCTTGTAAATACACAATAGATTATTTAATGTAAATCGTTACTGTATCGCACCTAGTAGAAAACAAAGGGTACTTCTATGTGAATCGTTAATATGTCATACCTTGTACAACAGCAATGGATTATTCCAAGTAAAATGATCGTAATATCTAGTAAAAGCATTTGCCATGTCTATGTAAATCGCAATTGCACCACGCGTAGCAACAAAAACAATGGAATAGCCAATATAAGTCGCTATTTTTAGCACACGTAGTGAATTAACAATCGCTTGGTCAATGTAAATCTTTATTGTATTACTCGTAGTACAAATTGTTTTTGTTTTGATTTTACGTCGCTTTCAACAGTATTTCAGTCATATCGCGACGTCCAGCTAATTACAGGTGGAGGGAGACCCCAGAAGTCCTTTATGCACTGTTTCAGGCACAAATTCGCAACTGGGTAGAACCACCGACCTTCCGCAAGCCAGCTGGAAGGCTTCCCCACATGAAAAATCCGAACGACCCTACTGGGATTCGAACTCACAGCGGTGAGGAGCTTAGTGATGTTAGTCACAGTGACTACACCACTAGGCCACGGAGGCCCCTCGTAGTAAAATAACAATTGATTATTCCATTAACATTTTTATTGTACTACATCAAGTAAAAATAAATAGGATATGTTCTGTGAATCGATATTGTATTACACCTAGTAAACAAACAGTGGGATATCCCATGTAAATCATCATTGTATCAATACTGTATAAATCTAGTAATAAAACACTGATTTTCCAAGTAAAACGTTATTGTACAGGCATTTAATTACTCATGGGAACCAGAACAGCAGTATACACGCTCTGTGACGTCGGTCCCACCAAGGGCCACAGTCTTCGCATGATATTCAAATAGAGTATCGAAACTGTCATAGTAATGAAATAATCTCGACATGTTTATGAGCCGTTACAAATAATAAAGCATTTTCCCATGTACATCGTTATTGTATTTCATCTTTTCAAACAAGAGTTGTCAGAGAGACAACAAAGCTCGCAGTCGGCACCTTTCGAAACTTAAAAGTTTAGTCTGAGGTCATGGTCATAGGGTCGATCCTTTTGCGTTCCTGGAAATGTATCGTCCATAAATACATGCATTACAGATATAAAAACAATACCTCAAGAAACAGAGGGAGTATAAGCGCTTTTTCGAAACCGAAATACAGATTTCAAAACCTAAACGCAGGCCTTAAGTAATGATCAAGGACACAGGGGCAGCAAACGGGAAACACGTTCGGGTTTTGTGTCAGTTGTTGTTTATGTGATGAATAGAATAAATATTATTTTATCCAACTCGTTCAATACATTCACTACTGAAAACCTACTTATTCAATATCTTCTATTTATCGGTACTCGAGATACTGTGCAATATGCAAATACTTACATTATTTAATGTCTATTAAACTCAATTATATGAATACTCATTTAAAATTACAATGAAATGAATATTAGACGTTTGAACAAGTAATAACTGCAAAGGGTTATGATGGAGACATTCTGAAAATCATGTCCGACATGGTCTATCTACGCTTTGCTTTGGTGCGACTTTGATTTTCATCAGTGCGTTAATTGTTTACAAATAGTATTTTTGGAAAACGGCGAGCACCTAGACAATTATCAAACATATCAAATCTCGATGTTTTGACTTTGAAATACGCATAGGTTCGAATAAATGATATTCAATAATAGAGAAACGTGTACGGTCTACTTAACTTATTACCACATAGCCTGTTTCTTGTTTTATCGACATGTGACCACTTAAAACAGGCTGTAAGTAAAGCATTCAGCTTATTTTTCAGCCAGTATTATGCTACCATCTGCTAGAATATAGAAAAAATTTGATGCTTATTTATCATTGTATAAATTTGTCTTACTACTTTCAATGGAAGAATAAATCGGATGCGTAAATAGGTATATATACGAGATACCATATTTTATAGTCAAAAAATGAAACATGTTCTGTATTTATTGGGTAGTGGATTAAGAGAGTTTGAGATACTGAAGTTAGATTTTGTTAGAGATTGGTGTAACAGTGTGATGATACAAACCCTTGACGGTGTAATATCTTGGCATTTGGTCCGCTGGGGTTGTTGGTGTCCGATACTGTGAGTTCACCCGTCTTCAGTTTTATATCGAATGAATTTGTAACTGAAACAGAAAGCATATGTTATGACAGCGCTTAAAAGTGATCAATTGTGTTGCAAAACCCCTTTTTTCATCAGCTGTACGATTGTTTCGCAGGTACATTTCGCCGTACGACAAATTGCAACATTTTAAATCATGTCTGTGTCGGTCGTATACACCGAAAAACCGCCGTACAATGTTCGTACGTCTGTAACACGGGTCTCATGGCGTTTGCAACGTTAATATAAGGAAAACTGAGCATAAATTCGCATAACATGCAATTTTAAATCAAAAAGACTTCTTTATGACAAAGAAGTACGTCATGGTGTTATTTTTATTTTAGCTATCCTTATCCGTTAATATCAACGTCAGAATGCGATGGTAACGTTCGTTGGCCAAACCATTAGCATATGCTGTTTAAAGTGGTTTTGTTCCATTTATCCCTGAGAAGCTACTGATAGCACTTCGCATTTTGGCCACAGGGATTAATTTTAAGTACTTACAGTATGTACAACTTAAGGGTTCGCACAACACCATCTTTCTCATTGTTCCTGAGGTGTGATGGGCGGATTATGACGAGAACAAGCATAATTGCTAATGTTGCCGTCAACGCACGGCAAACTGTGTGAGGTAAAGCAGACAATACTTTTTGCAACTTGTGGAAAGTCAACCGTAGATGATGCTTTACAACATTAACATTTAACAACAAGAAAACACACGTCTGACAGCAAATAATGTGTAAAAAGGGTTACTTCGTTTATGAAACTATGTATGGGGGATGCGGAATTAAAGTTCCTGATGGCAAATGTTGGACGCAACTGGACGATGTCCGATGCTTGCTTTTCTTGACAGCTCTTTTCCTTGTCCAACTAGGGTCCATGCTCATATAACGTTTGAGTTGAGTCTGAGTTCGTTCTCAACCATTTGATTGGTCAGATATGAACTCAGACTCAACTCAAACGCTTTATCAGCGTTGGGTCTGAAGTAATGAACGGAAACATAATCAACCAATCAGAGAATTGATTAATTATTCAGCGCGTGATTCAACACAACTGCACCAAGAGTACTACAGTAAGGCTTTCACCCTTCATTCACAAAATCCAGAAGCTAGAAAATCTCTAAAGACTGGTATTTGCTCAATGACATGAAGTTTTAAACAATGCAGAAATATCCTAGAGTTGCTTTCACCACACGTGTATCATGCATTAAGCTAACATTTGTATTTAGTACTTTTACAGTGCTCCCTCCCTACCAAGTCCGTGAAAGGCATTATCACTGGAGAGTAATAAATGGCACTGCCCATTGACCACTTGCTTTACATAAATTTAAATATTAAACTTTTAACAGAATTCTTATAAAGATAGCTTAGAGCTTCGACTTTCAGTTTATAGTACCGACTAGAAAATATATCAATTTTGTTGAAACCATTGCCCTTTGGTTAGAATCGAACCTCTAATGTTGTATAGGTTAAATTTGACATTGACTTGCATTGAAAAACTTAAAAAACTACATGGCAGCTATGATATTTAGGGTAAAGCGTCACCGAGTACCATTCCCCCTCCCTACAATGGTACTCATTATAACAACATTTTCCTTACAACAATGCAAGACACGGTTGTCAAAAGAACACAAGTGTTCCTATATATAACCTCTCCTGAGAACACACAAACTATTTATCTCACGATGGGGTTGTTGTACAGTGTAAACATTGTGGAAATCTTTCAAGTTTGTAAAAATCATAGCTGTAAGTTTAACATGCTACTAATGATGTTATTTAAAAACCCAAACCAAACCAAACCATCAGGCTACATGTCGTATACTTTTTAACATAATCGCTTGGTAGCCCTGTATAAGGTTTGTTACATCAAAGCCCTGGCAGAAAATGTAAGCTACGGTTAGTGGAATAGCAGGTTACTAATCCTCTAAAAACTACATTTTGTCACATACCACTCAAAAAAGGAAAAACTGGCCACCATTTTTTTGTTGCGACCATCTTGAATTAAAACACTTTCCCGCAATCCACAATTAATGTTTATATTGATCATCTCTTAATGTTTAGTTTTGCACTTTTTTAGGAATAGAATGGGACTTATAATACGACATAACTGATAGAAATGGAAAGTGTACCTATTTTGAAAATTACCGCCATCTTGCATTTGATAGGGACATTGAAATGTCAATTTGGTTTTATTTAAGAAATGAACTGATTTTTGGGCGTTCAAGCGAAATAAATGACAGAAAACTATCGGCAAATACCATAAATAGCGCTGGCGATTCATTTATCATTTGCCGATCATTTTCTGTCTTATATTTTTGATTGAACTCCAAAAAGATCCGTTCATTTGTTATATCTACAATATATTTGCTATAATTTCTAATATTAAAAGAACATTTGGGTATGACATGTACTCATATGTGTTTAATCCATATTAAAGGTTGATAACACGAATAATGTATACCCTATAAGAAACAGCCATGACCAAATTACTGAAGCTGTATACATTCGAAAGCAAAATGATAATTAACATTATTAACATTTTAACGTCAAAAACATAACAGTTTGGTGCGAAAATGCCGACTTGACGTCATTTGGAAATGAAATCATTTTTAAAGTAGGATAAATATTATCGATTTTGTTTGTTATAAAGAAATGCAGACAGCTGCTGTTTACAAGGTATATCAAATTTCTTGCAATTTATCTTATTAATAAAGAAGAAGTATAGTCAGTAATCATGGTTACCGCTAATAGGAAAGAATACATCGGTTAATATTTTGAAAACTCCGCCAAATGCTTGCTGTCTGAATTTCAAAGATCAATTCGCGACTGAAACATGCATATGCCCCGCCTCCTCATCGAAACTTATCCACAAGTCCCGCCATCTCCAGCAATAGCGTTTACACGAGTTGAACCTCATTTTTTCAATGAATTTGAATATAAATATTTGTTTATATATATCAAAACTTCTAATTGCCGTGCCCCGAGTACGAATACAACGGTTATTTGCTTATAGTGACGCGACGTGTGATCAGGATCAATTCTTGCCACTAACATTAATATTTCCATTGTCAAAATATCTAACATCTAACATTTGAATTTGAGAAATACTAATTGACGACAACTGCACATGTTTAACAAGATGACGTCATAGCAGCGAATGAGTTAAATGTTACATGTACCTGGAGTTTCGGTGGTAGTCGGCGATGATTCACAACTGACTATGGACCCCGTCGAACTGTTTACACACTGAAATAACATGAAAGCAAAAGATGCGTGACAATTATATATAAAGCAATTAGGGGAACTGAAAAGTTTAATAAAACACACTATCAGTAAATGGTACCCGCAACGCAGTTATCCAAAAATGCACCCGAACAGCAAATTATGTACCTCTCTAGTTGATGTAGTACAGTATATATGATTCAGACACACTCTTTCTCAATCTATCTATCTATCTATCTATCTATCTATCTTTCTTTCTTTCTTTCTTTCTTTCTTTCTTTCTTTATATTTGCCGGTATACGATGCAAGAGAATTAAAACAATTACATTTCAATTGTTTAATACCATAATACCAAATCTGTAGCGCGTTCAGTTACCGTTTTGATTGCATAAAAAACGTAACAATTTAACTAAAACTACCTGTATGCACGATATCGATTGCGAACGGCACGAACGGCCTCAGAGGTAGTGAGCCAACGCTAACGATTAAAACAAAATGGCGACCAGTCCCGCGTTAATTTCTCATAAACAAACCAACATTTTCCGATATTTAATGTATCAAATTAAGCAGCTTACATCTAAGCAGCTAAATCTCATTTTTATATGCGGTAAAATTGATGCATTTCATGTGATTAGTACACGTTTGCGTGTGTTATTCCGATCCGTACATAAATCGTTCGTACCCTTGAAAAGTGAATAAAGATGGGGGCGCAATTAGTTATTTTTGGAGAGTATTGGAGAACGTTAAATGTCGTACAATAATGGCTGTTTGCATCTGTTATCGTTATTGTTTGCCGATAAGGTACTTGAACGCGCTAGTGATATCAACAGGGGAGGTAACTCTAATCTAAATGTATGTTTTTGTGTTTTATACACATACCACATGATTAAGGAGTATCTGCCATATGGCTCTTAAGTTTTGACCAATGCTAAAAAATACACACACGGTATCGTGCAGGGGCATACAAATGTTGTTTTAGGGCTGATTGTAGCAATATATTGCAGAATTACAAACAGTGCATAACTGATTAGGAGCTTTCTCATATGGGTCCACACTGTTTATGTGGATCTATACACGGTAAATGACGATTATACTAGTGTTAAATCACTGCAATTTTATCTGTCTTTATTTCTTATTTAAATATGTTATACAGAACGAGTGTTCAACAGAAATTCGTCTGATCAGGATCCAAACTACAAATGCTCATGTACGCAGGATATGACATAAAAAAGCGACATTAAAACGGAAACAGTTTAAAGTATTTACCGGAAACCTCATTCCGAAAGGCAAAAATGGAATTGGAATCTGCACATGCTTTACAACATAGATTCCGAATGGCGCCCCAGTCCCATTGGAGTTGAACTCGTACCATCCTGTGGTCGCAGCAAAAATGTCACCTTTAAAGTCCGTATACGAGACACCTACAAAATACAGTAATAGTAACAGGAAGAGTTGAGTTTTACCGCACTGTCACAAAACTTAGGCCAATGAATAATATTGGATGATGATTTAAAAAAATCTCTTTGACTAATCTCATTCGTTTCAAAGTAGTGCATGAGTTCAAAACCACCGAGCTGTCTTCCGTGTAGTTCTAGGCAGAGTGGTAATCTCGGTCAGATAAACAGAATTTGATTTGATTTGTTTTGATTTTACGTCGCTTTCAACAGTATTTCAGTCATATCGCGACGTCCAGCTAATTATAGGTGGAGGAAGACCCCAGAAGTCATGTATGCACTGTTTCAGGCACAAATCGGCAACTGGGTAGAACCACCGACCTTCCGCAAGCCAGCTGGAAGGCTTCCCCACATGAAAAATCCGAACGACCCTACTGGGATTCGAACGCACAGCGGTGAGGAGCTTAGTGATGTAAGTCACAGTGGCTATACCACTAGGCCACGGAGGCCCCAGATAAACAGAAACATTTTTTTTGACAATTAAGTCTCAAAACAGCGACAAGGTAGAAATGACCTTTTACGGAACCTGTTGAGGTAGTGAACTTTTCGACGACAAATTTAGCCGTCTACTTCAACCATTTGCAGGGCTGCCATAAGTTGACATGAAAAATCCTAAGATTTCCAAATTTGCATTTTTCAAGTGCGATTTTACGAATCGTACCTTTACCCTATAGCCCTTTTCTTGTTTTGTTGATATGCGACCACTTAAAGCAGGCTGTAAGTAAAGCAGAATGCGCCTTAGGGCGCATTCTGCTTTACTTTCAGCCTGCTTTAAGCTACCATGTACTGAGAAAAAATCCGGAGATTTAGGAAAAATCCGGAGAAATGGCAGCCCTGCATTTGCATGGAAAAGTCTTCTGCTATCGAAGGCATACTGCAAAGTGCGAAAGAATTTATCTGAGAAAATATAGATATGAATGTCAAATAGCATGATCACTGGTGTCGCTTTATGTAGTGACTGATCTGGGAACCAAACTTTTTTAGTTGGCATTTGAAGAGAAATTGTAAAAGAAGCGAATCGTAAATGCCATGCAAAGCAATCTAAAAAGTAAATAGCAGGTTGAATTAAATCGCAACACTTAAAATAGTTATTTGAAAAAAAACATCGGCAAACAAATCAGACTCCGTATCTTGTCTAACATCTTACAAAAAAAGTATTGAGTGGTCACAAACGCGTTTATTTATCAAAGTCCTGAGAGGACTAGCAGATATATTGCACTTTCTGTGGTTAAATGCTTTGTCTCAATAGCAATATTAACTAAGGTCCTTAAGAGCACTGATTATGGTTTCAATTGAACTACAGAGGAATCGGAGGTGTGGGTGAGGGTGGGTGGGTGGATGGGTGTGTGTGGGTGTGTTTGGGTTTGTCTGGGTGAGGTTTTTCTAATAGTAAAAATTCTGAAAGAATCGAGGGTCTGAAAACATGATTGGACTTAACTCTATTTTATAAATGGTTTCGTGAAACACATTGATTATTTTTCAAACATATTAAATAATCCATAAGTAAGATCTCTCTCACCCAAGCGACAATCAGTTTCCATTAAGGTCAGAAGAAGACCAGGCGTCCGTTTTGCGAAACGTCGTCGAACGAAAGCGGTTGTAAAACAGATTCTAGAAATCTCAACAATATAAATCTGTCCTGTGGCATCCCTTTGTAATAGTCTTAAAATTTTGATTCAAAGAGATGACGAAAGACAATATAAGATGGAGAAATAAGAAATAAGTTGCATTTTCAAGTTTGGACTTATGACCGTTTTTGTCGTACGAGGTTTCTAAGACGGGCACCTGATGCTAAGTAACTGTGGCAGGGTTATTCGATCAACACCTGGTTTGGGTGCAACTTGTTGTAAATGCTGTATTTCTGCAGTTTTGTTCTGGACTCAAGTTCAAGTTTTTACTACTTTAATGAATATCAATTATATACTGATATATATTCCATCACAATAAGCCCTACTTCAGTAGAATAAGCAGTCTATCACGTACAGACAGAAATTACCACTTATTAATAAATGTCCTTCTGGCAAACCAAATTGAACTAAACCCTGGTCCTAGGACTCCAAGATGGCCATGTGGTACTTGCGGAAAAGCTATCACCTTCAAATCTAAGGCATTAGAATGTGAGACCTGCAAAACATGGTACCATATAGACTGTCAGGGACAAATGTTTGACAGTATGTATGGAATCATGGATAGTAGCAATATATCATGGCATTGTCTAAGATGTGGACTTCCAAATTTTTCAAGTGGATTCTTTAACCAGTCAATCCTATCAAACCACACAAACTCCTTCTCTATCCTTAGCTGTGACAGCCCTGGTGCTCCATACGCAACATCCTCACCTAAACAAGCCGTCAGCAAAAAGAGTCTACGGCCCAGCCGAACTAAACAGCAGAAACCAAAAAAAAAACAACTCTCAAAATAATTAGCCTAAATTTCCAATCTCTGGAGAATAAAAACCAGAATTAGATACCCTTCTTGAATCAACAGATCCAGATGTAATCATCGGAACAGAAACTTGGCTTGATCCATCAATTTCTTCATCTGAATATTTTTCATCCAACCGATTTACAGTATATAGGAAAGATAGACCACCAAATACCAAAGGGCAAAGCCATGGTGGTGTCCTTATCGCAGTCAGAAACGAGTACCAGAGTTGTGAGATAAAGGAACTCCAGACTGACTGTGAAATAGTATGGACAGAGATTGTCATTCCAAATTCCCGCAAACTTCTCATCAGATCATTTTATAGACCCCAGCCAGTTGATACTACCTCACTTGAACAACTTAACATCCCCTTAAGTAGAATCAATCCATCTTCTAAAAAAAGAAAAAAAAGGTTTGGATCGAGTGGGTTTTGCACCCGAATCGCCGGATTGAGAGACGCCGATGTTAACCGTTAGGCCACGGAGGCAGTTGCAAGGTGACGTCGATTTAAGTTATATAAAGTTTGTATATCGACGCGGTTTTAAAAAGCGATAGAACCTAACCAGAATAAACATTTCTTTTTTTTCAAACAAGTTCACAAATAAATCTACATACCCATGCAAACTTCTATTCTCATATGGACATACGCTGTTAGGAACCATTCTACAACCGTCTCTGATTATGTCTTTACTTCTGCTAAAGCCACAGGTACTTGAGTCATAGATCTATTTAAAGACCGGTGATCTAGTCTTTTTTAGCATCAATTTAAGTTGATAGATTAGACTACCTGTTGGATCCCCGTTGTATACCTTGTATTTTAATATATACTGTAAAAGAAGTCTAGTAAAAAGATTTTTTTAAATAGATCTAGACATATGTGTCAAATACCTGTGGCTATTTACAGCACTGTAGAGCAATAAGTTGAGGATACTTTAGGTAGGTTTATAAACAAACCAAAATGCCAAATTAAGTAGCAAATTTCAACATAATCAATTCATGGGATCATTTGGATGTAGAGTTTGAATCTGAGCGGTCAGAAAAGAAACTGTTCAATAACAATAATCGACCTTGACGAGAAACGCGAAAACTGGTGACAGTTTCGAGTCGTTATTTTTGGAAATTTTAACTTCTGAGTTGAAGCGTAAAATATAGCCCATTTGAATTAGAATGTATAACTTGTTAAATTTGAATCGACTCACCTTGCCAGTTTGTTGCCAGTTTGTCACTCTAAGCGTTTTGTTGTGGTCATTATTTCTGTTGTGTAAGATTAACTAAGCGCAATTCGGCTGGGAGCGGTTATTATTTTTTGTATGTCAGAAATTACATGAAACTTGCCAAATTTAGTACTATTGTATATTTGAAAGGTCAAAATTATTCAGTGCGAGATAAATCGAATAATATGTCATTGCATGAGATAGGACTTGTTTATTCTGCTCGAGGAGACACCACTGACCACTCGGCAAGCCTCGTGGTCAATGATTTCTCCTCTTGCAGAATAAACAAGTCCTATCTCATGCAATGACATATTATTCTCTATATGGTTAGAAAATTAGAAATTAGAAAACAGTGTAGACCCAGATCAGATTGCTCATATAGCCATAAATGTCCTCTGGTCTTGATCTAGACTGTTTGCAAAGGTAACGGGCATGTTTCAAACGAGTCCATGGTGTTAAAAGAGTTCAGCCACGTCTAGCTGGCGAAGCCAAAACACATTTCAGAGCTCGTGATATCAATTATAACCTTAGCTTCTAACTTCAATGATATAGATCTATACACTACCTATACATACCTAGCTCTGAAGTAACAATATTCGTACTACCACCTGTTAATTCAGAAAGTTTGACATTGGTGTTCGCTGTTATTATAGTTATCGAATCAAAAGCGGATTCTGCACTGGCTGCCAAAATTGTATATACTCCAGATTCCAAAAAGAAGTAATAGCGAGTTGACCACTGAATGATACCAGGTGCAACAATAAATGCCCGAGCAGTGGCAGTAGCATCTGAAATTGAAGATGAAGGTTATTCTATATTAACCCTTAGCCTGCCACTCACGACTATAGCTCCATATGCAAACAGCTTGGATCCTGATGAGCCACCGAGTAACTCGGCGTCTCATCCGGATCCAAGCTGTTTGACACTCGGACAACATTTTCAGCAATTTTGAGCAACTTTGAAGCACTTTGAAACTTGAAGCAGACGAGAAATATAGCAGACGACAATTTATTTGGCGGGCTAAGGGTTAATGTAGATCCGTGATAGACGACAGAAAATATGTAAACACAACAATACTACAATGTTCGCTCCCTACAACGACCCTCCCGGGAACGACCCTTGGCGTTGTTTCCCAAACAAAACAAATAAGTCCAACCCTTTCACGCTTGCTATATCGTCTGCTTAAAATTGTCGTCTGCTATTTTTCTCAAAGTTACATAATAGACATTTTGGCAGAATAAAACTTAATGACGAATGACAAACAGCTTGTACGCGTAACGCGCCGTCTGATCTGGATTTAAGTTGTTGCAAATGTCCCTCCCCATAACGACTCCCTCCGAACAACGTACACGAGCGGCGTCTGATCTAGATTCAAGCTGTTTGCTAATGTAAGCCATTTTCCCTCCCTCCGCACATATTTGTGTCTCCCATTGGGTGACGTTGTAGAGAGAGAGTGCTGTATATAGAAAAAGTTAGTTTAGATAAAACATATATTTTGTTTCATATTAATAAGAAATGTTGTTCTGGTCAAACGTTCTAACAAAGTTAGATTCACCCATCTCCCTATCAATTTGCATGTATATCAATAATCGAACAATATCAACCAAATATGATACATATTTATAAGGTTGTAAAAAAGAGCCCACAATAAACTGTAAAACGCATCAAATTAACCCTTTTATGATTAAATTTATCGTGAGCTTTTTACCCCTTCACTGCCATTTTGTCATATACTTCAATATTGTCGTCTGCAATATCTTTTAAAGTTGGATTTAAAGCAGTAACATTGACGAGTTTTTAAACCAAGTAGAAAAAGGTGTTGATCCTGATCAGACGCCGTATTATGCGTTTTCTGATCAGGATTAAAACTGTTTAAAAAATGCATTTTTTCGACATCATTGAGAGTAAAGGGGTAATTTCATTGATCCCTAGTGCCATGTTGTTGTGTTCCCTACAGTGCTCATTTAGAGTACACATGTACAGTGCTCCCTCTCTACAACGGTCTTCTCAATAACGACTCCCTCCTTACAACGACCATTGCCGCAGTTCCCTAAACAGTACAAATATGTCCAACCTATTCACGGCTGCAATGTTGTCTGCTTAAAACTGTCATCTGCTGTTTTTCTCAAAGTGACATAATTGACATTTTGACAGAATAAAACTTAACTTAACGTTACGTGGCGTCTGATCTGGATTTAAACTGTTTGTAAATGTCCCTCCCCATAACGAATCCCTCCGAACAACGTACATAATTTGTGTCTACCGTTGGGTGTCGTTGTAGAGAGGGAGCGCTGTACATCATATGCACTCAATATCCAGATTAAATGCCTCCATGGAGTCCGATTCATAAAACGTCGTACGTTTAAACGGCCATAAGTCAAAACTTTAAAATACATTTAATTTCTTATTTCTCTATCTAATCCTGTCTTATGACATCTCTTTGGAATCGTCTTTTCAATAAATAATAATTGAGAATTTTATAACCCGACTTAGTTTTATGAAACGGGCCCCTCGTGGAGAAGTGGGCCCCTTGTGGAGCTATCCAGTAAGGATCTCCACTGTCTAGCATTTAACAGTTTATTACAGAAAACAGCCACAATTATACAGAAGATTTAATTCGAAACCTAAACTGAATACAAAAACCTTCAGTTTAACATGATCTTACATTCATATCCTATACCCTACAATTCTTCTTCTTATTATGCTAGCTTAGCTGAAACACATTTGTTTTTATTTTTTTAGCATTTTCCCCTCCACATCTTTTCTTTCAAATGTGTGCTTAACCCATTACCCAATATCTTGCTTCTGAAATTGAAAATAGATAACCATTTAAAGCAGGTTGAAAGTAAAGCAGAATGTGCCTGAAGGCACATCTGCTTTACGTCCAGCCTGCTTTAAGTAACCATCTGCTAGAATGTAAAATGGATTTTTTTCAATACATAATCCACAACTGTAAAAATCGAAACTATTTTCTTACGTGGAGGAATAAATCAAAGGCGTAAAAATGCGTATTTATGGGGTAATGGGTTAAAGGAATTTGTATTGTTGAAGCGTCTCTAGTTTACTTACGAAATGATTCTTGCACTACTAAGATTGGATCCGTTGAGCTCAGATATTTTCCCTGATCAAACGTCGTGGATTCAAATTTTAATTCGTTGTCGCCAGCTAACGTCCTAGTTGTATTAGCAAGCGTGTAATTCACATCAGTCGATATATCCCCTGATTGCAGGTATATAAACCTCCTGCGCCGCGAACTTAGCGTTTGATGAATGATGAACTCTCGGTAAAGTTTGTTTTTTTCAGGAATTTGTATTACGCGCGATCGGTCACTACATAGCACTGATACGCTCTCGTTGCTCTTGATTGGCAGGTCATGACATTGAGAGGAGCACATTATCTCAATCGCCTCGAATTCATTTATGACGACTGTTGTAGGATTGGTACTACCGGCGTAGGTCAATGTTCCCGCTATCTAAAAAAATGATTACAGTACAGTGATGCGTTCAGTAAAGAAATCGATGGCCATCGATTGCGAGTTGGCTACCGGTCTGAAATACAGTGGAGAAAACGTAGTTCTTTCGTTCAAACGCAAACGCATTGCATTGAAATATAGAAAATGACAACTTTTTGACAAATCTGACTACCAGTTTTAATCTGAGTTGCAAACAGTTTGGAGCCAGATCAGACGCCGGGTTACCCGGCGTCTGATCTGGCTCCAAACTGTTTGCAATGAAAATAATAGATTAAGCGTACCGGTGATATATGGAAAGAAAATGTTTTCTCCACTGTACTAGACCGGTAGCCAACTCGCAATCGATGGCCATCGATTTCTTTACTGAACGCGCTACTGGGGTCATCTCTATAATAACACCAAAACAGAGACAACGACTGTGTGCGTTGTTCGGGGGTTGTTATAGGGAGGAAAATTGGCTTAACTCTTTCCTCCCTAAAACTTTCAATGAATAATTCCAGTTTCCATCTAAGTCTAGTCCATTTATGACTTTTAAGGGTTGTTTTTGTCAATGTTTGGCATTGTGACAAACAGTGAAGACCCTGATCAGAGGGCTCCTTTCGGAGCCCTCTGATCTGGGTCTTCACTGTTTGCATAGGACAAGTGTACTATTCACATGTACACTGTTTGAAAAGGACGCCTATATGCGGGATTAGGGTTCAAAGGGTTAACTTTTGCCAACAGCTTGAAACCAGATTAGACCTAACGTTACACGGCGTCAGATCTGGAGTAAGGCCGTTCCACTCGTCATTTAAATTGTTTCTATAACAATGCCCTATTATATGTAAGTTTGAGAAAACTGCAGACGGTATTGCAACAGTTAAAGTGTGGGACAGAATGATATTGTTTGGGGAACAGCGGCAAGCGTTGTTGTAGGGAGGGAATCGTTGTTTGGAGAGCCGTTGTAGGGAGGGGCACTGTAAACTCCCTTTGCTACGACTAATGATGCAAATTTTGATTTTTTGATTAACATACATTGTAATGAAAAGGCTAGCAGTATTTATTTTTATCCAACTCGTTCAAAAAATACAATACTGAAAACACAAAGTACAAAACTTTATACCTTATGCTTAATCTGGTCCCTAAGTCTGTTCTCTGTATTACACAGCCAGAGCCACTATCAGCTAGTGACAGCGACCACAATCATAGAAAAGATTAAGTTTTGGCTTTACGGATTAGCTGTAAATACAGGGATCCCTCTATACAACGATCCTCCGAACAACGACTCCCTCCTTACAACGACCCTTGCCGAAGTTCCATAAACACGACAGTTATGTCTAACCCTTTTATTGCTGAAATACCATCTGCTTAACATTGTCTTCTGCTTTTTTTTCAAAGTGACATAAAGGACCTTTTGACAGAAAATAAATTAATGACGATTGACAAACAGATTGAATCCAGATCAGACGCCGCCTGGATTCAAGCTGTTTGCAAATGTAAGCTAATTTCCCTCCCTTTAACGACTCCCTCCGAACAACGCATACGATCTATGTCTCCCAATGGGTGTCGTTGGGTGACATTTGAGCAATTCCTACTGAACCTAGCAACACACTCAAGCGCGACTTCGGAGCTGACAGAAATAACGAAGCAGCATAAACGACTTGCACATTAATCCCGCTAGATAGACTATTTAAACAAAAACTAGCAATTGCTAATGTCTTCTTCATTTACACCAAAATGTGTACAAAATCAAATTTTAAAAATTGCCTAAAATACATATTGCGCAAGCAGTCTTACAAAGAGTGTTATAATTTGACTCGAATAGTAATAGACGTCATATATCTTTAAAAAGCAAATCAATTAAACATGTATCGCAATAACCGAGTGGTTAGCGCGTACATGAGGCCTGGGGCCCGGTTTACTAAACAACTTACGCAAAATTTTTGCGTAAGTCAAAATCGTGTGACTCTTATTTTTCGATCATAAACATTTGAAAACAGCAAATAGCCAGATCAGATGAAGCGCATAAAACGCGTCCTCTGATTTGGCTATTTGCTGTTTGTAGCAAGTGATAATAAAAAAATATAAACTGAAATTTAAAAGTTTGACTTACGCAAATGATTTGCGTAAGTAGTTTAGTAAAGCGGGCCCCAGATGTTCAAATCCAATCGAGCGCGACTCTTCGTAAAGTAAAGCCATGGTCGCCACCCTGTCGACACCCTGTTGCGTGTGTCTTTTGTTGATTGTTATGTTAACTTTTCTCAATTACTATCTTCGGTAACCGTTTAAAACTTATCAGCTGTATATCGACTACAAGAAAACATAGACATAGAAGACGACGTGCCTTATGATAAAAATGACATAAAACATAGGCGCCAGCAGGGTTATGATTTAACATTAACAGCTCCCTCAGGATAACACACAACATCTGTATCTCTAAATTGGTGTTGCTGTATGGATGGATTATTTAAGAAACGAAGTGAGTTTTATCGGCGTTTTAGCTAAATAAACGACAGAAAATGATAGACCAATTCCATGCATTGCGCTAGTCTCTCACTGAATGTTGCTGCAGTGAGGATAATTTAAGAAAGTTTTAATGGCGTTTAAGCGAAATAAACGACATAGAATGATCGGCAAATTCAATTGAATCGTTTATTTCTCTTAAACGTCGAAAAAAAAATCAGTTCATTAATTTATATTTAGATCTACATTATATTTGCTGTAATTTCTAATATTAAATGAACATTTTATTAATATGCATGTATGCTTAATCCATATTAGAGGTTATTAACACTAATAATGTGTACCCTGAAAGGAATAGCCATAACGGCTTTACTAAAGCAACGCAACAAATGAGTCGCTGAGAGCAGAGACATAAGACCCGCCTCTTCTGCGGAAAAGTGTAGACAAGTACCGCCCCTACAGAATTTGCGTTTATACAAATTAAACGTCATTTTGTTCAATGGAAGTAAATGGGGCGAATTTAAATATTGCACAATGCATGTTAGCGCAAACGAAATTTAAACATGAATTTCTAGTGTTTTTTTTCGTAGAGCTTATCGGTTCTTATAGGTTCTCAGGGTGACCCCGACCGGGCCTCTGTCCACGGCTGGGTGAAATTGGTGAAATGGAAAGCAAAACACTCCCGAAACGTTTATACTTTATTATCCCGATGACTGAGAAGAAATCTACAACAAAATTAAAAACAATAATAAATACAAAGCATAAACATTACAAATTGACATCTGATTATGTAAACAAACATGTACATACAAAGGTGTAAACAACTTCTGCTAAGCATTTAAGTTGAACCTGTACATAATCAAAACTTATAACAATACTAATAATATAAAACTAATTATTCAAGTTAATAGATTACGAAAATGGTTACCTGGCTATTGGAATAATATCCAGATATAGATATATTTACTCTGCTTAAATAAAGGTGGCTGTTCTCAATAATTTAACTGACTGTAGTGACCGGAATGACATATCACGTGAATAGAAAGTAGCATGCAATAAGTGGTAAGTTCCCTTTGACTGTTAACGATTATAAACTAATAATTTTGACTAGGGTTTTATGAAAATTAAAGGGGAATAGAAAAGATAACAAACACACCCAATTTAATGATCAAATGTAATAAACTCCAGAAATAAGTAATATCACCCTATGACATTCACCCCCCTTTTCAAAAAATGTCGTCCTCGACATTCAAAATATCACAGATTAATAAATACACCAAGTAAACGATAAAATAAAGGACAAACACAAATGCAATCGGACAGTTTAATACATGATATAACAACAAAAGTCACGAACCGCGTAATGCGTCTATGTAGCAAAATATTCAAAATACAGTTACAAAAAAAAAATTGCGTAGCTTCCATATATCAACTATATGAAAATAGAATAGTACGCTAATACAACACAATGTAATTGTACAGTTTAGACCTGAGAACAAGACAGCAGAGATATTTCCTACACTACCTGCAGGAATACAACAATCCTACAATGTCTTAAACTTGAAGATATTGCCTCAATCTAACTATTACAACACGTACTTGAAAACAAATCTTCTACGCAAATTGAAATGCATACAAAAATACAACAAAACACTGATAAGAAATAATACAGTCGTCAAAACAACAGCAAACCTCCAAAGTTGACGACGTTATGAGATAATCACTATATCTAAATAGTGTCAACTATAATAGAAACCACATAAACCCTGTTCTTGTTAAGAGTATCTAATCTCCTGGAGCATACCTCACAGGAGGTCTTCGTCTTCGCTGAGGACGTGTACTCATTGTCTGATGGTCAACGGATGGTTTAGATATTCGGGCTGGTATCACATACTTTTGAACGTATGTTGTTTTTGCAAGCTGATTCTTGGTAGGGTAGGCTTGAGCATACCTTGTAAAATGGTCAGTGACCACCAAGATATTTTCAAATCCACCCTTTGATCTCCCTAAACTTAAGAAGTCCACACATAGTGTTTTCATTGGTGCTGATGATGAGATACTGCCTAAAGTTGCTGTTGATGGTACCGACTTCCGGCGGATGCAACGAGGGTAATTCCTGACTTTCTCCTGGATTCACGAGTCCATCCCTGGCCAATAGAACCGCTGTTTGAAGAGAGACGTAGTTCTATCTCTTCCCTGATGTCCAAGATGGTTGTGGAACGTTCCAAAGTAATATTTTTTACGCAAGTCAAACTTGACTTATCTATACAAGGAAAATACAGTACTCCCTCTCTACAACGGTCCTCCGAAAAACGAGTCCTTCCTTACAACGACTATTTCCGTTGTGCCCTAAACAATGTAATTATGTCCAACCTTTTCACGGCTGCAATATAGTGTACTTAAGATTGTCGTCTGCTGTTTTTTCAAATTTACTTATTATACATTTTGACAGAAAAAAAACATAATGGCGAGTGGCAAACAGCTTGAATCCAGACCAGACGCCCCGTGACGCGGCGTCTGAGCTGGATTTAATCTGTTTGCAAATTTAAGCCACTTTCCCTCCCTACAACGACTCTCTCCGAACAACGCACTTAGTTTTTGTCTCCCGTTGGGTGTCGTTGTACAGAGGGAGCGCTGTACCATTATTCCTCATTTAAATTAACAAAAATCACAAACACATTGCAATACATAAGCAGGGCGTTTTAATTTCAAATAGTGTCAGAATAAAAAGAGAGATGTAAATGACAGTAGAAAATGACAGGGGTATTTTAAAATTGTAACAATTTATCTTTTATTTAAGTCAAAACAGTTTTGAGCCTGATCTGCCATCGTGTTAATCGGCATTGTATGTGACTCCAAAGTAGCAAATATGTTTGATTACAAACGTGTTTAATAGGAAAGAACAACATCTTCATTATGGAAACTTCGAGCTGATGATAAACCATTAGTTCGTATCGATTATTGAGAATATTATATTTCATGCAAAACACAAGTTCATATCTTAGCAGCAAAATTACTTATAATTATATTATTATAACTTTCTGATGGAGTACTTTTAACATGGAAATGCAAGAATGTATTCTATTGTGCAAAGCCCTGGGTCATACATAACAAACCGCATACGTATCCAATTATCCATTAAAATTTTGATTTAATTGATAGGTCCCTTTACCAAAATTATCCTTAAACTCTAAACATGTATGATTGTTTATTATATATATACCAAGACAGCAAAGTAGTGACAAATATGACAGATGTTTATAAATATGTCGTATGCGTGTTAAATGTATCATTGACATGTGCCCGCTGCAAGTTGAATATGTTTATGGTTAACTTACTAGCCTATCACATCTTCAAGGAAGCTACTTATGGCAGATTTAGAGCAAATTTCACTTCGATATTTGCTAATCTTATTTATAAATCAATTGAAACACTTTAACGTCTATAAATTAGCTTTTTAAACGATTTAACGGAGAACATATTCTATTATACGGTCCTCAGAAAACGATTGTCGCAAACATGACCGACATTTGCCAACACACTTTTTTGAAAAGTGAAAAACAAGTTTAGGATCAGGGTAAAACACTAGGGTCGATCGGGTTACCGGAAACACAGGTACTGTTTTATGTTGCCTTAGTCAAAACTAACGGTTATCGTCAGAGAAATATGTGAGACAAAATAAATTAAAATCGTTAATTATATGAGAAAAAGAATCTGTCACCCGTCGATGTTTAAGACAAGCTGATCTCAAACTCGTCTAGAATAAAAAAAGTTATTTAAGCTCGCCAAGGCTCGCTTTATAACAGTTCAATTCTACAATCTTTGAGATCAGCTTGTCTTAAACATCGACTCATGACATATCTTATATTTCTCCACTGTACATACATCAACGTTTGAACCAAAGTTTGATACATCGAACGATACACCCGTGTTGTCTTCTGTCGCGCTAATGATACATCTACCAAAGGCTGAAAATAAACATAAAGACACAGTGCCCTAGATAAGGGGAGTAATTTAAAAACTAAAATCTTTATGTCTGCTCAAAACCCTATGGTGTGACTACTCATTAGAATCGTCTCGAAGAGACTATTCTAATGAATAGTCACATTAAGGGTTTCGTTTGACTTTAGGAGAACATGTTGAAATTGTATAATTTACTTTCTAATATCTAGAGCTCTGAAAACATCAACAACAAAACTCACTATTGCATTCTATAATTCTTTTTGCAAAACAAATGGTGTACACTTAGATCACTCAAATCGTCAAAGTTATCCAGCGTTTTTACAGTATCCTGTTAAAATTGTTGAACACTGTAGATCTAGATCAGACGTCACTCCTGTGTCCAAAGTAATAAAGCGTTTTTGAATTGATTCTTAGGTTGTTATCAGATTATACTTCAATGCTTTAAAACATTTGGGTAATAAATGAAAAGAAGGGTCCAAGGTTATAAAGCATATGAGCTGAGTCTGAGTGTGTTCTCAAGCATTTGATTGGTCAGATATGAGCCTGGGCTCAAATCTGACCAACCAAATGCCTGAGAACGACTTAAGACTCAACTGAATTTTTTTTATAAACTTTGACCCAGTTGTGGTCTACATTGATTTGAAATGAAATCATTCTGGTGTTCTTATTGCGTGTATCAAATGTAAGTAAACTTGTTGTGCTAAACATGGCAACTCGGACATTCTGCAAAGGTTATAAAACGTTTGAGTTTTAGCTGAATCTAATATCGTTTTCTAGACTACGGTACCAGGGGTCGTGAGCTCGATTTCCGCCGGACTAGCGGCCTGACTAGGGGATATTTTTTAATCCCCGATGAGGTACAGGAATGTTCTTGAGCCCTATATGTACCGCGAATTACTCTTTTCCAAAAGGGGGTTAAAATGGTGACATGAGAAGGATATGTGCCGGTGTACTGCGGCTGCCTGAATGCCATATGTAAGCAGTGCTCAATAATGTATGCAAAATGGATCCATGATAAGGGTAGTGAATGTACAGTCGGCTGAACGGTCATTCTGGCTAAAAGTAAAATATAACTTGGTACTTTTGTTTTAACAATAATAATGTAGTGCACTTCAATGATGCAAACAGTGTTGGTGTCGGACAGTAAACTCTGTCAATTCTAAAATTTAGAAATAATAAATTCATAACAGTCTTTTATCGTCCAACAATACACGGCTAGGCGTTTAGATGCAAAGTAATTAAATCACGAGGCCGAATGCCGAGTGATATAATTACCAGCATCTGAACGACTACCGTTTTGTATTGCACTATAAAACCCTGGTATTAATTTATTATTTCGATTCTAACACTTCAATTTAACCACCGACACAACGGCGCTACATGAACGCATTTTCGAAGCCATATTACGGCACGTCAAGCCATTACAGTGTGTGCATGTTTTATTTAGTTTAAAAACAGATACTTCCTTCTTTGTTTATATCGGTGTGTTAAAATCCATTGTAAAAACAACCTTTAATAGTCAAACATGGAGTTTGGTAAATTAGAAACTTATATTACATGTACTTACTTGGAAATAAGAATTATTTATATCAATATTTAAGGAATTAGTCACTAATATTTGCTTACTATCTACAGTATACGGTCTGAAGTCTTTCCCTAACACATCATCAGGTTGAAGGACCAGGGTGTGCTGTCCGCTATTTATCGATAAGATAACTGCTATTTCTTCCCCAAGGGACTGAGCTTTCAAGCCAAATCCAATCGTCGGCCATCTGGAGATTGTGGCACTTGGGGCGTAGTTGAAGGTTTCGTTGTAAATTCCCTTAAAAATAACAAAAACATAAATAGAATTGCAGTCGAGTATCGATATCTTTTAACCAATTACTCCATAGCTCGTTTCTAGTTTTGAAGATTGGTTGGTACTTAAAGCAGGTTAAAAGTAAAACAGAATGCACGCGCCTTAAGGCGCATTCTGCTTTACTTTAAATCTGCCTTAGGCTACCAATGGATAGACTATAGAAAATATTTATTATGAATTTATGATACATATTCCTGACTATATACAGTGGATCTATACCTCAGTGGAGGAATAAATCAAATGCGTGAATAGGCATATTTATGGGGTAATGGGTTAAATCAGTTAACCGCTTTACTATCATACACTGAATATAATGGATATCGGCAAGCCGTTTTAACAGGATTAAAACCGTTTGACACTTATAATGAAATTACTTTACTTGATATGCCCAGAATTCAATTTAGACTGATGAAAGCAGACGACAATAGTTTAAAGTTGACGTCGTGATGACAGTGAAAAGGTTAAAATCGTTGTCAGCAGTAAATCCTACTTTTCGTTGTCAACGAAATCAATATATAGATTAAGTATATACAGTTTGTGCAACTTAAATTAAAGACAAGCCGTTGTTCATGTTTTGTTTGTATAAAATGGAGGGAGAGGGTCAAAACTAATGATGTCAGAACTTGTGACCCAACCCCATTTTCATGTACATTTGGAAAATAAAATATGTTTAAACTGTAAACGAAATCGATGATCCGAATACGACCAATGTCTCTAGCTGGATGTAGGGAATACTCACCCCTTTAAAAGTTTTAGAATGTTCCAATCTAAACATAACTCTACCAAGTCCGAAGAAAACACAATCAGACAAATGCCAATTCCTCTCCATCTTACGAAAGAAATAAATTGTCCATTTCGACTATCAACTACACAATCACTCTCTCCAACATGTCAAATCTGCATAGTACCTCGACCTTACTATAAATAATCAACTAGACTGGTGAGAGCACATAAACTCTATCGCTAACAAAGCTAGTAAAACTCTAAATTTTGTATGAAGAAACCTTTACATTTCATCCATCCCTACTAAAGAAGCAGCCTACATGTCTCTTGTACGCCCCACAACCGAGTATGCCGCAGCAGTATGGGACCCATACGAAGCCACAGATATTTATAAGCTGGAAAAGGTCCAGCGCCGCGTGGCTCGGTTTACGAAAAACAGCTACCGAAACAGATCCAGTGTCACGGAGATGTTACAAGACCTCCAGTGGCCATCACTACAGGACAGAAGACAACTAAGCAGACTAACTATTCTGTATAAAATCTCAAACGATCTAGTTGCTGTTGACAAGACAGACCGCCTTATACCAAACAGTCGCCGTTCTCGTCACACAACATCACATGCCTTTCGGATTCCACACTGTTCTACCAATTCGACAACTCTCGTTTTTCCCGCAGACAATCAAGGAGTGGAACAACCTCCCTCCAGACATAGTATCAGCAGGCTCAGTCGATGCATTCAAGTGTCGACTTGCCACATACCTTATCTAATGTTGTTTTTTTGCGCAACCCCTGGCAATTATATTCAAAGTGTTGAATGTGGTCAGAACCTGGTAGAATTTTATTCACGACTGCAATGTCATCTGCTTAAAATTGTCGTCTGCTGTTTTTCTCAAAGTTACATAAAGGACATTTGACAATTATTTTTAATGACGAGTGAGATATAGCTTGAATCCTGATCAGACACCGCGTCTGATCTGGATTCAATCTGTTTGCAAATTTCCCTCCATAGAACGACTCCCTCCGAACAACGCAAGCAATCTTTGTCTCCGGCGGGGCGTCGTTGTAGCGAGGGAGCGCTGCACTGTACTGTGTACTAATTATATATTGGTCAATGTACAATATTTATGTATATCGAAACTTACAGGCGATGATTTGATTGTCTGTACTATCGTAGTAGTGCGAGACATATCACGTCCGAACGTCATTTCTACATCGATAAAATTCTCTGACAGAGTATATATTTTGGCATCGAGCCTATTTATCGTCAATGGAAACGCCGTATGAAACACAGTGCCAAAGTTGTCAGGGACATCACTTATATTAAGTGTAACAGGAGCAGATGTATCAGGAACAAGATCATCTGAAATAAACAAAATAAAAACTCAAAAGATATCAATCTATCTATCTATCTATCTATTTATCTGTCACGGGGTCAGGTCAGTTGCTATCTTCATCACATCATTGATCATTAGACAGCTCATCTCATTACTCATTATTAGAAAGCCCATTAGAAAGCTCATCCCATTTCATCTCATTTTATCTCATTTCATAGTATTTCATGGTTCCTACAAGTGGTTCCCATCATATCCCTGTTCATCCAATCGTTCGGCTTCATGCTACTAACCGGTTTATACTTACACGTACCTAATACTATTTTTAGATAACGCATGCGCACTTCACTTCTTCATACCCGTTTGTGCTCACGCCAACGTTAGGTCGTTATAATTAAATAATATTTACAGTGCTGCGCCTTGTGTTTTCAGGTATTTGAGTGTTATGTAGTTGGGTCTAAATCATTTATCTTCATTGTTTCATTCATACATTTATATGTTTCATTTCGTTTAATTGATAAACTTCGTCTTTTTAGCCGAAGGCACTTCACTTCTTCATACCCGTTTGTGCTCACGCCAACGTTAGGTCGTTATAATTAAAGAATATTTACAGTGCTGCGCCTTGTGTTTTCAGGCATCCCAAACAACCCTACTCCCTTAAAGAAGAACCCCCGGTTAGTGCTAAAATATTGCACTCCCGGTGACATATCTATCTATCTATCTATCTATCTATCTTTCTTTCTTTTTTTCTTTCTTTCTTTCTTTCTTTTCTTTTCTTATCTTATCTTATCTTATCTTATCTTATCTTATCTTATCTTATCTTATATAATCTTATCTTATCTTATCTTATAAATCTATCTATCTATCTATCTATCTATCTATCTATCTATAAGAAATAACATGTATGTTTTAAATTCGGATGAGACAATAAAATCTATCTATCTATCTATCTATAAGAAATAACATGTATGTTTTAAATTCGGATGAGACAATGAAATTATTTTTGAATGAAACGAAAATGAGACAATGAAAAGAATTTTGAATGAAACGAAAGTCGGAAAATGCAAACGACATGAGTTAAACTATTTCATGAAAATGAACATTCCTGAATTAAACAAAGCCTCATGACATCATGCCGACGTGACATCATAAACAGTGTGTTAACGTCATCATGTAGTTACCATGAACATATTGTATTCATTCCCCTGATGAGTAATGCACGAAACGCGTCGGCAAATATATGTCTATCTATCTATTTGGCACGCTGCTTGCACGGAATAACATGACCAAACTCCTCCACTCGTCGGGAAATAAATTTTAAAAAAATCCAGTAAATGTCTTCAACCTTTTTAATTCAGAGTTTCTTATGTTTTAAATATCTATCAAAATATATATCAATATCTATCTATCTATCTATCTATCTATCTATCTATAATCTATCTATCTATCTATCTATCCTTCCATCACACCATCGATTCATCCCCTCTTTCTATCATTCATTCATCCACCCATCCGTATTTAATGTGCGATTACATTATAGCAATGCATAGATGAATTGGGTTTTACAGCAGTGCGATACTGAATATGTCATACAGCGCACATGAATGATTGATTAAGATGGTGATGATGATTGATGATTTCAGGAAGATGATTTCGGATGATCTCTTGAACTAAGAAGCAACTTACTGCAACAAATCAATTACATGCCTTCATTTAACCCATTTGTGCCTACGATCCGATATATGGTACATATGCAAATAGTGTAGAATCTGATCAGACGCCGCATTATGCGGCGTCTGATCAGAGCCTTAACTGTTGGCTGATAGGAATTTCAATATAAAGCAAAATGAAAAAATGTTGACCAGGCATCTCTTAGATAAAAAATGGACTAATCCAATATATAAACATGGAAGAATCCACCAGGTATAAATGGGTTAAGTTCTTGACAGAGGCAATATTCTCTGTCAAATAAACAAAACTATCTCCTGTGACAAGTAAGACCTTTAATAGACCGATTGAAATTAAATTTCTGCGTATAATCGTGAGATATATACCCTGTGAACCTTAATTAGTCGTCTGCTTCAATATAATTGTCTGCAAGATCGTTTCAAAGTCTGATTTAGGGTACTATGTCTGAAAATATGCTGATACGAATGTAATACAATTTAGATTCTGATCACATTCCGCGTTTTGCGACGTTTGATCAGGACCCAGACCGTTTGCAGTCAAATTTATGCGACTCCGGCAGTGGAACAGTTAAATAATTTAAAATAAATCTAGTAAATCTTTCGGAATCTGAACTGTTTACTTGCGATTAAATAGGAAAATAATAACTGCGAACCACCGGCCTGCCTATTATTTATTTCTTGGCAAAGGTGATAATCTCTGTCAAATGAACAAAAATATACCCTTTGACATATTCGCCCCAGAACTGATTCAAGGTAGGAAGGTCTGTGCAAATCTCATCTGCGAAACTGTTACTTATTTCGTTTGAGCGAAATTCAATACAATTGAGTTGAGTTACAGTATCTTAAAAATGTTACGATTTGTGTTAAACATTGGAGACAGGCTGGTACATGTACATGATCAGATGCTGAGTTAACCCCTTCCCTGCATTAAGGAACCATTCTTTGATAATACCAGGAGCCCGTTTCATAAAACTTCGTACGACAAATTTCGTCGCAAGTCAGATTATAAAAGTCTAAATTAGTATTTATTTCTCCCTCTAATCCTGTTTTGTAACATCTCCTTGGCATTGTCTTTAAAAGACAATTGAAATGAGGTGTCACGAGACATGATCAGATGGAGAAAGCTGAAAACAAATGTATTTGAAAGTTTCTGTCGTACGAATAAATATGAAAGAAGACTCAAGCAGGAAACGCAACACAAACAATACACCCACCTCTAAAGCAGAACACACACAGCCATACCATAACAAACACACACACAAACACACAACAAACACACACACACGTAAGCCCACACACCAAACAGAAAACAATGCGCAAGACAAACAGAAAGCAAAGTGAACATAGGAGCCCGCCTTGGTACGGTCAGCAGCAATCAATAATTAATTATAAATTAACCATTAACAACCACTGGGGGGGTTACACCTGGGTTTAGGGGCGCCCAACCTCACACTTATCTCCTATATTCACCTATAAAGACGAACAGTGTACATAAAATATAAACCCTGTTCCACAACCTTACAATCAAAAAGACCGCAAGCACAGTAAGTAAATACATGTAAAACATCTAACAAAATTCTATGACAAGATTATTAGTAACACAGGAAAGAATTAAACATTCAAGCCCGTGTTAAAAATAACCCACTATGGCAACGGTCAAATTGTACTCAAGCGACTAGTCTGTAGTCACGAGTAACTGTAAGACATGGAAGGGTTCAGGGTACGACAGAGAGGGAGAGAAAAAACAAAGCACGAAAATCCGACATAATTCTCCCGGTTAAGGACGGCTTTAGAGATACATCATCATGTAGTGCTAAGCCCTGTCTGTCGTCGCACAACCAAAGAGGAAAGCATAGTTATCAATTGTAGATTGATCGATAACCAAACGTGAAGTGCGCAGCAATATAGTTGGATCATAATCTTTTTTGAGGAAAAATCTAATACGTTTCACAAATAGGTTTTGAAAATACATATGTCCAAGAATCTTACGAAGTCTGTAAATCACATCACCATAAAACTCCAGTTGTGAAATACCTTGCCGCAGAAAAGACTTTAAGTTACATTTATACTTGTTAATGAGAGGAAGATTTCTATAAAAGAATTTAGAAAATGTTTTACGAAGTTTATGAAATCTGTACCCCTGTTTAAGAAGCTTTTCAGTAATAGTTTTATTACGAATGTGGAAGTCCTCAACAGAGGTACAAGCCCTAGCAAAACGAATACGTTGTGAAATATAAACCCCGTAAGATGTAGAACGGGGAACATCGCCATCTAGATGAGGATAATTTACAATACTAAAATCAAAATCATCTCGTTTATCGTAAATCTTAGAAGAAACAATTCCGTTATTTATTAAAAGATCCAAATCTAAAAATGGTGCCGATAAATTTGACTCGTTTGTTTTATTAAGGCGTAATTCTTTTGGGTAAATAAAAGGAAACAACGTATCAAAAAATGGGTTGTCTATATTAAAACTATCATCTATATAGCGTGATGTGTTGTTAAAGGCTTCGATCATATCTACCTGTGTATCAGGTTTTAGACTTAGCATAAAGTCCCTCTCATAACAGTACAAAAATAGGTCTGCGACAAGGGGCGCACAGTTTGTACCCATGGGATACCAATCACTTGGCGGTATATGGTACTCCCAAAACGTACATAAATATTATCCAGAAGAAATGATAGTGATTTACAGACATCGGTGCAAGTCCACATAGTGTAATGCTTAACCGTGTCATTTGTAAAAAATGCACGATCAGTATTACACGAAACGGGTCCAAGGTCTCTCTCAAATTCACTATCTTATTCCAAGTAAAATTATTATTTGCAACATATTGGAATATGATCAGACGCCGCATAACTGCTTAACTATCATTAAAATTGTTCTTGAGTCAAACAAGTAAAATGTAAATTAAAACACAATAAAGGTAAACAAAAATAAAGGGGAAATTTGATATATTTTGTGAGTTCAGTAGTGTGTTCACTTACCACTGTTTGCAGTTTAGGTTAGCAGTTTGTGCCTTACATGTATGTGCAGCGTTCACAATAATACTTTTCATTTTTACATAATGGTAAATGAAAATGTTTGGCTTTCCCAGTATATTTTGTATACCCGTATCTCTCCCGGAATCTAATAGTAAACAATCTTCTAAAATTTAACTAACTGATAATACACAAAATTATTTGTTTGTCAATATGCATGTTTTGTCTAAGTATATACAATGTGTAACGTTTTCCTCATGTATTCATGTATATCATGAACTGAGTGTAATAAAGGAAAATATTTACATTCGCCCTATCTCTTTCCATTGTAAAAGTCGGTGTTCATTTCTTATAGACACTCAAACCTTAGGAGGCGGAGCTTAGGTTTAAGTCGCTGCGCATTAATCTTCACTACTATAAAATTAAAAATCCACGTTGTATTTGACCTAGATTGAATCTAGTTTATTTCCCAATCTTTTTTTTTAAACACTAAATACCAATATATATTGATTTTATATTCATATTGATATAAATTATTTCCACTCATTGTGAAAAAGCGCTCCGAAACTTTGTCCGTCTGCTACGAATTTTTATACCCCCTGCAAACACTTTTTTGGCGCCCAATATAACCGGGTGTTCTTTATAAAGAAACACCCGCGCCGACCCGGGTCGCCAGGTTCGCAGTCATGCATTCTACCACGTCGCCATAAAAGCGCACTTGTACAGTAAGGCCGTTCAAGTCATGATAAACATACACACTGTGACATACTCCCCCCGACAACTTGAAACTTGTGCACAGTGCGTCGATGCTCCAGAGGGGCCCTGCACTTAATGGGAAGAAGAAGAAGAGAAACTTTACAGAATAATCACTGAAATTACTGGTAAATAGCGCTAATAATAGAAAAAAATCACAAAACACTAGTAATCCTCAGCTCCTGTCCGGTTCCAATTTAGGCTCCGAGTATTGGCTCCAAAACCATAAATACCCCATATGGTGCCTCGTTAAGAGTACGATATTAGCGTTCACACTTGACGATTGCTTGCACCGTTGCATGAATTAAAAACCCGATTGTGGATAAGAAAACGTACTTGGATGTACTTAAAAGTATTTTTCCCTAGTAAAAACCTGAAGTGAATTTGAGAACTATATTATCCGCGCAGTATAGATCTATCTATGTTATTTGGTTACAGGGGGCGGAGTTAACTTCGTTAATAAATAAATACGAAAGACTCAAGCAGGAAACGTAACACAAACAATACACCCACCTCTCAAGCAGAACACACACACACAGTCATACCACAACAAACACACACACACACACACACACGCAATACAATTCCTACATCTACACACTAAATAGAAAACAACACGCAAGACAAACGTAAAGCAAAGTGAATATAGGAGCCCGCCTTGGTACGGTCAGTAGCAATCAATAATTAACTATAAATTAATTAATTATTAACAACCACTGGGGGGTTAAACCTTGGTTTAGGGGCGCCCAACCTCACACTTATCTCCTATATGCACATATAAAGACGAACAGTGTACATAAAATATAAACCCTGTTCCACAACCTCACAATCAAAAAGACCACCAGCACAGTAAGTAAATACATGTAAAACATTTAACAAAAAGTCTATGACAAGATCATTAGTAACATGGGAAAGAATTAAACATTCAAGCCCGTGTTAAAAATAACCCACTATGGCAACGGTCAAATTGTACTCAAGCGACTAGTCTGTAGTTACGAGCAACTGTAAGACATGGAAGGGTCCAGGGTACGACAGAGAGGGAGGGAAAAACCCAAAGCACGAACATCCGACATAACTCTCTGAAAGCTGTTCTTTCAAGTTTATTTTTTCCACGTACTTTTCCCCTTTTAAACACCATTTCTCCTTTAAAAACTGAAAGTCTGAATTGTTTTCATAACAAATATAAAGATAAAATAATGTAAATATAAGAAATAAATAGATTTTTTCGGTGTTCAAGCGAAATGAACGACAGAAAATTATCGGCAAATTTACCATGGTATTTGTCGAAATTTTTCTGTCGTTCATTTCGCTTGAACACCGAAAAAAAAATTCATTTCTTAATTGAAATTGAATTGAATACAGTGTAGATAACGTTTTATTTCCAAATAACCGCGTTTACGCTTAAACTATTATTTCGATTACAAAAAGTTTGGAGCCAGATAATGCTCAAAACTGTTTGTACTCACATTCAAAATGGTAGTCAGAGTTGTCAAAAGGTTGTCATGTTCTATATAGGTATTTCATTAAAATGCGTTTGCGCTTCGTTTGCGTTTAAACGGAGGAATAACGTTTCCCCACTTTATTGCAGACCGGTAGCCAACTAGCAATCAATGGCATTCGTTGATTATTCTTTACTGAAGTCACTACTGCCTTTGCCGGAAACTGTTTGCGAGGACTACCACTAATTAAAGAACCGATGCGGTTATTAATGTGTTCCATGGTGAGGATATTAAGCTTTCCCACTTAAACGCATTCCAAGCAATTGCCAGCGTTTAAATTGGGTTGAATCTGAT
Organism: Gari tellinella; assembly: GCA_922989275.2. Taxonomy (NCBI): domain Eukaryota; kingdom Metazoa; phylum Mollusca; class Bivalvia; order Cardiida; family Psammobiidae; genus Gari; species Gari tellinella. The sequence goes on from OV277871.1 coordinate 32,679,270, forward strand.
AGACAAACAGTTTGGAACATGATCAGACACCGGGCTACCTGATCAGACGCTGGCTCCAAATTGTTTTTAAGATACATAATATCATGAGCATAAACTAATCAATTGGGAAAGAATAAAGTCTTCTTCCCTGTATAGTGTCATCCTGCACAGTGGAGAATCTGTTATTCTTTCCCGTTTAAACGAAAACGTACGCAAACGCAAAAAACTAAAACGTAGAAAAGAACAACTTTTTGACAATTATGATAATTCATGTTTATCTTGGTGGCAAACAATTCGGAGCCTGGTCAGACGCCGGGTTACCCGGCGTCTGATCTGGCTCCAAACTGTTTGCACTGCAAAAAATAGTTTTAGCGTAAACGCGTTTATTGGGAAAGAATAACGTTTTCTCCACTGTACAATGTACCTTGCACTTTGTTGGTTTTAAGGACCTTGTAGGAGAATCGAAGCTTGACTCGTTCCGCGACCTTAACAGCACTAACAGCTCGACCATCAGGTGTCACGACTTCAAGTTTAGCATCCGGACTGCTTTCTAGTTTGAATTCACCTATATTCATCACGTGTCTAAAACAGCAACAACAATAACAAGTAAATAGTCAAAACAGGATTATAGAGTTAAAATATGTTATTGCAACATAGGCTAGGCTTATAGTTTTGTTTAAAGTTTTAACATAATTAGTTGTATCTACTACACAGAAAACCGTCATGCCATTATTTTTATGGTCTCTTATTTTGCACATTGTTGGTTTTAAACATGTTGTAGGAAAATCGAAGCTTGACTTGTTCCGCGACATTAACAGCACTTACAGCACGACCATCTGGTGTCACAACTTCAAGTTTAGCATCCGGACTTTTTTATTGTTTGAGTTCAGCTATATAAAACAGTAACAACAATAACAACTGAACTACTCCCTATATAAAACAATCCGAGGTGCTAAGACCAAACCTACATTGGTGAGGAGTTTTGTGATTGTCAGTCACGGTGACTATAACCAGTACGTATCAGACGCCCACTGACCATGTAAACTGATATTAAGCAGTAGAAATTTGTTGTTCGTTCCACAATCCGTTTTGATCTGAACGTGCTTGTTTTAGCAGCTATGGCGAAACCGATTGATAAGACATCTAAATGAAATTTGGATTATTTAAACCGGCACTAAGAGACACAACTTTCTTCCAGCAGACTTCGATAATTACTACTGGTCGCAGACGATGACACCGAGTCAGATATTGCAACACATTGTAGGGAGTCGCTCATGTAGTCTTTAATCGACTGTGTATCATTGAACACAAAGCAAGCGCACGGCACACATACAAACTAGCTTCATAAATTTCAGTCGCAAGACACGATGGACAACTCCAATTATTCCGTATCAAATTCGACAAAACTACTCCCCTTTCATATAAGAACAAGAAGGGGTGTATGTTTGGGCTTTTCGTAAATGAAATCGATTTTTTACCAAAAAAACAGACAATTTTCTTTTAAAGTTTATGTAATATCCTTGTTTTTCATATGCGGTTGCTATGGTGAACATATGATTTTTCATGGTAAACAAATACATTTTTAAACCCGAAAGAAAACGATATACACTTTGTTCGTCTGATAAAGCAAGTTCATCCGTTTGCCAACACGAAACGATACACATTCATCACGATATTAGATTTGTTATCAGTTAAAACGATTTGAACAGTAAAGAAACAAGATATATGCAGTCTAGTATGGGAATGTTTTTGAAGTGATTTAAGCGGATACACATTCAAATGTATGATAGTGTGGCAAAGCGCATACGCTCGCTCTGACTACCGCTGTGTTGAAATATCACATACGCGTTTAGCGAAAGTCTGTAAGTGCGGTAAGCACAATACAAGGATAATGAAGATATGTAAATGGCTCTGTACCTGCTCTCTCATGTTAAAACTTGTCTTATACTTGTACAAGAGAGAAACAAGATTTCTTGATGCAAGTACAGCGCTCCCTGTCTACAACGACACCTAATGGGAGACACAAAATATGTGCGTTGTTCGGAGGAAGTCGTTATAGGGATGGAAAATGGCTAACATTTGCAAATATGTTCGTCAATCCTCATTAGGATTTTCTTTCTGTCTAAAAGTAAATTAAGTAACTTTGAGAAAAGTAGCAGGCGACAATTTTAAGCAGACGATACTGCAGCAGTAAAAGGGTTAGACATACTTGTCCTGTTGAGGGAACTGCGACAATGGTCGTTGTAAGGAGGGAGTCAGTGTTGGGAGGGCCGTTGTAGGGAGAGAATACTTTACTTATACATGAGAGAAACAAGATTCGTTGATGCAAGTATTGTAGGGTTTGAGCAATTATCGGACGATCTAGCACGTTTCTGGGGCCCGTTTCATAACACTTCGTACGACAAATTGGTTCGTAAGTCAAAACTTAAAAATATATTTAATTTCTGATTTCTCCATCGAATCCTAAATAACGACTGAGACGTTTTATAATCTGACTTATGACAACATATGTCGTACGTAGTTTTATAAAACGGGCCCCTGATCGCTCAGAGGAACCACAAGTGGGGAAATTACATACGCAGTTGCAAATGAATCAACTGTCTCTTCATTTGGAAGCTGTAGTTCGGAAACGTTACACGCAAAAGTGTAGACAGTTGCATTTCCATCCGCCAAAATGGCGAATCTGTACAACGACGGTGACGCCGGATCCTGAGAATGAGAAATTATAACAAGTCGTCATGCAATAGTTGTTTCAATTACCCCTGAAACTTTGAATTGACAATTCTATTTTCCAATAATTATAACAGTCGAAACTTGATACTTCAAATTTAATCAATCATAAGTTGCATTTCGATAAGTCGATATGGCTAAGGTTTTACCTTGAAAATTCCACATGGTAAGTTTGTATCCACATCAACAGCATATTGTAGAGTGAAAATATCCCCAGTCAAAGTCTGTGTGCTACATACAGCACCTGAAATAGTACAGTGTAGGTTATATAATATTCTATTACATACTATTACATACAGTAACTGCTGGTAAACGCGTTATGCATAAAACCATTCACCCCTAAAACTCCAAGGTAAAATGCTATAAAGAGTAAGAGTTTAGTCAGAATTCGTTCTTAAGTACCGGTATTTGATTGGTCAGACTTTAGCTTATGCACAAATCTAGCCAATCAAATCGTTCTCAAATGATTGAGAACGAACTCTGTATAGTTTAAACATATTTATTGCTTACAATATACATGCAGGGGATTGGGCTACAAGTTTTTACAACATTATATAATGTCCGCTCCCCAGATATTAACAAAACAGTGACATGACAATAATAGAGGTAACTATTTTCAGTATAAAGAGCATAGCAATTTGAAAACAAACTGCCATGTTGATATCATCATAAAGAGTAGAGAAAGAGAGGAAGGAAGAAAAGTGCTAAGATCAAACTCTTGAATTCAAAAGCGGTTGGAGGCTCGGATGTTACGGTTAACTGAATTAAAATAACTTTTATGCAATCAGGAGAACAGTTTGGGTCTAAATTGACAGTTGTATTGTTTGGTTTTATTGACCTGTCAAAATTTGAATATGCATACGTCACTGAAAGGATATATTTAGCTTCGGTACAAAGTCGATACTTTCCGTTTTGATTTACGGATAGGATCTGAAGGATATTGTGCATTCTGTGTCGAATTTAAATCAATAATCGAGTTAGAGCAGTTGGTAGCGAGTACGGATACTTGTAAAAGGGTGAAAGACTGTGGGTTCGATCCCCGCTTTTTTATTACAATTATTTATTTTTTATTTTTTTGCAAACAGTTAGTTTACTTGAATTGTTCAACATAGTGATCTAAAATACAAAATGTGCCATAGATAACCTAAACGTTACACTTTGTAAACTATTAAAGGTTTTAAATGTACATGTATGTAAAATGTGACCCTATGCGGTCTCTCAAACCTAGATAACAAATGCGTTAACTCATTTATCACAGATTCCTTTAATGGACTCTTCCAGGTTGCAATTAATTCTAGCAAATGTATGACAACCAAATGGCAAACAATGTATCCCTCATCAAAGGGCTCATTCAGGAACCCTTTGGTCGTTGTATTTACTGTTTGTATGGGACAGATGTATAGGTGCGTGTACACTCTTCGTGAATGATACATAAAGCAGATACAAAGGGAGTCCAATCCATTCCTCTTCTCCTTCTTGAAGACTCGTATGAACCAAATAATAAATAATAAAGATAATAATAAAAAAAATCCTCCGCTGGGTATCGAACTCATGGCCATACATGTACTAAGTAAAACACTACTGTACTGTCTCGACTACGGTGACATATAGGTATCAAAACGTATTCTAAACATGAACTTTATGTTTGAACCCTGGCCTACCCGTAAAACGTAGCGGAAATTATCGATATCGATCGAAGCTAAATATAGCGTGTTCAACCAGCGTATAATTATTTAAATTTTGACAGGTTAATAAAACACAACAATAATAGGTATTATATCATGTAATAAAATATCCCGCATATGTACATAGTTTTAACAATCTAAAAAGTAATGGAAAACATTTTCACATTGATATCCACATATACATGCTGGGTCGTTTATTAAATTACACCTGCATAGATCGTAATTTAGTGAGCTACAGTTATGCTTAATTCTGGTGTTAATGATATCTAACCGTCTGTTGCTGAACAAATAGTGAAAAGGGGATTTTGGTGTTACGGACGATTTAAATGAAGAAAAAGTTTCCTTAGTACAAATACTATTGTCTAAATTATTCCATTGCCTTACTAACGCTGGTATATAAGATTTGTCACTGAGAGTTAATATATTGCTTGCCACAGTATAATTATCATTATTTCTTAAAGGATACGAAGACATAGTTGATACTAAAGGTGGTAATAGGTCATTAAGATAGTGCGGTACCATATTATTATGTATTTTATAGAACAGTAGTAATTTTCGCCTTTCCCTATGTTTGTAAAGTGGTTCAATGTCTGATTCAAAGTATATAAGTTCCCTTTTGCAAAATATGGGAAGGCCACATGCAATTCTAGCAGCTTGGAACTGTACATTTTCTAGCCTTTGTCTATCGATAGCTGAGCAACCGTCCCATAACTCACACGTGTATTCAACTATAGGAAGTATGAAGCATTTATAAATTCTGATAAGGATCTTTCATTCAAAATGTAGTTAAGTTTTCTTAAGGTGTTTACTTTCTGCATACCAGATTCGTATATAGTGTTATCCTTTATAAACTTTGACCCAGATGGACAATGCCTATTGCAAAAAATGTCCACATCCTGAGAGTGAGAAATGACGATAATTCTGCATCACTTAGGAATTAACTCATTCATCTCTGAAACATTCAGTTTCCAATTATGTTAAGTCATTATTTTACTATTAACAGATGTGTTGCACAATTTATGGCGAATGGCAGATTCTAATTCGATCAGGATCTTCAAATGTTGCATAGAACAAGTGTGTTGTCCACTAGTACAATATATGTTTTTCTCATTGTAGTTATGTGGGAACTATGAAGACCATTTTTTTTAAAAAGAAAAGTCGAAAGTAAAGCCATTTTGTAATTTTGTCCTTACAAAATGGCCCAAACTATTCATAGATTTGCTTGCACTGCTAATGAAAGTGAAAAATAAATGTCAGGGTCACGGTTACCTGAAAGTAGAAGGTTAAAGATGAAATTTGCACCACGTTTTATGTCGCTAACTAATGCTTAAAATACGAGGGCTGTCTCGTAATATAAAGTCCGGTAAAGCTTTTATGATAGAGGTAAAATGTCAAGACCAAGGTAATAGTGATGTGACCTATGTATTGTACTTTGTATCTGTAGCTGATGAGGTATATCAAATATACTCCAGAAAGCTTTTTAGCGAGGGTCAACCAATTACTGCATAAATACGACCTTTTCGCCTTAACGTTATCCGCTACTGACGAAATAAGCCCCTTGTATCGTCGGGTACGTTCGAAAAGGTCGTAACTATATGCAATTCTGCTATACCTGGAATTTCCGTATTTTCGAATGCAACTATTTTCCCACCTTGATTGCGAAAATGTCGGCATTGATAATCAATAAAAAGACGAGATATAGTCACATGAGCATACCTCGTATTTCGATTGGTTCAATATTTACCGGTCATCAAGGTCGTCTGTGCAATGTAAAAACCGCTGGATACAAATGCTGAAACAAGTTGTGTCATCGACTTTATAACAAACCCTTAGGGCATCTCTTCGACTGTTAGAATTATAGGTAGTATTATATATGCACACTTTAACTTAAAAAAGATGAGTTAAGTCATTTTAGCATTTTAGCATATCTCGTATTTCGAATGGTTCAATATTTCACCGGTCACAAAGGTCGTATATGCAATGTACCAAGTGACATGGAATTTTTTTTGCGTCTCCTGAAAAGTTGGCACTTTGCATTGTCGTCTTTTTTTAACGTGACCGACGCTATATTACTATTTAATAAGATTGAAAGTAAAGAAAAATGGCCACTGGTTTTCAAACTTAGAAACTATCACGGAAAGGGTTAAAATACGCGGTGAAGGTGCCGATCACGGTATTTAAATCTATGGAATGTAGACATAGCTTAATGCATCAACTGTTATACTGCTATAAAAATGTCTGCTTCAACTTTGTCGAGCAAACGTCGTAGTAGCATATTACATGATGCTTTTACTCATTATCCCCTGAAACTTCCAATGGACAATTCCTGTTTGCAATAAAGGCTGACCTATTTTCGACTATTTAGTGTTGTTTTTATAATATATTACATAATGACAAATATTGAAGACCCTGATCAGAGGGCTGCAGTAGGAGCCCTCTGATCAGGGACTTTACTATTTGCATAGGACAAGTGTACGCCTCACAGTTACACTTTTGGTAAAATATGCATATTTGCGTCACTAGGGCTCAATGAGTTAAGACATTTTCAAAAGATGATATTGACATTTTCAATCAGGAATGATGACATGCAAACAGTGTGGATTTAGAGTAATACTATTTATTATATGTCTTCGTATGATATCGAGCGTTTCCGCGTGTATCTGCACAGTAAAATACAAGAGTCTGTATCAGCTAACAGACATGGGGTAATTGAAATTGACAATTTAATTAATTAATAATTAATTAACAAAAGTGAAATAATTGGAGATAATTGTTAATTGAGCAATATTTCAATTACTTTAATTGTAATTTAATCATTACTTTTAAAAAAAGTGGGTAATTGTTAATTGAATTTCAACTTCTTTTCAATTAACCCTGCACAATATGTACAAGATTTAGGAACAATAACATTCTGAACTCAAATTGAAAAAAGATAAACCTATTGATACATTTTCTAAGCATGTTTATGTTAGTTTTAAAGGTTGACTTCATATTAGTTTAAACATTTAATTCCATAATATTTACAAACTGACATGATTGAAAACACATATATATTAATGAAAAAGATAAGATTAAAAGCTTATTGGGATCTTCTCCATGTTGTCAATAACCTGTCAATAACCTACAAGTATAAATTCTACAAAGGTGGTAATTCTTAAACAGCTTTAATTCTCGGGTCAATAAAACATGATTTGTTAAAAAGGTGTTAAAATACATGCATGCTGTTGTTGTAGCTTTATCATGTATGGACTTAAATCCTTATTAGCTGCAACAATACATGCACCAAAAGGCAATACCCTTTTTCGTTAGCTAGCTCTTATTCTCAATTTGCAAAATCGAATTACTAAATCCTTACTGGAGTTGCTCATTGACCAAATAGATTTTGGAAATATACTATGCATTCATTTCAATTGAAAAGTCAGTTTGAATCCAGATCAAGTCAAACAAAGATCCAAACAGTTTAAACTTCATTTTATATATTTGTGAAAGTATTACACAGAAATGCAAGTGTTTTCTTTAATCACTACAGATGACAAATTTGCTGTCAAAATTCACTAAAGGTGCATTGGGGTAAAGGTCATTCATCGTTTCGTTGAGATGATTCTAATGCATAGTCTCACATAAATAGAAAATTTTGGAAATATTTAGTTAACACCCCTAATGTGTGACGCTGCCATGATGTGTCATTTGCTTTGAAAACTAAACACTAAAATTTGACAATTTCATAACAAACATTAGCTCGACATAACAGCTTCGATCCTGATCAGCTTCAAAATAACTAAAATAAAAAGAACAGACTCTTATCAGAGGGCACCTTCAAAATCCTCAGATCCGGGTCTATATTGTTTGCAATGAACTTATAAACTTGGATCATGTAGTGTAACGGTGAAAAATAATTGTTAATTTAATTTAATTAGCAGGTAAAGTAATTTAATTTAATCATTACTTTTGGAAAAACAGAGTAATTTAATTGCATTTTATCCAACTAATTGGTAATTTAATTAATTACTTTGCTAAGTAATTGACCCCATGTCTGTCAGCTACCATGTATATATCAGCCACTTTGTATTTTACTCTGACGTCGCCTTCTATTTAACGTGACGTCATTTACGTACATATACAAGTACCGTGTTATTCATTGTGGCAAACATACATTCTTTTTCTTCTTCAAATAACTAATAAAGTTTGGATATAAAATGATTTAAACAACTTTTTAATTGTTTCTGGTGTGTATTTAAGGCATATAATAAACACATCACCAGTTGCATTTAGTTTAAAATCGTCTCGAGCTAAATACATCACTCTGTATCGCACTGTCTACTGGTAATGTGTATATAGAACTACGTGCTTTTTTAAGCGCGTCTGTTTCATTAACTCATTGTGCCCTATATGAGTCCTTTACTAAAAGTGAACATATAAAGAGTACACTTGCCTAATGCAAACAGTGACGTCCCTGATTAGAGGGCTCCGGCATCAACATCACTGTTTGTCATTTTGCAATATATAATAAAAATCAACCCTAAATATTCTAAAATGGTCTAGCTTTTATTGTTAACTGGAGTTTTTCCATTGGAAGTTTCAGGGGACAATGGGTTAAGTCAGAGTTAAACGATTTACAGTTTTTATCGCCGATAAAACAGATTTTAGAATAAATGTTTAGCCATTAATATACACAATCATGTGACAATAAACCAACTGACAACGAATCATAGGTGTCTCTTAATATATCACGCCATGATATTCGCCACGTTAGAATTTATATCAGATACAATACATAATAAAAGTATCAGTAGAATGCACAGTGCTCCCTACTGTGCAGTGCATTCTACAATGCTTTCTTTGTACTTTCCAAGTAAATTTTGTTAGAAGACCTATACTGTTTCCACATTGATTATGTATGTTTTGTAGTGTATGATTGTATGTTATCTAACGAGTTACCTGATTATGTACAAGTTGAATAAAGTATGTTCATGTTCATGTTCATGATATGTTTCTAGTTCCTGAGCAAGATGACCACTTAGCACATGTTAAAGGTAAAGTAGGCTTGCCTAAAGGCACACTCTCCTCTAGAAAATGTCAGTCTGTTTTAAACTACAGATTGCTAGAATAAAAAAATACGTATTTTATACTGCATATTCCTGATTGTGTGAATGTGAACTATTTTCTTCAAAAGAGCTTTATAGGGAAAGTAAAATCTGTCTATTACGACCATTGAAACGAAGGCTAATTGATTGTAAAAAAAAAGATTGTGACAGCTTAGCGAAAGTTGATAGCAAACTAGAAAGTTACTAAAGAAGCTTTCTGATTCAACGCCAACCTTGCTGTAAGCATTCACTTGTCGTAAACACCATATAATTTACATTAACATAATTAAGGAATACAGACGTTTCACTCTATTCATGGAATAAAAGGTTATGGCAAGCGGTTGTGTTTTACCGCCACCTAGCTTTAAGCATTCACCTGTCGTTTTACAGTATTCATGAATAAACAGGCTAACCCTTTACCCACTTATAACATTAAATACAGGTGATCACTTAAGGCAGGTTCATAGTAAAGCAGAATGTGCCTTAAGGCACATTCTGCTTTACTTTCAGCCTGCTTTAAACTACCAACTGCTAGTCTATATAAAAACATTTTGTTATGGTAATTGTTCATGAGAGTATAAACTATTTTCTTCAGCGGAAGAATAAATTAAATACGTTAAAAGTCGCTTCTATTGCGGAATGAGTTTAGACACGCGGTTGCTTGTTACAGGGAAATCAAATCGTTGTACTGTCGATGTAAGCTATCCTTATGCAACGACGCATATCTCAATATATTATATATGAAAACATCTGTATAAATATAATCGAGGGCAATAAATTTCGATTTCAATATTAGTTTTATTGGCAGAAGCAATGCAAAAACGAGAATTAACAAACACTTAAGATAACTGATAAGACGCCGAAAATGATGTGCTTTTAAGATTACAGATTTACAACCGAAATTGGTAATAAAATGGCTGTTAGTTAACTGTTAGTTGATATGTATAAAACATTAGGGGTGGGGTCTTAGTCTGATCTTGCTCCAAACTCTTTGCAGACATAATATTAGGACTTTCGATCTAAAACGAGTTAACCCTTCTTAGAAAGTGTCGTCTGCAAATTTGTTAAATCTAGATTTGTACACTTTAAGTTAAAGAAACCTAAAGACGAGTGTCAAACAGTTTGAATCAAGATTAAACGCTGCATTACGCGGCGTCTGATCTGGATCCAAATTGTTTGCAAATATCAGTTAAGTCGCGACCAGCATGTAAAGGGATAATTGGAAAAAATGTCTTCCCTATTGCTTCATTTTCCATACACAAATGTTGTAAGTTTTATATGTAACTTTTTGATTTTCGTCTGCACATTTTGAAGCCTGCAAAAATTATTATATTTTACCAAATATGCCTGGATGTTACATGTACAAATAGGATCTGTCATGAGTCGATGTTAAAGACAAGCTGATCTCAAACGAGTCTAGAATTGAAATGTTATTAAGTGAGCCTTGGCGAGCTTAATAACTTTTCTATTCTAGACGAGTTTGAGATCAACATGTCTTAAACATCGACGAGTGACAGATTCTTTTTTCTCACATTACCAACAATTTACGCTATTTTTAAAGCAATATGCATTTTTTGGAACCCGGTGACGTCAAAACGCCGTTAAAAATAGTGACGTTATAATGACGTCATCAAAGTGATCTTACACATGTTGGAGATAAGGATATTCGTCATCGTTGTTCGCTATAGAAAACAGGGGTAGTAATGTGGGAAAAAGAACTCTCCCTATGTGCTTGCTCGAAGATTTTATTATAGATACACAAGGATAATCGAAAGCCACTGTAATGCTTTTTTCCATACAGCAACACATTTCATATTCAATAACAAACAGTGTAAACCCTGATGAGACGTCACGTAATGCGCCGTCTCATCAGGTTCTAAACTGCTGTTTGCCAGTGTTCCCTTAAACCCATTACCCCATAAATACGCCTTTTTTACGCTTTTTCTTTATTCCTCTACTGAATAATATCAATCCAGTTTATACTAGTACAAACAAGAAACATAAAATATATTTTCTATATTCTAGCAGATAATATCTTAAAGCAGGATAAATGTAAAGCATAATGCGCCTTAACGCGCCTTCTGCTTTACTTTCAACCTGCTTTAAGTTGCCACATGTATTTGAAACTAGAAACAGGCTATTTGGAAATGGGTTATAATTCACATGTACACTTGTCTTAAATGGGTTAATTTGTCTGCTTTCAGCAAAAATGCTCGTTTAGTAAACTTGTTCTATGCAAATAGATCAGATGTTACTACACGAAAAAGAAAAAACTGCGCAAACACTGATAATGATGCTCCTTTGAAAACCAGCTAAACTCGGTCTACACCGTTTTCATAAGGCTAATTGAAACAGGGGCAATAACACTGTTTGTCAAGGCAATGTTGTTTTAGTGTTAAGACAGGTTTACAAATAAGAGGGGACTGGTAAATTAAAATGAAACAGTAATCGTTTAAGACCGATGCTAATCTACATGTAATTACAGGCAAACAGTAACACATTAATTTTACTAAGAATTCACAGACAGTTTAGAAAGGTCTTAAACATACGATTACATTGTGTGGCGAAAATGTAAGATAGCTTTTAACCTGGCCCATGGGACAAGTGTAGTCTTCACATTAACACTGTTTGTAAAGAACACATATCAGTGTTTTCTTCTGACCTGTCCAAGTTATTTTGAGAGATTTCTCTACATCCAGTTACAGATATGGATATCTGTATTTGTTTTTGCGTAATGTACAGTAGAGGATATATTATTCTTTCCAGTTTAAACGCAAACGCAATGCACTAAACTGTGGAAATTCACTTTTAGAAACTTTAGCTATATATTTAATCTGAGTAGCAATCAGGTTGGAGCCTGGTCAGACGCCGGGTTATTAGGAAAGAATAAGATATCAATAAAGTTAGCACAGCGGTATTGTGCTGCACGAGGATCATACTTATCTCAAGTAGGAAAGTGTACGATTACAAATTCGATGTAACCTTGCTTACGTATTTACCATTATTAACTTTGCTGTTCTAAAGATAACTAGGACAGGTCAGAACAATCGGACAATATATGCCTCACAAAGTGTTAACTGGCTAAAACCCAGGCTATAGTGGTGACGAAAACGAAGGTTACACATATTGCAATGAAAACGCTAAATTTGATAAAATGGCTTTCTTGTCATATAAACGCGTTTATGCTAAAATCTTTATGTATGTTGCAAACAAATTTGAACCAGATCAAACGTCCGGTAACTCGATATCTGATCAGGTTCCAAGTTGTTTTAATATCAGATTAAAAAGAATCTTTACAGATAAGAAAACATATTATACTTTCCTACAGTTTACCGCAATGCGTTTGCATTTCATTCGCATTAACATGTGATTGAATAATAACGCAGATGATATATCGGCGCTGAAAGAGATAGATCAAGTGATACATTTTGTGGGTAAATTCTTCCATGGAGAAAACAGGGAAGAGGCAAGGCAACTGATTTGACATGATTGTGGCAAGAACGTACCCTCAACAGCAGTTGATCTAGCCAGAGACACAGATGCATCATAAGATTTGAGACCGGTAACTTGTATATTGCCGCCCCGGAAGTACTTGAAAACAACTTCGAACTCACTTCCGGTAACGTTTGTTTGTTTGCAAAGAAAACCTGAAAGATAAAAGCATGACTACGGTGTTATAGCAAAATAAAGCATGACTTTGTGTTTAAAAATGATTTTTATGCATTCACTACATCCTCTAGCGCGATTATGGTAAATTTGCCGATAATTTTTGTCCTTTATTTTGCTTAACCCATTACCTCATAAAAACACCTTTTTACGTCTTTAATTTATCATTTCACAGAAGAAAAGAGTTCAACAATATACAGTCATGAGTATGTAGCTTAAGAAATATGTTCTATATTCTAGCAGATGAACAGTGGATTAAAGCATGTTGAAAGTAAAGCAGAATGTGCCTTAAGGCACATTCTGCTTTACTTTTAACCTCTTTAAGTGGTCACTTCTCTTCAAAACTAGAAACAGGCTAAGGGGTAATGGGTTAAATGCCTTAATAATTTGGTTCATTTTTTTTAAAAAAAAGAACCGTCTAGATTTTTAAAAATTGTATGAACTATTCCTTCTCTTGCCAATGCCGAGAGAAATGTATGAACTTGTATTGCAATGCATTTCAGTTTTTGTTTTCTGTACACAGACAAAAATAGCATTTTACACATAAAAGTGCAAAATACCCAGTGCCATTAAATCGTATAGTACAATGTACATTTATTATACTTATTAGCAAATCAACAAAATTCTGTATTACATGTACTACGCTGACTGTATAAACATTTAAGTTTAACAAATTGGGAACACAACGAGTAAAAGAAAAGTTTCCAGGACCCAACTGGTTTATTTCTTGTTTCCCCTTCCCAGATGACTCCAAAAACCTTTGAAGTATACGACTGATAACATAGCTTGTACAGTTGAGAAAACGTTATTCTTTCCCAATAAACGCGTTTAGGCTAAAACTATTATTTCCGCTGCAAACAGTTTGGAGCCTGATCAGTCGCCGGATTACCCGGCTTCTGATCAGGCTCCAACCTGTTTGCCACTCATATTGAAGTCAAAAGTCAGATTTATCAAAAAGGTGTAATTTCCTCAGTTTTATGGCAATGCATTTGCGTTTTGTTTGTGTTTAAACGGTAAAGAATAATTTATTTTTTAGTTTGATACAGATTTTATCTAAGGATGCATGAAACCCAATAACAGCTATAACAAATAGTTTACCGAATAGTTGAAAGTAAGAATGTTCAAAGATTCGTGTCATTTGTTGTTTATGTGTTGAATAACATTTAAAATGCAAGTGGTTTCAGCATTCAACGTACAGTGGAGAATCTGTTATTCTTTCCCAATAAACGCGTTTACGCTAAAACTATTATTTGCAGTGCAAACAGTTTGGAGCCAGATCAGACGCCGGGTAACCCGGCGTCTGATCAGGCTCCAAACTGTATGCTACCAAGATTAACACGAATTATCAGAATGGTCCAAAAGTTGTTCTTTTCTACGTTTTAGTGCTTTGCGTTTGCGTACGTTTGCGTTTAAACGGGAAAGAATAACAGATTCGCCACTGTACCTATCGCGATGGATAGAGTAACATCTATTGCTAGCCTTTTGCGAGAAGCATATTATTTTTTATCACACAAACGTGCAAAATAAAGAGGGCCGTAAAAATCGTACGTCCCACTGGGCATATATTTTATACTAATTTTCGAATCACCAAAATACTGTATTACTACGCCGACTTTAAATCAGTTAAGAAAATCTAGACAAAATAAGATCACCACTAGGGATTTAAAACATTTCCAAGTGTCCTAAAAATATTATCCCAGGCAATCCCGCAAATCCAGGCTGCAAAATAGGCTACGTAGAGCTCTAGTAGAATAGTGACTCAGACTGTTTTTCAAATTTATATGTTACAATAATAATGACGTCGTGTTGCTATAACGACGTTATTTTGAAAACAAAAATTGATTCTAACTGTCAAATGATCATTTTTAGTCAGTTAGAACAGTTTTAAATTAGATGTTAATTTAAAATTTGAATATGGTATCGGAAAAGTCTTTACACAACACATTGATGTTGGTTTTCTTTATTTTAGTTTGATTGTGTTTTTATCTACGGATGATTAAAACCGAATAACTCCTATGACGAATCGTTTTCCTAAGAGCCGAGGGTAAAAGTGAAAGTAAGGGCGATCGGATTTTCGTGTCATTTGGTGTTTATGTGATAAATAGAATATCAAACTCGTGTGTTGTCAATCGTGAATTTATTGAACTCATTGAATAAAATGATATGTTGCTCGCCAAGGCTCGCACCATATTATTTTATCAAACTCGTTCAATAAATTCACGACTGACAACACACTCATTCAATATCCTCTATATCTTAGTTGCTAAAAAAGTTCAGTTCTAACAAACATACATGTATTATGATTCTGCATAAAACGACGTTATACACTGATTCTGCATAAAACGACGGTATACGCTCAATGGTGATGTTAACCCATTTGTGCCCACGATCCCATATATGGGACATAGGCAAACAGTGAAAACTCTGATCAGACGCCGCATTATGCGGCGTCTGATCAGAGTCTACACTGTATGCTGATAGGAAATTCAATATAAAACAAAATGAAAATGAAAATTTTGGCCAGACATCCCTTTGATTAAAAATGGACTAATCCAGTATAATAAACATGGAAGAATCCACTGGGCGTAAATGGGTTAACCCTCTGCATTCTGACTAATATTTTCGTCTGCATCACTTATTGTCGTCTGTTACTGTTCTAAGAATTTTCTAAGTTTCTTTTCAAAACAAGGTCAGAGCTTCAAACAATTTGGAAACATGATGAGATGCCGCATTACGTGGCGTTTTATCTTGATCTAAACTGTTTGCAAAGATAATAATTTTGGCTCATTTATCCGCCGCTAGCATGCAAAGAGGTAAGTAATGAATCATTCAGTTCAAGCGACAAATATGCTCGTATAAGGAGTACACTAAGTCTGGTTATATTAACCCATTTATACCCAGTGGATTATTCCATGTTTATATATTGGATTAGTTCATTTTTTATCAAAGGGATGTCTGTTAAATTCCCAATTTCATTTTGTTTCATATCGAAATTCCTATAAGCAAACAATGTAGACTCTGATCAGACGCCGCATAATGCGGAGTCTGATCCGAATCTACACTGTTTGCCCATGTCCCATATATGGGATCGTGGGCACAATTGGGTAAAAACTGTCAAGGAACATGATCATGGGGCTCCGGTAGAACCCATCTGATCTTAGTCCGCACTGTTTGTCATTTTGCAAATGTGTTGTTAAAATCAAACATAATTTATTATACATCGACCAGATATATATATTTAAAAATTGGAATTGCTCATTGAAGTATTAGGGATGAATGAGTCAATAAACAAACATTTTCTTACTGGCACTTTGTCCACTAGAAATCTTTAAACAAATAGCCAAGGCCACCACCAGTTGCAATGTATCCTGCAAAGAAACATACAGTTTATCCAAAGTAATCTGTGAAACTTACAACCCAAAACATTAATAATGTCTAACACCCCGGTTACACCGAGTGATAGAGCGGTTGTTTTTTTCGCCGAACTAGGGAGGGGACCGATGAAAACCTATTTACTACCGACATCACCTATTGGTCACCTATGTTCTACCTATCAATAGCTAATAGGTAAAGATGAGTTTCGTCGTGTTTAAAATTCTCGATCGGTGAAAATATTTTACAAATAACCGATTGACAACCTGTCTACTACCGATATCACCGACGAGTCACCGATACACCACCGATAAAGCACCGATGAACTGATACTTACCATCGATGAAAAATGATGAGAATTAAAACGCGAGATCTCGTCGGTTTTCATCGGTTGTTAATGGCAGTTCAATCGGTGATCAATTGGTGATCAATCGGTTGCCGTTAGCATTTCATCGGTGTTTTATCGGTATTCGTCGATTATTGATTGGTTGTTGGTCGCTTTTTATCGGTGGCCCATTGGATTTTAATGAGTCGCCAATCGGAGGCGGGGTGGCGTTTGACCGATTGAACAATTATTCATCACCGATACCCAAATGATTAGACCGATTGGGTACCGATTTAAGCCCGACCGTCTGTGTAACTGGGGCATAAAAGTGACTCTTTGTTTTACTTATAGTCCGGAGGCTTAGGAAAAAATCGTGCATTTGTTTGATACACCTATGACATTTGGCACACAGGTCACCTAGCACGTACAATGTCATTTAAAAACGGGACCCCAGCTCAATTCCTCCTGTGGCCAAAATGGCGGACTCAAATTTTAAATGTTTTTATGTTTTTGCTAATAGATATGCAAGAAAACATTTGTTTGTGTCTATATTTATGTTTTTATGGTAAGAAATGGTCTATTTGACGAAACATCTATGATTGTTATTCTTGTTGTACTGAATGGTCAAAATATACAAGAGTTATGGCCCTTGACGTCAATAAATAAATGCTTTTTAAATGACTAAACGTCCACTCCTCAAAGGGTTCTGCCTGTATTTTGTTAAAACTACCCAAAATGGTTCAACATGACATGTTGTTGTAAATTTGCTAATTGCGTTATGCTTAAACCTTTTTTGCCAGAGTTATGGCCCTTGACGAGAGTAAATAAAATAGTATGTTGTGCGCCAACCGTCTTTAAATATGTCCTTAATAGAAACCCATTGGCCAATTTCATTAAAATTTCATATATATGTTTCTTGGACGATGCCCTATCAGATTTCGTGAAATGAAGATTATCTTACAAAAATTGTCGTTGCCATAGGTTAAGAAATTATTGGTCTGATTTTAATATTATATATATATATTTATAATAAATGACTAAACATATATAAGATATCTTGAAATTATCTGCCTCGCTTGAAAATCATGGCGGTCTGTGGGTGGGGTAAAATTCTCTATATTGCTATAACAACCAAATTAATCAGTTTTTAACAATCTGCTTGTATGGAACCTCTATGTTGATATGTTATTTACGCAAATGATCCTCTAGTGACATTTTTTAATTATTCTTTGTAATTTTTATCTTAGCTTATCAATCATGGCCGAAAGTGGGAGGGGAAATATGGCAATTGCAACCAAAATCAACAAACTTTAAACAAATCCTTGTCTGAAACTTCTGTGCTGATATGATTATTTCTTATAAACATGATTGATTTTCATTAGTGACCCATTTCAATAATTCTTGCAATGTTTTTCTTAGCTCATAAAACATGGCCGCCAGTGGGTGGGGAAAGTTTTCCTTATATGACCATAGCTACCAAAAGAAACAGCCTTTAAAAATACTTTTGTCTGGAGCCATTATCGTGATTTCTTTTACACATTTGATCCATAAGTGATTTACTTCTAAATGTTTCAAATAACTTTCTAAGCTTACAAAATATGGCCGCCAGTGGGTGGGGTAATATTTCCTTATTTGGTTATACCAACTTTGATGACATTCTGCTCTGATTTGTTTTAATACAAATGATCCACTAGTGACCCACTTCAATTATTTTGAAAATGTTTGTCTTAGCTTATCTAACATGGTTGCCGGTGGGTCGTGTGAAATTTCTTAATATGGTCATGGGGACAACCAAATGAAACAAACTTGAATAATATTCTTGTCTGGAACATTTGCTCTGATTTGTTTTAATACAAAATCCACTAGTGACCCACTTCAATATTTTCTAAAACTGTTTATTCAGGCTCATAAGACATTGCCGCCAGTGGGTAAGGAAATAATTCCTTATTATTTATAGAATCATCGGAACCAAAATAAACTAGAGCTTGTTTTTGAGAAAAACACATGTCTCCCCCCGGTACACCGCCCCAGCACCCATAAGAGGAATAAAATCACCCCCTGGCAACCTCCACCCTGGCACCTATAAGAGAAATAAATTCATATGTCAAAATACTGACATTGTAAGCAATTTATTTTCAGATTAAAATTGTGTGTATACTTACTGTGTGACTTCTGTCATAATTGTTGCAGCCCATATGCCTATCTACATGACCATCCTCACATATAGCTGGTTAATATGTAAACGTTTGAATGAAAACTATTACAAAGTATAGGAGGAGTTAGCTGCACAAGACGTTTTCGCTATATAATCTATATAAGGAAAAACTCCAAAGGGCCATAACTTCTGTCAAAATTGTTGGAGTCTAAATTCCAAACCACATGACCATCCTCACATATGGCTTGTACATGTGTAAAAGTTTGAAGTAAATCCCTCAAATGGTGTATGAGGAGTTAGCTGCACAAGAACTTTTCGCTATATACTCTATATAAGGAAAAACTACAAATGACCATCCTCACATAATATTATAGCTAGTTCATTTGTCAAAGTTTGAAGTAAATCCCTCATATAGTGTAGGAGGAGTTAGCTGCACAATAATTTTAACAGATAGACAGACGGACAGACGGACGGACGGACAGACGGACAGACAGAAAGCACAACACCAATATGTCTCCCTCCCCTAAAGGGGGAGACATAACAAACTTAAAATCTATTATTTTCAGACACTACTGGACCGATTTAAATACAAGTTGGCTTCTTTAAAAAAAGAAACCAGGGAAGCAGTTTTAATGAAGTGACATGTATATATGGTAGGAAACAAAACTATGTAGGGTTTGAGAAAAGAATAATATAGGTGAAAGGTATACTTGAGATATTTTAGAAGATATATATGTAAAACGAACCTCTCTATATATAGCGACCAGTAAATTGCGTTAACGTCAATTCTCGTATTCTCAGGGTTTCTCATAATCTCGTGCCTAATAAATGGGGCCCTACCGCATTACAGAGTTATCCCAATTTTCATCACGAGTTAACTCCCCTGATAAGGAAAAGGTTGTTTCCGGTTTAGTTAACGCATCATTGAGACGGTGTCGATAACGGTCATAAACGATTCGGAAAAGAATAGATCGAATGCGGTTTATTAGTTTGATACCTATATCTATATGCAGTCAAGCTCCCGTTTATCCCTATGTATTTTAATGTATTAATTTTGTTTAATGTCAAATGCGACGGTTATTTATTTCATCGTTTTTAGCAAACCGAAAGTAGCACTGGTCATACTTTTTCTATATAACAAAGGAGCTGACTTTTAACATACTTAACAGACACGGGGTTTCACCTCGGTAAAAGAACGTTAACATGGATTAAAAGTAGATCCTGATCAGATGGTTACTATATAGGAACAGTCTCTATAATCAATGACTGTCCTCTCTGGTTCTTAAATGACATTATAGGTCTATAAATGCTGCCTATTACAGGTGAAAAAGGGGATATTTATTAAGACATTACCGGTATTAAACATAAACTTTGTATTATTCAGTTATTAATAATGACATGAATATTCATTAGGCAAAGGGTTAAACTGATCTTTTAAAACATGTTGAATGGTAAACAGTTTCTTCAAAAATGTATATTTTGTTTGTTCATTATAATTAATACCAACAGATTTTAGTTGACAGAAATTTCATAGAAATAGTTCAGCCTGTCATGCTCATAGCGCACATGGATTTCACCTCTCAAGGCTTCTGCCCAGGGGCCATAAAGCGCAAAGCATCATCACAACTAACAACAGGAAGTAACCAATTAGCTAGAAATCGAATTGTATACTGACCCCCCACTGGGGTGCAGCAAGAGTCATCTCTGCTATGACAAGCCATAAAACGGAAGCTTAAGTCTTGGGTACACAGGCTGGAATCAAAACACACCAAACTATTTTTTTTTATATAGGATCCACATTGTTATTCATGTGGGGAATAAATTTTAATCTCCTATACCATGCACTCCTTCATGTGCAAAAGCTTAACCCATTACCCCCATCATTGTGCCTTTTACTCCTTTTATGAATTCCACCTTCATAAGCAACTAAATCCTCTTCATGCACTAAGCAGTCATAATTATGAAACATAGGTGATATTTTATGTCGTAGTGGGTGGTGCCTTAAAGCAGGATTAAAGTAAAGCAGGGTGCACCTTAAGGCGCATTATGTTTTACTTTCAACCTGCTTTAAGAGGTGACCTATATTCAATACTTAACACGGGCTGTGGGGTAATTGGTTTAGGTAATGGGTAAACCCATTACTCGATCGCCTGTTCCTACCTGGAAAGACAGGTGTCCATTAAAGGTAGATTGAAAAGTACATGCTACTTTACTTTCAGCTTGCTTTAAGCTACCATCTGCTAGGATATTCAATGTTTTTAATGTTGCACATTCATGCTAATAAAAACTGTGATTAGAACTCTTTCCTTCAATGGAGGCATAAACCAAAGGCGTATTTAAAGGGTTAATAGGAAATACATACCGTTTTAACAACATAAATACTTTAGAACCCCTCTCCTATCATTAAATGTGTACTCTATTGAAAACTCAATGTTGAAAGTAAAGCATGTATTCCATCGTTTTAGTAGATTAAAACTTTATTTCTGTTGATCTTTTACCAGTTCACTAATTATAATAGGCTTAAAACACTATCATTTATAAAAAGTTTGGAACCAGATAAGATGCAGCATATATACTAACAGGCTGATCAGGGGTAGAACTGTTTCACACTCATATATGTTTTAAGTCAAAATTGATATCATGTTCTAAACTTTTATCAAGAAAGTAGGCAGTATTTTTTTTTTAAAATATTAACCCTTATCATGCTATTAGCATAATTGATCATTCCTACGGTATTTTTCCTTATTTAATCAGCTAAAGTAATACATTAAATGATAGGTATTCATAGCGGGTAGGGTTTATGGTTGATTAACAGCAACCAGAATGTGCTATGACACATCCATGATCCATGTAACGGGAGGTTAAGGTACATTCTGCTTTAAGCTATCATCTGCTGGGAGGTATAACATATTTATTGAGGTGCAGATTGATGACTTATTTTAATAAACATATGAATAAATGATATGCATAGAACGGTATATCTATGGAAGTTTGTGTAAGTTTTATTGTAGGTAAAGTAAATGCATGTCTTAATTCTATTATTGAACAATACGAGAGATTGCGCTTTCAATAATGTATAGCCAGGTTCTACTGTATATAATATAAGCTCTACACTAACAAGCAGACGATCTCCTCAAATTCGTGTTTGAGGATAAAGGATTTTCGATACTATGTGTACTTCACTATTGAACCGGAAACAACCGCTCATTCAGGGGGCGCTACTCTTATCACACTTTCCATGCGGGGTAACTCTGTATATCGGTAGGGCCCCATTCAGATGAAATGGGCATTCCTGACATCCAGAAATATATCAACTTTTTTCCTCCGATAAATTTCTGTTGGAAGATGTTGCATGGACCCATAAATCATCAATTGAATTTGAATTCTCTATTTTCGAAATTTCACATGTAAAACCTGCTGCACATTGTCATTTATTTAACACTTGTGCATAGTTCAAATCTCAATAAAAAACAAAAAATGATGACACAGTTGCAAAATTTTTCTTATGATAGATTTAAAGTGACTCTAAAATACTTAGAAATGACCTAGATAAGATTTTATTGATGTTATACTTTATTCAGAGTTTCTACTGACGTTTAAGCCACAACAAAGAATTCTTAATAGCAAGTTATGTGCTTTTTATATATTCTAAGGCTTAGCCCCGCGAGAATAGGAGGCACCAGTATAACTGTTTCCAGACAGTTCGTTGTTAACACAATGCTGCTTATATGAGAAGGTGAAAGTAAACAGGGAACTCCAGTAAAAGGTTTCAATTTTACTTACACCTTGCGTGAAGCTGCCTACGTTCATTCATAACATCAATTAGCGTTAGTTTAGTAGTTGTAAGCGACTTTTACGGCCGCCACACAAGCATGTAACATCTTGTGTAGTGAAGGTATGAGTTTTATTCCTTATCGAAGTTATAAGTTCCGGTACGGGTTTTATTCCTAACCACACTATTTAATTTTCGTAAAAAAAATTTATGCAACCTAGTTTCAGGCGTGCGCAGACATCGAATTTTTGACTGGTTGTACAATATTGCGCCAATTATTTTCACCGTTTCGCAATAAGCAGAAGTTTTTTCCAAGAAAATGGCTACATTCAACCTAAACACTGAGGGGGGCTTCCAATAAGTTGTGACCTGCTACTGAATGTTGTCAGATACCCCATTGTTACTTATCTTATATAATTTTACACATGCTATTTTCGGGTGACCTTCTACTTGATTTAGTATACAAATATAGTTACATGTATGTTTTCTATAGTACAAAAATATACCTGCCAGTGGGTGGGGTTAGTTTACCTTACATGACTTTAGTGAATAAATACGAAAGACTCAAGCAGGAAACGCAACACAAACAATACACCCACCTCTAAATCAGAACACACACACAGTCAACCCATAACAAACACACACGCACACGCAATCCCATTCCTTCATCTGCACACTAAATAGAAAACAATACGCAAGACAAACATAAAGCAAAGTGAATATTGGAGCCCGCCTTGGTACGGTCAGCAGCAATCAATAATTAATTACAAATTAACCATTAACAACCACTGGGGTGGGGGGGGGGGGGGGCGGGGTTAAACCTTGATTTAGGGGCGCCCAACCTCACACTATAAACCCTGTTCCACAACCTTACAATCAAAAAAGACCGCCAGCACAGTAAGTAAATACATGTAAAACATCTAACAAAATTCTATGAAAAGATTATTAGTAACACGGGAAATAATTAAACATTTGAAACTCGTTTTGAGAGACACTTCTGTCACTATTTCAATATAATATTACACAAATGATCCATGGTTGACTTTTTACCAAAGCTATTAATTCAAAGACGGGGCATATAATGTGGAAGTAACTTAAAGACAGTTTTGTTCGTCCATCTGTCTGATAGACAACATAAATCTGTCTATCCGGGTTGCTTATACGATAACTCGAATTCATTTATGCATGTACAGGTGTATTATGTTACATTATCTAAATAGTTTGAACAATTTCATAAATTGCTACCTTTTGAATATATTTTATTGAATGTTTTCCTTTAGTGCCAAATAAAGCCATAAGGTGGAAAAGCAATAATGTTTCATGTTCCTTAATTCATCTCTAAATTTGTAAAGTATTAAAAAAAGCAGTTATGTTTAAAACACATTGCGTGTTATGTTTTTGTCTTTAAAATCAAAGATAATCTTGCCATGTGGCTAAATATGAGCGTTAACTAGATAATTTAGGTACAGTACATGGAATGAAAACATTGCCTGTTCATGCGAAAATTCGATCCAATTTTGGTCGGTTTCATCATATACTTGATACGACAATTCATTCTCCAAAGTTAACCGTATAAAACATGACCTCCAGTGGATGAGAAAGACGATACTTATATGTATATTGTTCATTGGAATCATTGTAAAACATACCATTGAGTTGTCGCTCATATAAGTATATGTAAAAAAAACAAAAAACAACAGGGATTCTTTAAAAGATGACTCCGTAGTAGGACAAATGTTCGTCCTAGGTCTATGACTGAAACAATCCTGGTAAATGTCTACTAGGAGATGATTTACAAGCAATCATCGAAACGCATTGCGTATGGTAGTGACACACCATTTCCACAAGGACTTTTCTGCAGGTTATCTTTAGTAAATATCTACATAAAGTTACATCCTATCATAATAGTTTCAACAAGTTGTCATTATTTCAACGTGGACAGATAATTCAACTACTTCATCAAAACCTAGTTTGAAAACAAGTAACAACAACTGACGATATTCAGTCGTATATGAAGTTTGTGGAAAACCTGGTTAAAAGAGCTTTCCTCCAAAATAACCAGCGATGCTTGGTCTTCTTACAGGTGGTTTGAAGATGAAGAAAGATATTTGATTGTCAACATAGAGCCTGTTGATAAAGCCACACAACCAGGTTGGTAAAAAACAGGAACACGTGAAGGAAATATGTTTTAAAAATCAAACAATAATGTTTGATATAAAGTACGTGATTTTGCACGCATTATTGGCAATTTACTATCAAGAGCTCATTTTGTTTTAAACGATATCTGCTTGTACTCCATATTTGACTTAAAACTAAAAATGGTTACATGTTGAAACTGACAAAGGATTGCACAAGTGTCCCAAACAATTCCGATTAAATGGTATTGGAAGCTGTTGATAAAGTAACCCAAATGTATTTTTAACAAGCGAGAAAGGTTAAGAACTAATATGGAATGCCAATATTTGCAAATACACGTTGAGTGCAAAAAACATTTTGAATGCCGTTAAACAGAGTACAACAAAGATGGTAGAAGTATGACTGATATGTAATACCATGATGTTATCTTTAAAACCTAGAACAAGTACTTCCAGGACCGTAAAGTCGGTAACATATCGAAGCGACTAACTGTGATACAGCATTCACTTATTATGCCCAAGATCTGTTAAGTTTGGTTTGGTTGTTAACGTCTATTTCTGCCTTATAAGGGCTTAAGACATCTAAGGGAGAGGACAGTGTAAACAAAAACCCGGGCGCGATGTCCTACTCTTATTAAAGATAGAGTTTTCTGGTTCTTTTATATGCCTAATGTAAAGCAGTTAAAAAGCACTGCAATATTAGACCATGTTTTTATAAAGTCGCTTTCTCCAAGATCTGGTGTCATAAGACTTATATGCTATGATTTTGACAAGTTTGGTTGACGTCTAGAAGATAATGATAATGCCAAATATCTAAGACCAGTGACACTTTGTTCTTACTAAAATATTTTATTTTATTGCCATGGAAACCAGGTTTATTGCATGGTATAGCTTGGCTACTAATGTTCTGTACGAATCCAATCATGCCTATTTTCATTTAAACAGAATAGTTTGCAGATTGGAAGGAAAGTGGATGGACGTTTGTACGTACATACGGATGGACAAAAGTAACATTATATGACCCACACTTCTTTGCGGCATGACATTAAACGCATACACATTGTAATTGTTGTTTACTTTGTTTCATACACAAACTCTAAACTTCAGTATTTCTATTTTGAGACAGTTTCTTTTATTACTTATTTAAAAAGTTTTTTTGACCCTGAAAACATAGGTATACGAGATGTAGATGTCAACATTTACTTTCCACCGCTATCATTAAACGAGCTACATGGGTTCGAAAATTGAAATGACGGACATTTTTGAAATTGCCGCCTTAGCTTCCATAGGTAAAATCTGATTAAGGTCTAACTTCTGAATCAATAACATTAGGACAAAGAGTGTGTGTTTTTTTTTATCAAATTCATAATGTGAATAATGTGAATACTTACATATTTCAATTTGGAAACACAATAGTTGATTGTTTATTAATATTTACTTTATCTTACACAAAATGGCTGCCATTTTAGTAATTTGTACATTAATCGGCAGCCATTTTGACCTTTGTTCCTCAAAATACAGTTTTGTTTTCATATTTTTATTCATTGACCCTGAAAATATAGGTATAGCTAGCAACATTTACTTTGTATCCCTATTATTATGAAAAATTGAAATGGCGGCCATTTTTTAAATGGCCGCTACAGTCGCCATTGATCAAATCTGACCGGGGTCTAATTCTTAAATAACCCATCATAGGTCAATGCAAGTGTGTACCAAATTTCATGAAATTCATCAACTCTGTTTTCCAATTTTATCTACTTTGAGAGAATGTATTTGATTTTTTTACTTATTTTCAAGTAAAATGACTGCATTATTAATAATTGTTTTATATATAACGGCAATCATTTCATTTTTTTTCTTCAAAATACAGATTCGTGATTATATCTGAACTAAATGATCCTGAAAACAGAGGTAAAGATGCCGACATAAACTTTCTACCCCTATTATTAAACAAGCTACATGGATTTGAAATTTGAAATGGCGGCCATTTTTAAAATGGCCGCCACAGTCACCATGGGTCAAATCTGACTGGGGTCCCGTTTTTAAATAAAACGTACTAGCTCAAAGTAAGTGTGTGCCAAATTTCATAGGTGTATCAAAAAATGCACGATTCGGCCAAAAACCGGCCTTAAACCTCCGGATTATTAGTTACATGCCATTAACTGGATACCGAATAAAATTAAACGTTTCCACGCGGAAAATTAGTGGTTAAATGCGTTGCTAATCTAATTGATTTTGGTGACGAGTATACATTGTTTCAACCATTTCACTGTCAATGACGCCAAATTGCGCGTTTGCGAACAGTTCGGACGCGGTGTCTAATCTGGATCCAAACTGTTTGACATTCAGTTTGCTTTTTATTTCATTCATACTGCCTTAAATTGAATTTTATAACGATATTGCAGACAACAATATTGAAGCATGCGACTATAAAACGGTGAAGGGGAAAGCTTATCACCATCAATTTTATCTTGAAAGGGTTAAAATAGTGTATCTGTGTAGAGTACAGTTGTCCATTTCAAACAATATCGATCCTTAGGGAGCAATGTAACCTGAGTTCGAGGTAATGAATCTTTCGACTTGAGTCTGAAGTCGTTCTCAAGCATTTGATAGGTCTGATTTGAGCATAGGCTCAAATCTGATCAATCAAATGATTGAGTACACACTCAGACTCAACTAAAAAGCTTTATAACCTCGGTGCCAGGGATAGTTCACTCGTACCTACACCTTATTAAAGACAATGCCATTTTCAAAATAATTATAGTGCTTTTATGACTATGTATTGTTGTTTTCCGCAATGTTTTTAAGTCTGGATAATTTTCCTGTACACTACGTTATACACGGTAAGGCAAAGATACCTTTGTGCATTATAGTGTAGGATGGGGTAAAATGCTATTGTAAGGAGTTGTTATTGCGTTGTTCAAGTTTGTTAATTGCACCAAACGGAATTTAGTTTTATACAATAAACAACTGAACATAAAAATACATGTGTGTGTTTAGACCATGAATAAAGTATAAATTTGTCATATAAGATATCATTTTGTCAGATTGTATTACTATTATTTTAAATATTTCATGATATAATTTATTGTTATATTTTTACCCCTTCACCACCATTGCGAATGCGCCTTATGACGTCGTTGAACGTGAAAGGGTTAAGCTGCGGAAAGTAATTGGTAGATAGTGCACATAATTGATGTCGTGGACGTTAGAATATCTGCTAACCTTCACTTGAAAAGGCCAATCTTTGATTCCCGAAACCATACATTCTTTCTGTTTTCGATCTCAACTTTTCAAACGCTGTATGTATTATCTATTTTCTTGAGAGTTTTTCTGATAACCATCTTATATTTAGAACTTATATCTAAGATTTTACACGGTCATGATTCGAACCCGTGCGGACATGGCAAAATTGATGATTTCCTTAAAAACGCATACTCTAACCACTCGCATAATCCGAGTTATTAAATAATGGACTCTTTAATTGCAATTTCTACTTAACGTATGCACAAACAGCATATTTTTTTAAACATGGTTTCATTTGATACACCAAAGCCCTAAATAAGAAATCGCAAATACTGTGGCATGTTTACCCATTTCAAAATGGCGCGTGCAAGGGCGTCGCTAATACTAAAGTTCGCTTGACGTTCTTTCCAAGTATAAAACATGTTTTGCAAACAGTCAAACGGTTTAGATCCTGATCACGGTCTATAGTGTTTGCGTTTGACAATTGAAATGTTTTACATTAGCGATGTATGTAAAATTGCAAATTGAAAAATAAAAATAGTCGACAATCGTTAAAACAAATGCACACAATAGGGTATCGTCGGCTTAATCCTTAGCAGAAACGCATCGTCTGATAAAAGGTTCGTTTTTCAAGTGTAGACTAGATTGAATTAATAGATAGTTTAACTGATAAAATATAAAATCGAGTGTTAATCATTACGTAGCGTCTAATCTGGATTCAACTCTTTGCAAAGTTAACTTAAGGCACAGGATTACATTGATATGTACATCTGTTTCCAAACCAGCAACTCCTAGTACAGTATACAATGCCTTATCCGATATCCTTCGGTAACAACTGTTAATGTATAAGAACAAACATAGGGTGCCGTTTAAAGCAGGTTTTAGATATACAGTTAAACTTTATATTCCATACTCATTAAGGTGGAATATACCAGAATTTAAAAGTTTAAACGTAAAAAAGCTCGGGTATGTTCCACTTAAGCGAGCTAGAGATATAGAAATGCAGCGAAAGAAAGAAAAGAAATATGGTTTAGCTTGACTTAAACGTTTTAGAGATAGCGACGTTCGATTGTACGCCTTTCCCCAATAGGTTCCTACACTAATTGTCAAATAAAGCAGGATACTGGAATAAAGAGGTGTCGGATAAGCCAGGTTATACTGTTACTACTGTACATGTAAAAGGAAAACATAACCAGGATACGTGGTATTGCTACAGTGGAGAAATATATTATTTCCCATGCAAACTGTTTGGAGCCAGATCAGACGCCGGGATACCCGGCGTCTGATCAGGCTCCAAACTGTTTGCCATCCAGGTTAAAATCAACATTAAGAATAGTGAGAAAATTGTCATTTTCTACGTTTTAGTACTTTGCGTTTGCGTTTCGTTTGCGTTTAAACGGGAAAGAATAACAGATTCTCCACTGTACGTAAGTGTGCCAATTGAGAACGAACATAGCTATATAACGCTACATTACACACTTCTTGCCAACGCTATATACTACTAGCGTAACTATGTTTTGACATTTGTCTCCAAACTCAGCATGAAAACTTTTTATTTAAAAGTAATTTATCTTAAACAGGTAATTCATTTTAAACAAACATTTCCAGATTAAAATTGGGTTTTACTGTTGGAGCAAAATATCAAATGACTTTATATGGACAGCTAAGATTAAAACAGTCATATTCTTCTTAAACGAATATACCAGGGAGGTATTAAGTTTAATTAAGTGGAATTAAATGTATTTTTATATGAGCCTTATCGTCATTAATCCACATATATATCCCTCTCTCTTAAAAATGAAAGAATATATTTGATAGTTATGTTGTAAACTTCATTAATTTTACAGTTGAACTAATTTGGAGTATTTTGGCTAAAGTCGATATAGCACATTCGGTCCGAGCAGTCCGTATAGGTGGCCTTTATAAAAAAAGTGTACCTAATGTGCCATTTGATAGCACCATTGCCTTTTAAACAGTTTGGACATAGATGTGGGGTCCTAAAGGAGATCTATAATTTTGCAATGTATTGTAACAAAACAACCTGCATTGTCTAAAGAAAGAAATGGTTTAAATGCAAACTGGCATTGCACATTTGCAGTTTTATTGGTAATTTATTAAACACACGGTGAACACTTATATACAATAAGAGATGGTAAGGCGAGGGTAAAATACACGTGTCTACATGCATTTAAATTGTTTGGCTATGTTAAAAACGGAGCTGTTTTTGAACATAAAGAAATTTGAAATTTTGTTTATAAATAGAGCCGGACAGGTTAGATCAAAAGGAACTATTTCTTAACTTATAGGGATTGACGGATATACAGTGTCCAGAGGAACAGGGTAAACAACCTACACATAAAGGAATTGCCTGCCGGCGACGGTTAACACTTTTCCAAAATGTAAACAATAATTTCGTGATAGTCAACATCACGAATCGAACACAAAAGGAGATACTTTTGCTATTATTAAAGTAAAATGTCCCTAATAAGTATCTATAATTGGTAAGCAACGGTTAAGTATGTGTCTACTGAAAATTAAATGATTTTGCTTTGTCATTTTTGGACTTCAGCCTTTTGCCAAAAATACTCTAACTTAATTGAGATGGTAAGACGAAGTGTAGTAGAACAACACATAGAACAGCGATCAGGTGGCTGTCGGTCGTTCCAAAAACCCTTAAACAACCTCTCCATAACCACTTTCAAAAACAAGTTTTCCATATTCTAGCAGATGGTAGCTTAAAGCAGGCTGAAAGTTAAGCAGAATGCGCATAAATGCGCTTTCTGCTTTATTTTCAACCTACTTTACTGCTTTATTGTCAATATGCTTTTAGTGGATACCTGTCTTCAGAACAAGAAAACAGGCTATTTGGTAATGAGTGTATATTTAGTAGTAACTGTATATAGCTAATGTATCTTAACCCTTTGCCTGCTGATCGCGACTTTTTTATTTTTGCAAACAGTTTGGATCCAGATCAGACGCCGCGTGACGCGGCGTCTGATCTGGATTCAAACTGTTTGTCACTCGTCATATGGGTTCTTCACTTAATAAAAGCAAAAATATCAATTTAACAAATTTTGCGGACGACAATTTTGAAGCAGACGATATCACCGCAGGATAAGGGTTAAGTCTTTAGACGGACCCATCAAATGGTGCTTTGTACTAATACATGTTATATAAGTAAATTGTTTTCATTGCTGTTGTCAGGTTTGTCGACAATATGGTATAAGGATATAGTCTAGGTGTTGTGTTGTTTGAAAATAAAACAAAATACATACATTGCATACATTTGGTATTTAAAGACAACATGTTCGGCATCTTTGTTCTCTGATCCGCATATAAATGTATGACTTCCAAGTAAATAAGTGTAGTTCGAAATTAAGATCACTATAGATTTTTACGTATCCCACAATGGAGTACTAGTGAAAGTTTGTCTCCACCTATATAAACGAATAATACTTGGTACTTAAGGGGATTTATAATGTTCTTTAAGGTAGACCCGCATAATTATGGATTCTCATATTCTTGGTGAAATAAGGAAAAAACGTTGATGTTATTAGTATTTAAAAACAGAAATAGATATGTTTCCAATATCCACGACAGAAAACCCATTCGTAGAATATCATTACCTATTAGAGTAAACATAGAGGGAGTGCGCGATGTCGGCAAGGTTGGTCGTTAAGAGTAATGTAAATACGAAAGAAGACTCAAGCAGGAAACGCAACACAAACAATACACCCATCTCTAAAGCAGAACACACACAGCCATACCATAACAAACACACACACACACACACACACATACACACACACACACACACACACACACACACACACACACACGCACGCACACACACACACACACACACACACACACACACACACACACACACACACACACACACACACACACACACACACACACACACACACACACACACACACACACACACACACACACACACACACACACACACACACACACACACACACACACGCAATCCCACAATCCAAACAGAAAACACACACACACGCAACACCATTCCCTCATCTACACACTAAATAGAAAACAACACGCAAGACAAACATAAAGCAAAGTGAACATAGGAGCCCGCCTTGGTACGGTCAGTAGCAATCAATAATCAACTATAAATTAATTAATTATTAACAACCACTGGGGGGTTAAACCTGGGTAAAGGGGCGCCCAACCTCACACTTATCTCCTATATTCACCTATAAAGACGAACAGTGTACATAAAATATAAACCCTGTTCCACAACCTTACAATCAAAAAGACCGCCAGCACAGTAAGTAAATACATGTAAAACATCTAACAAAATTCTCTGACAGGATTATTAGTAACACGGGAAAGAATTAAACATTAAAGCCCGTGTTAAAAATAACCCACTATGGCAACGGTCAAATTGTACTCAAGCGAATAGTATGTAGTCATGAGTAACTGTAAGACATGGGAGGGTTTAGGGTACGACAGAGAGGGAGAGAAAAACCAAAGCACGAAACTCCGACATAACTCTCCCGGTTAAGGACGGCTTTAGAGATACATCATCATGTAGTGCTAAGCCCTGTCTGTCGTCGCACAACCAAAGAGGAAGCATAGTTATCAATTGTAGATTGATCGATAACCAAACGTGAAGTGCGCAGCAATATAGTTGGATCATAATCTTTTTGGAGGAAAAATCTAATACGTTTCACAAATAGGTTTTGAAAATGCATATGTCCAAGAATCTTACGAAGTCTGTAAATCACATCACCATAAAACTCCGGATGTGAAATACCTTGCCGCAGAAAAGACTTTAAGTTACATTTATACTTGTTAATGAGAGGAAGATTTCTATAAAAGAATTTAGAAAATGTTTTACGAAGTTTATGAAATCTGTACCCCTGTTTAAGAAGCTTTTCAGTAATAGTTTTATTACGAATGTGGAAGTCCTCAACAGAGGTACAAGCCCTAGCAAAACGAATAAGTTGTGAAATATAAACCCCGTAAGATGTAGAACGGGGAACATCGCCATCTAGATGAGGATAGTTAACAATACTAAAATCAAAATCATCTCGTTTATCGTAAATCTTAGAAGAAACAATTCCGTTATTTATTAAAAGATCAAAATCTAAAAATGGTGCCGATAAATTTGACTCGTTTGTTTTATTAAGGCGTAATTCTTTTGGGTAAATAAAAGGAAACAACGTATCAAAAAATGGGTTGTCTATATTAAAAATATCATCTAGATAGCGCGATGTGTTGTTAAAGGCTTCGATCATATCTGCCTGTGTATTAGGTTTTAGACTTAGCATAAAGTCCCTCTCATAACAGTACAAAAATAGGTCTGCGACAAGGGGCGCACAGTTTGTACCCATAGGGATACCAATCACTTGGCGGTATATGGTACTCCCAAAACGTACATAAATATTATCCAGAAGAAATGATAGTGATTTACAGACATCGGTGCAAGTCCACATAGTGTAATGCTTAACCGTGTCATTTGTAAAAAATGCACGATCAGTATTACACGCCAGAAATAGTTTCCTTTCTCTGGCAAAAGTCTTTTCAATAAGTTGTATAAGTTTAGCTTTTATTAAATTATGAGGTAAGGTAGTATATAGTGTTGAAAAGTCATACGTACTAATATTGCAAGCTTGGTATTTTCTATGTTCAAGCTTCGTCAAAATTTCATTCGAGTTTTTGATAGACCAAAACAGATTAAGTCCAGAATTTTCGTAAGTCTTGTCACAATACCTTTGAACATGTTCTTTGATTTTAATTAAAGACGATGTCAAAAGTTTGGAAAGCTTAGTAGTAGTACATGCACTTGAATTAGCGATAAAAACTGTAAAAGTATCGTAAATGCACAAATCAGCATGAGAACGGACAGGATAGGTCCCAATCAAAGGAAGGCAAATAGCAGAACTGTTACAAATACAAATAAACTCGAAGAATACAATAAATATTCCGATTTATTCCTTATAATTCAATATCACTACTCAATTTAAGAAAGTAGTTACATAGAGAATCTAACACGAGTATTCATTATCTTACTCTTTTAAAACGTAGGTATATATATATTTTCCGGTTATTGCAAAACCGGTTTAACTACCACCCGGAATTGCAATAAAAACAGGATTTGCAATAAAACAGTGGCAGATTATCAATTAAATTTGTTTCTATCATGTTAACCGGTGTTGCAATAACCCCATTCACGATTCACTGATTTCTAAGACAACATTTAGTAAAGTACAGTGTCATATTTTGTTGAAATTATTTCAATTTTTTTTTTTATCGGCGCCGACGAATACATTAAATTTCGTCACAGGATCCCAAAACACAAATAAACCACAAAAATATCAAATATGTATGATCATCTAATGGAGAAAAACATTTTTGAGCGATTTCAAAATTTTATTGCAATTCCGGTTATTGCAAAACCCGTTGAACAGTCAACCGGAATTGCAATAAAAACAGGATTTGCAATGAAACAGTGGCAGATTTTTTTTATTGCAATTGAATTTGTTTCTATCATGTTAACCGGAGTTGCATAACCCCATTTACGATTCACTGTTATCAAAGACATTATTTCGTAAAGTACGGTGTCATATTTTGTTGAAATTTTCAAAACAAATAAAATTTTACCGGCGCATACGAATACAATTTAGATTTCGTCAAAGGATCCCGAAACACCATAAAAACACAAAAAAAATCAAATATGTATGGTCACCTTATCGAGTAAAATGTTTTTGGGCGATTTCAAATTTTTATTGCAATTCCGGTTATTGCAAAACCGGTTGAACTACCACCCGGAATTGCAATAAAAACAGGATTTGCAATAAAACAGTGTCAGTTTTTTTTTATTGCAATTAAATTTGTTTCTATCATGTTAACCGGAGTTGCAATTACCCCATTCACGATTCACTGTTTTCTAAGACAACATTTCGTAAAGTGCAGTGTCATATTTTGTTGAAATTTTCCAAAAAAATTTTTTATCGGCGCCGACGAATACATTAAATTTAGTCACATGATCCCAAAACACCAAAAAACCCACAAAATATCAATTATGTATGATCACCATATCGAGTAAATGATTTTGAGCGATTTCAAAATTTTATTGCAATTCCGGTTATTGCAAAACCGGTTGAACTGTCAACCGGAATTGCAATAAAAACAGGAATTGCAATAATTATTGCAAAACCTGTTTTTATTGCAATTCCGGTTGCTACACTGCAACCATGGCTCCGACTTTGCAAGTTATTTACACCCAATTATCAGCAATATTTGATTTTTCAATAGCATACAATCTTACAGTGTTAAATATAGTTATCAATCACTTTCATGGAAACAAATCGCGATACAGTGAATTGCAGACATTACTTTTTAAACTAATGTGGACAATTAATTTCAATCGGAATATAAAACAGCGTTGAGCCTTGTCAGACGCCGAGTTCCTTGTTAGTTGATATAATAGTATGCAAAAACGGTTTAAGAGCAAATACATTAAGTTTTGATGAATAATGTATTCCCTACTGAATAATAAAAGCAAATATCAACCTACCTTACAGTCCATGTTTTCAATAGATATCCCTAATTGTACAACTTGTGCCTCCAGATGTTACGGTTTCGGTCTTGTATATAACTAATTTAGATAGTTTATAACTGTCGCAAGCCTCGCCCAGCTTTTAAAATGCTAACCACCTTTAATATTAATTTATTTTAAAACATTCTGGGTCCTGATCCAACGCCGATTAACTCTTCATCTCTTTCACCAGGGTCAAAACCAGTGCATACCAATATTGGTATTTTAGTAAAGCAGAACTGGATTCTTATTGTGATGGAGTTGTTAGGAGCTTTAATACACACGGTATTGTTGCAGTGTAAAGAATAACCATTTAGTCTCTAAATTTATCGTCTGCATAAATAGTTTGGATGTAATATACTGTGCTTTAACCTTTTCTACCACCGAAGTCGCTTAAAGACGAATTTGCAAACGGTATGTATCCCTATCAAATGCCGCGTAATGCGGTGCTTGATCATGATCCCAACTGTTCGCCACCTGTATCGATATGTCTGAATTCAAATTACCTTAGGTCTAAATTTGAAGCAATATTGCAGACAACAAGATTGAAGCAGACGATTATACGGCGGTAAAAGAGTAATATACTTATGAGTATTTAGGACTGAAAGGGTTAATACTACTGAATGTGTATCCTTCACATATATACATTTGAAGCAGTTTACCAAGGAAAGATAGAAACTGTCTTTTAACTGTTTCCATGCTGATCGGCGTCTGATCATTATCCAAACTAGTTGCAAGCATTCTTTAGTTGCCTGTTGCGGTAAAAGGGGTAGTTGTAAAAACTATTCAGACATAACTCGGTCTATTAAGTCAGATAATGTTTCGTATAAAATGATAACAACCAGGCGTAGATTACGATCGATACATATGTGGTCGGGTGAACACTTTTATTGCATTTGTCGTCTGCGCAACCCTTTCCTTCGTATAAACGTATTTTGGCAGATGGTGGCTTAACTTTCCTGGTGAATTGCGTTATATATTTTACCCTTTACCAAATAGAAGCGACTTTTAGCGTATTTAATTTATTCCTCCGCTGAAGAAAAAAGTTCCAGTTTATACCCCCATGAACTATTACAAATATTTATAAAGCCTAGTAGATTTTAGTTTAAAGCAGGCTAAAAGTAAAGCAGAATGTGCCTAAAGCCACATTCGGCTTTATTTTCAACCTTCTTTTAGAGGTCACCTGTCTTGAAAACTAGAAACAGACTATGGGATAAGGATTAACATGTATTTAAGGACACGCTGTGAGATGCGATATGCAACTCCAAATTCCATCTCCAAGATAAGCATTTAACAGTGAATTCAGACGTATATTTTGTTTTGTTTTCATTTTTATTTAAGGTATGCATATTTTCCAGTTTCTCATTATAAAAAGTCAAATTCTGATGTAGTTACGTGATGCATGCTTTACGTATATCTGTCTGATCTGAAGCCAGATAGTTTTACATTCAATATCAACTTATCAAGACCTTATGCAGCTTAATACGTAATGTTAATGGAAACTATGGGATTTAGGAAAATTGAAGTACATTAATATAGCTGAGGCATTCAGTTAAAACTATTATCGATGAATTTAACTGATGTAAAGTTTTATTTATATTTTGAGCATAGCGCTTTATGTATAACACCTTAAACAAACACGTATGATTTAGAACTAAATATTTTCTGCTAAATTAAGGGATACATTGATTGATAATGAACCAGTTGTGAAAATACTTACAATTTTGGTGGTTTACACATCTTAACTTTGTTTACACTTTCCTTTAGAAAACTATGTAATACCTTCAGTATTGTAATGATACCAATTATACCACAACTCAACAACTCCACTCAAAATCTTTATTTCGACTAATCTTTACAGATCATAGCCCTAAACTGGACGGTTATGTTAATAAGAAGAACATAAACACATGTGATACAGAAATATATAGTCGACTATTTATTTCCGTTCGTTTCAAATAGTCATTGTGATAAGATCATTCGTCTGTTTTTCGTTTTTGTTTGTACATATTCTCTCAACAACCCTGTCAACTCTGCCCGGAGAGATCACGGGCAGCCCGTGCACACACGTGGCTGACTCACATCTCCCGGCCAGAACTGTCGGTTAGTTCCACGAAGGGCAATTGTGATCTTGCCGTTTGATCATAATTATATTTGTGATTTAGTAAATCATTTGGATAGTAACCACTGCAGATCTGTTAAATACAACTCTTTTAATACATAATAAGTTAGGAGTAAACTTTTATCTACAGTATTCTTATCAGTGCTCTGAAAATATTTACTTGCATTTAAGGACACCCTGTGAGATGAGACACCTTGTGCTTTCTTTGAAACTATGTCTCTAAAATAGCTTTGACTGTATTCAAAACTATGAAGAGGCTATTAGGTTAAGGGAAACAGTGTCGAGTGCAATATTGTCGAATTCTGATGTTTAGACTCCAAGCATTGGAATATATCTGCAAAATGTATCTCTCTGACAAATGCATACGACATTATTTATATTTGTTTTGCTTATATACAGTGCTCCCTTTCTACAACAACACCCAATGGGAGGAAAATTATTGTGCGTGTTGTTCATAGGGAGTTGGGAGTTGGCAGGGAAATCGTCCGATATTTGCAAACAGCTTGAATCCAGATCAGACGCCTCGTAACGCGTCGTTTGGTTTGGTTTCAAGCTGTTTGTCACTCGTCATTATCTTTTCTGCTGTCAAAATGTCTATTTTGTGACTTTGAAAAAAACCCAGCAGTCGACAATTTTAAGCAGACGATATTGCAGCCGTTAACAGTTTTGACATAATTGTCTCGATTGGACAACAGCGGTAAGCGTTGATGAAGGAGAGAATCTTTGTTGGGAGGGCCGTTGTGGGGAGGGAGCTCTGTACTACAGTGAAGTACACGTATAACGAAATATAAGGGACCGTCGGATTTATTCCAGTCTGTCCAAATTGAGCTAAATCAGGTGTATTCTACGATTCGTTAACTAAAGATGATAGAGAGTAAATTCATTTTTGCTATTACAAATATTTCGTTATAACTAATTTTTTTACAAGTGGGATTCGCTGTATACCTCATACTGTCCGAGTTTAAACATAAACATATTATTTTTATACTGTTCTTTAACTAAACCCGTTACCCCATAGCCTGTTTTAGAGAATGTTAACAACTTAAAGCAGGTTGAAAGTAAAGCTGAATGTGCCTTAAGGCACATTCTGCCTTACTTGCAGCCTGCTTTAACCTACAATCTTCTAGGATATAGAAACTAATTTTCTTTTATGCTAAGCAGTGAATTATAGAGTTTTCTCAGTAGATTATAATGTTATAATCTACAGTGAATTATAACTTTTCGGAATAATTTTTTTCCGGGTTTTGTTTTTTTTGCTTTGACTTCTTTTTAATTTGAATATGCCATACACGATTACTTTTGTGTCGCAAATGCAGATTGCTACGCCTTCAAAATGATACTTAGTCTGGAGCGCTTTGATTTTGAGAGGCTCCATATGGGGGTATTTGACATGGCCAAAGTGATTAATCGACGGCTTTATATTAATATTTCTCTGTTAAAAGCATAAAAGAAATAGAATAATC
The DNA here is from genome assembly GCA_922989275.2 of Gari tellinella. Taxonomy (NCBI): domain Eukaryota; kingdom Metazoa; phylum Mollusca; class Bivalvia; order Cardiida; family Psammobiidae; genus Gari; species Gari tellinella. The sequence continues at coordinate 32,718,583 of OV277871.1, forward strand.
GTTTGTTTCAGTGTAGGATGGGGTTTTCTTTCATCTCGTGAAAAGCTAAGGTTATATTTTCACTCGTGGCTTCGCCACTCGTGAAAATATAACCTTGCTTTTCACTCGATGAAAGAAATTCCCATCTTACACTGAAACGAACAAAGATCCTCTATTTTATAGTGCAGGTTCATGATTTTATAACTTGGGAGCTTTTCGTCAGAAGAAGGATAAATTAAAGGCATGGAAAGGCGTAATTATTTGGTATTGGGTTAAATAATGTCGTTGCTAACGTCTATAGTGGAGAATCTGTTATTCTTTCCCAATAAACGCGTTTACGCTAAAACTATTATTTGCAGTGCAAACAGTTTGGAGCCAGATCAGACGCCGGGTAACCCGGCATCTGATCAGGCTCCAAACTGTTTGCCACCAAGATAAACATGAAATATCAGAATTGTCCAAAAGTTGTTCTTTTCTACGTTTTAGTGCTTTGCGTTTGCGTACGTTTGCGTTTGAACGGGAAAGAATAACAGATTCTCCATTGTAACTGGTAAGACTATGATCTGGCGATGTCAGAATTGTTTGCAAGTGACAGGGTAAACATTAAATTTTGCGCTTGACTCGGTACATAATCTGTTCCTCATGTTTTCATGTAGATCATAAACTGAGAGAAATAAAGGAAAATTTAAATTTGATTTGAAAGCGATAATAAAGTCATTCGAATGATTAATATGACTTGACTAAAGTTTGAAAACAGTTTGCTTCCCGATAAAATATCGAGTATCTAGGAGTATGTTAAATATCCAAACTACTTTGACAATTGTATAAAACTTCATTATTCTGCTAAGCGCGACAAGATTGACCTTTCGTCTGCACTTGATTCCAACAATATTCCTGACATATTTCTTAATGTTCTTAAGGTTAAAAAGCACACATCTTATTATGAGTTTCTCTGCGGACGATATGTACAGTTTTTCCTCCCTACAACAACCTCCCTAACAACGACTTCCTCCTAAAAACAATATTTGCCGCTGTTCCCCAAAGACAGTTATGACAAACACTTTTACTGCTGCAATATCGTTTACTATTTGCAAATGTAAGCTTATAGGTCATATTCAACATTTTCGTCTCATTATAAACAAGCTCCTCAGAGCAGCACACACAATATATGTATACCATTTGGTGTTGATGTAGAGAGTGACATCTGTAATAATCTAAATGCTTAAAAGCAGACGACACAGATGAAACATGCGATTGCGGTATATCGAAAAGCTTAATAGGTAAACGCTCAATATCCATTAAAAAGGAATTGCAAAACTGATACAGATTGTACAGATTGAATTGATAAATATGACATTTGTACATGATAAGTTAAATTTCTGATTACCGTAATGTACTAACACGCCAAATGTTATACCCAGTCAAACGTATATAAGCAAGTTACACAGCAGATACCTAAATGCTATTCTTTTCCGTTTATTCTCTTCCCATCCATCCCGACTGGCATATATACAGTGGAGAAAACGTTAGTCTTTCCCAATAAACGCGTTTACGCTCAAACTATTATTTCCAATACAAACAGTTTGGAGCCAGATCAGACGCCGGGTAACCCGGTGTCTGATCAGGCTTCTAACTGTTTGCCACTCAGCTAAATATCAATAGTCAGAATTGTCAAGAAGTTGTTATTTTCTACATTTTAGTGTTTTGCGTTTGCGTACGTTTGCGTTTAAACGGGAAAGAATAACAGATTCTCCTCTGTATACGGCATTTGTAAGACTTAATAGTGAAGAGTAAACTTACTCTAGGCAAACAGTGCAGATTCTGCACAGAAGGTTCCTAAAGGGGCTTTCTGATCGTGGTCTACACTGTTTGCATTTTTGCAATTTATATTTTAAAATAACCCATATAGTTATATTTAAACAAATGACCAGACTTCATTTATATTTGTTTTGAAATTTCAGGGATATTCTCAACACAAAACTATTTAAATGAAAATTGGAAATATGTAAGGTTGTAAACGCTTCCGATGTATGTCTATCGGAGTGGCAAACAGTTTGGAGTATGATCGAACACCGGGTTGATAGAAATGGATTTTTATACACTTTTGCCTTTTGACTGGAGAACTAGCTTGCTATATATAATAATCCTTCGTTGTCAAATTTATCGTGAGGTATTCACCCCTTTCACCGACATATTGTCGTCTACTTCAATATTGTTGTTTGCAATATCGTTTCAGATTTAAGGCATTATAACTTAATATGTAGTTTCAAAAAAGTGGCATTACGCGACGTCTGATCAGTATCAAAACTGTTGCAAATACGCTTTATGACATCATTGAGGTTAAAAGGATTAATATAAGTAAGGAAAAACACTTATCTATACTAAATACTGCAATAAACAAAATGCAAATAAGGCCACAACAATGGCACTTTCGCGTTCTACAATATCGTTAATGATTGTTGAAGAATTAACCTGTGAGCCAGCTCTGTTCAACACGCATAGCTACATGTAGTTCTAAAATATCTCAATGCACGCCTACCTGTTCTTCTTTAACTATTGCGTGCCTGTCAATCTCTTTTCCCTTTAATAATGATCTGTTTGATGTTACTTATAACAACCAATTCCCTCTTTTTCTTTCTCTATTTCTACAATTTCAAATTTTCTTTCACAATTCATAGACTGTTTTTCAGAACTTTAAACATAAAAAATTTCAATATCGGTAACAAACTGATTATATTTGTGACCCGCCAAGGGAAAAGGGCCCTTCAGGGTGAAAAAAATCAAAATTTACTTTTTGAATGTAAAATGTAGACATATTCTTCCTGTGTCTAAAAATGTAAATCATTTTGCTGAAATCATTACCTAAACGTCAAATTATGGATATAATTTACCCCACCACCACTTTAAACATGGAAATTTAAATATCTCGATAGATCTATAGATAAAATCAATGTGCTTAAATTAAGGAACGGAAAATCAAACATTATACCCGACAGTTTGTATCTAAATCGTAGAAACATTCTTACCGATTTTTAAATGTGGAATTTACTTTTCATAGAATTGTCCAACGTTTTAATCTACCCCGCCCACTTAATTTAACATAGGGAAGTAGAAGCCTTGCACTTGTGACTATAAATTTACAAAAAAGTCAAATTCTGGTTGGTCCCAATAGGCAGAGCAGTGATTTGTGAAAATGTTTTTAACCGTTTACGGATATATCCGATTCCGAACCAAGCTTGTAAGAAAATATTATTATATACCTATCGATGATTTATAGAGATTTTTCAGTTAGATACATTTGAAATCTTCACAGTTGATATCATCACTGAATGTAGTGATGATATCACTTTTTGTGACGTCAGGTCAAAATAAGTTAAGTGACGTCGCGGTAATCAATTTTGTGTGTTTTTCTGTAAAAACGTCATTGAAATACTCTAAATCATTGTTTATTTCTGCATCTAATTCTGTATTGTGACATCTCTTTGGAATCGTCTTGAACAGACGATTCCAAAAAGATGTCACAAGCCAGGATTTGATGGAGAAAAAAAGAAGTTACATGTATTTCTAAGTTTTGGCTTACGACCTTTTTTGTCGTCACCAGGATCCAAACTGTACATATAAGCCCAGGGTATTGAAGCGATAGGATTAACGGGAACTGGAACCATACTTGAATTACATATCGGGAACTTCAATCCGACAGGCAATAAAGGAATTGGAACAATTTCACGCTTTACAACATAGATCCCGAATGGCGCCCCAGTCACATTGGAGTTGAACTCGTACTATCCTTTGGTCGCAGCATGGTCACCTTTAAAGTCAGTATACGAGACACCTGCAATAACAGTTGACAGTACAGTGCTCTGTAGGAGCACATTTGTCTCGGAACACATTTGTCTCACGAGGTGTGACCAATGTGCTCGTAAGCCTTCATATTTGCGACAAATTGGAAATGAACCATATGTGTTCGACACACAAAAGAAAAGACACTCGAAGCACATTTTTTCACATTCTATCATAAATTCTTACCGAATATTTAGCAGACCATAAACAGCCAGACAGAACTTGTGGTGCAGAAACAGAAATTGATCTTAGAGAGAAGCATCGGCTTAAAGAAAACAAGAAAATGACACAAAGTCGGCTCGAACCAAAAGGCTAATGAGACCGAAACAGATAATGTGCAAAGGAAATGCTAAGTAGTTTACATAAAATTGTCTTGGGAAAAACTGTGATGCATAAAGGTACACTATGCCTTCTGTGGTTAGCGTTACACATACATGTACTGATACAAGTTGTTAATTTTTTTTAACTGATCCCTAATTTAGATTTGTTTATGAAAGGACAAATTAGCGTTAACGGCTATTGATTAGGATAATGAAAGTCCATCGAGCACGAGTCCACATTAGCTCTCATGTTATGAGTTACATTCCGATACCCATAAGTGTCAGACGTCTTCCGAGAACTGGATTGCTGTTAGAAATAAGAAAACTAAGAAGAAAAATGAAATAGTTTAATGCTATTTCGTGGTGTGTGTTGAATTGGTTGGTAAGAAATCACAAATAAACTGCTGAATTTTGAAAATAAAGGACCTTTTCAGTTATTGTTTGACTGCAACTGTCGCATTAACATAATAGGATATGTTCCCACTGCACTACCAATTCAGTTTATCAGAGCACAAAGTACTCAAGGTGAACTTTTGTGATACCAACCCTGTACGTCGTCTGTCGCACGTTTGTCTATACGTCTGTCCTTCAACAATTGCAAACAACTTCTTAGGGTAGCCAAAGTTAATCAGAAGCATCAGTAGGGTGGGGAAAAGAAAATGAACGAGATAATTTGTCTGGTTGCCATGGCAACCGTTCACAATATCTAGAAAAAACTGGTCCAATTTTAATTTGGTTTTTGACCAGAATATTTTTAATCAATAAACATGTACTTTAAATGGTGTTCAAATAATTTTGATCAATCTAATAGCATAGGCGCCAGAGGGCGTGGTTATTTTCTGTGTTCGGAAATAATGAATTAAAACGTAAAAGTTTAGAACCTGGTAGAGGCACAGGGACCCCACACGATTGATTGTTGAGAGAAAACAATTGTCAGAAGGTATATAAAGAGACAAGGGGTACAACTGATCGTCAGTATATTCTGACCCTATCTCGACAAAACAGGGCATATCATGAATAATAATTGATGAAACGACACCCTCTTTCATTTCTGTCTAGCTAATATAATACCCGTCCATAAAAACATAACATAAAGTCATCTGTAAGCATGCATTTTCAACAGTAACTGCGTTTACTCACTGAAATCACCGATTTTCGGAAAACGGGACAGGGGTTCGTTCACAGCCGACACAGCATTGACCACTACTGTATGCTTGTTTAGGCGATAATATCGAGCATGGCAGTCATACAGTTCCATATATATACGTTTTTGACACCGATCAAAGATGATTTCTTCTCAAGTTATTGCCGTACCAACAACAAATTCGCATGTTTATCTTACAGGGACCCGACACGATTGACTTTTGAGAAAAAAATGACAAAAGGTATATATATTCTTAGGGTCCCTATATATACCATCTGACTTTTTTCTCACTCAAAAAAGAAATCATGTTGGGTCCCTGAGATTTTAAAAAATATCGTAGCGTAATGAACTAAACAAGGTAAGATTCATTACCTTAACCAAAAGTAACTGCCAAATATTTATAAAAATATCAATGAAAAGCTTCAAAATTACGCCTTTTCACTTGGAGAGTAAGTGTTTACTTGAAATCCTTGATTTTTCAGTGATTTCACATATTCCTAGATTATATATTATCCTGTAACATAACCCACTTATGCCCACGATCCCATAAAAAGGACATGGGCAAACAGTGTAGACGCTGATCAGATGCCGCATTAAGCGGCGTCTGATAAGAGTCTACACTGTTTGCTGATAGGGATTTCAATATAAAACAAAATGAAAATTTAGACCAGGCACCCCTTAGGTAAACAATGGACTAATCCAATATATAAGCATTGAAGAATCCACTGGGTACAAATGGGATATACACTCCTTATACATACCTAGATCTGAAGTACTAGCAACAATATTCGTACTACCCGTTATCACTCGATTGAGTTTGTCATTGATGGTCGATGTTATCATAGTAATCGAATCAAATTCTGATTCTGCACTGGCCACCATAATTGTATATGTCGCAGATTCCAAATAGAAGTAGTATTGAGTTGACCACTGAGCAATTCCGGGAACAACAATATACTGAGGTTTGCCATCATTCAGTGCTAGAATAGAAAATGAACGCCATTCCATTAACGAATGCCTTTCTTTAAGACGTCCGACAACAATCTACAGTCGAACTTCGATATCTCTAACTCGGTTAAGTCGAACATACCCGTATTTCAAAGTTCAAACGCAGCTAAGCCGCGTTTTAATTTTGAAACACGGGTACGTTCACCTAAAACAAGCTTGAAATAAGGCAAATTAATGTTCCGAAATATCGGATAATTCGAGTTAAGCGAGTTCCAGATATCTAAGTCGGCTGTTTATATAATCCATTTAGTTTTGTGTAAACTTATTTTGCTTCCATACACAGCGCTCCCTTTCATCAACGACACCATGTGGGAGAAAGAATTATGTGCGTTGTTCGGAGTGAGTCGTTATATGGAGGGAAATTGGCTTACAATTGCAGACAGCTTGAATCAAGATAAGACGCCGTCTCTGATCTTGATTAAAAAAATTTTGTAACTCGTCGTTAAGTTTTTTTTCTGTCAAAATATCTAATATGTAGCTTTGAGAAAAACAACAGACGATAACTTTAGACTGACGTTATTGCAGCAGTAAAAGCGTTAGACATACTTGTCTTGTTTATTGAACTGCGGCAATGGTCGTTGTAAGGAGGGTATCGTTGTTGGGAGGGCCGTTGTAGGGAGGGAACACTGTACATAAGTTAAAAGGTTATGGTGAAGGGTTCATACAAACGTAGATTTGATCCTCCCTACGGTATTGTCTGACAATATTGACCTGACGTTGGTGACCTCTATTAGCATAATTTCACACTTTGTTGCATTTCTAAATATAGGTTCGGAATACTTCGTTATCATTTATACGAGAAAGCACATTGTAACCACACCGGTACCGAGAAAATATAGCATTGCCCGGTTCCACAAAAATCGAAAGGTATTTAGCGCAAGTGGTGAGGAAGACGACTACCAGTATACATTATTTTTCCGTACAGTCACTGGTTCGAATCCCGTGCAATACTCAAATTTTTTCACTTTTTTATATAATTTATACTGCTTCTTTTTAATATTCATACATCTATTTCGATTGGAACACGATTATTTTGTTATTTTAAAAACAATTATGTCATAGAGTCTGATTGGTCTATAAAATAACATTTTATAAAATAAAAATATTTTCCTCTCTATCGGGATTCGAACCCGGAACCTCTATGTTACAAATCCCTTGCTCTAACGACACACCTATTGTAGATGAGTTACATCTGAGGGATGTAAACTAGGTATATATTGGAAAGAGTCGCAGGTGAGGCATCAATGACCTTACCTGAATTAAACCCCACTCGAAAGCGCAACATGATGCGTTTTAGTAGATACTAGGATACTCGGGAATAATAGTTCATTTATAACATATAGAGGTCGAAATATTAGAAAAGAGCAGTCTATATATTATTATTAATTTAATTCCCTATCTGGAATATTGAAAAAAATATTGTAATAGTTAATTAACAACAACTTTTTGAACTTGCTAAATGTTGAGTATTAATTAACTGAAGATCACAACTGTAACAAGATTCACGTAATCAGCCGGAACAACCCGAAACTGTACGATTCGCTATCGATTATTGATTTATACTGCGTCATCTCCTTATAATTTATTAATGCATAAAGTTCAACGTCAGGTCAATATTGTCAAACAATATATATTCACATGGCATAATGACCAACAGAATATGAAATACATTCGAGCCGTACCATGACTGAACCAGCCTAATTGCATTAGTTTAAACAGTATTTATTTCAAATGTTTTACATACATTGTGTCATATTTACAGAACATAATGTCAAGTAACATTTAAATATGGATTAGAAAACAAGTTACTAAAAACTTATGTGAATTCTTCTCCATAGTAAATAATAATTACAATACATGAATTATGGTTAGTTTTAGTTGACATACATGTAGTTGGTATATATAAACGTCTTGTATGAAGATTATTTAAATAAATACGTCTAAATGTACAAAATGATTGCGTTTGGAGTAATGAAAAGGCGTTTAAAATTGAAGTATGAAGGGGGTGTAGCACACATTACAAGCGGGGGTCAGCGAAGGTCAGTGTCGGGAGCGAGGATGTCCACCATCAGATAGATGATTAAGGTTCATGTAATGTCCCTGTACGAGAAAGAAATACCCAAATTTGAAAAGTTGCATTACTCAATAACAATACCACATTGGCTAAAAATATTTGCACACAGTATAAATAATTAGTCAATGAAAAGGAGCATGCCTAAATTTTCATTAATATAAGTGTACTTGTGATGTCAGAAGATCCAAAAGTAACGAACATGGAGTGAAAATAGCCTCTTCAGCAGAATATATCAAACCACTTAATGGCACGTATTTTTGGAAATCTGGTAGAATACATACAAAGAACCCATTACATACTGGGTACTCCTACACAGAATGTCTTACAAAAGTCAGAAAAAAACCTTGTAATTGGCCCTTATAATACCCCATGCTTGATTCAAGGGCAGCCATTTGCATTTTACAAATTACTCCAAATCTACAAAACCGATTGACAATTGTTATATACGTGCGGACAGAGAAAAGAACAAGCAATATGATTGATGGAATGTCACTCACCGAATCACTGCAGTTAGACAATATATCCGTTCAATTATATCCAGGTCAAAGAAATATGTAATTTGTCCAACACCTCGACTTTTCCGATTAATCCGCATTTTCTCATTTTTTAATATCCATATTTTCAACTTTTATTTCAGTACACTATTGTTGTTTGATACATAAACAATAAAATAAGTACATTGCGCATTACTTTCGATCATAAATTCCTCCGAATGTCACGATTCTTTAGCGGATTACTTGTCGGGAAAGTAATTCCCTTCCTGTACAGCTGACCTTTGTTTCAGGAAAATCAAGAGTTTGTCCCTTTAAATCACCTTTTTTACACCCATTCAAGTGTTCCACATCTTTCCGGCTATTGTAATGTTGATTAATATTTCACTTTGCATTGCGATCTCTATTATATAAAGCGTACATTGTTGTGAAACTATTCAAGCCTTTGGCAGGTACAGGGTTAGATTCTCATGTATATACTATTGCACGATTTGGACAAGGCTTTCTATGGTGTCCTAGTAGGGACACAACCGACGATTTCGTTGGGCAGAGACACACAATTCCTTTTTTTCCCTACTACTTTTTTCACGTATATTCTGCTTCTGCATTTCACACATTCACACATCATCATCATCATCATGGCTTGGCTTCGCGAACGAAGATCTAAGAAGGTGTTTGTCCACGTTTGCATGCACGCATATGACTGAATAGGCCAATGCGGGATCTGCAGGTCCGATTGCAGCGGCAGCAAGCGTACGCTTGGTCTGGACTAGATGCTGTTGCTGCATTGTTCTTCCTTCGTTGTCGTTTGACCTCCAGGGAAGCTCTACGGTTTTCCTCAAAGGAAGAGACAGCCCTGTGGGTTGTGTGACACCAGGTGTCACGGTCAGCGGCAATGGTTGACCATTTGTTGTGATCGATGTCACAGGCACTGAGAGACTTCTTCAGGCAGTCTTTGTAGCGCTTCTTTGGCGCTCCTCTGTCCCGTGAGCCGGATGCAAGCTCACTGTAAAACACAATTTTCGGTAGACGGTGATCTTCCATGCGGTGGACGTGACCTACCCACCGTAGTTGTGATTTAAGTAGCATGGCCTCTATGCTGATGACACCTGCAAGCTCAAGAACTTCATTGTTGGTCCTAAACTCACTCCAGTGGATGTTAAGAATTGTACGGAGACAGCGTTGGTGGAAGCGCTCAAGAAGTCGTAGGTGGCTGCGATAGGTTACCCAAGACTCTGAGCCATACTGTATATTTCACACATACACACACATTAAAATACTGTAATAGTTCATAAGTATAATTATGCAACTACCACCCTGATAGCCTTACTTCAGTAGTTGTAAGAATTTAAAAACAATCATAAGGGCACATATATTTGGAAATTTAGTCAGAAACAATCATATATTAGTTTATCTGATGCTCAATTTGGTTTTCGTTCTAGGGGATCCTGCCTTTTACAGTTAATTGAATACATAGATGATTAGTCACATTACATTGAGGGTGATAGAATTTGGGAAAATATATTGTATATTTAGATTTTGTCAAAGCTTTTGAGAGCATAGTACATTAACGTTTTCTCGCAAAGTATCAATATTTGGTATCAGAGGGCCAGTTTTGTCATGGAAACGTGACTTTTTTACTGGACGTAGGCAATATGTATCTGTGAAAGGACCCTGGTATTTTTCGTGGAAAGACATTTTAAGTAGGGTACCCCAGGGAAGTGTCCTGGGACCCATATTATTCATATGTTTATAATAGATGAGCCCCTACCCCTGAAGTTATACGTAGTATTGTGAAATTATTCGCTTATGGTACCAAACTATACAACAAAGACATTAAAATTGATATTATCCAGCACGACTTAGATGCCTTACACTTAGTCAAAGTGGCTGTTGCGTTTTAATGTGAAAAATTACAGAACCATATACTTTGGAAGAGACAACCAATATTTCCAGTATACTTTGAATTTCGAGTCTTCTAGTGAAAAGGGGGATTTAGCGGTAATATTTTAACAGGATTAAAAGGTAAGCAGTCATATAGCTGAAAAAGATAACAAATCCAACAGTGTATTATCCTTAATAATCAGAATGTATGATTACATTGCGAAAAGCTATTTCATAATTTTGTACAAAGCACTCGTCAGGTCAATATGGAGACACTATTATCATGTATTATGGTATCTATTTTTAAAAGAAGTGTTTAAAAATTATGTAAGCCTACCAATAAGCGTCTCCTCGATTGTCAACCTTACATGTACCGAAAGATTGGTTTTCAAAAATTGCTTTGTCATCGACGAAGTCGTGGTGACATGATACAATGTTGAAAATTGTTTTAAGAAATGGAGGATATACATATAGAAAGATTTTACCTTAAAAATATTTTTTGAATTAAAAACACATCATTTTAAGTTTACAACACTTTTCACAGAGAATTATGAACATCCGGATCTCACTTCAGTTTATATAGAATTAAAAATAATAAATTTTTTGATACATTTATATGCCGGATGAATTTTTTTTTTAATCGAAGCTTCAATGTCATAGTCATGTGTTTGTGTACTTCATTGGATTAAAATCAAATATTGCATACTGTTTAATGAATAATTCAGTTGAGAGGGGTCGAAATGGAATATTCTTAATAATTAGAATGACCACACAGCATCTGAACACAAACATTTACTTAATGCGCATTTAAAGTGATGTTAAAAACGCACTAGTAACCACTGTTCCCTTCATTTTACGGATACATAGCAGAATACGCCCCCTCATTGATTTTACGTAACGTTTCAAAAACGTTGCCATTCCGAACAAAATGCACTTGGAAGGTCATTATGGTATAAATTTGATGATGTGACCCGACCTTGTTATCAAATACATCCGATATGTGCTCTATGGGGCTCATGTCCGAGGATAAAACAGGCCAAGGCAGGACGTTAATGTATTTTTAGCAAGAAAATGTGTGGTGATACGCGCCGTGTGATGCTTTATACACTGAAAATATTTTCTAAACGTCCACTTTTTAAACTCATATTTTTCGAAACAGGAAATGGCACACTCACGTAATCAGTTTTATTTCAAATACTAGGTTGAATGTGCATTGAAATGAGTTCTTGAATTTTGAGTCTCTCTCTACGTTACGTCACACCTCCAAATTCGATGGTTTAGGTATTTTTCAAGTGCAAAGCGTGCATGGGGACATTAGTAAACACGGCTTTTGATTATTTGTTGGTCATCAATCGTCCTAACAGAAAAACATTGTACTAATCACAAGAGCACTCGAAATGTTGTTTTTAGAGCCAACCTGAACTACAACGTTAACGTCATGGACGTTTAAGGTCCTGTGTGCCCTAAAATCGTTTTCATAAGCTAAACATTAAACATCAATATCTTATTTTACCAACTACAACGCATTTCAACATGTTGCTCGCCAATATCTGCTTGTTTTGAGGACATTTTGTCTGACCGGAAGTGTAAAGACTAACGTCATTAGCGCCTACAGATGAATAACTCACGTATATGGAATCTTTCATTTTGGTCATCACACACTTGCTTGTATGTTTCTACGCGTCTACGGTGACAGCTCGTGCATTTCTGGACCGTCGAATATGTCAAAATAACGTAACGTAACTGCGTTAACGGCTTCAGCGCTAATCGTTTAAAAGCAAACTTTTAACTCGGCAGCTCAAAATTAACCTTTTATTGATACATTGCACGTCGGAGAAACCGTTTAGGGTGGCATTCTTTAAGTATTCTGTAAATGTCACTAAGCCATTGTTGACACCTAGTGGCATTTTTGGTATTTTACATATTATAAGAAAACAGACCAGGAGTTGCATCAGTATTTCTATTTCAGTGCCGTTTGAACAATAGTCCATCAATACTTACATTGTATTTTTTCAAAGTAATCATTTAAGTGCTACATATGGCACCAATGTCACGTTGAAAGCTAATAGCCCGACAGACAAATGTCATTCATCACATTGTGATTTGTCATTTTAGGGTTAGTTTACAATTTCAATCATATTTTCCATAATTCGTGATCAATTTCAATGAAACTTTTTTTCCTATTATAAAACATTTTCATCTCATGAAAAATGTAAATTTTGGCATCCGGATTGACTAGTTTTTGGAGTAGCACCTATACATCTGACTGGACGTTTAGAAAATGTTCTCAGTGTACATGTATTGTCAAGCTGAAAGTGCCAGGTCCTTCCTTTCTTTTGCATGAATCGAATCACTGTGCTATTTAAAACATTGATGTAACGCTGAGCGTTGGCATTTTATTGATTGATAACCAAGTAAATTTCCAGAGTTCCCATTTTCCCAACCCAGACCATAGAGCTGCCACCACCCATTATGTCTCTCTCAAACATATCGTTCTCCACGGCCACTCCTCCTTTTTGCGCATTGAGGCGAGCGGACCGTGGCGAGAGATTCTCTTGCCTTCGCGGTAATGAATGTAGCGCTGTTTACAGTGAAACACCTGTATCTGCGCACGTGCAAAGTAAGGAACACGTTGGTAAGCTTAGACGCATAAAGAGATGGGATTTGAATAGCAATTGTGTAATCGTTATACGCAATGAAGTCATTATAATCATTTATATATCTTGCAACATGCGTTAAAACACAGTTATAGAGGAATTCTAGGAAGAGGATGGGTTTATAAAGAAGCAGATCCTCCCGCGAGAGCCCAACAACGATTCTAAGTGTATTCTCAAGGTATAATTCAGTTAAAAAAAGACGAAAACAATAATACAGTCTGCATATTTATACATGTAATAATGTTTGACAGAGGCTCGTGTTGCCCACCATACTTTGGAAAAAATAAGTAGTCCCCCATGGAAAAATAGTGTTGTCCTTGAAAATTGTCAAATATTCCATGACTTCTTCTGGTGTTATTTGAGTGGATTTCGTCAGAATTTTGATCCTACTACCTCATGTAAAGCATATTCTTCAAGATAGAGGAAGGATTTGTTGAATTTCAGTACAGAAAATTTGCTTCACATTTTGGTGCAAATCCAAACATATTGTTCAAAATCAAGATACACAGTTTTCCTTTCAAATTGTAAGCTATCTCATAAGCTTATTCATTTCAATACGAACATTTTGATATGAAATTATGCAACATTGCTCCATAAATGACCAAACAATCACCTTTCAAAAATGCACCAAAAAACACTTTACAAGAACCTTAAAAGCGCTTCGACTCTATTATGATTTTTTGTATATTTTCAAATAATTCCATATTGGCCTCTGTTGTTAATTGCTCACACCCGTATAAGAGATTGTTTATAGTTGCAGGACAAGGAAGCTGGGACAAAAGTGTTGGTCGGATTTGACTGTAAATATTGCATTGCAGTAGAAAATGGCTTGCCGTTTCTATTGAGCCACATGTACACAGAGGGGATTCTATAAGAGATCTTCTATGTAGATCATAATTTAGGGAACTACATCCAAGCCGGAGACGAGCGTGAAGAACTTGTCCACGGCGAGTACCGCTTGAATAGTGTTTTGGCGCTCTCTGTTTGTTTCTGTTGAGAGAGGCTTTAAATGCTTCCACTGAAGGAGAATTCCGTATTTCTTTTGGCAGCGAGTTCCAATCTCTGACACCTGATGGAAGAAAGGAAGATGAATATAAAGAAGTTCTGGCGTGTATTAAAGGGATATTGTCGTTATTTCTTAGAGTGTAACGATTCTGTTGTGAGGTTGGGATTAGAGCTGATAAATATGATGGAGCAATATTGTTTTTCATCTTATACATTAGGATAAGTTTGTGTTTTTTGCGTCTGCTGACTAGAGATTCCCATCTAAGATCGTAAAGAAGAGATTCAACATTACAAAGTTTCGTTGCACCGGCCACTATTCTTGCTGCCTCATTCTGCACTGACTCCAAGTCATTCTTCATTTCGATGGAACAGTTGTCCCAGACTATGTCTGCGTATTCCAACACAGGGCGGATAAATGATGTATACATTTTTTCTAAGCAAGGACGAGTTAGAACAAATTTTAGAGATCGCATAATGCCAATTCTTTTCCAGGCTTTGTCTAAGATAATAGATCCATGCGTTTTCCAGCCAGCGTCATCTGAGAGTGTGAGACCCAGGTGTGTGTGTGTTTTAACTTGTGATATCGATGAATGGTCAAGATAGAGAGTTGGGTGAAAAGGTTTAGCCCGCTTTCTAGAAAATAGCAAAGACTCTGTCTTATTCGGATTAAAGGAAACTAGCCACGATGTCGACCAAGAGTTAATAGTTTTAAGATCTTCGTTGAGTTTGACAGATGATGTTGTTGGATTTTCTACTACAATATACAAACTTGTGTCGTCAGCAAAGAGCTTAATGGTTGATTGAATTTCGTTAACAATATCGTTAATATAAACTAAAAAGAGCAAAGGACCTAATATAGACCCTTGGGGGACGCCTGCTGAAACGGGAGACCATTGTGAGCTAGAATTTGCACATACAACACGTTGTTGTCTGGATGATAGATATGAAGAAAACCATTGCAGCAAGGATCCCCTAATACCAAAGGTAGATAGTTTGTAGAGAAGGCCCTTGTGCCATACTCTGTCAAAGGCCTTGGAAATATCACAAAACACTGCCCGAACTTCTTTTCCTTCATCAAGTGCTTTACATATGTCATTATACAAGTATGCCAATTGGTTAACCGTCGAGTCGCCTTTCATGAAACCGGACTGGTGCGGAGTGAGAAGGTTATTGGAGATTAAAAAGTTGTATAAATATTTATGCACGCATCTTCCCATTACCTTCCCTATACAGCTAAGTAGTGAGATGGGCCTGTAATTTGAGGGCTGCGACGGATCTCCCGTTTCAAATATAAAGGTAACATTGGCTTGCTTCCATACATCGGGGAAAAAAGAAGTTCTAATTAAGGTGTTGAAAAATGCAGATAAGGGGGCAGCTATCTCAGGAGCTCCTTCACGTAAAAGACGAGGTGATACTTGGTCGGGGCCACTAGCCTTGGACGCATCCATTGAGGATATTGCATCCATCACGTCCTGGGGAGTGAATTCAATATTAGCTAAAATTGATAAATCTGGTATGTGAGCATGTGTAGTGTGTGGTAAGGTTGAGTTTTCGTCATTGATCTGTGACTGTGAACAGAAGTAATTGTTCAGTAGTTCAGCCTTTTCATTATCTGTTGTTGCATGTACATTGTTGGATATTAATGTTGGAATGGATTCTGAGACTTTCTTATCTGACAGTTTTTTTATAAAGTTTAAACCATTCTTTGAATTTGTTTGAGCTACATTTATTTTTTCTATTAAATTAGTTTGATAGTCATGTTTAGATTTCCGTATAAGTTTTGTTACATTATTTCGAACTGTTCTAAATTTTTCCCAAAGCAGTGATGTGTTTTCCGTTTTGGCTTGTTTATGAATTTTATTACGTTTTCTTATGAATTTTCTTATATTGCTGTTCATCCATGGTATATCGCCAGGTCTTATGGTAACTAATTTGTTTGGTATCGTCTCTGACGCTGTTGATAATATGGCTTCTGTAATTGATCCGGCAGCTTGATCGGAATCTTCAGTAGAGAGAGTTGTATCCCAGTCAACAGAGTGGAGTTTCTCTCTAAATGTTGCGTAATCTGCCCTGTCGTAAAGCCATATCCGTCTTTTGAAAGCACGTGGTAGGACTTTCTTGAATTTAAGTACAGCCACAACAGGACAGTGAAATCTAATTAAATCCGGTATAAACGCATCTGCAACAAAACTGGCACAAATGTGCTGAGAATGTTTAACAAAGATGAGATCAATGAGAGAGGAAGAATGTTCTGTAAAATGTGTAGGGTTGTAATAAGTTGCTTGGAGTTATAGGAATCTAGTAATCTACTGATTTTGTTTGATTGTGGGTTAAGTAGGTTCATATTAAAGTCTCCAGATATTAAGACGTTATCGCATGTCTGGCTGAAAGCTAAGTCAATGCTTTGTTCCATCAGTTGCCAGTAGTGATTGTTGGAATCTGGAGGCCTGTATATTCCTCCTATTAATAGTTTTTTATGATCAATGATTACTTCAACCCAAAGAGCTTCAAGTCCATTTAAAAAAAGATCCGATCTTTCACGGGCAGTAATACCATCACGCACGTATATGGCGACGCCTCCCCCTACTCTGTCACTTCTATCGCAACGAAAAGGTACTCCGAAATTCTTAATGTAGAGATCGTCATTTTTTATTTTATTTGAAAGCCATGTTTCTGTGAACACGAGTACGTCATACGGATGTGCTTCAATGTCTAAGATGTCTAGTTTGGGTTTCAAGCTTTGAATGTTGAGATGCATTACAGTAAAACCACTGTTTATTAGATCCATGTATAAGGAGGATTCGTCGCCAGAAGTAGAGGTGGTTTCTGAGGTAGAATCCGGTCCAGGGTTAGGCTGTATATCGCCACAAGTAAGCAAACGAAGAAAGAAATATACGAGATACAGATAATTAGAAATGAAGAAAATAGAAATGATCAGGATAAGGCAAAGAGAGGTGTCCAATTTTCGAGAGCAGTCGAAGCTATGGAATTCCAATACTAGGCGGAATGGTGTCTTAAGAAAATAGAACATCATGGTGGATGATATCTAGTATTAAAACAATTGGAACCGCCTTAAGAGTCTTGAGGGGTTCATCCGTGCCCGTCGACGCCGACCCGTCGCCTGCAGTGTGTGCTAAGAAGGTTTGGAAATGGTAGTAAAAATAATATGTTTTGGTCATATGTTAATCAGTGATATATAGACTGAATGTAAATAGAGATTAATTCACGACCTTAATCGTGTTTTTAAGTAATGGAAGTCTTCGTAATTTCTATTGAACACATATATACTATTTCTTTGTAAGTAAACTCAAAAATAATCAAGATAGCATGTAGATTAAATATAAGGTGTTATGAAGAAACTGTAGTCAACGACATGCATATAGTCGATATGCGTTCAGACGTTCTGTCTCTAAGCGAATCAAATGTTGAATGCAATAACTTATTAAGCTCGTTAATGAAAATACATGTATTTATTTTATTTGCGTGATCCTCATGGAGACCGGTTGTCCCAGCTCCGAATACTTATATATAACATATTGTAATCGTGGTTTATAAGCCTCCCTTGGCAAAGCGAATGCTCAGGCGTGTCAAGGCAGACAATTACACCCGAAAGTCAATCGAGTTATAAGCATTAAGCAATTGTTAACAATTGATGGAAACATCATTGATAGGATCATACACAAGCAATGATTACATTGTCATACAGGTCAATGATGATACAGTTATCGTTTACAAGTAATAAATTACTAAATAAAAGGTTTGATTTCATGACAGGTTATGTGTCCCCTGATCAATCGCCGGCTCTTCAAGTCGGTGATTTATAAGGGTAAACGCCGCATGTTGTAGTTAATCTTCTGACAATAAAAGCATTTGATATATAAGTGAAATAGTTCCGGGGAACGATTCGTCTATGATCCTCAACTAAACCGGTGTACTTCTAGTAAAGCCTCTGCACAGCGACCACCAAATCGAAGGCTAACTAATTGAACAGGGGGCAGGTGACAGCCCAAAGCAAAGTAGCAGCAAATCAGATAACTCCTGCAGGAACCCTCCGCTTTACTGCCACCACACCTCAACCAGACACCCACCTTAAACTTCTGAAAAATAACGTACTTTAATGGTCCTTGCAGAGGGGTGTCATTGTATGTATAGCATGTATTCCTGGTGTGGTTGCCTCCCCTGACGCGCATGTTATAAGACAGAGTATTTTGTTGCTTCGTACCGGTACACACGTACGAAGTATGGCGATAATCAAGTTCTCAGGCATGCGTGACAAGGTAGACGATCACATCAGAGAATCAAAAGAGTTGCATGCATCATACCATGATATTCGATTGAGAAATACGTCATTAATAAGATACCAAACACAGGCACTGGTTGCGATACAGATTAGTGAGCATACGTTTTTCATATGTAAATATTAATTTACAAACAAAAATAAATAAAGTATGTCATGACAGGCTACATGCTCCCCAATCAGTCGCAGGCTTAAAAGTCGTCGGCCTGTGAGGGAAAACGCTGCATGCGTCAATATTCTCATACTATTGAGTGGTACATGTAGACGTTAAGATTAAGCTGTGCATACGAAAATGTAGATAATCATGGGTAAATTTCAATGACCCTGGCCATCGAGCTGTGAATCTCCTGATCAGTCGTCGGCTTTCCATACCGTCGGCTGTTGAGGAAAGTCATCGCCTGTATAAATGTTCTCATAACATGAAATAAGTACATTGAGAATACTGTACATTTGCAGCAGGACTTGTAGATGTTCAATGGTAAATTTAAATGACACTGGACATTGAGTTTCATATCCCCTGCTCCGTCGCCGGTTCCCAGACCGTCGGCCAATGATGGAAAACACCGCATTTATAAAATTACAAAAAGGTAATGTGGGTATACAGCACTGTAAAAATCCAGTGGATCAATTTCAATGACCATGGGCATTAAGCTGAGTTTTCCCTGATCAGTCGTCGGCTTCCAAACCGTTGGTTGATGAAGGAAAATACTGCCAATATACAAACTATCGTAACATTATATAAATACATTGGGTATACAGTACTTTGAGAGTAGTGAGAGTAGGTATGTCAGGGTAAATTGCAATGTCTACCGACATCGAGCTGTGCATTCCCTGATCAGTCGCCGGCGTCCTAGTCCATCGACAAATGAGGAAAAACACCGCCTGTATATATACTCTCGTAACGTGATATAAAAGTAAATTGAGTACTTAGTATATAGTACGGTGACAGTATCGGGTGTAAATGTTCAATGGTTAAAATCAATCTGGGCAATAAACTGGAGTTCTCCCGATTAGCCGCCGGCCATCAAAGCCGTCGACTACTGAGGAAAAACAACGCCGGCTTTGGTATGCTGGTAACATTGTATAAGTACATTGGATATACAGTACATTGAGAGTAGTAAATGTAGATTTTCAATGGTACACTACAGCATTGACCCCGGCCATCGTGCTGTGCATTCCCTGATCAGTCGCCGGCTTTCTAGACCGTCGGATGATCAGGGAAAACACCGCCTGCATAAATATTCTCGTAATATGATATCAGTACCTTTGGTATACAGTACGTTTGGAGTAGAAAATATAAATATTCAAGGGCAGGTTGCAATGAGCTGTGCATTCCCTGACCAGTTGACGGCTTTCTAGACCGTCGGCTAATGAGGGAAAACACTGAACTGTATACATGTAAGATGTTCTAAGTACATCGGGTTTCCAGTACATAGAGAGTAGCAATTGCATTGCACCATTGTACAGACCTAGCATCGTTGTCATCTGAGGCTCTGTATCTGGTCTACACTGCAAATATCGTATACAATAAACGAAAACTACTACATACATGTGGGTGTCAAACAGTGCAGGTCAAGACCCGCCACCGCATCTATGAGGCGCCATGGTGTATCATGTAAGGTTAATAACATAGTTATAATCTGGCTTAGCAAACACCTGACTAGTCGAAATACCTGCTTCATCTGACAATGATTTTCGAACCCTAATGTGAAGTGGCATTCATGAGCTTCGCTATCTCAAACACATTTAAGTCGAGCTAACTCGTATTTCTTTGTATGAGTTTTTTTCGCTTGCTCTTGTTAGTAGTACATACCCGTAAATCAAAGTTAAATCGTGTCAAAGACACGATTTAACTTTGAATTACGGGTATGTACCGAATGAGCGAGTATTGAATGTCAAAGTTCGGCTGCATATCTAAAATCTGCTTTAACCGGGTTTACTTAGATATACATTCGTCCCTTTCATTTCCATTGAATAAAATGACGTTTAAATCGTATAGACGCAATTTGTCTAGGGGCGGAACTTGTGAACATCTTGCAAAAAGGAGGCGGGGCTTATGAATCTGCTCTCCACAAAACATTTTGTTGCGTTGTTTCAGTAATTCTGTTATGGCTCTTCCTTTCAGGGTACATATTATTCATGTTAACAACCTCTAATATTGATTAAACATACATGCATACTAATAAAATGCTCATTCAATATTAATAATTAAAGCAAATATAATGTACATATGATAAATGAACTGATTCAGTTCATTTCTTTATTAAATGTTGATTTTTACAATATATTTCAAAGTCAAAAATAGTACAAACCCTTATAATAGGGCTTATCAAAGGGAATCTGTGTCTACACTATTTGCATAGGGCAAGACTTTAGTGTGCTCCTCAACGATTTTTACAGTAAATTGAACGACATCATTAAGCTTATATTTACAATCGCCCCATTCAATTCCATTGACAAAATGTGTCTTCATTTCATATAAACACCAATTTTCGAGAGGGCGGGACTTGTGGAAAAGTTTCGAATGGGAGGCGGGGCATATGCAGTTTTCATTCGCGAATTAATATTTTGAACTTGGGGCAGCAAACATTTGGCGGATTTTTTCAAAATTTGTTCTCTACCGATCTATGGCTTCTTACTAGTGGAAACCATGATTCCCGACTAATATTCTTCTTTATAAATGAGATAAATTGCACGAAAATTGACATAAGAATCTACCTTATAAACAGCGGCCTATATCTGCGTTTCTTTATGACAATAAAACCCCGATATATTTATCCTACTTTAAAATTACGTCACTTCTAATGACGTCATAAATAGGCATTTTTCGCGTCAAACTGTCAAGTTGTTGACAATGGAACTTATTTTTTCTGCTTTCGAATGTACACAGATTCAGTAAATCGGTCATGGCTGTTCCTCATAGGGTACACATTATTCGTGTTATCGACCTCTAATATGAATTAAAGATACATGTGTACTGACAAAATGTTTATTTAATGTTAGAAATTACAGCAAATATATTGTAAATATAAGAAATGAACTGATTTTTTTCGGCGTTCAAGCGAAATGAACGACAGAAAATTATCGGCAAATTTACTATGAATCGCTAGCGCGATTCATGGTATTTGCCGAAATTTTCTGTCGTTCATTTCGCTTGAACGCCGAAAAAAATCAGTTCATTTCTTAAGTATATACTGGAGGACAGGTGCCCGTTGCATGCTGTCTTATCATTAAAAACATCTTTTTCTACGATCAAACAACATATTCTGACTTACAACTCATTTTCTGATTATTGTTTTTATATAAGTTGGACACCTTTCCAAGGTATATACTTTATAGTATATACCATGGAAAGTTGTCCAACTTCCGCGGAAAACGTGTCTCACGAAACACACCAACTTCATTCCGAGTCTTATAGCGCAGTCAATTCTCCCTCGATTGTGAATAAAAAAAGATCGACCGACGAAAAAAACACAAAATTACAACAAATGATGTCATGTATGGAGGAAAGGTATAAACTACTAATGTACGACCAATTTCTGTCGATGACATGCACATTCTACCCACAAAAAGTCGCAAAACTCGATCAAGCGCCATATTTCGATAAATCTATTTTAAAGAGGTAACTTACCATTTATGTCAGAGCCAAGCTACTACAGTATCACACAATAGCTGTGATTTCGAAGCGAGAACTCAGATTGCATATTGTTTGTTTGACTCGTTGTAAAGGTGTGTTAACATTCTGAGAAAAAAATGGATGGCCGCTCATCACCAGTTATACTTTACTTGATAAATGAGACATAGTTTAGTGAAATTTGTGGTCAAATTAGCTTTCAAATATAAATACAGAGAATGCATACCGATTTTGGAGCATATTTCCGCGGAAGTTTGAAACCTTTCAAAAGTATATATATGAATGGAAAGCATGCTGTTTGAGTTAGTTATCACATATTGTATCGTCTTATATCGTCTAACTCTGTATCCTATGGATCCAGCGGCTTTCATCCAAATGAATGTTCGTAGCATGTGCTATGGTTGAAACCCTAAAAGGGCACCATGCATATAAGCTATAATTGTATGTATGCTAATATACTGTACCGGTTCGGAGTGTTGTGATGCATGGTGTACTTTATAAGATGAACTTGAAGCATTCTTTTTTGGGGATGTGGATGGTTCATTCTTGTTGGTACATTTCATTGTTACAGCTAGGCGCGCTGCCGTATCTGACCGAGTATGTGTATTTCTGACTGTGTAGTCTGTTCACTTTATCTATCTCTCTCTATATAATTTGTACAGTGAACTTGTATCTGCAAAGATCCTACAGAATGGAAAGCATGCTGTTTGAGTTAGTTAATTATCTCCCTTTATCACATATTATATCGTCTAACTCTGTATCCTATGGATCCAGCGGCTTTCATCCAAATGATTGTCCGTAGCATGTGCTATGGTTGAAACCCTAAAAGGGCACCATGCATATAAGCTATAATTGTATGTATGCTAATATACTGTACCGGTTCGGAGTGTTGTGATGAATGGTGTACTTTATAAGATGAACTTGAAGCATCCTTTTTGGGGGATGTGGATGGTTCATTCTTGTTGGTACATTTCATTGTTACAGCTGGCCGCGCTGCCGTATCTGACCGAGTATGTGTATGTCTGACTGTGTAGTCTGTTCACGTTATCTATCTCTCTCTATATAATTTGTACAGTGAACTTGTATCTGCAAAGATCCTACAGAATGGAAAGCATGCTGTTTGAGTTAGTTAATTATCTCCCTTTATCACATATTATATCGTCTAACTCTGTATCCTATGGATCCAGCGGCTTTCATCCAAATGAATGTTCGTAGCATGTGCTATGGTTGAAACCCTAAAAGGGCACCATGCATACAAGCTATAATTGTATGTATGCTAATATACTGTACCGGTTCGGAGTGTTGTGATGCATGGTGTACTTTATAAGATGAACTTGAAGCATCCTTTTTTGGGGATGTGGATGGTTCATTCTTGTTGGTGCATTTCATTGTTACAGCTAGGCGCGCTGCCGTATCTGACCGAGTATGTGTATGTCTGACTGTGTAGTCTGTTCACTTTATCTATCTCTCTCTATATAATTTGTACAGTGAACTTGTATCTGCAAAGATCCTACAGAATGGAAAGCATGCTATTTGAGTTAGTTAATTATCTCCCTTTATCACATATTATATCGTCTAATTCTGTATCCTATGGATCCAGCGGCTTTTATCCAAATGAATGTTCGTAGCATGTGCTATGGTTGAAACCCTAAAAGGGCACCATGCATATAAGCTATAATTGTATGTATGCTAATATACTGTACCGGTTCGGAGTGTTGTGATGAATGGTGTACTTTATAAGATGAACTTGAAGCATCCTTTTTTGGGGATGTGGATGGTTCATTCTTGTTGGTGCATTTCATTGTTACAGCTAGGCGCGCTGCCATATCTGACCGAGTATGTGTATTTCTGACTGTGTAGTCTGTTCACTTTATCTATCTCTCTCTCTCTCTCTCTATATATATATATATATATAATAAATAATGTCGGCGTGATGCCGGAAACTACCGGGAAAAGCTGTATATATATGAATTAAAAAAATAAATGATGTATTATAGGCTTTAAAAACACAATTTTATTTCTTCAAAAAATGCGCGACGCGTTTCACTATAATTCATACTATAATTGTATAGCGCCTGATGAATTATAGTGAAACGCGTCGCGCATTTTTTGAAGAAATAAAATTGTGTTTTTAAAGCCTATAATACATCATTTATTTTTTTAATTCATATATATATATATATATATATATATAGAGAGAGAGAGAGACAGAGAGAGACAGAGAGACAGAAAGAGACAGAAATACAGAGAGAAATACAGAGAGAGAGAGAGGGAGGGAGAGAGAGTGGGAGAGAGAGAAAAAAAGAAATAAATAGAGAGAAAGAAAGAAAGAAATAGAGAGGATGACAGAGATACAGAGACAAACATACACAGCCAGAGAGACACATATAGAAAATGAGGCACATATAGAGACACACAAAGAGACAGGGAGACAGAGAGAGACAGAAAGGGGGAGGATGAGAGATAGAGATGGAGCGAAATAGAGGAGTAAAATTAATAGAGATAGAGAGAGAGAGAGAGAGAGAGAGAGAGAAAGTAACAGACATACAGGGACAGAGAGAAAGAGAAAGAAACAGAGAGACACACAAATAGACAGAAAAACAGACAGAGAGATGGAGAGAAAGCAGACAGAGAAAATGCGAGATATAGAGATAAGAGAGAGAGAGAGATGGAAAGAGAGACGAAATGACAGACCGGACAGATAGGCAGGTCCATAGACATGCGCAATCAGATGTAGACAGACAGACAGAGACACAGAGAGAACGAGAGGGAAAGAGAGAAAAAGAGAGATATACATACAGACAAATGCAGATAAAGACAGACGCATGCACCTTGCACGCACATTGAACACACATACGTTCACATATTTTTTATTGTTTTAGTACTCAGGGAAGGATTATGTATCATTTGAAAGGCTGATATCGAAGTTTTGTCAGTCGTTTCAAGCGACCTTTTGGGCTGTGGATTATATCGTGTAACCGTGTCACCTAATCCGATATTTTACTCTTTAAACTCAAATCTTTTTAAAAAAATAAATACATACAAAATGAAGATAGGGGTTTGTACCAACATTCTATTAAATAACATTTACATGAGATATATAAATAATAGGAATAAAAAAATGATGAACTTACACGTTTTACTCTAACGGGTAGACTGTATGCCACACGTTATGAACTTGTAAATCAAAAGTTAGGTGCGCATACCTTGATTACGTCACGATGGTTTTCTGCACACAAATCGAGCTACATGTATACGTACCAGTACAAGTAAGAAATCGAAACCTCTCTAATATCTCATTCTTTACCGTTTAAACGCAAATGAAGCGCAAACGCAACGCACTAAAATGTTGAAAATGACAACATCTAGTTTTATTTTAATCTGAGTGACGAACAACTTTGAGCTTTGTTACTCTGCGTCTGATCTGGATATTAACTGTTTGACATGGAAATAACAATTTCAGCGTTAACGCATTTATTTCGAAAGAGTTAGTCTTTCCAGAGTAACTTTCTATGTAGAATTGCTGAGCTGGAAAAGATAATCATTACTATGCAGAATCGTCGTCTGCTTTAAATATATTGTTGGTGAAAATTCAAAATCAACGTTTAAGCTATGGAAACTGAAGAAGGATGTGTATGAGTGCCAACCAATTCGGATCCTGATTAGAAGCCGCTTTTTAAACTACAAAATATTTGACAGTCGCTTTTACAACGAAAGGATTCAAAATCCGAAAACACCATACAGTGGAGAATCTGTTATTCTTTCCCGTTTAAACGCAAACTTACGCAAACGCAAAGCGCTAAAACGTAGAAAAGAACAACTTTTGGTCAATTCTAATATTTCATGTTTATCTTGGTGGAAAACAGTTTGGAGCCTGATCAGACGCCGGGTTACCCGGCGTCTGATCTGGCTCCAAACTGTTTGCACTGGAAATAATAGTTTTAGCGTAAACGCGTTTATTGGGAAAGAATAACACATTCTCCACTGTAGTTCACGTTGACAGCAGATATCATTTTAAAAACTGCCTTGGTTGAAATCCTATCGATTAAAACAGTAGAAAATACTGTTTGTCTATGTTCATGATCATTCTTCGGAACGCCGCAGAAGAATTTTGAACCATACTTAACCATTATAGAATAACGTGTGACGTATATCGCTTTTGCGACCAGTACAGATCCAGATTAGAGGTCTAGTAACCATGGCAACTTGATGTTTAAGAGATTAAAAAAATGTTTGATAAGTTATTCTTGACGTTGCCTTCATAGAAAGAGATCACACGTCGAGCAGATGTCATTTAACAAATAACAGTTTCACTCTTTCACCACTAAGTAACTATTGTAGATATAAGATACCCTTGTGGATCGTTTAAGTTACCAAAGCATAAACCAGTCTACTTGAAATTTTGGTAGTTTAATAAATATTGGTCTAAAGTAGCAAACAGTGTAGGCCAAGATCAGAGGGCTCCGATAGGAGCCCTCTGATCTAGGTCTATATTGTTTGCAAATGCAATGAGTATATTGTAAACAGGTCCATGGTGTTGCAAGAGATTAAGCAGACGCCGATAGTTCTATATACAGTGGAGAATCTGTTATTCTTTCCCGTTTAAACGCAAACGTACGCAAACGCAAAACACTAAAACGTAGAAAATAACAACTTTTGGACAATTCTGATATTTCATGTTTATCTTGGTGGCAAACAGTTTGGAGCCTGATCAGACGCCGGGTTACCCGGCGTCTGATCTGGCTCCAAACTGTTTGCACTGCAAATAATAGTTTTAGCGTAAACGCGTTTATTGGGAAAGAATAACGTTTTCTCCACTGTACATGTACCAACTAAAAGTGTTTAACCCTTTCACTGCCTTACACCGAGCACATTTAATTTAGTTATTTACAATAAATTTGATTCTAAACAGATACCGCGTAACATGACGTATTCAGGATTCATACTGTTTGACTCCTTTTAATATATCAAGTCAAAAGCTCTAAAATTTTATGAGAAAAAATAAAAACAGACGATAAATGTTAAAATCGGTGACGTCACGGCAGTAAAATGGTTGACTTAGACGAGTGTTTAACCCTTTCACTGTCAATGACGCTTGTAAGCGCGTTTGCAAACTGTTTGGATCCTGATTTGACTCCGCGTAACGCGGCGTCTGATTAGGAACCAAACTGTTTGATACTCGTATCGATATGTATTCAGTCATACATGTACTATATTGAATCTTACTTTGAAACGATCTTGCAAAAAACAAAATTGAAGCAGACGGCAATGAAACGGTGAAGGGATAAACAACTTGCGGACAATTTGGTAGTAAAAAGGCGAATTTGTTATCACTGTCGCAAACAGATTGGATACAGATCAGACGCCACGTACTTCGGCGTCTCGCATGATTTAAAACTGCTTGACGCTTCGATAATTTTTAAAGGAATTGTTTGATATTTTCAAAAATGTCGACGAAATTACTCTTGCGTGTTAGAGGTACAGTTTCCCATTTAAATTGAAACGCATTGCACTAATATGTAGCAAATATCAACTTTCTTTTAAATTTCTAACTGCCCTATATAATATAAGTGTCAGACAGTGTGGAGCCTGATCAGACGACGGGTTACCGGCGTCTGATCTGGCTCCAAACTACTTGTTTCGGAAATAACAATTTTAGCGTAAACGCGTTTATTGGAAAACAAATAACGTCTTATCTACTGTATATGTGGCACAAAGAGTATTTATAATGAATAGATTGTTCACTACCAATGCTGTCATAATAGACTAAATTCCATAGACTTTTTAAAATATGATCTTCTGGATTTATTTTAACTTATTATGGTAAGTGTTATATTTATCCATTGTTCGGTATCATGTTTTTATAATGTTGGTATGATGGCCGCGTAAAGCAGACTGAAAATAAAGCAGAAAGTAGGAGATTGTTGTTTAACTCACAGTCGGTTTTAATCCTTGTTGTACAGTAACTGGCATTATGCCGATTTGTCGTATGTTAAAACAAAATAGTTTGCAGAATGACACAAAATCAGTTTACTTCTTTACTCAAATAGTATAGCTTTAGGTTTAAAGACAGATGACAACTAAACCCATTACCCCATAAATACGCATTTTTACGCCTTTAAATTATTCCTCCACAGATGAATACAGTTTCAATTTATGGTCATGAATATGTACCATTAGAAATAGTTTCTATATCTTAGTAAACTTAAGCTTAAAGCAGGATGAAAATAAAGTAGAATGCGTCTGTAAGCGCATTCTGTTTTACTTTCAACATGCTTTCAGTGGCTATCTTCAAACTAGAAACAGGTTATGGAGTTAATTGGTTAAAGTAAAATCCTCCTTAAGCTGTTACTCGATTGCATGATTCTAGTTTGAAGACAAGTAACAACTTTTAGGTGGTTGAAACTAAAGCAGAATGCGCTTTAACCCTTTACCTGATAGCTTATTTCTAGTATTGAACATAGATGACTACTTAAAGCAGGTTAAAAGTAAAGCAGAATGCACCTTGAGGCGCATTCTGCTTTACTTTTAGCCTTCTTTAAGCTATCATGTGCTTGAATATAGAAACTATTCCCAATAATATTTATTCATGACTGATTAAATTGGAACTATTTTCTTCTGCGGAGGAATATATCATATTCGCTAAAAGGCGCTTCTATGGGGTAAAGGGTTAAGGTTATTTTTAACTTCTAACCTGTTTTATGCTCTCATCTGCATAAATATGGAAATTTCTGATGGAACATGTTTATGACAGTATAAGGTGTTTAAAATGTATTGAAACCGGTAGAGAAAAATTATTGTGTAAAATATATTTAAAATACTGCTTACTTTCGCACTTTTCCTTTAAATTAAGGTGTGACTGTTTTCTTATAAATTAAAGGCGAAATTACGTTCTTATAGATTGTATATAGGGACATTATGTTTTACTTTAACCTGCTTTAATGTGCAATTACCAATGGTATACTGTTTTGTCGTCTGTTGTATGTTAACCCCTTCACTGCCTTACCCCGCGAACAACATTTTTTTCCAAATAGTTTGGATTCTTATCAGACGCCGCGTAACGCGGCGTCTGATCTGGATCCAAACTGTTTGACACTAATTTAAATATTTATTCAGTCAAAATAGCAAACAATAAAATAGAAAAAATAAAAGCAGACGACAATTGTTTAAATTTGATGACGTCTCGGCAGTGAAGGGGTTAAACAAAATATTACGCGGAATGACACAAGTTTACCTCTTTACCCTATAGTATGGCTCTACATATAGGTGTGGAGATATGTGAACTAAAGCAGATTGAAAGCAAATACGAACACTACTTAAGGAACAGTTTGCTTTACTTTCAATAGGTGTTTTAAAGTTTTATCTGAAAATATACTGGTTATCCTTTCTATGTTTTATGTTTAGGGCTTTCTAGGTAGGGACAACTTTCTTTAGAGTAGAAATAATTAAAGGCGTATACAGACATATCTATGGAGAAATGGGTCATACATGTACAGTGGAAAAATCTGTTATGCACTGGAAATAATAGTTTTAGCGTAAACGCGTTTATTGGGAAAGAATAACACATTCTCCACTGTAAGACGCGAGTGCCAGGCAAGCTCTCGTCAGAATCAAATGGCACGTGTCTTATCTTGGTTTGTGTCTCATCTGGTTCCAAACTTTTGGCAAATGTTATTGAACTTATGTACAGTTAAACCTCGCTATTGCGAACGCTAAATTGTGTCAATTATTTGGTTTTACGTCAGGTGACTGCTTAAAGCAAGGTTACAGAAAAATTAAGCTCTTCAAGGAGCTTTTTGTTTTACTGCCACTTTGCTTCAAGCAGTTAACACAATGTTGTTGTCATAATAGAGAGGTTTTACTTTAAGATGTTGTTACATGATGTAATAAGAGTAAGACAAAATAATTTTCCTGTTTCTGTTGTGCAGCTTCATGGGAATGAACTATTGCCTTCGAGTTACCGCCCTTGATTAAGAGCGACATAATACTATGGGGTGCATGAATTCAACAGTGAACAAGCCCCCGACTGTTATTCGACCGACACAGCGGATGAGACAATCAGATCTAGTTGTACTTACAGAATTATCGGAACTTGATAGTGAATTTAAAAACCATCAGGAACCAAAGATCCCAACGCTGATTGGACGTAAGCAGAAGGCAACTGGAATCATGCCGGTACAAATGTAACACGCGACATGTTTTGAACCATTCTTCTTCTAATCGTAAACAGTTTGGACTCATACAGTGGATATGACGTTATTCTTTCCAAATAAACGCGTTTAAGCTAGGTATATTATTTCCATTGTAAACCGTTAAGCGCCAGATCAGACGCCGGGTAACCCGGCGGCTGATCAGGTGCCAAAATGTTTGCCACTTATATTAAAATAAATAGAGAGAGTTGTCAAACGATTGTCGTTTTTTACCCTTTAATGCTATGCGTTCGCGTTTCGTTTGCGTTTAAAAGGGAAGGAATAACGTTTTCTTAGGTATACATTTACCTCAGACGCAGAATAATTCGGTGTCTGATCTGGATCAAAACCGTTCTTCACAAATGTAAACTTTCACTTTTTTTTTTAAAGATATAGTCAATAACAAGATTGGGGTTGACGGAATATTCAGCAATCGAAATAAGATGACTTGGAATAAAAAGAACATTTTATTGTTCTAATTAAAGACACATTTTAATAATATTTTATTATAGTATTCAAAAGAATGTCCATTGATAGTTTATAACACACATGATTGCTTAATACAGAGTACAAATACAGTGTACCCTCCCAACAACGATTCCCTCATTACAATGACCCTTGCCGCAGTTCCCTAAACAGGACAATTATGTCTAACGCTTTTACTGCTGCAATATCGTTTGTTTAAAATTGTCGCCTGCATGTTTTTCTTAAAGTTACATAATAATTTATACGGAAAAAAGGCCTTTTTTCCGTTCTTAAGTAATGCATGATAAAATCAAAGGTATTCCAATTTTATTCAATCACTGACAGACTTTGAAAAGTGTTTGATTTGCGCGTGAATAATTTCCTCAAAACTAGGCAACTACAAAACATGGGGGCTGACATCTTGGATGATGACGTCACGGCTTTTACGAAGAGTTACAAGTGCGTGACGTTTCGGAATTCCCGATTTCGGTGCTATTTTTAAACCATTTTAAGCATGAATAACCCCCAACACTCACTTGAAATGATTTTCTCCAAAGGACAAAGCTTCAAACAGTTCAATCCATACCCTGAAACGCTTAAATGAACGTTATTTGCAAAAATCTACTTCTCAATCGAACCGATAAAAATAACGGATGACCAATACGCCATCAATATAAATAATGACGTCATTATTGGTGGTCATATGACTTCCAAAAATAGTTTCAGATTGCATTATAGGTGTACGGAGGAGTTTTAACTTTTAACATTGTATACACGGGTGCTTATAGATCTATTTGATTATTTGGTTTAACAACATATAAATCTTATCCCAAACAATTTAGGTATATAATAAAAGTTCGAGTCGGTTGTGTAATCCAGATCTCAGTCACGAGAGGCGTAGCCTCGAGTGTGATCTGGAATACACAACGAACTGATACAAGAGCGATGATCAAACACTGGTGAGATCTATTCCGTTTTCATTAGTATAATTTTGCTTTTTTCCGTCCATAGGCAATTAGAATACATTTACTGACGAGTGACAAACATTTTGAATCCAGATCAGACGCCGCGTGACACGGCATCTGATCTTGATTCAAGCTGTTTGCAAATATAAACCAATGCTTAATTGTCCCTCCCCATATCGAGTCCCTACGAACAACAAACATATTGTTGTCTCCCATAGGGTGTCGTTGTAGAGAGGGAGCTTTGTATATCAGAAAAATGGAACTTTCTGCATTTTTGTCATTACAGTGGTAAATACGCTATTCCTACCCACTTTACGCGTTTCTTACGCGTTTCTTACGCGTTCGTTAAGCGTTCATTAAGCGTTCGTTACTCGTTTCGTTTAACGCGTTTACTACCCGTTTCTTAACGCGTTTCTTAACGCGTTTAAACGCGTTTAAAAGAGCCCGGATGAAAGGGGAGTAATCATGGAGAAAGGGAGGTAATCCATGTATGACTTGCGGGCCGCTCTTATCCTACTTAAGAATTTAGTAAATATCGTTACTGTGGAGTAAATATAATCTTATAAAATTTTATGGAATCATTTTCTTTAAAAAGAAAGGTTATCCTGTGAGAGTTTTATGAATATACATTTATTTTCCCATATAAAGGATACGGTTTAAAAAGGATTATGTAAATTGTGTATATTACTATTACTATGAACATGCGGAATTCCCAAATGCCACATGTGGCATGCAGGGCTAGCCGCTAACACTGTTGCGTCACAAGCCGGACAGGGGGTAATAAAACTGCGGCTTATCAAAGTAAGTATCCTAATGCCCCATTGGGGTTGATTGGAATAGCAACCAAATAAACCAAACCTTATATGCGAGTATGTGTCAGTTATTATACTCTCTCATCAAAGTAAAAGATATCTGTATAGTTTGAATATGGATGAGACTCCCGTAACTCGGCATTTCATCTAGAGCCAAACTGTAAAAATGAAATCAAGACCGTATGCTTCATTCTTAGCTATTAAACATAATAACCGAACTACTCGGCGTCCCATCTACATCTAAATCGACAGTGTTAACTATTATGAAAGTAATTGGGTTTATTCAAAGCTGTCAGTTTGGATCCTGATGCTATGCCGATCTATACAGCCAGGCGTTTGATCTGGATTCAAACCGTTTGAATAGAAATCAACATGGAAGGAATTATTCTAATACATATCAAACAGAAATAATCTCGATGAAACGCCGAGTCACTCAGCATTATGATCGAGATCCAAACTGTCTATATTTATATAAATTCTATAAGCGAAACCAGTTTAGATCCTGATAAGAGGCGTCACATAAACAGAAAAGGTTTTCAAAAATCGCATTACAATATGAGTTTTATCGCGAAAATGCTCCAGTGACAAATCGATTCTTGTTTTTGATAAACCCGTTTCATTCGGATTTTTCTAAAACGGCACTCATCGATAAGATCCGAAATCTCCGCGTGAAACGGAAAACGGACGCCCCAATCGCAGCATCTCGGGTATAACCGTTTATTAACGCGTTTAAACGCGTTAGGCCTTATCCGTTCGTTAAGCGTTCATTAAGCGTTCGTTAACCGTTCACTATGCGTTTCTTACGCATAGATAAACGCGTAAATGGGTAGGAATAGCGTATTTACCACTGTATACATTAAGCAAACATACGTCTTTAAGAGATTTCCAGTATTATAAGTATTATAGCTGATCTCTTAAACCAAAATCTAAAAATTGTTTTACAATAATTGACATTAGCTTTACAAATTTAGAAGAACCAAGTTTGTTTCATAACGAGGGCTCACTGCAAATACCCTAGTTTGACTAAAACCATTCAAACGACTATTCCAAAGCAGATATTTATACGGAAGGAGAATGGTTCATACCCGGTTTTCTATTCATTTTTTTGTCATAATTACTCTAACTGACTAGACAAGTCTAAATTTGTATTGCTCATTTCCGGTTAAAATCTCGTACTTCCGGTTTTTAAAGTTCTACAGTGGAGAATCTGTTATTCTTTCCCGTTTAAACGCAAACGTACGCAAACGCAAAGCGCTAAAACGTAGAAAAGAACAACTTTTGGACAATTCTGATAATTCTTGTTTATCTTGGTGGCAAACAGTTTGGAGCCTGATCAGACGCCGGGTTACCCGGCGTCTGATCTGGCTCCAAACTGTTTGCACTGGAAATAATAGTTTTAGCGTAAACGCGTTTATTGGGAAAGAATAACAGATTCTCCTCTGTACATGGATGCTATTGTTCTAGTGAGCTGGTCGTAGTCAAAACTGTGCAGTGACACTGGTAGTTGGTCTACTAGACTGCCCGGTAGCTAAGATTACAAAGCTCCTGCCTTAACACGTTCACTGCTGTGACGTCATAATTTTTAAAAACAATTATCGTCTGCTTTTATTTTACTAATTTATATTTAGGCATTTTGACTTATGAAATATTGAATTGCGTGGCAATCAGTTTGAGTCCTGATCAGACGCCGCGTGACGCGGCGTATGATCAGTATTCACATTGTTTGCAAATAACCATTGCACTCGGGATAAGGCAGTTAATGCCTAATTAGGACCCAATGCAGGGCTGCCATAAGTTGACATAAAAAATCCTAAGATTTCAAAATATGCATTTTTCACGTGCGATTTAAGAATCGTTCCTTTATCCAATATCCTTTTTCTTGTTTTGTTGATATGCGACCACTTAAAGCAGGCTGTAAGTCAAGCAGAATGCGCCTTAGGGCGCATTCTGCTTTACCTTTAGCCTGCTTTAAGCTACCATGTACGGGGGGGGGGGGAATCCGGAGATTTAGGAAAAATCCGGAGAAATGGCAGCCCTGCCGATGGCTCCTTGGGGCAAGGAAGTGTATGGGTTTAACCCGTGTGTGTCTAAAGTCCAATGATACAGAACATACATGTACTCAGACCAGACTCCGCTTATTGGGGTGTCTGAACCGAGCCTGCAAATTTTGCTATAAGCATTAAAACTAACAAGAAGTCAAATTAGATCATGCACCGCTTGAATGAAAACTTGACTCATCAAGTTTATAATAATTGATTGATCTACTTGGCGTAAGAGGGTTTACTGTGTTACTACATGTATAACGTTTATGTACATGTACAAACGCTCCTTCGTAACATTATAAACATAATTATGTATATGTATATGTTACAGTGGATAATGTGTTATTCTTTCCTAATAAACGCGTTTACGCTAAAACTATTATTAGCAGTGCAAACAGTTTGGAGCCAGATCAGACGCCGGGTAACCCGGCGTCTGATCTGTTTCCAAACTGTTTGCCACCAAGATAAACAAGAATTAATAGAATTGACCAAGAGTTGTTATTTTCTACGTTTTAGCGCTTTGCGTTTGCGTACGTTTGCGTTTAAACGGGAAAGAATAATAGATTCTCCACTGTATGTATGTATAAATATCACAGCAATAATAACAAAATAAATGCCTAGAAACACACATTTAACTATTTCACTGCTCAATTCGCCAAACGGCGACTTTGCGAACAGTTTGGATCCTGATCAGACCCCGCGTAACGCGGTATATGATAAGGATCCAAACTGTTTGACACTCGTATCGATGTGTTTAAATTCATACTATATTGAATCTTACTTTGAAACAAACGACAGAATATGATCGGCAAATTTACCATGAATCGCTAGCGCGATGCATCGAATTAACCGGTAATTTTCTGTCGTTTATGTCGCTTAAACGCCGAAACAATTCAGTTTATTTCTTAAGTAAACGCATTCACGCTGACAACCCGTTGAGACCCGACACTGTTTGCCACTCAGATAGAGAACGTCGTCTACATTTTCTACAATCAGACACTTCTGGAGATTGTGTTGCACTGCATTTGTGAGAACTACGTTTCATTTCAAAGGGAAATAACAAACTAATGACCACTGTAAACCCCTCCATAACGACCACTGACTTGTATTAAACATTAAGTGCTTACGACAGGTGACTGCTTATAGCAAGGTGACAGTAAAACAGAACGCTCCTATAGGAGCTTTCTGTTTTACTGTCACATTGCTGTAAGCTGTCACCTGTCATTTACACATATAGGATATAACATGAGTGTTCATAATTTATTGGATTTATTAAACGAGTCTTTTAGAAAACGACGTAAATCCAATAAATTATGAACACGAATGTTATATTCTTTTTATAACATAACATAGAAATGTTATTCAACGCAGCCTTGGAGGTCAAGAGAATGCTAAGCGCGATATAAGTAGATCATGTTGTTCCAAATTAACCCCGTTCACTAGCATAATGTTTATGTTGTTATATATATTAATAAACACTTTCATGTAGATCTAATATTGATTAGTTACACCAAAAATCTATAACTTGAATATACATGATGGAATGAAGACGTTGGGAATCGAACGCATAGAATGCATTTTAATGACGTCACAAGTAAACGACGTCGTGGCGTACCTCATTTGCATAGTTATATAAATAGTTATATATGACATTTAAACAACGGATGTTATTCAACGCTCACGTCGTCTGTTATGTTAATAAATCAGTTATCCTTTGTTTTAGCCGTCGTTTTAGAGAGATTACTGTCACGCTGCTTTAAGCTGTCAGCTTTCTTTTATACAGTCCATTATCTGTCGTTTTAGTGGTGGTATAAGAGGGCTTACCTACTGTACTTCCATTTCAGATAAAAGACAAAGAAAGGATTGAAAAGGAATTGCACTTAGAGAGCTTACAGAAACAGAGACGGCTACGCACGAAACAGGAGGAACAACTCAAGGTAAGGATTTGTTTTTGAACCACAGGTGACAATGTTACCCATTTGAGTCCAGAGGATTCTTCCATGCATGTTTATTGGATTAGTCCATTTTTATATAAGTAGTACCTTATCATAATTTTTATTTTCGTCTTGTTTCACATGTACAGTGGAGAATCTGTTATTCTTTCCCGTTTAAACGCAAACGTACGCAAACGCAAAGCACTAAAACGTAGAAAATAACAACTTTTGTACAATTCTGATTATTCTTGTTTATCTTGGTGGCAAACAGTTTGGAGCCTGATCAGACGCCGGGTTACCCAGCGTCTGATCTGGCTCCAAACTGTTTGCACTGCAAATAACAGTTTTAGCGTAAACGCGTTTATTGGGAAAGAATAACAGATTCTCCACTGTATATTGAAATTCCTTCCGGCAAACAGTGAAGAGTCTGATCAGACGCCGCATAATGCAGCGTCTGTTCAGAGTCAACATTGTTTGCCTATATTCCACACATGGGTTAATGTCATTTTGATATACTGAATCAAGCAGTTTTATATCGGTTATACTAAACACTTTACTGATTCATACAAAATATTTCGTTTACAAAAATAACAATATGCAATGACGATCCGGAACATGATGGGAAAATAGAGCGAATTACAGATTTAGCAACGGCAAAAATACAATTAAACAGTATAACATGGTTTATAATTTCAGAAAAGGGTTGAGGAAGAGAAATACCAGTTCAAACTGCGTAAGGAAGAGGAGGAGACGTTCAAATTTGAACAAGATCGGATAAAAACCGATGAGGTCCGCAAAACTGAGGCGATGAGGACAAGAGGCGATCAACTCTCTCTGTCCATAGTAGACCCGGATGTCCAAGACGCTCATTTGGTAATCTATTTAACCC
This sequence comes from Gari tellinella, assembly GCA_922989275.2. Classification (NCBI taxonomy): domain Eukaryota; kingdom Metazoa; phylum Mollusca; class Bivalvia; order Cardiida; family Psammobiidae; genus Gari; species Gari tellinella. The sequence goes on from OV277871.1 coordinate 32,756,212, forward strand.
TTTGTCTGCTGGTCGCAATTTTACTGATTGTTGCAAACAGTTTAGATGCAGATCAGACGCCGCGTAACGCGGCGTCTGATCTGCATCCAAACTGTTTGACACTCGTCTTTAGGCTTCTTTACTTAAAAAAATGAACAAATCTAAATTTAACAGAATTTGCCGACGACAGTTTCGAAGCAGACGATATCACCGCAGGATAAGGGTTAAATTTTGGTACTCTAGCTGTCGGTATGATCTGAATCGTGCGTTATCATGGTTCGGAACAGGTCGGTAGTTGACGAGAATGGCCTATTGCTCTCCGTAGAGTTCCGATATTGACCGACATTGGCCCGATCTCTATTGGGATCATCAACTCTAACGTAAAGTTGGCTGTATTAGAGCAAGATTTATCTCAAAACTGTTTGATATCCTTACGCTATTTCTGATTATAAAAGCGGGATATATCGTTATTTATTAACTCACCATATTTACCTAGGTACATGTATAACTCACCTGGGGCCCGTTTTACTAAACTACTTACGCAAAATTTATGCGTAAGTCAAAATTTTAAATTTTAATTTATATGTTTTAGTATCAATTGCTACAAACAGCAAATAGCCAGATCAGAGGACGCGCTTTTAGCGCGTCCTCCGATCTGGCTATTTGCTGTTTGCAAACGTTTATGATCGAAAATTAAGAGTAAAACGATTTTGACTTACGCAAAAATTTTGCGTTAGTTGTTTAGTAAAACGGGCCCATGGGCCCAGCATGTATTATTCTGAACTACTTCCCCATAAATGAATATTCACGAGTTGATAATATTGTTCTTTTCCAGTATCACCGTAGTCTAAGAGAAAATAAATTCAAGATAGTATATTTTAATTAAATACGTTTCACCGTTGGATAATCTTTCCATTATCGGACGACAGATAATTGAAACTTGTATCAATTACAGTAACGAGTATTCACCGGTCGATACTCTAATGCAATTTAACCTTAGTCTATTGGCAAATAATGGTTCGTCCATCACTTGGATCCGCTGAATAATTTTGATCATTGAGCATAATTATATTGTATTTACAATTGTATTGGTATTTATAAACGACTTCTAAATAATGTAACGTGTTAGGTGTTTTCAATGGGTGAGAGATTAAAATCCTTCAGGGGCCTGTTATATAAAACTTCGTACGACAAATGTTGTCGTAAGTCAGATTATAAAAGTCTCAATTATTATTCATTTCTCCACCTAATCCTGTCTTGTGATATCTCTTAGGAATTGTCTTTTCAAGACAATTCCAAAGGGATGTCACAAGACAGGATTAGATAGAGAAATCATAAATTAAATGTAATTCAAAATTTTGACTTACGACCAATTTTGTCGTACGAAGTTTTATGAAACGGGCCCCAGGAGCTTACTGTTTTATTGTCACTCTATTTTTATATATAAAAATATATAAGCTATCAATTTGTCTTCGTTTTAGTGGTCGTAATACAGGAGTTTTAGTGTAACTGATATAATTAATCAAATAACACATGTCTGTAAAGGTGAGAATGAGTTGTTCAAGACTTTGAATTTGATTATCACCTCGGCTACGCCTTGGGTAATAATAGTAATATTTCAACTTTTGAATTGACAATTTACGGAAGCGTCTTGACAGCCATGTGTTATGTATATCAAACGTCCATGTACTTATATATATCAGACTTTATTTGATACAGTGGAGAAAACGTAATTATTTCCCAATAAACACTAAAAGAATCATTTCCATTGCACACATTTTGGAGTCAGATCAGACGCAAGGTATCCTCAGTTATATGTAATCCATTCTTTACTATTTCTAAATGATTTCATACCTCGATCAAACCACTCCTTTAAGAGCCCTATCATCTAGTTCTACACTCTTTTCACATTACATTTAGGCTAGTTATCTTCACAGGTGCATTGTTTAACCCTTTCCCCCATAGAAGCGCATTTAAGCGCATACAATTTATTCCTTCTCTAAAGAAAACAATTCCAATTTATACAGTCATGAACATGCACCATAAGAAACAGTTTCTATATACTAACAGATTGTAGGTTAACGCAGGCTGATAGTAAAGCAGAATGCGCCTTAAGGCGCATTCTGCTTTACTTTCAACCTGCTTTACGTGGGCATTTGTCCTCAAACTAACACCAGGCTATGGGGTAAAGGGTTAATAAACACTTGTAAAGTCGTCCCTAGGAGTGAATGAGTTGATTATAATCAATGCTGTGTCATGAGAAAACCTGCCAAAATTTGCATTGTAAACAGTGTAATTCAAGGCCAGCCGACGCGTCAAAGACGCGGCGGCTTGTCTTGATCTTCAGTTTGACATCCACAAGCATCTACATCATGGTTTTATCAGTACTGTATACGGTATTGGCAGAGTATACACACTCAAATGCAGAGCCTTGTATGACAAAATGCAAGGGCCTGTTTCACTAAACTACTTACGCAAATTTTTTGCGTAAGTCAAAATTTTAAATTTTATTTTATATTTGTTATTATCACTTGCTACAAACAGCAAATAGCCAGATCAGAGGAAAGCGCGTCCTCTGATCCGGCTATTTGCTGTTTGCAAACATTTATGATCGAAAAATAAGAGTTAAACGATTTTGACTTACGCAAAATTTTGCGTAAGTTGTTTAGTAAAACGGGTCCCTGGTCTGTACAATGTTGCAAGACAATAAGACAGGTTTTGTCATGACACGCTCATTTGTTGTCCATTTTAGAAGCACGTGACTAAGTCCGGTTGGGGCCTTGATGGTATGATAGTTGATGATATTGAAGACGACCCAATCCCAAGACCCCCTACCTACAGAAAGGTTGAAATTGTTCCCAAAATCTCCGAGTTCTTGACCTTCGATAAATACGCCAAAGATGTAAGAATAATTTTACTACTAAATTTTACTGCACAGCTCGACAATATCATCATTTACAAATAGACTGGATTCTGACCAGACTCCGTGTTTTACATCCACAAGATGTTACTTAACTGCCAAGTTTCGTATGCATCGCATCGGTAGTATCATCTGCTAATAATTTTGAATAATCTTTAGGGAAGTATAGTACAAAAAAGAACAATTGAGGCTAATTGGGTATATGAAAGACAGGTGACTGCTCAATTCAAAATTAAAGTACAATAGAAGTTTTCTGTTTTAGATCTACTATCATCTTGCTTTAGGCTACCGTCTCTCTTAAACGCCCAATACTAACCACAATTTATTTTGTCGTAATATGCAGGGTCTACTGTCTTAGGAGATTACATGTACATTGTAGTTATTAAAATCAGTTGAGTTTGCAAATGTTGTTCAATTGCTAAATATATGTAAAACATTTTAATAGAATTTCAGAATATTACAAAACAATAAAAACAACGGGTCTAATAGCGAAACAATGTTCGTTAAATATCAATAGCAATAAAAATAATTAATTATACAAATATATATGCCGTTATTTTAGCTAAATCCTAACAGCTATGGCTTTCTTGCAATATGATATAGTGCCTTGTTATGACGGCACACGTATTTACATTTAAGACTCCGCCCCGAGTGACGTCATCCGTGTCTTCATTGGTCAACCATCTCAAAGACTTTGCTGAGAACCAGTTTCAACTTGTTAGAATGTTTTACAGATGGATCACGTTCAACATCGTGTAAGTATAACAACCATTTATATGTAGCCCTTTCATGATTAAATAATCCGGGATATTTGTACCCCTTCACCTTGTCTGTAATGTCGTTTCAAAGTTAACAATTAAGGCAGTATGACTGAATAAATTTCAAAATGTTTGTCAAACAGTTTGGGGTTTGCTCAGATGCCCCGTTACAAACGCACTTTATGGCGTCATTGACAGTGAAAGGGTTTAGACTTCTGCATTTGTTACTATATTAGGATTGCTTTCCTAAAATATTTTTCATGTTGGCGAACTATTTAATATAGTTTACTGTTGACTTTTTAGGGTTAATTTTGTCAATGTATTTCAATATAACAAACAAAATCGACTCTGGTTATCCATCTGTGTTCAATGTTTACATTGGGCACATGTACTATTTACAGATAAAATCAACGCTGAATAGACAAAACAGTATTGTAAACTGAATTAGTCCATTTGAAGTTTCATTGATTAATGAGTAATTTCTAATATTGTCACCTCCATTATGTCGTCTGCATCGATGCTGTTGTCCGCAGTAAGATATTTCATTTCAAAAAGGAGTTTAGTAGATTCTCTCGCTTCCAACGGCGACAAAGGGCGACTTCGCAAACAGTTTACACGGCTTTACTAAACTACTTACGCAAATTTTTTGCGTAAGTCAAAATTTTAATTTTTAATTTTTATTTTTTATTATCACTTGCTACAAACACCAAATAGCCAGATCAGAGGACGCGCTTTTAGCGCGTCCTCTCTGATCTGGCTATTTGCAGTCTGCAAACGTTTATGATCGAAAAATAAGAGTAAAACGATTTTGACTTACGCAAATTTTTTGCGTAAGTTGTTTAGTAAAACGGGCCCCGGTCAGGATCCAAACTGTTTGATACGCGTATTGATATTTATTCCGTAACAAATACGCTAAATGTGACTTGACAAAATATTGCAGACACAAATGTGAATGCAGACGATAATTCGGCGATGATATTGTGAAAGCAGACGATAACAATTGGCAGTGAAAGAGTTAAGACACATTGCCGTAAGACATATTGATAACAGTGTCAAATAGTTTGGATCCTGATCACGCGCCGTGGTACAAACTGTTCCTGAAATCACATTGCCGTGCATATTAATACGAAATACTAAAAGTTGAACAATTATATCAAGAATGCAACACTAAGCTTTTTATATTGTATGTGCTTCTTACAGTTTTGACGTCGATGGTTATTATAACGAGGCAGAAGAAACGTTACTCGAGCCAGAGCAGGTGCTTGAAGCAAAGAAGACAACATCAGAGGGATATGCCAACCTCATGGAGTCCATGTGCAGGTAGATTTCGAGAAACAAAACAATATTGACACACCCCTTCCAAAGCACCACCGCTGCAAACCGATTTGAGCTCATTTAGTTGTAATGACGAAAAGTGTCCCCTCAGAATCATGTCCCCAGGTCATTTTCAAGGTAGGAAATTGTCATTCGGAGTCATTTTTCTGCGCAAGGGGGACAGATTGTGTTGACCCTCAAACCCCAATGATACTTTTATACGTCAAGACAGATTTCAGTTGAATGCAGGACAAAAGTATATGTGAAACACCCAAAGATTTGTCTGCGTTATACCCATCCTGATATGTGCAGTTACATGAGTAACCCTTTTTATACATGTATAAATTTCTTCATTTAAGAAATGAACTGATTTTTTTCGGCGTTCAAGCGAAATGAACGACAGAAAATTATCGGCAAATACCATGAATCGCGATAATTTTCTGTCGTTCATTTCGCTTGAACGCCGAAACAAATCAGTTCATTTCTTATATTTACAATATATTTGCTGTTATTTCTAACATTAAATAAACATTTTGTCAGTACGCATGTATGTTTAATCCATATTAGAGGTCGATAACACGAATAATGTGTACCCTATAAGGAACAGCCATGACCGATTTACTGAAGCTGTGTACATTCGAAAGCAGAAAAAATAAGTTGCATTGTCAACACTTGACATTTTGGCGTGAAAAATGCCGATTTATGACGTCATTAGAAGTGACAAAGTAGGATAAATATACCGGGGCTTTATTGTCATAAAGAAACGCAGATATAGGCCGCTGTTTATAAGGTAGATTCTTATGTCAATTTTCTTGCAATTTATCTCATTTATAAAGAAGAAAATTAGTCGGGAATGATGGTTTCCACTAGTAGGAAGGCATAGATCGGTTAAGAACAAATTTTGAAAAAAATCCGCCAAATGTTTGCTGCCCCAAGTTCCAAAGATTAATTCGCGAATGAAAACTGCATATGCCCCGCCTCCCCTTCGAAACTTTTCCACAAGTCCCGCCCTCTCGAAAATTGGTGTTTATATGAAATGAACACACTTTTTGTCAATGGAATTGAATGGGGCGATTGTAAATATACGTAAATATCCATCTTTGATGATGTACATTAAACGAAACTTCTAAGTGTGCACTTATATATGGTATCACATGTCCGGCAATAATGACCAGATCGTGTTAAAACTTTGCAGAAATCAAGATGACATATTTCTTATGGTTATATTTTTACTTTATTTAATACTAAACAAAATAGACACATTTGAACGAAACATATAAGTAAGTAAGAAAACTTGGTTTGGTTTTTTACGCCCCAGAGATAGAGGGGACGTATACAGAACACTCGGGTGCAATTCTCTACTCTTATTCGCTGGTTATTTCAGATACCCAATTTAAGTACTGGTCAATACATTGGGTGTCGGTTTTTTATTTAGTCTTATACGAAGGAATTGGTAGGGCGGGGGATCGATCTCACGACCCCTGGTATCGTAGTCGAGCGCTTTACTCATCGACCACGTCCGACGATGAGTGTAACAAAAAGTGTTCAGTTTGGTAGCGATTGCACGAGAAAAATATCTTAACAGTTTACCACCATTTCATGAGTTTCTCGTGCAAATTGAGTATTTTGTCTTTTCATGGTTCACTTGGTCGTCATTTTTTTTAATTTGATGACGATATGACATTTCAATGTCCGCCAGTAGCCAACACGCAAAACAATGTGTAGAAATGCTTATAAACAAAAAACATATATATAGCGAAAAGAAAGGTGCACACTTAGGAGATTCGTTAAGTATACATGTGTTTAATTATTCATACGCACTAATCCACATTTGAATGATGACAAGTTTATTAAGAATTGTAAGGTTGTTTTGGAAAACAACTTAAGGAACTATTAGTAAAACAAACAGTGAATTATCTGACCAGAGGACTCTTTAACCCAAAAGGCATGTTTCGAAGACAAGTGACAACTTTAAGTCAGATAAAAGTGTTTCTGGGTTAACGTAGGGTTAAGATCTATAGCTGACATTGATATTTCAAACTCGCCTACGTGGACATATCCGCTTTTCAAAGTTAAAACCTTTTAACTTTGAAATACGGGTATGAACCACTTAAGCGAGCTTGAGATAAAGAAATTCATCAAAACAGTATTGGTAAATTCGACTAATACATTGTTCGAGACAGCGATGCTCGACTTATGCCATTCGACAGTTGGGTCCAAAATCATTGTGAGATAAAGCAGGTTTCTGGCTTAATCAGTTATCGGATAAGCAAGGTTTTATACTGTAGTTTTAAAATGAACCCGTTTATTGGGAGTAATGCCTTCTCTACTGCACTTTATTTTGTAACAGATATGTTAACATTCCTGTCAAGGTCATCACAGGCCTTGTAAAGGGATATGACTACCAGGTAGGGGACATCGTGAATCTTACAGACAGTCATCTGTTCCATGCTTGGAATGCTGTTTATATGAGCGGTCACTGGTTTTTCATAGACTGTGCATGGGGCGCTGGCTATATCGATCGTAACCACAAGTGGCATAAAAAGTTTCAGGTACGTTGCCTAAACGTTTATGTAGTTTCAGACCTTTTGGAGTACGGTCGTTCTCAAGAAAGCAATCAAAGTTATGTGTATTCCCCGAACGACTTAATCGGCAGCATATTGTTTTGTCGTTTTGTCCACTATTCTTTGGCCTCAACGTTAGAACTATACACTATAAGAAAATCCATACCTGTCATGTGTATTCAGTGCCAGAATATGTTGAGCTCAACACAACTTAGGTTACAGTATTTCGAACAAAGTTCAAGGTCATTGAGATGTCATGTAGAGGTTAAATAGTCTAAATTTATATTTTACAATAATATGTGACCATAGAATGAAGAAGCATGGTAATCGTTAATCATTTATATGACACTGTTTTGTTTTAACCAGTATAACACAATCACTGTCATGTTATCTCCACTGTAGAACCAATCTGCGTAAAGAGGAGTTTCTATGGAGTAATGTGTTTATAGAAAGTTAACTGTATATCATTAAATGCTTTTGCAGGAGTTCTATTTCATTGTGGACCCAGATAAGATGATAGTCGACCACTTCCCGTTCATGGACAACGATTTAAGGACCAGTTCCGTCTGGCAGCTTCTGACGTCTCCAATCTCCGCAAACTCATTCAGTCAAAGGTTAGAAATCTGGGGCCTGTTTCATAAAACGTCTTACCACAAATGTTGTCGTAAGTCAAAACTTTAAAATACATTTAATCTGTGATTTCTCTAACTAATCTTGTCTTGTGACATCTTTTAGGAATCGTCTTTTCAAGACAATTCCAAAAAGATGTCACAAGACAGGATTAGATGGAGAAATAAATAATAAATGATACTTTTATAATCTGACTTACGACAACATTTGTCGTAAGAAGTATTATGAAACGGGCCCCTGAACAGATTACAGCGGAGAGCACGTCATTCTGTCCCTTTCATACACATTCGCATGGCAGTAACATCTAGAGAACGATCTAATCTTTATCTTTACTATTACTCTTGAAACAAACAAACAAAAACAACAAAAAACACTATTCTAAATCATGCCATTGATCTTGTAATTATTTGACTCATTTTAAAGTTGACGTTTGCAAACTGACTTTAACAATTTTAAAATTTTGGTAAATATACACATGTACAGTGATGCTTACTTATAACGAAATTCAGGGGACCTTGTCAATTAGTTCGTCTTATCAAAACTTCGTCTTATCCAAACAACGAAGTTTCTTTGTGAATAGTTTGCATATGAAGGAAGTTTTACCTATCATACTTTGAGTACAAAATTTATTAGAAGGAAAGTAAGATAGAAAGGCATAGGGCATAGAAATTAAAATTGATTTTTTTTAATTTTTACCAAATACATGTATAATGAATGATAACAATATTAGATTGGCTATGACATAAGAAATGCCATTTTTCTTCTTGATATTTAACCTGTTACCTTTTTTGTATAGATAGAAAGAATATTTAATAAGTAAACTGTACTAACATAAAAAATGTTTTTAATATAGATCTACTATGTTGATATAGCATCAGTGACTGTTATCTTTTTGAAGAATACGGGTGTCAAACAGCAAGAAGTCCGATCAGACACCCAGTTATTAAGCATCTAATCTAGATCCAAGCAAATAGGGTGTCCAGTAAACTAATTAGTTCCAGTTGTTTGAATATCTTATCAATAGCATATATACAAAACATGTTGGTTGGGTAATGTTTTGTTATCAGAGATGATTAGCAGCTAAGCAATTAAGTACTGTCACCTTTGTAAGCCACTTTCCAAACTGTGATAATGACCGGCATGTTGTATTAACAGAACCATTTTACAGGTATGGACCTAAAAATCATGTTTGTCTTATCCAGTTTTTCATTATATCCAGTGATTCCAGTTCATCTTAAGCAAGCAGGAGTCCATTGAAATAAAGAAAGAAGCAGTCGGGGGATTATTTTATTTTGTATTAAGCAGTTTTTCATCTTACCCAAGTTCGTTATAAGTGAGCATCACTGTATATTGAAAGACTCTCCATGTTTCGATTTAACTCAATAATGTATCATGGTTATGGTAAATATAGTTATTTATCTTTTCTCGCTATGTAGGTACATTTATATAATTTCATGTGATGTGCTTTTGAACGCACAACTCCTGTGTGAAAAGAGCGCTATACAAATCGGCTATGATAATAATAATAATAATAATCTGAGTGGCTTAAAGTTTTGAAGCCTGATAGCCGGCATCTTATCATGCTTCAAACAGTTTATAATAGTCACAAAAAGTGTGTTATCAATGCGTATGTTGGGAAAGATTATCATTTCTACTATAATTGTTTCACTGGCGACGGAGAAAATTTGAAACTTTGCAAGCGGTTTGAGTTTATATTAAACATCGTGAAATGACATTCAGTGCGCCTTGACCAATTGCGTTAGGGAGCCTCTAAGCTTCGATTACACTATTTGTATAGAACATGTGTACTTTTCACAGGTACACTGTTTGTATATGACAAACATAGACGTCACTAGGATTCAGTGAGTTAGATCAGGCGATCGCTTATAAATTGTTCGAGTTGAGTCTGAATGTGTTCTCAAGCATTTGATTGGTCAGATTGGAGCCTAGACTCAGATCTGCCCAATCAAATAATTGAGGACGATTTCAGAATCAACTCAAACGCTTAATAAGCATGGACCCATACGTTAGAAATACGCGATATGGAGATAACATGTGCATAAATATACATTTTCAGACTGAAACTTGAACGAGCTGCCCTAGAATGGGACATCAAACCAGTGACCCACACACAGCATCATATCCTTACCGTCAGGCGAGAAATTACCATTGAATTACAGGAGGTGGGAGGACAAGTCGAGGACTACTCGATTAGATTCCAACGAAAGGATGGCAGCAGGAACCTTGAACAATATTACTTTGCATGTAGAATAAACGAGCGTTCCATACGAGTCACGGTTAGGCCACCGGAAGAAATTGATTATGTTCTAAATGTTCTTGGAAAGAAATCCATAGACACGCCCGGTGAAAATGAAATGCTAGTTACATACATTCTTAAATGTGTAGAGGTAGAGTTTGAACTACGGAAATTCCCACTCAGTTACAAAATGTACGGAGCAGTTCCGAACTACGCCAGTTTTGGATTTTGCCAAGACTTGACGAAGTGTGTCGAGTATACAACTAACACAGGGGAGATATTGTTACCTTTAAAGGTAAAACGAAGTGTACGATGTATGTGTAAATTGGAACATATAACTGAAAAGAAAGACTTAACCAACTTTTGTTTCGTAATTGGAAAGGAGCACGGTATTTCTATAAAAGTGCGCCTACCGTTCGAAGGCTATTACAAATTTACACTGTTTGGAAAGCAAACTGACAATGGAAATCACCGACCGGTCGCGACGTTTCTCTTTGATTGTTTCGAAGTGACGCATGTGCATTCAGGATTTCCGGTTGCGTTCGAAGCAGCATTGGAGCTTAAGTGTTCTCTATATAAACCATTGTGGAAGGATTTGCCAGCAAATTCACAGATAACTATAGTGTTAGGTTGTCCGAGATTACACAAGGTGACGGTCTTATTCACTGCACTGAAGCGAGATGAGAACTATATTTTTGAAGGAACTGTGACAACGCCACCTGCCGGACAACCCTTTACAATTTATGGTCAAACGGAGGAAGGCAGTGCCCTTGTAGGGCTTTTCCATTTCACAATATTTTGAACAGTATTGGCGCTTGGGTTGTTCAGCACAGCCTAAAACATTGGTAGCAGGGTCCCGTTTTACTAAACTACTTAGTGAATGCAAAAATTTTGCGTAATTCAAAATTTTAAATTTTAATTTATATTTTATATTATGACTTGCTACAAACAGCAAATAGCCAGATCAGAGGACGCGCTTTAAGCGCGTCCTCTGATCTGGTTATTTGCTGTTTGCAAACGTTTATAAAATGATCGAAAAATAAGAGTTAAACGACCTTTACTTACGAAAACATTTTGCGTAAGTTGTTTAGTAAAACGGGCCCCTGGTGCATTTCTGACAGTAGAGTACTCATGTCTGTGCCAATCACAGCATTGCTTTTGCTTGAGACATACAGTGGAGAATACGTTATTCTTTACCGTTTAAACGAAACGAAACGCAAACGCAAAACACTAGAACGCAGAAAATGACAACGTTCCATAATTCTGAATGTTGATTTTAACCTGGATGGCAAACAGTTTGGAACCTGATCAGACGCCGTGTTACCCGGCGTCTGATCTGGCTCCAAACTGCTTGCATGGTAAATATTAGATTTTGCGTAAACGCGTTTATTGGGAAAGAATAACGTTTTCTCCACTGTAGAACGAGAAAATTATAGGCTAATTAAATTTACTCAATCTTGTCTTGATCTCCGAACGGATCGTCGAATGACGTTAATTGAAAGATTGCAAATATTGCAGACCCTGATCACACACTGTATTTCATTATAAGTATAGAAGGGTGATGTCAAGCTACTTAACACTGTCTATACAGCTGAAAAGTTCATACCAAACAAGTTAACAATGAATAAGATGCCGAAAATTACAGGGTAATCACTGTTTGCTTATATTAAATCTTGGTGTTGATCGCCATTAATAGCGTAACTTTTTCAATACTAAGTACATGTAATCCAAAATAAACAGATAACTCTTGTTGGCTATGTTTCATGCTACATATCCGTGACTGTATAATGTGAAAACATAAATAACTATTTTCTTCGGTGGAATAATAAGTTACAGGCGTAAAAAGGCGTATTTATTTGGTAATGGTTTAACAAAGTGAAGCAAGTTAGGGCCCTTGCAACGAGCATAGCATATTGTTGTAGCTTGAGAAATTAAAAGGACAAAGCATAAACTGCACGAGAAATCTAGTATAAATGGAAGGGTGTACGAACGGGCGAACCGACCCTGAAATTAAAACATTTTAACAAACTGACTTTTCATTTTAATTTGAGTGGAAAACAGTCTGGAGCCAGCTCAGACACCGGGTAACCCGGTGTCTGATCTGGTTCCAAACTGTTTTCAATGAAAATTATAATATTACCGTAAACGCGTTTATTAGGAAATAGTAACGTCATCTCCCATGTAATAACTATACGAAACTGTTTGCTCTACATTTTGACAACCGTCTGAATTGTTCAGCAGCTATTCTTTGAAATAGCTACATGCCGCTGCTTAAAGAGAGGGGTTTGCCTAAAACGGCGCAAAAGTAAAGCGTTTACTTTACCTTTAGCATGAATTAAGCTGTCAAATATGTGGAAGGCTTATTTTTCATCTTCTATTGAGTGGTTACTGAGTAGATATAATGATGTCTGGTAAATTATTGTCAATCCAAGGCTAGCAATACGTATTCCCGTCTGCGATATATCAATGTACTTGTCACTCACATTCCACAATAGGGCCAAACGTCACAAACTATTGCCTTAATACATATTTCAATATATCCTAATGCACTTTACATACAAATAGACGTTACTATGACACCTGTCATTGAGATTTATACACCCGCTACTAAGATATACCCACAGTCGAACATGACGTAGTTCAGAAGTTGCAGCCCAGCAGACACACACCTTTATATCAACGTTGAAACAACGTTGATATAAAGATTCCAACGTTGTTTCAATGTTGAAATAACGTTGATTCAAAGATTGAAAATTTGTTTCAACGTTTAAACAACGTTATGGACTGCACGAAGTTCTAAGATATGTCGAAACTCCATTACAGGTTAACGTGTTTAAAACAAATCTTTGGAACACGATATCGCTAATTTCGAACGTATCCATTTTGTTTCAGTCACATTTGGTGTTTCCTGCTCCCTTTGGTCGAAGATAACAGCTAACTTAGCGACGTTTTAATTGTCAACTACGGATCAATTTGACTGAAACCAGTTCGAATTACTGACCTTCGACCTTCGACTGGACTTAAATCAAATCAAGAACTTTGTTACAGATAGCGGAAATGCCCACAGCGGGTTGCATCGACGCTACAATGCGCTTAGGTTTAGGGTCAATGGCACAGTGACTTGTGGAAAATGGTGCGCCGCATTCAGCCATACACTATTCTACCAAACCTGGTTTCCCTGGTTGATGCTATATATAGGAATTATGTTCCGGATAGTATTTTCTAGATCAAAACTAAAGGTCACAACTAGTGGCCTGTTAATGGCATGTGATGCTACACCATCGAAAGATGTACTTGCCTACCTATCGCTAAATGTAGTTGTACATAACATTTGCCTAGGATTAGAGTTTGTTTTCTGTGATTGGGACACAATGTCAAGGTCACTTGGCCTGTAAATGGTACGTTACATTCCAACATCCAAAGATCCCGCTTCACGTTTGGAATTCCTAACTGAAGACGTGTAGTAAAATATGTTCCGAAAAAGTTGTACCTTAACTAAGTTGAAAGTTTAGAATCAAGGTCACACCGACTTCAAACTGAGTTTCGAAACCAAACAAGTTGATATACCTGACCAATGTAGTAAAGGAAATATGCTCAGGTTGAACTATACATGCACGCACACACGTACTAAAACGGACAGATTCATGCACAGATTGGTTTGTATTTTTATTATGCCCCCGTCATCGATATATGCGAAGGCATATAGTGATTTTCCTATCCGTTTGTCTGTCCGTGTGTGCGTACGTCAGTTTATGCGTGCGTACATAGTTAACTAGATTATACCTTTTCGTTCAGCATCAACACAATTAATTAAAATGTTTTGATACTTATATACAGTTGTTACCTTGGACAATTCCACATCCTTCCATATAACCTTATCTGAAATTGACCTTGACCTTTTTGGGGCTTAGAATATTTTTGATGGGCAAATTAGACTTAGAAATGATTCTGTATATATCGGCAAGAATGCAAACTTGGGATATAGCATTATTGAACTCAGTCATGTGTAAAATAACAATTATCGGATTGCTGTTTAAACAGCTGTCATTGAAATTTATTTCTACATACTCGTATCCACCATTTGTATGTTGACAGATTAGACACGTGTGGCAAACGTGGCATGTCTTCAGCTGAAAGTCCTATGTATAATTAACTCAAATTGCAAATTGGAAGCAAGCTTTTAATGATTCATCGTTTGACATTCAGCTAGACCACAATAAACTAAATTTTATAATTATACAGAATTGGACTGCGATCCATTTAGAAATGATATGACACTACAGTGAAACCCCTCTGAACAAGACATGTGTGTGGACAACATAACTTTCCGGTTTAGAGGGGTTTCCAGTTAAGAGGGTTTTTATCCATTAACCTATAGCTTGTTTCTAGTATGGAAGGTAGCTGACCACTTAAAACAGGTCGGAAGTAAAGCAGAATGCGCCTTAATGCGCATTCTGCTTTACTTTCAACCTGCTTTAAGCTATCATCTATAATAATATAAACATTTGTCTGATGAAAAAATATTCATGAATATATAAAATGCGTATTTATGGTGTAATCTAAAATAAAGAAGGGGTGAAAACAGGCCCAAATTTTGTGTCCGCTTTACGTTTGACGTAGCTGGAAATCCCAATAAAAGCTAAAATATTTGTTATCATCATACTTAAAGATTACGCCTGCCTTTAACGCCGTTAGCAAGTTTCCGATTTAGTTGACACGGAACGGAATTAAATACTGTAGCTGCACGACCAATTCCAAGTTGGCTGCTAACTACAGTAGAGAAGACGTTATTTTGCTCAATAAATACGTTTACGCTTAAAATATTGTTTTCAAAGCAAACTTTTTGGAGCCAGATCAGACGCCGGGTAACCCGGCGTCTGATCATTCGCCAAAATGTTTGCCACTCAGTTTTAAAACAAATAGCCAAAATTATCGAAATATCAGAACGCAATTTAATTTTTCTAAAAGAAAATCGCAGTTCATACCGGGACGTACCGGGACCAGCACCCTGACTGTGAAAATAGTAATGCGGCGTCAGATCAGGATAAAAAAACCTGTTTGATACTCCTTTTCGAAATTCCGCCAGTCGTTGAACATTGAAAGATATTGTTGACAACAATATTAAGGAAGACGGAAATATGACATTGAAGGTTTAAACGCTCGAGATATAATTGACAATGGAAGAGTTAATATGCAAATGGTGTTCCAGTTGTACTAATGCAATATGCAAGGGCTGCTTTCAATTTCGAGTAATAGGTCACTTTACCACTGGGGGCCAACGAGGTATCACGAAGGCCCGTTTCGCACAGGAGTCCTGTATATGTTTCGCACCTACAATCCATGTAAACACACCCATTTGTGTACTATTTTTTATACGCTGACATTCGCATTAACCACTTGTGTCCATAGACACACATACATGTATCAATTGAATTATTTCTTTGCAGATTACAGTATAGGTTCGTGAATAAACTGTTTACATACAATTTCTTGCATTATTTATGGAAAATAAGTATGTACATGTATATCAAGCACAGACGTCAATTTGTCACTCTTAAATGAATATTACCGGGCGATTATCGAAAAAAACATTGGAATGATCCACTATATTTACAAATATTCGGGAACCCCATCTCAGACATGATGCATGTTTATTAATAGCTTCATTTTTCCATAATTTTTCAACTTATTTTTCACAATAATGTATACAACTTTGAATCACTCACAGTACCCTGAAGGGTTTATGAGTGTGTATGTGCCCTCCTGAAGTCGAATTTACGTGTATGCGTTACCAACAGAAGGTGTATGTGTTACCTACTGAAGTCAATTAATTGATTTCTGTTGCAGTGACACAAAATGGATTGGAAAAATGTATCGTTTATGCCTAGCTCACATTTTCTGCGGCGGCCGTACGGCAGTCGCACGGATTATTATTTTTACGGCGAGTAGCAATTTCCCGGCCGCCGTAGATTTCCTTCGACCGCCGTATGTTGTGCTCACATTTGCTGCGGCCGCCGCAAGGCGAGATTTGATGTTTTGGGGGTAAAAAACTTGCGGCAGTGCGGTGTCCGTTCGGCAGCCTTATGGCGCCTCCGCGGCGGTCGCGATTTCTAATAAAACACACGTCGACCGCACGATGGCCGAACGGCGGCCGTTGATGTGCAGTCTTAATGCTACTCCTGCTACACACATTGGCTTGCTACATGTACATGTGCACATAACTCATATCAGTCCAACTACACCGAGAACTCAAAGGCCATATATGGACAGCATTATGTCTCATAAGAACATCCATTTCATCTTTTAGATCAATATACACATATGAACAAAAGTGCAAATGCCCAATAGTAAAATAAACCATTGAGTCCCGGCGGCCGCACGGTGGCCGTACGGCAGCCGCAGAACCGCTCTACGGCGTGTCGTTTCTACGGCCATCGTAGAAATGAACTTTTTTTTGTAACTCCGCGTTTTAATAGTGCGGCGACCTCTATGGCTTGTAGGACTTGGGATTTGCCGTGCGGCCGCCACACTGCCGCCGTAGGATTTCTTCGGCCAGCGCAAGAATCTTCCGATTTCACGTTTAGTTTAAACATATTTATTGCATAATATATACATGCATGGGATTGGGCTACAAATCTTCACAACATTATATAATGCCCGCTGTCCGATTTAACCTTTCTGCGAGCGCCGTACGCCCGACGTAGAGCAAGAGTGGGCGCATTTTTAGCGACGAGGCCGTCCAGTCAAGCGGTACCAGTGTGACCATACCAAGTGGTTTGTGACGTTAATTTTGGTACAACTGACAGCTAAATTATCACCAAAAAGCCTCGATTCGGAATTTTAATCAAATGTTTTTTTTTATATGAGTCGATTTCAAGGAAACATAGCCTATGCTAAGGGTATTAATAAGTTATTTTAGAATGATGTCAATGTATTTGTCACTAGATGGATACTTTTTGTCTGAAAACGAGGCAAATATCCAGAAATGTTAGCACACACAATGATACCACGACAATTTAATACTAGATATTGCCAACTAATTTGCCCCATTTTCAGGCAAAATGTATTACCTTGGTGACAAATCCATTGATACCACTTTAAAGAATCCAGTTCCCAGTATCATACATGTAGGCTATGTTTCGTTGAAATCGGCTTAAACAAATTTCTTATCATTCATTTGATTGAAGTTCCGAATGGAGGCCTTTTTGTTGACAATTTGACTGCCAGTGGTATCCACATAATACGCCACAGACCATGTGGTATGGTCACACTTGGTACTATCCATTTATTTTCTCTACGCTTTTTGATAAAATGTGTAATATAAAAGACATTCACCCATTACACTATAGCCTGTTTCTAGTTTTGAAGACGGTTAGTCACTTATTAAAGCAAATTGAAAGTAAAGCAGACTGAGGTACTTTTTCTCTGTTTGCTTTAAGCTACCATCTGCTGGTACAGTACTGAACCTTATTAAATTAAATTGATAATCGCAAGCGAATTGCCATCGAATTGCCATCGAATTGCCATCGAATCGGGCGCTTCAAAAACCAAATCTTACGTTTGAATATTTTTACGCGAATTTTCCAAAGCGATTGTGACGAAAATGGAATCGAAAAAATTAACGCAGGCATATTTGCGAACATTTGTGAGATAAACCACCCGAGGGTAAAGTTAGTATTTTGAATCGCAAGCGAATTGCCATCGAATTGCAAGCGAATTGCCATCGAATTGCAAGCGAATCGCAAAAAATTGTTAATTTAATAAGGTTCAGTACTGTATATAGGTAATTATTAGATCATTGTTTCATAAATACAATATATATATATAGGAAAAAACCTGTGCAGCTTCTCATACACTTTTCTTAACACTTTCCAAGAGTAAATGCTTATATATGAAGGTGTTCGTGTAGTTTGGAATATTGACTGTTTCTGTTTTACAAAATTATAGCCTTTTGAGTATTTTCCTATAAAGAACATGCTGCAAACGTTCGCAGATTAATTAATTACATAGGCGAAGGTGTTCATGAGGTTTTCAATTCGGGATGCAACA
This sequence comes from Gari tellinella, assembly GCA_922989275.2. Classification (NCBI taxonomy): domain Eukaryota; kingdom Metazoa; phylum Mollusca; class Bivalvia; order Cardiida; family Psammobiidae; genus Gari; species Gari tellinella. The sequence continues at coordinate 32,774,683 of OV277871.1, forward strand.
TTTTTAAAGGAGTTATGTCGCTTTGAATTTGTTTCGTACATAACAATTATAGTGTATTCCAGTTGCTCGGACAAATCAACCACTCTTTCAGCTTCATCTGCTTCCGCAACAGTTGATTGATCGAATTCATTTCCTAGTCCTGCACTTTTAACTGTTTCAGAAACTTACATGAAATGGACCGGTTTTTTTGTGTGTTAACCTTTAAAAAAAATCACTGGACTTTCACTATCAACAGATTTGGTGGAGATTATTTATTTTCAAGATAAACGGTAGGCAACAGTAAGTGCATGATACGTGGCGGTTTGCATCCTATATAAATTCAATGATGACTTCAGTTGGTAACATATACATATAAAATGGACTTCGTTTAGTAACATATACATACTCTGTGCGGCACCTATACACGGTTAATTTGTTAAACTCGATTTAAAATCCATTTATTGCATTACTACAGATTCTTTATAACCCAAATAAAATTCCATTGATACAATCAATCTATCATGTTTAATATCATTGATTACCAAATACCATACATTTGAAACATTTTACATCAAAGGATAAATGACGATGTTATTTTGCAAGTAATACAATGAATAATATGAAATGTGTACGTAGATTGCTCGAGAAACCATTCTACCTACCATCGGACCTATTTGATACTATGTTCCGGCTAAGTATAGGGGAAATTGAGAGACACTCAAGGAAATTCGTGTTTTACTCACAAAATATGCACTTTATCGGTGCGGAACATATACAGGACTTCTGTGCGAAACAAACCTCGTGATACCTCGTTGGCCCCCAGTGTTTACAGGGGCACATATAAAATGAAGCTCTCTCACTACAATTAAGTTAAAGCTTACGTTGCAAATGTACTATGCAGGGTCTTAACCCTTTCTTGATCAAATTTTCTGGAGACTGTTAGCCCTTCACCGCTTAATTGTCGTCTGCTTCAGTATCATTGTCTGAAAAATACGTTTCAAAGTACTATTTAAAGGAGGTATGACTAAATAAATATTGATTAGAGTATCAAACAGTTTGGGTCCTGATCAGACGCCGCGTTACGATACAAAATCGATACTCGATGTGAAGCGGTAGGCCATATTCATCCGCTGTCGGCTTGTACAGAACGGGCTGAGAGTTGACGATACTTGTCGATCGCTTCTCGTAGTGTTCAGATATTGATCAACATTAGTCTGATCTTATTAGGAGTCCTCAACCTGAATTGAAGCTTTGAAAATAATGTGCAGACCACAGTAGATAACTCAAATTCGGTGAAACATTTTAACCGCCAGAATCGCCTTAAGTCGAATTTGCAAACAGTTTTGATCCTGATCAGACGCCGCGTTACGCGGCGTCTGATCAGGATCAAAACTGTTTGACACCCGTTTTGATATCTCTTATGTCATACTCTCTTAATTCTAACTATTAAATGATATTGCAGACAATAATATTGAAGCAGACGATACAATAACGGTGTAGGGGTAAAAAAACTCAAAAATAATTTGGCGATGAAAGGGTTAAAGCAGTGGCATAATCTTGCAATAAAAGGATTTGTACATTCAACCGCAGCGACGAGTATATACTTGTCACCAACAAACAATGTACACTTGGTTTATGCAAACAGTGCAGATCATGATCAGATTGCTGTTTGATAATGTGCATCATAAATTAAATTTCACAGTGCATCCTCTCTACAACGACACCCAATGGGAGACAAAAATGTGTTCGTTGTTCGGAGGGAGTCGGTACAGGCAGGGAAATTTGCTTACATTTGCAAACAGCTTGAACCCAGATCAGACGCCGTGTTACGCGGCGTCTGATCTGGATTCAAGCTGTTTGTCACTCGTTATAATATTTATTTTATCAAAATATTACTTTGAGAAAAAACACCAGACGACAATTTAGAAGCAGACTACATTTCAGCAGTAAAAGCGTTAGATATAATTCTCTTGTTTAGGGAACTGCGGGAACACTGTTATCAGTCCAGTGGTTAAATACACTTGACGAGTATGTATTATCTTTAACATAAAATATCATGGATCTATGGTTTAACAATTACAGTGCTCCCTCTCTATAACGACATCCAGTGGGAGACACATATTATGTGTGTTGTTCGGAAGGAGTCGTTATAGAGAGGGACAATCAAAAATTGGCTTATATTTGCAAACAGCTTGAATCCAGATCAGACTACGCGTAACGCGGCGTCTGATCAGGATTCAAGCTATTTGTCACTGGTTAATATATGTGTTCTACCAAAATCTCCACTTATATGTAACTGTGAGAGAAAACAGCAGACGACACTCTTAAGCAGACGATATTGTAGCAGTAAAAGAGTAAGACTTAATTATCTCGTTAAGGGAATTACAGCGGGTGTCGTTGTAAGGAGGGAATCATTGTTGGGAGGGTCGTTGTAGAGAGGGAGCGCTGTACTCAATAAATACGTCTTTTATTTGTTCCTCTATTACATTTTCCCTAAAATTTATAGTCATCCATATGCAGAATGCTTGAAGTTATTGACCAAGAAGCACACAGTGTACACAAAAACTAAAATCAAGATGTCCAAAATCGTTGATTCGGGGTCAAAAATGTTTAAGCGTGTATACATTATACACTTACATACATGCATGTACAAATGTACATGCTAGTCATACTGGCCTTCATAAAGTCATTCTGATTATTGACACTTACAAACATTAAAACCTCTCTTTTACGGCCACTAATAACTACTTGAGTAAAATACAGGGGATAGCTTACGGCAATGAGCTTCCTGGTTTACAGTCACTATGATATAAGCAGTCACCTGTCGAGTCACCTTATAAAGTATCACACTTCAGAGGTCGTTATAGAGAATTCTACTGTACATTCACTTTTATACATGATTAACTTACATACACATACATACAGTTTTATACATGATTCACTAAACTACTTACACATACATACTAACCATACCAATCCCATACAATGAGATACATACGAACAATTACATACAGTATGCACTTACACACACATACATGTACTTAGATATTTACATGAAACACTTAGATATATGATACATTCTCATTGTACCGACAACATACACTCAACAAACTTTCTAATTGGTCACTTTAATTTTTCTAATAATACTCGAAATTCAGTACATATCACGTTGAGGTTCCACACAGGAATCACTGGCCATATATAAATTGTTGAAATCGATGTTCTGGTGCCCGAGGAACTTAAAACATTGCAGATTTCGCATGCAAGCATGTTGTGTATACTTTGCACGTGCATTAAAGGTACGTTGTTAAACACATGTTATTTTTATACGAATGAAGTCTGTAGATTTATGCTGGAAAAGCACACATAATATGGCCAGGATGAAATTACAAGAGCGGGGTGTTGCCGTCGGAATGTTTGAAGCTGGGACGTATTTGAGAGAGATAAACTTTTCATTGAAATAGTTTATAAAAGACATCAATTATTCGTTTATTAGAGAGTCCAGGACAACGCTCCATAAAATATTGCAACGGGAACACTAGAAATATTCAGGGCAAATAACATTCGCCTGATTAAAATTCCGTTGATGAGATCAGATGTAGACCCGATAGAACATGTGTTGGACTTACTGAAACGCTGTATACATGTACGTGCATATCACAACAACAGACTTTACGATTTGATTTTATTTGTTTTGATTTTACGTCGCTTTCAACAGTATTTCAGTCATATCGCGACGTCCAGCTAATCATAGGTGGAGGAAGACCCCAGAAGCCCTTTATGCACTGTTTCAGGCACAAATCGGCAACTGGGTAGAACCACCGACCTTCCGCAAGCCAGCTGGAAGGCTTCCCCACATGAAAAATCCGAACGACCCTACTGGGATTCGAACTCACAGCGGTGAGGAGCTTAGTGATGTAAGTCACAGTGACTATACCACTAGGCCACGGAGGCCCCTCAGAATTTACGAGAAAAAGAGCGTAACGCATTCAGGAGTGGAACGACATACTACAGCGTTACCTGCAGAGATATGTTGCTTAAATGAGACAACATTTTCGTGTCATTATTATCTTGTTAGGGCTACTAGCATATCGTCGGCCTAATACCAAAACCTCTTTTAGTCAGTTTTTAAAAAAAAATTACAAGTGAGAAGTTTTTTATGTCTAGCTATTACAAACATTGACAAACTCTATAAATTTGAAATGTATAATTAAGACATCATACTATAATATATCACTAACTGATTTTCGACTAAGTACAAAGGATAATTGAGTAATAATTTAATTATCGTTGAATACGACTCTTTGACATCACTTTAACTCTACTTTATGAATATATCAAATCAAAATATCGTATATAGAACAAATTGCTTTCCATGAATGTACATAGGTAAAACCTCGTGTTTCGAAAACATAACCGAAAATGGCATGTAACTAGACAAATGAAGAGTAAAAACCTACACTCAAACAATACCTATAATTTGATTGTTCCATGTCGTTCCAAAGACTGAGATACAGACACATCACAAAACCAAGTACGCTGTTTTGAAATTAAGAATTTTGCACCAATCAGTATACGACATTTCATCAGGTGACTGTTAACAGCATTTCTCATTGGGATAGAAGTACGACGTTTTGTCAGAATCTGCGTATAACTGCAATCTTTCCTAAGATGTAAAAAAGTGTTTTTCTAAAAATTAGCCTTATACGATGGTTTGATATTAGGCCGACAATATCACGGATTGCAGAAAATGTTTGCGTGTTTTTTTTGTTGTTTTTTTGAGTTTTCGACAATTTTCACGAGTTTCATCATAGAATGATACTTACTGCTCGTAATATCGTGAAATCTCGTACATGCATACAGTGGAGAAACTGTTAATCTTTCCCGTTTAAACGCAAACGTACGCAAACGCAAAACACTAAAACGTAGAAAATGACAACTTTTTGACAATTCTGATATTTCATGTTTATCTTGGTGGCAAACAGTTTGGAGCCTGATTAGACGCCGGGTTACCCGGCGTCTGATCTGGCTCCAAACTGTTTGCACTGCAAATAATAGTTTTAGCGTAAACGCGTTTATTGGGAAAAAATAACACATTCTTCACTGTATATTGAACATGTAGCAATGAAAAGCAATTGGAATCAGGAAACAGTTATTACAGTGGAGAAAACGTTATTCTTTCCCGTTTAAACGCAAACGAAACGCTAACGCAAAACACTTAAACGTAGAAAATGTCAACTTTTAGATATTTCTTACAATTTATTTTTATCTGAGTGGCAAACAGTTTGGAGCCTGATCAGACGCCGGGTTACCCGGCGTCTGATCTGGCTCCAAACTGTTTGCATGGGAAATATTAGATTTTGCGTAAACGCGTTTATTGGGAAAGAATAACGTTTTCTCCACTGTACACTTACTGACATAAAAATTTAAACCCTAACATACAGCGTACACTTACATATATGTTTATACGTGTACATTTTGATCATTTTGGCTACATATATTCTTGACAAATATAAAGTGTATACTCACGTAGCAATACCTTGTTTTAAATAAGAATCAGACAACACGCAAACATATATCATTTGCATAAACCTTAAAGTTGACTCTTTTCAAGGTGTGCGGCTATAATTTCAGACTGAACATCAGTATGTAAAACCAATTTCCTATTGTCTTAATTAGGTCTTAATTGTACAATCATAATACAACCATAATATTATTGAATTAAATCATGATTAAACCCTTGTTTTATCCTTTTCTCGATTGATAATTAGATAATAATAGTCACGCAAACATATCTCATTTGCAGAAATCTTAACGTTGACCCTTTTCAAGGTGTGCGGCTATAATTTCAGACTGAACATCAGAATGTAAAACCAATTTCCTATTGTCTTAATTAGGTCTTAATTGTACACTCATAATACAACCATAACATTATTGAATTAAATCACGATTAAACCCTTGTTTTATCCTTTTCCCGATTGATAATTAGATATAATAGTCACGCAAACATATCTCATTTGCAGAAATCTTAAAGTTGACCCTTTTCAAGAGGTGTGCGGCTATAATTTCAGACTGAACATCAGCATGTAAAACCAATTTCCTATTGTCTTAATTAGGTCTTAATTGTGCAATCATAATACAACGATAACATTATTGAATTAAATCATGATTAAACCCTTGTTTTATCCTTTTCTCGATTGATAATTAGATATAATAGTCACGCAAACATATCTCATTTGCAGAAATCTTAAAGTTGACCCTTTTCAAGAGGTGTGCGGCTATAATTTCAGACTGAACATCAGTATGTAAAACCAATTTCTTATTGTCTTAATTAGGTCTGAATTGTGCAATCATAATACAGTACTGAACCTTATTAAATTAAATTGATAATCGCAAGCGAATTGCCATCGAATTGCCATCGAATTGCCATCTAATCGGGCGCTTCAAAAAACAAATCCTACGTTTGAATATGTTTACGCGAATTTTCCGAAGCTGTTGTGACAAAAATGGAATCGAAAAAATTAACGAAGTCATATTTGCGAACATTTGTGAGATACACCATTCAAGAAAACTTACCCGAGGGTAAAGTTACATGTAGTATCTTGAATCGCAAGCGAATTGCCATCGAATTGCAAGCGAATTGCCATCGAATTGCATGCGAATCGAAAAAATTGATAATTTAATAAGGTTCAGTACTGTACAAACATAACATTATTGAATGAAATGTGCTTTAAAACATGATTAGACCCTTTTTTATCCTTCTCCCGAATAATAATTAGATATAATAGTCCGCACACAATACACTTCTTTTATCTGAACTACTAACAATTGACTAACCAAATCATTTATAAACTTTCGATACGAAAGCGTGTAAACTCATTTCAGACAAATGCATTAACCCATTTACGCCAAGTGGATTCTTCCATGTTTTATATTTGATTATTCCATTTTTTATCAAAGGGGTTCTTGGTCAAAATTTTCATTTTATTTTTGTTTTATATTGAAATTACTATCAGCAAACAATGTAGACTCTGAACAGACGCCGCATAATGCGGCGTCTAATCAGAGTCTACACTGTTTGCCTATGTACCATATTTGGGATCGGGATCCCCTTGATTTATATAATTCACAACAGCAGATGTTTTATTTAGTGCTTGTGTGGCGGCTGTAAAAAGTCGCCCCCGTACTTCATTCTCAGTGTTGTTATACTTTCTGGTCCTTTGGACTCATTGATTTCGGCGCATTTACAGTTGAAAGTTGAATTCCGCTTAAGCTGGTGCTAGGGGCGTTAGCACTGTTGCAAATTGTGCTCATGAACAGACTCATTTAAACCGAGTCTGCAATGTTCAGTATTTGCTTTGTTTTCTGTGCTTTCGAAGGATCTCCCCATGACTTATAGATGGGTTAAGACAAAAATACAAACTTTAACCAGGCCCCGTTACTTATAATGCGTCTGATAAAGGTTTGAACTCGTTCCAAAACATTTTATTGGACAGATTTGAGCAGAATACTCAAATCATACAGTTGAGAAAACGTTATTCTTTCCAGTTTAAACGCAAACGAAACGAAAACGCACGGAACTCTAATGCAGAAGAGACAACTTTTTGACGATTCTGATGTTGATTTTAACCTGGATGGCAAACAATTTGGAGCCTGATCAGACGTCGGGTAATAAGGCGTCTGATCTGTCTCCAAATGATTTTCATTGGAAATAATAGATTTAGCGTAAACGCGTTTTTTGGGAAAGACTAACGTTTCCCCCACTGTACCACTCAAAGGCTTGGAAACGATCGCAGACTCATTTCAAAAGCTTTATAAGCATGTACACAGGATAATGACGCAATAACGAAATTTAAAAAGGGAAAGATAACTACATGAAGAGAAGACCATTATAATTGGAGGAAATCGTAAAACAGTGCAGTTTAAAATAATGCGGGTTCCAGATAAGAGCCACCAAAAACATATATTTGTTTTTTGACATGTATACTTCAATCAATATATCATATAGTCATTTTCACAAAAGAACGATCCTGCGATGCGTAGTCATAACATAGAGTTTAGTAGAGGCAAATACAGTGGAGAAAACGTTATTCTTTCCCAATAAACGCGTTTACGCTAAAACTATTATTTGCAGTGCAAACAGTTTGGAGCCAGATCAAACGCCGGGTAACCCGGCGTCTGATCAGGCTCCAAACTGTTTGCCACTCAGATTATAATAAATGGTCAGGACCCTCAATAAGTTTGTTTTTTCTACGTTTTAGTGTAATGCGTTTGCGTACGTTTGCGTTTAAACGGGAAAGAGTAACGGTTTCTCCACTGTACATTTCAGTATTTCATATACCCTCATTATCCGGAGGTATGACATTTCCTTTGTTATGCCCACTATTTGAATTTTAAAAACCAACTGATTCCTTCTCAAAATACTCGCAGAGGTATTCTCTCCGCAAGTCACAGCCTATTCCAACCCAGGAAAAGTTGAACGCCGCATTGAGTTCAATGCAGTTGTTTTTGCCGTATGGGCCTAGATGCCTTTCAGTGGCCCAGAATAAGCTGTCATCAGGAATCGCACTGCCGTTGTCATAGCTCCATACCGTTTTGACTTTGCGTGCTTGTATCCATAAGTTTTGATCAAATGCTAGCCGACGCGCAATATGAAAAATAGAAGTCATGCAACCAAGTTGGGGTAACTATGACATACAGTGGAGAATCTGTTATTCTTTCCCAATAAACGCGTTTACGCTAAAACTATTATTTGCAGTACAAACAGTTTGGAGCCAGATCAGACGCCGGGTAACCCGGTGTCTGATCAGGCTCCAAATTGTTTGCCACCAAGATAAACCTGAAATATCAGAATTGTCCAAAAGTTGTTCTTTTCTACGTTTTAGCGCTTTGCGTTTGCGTGCGTTTGCGTACGTTTGCGTTTAAACGGGAAAGAATAACAGATTCTCCACTGTACAAAGGCATAAAAAGATTTGAATTATTAGTTAATGGCATTTTAGACTTTAACCCTTTAACTTCATTCTCGGTGACACAAAATGCGCATTTGCAAACAGTTTGGATCCTAAAATCAGGAAATGTCGTAGAGTACATGTACTTTTAGAATGAAAGTTGTCCATGTTTAGACACCGAACACATGACGGTGCATTCAATGGAGAATATGTTATTCTTTCCCAATACACGCGTTTACGCTAAAACGGATATTTCCTCTGCAAATAGTTTGGAGCCAGATCAGACACCGGGTTTCCCTGCGTCTGATCAGGTGCCAAACTATTTGCCACTCAGATAAAATATAATATTTACAATCGCCCCATTCAATTCCATTTACAAAAAGTGTGTTCATTTCATATAAACACCAATTTTCGAGAGGGCGGGACTTGTGGAAAAGTTTCGAAGGGGAGGCGGGGCATATGCAGTTTTCATTCGCGAATTAATCTTTGGAACTTGGGGCAGCAAACATTTGGCGGATTTTTTCCAAATTTGTTCTTAACCGATCTATGCCTTCCTACTAGTGGAGACCATGATTCCCGATTAATATTCTTCTTTATAAATGAGATAAATTGCAAGAAAACTGCCATAAGAATCTACCTTATAAAACCCCGATATATTTATCCTACTTTAAAATTACGTCACTTCTAATGACGTCATAAATCAGCATTTTTCGCGCCAAACTGTCAAGTTGTTGACAATGGAACTTATTTTTTCTGCTTTCGAATGTACACAGATTCAGTAAATCGGTCATGGCTGTTCCTTATAGGGTACACATTATTCGTGTTATCGACCTCTAATATGGATTAAACATACATGCGTACTGACATAATGTTTATTTAATGTTAGAAATTACAGCAAATATATTGTAAATATAAGAAATGAACTGAATTTTTTCGGCGTTTAAGCCAAATTCATGGTATTTGCCGATAATTTTCTGTCGTTCATTTGGCTTGAACACCGAAAAAAATCAATTCATTTCTTAATTGTAAGAAATATCTAAAAATAGACATTTTGTACGTTCTAGTGCTATGCATTTGCGTTTCGTTTGCGTTTAAACGGGAAAGAATAACGTTTTCTCCACTGTACTTATAACAGTTTACTGTATTTATCTAGCATGATGCATAGTTATGTCCAGCCTATACATATTCATGCGTGTTCCTTGCCTTATCTACCAACGGGATTAGTCATCTTAACCAATTTTCTGCGTGATATTTCGATAATAATCACACAATAGCCAGGGATTTAGCCCGAAGTCCACTATCGTGTATCAGAGCGGTGTCACCAAATGACACTTATTAAACATGTTAATTCCCTTTATTACACTCATAGTTTTCTATTGTTATTACAAACTGTAGTTTGGCAAGCTTGTGGCGTTTGGGTATATCAATAAGACTTTCGACAATGTCTGAATTGCAATTTTACAGTACTGAATCTTATTAAAAATACATTTTTTGCGATTCGCTTGCAATTCGATGGCAATTCGATGGAAATTCGCTTGCGATTCAAAGTACTAACTTTACCCTCGGGTAAGTTTTCTTGAATGGTGTATCTCACAAATGTTCGCAAATATGCCTTCGTTATTTTTTTCGATTCCATTTTTATCACAAACGCTTCGGAAAATTCACGTAAATATATTCAAACGTAGAATTTGTTTTTTGAAGCGCGCGATTCGATGGCAATGCGATGGCAATTCGCTTGCGATTATCAATTTAATTTAATAAGGTTCAAGACTGTAAAGCAATATTGCTACATACAGTGGAGAAAACGTTATTCTTTCCCAATAAACGCGTTTACGCTAAAACTATTATTTGCAGTGCAAACAGTTTGAAGCCAATTCAGACACCGGGTAACCCGGCGTCTGATCAGGCTCCAAACTGTTTGCCGCTCAGATAAAAATGAATTGTAAAAAATATCTAAAAATTGACATTTTCTACGTTTTAGTGTTTTGCGTTTGCGTACGTTTGCGTTTAAACGGGAAAGAATAACGTTTTCTCCACTGTATCTATATATCATCAAGAATCGAATATCTAGTTCATGCAAGATAATTATTATTTGTAAAAAAAAACTCATACAGAAATAAAAACCGCCGTTCTATTAAAAGTTAGAATATTTCTTTCTCAAATATTTTCGTTTCGCCAATTCCATAACATAAGTGTCTCATCACCCCACTCGCCTATGCTACGAAATACAATTCTCGATGCACCGTTTGCATTGCAACGTTTGAATTCCGTTTATGAATGTGTAACTAGGCGTCTCATATAAAATTCAGCATAATCTTTTTTTTAGATAATATTACCATCATTATTGTTACTATTGTTTGTGCAAACATATATTATTCCATTGTAAACAGTTTTGAGCCAATTCAAACTCCGAGTAACTCATAACTGTTTACATTTCAGAAAATAAAGTATCGTCAACATTTTCAAATATGTGTCAGTTTCTTCAATTAAATGAATTGTGCTTGCTTTTGTGTTTCGTTTAAACAGAAGGAATATCACACCTCTACTGTAACTACTGCATATCAGTTTGGGGTTGTATTAATACAATCTGCGCTTGAATTCACTTTTTTTCAAATTCGAAACAACTGACACTCCGATAAAATTACTTAAATAGATATGATGAAAAGTCAAAACCAAGCTATGCACAGCTTTGTTTATATTTTAGCAAACGATTTTAGTAGACATTGGTAATTTGAGGTCGGCATGTTATCAAAATCCACAAAGCTGAAATTGCGTTTAGTATTAACATCAAGAAAATTCATTACAAAGTTGATACTTATTCTATGGAAAAGTTCAATCTTAGCGTTGATATTTATGAAGAACAAATTTTGGAACATATATTTTGCAACGACATTATTAAGCGTGGGTGTACAACAAGATTAAAAAAGGTGTTTAAAAGTTTAATGAGAATGTCTTACATAAGTGAAACATGTCTTTTGAAGAATAAACAAAACCCGCTTTTTTTAAATTGTTCAAAGCGAGGTCATGCCGAAATTGTGTACATCTTAGACAATGAGTATTATTTTTAAAAAGAACACTCACAAAAACCGCAACATGTACAGTCCGAGAGTGTTTGCACCCCAACAAAAACGGGACTTCGAAAAACTAATGAACATGGGCACTACAGTACTGGAAGTGTCTTGACTGAAGCTGTTTTTAGTAATTATTACATAAACATATCACAAACAACAGTTCGAAATAGTTTTGCCATAAAGTTGGCCAGAGAAATTTTTTGTATAGCTGTATCTTATTTACTAAAATTGTAAATAGCTTCATCTTTTCTTTTTTTACTTAAATCAGCTTAATAAAGCAATTATGCTACTAATAACCTACAGGCTCTAACAGGGGAAGTCTGCATTTTCATCTTGCTGGGAACCCTTCTAGAAGAAAAAACAAGTATGCTTACCAAGACTGTTCAGATAGTCTTTAATTGTCATCTGTTTTTCGTACGTGTCAATTTTGACAATAGCCCCGTATCTGTCACATTTATTTCCTGCATACGATCGTAGGTGTGACTTATTGACCAATCTCAATATATGTTCTCCAACCTGGACGTATCCCGGGGGTGGACCTGCAATAAATACGATTATAGAACCTTTAACTGACATAACATCCCACATTATAAACATGTGTCGGCTTTTTTATTTATCCAATTTAGATTTTAGCATTTTGACTTAAGAAATATTGAAATGAATGTCAAACAGTTCAGATCCTTATCAGACGCCGTATGACACGGTGTATGATTTGAATAACATTGTTTGTAACAACTGTATTCATTGTACTCAGTGCAAGCCAGTACAGGAGTTTAGTCAGATCCTGAAAAGAGGAATACTCTTAAAGCATAACAAATTCCAGGGACAATTTGTTCTGTACGCTAATAACATTCAACAAAGGTTTATGCAGTATTCGTTTTTCAGGTAATTAATTCAAGCAGGACAAAGTAAATCAATTGAGCCGCGCCATGACAAAACCCTCATCATTACATTGCAACATTGTAAGACCAAGTACTCTTGTCATCGCTGGTTCAGTATCTCAGTTTGATCTTATTGTGGCATGGTTCTGACACCACTTACTACTTAGTTTTTCTGAAAAGTTTCAAGTTAATATCTCACATACTTATCTAGTAAATGGAAAGTGGAATATTTTCATGATAACCTGATAATTATCGTATCGCGTCAAATGACCTGTTAGTGCCACATACTGTCACGACATAATATCTAAGTTAACTGAAACGTTTTTTGAAACGTTTCGTGTTAACATATCTAAAACTAGATATCCTGTCCTTAACGCAGTCATCCGAATGCAATTTTCTTCTTTTAGATAATTTGTAACACGAAACCTTTCTAGTTAATTATCTAGTTAAGTAACTAGATAAATTCGTTAAGTGGTGGCAGTTTAAAGCAGTATCATGACAACGTTCGTGTTCAGATATTTATCTGGTTATCGCGAAAAGTTTCCACACTTCACTTTAAAGATAATTATCTGAAAACGAACGGGAAAGTTTTTTCGAAAACTAACAAGTTGAGTATTTATGTGAGATATTAACAGGAATCTATCATATAAATTATAAATAAGTGGTTAACACTGTAAAATATCTACATCATACAATAAATGTTTTAGATACATGTTGGTGTCAAAAAGAAAGTGTAGATCAAGACCAGCCACCGCGTCTTTGACACGGTAGTTGACCTTAATCTACACTGTTTATCATGCAATGAGTCAGGTTTTCTCATTGCCTGGCTCAATTATATTGTAATGAAGCTGTTGCACTTATTATTGTCTAAGATGTCGACTGCAAATGGATTTTTTTGAACGGCTCTTAACCCTCCTTAATCGTACAAACAGTCTAATTCAGGTTGTTGTTAGGTCTATGAGTACTCGGTTTTGTGAGGTTTGGTTACATTCAATAAATAAATGGATATCACATAACTTACCGTCTGGGACTGACATAAAAGCATTAAATAAATATCGTATTCCACTAGTCAAATAACATTTTTGGGCCCTGTCCTAACCGTTTTATGGAGGGTTAAGGATTGCATGGAAAGAATACCACACCCAAGCATGGTAGAAATGTTCAACATAATTGATATATTGCATTTAACCCTTTCAATGCCGTTTTATCTTCAAACTCTGTTTTACACTTTCACGGCCACAATATCATGTGCTCAAAAACATATCGTTTGCTAAGGTTTTCAGAATTTCAGACAATTTAAAGTAAATATGTATTTCTATAAGATTCAAACAATTTGGATCCTGATTATACGCAACGTCATGCAACACTATACGTTTGCTAGCACATGATCTTGAGGCAGTCAAAATGTCAGACGGGTTTTTACATCATAATAGCATGGAAGGGGCTTAAGTTAGTGTTTCGTTGTACATACCCGGTCGACACTGGAACTCTATGGGTGACCAGTCGCCATTCTACTGACACTTGACTGTCATGCCCGTGTTGCTCTTGTGATTTGTATGGTTGACGTCGCACGTGTATCGTCGAATTGTTCCTGTGGTTCTTTCACCAGGAAACAGTGTTGCACCACTTGCATAATGTGGGTCCGTGCAATCATCTGAGCAATAAATATGATGAAAAATTACACGAAGACGTTTGGTTACGTTTATTACTGGACTAGCCCTAAGTATTGGGACAGATAGGCCTGTAAAACTAGCGCATACCCTTTTCAGACAACTCCCTTAAGGGCAGTTCGATCAAGATCTGAATATTTGCATTCATTTTGCACCTCTTTGACAAATGAAAGAGTAATAAAACACAAACATAGTTAATTCAAATTTTCGGGCAACAGCATATTATATAGGGTTTCAATATTGAAAATATGTAAACGGTACATTTGAGTTTAGTTCGAATACGTTTCTCATACAGAAGTTTATTATTCATCCGTCTAGAAGGCATGTAATATGTGCTTGTAGCAATTAACCTTTCAGCAATAGAAGCGCATTATGGGTAATTTTCATGTAACCCCTATTAACATATACATGAAAAATACCAGTTTTTAGTTAAGTCTAGTGTATCATGGACTATTTATTGAATATATAGCAGAATGAAAAATAGTGGATTTTGATCGGATGGATCCGAGCTTTCTGATAAGGGTCTACGCAGTTTGCTCAGGACATGAATAAGTTTTACTGTCGACTCTATAGGAAACTGGAACTGTCCATGTTAATACCGTACTCAGAGGTGAATCAGCTGAAGTCATACATAGTGTGACGGAAATGGACGGTGTATAAACACTTCTACAGTCTGACTGTGGAAGCCGGCTTTTATAGCCAGATTGTCTAAGCGTTTGTCTCGGTTGCGAAGTTAAGCAACGTACTGCGCGGTCAGAACCTGGATGGGTGACCGGCAGGGTTTACAGTCGGCCCGGTACACGTTACAAATTTGGTGGCAGCGGTGGGATATGGGATGACATCACCATCATCCCCGGATCCATATCGCATTGTCTCTGTCCTAAACTGCCATGTGAGCAGGGTGACTTCGGGGCGAAAGCAATAGAAAAGGGGGAGAAATGTGACGGAAATAGACGGTATATAAACACTTCTACAGTCTGACTGTGGAAGCAGGTCTTTAAAGCCAGATTGTCTAAGCGTTTGTCTCGGTTGCGAAGTTAAGCAACGTACTGCGCGGTCAGAACCTGGATGGGTGACCGGCAGGGTTTACCGTCGGCCCGGCACACGTTACAATAGTAAAACTGAGCCTATTATCATTTTAACTGCCATATGTAGGCTACGTCCGTATTGAAATCGTCTGTTCATGTAATGTTGTCTGTACTTATTTCTAAAATTAAAATGTTAGAATTTTAACATCGATACATTTGTCTAACAGTTGGAATCTAGATCATACACCGGACAACTCGGCAAATGTTCTGAGACCACTGTTTGTGCCATGTTAAAATGCTGGTTTAGTCGATTCTGGTAATGAACGGCATACACAAATATACTTATTTATTGCAATGAACCCTCTCCGTATGCTTGAAGCGACTTTTATAGATATACAATGTACAAGGATGATCTGCACTATTTGCTTATACAGCTGAAAATTCATAAGACATAGCAAACAGAGGAGACCCCGATGAGACGCCGCGTGACGCGGCGTCTCACCAGGATCTTCACTGTTTGCCAATTTTCTCTTTAGTACACTATAGACGTATAAGATCTTTGTTATATATACAGCATTCGTAATATTCAGATACGAATAATAAGCTCACCGACTTTGATGGCGTAGAACTTTGTTCCTGTCTCGGTACCAAACGTCCCTGGACTCATTGCCGGTGTGCTCCTACATCCATAACATTGACTGGTGTCGGCGGAATAACTTACGCCTTTACACAAGGTCGGCAAACCGGCACACAGGTAAGCACAATGTACATCACTTAGTGCCTGTGTGGTAAACTCTTGCTCCTGTGCTGGGCACACAGATTCCTCTGCGTTGCCTGTTTTTATTAGTTCGCTACGGTCGATTTGAAATGCATACACTCCCCCAAATAACGCCAGTAAAACTATTCCGCGCATCGCTTGCTTCTTTAGTATCAGTCTAGCAGATGTATCATTTAATTAAAATATTCTTAAGCAGATCTTGATTTTATGCAAAGAAATAAAGTATAACACTGAAAGTAATTAGCCACTGAATCAAATTAAAACTATTAATCCTGCTCTGAACAAATTAAACTCTTTCACACAATAAAACGTATTTTAGATGTTTATGATCACTGTGGTAAACCATAACAGCGGTTATCTGCTCGACATGTGAATGCATCGACAATCAATTTTTACGGATTTGGGACCAACGCAAGTTCATTTATTTGCAGAATGCGGTTGTTTATATCACCTGTCTTGTTTACGTTTTCTGATAAGTTCCGTAACAACACATAAACGATAAAAAGTTAATATGTTATTCTTTCCCACTAAATGCTTTTGTGCCTGAACCCTTCTTGCACTTGCAAATGGATTTGAACCAGACTCTAATGTTATAAAGCTTTTGAATGACCTTTTTGAAAGTCGTTCTCAAACATTTGATTGGTCAGATTTGAGCCTAGGCTCAAATTTAACAAATGTAATTACTGGCGAACAAACCCAGACTCAACTAAAACGCTTTATAATCATGGGCCTAGATCAGACACACCAAAACCGCGGCATCTGGTAGGGATTCAAACTGTTTACAGTGCTAATCACCTACAACGGTCCTCCGAACAACGATTCCATCCTTACAATAATACTTGCAGCTATTCCCAAAAGAACACAATAACGTCTAACGCTTTGACTGCTGCAAAATATTCTGCTTATAAAATTCATGTTGTCTGGTTTTTTAAAAGTAAAGTATTTAACATTTTGACAGAATAAACGTTAAGACTAGTTACAACGGCTTTGGCCTAGATCAGACGCCGCGTAATGGATTGTCTGACATAGGTTCAAACTTTTTGTAAGCAAGGCCATATTCGGCACTCTAAGAGTATTCATTTTCCCTCCCTACAACAACTCCCTCCGCACACCACATACAACTATGTCTCCCATCGGGTGTCGTTTAAGAGAAGGAGCACTGTATACTCAGATAAAAATGTGTTGTTGATATTTTCAAAAAGCTTTCATTAAAATGATTGAATTTCGTTTTTAGTTTCGTTTAAACCAGCAAGATATACGACTTCCCGGCTGTAGTTTTCGCGACGGTGCTGATGTCTTGGAGCCAAAGTCTGAATGACGCATATAGTGAGTTGAGTTTGGTTTAAACGGATGTCTGGATTTAATTGCGCATGTCACAACTTTTACTTTCTATTGTGAACCTCTCTATTACGACTCCTAAAAAGAAGGCTAATTGTTTGTATAAAAGACAGGTGACAGCTTAAAGCAATGTGAACGTGAAACAGAAAGCTCCTGTAGGAGCTTTCTGTTTCACTTTCACATGCTAAGCAGTCACCTGTCTTAAACGACTAATATTTGATACAATTTAGTGGTCGTAATAGAGAGGTTCTACTGTATGTTAGCATTTGTCAGACAGAGAGAAGAGGTACGGAAAAGGGGGCGTACTGTAGATGCATGGTTAACCGATTAACCCGTATTTACGCCTTTATTATGGTCATCCACTGAACAAAATAGTTCCAACTTATAGAGTGATGAATATGCGCAATAAAATTAGTTTCTTTATTCTCATAGAACATAGATTTAAGCAGGCCGAAGCTAAAGCAGATTGCGCCTTAAGGACCATTCGGAATTTACTTTCAACCTGCTTTAATTGATCATTTGCCTACAAAACGAAGAAACCGGCTAACGGGTAAATGGTACATGTAAATAACGAGTTGGCCGCTGACCAAATTTGCATATATTAGATATGCAATTATCGTAACAGAAATATAAATGCAAATATTTAGGGAACTCGTCAAGCTTCGCGTGAAATATTAATTAAACAAGACAACTCTCAACCCTTTTGCTCTCAATAACGCTTAAAACAGTTTGAATCCTGATCAGACGCCGCGTCACGCGGCGTCTGATCAGGATCCAAATTGTTTGGCACTCGTTTTGAAGTTTCTTCAGTCATACTGCCTTGTTTTTATCATTGAAACGATATTGCAGACAACAAAAGCGAAACAGATGACAATGAAACGGTGACGGTGTTAACAACTCACGAAACATTTGGCAGTGTAAGGGTTAACTCTTTGAACACCATCGGTCACTGCAATTGACTTTCGAGCAAATTGAATCATGTCTGGAAGCCGACTTAGCTTCGGGGCGTCTAATGCTGGTCTAAACTGTTTGACTGCTTTCAAAATATATCTGTTAAAGCTACTTTAAGTCTGGCTTTGAAACTAAGGTTCAGACCACAGTTATAAATCCGACGATACTTAGTTGATGACAGGTTGAAAACATAGGACAGGATATGGAGATGAGAAAGTTAAATAAGATATACGATGCCAAACAAGTGTCAGGTTATGTCAATCTTACGCTAGCTTAACACATTGAGCCCTATCGACGAGTAAACTTGTCATTTACAAAAAAATAATACTTATGGAGAGCGCGCTAGTCCGATGAAAACAGCGTAGAAACAAGATCAGAAGGCTCCTAAACAGCCCTCTGATCAACATCTGCACTGTTTGTCA
This sequence comes from Gari tellinella, assembly GCA_922989275.2. NCBI lineage: Eukaryota > Metazoa > Mollusca > Bivalvia > Cardiida > Psammobiidae > Gari > Gari tellinella. The sequence goes on from OV277871.1 coordinate 32,793,749, forward strand.
TTTTGTTATGTACGGCAGATGGTAACCATTTATAGTTATAAATGGACTGGCTTACTTAGAAAAAGGGATTGTCCATTAATGTTTCAGGGTTGAATAAGTTAAGGCAAATTGATTATGAATAATGCCGACAGATTGGGCCTAGAAGTGACGTCGGGTTATTCGGCGTCTCATCTAGATCTTATCAGTAGTGTGTTCAGTTACTGCTGTTTGCAGTTTTGGTTAGACGTTTGGGCCCCGTGTGCAGCGTGTAGAGAACAGTAGAGCCAACGTTTTCTTTCTAAATAACCGCGTTCACGCTTAAACTATTATTTCTTTTGCAAACAGTTTGGAGCCAGATCAGATGCCGGATGACCCGGTGTCTGATCAAGCTCCACACTGCTTTTCACTCGGATTAAATATGGAAGTCAGAATCGTCAAACACTTTTCATTTTCTATACTTTAGTGCAATGCGTTTCGTTTGAACGGAATAATAACGTTTTCTCCTCTGTCTTACAGACGGGTCGCCAACTCACAAACGATGGCCAAAGTTCAAATTAAAAATGGCATTACAATCAAATTAGAAACATAAACGAAATGCTGCAGATTACTGTGAAGTAGACGACCTTCTATCAAACAAGGATCCTTCTGTCTGACATATATCTACAAATCTGACAAGTTGTTTGTTAATTATGACATGGTATCGGGGTAAGATGTTCTATGGAGAAGAAGTTATTCCTTTCCAAATAAAAGCGGTTCACGTTAAAACTTTTATGTTCATTGCTACCAGTTTTGAGCGAAATCAGTCACCGGTTACCTGGCATCCGATCAGTCTCAAAACTGTTTGCCATTTTATTTTTGTTATGTGTTAATCGATGATGGATGATGTCCCTTGGCGAGTGTTTGTTTATATTTTGCTCGCAGCGTAATTGCGAAAAACAAATGTTTTAAAAGGATTTTAGGATATGTGATGGAATATTTGGGAAACTAAAAGTACTGGAGAGGTCATGCCGTATGTAAAATATTATAAAAACTTGAATTTGTGCATTTTGTTCTAAATCTTTATCGGTGACAACATCTCACTTTTTCACGTGCATCACGCTTATCTACATGTATATACGTGGACACTGTTGCTAAATATAGATACCAACGTATGATATCGAGTGAATCTTACGAAAAAGTAAAATATACGTGACACCGCATAAACCCAATATTAAGTGATATTTCAACACTACAATACAGAACAATACAGTATAATACGGTTCTAAATCAACACCATGCCTCAAAACAAACCAAACCCAACACCAAAGACCTTTAAAAAGTCAAACCTTTCTTCTTTGTCCACTCCATCAGCGCAGAAAAAGAGAGATCCAACATCTCCGCTTGAAGCAGACGACATTAAAAAACAACTTTTGTCTATGTCACCTGACAGCCCTCTAAGCAACTCAGCTTCAAAGACAGCAGCTGATAATAGTGTCGAAATGTCAGATTCCTCAACCGGTGAACAAGATTCCTCTACCAAAATAACACTCACCAGTAAAGATCTCAGTGAAATCGCCAAACTTTTGAAGGATTCATTTCGCAGCGAACTAAAGGAGTTCATGACAGAAATTTTACATAACTTCCATGAAGAATCTCAAGAACGCATACACACCCTCGAGGAATCAAATGCTAAGCTTAAAGCAGAAAACGAGAATTTGAGTAGACGAGTGACTGAGCTGGAGCAACACTGTGACAGAAATGAGCAGTACAGCAGACGAAACTGCCTTCGTATAAATGGCGTGCCTGAACAACCCAATGAGAAATGTACCGACGATCTCGTGTACGAAATTGGTTCTGCTTTAGATCTTCCGATCACAAAGGATGACATTGACAGATCTCACAGAGTCGGCCAACCTGGTAAATCTTCAAACAAACCACGGGCAATAATAGTAAAGTTGTCATCTTACAAAGCCAGAAGCGCGCTCTATCGTGCAAGAACCAACCTTAGAAACTGCGGATACCCCAATGTGTACATCAACGAAGACCTAACAAAATCTAGAAACTTTTACCTTTACTTAGCGAGAAAAATGTCAAAAAATGAACTGATCAATGGTGCGTGGTCAACAGACGGTCAAGTCTTAATCAAAGACAAGCATAACAAAATCCACCAGATCAACAAAGAAGCGGATTTGATCCCGTTTGGTCACCGTGCTATTTAATTCAACACGTGTGACTGTTTTCCCTTAAAGTAAATGTATGCTCTGTATAAATCTGAAGAAAAAACAAAATAACCAAATACTAATAATACTAAGTGAAACTTACCTGTATCATGTATTACATGTAAGTAGTCATTATAAAGAAGGCGACCTACTGATTTTAGCCAACTTTCAGCTTGCGGCATGACTAGGAGTAAAGTAGAAAACTTCTACTGAAGCTTTCTGTTTTGTTCCAGTCCTGCATCAGGCATCAAGCATCCGCGTGTCCTTAGAAAATATACTTACTACAGATAATCACTTGCGTTTAGCAGCCATTCACAAGATGGTGAACCTCAGATTTCGAGATAGATGTCAGTCAAAGGCGAAACAAGAGTTTGGCAGATAATCAATATGTGAGCTTTCTACTATGCATCTGTCTTTCATTCAGGCATTCACGTTTTGTTTAGATCTTTATGTGAAGATAACTACTTGTATTAAGAAGTCACATGAGCATTATTGGGCTTTAACCCATTACCCAATAGCCTGTTTCTAATTTCGGAGAAAGACGGTCACTTAAAGCAGGTTAAAAGTAAAGCAAAATCTGCCTTAAGGCACATTCTGCTTTACCTTCAGTCTGCTTTAAGATACAATCGCTAGGATATAGGATATACTTCTTAGGGCGCATATTTATGACTGAATAAACTGGTACTAATTTCTTCAGTTGAAGAATAAAATAAAGGCGTAAGTGCGTATTTATAGGGTAAAATGTTAAAGACACGTGGCAGGTCTGGGCGAGACGGGAGTGGGACGGAGAGTTCCTATGAGAGCTTTCTGTTTTGCGTCTGTCCTCCATTCAAGCACTCACGTGTTACTACAAATCTGTATGTATCGATAAATTGACTTACCCTTTCAACGCAAATTCTAATTGTCTGAATTTAATCATTTATATATCAGATATCATCTGCTTAAATTTGTCGGCTGCAATTTGTGCCAAATTTATTTTGTTAGTCTTGAGTGGAGAAACACTGGTAAGAGAATAAAATGGTTTGGCTCCTAATCAGACGCCTCGTTACGCGGTGTTTGATCTGGGCCCAAACTGTTAAGAATGTCTACTTAAGTCGCCCAAGGCGGTGACAGAGTTATTGAGCCAATCACAGAACGGTGACTTATTTTGTCATGTGACACCCTGAGGCAAGACAGGAGTGGGACAGAGTGTTCCTATAGGAGCTTTCTGTTTCGCTTCTGTCACGCTTTCAGTCGTCCATGTGTGCATATATGTCTTTATAATTTATATACATGCATCGATAATAACTCTAGTTATTGAGCCAATCACAGAACGGTGACTTATTTTGTCATGTGACACCCTGAGGCAGGACAGGAGTGGGACAGGGGGTTCCTATAGGAGATTTCTGGTTAGCTTCTGTCATGCTTTCAGTCGTCCATGTGTGCATATATGTCTTTATAAACATGCATCGATAATAACTTTAGTTATTGTGCCAATCATAGAACGGTAACTTCTTTTCCTCATGTGACACCCTGAGGCGAGACAGGAGTGGGGCAGAGTGTTCCTATAGGAGCTTTCTGTTTAGCTTATGTCATGCTTTCAGTCGTCCATGTGTGCATATACAATACAATACAATACATTATATTTTATTGGCATTAAGTACAAAAGCTACTTCTAGCCATCCAGTGTCACTGGAGTGAACATGAAAATTACACATACAAATAACATTTTATCAGAGAAGCATAAATAAATCAACAAGTAATAATAATATTATCGTACCTTATAAAATGAAGTTACAAATTAATGTATCTGAGACTTACTCCAGTATTCCCTTACAGTGAGGACGGGCTACACCGCCACTCAATATAAGGGAATACGACGAGTGGTAATGGGTTTATTTTGTGGTTTTATTTTATAATTTTACTGGGAGAAGTTAGTCTTTCAAGAGTATTTAGAAAATCTATAATGGTCGCTTGAAGTTGAGTTAAAACGACACAGAAAGCTACTGCTATAGTCTTCTGTGTCGTTTTCATCCCACCATAAGCCCTTGTCTGTTTTAGAGATTTACGCTAGGTCATACTCGCTAATATTCTAATTTGAAATATTGTAAAAATGTCCATCGATCATATCGATGCAGAGAGGCGTGTCTGTAGATATATACATGTAGACTGTACGTGTGGTTTACACTCACGTGATATATTTTGGCCGCAGTTTTCCCGCCATCTGTCACGTGTTACGTCTAGTATCACGTGACTTGGCCCCGGAAAACATTCCGACTTGTCTACTACAGTATGGACATTCTATATCGACTCTGCATTCAACAGGATCTAGATCATAAGAGTAACAAGAGCAATCATTTTAATTTCAAGGAGCTTTCTGTTTAGCTTCTGTCATGCTTTCAGTCGTCCATGTGTGCATATATGTCTTTATATACATGCATCGATAATAACTTTAGTTATTGAGCCAATCACAGAACGGTCACTTCTTTTCCTCATGTGACACCCTGAGGCGAGACAGGAGTGGGAAAGAGTGTTCCTATAGGAGCTTTCTGTTTATCTTCTGTCCTGCTTATTCAACCAGTCACAGAAGGGTGATATGAGATACAGTAGTGGATCAGGAGGTTCCAATAAGAGCTTTCTGCTTTGCATCTGTCATGTGACAGGTATTCATGTATTTATGAAATAAGAAACATTCTAGTGACAGTGCGTCACAAAGGGTGACTAATTAACATGTTACGTCAGCCTAAATTTTTTGTGGCGATACAGAATTATGTCAGAGGGTTTCTACGGGAACTTTCTGCTCTATTTCTGTGCTGCATTTGAATATTTACGTGTTCCATTGATTTCTCTATTATTGCGCTAAACAGTCAGTCATATAGGAGTGTGAATTTTCGAAATTTTTAGACATATTGCAGCTTATGGCGGGACCCGAGAGGGGCAGGTTGGTTTCGTTTTAGAGCTTTCTGCTTTGTACCCGTCATGTATAAGCAAATTGTATGTACCTACAAAAATGTATGAATTATGTATAGATAGTCACTTGTGTTAAGCAAAGCAGTCAGACTTAAGAATGTGAATTGTTGATTTTTATAGACGAACGGCAGATTGGTGCGATACAGTGACAAAGTGGAAAGTTTCACCCGGAGCTTTCTGCTTTGTTTCTGTCCCGCGGCAGTGATTGCCGTGTTGTAAGATACTTCTATGTAGAGATAATTACTTGATGCTAAGCAATCTATTGATCAGGGATAAATTACTAGTACTAGCCTTTAAGAAAGGTGACAGCTTATTGGAGAGACATTGATAAAGCAGATGGCTCCTATGGGAGGTTTCTGCTTTGTCCCTGTCCTTCATTCGATCATTTACGTAAGATTAGTTAAAGTTGAAGTGTCGGGGTTTTAAGACACGTGTCGGCTTTGATGAGACGGGGCGTAACAGAGGGTCCTTACTGGAGCTTTCTGCTTTATGTTTGCCCTTCATAAGGCATTTATATCACCCTGTAGAAATCTATGTACATGTTGTACAAATTGATTTCCCTCGTTTTTAAGCGTTCAGTCTCATGAAAGTGGGTCTTCGATTTTTCAATACGAGTGACAGTTTGAGGAGAAGCGGAAATGGGACAGAAAGTTTTGACTGGAGCTTTCTGATTTGAATTCTGTTACACACCAGGATTTTAAGCGTCCTTCTTGAAACCATTGATGTTTAGGTAATTACTTATGTCCAGCTGTCGGTCAAACTGAAATTATTTATCTGTCCTCCTCTTATTTTAGTGATTAGTATTATCCGATTTTCTGACTTGTCCGAGTTATTTTTAGAACAGAATAGTTGTTACTGGTAAATAGCAAAGTAACATCGAATATATAACCTTACACTTAAACCAAGACTTGAGATACGTATGATCCTCGTGAGGCACGAGACCGCTGCGCTAACTTTACTGATATTTTATTCTTTCCCAATAAACGTATCTATATACTAAGGCTATTATTTCCATTGCAAACAGATTGGAACCAGGTCAGCCGCCGGGTAACCCGGCGTTTGAACAGGCTCAAACGTGTTTGCTACCAAGATTAAATATATAGTTAAAATCTCCAAAAGTAAATTTCCTCTGTTTAGTGCATTGCGTATGCGTTTTAACGGGAAAGAAAAATGTCGCAAATAAATACAGCTATCCGTGTCTGTAGCTGGCTGTACGGAGATCATCGGGTACGGTAATCATCCCTTTGGGAGTTTAGAATGTTTCAATCTAAACATAACTCGGTCAGGTCATAAGAAAACACTAATATTTGTTAATATCGTGTACCTCAGCTCACTGTTGCCCTCTATATTTTCATTCTGATAGCGGGTGACTAAAAGAGGACATTCTAATACATGTATACTTCTAGATAATTTTGTTCCCTTTCTCGATATCGATCGCCTATGTATGTTTCTCTGTATTATACCATTGCAGTACGGTCAGACAATCCATTTTCATTGTTTAGTCTCGTTCCAATGGTGGACGAGGAGTTTGTTTTGAACGATACATGCGTTCGGGTCGCGAGAGAAATGATTTCGTTCAAGTGTGTGATAATGTACGTCAGTTGCTACAGTGCTGTGCCTTATTAAATTAACCTGATAATCGCAAGCGAATTGCCATCGAATTGCCATCGAGTTGCCATCGAATCGGGCGCTTCAAAAAACAAATCCTACGTTTGAATATTTTTACGTAAACTTTCCGAAGCGGTTGTGACACAAATGGAATCGAAAAAAAATTAACGAATGCATATTTGCTAACATTTGTGAGATACTCCATTCAAGAAAACTTACCCGTGGGTAAATTTAGTATTTTGAATCGCAAGCGAATTGCAATCGAATTGCAAGCGAATTGCCATCGGGTTGCGGGCGGGTCGCAGGGATTGTTGGTTTAATAAGGTTCAGTACTGTACATGCTTACAGACATACATCGCTATATATCAACTTTATAGATGATCATTTATGTTGTCGATTATATGTTCACTTCATATGTATATACACCCTTGCACTGTTGCTCCCACTATCTAGAGCCTTCTGCTCTGTTTCAATCTGGCATTACTTTAGATTGAAATTATAGTCAATTATATGTTCACTTCATATGTATATACACCCTTGCACTGTTGCTCCCACTAGAGCCTTCTGCTCTGCTTCAATCTTGCATTACTTTAGATTGAAATTATAGTTCAATATATCATCTTGTATCTTTGACGAATTTAAGCTGTTTCAAGCCACAAACGTAAATTTTAAATGCATGTTGCTGCTTGAGCAGGATGGAGTCAAAGCAGAAAGCTCCTAAGAGAAATGTCTGCTTTGCCTTTGTCTTGGTTTAAGCGGTAACCTACCATGAACTCAGTTAAGTATAGGCGATTCTTAACTTTCACTGTCAAGATAAATGTGTAATATACGATCATTTGAGTCGTCCCTTTTGTGCTGGAGTCGTCGTAGGTATCGGGCCTGTCAATGATATACATGTAGTGTGGTTTTTTATTTTGGTTTTTATTTTTCTGTTTAACTCTTACATGTATATCTATGATCGTATTTCAACGTAAAAGCCTTTTCACCACCGAATTTTACCAAATGCCTTAATATCGTTGTCTTAATCTGCTTAACTATATTCCGAACTACCGTTGCAAACGTTGATGAAAAGGTTATATCGCTGCCGTAGTTCGACAGTTGAGATCCTGATCAGACGCCGAGTCAATCGGTGCCTGGTTTGGACCCCAATCTAATATAAGAAGTTTACCAACTGCCTTAAAATCGTTGTCTTTATTGCTTAACTGTACTCCGATCTACCGTTGCAAAAGTTGATAAAATGTTATATCGCTGCAGTAGTATGATAGTTGAGATCCTAATCAGACGCCGAGTTAATCGGTGCCTGGTTTGGATCCCAATCTAGTATAATAACTAACTGCTATCGCTTATAGTCGTGAAAAGGTTTGTATGCTTATACGATTTCTTCTCAGCGACATCTCAAAGATACATCCACTGATTTTGTCTTTAATGAAGGCTAGTTTTGGGTGAAAGAAGGCGTTACTATTACTAGACATAAGAGATATAATTATATTTCTACATTCGGAGTGTGTTTATGTCTGTCGATATGTGAAATATTATCACTCGTGTCTTGTAGTCGCTTTGGAGAAATACTACTAAAACTGCTGGTGTTTTCTGGTAACAATATCATGGCATTTGTTTAAATAGTTCTGATCACGTGAATATCCACATAATTGTGTTGTACCTCTGTTATAAATGTAATCGAGTTTGATCCAATTTTCCATCACATGCATTTCCTCATTGCTTGACAATGAATCTATGTGTGTTTTTTCAACTTTTTATTTCATTATTTTCCTCTCTGTATACTACTTTAAGCTCTAGTTCTGTCTTGGTGGTAAGGACTTTGCTATACCAGCTTTGTCGAAGTGCCTTGTATGTATTTAATCCTTGGCTGTTTCTTCTTGTAAAATGGAAAGTTAATTTGTTTTTGTTGCCTAATGGGTAATGATTTAATTCAATGGAGATCAGCCATAGGAACACATTACTGTAGGACGCATCTCTGTAGACGGAAACAATGTTTTACCTGGTACCCTTTTAGACACTTCTATAAGTTGTTTTTGATACTGTATATGTTTAAAACTATTATTCTCGCCATAAACTTCTCCCTTAAAGATATGGTTTTAAATATAAATGTCTTAACAATTGTACTTCTAATGCTGCTTATTGCCGGTGATATAGAACCTAACCCAGGTCCAGATCAAAATTCCACTATAAATTCTAGCTCTCTGTCAATAACACATTTAAACATACGCAGTTTAAGGAACAAAATGAACTTTATAGAGACAAGTTTAGCAGACTTTGATATCATATGCCTGTCAGAGACACATCTCTCTGTAGATATTAAAAACGATAATATAACATTAGATGATTATAATATATTCCGACGTGATAATACAAATCATTCAGGTGGACTAGTTACATATATTTCGAGTGATTTTGTATCAAAACGACGAATTGATTTAGAATCACCAGCAATTCAAACTCTCTGGACTGAGATAAAGTATAAAGAAAAAACTGTTTTTCTTTGTAATGTTTATCGCCCTCCCTCATCGCTAGTTTCATTCTGGGATATTTTGAATACTTCAATTGAAAAAGCACTCGAAATCCAAGATTCAGTAATAATAGTAGGTGATATAAACGAAAACCAATTGAATAATAATAATACTAAACTGAAACATATTGCCCTATTAAACAATCTTACAAATGTGATTACTTCTCCAACACGCATAACTTCTACGTCATCTTCATTAATTGACCCAATTTTAATAACTAATAACTTAGAACACATTAATAGCGGTACATTTGACACCCCCTCAGAAATAAGTGACCATAAGACAACTTTCGTCTATGCCAAATTTCCTTTCAGTAAAACTTTAACATTGAAAAGAAAAGTTTGGTTATATAAAAGAGCTGACTATGACAAATTAAACTCACTAATAGAAGCCGAAGATTGGAGTTTTATAGAACAAGAAAATGTTAACAGAGCAACAAATCTCTTTACTAATAAATATTTACTGTTACTGAAACAATGCATTCCATACAAAGAAGTCACTATTAGAAAAAACGATAAACCTTGGTATGACTCAGAAATAAGAAAATTTTCCAGAAAACGTGATAGACAAAAACGAGTTGCAATTAAAATAAATAACAATTTACAATGGGCTAAATATAAACATCTTAGAAATAAAGTAAGTAATTTAAAAAAACATGCAAAAGAACAATTTTACAGTAATCTCGAATACTTAGTTCTCGACTCATCTCAAAACGACTAAAACAGCTATTGGAAACTTCTCCGTCAATTTATGAAATGCAATAAACCTCTTAATTCCATTCCTCCATTAACTTCTGCACAACCTACCAAGCTACATACTTATGCATTTACAGATGATGAAAAGGCCAACTTACTAAACGAATACTTTGCATCTATTTCAACTATCAATGACAGTCATGTCTCTCTTCCCCCCTTTCAGTCTTTAACTAATTCATTCATTGATGAAATTATAATTCAAGAAGATGAAATTGCAGATATAATACAATCTTTAAAACTTAATAAGGCAGTCGGTGAAGATTCAATAAGTCACAGAGTTTTAAAGAACACAAAAGATACAATAGTTAAACCATTGTGTAGACTTTTCAATAAATCTTTATCTGACAGAGTATTCCCAGACTCATGGAAATCTGCAATTGTGATGCCATTATTTAAAAAGGGCGACTCTAATACTGTATCGAACTACAGACCTATCTCACTTCTTAGTTGTATTGCTAAATTAATGGAAAGGGTAATGTATAAACACTTTTATAACCATTTGATATCTAACAAACTTATTTATGCTAAACAATCAGGGTTTCTTAACGGCCATAGTACAGTTCATCAGTTAGTCGATATATACCATCAAATTGCATTATCATTAGATAATAGGATGAACACTTGTATGGTATTTTGTGATATATCAAAAGCATTTGACCAAGTGTGGCACAAAGGCTTAATTTTCAAATTAAAACAAAATGGATTTAGTGGACCTGTTCTGTATTGGATCGAAAGTTATCTGTCTGGTCGTAAACAAAAAGTATTTGTAGGCTCTTCTATGTCAGAGGTTCGGTCAACAAATGCAGGTGTTCCTCAGGGATCTGTACTCGGCCCTCTGTTTTTTCTCGTTTTCGTGAACGATATAGTCCACCAGCTCTTAAGTTTATCCCGTCTGTTTGCTGACGATACATCGCTTGCATTTAGTTCACGTAATATTCATGATATAGAAGCCATAATGAATCAGGACCTCAGAATTGTATCTTCTTGGGCTAAACAATGGTTAGTTACGTTCAATCCGAACAAAACTGAAGCTCTATTCTTTTCTCTTAGTTCTATTGAAAATCGACCCAATTTACTCTTTGATAATGTTCCTGTCCAGTTCGTAAACGATCACAAGCACCTAGGTCTTACTTTAAGTGATGATGGAAAATGGCACACTCATATTGATACTCTAATCACTTCTGCTACTAAACTTCTAGGAATGATGAGGAGCATAAAATTCACTATAAAACGTAAATCACTTAATCAAATATATATTTCTTTTATACGGCCTATCCTTGAATACGCTTCAGTCGTTTGGGACGGTTGCACTGGTTACGAAAAAGATGCGCTAGAAAAAACACAACATGAAGCTGCCAGATTAGTCACTGGTCTAACGCGATCTTGTTCATTAGAAAATTTGTATATGGAAATAGGCTGGTTGTCACTAGCAGATAGACGCAAATACCACAAACTTGTTTTAGTCCAAAAGGTAAAATTAGGTCTTACACCTGGTTATTTCAATGATCTTTTTCCACCTTCAGTTGAAACGTCAACAGATTATAATCTAAGAAATTCAGAAAATTTCAACGTGGTAAGCAGACGAACAGAACTATTCTCTCAATCGTTCGTTCCGTCTGCAATATCTCTTTGGAATTCACTCCCTTTTGATATCAAAGATTCACATTCTCTGTCAGCGTTTAAACACTATCTAAATAATGCCCTTTTCAAACCTTTTATTGTGCCAACTTACTATGGATCTGGTGAAAGAAAACTCGCTGTTATCCATGCCAGACTCCGTAATAACTGTAGTAATCTGAATCAAGACCTGTTTCAAAATCATCTGAGAGATCAAGGAACCTGTGAATGTGGTTTTGTAAATGAAGATGCTGAGCACTATTTCTTCCAATGTTATATCTATGTAAATGCAAGACTCAGACTCTTCCGTTCAACCCACAAGTTTCATCCTCTTAACATTCATTTACTTCTTTCTGGCTCTATCAATCTCAGTGACGACGAGAATCGATATATTTTCCTCTGTTCAGACATACATTAAGGATACAAACAGATTTGCGCCCTCCTAAGTTGGCGTAGCTAACCCATTACCATTAAGACAGAACAAACATCTATCCCCTCTTTCGTTTCTTATTTCTTTCTTCTTCTTAAATTTAGGATATAACCAAAATGATTATTCAGTTGTCTATTTCTGGAACCTCTCATAACATTTTTCATTGTTCTTTTCTTTTTCAATGCTATTTTTGTTTTCATATTTATTGTCTTTCAACAAAATATATAATGTAAAGCAATTGTAGACACGCACACGTCATAATAATGATGTAAACTTATTAGAAGGGGAGGGCTGTTACTAACGTTGTAAGAACTTGTAGCCCGACCCTTTTGCACATATATTTGTATGTAAGATAACATTATTTGTAAATTTGAATTGTTATATTAACCTTTGTACAAATATTGGGCAATAAAATATGTTTAAACTAAACTGTTAAGGTTTCGACTGCGTTTATAAGGGAACGAACAACGTCTGCTCCCGATCTGCTTTTGGCTTGAACCTATATTACCTCGAACTCATTTTACTCGACATAACATTCAATGCTGCAATATCGCCTGCTTTTTTTTCTTAATTCCTTCATAATCAATATTATACTCATTTTTTACCCCTTCACAGCCATGTTGTGATCAGCTTCAATATTGTTTTCTGCAATATCGTTTCTAAGGTAGATTAAAGGCAATTGAGCTGACGTAATCTCAAACAAGGGGACTTATCCGACACGTATTGATACTACATGTAACTGATTATGTCGTATAAAGCAGCGTTCCTGTTAAAGCAGGTTTGAGATATAACGATGAACTTTGATATGTCATACATACTTAAATGGATCATACCCGTATTTCAAAGTAATAACGTTTTTACTTTGAAATACGGTTATGTTCCACTTAAGCGACATTTAGATATAGCATTTCATTAAAAGAAATAAGGATTAGCTCGACTTAAAAGAGAATATACTATATACCATTTTACATTATGGTCAAAAAGTCAATTAACAAGGTGTTGGGAAAACCTGAATGCACTGTTTTAGGATATAAGGGGTTAACGATTTCATTGACTACAACATATTCAAACTTCGATTTAACTCTTTCGCTGCCAAATTAATCGTTAGATTAATTGCCGTCTGTTTCATTTTTTTTTGCAAGATGGTTTCAAAGTAAGATTAACTGTAGTATGACTTAAACCATATCGGTACGAGTGACAAACAATTTGGATCCTGAGCTGACGCCGCGTTTCGCGGCGTCTAACGAGGATCACAACTGTTCGCAAACGCGCTTTATGACTTCATTGTGAGTGAAAAGATTAGGTCAAACTGACTGTAGTTATATTGCCATGAGAGCCAAAACATGTGCAGAGAATGTAAAACAAAGGGCAAATTGTAAGTTACATAATATAGCTGAAAGTCATTTTAAAAATAACATGAAAGTTTTCACTGTTTATGACTTTTGAAAACAGTTTGGATCAGGAGCTACCCTGTATGACACTCGTTTCAAACTTAGGTCAGTCATATTGTCCTAGCCCTAACTTTAAAGCGATATAACAAACAATATTGTTCAAGCAGACGAAATTATGGAGATGAAAGAATCAAATCCTCAAGATAAACTAGGCATTGAAAGAATTAAAAGAAGAGCAGTTGCTTTCTCTCTAGAACACACCTAATTGAAGACGCAGATTGTATTCATTGTTCGGAAGGTTATAGGGAGGGGAATTGTATATCCTAAGGGTGCTAGTTTGATTTGGCTAATATTTGCAAACAGTTTGAACCACGATCAGACGCCGCGTAACGCGGCGACTGATCCGTGTTCAGACTGTTTGACACTCGTCTTTATGTTTCTTCTGCTAAATATCCAATTTGTAAAATTGAGAAAACCTAAACACGACGATTTTAAGCAGACGACATTGCAGCAGTAAAAGCGTTTAAGATAACTGTCTTGTTTAGATGAACAGCGGCAAGCATTTTTTTATGGAAGGAGTCATTGTTCGGAGGGCTGTTAAAGGTAAGAAGATATATAGTATATTTTGGCACATGCACCACTTGAGACATGTCAAGTGAAGCTGACAATATAGCCCCGCAAACAAACTAGACCACGACGTTCCATTACATGTAAGCCTGTTCATTCTGGAATTCCGTTTTATGCGTGTGTTGTAAAACTGGAGTTGACCCGACATGCTTGAGCAGATTTCTGCTCAGGTAGCAAATTGCTTATTTTGATTCTTAAGACTTGTAGACCAAATATAGTTGTGATTTTGGTCACGGTAGCTGCGAGAGATGTTTCCGCAACTACCGGTGCATATATTTTAGGTTGATATTGCATTTTTAGTGTTTTAAGAGAGATTTTCTATCTTGGCCATTTTCTACTATATAACCATATAGAGGAAATTGGCTCAGGTGTGAAATCTTATGAAATAAACATAAATTCAGTAGAAACTCAGCCTGATTAGGCATTTATACTTTATTTCTACCTTTTCTAATAGTTTTTGGTGGATGACATTGTTTGGATCCTGAGTTACCTGCTCAAATGTAGATCTGTTTACATTTGACAGGTGACCCAAGTCTCCCATTCAGACTCTAATAAATGCAATATCTCCTTGTACAGGGATGTTTTTCACACATTTAAATGCCTACTATGTAGACTTTAGTTGTCTTAAGGGTTTTCACATGTTCATTTGTCTGATTAGTGCCAGATAATTCTGTAATTTAGATTTATTGTGTTGAGGAGCTAGATCCTTAGTAAAGAGAGGCATTCAAAATGGCCGCCAGCTGAAAAGGCATGATTTTGCTCTTACAATGTGGCTTGCTACTCTGTCAATAAATTACTATAAATTCTAGATTTATACTGATAATGTGTCTAAAGGTTTGAAGTTTATGATAGATATCTTTAGGGAACTTGATAAATTAGTATTTTTGTGTATTTGCTGATTTTCGGCTGATATCTGGGTCTAGACATTCTAGACCCTTCACTGCTCATATTTTGAAACATCACTTATATATTGTATTTGGCCACTCTGAATATAGATTTGATAGTTTTGATTTAATAGCTGTTATTTGAGCTACTTTTTAGTAATTTAGAATGTGTCTTTATAATAAGTAATTATTTTGTATTTAGCCCTAAAAACAGGAAAGGGCTATTATTTGCCCTCAGCCAATCAGAAGGCTCGATTAGGGTCATGTGATTGAAGGCTCTCTCAAAGGCTATATATTGAGGGAAATTTCTCAGTCACACACACTTACTCAGCAAGCAACTAGAAAGATGCATTCTACCCTGCCTCACACTGGCAGGCTAGGATTTGTTCTTCTAGGTGAAACTTATTTATTACTTAAATACACTTAGGAACATCTTCTGCTTTATTTAACTATATTTCTAAATTGAGTGTGTCACTTTCAAAGCCATTTAACTTAGCACCATTTTTGGTCTTTACTTCTTACTTTAAGCATTTTGGCTGTTTGCTATTTAGATCTTTTTGCTAAATTATTGTTTGCATTTAAAGCAGCACATTTTAACTTTATCTGGCTTTAGTCATTTGTGTAAATAATGCTTTTATTCTTTAGATTAGATTAGATTAGAACTGTTTGATATAAAATACAAGTGATTAACACTGATTTTATTCTTTTGTTTTAATTATTTAGTTTTTTCTGACCTTTTGGTCAGTGGTGTCCATCCTGACAACTGTTTATCTCACTAATGTTATGTAAAACACCTTATCTCCTTACATAACATTGGCAAGGTAAACAAACCTTAGTAATAACCCAGCTTTTGGGTTGCCTTCCGCTCGTTAAAACCCGTTCGTGTAAAAACCCAGCCATTTAACACTGGCGTCAGAATCGGGATATTTAGTTTAAGAAGTTTTTTCTAAATTATTTTTGCTAGGCGCGATAGATATTTTTTCTACATTAGCTACAGCCTACAAGCTTACAAACTTAAGAACCAGGGGTTTCTCAAACTCACAAGTCGAATGCTGTACGCCTGCCCATCAAAACAGGCTACCAGTCCACTTCGGAGTGAGTCGGTGATTCCTTTGATTCTTTTACTCTATCTCTCTCACTTATCCAGTCTCAGACTCTTTGTCTGTTAGGGTTTCGCAAACTCACAAGTCGAATGCTGTACGTCTGCCCACCAAAACAGGCTACCAGTCCACTTCGGAGTGAGTCGGTGATTCCCTATCTCCCTTGTCCTACGGTCCTTTAAGCATTCACATTCAAAAACTTAGCACTTTTTCAGCTGTGCTACTTTACATTTAGATCTTAAATACTTAGTGAATGCGTCTCAAATAATTAGTTGTAGTCACTTCTTTGAACCGAGTGTTATTAGCCACAAAATGTGGACCCCCTATAAACTCGTATATGAACTACAACTAAACATTTGAGGAATAAAATATAAATTTAAAAAGAATATTTACTTTAAGTGCAAATTTGCACCTTTTACTTACAGTTTTATATAATCTATATAGAACTGTGTATTTCAAAATTGACTGTCTGCATCCGCATTACTCTAAGTGCCTTTGTGTACTTAGAAATTGATGAAAGATAATATCACTTGACAAACAAGCTCGTGTTTGTCAAAGAGTTACACTGCAATCCGTAGTCCGCACTAGTACCTTCGGGTACAATTGAAAGATATCTCAGAGTTACACTAAATCCAGTCCTACCAAGCTGAAGCCTTGCCGAGTGTCCTAGTCAAAGACGAACCTTGCCAGAGACAAAGAAGCTACGTGTACTCCAAGAATACCGAAGAGAAGATAACCAAACAGGTGTCAAGTAACAAGCATATCTTACACCTAAAGACGATAACCCAAGAGGCATCAAGTCACAAGAATGCCTGGAGACGATAACCCACGAGGTATCACGAGAATACCTAAAGAGACGATAACCCATGAGGCATCAAGTCAAGAATGCATAGAGACAACCACCAAAGAGGTATCAAGTCACGAGAATACCTAAAGAGACGATAACCCATGAGGCATCAAGTCAAGAATGCCTAGAGACAACCACCAAAGAGGTATCAAGTCACGAGAATACCTATAGAGACGATAACCCATGAGGCATCAAGTCACAAGAATGCCTAGAGACAACCACCAAAGAGTTATCAAGTCACGAGAATACCTAAAGAGACGATAACCCACAAGGTAACACAAGATTACCTAAAGAGACTATAACCCAAGATGCATCAAGTCACAAGAATGCCTGGAGACGATAACCCACGAGGTATCACAAGAATACCTAAAGAGACTATAACCCACAAGGTAACACAAGAATACCTAAAGAGACTATAACCCACGAGGTATCACAAGAATACCTAAAGAGACAATAACCCAAGAGGCATCAAGTCACAAGAATGCCTGGAGACGATAACCCACGAGGTATCACAAGAATACCTAAAGAGACGAAAACCCAAGAGGCATCAAGTCACAAGAATGCCTAGAGACGATAACCCACGAGGTATCACAAGAATACCTACCTAAAGAGACGATAAACCAAGATGCATCAAGTCACAAGAATGCATAGGGACGATTACCAACGAGGTATATGTCATAACTATACCTCACGAATGAAGACGATATTGGGCGACATTACTAGCCAGACGCAAACCATGAAGACGCCTACCAGACTTACAACCAGAAGGAGGATGACCAAGCCATGCCATGCTACAACAGACATCATACCGCGGCAGAGAACATAATCGCGAGTGGTGGTGTTTGTTAGCTAGATTTAACCCTTTAATGCATTTTCTTATTTACTGTATATACCCAGATTTTGAGCCTTGTCGTCAAGTCTCTGATCTGAGTCTACACAGTTTGACTTGAACTTTTAGCCATTTTGAAGGCGCTTCTTTATACCAGTAATTTCCAAAGCAGTAATTGAAAATTCATAATGTAGGTGATTGTGTATATTAAGCATTCAACGGGTTAAGCTATCTAACCATTTTTTTTCTCTCTCTCCTGTTACGCGTTTTATATTAAGTAGGAAAAACACCACAAAAGTGAAACAAGTGTTAATTTTCCTTTTTAAATATCGCGCTACTAGAAACTTTAAATATTCTTGCGCAACAAGAAACTTTCCATGCTTCAAGAACTTTCGCGCATCTATATACGCGAGACATATATAGACTCTAGATTATTTTATTTTACATTATCGCGCTCCTGGCAGATGCATTAATATGAACTTTCCTACAGCCAGAGAAGAAGAGCTGCAGTAATCTTTGAATTTTCTTTATAGGGTAGCTTATGTTTTGGACTCGCATGTAGAGCGAGCCATAGTTTTTCGTTGTAGATTTACTCTTGTGTTTTACATATCGCATATATCCCTTTTTATATATTTTTTTTGTTAGGGTTTACATGTCTCAGGGACATGTTGTATGTAGGAGGACCTAGATTCTAATCTCTACGTCATCTGCATGGCTGACCGCTGACCGCCTGAGAGTGTATTTGTTTTAATAGGGAATGATGTTGCTTAGGTGCTAGATTCTAATCTTTACGTCATCTGCGACCTCTGACCTATTTTCATTAATTAGGAGCATGTTTAGTCTAAGTGCTAGAGTTAATCTCTACGACACATAAACCTCTCGCCTAAGTTTTTTAAAGGGGAAATATTGCTTTATGTTTGGCACGGAATATATCTATATTCTAGGCCTGTGGTTCTCATTTATATGTTTTTAAAAATTTTCTAGCTGATTTTTCTATGTACTGTAATTACTTAGATATTTAAGTGTGTAATGTGTTTTCGCTATTTTTTATTGTTTCTTTTAATGCTTAGAGACAATCTACACATTATAAGCATCAATATTTTTCTGTTAGGTAAATTTAATTATGCTAGGTTCTAATATCTACGCATTTTTAATGTTTTTTGCCACTTGTGCTGAGGTATTGCTTTATTGCGCAGTCCCAAATTAGGGGTTTGAGATTAAACATTAGATTCTAAATGTTTTCTCTCAATTTTTTAGGGATAACACATTGACAAGTGAGCACAGGGTGATTCAGTACTTAATAGTCTTTTATATATCATTTATTGAATTATTATAAGATACCTTGGTTCTGAGACTATGTATGAGTTAGTTTTTATTTAAATTATTTTTAATTGTATTTTTCTTTATTAATTTTTATTTAGTTTTTAAATCAGGATAGCAATGGTTATGAAGTATGGCCTGTTAACATTTCTGATAAGTCTGTTATTTGGTAGGTTTCCGATAAGTTTTTGCATTAAAGCACTTTAAAGCTTTTCTCTGTAAACTGTTCACCATATTTTTCAGTGGTGAAACGTTTTTAGATGAAAGCAACTTAGTTTATTCCTGTTAGATCGCCATGTTTCATGTTTTGATATTTGAGCACCAATTTTTGTGTGTGCGTATCAGTATTTTACTTTTATGGATGATTGCACTTGGTGCAATAGTTTTGATTATGATAGATTTTGATAAGTTGTAGTTTTGTACATTTTAGTATAATGTACTTTTTACATTTGTATCGCTTAGTCAAAAGACACAATTTTTGTTGATGTGTCTTTTGTTTTAGTTAAGAGAAAGATATGTTAAGATTTAGTCTATTGAGCAATTTAGTCATTACCAGTGAAATTAGTTGTCATTTTTTATGTTTTTGTTTTTAGGTAATGTACTATACTTGCATAATAGTTTTTCAACTGTTTATAAAAACGATAGATTTTTGTGAACAGTCTCTCATAACTCATTTTTGACATATTAGCAATTTTCTTCAGTTTCATTTAGATTTGTAGTTTCAAATCTATCTGGATACTGAATAACATTGTTTTTACAATTGGTATTTTCATTTTTCTAGTCTTGCCATTTGATATCATAGTATGTTAGTGTAAATAGTTGTTACTCTGTTCTAAAGTTTATGCTGGAGTATTTGTTCAGAGATGCTCATGTATATGCTAGATTACAGAGTATTAGAAAAGTTTATTATATATTCTTTGCATTTAATTTTTACTTTATATTTACATGTGTTTATTTGTAAAGCATGTCAGCTCAACAGTTAATCTACTTTATTTCGGGGACGAAATGTTAAAAATATCTTGCGATATTTTTAATTTTCCGTAGGGGGTGTAGTGTTGTAAAACTGGAGTTGACCCGACATGCTTGAGCAGATTTCTGCTCAGGTAGCAAATTGCTTATTTTGATTCTTAAGACTTGTAGACCAAATATAGTTGTGATTTTGGTCACGGTAGCTGCGAGAGATGTTTCCGCAACTACCGGTGCATATATTTTAGGTTGATATTGCATTTTTAGTGTTTTAAGAGAGATTTTCTTTCTTGGCCATTTTCTACTATATAACCATATAGAGGAAATTGGCTCAGGTGTGAAATCTTATTAAATAAACATAAATTCAGTAGAAACTCAGCCTGATTAGGCATTTATACTTTATTTCTACCTTTTCTAATAGTTTTTGGTGGATGACATTGTTTGGATCCTGAGTTACCTGCTCAAATGTAGATCTGTTTACATTTGACAGGTGACCCAAGTCTCCCATTCAGACTCTAATAAATGCAATATCTCCTTGTACAGGGATGTTTTTCACACATTTAAATGCCTACTATGTAGACTTTAGTTGTCTTAAGGTTTTTCACATGTTCATTTGTCTGATTAGTGGCAGATAATTCTGTAATTTAGATTTATTGTGTTGAGGAGCTAGATCCTTAGTAAAGAGAGGCATTCAAAATGGCCGCCAGCTGAAAAGGCATGATTTTGCTCTTACAATTTGGCTTGCTACTCTGTCAATAAATTACTATAAATTCTAGATTTATACTCATAATGTGTCTAAAGGTTTGAAGCTTATGATAGATATCTTTAGGGAACTTGATAAATTAGTATTTTTGTGTATTTGCTGATTTTCGGCTGATATCTGGGTCTAGAAATTCTAGACCCTTCACTGCTCATATTTTGAAACATCACTTATATATTGTATTTGGCCACTCTGAATATAGATTTGATAGTTTTGATTTAATAGCTGTTATTTGAGCTACTTTTTAGTAATTTAGAATGTGTCTTTATAATAAGTAATTATTTTGTATTTAGCCCTAAAAACAGGAAAGGGCTATTATTTGCCCTCAGCCAATCAGAAGGCTCGATTAGGGTCATGTGATTGAAGGCTCTCTCAAAGGCTATATATTGAGGGAAATTTCTCAGTCACACACACTTACTCAGCAAGCAACTAGAAAGATGCATTCTACCCTGCCTCACACTGGCAGGCTAGGATTTGTTCTTCTAGGTGAAACTTATTTATTACTTAAATACACTTAGGAACATCTTCTGCTTTATTTAACTACATTTCTAAATTGAGTGTATCACTTTCAAAGCCATTTAACTTAGCACCATTTTTGGTCTTTACTTCTTACTTTAAGCATTTTGGCTGTTTGCTATTTAGATCTTTTTGCTAAATTATTGTTTGCATTTAAAGCAGCACATTTTAACTTTATCTGGCTTTAGTCATTTGTGTAAATAATGCTTTTATTCTTTAGATTAGATTAGATTAGAACTGTTTGATATAAAATACAAGTGATTAACACTGATTTTATTCTTTTGTTTTAATTATTTAGTTTTTTCTGATCTTTTGGTCAGTGGTGTCCATCCTGACAACTGTTTATCTCACTAATGTTATGTAAAACACCTTATCTCCTTACATAACATTGGCAAGGTAAACAAACCTTAGTAATAACCCAGCTTTTGGGTTGCCTTCCGCTCGTTAAACCCGTCGTATAAAAACCCAGCCTTTTAGCACGTGTTTACAAATATGTCCCTTCTTATAAGAGAGTGTGCAATGTCTGTCTATTTTTCTTGTATTTGCTAAAAAAAGAGCTCATACTTGTTAAGACCTGCTTGAGCAAGTTAAGCACAAAGTACACTTTCAGGTTTTTTTCATTCGGCAGCAGAGGCAGCATGACAGTCTCATGTTAGAAATAGAGGATCTTACACAAGTTCTTATTTGTTATAAGGTGGACTAAAACAATTATTTGACGCAAGCTTTTTAATTTTAGTCAACGAGTTTATTTAAAATGAAAAGTAATGAGCACGAATGTCAGATTATGTTTATAACATAATAATTGCAAACACATGCATCGCTTGTGGACGACCAGGTTGGGTCGGGGCAAAAAACGATATTTCATAAGTGGAAAACGATATTTATATAATGGTTTTATTCCACTCTCGGACAGCAAATGATGTGATAAATACATTTGATGACTGATATTCACAAATGAGCAAACGTTATCTTTAATTATCAGTGTAATGTCAAGATACGATATGTTTTGTGAAAGTATGTGCAAATGCTGGTGTCATTTTAGATGTTAAATACCAGGAAAAAAATAAAGTTATAAAAGTTCCAGTTTCTAAATACTTAGAATGTTCTATTCTAAGTAACCTTTATAGTTTTTCTTTGATATTAAAACTGACTATTTACAGTTTCCATGTGAAACTAGTTTAACAATAGGCAATAAAAAAAGCATTAGTCTTAAAATGGTCCGGTAAACGGACCCTGTTCAAGCCCAGCGCTTGTAAAAGCGTTTGATTTGAGTCTGAAATCATTCTCAAGCATTCGATTTCTCAGATTTGAGCCTAGGCTCAATTCTGACCTATCAAATGCTTGAGAATGATTTCAGACTCAACTCAAACGCTTTATAAGCATGCAACCAGCACAAACACACACTACCAAACTCTAGTCTAAGCTCCTTTATGCGATCGGACAAATGTTGACCAATATCGGTGCAATTTGCCATTTCTATCAATATATCCATTTGCCCCATTGAAATCCTTTGACCAAAATGACACTCAATGCGTATAGATACAATTCTCCAGGGGGCAGGACTTGTGGCTATCTTGCGCAGAGGAGGTCATTTGTTTTGCCTTGCCTGAATATTGCAGTTATGACTGTTCCCTTCAGGGTACACATTATTCGTATTCACAACCTCTTATATGGATTAAACATACATTCATATTAATAAAATATTCGTATAATATTAGAAATGACAGCTTATATGATATTAATTATAAGACATGAACTTAATCTTTTCGGCGTTTAAGCACAATAAACAACCGAAAATGATCGGCAAATTTACCACGAATCGCTAGCGCGGTTCATGGAATTTGCCAATCATTTTCTGTCGTTTAATTTGTTATAAATAAAAACGCCGAAAACATTCAGTTCATTTCTGAATTGATCTGGACTCGATACAATCTGTCAGTCGAAGAGTTAGGCCGATCGCTCTTTGCAAGAGTACCGAAACAGACCGATGTAGGATGGATGCGTTAAGTACTGCGACACTGATAAAGACATAATGGACATACAAAAATTAAATCAATTGAAAAGTTGTATATATACGGTAAGAAAATGGCAAAGCTGTTTGTGTTTAGAATCACGAAATTATGCACAGTACATTTACACAGACTGTATGTGTCTCAACACTGCCGCGTACTAGTAGTGTTTCGTCATTGGTTGATATAAGCGGGGACTTTCTTGTCTAATCGTTTTCTTGACCTACAGATAAGAAAGAAATGAAACACGGTTAAACATCTATGTCAAAGCAAATTAGCAATTTGATCGGAATGGTATTTAATGGTAACATTTAATTGGTTATAAAGCTTTCTTAAAACGGTTTAAATAAAAGGAAGCTCTTTTTAAGAATGTATATTGGGTTAAAAAAGGGAAAAGCGTGCAAACCGCTTCTGACTAGTTCTTAGCTAGCGATATTTTACTTATATTATCTAGAATACTAACAGTAAAATCTCTAAGTCATTGGCTTAACCATGTTTTTGTAAATGAGTCGAAGGAAAGGCTGTATATCTTTGTAGGGAATAGCTACCAAAAAGATACAGGACATTTAAGGAGATGTCCGAGTTTGTGTAAATTTCTAATCGGATATTTTATAAATAAATCGAACATTTTCGCTTTCAAACATAATAAAATATCATATCGTAAATTACCAGTATCACGAATTACTTTTTAAAGTCAATTTGTTTTTACGATAAACGTTTAAACGACGAGAGACGATAATATAGGTAATACTCTAACGTGACAAAATATTATGACGGTAAAATATATAACTCGTAGCTTCGATTGCACTTATTGATATTAACATGCGAATTGCCATGATACATGTTCAAATATTTCACAAGACTATGTACCGATATATAAATAACGTCTTATTCGAAAAAAAAAGAAATTTGATTAATCTGAAATACTTACGCTGACAAGCGGACTTAATCGATTGTAACGGCAACTAGCAGTGCAATATGTACAAGGACTGCTGGCCCAACCCACATATTTGAGGATGAACTGACCGAAGGCAATGGACATCCTATAATAGAAATCGAAGCTCAACTGTTTTTTTTTGTAATTATCTTTTTATATATCATATTACACAATATACATCTATACATACTGAATGAGCCTGCGATGAAATAAATCATAAGCTAGCCTTTTAATGGATTAAATAATTATGTTTTGTCCCAAAACGTGATAAACTAGCAAGTATTCAATGCGACTTTTATTGCTACTTATTAGTTATTTCGGGGTTACCTTCCTTTTGCATCCATTGTAGCTCCCCTGCACTGTCTTCGTTACAAAAACCACAACCGCTTTCTTCTCCATGACCAAAACAGTTGCCATCTCCAACACAGTATCCCGGCTGTAAATAGATATCTCGTCATATTATAGAAACATAACAATAATGCATATATCTCTAAATTTAATACCTTCATCAATGAATATTAAAATATACTTTGACCATATTTGCAACAGAAATCGATATAACAAATAATACAACTTGATTATTAATATGGGGCTTTGTGAGTTCTGATAACGTGTTGTTTATATTTGACTCAGACTGTAATTTTAGCATCCATTCCCATTTTGTAGCTGTACACATTTAGCAACAATGGCTTATTTTCTATACGTATGCTCTGTAAAAGTGACCAAGTCAGAAATCTGGGGAAATAATATGCCTTGGTAAAATTGATTTTTAATCTTGATGTCATCATTTTTATAATCTTAGTAGTGAACTATAAGGCAAAGTTTTCTGCACAATTATAGGTCCAAGCCTTACGGTTTAAGAGAACGAACATTTGGATTTCTCATGACAAACTAATTAGACCCACGCGGGATCAATATTTGCCGTGTTATAATTTGATAAAACAAATGAGTGGACTACAAGGTAAAGCTGCATACAAATAAGTTCTGGGTCTTATGGTTTCAGAAAGGCGGACGTTTCAAAGAGTTTCTATATATGTCATTGTAAAACTGATAAGACCCGAGGCGAAGCCAAGGTTGATCCAATGATCATGTGATCAATCTTTCAAGAGGACCATATTGTGAAATTGCGTGGCAAACATTTCATGTATGTGTCTGGCAATGTCAAAGAAGATAATTTGTAATTGTTTTCCGTGTAAAAGTCTATGTAAAACTGATAAGACCTAGGGCGGGGCAATGCTTGACCATCCCTGCAAACAATTTAAGGTATATATATATATACGTCTTACAGTTTCAGAGAAAATGAGTATTTCATTTTTTCCCCATAATAAGAACCGATAAGTCATTGGACTGACCAAATTTGGTCTAGATCTCGAAAGTGGAACAATCTTGACAGAGACCCAAAATGCAGATATAAAAGCGTTCACACCCAAAATGTGATATCAAAGGATTTTGAAACAATTTCAAGTGCTCTTTTGACTTAGCAAAGATATGACATTCATTTTCAATATATTTCGAATTACGAACTTAGAAAGCATGAATACAGTTATCTTACGTAGAAACATACATAATACTAACGTTATTTACAACGTGAATGTGTAATATACCCCTACAATACATGTGTAAAATGATGTATATTTATATATTCTTTTTAGAAACACATCTTGATATGTTGTGTTCATGTTAAGGTTTGTTTTGTTCATTAATTGAACTAGTAAATTTTCCAGAGATAATTTCGAATTATAATACGACTTGTATCCATTGTAACTGATAGGCCTGATAATACATACAACTTAGATACTATTCAGACCTCCATATATGTTTGTACCTATAAGTATTTTCATTTTCATTTTAACACGATCCTTTCGAAAAGAGGATTTTACACAAACATTCCCAGTTTCTAGATGGAACATTTCTCCATCTAGTTAAGGACATTACCCCGAGTCCATTCCATTATTCCCAATTGTTCTCACTAGGCGTGAAAGAAACTGTAAAAACAGTAAACACCTATTAGCCAGTCATCTTGTGTCTAAAGAGGCCCTGACATAGTCAAATTCAAAGTTGTTCTTTTTTTCAAACCAAACTATCAAAATAAGAGACGGGACTAATATAAGCGCTTCACTGATTCTTTGCAGATACATTTTTTACAGGTATAGCAGACTTTGCATGTTTTATTGCCAACTTATCACCGGACTAGGTGTAACCACCAAAGCTAGAAAACGTAATGTCTTTAAACGAAATCTAAAACTGGGGGAATATTCCTCCATAACACATTAAAATCTTAATGTTCTTGTGTCCTGATTCGGAAGGCATCTTTTGACTGGGATAATAGTTCTTCACTAGGCTAGTGATTACTTTAGCATTGAGGAAACTATTCCTCTATTTATTATGAAGACATTTAAGGCCTGTTGGGATGTTCCTCTTAAGCTTAATAATTATTCCAACTAGATGGAGAAATACCCCCCCCCCCCCCTTCAATCGCACATTATCACTAGTCTAATTGAGGAAGGAATGCTCCCCAATCATCACATTTATTTAGACAAGATGGGAAACTTTCCTCGAAAGCTCCAGTGCAGTCTTGAAATGCTTCAAACGACATGGAGAAAAGTTCCAAAAGCTCAACTAATCACTAGCGTAATGGGAAATATTTAACTAGTCTCCCCTGAAACGTTCAATGGAAAATTCCAATATCAAAATACGTCTAGTCAATTTTGACCATTTGGGGATGATTTTAACAATATATTCTAAAATGATCCGGGTCTACACTGTTTGTATAGGACAAGAGTAATCCTCACAGGTTCACATTTTGCGACTATACTCATTGCTAGGGTTGAATGCGTTAATGTTGTCTTCAGACAAGATGCGGGATACTTCTTACAGAGCTCAAGTGTCCACAAATCTAATGGGTAAATATTCCATCGGTCTTAGAATCTGTTCCCACCAGATGGAGGAATGTTCTCCCTAGAAACCAGGATGTTCATGTAAACATCTCTTACAATATTATAGCAATTTTGCACCTTTTTCAATTTCACAGAAACTCAAACATTTATATATTTACGTTTCTGAATGTTTCCTTGACAGAAGTAATAATTTATTAACTAATAAATGAAAACATAGTAAGGATGCATCGTTCCAAATTTTGAACCGTATTTGATCATCCGCTAAGTAATTTATCCAAGTTGCTGGCATTGCATACATCTTTGTCACAACATAACGTAATATGCAAAGTTTTTTTCATCAACATATTCTATTTACATGTAGCTAATAGTTTAAACTGAATGTTCAGAGGTTCAGTTTTTTTGTTAAATTGCAAGCCTGATAATTAACTTAACTATTTTTAAAGAGCAATTGTGACATCATATTCGTTTTAACGAAGATTGAAATCGATCAGTGTGTTATGATCAGGTATCGCGTTATGGTATGTGATGTGCTATTGCAACTGAATGTAGGCATTGCTTGATTCAGTGCTGGTGTATTTGCAAACAAACGTAAACTTAGTTAATTCTTAGTTTCTACGTAAAAATTTAAAGGGAACCAAGTTCTCACCGTTAGCCTGCAAACTATCCCTCCCGCAGATTTTGTGCAACCTACACATTTTGAATCAAAGACAACTAACATGTCTTTGTCACTGAACACTCGTCCATTGTTACTGATGGATATATTGTAGCCAAATGCCACTACGCCATCAGACATTCGACCCGGAACGTTACGCCTGTGCCTTACTGCTGGAAGTTTACACTTCACTTCCGCTACTGACATTGCCTCTGCTGGAACTTTCACACTCCCCGTTACACTTGTTTCCGACTTGGCGTTTATCTGTAAATATATGTTGAAATTCAAAAAAACTAAATCCATAGTATTACAGATTATCTTTTTCATTTCATCATCCAATTAATCTCGTAATAAGTTTAACTATATACGAAACTAATACAGTGCTCCCTCCCTACAACGGCTCTCCCAACAACGACTCTCCCAACAACGACTCCCTCTTTACAAAGACCCTTGACGTTGTTCCCAGAACAAGACATTTATGACGAACATTTTCATTGGTTCAATACCGTATGCTTAAATTTGTCTACTGCTGTTTTTCTCAAAGTTACATAGACATTTTGATAGAATAAAAATCATGCACATGTAAGCCAATTTTCCTCCCTAAAACGACTCCCTCCGAACAACGCACGCATTTTGTGTCTACCATTTGGTGTCGTTGTAGGGAGGGAACACTGTACATGCAAACTGTTTCATAGACGCTTAAAAATATCCGTACACGCTTCAATACATTTCCGATACCATTAACAAGTACAAAATTAAAAGTTTATATTTACATATCAAAACATACGACGATAAATTTAACTTAATGCATGAACCAACCCAATATATGATAAGGTTTTATTTTGAACTAAACCCCGTAAATAAAATGATACATTATAACCCAGCATAACATATTATCTAAGCCTTAGAGTTATATGAAATATTGTCCTTAAAGAAAGACAGATTTGATTTTCCCACATAACTATTCCTGTTTACAATAGCAAACAACGATCGCGAATATCCTTGTCTCAAATATGTGCGAGATAAATTTGATGATGTCACTGTATAACGTCTCTATTTATATAGGCGTGATTACGTCACTAGGATTCCAAAAAGGCATATTGATTTAAAATTGCTGGAAACCATTGGTGATGTGAGATTCAGAATCTGCTGTCAACCTCGTTTAGAAAGGAACAGTTATAAAGCTCGCCAATGCTCGCTTAATAACATCTTAATTCTAGACTCGGTTGAGATTTGCTTGCCTCAAATATCGGCAAATGACAGATCCCATATTACCCGGTACATTTTTATCAATACATATCTTCAGAATTTCAGTCAGACAAGAGGAGGGGTTTCTCGTCGTTTCGTTTGGATTTAAAACTGTTAGCTACAACATTCATCCGGTATTCACCATAACACATGCATTAGATTCGAAAAATTAAGTAGTATAGTAATTAATCTAAAAGATCAAACTAAAAATTATAACCCCTGACAATAATTTAAATGACACAATGTAAAAGCCTGGATATACGAGACATTTCACCCTTACTCTTTAATAGCAAAATTATCGTCAAAGAACTTTAATCACCGTAAATGACGTCAATTTGCATGTCAGTGCAGACGTGTCCACGAAGTTATCTCCAAAAACAGATGTCTGCTCACATGGACGACGCCTTTTGTCACAAAGCCCTCGATCGGGAACACCCGTCATTTCAGGCGGCTGGTTCGAATCGATTGAGCAGTCCACTTCGATATAGCCAGAGTCACAGATACATTTACCTAGAATAAATAGGTTTGATACTAGGTTAATTTGATTTAAATGTCGTTAATTTCTTCATTATCCTATGTCTGGGTCACACATTCACGGCTGAAAGTTCAGGAAAGATTCTGGTGACAATTGCGCGGACTGTGAATCATCCGTGAGTTATTACGGAATAAGAACTGTTCAGAAAGGATTGCTAAGGTTTAGCTATTAGAAATATCTCAGATAATATTTACATAATCGGGGAACAGAACGTTAAGATATTATCAAAACCTAAAGCAGTTTGGGTCCTGACGAGAGGCCGAGTTACTCGCAGTCTCAATTTGATCAAAAAAAAATGGGATCAGAATTTCGTCTACAGCAGCGAAGAGATTGATTTACTTTTTAAATTAGACGCAGAGAGTATTTGAACTGTACATGCATTCAGCCATAAAATCAAAGAAATTCATGTCCAAATGTTTACATTCGCCCCATTCAATTCCATTGACAGAAAATGACGTTCAATTCTTATTGACGCCATTTCTCGAGAGGGCGGAACTTGTGGATATTTTTCGCTGAGGAGATGGGGCTTATGGATCTGATCTCCGTGAATAATTTTGTTGCGTTGGTTCAGTAATGCAGTTATAGCTGTTCCTTTCAGGGTACACATTATTCGTGTTAACAAACTCTAATATGGGTTAAACACACATGCATACTGATAAAATGTTCAATCAATAATAGATACTACAGTAAATATAATATAAATATTAGAAATGAACTGGGTGTTTCGGAGTTTATGCAAAATAAACTACAGAAAATGATCGGCAAATTCAAAGAATGTCAATCGTATTCTGTCGGGTTTGTTTTTCGCTTAAACGCCGGAAAATATATCCCTTTCTTAAATACACGTCATGTTCATTATGGCTTGATGCATGTATTAATCCATGCCCTGCTCGTGATGAGGTTTTGACAACTTTTTAGGTACCCTGGCAAGAAGTGACATGGTGAGTTGTTGTGATCGCACTGTGTCCGTGATCATCGTCCGTCTGTTTGTGTCTACTAAAGCCGCCGGATTACTACCCAACATATTTACTATTAACATATGTCTGTTTACACGGAATCGTATCATGCATTCGAACTATTTATGAACCTACGCTATGTCGCTATTGGCATGAAAAATGGTAAGGATCATAATTGCACTGTTTTAGCATTTTGTAAATGTTCTAAACGTAGAAATGTTGGCATAATTTACCAAAAAGCAAAGTTATTTATGATAAATACTAACTTACAACATTACAGCATCGGGTTAACCATACAGACAGGTAAGTTTAAGACTAACAATGCTCGTGACAAGTCACGAGTTCATAACTTCCATTATATCACTACTGGAAAAATCGATGCTCTATTACCTAAGTTGCCTTTCTTAAGGAGAGTATACGTATAATATTTTACCGTGTACACATTTTCCATGATTACTACATTCATTTGGACAAATAATGTCCGATATCTCCTGTAGCAAGGCTTTGGTGTCATTCATTGAAGCCGTTGGTGAATATGTTGGAAGAATTTGACTTATATTCACATCAGTCACATTTGCCCAGCTTCTGTGAAGTTCAGCCTTTGCCTCTGTCGAAAGGGGTTGGTTGATCTTCAGTTGATACAGACACTGGTTCTTTATTGCTTCTAGATGAGTAGCCGCGTAAACCATGCTACCCGTTAGCTGTAAATAATTTATGTTAAACAGTTTACATAATATGAATTTTATACCATTCTGCTTAACCTTATATTATCTTCATAGTAACGTTAATATCATGAGACATTTTTGATAAAAATCAAATTATTGCATCTTTCTGAACCGTCTGTATTCTAGTTTTAACCTCGATTTTATTTCTACCTAGCAACAAACAGAATTTCACAAATGATTTCAATTCGTTTGACCGTCATTCGGTTTTGACCGATGGATCATATGTGCACTCTTTATCAAATTTAGCCGTATATTAGAAATTTAAGAATTCCCAACTTGACACAGGTGCGTTATTAAAGTATTTTTCGAAAATCAGATCGTATTCAGTTATTTTAAATGCGGCAATTGGGACCCTGACTTATCGCTACATTTTCATTCCTGTCTTGACACGCCCCAGATACCTTACTATCTTGCCGCGGTCCTGGGGCCCGTTTCATAACACTTCCTACGACAAATGTTGTCGTAAGTCAGATTTTAAAACTCTCAATAAGTATTTATTTCTCCATCTAACCCTGTCTTGTGACATCTTTTTGGAATCGTCTTGAAAAGACGATTCCAAAAAGGTGTCACAAAAACAGGATTCGATAGAGAAATAAGAAATTAAATGCATTTTAAAGATTTGACTTACGACAAAATTTGTCGTAAGAAGTTTTATGAAACGGGCCCCAGGGCCCTAATTTTACATGGGGGATACTTGTTTTGAGATTATCCACTCCGAAAAAAACTAAAAGTAATGCAGGTCGGTACTTTTGATTTCATGTGCTACTTTGCAGAGAATGATATTAGCAAACATTATATTTCTGAAATCATTTCATCTCATCAACATCTCATCTCATCTGATCATTCATTGGCGCTATAATCATATGGTGTGCCTACTTATTAGAATCGTCTGACCTATTTTGTGTCGCGGTGCCGTAAAATTATTCACCCTTGGCACACACGTGTACATTTCACACATAAACACGGATATGTTCCAAACGCGGGTCGTACCTTTGCGTCTAAAATACAGTTTTGTATATAAGGCGTTACATCTAGGTAAGGAAGGGTTGAACATTTCTGGAAGGCTGTCGTGTTCAGGATAGTCATACAGTCATGTCTGGCAGACACGTCATCGTACGCCTTTCTCTTTGCTACACTGTGCTGAAGTGAACAAGAATCAAATCATATATTTAAATAATTATTTCGCAAATTAAAGCAAAAATCCTATTAGTTAAAAGTGTTTAGCTTAGCCGACAGTGTTAACAGACCCACATATTCAACCATCTCAGTGATGGGCAGACCTACAAATAGTTGTGCGATAAATAGCGTAGGGCATATTGAAAGACTCAAAGGAAGACAATGATTTGCAAAAGAAGGGCAGAGGGCGACAATCTCTTAAAGGCTGACTAATGTAGAGATGAACAATATTACCTTACTTGGTACGAATCCGGTATAGTTCGTTGCTGCAACGTAACTGGTTAATGAATTATCATGGTTGTCGTACAAGTCTTTGAATGTTCTATTCTTAAACACTTCTTCATCATTATCTTCCACAGCACGTCTCAGTCTTTTTGAAAAGGCACATATTTTGTCCAAGTGAGATATCTTGCTTCGGTCATCATTACAAGTGTTTTGGGATAGCGCGTCACAAACTCCAAAGGTTTCTAAGTGTGTGTTTGCATTAAACTTCAAATGACGATCACATGTACAGAGGTACTCTTTTTCAGACCAGCTTTTAAGATTGTTGTAGTTTTGAACATTGAAAAGGTCGTTAGACTCTGCAACCCTGAAATACATAAGACACGGAAATGCTTATGCACAGGAAAAATTACAGTGAATTATTTTAATTATTTAAGTATCGTATGTTGAAAAGTAAAAACACTCTGACTAAATCTATTCTAACTATAATGCTGCCTGGTCATGTCTTATTGTTTTTGTCTCAATTTTGTTCTATATTTTGTCTGTTATATAACAAAGCAGAAATATTTGCACATACAGAATTACAAATATTGGTTCAATATATGACCAGGCAGTTCGTATAGTTCATATTACATGCACTTATCTTATAACTTACATCTAAATACGTTTCTTAAATTAATTTTATCTTGGCTGTTTGATTAAGCCATAAAGCTTCCAGAGATGTATCTAACTTACCTGTAATTATAAGGATCTGGAACTATGTCAGGCTTGTCTAGAGAGCCACAAAGGCCATCAGTATTGTCAATGTCTTGCACAGAAGGCCTCACAGTTATTGATACCAGACCAGGCGAAATCACAATCGCAGTTCCTGTTGGTAGATACACCTATGCAAAATGTAAATACAAACGTATTAATATGCTGAGACGTTTATATTTGAGCTTTAAATCCCTTATTTGAATTATCATAAAGTTTATTGCAGCATCTGTAATTGATGTGATTAGCCAACTGGCGCTATGTTTCATGTCTATAGTGCAATTGTCAGGTTACACAGCAGGTCAATATATATATGTGTGTGTAGCACTCGCTCTCAATATATGTATCTTTACACTAAGAGTTGACTGTACCTACGTACGCGCTCGCATAAGGAATATTTTAGTGAGCAATATACTGCTGAAAGGCAAATTTTATGGGTTTTGTTTTGTTAAGCTTGTAATACTCGTCAGCTTCTATCAAGTTTTGCTGATATAGCAATAAGGTTCGATAGAGAAATATTCACTAAGAGATCGATTACACTCGTAAACATTTGGCTGAGACGTGTTTAATACTTGTTAAAATTGTTGTTTATCTTATTCTTAAAGTCGCCTTATATTATTGGGAAAACTGCATAAAACGGTTGTTTTGGATTCAATTTGAACTAAAGAGGTCGTGATTCTTTTAACAGCGGTTAATATTTGAAATCTAGTTTTCTTGATATAGAAGGAGTAAAAAAGCTAATTGCAGACAGCCAGACATACATACACTTAGACGAACATACAGATTAATATGCTACTTTTTCAACACTAATTAATCTACTCAAAGGAATATTTTTATGACTCTCTCCGGCCTAACTCTTTCCTGCTAGTGTCAGGTAAACATGACACATAGTGTGATAGCCATCTGTAAAAAGTCTAATTGTGTTATTAAAGTGTTCCCTCTCTACAACGGCCCTCCCAACAACAACTCCCTCCTTACAACGACGTTTGCCACAGTTCCCTAAACAAGACAATTGTCTAACGCTTTTACTGCTGAAATATCGTCTAGTTCAAATTGTCGTCTGCTGTTTTTCTCAAAGTTACATTTTGAAGGAATTAATATAATGACGAGTGACAAACAGCTTGAATCAAGATCAGACGCCGCGTCACGCGGCGTCTGATCTTGATTCAAGCTGTTTGCAAATGTAAGCCGATGTCCCTCCCTATAACGACTCCCTCCGAACAACGCACACAATTGTTGTCTCCCTTTGGGTGTCGTTGTAGAGAGGGAGTGCTGTAGCCCTTTTTTAATGACTGAAATACAATAATGCTTAATAAAAAATTTTGAACATTCTTATGGGCCAAACCGATCTTTTAAATGTTGAAGACAAACCTTAATCACCAAAGAGGGCGATTTAAAACCATAATAAACCCAAATTAGAAATTCTGACATAAACAATACCACACGGCTTAGTGAAACGTAATACGGCCGGGATCAAATCCTCTTTGTGCAAACGCTCGTATCCAGGATATTGCTATAAAATTAGTCACATTTCGACACTACAGTGGTAAAACGAAATAAACGAGGATAAGTATATATGCACATTTAAGGGCCCCATCGGAAGGCTCTATAGTAAACGCCCTGTTCCTCTATCCGCCGTCCCTCCGTCAGTCAGTTGGAGACAGGCAAAACTTTTTTCCGCTCTCTAACGCGAATACTTTTTATGCGATCTTCGACAAACTTGCTGAACGTCGGAATTATTGCCCTTGAATTGTTAAAGATGGATGCTTAAGCCTTGTCCGCTCTCAAACACAAACATTTTTTATCAGATTTTCACCAATCTTGCTGAAAATGTTTATTCATATACATCTAGGGCCAGTTTGAATACTGCTAATGTCGCATAAGGCATGTCTGATTTATTGTCCTTCAATTATTAAAAAATACTGTTTTAGCAATATTTGCCCTCCAACACAAACACTTTTTATTAGATCTTCGCCAAACTTGCTAAATATGTTTATTAATATAAATTCCAGGTTTAGTTTGACCACTGCATAAATCGCAAAAAGAATATTGGATTTACTGCCCTTTAATTATTAAAATAAATTCTTCAGCCTTTTCTGCTCTCTAACACATTAAGATCTTCACCAAACTGGCTAAAACAATCAAAAAAGGTTTTTGTACTTTAATTATAAAAAAAAAGTCTGTGTCAGCCTTTTCTGCTCTCTAACACAAAGAGTTTTTATCTTCACAAAACTTGATGAAAATGTTCATTAATATACAATCCAGGTCCAGTGTGATTACTAAAATAACACAAAGCAAGTTTTTGCCCTGTAAATATTGAAAAATAACTGTTTCAGCACTGTTTGCTATCTAACACAAATACCTTTTATTGGATCTTCAATAAATTTGCTGAAAATGTTTATTAACATAAAATCTTGGTCCATTTTGAATGCTACTAAAATCGAATAAGGCATGTTTGAGTTTTTGCCCTTTAAGTATTAAAAATGACTGTTTCAGTCTTTTCTGCTTTCTAACACAAAGTCGTTTCATGTGATCTTCACCAAACTAACTGAAAATGTTTATTGATATGAAATTGAGGTCCTGTTTGATCACTACAAAAATCATACAAGGCATGTTTGAGTAATTGCCCTTTAATTATTAAAAATACTAGTTCAGCCTTTTTTGCTCTCGAACGCAAATAGTTGTTTCCGGATCTTCACCAGACATGCTTAAAATGTTTAATAATATAAAATCTAGATCCATTTTGATCACTGCTTAAACCGCATTAGGCAATTCTGGGTTATTGCCCTTTATTTATCAAAGCATGGCTGTTTCTGCCTTTTCTGCTCTCTTACACAAACACTTTTTATCTGATATTCACCAAACTCTCTGAAATGTTTACTAATATAAAATCTAGGTCCTTTAATTATTTAGAATTACTGTTTCCGCCTTTTTTGCTCTCTAACACAAACAGTTTTTATTATTATTAACAGGAACAGTTTGTATCCTATTTAGCCAAATGTTTAGTCAATGTTTGCATGTGCTTCATCTTAGCCGTGTTGGTAATATGTTAAGTAATAAATGACCACTCCATATCTCCTTTACCTCTTGAAGAATTTTTATTCAACTGTATTAAAAATATTCATGACCTAGTTTTAATACCAATAAATATTTTCAGCAAGTTTGGTGAAAATCAAATAAAAAGTGTTTGTGTTTTAGAGCAGAAAAGGCTGAAACAGTCATTTCTAATAATTCAAGTGCAATTACTCAGACATGCCTTATGCAATGTTGGTACTTATTGAACTTGACTTAGATTTTATACTAATAAACATTTTCAGATAGATTAGTGAAATAAAAACAAATGTTTTATCAGAGAGCGGACAAGGCTGAAACAGTCATTTTCAGCAAGTTTGGTGAAGATCCTCGGTACGTTTAACCCCAGTGATTATTGTTTACAAGTTGTAACTGAATCTCATTTGATAAACATTTGCCTGCCGGTCGCAACCTTACTGATTTTACAAACTGTTTGAATCTAGGACAGACGTCACGTAACGCGGTGTTTCATCAGAATCCAAACTGTTTGACACTCGTCTTCAGGATTGTTTAATTGAAAAAAATGCATAAATCTAAACTGAACAAATTTTTCAGAAGACTATTTTAAACCAGACGTATACGCAGCAGGATAATGGTTAACCTCTTCCTTTACAGAGTTGTCCTTCTTTCCATTCTCAGGTGACTCATAAATTAAAAATAAAAAAATAAAAAGCGAATTTGTGACAGAATCCAGTTCATTGTAGTTCAAATGGGATCCCAAACAACCGTTTTAAGCAGGCTTCCCAAAAACACAATGCAGCTTTAATTGATTGACATTTGTATGAAAGACAAAAAAGTTCATAATGCCACATTGCAGGAATTTCGAAAAATGGAGATGTAACCCTGACAATGTTGGTTAAATTGTTTGCGGCATTTAACTCTTTCCTCCTTGAAACTTTAAATGGAAAATTCCAGTTTCCATTTTAGTCTAGTCCATTTCTGACTTTTAAGGGTTGTTTTTGTCAATGTTTGGCATTATGACAAACAGTGAAGACCCTGATCAGAGAGCTCCTTTCGGAGCCCTCTGATCTGGGTCTTCACTGTTTGCATAGGACAAGTGTACTATTCACATGTACACTGTTTGAAAAGGACGCCTATAAGCGGGACTAGGGTTCAAAGGGTTAATTACAGCAATCATAGATCGCTAAACAGATCGCGTATAATAAAGATTTAATTAATGTATGCTAAATGGGCGTCAACTGTTTTGTTTCGGCATCGTTTGTGCACCCTCATACATGAAAGGGATATAATTTCCCACTAGTTGAGTGCGTGTGTTTTAAATAAATGCCGTCTTAGATATATTGGCTTACGACTGGTTCTGTTGTCATAGATGTATAACTGGGAAATAAATAAGTATTTATGTTATGTGATCGTGCGTATACTTGAATTTGATGTTAACTTAGTGTTTAAATGCTTTAAAAGGGCATTATTCTATCTTTAGAACGTTAGAGTTTATACGAATATTCTAGAAGCATGGTATATTAAGGTTCTAAAGCAACTTGGAATCTACGGCATATAAACAAATACTACCGAGAGACGATCTTTATTCCGCGATAATGCACTGCACGTGAAATTCGATCGGCTGTTCAATTTGAGCCACACGCGTATGCACACTCAGCCCAGTTATTTAACATTGCTAACTCTGTAAACACGATGAATCTGGCATAAATATGCCAATATATGATGTAACTGGTATCATCGTTCTCTTCATTGCAAAAGATGAAGTTTGGAGTTCTATTAAAGACCAATAGCTCTAATTTAATGCTCTAATTGCAACAACAATAATTGCAAAAAGAAACGAGTTTTACGTCAGGCTGAATTTACATGTTGCCGTGTTGCCGTGATTAGTAATTTATCTATTTGACGTTTATTTTTATATCTACTTTCAACATATTTACTCACTTCGTAGTTGCCTTCTTTCACTATTACACGTCTGTGAAGAACAGCATCATCACATATTTTGAAATTTATCTCTGTGTGTCCTTCACATGTGTTATATACAAAAATGTCTCTTCCTGCCCTAATGGCAATTCCACAGTTGAGAGACACAGACGGTTTGACTTTCCATTGTTTTGTCCATAGTTGAACCTGAAAGACATTTTTAACTTATTTTATAAGTAGCTACTTTGCAGTCCTTGCACAATTTCAAACAACAGTGACTGGCCGAGTTAAGCATTTACTTGTAATTATCTTGCAAATGTGAGCAGGATATCACGGTTTAAAGATATTCGAAAAGTCTCTAGGTGTTTGCATCTTTATAGTCTTCATTTTCAAAATGGTTCATGCATTGAGTATGCTTGTCTTAAAGAAATCCTTTGATCAGGAGTCTGCACTGTTTTTCATTTTATAAAATGCTACTGAAAACAACCCTAAATAGTAAAATAGACTCAACTTCATTGGAAAGTGGACTTGTCTATTTGACGTTTTAGAGCAGAATGAGTTTACGGTATATAAACAATGGTTGGATCATGCATTGAGTACGCTTGTCTTAAAAAATCCTTTGATTAGGAGTCTGCACTGTTTTTCATTTTAAAAAATGCTATTGAAAACAACCCTAAATAGTAAAATAGACTCAATTTCATTGGAAAGTGGACTTGTCTATTTGATGTTTTAAAGCAGAATGAGTTTACGGTATACAAACAATGTTTGGATCCTTGCATATGAGATTTTATTTGTTTTTTGAAATATGCTATATTGAAAGAGATAAACAGAGTGAAAGTGGTGCTCTACAAATAAACATTACTAGGTTGAATGTGTTCGAGGACAAACTAAGACATTTCGAAAGGGGCACCAATACTTTGAAAAAGTTATGGAATATAATATGTATATCGATAACAAATAATTACACATACATGTACAAATAAATGGAAATTTGTCTTTCATACATAGAATTTTCTACAAATAAAAACAACAATTAACAAAATGTTCTTTTAGGTTCTTGTCAATATATGGTTTAAAAATATTCTTTAAATCGAATCAGGCCTCCAGTTGTCAACAGGTATTATCATTTTATTTAATCGACACCAGATCAAGAAAATTTTCAGTGGGGTACAGTCGGGTAGAGTATGGGAGCAGTTAAATCCCCCATAGGGGGATACGGGGCCCTCCCCCTGAACATTTTAAAACTAACACCAAAAAGTGTGCGTTCTAAGGGCATTCTTAGAAGAACAGTTTACATCTATTAATTTCAGTCTTTCAACCATGATAATGCAAAGATTTTCATCAGTGAAAAAAGAACAGAACTCTGCTGCAACAAACATAAAATGCTTAAATCTTCTGTCGAGTTTACTCGTCATATCTATAATTGTGAGCATATTCCAACTGAACTCATTCTCCCCTGAATAATCAAATGTCATTTAAGTCTACTGTTAAAGAATATTCAATAATACATGACACAACTAGAAGTGCAAACAGTATAATGACAAAAGGGGTTGACCCAGACCAGAGGGCTCCAATATGATACCTCTGTTTGTATAGAACAAACTCACCAGTCACAAGTATACTAATAGTATATTCAACCCTACTTCATTCTCTTTTGAAACAACAAATGGACAATTCCAAACCATTTATTGTATATAACAAACTAACACAGTGTATCTTGGTATAGCTGTCTATTGAAATAACGGTTGGACACTTTCTGTTTCCAAAAATGTCCATTTTTGACTAAATAGTAAAAGTCGTTTTATACAATTTGTTACAAAATTGTCAAACAGTGCATATCCTGATCTTTAGGAGCTTTCTGATCAAGGCCTACACTCTTTGTACAGAACAAGTTTTCCATAAATACTACACTTTAACATATCAAACCTTCGCCGTTATTCTACCCTGCGTTTACCTGACATGATTTAACCAGAGTATTGGAAAATATGTTTTCTTAGTACTAGGCGAAAAAGCAGTACCTCCCGCCCTAGTGCGGCCTTACCAGACAGGATGTGAAGAGACATATACTCAATGTCATTTTTTTTTCTGTATTGTCTCCGTTTAAACTATTTGCATTTACCTACCTTACAGGAAATGATGACGTCTACGCCACGGTAACATCTTAAAATATTTCGATATGCGCCTGATTATCCTGTGATAACCGTCGCGCATTTGAGTTTATGTTCAACAAAATAGTTTTAAAGCCTTTATAAAAATGTTTCCCCTCGACTCACATTTTAAACAACATTTGTTTAGTTACATAATAAAAATGCATAGTGTATCAAGGAAGGTTTAGAATTGCGACAATTAGACTTAATAATAAATTTATTAAAGAATTCTTTCATTTAATGGTTTATACAGTCATCCAACCTGTTGGCTAGAATATTTAATCAGACTAAAATAATTAGGTGCTTCTACATCAGTCATGTCATATATGGATCGGGGAAGTGAAAAAAGAGAATAAAAACTAATAACTTTAATCTAATCAGACAACAGTGAGAAAGCGATGTGAAAAAGGATGAATTTGTACAATGGGGCAAAAGACAATTTTATTGAAATAAGTGACATATGTTATATGTATTTGGTATCAAACATTACATCACTCACCTCTGTTTCGAAGTGATTGTGCTTATATAGCAGGTATTTCGCCGGTTTCTGGTTTTCGTAGCTCCTGTTTGGTAAGATAAAAATCAGATTGATTACAATCACATGGCGACATACTTCAGTATGTATTGTACTATCAATGTACTACAAGGTGATCTTAGAGGCAATGAAAATAACATGTTATTGCAGGAAACAAACCTCTTCGCACAGGTTTGGCTGTCACATTAATTTTATACTCGAGTCGGCAACTTCACACAAACCTAATACATTTATGTGTACAATTAAATTTCAAATGCTCAAGAAGTTATATCGCAAGTGCATAAATTGTCGCTAGAATATTGTTTATACATACATGTCATAGTTTTGTTTTTATGCCTCCAACACAGAGCTTTAAAGGCATACATCAGCTCAAATATGCGTATGTCTCTCCGTCAGTCAGTTCGTGCGCACATGTGTGTATCCGGAGAATATTTCCTATACCACATCATCTAGGGATATCAAACTTGGTGTGTATGTACATCCTTTGATGGCGGTTTGTTGTATGACCTGTCGGGTTACTGTGACCTCCTTCAGTTACCTCAAGTCTAGAAAATGCTTGTCTAGAGTATTGTTCCCACATTACATTAATTTAGTGTGCGGGTGCAGAGTGTCGCATACGTGTTAAGTTCCTGTGACCCTGACCGTTACATTTGACATAAATCACAGAAAAATTATTTGGCCGGAGTATATCTACTATACCACATAAGCTAAAAATACTCAATTGCGTGTACGTCTAGTGTACATAATTTAGATCACTGTGATCTTGGCTTTCTTTTTTTAGTTATATAAAAGTTTGGACTTACCCCGTCAGCTAGGGAACATATGGGCTTAATGTATGAGTATATTATGGGAGTAACGCGTACACTTTCCAGATCACTGTGATATTGACCTTGTCCGTTGCCTTACCTACAAGTACGGCTTGTTTAGAACATGTTTACTATAATACCACTTCAGCTACGGAGACCAAACTTTTTGTGCAAATCCAATTGAGATAACGGAGTGGTGTTGTGCTATTTTCAGATCCCTACGCCATGTACAGTGGACCTTATTTATAGATAAAATGCTTCCACCGCGCATACCACATCAGCCAGTGATTTCAGATTGTGTGTGTACAAAACGGAAGAGTGGAATTCTGAGTATCATAATGTCAGGTCAAAGTGACATTTACGTAAACTCTTTTGACCTGTTATAGAAAAATATTCCCTATACCATATCCGCTAGGAACACTACGTTTGGAGTATAAGGAAAACTTTAGATGGCGGGGTATCGGGTGCCATATCAACGTCACCATGGCATTGGGTTTACTTACTGTGTTGGCGGTCTTTTTGATTGTCAGGTTGTGGAAAAGGGTTTATATTAAATAATTTTAATGTACACTGTTCGTCTTAATAGATGAATAAAGGAGATAAGAGTGAGATTGGACGCCCCTAAACCCAGGTTTAACCCCCGTGGTTGTTAATAATTAGTTTATAATTAATTATTGATTGCTACTGACCGTACCAAGGCGGGCACCTATATTCACTTTGCTTTATGTTTGTCTTGCGTGTTGTTTTCTATTTAGTGTTTAAATGAAGGAATGGTATTGCGCGCGTGTGTGTGTGTGTGTGTTCGTTATGGTATGACTGTGTGTGTGTTCTGCTTGAGAGGTGGATGTATTGTTTGTGTTGCGTTTCCTGCTTGAGTCTTTCGTATTTATTTAGTACCATTTACATAAAATGCTTTATCGAATCATATCTACTAAAGTACATCAACTGGGTACCGTAGTTGATGTTTGAGAACATGTATGGACGGCGTCGTGTTTGTATCATTTGTAGATATTCAGTATGAGTAGATCTGACAACAATAATGGTATGTATTTCAGTGTACATACACATGTTTTGCATGATCAGAGTTGACGGGCATTTATTCACTATTCAACTTAAACATAACAATTGTTAGTTGTGCCTACTAGATTTCATTTTATGAGGAAATCAAGATGTTCTTATTTCAACTAATATTTCATGTCACATAGAAACAAAGCATCACTCTGCTAGAAATTATCTGCTCTACGTCGTAATTTTAATATTTTCTTTCTTTCTCTCACTCGTACATTTTGTCAAAATATAGTTTTCACGAAGCCTAACGCAAACTCGTGGCGAATTTAAACTGAATGTACATGTATATGCAATACCTTCCTC
This sequence comes from Gari tellinella, assembly GCA_922989275.2. Classification (NCBI taxonomy): domain Eukaryota; kingdom Metazoa; phylum Mollusca; class Bivalvia; order Cardiida; family Psammobiidae; genus Gari; species Gari tellinella. Next base: position 32,836,975 of record OV277871.1, read on the forward strand.
CAAATGTAAGCATGTGTGGATCGTTCATGGCGTAACATTCTTTCCCAATAAGCTTAGTAGAGTCTGCCTGAATGTTGACCTAAAATGATTGCAATAATAATTGATAATTATGGTATATTTAAGAAATGAACTGATTTTTTTCGGCGTTCAAGCGAAATGAACGACAGAAAATTTCGGCAAATACCATGAATCGTGCCAGCGATGCATGGTAAATTTGCCGATAATTTTCTGTCGTTCATTTCGCTTGAACGCCGAAACAAATCAGTTCATTTCTTATATTTACAATATATTTGCTGTAATTTCTAACATTACATAAACATTTTGTCAGTACGCATGTATGTTTAATCCATATTTGAGGTCGATAACACGAATAATGTGTAACCTATAAGGAACAGCCATGACCGATTTACTGAATCTGTGTACATTCGAAAGCAGACAAAATAAGTTCCATTGTCAACAACTTGACAGTTTGGCGCGAAAAATGCCGATTTATGACGTCATTACAAGTGACGTAATTTTAAAGTAGGATAAATATATCGGGGATTTATTGTCATAAAGAAACGCAGATATAGGCCGCTGTTTATAAGGTAGATTCTTATGTCAATTTTCTTGCAATTTATCTCATTTATAAAGAAGAATATTAGTCGGGAATTATGGTTTCCACTAGTAGGAAGGCATAGATCGGTTGAGAACAAATTTTGAAACAATCCGCCAAATATTTGCTGCCCCAAGTTCCAAATATTAATTCGCGAATGAAAACTGCATATGCCCTGCCTCCCCTTCGAAACTTTTCCACAAGTCACGCCCTCTCGAAAATTGGTGTTTATATGAAATGAACACACTTTGTGTCAATGGAATTGAATGGGGCGATTGTAAATATACTACATTCAATGACTCACGTATTACTTGTACTGTAGATATATATGAAATATTCATATGCACGAAAACAGATCTTGTCAAACTACACATTTAATGGACAAGACAGAAAATATAAATATAAGGAATAAACAACATTTTTGCCGCTCACGGCGTTTACGATAAACTTACCCCCGAAGCTAATGTATTCATACCGTCATGAACGTCAAAAAGATGGTGTTTATTCCTATACTGTTAACTGTTTAGGTTAGCAGTTTGTGCCCCATGTGCAGCGTGCATAGCACAGTAGAGATACTGTTTTCCTTCCAAATAACCGTGTGTACGCTTAAACAATTATATTCATTGCAAACATTTTGGAGCCAGATCAGACGCCGGGTTACCCGGCGTCTGATCAGGCTCCAAACTTTTTGTCACTCAGATTAAAACCGGTAGTCTGAATTTATATTTGATTGCAATGCGTTGCGTTTGAACGAAATAATTACGTTTTCTCCACTGTATTTCAGACCGGTAGCCAACTCGCAATCGATGGCTATCGAATTATGTACTTAACACGCTACAGATTATATACTTATAGTTAACGTTCTATTCTCCATTTAACCATTATCACGTTATTTTCAACATAATGTTAATCGTAGCCGAACGCAACCATTATGCAATAAAACTCAGACAAGGATATAGATTATGCATGAATGATAGATATGTATTAGATTAAATTATTCTGCATCGCTTATTGTTTACTGTTGAGGATGTCCGGCAATGGCAGTGTTAATATGTATGCGGGCCTCACCATTAATTATATAGAAAACAAGAATCAGATTAATAGTTCAGGCAGACACTAGTATCACCGGAATTTACCTGGTGATAATAACATCAAGTTAATATCAAGTTAATATCTAATAACATCCATTTTTTGCGTAATCTTTTTTGTATGTTCTTAAAAAGGTTTGAACCCGGGTCCCCAGGTTCGCAGGTATGTACTCTACCACGTCGCCATAAAAGCGCGCTTGTACAGCAATGCCGTACAAGTGCTGATAAACCTACACATTGTGACATATAAAACATAGCAAAAACGCTGTTAAGAAATGTTATAACGTTATAACGAAACGTTCATTTTTCCAGCCAAAGTTGGTATTGGCAAATCCGAAACCTGTGCAAAATGTCATTATAATACGTCCACTGTCTTTAAAAAATATCTCAGAGTTGTAGGATTTTTTCACTGCAATCTACCTTTAAACGTACCCCGTTAAAAGTTATCTGAAATTACGATCCTAAAGCAAACAAGAGAATATGAACAAAATTCATTTCGATATGACGACATGTACGACATGAAAGCAACATGTTGACAATAGTGATATACAGAACCACATCTTTATCAAACTATAGTTTTGCTTTTATAAAATATATATTACTGATATTGAAGAGTAAAAGATGCTAGTCATTATATCTCCTAGAATAAATACATCAACTGGTAAGTGGTGGATATGCATTTGAACATCCTGCCAATTGTCTCACATGCGTGTTGTAAATCAATACCAGGGGCCCGTGTAACTAAACTACTTACGCAAACATTTTGCGTAAGTCAAACTTTTAAATTTTAATTTATATTTTTTATATTATCACTTGCTACAAACAGCAAATAGCCAGATCAGAGGGCGCGCTATTTGCTGTTTTATAAACGTTTATGATCGAAAAATAAGAGTTAAACGATTTTTACTTACACAAAAATTTTGCGCAAGTTGTTTAGTAAAACGGGTCCCTGATTTGTACTCGTGCAACTGATCAATCAAAACATCGCAGTTATCTTTTTAGCATAACGTTGTCTTTGTTAGAAGAAAGTTATATAGGTGAGACAAATGTACATTACAATATGCCTACATAGTGAAATATTTTCAAAAAGTTTCATTATTTACTTACCCGAACTTTATTTAGGAAGTAATTTGCAAATATAGGGTGATCAGGATGTTTTGCCTCTACTCTGAACTGAAGGACAAACAATCTATTCATTTTTCCTGTAATTGCAGCACCTATTCGCTTTAATTTAAATGTCTGAATCTCATTATACTTGTTTCTGCTAATGGTCACCCCGCATGGTATTCTCTCACTTCTTATAAATTTCACGGACGGCAGCTCACACGTGTTCAAATATTTTGGAACGAAGACATTCACGTTCAGCGTGCAACTATTGTTTTGTACTGCGCTACATCCGAAAGGTATAGTGGAGCGAAGTCGAATTTCAGCATCATCATTTACTTTGATGTTGATAAGGCCCTTTTGCAGAATCTGTAATCGAAGATGCAACATATACTTGCGGTGTATACATACGAAACTGTACAGTATATGACATCAAACTATCATCTTTATCTTGATAAACACACCTCAAAGTTCAGTCAAAGTGTCATAAATAATTTTATTGTAGTTCAATGGACTATGCGGACTAGCAGATAAGCGGACATATTTACAAAATATAAATTACATTCAACCAGAGCATGACTTATCTACTATGTTAACATGTCCCTATTTGAAACAAAAACAACGGTTAGAAGTCCTCACTAATTTCTGAAATCAGCTAAGGATCTTACTTGCACTAGCCTCCATTCAAATACGTATTATAACTAACATGTTAAGGTGACTCGCTAGCGGGTACCCCGCATCTCGAGTTCCGGAAATGCTCATTATTATCACATGATCTTTTTCGGCAGGTGCTTATAATAGACAATTACATAAAGAAGTTTGATAAGTTTGAGTGTGTCCCTTTATAGCTCAGTCGGTAGAGTGATTGACTAGCAATCCAAAGATCCTAAGTTCGATTCCTATTCGACTCAAAATCTGTTTTTTTTTAAATGTAGTTTCCTATTTTTTTTTACTTGTCAGTCAATAACGTACTGATCAAAGGACAGGTTATGTAAAGTCACAAATGCGATAATAAATAATAACAGATGCAATTATAGTCAAGACAAAAACATTGTAAGGATGTATAGCCTATATGATATATAGTGCTAAACACATGATAAAAGTACCCCCCCCCCCCTAATAAACAAAAATATTCTTAAGGAGCTTTAACGTATAACTTTTGTCATGCATTAAGCGGCCGCCTTTCTTAAAGATCTACAGGGTATCATATTAAATGGTCCCTTATTACAGGTTTAATATGGTATACCTTAGAGCTGACGGCATTTTGAAGTTTAACTCAATGGAGGTAACTCTGTATGTGTTAAAAATTTTGTCTGATTTTCTAGAAATCATGTAAAAAGTAAAGTCTGCAGTTTATATTCTGTGACTAGTAGAATTAAGTAATATCTATCTAATATCTAAAATTAGTTTATGTTCCACAGATAGATTTATGGAAATTTGGAATTTAATGACTTTTTCAGTATTTGACTTTTGTTAACATTAGTATTTCCAGAAAATATTTAATGAAATACTTCTGCTTGGTCAATTTCTAATTGTGCCTGGAGAGTTTACGTGAATGAAAAGAAAATATTAAGTATATTATTTTATAAAGAAAATAGTCCTGTTTATTAAAAAATCTCAACAAAAGGTCCGGACAGAAAAAAGACGGTGCTGTTATTTGGTTTATTTTTACAATTGTTCACTTTCCATGTTATATATTTAAATTTAATCAAGGTTTTAATTAGGTTTGACAGAAAATAAGCAGACCTGCGAACCACCTTAAGAATTTCATGAACATATCATTTTATGTCTGTCTAGAGTGTAGCTACTGAGGGCTGGAGTATGTTATAGTAGTATCACCTCAATCCCGCAGAACTTGGGACTACTTTCAACAGGCTGACTGTGTGAACCAGCGGCGTCCTTCTGCGCAGTCACGGAACACATGATCTGCCATGCGAAAATAAAACATGTTACGCATGGTCGTTAAAATAAGTGTCATCATGATTTACACCTTCCTCTTCATATTATCGTTATCATAACTAATTGTAATGTTTCACATATATCGACATTGAAACTGATTAAGCTTAACAGAAAAAGCGAAGAATACATTCATTTCATTAAATTAGTTCGTTTTAAGGTATATGCAACTAAAATATAATCGTTAATTATCATTATTGCATACCGGTATTTCAGAAGTCAAAATTAAGAAGTGCTGACAACCGTCCATACATGTAAACACTTAACCCTACTGCAACGTTTACATACGACCGTGAATGAGTTTTGGAACGCATTTATGAATTGCGTCAACAAAGGCGGAACTATCAGAATAAGTCACGACCGTCTTTAGCTTAGTAAAATTAAACTATCGCAAATTTCAAATTACAGTTTGATAAAACATATTCTGACGCAAAAAAATGGCAAGAAAATGCCTTAGATATATTCAGTTGAAAAGCTGGATTTTATCAAAATATTGGTATTACTGAAACAAACTTAATGTGTCAACAAAGTATTGATTTTGCTTAATAAACTGCTATGTTATACATCAGCAATATTCTAATTCAAGCTGATGAACTGTATTACACTGGTTATATTTGCGATATGTAGAACAAAGTTTTGGTGAGCAAATCAAAATGCTGGAAATTATTTTTTGTAGACAGCATAAGATAAGTAATGAACCCAACCAAACCTAAGTATTTTGCAGTTGTACTATTCGTCAGTAACTGTTGTTAAACAGACTCTCCCCCCCCCCCCCACCCTACCGTGATTCCAAGACGGTGATGATTTATTGCTTTCAGGTGGTTTTCATTTAGGGCTGTTGTTTCTCGGAAGTCTGCATCGAACAGAACGCTTTCTATCTTAACTATTTGCCTCAGAATGGTCCGGCCACTGCTAAGAGCCCACTCCACAGTGTAGAGAAGTGTGTTATCCGTAGGAGTAAAATCACAGTAGAAATGTAAGTTGTTCTCTCCTCTGATACGGAGAACGTCTACTGATATTCTTGGTGTTGCAAAGCTAATTTTTGGAGCTGTCAAATCTGAATATGAATGATGAAATAAAGTAAAGTTCGAATACTATAAACACAAAAAGCACTGCGTGTTGCAAGTATTTAAGACATTTGACCACTTAAAGCATGACTTATGTATAATACATGAGATATTTGTGCATTTCTACATGTCTGAAAGAATATTTCCGTTATCGCGTGTTTGTTTGTTAAGTTTTACCGGTGAAGTTTTACAATAAAGCACAATGATAACTTCTGATATAGTAATACGATTGTTTCTGTACTCTAATTTACATTAATTACTATTAATTTAGTGTTTCAATGATAAGTGGAAAATGCACAAGTTAAAACATTGGTTGGCCTTGGCATGCGCAATCTAGATTTGTTGCAGAGCAAACATTGTATGTATTGACCATCCACCACATTAAAGACGTTGCGTCTGATCAGATTATACACTGTTTGACATTCACGGGTAGAGTATTTTGTTATAAGCCCTTTTACATGAAAACTTATTATTGAGACGCTGTGTCTGAGAAAACAGTTGCGATTTATTTATATTATATGTGACGTGCCATGAGAAAACCTGCCTTATTGCAATTCAAACATTGTAGATCAAGGTCAGACGCCGCATCAAAGATGAGGTGGATGGTCTTGATCTAAACTATTTGACATCAACGGGCATTTTAAGCATTTTATGTAACTGTATTATATACAGCATTCAGCTGTGTAGACCAAACACAGATACAAGGCCTGGAATGACAACGGTGTTTTGTATGTACAATGTTGCAAAACAATAAGGCTTGATTTGTCACGACACGGCTCATATATGGTTTTCTCATGACACGGATAGATATCATCGCGAACGTTATGAAGCTGAATATATATATATAGTCTGTACACGTTTTCTTGACTCTTGTGTATTTTTCTCAGGTTCATTTTCTCCGATACACTCTTTTGTTACATGAGTACCTCACGTCAGTTGGGTTCTTTTAATGCTTCCAAATAACAATCTGTTTTAGCTATAATGAAAACCTAAACATTATCTTGAACTATATAGAAAGTAACCTTTACATCCTTAATTCGAAATTCGCCATTATCTGAAGTAAAGACTGATTGAATTTCGCCTGTGATAAGTAATAATCTTTTGCATTTTTCTGATATTTCATCGTAAATAATTATTTTGCACGCTATAAGTTTCAAGCAGAAAATGAACCACAATCACATATAGCTTATTAACGCTTTGACCCGTGATTTAATATTCAAATCCTAAGTGAGGACAATCAAAAATATTGATGATTCAGTTCATGTGTTTCTATAACTTAAGATAATTATGTGCAAAATGGTAGTAAATCCTCCTCGGAATAAGTATGTATAGGTCGTTTGCAGTTAAAAAAAACACGATAAATCTTAGATAATTTTAAAACTAATGGACGTATTTAAATTGAATTTTGCATACACTTATGATGTGTCTATACCAACTCTGACAAGAAAATTCAAAATTTTTGAAAGTCTAACTAAAAACTTTTCTTCTTTGTTTTATATAAATTTTGTGTCGCTGAAAATGGTCAATTACGTGGGGTGTTATTGGCTATTACCTTGATCACGTTTGTTTATATTGGAGAATATCCCCAGGTAAAATCCCGTGCAAGTTGCTTCTGTCTGAAAGGCGAATCCCGTGCTGATATTGGTTGTTTAGTTGTACACAATTAATTGTGAGGCCCCATAATCCATTACATTTTTACTATGCCTAAATCCACGAACTCTTCACCAGGAATAAAGAGAATTGCAATTACTTTTCAAACCGAAGCTCTAATATTTCTACATAATTACAGAGCTCCAGATAAGAGAGAGAAACTTGAACAAGTCCAACATTTTCTCACCCAGTTCAGCACCAAATTCTATGGTGTGACTACTCGAAGAAAGACGGTTCTAATGAGTAGTCACACCATAGGGCTTAATTCAAAAATAAAGATTTACTAGTAATTTTGGAAATACTCCCCTTATCTGGAGTTGAATATGTATCAATGTTCGAGTTGTATTGCACTTACGTTTACATTACGTTTCCTTTAAGCGATAAAATAATAAAGGTTTTCGAACTGATCTGGAAACATTCTGTTGAAAATTGTATAATGGTAAGTTGGTGTAGATCGTCTGGTATGAACATGTCTCTTCTGTTATTTATCGCATTTAGTTAGTTTGCGTTTTGTTGATAAAACTTTTGTATGAGTGGCACATGGGTCGGATCCTATTCAGGTATGAAATGGCTCCGGTGTCCGATTAGGATCTAACATGTGCGTAAATGACAGTATGGCCAGTTACTACGTTTAACGTACCCCAGTCAGGGCCTCGTTCGGTTAGTTGTAAACTGCTATGGTATGCGATGGCTTAACGGTGAGGCGTTGCCGGATCGTGAAAGATAGGCTGTTGAATAACTTGAAATCACCCTTCGGAAAACTGTCCCTTAGAAGTGTAAACTTTATATAGAAGTTATGAATAAAACTTTTTTATTACGAAGAGAAAAAAATATTTCTTTTTTGTCAGAGTTGGTATAGGTATATCATAAATCTATGCAAAATTCCATTTGTCTCCGTTTTCTTGTTATGGAGATATTTGAAAATTATCGTGTTTTTTGGAACTGCAAACGACCTATATAATATCAGAATTAGTGGAACAGGGTTTATATTTTATGTACACTGTTCGTCTTTATAGGTGAATATAGGAGATAAGTGTGAGGTTGGGCGCCCCTAAACCCAGGTTTAACCCCCCAGTGGTTGTTAATAATTAATTAATTTATAATTGATTGTTGATTGCTACTGACCGTACCAAGGCGGGCTCCTATATTCACTTAGCTTTATGTTTGTCTTGCGTGTTGTTTTCTATTTAGTGTGTAGATGAAGGAATGGTATTGCGTGTGTGTGGTTGTGTGTGTGTGTATGTGTTTGTTATGGTATGGCTGTGTGTGTGTGTTCTGCTTTAGAGATGGATGTATTGTTTGTGTTGCGTTTCCTGCTTGAGTCTTCTTTCGTATTTATTTTCCGTTATTGGTCCGTGTCATAACCATACTATTACTATTTTCTCGCCAGTGCACAAATAACAAATGTACCTTGAGAACATTTTATACATAAGTTATCGCTTTGGTCAAATTAAAGCCTATATGGCAGAGGGCGTCTCAATGATGGACAAATATGAAAATCTCATAAGGTCATGCAGTAAGCGATTACTTGTCTTTAAAAATCCAACGGCGCTTTAACAAATCTTTGCGCGGATTTGACAAACTTTTTCGCAAATGATATCTTCATTTTAGAATTACAACAATTGAGGGATTAATATATATTCTCGATTGTACCAAGTAGGAATTGGAATGTAAATCGCATGTAACAACGTTTAAAGCGTAGTATACATGTGGCTATATATCTTTTGATAACATTCTTAGAGCATTTAGATTAACCGCGTGTAAAGTCTAATTGATATACTTTTACTGTTTTGACAGAAGAGTTTGCTAATGTAAACCCTTTGTGAATATATATTTGGAACGTAATACTTCTTTTATACCAAGATACAATTAGTTCTTGTCATAACCGTACGCCCTCAACATATGTAATTTTGATTTAAAGATAGCGTTGCAAAAAAGAGTGAAATAAAGATAGTGTTGCTATAAACATAATTGATTGCTTGTTAAACTTTGTGAAGAGATGTTAATAAATATATGTTGAAATAATTATAACGAAACTCAAAGTTAATAAAAGTCTTCGAAAGTGGGAAAACTGATAAAAAGGTTCTTTGTTTTTATAAAAGTATCCTACGAGAGCGATTAAATCTGATCACTCTCCGTGTTTTGCTGAAAAGAATATTGAAAGTATTGTTAACACATACAAGTTCAGTTTAATTCTGCAGTGACAATTCAAAAGTCACTGGCTTATTCTGTCTCGTATATATATAACACTGACTCGTAAAGATATACATCATAGAAATGGATATCAAATTTGTATTCCAATTCCAAATATATGTATATAATGTTAATAAATGAATACACTTACCATGCTTGGTGGACTCTCCGTTTGCGTATTCTAAAACAGAACGATTGAGTCATTTTAAAGCTTACCCTCATTAACATACAATATAATGTGTCATGTTTCATAAACTACCACTGCAACCGCACTCATCGCTCATCAGCTTCACACAATGGAAGAACAACATCACACACACGGGCGCGTACCACCACCATCCCAACATCAAGTCCGCACACAGAGACACTTATACAAAAGGCAAGGAACAGCACAGTAATAACCAAACGCAAACTACCTAACATCTAATCCTCTCTCCCTCTCTCCTCCCTATCTCTCTCTCTCTCCCTTTGTTTGTATCTTAATATCCTTACTATAGTAGAACAACTAGGTATGACGTGTCAAAGATCAGCCGAGTCCATTTTTAGGGAAAGAAGCATTCCGCATGATCTCGGACAATTTTTAAGCAGTCGGGATCAGTATAATCGATACAAATGAAGGCAGGCCTGTTGTCAAAGGTATAAAGCAGTAGGTAAAGTCTAGGTACGCAATAGGCATTGCGGTAGTAGAATTTTTATTGAGCGTGGGTTCGAAAGCCACGTCGACCTAATTTTATTCTAAAATCTAGAATGAATAGTAAAGCAATATCTAAATACATAATGTATCATTATACTAACCATGTATGCACATGTTCGTCAATATAGGGGAAGGGGTGCCTTAGTTTAAATTCGAGTCCAATATTAGCCATATTTTTCAAAAATAAATGTATCATAAAATATGAATATCAATATAAGTTTAAGTCACTTTCTTCAAGGGGTTTTATGTATTTCTTCAATGTCAAGCAATTATGGAATCCGTTATATTGTTTTAGCAATAAAAAGAACTATTTTGATGCGAGACCCGAACCCGCGCTTGATAAAATGTTCCCCGATAGCTTATTGTTTTTACCTATAACTAAACATTTTCTTTTAAAGATTGACGTGAGGAAATCCGAAATGCTGATCTCCCTTATAAATAGACTCGGCGAACTTGTGACCTTCAGACCTAGTTGTTTGACTATCATAGTTGTTCCCTGTCTCTCTGGTTAACATTAGAACAAAATGCCGTTTAAAACACTCTGTGCTGTAAATGCAGCCGCCATGTTTCATATTGTGCCGTTCCAATTACATAATACTCTGAGTAGCACAGGTACATTTACACAATTAGGTCAAACTCGTACTGTACATGACAGTTTAAGTCCCCGACACTCACAACACACCTAATAAGAACTTCAAGGTCAAATCTTTCTCAAAAGGGACAAGATAAAAATAAAACAGAATTATCAGACATGTTTGGTTACGTGTTTGGTCACGTGCTGAGTACCTGCCGAACGTGGAATCTGACAATTCTAAGCTTTAATGAATGATATGTCTAGGAATTATAGTTTGGACAATAATATCGCAGGACAGTTATGCAGGTCTGCCACATACTATCAAGCGTTTGAGTGATGTGGATGGAATAATAGGAAAAACGAAACATACAGGAACCGAGTATATATATATATGTCGAACGTCGATAGCTTGAGCTCACATAAATCGAACATATACATTATTAAGGATATGTTCAACTTTAACAAGATAGAAATTATGATAGTTAACTGTACGTGACATTTGAGTTCAACTAGTTCGAGATATAGCAGTAAGACAGTTCTGTTTAGCTGAATAAATAGAAACTACGATATATGGTTGTTTTCTAAAGAATATAACCCAATATACATTTAACTCCTTTTGAATTCTGAAAATAAAGAAATTAGTTTGAAATTAGGATCCAATACTACTTGGAAATAGGACTGAGTCCTAGGAAACGTTACCTATGCAATATGCTGCGTTGAAAGTGTCTAGTTGTTGTAGGTAGAACACATAATCGTCAGTCGAACATTTCTGTACCTTGACTGGTTTCTTGGAAGTACATGTCTCATCGCAAACTTGTAGAGTCTTTTCTGTCATGTCTTTAGGAAGCTCACCTTAATTTAAGAACAAACTTTACAAATCACCCAGTAGTTTTGTTTTAAAGCTAACTTATCATGTCTTACCTTTTGTATCTAAATACGAGCGATGATTCGTCTACTGTGGCATTAGGGCCGTGATGGCATTGTAGGTGGGAACTTGTTTTCTCACATTGTTAAATGGTATCTGACTTTTTCTTGAACAGTATAACCTGCCGACTCAGCTGGAGTAGCACGAGTTGCAACAGTTTTAACAAATCGGTTCTTAGTGAACAACGAGTTAAACCAAATAATGCATTGAATAACACAGAAAATATGTATATAGTTATGAAGTTCACTTGAATGTACATGCTTTGTAATTTGATTCAGACACCATATGAGTTTTTTAATAAACCAGAGCTGGTCAATATCGGAGGTTGCAAATGCCATATCAAAGAAGCGCGCAGACGGGTAGATAGAGTTGTGTGTAACAGTAGTTTTACATGTTTGTTACGCCTCGTTAAACAGTTTGTTTATTAAATTAGAAATAGTTGTAACTTGTAGTAGTGCACGAAACCGCGTTGGCTGTCAAACATTATTATTATGGTATTTTATTAAGTTTACTATGTACATAAACATAAACATAAACTGACAACGAGTTCCTTGCGTTATTAATTAAGATATTAGATTATAGCATTGTCACCCTTCTCTCAATTAACTATTCATCTAAGTTGTTAGTTTAACCATATTTTATTTCAATTAGCATGAACACGGGTCAAGCCACAAATTTTATCAGCAACAGTTTCTATACCAAATGTCTAGTGTGTATCTTGTGTTGAAAGAACTTGGTTTTATTAATGGGCCTAATGAATTAGAGATGGGACATTTCACTCACCTTATCTAAACAGATCTATACTAAACCAGTGCGGACCCTGATTAGACACCCACTTCAGAAACTTCCAGATGTAGGTCGACATTGGTTGTTGCTGGGTGTTTTATTTTGGTTTCCTTCTGGGTTGTTTTCATGCAATAAGATACACTGTACACCGATAGCAGGAGAGAGCTGGGACAACGTCTGTATGAAGCTAATACAGTGCTCCCTCTTAACAAAAACACCCACTTGGAGACAAATATTGCATGTGTTGTTCGTAGGGAGTTGTTATAAGAAGGGAAAAAACACTTTGGATTACCTTTGCAAACATCTTGAATGCAAGCTGTTTGTCTCTCGGATTATATTTATTTTGTCAAACTGTTCACTAATATATAACTTTGAAATAAACATCAGACGACAATTTAAAGCAGATGGTATTGTAGCAGTGAATGTGAAAGACATAACGTTCTTTGTTGAGGAACAGCGGCAAGCATTATTGTAAGGATGGGATCGTTTGTTGGAGGGTCGTTGCCTGTTGTTTCAAAATCTTACCATGCGTAGATTATGCATTGCATAATGCCAAACGATATGTCGAACATATTATTTCAAGCCAAGATAATACAAAATATCTACCAAAAAAACAACATGTGTATCATTTCGCTAAATATTCTGGCTAATCAATTTTACCATTGTCCCTTATATATCCTTAAATTATTCCATAGAGCAAGCAGATGGCTTATGGAAGTCGTGATAGCATTTTCTATTCACAGTTTTAATAGGTGTTTCTATGAAAGAATGGTTAAGGCATCCATACCATTTAATACGGATCGTTGCGGTTAAAAAGGAGAAAATCTTACCGATGATGTGCCAGGGATGGGGTGTCCAACAGTAATGGTCTGTCTTGGTTAGAACATAACCTCGCATAGAATACCATCCCTCAGGGAGATAGTAGTCACCTATCTTTTCTCCCCCGCCATCATAGCCAACAAGGCGTTTGTCAAGGTCATTCAACTGTGTCGCATTCCAGCAAGACGCTGTTTGTGTCCTATTAGCGCCTCCTGCATTTGAGGAACCGGTGTCTCCTTAATTATGAGAATACAAAACGATTACAAGGTACAACGTAATATGTTAATTACACGTACTTATACTCTGATTGATAATCATAAACAGACACCAAGATAACCGAAGTAGGGTCAAACTGTTTTACTCGTCACTCCATAGATACGTCTTGTTATGAATCTAATATATATTATTCATTCAAGAAAGTAGTGTTTTTTTACAGTCATATAAAACATGTAGATTTCTACAATAAGAAATATTTCTATATCTTAGCAGGTAATAGCTTAACACATGATGAAAGAAACGCGTAATGCGGCTAAGGGCGCATTCTGCTTTACTTCGAAGCTCCTGGAGATGGTCACCTGTCTCCAGAACTAAAAACTGAAAACAGTCTATAGAGTTTAATTTGACATCAGTTTCGTCTTTTCAAAAAAGCAACAAAAAACAAAACAACAACAGAAAACAACAAAACAAAGCGTGTGTTTAACAGTAATTTTGAAAACGATATTCTTCTCAAACGCAAATCAATAAAATTAAGACATTAATATCTATACAAACATATTAAAAATTGGCACGAATTTCAAACCATTTGGAGCCGTGCCCGAAGCATGGAAACAGGTGACAGCTTAAAACAAAATGACAGTAAAACAGTAAGCTCCTAAAGGAACTTCTTTTTTATTTTTACTGTCACCTAAATTGTGGCAGTCAGCTGTCGTAAACACCCAATAATTAACACAATTGTGTGGTCGTGCCAGAGACGTTTTGCTGTATGTTAAAAAAGAAAATATATTGCAATTAATTAGATACTTACCTATCAAAAATGTTTAAATAAGAGTGTTTAAGATAAACGAATATTACCTCTATTAGCCTCTACAAGACTCACTATCTTCAGTATAACAACAACTGCAGGAAAGTAGTCGGTTCTCATATCCGTTAATGTAGCTAAATGCTTTGATGATGTTAAGATAATAACTAAATGAAAACCGTGAGCATTCGTTTTTATTGCAAAGGGTCGGCAATGATCCAAAGATCAAAAATAAATTCTTATTGAGCAAGGGGAAAATACCTTTGATAGTAGCTGGCAACGTTTTTATCGTTTGATTGAAAGTCTTCCTTGTAGAGTGTTCAGTAAGGAAATCGATGGCCATCGTTTGCGAGTTGGTTACCGGTCTAAAATACAGTAGATAAAACGTATTATTTTCGTTCAAACGCAAACGCATTGCAATGAAATATAGAAAATGACAACATTGTGACAATTCAGACTACCAGTTTTAATCTGAGTGGCAAACAGTTTGGAGCCTGATCAGACGCCGGGTCACCCGGCGTCTGATCTGACTTCAAATGGTTTGCAATGAATATAATAGTTTAAACGTAACCGGGGTTGTTTGGAAGGAAAACAGTATCCCTACTGTACTATGCACGCTGCATACGGGGCAAAATATGTTAACCTAAACAGCAAATATTGGTAATTGAACACGCTACAGGTTTCTATAGCATGACGTTTCGTCCTTGGGTTTTTGGCACTACAAAACAGAAGCAAATAAGTTGGTTAGGTAATTTACGTTTGGCACCGACGCGCTACAGTTGTGAATAGTTATATTTTACCGTTTAAACGCAAACGAAACGCAAACACAATACAATAAAATGTAGAAAATGATAACTTGTTGACATTTCGGACCATTTTTGCTGAGTGACAAGCAGTTCTGAGCCTGATCAGACGCCGGGTCACCCGGCGTCTGATCCGGCTTTTAACTGTTTTCACTGCAAAAAAAGTTTAAGCGTAAACGCGTTTATTGGAGGTAATATAATGTTTCCTCCACTGTACATAAAACGGTCATATTGCACCGCCATGTTATCCCTTATAATACTTGACGCCCAAACTTCTGGGCACGACTTAACTTACACGCGCAAATCGCTTGAACCAAATTTAATTGGTCTAACAATCTAACTAATGATTTACCAGTTATAATTCCTAAGCTGTACATAGAACCACACTGCGAATTTTTAAATGGTCACATTGATAATAGTGTAATTTTTAATTTGGCAAAATGTGCAGGCGACAATTCTAAATCAGTCGACATTTCGGGAAGAGAAAAGGAGGCAGATAAATAGTTTTACATGACGTCACTAATAACATTTGAATTTAGTTTGTAATAACACTTTATCTTTGCTCTAAATAGATACTATTCAAACTGGCACAATCAATCTGAATCAATCAAAATGTTATTGATTAAGGCTGTAAGGGTTGAAAAAAAAATGTCTTAAACGTTTTTCATTAATCATTCAGTTATCGCGAAAACATTGAGAAAAGGGAAGAACTAGTTCATGTTTCCATTTCTTCCTTTCCATGAATTTTGTCGGTCGGAGGTTTGTCGGTCATGCTTTGTTC
The DNA here is from genome assembly GCA_922989275.2 of Gari tellinella. Taxonomy (NCBI): domain Eukaryota; kingdom Metazoa; phylum Mollusca; class Bivalvia; order Cardiida; family Psammobiidae; genus Gari; species Gari tellinella. Next base: position 32,853,028 of record OV277871.1, read on the forward strand.
GTTTATCTAAATGAATTGCTTTCATTTTTCCGATTGTTTTGTTGCCATGTGGCGTAACGCGACGGGTGATCAAGATCAAAACTATTTGACGCACAGGTCAACATTTCTTTAGTCAAAATGCCTAAACTTTAAAATATGAAGACAAAAAGCAGACGACCATTGTTTAAATTGATGGCAGTGGCGGGGTTTACTATGTACATTTGTAATCGTCCCCGACTTGTTGGCGCTTTATATATTTATTATGTATTTGCATGTGTGGCAACTTAGTGCATCGGGGCCTAATCTGGATCCAAAATATATTATAATCGTACATGTTTCTACAGTGTAGATACCAAACTGTTATATCAGACAAAATCCATACAACATGAAGAAATTTATACATTGGAAAAAACATTATTATTTCCCAATAAATGAGTCCATGCCAAAAAAAACCTACGTTCCTTTCGAACCATAATATTTGCCAATACAGTGCTCCTTCCCTACAACAGCCCTCCGAACAACGACCCACTCCTTACAACGACCCTTGGCGCTGTACCTCAAAAAAGATAATTACGGGTAACGCTTGCATTAATGTAATACCGTCTGCTTAAAATTGTCGCCTGCTGTTTTTCTGAAAGTTACATTTATGTGAACATTTTGACAGAAGAAATATAATGACGAGTGACACACAGTTTGAATCAAGTGCAGACACCGCGTTACGCGGCGTCTGATCTGGATTATGGCTGTTTATATCTGTAAACCACAGGTACTGGACACATACTTTATTATCTATTAAACCCCCCCCTTTTTAAATTTTTTTTTTTTTTTTTTTTACTATACTTCTATTATAGATACAAGGTAAACAGCGCAATGCAACACCTAGTCTTAACTATCGACTTAAGCTGATGCTAAAATAAACTAGATCGCCGATATTCTCTTGTGGTACCCTCGGGAAATGATTAATTTATCAATATCTACTTTTTATTTCATCAAATTCCGTCAAATAACGCCACAGTACGTGAATTATAACGAAAATAATCATCAAAAAGTTTTTGTTGCCTATTCAGAACAATTTATGGTCAATGAGCATCAATTTCCTCAGAAATCGCCGTAACGGTCGAAACTTTTTCAAGTTAAACATCGACCTCAGACATTAATCCTATAAATAAGTGGTACGTATGCATGCATCAGTATGTGAGACACTCCGTAAGAGTCGTCCTAGTCTTCATTTGCAACAATATCCAAGTACAAACATAATGTTTGTATACTCACACGTGTCGATTTTACAACTGACGCTATGTTTTAACGGGAGCCGATGCGTTGGATTAACTGGAACTGAAGCGTTAAAGCGGGAGCCCGCTCGTTTTGCCATACCAGCGTGATTGGGCGTTGTTGAGAAGGAGGACTATTTATCCTTCTTTAAAAATGACGTAATTTCCAAATGACGTTGAATCGGCATTTTCGCGCCAAACTGTCAAGTTTTATGACGTCAGAATGTAAACAATGGAACTTTATTTTTCTTTCGAATGTACACAGCTTCAGTAATGCGGTCATGGCTGTTCCTTATAGTGTACACATTGTTGGATCCAAACTGTTTGCAGACGCGCTGTACGGCGTCATTGAGAGTGAATGAGTTAAGTTGCCTTAATCTAGCTGAAAATGTACATTAATCCCTTCACTTCCTTACACCAAGTACGCATGTGATCAGGGTCTTAACTAGTTGACACTCATAAAGCAATTACTCCGGTCAATTTACTTAAATTTTGATTTGGATAAATGAAAGCATGCCACTATTGTTTAACCCTTTACCCCGTCACTGGTATACATCGTACAGCGGATGTTGCTCCAAAGTGATACGGAATCCATGGTGAATTGATGTAAACAATGTCAGGCCAGGTAAGAAATACGTCTATTACACAATTATTGCAACACATAAGTATTAAACGTTTAATCGTACCGAATCAGAACTAAATTCTGCCTGTCGCAAACAAGCTTCTTCTGTTACAAACGTCGAATGGTCCGTGAATTATGAGAGTTTAGTCTGCCCTATCACTATCAACGTGTGCCGAGTTTGCACAAATTGACTGAATATGTGCAATATATACAATTAAAATATAATTGTTTTTCAATGGATCGATGGCAAATAACTACATGCATTTGTAATATCTCACAGTGTTGGCTAAAATGATCTACAGTTTGCAAATTTGATCGATTTATTGCAGCATTACTGTACTGCGTCTTGCAATACGTATGTACTGTTTCTTGCAGAGGCTGTGATATTAACTGTACTGCTTCTTGTTAATACTAAATGACCGTTCTTCGTCTATTTTCAGGTCAACTATGGATTACAAGTGTGCTTACTGCGCAGATTCATTTCAAACATTTAGAGGAATAATTGAACACACCAAAGAAAACAATCCAAGTAGAGAAATAAAAATTCGTGTTGTTGAAAATAACAATATAAAGACAACAAATTTTAAAATTACCCCTGATTTATGTCGTGAGCAAGAACGGGTTGTTACTGTAAATAACTTAGACAGAAAAATACACTTATCAAGAGAAGGCACGATCCCGAAAGACAGTCCACGGATAAAAATATTGAAAGTAAACGACAGTGTTCAAATAGATTACCAATCAAGCTGTGATTTAGGTTGTGAATCATTACCAGAAGAAACAAACAGCGACTGTCAAAATGTGCTGAACAGCAAATATAGCTATACATATGTAAAGTTAATGAATAATTACAATCGGTATACAAGAGCGTAAATTTTGTCTTATATATATATATTTGATTAACGCCTACCATTTTTAGCACGTGCAATTTTGAAATCGGTTGACCGTTTAACCACAGGGTATTGTTAAGCCGTTTTCCACGTGTTGATCATTTTGTGTCATTGACGTTATTGACGAAACAGTAACAGGAAAAACAGTACTTTATTAAAATTAAAGAGTTAATCTGATGGCTAGACTAAACCAAATACAGCACGAACGCGCCATTAGCATGCTTACAGTGTACGTGCAATATACGCATAAATGAGATTGCACGGACATTTGTATGCACACGGGCATCTATCCATTCGCTGCACAGCAGATCTACGTTACTTTTATTTTATGCGCAGACGTCTAGTGTCAGCGGAGGACATATTCCATACTAGACTTTCATACAAGAGTGGATTTTAGCTACACATAACTAGATATAAACTTGAATTGTTTCATCGATATTGTGCTGCCAAAAATATGGCATTTGTGGGTTTTTACTTTTGATACTAACAGTCTTTAAAAGCAACGCCGTAACGTTATACTTCAATAGATTTACATAAGATTTCATGAAATGAGTTGAAATTGAATACTGTTTGACTTCTTATCATTTCTGTTATGATTTTTATACACACATTAAAATAAATACACATTATTTCTCATGTATAGTTTCGTTTGCTGTTATTGCTTCGATAACTTGAGCTCCTTCTTCCTGCCGTTGTTGATACTCTGCAAAATCCCGGTAGACTTCATGCGTATTTTGCCTTTAAACCGGCTTCTTGCTGAAAGCAGATTTTCCGTGAACAATATTGCTTTTTTATTATTTCTTGATGTGGTGCGATGGTAAGATTTGGACGAAACAACCACTACAATGATATATAACCCCAATGTTAAGGGTGTATCAAAGTATCTAACTTGTTTCTTTCATGTTTATTTCGAAAGAGCTGTTTATGATAAATGAAAAAAAATGAAAACAATCATATGTTGGTGTGCTTTATTTTGCACTACGGCAATTTGGAAAAGATGTGTCAAATTCAGACTTTTTCTCAAACTTTGTCAAAGCTTCAGTAAATTCTATTTTAGAGAAAAAACAAACATGGTATTTTTGTTTTTCATTATGTATTTAATGTCTGTGGAAGTATTTTGACATAAAGACTCTAAATCAAGACCAAACAGGCACCAGATTTGGAAAATATGAATATCTGAATCAACAACATGGTTTTTATGGGTAATGATATTTTTTTACAACAAAAAATTATGAGATAAAGTAAAAATAATAATATGTCTAGTATCGTACTTTTTTTAAATTCTACCAGATGAAACACTCCAAACGAAGGCAATTCAAAATATGAAAAGAAATTGATAGGTTAGTGTTGAAAAATTTGAGTTATGGAAGAAAAAGGAGTTATTTTACATGGTCGTGGAGCCAAACGTTGTTCACCAAAATGTACACTTTTTCTATTTTTTCGTTCATCTTAAATAGCTTTTTAATACAAAACCATCATAAGAGTGTTTAAATATACTTTACAAATTTCCCAAACTCATGAGTTTGATACACCATTAAGTCATTTTGGGTAACAGGCTTAAAATTGTTTAAGGGGCGTTTTCTGAGCTTTATGGGTGGCCCAAAGAAAAAATTTCAAGGGACAGAAAATGAAACTACTCCCGAACGTTATGCACCAGAGACATCAAACATCAATTTCATCGTACCAGATTTACTGATTGTATTTTCTAAGACATGCTAGTTCGACTCTATCACCATTGAGCCACGGCGACTTCGTTGAAATTCGGTTCGTTAGTTAGTTATATAATTGTGAAACAAATTATGTACTTACATGTACGCTAGTTTTGGTACCTACATGTAAAGTGATCATGTATATCTCAAATATAGATTTTGAATAGATATCAATGTTTTCCACGTTTTTGCGATGAAGACCGTAGGTAATAATGTCTTAAACAGTACCCTCAGTCGTTTGTAGTGACGTTACCCAACCCCGAAGTTGACCCAATTTCACGAAGCAACTTATACACAAACGTCGGCTCAAAAGCCTCAGCTAAACTTTTTTTCCTAGAGGAAAGGTTAGATACTAATTTTACTTAGCGAAAATACGTAGAATGTTTCAGAAAACGGGTCCAGGTCTAATTTTCGATCCATTTTGTTCAGATTTACTAATTGTATTTTCCAAGATGCAGTACAGTAGAAATGCAAGATGCGGTACAGTTAACTGCCACCTGCTTGCAAGACGCGGTACAGTGATGGTAGAATGAAATGGCCAAATTTACAAAACGTGCAACTGTTTCGCTAACACGAGGACAAAATCCTAATACATAGAGTTACTATCTATCTGTAGAGGAAAAACAATTACACTTTACATGTATATAATGCACATATTCGACCAATTTGTGTAGAGTCGGCACACGTTGTTAGTGATAGGGCAGACTAAACTCTCATAATTCACGGACCATTCGACGTTTGTAACAGAAGAGGCTTGTTTGCGACAGGCAGAAATTAGTTCTGATTCGGTACGATTTAACGTTTAATACTTATGTGTTGCAATAATTGTGTAATAGACGTATTTCTTACCTGGCCTGACATTGTTTACATCAATTCACCATGGATTCCGTATCACTTTGGAGCAACATCCGCTGTACGATGTATACCAGTGCCCGTAGTATGTTAATAGTTTTGAAGACAAGTCACCAGATAAAGCATATTTAAACAATGCTGTTAGCCTGCTGTTAGCTACCATCTGCTAGGATATAGAACATATTCCTTTTGATACATATTCATTACTATATCAGTTGGAACTGTTTTCGTCTGTGCAGAAAATGCAATACATCCGCTAAAGTGTGCTTCTACATGTTTTGGAAATGGATAACCCTTCCACTCTCAATTACGCCATAAAGCGTTACGCGACGTCTGATCTTGATTCAAGCTGTTTGTCACTCGTTATTATTTATTTTCTGCCATAATATCCACTTATGTATAACTTTGAGACAGAAAACAACAGCGGACGACAATTTAAGCAGACGATATTTTGCAGCAGTGGATTTGTGAGACATAATTGTTTTGTTTGGAAACCAGCTGCAATCATTGTTGTAAGGAGGGAATAGTTGTGAGGAAGGCCATTGTAGGGAGGGAGCACTGTATATTTGCCGCTTTAACTCGTATCCTGCTGATCGCAACTTCACTGGTTTTTGCAAACAGTTTGGATCCAGACCAGACGCCGCGTAACGCGGGGTCTGATCTGGGTCCGAACTGTTTAACACTCGTCTTTAGGTTTCTTTGATTAAAAAATGTTCAAATCTAAATTTAACAAAATTTACAGACGACAATTTCAAAGCAGACGACTTTGCAGCAGGATAATGGTTACGTGCCTGATTTCTATTCGGCAAAATGATCACGTGTTAAATTTATCGCCGGTGGATGATGATAGGATTGAGATTTATTGAAAGGATATAGGCCTACAGCTGTTGAGCTCTAGTTTTTCACCAAAGAGGACCTGACAAGAGGTGAGATGATGAAGTTACTGTCCATTATTTTCATCGCCGGAGTTTCTTATACAGGTACAATTGTTTTACTTATTTCTCTACATAATCATAGACAACCAGAGAGAATCTATTATTTTTAGTATGTGAAACAAGCGCATTTATGTGAAGTTGCTCACTGAGTGTTTTAAGAAAGGCTTGATAGATAAAAATAACAGTATAATCTATAGTTCCGTTTTCTAATTACAGTAGAACTTCGTAATCTCGAAGTCGATTTTGTCGAACATACCCGTATTTCAATGTTAAAACGTGGCTAAGCCACGTTTTAACTTTGAAATATGGGTATGTTCGACTTAACCGAGCATGAACTAATGCAGTTCATATGTCGAACTATCGGATGATTCGAGTTAAACAAGTTCGAGATATCGAAGTTTGACTGTATATTCGAATCTTAAACTGCCAGTGATACTCGATGTTGGTGTTTTAAAATCAAAATTTAAATGTATTATATAGATCTACATGTCAATATTCACATTTTCAAAACCAATGAAAATAGTAGTTTGTTTAAGTAGTTGCATGAGCTTCCTGTCACACCTTTATTCTGCATTGCCCCTTTCAACGACAAATTAATCGTGAAGGTTTTATCCCTTCGTCGCAATGTTGTCGTCTGCTTCAATACTTTTGTCTGCAATACCATTTCAAAATTAGATTTAATATAGTATTACTTGAGAATTTTCGATACGCGGCGTCTAGTCAGGATTAAAACTGTTTGCCACTCATTTTGACATTTCATAAGTCAAAATACCTATATTTTAAATTTGTGAAATAAAAGCAGACGACAATTGTTTAAAATTGATGACGCCGTAACATTGAAGTGATTAAGCACCCATAGATGTTAGTATGCAGGACGCACTGTTTTCTGATGGCTCTTTAACAGGACACGATAGAATTATAAATTGAATGTCTATATGTACTTTAAAGTGTGTGTATTATACAGTCGAAACTCATTACTGCGAACTCGCTTTTAAAAACGGATCGTGCCAGTGCATGTACAGTGGAGAAAACGTTATTCTTTCCCAATATACGCGTTTACGCTAAAACTATTATTTCAATTACAAACAGTTTGGAGCCAGATCAGACGCCGTGTAACCCGGCGTCTGACCAGGCTCCAAACTGTTTGCCACTCAGAAAAAAATGAATTATTAGAATTGTCCAAAAGTTTAACTTTTCTGCGTTTTAGTGTTTTGCGTTTGCGTTTCGTTTCGTTTAAGCGGGAAAGAATAACAGATTCTCTACTGTATTTCATTTGATGGATGTTGATAAATTAATATGACAAAGCCACGCTTTAACTTTGAAATATGGGTATGTTCGAATTAACGCGAGTTCGACTGAATGATAATATACATACATGTACATTCGTAATGCTCTGCTCCACTTTTATCCTGATTAAAACATTCCCCTACGGAATCCTGTTTGTTCCAACAATTGCTCTGTTTTTGAAATTTAAGAAAAACGCTACATTTTGCTACATTCGGAATCGTTGCTATGGCCCTAACAGGACACGTACATTTTCGCATTGTTCAAGGTGGAAGCTTTCTAGTTTGTACCGGGGATCTCTAACGACGTCCTTAAAAACGTTTAGTGCTTACGTTCTTTTAAGACCATCGCATCATTTTATTGTACAGGCTCACGAGCCACTATTGGTTAGGAAAAAGGTGCGAAATTACCCATTCTCACTCTTGCAAATGTTTTTTTCAAGGTAAATTCTAATAGATTACTATGGAATTTATGGGGAAATATGGCGCAAAAAGAGAGTTTAGAATTACCGTACCATTTTCGCAATGTTTCGTACTTTTAAACCAGGCGTGAACAATCTTTAAAAACAAATACGAGAAGATTCGTGGTAAAAATGTACCAAAAATGCGGGAATGTAACGATGCACTTTAGCATCTTATTCAGGAGTTTATCAAAACATCTAAAACAGACACAATTTTGGTTCACACATGATACCGAAGTATTCTGCTAAGAACACTAAAATCAATTGTCTCTGGTTAGTTATGGTAGCTTTTAGGGTACTACATGTTTCTAATCAGGAACTTTCGATGACTATAGGTTACTACTCATATGGTTATACAACGGCGATTGCCATTATAACAATCTCTTTCAGTAATTACGTAAGGTGGGTAGTTTAAAATAAAATGTGTAGATCTATATGGGTGCTCACAATGCATCAGTATTGAAATATCTTTTTTTAACTTGCTATTGCGAGGCGACAAAGAGCTTATGTATATTATATACGATTTTAATTGTTTTACACCGTCTGTCACATAGGTCGAAGTATGAGTTACTTGGCGTTGGATCTGACTCTTGTGTGTTTATAATATTGGAGAACGAGGTATTTTAGGGCAAGAAACTGTTTCCTAATTTGACCTGAAACAGTTAAGCTTCCACACGATGCGGCCGAATTTAAGATAACCTTTGTAAACAGCCTGCTTCCATATACAGTCGAAAACACGTACTACAGTTTTGTTTAAACGCAAACAAAAGGCAAAAACATTGCACTTATTTGTAGACAATATTTTGAACTGTCTTACAATTTACTTTAATGTGACTGGCAGCCTTTGGTAACCCGGCGTCCGTTCTGTCTCCTAACTGTTTGCAATGGACATGCTGATATTTTAATATAAACGTTTTATTATGAAAGAATTACGGGCTTTTGACTGTAAGAGGGTAAGTATCTCATTGTTCCGGCGTCTCTTCAGTTTCCAAATGTATGTGTTGACACTCTGGGGATGTTTTGTGACAGACAGTGAAGATAAGTATTCTCTTTTAAAGCGACTCGCAACCGGATGGTGTACTTGTCAAAATAAAATAAAATACTCAAATAAAAGCAAATTTGTGGCATTATTTGGCTTCTGACATTAAAAAAATATGATCAGTCCAAAAAAAGTCTCAAGAATCGTCACCGAATCTTAGTTTGTTTTAGATATATTCCATCGTTTTTCAATAGCGTCAGCTGACGGTTTTGCTGTTGTTGTCTTCTCTACACGGGCTCTGACATAAACCGGAGCCGAATAATGTAGTATTAAGCGCTACCAGTGAAGTACGTTAATTCGCTACCATATATATATAGAGCGTCCGTGGTCGAGGCGGTAAAGGCGTGTCCTCATTTTTCTTGTTTGTCTCCGCAATGGAGGGTCACGGGTTCGAATCCCACCAGAGCTTCTTCTTTCTTTTTTTGGAAATGCATTTTTTAACAGAATTAATTATCCTAAACTAAATCTTACCCATTTATATAATCATTTGACATATATTTACAAATTACCATTTTTAATGCTAAATCCGGTTGCGAGCCTCTTTAAAGACAAATATATGCTGTTCTCCTCCTTTCGAAACTATTAGACTCAGTTGAGTCAATAGTTAAGAAAGTAAATAAAACTGTGTAATAGACTAAAAGATGTGCCTGACCTAAAAAGGTGATTGTAAGTGAGGAAAGTTCTCATGGTTTTTGTAAATTTATGCAAACTGAGAAAATAAAGAATATTTTTCTCTGTAAATTGTTGCAGACGACATGTTTAAGCTAGTGACAACATGTCGAGCAGAATGTTAAACTAAGTTTAAGGGCCTCTAATGAGACTGGGGTCCATGCTTATAAAGCGTTTGAGTTGAATCTGAAATTATTCTCAAGCATTTGATCGATCAGATTTGAGCCTAAGCTCAATTCTGACCAATCAAATGATTAAGAACGCACTCAGCATCAACTCAAACTCTTTTTAAGCGCTGGGCCTGGTCAATGTCGGCCAATATTGGAACTCAACGGAAAGCGATCGGTCATGCTTGTCAACTGCCGAGATGTTTGAGTTGTATGCTTAAGCATGGTTCGGAACTGGTCGGTAGATGGCGAGTATGGCCAATCGCTGTACGTAGAATACCGTTTTTGTCCGATCTTATAAGGGTCGTTAATCTTTAATGTAAATGTATCAGCTCATTTTCATTGTAGAAATTGGAGAAAGGCAGTAAGAGATTCTTTATTTACAGGGATATTAGCTGTTGATCCATGCATTAAACATCAGACATTTCCTACAAACAACCTTGGCTCCAGGAATGAGAGATGCCCGCCTCCTACGTTCACTGTATGTGACTACTCCCTTCCCACAGATTGGTACAAGGTTGAAGATGGTAACATACTCTCTCAATGCCCGACTTCAGGGAATTGCGGGGTAGGGCATCCAGCCTGGATGCGCGGTACGTATACATGTAGATTTTCTGATACAATGCTCCCTCTCTACAACATAACCACATGGGCGACACAGATTGTGTGTTGTTCGAGGGAGTTTTTCTAGGGAGGGAACATTAATATGACTTGATTTTGTGTCGAACGAACAGATGATTACTCCGGAAAGTGCTATCTGGAGGTCTCTGAGGCCATTTGTCTGCCAGAGACAGCAAACCGAATACAAAAATAGAAGAAGAAAAAAAGACACAAAACAAATGTGTAGCCCTATCATGCATATGGCATTACACATTATAATTATCCGAAAAATGTCCTCAAGAAAACTCACCGACTCATTGTTGTTGGTTTTTTTTTGTTCCATCTTTATTTTTGCTCCGTTCAGAAACGGAGTAGACCTTTGTTATAAACGTCTCAACATATTCAATTCTTGTTTTGTTTTCTCCTCACGGGTTCCAATCTTTATCTAACTCATTAATGTTGTTTACAATGTATTGTTTAACATAAGTCCTTTTCATAAACTATCATATACGTGTTTGGATATAGGCATCAGACATCCGTTTAATGAAATAGGTTTTAAATTTGGTCATCCGTCTCAATATCATACTACATTGTACATATACTTTGGTGTTGTTTTTTTTTAACTCTATCTGTGTCTTAGGACAATCTGTTTAAACCATTCCCTGTCATGACGTCAACTGTCACAATTGTCATCTGCTTTTTTTCGCAACTGAAAATGTAAGATAATTTACTCAAGATATATCGTAATAAGTGTGTAGCAGTTTGGAACCTTATGAAACGAACTTAAGACCCAAAAAGCGGGATGAGGCAGTGAAAGGGTAGATTTTGAACATTATCAGAAATAATTGAGCCTTTGGCACAAGTTTAGGCTCGTCACATACGTATTCGGTGTGCACACGAAGCTGTGTCTTTATTGTAGGTGCTCTACCAGAGGAAATGGACGGTATTGTAAATAGAACGGTGTGTATTAAAGGAGGAAACAAGTGTTGCAATGACACTGTTACCATTCAGGTCAGAAAGTGTTCTGCTGATTTCTATGTGTACCATCTTACAGGGCTTGAGTACTGTCCATCTGCGTACTGCTTTGGTAAGTTCTGGGCATACAGTGTAAACCCAGATTTGAAACTGCTTTTAAAACGCACCGTCTGATTTTTTTGTGCACAGTTAGTAAACCAAACGTTGATATAGCTCAATACAGTTGAACTTCGATATCTCGAACTGGATTAGGTCGAACATATCCGTATTTCAAAGTCTTCTGATGCATTTACATGTATATGCCTTATAAAGTGGAAATATTCCTGCAGCGTACAATTACATCAAAGGCGTAAAAAGGCCTATATGTGTAGTTAAGGGTTAAACGTTGTTACGCTAATATTGTTTGATATAGACACAATTGTTGAAAGCATTTACGTGTTAACCCTTTCATGATCAAATTATTCAGGACAGTTTTTACCCCTTCACTGCTTTATTGTTGTCTGCTTCAGTATTGTTGTCTGCAATACTCGTTTCAAAGTAAGATTTAAGGTTGAATGACTTAAAAAACAATCGATAATAGTGTCAAACTGGTTGGGTCCTTATCAGACGCCGCGTAACTCGGCGTCTGATTAGGACCCGAATTGTTTTCAAACGCGCTTTAAGGGTGTATTAAACCCATAAGCGATTTTTTCAAAGTATTTAACTTTTTTTCTTTTATGTTTAATTTGAAAGAGCTGTTCATGATAAATGAAAAAACAGGAGAAAAACATATGTTGGTATGCATTATTTTGCACTATGGCAATTTGGAAATGATGTGTCAAATTCAGACTTTTTCTCAAATTGTGTCAAATTTAATGTATAAGCTTCAATAATATCTATTTTAAATAAAAATAAACATGGTATTTTTGTTTTCATTGTATATTTCATGTCTGTGGAAATATTTTGACATAAAAAAACTAAATCAAGACCAATTAGGCAACAGATTTGGAAAATATGAATATCTGAATCAACAACATGGTTTTTTAGGGGTAATTATATTTTATTAAACAAAAAATTATGAGAAATAGTAAAAAAAAAAAAAAAATCTATTATTTAACTTTTTCTTATCTTCTACCAGATGAAAATCCATACAAAAGCAATTCAAAATATGAAAAGAAATTTATAGGTTAGTGTTGAAAATTTTGAGTTATTAAAGAGAGATACAAAATTAACCAAAAAGTACCATATTGATGATATTTAGAGTTTTATGAAGTTTACATTTGGTGCCTGTTTTGTCTTAAATTAGTTTTTGTATGAAGAAATACTACCATATACATGAAATAGATATCAGAAAACCAAATTATCATGTTCTTTTTCCTTTGAAATGGATCTTATTGAAGCGGGCTGTTTGAAAAGGACAAAATAAGAAAAAGTGGGTGGAGTAAATTTTACACCTTTAAAAATGGCCGTAGAGCCAGAAGTTGTAAACCAAAATGTACACTTTTTCTATTTTTTTATTCATCTTAAAATAGCTCTTCAATACAAAACAATCATAGAGTGTTTTCATATACTTTGAAAAATTCCCAAATTCATGAGTTTGATACACCCTTAAGGCGTCATTGAAATTGAAAGGGTTAACCACAGAATTATACACTGACGGAATCGAAACCTCGCGCTATATCGTAAATCTCGTGCGGCGGATACGAGACTCGCGAGACTTGGTAAGAAACTGTCTATCGGTAGTCAATATGATAAATGTGTGTTTTCGAAGCATTGTTCACGGGTTTTTATTCCCGTGAATTGATAGGAATGTCCACCAAGTCGTTTAAATCCTATAAAATGTCAATAAAAACACTCGAGTCGGTAAACTTCACGACAGAAATGACGGACAACGAGGCAAAAAAGTGAAGATGTCGTCACGTGACACATAATCTCGCAAAATTCAACCGCCGCGAGAGCTCAGATACTCGCCTATTCAACTTCGCTTAGTTGCTATTCCGTTTTGTATAATTCCGTGGGTTAACTTAGATAGAAAAAAGGTCTTGCTCATTGTAAAAACTTAAACATGAATCCTCATTAATATTGTTTTTCTTTCAATGTAGAAACGAATCGACCTTGTGTTGAAACAACAACTACACCACCCACAACACTGTCGAATGGTATGTATCAATACAGTTTGACTCAGACTAATGATTCCATAGATCAAATCCCGAATTTTACACACATCTTCAACGTACATGTATGGTAGCTGAATCACATAACTAACAAGACATTTTCTCATAATTTCAAGATATATATTATGGTGGCGATATTGCGTAAATTGCATGTAAACTTCATTCTCTCAAGGTTTTGAAAACCAAGAAACAAGTATTAAAGGGGCGATTTTTTGTAAATTGCATGTAGCCTTTTTTTCTCTCATGGTTTTAAAAACTAGACCTTCCCAGGCAAGAAACAATCAATACAGTGCTCCCTCTCTACAACGACACCCTATGGGAGACACAGATTCTTCGGATTGTGCGTTGTTCGGAGGGAGTCGTTGTAGAGAGGGAAAATTAAGACTATGCTTACATTTGCAAACAGCTAGAATCCAGATCAGACGCCGCGTAACGCGGCGTCTGATCTGGCTTCAAGCTGTTTGTCACTCGTCATTATATTTATACTATCAAAATGTCCACTTATATTTAACCTTGAGAAAAACAGCAGACGACAAGTTTAAACACACGATATTTCAACGGCGAAATCGTTAGTTATAAATGTCGTGTTTGAGGGAACAGCGGCAGGGGTCGTTGAAAGGAAGGAGTCGTTGTTGGGAGGGTCGTTGTAGAGAGGGAGCGCTGTATATTTTTATTAAGCATGTTAGCAGATCAGCCTGGACCCTGATCCAATGTGTATCCTTTCGTTATGTAACGAGGCTTAAACGTTAAGATCAGGCTGGTGACTTTACTTTCTGTTTGTAAACAGTGATCAGAAGGAGACATTCTAATATTTTAAAGAGCACTTATAATACAATAATAAGGCTAAATTCAACAGTTTATTAAAGAGGCTCGCAACCGGATTTAGCATTAAAAATGGTAATTTGTAAATATATGTCAAATGATAATATAAATAGATAAGATTTAGTTGAGGATAATAAATTCTGTTAAAAAATGCATTTCCAAAAAAAAAAAAGAAGCTCTGGTGGGATTCGAACCCGTGACCCTCCATTGCGGAGACAAACAAGAAAATGAGGACACGCCTTTACCGCCTCGACCACGGACGCTCTCTATATATATGGTAGCGAATTAACGTACTTCACTGGTAGCGCTTAATACTACATTATTCGGCTCCGGTTTATGTCAGAGCCCGTGTAGAGAAGCAACAACAACAGCAAAACCGTCAGCTGACGCTATTGAAAAACGATGGAATATATCTAAAAAAATTAAGATTCGGTGACGATTCTTGAGACTTTTTTTGGACTGATCATATTTTTTTAATGTCAGAAGCCAAATGATGCCACAAATTTGCTTTCATTTGAGTATTTTATTTTATTTTGACAAGTACACCATCCGGTTGCGAGTCGCTTTAAAGGGGAGATGATTCATTAAAAAATGGTCGTCTTTTTGCTTACTGATATTTTAAATTTGTTCTACTAATGGTGCTTAGTTTATTTCTTAATCCTGTTGAATGATGACTTACTACTTTAGGTCCCCGAAATTTTGGGACACCCTGTAGATTTACTGACTCAAGTAATGCATAATTAGCATGGCTGAATTAGAGCCAATTTATAGACTGTTCAGAATAACAAACCTATAGCATACACGGTTCAATATGATGAATGTTATTCTTAAATGAATTGTAGCTTGATAGAAGAAAGTAATGTCTTATTTGTAACCACTCATTTTTGTCACAGGATACTGAATGCGTCTAGTTGTAATAACTTTTCAAATTTAGAGAATAACTGTTTAACATTAAAATGCATGGTTTGTGTTTAATTCACCGCAATAGGTAGCTACTGTCGTATTTCAAACAGAATGGGTCAAGGTCAGACCCGGGCCTCCCTACGTTTGAACAAGATTCAAACTGTTTTTATACTCGTTTGAAAAGTCCATCTGTCAAAATGACTTAAGAAATAGAAACTCAATGACCCATGGGTCTGGGTGATTATGTATATTAACTGTTGATAAATTGTATTTATGTATACAGCGTTCCCTCTCTACAACTACATCCAATAAGAGACAAAAACTGTGTACGTTGTTTGGAGGGAGTTGTTAGAGAGAGGGAAATTGACTTACATTTGCAAACAGCATGAATCCAGATCAGATGCCGCGGAACGCGGCGTCTGATGTGGATTGAAGCTGTTTGTCACTCATCATTAAGTTTTTCCTTTTAAAATGTGCATAATGTAACTTTGGGAAAAACAGCAGACATATTTACGGTATTGCAGCCATGAAATGGTTAGACATAATTGTATTGTTTGGGTGGACTGCGACAAGGGTCGTTGTAAGGAGGGAGTCGTTGTTGGGAGGGTCGTTGTAGGGAGGGAGCACTGTATATCATATGTCACTATAAGAAATAATTCCTCTCTCTGTAGTGCTAGCGAATAAGTTTAATATTTTCTGTATTCCAGGTATAGTTAAGGAAGAAAAGGATCACGGTAACTCACCACTTTACTTCTCTGGTTCAAAACTATTTACAATGGATAAACAAACATACTTTCGTCACTGACGTTTTATTGAGTAATATTTACCTTCGCCCAGTTCTATTGCAAAAATGACGTTTAATTCGTGTAGAAGCAATTTCTCTGGGGCGGGGTTTGTGGATACAGTTCGCAGAGAAGGCGGGCTTATGGATCTGCTCTCCGCGAATTATTTTGTTGCGTTGCTTCAGTAATGCAGTTATGCATGTTCCTTTCCAGATACACATTATTCGTGTTAACAACCTCTATTATAGATTAAACATACATGCATACTAATAAAATGTTCTTTTAATATTAATCAAAGAACTGACAGTACTGATGTGGCGTTTGTCTGCAAAGTTGCGAAATTTACCAGCTGTACTTAATCCCAAAGTGAAAAAAACTCGAAAACCTAGAATTCCTAGACATCCAGCTAAATACAGGTGGAGAAAGACCTCAGATGCCCTTTATACACTTGTTGGTACAAATCAACAACTGGGTAGAACCTAAAATATTTTGCAAGTCAGCTGGAAGGCTTACTCTCATGGTAATTGGAATTCAGAGATGAGTGATTGTCACAATAACTTTAAACCCACTGGGCCAATGGGGTCTCTCATGTAACTAAAATCACGAAGATGTCTCAATATCTGAATCGCAGCTGCAATACTTGGTCCATAATATTAAATGCTTCATTGCCTTACCAAAATTATGTTTATTTGCAAACAGTTTGTATCCTAATCATAAGTACTAAATTAGAGAAATAAAAAACAAACAATGCATGAAGTCATGGCAGTGAAATGGTTAAAAGAACAAGAGGGTCATGATGACCCTTTATCCCTCCCATGAGTATAATGAACCAAATAGTTTTGCATTTGGATTTCGCCCTAAGTCCGAATCATCTGAGGACTTAAAAGTCATATATAAATATAAAGTTTGTCATATTTTCACTGATTCTAGACGCTAAAGTGTAAACACTGTGGCATCTAGTGTGGTCACAAGGTTTGGCTATGATTTGACCTAGTGACCTACCTTTTGACCCCACATGACCCACTTTCGAAGTTATCTAGCTTTTGTCAAGAACAACATTTGGAGCAAGTTTGGTGAAGATTGGCCCAACAGTGTGGCCTCTAGAGAGTTCAAAAGAATTTTTTTATGATTTGACCTAGTGACATACTATTTAACCCCACATAAATCATTTTCGAACTTGACCTAGATTATGTCAAGAACAACATTTGGAGCAAGTTTAATGACGTTTGACCAAAAAATGTTGTCTCTAGAGTGTTCATAAGGTTTTTCTATGATTTGACCTAGTGACCTACATTTTGACCCCACATGATCCACTTTTCAACGTGACCTAGATTTTATCAAGAACAACATTTGAACCAAGTTTGTTGAAGATTGGCCCACAATTGTAGTCTCTAGAGTGTTCACAAGGTTGTGCTATGATTTGACCTAGTGACCTACATTTTAACCCCACATGACCCACTTTCAAACTTGACCTACATATTGTCAAGAACAACATTTGGAGCAAGTTTGATGAAGTTTGACCCAAAATTGTGGTCTCTAAAGTGTTCACATGGTTTTGCTATGATTTGACCTAGTGTCCAGCTATTACACTTATGAACTGTTATCACACCATCAAGAGTGACTGTCTTCTGTGTCCATATCAACCTGACTTGTTGTCTGTTGCTGATGCTGGGTTTTGAAGAACTTCTTCAGCAAGTGTTCCAGAGATTTCCTAGCTTTCCCCTCATCCTCCAGTCTGTGCGCATTCTTTTCTGCTCCTTGAAAAAAAAAAATTAAGGCAATTTGTGAAATTAGCTTTTCAGAGTTCCAGACAAGGGAAGTATTTCAAACAAATAAATCTTTATTTCTGCATTAAACCCCACAGTGTCACTACTCATTAGAATTGTCTCTTTTAGTCACACCATAGGATTTGGTGCAGAAATGAAGGAGAAAATATTTGAAAACTGGAGTTTACTCCCTCTTATCTTGATATGCACTTTTGAAAGGTGTCTGAAAAGATAGTATCTTCTATATATCTGAAATAATATTTCATTTTGATAAAACAATTTTTTATAACTGTGTGTAGTAATAGGGGGCCTGGGTTGACATTACATGATAAAACCCAGCCCCATATTACTACATGTGCAAACTTCAAATAAAATTCAGTCTTCAACTGAGTGAAAGAAGAAAACGGAAAAACAACAGTAACAATTTGTTGCGTCCCTTTGTTTTGACAGCTAAGCTCTGTACCGAACTCGATCGATACTTCCAATTTAACTTAAATGTCAACAATATTTTGACATGTATAATAATTTAAATTATGTTATTTTCTGAATCCAACGGTATTGCAAAAAATATCATACGCTTGTTTTACATCGCAGAAATGTATCCATTAATGTTAACGACAGACGAGCGTCGAGAATTGTGATCAACCATAAAAACTTTTGACCTCTGAACTTACCTTCAATTTTGAGGACGTAATTTCGTAGAAGAGGGAGTAGCCTCTCTCGAGATGTTTTCCGGGAACCTTTGAATGGTTTGCAATGCTTGAATCTACGTCTTGCATTGAAATGTCTGGCACAGGGCCTTAACTTTTTGTCCGTCCCGGCTCACTGGTGCCTATCGCCTTAGCCATTGTTGATAACTGTGCGTTAAGAGTCTCGTTCTGGATTTTTTCAGAACGAGGCGTGAATAGAGAGTATTGTGTTTCGTTCACCTGTTGTATTGCTCCGCGCACTGCGATATCGACCAACTTCTTAGCATAATTTCTATTTGAGTTTTTATTGTAATTGTTTTTATCACAAATACAAATAATTTTAAGCGAACCTTAGTGGATTTATGCTCCAGACTTGCTTTCCACGTTTTATGTGATAAATTAGTTAAGCAATCGCCCATATATTGAGGGTCTATTTGTTATTACGTCATACTCGGAATATTGCCCGATTTTTGCCGATTGGTTTCGTTTCATTAGGTATCAGAATGAACCACAATATTGCATGTTTTAAGCGAGCATGCTATGAGGAAGCAAAGTGCACATTAAAGACAGATGGCTTTTTATTCAGGTCAGATGTAATGAATAACGGTCTTATGGGAGCGGTCTGCATTTTTTCTAACCTGCAGTAAGCAGTCACCTGTCTTTGAAACCTAGATAACCTCATTTTGATGGTCGTTAAAGACCGACTGTAGCATGTGATACGATGGTTGAAAGTCGGTACTGACATTGTGTCGTTGTCTGACGACAAACGCCACAAAAACTACAGCAAATACATGTATAATGTGAATATAAGAATTGAACTGGAATTGTTCGGCGTTTAAGCTACATAAACGACAGAAAATGATCGGCATGTTAACCATGAATCGCTAGCGCGGGAAATTTCATTTCTTAATTTCATTCTCGACATGTTCTAATCTTAGCATCGAACAGTTTGGAACCAGATCATACAACGAGTAACTCCAAACTTTAAGGATTGGATATCCTTTCTCTCCTTAGTTGAATCTCGTTTGTTGGTAATAAATGTCATTTTGCACCCTGCACATTCTAATCATTTTATTACCAGAAGCAATTCCTTATGTTGAAGTATAAATTGCCTAGCTCAATAGACTTCCAGCATGTTTCTGGGTCCTTACCTTTTGAAATTGTTAGAATATCTAGAATTTTGAGTGAAATGGTTAATGTGCTACATGTATCTACCATTGTACTAATGACGGATTTCAATGTTTTCAGATTCTGACACTTTATTAATCGCCGTTACCGTGACAACAGGACTTGTATTTGTAATAGTTGTGGTGTTACTGGTGTTCTTGCTGTGGCAGAAAATGTGAGTTTAGTTTTCTAAATACATGTATGTGTGTTCTACAGTTTTAGGTCACAATATATTTGAATTAAAACTTAATTTGTTTCAATATAATCCGTACAGTTTCTGATAATACATTTAGACGTTTAAAATATAGAGTATAATAATTATTAATTCCTTTGGATTGATCTGAAACATATTTGATTTTGATTTTGTTTTGACTTTTACGTCACTTTCGGCAGTAGTTCAGTTGTATCGCGACGTCCAGGTGGAGGGAGACCCCAGAAGTCCTTTATGCACTGTTTCAGGCACAAATCGGCAACTGGGTAGAACCACCGACCTTCCGCAAGCCAGCTGGAAGACTTCCCCACATGAAAAATCCGAACGACCCTACTGGGATTCGAACTCACAGCGGTGAGGAGCTTAGTGGTGTGAGTCACAGTGACTATACCACTAGGCCACGGAGGCCCCAATATGAGAAATATATCACGATAATGGGTTGTTATCTGGTTTAAAAACACTTCCTGCGGATTCTTTTTTAACCAGTTAACAATCCATTCTCTTGATATAATTTTCATATCGATCCAAAGAAAATGATTATTCTATTTATAACATACATTAAAATGACGTTTTTACAGAGAGAACACAAGAAAATGAATTGTTTACGCGCGACTAGTGATGATATCAACTGTGACGCGTATGAAATCTATCGAATGGGGCCTTCACATACACGGAATTTCTACGATTTCCTTACGGATGGCACACATCCGTAAAAGTTTACGGTTTCTTACGATATTAGCCACTTTTAAGAGTGAATTAAGATGTGTTACGATTTGTTACGGACTATTTACGGTTTCTTACGAGTTATTACGATGTGTTTACGACAAAACTCCGCGTTCTACAGCAGTCACACCTGGTTTTCTCTACTTGCACGCGCTTTCAGTTAAAGAGTCACTCAATATAAGTTTGACTGTACTTGCCCCTTAACTAAAATTAAAATTTGAGAAATAAACGTAGACGAATTGTTCAAAGCTCATTACGTGTTGACAGTGAAGGGGGCTCAAAGGATCTCCCCTTATTCATATTTATTTAATCGTAAACAATACGTAATATTACTGCCTGCAATAATTGACGAGTGTTACTGTTATAATTTTTTTTTTTTTCAAAATTTCTCAAAATATAAGATTAGAGTCTCAATTTGAGTAAGTCCTGATGTGAGTTGTCGTCACGTGCGGTCTAATCTGGATATAAACTGTTTGCAAATGTTGGGGTTACGTGTTGTTACGTTCGCTTTCCGATTAAAGCCGCATTGTGCTTTTGACAAACCTGCATAAAACGGTTGTTTGGGGTCCCATTTGAACTACGTGGGACGTGATTCTTTCACAAAAACCGGTTTTATCTAAGCAATTCGCTTTTTAAATTTTATTTATAATATTTTTGTGCTAGCACCAATTAAAAAGCCTCCCATGTGAATGGAAAGAAGGACAACTCTGTAAATACAGGGCTCCAGATAACGGAAGTATTTCGAAAACTTAAATCTTTATTTCTGCTTTTAAACCCAATGGTGTCATACTCATTAAAAGTGTCTCGAATAGACGGTTTAATCAGTAGTAACACCATAGCATTCGGTGCTGAAATGAGTGAGAAAATGTTAGATTGGTTCAGATTACTCTCGCTTACATGTTTAGCTGGAACATCTGGATAACCCTTATTCTGCTGCACAGACGTCTGCTTCGACATTGTCGTCTGCAAAATGTGTTCAGTTTAGATTTATGCATTGTTTTAATTAAACAAACCTTAAGGCGAGTGTCAAATAGTTTGGATCCAGATGAGACGCCACGTTACGCGGCGTCTTTTTAGATTCAAATAGTTTGTAAACTCCGTAAAGTAGGCACATGGTTAAACACTATGAGATTCAATAACAACGTGTACATATCTTTCACTGTGGGTAAACGGTCAAATAAACTATAGAGAATGTATACCTTGAGCTTGCTGAAAATGACTGTTTCAGCCTTGTCCGCTCTCTAACTCAAACATTTCTTTTTGGATCTTCACCAAACTTGCTACAAATGTTTATTAGTATGGAATCTAGGTCAGGTTCAATAACTAGCAAAATCGCATAAGGCATGTCTGAGTTATTGCTGAAAAATGCTGAAACAGTCATTTTTTAATACATAAAGGGCAAAAACTCAGATATGCCACATACGATTTTTGTAATAATCAAACTAAACCTAAATTTTATATACTTAAACATTTTCAGCAAGTTTAATGAATATCCGATAAAAACTGTATGTGTTAGAGTGCAAAAAGTGACTGAAACCGTCATTTTTCATTAATAAACAGGCAATAACTTAGATATACCTTATGCGCTTTTAGTAGTAATCATACTAAACCTTGATATTATATCAATAAATATTTTCAGCAAATTTGGTGAAGATCCAATAAAACGTATTTGTGTTAGAGAGCAAACCTTGCTGAAAACAGTCATTTTTTAATACATAAAGGGCAAAAACTTAGGTATGCCACATGCGATTGTAGTAATAATCAAACTAAACCTGAATTTTATATGAATAAATATTATCAGCATGTTTGGTGAATATCCGATAAAAACTGTTTGTTTTAGAGTGCAAAAATGACTGAAACAGTCATTTTTTATAAATTAACAGGCAATAACTCAAAAACACCTTATGCGATTTTAGTAGTGGTGTTTTTGACAAGATTATGCCTGTTTGGACGGAAAACCTCCACGATAATACCACGGATGACTACGAACACGTTACGGTCGGTTTACGGATCCTTGCGGGCTGTTTACGGAGGATTACGTGTTGTTACAACCGGTTTACGATACTTAACGGATTGTTACGGTTGATTTACGGAAGAATAAATCCACGGACAATCGTAAGAAAATTTTTGACACAAAAATATGGGCATCTTCTTCATCAAATCCTTACGGATACTTGCGAGTTGTTTACGGACACTAACGGATCATTTGCGGATGCTTACGTTTGACTACGAGTTGGCGATCCGTAAGGAATCGTAAGAAAATATCGTGTATGTGAAGGCCCCACAACTGAGAAATCTCTATAAATCCTCGATAGGTATATAATAAAAGGTATATTGGTAGTTAGCTGCTTACCTTTACTAGCCTACATTGACGTGTTTCATTTAAGGATTTAGATGTGTTATGCTCTCCGAAACAAATCCGCAAAAGCTATACATCATCTTATTCAGTATTCAATTCTACATCATTTTCCAGAGTTAAAAGATTTTTTACCATCTATAACTGAAATTATGAGTATTTTTGCCTTGGTACCCTACTTTTCAAAAAAACGTCCTAAAATGACTACCCCTCTTTTTTCTTTCCGAGGATAAACATTACAAACATGAATAAAAAGATCAACATTTATTTACGCATTTATACCTAAGACGTTGTTTTATACTAATACATTCAGAAAAATTAAATATTTTGCATAATACATTAAAATGAAATCTCTATTTCGGAAAAAATAATTTATGAGTCCATTTTTTTCTCAAAAATCATTTTTTACATTTAAGTAAAATTGAGATTTTTATTTTAAAAAAATAGACATGGGCATTCATAGTGATCACACTTAGAATTATCTACCATGTCTCGAAAACAAAATACAAAACAATTTAGGAGGTTTGACCTCATGTAACTTGAGAAAAATGAAAATTGTGTTTGAGAGGGTCAAACTTTGTGGGAAAGAAAAATCAAGGAAAATTGAAGTGTGTTGGTGTAACATGCACTGTCAATTGCAAATATTTGTGGAATTCACAAATAATTGTCAGTTTAATAGCTATTGTCTGTTTTACAAATTCTTTTCTGCAAGATAAACAATATTCTCTAGCAAGAAATGTGAAAAATACAGTCAATCTTGTATAAAGCAACCACCTTGCGAATAAGTGTACATACCTCTTCATTATGACACTAGACTAATTAACTCAGGGTAGAAATAGTGAAGAAAACTCCTACTGAAGCATTCTGAATTAGTTTTATTCTGCATTAAACAGACAGCTCCATACAAGAAAAAATATGGGTATTCACTAGAGTGATCACTTAATACAATATTGACTGTAAAAAGCATGATTCATTCTTCTTTACTTCCAGTCTGCTTAAACTATGTACAGTCTGCTTAGATAAAATATTTCTATTGTGCATATTCATGACTGTGTAAAATTAAAATATTTACTTGAGTGAAGAAATTAAATGTGTTAACATGAGTATCATTGGAGTAAAGGGTTGATTTAGGAAAACATGTTTGGCAATGTACCACAGGTTTTATTTACAGTCAGACCTGTATACAATAGGCAGTCTGTTCCTCTGCCTTTGTTGTGGTTCTGGGGCTTATTTGTCATAGGGAATGTTTTCTGTTTATTAGACCGAGATTATCCCTTCTGCTTCAGTGGAGAAAACGTTATTCTTTCCTGTTTACACGCAAACGTAAAACACTAAAATGCAGAAAAGGACACTTTTTTGACAATTCTGACTTTTCATTGTTATCTGAGTGGCAAACATTTTGGAGCCTGATCAGACGCCGGGTTTACCCGGAGTCTGATCAGGCTCCAAACTCTTTGCACTGGAAATAGTTCTTTTAGCGTAAAAGCGTTTACTGGGAAATAATAGCGTTTTCTCCACTGTAAGAGCTCAAAGGAAGGCGGATTGGTGGTTTTAATCCAAACAGGCTGCTTTGGAACAAATGAGATTAGCAGAAATCATCTTCCTGTAATCATCATCATGTCATCTCATCATGCATCCCTCATAATTTATGGGCGCTTGTCTCGCAGATCCTTGCAAATCTAGCTCTTCATTGGCAGACTCAACAATTTTACCGTCCGCACAATAGTTATGATCCACTAAAACATTGTTTTTCTTTTATTTCCGCACCGGCCACTTGTCGATTTGCAAAATATTCCACTCAGGGCTCGATTTTTTACAGGGCCCCGACACAATTGCTTTTTAGAAAAAAAACGTCAGAAGTATATATATCTTCTGACGCTTTTTTACTAAAAAGGCAATCGTGTCGGGGCCCCTGTGTGCAGTCAAGCATTACACATCTAAGACCTTAAACCATTTTAGTCATTCTGGGTATATAACTACACATGTACTTGTAACTATTTCTGGAAATCATATGCTTAAACTAAGACATCGATCTACTTCATGTAATGCTTGATGGAGATAATTCAGAAGTTTCTATATGTCTTAATGCGCATTCTGCTTTACTTTAAGGGTACTTTAAGTAAAATGTTAAATACAAAATTGGTTGCATAAGTATGCTTTCACGAGGATAGCTCCTTTTTATTTGTTGCCACAGTATCTTCCCTTTAGTAGTCTATATATTTGAGCAATCAAATCTCTCATCAATCTTAACAAGACAGAAGCAGCGATCATACGAATGATATAACAGTGTCCTATTCAGATATTAGCAACACAACATTTTATCATTGTTTCGCCTTTTAGTCATACAAGACTTTAGTTTTCCTAGTTATAGTTAATTGGTCTAAGATTTATGCTTGACCTTGTAGCAAGATATACCGTCAGAAAATTGTTGAAAGCAGAACATGTTATTGCAGAATTGAGTCAGACTTTCCAATAGGCTAGGGCTTCAGATCAATCTAGATGGTTTTTTTTTTCATTTCATGAATTGTGATTTTATGGTATCTTTTTCAATCTTGAAGCAAACATGCTTGAAATAAATTTCTTCTTTCACGGCATTAAAATGTAAAATGTGCTGTTGTTGCAACTTAGGAATTCGAAAACAGTAACCGAGAAAACGCCATGATATGTTTGTCTTCTCTGTTTTACTTTTATCTTGCTGCAATAAAACATCTGAGGCCCGTTTCATAAAACTTCGTACGAAAAAAACGGTCGTAAGTCAAAACTTAAAGATACATCTAAGTTCTTTTCAAGACGATTCCAAAGAGATGTCACAAGACAGGATTCGATAGAAAAATAATAAAATATTGAGACTTTTATAATCTGACTTACGACAACATTTGTCGTACGAAGTTTTATGAAACGGGCCCCTGTTGCAAGCAATGAAGGAAGACAATCCTCTAGGTATGCAGTGACAGTTTAAAGTGTACGTCGTACATGTAACTACATGCATCACTTGTCTCCTACAGTCGGTCAAGACGTTATTGTTTCCCGTGTAAAGACATTTCCTCAGTCTTTTGATGGACCCCCATGGTTCTTGATAGACGTGAAAGTAACCTTAAAAGCATGCAGCAGATACTATACCGATTTCAGTAAGCCTAGTGAGGCCCAGCACTATGCATTTCTAACCAATCTATCAAATATAACATATAATGAGACGCTTTAATGATTCACGGTAGTACAGGTTTGCACAAAAATCATGATTTATGCAAGGGTACTGCCTGGCAATGGATTATCGCCTAAAGTAGGCCAGGAAATGTATTTTACCGCAAATGAACCACAAACGCATTGCAATAAAACGGAGAAACTTTAACAGTTTTGACTATTCATTGTAAGCTGAGTGGCAAACTTTTGAAGCCTGATCAGACGCCGAGTTACCCGGTGTCTGATCTGACTTCAAACTGTTTGCAATGGAAATATTAGTTTTAGCATTAACGCGATTTTTGGGAAAGAATAACGTCTTCTCCACTGTATGTTTATACAGGAACAAGCCAGCAGCACCAGCAGAAAGAGTAGTCGATGATTACAGACCTGGTAAAACAGTCACCACGCCTGTCCTCCGATTCCCTGAGTGCGGCCATATGTACGACTACCCCGATGTAAACATACCCGCCAAGAGCCCACCTCCA
Source organism: Gari tellinella (assembly GCA_922989275.2). Classification (NCBI taxonomy): domain Eukaryota; kingdom Metazoa; phylum Mollusca; class Bivalvia; order Cardiida; family Psammobiidae; genus Gari; species Gari tellinella. The sequence goes on from OV277871.1 coordinate 32,879,717, forward strand.
GCTTATGCTAACTAGCGCAACGTGGTCGTTAACCTTTTCACTCTCAATGACGTCATAAAGCCCGTTTGTAAACAAGTTGGATCATGATAAGACGCCGCGTAATGCGGCGTCTGATCAGGACCCAATCTCTTTGACACTCGTTTCGAAATTTCGTCAGTCATATTGCCTTAAATCTTACTTTGAAACGATATTGCAGACAACAATATTGAAGCAGACGACATTATGGCAGTAATGGGGGTAAAACACTGTCGAAAGATTTGATCATGAAAGGGTTAAAGGGCCTATTTCGTATGAAGCATTGTCAGCTAATCGTGATATAGACACTTCTCGATGATTGTTCGGATTCTTTGACAGTTGGCGACAATTCGTTAGAAACGGATCCTTACAGTGGAGAATCTGTTATTCTTTCCCGTTTAAACGCAAACGTACGCAAAGCACTAAAACGTAGAAAAAGAACAACTTTCTGAAAATTCTGATATTTCATGTTTATCTTGGTGGCAAACAGTTTGGAGCCTGATCAGACGCCGGGTTACCCGGCGTCTGATCTGGCTCCAAACTGTTTGCAAGGGCAATAATAGATTTAGCGTAAACGCGTTTATTGGGAAAGAATAACGTGTTCTCCACTGTAGCTTCGACCTCCTCTGCATTGTTTTCAGTGTTTTGTTATTCTCATCGAACATGTGCTTTGTGAAAATCAGGTATTGTCGATGATGTTTGAACTGGCACTCTATGCATATTCCACCTTTTTCTGTAAGCTATTTTTATCTTCCGGAAAACAATTTGATTTAGGTACTGCATAGTTGTGACTGTATACCGTTATCTGTTATACAGTCGATAGTAGCTCAGTGGTTTAATCACCGTACTACCAATCACAGGGTCGTGAGTTCGAACCCCGGTACTTTAGTTTTACATATATATTAGAATTTTTTTTATATATAATTTCTTTTCATTATTTTATCGGGTAGACGCATGCTTGTGTGAATATTGTACTGAGACTTGTCCTACACAAAAATTAAAGACGTACAAGTAATGAAATCCAACTTTTCTGCTTACAGCACTCTATTTACGCGTTACACAAAAAAGCTCTTTAGAATTGCACTGTTCTGCTTTTTTATTCCGCTAAAAAGTAAAATTTTACGTAGGTTCTGATATAAAGAGAGAATTAATTCGCAATGAAAAATAAATGTTTTCGAAAAATAATACACTTTACCTAGACTTGAACCTATACAATGTATGACCTTTGTCTTTCGAGTCGGCGACACGTGCCACTGAGCTATTGTGCCCATATTATCATTCAACTGAGAGTGTGGTATATGTTGCTAAATATTTATTGATTTTTATCAAAACATTCAAAGGAAAACCCCGACTTCATCGACGAAAGTAGACGGAAAGTGATGAGTTCCAGTTCAAACATCAGCGACAATACTAGTACAGTTATGTTGAGCAAATATTTCAACAGTTATATCATTAAATATGATTAGCGGCGGCGGCACTTTTCGTGATCTGCAGCGATTAACAAAGTCTATTTATTTTCATTACGTTTACAAACTATCACCAAGGATAAAGGCTGTAAAGCGAATGAGCTGAGTCTGAGATCTTTCTCAAACATTTGCTCGGTTTAGCAACATTTTAACTTTGATATACGGGTATTGACTTATCAAATCTGTACTTATGAAAGACTCATACGATCGATTTAAGTGAAACTGGAACATTGAGTTTCGAAAATGAAATAGTATTAAATTTTACCGGTAGTAGTGGTCCAGTGGTAATGGCGAGTTCGACCCCCCGCCGGACCAGCGGCCTTACTAGGATTTTTTCCGAGATCCCCGATGATGTACAGGAATGTTCTTGAGCAAGCTATGCATGCCGAGTTGCTTCTCTCCCCCAGGGCTTAAAACGGGTACTTCAATCCAGTATATGTATACAGGTGTATTTTATTCTCGTATAGATATGTATTATGTCTACTAAATATATTTTAATCCAATATAATTATGTCTCTCTTTTTCCAGTATATGAGTATACTAACAAGTAATAGACAATGATTAGCTTCTCTGATTAGGGTCTTTATGGGTTTTTTCCAATTTTGTTTGAATATTGTCTAAAAAATCCTTACGTAGTTGGATATAAACTGTTTGTATGTCAATTTTAGTAGCCTATCTTGGTGCAAGGGTTAAAATCTATGAATGAAAAGTTTGACAAAGTGTGACAGTGGCTATCATAAAACAGCCATGAGTTCAGTAAAGAAATCGATGGCCGTCGCTGACCATCGATTGCGAGTTGGCTACCGGTTTGAAATACAGTGGAGAAAACGTTATTCTTCCGTATAAACGCAAACGCATTGCAATGAAATGTAGAAAATGACAACTTTTTGACAATTCTGACTACCACTTTTAATCTGAGTACTAACAGTTTGGATCTTGATTAACCCGGCGTCTGATCTGGCTCCAAACTGTTTGCAATGGAAATAATAATAGTTTTGGCGTAAGCGTATTTATTGGGAAAGAATACGTGTTCTCAACTGTAATCTGCTCGCTGCACACGTGGCACAAACTGCTTACCTATGTCGCAAACAGTAGCAACTAAACTCGCTACAAATTAATGTATACTACTGTAACTAGAAAATGGCTTACAATTATCTGTATCCATCACTCCATAGCCTTATTCTAGTTTTGATGATAGGCAACAGTTTGAAAGTAAAGCAGATCCACACGAAGGCGCATTCTGCTTTACTTTCAGACTGTTGTAGAAATTAGAAAATAATTTTTATGATACATATTCATGACTGTATAAATTGGAGCTATTTCCTTCAGTGGAAGAATACAATAAGTGCATTAAAATGTGTATCTACGGAGTAATAGGTTCCACGACACTCGAATGACATTGTGTATCAGTATTCGTCTTAACCCTTTCACTCTCAATGACGCTTTAAGGCGCATTTGCAAACAGTTTGGGTCCTGATCAGACGCCGCGTATCGCGGCGTCTAATCAGGTCCAGAACTGTTTGACACACTCGTGTCGCTTCCTTATTAAGTCATACAACCTTAAATCTAACATTGAAACGAATCTTGCAGACAGCAATTATGATGCAGACGACAATAAAGCGGTGATAGAGTAAAAATCTCCCGAATAATTTGATCAAGAAATGGTTAAGGACAGATGATGCTAAACTATAACAGTGGAGAAGACGTTATTCTACCCCAATGTACGCGTTTACGCTAAAATTGCCATTCCAATGTAAATACGTTTGGAGCCAGATCAGACGCAGACTAATCCGGCGTCTGATCAGTCTCGAAACTGTTTGCCACTCGAATTAAACTAAGACGATAAACATTTCAAAATAGGGTTGTTTACTACATGTAAGTGCCTGGAATTTGTGTTTCGTTTGTGTTTAAACTTGAAAGAATAACATGTTCTCCACTGTTCGCTTGGCTTGCATTAAGAAGTTATATATTGGTCTTTAAAGATCCCTTTCTGTCTTACGGGATACATATATGTCACTGAAAGGAATGTTCATTCAGCTAAAAAAATATGTTCGCTTTTCATTGCCCTTGTAATTTTCATTGAAAATCGGTGATCTACGTCTTTTGCTGAGGTTTGTCCGACAGCCAGATGTCTGACGTACAGTCGCCACCAGGGTAACGGATCTCGTGGGCCAGTGCTGGGCCTTCTGGCTCGTGCTCGAGGTCAACCAGGAAATCCTCATTAAGGGTCAGCCCGCCTTTTTCAGTGTTGACGTCAATTTGTAACATCATGGACCCTTGCCTGTAAAACAAGAAATACGTCATCATAACAAGGGGGTTAACTCTTCTCCTATCCAATGAACACATTTTAGCTTGAAGAACGGATGGTTGTTACAAACAGCTTGTAACTCCGCACCTGACCCACAAAGTAGTAAGGGCGATTTGGCTAGCATTTTACAGTATAGAAGACGTTATTTTTTCCCAATAAACATATTGACGCTACAACTAATATTTCATTTGCTAACAATTTGGAGCCAGATCAGACTTAAAAAATAGTGAGCAAAGTCCAAAAAATGTAATATTCTACATTTTAGTGCTTTGCGTTTCGTTTGCGTTAAATCCGAAAGAATAACGTTTTCTCAACTGTATTATGCAGATCCAACTTATATATATGATGCTGGTATTGATGTAATTTCTCTTAAATTGTCTAGATTCGAAAGACATGAAAAGATATGAAACTGTTTGGTAAATGCAAACGTATCATCTGGTTATACAGCGCTCCCTCTCTACAGCTATACCCCCATGGGACACAAAAATACGTTGTTCTGATGATTTCGTTATAGAGAGTGAAATTGGTTAACATTTGCAAACAGCTTGAATCCAGATCAAACGCCGCGTAACGCGGCGTCTGATCTTGATTCAAGCTCTTTGTCAATCGTCTTTTTTTCTGTCAAAAATGTCCAATATGAAACTTTGGGAACAACAGCAGACGACAATTTTAAGCAGACGACATTGCATCCGTGAATAGGTTGGACAAAATTGTTTTGAGCAGGGAACTGCGACAAGGGGTCGTTGTAAGGAGGGTCGTTGTATTCCTTTCATTCCGATTAGATCCTTTCACTGCCCTACCTATAGTACATTAGCTATTTGCAAACAGCTTGGATCTTGATCATACGCCGCGCATCGCGTCGTCTGATCAGGATCAAAACTGTGTGCCACGCATTTCAATCTACCTTAACTCAAAATTACGTGGGTCATACTACTTAAATCTAACGTTGAAACGATATTACAGACAACAATATTAAAGCAGACGACAATATGGCGGTGAGTGAGTAAGAAACTCACAGTAAAAGATTAATATGTTCATGAAGATTTAACACTGTCAGTGAATATTATTGTTTTCTTGTATTGACTTACAGTGGAGAATCTGTTTTTCTTTCCCAATAAACGCGTTTACGCTAAACTTTTATTTGCAGTGCAAACAGTTTGGAGCCAGATCAGACGCCGGGTAACCCGGCGTCTGATCAGGCACCAAACTGTTTGCCACCAAGATAAACAAGAATTATCAGAATTGTCAAAAAGTTGTATTTTTCTACGTTTGAGTGTTTTGCGTTTGCGTACGTTTGCATTTAAACGGGAAAGAATAACAGATTCTCCGCTGTATATAGAGACATCCAAATGCGTGTCTGTGACGAAAAGGGTTTGATTTACAGTGTTCCCTCCCAACATCGACTCACACCTTACAATGACCCTTGTCATCGTTCCCTAAATAGGACAATTATACAGAACAAATTATGACTGCAATGTCTGCTTAAAATTGTGGTCTGCCGTTTTTCTCAAAGTAACATAATGGACATTTTGACTGAAAAAAGACTAAATGACCAGTGACAAACAGCAGCGTCTGAATTGGACTCAAGCTGTTTGCAAATTTCCCTCCTTGTAACGACTCCCTCCGAACAACGCACAAAATGTTTGTCACCGCTGGGTGACGTTGTAGAGAGGGGCGCTTTTATACTTACTTTCGCGTGTTTGGGTAGAACTGCATGTCCCAGGGGGAGTACAGTGACGTCGAGACGTACAGACGCTTGCCGTCCAGACTTAGTTGGATCATCTGAGGAGCGCCAGTGATTGGCTTACCCTTGATCTTTCTGTGGTCCGGTTGTTCCTAAAACAAGAATCAGGAAACGAACAGTATTATTTCGATCATTGCGGTCATTTAAAGTTTTGTTTCTGTTTGTGAATGAGGGTGATGTTGGTGTGAAGTTGCTGATGATTTATTTTACTGTTATAACCCTTTCACGTGTTACGCGGCGTCTGGCCAGGATCCAAACTGTTTGACACTTACATCGACACTTCTTCAGGCAAAATTCTCTAAATGTGACTTGGCAAAATATTTCAGACGACACTGCAGACGAATCCGACAATGCAGACGTGAAAAGGTAAGACATAATTTTCTTGTTTGAGGGCAGAGTGGCAAGCGTTGTTGTAAGGAGGAAATCGTTGTTTCGAGGGCAGTTATAGAGAGAGTGATGTACTTACTTTAAGCTCTGTGTCGTGGGTAACGGTGACACCTTCTCCTTTACAGATACTGCCGCCCAAGAAAATCTGTAGAGAAAAGCATGTTTAATTAATTTGCCTTACTATTGCAATTATCCGTACCTTTTGCATCACTATTGCAATCTTCCCTACCTTTTGCCTCACTATTGCAATCTCTCTACCTATTGCTTTACTACTGCAAAAATCCCTACATTATGCCTCATTATTGCAGTCATCCCTACCTTTTGCTTTACTACCATTGAATTCTACATTGTAATGTTCTTAGAGGTGTAATTCGTTCGTAAAAAATGTTTCATCTTTCAATGTTCAATTGTACCCATCGTAACATCCCTAAAATGTAGAATTTAATGGATTTGAAATCTCAGAAATTTCACAGTTTGATAATTTCCTCGGGTTTCGCCTATATGACCTGAATAAGTGTAAATCTTTAAGGATCTGTAAAGTAACCCTTTGGCCAAAAAATCTCCAACTTTGGAAGAAATCGAACAAAAATGTCGAAGTTATGTGCTTAGATGTGATAGGGTCAATGCATTGGTATCTATGAAGGTTTTACCCTTGGTGCTTAGGAAACTTTGAGTAGTATATATTAAAATGACAAGTGCAAGCTTACTCTCTATATCTGTTAATAAAGTCACTTAACGACTGGCATAATAGTCATTAAGAAACAGTGCACATGTTAAGAATACATATGTCTTGTGCAAAATAGGGTATACCCTGAGTATAGGGCTGTTGTGGGAGAGTGAAAGTTTGAATGGTCCATTAAAATTCAGGGATGAATGAGTTAAAGTAAGTCTATATAAAGCAATCATACTTTAGTAACAAATGTATGTCAATTACTATTTAACAGGTGATACGTTAATCGTCACTACATGTATTAATTAATAAGGAAAAATAATCTATCATTATTTACAGTGGAGAAAACGTTATTCTTTCCTGTTTAGACGCAAACGGAACGCAATCGCGCTGCAAAATAATGAAGTAAATGACAACTTTTTTACCATTCTGAAGGTTGATTTTAACCTGGACGGCAAATGGTTTGGAGCTTGATCAGACACCGGGTTACCCGGCGTCTGATCTGGCTCCAAACTGTTTGCATTGGAAATAATAGATTTAGCGTAAATGCGTTTATTTGGAAAGAATAACGTTTTCTCCACAGTACGCTGTCCCTGTAAATATTCAACTGAAAACGTACGTATCGCTACATGTAGTATCCGCTGAAAGGGACTTTAAAGTCATCTCCTGAAGACCTTTCGATCATAACGCCTTGCCAGACAATTTCCTTTCAAAAAACATGTGTCGTGTGGACATGTCGGTAACAAAGAACCATTGAAGCTTCTCATATGAGACCCGACTTTTATATTTGATAGTTTGGTTAGAAATAACCATTGAAAATCACATGAGTATAATCCGGGCCTCAAAGGTTAACTGATATTGGTATAGCCTGTGATGCATGATTTGACAGTTAAATTCACACCTATCGAGACAATGGGGGAAGTCCATCAATGGACTGAGGAAAATTCATTAAACAAAGTTCGGTCTTTTTTATGAGTGGTTTAAAACAAACAATACTATGTTTGTGAAACACTTAGCTTTTAAGTCTTTACAGTACTCCCTCCCTACAACGGTCCTCCCAACAACGACCCCTCCTAACAAAGACCCTTGCCGCAGTTCCCTTAACAGAAAAATTAAGTCCTACGCTTTCACTGAAGTAATATCGCCTGCTTAAAGTTGTCGTCTGCTGTTTTTCTCAAAGCAACATATTGAACATTTTGACTCAAAAAATCTTCATGGCGAGTGACAAACAGAACCAATCCAGATCAGACGCCGTGTGACGCGGCGTCCGATCTGGATTTAATCTGTCTGCAAATGTAAACCTATTTCCATCCCTATACCGACTCCCTCCGCACAGCGCACATTTTTCTTTCTCCCATTGGATATCGTTGTAGATAGGGAGCGCTGTACTTTATTTCTATTTCCCCTTTATACAGTTGTGTACTTACAGTGGGGAAGACGTTATACTTTCCCAATAAGGCTCCAAATTGTTTGCAATATCTTGAACATTTTAAGGGAAATTTCCATTTTCGACAATATAGTTCATTGCGTTTGCGTTTCGTTTGCGTTTCGTTTGCGTTTAAACAGGAACGATTAACGGCTCCTCCACTGTACTACATGTACATACGAAATAATGTCTGTATCCTGGCAGATGACAGATTAAAGCCTTCAGGCGCGTTCTGCTTGACTTTCAACCTGCTTTAAGTGGTCACATGTCTTCAAAACTAGAAATAGCTGCCGAAAGCAAGGTTACAGTAAAACAGAAAGCTCCTATACACTAACCTTGCTTTAATCTGTCACCTGTCTTTTAAATACTCAATAAGCATTCTTTTTAGGGGTCGTTAAAGAAAGATATTACTGTATATTATCTCCAAGGGGTCTAAACTGTATTCCATATTGCAAATCATTGGCAAAACAACAATTACTTGTCAAAAATTGTCTACCCTGAATCAAAAACTACACTTGACCATTTGAAGTTTCAAGCAGGAAAGGCTTATAATAAAGAATATGATGCTTATATATTCTGTTAATGCGACAAATGTCGAGTATTATGTTAATCTTGACCAGAATACATGTACCAGAGTTACAAATATTATTGATGTTAACCTTTTAAATACTTTAACTGACGTACAAATGCATCGTATTATGTTGATTTTATCCATCAATCAAATCACTGAATAGGTTACCAGTACACCTTTTGGCCGTCTTCTACTGTATCATGCCAGGCTATGACAGCAGGGCTCCAGATAAGAGGGAGTAAACTGCACAAATCCATCATTTTCTAACTTATTTTAGCATCAACTCCTATGGTGTTACTACTCATTAGAATCGTCTCATTGAGACGATTCTAATGAGTAGTGACACCATAGGGTTTTAAGCAAAAATAAAAAATTTAGTTTTTGAAATACTCCCCTGATCTGGAGCCCTGGTGACAGTGGTCCCAATTATTTTCTGCCAGTTGACCAAGCTGGCATGCCCAAGAACTACATGGGTAGGTTTTTTTTTTACAGTACATTTGAAGTTAAAACATGCCTTAGTTTTTGCGGTGAAATGGTTCAAATCTTAGTACCTAATTAACCCTTTCATGATCAATCTTATCGTAAAATTTAAAACCCCTCAAGGCAAAATTGTCGTCTGCTTCAATATTGTCGCCTGCAACATCGTTTCAAAGTTAGATTTAATGCAGTTAAACTGACCTAATTACAAAACAAGTGGCAAACAGTTTTGATCCTGATCAGAACTGTTTGCAAGTGCACTTTATGACGTTATTGAGAGTGAAAGGTTAAATACTGAGACGGGCTGTAAATTATATGTAATATGCTCACCTGTCCGACTAACTTCGGCTTTCTTCTGTCGGTGATGTCATACTGTCGGATATCTCCGTGAAACCAATTGCTGAAGTACAAGAACCGATCGTCGAGCGAAAGAAGAATGTCGACGATCAACGAGGGCATTTCCGGCAATGCCCAACCAGTGACCGTCTTGCTCGGGATGTCAATAACCTTTTATGCACTCCATGTGCCGGTCTATTTTAAAGAAAAAAGCACATTCAAGAAGATGTCTAAATAAAGTGTATTTCCACAGCAAAATTCCGAATGACTGCACGCACCAAACTCAATGATGCAACTACTCGAGGGACGATTGTATAGGTCGTTTGCAGTTCAAAAACACACGATAAATCTTAGATACTTTAAAACTAGAGGACGTATTTAAATGAAATTTGGCATACACTTATGATGTGCCTATACCAACTCTGACAAGGAAAATCAGAATTTTTGATAGTCTGACTAAAAACTTTTCTTCTTTGTTTTATATAAATTTTATGTCGCTGAAAATGCTCAATTTGTCTTTTTTGTCAGAGTTGGTATAGATATATCATAAACCTATGCACAATTCTATTTTTCTGCGTTGTCTTGTTATGGAGATATTTGCAATTTATCGTGTATTTTTAATTGCAAACGACCTTTAACCATTAGCCGACGAGTGTTATTTGTACGTACAGTGGAGAATCTGTTATTCTTTCCCGATAAACGCGTTTACGCGAAAACTATTTCTTCTTTTACAAACAGTTTGGAGCCAGATCAGACGCCGGGTAACCCGGCGTCTGATCAGGCTCCAAACTGTTTGTCACCAAGATAAACATGAAATATCAGAATTGTCCAAAAGTTGTTCTTTTCTAAGTTTTAGTGCTTTGCGTTTGCGTACGTTTGCGTTTAAACGGGAAAGAATAACAGATTCTCAACTGTATGTGTCATGGCGTAACCAATCGTGTTAGTCGTCTCTACTTTATTGTCTCTTATCTTGTGTCATGTAATTTCGTTCTTAGTCGGAAGATGGACTTGTAAATATGCATTCTGTGTGTGGAATTTTCTCCTGTACTTCTCTATTATAGTGCGCCCCCCCCCCAACAACGGCTCTCCTAACAACGACTCTCTCCTTATAACGACCGTTGTCGTAGTTGTAGAGGAATATTATGTCCAACCTATTCACGACTGCAATGTTGTCTGCTTAAAATTGTCATCTGCTGTTTTTCTCAAAGTTACATAATGGACGTTTTGACAGAGAAAAACTTAATGAGGAGTGACAAACAGCTTGAATCCAGACCAGACGCTGCGTTACGCAATGTCTGTTATGGCTCCAAACTGTTTACATTTTCAATAATCATTTAAGCGTAAGCGCATTGATTGGAAACGAATAACGTCTTTTACGCTGTGTGTGCGTCAACAAATTTATTTGTAATGAGCTTCAGTTCTGATTTTCTCGCTACAAACATTTCTGTAAGGAAATAAATTATCACCTGTATCGGTACCTATGGATACGTACCTCGTTTTTAAAGAAACGAAACACGGTTGAGCCTAGGGAACACCCCACATAGCCCTCAGTGGCCTCGGGGTCGTGAAGGAACCGGATCTCCAGGGGAATCAGCCCCTCATTGCCAAGCTGGATGGTCTGAATCAGTTTGTGTTCGTTCCAGTTCCAGACATACAGTTCACTACCGTACATTCCTGAAAAACATTCACATATTGATGAGAATGATTTTTTTTTGTATTTGTTGGAAATTGAACTTGTACTGTAAAACAGGTATTTTTCGCGTCATGAATGTTTCGCGTAATGCGAGTTTGTATAAATTTGCGACATCATGCAATATATCTAGCAGACATGGAGGATGCTATACTTTTCTAAATGGGTGTTTCTGTATTAATGTTATTCTACATTACCCTGAGGTTGTCTTAAACGGCTATAACACATCTTAATAAGCTTAATAATTTGTCTCAAATTCACAAATCAGTTTCATATTATGTCTAGTCCATCTCGAATAATATCTTTAGGCTTGTTTTTTGTCAAGGTATTGCAATATGATAAACAGCGGAGGCCCAGGTCTGAGGGCTCATTTATGAACTCTTTCATCAGGGTATGTAGTATTTGCAGTATTCGTCAAGGTAATTTGCAAAGGGCATGTGTACATGTATATGTGACTTGGTTTCAAAGGGTTAAACTAACATTTTCACGGAGAGAAAGGTTGGGTATTGGCATTAAAACATATGGCTGCAAACAATGTATAGTAGAAAAGACGTCATTCATTCCCGTTTAAGCGCAAAAGAAACATAAACGCATTGCAATAAAATGGAGAAAATAGCAATTTTTAACAACCTTGACTATATTGTTTTGATTTAAATGACAAACAGTTTGAAGCCAGATCAGATGCCGGATGCCGGCATCAGATCTGGCTTCAAACTGTTTGCAATGAAAATAATATTATAAGCGTAAAACGCGTTATTGAGAAAGAATAGCATCTTCGCAAATGTAACTGATATGTTGAAATAGTAAATTGCTTAGGGGCTTTCTGCTTTATTTCCATTTTGCAGAGGAAGCAAGCTGATTGAAGCATTGCAAAAATATATTCTAATGCCCTTACGACGTATGTCTCTTTTGAATCTTATGTGATTTCTAATTAGAACTGTCGCTTTGTGACGATTATAGTCCTTAGTCACAACAAAGATATTTCATGGGGACATTCAAGAAATATGCTTGAAATATTTAGGTTACTCTTATTTGAAGCATTGTCTCTCAGATGTTCATATCCGCGGCGGCAGAACTATATTTTTTTACCATTCTCGACGTCTTTCATATCAAATCCCTTCTCGAAACACTTGGGGGCTCCAAATGATGTACTGATCATGATGTTGTGGTAGGGCTGGTACCAGAAGTCGTAGCCAAAATTCGCAGTTCCCCCTTTCTCCCAGTTACCGTTCAAGTCGAAGGTGGAACCATCCAATGTCACAAACCCGCCTGAAATAGAATACGTTTACATTCCAAGAATGAGTGATTTTTTACAGGTTTTGCTTTAACCCATTTCCCCATAAATACGACTTTCAACGCCTTTAGTTAATTTCTCTACTGAAGAAAATAGTTCTAATTAAAAGTCACAATTAAAAACATAAAGAATATTTTCCATATTTTAGCTAATAATAGCTCAAAGCAGGCTTAAGGCGCATTCTACTTTACTTTAAACCTGCTTTAAGTGGTCACATATCTTGAAAACTAGAAACAGGTTATGGGGTACTGGGTTAAATCACTATTCTATCGAAGTACATGTCATTTATCAAATGGGGTGTGTGCTTTATAAACCATTTCCCTGCCGCTAACACTGAAATGTTCAAACAGTTTGGATCTTGATCAGACACCGCATAACGCGGCGTCTCATCAGGATTCAAACTGTTTGCCACTCATGTAAATGTTTTTTCAGTCAAGAACGTAACCAATTTCCAATTTCAAAAGTAAAAGCAGGCAAGAGTATGACAGCGACGGTGTACTATGACGAGTATTTCCGCCATAGTGACATTAAACGATTCGAATGGAATGCAGTGATATCCTTTGTCTTCAAAGGAAACTCATAGTTCTTTTGTTCCATTACATATTAAATTTTATCATATTACTTGCGGTCTGGGTGTTGAATCAAGCCATTATATATGAATATCGTATTTCATTAGTGAAGTATCGTTTTTTGGGCTCCGGCCAAGCTTTTTCGTCAACAAGCCAAGCATGTAGCGGGACAAATGGCGTCATTTGCGATGGCGTTCCATACATTTCTAAACAAACCTAGGTCGGCTACATGCCAATCAGCGATGGCCATCGAGAATCCATTTTGGAGGATGTATGCTATTCTCCTTCCATAATAGGTCTGGTACATGTCGTATTGTGGTAGACTGATAACGTTACATGCGAACATTGACATCGTTGCATGCTGTGCGCAGGTATCCCGTCTACGTTGACGGTGCGTCATTGACTACAGAAGTTGCTAAGAACAGTTCCATAGTTGTTATGATTAACCAGTGATTTTAGTCAGTTAAATAGGATTTACCACCATGGTGTGCGTATTATGATTTGATTGTCATTTTACGGTGCATATCATGTTACAAGTATTCAGTGCAAATTCATTTTTAAATGAAATTAAATCATATTTTATCATCGGAGGGAAAGCGTCTGATACACCCACCAAAATGGCGTCTTTCTGACTGTCGACCGATGGGAGCTTAGTACTATTTGTCCGATCTAGTCTTTTAAGATGTGACGTTACAGTAAACAACGTAAGGTTTGGCGGAGAAATACTAGAAACTACGGCATCGATTTATTTAATAGGTTTTCAAAACTTTTATGAAATAGAATCTCACATTCGTACTCATTGCTTATCACTTTCAATAAATTCGTTGACTAAAATAAGAATAGATAATATTATTCCAGTTTACTCATTTATTAAAAATGATACATTATAAACACTCATGTAAGACCCTCTATATGTATGATCTAGATCCAAACCGTTTGTCACTCATATTCAATTTCACTTCAATCTAAAGCGTCATAAAATCTAATTTGATATAATTATTCTCAAACGGTATATTTGAAGCAGAAAACCATTCAGTATGGTACATGTAAGGATATTTTTTTTTAATATTTTAAAGTCTCACTCTTAACTTGTTTGCAAAACAGAAGATCAGCCATGGAAGGTACCGCAGTCAAAATATCGGAAGTCGATATTTTTGGTGAAATGACCTTTTGATTAGGCCTACTTTTGATACAATCAAAATGATGAATCAAACACACACCTGCCTCAAAATGTCGTACCTCTGCACCTATTATATCTCTACAAAGACATCACGTGTCAAAATTATGTAACTTATATGCCAATAAACAAGCAGTCAAAATACCGTAACTCAAATAACGCGTCATACGTCAAATACATGGCGCTTATTGATTGATAAACGGTTACGCCAAAAAGTAGTATCTCGTTTACACGCTTTGGATGGAACATCCCTGTAAAATATTAGATTTTACAAGATAGTGCCTTACGCTAATGTAACCTACAGTTTATTCTTATATTTCTGGGCTATAAAATGTGTCGAATGGCTTTTATCTCTGACATGATATTATAATAAAAAGTTGTTCGATCCTATCAGTTATGAGCTGAAAATGCCATGTAGACTTTTTTACAACCTAGACATTACCTTGTAAATATGAAATCTCTCATAATGATAACAAAAACAAAATTATTAATGTAATCATTTAATTAATTGTAGATGCATGACATATAATCTAGCGTCTTTTTTTAGTTTTAAAAGCGACAACTTGGTATGTTACAGTGGAGAATGTGTTATTCTTTCCCAATAAACGCGTTTACGCTAAAACTATTATTTCCAGTGCAAACAGTTTGGAGCCAGATCAGACGCCGGGTAACCCGGCGTCAGATCAGGCTCCAAACTCTTTGCCACCAAGATAAACAAGAATTATCAAAATTGACCAAAAGTTGTTGTTTTAGTGCTTTGCGTTTGCGTACGTTTGCGTTTAAACGGGAAATAATAACAGATTCTCTACTGTAGCTTAGTCGGGAGATCGGTAAACTTAAAATTGACATACAACATTTTGGAAGATGAGAACTGGGATTGTATTTCATCAAATGGATGATGACGTATTACATTAAGTATGTTTGTGGTCACATGACTCCCATAATTAAGTAGCGTCACAGTCACAGGTGCTCTTCTCATGCTATGTCTCATGTTTCACCCCCCCCCCCCCCCCCCTCCACACACACACATTATTTTTGTCAGATCTCATTTGATTAGTATCTAAGCAATATCAAGAGACATTATTCTGAGCAAAATTGGAATGAAAAGAATTAAATTACACAAACAAAATCCGCGAACACCGTAACTCCATATAATTAAGTAACTCATTTTTTAGTCCAGGTGGGTAGAGGGTAGAATGGGCTATGTCAACGGATGATGAGAACGTCCGACGATGTGAACCTACACGATGTGAATCGGATGTTTGGATGATGTAGACTTTTTGTTTAGACGATGGTTCACATCGGCGGTGGTTCACATCGTCTCTCATTCCTATGATAAGCTTCAAGACGTACATGCACCTGTAAGTTGTTTGCCGAATGTGTAAACCCTTTTATAACAACCAAGGGGAAAGAGGACACTCGAATCAGTGCTGTTGTCTGCAAGACACGTTTATAAGTTAGATTTAAGATTGTATGACTTAACCCTTAGCCCGCCAAATAAATTGTCGTCTGCTATATTTCTCGTCTGCTTCAAGTTTCAAAGTGCTTCAAAGTTGCTCAAAATTGCTGAAAATGTTGTCCGAGTGTCAAACAGCTTGGATCCGGATGAGACGCCGAGTTACTCGGCGTATCATCCGGATCCAAGCTGTTTGCATATGGAGCTGTAGTCGTGAGTGGCAGGCTAAGGGTTAATATTAACATTCGCCCCATTCAATTCCATTAAAAGAATGCTGTTCATTTCGTATAAACACCATTTCTCGAGAGGGCGGGACTTGTTGAAAAGTTTCGAAGAGGAGGCGGGGCATATGCGGTTTTTATTCGCGAATTAATCTTTTGCACTTCGACAGCAAACATTTGGCGGGTGTTTCTTTTCAAAATTTGTTCTTAACCAATATATGCCTTCCTATTAGGAGCAACCATGATTCCCGACTACAATTCTTCTTTATTAATGAGATCAATTGCAAGAAAATTGACATACCTTATAAACAGCATTCGTCTGCATTCCTATACGCCAAAAACGATATATTTATCCTACTATAGAAATTACGTCACTTTCAAATGACGTAAAATCGACATTTTCGCGCCAAACTGTCAAAGTTGTTTATCTTAGAATGTTAACAAACGGAACATATGTTTTTGCTTTCGAATGTTCGCAGCTTCAGTAATTCGGTCAAAGCTGTTCCTGATAGGGTACACATTATTCGTGTTATCAACATATAAGAAATGAAACGATTTTTGCGGGGTTCAAGCGAAATGAAAGACAGCAAATTATCGGCAAATTTACCATAGTCGCTTTCTTAAATAAATATTGATAAGAGTGTCAAACCGTTTGGGTCCTTATCAGACGCCGGGTTACGCGCTTAATGGCGTCATTGACAGTAAAATGTTAAACCCGGGAAAATGCCATTTTGTGACCGCCATAGAGGGGACTGTACTATATAACTACATGTATGCAACGTCTGTACAGTATTGGAAGAAGAGAAGATGATTCAACATGATTGACAAATTGTCTCTTCAAGAATAAGAGATTATTCTACACGTATATAAAAACTTACCTTTGTTGTTGCCTTCTGTGTCACCCACACAGCTGATCATAATCTCGCCGTTTGCGAGACAATGCGTGGAGTGAGGACGGCTAAGTCCTGATTTTGTAAACATCTCTGACGGTTCCACTATCTAAAATTAGCATATTGTTGAAAATGTTAATATTGTAGACCATCCTACCGGTACTCTATATAGAAATGTTTC
This sequence comes from Gari tellinella, assembly GCA_922989275.2. NCBI lineage: Eukaryota > Metazoa > Mollusca > Bivalvia > Cardiida > Psammobiidae > Gari > Gari tellinella. The sequence goes on from OV277871.1 coordinate 32,896,595, forward strand.
CGTCGCGAGGATCCTTCAAAACGTCATGTTACCTTGACGTTTTCTTGGAATCTACATGTACACTATTTATTTACAGTGGAGAATGTGTTATTTTTCCCCAATCAACGCGTTTACGCTAAAACTATTATTTGCAGTGCAAACAGTTTGGAGCCAGATCAGACGCCGGGTAACCCGGCGTCTGATCAGGCTCCAAACTGTTTGCCACCAAGATAAACATGAATTATCAGAATTGTCAAAAAAGTTGTACTTTTCTACGTTTTAGTGTTTTGCGTTTGCGTACGTTTGCGTTTAAACGGGAAAGAATAATAGATTCTCCACTGTATGAAACATCATTGAAAAGGATGTTTTCCTGTAGATACAGTGGTATGTAACATATTTGGCTGGTTTACGTGTATTTCAATATTTGAGAAGTGGATATATTAAATTGCTATATCAAATACAACACTCATTATTGCCTCGCTGCAAGATATTTGTTGAAATCTTCGTATAAGTCAGAAACAGTTACTAGTTCGCTTCAAATGTCCTGTAACAACGGTAAGAAGACTGTTAACCCTTTACCCAATAACCTATTTATAATATTAAAGACAGGTGATCATTTAAAGCAGGTTGAAAGTAAAGCAGAATGTGCCTTAAGGCACATTCTGCTTTACTTTCAGCCTGCTTTAAACTACCATCTATTAGGCTATATAAAATATTTGTAATGGTAATTGTTCATGAGGGTATGAACTGGAACTATTTTCTTCGGCGGAGGAATAAATTAAATACGCTAAAAGTCGCTTCTATGGGGGAAAGGGTTAAACTCGGACGGACAACAAAGATATCCTCAGCTTCGCCTCGGACATTTTGTTGATCGTCCTCGCGAAACAGTTTTCTCACTGTAGTTACAGGACACTTTTCAAGCGAACTTGTACTGTACCTAGTACGTAATTCAATATAAACTACATGACAGTGCACTCTCTCTATGCCGGGCACATTTTTCCACTGCAGAAACAAACTTGGTAAATACCTTGTGGATAAATGGCGCTTTTTCATCCTTGCCGACGTCAACAATGTAAATACGGGAACTGTTGAAGCATGGCATGATCAGACGGTTCCGCTTTTTCGAACCGTCGTCATGGCAACTTGAGCATGCGTTCCATCCTGTATGGTGAACTTCGTCGGCCAAGTTTGTCATCTTTAGCCTGTGGATTACCTGAAATTATATTGTATGAATGAAACAACATCGACATTGGCCCTGTCCATCGCGAGGAAGCCTCTGTGACCTCGTCAATAGAGCCACACTGGCCCAAGTGTTAAAGCGTTTGATTTGAGTCTGAGTTTGTTCTCAAACATTTGATTGTTCAGGAATGAGTCTATGCTCCAATCTGACCAAATCAAATGATTGAGAACGACTTCAGACTCAAATCAAACGCTTTTTAATATTGGCCCCTTGACTGACAACCGCTAAGCTCTTCGCCGATTAGGTATGGAACCCCGGTCTGGTCACTTTGAATTTTTCATGTGTGTAAACTTTCCAGATGGCTTGCAGATGGTCGATGGTTTTACCCATAGATATCTTAAAATAACCTAGATCGGCTATAGGCAATTCAGCGATGGTCATCGAGAAGCTATTTTGGTGCGTGTATGCTATTTACCTTCCATTGCTCTAGTACACGTCGTATTGTGGTAGATTATTGACGTTACAAGTTGTGCGCAGGTTATCCCGTCTACGTTGACGGTGATGCTAAGAGCCCTTTCGAACCTATCCATAGTTACCATAATAGTAACTGATGATTTTTGTCAGTTAAATAGGTGTACCATCGTTTTGTGCTTACGATAGTTTGATTGTCATTTTACTGTGCATATTAATATTACTTGATGTATTTAGTACAAATTAACTCTAAATGTAAATCATATTTTTTCATCGGAGGGAAAGTGTGTGATACACCTACAAAAATGGCGTCCCTCTGAACGTCGACCAATGGGAGCCAAACGCTAGGTGGCCGATCTAGTCTCTAAAGATAATTATGGTTCTACCCAGTTGTTTATTTGTGCCTGACACGATGAACAATTGGAGTCTGGGGGTCTTCCTCAAGCTGCAATTTACTGGACATCGCTAGTCCGGCGTCTGAGCAGGCTCAAATTGCTTGCAACTTAGATTAATATTGTTACGTACCAACTGGTACGTGGTTGTAGGTTGTAACTTCAGGGCTGCAATAAGTTGACATAAATAATCCTAAGATTTCCAAATTTGCTTTTTTCAAGTGCGATTTTACGAATCGTAACTTTAACCAATAGCCTGTTTCTAGTTTTGTTGACATGCGAATACTTAAAGCAGGCTGTAAGTAAAGCAGAATGCGCCTTTATGCGCATTCTTCTTTACTTTCAGCCTGCTTTAAGCTACCATATACTGGGGGAAAATCCGAAGATTTAGGAAAAATCCGGAGAAATGGCAGCCCCGTAACTTGTTACCTTGCTTCCCAGGTCTAGTAAAATCTGGATCTAGATCGGTCCAGTACACCTAAGTCTCAAACAGTGGGCTATTGAATAAACAATAATAACAAAATCTCTGTTTTCTGGCTTCTATTGTTGTCACTTTTATATCTAGTTTGTGGTAGCGATCTTCTATAAAGTAAGCCGCAACGTAACGTATATGTTCGTAGATCTGGATATCTCGTAGATCTATAGGCTAACCTTTAAACGAAGGAAATTTCAAAAATGGCTTTAAAGATGAACGTCAGTAGCCTGGCTTACAATATTTCAAATGTGTAAAAGATATATCAAAACGTGTGGTAAAAGACTTCTATTTGCTACTGGTCTGGTAATTATATAAACGACAATGTTGAGAATATACGTCGTATTACTAACTCGTAAGATAACTTGTAAATAGATCTATATAAAGGCCGGTAGCGTCTGGCCTGGTCTAACCTCTATGTTTTTTTAGAATCTAACTCCTCTCGTTCTTGGTAGCGAGTCCTTTTATACTCGAAGATATGAATGTTACCATTTTGTGTAAAAAAGTGGAAACAAGTAACTTGTTACCGCTTTTTGTCACAAAAATGTGTAACTTGTTACCTCTTTAAGTAACAATCGAGGTTGTTTTTTGGTAACAAGTCGAACCAACCGGTAAACTAACCGTTTTTTCTAATTTGATAGTTTGAAAACTTCCAAAATGTAAAAAAAGATGCTATAAGAATATGAAATAGCCATTAAATATGTAAAATTACCATTAAATGATGATTGAATGAAGATTTCCTTTTTGGGATCATGAATGATAAGGAAACCGCTTAGCAACGCTGTGTAAACAACCCACAATGCACTGTATAAACATGGCTGACGGGTTGCTTCAGCCTCCCTTCAGCCTGGACAACAGTAGCGAATTAAAGTCTTTTCGGGAGATATGCGTTATTCTGCATGGCTGAAACTAAATTACAATTACCTGTGTACGTTTCCTGATGTTTAAATAAAATGGTTGTTGCCATATAATGCCCAAATCAATCTCGCGAATGGAGACTGGTACGGTCATTATATGCACAACTCGCGGGCACCACAATATAGATAGCTAGACGTTTTAAAACATTGTCATGTTCTACATGTTTAAGTAGATATTCATTGCGTTTGCGTTTCGATTGCGTTTAAACGACATAGAATAACTTCCTCTCTACTGTATTAGAACCTTTAACAGTGATCACCTTGCTGAGACGCCGCGATTGGAGGCCAGAGTATGTTTTAAAGATGGCTTGCTATTGCATATGAAATGATACATGTAGTCAGCTAGGAAAAAAACTGCTGTAACTTGAGATCACCTTTGCATATTTTTAGTAAAAGTTAAACGGAAAAAATCTTCTAACAAACACACGTGGAGGTTTCACTGAATTATCTATGTATAAATATATTAAACCCCAATATAGGTCATTTGGTGGCTATTGAAACTAACGTTTTTATTAATATCTTTATAACTACAACATGAAATATCACCAAAATGTGCACATGATTAAGGACCGACAAAACCAAACAGAAAATATATTTTGTAAATATATTTCGTAAACTTTTCAAACGTCAAAATAATGACTTTGCCATTGAACTCCCATTGTAAATTTAAGCTATCTAAAGAGTAGTGTAAGTCAAATAAACGGAACAGCCTCCACTGCATAATACTAGGCTGAGGGTATGTCTCAATATAATGTTTAACTGTCAAGCTTGAATCAAAACAGTAAATCCTACAATAACAACCACTAAAACGAGGGCATTTGATAGTATCAAAGACAGGTGACAGTTTTAAGCAGGTGACAGTAAAACATAAAAAGCAGTGGAGAATCTGTCATTCTTTCCCGTTTAAACGCAAACGTACGCAAACGCAAAGCACTAAAACGTAGAAAAGAACAACTTTTGGACAATTCGGATATTTCATGTTTATCTTGGTGGCAAACAGTTTGGAGCCTGATCAGAAGCCGGGTTACCCGGCGTCTGATCTGGCTCCAAACTATTTGCACTGCAAATAATAGTTTTAGCGTAAACGCGTTTATTGGGAAAGAATAACACATTATCCACTGTAGGTTAAGCCTGAATCCGCCGAATATGTTGTCTGCTTTCTAATAGTCGTGTGCAAATATAGTAAGTTTATAAGTTTCTCATTTTGAAGTTGAAACAAAACTTCCACATAAAATGAGTACAAGTCCTTTTGGACCAGATCAGACGCTGCGTAACGAGCGTTGATTTCGATTCAAACGGGTTGACACATATTTGCGGCGTCTGATCTCGATCCAAACTGATGGCAAATTTTAATCAGGTCGCGATCGGCAGGATAAAGGTTAATTAGAAATACGGCTTCTTGACTATAAATAATTCGTTCCACCTCTTTTCCACCAATTAAGGCTTTCCTGTTTACATTGGCCGTTTTGAAATTAAAACCTCATTTTATGGAATACTCTAACAATTTGTACTGACATATTGTTCTCAAATAAGAATGCTTTAATGGTTCTTACAGTAACATTTTTATTATTCTAAAACATGATCATCAAATTGTCTGTTAGGCAATTTACTTGAGATGACCTTTAGCTCTCACAATCTGCATGTTCCTTGTCATTTAATAGGCTATATACAGTACTGAACCTTATTAAATTAAATTGGTAATCGGAAGCGAATTGCCATCGAATTGCCATCGAATCGCCATCGAATCGGGCGCTTCAAAAAACAAATCCTATGTTTGAATATTTTTACGCGAATTTTCCGAAGCGGTTGTGACAAAAAAGGAATCGAAAAAATTAATGAAGACATATTTGCGAACATGTGTGAGATACACCATTCAAGAAAACTTACCCGAGGGTAAAGTTAGTATTATGAATCGCAAGCGAATTGTCATCGAATTGCAAGCGAATTGCCATCGAATTGCAAGCGAATCGCAAAAATTGTTAATTTAATAATGTTCAGATCTGTACATGTAAAAGACAGGTGGCAGCTAAGAACAAGGTGAAAAAACACCACGATAATTCTGCAGGTACTTTTGGTATATTTCCACCTTGCATTAAGCAATCACCTGTCTTAAACACCTTATAATGAATGTAACTAAGTGGTCGTCATAGAGACGTTTTACTGCATTTATTTGTGCTAGATTTAAAAGTAGTGGGCTAAGCATGAGATTCATGTTCTTTACTCTACATGTTTGTTTACATTGCCCTTACATAGATGATGACATGACCTTTGTAAGTAAATTTAGTAACAAAACCATGTACGTTTCTGTTTTGGTGTGTATATGGCTCTTCCTCTCCTCCCAACAAAAATAAAGCAAAGTAACTGCTAAAAGGTGGCATTTTTTAAAAGAATATTTATTTTAAGTTCTAAATATTGGGGAAAATTCAATTTCGCAATGGTATACGGGAGCCATCAAACCTTCTTTTTCACAATTTTTCTCATAATTCTGTGGTAAATGAGATATTTGGCAAAACGTTACTTTCTATAGCTAACAAACGACGTATACTCTCGGACCTTGTTTTATTCATCCCCATTATTTTCAATAAGCGTGAAAGTACCTGTAAAATGTGTGTAAAATATGGCAAAGCCGTTCACTCTGTCCATTCACTGATTCTTAGGTAGTGTAACGCTTATCAGGTGGTGTCGCACAACTTTTTCTTGACTAGATATAATCGCCGAAACTAGATCAGAAAAGGTGTTTAAATATTTTGTAATATTCTGAAGCCCATGATTAAGATGATTAAAGGTTAGGAGCAATGTCATCCTTTATAGAATGTATTGTCCTACGATGATTTACTGCCAATCTTGCATTAACCCTTTCCCAATAGAATCTCCTTTTAGCGCATATGATTTATTCCTCCGCTGAAGAAAATAGTTCCAATTTAACCCTTTACCTTATAGAAGCGCCTTTTAGCGCACTCCGTTTAATCCTCTGCGGAAGAAAAGAATTCCAATTTATACAGTCATGAATATGTATCAGAAGGAATTTTTTTTTTAATTCTAGCAGGTGGTACCTTAAAGCAGGCTGAAAGTAAAGCAGAATGCGCCTTAGGGCGCATTCTGCTTTACTTTCAACCTGCTTTAAGTGATCACCTTTCTTCAAAATTATAAACAAGCTATGGGGTAATGGGTTAATCAGTCATGAATATATAGCAAATGGAAGTTTAGAGAAGGCTGAGAGTAAAGCAGAATGTGCCTTAATGCACATTCTGCTTTACGTTCAGCCGGTTTAAAGTGGTCACCTATCTTCAATACTAGAAATAGGCTATCAGGTAAAGGGTTAACTTGTCTGCTGGCAAGGCTGACAACACTAATATTTGCAGAATGTGTGGAATGCGACGTCTGATCAGGATTCATACTGTTTGATATAAATCTCAATGTGACTTTATGTCAAAAATACATAGAAATATTTGACTCATTTTAAAGTTGATTTTACAAACAATTTTTTTTCTTATAATCATGGTAATTATATTGAAAGATTTTCCCTTGTTTGGAATTTGTTTCCATGTAAATCCATTACGTATAATACTTTTTTAAATCTTAATGTGGTACATGTAATTTGCCTTTTCTCGCCTTAAAGGTTCATTAATGTAATTTCATGTGAAGCGCTTTTGAACGCACAACTCCTGTGTGAAAAGAGCTCTATATAAATCTGGTATAATAATAATAATAATAATAATGTATAATAATTATAATAAATCCAAATTTTATTAGTAACATTAAAACGAAAACTATAAGCAGACGATAATATCACAGCGATATGTTAGACTAGACGGATATTTACGTCATAACGGCAGCGAAAGGATTCAATGTTCATTAAATGGAAGACAAATACTTTCTTCACCGATGAAGTTGCTTAAAGACTTTTCCTCAGCCCTTTGATGGACTACCCCCCCCCCCCCCCCCAAACACACCCCCATTGTCCGGATAGGTGTGAATTTTAACTGCAAAGCATGCATCACATGCCAATTTACCTGGTAAGGCTCAGATTATACTCATGCTCTAGTGATTTTCAATGGTTATTTCTAACCAAACTATCAAATGTAAAGATTGGGTCTCACACGAGAAGCTTCAATGGTTCTTTGCTACTCACATGTCCATAAGATCCATGCTTTTTGCAAGGAAATTGTCTGGCAATGCGTAATGGCCGAAATGTCGTCGGGAGATGTCTTTAAACCATAATAAAAGATGATACTTAAAGGTACTCTTCGAAGACGAAAATTGTTTAAAGATATGGCGTAATTGTCGTGATGGGTTTAATTGTAATTTTACCTTGCAGTAATCCGGGGACTCTGGGTCGATATCAATGGTGGCCAAGTAGTCCGGTCGTTTTTTGTTCTCTCCCGGGGGTATTATACATGGTATATACACTAGCTTCTCCCTTGGCCCATTTTTCATGGCATCCAGGGGTGTAGCATATCCGGGACCTTTGCAACAAGCTGTAATAGATATAAATCATAACCATAATTATTATTATAATTATGATTATACTTGTTATATTTTTTAATATTATCAGTATTATTTTATCATTATTATTATTATTATTATCAAAATCTAAACTATGAATATTATTTTTATTATCATAACTATTATTACTATTACTATTATTATTATTATTATGCCACTTGTTTTGAAATTACTTCAGTTACTAGTATACTGCCTTAAACCTAACTCTGAATTGATTTTGCAGACAAAAATATTGCAGTAGATGGCAATATGGCGGTGAAGGGGTAAAAACTCACGATAAATGAGAAATGGTAAATCAATTTCCCTCAAAATTGCTAAAAACATTTCCATGTGCTTACTGGGGTGTTACATTATAGATACACACTCACTTTCACAACTTCTAGGTCATCAATTTTAAACAATTGTCGAATGCATTTTTCTCAAATTCAAATCTTAGGTATTTTGACTTAAGGAGTACTAGAATGAGGGTCACGCGGTTTGGATCCTGTTGAGACGCTGCGTTGCGCAGTATCTGATTAGTAAACTAACTACAGTGGAGAATCTGTTATTCTTTCCCGTTTAAACGCAAACGTACGCAAACGCAAAGCACTAAAACGTAGAAAAGAACAACTTTTGGACAATTCTGATAATTCATTTTTATCTTGGTGGCAAACAGTTTGGAGCCTGATCAGACGCCGGGTTACCCGGCGTCTGATCTGGCTACAAACAGTTTGCACTGCAAATAATAGTTTTAGCGTAAACGCGTTTATTGGGAAAGAATAACACATTCTCCACTGTATTTACGAATGTCTAGTGTATTCAGGGTAAGACAGAGAAGGGACACAAGTAGACATTATGGAAATAAAATTATGGAAGTTTGAAGTTTCAAAACCTCATTTCTCTCGAAACTATTACATTCGTATGATACAAAGTTTAGCTCATTTTATTAGAATATATTTGTCATAATAATCTTTCAACTCCTATCATTTTCTTACTATTTTCGAGGCACCCTATATGCATTTAGAACCAAATGGTGGTTTTATCTTATTTATAGCACAGGGACGCGACACGATTGAGTTTTGAGAAGAAAAAAATGTCAGAATGTATATATAGAGACTCTATATATACATTTCGAAAAAATATTTTTCTCAAAAATCAATCGTGTCTCGTCCCTGTGATTGATAGCACCAATTAAGAGTATATTTTAAAGTTTTTTTTTATCTAAGAATGCGTGCTCGCTTATTGTCACAGGTATACACTCACTTCACTTAAATTAGGAAATAAACTTGCTGTTTTTGGTGTAAACATGCAAAATAATTAAATGAACGAATATGAAATAGGCAAAAAACACAATTCATGGTTAATGTGCCGATCATTCTGTCGTTTATTTTGAATAAACACCAAAAAACGCAGTGCATTGCTAACAGTTAACATTGTAACTGCTGTACAATTATTAATAGTTTACTGGTATGCACGTATTTGCAGTCCTTATTGATGTTCATATCACAAAACGTAATGTGCCCGCTGGAAAATAGCCATAACTGTATCACAGAAGCGGTAATATCGAGCATGACTACGCTAAATATTATGGTTCACTGCTCGTTGTTTACTTGTAGTTTGAAACACACTACCCTTCACTGCCTTACCCTGAGTATACCATTAATTTGCAAATAGTTTGTACCCTGATCAAATGACGATTAACGTGGCGTCTGATCAGAATCCGAACTGTTTGCCAATCATTTCAATAGTGTTAAGTCAAAAAAAATAAAATTACAATTTGATAAATAAAAGCAGGATACAATAATTGTCCGAAATTGATGACGGGATGGCACTGAATGGGTTAGCTAACCTATATCCAGAAACAGTGTAGGGTAAAAAACATGTAGGTCTGAGTTTATTGACCTGGGGGTATTTTGAAAGGCCAAGGTTAAGGTAGAGATTATTTTCCGGCGGAGCCGTATATGATCGTATTGGTCCTGATTCCCGATTTCCCGATACATTTTAATGAACCCGCCTGTAAGGCAGTGCTATGAAATGTTGTTTCAGTTTTTAGATGATATCAGCTTGTGTTTATTATTATCTAAACGGTGATATCTTTATAAATGTGAGGATCCATATCTGGTGAACATTAAGCTTAATCTAGGAGTAAATAAACCTACTCCGATACTTATGGAAAGGTATAGGAGTCATGTGAGAGTAGTGTTTCGATAGCAACTTGGAATTGTAACGGGTTAACGAGAGACAAATTAGCCGATGATGAGTTCTGTAACATTTTAGGTAAACACGATATCATTTGTTTATTAGAGTCGTGGACTGGAGAACACAGTGACGTAGATATAGAGGGATATCACACGTATAATCTTTACAGAAAATTTCAACACAGAAATGCGAGGCGCAATAGTGGAGGTATTGTAATATACGTAAGAGAAGTAATTTCATCGGGTGTTGAACTTGTTAGGAATCACCATGATACCATTATATGGATTAAACTTAGAAGTGATTATTTCTTTATGGAAAAAGATGCTTACATAGCGTCGCCTTATTCTTATAATGAGCTATCTACATTTTCACAGTTTCGAGAAAAACACCCCCAAACATTCAAAGTGTATTATTTTAATCATTTTTCGTCTTTTTTTAAAAATTAAAAAACCTCTTGAAAGACCTTGCAAATTTTTATAATCATACAAAAATACAGCGACTATTATTTGATAGTTTTCCCATTATTTGATTTTTAAATTTGGAGGTAGCTCAAAAATAAAAAAAATAAATTTTATTTTTAAGTATTATAGTGCGTTAACGGGACATAGCGCAGTATAAAATGAAAATTGTTTTATAATCACTTTTTTAATGAAAATAAGCTCTAACTCCAGAAACGAGATCAACGCATGAGGATGCCTCTGCTCGTCTGTTTTGTCATCCTTGTCATGGCCAATGTTATATTCTCCCTATTTTACCTCTAACTGACCTCTGAATGACCTTGACCTTTGTCAGACATGTCTCAAATTGTACTGAGCTCAAGAGCTTCTTGAGGTGAGTACATTAGTTAAGATTTCAGACGACGGCACCGAGAACGCCGACTTTGACAACGCAGACGCCGGGTGATGACAATAAGTCGTTGTTTCTTCGAAACAAACGACCTCATTGAAGCAAACCAATGTTATTATAAAGTTACACTTGGTCGTTGCGTTCTTAGACTTACACCAATCATCCTTAGATTGTTTATTTTAGTCTGTAACTGGTTTCAATGCAATTGAGAATTTGTATGAAACTTTAACCCTCGCAAAAAATAACCCTTGCATTATCAGTCATTTTAACTGATTATACATAGGAAAGTAAATATTCGACTTGATTTAGAGTAACAGAAGAAGATAAGTATTTCTTAGGTCCTTTAAATAGTATTACTGAAACAGATTAACACTAAAGTACATATCAGATCTGTATAGTTCTGATTATCTGGTGCTACATAAGTTGTTTGAAAATCCATAAAAAGACTCAATGCATTAAATGAACCATTTCCTAGGTCAGGAATAATGACAGTGCACACTGTTATAAGAACTATTTATTACCGTTTAACTAACAATAAACTATACAAAAGGAACAGCAACACAACGGAAACTTAAACCAAGTACATCGTAAAGAAAAACCTTCCTATTACGACCAATAAATTCTGTAAATCAAGACTAACTGCTTAAAGCAAAGTGAAAGTAAAACAGAATGCTTCGAAATGATATTTATGTTTTACTTACACCTTGCTTTAATCTGTCACCAACCTTCTTTACAATTAATTAGCTTCCATTTAAGTGGATCTTTTACCACCACTGAACAGAAGGCCATCTGGTTGCATTAAAGACAAGAGACAGAGCTCTGAAAGCGAGGTTATCGTAAAACAAAAAGCTCCTTTCGATCTTTACGCTTTACGTTCACCTTGATTTAAGCAGCCACCTATAACAGTAACACTTAATTAGAATCACAATTTAGTGGTCGTAAAAGAGAGATTTTTCTCTTGTTGTCTTAAAAACCTGTTTTACAGTAATTTGCCGACTTGAAAAATCATCAATGAACAGACTACAGTATAACCTTTCTATAACAACAAATAAAATCTGTAAATTATAAAGTGGTTCAGATTGGTGAAGGCTGAAAGCAAAGTGAAAGTCAAACAGAAAGCTCCTACATGATATTTCTGTTTAACTTTGTATTGCTTTAAGCTGACACCTACCTTCTTTACAATCAATTAGCCTTCATTTTAGTGGATCCATTACGTCCACTAAAAAGAAGGCTTAATGGTTGCACAGCCTGTAGCAAGATAATCGTAATACAGAAAGCTTTATAACTTCAATATGCTTTAAGCAGCCTAAACACTTAATAAGAAACAAAACTTAGTTGGCGTAATAGAGAGCTAGTTTTATTTGTTGTCTTTAAAGAACTTGTTCTTTACAGGGAATTGTTGAGTAAATAATCATTTATAACAAGTACAGTAGAGCCTCTTTTTTATGACCACTTAAGTAAGTATAATTGATTGTATAAAATACAGGTGAAAGCTTAAAGCAAAATGAAAGTAAAACAGAAAACTACTAAAGAAGTTTTTTAAACTTTCACCTTGCTTTAAGAAGCGCCCTGTCTTAAATACCTATTAGATAACACAAATAAGTAGCTCTAATAGAGAGGTTTTACTGCCTAGTCAGTAGTCAAGCGCTAGAATTTCACCACAGGCTACCCAACACACTTTCTCTGCATAATTCAGTCAAATATCTTATAGCAGATAAACACTTTATTATTTTGGTCGCAATTTACCAATTTTCAGTAGATTTTCAATGAAAGATCTATCAGACGACGGCATGAATTTTAACATACTTTCCAGATCTTTTTTTTTCAGTTCACTTATTTCAGGAGACTTATTTAGAAGGCTGGGCGAGGGTATATCTGGATTTGATGTAAATCTTGTATGTCGTCTAACAGACGTTTCAAAAAACTCTATTCCATCTCCAAAAGACTCTTTATAGTAGATGTGCAAAGGCAGTGATGAGTCATAAAATATACTCTTGGCTTTGGTGTACGGTAAGTTTTTAAAACACATTCTAGATGCCGCCTCTTGGAAGTCATATATATCAGTAGTCCTCATTTGATGAATGTCCATGACCGTCTTTCGGATTTCCTTCATCTGTCTAACAAGACCTAATGGACTGTATACATCTAAATTTCGAATATTCGTTTCAATGTGCGAATGAATATTGTCTACCTCTTGTATATTGGAATGTCCAGGCGTACTGAATTTCTGTTCAATGGTTGATATTTCTGGATTCCTTTGCAAAAACACCTTAAGAGCAAGACTCATAATGCTGTTTCTATTTTGCGGCACACATGAATCTGACCACAAAATTAGCCTTTTTGTCTGTGGACAATCTACAACAACCTTCTCTAGAATTATCAGAAGAGCGCTAGCAATTTCATTGGAGCCCCTTCCTGCATCACTCTCATTCCAAAGGACATTGTATGCGGTTTTGGTTGTACCGTTGTGTGCAGTCAAGTTGTATACGTTCAACTTTCTTTTATAAAAGAAATTAGAAACATTTGATCGAGGGCATGTCAAAACATTTTCCATATCGAAACAAACTACTGTCACTTCTTCATCTGTATTTTCCCTGTCAGCATTTCTTTCCATTCTAGTACTCTCTTTGTCTTTTATATGGTTATCATATTTTATCCTTTGTATAGGCAAAGCAAAGGATTCTATCATTTTGTACTCCTCACAAAGGTCACATCTATCCTTCTTTGGACGAAAGAACCCCAAATTGAATTCTGTGTTGACAATCTTTCTATATATATTTTCTCTTTGAGGCACAACATTTACTTCTTCACACATAACTTTGTACATTCTGTACATCTTAGAAATTGTTAAATTTGCTTCTAGATACTCCTTATTTGTACTTGCTCTACAATAATGAGATGGAACCCTTGGAAATGATAGCACATGTTCACGTATACGCATTCTTTCTTCTTCTGGGACTCTTTTCTTTGAATGTGCTCCTCGTTTGTCTTCAAAACCTGAAATTTCTCGTTTGTAAAAATATTCTATGCGTTTAGCACTTATGTCAAGTGTTGTAAGGTAAAACTCTTTACAAACCCTAATTCTATCTAAATCTTTCACAAGAAAGTATTTGATGGTATTAGACCTTCTAGATTCTTCTGCTGATGTTCTTTTTCGATCTTTAACAGTTCTGTCTGTTGTGTTTGCATAGAACGTATTCTTTTCAGTGTCACTTAACTTCCAAAAGCTCTTGAAAACACTATTTCGGTCTACCGCTGTAAATTGTGTTGAACACCTGAACTTGCATTTTCCTTGACAGTCTTTTTGAGTTTTAATTTCCTTTGCTCTGCATTTTACTCCACGACTATTAGTATACTCCTGTCCATTTTGTCGCTTTCGTTTTCTAACGTTTTGCATCCATTCTAACTCATTCTTCTGCCGTTTACGTCCCCTTGTGTGGTTTTGGCTGTCACTGTCATTTCTGGTTTCAACTACAACTCTGTTCTCATTTTCATCTGATGTTTCGCTGTCACGTTCATTAATGCTTGTCTCAAATACAACTTTTGAATTATTGTCTGATAAATTTGTGTTTTCATCATCGTCATTTTTATCAGTTGTGATAGTTTCATACTGAAGACTGTAACCATTTCCATCAGAACAGCTCGAGTTATTGTTTTCTCTTCGAACGTAGAGGGTAATTTCATCAGGGTCTCTCTCGCAAGCTAATCTCGGTTGTGGTGAATCTTCTATATAAACATGAATTTCTGGTTGTTCCCTATTTTTGGTGTGAGGTTCTTTTGTATCTTTTGAACTTTCCGTACATAAATTGCTTATATTCAAAGATTCACTGGAATCATCTGATTCACTATTAGGCTCAGTGTCATTGTCTATTAATTTAAGAACATCTGTCAGTTGTAATCTATTCATATTCTGTATATGTGGAATGAAATGTCAGCATAGAAATGTCTCACCTCTCGATTGAATTGCTCTTCTAAAACATTGTGATCTAAAGACAGATGAAATGCGATCAAGGTACTGTGACAATATCTTAACACGTCTTTACATGTATCCAGCGTCAAAGGAACACCACTTACATCTAGAACTGTTAGTGACTTTCCCCGAACAATGTCACACAATGTCTCACCAGATATCTTTGTAAAGGACAAATATAAGTGATCCAGTTTCCCAGCTTGTTTGAGCACATGAAAGTCATCATCAACTAAATTTGTACACCCGGTTAGATTTAGGATTTCAACATTTGGAGTGTTGGCAATGAAACAAAGGGTTGAAATCGGCAGATCTGTCAGTGAAAGCCAATACAGCGACCTACTCCTCAATACACGCGCAAATGTTAGATCAATTTCAAATCCTTGACATAATACTGAACAAGGCGGAATTATACATGTTTTAAATGCTGAGGAGTGCTGGAGAACCCTTTGTAGGTCTTTATTCTTGATGCAAATTGGTTCATTATGCTCAAATTCAAAATTTTCCCATAACACTGATGTTTGACTGATTAAAGTGTGGAATGTTTTGCAGGTCCGACTCACAGTTGTCAGCAGCTCATAAATTGTAAAGTATCGCAGTATATGTACTAATACCAACGTCGGTAAAGAGGTCAATCCGGACCTGAAATACAATGCATCGTTTTAGTTTTAAATAACAGAAAGATGTCTATATAACACGGATGCCACCACTATGTGTATTTGTAACAAACAAGTACACTGTTTCATAGGAAAAGGACCGTAACTATGGTTTACTGCTTAAAATAATTGGCTACTGAAAAGTTTCATTTTGTAGTCGATACAGATCTCTATCCTAAACTATTTAGAGGAAATTGGTTGTTTAACCGGCTATGTATTGCAAGTAAACATTTATGTTTGGAAATAAACAAAATCACACAATGTTAGATTATTCAGCTCCAGTTATAATTGACCAACAAACCTGTGAAAACAGAATTACAATTGAGAGCATTTTTTTTTATCCGAAATTAGAGCATCCGAACAATCAGTATACAAAAATCATAACAAAACTTTTTTGCCAGATTATGCATGTTGATCAGTGTTTGTTTGCTTCAACAACTTGTAAAACTATGATACATCCACTCATACAAACACATTTCATGTCAAAAGAGTTGTTTTATACTCACATCGCTGTCTAATTCAAAAGCATTGCGCCGGTAACTTTTTGACCTTCACTTGCTCAACTGATACAAAATGGCTTCCTTGCCTTGGGTCACGTGGTACGAATACGACGTTTCTATTGGTTTGTT
The DNA here is from genome assembly GCA_922989275.2 of Gari tellinella. Lineage (NCBI taxonomy): Eukaryota > Metazoa > Mollusca > Bivalvia > Cardiida > Psammobiidae > Gari > Gari tellinella. Next base: position 32,912,788 of record OV277871.1, read on the forward strand.
TGGACATAACTCATTATAATAGTAATCTGATTTGGAGATAGCTTACTATAAGAGTACGGCGAAACTCAACACGTGGTTAATTACTGTTCAATGATTGGTGTAAAATATTTTAAGGATTATAGTGCGCCAACTCCAGGACATAACTCAGTATAACACACAAGAGTGTTTAAGAATCATGGAGATAGCGCAAGGTGTTAGGCGGTAACTCTATAATTAGGCCCCCAATCGATAAAATAAAAGCACCAGGAGATAGATCTCTCTGAGACGAATCCAGTGATATAAATATCTCATTTTTGGCAAAAATGGAGATAGAGCACTATAAGACTAAGGCGACGATAGGAATGGTGTATATTTGGGGGAATAATTCACCAGCTTACGAGGTAATAAATTGTGATCTTTTTAATATTTTGGAAACTGATGTAAATCATTTTGACAGCATTGGGACTGTAATGGTAATTGGAGATTTCAATGGCAGGACAGGTACAAAATTAGATTATATTGGGTGTGATGCAGTTATTGAGACTATAGATAGTGAGGACTATATATCAGACATACCCCTCGGGAGGGCCTCAATGGACAAGCAGTCTAATTCACAAGGGGTGCAAATACTTGACTTATGCAAATCAACAGCGCTAAGAATTTGTAACGGTAGACTTGAAAGCACGGGTGGATATACATATTTCAATAGAATGGGGAATACAGTCATAGATTATCTTCTGTGTGCAGACTATAATTTCGACAGTATTGAATCCTTTGAGATAAATGACTTTAACGTATTCTCCGATCATGCTATGCTGCAATTTTCTATGCGGGTAAATAAGGTAGATACTTACTGTGAAGATCATACACCTGAGAGTAAAATCACGTGGGACAGCCGAAAAGTGGACCAGCTTAGAAATGGCCTAATTGCACGACTCCCTGATCTGAACCATTTAATGCAGAGTGATTACACGTCGAATAATGAGTGTGTTAATGAAACTGTGAATAAATTTGTGAAGATAATCAATGAAACTGCGCAACCTTTATTTAAACATGATATGCATAAAAGGGATAATAAATATATTAAATGTGTAAAGAAATCCCCATTCAAAGAAGCGGATTGGTTTGACAGTGAATGTAGGAGTAAGAAACGAGACTATGTCAACGCTTTAAACGACTACAATGGTCTTAAAAGTGCAGAAAATAGACAAATCTTATGTGATAAGAAACGAGTGTATAAATTATGTACAAACAGAAAGAAGAGAGAATATAAAAGAAAAAGAGGGAGAGAGATAGAGAATCTAAAGACGAAAAAACCTAGAGATTTCTGGAGATTCTTTACAAAACGAAAGTGTGTTAAAGGACAGGATATAACCATCAATCAATTTTTTGATTATTTTAAAAACTTAAGTGAGGAAATCAATATTGTGTCCGATGCTGAAGCTGAGGAGTTTTGTAGCAGAGATCAAAGCGCTGAAGATACAGTTTTTGAGGAACTAGACGAGCCTTTTACAATCACAGAAATAATGAGTGCGATAAAGACGTTAAAGAGAGGGAAGGCTTATTCTCACGATGAGATTATAAATGAGTACTTTATAGAGGCCGGGGACATATTAGGAGCACATTTGACAGACTTGTTCAATATGGTATACTCAAGCGGCATATTTCCAAGCTCTTGGATGGAGGGCATTATTATACCTATATATAAGAAAGGTGATGCTAATGAAGCGCAAAATTATAGAGGAATAACTCTTGTGAGCTGTGTTGCAAAGTTATTTATGTCGGTATTAAACAATCGTTTGAGAATATGGAGTGAAGAATATGAAAAGGTACCGGACGCTCAATTTGGTTTCAAAAAGGGGTATTCCACAACTGACGCAATTTTTAGTTTACATTGTGTAATTGATAAGATAATTAGTCAACCTGGTAAAAGGTTATATTGTTCGTTTATTGATATGAAAAAGTGTTTTGATAGCGTAAACCGTAATGCGCTATGGTACAAATTAAACAAACTTGGTATAAAAGGGAAACTGTTACAAATATTTCGATCTATGTATAGAGATGTTAAGGGTAGAGTGAGACATATGAGCACCTATTCAGAACTCATGGACATAGCGGTAGGTCTGAAACAAGGTGATGTGTGCTCTCCCATATTGTATTCTCTGTTTGTTGAGGACCTAGAACTTTACCTTAGCAACAAGGGAAGTAATGGGGTTAACATACAAGAGTTATCGTTATTACTTTTTCTATATGCAGACGATTTAGTGCTGCTGGGCGAAACAGTAGAAGACTTACAACTCAGTTTAAATAATCTGAAATCCTATTGTGATCGTTGGGGGCTAACTGTAAATACTGAAAAGACTAAAGTGTTGGTGTTCCGTAAGAGGGGACGACTAAAACCGCACGAGGCATGGACATACAATGGCGAGGATATTGACGTTGTTGAAGACTTTAATTACCTTGGTGCAGTGTTTAATTACAGTGGCTCATTCACTCGAAATCAACAATTACTCGTGGGTAAAGGGCTGAAAGCCATGAACGTACTGTTATACAACACAAAGGAGTTTAACTTTACATTGAAAACGATGTGTCAGTTATTCGATGCTTTTGTAACATCAATTTTAAATTATGCATCTGAAGTGTGTGGCTTTAATAATATGAAAGACTTAGAAAGACTTCATCTAAAGTTCTATAAACGTATATTGGGTGTAAAATTATCAACAAGTAATGCAGGTGTTTATGGGGATTTAGGCAGATTTCCCTTATATATTGGTAGAAATATGAGAATATTAAAATATTGGTTTAAGGTTATGTATACTAACAATAATATCATTAAATGTTTATATACAAGTCTTATTGAAGATATGAATAGGGGTTATTTGAACTGGGCATCAAAAGTGAAAAATATGCTGAGTACATATGGATTTTTAAATGTATGGGAATACCCTGATAGTGTTGACATAAGGCAGTTTAGTAATGTATTTAAACAACGCATGATAGACTGTTTTATCCAAGGGTGGTCAGGAGATATTCAAACTAATCGTGTCCTAACTTTATATAAAGAGATCAAGGTTGTATTTGAGTATGAACCATACCTAGACTTGTGTACAAACATTAGTTACAGAAAAGTGTTGACACAAATGCGACTTTCTGCACATAGACTTCATATACAGACAGGAAGATACGGAAGAATAAGAACTGAGAGAAATGAGAGACTGTGCAATATTTGTGAAAACGGTGACATTGAGGATGAATATCATTTCATTTTTAAATGTGATCCTTATAAGAATATAAGGAGAAGATATATAGATGACTACTATAGAACTAGACCAAGTGTGTACAAATTGTGCGAGCTTTTACAATCTAAAAACTGTGACATTATCAACAAACTTGGTTGCTACATAAAATGCGCCATGAAGATAAGGACGAATTTAACTAACGATGTATATCAATAAATATATACTCTCACATGCATGCTAGATATGAATCATATTATTGATTTTGACTTAATATGTGTATAGTTATGTATGGACGATAAACGTCATGTTTAAGTCCAAAAGAAATAAAATATTGTTCTGTTCTGTTCTGTTCTTAAAGTTTAATCCTAGACTTATGTTTATGGCTTGAAGTATCAGCAATGCTCGTTCGTTCTTTGTCTTAAAGTCATAATACCACCCAAATGGATGTTCAAATCGAGCAATTTCTTATATGTGTATTAAAACTAAGCGAAATCGGTTGTCAGATGCCTAACATATGACCCCCCCCCCCCCTTTCTTTAAGAATTATACATAAATGTGCCGATTTCTTATCGAGATGGCTACAGTGGAGAATCTGTTATTCTTTCCCAATAAACGCGTTTACGCTAAAACTATTATTTGCAGTGCAAACCGTTTGGAGCCAGATAAGACGCCGGGTAACCCGGCGTCTGATCAGTCTCCAAACTGTTTGCCACCAAGATAAACAAGAATTATCAGAATTGTCCAAAAGTTGTTCTTTTCTACGTTTTAGTGCTTTGCGTTTGCGTACGTTTGCGTTTAAACGGGAAAGAATAACAGATTCTCCACTGTATAACAATAAGCTCTTAGTTTACATTACAAATCTTCGTGTCGGCTTCTGAAAATTTCCGCATCGTCGAATAAGAGTCACGTGATCGATCCGATTTTTCTGACTTTTCCGGGTTATTTCTAGAAAAGAATAGTCAATAATGATAAATAGGTAAAAGTGGAGAAAACGTTATATTTTTCCGTTTAAACGCAAACGAAGCGCTCACGCATCGCAATAAAACGCAAAAAAGATACCACAAAAACCATAAATACAATTATAATTATAATGAAATCCTTCTAGTATGACCACTGATAAAACACAAAGTGATCTAATTAAATACAGTAAAACCTCCCTATTAAGACAACTAAAAATAAGGCTTATTGGTTGTATAAAAGACAGGTGACAGCTTAAAGTAAGGTGACAGAAAAACAAAAAGCTCCTACAGGAGCTTTCTGTTTTATTGTCACCTTGCTTTAAGCAGTCACCTATTCTTTACCCCTAATAATTAACACAATTCAGTGGTCGTAATAGAGAGGTTTTACTTTACACGTTAGATGTCAGCTTAAAACAAAATGAAGATAAAACGAATAACTCCTGTAGGAACATTTTGTTTATTTTCGTCATGTTTAAACCAGCAACATGCCGAAATCACCAAAAATTAAACAGAATTTAGAGATCGTAGAGAAGTTTTACTGTAGATTTAATATATTCCAAACAATCATCTTCATGATAACAAATAAAACTCTAACCTTGAACGTTGGCTACATATGTAAACATTTTGTAGAAACAAGAGCCCCATGTGGCATATTTCGCTCACCTGAGAATAGCTGACAAAATGGAGATAGTGATTTATGTCCAGGACGGGGTCCTTTTTTACCCAAGGGGCATAATTTGAACACTCTTGATAGAGGACCTGCAGATGATGCTATGTGCCAAATATCTAAGATCAGGGTAGTAGGATTTAAGACAAGAAGATTTTTTTTAAGTTTCCATTGAAAAAATCTATTCTTAGCTCCTGTGACTTACATATGCAACACACTGAAACCATTTGAACAAAAAAGGTAAAGGACATCTAGAAGTGTCAACATGTCGAATATCAAAGCTCTGGCCAAGACGTTTGAAAATTTTACTATATAACTCTATGTAAAACTGTAACCCCCGGGGCGGGGCCAATATTGACCCAAAAGGTATAATTTGAACAAACTTGATAGAGGACCTGTAGATGATGCTATTTGCTAAATATCAAAGCTCTGCCCCATGTAGTTTTAGACAATAAGATGTTTAAAGTTTTCATTGAAAAAAATCTATTTTTAGCTCCTGTGGCCTAGATATGCAACCGACCAGAAATATTTGAAAAATATTGATATAGGACATCTAGAAGTGTCACCATGCCAAATATAAAAAGCTCTGGCCATATTAGTTTCAGAGGAGAAGACGTTTGAAAATTTCACTATATAACTCAATGTAAAACAGTGACCCCTGGGGCGGAGCCAATTTTTACCCCAGGGGCATAATTTGAACAAACTTGATAGAGGACCTGTAGATGATGATATGTGCTAAGTATCTAAGCTCTGGCCCTTGCAGTTTTTGACTAGAAGATATTTTTAAATTTAAGATTTCCTTATTTTTTCACTTTGGTTGCCATGGCAACCAGAGTTCTGCTTTGTTTTTAATTATTTGAACAAATTTGAAAGAGCTTGACCCAAGGAACATTTCTGTAACGTTTGGCTGAATTCTGTCAAGTGGTATAGGAGGAGATGTCATTTGAAGCAATTGTTAACGACGACGGACGCCGAACACAGGGCCATCCCAATAGCTCACCTATCGCCTTGGCTACCTTGAGCCTTTGGCTCAGGTGAGCTAAAAAGCTGTGCAGTGTATTGTGACGCACCGTGCTTAACTTGGATAAAGATATAGATCTTTCTTGTCATACTACATAAATCAAAACAGACCAATGGTGATTATAAAGTAATTTTCTTGAAATTTATATCTCATTAACAAAGAAAAATTGTACACGCTCGCTGCGCTTATCATCGTGTTTTCAAAGTTTAAATTAGGTCAATGTCAAATGGAAGTCGGGTAGTATGGGTAGATTGGGAATAATCCAATAAAACAACTACAGCTCTCCCTCTCTACAACAACACCCAATGGGAGACAAATAGTATGTGCGTTGGGAGGGAGTCGTTATAGGGAGGGAAATTGACTTGAGTTTGCAAACAGCTTAAATCCAAATAAGACGCCGCGTAACGCGGCGTCTGATCTGGATTCAATCTGTTTGTCACTCGTCATTTTTTGTCAAAATGATGATTATGTAACTTTCGCGATTACGCGAAAACTATTAGTTCCAATGCAAACAGTTTGGAGCCAGATCAGATGCCGGGTAACCGGGCTCAAAACTGTTTGTAACAAAGATTAAAATGAACATTTAGAATTGTCATAAAGTTGTCAATTTCTAGTTTTTATTGTTATGCATTTGCGCTTCGTTTGCGTTTAAACGGGAAAGAATAACGATTTCCCCACTGTAACGCGACGTCTGGTCAGGATCCAAACTGTTTGAAAACAAACAATTGTACTCGGGGTAAGGGAACGTTCCTTCATAAATGTGAAACAAAAATGAGAAAAAACACACCAAACAAATAACAAGAAATTGGTCCTATTTTAGCGAAATATATATAAAGCGGTGGTACATAATTTCGACAGTTTCAGAGACATATCACCACAATAACAACTTTGTTAAAATTCCAGCCGGTATTTCTAGCTTACATGGAGAAATCGTTATTCTTTCCCGTTTAAACGCAAACGAAACGCAAACGCATTGCAATAAATCGTAGAAAATGACAACGTTTCGCCTATTCTGAATGCTCATATTAAACTTAGTGGCAAACAGTTTGGATCCTGATCAGACGCCGTGTTACCCGTCGTCTGATCTGGCTCACAACTGTTTGCAATTGAAGTAATAGTTTTAGCGTAAACTCGTTTATTGAGAAAGAATAACGTTTTCTCCACTGTATCTAGTACAACACACATTTCTGGTCATTTCAGTCATTTATGTCAATCACTAAAACAGTTATAGGACTTCAAACGCTGGCATTCTTTTCTCATTTGAAGGGCCGTAATTTCGACAGCATGCGCGTAATTTCGACATCACATCTAAGTTTAACAAGAAATATCTTTAAAAAAGATATTCCGTCGCAGGTTAAAGTTTTTTTGTGGGGTACATGTACAGTATTCACTTAACCAGAGACTATACACTGTCTCTGACTTAACATCTTTCGTAAACAGACTTTCCCACATGCTAAATTTAGAGCTTATCCACGCTAAATTTAGAAATTATGACATAGTAACAGCAATAATTTAGACTGCATCTCATTGTTTTGACAGGTTTAAACTCGCAAGATAGATGTGAAAAAATAACAGAACGCCAGTCTAGGCCATTTTGGCACATTGACCGATAAGAGTACTGCATTTCAAGCACGTGGTCATTGACCAGGATTTCTGGTCATTCCTGATTGGTTAAATTGTTTCATACAGTTGCGGTCTAAAGAGAAAACAGACCCGTCTGCGACGGGAAAATGACAGAAATGTTACATTCAGTCAACATTAATAGGTGACATCGGATCAGGATCAAAACTGTTTGACACTCATTTCAATACATGTATTTCTTTTGTCAAAATACGTAAAACTTAAATTAGAGGAATAAAAGAAGACGACAATTGTTTAACCACGATCCCATATATAGGACATATGCAAACAGTGTAGACTCTGGTCAGACGCCGCATTATGCGGCGTCTGGTCAGAGTCTTCACTGTTTGCTTATAGGAATTTCAATATCAAACAAAATGAAAACGAAGGTTTTGAACAGGCATCCCTTTGATAAAAATGGACTAATCCAATATATAAACATGGAAGGGTCCACTGGGTATAAATAGGTTAAAATTGATGACGTAATGGCAGTGAAGGGGTTAAGCCATACAGTATATAGATTCTACGTTCCAAAGGCAGTTTGCAACGATTACCATAAAATTATTGCATACTTATGAAATGTATCGACCGCAGCGCGCATTCTGCTGTAACATTTCATTTGGCGGAAGGTTACTCACAAATAATACACATTTAGCGCACTATATATATTGAGAGAGAAGTGAATACAGTGGAGAAAACTTTATTCTTTCCCAATAAACGAGTATACGCTAAAACTATTATTTCAGTTGCAAGCAGTTTGGAGCCAGATCAGACGCCGCGTAACCCGGCGTCTGATCAGGCTCCAAACCGTTTGTCACTCAGATCAACATGAATTATCAGAACTGTCCTAAAGTTACATTTTCTACGTTTAAGTTATTTGCGTTTGCGTTTCGTTTGTGTTTAAACAGGAAAGAATAACGGATCTTCACTGTACATTCGCCTAATTGTAGCTGATTGTTTCGTCTGTTTGAAATTTTAATTATCCTCTTCAATCGTTTTTTAGTCAATATATAGTCAGACGTTATTCTTTCCCAATAAACGCATTTTCGCTTTAACTATTATTTCCAGTACAAACAGTTTAGAGACAGATCAGGCCCCGGGAACCCGGCGTCTGATCAGGCTCCAAACTGGTTGCCACTCAGCTTAGTATTGTCAAAAAAGTGTACATGTATTGCGTTTGCGTTTCGTTTGCGTTAAAACGGGAAAGAATAACGTTTTCTTCACTGCACATTGGGGCTATTCAAAGTAAGTGAAGTCATATGTAGACCAAATGTAATTCATCCATCTTTAAATCATCAGAATGACCAGCTTAATCACAGGACAAGTATCAGTATCCGTCCAGAACAAAAACATATTAAAAGTTCAGTAAAAATAACAGTTTTACTTTAAAGAGAGTTAACAAGTTGTAGCGAACTATTGCGGTGTCCTATATTTTGCCCAACGGAAAATAAAACATGACTTTATTACACTGCCAGAGGCGGTATATTGTGTGAGAAAATAGGTTAACTGATCTCATTTAAATCCTAAATCGTCAAAGTATCAAGTGTACTTCATCGTAGGACGTTATTGTTTTCCGACAAACGCATTTATCAACAAGCAATTGAGGGCTTTCTTTAAGGTATTGTCACTCCAATCAAAATAAAGCGTCGGTATTTTGAACTATTTTCAGACAAACGGTTATTTTCTACAATGTTTAGACTGGCTTTGCTTTTCTTTGCGTTTTATTAAGAAATGAGCAGATTTTTTCATAAAATTTGCCATTCACTTTCTGTCGTTTATTTTGCTTAAACACCGAAAATATTCAGGTCACTTCTTACATTTACATTATATTTGCTGTTATTTCTAATATTACATGAACATTTTATTAGTATGCATGTATGTTTAATCCGTATTAGAGGTTATTACATGTAACAAGAATAATTATTACCCAGAAAGGAACAGCCATAACTGCATTACTGAAGCAACGAAACAAAATGATTCGCGGAGATCAGATCCATAAGCCCCGCCTCCTCTGCAAACGGTATCCCCAAGTCCCGTCCCAAAAGAAATTGCGTATATACGAACTAAACGGCATTCTTTCAATGGAATTGAATGGAACGAATGTAAATATTTCGCAATAAGCTCATTTACGCTACAACTATATATGATTTCTATTGCAAACACTTTAGAGCGAGATCAGACTTCAAAGTGTGTGCTACTCAGATTACAATCAATCGTAAGCTATGTCAAAAAGTTGTAATTTTCTTTATTTTTGTTTAGTGTATTTGCGTTTCAGGGCTGCCATTTCTCCGGTTTTTCCCGAAATATTCGGATTTTATTCCAACAGATGGAAACTTAAAACAGGCTGAAAGTAAAGAAAACTGCGCCTTAAGGCGCATTCTTCTTTACTTTCAACCTGATTTAAACAGCACGTGTCTTAAACACTAGAAACAGACTAAGGGTTAAAGGTATAATCAGAAAAAAGGGCTTGAAAAATTGAAATATTTGAAATCTTAGGATTTTTTTATCAACTTATGGAAGGCCTGGCGTTTCGTTGGCGTTTAAGGTGGTAAGTGCACCTTTGGAAAGTAATTACCAAAAGTCTACAAACTTTGCATACAGATAATAAAATAAGTTTCTAAAACAAAACTTTCTTTCACAATTTAAGATTTTTCAAGACTATCCCCCACCCCCTAAAATTGAAGCTTCACGAAAACTCCTATTTTTTCCAATCTTTATGTATACATGTACAAACTATTTGTACAAGAAAGATCCTAATTTGTATTACCATAGTAAGAATAAACCTTAAAAAAATAATGTTTTGTCAAGATACAAAAACAAAATGTGTGATTTGCCTGGATAGGAGTAAAATTTACCCAACATACCTTTTTTATAATGGGAGATTAAGGCACAGTGAAAATTGTCTTATGAATTGCAGCAAACAAATTACCAAATATTTTTTTTAACCTTGCAAACATAAAATTTTATTTAGTGCATTACATGTAGCAAATAAATACACAGGGTCCCGGATCTTATTAAACAGATATAGACCATTTATCAAAGAAATCCATTTTTTCTCATTTTTTTTCTATATAGTGGAGAAGACGTTATTCCTTTCCGTTTAAACGCTTACAAAACGCAAACGCATTGCTATACATTGTAAAATGTAGAAAATAACAACTCTTTGACAATTAAGACTATTTATATGAATGTGAGATGTAAACAGTTTGGAGTCAGATCAGACGCTGGGTTACCCGGCGTCTGGTGTGACTCCAAACCTTTTGCAATGGAAATGATGGTTTTAGTGTAAACGCTTTTTTAGGAAAGAATAATGTTTTCTACACTGTAAAGAGGGGTCCTGTCCTCAGTTGACCTCAATGTAAATACTATAGATAATAAAATGGCTATTAAAACAATAACCTGGTCAACAGTTCAAATAGAGGTCAAAGTAGCAATTTCTGTTCACTACAGTGCTCCCTCTCTACAACGACACTGAAGGGAGACACAAATTGTGTACGTTGTTCGGAGTGAGTCGTTAATGGGGGGAGGTTTTAATACTATACTATCTGGAGCTCAAGGTAACTGTATCAAAACAATATGTCTCTTCAAACAGGACACATTTCAGCCACGGTCTTGGAACGTGTGTATCTCTTTGATTCAATCATTTTTTCTCTGTATACTATATACCTTTTAACATATTTTTTAACCGCCTTTTGAAATCGTCAAGTATGACGGCTGATACGCGATATCAGTGTCAAGGACTTGTGTTGATACAGTGGAGAATACGTTATTCTTTTATGCTAAGCAGTGAATTATAGAGTTTTCTCAGTAGATTATATAGAGGATAACTGTTTTTTTCAGTGTAAGATCGAAATTTAATCCATTGAGTGAACATCAGACGTTATATTTTCACGAGTGGCGAAGCCACGAGTGAAAATATAACAGTCTGATGTTCACGAAATGGATTAAATTCGATCTTACACTGAAAAAACACAGTTATTCTATTTATTTATGCTTTTAAGCCACTTTTTAAACGAAATTGTTTAAAAATTGAAAGCGAACGTACATTATTTATCCCGTGTTGAGCCCCACGTTTTATGTCGAACACATGCGCGTGACAGTTGGCGGTATAATGACGTCACTCGTTGCTCCCGAGTTTGGATTCATGCTCTTCCGGTGAGTAGTTCGCGACAAATCGGACTGCCGGAATTTAACGATAAGACACGATTGACTATAATTCTTGGGGAGCCCTACGGGGAAAATTCATAATAAAAAGCGATTGGTGATAATCCACTGCAGTGGATTACCAAGTGATCATCCACTGCTATTTCGTGGTAATCCACCGAAAAGCATAAATAAAATGTTATAATCTACAGTGAATTATAACTTTTCGGAATAATTTCCGGGATTTTTTTTTTTGCTTTGACTTCTTTTTAGTTTGAATATGCCATACATGATTACTTTTGTGCCGCAAGTGCAGTTTACTACGCCTTCAAAATGATACTTAGTCTGGAGCGCTTTGAGTTTGAGAGGCTCCATATGGGGTATTTGACATAGCCCAAGTGATTAATCGACGGCTTTATATTAATATTTCTCTGTTAAAAGCATAAGAGAAATAGAATAATCGTTTGTTTCAGTGTAGGATGGGGTTTTCTTTCATCTCGTGAAAAGCAAGGGTTATATTTTCACTCGTGGCTTCGCCACTCGTGAAAATATAACCTTGCTTTTCACTCGATGAAAGAAATTCCCATCTTACACTGAAACAAACAATTATCCTCTATTTCTTTACCGTTTAAACGAAACGAAACGCAAACGCAAAACACTAGAACGCAGAAAAGTGCAACTTTTGGACAATTCTGATAATTCATGTTTATCTTGGTGACAAACAGTTTGGAGCCTGATCAGACGCCGGGTTACCCGGCGTCTGATCTGGCTCCAAACTGTTTGCAATTGAAATAATAATTTAAGCGTTAACGCGTTTATTGGGAAAGAATAACGTTTTCTCTACTGTAACTCATTTAACCCTTAGAAAATCAAAATTACAATACTAGCTTAACTAGGTTAACTGCATTTTTGCATAGAACAGAACAGATCTGATTTCTGTTTTGTTCGTTTTTACATACTTAGAGACGCTTTTGCCTGTATATTGCGAAATGAAAAACAAGGCAGAATCTGATCAGAAGCCCTCTAATAATTGTCTACACTGTTGGCATTGGACAAGTGTACTCTTCATATGTACATGTATGTTACAGGGATTAAGTGTAATCAGGGTTTACGCGTAATCCCTGAACTTTTTAGGGATTTCTTTTAATCAGTGGGCGTTTTAGAAAATTGGTTTTCATCGAACTATCATAACATTTCTATTGGTTTTTAACATCATGCTTTCTTGAAATATCATGGTCTAATGAACGTTCATACAAAGTTTATTGCACAAGTGAATAACGCCCTGTGTTTTTTTTAGATATAGACTAATTTGGTAGCAATGATTTGACAATTTTAATCAAGCATTTTAGTTGTGTACTTATATTTGTTGGTTCAATCTAGATCACGTAAGATAGTATTTTAAGGGAATAACTTAAGACTGCAATAATTTACAGTCGAACTTCGATATCGCGAAGTCGGTCTTGTCGCACATACCCATATTTCAAAGTTAAAACGTGGCTAAGCTACGTTTTTACTTTGACATATGGGTATATTCAACTTATCCAAGCACGAAAAAGTGCAGTTCATGTGTCGAACTATCGGATCATTCGAGTTAATCGAGTTCGTGATAGTTCAGCTGTACATTGATAGAAGAAGAGAGAAATACAAAAGAAGCTCAATAACAAATGTATGACCACCGTCCCATATCTTCTGCACGCCTGTAACGTATAAAACCGTTTTGCCAATGTATGGCACATTTGGGCTTCCATAGGATGAAAAATTTACCATTTGCACATAGCTTTGGAAGTGTTTCTAAAAAAGCATGCTGGGCGCTACGAAATTCTTGAATATCAGTGATCTGCAAAATGTGACACTTTCAAGAGGAATTGAAACTGTATACAGAAAGAAATTTGTATGATTTGAAAAAGTGCGAATGTCATAAGGTGCAAACCAGTGTAAATTACTTAATCACTTTTGCAAAAATATACTGTTAAAACAAAAAGTATATACAGTGCTAGTTGATTTCCGTACGTTCAGCCAGGGATACGGAAAGCTGTATTTAGTGTGTGCAATGTACAGTACAGAAGACATTATTATTTCCCGAATAAACGCAAACACAATGCACTAAACTGTAGAAAATAAATTTGTATTTTTAATCAGGGTGGCAAACAGGTTGGAGCCTGATCAGACACCGGGTTACCCGGCGTCTGCTCTGGCTCCAACCTGTTTGCAATGGACATAATCATTTTAGATAAACACTTTTATTGAGAATGAATAACATATCAGTAAATTTAGCGCAGCTGTCTCGTGCTGCACGAGGATCATGCTTATCACAAGTTGGAAAGTGTACGACTATATAGATCCGATGTTACCCTGTTGTCTATTTACCATTATGAACTATTTTGTTCTAAAAAAACTCTTACATGTCAGAAAAATCAAACAATAACTATTCGCTATTCCAATATATTTTCATAGTTAATATCTCTAGCTGATGTGATTTAACCCGGTAATATTATTTCCATTAAATAGATTAAATGACACTGTCAAGGTTATTAGAGTAACATTCCAAGAAGTACACACACGATAAGGCCAAATAAAAAATTACCCGTGTTTCCTATTACATGCCCAAAATAATTAGGGACGGACGGTCGGAAAATCTTTTTTTTTTTAAATCAATCATATTATACTATATTTAACTTTTCTGATGGTTTTTTTTTTATAAAATCATATTCATATATGAACATATATGAATGTATTTAACTTTGCAGAGCCCTTGGCCATACATAAAACCCCTTAAAATATCAATTCAAATTGTTGATTTAATTGATATGTCCCATTACCAAAATTACCTTAAACATTGAAACTGGTACAGTGGAGAATCTGTTATTCTTTCCCGTTTAAACGCAAACGTACGCAAACGCAAAACACTAAAACGTAGAAAAGTATAACTTTTTGACAATTCTGATAATTCATGTTTATCTTGTTGGCAAACAGTTTGGAGCCTGATCAGACGCCGGGTTACCCGGCGTCTGATCTGGCTCCAAACTGTTTGCACTGCAAATAATAGTTTTAGCGTAAACGCGTTTATTGGGAAAGAATAACGTTTTCTCCACTGTATGATTTTTAACAAATATTGGTATACCAAACCGGCAAAGAAGTGACGTTTATAATTATGACAGATTGAATTAATAATGTTTTGAAATATGTTGTATGCGTATCAAATGTATCAATAAAATGTGCTGCCTGCATGTTGAATGTGTCAATGTTTAATTAACAAGCAGATCATATCTGCAAAGAAGGTACTTTATGACAGAATTAGATAAAAATTCACTGCTTAATCTTATTGAAAATCAATTTTTAAAACACTTAAACGACTTTAAAGTTGCTTTTTTAATCATTAAGTGGAGAATAGCTTCTATTACACACATGCGCCGCAAAAATGACCGACATTCACCGATACATGTTTCGAAAAATGAAAAAGAAGTTTAGGGTCGGAGAGAAAAAGTAGGGTCGGTTGGGTTACCGGAAACAGAGGTATTGTTTATTTTGCCTAAGTTTAGTAAACCAAGTTGGTGTTGTAGGCCTATAGGAAACACCTTCAGGGCTAGCTGTTTCCATTTATAAATCTATAATTTAGGTTAAATGTCAAGGTAATATTGACCGGCACATTATTACAGGACATTGCACATTTAACGAGTGTACTCACAAAACACAATACACCGGGAATGGCGCCGGAAAACAAGCTTTGGAGACATTAAAAATAATGAAAAATAATTATGTCAGAACGTAAGCTTATCCCATAATCTTTACCTTTGAACACAGTCGTGCTAAAAATTATTACATGTACATGTATTTCCACTGCCGGGCATAATTTGTTTCAATAAATCAATTTCTGTCATGCTTTTCAGTAGTTTACTTAAGAAATAATATATTCATACCAGTGTTTTATCGTGCAATCGAACACGGGAAGGAGTTAAGATGCGCAGTAATTTATTCACGAGGCCGTATGCCAATAAATTTAAGTACATGCACCTGCATTTCAACGACTACCCGTGTTCTATTATACGAAAACACACAGGTATAATTTT
Source organism: Gari tellinella (assembly GCA_922989275.2). Lineage (NCBI taxonomy): Eukaryota > Metazoa > Mollusca > Bivalvia > Cardiida > Psammobiidae > Gari > Gari tellinella. The sequence goes on from OV277871.1 coordinate 32,928,483, forward strand.
TTATTTCGATTCTAACGCTACAATTTGTACCGACACAACGGCTCTACAATTCTTGGTGCACGAACTATTTGTCTCAAACCACTAAACAAAAGAAAACGAATCAAAAATAGGCAGTCACGACATACTTCCGATGACGTCAAATCAATAAATCAGTGACGTCATTACACGACAAAGTGTCACCAAAATGTGTTCGATGTAATCTTGAGGCTCCACACGGGGTAAAAAAAGTATTTTTGCGTTTAATTTACAAACAATTAAGTTCCAAAACTTGTTAAAAAGCATGAAATAGATAGAAGAACTGTATTTTTTCAGTGTAATATCTAAAATTGATTCATTCGTGACCATCAAATAGTTTTATTTTCATTCGTGGCTTTGCCACTCGTGAACATATTATGTCTGATGTTCACTCAATGAATTAGATTTTGAACTTACACCCAAAAACATTGTTATATATATTGTCTATATACAGTGGAGAAAACGTTATTATTTCCAAATAAACGCGTTTACGTTAAATGTATTAGTTCCCATGCAAACAGTTTGGAGCCATATCAGACGCCGGGTAACCCGGCGTCTGATCAGGCTCCAAACTGTTTGCCGTCCAGGTTTGAAATGACCATTCAGAATGGTCAATAAGTTGTAATTTTCTTCATTTTACTGCAAAGCGTTTGCGTTTCGTTTGCGTTTAAACGGGAAAGAATACCATTTATCCACTGTAATTATATGCAATTATTGATATAGCATGCTAAGCGTAACTATATGCGTGGTAATTAAACTTAATGGTGATTTGAATATGTTTATTCTTTCACTGCCAACGGCGCCAAAAGGCGACTTTGCGAAAAGTTTGGATTTTGTTCAGACGTCGCGTGACGCGACGTCTGATCAGGATCCAAACTGTTTGACACTCGTATCGACATACAGCCCTTAATCTGACTTGAGAATTTTTGCAGACGACACTACCAATACAGACGATATTTTGACGGTAATAGGGTGAGAGCAGACGATAAAACTTGGTAGGGGAGGAGAACATCACGCAAATGGGAAGAAGTGAACGAAAGTGATACATCATGATAAACTGTGTTTGTACATGTATACAGTGGAGCAGAAGTTATTATTTCCCGTTTGAACTCAAAACGAAACGCAAACGCAGAGCAGCAGAATGTAGAAAATGTCTTTTTTTATAGAAATATCTAACGATTCATTTGAATCTGAGTGGCAAAATATTGAAACCTGATCAGACGCCGGGTTACCTTGCGTCTGATCTGGCTCCAAAGTATTGCAATGTACACACTAGAATATATTTTTTCATAAAGGCGTTTATATGGAACAAATAACGTCTTCTCCACTATAAACATCAATCGTTCATTGTCCGTATAAACGTATACATGTAATGACGCATCCACGTTAAATTTCAAATACTGTTTAAAGTATCTACATGTATATACGTAATCTATAGAGGGTGAATGGATTTAACCGTTTTGAGTTTAACCTCTTTTTTCCGAGTTCAGTATTTATTGTACATATGTTTATGCAAATAAAGATTGTTAGGAAGTTCTTGACATACATCTGTACTAGGCCTACTTTGGGTGCTAGGGACGAAAAATGAGCGGAGGGCTCTTGCTGGAGCTTTCTACTTTGCTTTTATCCTGACTTAAACTAACATCTATAATACTTTGTTCAAGATGAAGGGTGAGCGGGGGACTCTCATTGGGACTGTTTACTTTGCTTTCATCCTGACTGAAACTTACATGTTTACTACTTTGGGTGGGGTGAAGGTTGAGCGGAGGACTCTCGTGGGGGCTTTCTGCTTTGCTTTCATCCTGACCTGGGTTTACACTTACTAAACATTGGGTGGGGTGAATGCTGAGTTGAGAGTTCTCATTGGAGCTTTCTACTTTGCTTTCATCCTGACTTAAGCTTACATCTATTATGCTCTGGATTGGATGAAGAGCGTTATATTAAATATAGATCTACCTGTTCAATACTGCATTTTTTTACTATGTGAGGTTAATTCACTTGTTCTGAGAGTTGGTATCTGCAAGGAACTAGAAGCTGTGTTTGCGCAGTTCTGGAACTTCTGCGGACACTTACAGTGGATAATCTGTTATTCTTTCCCGTTTAAACGCAAACGTACGCAAACGCAGGGCACTAAAACGTGGAGAGTAACCAATATTTTGGACAGTTCTGGTGATTCTTGTTTGTCTTGGTGGTGGACAGTTTGTAGCCTGATCGGACGCCGGGTTACCCGGCGTCTTATCTGACTCCAGGCAGCCTGTTTGCGCTGCGGATAACAGTTTTGGCGTGAACGCGTTTATTGGGAAAGAATAACAGGTTATCCCCTGTAAATGTGTGTGCTTTGGGATGTATAGCCTCTAAAAGACACTGTTTCAATTTCAGCCGTGCTTTTCTTCTGCTAATAATAGACATTTAAAATAAATCTGAATTACCTCCCTTTAGACTTTGATATATTGAATCGACAAATAAAGAGTAAATGAATGAGAACATGATATGTCTATAATATGTACAGTAATAAAGAAATTAAATATGATGACTTTCGACTGAGTAGCCGTCTCAGTTACATATTTTCTTTATACAATATGAATTGCAACATGTACAATTAAACTACCTATTTTTAATGTAATGTGACCTAAATATATAGCACGCACCATTTCGAACAAGCAAACACGAAAGTCCATTCAACAATAGGCATGATGCTGACCATTGTCCCAAACCTGAGACAATGGGATGACGCATCTGATGAAGCTTATGCGGGACTATAAACCTCAGCAGAAACAACAACAACAAGCAAACACGTTGAGCACGTAATGTGTACATGCATTGAACGACTGTACACATGGCTTGAGTCCGGTTCAAGTCCCACTAAACATGGGCATTGATCAGGATCCAGGCTATTGGCCATACACGTTGTTTTTTTCTGCTCCGGAAAGAAAACTGATATCAGGCACATTTAAACAATTTACCAGATGACATATATTAGTTGCGATATCGTAACTGTATTGCGGACCTTGGTCTAGAGTTAGAGGTACAGTACTGCAGCTAGACATATATCAGCATAAAACAGTTCGACAGTACTGAAAATTTTAACCTTATCATGAGATTAATAATTATCCAATTTAAACATTGTGTAGTGTAAACTATCATTGTGTATCGTAAGTTATACGTGACGCTAACATTATAAACTGTGTAGATGTCTTTTTGTTCATTTATAGTTAGCTTCGAAACTGGCGTCAGCAAAGTGTGTCAAGTGTGTCAATTAAATATATATTAACTTTAAAAAATAATGGTACTGAAAGACGAATGTCAAACTGTTTTGATACGGATCAGAAACCGCGTAATGCGGCGTCTGATCTGGATCTAAACAGTTTGAATAAACTGTTTAAGAGCGATCAGCTGGCAAAGGGTAACTACCCGAGCATGAACAATCTTGAATCTTATGTCTGGGAAAATTGGATAAATTGCAATACAATTTTGTATTGTTCTTCATCTAAATTGGCCTAAAATTGTACCTAAAAATAAGACATGATCAGGATCAAACTCTTTCAGCTACTGTTTCTGGGATAAAATTACATTCAGGTCAATTATAACTCTTCATGTGCATAAACTGTGTAGATATTGCATTCTTGTACTTTTTTGACAATGTATATAGATCTATGTATGAAAGATATTGACTGATATTCGGGATCCACATCGGATCCAGCAAAGTTTGGGGTCTGATTGAGACCTAACCTTGAGTCTTGCCACTCTATTCTTGTTTCAAGAAATACAAAGAATAATAAACCAAAATGCAGTTCTTTTATCAAATAACCCTCATAGCAGAGGAGTTTAATAAATACGTTCAACACTGCAAGCCTGTATACATAACCTGGAAGCTAGTTAACTTGGATCCAGTTCTGGTCCCATTATACATGAGCCCTGACCAAGATCAAATATATTGTCATATGCAAATATTTTCATATATCCTAGGAAAAGGAAGCTTGGGGCAGACTAAAAATAATTCGGAACGAGCCAGTAGGCGTCTTCTATTTACTTTCAACCTGATTTAAGCGGCCACCTTTTTTCCATTAGGAAGATACAGGCTTGAGAAGAAATGATTAAAGGAAAACGGACAGCTGATGACAATATGGTCTTAGATCCTAGATTTTATCCTAAAAGCAACATTCATGAAGGTCCTGCAATTATTACTCATCGATAAGGTACGAAAAAGATCGATTTACTGCATACAGGTAAGCTATCGCTAATTGGAACGGGCGCCGCCATATTGGCAAAGCTATCATTCGGAACCCTCGATTTTTATCCATTTTGTGACGACACAAAGGCCTAAACGCTGATTGGCTCTTTCACTCAACCACTGTAACTTGGACGGACATTTCACACTTCGTCAGTAAGGGTAACGGCAAGCTTAATTCAAGGTCGCATACAGTTAAAAAAAAAAAGATAATAGATAGATGGTATATTCATATTGATTATGATGAACTTGAAAGGTCGTGTAGATCCAGAAACGATCAGAAGCTATCGTTAATCGGCTTAGAGAAATGTTCGTTCCAATTCCCAGCTATAGAATCTGGGAAAACAATGCTGCGAAATGGCTAACAGTAGAGTATGGCGACATCCATGATACCTTGATTGATGTTTATAATAATAGATCTAGATCTACAATAAAACAAATCTGATAATCAGTGCGATATTGTGCTGATCTAGACCTAAATGTTGAACTGGCTTAGATCTACCAACTCGTTTACAAATCAGCATTTTCTAGCTGGTTCGTCTCGGTTTAGGAATTCAACGCTACAGAAATTCTTAATGAAAAAAGTCTCATTACTAGATCTACATATTGTACGGGTAGATCTAGATCGGTTTTTTCTTTCTTAATTTAATCATCGCGATTCTCTAGATCCCGATCTGATAGAGCGATCTTACTTGAGTCCAAATCCGATTTTGATTGGATCTAGTTTTATCGTTCTTATTTCTGGGTGTAGTTTTACACTCGTCATTTCTGTAGAAAAAAATTCAAATAACTTTTAGATAGGCCTAAATGAATTTTAATTTAAGATTTAAATTCGAGTTTTATGGTAGACTCTAGCCTTTTTAAAAAAGCAGCATACACATCTAGATCAATACAAAACCACAAGAGCTAGAAGTGTCCAATATTCTTTTTTTCTTTTTAAAGATCTTGGCTTTTTTGTTTTGATGTAACCCTTTCCCCCATAAATACGCCTTTTAACGCCTTTAATTAATTCCTTCATATACTGAAGAAAATAGTTTCAATATCATACTGTCACAAATAAAAATCATAAGAAATATTTTCAATATTTTAGCAGATAAAAGCTTAAAGCAGGCTGAAAGTATTTTCAACCTGTTTTAAGTGGTCACATATTTTCAGAAGTAGAAACAGGGTAAAAGGCGGTAACGGGTCAAATCGGTCCAAAACCAAATCGGACCCCGAGTCAAATCGGCCCAAAACCAAATCGGACCGGGTCAAATCGGCCCATTTTTTTGTTTTAGTGTCGAAGCAGGAAAACTGATTGTACTTGGTTACGGTAATCGGGTATAACACTTTTTGACCTTTACGTTATAGTTAGAGTTTATTTCAATGTTTCTTAATGATTAAGAAGCCAACAAATGAGGGAGCCTGCGACCGAATTTGGCTTCTTAATTAAAAAGAAGCGTTGAAATAAACTCTAACCATTTTAGTGTTTGACCCGCCCACATATGACGTCACTTCACTTCATTTACATATTTTTCTCCGCCGACAGATGTTTACACAGCCTGTTACATATATATTGTGTGTTTTATTACACAGAAACATGGCGCATGGCAATTTTGATTTAAGCGGATACGATTTGGAAGAAAATGGTAATCTTAAAAAACGATGGAAACAGAATAGTTATTGACGTCTAAATGCTTAATGCAGCACAAAATGCAGGGCTCCAGATAAGGGGGTATTTCAAAAACTAAAATCTTTATTTCTGCTTAAAACCCTACGGTGTCACTACTCATTAGAATCGTCTCGGAGAGACTATTCTAATGGGTATAACACCATAGGATTTGATGCTAAAATAAGTGAGAAAATGTTGGATTTGTGAAGTTTACTCCCTCTTATCTGGAGCCCTGAAATAATGCAGAAAACTCATAAATGAGCTTTCTGCATTATTTTGATCTTGCATTATGCAGACGCCTGTCTTTAGTGTTTTCGTCGCGATTGACAATGGTTTGTAGATGTTGGTTTTGTTAATTACGGTAAGAATTCTGTTTTAATTATATTGTGTTTTCTTTTTCTTATTCCCCTTCCTAAAGATTAAATAAAATTTGAATGATTTTCACAATTTTCTTCCGACTACCGAGCAACAAAATGTCATTATTTTTTCGAAATTGAATTGTACATGTAGATATATCTATATGCACTTTGCTGTGTAATGGATTTCCCGTAAAGCTTAAAAGTCACGCCATGGGCGGAGCTGACCGAAATATTAACACATGCGCAATGCTTGCTAACGTCTTAATCCAAGTCTCGAACACTTCATAATTAAATTGCCAAATCTCGTTAAATCCCGTTGACTTAATAATTAAACCGAGCGAAAATTTGAATTTTGTGGCTTGCTGATTGGCTGAAAAAGTAGGCCAAACACTACATGTGTTATTTGTGTTACTTAAGTTAGCAATTTTCGCATATATCGCTGACGGAAATATTCTTTTTTCCAGTGTGACGTCATACCCCCTTTATTTACACTTAGCGAGCACGCGCATTCGGGGACAACAAACCCGAACTCTACATAAGTTTGTGCAGCAGGACATTTAATCTCATTCTTTTTTACTCATTATTATCTGAATAGGTCCTATGAATTATTCAATTCTACGAAGGTCTTTGATAAGTTGCAAAAGCGTGATTTTACCGAAAATTAGAGTTAATTTTTTCTCCGAATAAGACCGTCGCCATCCGAATGAAGGACCGAGAGTATGCGTATGACTTTAAATACCCGGATGACTAGAAAAAAGAATGATCATTGTCTGTTATGGAAGGCCGGTGCGCCATGCTAAATGCTAAATGCGAATTGCTATATGCGAAATGCTAAATGCGAATTGCGAAATGCTAGTTTAATACAAAACTCTTAAAATGCTAAATGCTGATTGCGAAATGCGTTTTGCGAAATGCCATTTGCTAATTGCAAAAATGCTAAATGCGAATTGCAAAAAATGCTATTCGCAAATTCCTAAATGCCAAATGCGAAGTGCTGTACTAAGGCCAAACAAACAAAAAAAAACATATGTTTTCGGTAACCCGACCGACCCTAGTTTTTCCCTCCGATCCTAAACTTTTTTGCTTCATTTTTCGAAATTAACCATTGACATATTCAACAGGCAGACAACACATTTTATTGACATATTTGACAAACATACAACAAATTACAAAATATTATTAATTCCACCTATCATATATAAGCCACTACTTTACCGGTTTGGTATCCCAATATTGGTTAACAATCATACCAGATTTCAATGTTTAAGGTAAATTTGGTTTTGGGGCCTATCAATTAAATTAATAACAATTTGAATATAATTATATAAAATACTCCATCAGAAAAGTTAAATATATCATCATTATATGATTGTGTTAAAAAAAACCAGGGTCGGTTTGGGTACCGGAAACCGAGGTATTTTGTTTGGTCTTAGTACCAGCAATTCGCAATTGGCATTAAGGAATTTGCGAATAGCATTTTTGCAATTCGCATTTAGCATTTTTGCAATCCGCAAATGACATTTCGCAAAACGCATTCGCAATCAGCATTTAACATTTGGCATTTTACAAATAGCATTTAGCATTAAACACCCCTAATAGAGTTTTGTACTTAAATAGCATTTCGCAATTCGCATTTAGCATTAAGTAATTCGCATTTAGCATGGCGCACCGGCCTTCCATAGTATGGGTCTAACAGAAGCATCCACGTCCCTGGTTAATGTTTGTCTGTGTGTCAATTGTCCCTTAAAAAGTTTGTGTAATAAAGAAGACGTTTTATTTCCCGTTTAAACGCAAATGAAAGGCAAAGGCATTGCAATGTTGTTGGTTGTTTTTAATTCTGACTGAGTGCAAAACAGCTTCGAGCTTGATCAGACGCCGGGCAACCCGGCGTCTGATCTGGCCCCAAACCGTTTGCAATGGGAAAGAAAGTTTGAGCGTATACTCATCTATTGGGAAAGAATAACGTCTTCTCTACTGTTCAAGTGCTGGTGTGGTCATGTTTTCTATTCTCCTTGGATCATTTCACTACATTTCCCCCAAAGATGCAATAATGTACAACAGATCTTAAACATGCTTAATATGATGAATATAATAACCATTGCCTTACCGTAAAGAATATACATTGAGGCAAAAGTGCTTCATAAATGTATTTAAAAAAACATAATTTATATTAAATAAACAACATAACATCCACGGTTAAGCAGCTCTAAGTGTACGTACAAACGGATATTCTAATTCACCACTACAGCAAAGATATGCTGTTTATAGAAGACTGAAATTAACAAACAGCTTGGATCCAGATCCGATGCCGAGTCACCTGGCGTCTGCTCAGTACCCAAACTGTAAGACACATGCAGTTAAAGTTATTTCAATTCAAGTTACGTTAAAACAGAGTTCAAAACAAACAAAAATAACTATGCAGCCGACAATGTTTCAGCAGATTACAATATACAACGAGACTGTTCGAGATTTTGGCAGTGTAAAATGAATCCATATACAATACAGTAAAACCTCTCTGTTACGATCACTAACTTGACAATGTGTTAATTATTAACTATTGAAAACAGATGACTGCTTAAAGTAAGGTGACAGTAAAATAGAAAGCTCCTTTATGAACTTTCTGTTTTACTGTTACCTTGTTTTAAGCTGTCGCATGTCTTTATCCTTCTTTAGAGTGGTCGTAATAGAAGAGAGGTTTAACTGTAATTTATTCAGTTGGCGAATAAGATGGTGTTGAATGGCCGGATGCCATTTCACTTGGACAATACACGCTGGATGGGCGAGACGCTGTAAGATGAGAAGTGAATGATGAGGATTTGGCAATTTTGTCATTATTAACATAGGCAATATATTCATATATGTAATGTGTAACACGAACTCTATTAAAATGTATGTATATACATTGATATATATCAGTGACAAGTGAAAATGAAAAGTAGAAAACAAACCAAAATAATGTCGTACGTAAATTGGTTTAATATAACAATATTCAGAAATTGTGTAAATTGCAATTTAACGAAATAAGTCCACGAGACTATGATAAAACAAGAAACACACGACAGCAAAAACTCATCAAGCGTGTATACAATACCATTTTGGATACAGGCAGGAAACAGATCTACATGTATAAGTTACATCAACCTCCTGATCTACAAAGATGTCATCTGCAAATGTTGTCTGCTTTTATTTCTCAAAGTTTTTTGTGTTTTCACATCAGAAAAAAGTCTGGAGCCTAGTCAGAAACCATATTACATGTCTCATAAGGATCAATACTGTTGGCAAATAACCAGCGTATCTGGGGCAAGACAGTGAAGGGATTACTGATTAACTGTCACAACAACGTGACTGTCAAACATCAATTAACACCTTTACTGCAATCAAACAAAGAATGTAGCGCTTGTCAATAACTACTTTGGCGGCACACTGTGCACTTTCGCGCATAGCTGATTGTAGGGTATGTTTTTACTTTTATAATATATTTTTTAATATTAGTGCCTATTTAAGTCTTATTGATCAGCATTATTAAAAGCAACTGACAACATTTAAAACAAAACGCAGCGTCTAAATAGGATCGAAACTGTGTTGATAAATGTTTGATATGCGACGATAATTTCAAATATATATGGATACTAAATTCCATATGTGATCAGGATCCAAACAATTTGACACTCTGATCAATATTTTCTCTTTCAAAACTTGAAAAACTGAACCAATAAATTAAATTCAGTTATAAAGAAGGACATGTCCGCTATATCTACAATACTGGGCCGATTTGACCCGCCATTATTGGGCCGATTTGACCCGGCATATTAGTGGGCCGATTTGACCCGGTCCGATTTGACCCGGTCCGATTTGGTTTTGGGCCGATTTGACCCGGATTCGTAAAAGGCTCGTGGCGTGTAATCGCATATTTAAGTAGCCACATTGCTAGCCTGACCCTGTTTGACAAGTGCGGCTAATTAGATTACGTAATATGGATATTTATGCCCTGCAGGCCCCTAAAGCTTCTTACTTCTTCACAGAGGGGGTCTTAGGCAGAAAGGGGTTGTGTGTAATTATTTCCGGTCCATATCGTACAATTTGCAAGGCAGCTTAATTGATTAGTGGTTGATGATGAATGTCAGCATAAAATGCGATCTAGATCAAAGCCGCCTGCTGAAATATGTCCTGAATCTGTTTCGATTATGATTTTCATAGATCTTTATATAAGCTCAAGATATATAACGATAAGTAAAAAACGACATTAATACAATAAATGAGCACTCGGGTCACGTTATCTAGAGCGTTCAGTTTTGACCCAGATCAGAATATCAAATATTTTCAAAGTTTGTTCAGCAGACAATTAATCAGTTTGGATCTTAATCAGACATTGCCAGTCTCAATTGCTAGATGATAAATTGATATTCCACATTTGTCATGTCAATGACTGTGCAAAAAGTTCAGCAACAGTTTGGATCCAACTGAGATAGTGAGAAACTCTGTGATTGAAAATCCAAACTAAGGTTTGAATGTATTGAAAAACTCATTGAAGAAACTTTTATCCGTACGAGAGACTGACAAACAGTTAGGACCCAGATCGGAATCAAAACTGACTGTACTTAAAGGTCAGCAACAGTTTGGATCCAAATGAGATATTGAGAAACTCTGTGATTGAGACCTGGATGTACGAAAGTTCCCGGATGTTGCGATACCGAGAATAAATGGTCTATTTTCTAAAAATGTATGTCCGATTGAGGACCAGAACCGATGTTGTTAAACGTCACGGAAAATTCATAACAGACCAGAAAAATAATTTGATCCCCTTTATTTTATTAATAAAAACGTAATACCTCATCCGTTTTGTACTGGATGCAGAGACAGTGACTGGATGTTATACAAATCGGCACATGTATTATCGTCTTTATCTGCTCGTGTTTTAGTCGTAGCCCCGTAAAAAAACGAAGATATCCTGGAGCCGATGTTTATGATTAATATTTACGGAAATATTAACAGATAAGACTAAATATATCGGAGAAACTTTTTTCGAAAGTCACAGGGCTTCGATGCCTTTATTCACAACCAGTATGCAAATATTATCAAGAGTATCCGTGCCCGATTCCGGTGTCCTATGATATTTGCCTGATATACGCTACCTCAAGTATGGCTGGATTAAGCACTAATAGCTCTAAATTTTTATGGTTCTACTATGCACTCATTGTCACCAAGACACCCAATCGTCATTTCATTTGTTCTTCAGCAAGTATTAACCTCCTTTGCAGAAATTTATACACAAGTATTGCAGTCGCAAATTCGTCCGGCGAATGCGCTTTCTCTTCGCCCGACCCGTCGTAGTCTCTGTCTTCTAATATTACATTCTCTGATAATTTAGGATCGAAATCGTAACACTGAAGTTCTAAAGTGTTTTTACCTTCCTCCACATGCCCAATTTTTCTCAGTATTTCAGTTTATTAATGTTATTGATGTAAATTCCGCGCACTCTATGGCATTCCCGGTTAGACTCGCTATAACCGGAAGGTCGCGGAAGGCCTTAGTTACGTCACACAGGTAAACAAAATGGCGGCCCCCATGGTCGCTTGCACAGTCATATATCACACAGTTTAAACGGCTCTAACTACTTCATTTTTTATTATTTTTCAAAATTTCAAAGGCAGAATGCGATTTTTTTTCAATATCTTTCATTTAAAAGATATTTATCACCAGCTGTCCATTTCCCTTTAACCTATGTGTATGAAACTGTTGTAGTGTAAACTATTGTTATAATAGAGATATATAGAGTTGTTGACTTACATTTAACACGGGGGTCAATACTAATAACCTTAACGGATGGTCATGATCTAGGCCAGATACAACTAAATGGCGTCTGATGTGGATCCGAACTATTAATTGTTTTCTTGTGGGTTCTTGTGGGGTTGTTTCTTGTGTTCTTTTGCTTGTTTACCAATTACCTGATCCATCAACATTAAAATTTCTAACTGACCGCTACTCAGCGCAGAGGGAACAAACGTTGACATGTATTAAATAGCTTTATGGATAGGATAGTTTGGATCTAGTTCATGCCACACTAAACATGAGTCATAATCCGGTTCCAAACTACCTGTTATCTAACTATTCCTTCCAAAACAAATGATAACATTATGACAAATATAAGAATACAAAAACTTAACCGGAAGATAGTTACTCAGCATTGAACATTTAAACAGAAAGACATCGTTCATATAGTATATATACCAATGTTAAAATATAATTACGTTCCCCTTGTATGATATTATCTTCATATATTCAATGAAATAAGATCGACTCATTATCACGTTGCATGTTGTCGTTTTGGGTTTTTGTTGTTGTTGTTGTGTGTGTGTGTTGCTTTTGTAAGTTCTTGACAAAAAGTCATGGTTGCTTTGTGTTGTGTACATACGAATAAAATATCTCTGATATGTTCAATGTATAAATAAATTATCCATTAAGATACATTGGATACTTGAAATGAAATTGTGTAGATTAGCTAAAACTTTCTAAATCTTTTTTTTTCTATTTGTTTATGTCGAAAGTTACTTTTTTTGTTATTCATGAGGAAAAGTTATTTATAACATATTCTCACGCTATTCTTGTTGATATGTCTGAATGTAGTTTTTATGAAATAAGCAGATGCCATTTTTTGAATTTTTCCTGTCATAACTACGGATAAGCTTAATATTTACTCTTACAATTGCCGTGGTCTGAAAGATGCTAAAAAACGTAATTATATTTTTGATTTATTAAAGAATAAGAAAGTTGATATTCTGTGTTTACAAGAGACTCATTTTGTAAAAGAATCTGAAAAGACAATTTACTCTGAATGGAATGGCGACTGTTTTTTTAGTCATGGAAAATCAAATGCAAAAGGTGTTGCTATTTTATTTCGAAAAAACTTAGATATTAAAGTGATAAATGTGAAAAAAGATGATAATGGAAACTTTATTGTAATTGAACTTGTATATAATGATGCTGCTTTTGTCCTGCTTAACATTTATGCTCCAAATAACGATTCGCCAGAGTTTTTCACTCAGACATTTAACATTATTGACTCTTTAAATACGAAAGATAGATACATTGTCTGTGGTGACTTTAACCTTGTACTTGACCCTGAAATTGACTATAAAAATTATAAAAGAACAAATCATAATACTAAAGCCCGAACCAAGCTATTAGCCCTTATTTCTGAACGAGGACTTGTAGACCCCTTCAGAGAATTGCATGGAAATATCCAAAAATATACATGGAGAAGATTAACCCCCTTACAACAAGGTAGACTTGATTTCTTTTTAATGACTGATAACATGATTAATTTTTTAAGAAAATGTGATATAGATGTTAGTTATAAATCTGATCTTTCTATTATATTTTTAGAAATGTGTTTTGTAAACACTAAACATGGAAAAGGGCTGTGGAAATTTAATAATGATCTGTTAATTGATATTGAATATGTAAATTGTATAAATAGTAAAATAGATGAAATAATATTACAATACACTGTTCCTGTTTATGATCTAGACAGTGTACTATTAATGGATAGGTCAGATATAGAGTTTGTTATTCATGATCAATTATTTATAGAAACACTTTTAATGGAAATTCGAGGGAAAACAATATCATATTCAAGTTACATGTATAAAGCAAAAGAGAAAAGAAATAGGGAACAAACTTTATTAACTGAAATTCAACTTCTAGAGTCATGTCTTACAGAAAATAACAAAGATCAATTACTTTTATTAAAAAATGAACTTACAAACATAAGAAATAAAAATCTTAGAGGTGCTTTTATTAGATCAAGATCTAAATGGATAGAAGAAGGTGAAAAAACCACAAATTATTTTTGTAACTTAGAAAAGCAACATATTACTAATAAAAATATATCATTTATAGAAAAAGATGGTTCATATATATTTGACCAAGAAGAAATCCTAAAAGAAACTAAATCATTTTATGAGAATTTATACGATGAGCAGGAAACAAATGCAAATTTTGACCTAGAACAAGAGTTGGAAGGCTATGATATACCAAGGTTAAGCTTAGATCAAAGCAATTCGCTAGAAGGACTTTTAACATATAAAGAAGTCACTCTCACTTTAAAAAACATGAAAAACGATAAGAGTCCTGGTTGTGACGGCTTTACTACAAATTTCTATAAAGTTTTTTGGACAAAAATTGGACATTTTGTTGTAAGAGCTTTAAATTATGCCTTTTTAACAAACTCTCTTTCTAGGAACATCAAACTAGGGACAATTACATGTATACCAAAAGAAAATAAACCAAAACAATTTTTAAAGAACTGGCGACCGATAACTCTCTTAAATGTATTATATAAATTAGCATCAGGCACCATTGCAAACAGACTAAAACTAGTTCTCAATGATTTGATCTCTACAGACCAAACTGGATTTGTTAAAGGTGAAAACACTAGATTAGTATATGATATAATGAACTATTGTGAAAATAATGATATTCCAGGCTTGTTGATGCTAATCGACTTTGAAAAAGCTTTCGACTCACTATCATTCAATTTCATTGAGAAATCCTTATCGTTTTTCAATTTTGGAGATATGCTTAAAAACTGGGTTAACTTATTTTTATATAATACTGAAGTCTGTGTGCAATTAAATGGCTTTTTATCTAGTTTTTTCCATGTTAAAAGGGGGTGCAGACAAGGGGACCCCATATCGTCATATATTTTTATACTCTGCGCTGAAATTTTAGCGATTAAAATAAGGAATTGTAAAGAAATCTCAGGAATTAAAATTAAGGGAGAAGAATATAAAATATCACAATTTGCAGATGACACTTCTTTGCTTTTAGACGGATCAGAAATCTCACTAAACAAAACGCTAGAACTTATAAATAATTTTTCATTAATATCTGGTTTAAAAATAAATTTTGATAAAACAAAAGTAATCTGGATTGGATCTTTGAAATATAGCACAAGATCCATTAAAACAAAATGGAAATTATCATGGGGAGATACGCGTTTCAAATTACTTGGAATAGTTTTTGACGTTAATCTTGATGTAACAATAGAAATCAATTTCCAAGAAAAGATGACATCTATTACAAACTGTATTTCTTACTGGAAAAGAAGAAAACTAACTCCTATTGGAAAAATAACTGTTGTCAAATCTTTACTTTTGCCTATTCTTACGCATTTATTTATTAGCTTACCAACACCATCTAACATCTTTGTAAAAAAATTAACCAGTTCATTTTATGATTTTATATGGGATGGTAAGGCAAAGATAAAACGAAGTGTACTTATTAAAGACTACCAAGAAGGCGGTTTAAAAATGATTGATATTGAAAGTTATATACGTAGTTTAAAAATTAAATGGTTAAGAAATTTTATAATACACAATGACAGTAAATGTTATAAACTAGTAAATTGTTGGATTGACAACAAAAAAGTCATAAACTGTGGAAACGAGTTCTGTAAGTTGTTAATAGATAAAATAAAAAACGATTTTTGGATTGATGTTTTAAAATCATATTTGCTGTATATTAAAAAGTTTTGCTATAGTGATGTTAGCCAGATATATGATATGCCATTGTTCTATAACGACAAATTTCTTGTCGACAAAAAACCTGTATTTATACCAATACTGTATAACAGAGGAATACGATTGGTAAGGGATATTCTTGACAAACATGGCCAGTTTGTAGAAACTGCCTTTTTGGAAAGAATAACTGGGAAAAAAATTAATTTTCTCATGTATTATGGTCTAAAAAAGGCAGTTAAATCTTTTTTGAGTAAATTAAATATTACATTGATAAATGATTCTACATCTGACTATCCCTTACCAACGATGAATTGTTATATGTACCCCATTGTAACAAAAATTGATGTCAACAAATTAATTTATAATATTCTAAGTAAAAACGATGATGTGCCTACAAGTAGATCAAAATGGATAACATTTTATGAAAATGATAACATTAACTGGAAAAATATATATAGCTATGTTTTTAAATGTACCAAAGATACATATATTCAATGGTTACAAACAAGAATTATTCACAGAATTTTACCAACAAACTCATTATTGTATAAAATGAATATAAAAGATTCTAATTTATGTAGCTTTTGTCATAGTCATGAAGAAAATATAAACCATATTTTTTGGGACTGCTGTAAAATTAAACCACTGATAAACCATATAACAGAAACACTTTTGAAATTTGAACCTTCACTCAAGATAGATAGTTTCAGTGTAATCCTAGGCGCCAACAGAAAAGACTACAAACTTGATATTTTTTTCTTAGAAATAAAAAGATATATTTTTCTGTGTAAATGCAAAGAATTTATACCGTCAATAACCGGAATAAAAAACTCCTTAAAATTGGCATTAGATATAAGTCAAAACACAGCTAAAACAGATAATTCATGGACAATTGTAAAGCTTTTTCTATCAAACTACATATAGTCATATAGCATATTTCTACAAGCATAAAAAAATCTATATACTTTTTCTCTTCCATTTTTTTTCTTAGTTTTTTCTTTTTATTCTTCAAAATTCAAAACTACTCTTGAATATTGCAATATGAAAAAATGTTCACTCTTTTGTTAAATGGAATATATTGTCGTTGATTCTCTGAATGCTGAAGACAGTGTAGATGAAAATTCTTTGCATATCCACCAGCGCTTAAAATTTGGAAAATACCACTTTCTTGAATATATCAAACACAAACATTGATCAGCATTCAAAGTTTCAACGAATATATTTATATATACGTGTATATTGATATGAATGTACATACATACTGTACACATGAGGTTGTGACTTTCTTAAATAACAATATATATATAGATACTGTGTATATGAAGTTCTTGACATGTGACTATGAATATATTATCATGATTATGTTGATGTAATAAGAAACACTATGTTTACATTACCGAATAAAAAAACATTTGAATCTTGAATCTTGTTAAAGCCTGTTATTAACCCATTTGCGCCCAGTGGATTCTTCCATGTTTTACTTTTGATTAGTCCATATTTTATCAAAGGATGCCTGGTCAAAATTTTCATTTTATTTTATATCTATTGAAATTCTTATCAGCAAACAGTGTAGACTCTGATCAGACGCCGCATTATGCGGCGTCTGATCAGAGTCTACACTGTTTGCATATGTCCCATATATGGGATCGTGGGCACACATGGGTTAAAATACTCTGCTCAATTTCTTCTGACACATACAATGGGAGAGACGTTATTCTTTCCCACTAAAAACATTTTCATTTAAACAAATGATGAGTCATTTTAAAAGAGTTCGGAGCCAGACTCCAAACTGTTTCTGCTCACATTGCACAAACTCCTCGACATTTTAAATGACCTGTTATTGTTCATGGTTTCAATATTTGGAACCATCTACAGGCAGCGTCCAGTTTCCAAAACTTTGACCCAGTCTGTGTCCGCTTAAGAAAGCAACACTCAGTATTATCGTAGGATAAAAAAACGTAAAATATATTAATTTTTAAAACTGTATTAGAAGAAAGAGAAAAACGATTTAAAATAATAAAATTCTAGTAAATTTAAATAACACTCTGAAGTAAATATGATCAAAACATTAGTAGAAACTTCTTTCTCTTTCTTTTGTGTACGAATGGTAACGGGTCGTTTCGGCCCTCGATCGTTTCGGCCTAGGTTGTTTCGGCCTCCGTCTCTAGCATTTTGATTGGCCAGATTTGACCCCTGTCCCGTTTTCCGAAAATCGGTGATTTCAGTGAGTAGACGCAGGTACTGTTGAATGTGCATGTTTACAGTTGGTTTTATGTTATGTTTTTATGGAAGGGTATTATATTAGCTACACAGAAACGCTACAAGTGTGTCGTTTCATCAATATTTATTCATGATATGCCCGGTTTTGTCGAGATAGGGTGAGAATATACTGACAGTCAATTGTACCTCTTGTCTCTATATATACCTTCTGGCGATTTTTTTTCTCAAAAAGCAACCGTGTCGGGGCCCCGTGATAAATGTCATACAGTGAAGACTTCCACCAGCCTCCGCGTCGCTGACGCCTTGATTGGTCTGAGTCTTCACGGTTATAAAATAATAATTATATAGCATGGCTGATGTTCTCTTGACAGTGACGTACAGTGGAGAATCTGTTATTCTTTCCCGTTTAAACGCAAACGTACGCAAACGCAAAGCACTAAAACGTAGAAAAGTGCAACTTTTGAACAATTCTGATAATTCATGTTTATCTTGGTGACAAACAGTTTGGAGCCTGATCAGACGCCGGGTTACCCGGCGTCTGATCTGGCTCCAAACTGTTTGCAATGGAAATAATAATTTTAGCGTAAACGCGTTTATTGGGAAAGAATAACAGATTCTCCACTGTAGTACATGTAACTTTAGTTCACCCATTACCCCAAAGTCTGTTTCTAGTTTTGAAAACAGATTGAGACTAAAAGCAGGTTGAAAGTAAAGCAGAAAGTGCCTTAAGGCACATTCTGCTTTACTTTCAGGCTGCTTTAAGCTACCATCAGCTAGAATATAGAACATATTTCTTACAATAAATATCCATGACTTTATATTTTAGAACTATTTTCTTCAATGGAGGAATAGATTAAAGGCGTAAAAAGCGTATTTATGTGGTAATGGGTTAAGTGTCGGTATTGTTAGTTACTTGCAAAACACACAAAGAGGAGAAGACGTTATTACGTCGTATTTCCAAATAGGCTGTTTTGTGCTACAACTGCAATTAAAACAACAACCTGAAAAAATAGTCGAGACGGATCATACGCCGGATTATGAATTAGAAATCCAACAGCAATAGTATATACAACGATTATAACAAAATATGTAATTTGCAAATTCATTAAAAGCAGACGAGCATTTTTTAAGTAAACGATACAATATTGCAATCTTAAATATCGCTTACCCATGTTTCGTATCCGAGCAGTTCAAAGACTTACAACGTTGTGCATGACTACAGTTGACTAAGTATATGTTAGACCTGCGCGGATATAGTTCGAGTGGGCGTAGCCACCGTGACCTATGTCGTTTATTCGCGCGCAAACATCACAGGGGCGGAACACGGTCACACGGTAAGCAAGTTGTAGACTACATCGCGTCACAAATATTGGACGATTTTTGTCACGCTTTTGAAGACGAACTAGCTCCAGTGATGGCCCGGTCAGCAGAAAACGCTTCAAAATTGTAACATACTCTTTCTTTGGTTTCTTAATTGTTTTGGACGTCAGTATAAATAGTGCAAGAATACCAAGGGAGGTCAGCTCCTGATGTGGTTGGGATTGTTATACATGTATTCGAATCGGTGAAAACAAAGTAAAAAACATCACAAAACGGTCATTACTTTCTTTTTGTATGGAATATATCTATTATATCGGACTCCAATGTCATCTGAATTCAAGCATTGACTATGCGTATAAGTGCACACTTCAAATGAAGTTTAAGGGTGAAAAGGGTTAAACAGTTTGGTTTCACATGCACTTATTGTTATTTCCCCTTTCTACCGGCGGTAGTGGCCCAATGGTTAACACCTTGGACTACGGTACCAGGGGTCGTGAGTTCGATTCCCCGCCGGACCAGCGGTCTGACTAGGGGATTTTTCTGAATCCCCGATGATGTACAGGAATGTTCTTGAGCAAGACATGTACCGCGAATTGCTCCTCTCCATCCAGGGGTTAAAATGGGTACCTGTGAAGGGTCTGAGTCGGTACTGCGGCTGCATTTGACTGCGCCATATGTTAGCAGTGCTCATAGGCAAGATGGCTCGATGATCAGGGGAGTATATGTACAGTCGGCTGAGCGGTCATTCGGACTGAAAGTAGACTTTAACTTGGTATATTACTTTTTATTACTGTCATACAGACTTGAGATGTGTCCAAGCCAGCATTTGGGTTACAATGTAGGTCTTGTAGCAGTAGGTACTGGCGGAAAGCTGTCGAAAGCAGAATATGTAACTAATATAACGTTAGACTAGACGATAGGCTAGGACCTACGCCGACGTACAAGACATTTATCCTAATTCTCTGAAAACATTGGCATACGCTGAACTAGATCTACATGTATAAATGATTTTCCAAGTTTGGAGGCATTTATGATAGAAGTCCGTACTGAAGACTATGCCCCTTTTAACCCTTTACCTGATAGCATTGTTTCTAGAATTGAAGATATGTGACTACGTAAAGCAGGTTGAAAGTAAAGCAGAATGCGCCCTAAGGCGCATTCTGCTTTACTTTCAGCCTGCTTTAAGCTATTAACTGCTAGAATAAGGAAAGTATTTAACATGACACATATTCATTACGGTATAATTTGGAACTATTTTCTTCAGCGGATGAATAAAATGAATGTGCTAAAAGTCGCTTCTATAAGGGAAAGGGTTAAAAACTTAAAACTTAAAGCGTATACCAACGTGCAGTTAACTTATACAAAACGTACTAAATTATGGCCAATTTACAAATAACGTGTGTGAACGATCACATACAGTGGAGAATCTGTTATTCTTTCCCGTTTAAACGCAAACGTACGCAAACGTAAAGCACTAAAACGTAGAAAAGAACAACTTTTGGACAATCTGATATTTCATGTTTATCTTGGTGGCAAACAGTTTGGAGCCTGATCAGACGCCGGGTTACCCGGCGTCTGATCTGGCTTCAAACTGTTTGCACTGCAAATAATAGTTTTAGCGTAAACGCGTTTATTGGGAAAGAATAACGTTTTCTCCACTGTAACTTACATACAACGTACGAAGCGTATACAAAACGTATGCGTAACGCATGAACCATACGTCGGCCATACGTTTGGATTTATGTGTATACACAACTTTCTATTTCTATTTATTACTTCTCTCAATCAACACGAATAATTATGAGAAGGAGCACATTTTAGCTACACCATTGGGACTGTACCCGGCCGCTCACTTTATCCCGACACATACGAACCAGTCGTAATGCTAACACGAAATCCTGAGCGCCAAGGAGGGAAGCCATGACTGCCAATTTTTAAGTCTTTGGTTTGACCCGGCCGGGGATTGAACCCGTACTTCAAGCGGACGCTCTACCACTGAGCCACCCAGCAGGTCAACAGCGTACAACAACGTATGATAGTGTATGTCAGCGTATACCAACTTATACAAAAAGTATTCATAACTTACCCGACGTACACCAACGTATTCAGTCTTATATTATGTTCGTACAGTGGAGAATCTGTT
The DNA here is from genome assembly GCA_922989275.2 of Gari tellinella. Lineage (NCBI taxonomy): Eukaryota > Metazoa > Mollusca > Bivalvia > Cardiida > Psammobiidae > Gari > Gari tellinella. The sequence continues at coordinate 32,949,940 of OV277871.1, forward strand.
ATTCTTTCCCGTTTAAACGCAAACGTACGCAAACGCAAAGCACTAAAACGTAGAAAAGTACAACTTTTTGACAATTCTGATAATTCATGTTTATCATGGTGGCAAACAGTTTGGATCCTGATCAGACGCCGGGTTACCCGGCGTCTGATCTGGCTCCAAACTGTTTGCACTGGAAATAATAGTTTTAGCGTAAACGCGTTTATTGGGAAAGAATAACGTTTTCTCCACTGTATACGCTGACTTTTAAAAACGTTGTAGTGTGACTGCGCCTTAATCCTTTCACTCTCAATATCAAAGCGCATTTGCAAACAGTTTTAACTGTAAATGCAAGTAGACATGAGAAACATTTTTATGTTTTTTTTTATCTTAGTGTAAACAGACATCTTCGTTAGTGAATATTCACATTTCTTTAATTACTAATGTAATATAGAGTTATATGAAAGGCAAACAGTTTTGAGCCAGATCAGACACCGGGTTACCCGGCGTCTGATCTTGGTCAAAATGTTTGCAATAAACATCATAATTTTGCGTAGCGTGTTTTTATTATCTGGCTACAAACTGTTTGCATAGGACATACTGTATATCTAATTGTTTTAGCTAAAACGCGTTTAAGGGGGGAAATAATAGGGGGGTAAATATTCTCCATTGTAAGAATATAATTCAATTTAAAGTAACGACATAAAACGTTAACAGTTTAAGTACATTTTATTTCAAATTCATCTTTGAAATCGTACGTGGCCATATCGACGGCCTCCTTTACAAAAATATATTTGCATTGATACATATTGGCGGTATTATATTTTTGAACTTGCATTTCATAACAAGTGACAAAAGAAAGCAGAAAATTAAAAAATCATGCGCGTGACATACATTTCTGATTACATAATCAATATTAAGATTTGATAATTATATAAGTACATTCCTTGATACATGTAATCAGAAACATCCGGTTCAGCCAAGATTACGCCCAAATGAGATGTTTATTATTCAAGGCAGGCGACTGCTTAAACCAGATTAAAGTAAAGCAGAACGTTCCAAGAGGAGCATTCTGTGTTACTTTCAATCTGCTTTAACCTTAAATATCTGCTTTCAAACAGCATTGTTATTTCCCTTTGGAATATTGGTTCACTGGGAAAGACTTTGTTATTTCCAAATAAACCCGTTTATGTTTTTGTGATCGTACATGTAATAGAGGGCTTTTCTGAACTATATATCAAATACATATTACAACCTAATTGAGCCTTGTCATTACAAAACCTGCCTAATTGCAACATTGTGCAAAACAACCACAATTGTCACCTCAGGCTCTGCACCTGAGTTTGTCTACACTGCCAAATACCATATATAATACTGCTACATGTAAATACAATGCTGTAGACGATTGTGGGTGTGAGACAGAGTAGAACAATGCTAGCCGCCGCGTCTTTGACGCGGCGGCTAGCATTGTTCTACTCTGTTTGCAATGCAATATCAGTGTTTTATCATGGCACAGCTTATATGTATATTTTGCAAGCAATGTAGTCTGTGACCAAATGGTTCTAGTTCTTCTCTGTTTGCAATGCAATATGAGTGTTTTATCACGGTACAGCTATGTATATTTGCAAACAATGTAGTCTGTGACCAAGTGGTTCTTGTTCTACTCTGTTTGCAATGCAATATGAGTGTTTTATCACGGTACAGCTATGTATATTTTGCAAACAATGTAGTCTGTGACCAAGTGGTTCTTGTTCTACTCTGTTTGCAATGCAATATCAGTGATTTATCACGGTACAGCTATGTATATTTTGCAAACAATGTAGTCTGTGATCAAGTGGTTCTTGTTCTTCTCTGTTTGCAATGCAATATCAGTGTTTTATCACGGTACAGCAATGTATATTTTGCAAACAATGTAGTCTGTGACCAAATGGTTCTAGTTCTTCTCTGTTTGCAATGCAATATGAGTGTTTTATCACGGTACAGCTATGTATATTTTGCAAACAATGTAGTCTGTGACCAAGTGGTTCTTGTTCTACTCTGTTTGCAATGCAATATCAGTGTTTTATCACGGCACAGCTTATCACGGTACAGCTATGTATATTTTGCAAACAATATAGCATGTGACCAAACAGAACATCGAGAAGCCCTCTGATAAGAATCTACATTGTTTGGTTTAACTTTATTCAAAACAATAATCGTTAATCACAACCCAACATGTATGGATCAGGATAGAATCTAGTCGCCTATCTTGGCGAATGGGTTAAAAGCTTAAAATATACAACAAAAGTTGACTAAATGTCAAGATGACTATTATATAACACATGATTGTATATACCATCTTACAATTCTCTTGACCATTTACCCTCACAAATATTACCTTTTACGTCTTTAGCTTATTCCTCCACTAGAAAAAAATAGTTTTAATTTATACAGTCGTGAATATGTAAAATAAGAAAAACGTTATATACCCTAGTGGATGGTAGCTTAAAGCTGTCTGAAAGTAAAACAGATTGCACCATAACCCTTTACCCAATAGAAGCGCCTTTTAGCGGATATGATTTATTCATCCGCTGAAGAAAATAGTTCCAATTTAATCAGTAATGAATATATAGTATAGGGAATATTTTCTATAATATAGCACATGATAGCTTAAAGCAGGCTGAAAGTAAAGCAGAATGCGCCCTAAGGCGCATTCTGCTTTACTTTCAACCTGCTTTAAGTAGTCATCTATCTTAATTACTATAAATAGGCTATCAGGTAAAGGGTTAAGGCGCATTCTACTGTACTTTGAACCTTCAACCTGCTTTAAGTGATCAATGAGCTTTAAAAATAGAAACAGGATATGGGTAAAAAGGTTCAATAAAACTTATATATGTATCTCCATTTGCATTAAAGACTTATGACGGGTTAATGCAGGAAAACATTAATGCAGAAAGTTCCTCAAAGGGCTATTTGTGTAACGTTGGACATGCGTTAAGCTCGTATTAGCTTTTAACTCTTCCGCTGCCAAGTTAATCAAGTTTTTTACCCCTTTACCTCTACATTGTCGTCTGCTTCAATATTATCGTCTGCAATTATCATTTCATTGTTAGATTTCAAATGGTATGACTTAAGAAATATTGACATGAGCGTCAAACAGTTTCGGAGAAGAATTAGGAGAAGAATTTAATATGCAAACATTGCTTTCGTTCTCATCCTAAAGTATATGTATGTGTTATTAAAAAATATGTACTATTTGGAAATAAAAATATGTTGAAATTGAACAGTTTGGATCCTGATCAGACACCGCGTCACGCGGCGTCTGATCAGGATCCAAACTGTTTGCAAAGTCGCCTTTTGATGTCAATGGCAGAGGAAGAGTTAAAACAGTCCCTTTCTCTCTTACAGCTATATCGCTCAAAAGAGGTCGCACTCTGAAACCTTCTGTTCGTTTAACATTGCACTCGTAATGTTTATAGAAACTCTGTGTTCTACATCTTCGGTCCAGGCGGGCCACTTGCAGCTTTCTTCGGCATTTTGTCGGACAGCCAGATGTCTGACGTACAGTCGCCACCGGGGTAACGGATCTCGTGGGCCAGTGCTGGACCATTTGGCTCGTAGGCAAAGTCAACCAGAAAGTCCTCATTAAGGGTCAGACCGCCGTTCTCAGTGTTGACGTCAATTCTTAACATCATGGACCCTTTCCTGTAAAATCAGACATAAATGTATTTTAAATGTTACGTAAAATGGGGTTAACTCGTATCCTACAAGAGTGTTTCATCTCCAAGAACTGATACAGTTACCTTCAAGACCATGACGTCATCAATTTTAAACGATTTTGTCGTCTGCTTTTATTTCTCAATTTAAAGCTTAGGTGTTTTGACTTAGGCAATATTGAAATGAGTTTCAAACAGTTTGGTGTCTCATCAGTTACGCGACGTCAGATCAGAATCCGAACTATTTGCAAATAGCCAGTGTATATGTACATGTACTCGGGATAACACAGTACATGGGTTAAATATATGTTATTTCCATTTTTATCAAAATCTGGTTGAGTTACACCAAATGATATAGAAAAAAAAACCTATATATGACGTTTGATTAAGTAACCAGAATTAATTCAATATGAAAATTGCAAACAAATGTGCATATATCTATAACGTATACGGTATTCCAAATCTTAATATAACATGCATGTAATTCCAGAACGGACTTGCACAGTTTGTAACACGGGGTCGAACTCACATAGTGCGCGGGAACTGCCTAGCAGCTGATCAGGTCTAAGTCATACAGTAGACAAGAAGTTTTTCTTTCCCAATAAATGCGTTTACGGTTAAGGTATTATAGCACTTGCAAACAGTTTGGAGCAAGAGCAGGCGCCGGCGTAGCCAGCGTCTGATCTGGGTCCAAGTTGTTTGCCACTCAAATTGAAATGAAATGTTCAACGTTTCAAAGTGATGTCATTTTCTACATTCAATTGTATTTCAGTTGCGTTTTGTTTGCGTTTAAATGGAAACGTCCACTGTATTCTAAGTCAATTTGTCGAAATTTCAAAGCGATCTACAGTGTTGAAATTGAACAGACGATATAAGAGCGGTGCAACAGAGAATCAAGTGATTATTCAGTTAATTTAGCGTGGTCTAGTAACCTAATTTTCCGTAGCCAAATGTGCAATTCTCAAGTAAGCAGCTTTTGTAAGGTGCATGCTACATGTAACCAAAGCACGACGAAAGTGAAACAGAAAAACTGCTTTAGGATTTAACACCAATATTCAATAATCATTTCTACGTTAAGCATTTAACTCTTATCATGTAAGCTGTGGATATGTGCCACAAAGATTTCCTTTGCAAACTGTTTGCGTCAAGATGAGACGCCGCGCAAGGCGGCGTCTCATCAGGATCAAAACTGTTTGACACACTGATCCTGTTTTGAAAATATGTAAGAAAATATACTTCAGCAGCAGACGAGAAGTGTTTGAGACGAAAAATTACCCAGCATGCAAGGAGTTAATTGTAGAAGAATACGTTATTATTTCCCAATAAAGGCATTTACGCTAAAACTATTATTTGCAGATTATTCTACGTTTTATTGCATTTAAGCGTTTGCGATTCGTTTGCGTTCAAACGGGAAGGAATAACGCCTACTCCACTGAAGAAGTGTCCAAGGGCGCTTCTGTGGAGGAAAGGCCGTACAGTGGAGAAAACGTTATTCTTTCCCAATAAAACGCATTTGCGCTAAAACTATTATTTCCATTCCAAATAGTTTGGAGCCAGATCAGACGCCGGGTAACCCGGCGTCTGATCAGGCTTCAAACTATTTGCCACCAAGATATAAATGAACTATCAGAATTGTCCAGAAGTTGTACTTTTCTTCGTTTTAGTGCTTTGCCTTTTGCGTTTCGTTTGCGTTTAAACGGGAAAGAATAACATCTTCTCTACTGTAGACGTGTCCAAGGGCGCTGGGTATACCCTACTTACTCGAGCATCTCTGGGTAGAACTGCTTATCCCAGCTGGAGAACAGTGACGTCGTGACGTACAGACGCTTGCCGTCCAGACTCAACTGAATCATCTGCGGCGAGCCTGTGATTGGTTTACCCTGGATCTTCCGGTGTTCCGGTTGTTCCTAAAACAAGAATCAATGCATCATCGTGAACGAAATGTTTAAATTTTATCATTTCAAGCTTTTTGCTTACGTGTAAGGGAATATAGGGTGCTGTTACCGTATTCAGAAGTTTTGGTGTGTCATTTTAATAACTTGACTGCCATGGTTCGTCCAATTTAAAAAATTGTCGTCTGCTTTTATTTTTCAAATCTAAATTCGAGGTATTTTGACTTGGGGGAGAGTTAACCGTCTTTCGCTCTGCATGTAGTTGGAAAGGGTTGCTGTACTTACGTCTAGCTCTGGGTCGCGGGTAACAGTGACTGCTCCTCCTTTACAGATACTGCCGCCCAAGAAAATCTGTGAGAAAAAAAACGTTTTAAATACTAATTATCAAAGCTCCAGATAAATGGAGTATTTCAAAATCTAAAATCTGTATTTTTGCATTAAACCCTATGGTTTTACTACTCATTAGAATTGTCTCTTCGAGTTCCAGATAAAGGGAGTATTTAAAAACCTAAAATCTGCATTTTTGCATAAAACCCTATTGTGTTACTACTCATTAGAATCGTCTCTTCGGACGATTCTAGTGAGTAGTAACATTATAGGATTTGCTTCTGAAATATGTGAAAAAAAGGTTGGCTTTGCTATAGGTTTACTCCCTTTTATCTAGAGCCCTGACATTATGCCTGGATAGTGCAATATTTTGCTGTATGGATACACTCTACAGTGACTTTGTATCATCTTTCTATATTTATAATGAACGCATCGAGAAGCACGCTAGAAAGACTCATCTTAATAATTGTAATTTGCACAATAGATAGAGGAGAATGTGTTATTCTTTTTCCAACAAACGCGATTTATAAATACGAAAATCATTATATTTGTTTATGTATTGCTATTATTTGAAGCCAGATCAGACGCCGGGTAACCCGGCGTCTGCTCAGGCTCCAAACTTTTTGCCACTCAGAATAAGCTAAATCATTAAACAATAATCAAAACATTGTTATTTCCTAAAGGTTTAAATGCACTGCGCTTGCGTTTTATTGGCGTTTCGTTTGCGTTGCGTTTAAACGAAACATAATATTAATGTAGGACATTTTGAGACAAAAAAAAACAACATTACGACGAGTGATACACAGCTTGACTCCAGATCAGACGCCGCGTTACGCATCGTCTGCCCCGCATTCAAGCTGTTTGCAACTGTAAGCCAATTTCCCTCGCTACAACAACTCCCTCCGAACAACTCACACACCGTAGTAGTAATACGCACCCGCCAGCTGCCCCGATAGCTGTGCGCCCTGGGGATATGCTCAAAACCCCGTATAATCGGGATCGCACATCCCCAGGGACCGGAAAGGACTACGACGGAACCGTCAGAGAATTGGGGGGGGATAATATCTCGCGCACGATTAACCACGCAGACGTTTTCTTTCTTGAATCGAATTTTATTTAAATTTTTTTGTCAAATTCCAAGCTCGTATACGGCGCTTATCGCCGCGTCTGTAGGTCTCTAGCTAGCGTCCAATCCTAGTAAAAAAAAACAACTACCGCCATACTAATGCTGGACAGGGTAGACCCCGTAACTGACAATTCTATACCATTCGCTATTTTCTTTCTAATGCCCCTATTCCACACCGACTACGAATCCCACGAATCGCTACGAATAGGAAAAGTCTAGGATTCGTAGATGATTCGTGGAGTTCTTACCTGATTCGTAGTCAATTCTTGCAATTCGTGAGCGGTCGGGGAGTCGTGGCAAAAGTTTTGAGCTGCTCAAAGTTTTGGCCAAGACCTCCACGCATGGAACAATTCGTAGGATCCGTAGCTGATTCGTAGGATTCGTAACTGATTCGTAGACGGCGTTTTGGGCGTTCGTGGTATTCTTAACTCATTCGTGGGATTCCTGAGTACTAGTTTGGTACCTTTCTGCTGTAGCCAGGAGTCTGAGAGTCAATGCCAGCTTCATTCCTGTTTATAGATTTGGTCTCACGTGAGTGTCCCTCCTCTGCATGGATGACTGGCCTATAATCCAGGCATTCTTACATAGTTGGCAAAGGCATTCTCATCTTCCACACTAAGCTAATGTTCTAGCCTTCTAGCTGGAGTCAGCCAATGTCTAACCCACCACCTTGTGGATCTTCTCCTTCTTCTTCAGGGTATATTCTTGCTATTAGCATGCAGCTAGCGTTGATATGCCATTTCCAAAGCCAGTGCTACTGCTACTCTATCTTAAAAGTCCATTTTTGGACTGATGCCCGAGTTGAAACGGAAACTACAGCGCTCCCTCTCTACACTGGGAAACAAACATGTGTGCGTTGTTGTGAGGGAGTTGTAATAGGGAGGGAAATTGGCTTACATTTGCAAACAGTTTGAATCCAGATCCGACGCCGCATAAAGCTGCGTCTGATCTGGATACAAGCTTTTTCTGTCAAAATGTCTACAGCGTTCCCTCTTTCAACGACACCGACACTCCATGGAAGTCAAAAATTGTGGGCATTGTTCGGAGGGACTCGTTACACAGAGGGAAATTGGCTTATTATGCAAAAAGCTTGAATCCAGATCAGACGCCACGTAACGCAGCGTCTGATCTGTATTCAAGCTCTTTGTCACTCGTCAGTAAGTTTTTTCCATCAACATTTCCATTATGTAACTTTGAGAAAAACAGTAGACGACAGTTTAAGCAGACGACAGTGCAGCCGTAGATAGGTTGGACATTGTTTTGGAGAATAGCGGCAAGCGTTGTTGTAAGGAGAAAACCGTTGTTGGGAGTGAGGTTGTAGGGAGGGAGTTCTGTAGTATGTAATTTTGAGAAAAACAGCAGACAACAATTTTAAGCAAACAATATAGCAGGCGTGAAAAGGTTGGACATATTTGTTTTTGGTTGGAAAACAACGACAAGTGTTGCTGTAAGGAGGGAATCGTTGTTGGGAGGGACGTTGTAGGGAGGGATCACTGCATACGTACCTTCAAGAATCCCACGAACCGTCAAGAATCAAACATTATTCGTAGCTGTAGCTGATTCGTAGATGCATTTGGCATATTCGTAACTGATTCTTAGCGTTCGTGCAGTATTCGTAGTGGATTCTTGTAATTCGTACTGAATTCTTGACAGAATTCGTAAGATTCGAGCCGAATCACACGAATATTCCTAACTCGTTCGTAGCCGATTCGTAGAGTGTCACGAATTAGATAGAAAGAGTTGCCGAATTCCACGAATTCCCACGAATCATAGCATTTATCAATTCGTGGCGATTCGTGGGATTCGTAGTCGGTGTGGAATAGGGGCATAAGCCGACTACACTTTATGTAGAAAACCCGTATACGGTTTTTGTATTTTTTTTAATACCTCACACCTGTGCCCTGTTGAATCTCATTAGTGATGTCATCCCTCAGGCATGACAACCTTTTTATCATTTTAATTGAATTGGATGAACTTACAATATTCGGACGTCGATGTCGTATCAGTGCAGCATAAATGGACCAACAGTCGACAAAAACTCCTATATTGAAAGCGTTGTATGAGAAGGGTGGATCGGTATCTTTACGTACAAAGTGACGAGAGCGATATTTATTTCGACGACAATACCACAACCCGCTTCAGAGTACAGCTGAAATTTCCCTTATATTTACCCGGTGTATGGAAAGTGGCCTTGGTGGAATTTCACGCTACGGCCAAGGCGAAGTCGACTGTAAAGGCGGACGAGGGTCTTTACATTTACGCTGACCTATGTAAAGAAAGTATAGTTTATGGCGAGGAACAGCCCTTGTTGAGACGGTTAGAAAAGACCAGCAAGAGCAAATGGGACTATATACTAGATTCCCCTTTTTATCTACCAGTGACGAAGCACGAAGTGAGGGATTTCCAAGTGTATATAAGGGGAGAACGCGATAACGACGTGTCACATTTAGTGAAACCCTTGCACTTGACGTTTCATTTCAAGCATTATCCGTTTTGGTAGCTGATATTCGACGCTGGTGACAGGGATGAAGACTTACGTGCCGAATCCAGAGAAATGGGCGAGCTATTTCCAAGATAAAAGCAACGATTCGGGTCAAATCGAGACACACGGCTACTGCCCAGCAGTCATTCCGATTGAAGACTCAAAGTCGATGCTACCCAAAACGGAGATAGTAAGCATCGAGGCTGTGACTCCGGTGCAACGGCAGAACGAGAGGGTGGAGAGTGAACTTCGGAGAGTCGTTGCTGTGTCGACACCTTCCAAAAAGAGAAAAAGAAAACAACAAAACCAACGCGGAGGATCTAGTGGTCTGCGACTGAAGCGCCTCTCCGCATCCGATACCTCCGGGTTTTGAGAGGCCTCCTCCTCCTCCTGCGCCTCAGTCCTGCGGTGAACGTCAACATGAACACGTGCGAAATCTGTTTGAAAGACTTTAAACGGCGATATAATATGTTGCGCCATATGAAGACTCAACACGGAAATACGCGAGAGGGAGAGAAAATCGTGTCGGCATCGGAGTCCGACCCATCTGATACGGAATCTGAAGGAGGCCGTGGAATGTCCGAGGCGGATGAGACCAGTGATTCTGAGAGGCAGTCAGTGGAAGACCAGTATGATCCTTGGGAAAGCGTGATTCAAAAGGCATTTGACAAGTGTCAAGATCAGTTTGAGGAGGAGGTGACTAAGCTAATGCAGAGGAGAGATATCGATGAAACGGAGGCCATGAAGAGGGTGTATCGGGACATGAGAAGCACCTACAGAAAAGCGGTTAGCTTGGTATTTACCGACAGAATGGTCTGGTTCGATGCTATTCGCAAACAACCCATGTATAAAGCCATTAAAAGGACAGCCACTAACTTTGTGGATTTGGATGATTACAGTCCGGAGGAAGCCTGGAAAAGCGCCATCGGACAAAGAAAATATTTGTTTGACACTATCTTGGCGGAGTACTATCCACCGGAACTAGAGGGCGTTGAACTGCAGGAGGATATGTGTGTCAACGAGGAACCGTTGGCTAAAAGGACTAAACGTTAAAGCTCTTTTAGTTGGTTGTACAGTGACAGACATGATAATAAACATTTACAGTTTCCACTCCATCAACTATGTGGATGGACTTTCAATAGTCCACGAGGACCCTTTTTTTCATTCTATTTGGATATGTATCGTGTGAATAAAATGTAATAAAACATATAAAAGGAATTTTCGTGACACCCCTAGTTTCTCCCCACACCCCGCTTCGTGTCACCTCTTTCACTCCTCTCTGCCTCCTCTTTACTCATCCGTGACTCCTCCTTCACTCCTCACTGCTTCCTCTTTACTCCTCCGTGCCTCTTCTTCACTCCTCAATGCCTCCTGATCACTCCTCCCAGCCTCCTCTTCACTCCTCAATGCCTCCTGGTCACTCCTCCCAGCCTCCTCTTCACTCCTCTTCACTCCTCAATGCCTCCTGATCACTCCTCCTAGCCTCCTCTTTACTCCTCAATGCCTCCTGATCACTCCTCCCCTGCCTCCTGGTCACTACTCCCAGCCTCCTCTGTGCCTCATATTCACTCCTCCGTGCCTCCTCGAGCCTCCGTTTACGCGTTGCAGACAGACGTAGTTAACTAGACAAGGTCCCTATAAGTAGACACACTCCTTTGGCCCCTATAAAACAGGGAAATCAGGGAGATACTTCAAGCGACGCTACATTTCCCTAACCGGACAACCTTTTCAGCCTACATTCAAAACAAATTATAAGTCTACCCTCTTGTAGATAGTTTAAACGGATCAGAGCAGAGTTCCGAGGACTAGTCTGTCTATGTGGTCTTTCGTAACTTTTGTGTTACCAAGTCGTATTTACCTCCCTCTTGGCACAGACAGTCGACGCCGAGTTGTCTCGACTTTTCAAACCCCGTACATTCTTTCAACGATAAACGAAGCAGGCGACACTTTGTAGTAACATTTCTCCCACTGGGAGGTGAATTCAACGCTTCAAAACACACATATATAGGTACAGTACATAACAAGAGTTATACATCGGGTAATCGACAAACAGTGAATCCTTCACAAAAAACTATACATTTACGCAGTCTATTGTTACTCTTAATGGTATATACAGATGAGTTCCATCTTTAGATTATACTAAAAGCTTCTCCGCGAGTAAGAGTCGCCTTCCTTTACATGATGGGTTAAGTTTTATAGTGAAGGAGAAGTTGGTAGATGTTTGGCATTATACATGTAACGTAAGAATACGGGTCTAACTGTCGTTACTTTAACCTCGTTTAACATTATACACTTTTAGCGGCGAATTTAAAACCGTTAAACCCATATGGCTAAATACGTGTTTTACTTGTTTTCTACACACGGCGTATATCGCTCTAAAACAGTTTATGCTATACTGTAGAGGTTTTGTCGGACTGCATCTCTATTCGTTCGTCCGTCCGAATTTAATTAAACCCTTCTTTGTGCTCGCTTATCTCTTATTACGCTTCGGTGACAGTTTAATCTAAAACGTGAGGCACTAGACTTTAATGTCTAGGCATTTCGTAAAAATACTGATGAGGTCGTCACGCTCCGTTCCTATGGCCCGGGTGAACGCTGATCAACAAAATGCGTTTATAAGTTTTCTACATAAAGTGTAGTCGGCTTAGAAAGAAAATAGCGAATGGTATAGAATTGTCAGTTACGGGGTCTACCCTGTCCAGCATTAGTATGGCGGTAGTTGTTTTTTTTGACTAGGATTGGACGCTAGCTAGAGACCTACAGACGCGGCGATAAGCGCCGTATACGAGCTTGGAATTTGACAAAAAAAATTAAATAAAATTCGATTCAAGAAAGAAAACGTCTGCGTGGTTAATCGTGCGCGAGATATTATCCCCCCCCCCCCCCAATTCTCTGACGGTTCCGTCGTAGTCCTTTCCGGTCCCTGGGGATGTGCGATCCCGATTATACGGGGTTTTGAGCATATCCCCAGGGCGCACAGCTATCGGGGCAGCTGGCGGGTGCGTATTACTACTCACCGTGTGCTTTCCATTGGACGCTGTGTTAGAGAGGGAGCACTGTATAGTATTACAAGGTCAAGGTTGGTACAGTGGAGAATCTGTTATTCTTTCCCGTTTAAACGCAAATGTACGCAAACGCAAAGCACTAAAACGTAGAAAAGTACAACTTTTGGACAATTCTGATAATCCATGTTTACAGTACTGAGCCTTATTAAATTAAATTGATAATCGCAAGCGAATTGCCATTGAATTGCCATCGAATTGCCATCGAATCGCGCGCTTCAAATAACAAATCCTACGTTTGAATATTTTTACGCGAATTTTCCGAAGCGGTTGTGACAAAAATGGAATCGAAAACAATTAATGAAGGCACATTTGCGAACATTTGTGAGATACACTATTCAAGAAAACTGACCCGAGGGTAATGTTAGTACTTTGAATCGCAAGCGAATTGCCATCGAATTGCAAGCGAATTGCCATCGAATTGCAAGCGAATCGCAAAAATTGTTAATTTAATAAGATTCAGTACTGTATCTTGGTGGCAAACAGTTTGGAGCCTGATCAGACGCCGGGTTACCCGGCGTCTGATCTGGCTCCAAACTGTTTTAACTGTAAATAATAGTTTTAGCGTAAACGCGTTTATTGGGAAAGAATAACAGATTCTCCACTGTATCCTTTCAGTACAGTAAAACTTCTCTATTACGACCACTAAAAACAAGGCTAAATGACTGTAAATAAAGGACGACGTGTGACAGCTTAAAACAAGAATAATGGATGAATATAAAACAGAAAGCTCCTGAATGAGCTAACTGTTTTACTTTCACCTTACTTCAATCAGCTATCTGCCCTAAACACATGATAATTTATACAATATAGAGGTCGTAATAGAGAGTGTTTCACTGTATTCGGAAATAAATTTTTGTCAACGCTTTTCAGACTGACATTTTTTAAAAAATGCGTTTTTTGCTATAGGCCTACATGTATATGTACAGTTGAGAATCTGTTATTCTTTCCCGTTTAAACGCAAACGTACGCAAACGCAAAATACTAAAACATAGAAAAGTACAACTTTTGGACAATTCTGATAATTCATGTTTATCTTGGTGGCAAACAGTTTGGAGCCTGATCAGACGCCGGGTTACCCGGCGTCTGATCTGGCTCCAAACTGTTTGTACTGCAAATAATAGTTTTAGCGTATTAATTTCAAATGAAGTTTACCCCTTCACTGCCTTACCCCGAGTACCATAGTTATTTGCAAACAGTTTGGATCCTGATCAGACGCCGCGTAACGCGGCATCTGATCAGGATCCAAACTGTTTGACACTCAATTATATATTTTCCAAGTCAATATACCTTAATATTTATTTGAGAAAATAACAGCAGACGACAATTGTTTAAAATTGATGACGTCATGGTAGTGAAGGGGTTAAAAGCTGATACATGAACACTCTTTCACCTTTAACCTGTCCATCTCGACATAACTATGGGTTTTTTTTGTAAATAAAAGTTGAATCCAGACCTGTTCAAGACTGTCGATAAGAGTGTTCAAAACTGTTTGCAAGGGCGCCTTTGCAATTCGCAGTGAAAAGGTTAAATTTGTGTTTTGTTTATTTATAAACATAAAATGAAAATACTTGATAAATAAGTTTGATTTGGCTCCAGTCTTATCTTCGGTCAAAACAGACACCTTTAGCTGACTTTAAAAATATTGCAGACAGCACCACTAATACAGACGATATTTAGGCGATAAGAGGGTCGAGGCAGACGATAAAACTTGACAGTGAAAGAGTTGAAACTCTATCGCGCTGACCACTTTGAAATCATATTACAAAGCTAGAATCATTAAGTTGAAACTCGATACAGACATGTGTCAGCGATAAACTTACTTGGCAAATGTTAACCTAACCCAGATAAGGTATTGTTACTTGTTTTTCTAAACGCGACGCCGAGTATTTTTATTTTTAAAAATAAAAACTTAAATTTTATTTGGATCCATATCTATTTACAATTCGTGTAATATTAAATGTAACCTTTTTTCGGCGATATGGCAACTAAAGGTGACTTGCAGTTTAGATCCAGATACAAGCATTACTTCATCCATGCTGAATGATGTCTTACGTCAACCCTATACTCCATATAGAGTGAAGAAAACGTTATTCTTTCCCGTTTAAACGCAAATCACTAAAATGTAGGAAATTACCATTTTTTACATTTCTGATTATCTTTTTAATCTGAGTAGCTAATAGTTTACAGCCTGATCAGACGTCTGCTCTGGCTCCAAACTGTTTGCATTGGAAATAAAAGATTTAGCGTAAACGCGTTTATTGGGAACGAATAACGTTTTCTCCACTGTATATAGAAAACTTTTAACGATTTTAATTTGTGCCACTACTGAGAAAAATAGTCCCATTTAACCCTTTCCCCCATAGAAGCGACTTTTAGCGTATATAATTATATTCCTCTGCTGAAGAAAATAGTTCCAGTTTATACCCTCATGAACAATTTCCAGAACAAATGATGTATATAGCCTAGCAGATGGTAGTTTAAAGCAGGCTGAAAGTAAAGCAGAATGTGCCTTAAGGCACATTCTGCTTTAATTTCAACCTGCTTTAAGTGATCACATGTATTTTATATTATTAATAGGTTATTGGGTAAAGGGTTAATATAGTAATACGGCAATATGCTACATGTATATAGGAACTATTTCCTACAACCTAGCAGTAATTTATTTAAAGCAGACTGAAATTAAACTAGTATGCGCCTTAATGCATAGTCTGCTTTACTTTGAATCTGCTTTAATATTTAACCTGTTTTCAAAACTACAACGAGATATCGCAGACGATGCGAATACCCTCGCTCAGTTCTATTTATACCAATGATGACCTTTTAAAAGGTGGTGTCTGTGACCATAAGCGTGAAGTTTTGTGGTGAAGGACATATACTCCTGAATAAATGAGTTACATATATACAAACATACACACATTTTACAAATGAGGTCAAAGGTCAAGGTCACAGTGATCTTAAAGAAGTATGCGACACTCCGCCATCCCATGATTTACTCACAAGCCAAATGTGCTATTCCTAGCTGATACGGCACAGAGGATATGCTCCGGACAAGCGTTTTAAAAAAATTGAGGTCAAAGGTCAAGGTCACAGTGACTTAAAAGTAGCATGCAAAATTCCACCTTCCCATGATGAACTTACACATCCAATTTCTTATTTGTAGCTGATACTGTACAGAAGATATGCTCCAGACAAGATTTTTAAAAAAAAATTGAGGTAAAATCTCAAGGTCAAGGTCACAGTGACCTAGAAGTAGCACGCGACACTTCGCCATCAAACGATGTACTTACAAAACAAATTTGGTGTCCCTAGCTAAGGTGGAAACACTCCTGAAAAATGTGTCACATACATACAAACATACATACATTTCACAATTAAGGTCAAAGGTCAAGGCCAATGTGACCTTAAGTAGTATGCGATACTCCCCAATCCAATGATGTACTCACCCACCCAATTTGCTATTCCTAACTCATAAGGCACAAAAGATAGTCTCAGGGCAAACTTTTAAAAAAATGAGGTCAAAGGTCAAGGTTACAGTAACCTAAAAGTAGTACCCGACACTCCGCCATTCAAAGATGTACTCACGCAACAAAATTGGTGACTCTAGATATTGAGGAAATATTCCGGAAAATGAATTACATAATACAAATATACACACATTTTACAATTACGGTCAATGTCACAGTAACCTAACAGTAGAATGCGGCACTCTACCTTCCTATGGTGTACTGACACACAAAAATTGCTATTCCTAGCTGATACGATGCAGATGATATGCTCCGGACAAGCTTATTTAAAAAATTAAGGTCAAGGTCACAGTGACCTTAAAGTAGTTTGTGACACCCCGCCATCCCAAGATGTTCTCACACAACAAATTTGCTACTCCTAGCTGAAGTGGTAGAGGAAATATACTCCGGACAAAATGAGTTACATACATATAAACATAAACACATTTTACAATTGAGGTCAAAGGTCAAGGTCACAGTGAACTTAAAATAGTATGCACCACTCTACCATCCCATAATGTACTCACACAGCAAATTTGCTATTCCTAGCTGATACTGTAAAGAAGATACGTTCAGGACAAGCTTTTCTAAAAAAATGAGGTCAAGGTCAATGTCATAGTGACTATAAAAGTAGTATGTGACACTCCACAATCCCAATATGTAATCACACAACAAATTTGGTGTCCCTAGCTAATGTGGTAAAGGAAACATACTCCGGACAAAAAGTATCACGTACGGACGCACACACATACATATATACATACACACACACGTACGGGCAGATCCCTATATACCCTCTCGATGAATCGCGCTATGGAGTAAAAAGCTGAGGGTACGGACTGTATAAACACATTCATTCCTATCGACGAGTATACTCGTCTTTGAAAAGTATACATATGAAGAGTACTTTTGCCCTATGCAAACAGTGTAGACCCAGATCAGAGAGGTCCTAAAGGAGCCCTCTGAGCAGCATCTACAATGTTTTTTAGTTTTGCAATATCTTGCAGAAAACAACCCTTAATAGTTATAATTTAATGGACTCTTGAGGCGAATGCTTAAAAGACTGATGGAAATGCTAAACCTTATTTAGTTCATGCTCACCTGTCCGGCTAACCTCGGGTTTCTTCGGTCGGTGATGTCATACTGTCGGATATCTCCGTGAAGCCAATTGCTGAAGTACAAAAACCTATCGTCGAGCGAGATAAGTATGTCGGTGATAAGTCCGGGCATTTCCGGCAAAGCCCAATTTTCGACTTTCTTGTTCGGGATTGCAATAACCTTCTCTGCACACCAAGTTCCGGTCTGTTTTGAATAAAAGAAAACAAAATCGAACAGGGTCTCAGATGTTTAACGCCTTCACTGCCATGACATCAATGCTTTTGAACAATTGTCGTCTGGTTTTTTTCTCAAATTTAAATATGATAAACTTATTATAACTTAAGATATATATAGTTGAGTGTCAAACAGTTTGGATTCTTATCAGATGCCGCGTTTCACGACATCTGATCAGAATCCGAACTGTTTGAAAAAGAATATTGTATTTGAGGTGAGGCAGTGAAAAGTTATTTAATTCAAAATATTTAGCCTTAAGCGAACGCATAAGTGTGACTACTTAAAAAAAACTCGCCTTAACCCTTTACCTGATAGCCTATTTCTAGTATTGAAGATAGGTGACCACTTAAAGCAGGTTAAAAGTAAAGTAGAATGCGCCTTGATTTGATTTGATTTGATTTGTTATGATTTACGTCGCTTTTAACAGTATTTCAGTCATATCGCGACGTCCAGCTAATTACAGGTGGAGGAAGACCCCAGAAGCCCTTTATGCACTGTTTCAGACACAAATCGGCAACTGGGTAGAACCACCGACCTTCCGCAAGCCAGCTGGAAGGCTTCCCCACATGAAAAATCCGAACGACCCTACTGGGATTCGAACTCACAGCGGTGAGGAGCTTAGTGATGTAAGTCACAGTGACTATACCACTAGGCCACGGAGGCCCCAATGCGCCTTGAGGCGCATTCTGCTTTACTTTCAGCCTGCTTTAAGCTATCATATGCTAGAATAAAGAAAACATTTCTAGTAATACATTTTCATGACTGTATAAATTGGAACTATTTTCTTCAGCGGATGAATAAACTGAATGCGCTCAAAGGCGCTTCTATGGGGGAAAGGGTTAAATAGATGATTCTAATGAGTAAATGACGGATGGAAGCTTAACAAGGTTTGAGCAGCAACCTGTCCTAAACAACTTATGGTAATAGAGAGGTAGAAATGGAGAGTCGTTAATCTGTTCTGTTATACAGGCTCCTTCTTTACATGATTACGGTAGGGAATACGTTACCAATTTATGTTAAAACGAATATAAACGTAAATTTAATGCAAGTTTATTTTGAAAAAGTACAGTTTTTCCATATCTGAGATGCAACATGATGAGAGTCTGATCAGACGGCGGCGTCCGGTCTGGCTCCAAACTATTTGCAAAAGAGGAGTTCTTTTAACACAAAAAAACGCATTTACAATTAAAATTCTCTATTACGATCACTATTTCGAATGCTAATTAATGTATAAAAAACAGGTGACAGCTTAAAGTAAGATGACAGTAAAACAGAAAGCTCCTGAAGGAGCTTTCTGTTTTACTGTCATCTTGCTTTATGCAGTCACCTGTCGTAACATACAGCGTTCCCTCTCTACAACGGCCCTCCATACAACGACTCCCTCCTTACAACGCTGTTCCCATGAAAATTATGTTTTATGCTTGCACCGATGCATCCTCATCTATTGAAAATTGTTGTCTGCTGTTTTTCTTACAACAATGACATTTTACGGAAAAAAATCATAATGACAAATGACAAACAGCTTGAATCCAGATCAGACGCCGCGTTACGCGGCGTCTGATCTGGATTCAAGCTGTTTGCAAATGTAAACAAAGTTCCCTCCCTATAACGACTCCCTCCGAACAACGAACATATTTGTTGTCTCCCATTGGGTGTCGTTGTAGAGAGGGAGCGCTGTACTTACAATTTACAAAAATAAGTGGTCGTAATAGAGGGGGTTTCCTGTATATGGTTAAGACAGCGTTTTCTTTACTGTATCACCAACAACCTTCAGATTTGTGTCAACAGTGTATCAAACAACATTATTTGCAAAGAACATTCATTTGTTCCAGGTTAGTGAAAATTTTATTATTTCCCTTTGCAACGTTCATGTAAAACAAAATACAATTGTACTGAGATCAAATGCAATAAACCGTTGACTATTATGACGTTTTATTTTACCTGCAATGCAATCAGCTTCGAGTCTGAGCAGATACTTTGTTACCAGGCGTCTGATCAGACTCTAAACTATTTTCATTTTTACATATCAGTTTTAGCACAAACGCATTTATTGGGAAAACCTTACGATTGTCCCATGTACAGTGGAGAACATGTCATTCTTTCCCAATAAATGTGCTTATACTAAAACCAAGTTTTTCTGTTGGTAACCGGGCGTCTGATCAGGCTATAACCTGTTTTCCTCTTAGATACATAAATACACATGGTTTTAATAATTATGTTCAGGTGAGTGCTATTATCAACATTTGTAAACGCGCAACTTTTGTTTTTCCTTCTGCGGTTTTTTGTGTTTAACACCGCCTTTGGGTGAAATTCTGCGCCGTTGGTCAATCACAGTCGGTTGTTAAGTCTTTCCCTTTTCGTGAAGACTTGATTAATCCAACCAAAATGAAGCTCTCTTAAGGAAAACTTGATTGGCAGATTATCGTTACTAGAACTGACTCAGCGGCATGTAAAGAATAGCAACCACCAACTGCATGTCACATAGTGACGTTGCTTTGTAAACAATATTCCTAACGCTCCACCCCGTCTAATTCACGAAGATTTGTCCTAATGCAGTCTAACTGATAAAATCTGTCCATAAATCCAAATATGGAATGTAGTTAACAAAGCTTCGTCACTATGTGACGCGCAATCGGTGATTGCTAAATCTATTCATGCACTTTTTGAGCTGCCAGCAACAATAATCTGCCAATCAAATTTCGTGACAAGAGTTTCATTTTTGCGTGGCAATTAGCTAGTCCTCATGAAAATGATAGAACTGTATAACCGACACTGATTGGCTAACGGCACAGACTATTCCCACAAAAGGTGGTTTAGCTTATATTTAAACGGATAGGAAGAACGTCTTCACCACTGTATCAGTGCAAGAATATCTATGCCCTTTACATGTATCGATGGATACGCACCTGGTTTCTATAGTAACGGAATACGGTTGAGCTGAGGGCACAGCCCACATATCCCTCGGTGGCTTCAGGGTCGTGAAGGAACCGGGTCTCCAGGGGAATCAGCCCCTCATTGCCAAGTTGGATGGTCTGGATCAGTTTGTGTTCTTCCCAGTCCCAGAAATACAGTTCACTACTGTACATTCCTGTAAATAGTTTATCAAAGAGGATAATACTATTTTATTTTAAGGCTGAACGTATCAAACAAAACTTCAAGACGTATTTGAACATTATTACATGTGGAGAAAAACGTTATTATTTCACAATAAACGCGTTTACGCTAAATCTATTATTTCCATTGCAAACTGTATGGAGCCAGCCCATACGCCAGGTAACGCGGCGTATGATCAGGTTCCAAATTGTTTGCCATTCAGTTGAAAACAAACATTCAACATTGTTAAAAGGCTGTTATTTTCTGCACTTTAATGTAGTGCGTTTGCGTTTCGTATGCGTTTAAACGGAAAATAATAACGTTTTCACCACATGTAACTTTGATAAGGAAGCGTAGAGGTAACACTATAATTTTAAACAAATGTACAGTAAACATAATAGATACAACATATTTTATTTAATTTTAAAGGATTATGATTCACAACAGCAGATGTTAAGTGCTTGTGTGGCGGCTGTAAAAGTCGCCCCGTACTTCATTCTCAGTGTTGTTATACTTTCTGGTCCTTTGGAATCATTGATTTCAGCGCATTTACAGTTGAAAGTTGAATACCGCTTAAGCTGGTGCTAGGGGGCGTGAGCACTGTTGCATATTTCAGTATTGCTCATGAACAGACTCAATTAAACCGAGTCTGCAATTTTCAGTATTTGCTTGGTTTTCTGTGCTTTCAAAGGATCTCCCCTTATTCAGATTTAGAACGAACGTTCAAGCTTATTAGGTTCTTTTTGACAATAAGGTTACATTGAATATGCAGTTTGAAGCCTTCTGCAAGTAGTGAGCAAATTTACCACTAGTGTTGCACATACACACTAGCTTCATAAAACTCGCGCAAGACACGAAAGACAACTGCTATTAATGCGTCTCAAATTCAACATAATTACTCCCCTTTCATATAAAAACATAAAAAATGGTGTGTTTGGGCTTTTCGTTATTATGAAATAACAATGTTCTTTTAAAGTTTATGTAATATTCTTGTTTTTCATATACAGTATCTATGGTAAACATAAGAGTTTTCATGGTAAACAATTAAATTTTTGAAACCGATAGTAAACGAAATACACTGCGTTCGTCTGTCAAAGCGAGTACATCCGTATGCCAACACGAAACGATACACACTTATCACGATATCAGATTTGTTATCAGTTAAAACTATTTGAAGAGTAAAGAAACAAGATATACATGTATGCTGTCAACTATGGACATCTTTTTTAATTTATTTAAGCGGCTACACATTCAAATGTATGATAGTGTGGCAAAGCGCATGCGCTCACATTGACTACCGCTGTATTGAAATATCGCAAACGCATTTAGCGAAAGTCTGTAGGTGTGTTGCAAATGGTTTGGACCTAGATAAGAGATCGAGTACGAGTGTAACTCGACGTCTCGTATGGATCTAATCCGTCTGATTCTCAGACGATATTTCCTTAATTAATAAACAGGTTAACTATACATGTACATGTATATTAGAGTAAATGCAGATGGCATTTTTTACAAACCAGTAGAATGCAGAGGGGTCGAAGGAGCGTAGAGGTCGAACATTATATAAAAGCAATCGATTATTTTACACATGTACAACATTTGTACCTGAATTATCATTATGGAATAATTTTGTCATCAATGTAATTACATGTATTGCAAGCAATTTCTCCTGAGCATCTCCACAAAACACTGTGTCTTTCAGGTTGAAATATTAGATTAGAGCAATCTAAGAATTTATATCATTTGAGTTAAATGGCTCTTATTAAGAGCATTAATTTTTATCTAAGGGATCTTATTGTAATTGTTACCATTCTCTACGTCTTTCGGATCAAATCCCTTCCGGAAGCATTTCGGGGCTCCCCATCCGGTGCTCATCATGATGTTGTGATAGGGCTGGTACCAGAAGTCGTAACCGAAGTTCGTGTTATCCCCTCTCTCCCAGTTACCTTTCATTTTGAAGGTGGAACCATCCAACGTCACAAAGCCGCCTGGAGAAGCAAAGTTTTTAACTATGTTTTTCGAAGAAAAAAGAGCGATTTGAGAGGACGGACATTGTACATGGGCTCACATCTACGGCTCAGTAGCCAATCAGAAGAAAAGCATTTACTTTGCAGTATAATAAGTATAGTTAAGGGTTCTAACGAGAACCCGCGCTTCTATTATATTAAATAGAATGGCGTGACTGATAAGAGTCTGTTTTTGGCATATCTTTTATAAAATTAACACACACAGCTTATTTTAATGAGTATGTATAATTATAAACTGATTATGGAAACTGTCATCATTTCCTAAATGCGCCAAAAATACACCTTATTACCCCCAATTAGCTGCAAAAAAACTCTTTAGCATCTTGGGTCCTGCTAGGCGAAACTGAAAATGATAAGAAGGAGAGAATAGGAATAAATACTGCACTTGGACTGCAGCGGAGAAGACGTTATTCTTTCCCAATAAACGCGTTAATGCTTAAACTATTATTCCCATTGCAAACAGCTTGGAGTCAGATCAACCGCCGGATCACCCGGGGTCGTATCAATCACCAAACTATTTGTTACTCCAATTCAGAGACTTTAAAAGCCAGAGATACACGACTTCCTTATTTTCCTTCTTTCCCCATATAACAGGTGTCCGTTGAGAGGCAGTGACGTATGTCGATGCGGTCACGTGACCAGCACAGGTAATGACAGCGTCGCGATAATGGGAAAAAATACACATATCAACCAGTTGACTTATAAATATTGACTTTCTTTCGTTTTTATACAATATTTTGTGATACTAATCGAGTGAAACCAAAATATGAGTTGTGGATTAAACCGAGAAAGTGTATTCCTGGCTCAAAGGAAGATACGTTGCTGCGTGGTTGCTGGTAAGTTCCAAAAAAATGAAGATCGATTCAATATCGTCTTGCCGTAAACGCTTAAAACTTCAGTATGAACATTCAAACATGGATAAGAATGAATTATCCATGTAGCTCATATTAAAATACAGTTATGGCGAAACTTTCATGTCAATTTGTCCACGCATTTTGCTATAAATTAAATTTTATTGAGGCCACCCACTGGTACTTCGATTGAAGATCGATGCAATATCGCCTTGCCGTAAACGCTTAAACAGCAGTTTGAACATTCAAACATGAATAAGAATGGGTTGTCCATGTAGCTCATATTAAAATACAGTTATGGCGAAATTTTCATGTCAATTTGTCCACGCATTTTGCTATAAATTAAATTTTATTGAGGCCACCCACTGGTACTTCGATTGAAGATCGATGCAATATCGCCTTGCCGTAAACGCTTAAACAGCAGTTTGAACATTCAAACATGAATAAGAATGGGTTGTCTATGTAGCTCATATTAAGATACAGTTATGGCGAAATTTTCATGTCAATCTGTCCACGCATTTTGCTATAAATTAAATTTTCATGAGGCCACCCATGGGTCCATTCACACCTTCGTGCAAACTGCCGTCACTTTTCATTGAATCGGCATTTTCCAAACACTAATTAACGTGTGTGCGATGCGCAGAGGGGTTAATTGATGCTCGGACTTTATTCTTATTATTCTTTTGTGTTAAACCTCGAAAAAGAGGCTTCTTTAAGGAATGTTTGTATTGTAAAATAACTGTAGACCGTATTAACGCAGCAACTGATAAGTAGTTCCAAATATCGACTTTTTTCCCGATCGTCGCTAAAGCTTATATAACTCGCGATGACCTGTTCTCGCGAAATCTCGCTCAACGGTCTCGTATGTATAAATCATTCGAGTCGTGTATCTCTGGCTTTTAAAGTCTCTGCTCCAATTACTACAAATCGTTAGAAATACTTACGTTTTAGAAAATGACTTATTCTACATTAATTGCAATGCAGTTTCGTTTCGTTTGCTATACATGGGGAAAATTGCGTCTTCTAAACTGTTAAGGATATTTCCTGACCTCTCTTCGTTGATAATCCGTAGCCTGGCAATGTCCTTGCAAATCTCATGATTCTTAAGCTTACCTGTACTACAGTAAATCATTGAGGTGTTTCATGTAAGGCGCGCACCATATATTTAATAGTTTGATTGTATTTTTGCATTACATGCCATAATCACAAAGACTTTAAACTCAAAGAAAAAGTTATACTGTGCCTTTGTCGACTTTGAAAAATGTTTTGATTCGTTAGATAGGTTATATATTTGGCAAAAACTCAAACAAGAAAATGTTAGTTCACACTTTGTAAAGGCTATGCAATCAATGTATGATTCTGTTAAATCTGTTGTACGATATAAAGCTAAAACCTCTGAGTTTCTATTATCGAATAAGGGTGTCAAGCAGGGAGATCCGAGCTCCAGTCTTATGTTTTTATTTTTTGTGAATGATTTGTTGCAAAACATTAACACAAATATTGATGGTCTATTTAGCACCAATGAAATCAAGATGTATATATTGCTCTTCTGTGATGACGCAGCACTTTTTGCTGAAACGCCACAAGCTCTACAGTCGCTCTTAAATGATCTTGAACGTTATTGCTTGACATGGGGCCTTCAAATTAATACTTCAAAGACAAAAGTAATGATTTTTGAAAAAGGCAGACATAGTAGACATAATTTTACAATTAACAATACAATTTTAGAGATTGTAGATTCTTTTAAGTATCTTGGGATACATTTGTTTAAAAATGGAAACTGGGCAAGAACCCAAAAAAGACTAGCAAAACATAGCAATCGTGCATTACACAACTTGTTTATTGTTTTTAATCAACTTGAATTATCTGTCAAAGAAAAATGTAAATTATTTGATACTCTTGTAGGTTCAACACTCAATTATAGCTCAGCAGTATGGGGTTACCATGAAAGTAAGGATATAGAATTGATACATTGCAAGTTTTTAAGGAAACTCTTATGTGTAAAAAAGTCTACAAATCTTGTTGGTTTATACGGAGAATCGGGAAGGTATCCTATGTTAATACAAAGAAAACTTACTATGGTAAAATACTGGTTAAAAATGTTAACGTCAAACAACCCTTTTGTAAAACTTTTATACGATATGTTGAGAACTGACGCAGATAATGATATATCATATCACAATACAAATTGGGCTTTTCAAATCAAAACGATACTTTCGGAAATCGGAATGAGTGACATTTGGCGATGTCAAAATGACCTTATGTTTAATCCGTCTATTTATCATATGATAAAACAGCGTATTCTAGATATTTATATGCAAAGTTGGTACACAAGTATTAATAACTCTAGACGACTTGCGTCTTATTGCATGTACAAACATAGTTTTAACATAGAAACATATCTTAACTGTATAAGTGTCAATAAATATAGAATCGCATTTACAAAATTTAGACTTTCGTCACATCAACTAAGTATTGAAACTGGCAGACACAATAATATTGCCATACAAGATAGAAAATGTAAACACTGTAATTTAAACGTCATTGAAGACGAATATCACTTCTTACTAGTTTGTCCGAAATATAGAAATCTACGAGTCAAGTACTTTAAACCGTATTATTGTCACTGGCCAACGATGAATAAATTTATATCACTTATGTCAACAGAATCGGTAACGACTCTAACAAATTTGTCAAAATTTATATATTTTGCTTCAATTCTAAGATCAGATTCTGTCTGATCTTAATCAATTATGTTTCACCAGTCGAACTTCGATATATCGAAGTCAGTTCATTTGGTTTCCAGTATTAGTACAGACAAAATTTGTCCTCGCTTGGGTCGAGCAGATCCTTATTTCAGAGTTAAAACGTGACTTGTGCACGTTTTGGCTCTGAAGTACGACCATGTTCAACTTAGACGAGTTCGGGTTTTCGAAGTTTGACTGTATGTATTAATTCAGTTTGGTTCGTAAATATTGTAAACGATGTTCCATATTTTCTTTCTCTGTAAATGCTTATGAAAGAATTATTTATGGTTGTTTCACATAATGTATGTGGTTTACATATATTCAAATTTGTCATATCTGTTTTTTCACAATACTGCTATATACATGTACGGCTATATATGTGCTTTGTGCAACTTTATGCCGAATAAAGATTATGTTATGTTATGATTAGTAAAACCCATTGAAAAGCCCCTTGAGTGTGATTATGCAAGGGCCTCGCTACACAACTTGAGATTTGTGACATTGACTGGGCATTTTTTGCTACTGTTTAACCGTTACTTTCACACCGATCGAGAACAATTGGGGGAGGTCCATCAATGGAGTGAGGAAATATCTTTAAAAGGTTTACGATCTGCCAGTCATAGGTTATAGACTACTAGTATTCGCATGAGCACTTACCTTTGCCGTTGCCCTCTACATCACCCATACAGCTGATCATAATCTCGCCGTTCGCGAGACAATGCGTAGTGTGGGGCGCACTGAGCCCTGTCTTAAACATATCTTCCGGTTCCACTATCTAAAAAAGAATTAATTTTTTGAAAACGTTAATGTTTCGTTACGAACATAAAATATACGAAAAAGGTAATTAAGCCCATTTGTGCCAAGTTGATTCCTCCCATGCTTATATATTGATTTAGCCAATGCTTGATCTAAGGGGTGCCTTGTTTCAGTTTTCATTTTCGTTTTGTTTCAGTTTGAAATTCCTTTCAACAAACAGTATAAATTCTTATCAGACGCCGCATTATGCGGCGTCTGATCAGAATATTCACTGTTTGCCTATACCACATACAGGCCTAGTCTATATAGCATGCATTTTGCTTTGAAGTTGATCTATGTAGCACGGATAATGCTATATATCTAATATATGTAACACACGTGTGTTGTTAAAGGCCTGGTCTATGTAGCATGTGTATTGCTTTGAAGTTAATCCATGTAGCACCGACAATGCTATATGTCTAATCTATGTAACGCACGTGTGATGTTAAAGGCCTAGTTTATGTAGCATGTGTATTGATTTGAAGTTAATCTATGTCTCACAGATAATGCTATAAGTCTAATCTATGCAACGCACGGGTGTTGTTAAAGGCATAGTCTATGTAGCATAATGTGTTGCTAAGTACTGTATCAGTCCAATATACGAAGATGCTTCGGAAATTTAATGTAACTTGATCATTATGATATATTACGTGCCAAATACATGTGTGATTTGTCAGTCTAAGGAACAATTCTTTTCCTACACGTTTGTTTAATGTACAGCAATATCACATAACTGGATAAGTCACACCACGAACCTATATGACCAATACTTCAACTCTTATTTTTCGATCATGAACGTTTGCAAACAGCAAATAGTCAGATCAGAGGACGCGCTAAAAGCGCGTCCTCTGATCTGGCTATTTGCTGTTTGTAGCAAGTAATAATAAAAATATAAATTAAAATTTAAACTTTGACTTACGCAAAACTTTTGCGTAAGTAATTTAGTAAAACGGGCCCCAGGGAATTTGCAGGTTAATTAGGATTTACAGACAATAAAACATATATTATATGCCTTTAGCGTTCGTGTAAACGGGGAAAATACTATTTTCATAACGCAGTCATACCTCGTGTAAAGATGGCGCTTTTGCATCGGTGCCGACGTCAATGACGTAGATACGTGAACTGTTGACGCATGGCATGATCAGACGATTCCGCTTTTTCGACTCGTCGTCATGACAACTTGAGCACGCGTTCCATCCTGTATGGTGAACTTCGTCGCCCACGTGCTTCATATTTAGCCTGTGTATTACCTGGAATTATGTGGAATTAGTGAAACAACATTGATAATGGTCCTGTCGATAGAAAGGTGACTGTAACAAAAATTAAGATAATAATAAAACGAGGAATGTGATCGGGAACCAAATTGTTTGTCCCACGTGTTCAGATATCTTCTGCTAGAATGACATTTAAAAGAAACAATTGCACCCTCACCCTCAGGACAAGAATCATAAAATTATAGTGGAAATGAAAAACGACTTGCATGCAACCAACTACCTGCACCCCTCGTTTCTTATTTTGAAGACAGGTGGCCATTCTGTTTATCTTTCAGCCTGTTTTGATCTACTATCTGCTAGAATATAGAAACTATTTCTAATTATATATATTCATAGCTACATTTTATTTTAATCATGGGTGGAATTTACTACAAACGAAAATATGCGTACATGTATCTATGAATCAATGGGTTGGCATTCTAGTGATGCATCTTTTATTGAAAGGTTATACAGAATTCCCTCTCTACAACTACACCCAAACAATGTGTGCGTTATTCCGGGGGATTCGTTATACGGAGGGAAATTAGCTTCCATTTGTAAACAGCTTGAATCCAGATCAGACACCGCATCACGCGGCGTCTGATCTGGACTCGGGCTGTGTGTCACTCGTCAATACGTTTTTTTGTCAAATGTCCATTATGTAACTTTAAGAAAAACAGCTGACGACCATTTTGAGCAGACGACATCGCAGCCGTGAATAGGTTTGACATACTTGTCTTGCTTAGGGGGAAGAGCGGCAAGTGTTATTGTAAGAAGGGGATCGCTGTTACAGTGGAGAAAACGTTATTCTTTCCCAATAAACGCGTTTACGCTAAAACTATTATTTCAATTACAAACAGTTTGGAGCCAGATCAGACGCCGGGTAACCCGGCGTCTGATCAGGCTCCAAACTGTTTGCCACCATGATAAACATGAAATATCAGAATTGTCCAAAAGTTGTTCTTTTCTACGTTTTAGTGCTTTGCGTTTGCGTACGTTTGCGTTTAAACGGGAAAGAATAACAGATTCTCCACTGTAGGAGGGCCGTTGTAGATAAGGAGCACTGTAATACACATTGCAATGTTTGAACACCAGAGTACAAATATCGAGTACTGATTTTACTGTTTAAATGCTGCGTGGTAGTGACGTCTATCCTCTGCAACTGCTCTAAAACAAAAAAAATAGAAAATTTATTTTCAACAAAAAGTCAATATGTCAAACAGTTTGGATCCTAATGAGTAGCCGCGTAACGCGGCGTCTCATCTGGATCCAAACTGTTTGCAAAGAAAGTAATGATTTTGCCGCATGCACGCAAGGATTTAAATGTCAACATACCATTGAAATGTTCCCCACCTCCAAAACAAAGTGGTTTGCGAGTTTTGTCACAAATATTAGATATCCCGCATGGTTTAACACAACGAACCATAGCGACAAATGTACACGTCCTTTACGAACAATTTACTAATAAAAACTACATTTGCCTTTAATAAACAGGGTAACCCCAGAGAAGAAAGCTCCTGCAGGAGTATTCTGATTAAGGTCTATATTATTAGTCATTGTAGGTAACTATCAATGCTTTGGTAAAATAACATATTATAGGGAAAGCGAGCCACGTTTTAGACTAAGTTTTTAAGACAGGTTTTGCCTAAACATTCTAAAAGCAAATCCAAAAGCGTCTGTGGTAGCTTTCTGACCTATTTTAGTCTGCATTAACTAATTAATCCCTAAAACTTCAATTTGATAATGACATGCAGTGTCCTTCAAACCATTTTCATACTGAATTGTTTTTCTACTTCAAATATATCGTCTTCGAAAAGACAAACAATAATTCTTTGCATTTTTAAACTGAAATACAGTTGAATATGAGTGATTGAGTGATAAGCAGTTTCGATCCAGATCAGACGCCGCTTTTGGATCCAAACTGTTTGTATATGTTAGCCAGGTCGCGCTTAGCATGATAAGGGTTAAGTCTAGTCTAGTCTAACTTGTGGACCATATTGAAAATTGGTTTTTGACACCAAATGTGTAATCCACATGAAATAAAGTCTTTATTATTATTATTATTATTATTGACAGTGCATGGGTTTAAATGTAATTTTACCTTGCAGTAATCCGGGGACTCGGGGTCGATATCAACGGTAGCCAGGTAGTCCGGTCGTTTTTCGTTCTCCTTCCCCGGGGGTATTATACATGGTATATATACGAGCTTCTCCCTTGGCCCATTTTTCATGGCATCCAGGGGCGTAGCATATCCGGGACCTTTGCAACAAGCTGTAATTAAATATAAAAATAGAGTGTTATCATTATTTATATCATTAAAATTATACAGTTAAAACTCGATTCTACGAACTCGCGTTTCTTTTAACATACCAATATTTCAAAGTTAAAACGTGACTTAGCCACGTTTTAACTTTGAAATACGGGTATTTTCGACTTAAACGAGATAGACTTATCAAAATTAAACTTACGAAATACTGGAAAGACGTTCGTAGTATCGAGTTTCGACTGTAATTAATATTATCATTATATTATTGTACATGTATTATAATTATTATTATCATTATGCTGTTTGCAGACGATGCTTCCATTGCTTGCCATCGCCAACAAGGGCTCCAAAGATTTGGACTCACTATTTGTCAGAAGAAAAACCCCAGTCATGGGACAAGCCACTCCTGACCCTCCCCTCATAACAGTAAACGGAGAATATCTAGAAGCTGTTCACCATTTCCAGTACTTAGGGCGTGTTCGATTATCAGTCCGGAATTGACGGGATTGACGGAATCGAAAATCGAATGGTCCGGAATTCAATTCCAGAACTATTATATCAGTTCTGTTCAAGGAGGCGGTGTGAGCAGAATTGTGACGTATCATCATGGTTCCCGGCACAGTTTGCCAACACTTTGACAGCAAAGTTATACTAAGCAGGGAACCAGACTACCATCTAAGCAAGGGTTCAATTCCGTTTTATTTGATTTACTAATTCCATGGAATCGTTCCAAACAGTTCTGGAATTGATAATCGAACACGCCCCTTGTCTCCACTACTTCGGACACCTTGTCGCTAGACGAAAGCTGAATAATCGCATAGGAAAGGCTTCATTCACAAACTCCAAACTTTCTAATAGAGTGTGGGAAAAAGACATCTCAGCATATTCACCAAAATAAATGTCTGCAAGGCCTGTGTTCTTAGCCACTACTCTACGACAGTGAAACTTACGGGGTCTCCGCACATTCGGGGGTCTCCGCAGATTTCCAGGAATCACGTGGCAGGTAAAGGTAAATTATAATGATGATTGCAGGGATGAAGATAACGTGTTTTGAAGATAATTATACATGTAATGCTACTGCTCCTGGTGATACATGTAATAGAAATATGTTTTTAAAATCATAATTGTTATCATAATAATGACACATGGGTGTATAAGTGTAGCTAATACATAAATATTTAGATAGTTGCTACATGTATCTAGGCAGATTATTATAAGACATGCATGTTAAAGCCTAAATGTCCTTAAAGACATTAAGCCATTTCATTTATTGATTCCCCCTCCATTGTTCCCACTAGGTGTCAAAATAACTGTAAAGCATGGGAAGCGTGCGCTCAGTCAATGTCAGCAATCTCAAGTTTTGTATAGAGGCCCTCACATGCTCATAATCAAGGGTTTTTTCAATCCTATTATAGGTACGGGCCTCACATAAACGGCTGACTGATTCTTTGCCTAGACATCTATACAGTATTGTAACAGTAAAAGCATGCTATTCATTATTTAATCCTAACTTTTTTCAGACTAGGTGTTACCACCAAAGCTTGGTCATGTTATGTCTTTAATGTCATCAGTGTCATCAGTTGTGCATCATTAGTTACAGTATATAAGACTTTTCCTGCCCAATAAATACGTTTATGCTAAAACTGTTATGTCGATTGTAAACAGTTTGAAGCCAATTACAACGCCGGGTAGTTCGGTGTCTAATCAGGCTCCAAACCGTGTGTCACTCTGATCAGATTTTAAACGTTATCATTTTTCAGACTTTATTGCATGGAGTTTTACGTTTCATTTGCGTGTAAACGGGAGAGAATACTGTCTTTTTCTCTGTAGTCCCTGGTCAAATGTGGCCTCTAGTAGTCTTCATTTTGGGGTTACTTTCGTATTTCTAAACTAATTTCTAAAAACCAAATCGTTAATCAACATAAACTGGATGTATTCTAAATATTGAATCGTTCAATTGAACAATTCAATATATAATGGGTTAATATGACAACTATCCCAACCTTAATAAACTATTTCGGTATCTCTTTTCCATTACAGCACTATTTTGCACATTTGCTTATTCCTCAATCAGATACATGTAAAGTGATCCCTCGCTACAACGACACATGAATTGGAGACACGGATTATGTGTTCATCGGAGGAGTCTTTATAGGGAGGGAAACTAGCTTACATAGCGTAACGCAACGTCCGATCTGGATTCAAGCTATTTGTAACTCGTCATTATTTATTTTCTCTCAAAAGGTCAATTATGTAAGAACAACAGCAAACAATAATTTCAAGCAGACGATATTTTGCAGCAGTGAAAGCGTTAGACAAAATTGTCATTGGAACAGCGACAAGTGTTGTTGTAATGAGGGGGTCATTGTAGGGAGGGAACTCTGCCCATCTTTAAGCGTTTGTCGTATCCATTTAAAGGAGCATGCGAACGTTTTCTTGCGCCCTGACAAGAAAAGGAAGGTACGAAAACCCTCTTTACCCTTCAATCGCCAAATTGTTCGTGAGATTTTTACCCCTTCGCCGTTTCATTGTCGTCTGAATCAATTTTGTTGTCTGTAATATCATTTCATAATTAAAAAATAAGGCATATTGACTGAAGAAATTTCAAAACGAGTGTCAAACAGTTTGGGTCCTGACGCGTTGTCTGATTAGGATCCAAACTGTTTACAAACGCGTTTTCAAGCGTCAATGAGAGTGAAAGGGTTACGGACGTTAACATGTATAAATGCCAAGTGTCAAACGAATCAAATATATAGGTCGTTTGCAGTTCAAAAAAACACGATAATTTTGAAATATCTCCATAACAAGAAAACGGAGACAAATGGAATTTTGCATAGATTTATGATATACCTATACCAACTCTGACAAAAAAGAAATATTTTTTTCTCTTCGTAATAAAAAAGTTTTATTCATAGCTTCTATATAAAGTTTACACTTCTAAGGGACAGTTTTCCGAAGGGTGATTTCAAGTTCTTCAACAGCCTATCTTTCACGACCCGGCAACGCCTCACCGTTAAGCCATCGCATACCATAGCAGTTTACAACTAACCGAACGAGGCCCTGACTGGGGTACGTTAAACATAGTAACCGACCATACTAATTTGCGCACATGTTAGATCCTAATCGGACACCGGAGCCATTTCGTATCTGAATAGGATCCGAACCATGTGCCACTCATACGTAAGTTTTATCAACAAAACGCAAAATACCTAAATGCGATAAATAGCAGAAGAGACATGTTCATACCAGACGATCTACACCCACTTACCATTATCAAATGTTTCCAGATCAGTTCGAAAACCTTTATTATTTTATCGCTTAAAGAAAACGTAATGTAAACGTAAGTGCAATACCACTCTAACATTGATACATATTAAGCTCCAGATAAGGGGAGTATTTCAAAACTAAATCTTTATTTCTGAATTGAGCCCTATGGTGTGACTTTTCATTAGAACAGTCTTTCTTCGAGTAGTCACACCATAGGATTTGGTGCTGAACTGGGTGAGAAAATGTTGGACTTGTTCAAGTTTCTCTCTCTTATATGGAGCTCTGTAATTATGTAGAAATGTTAGAGCTTCGGTTTGAAAAGTAATTGCAATTCTCTTTATTCCTGGTGAAGAGTTGTATTGTTTGTGTTGCGTTTCCTGCTTGAGTCTTCTTTCGTATTTATTCGTGGATTTAGGCATAGTAAAAATGTAATGGATTATGGGGCCTCACAAATAATTTTGCACAACTAAACAACCAATATCAGCACGGGATTCACCTTTCAGACAGAAGCAACTTGCACGGGATTTTACCTGGGGATATTCTCCAATATAAACAAACGTGATCAAGGTAATAGCCAATAACAACCCACGTAATTGACCATTTTCAGCGACACAAAATTTATATAAAACTCAGAAGAAAAGTTTTTAGTTAGACTTTTAAAAATTCTGAATTTCCTTGTCAGAGTTGGTATAGACACATCATAAGTGTATGCAAAATTCAATTTAAATACGCCCATTAGTTTTTAAATTATTTAAGATTTATCGTGTTTTTTTGAACTGCAAACGACCTATACAGTTATTCAAAGTACAACATGGATAAACATGGACATATCGATCTTGGTCCACACCGTTTACAAATGTGAAATGTACTATTAACACATATACATGTACACCATTTGTTATGGACGAGTATACGTGTCGCTAGGACTCAACGGGTAAAAATATATAGTATATACAGTGGAGAAGATGCAATTCTTTCCCTATAAAGCTGTTTGCACTTAAACTGTTATTAGCAATGGAAACAGTTTGGAGCCAGTTCAACTCAACTCACATTCAAATGAAAAATTTAGAAAAGATGAAAAATTAAAAAAAAAACCACTTTACCGCAATATGTTGCGTTTCGGTTGCAACTCGGCTTGAGACCTGAATCCAAGCTTGATGACACTCTTGTATTCTTTATTTTTCAACTATAATATCAATTTCAAATATATATTATTTAACCCTTTCACTCTCAAAGACGCTTTAAAGCGCGGTTGCAAATAGTTTGGGTCCTGGTCAGACGCCGCATAACACGGCGTCTGATCAGGACCCAAACTGTTTGACACTCTTATCGGCATTTATTAAGTCATACAACCTAAAATCTAACTTTGAAACATATATAGCAGACAACAATAATGAAGCAGACGACAATAAAGCAATGAAAGGGTAAAAATCTCCGGACATTTTTTATCATGAAATGGTTCATAGCTCGTCTTCCCACTATCAGCATCAACAAATGAAACAAACGACTAAACGACGCCGGTTTGAAGGGGTCTGGATTTCAAGGCTATGTACAGTGTAATTGAATCGGATGTTCTCGTTTACCGGCATAAACTCCATAAATGACATTGTCAATTATTCATTAAACAGTAAAACCCCTATATCGCTATCACTGACAAACGAGACTGATTTAAGTTATTAAAGACAGGTGATAGATTAAAGCAATATAAAAGTAAAACAGAAAACTCTTGTAGAAGATTTCTGTTTTACTTTCATCTTGCAATCAGCTAACACGCCACAAAATACAGCTATAAGAATCGTCGTTGGCGTAACAAGGAGAGGGGGGTGTTGACCTTTATCTTCATGAAATAAAACATCAGTAATCTTTAACCTTTGTGTCAATTGAATATAGGGTTTCATACACGACCGTTTTATCAAAATATATTACCATGTATCACTACGCTAGGGTTTTCTTTCTCAATACATGTACGTGATTTAACGTTTTTATAATATAACAGACGGAGTAAACGTTGAATAACACTCGTTGTTTATTTGTCGTATATAACTAGTTGAATAACTATGCAAAAGAGGTACGCCACGACGTCGTTAACTTGTGATGTCATTGAAATGCGTTCTATGCGTTCAATATCCAACGTCTTCATTCCAACATGCAGATTCAATTTATACATTTTTGGTGTAATTAATCAATATAAGATCTACATGAAAGTGTTTATTAATATATATAATAACTAAAACATTATGCTAGTACACAATAATTGGGTTGCAAGTGTTAAGAATCTTCTGAACAATTATGGATTTGGGTTTGTCTTTTATAATACCAATCAGGTAAATATAAAGACATTTCCATATGTTTTTAAACAAAGGATTATAAATAGTTTTGTCCAGCAGTGACATGTTTCAGTTGAGAACAGTCCTGTTCTAGACACTTATAAATATTTGAAAAACAATATTGAATATGAGAATTATTTAGATAGTTCACGTTATTCGCTAAGATGTATATTTTCTAGAATAATATGTCATCACATTCTCTCAGAATTCAAACAGGCAGATTTGCACGTAATCGATTAGCTCATAATGAGAGGATTTGTTTATGCTGTAATTCTCGAGATATAGAAGACGAGTACCATTTTATATGCGTCTGCTCTCGTTTTGTTGATTTACGAGTAAAATATCGGAAGAATTATTACTTTAGAAGTTCATCAATGTTTAAATTTATTGTATTATTGAAATCATCCAACAAATATGTTTTGTACATACGAGAGGCTATTCGAATAAGACATTCCTTGAACGAAAATAACTGATGTATTCATCCTCAACGGAACAACAGTTACTTTCTCATGTGTCTCATGGTGATATTTATTGTATGAATATTTTTATGTGAATAAAATGATGTACTTTGTATAAATCTGAACAAAAATATGTTCTGTTCTGTCGGCCTGTAAATTTAGGCGTCCTGGTTGTCCCCTCTGCGTCCACGGCCATATTGCGTCCATGGTTGCAGTAAAAATGTAGTAATGCACCTGTCTTTATTTTAACTTTCCACCCTCAAAGATGTCATAAAGCGCATTTGCACACAGTTTTGTTCTGGATCAGACGTCACGCGGCGTCTGATCCGGATCAAAACTGTTTGCCACTTGTTTTGAAATAACGTTAGTTATACTGCCTTAAATCTAACTTTGAAACGATATTGCAGACAAAAATATTGAAGCAGACGACAATATGGCGGTGAAAGAGGGTAAAACCCTCACAATAAAGTTCATCATAAAAGGGTTAAAACCCGACCAGACGAAAACTCAAACTGTTTGCAAGTAACAATTGCACTTTGAGTAAAGCAGTACAGCGGTTAAACCCTCTGACGCAAAAATATATCATGTGTACTTACATTGCAAGAATGTTTGTTTTCCCACCAAATGCATTTTTTCTTAAAGAATGAACATTCGTTGAACAATAAAATTACCCTTTTTCAATAGCATGTTTTAACCCCTTTACACGCAATGACGCCATCAAGCGCATTTGAAAACAGTTTTGAAATTACATCAGTGATGCTGCCTTAAGTCTAACTTCGAAACGATATTGCAGACAACAATATTGAAGCATACGACACGTTATTTTATTATGGAGGTCAACGGGTAAAAACCTCAAGATAAATTTGATCATGGAAAGGTTAAAACCGGGTGCACATTGCAAAAAACGTTTTCCCACTATGTATTTGTTCTCAGACAAAGAACATTCGTTGAACAGTTAAATAACCCTAACGTAGGTGTTACGACAAAGGTTACAGTGGAGAATCTGTTATTCTTTCCCAATAAACGCGTTTACGCTAAAACTTTTATTTGCAGTGCAAACAGTTTGGAGCCAGATCAGACGCCGGGTAACCCGGCGTCTGATCAGGCTCCAAACTGTTTGCCACCAAGATAAACATGAAATATCAGAATTGTCCAAAAGTTATTCTTTTCTACGTTTTAGCGCTTTGCGTTTGCGTACGTTTGCGTTTAAACGGGAAAGAATAACAGATTCTCCACTGTACTTTTCTGTTTGAAATTTAAGCGGGGAACTCCTTTAGTGTTTTTCTGCATTACTTCCTCCTCACCTTAACCATAATCATGCTGAATTGTCGTCTGTTTCAAATACATGTATATCGTCTGCGAAAACATTCAGAATTAGTTTTACGCTTTTTAAAACTGAAGAAGGGTTGGATATGAGTGACAAACAGTTTGGATCCAGACCAGACGCCGTGATACGCCGTCTGATCTTATTCCAAACTTTTTGAAAGTGTTAGGTAAGTCGTGCTTAGCACGATAAGGATACATTCTCATTCGTCTTTGTGCGATTAAGGTTTGAGTTATGCGATTCAATTGCTGGTTTTATCAGATTTTCTGCCTAATTAGCATTTTCCTGTGCAATATGGGGAAATCCATTTTTCCCTACAAATGCCAATTTTTTGCCTTATATCGCTTAGTCCGTTTTGCACGACGATAAAAGCTTAAAGCCGAAATTTCGGCATCTCTCGATTATCCCCATATCCTTTCCACGCCTATAACGTATAAAAACGTTGTGAGGTTTATGGCACATTTTGGCTTCCGTAGAATGAAAAGTTATGATTCGCACATCGCGTTGGAAGACTTTTCTGAGAGACCAGGCTCGGCACTTCCTATTTCTAGAATATCAATGGTCTCCTACAAAATGTGACACTTTCAGGCAGTATCGAAAATGGATCCAGACACAAATTGCAAGATTGGAAAAATGCGAATGCCAGAGGGGACGAAACGGTCTATCTTTCTACTTGTAAAATGTACGCGACCTTTTTTGTCAAAAATCGTTATAATAGCACTCAAGCTGGAATTCAGTAACACTGACATGTCAACACATAGCTCACAAAGCTCAAACTAGGCTCCAACTGAGCTCAGGATCCTCGTTTTTAATAACTCATTTTGGTATTGCGTTAACGTGATTTAAATATAGTGCTCCTAAAAATAGAGTGTCACTTTCGCTTTCGTAGTGACACACGTCAGAGTAGTTTTGAGATGTCAGACTAAGTGTTTATTCAGAAAATGAGCTTCAAATTAGTCCGGTAGTGTCTGTGTTATGTGTACAAAATCGGTGAGGCTTGCTAAGGATATACAGAGCTACCTCCTTACAACGACCCTCCAAACAACGACCCCTCCTTACAGCGACCCTTGTCGCTCTTCCCACAAACAAGACAATTATATCCAACCAGGTCGTCTGCTTGAAAGTGCCGTATGCTGTTTTTCTCAAAGTTACATGCTTGACATTTTTGACAGACAAAACCTCTGATCAGCGTCTACATCGTTTGGAATCTTCATAAACTAGTTTCTAGTAGAAATGGTTAACCTTTCGGCGCCGAAGTCGCATATAGTCGATTTTGAATACTGTTTGGATCCTGATCAGACTCCGCGTGACGCGGCGTCTGATCAGGATCCAAACTGTTTGACACGCGTATCGAATGTCTTAAGTCAAACTGCATTGTATTTTACTTTGAGCGACATTGTAAACGGGAATAATATAGCAGAGACAATAAAGCGGTAAATGGGTAAAAACTTCACGATTTATTTGGCACCGAATGGGTTTTATGCTCAACAGCTGAACGAGCGTTTTTATAGCTGTTTCAAAACAGTTGACATGTAACTGGAAAAACAAATTTCAAGATTCAGGGTTCCAGACAAGGGGAGTATTTTGAAAATTAGATTTGTATGTCTCAGAGCCCGAGATAAGGGTAGTATTTCAAGATCTAAAATCTGTATTCTGCATTAAACCCGATGGTGCCACTACTCATTAGAATCGTCTCTTGGAGACGATTCTAATGTGTAGCAACACCATAGGATTTGAAGCTGAAATGAGTGAAAAAGGTTAGATTTGTTCAGTTTACTCCTTCTTATCCTGAGCCATGTATCTGAAAAAATTCATACTGCGTGACTAGATGTCGAGATGATTTTAATGAGAAGTCACATCATATGCATGGTTAAGTTCAAATATAAATGTGAAAATGTTGAGAATATTTACTTTACTGCCTCTTGCATGTATCTGAAGATCAAAATGATGTTTACTGTAGATTTCTGGTTGATGACGATTAGATCCGATACATTTCAAAGCATCGACGCAGTTATGATGAATTACCTATTGTCCACATAAGCAGCAAAAAAGGGCAAATAGTGTACAGTGGGGAAACGTTATTATCTGTCGTTTAAACGCTAATAAAACGCAAACGCAATGTAGTAAAACGAAAGAAATAACACATTTTTGACAACTCTGACTATTTATTTTAATCTGAGTGGCAAACAATTTGGTGCCTGGTCAGACGCCGGGTTACCCGGCGTCTGACCATGCTCCAAACTGTTTGCATCGGAAATAATAATTTTAAAGTAAACGTGTTTGCTAGGGAAAAAAATAACATTTTCTGCACTGTATACACTAATGAGATGCCGCATTTGTGGTTTCTAATCAGTGTCTGAATTTTTTTTTCTATTTCATATGATTAATAATGCATTGTACATGTATAGACAACCACTGCTGTGTGTTGAAATCACTCTTGCATACAGTGAAGAAGACGTTATTCTTTCCAAATAAACGCGTTTACCCTTTAAAACTATTGCAAACAGTTTAGAGACTGGTCAGACGTCGGGTAACCCGGCGTCTGACCAGGCTTCCAACCTGTTTGCCACACCATTAAAACGAATAGACAAAATTGTCAACAATCGGTATTTTTCTACATTTTATTTTTAATGCAATGGCGTTTGATTTGCGTTAAAACGGAAAAGAATAACGTATTCTCTATTATTACCTGACTCTCTATTTGAGTGAATATTAAGCATTTTTGACTGTTTTCCGAAATATTTACAAGACTGAGGCCAGCGGGCAACAGTTTACTGTTACATAGCACTGTTACATGCGCGAAAATGGTGCGCAAAACTTTTCTGCATCGCGGGACCAAATAAGGCGTCTTTATGATACAGATTTTTGTTTAAGGATCTAGCCTTTTGCGGAGTTAATCGGGTCGTTTTTTTCTCTCCCGAACAATCCCTTTAAAGGCTATATAGTTCTAGACCTAAAATTAAGAGTAACTCCGAATAAAAGCCATAAACCGCTTGCAGATCTAACGTCTTCCTTTTTTTAAACAAATTATGACGTTACAAACATAAATGACGTCATATTATACATGACGTAATTTCGACAAAGTGTCAATCAATTTCAGTCAATAAAAAACAATAATAATTCAATTTTAATTGAAAATATGAATATGTTAGACATCTTTTTTACAAAACAGTGATGTTCACATTCAGTTGTTGTATTGAATTGAATTAATATTAAATATACACGTAAGATCATCTTTAGAATTTATAAATACGTGTTGTTCAAATCTTGTATATCTAGATAGATCTAGATGTAGCCATTCATTCAGCCTGGCTTAAATAGAGAGTCAGGTAATAAATCATTTGTTTGATAGTTACTTCGGGAACAGTCAAACCATTGTCCCTCGGTAGCAGGGAAGACCTTGAGAACTGTTGCCCTCGGCCGTTGGCCTCGGGCAACAGTTCTCAAGGTCTTCCCTGCTACCTCGGGTCAATGATTTGACTGTTCCCTTAGTACCTATGAAACAAATGTATACTGTAGAATGATATCTTACAGCAAGTACATGTAAAAAGAGTGGGTGCCTCGTGTGTTGCAATCTCGAGTGATACATTGGTGCATAAAAGAAAATACATTATGAAATTATTAATGCAGCATGCTTTGTGATACAAATAGCGAGACTAAATAATTATGTTGTCCTTGAACTAATTGGTGATGCTAATCTATTTAATTACGCAAAACACTTGTACTGTACAGTGAATAAAGCGTAACAATTTCCCGTTTAAACGCAAACAAAATGCAATCCAACTTAGAAAATTACAACTTTTACATAATGCTGACGAATTATGTTTATCAAAGTGGCAAACAGTTCGGACCCTGATCAGACGCCGGGCTACCGGAAAGTGTGGACGATTCGTTTTAATTTGAGCGACAAACAGTCTCAGTGAAGCCTGATCTTCTTCACAGAGAATGAACCTTGGCGTATTTATGTTCAAGTCTGTAACAAAAGTACATCAATTATCTACCGACACGTGATTTATATATTTAAAGCATTGATGTTATGCAAATTTACGTAATAAACAAGAATGCGCGTTCAATAAACACTTATGCCCCCGGTGGCATCCTTGACAATATATTCTGAATTTTTTCTAACTCCAAATTAGGTCATGGTCAAGGTCAAAATCAATGCTGGGTAATATGGGTGGATTGGTAGTGATCCAAGGCAACAACTGAATAAGTATCAAAGCATTGTACATGTAGTCCGTTATGCTGATGCTAGACGAAACGGTAAAATCTAGTTAACCAAGAAATAGCCCATTTAAAATATTCGAAGTCCAAATTAGGTCAAGGTCAAGGTCAAAATCAAGGCTGGGTAATATGGGTGGATTGGTAGTGATCCAAGGCAATAACTGTATAAGTATCAAAGCATTGTACATGTAGTCCGTTATGCTGATGCTAGACGAAACGGTAAAATCTAGTTAACCAAGAAATAGCCCATTTAAAATATTCGAAGTCCAAATTAGGTCAAGGTCAAGGTCAAAATCAAGGTTGGGTGATATTGGTTGAAAGGTAATGGTCCAAGGCAACATCTGTATAAGTATCCAAACATTTGAGTAAGCGGTGTTGATGCTAGACGAAACGGTACATGTAAAATCTAGTTAACCAAGAAATAGCCCATTTAAAATATTCTAAGTCCAAATTAGGTCAAGGTCAAGGTCAAAATCAAGATTGGGTGATATTGGTTGAAAGGTAATGGTCCAAGGCAACATCTGTATAAGTATCTAAGCATTTGAGTCAGCGGTGTTGATGCTAGACGAAACGGTAAAATCTACTTAACCTGTTACGGACGGACGGACGGACGCACACACGGACGGACGGACGGACAGGACGATTAGTATATGCTCCCGCATCTGTCGATGCCGGGGGCATAAAAACAATATTTACTGGCTTAACATTTATACAATGGAGAACGCGTTATTATAAAATGTCGTTCTATTATGATCAACCATTTAACTCATCGGCAGGACTGCCCTAAGTTGACCTGAAAAATCGTAAGATTTCCAAATTTGCATTTTTCGAGTGCGAATTTACGAATCATACCTTTACCCCATGTCCCGTTTCTAGTTTTGTTGACACGTGACTACTTCAAGTATGCTGGAAGTAAAGCAGAATGCGCCTTATTGCGCATTCTGCTTTACTTTCAGCCTGCTTTAAGCTACCATGTTCTAGAAAAAATCCGAAGATTTAGGAAAAATCCGGAGAAATGGCAGCCCTGCATGCATCGGAACTCCATTTTCTCATCACAGATGCCCGTCGCATGTTACGTCATCGTAATACATCTTTTTCTACCAACAAACACCATATGTTGACTTACTACTCATTTCCTTAAGTTTTATTTTTATGTAGTATATACCTTGGATACTATATCAAAATAACTTTCAGGAAATGAGTTGTAAGTCAAAATATAGTGTTTGATGGTTAAAATAGATGTTTTTATAAATGACATAGCATGTGACGGGCGCCTGTGTTTCCAATAAATCTAGATCACTTTTGTTTATTTAGAGTTGTTTAACAATGTGTTTTGCAATATGGCAAACAGTGCAGGTCCTGATCATGAAATTCCTTTAGAAACCCTTTGATCTCAGACTTTATTGTTTGCATGAGACAGATGTACAGTGGAGAATCTGTTATTCTTTCCCAATAAACGCGTTTACGCTAAAACTATTATTTGCAGTGCAAACAGTTTGGAGCCAGATCAGACGCCGGGTAACCCGGCGTCTGATCAGGCTCCAAACTGTTTGCCACCAAGATAAACAAAAATTATCAGATTTGTCCAAAAGTTGTTGTTTTCTACGTTTTAGTGTTTTGCGTTTGCGTACGTTTGCGTTTAAACGGGAAAGAATAACAGATTCTCCACTGTACTCTATGTACATGTACTCATTTAAATGTCTCTGTTTTATCCGGAGTACAATACTTATTTGCAATCAGTTTATCGCGACGTCTGATTAGGATTAAAACTGCTTGATACTCATTTCGTTATTTCTTAGGTCAAAAATACCTAAAATATAAATTTGAGAAATAAAAGAAGACGGCT
This sequence comes from Gari tellinella, assembly GCA_922989275.2. Lineage (NCBI taxonomy): Eukaryota > Metazoa > Mollusca > Bivalvia > Cardiida > Psammobiidae > Gari > Gari tellinella. The sequence goes on from OV277871.1 coordinate 32,993,813, forward strand.
CTATGTCCTTTGACAATAACCGCAGTTTAGGTGAAACATCTTAAATTTGTTATACCTGCAAAAAAAATACAGACTGGTAACACGTTACCCGGTGTCTGACCAGACTCAAAACCTATGGACAAAAAACTGTGTGATAAAAGCAAATAGGTCAAGTGATAGGATATATATACAGCAGTACTTTGTACACAGGCTTTATTACAGGGCTGCCATAAGTTGACATGAAAAATCCTAAGATTTCCAAATTTGCATTTTTCAGGTGCGATTTTATGAATCGTACCTTTACCCCCAATCACCTGTTTCTAGTTTTGTTGACACGTGGCTGCTTAAAGCAGGTTGGAAGTAATGCAGAATGCGCCTTAATGTGCATTCTGCTTTACTTTCAGCCTGTTTTAAGCTACCATGTACACGAAAATAATCCGAAGATTTAGGAAAAATCCGGAAAATAGCAGCCCTGTTATTACAACGTTTACAGAAGATACAGTGGCGAGGACGTCATTCTTTCCCGTTTAACCAATTACCCCATAAATACGCATTTAACGCCTCTAATTTATTCCTCCACAAAAGAAAAAGGTTCAGTTTTATACAGTCACGAATTTGAAACATTAGAAATTATTTTCTATAATCTAGAAGATTGTGGCTTAAAGCAGGCTAACGTAATGCGCCTTAGGGCGCATTCTGCTTGACTTTCAACCTGCTTTTAGTGGTCATTTATTTTCAAATCTAGAAACAGGCTATGGGGTTATGGGTAAAACACAAACGAAACGCAAGCGCAATGCACTTAAATGTACTATTTGACAACTTTTTGAATTTTTTAACTATCTTTTTAAATCAGAGTGGCAAACACCTTGAAGCCTGATCAGACGTTGGGTTAATCGGCGTCTGATCTTGCTCCAAACTGACTGCATTTGAAGTAATATGTAATGGCGTTTATTGGGAAATAATAACGTCTTCTCCACTGAAACCACTGCACTGTTACTTCAGATGTATTTTGTGCAATATTCCTCTGCACCAAATCAAGAGTTATTCGAGTATAACTAAATTCTCGTTTACATTTGTACATGTACAACGACCGACATTTTAAGACACGGGTGTGTACCCAAATGTTCCGAACATACTCGTAAATATGTTGCCACTCAAATAAAAGCAAAGTACATGTACTTGAGAATACTGATGATGATTGCAAACTGAAATACAGCGGTATGGAATGAAAAGAAAACCTGGAGATTAATAGCGAACATTCTGAAAACAATGGGTTTTTAATGTCTTCGAAAGTAGCACTTGTAACTATTTGTATACATAGAGAGCTTCTTCAAATGAATAATATTGCAAGAAATAATTCTAGTTCATGTATGGAGATTATCTATACATTTGTTCTGTGAAAGTCATTAACCCATTTATACCCAGTGGATTCTCCCATGTTTATATATTGGATTAGTTTTGTTATATATTGAAATTTCTATCAGCAAACAGTGTAGACTCTGATAAGACGCCGCATAATGCGACGTCTGATCAGAGTCTACACTGTTTGCCTATGTCCCATATATGAGATTGTGGGCATAAATCATTATCTGAAGCAAGTGCTTATTCAATAGCGCTGCGAAATAATAATCATAAAAAAAGACTTTATTTAACGAGAGAACTCATTTGGTATAAACCAATCTTCCATGAGGCCCTCTACATATATACAAGTGCATACAACAAAAGGCAATTCATACAAAACAAATGATTAACAATATACCAATGTACTAACTGGATGAAGCAATTTGTAAGAAATCGATAACCCTCGGTGCCGCCACATTTTTAAAGCAGCATGTCACTTTCCTAGTCCAGAAATTATTCATACAAAAGAGAAAGCGTAAATAGATTCTACCAATTTTATATAAAAAAAAATCTTCAAAATGTAGTATTTTTTTACTAGAATTTAAATGTTTCGAAATCGTTTTCATTGTTTCGTTGAATTCAATTTAAAAAAAATAACCTTTATGATTTGACGGTTACAAATAATTGGTCGTATTCGAATCATCGATTTCTTTGACATCGAAAGTAGGCGGAGCAAATGCGCGAGGATTTACCGCTGACAACGATTTTGCAGCGACCCGAATAGACCGTGTGGTCAACGAAAACTCTGTACTTCCGGACGAATGGAAATTAATAAAACACCCGTTAAAAAACTCGTAACGCCCCCAATTTTTATATACGCATATAATGTCATATGAGCTGGATCCATTTTGTTGATTGAGAGTGTCTCCATTAATTAGCACTTGTTACTTACACTAACTTGTGACGTGGTCACGTGACTAAATCAACGCTCGATTTTAGGGTTTTACAACATTTTGTCAACTGAAAACATCAAGTTGTGATTCGAATAGAACTTGTTGACAACTTTTCAACTAACGCAATAGTTGTCCTGATTCGAATATGACCAATATTCAATATTCGAAGTTGTTTTCTTGAGCGGATGAGGACTCAAGTCAAGTTAATACAGAGGTTTCAAAGATTTGAAACCATCAAACACGAATCATCAACATTTTCAATAAATTGACATTTTCTACATTCTAGTCCACTGCGTTTATTATCATATTAGGTAAATATCTTTTTCTTACGATACAAACAGTAACGGTGTTGTTGTTGTTGGGGTTTTTTTGGGTTTTTTTTTGTTTTTTGTTAAACTCAAAAGAAACAAATCATGTAATAAATAATATATGAAAGCAGCCGAAACAACTTTAATCTTATCTTGCCAATCGCGACAATATTGGAAACGTACACACAGTTTGGATCCAGATCAGACGCCGTGTAGCACGGCGTCTTATCTGGATCCAACTTGTTTGACACTTCATTTTAAGTCTAAACTTTTCAATTTCACACACAAAATGAAGAAAGCTTTCTACATTTTGTGTGTGAAATTGAAATGTTTAGACTTAAAATGAAATGAAAAACACCACACAGTTAAACCTTCAATAAAATTATTTGACACTTGTTTTTAAGTTTCTTTAATTTAGAAATGTATAAAAGATTTTTGCATATGACAATTTCAAAGCAAGCGATTTTACGTCAGGGTTAGAGTTAAGCAGACGATAAAAGTTTGCGACATTAAACAATGCTTACCCATGCTCGATATCCGAGTCGTTCAGCAGTTTAGAACGTTCTGAAAGACTGACATGCATCGAGTGACTTCATTTGACCTACTACAGTTGCACTAGAGTAACTCGTAAACTTTTGTCGCAAGTTTATCGCCCAATCCGATATTTGAATAATTTGGTCTGTAGTTTTGTTTTTAACCTTGATTAAAGGCTAAAAGACTGAAGCAATTTTGAAATGTAACCCCTATGGTCCCGTGCAGAATAAACTTGCCATACGCATATAGTAAATACCCAAATCAGAAGGCTCCTATAGTATTCTGCAAGAGCCCCTTCTACTGGAAATGACTAACTTCGAAACTGGAAGTGTCCATTTCAATTTTTAAGTGTCAAGTAAAGATTTCATGTAAATCATGTCATCTCCAATGTTTGAAAAATGACTTTTTATTTTCAATTACCTCACTTTGACCCCATCTCTTAATTTAACCCATGTGGCCTGCGTCTACATGTTGAATGCTCACCTTAGCTCTATAAGCATTGTCCGAGCATACTACAGCGTTCCCTCTCTACAACGACACCCAGTGAGAGACATATATTATTTGTGTTTTTCGGAGGGATTCGTTGGAGGGAGGGGAATAAATACTTCACTTACATTTGCAAACAGCTTGAATCCAGATCAGACGCCGCGTTACGCGGCGTCTGGTCTGGATTCAATCTGTTTGTTACTCATAATTATATGTATTCTATATTAATTTCGACTTATCTGTAACTTTGAGAAAACACTTTTTGTTACAGCAAACGACACTTTTAAGCAGACGATATTGCAGCAGTAAAACCTTCAGACATAAATGTTGTGTTGTGTCGATGGGCCGTAAAACACCATTCATTCATTCATTCATAACTGTTGTGTTAAGGGAACTGCGACCAGGGTCGTTGTAAGGAGGGAGTCGTTGTTGGGAGGGCCGTTGTTGAGAGGGAACACTGTATTTCCTAAAAGCACATCAGTTATGGATATCCAGTGAGGTCATCCGTCGATGGTGAAGTGTCTTCGAACTATTATCAGAATACATTGTACTGGGATCTTGTTTGTCGTTTTCTCATTCAAAACAACAGAAATATTTACCACGTGTGATGTATGAGTATTTTTACAGACCTGGGGCTCGTCTCATAAAACTTCATACAACAAAAACTGTCGTAAGTCAAATATTTAAAATAAATTCAATTTCTGATTTCTCCATCTTATCCTGTCTCGTGACATCTCTTTGGAATCGTCTTTTCATGACGAGTCCAAAGAGATGAAACAAGATAAGATTTAAATGAGAAATAGATAATACTTTAGACGTTTATAATCTGACTTACGACAACTTTTGTCGTACGAAGTTTTATGAAACGGGTCCCATCTTTCAACGACAAATCGTATTTCGCTTTCAGTAAAGCACTTTTGGACATTTGTCACTTACTAACTTACACGACATATTCAGTTTCTTTAACACATTACCCCATGACCTGTTTCTAGAATTGAAAACAGGTGACCACTTAAAGCAAGTTGAAAGTAAAGTAGAATGTGCCTTAAGGCACATTCTGCTTTAAGTTCAGCTTGCTGTAAGCTACAGTCTGCAAGAATATAGAAAATATTTACTGTGCTGCATATTCATGACTGTATAAGTTGGAACTATTTTCTTCAGCGGAGAAAATATTTACTTCAGTGGTGGAAGAAATTTAAGCGTAAAAGGGTGTATTTATGGGGTAATGGGTTAATGGAACTGATTAGATTTAGTGCATTTGAGGCAAGTTATATATCGGTGAAGTAGCCTGGATGAAGAATAAAACACATGTGTTATAAGTATTAGCAAGTACAAAAATTCAAATAGAGTGATAAAGATTTCCTCTGTGACTTAGAAAAATCATAGGAGAACCGCATATCATGTGTACTCGATTAAATTGTTCCGGTGTACTTGCATTAGAGCAGAACGAACGACCTGCTGGGATTATTTGGGGTAAATTTTTTGCAAGAGTAAATAGAGCAAAAACACGTGCACGGCCACGCGTAGCCAAAACGTACCTTTATTAGGGTCTGTATAGTGTGTTCAGTTACCACAGTTTGCGGTTTAGGCGTGTGCAGCGTGCAGAGTACATTAGAGAAAACGTATTTTTCGGCGGAGCTGACTGTTTTCTATTTAGACACACTTAACATTTGGCCACACATTTCAACCAATAATATTTGATCAGAAATTTAGAATTAAGAGCACCTGTTGAAACTGAATAGTCTGATTGGATAGTAGCCAGGGCTCCAGATAAGGGAATTGTTTCAAAACTTAAAATCTTTATTTGTGCATTAAACCCTGTGGTGTCACTATACATATGAATTGTCTCTTCAAGACAATCAAAATGAGTGGTAATACCATAGGGTTTGGTGCTAAAAGAGGTGAAAAATGTGATTTGTTTAGTTTACTCACTCTTATCTGGAGCCCTGTAGGCTGGTTTATGTCCCATTACAGTTTTACATGATGTGGACTGTGGGTGTAAAATTTAGAGATACAGGCTGGCTGTTTACAACACTGGCCACAGAAGTTTCCACTGTTCTATTTCAAGATATGATCTGAAATCTATTTATAGATATACAGAGGAAGCTAGGTGTTTCGTAATTGTTTACAACCAATTTGTTTTAATTGTTAACTATTTGTACACATTGCCATACATTAAAAGCAATATTTTATATATGAATAGCCTCAAGTGAGTTAAACACAATTGTGTTGTTTCATCATTATTTACAAGAGTGAAGTACAGTAGATTGTTGTATCTGTACATTTGTGTATGCTATAGTTTGTTTCAAGAAACTCTATGAATGGAACAATAGATTAATGTGAGGATCTCCTACCAGTAGCTAGGATATGAGTTAAATTATTGTTTTGTTTTGCATTTCTGTACATGATAGTTTTGCATTTTAAATAAAAGTTACTGTTTCAATTGAATACATGTACTTGTATTTTTTGCTTTTCAATCCAAGATATATATTCTTTGAAAACCTCAATTTAATTCAATTTTGCACACCCATCTATATAGCCTTAGTTCAACCACTCATTCCGCCGAATATCTTTTTTAAAGATATTTCTTGTTTCTAAATAGCCGTGTTTACGCTCAAACTATTATTTTCTTTGCAAAAAGTTTGGAGCCAGTAACCCGGCGTCTGATAAGGCTCCAAACTGTTTGCAACTCAGATTTAAACTTGTAGTTAGAATTGTGAAAAATATATCTTTTTCAATATTTCAGTGCAATGCGTTTGCGTGTAAATGGAAGAATAACGTTTGCTCCAATGCATTTCGGACCGGTAGCCAACTGGCAATCGATGGCCAACGACGGTAATCGATTTCGTTGCTGAACTTATAGCAGTAGCGTGTTCAGTAAAGAAATTGATGGCCAGTAAACTTTCTCTCTGTGAATGGAAAAGACTTACAAGGCAAACAAATAACAGTGCAACTTGAATATCTATTGCCAAAGCACATTCTAAAAATACAGGTCGCGGTTGTTTTCTTAACCCATTTACACACATAGCAACGCGATGGCAACGACGTATGGGTCTGTATCACTCCGCTAGTGTCATATGACCGTCGACCAATGGGAGCTTAGTGTTAAGTGCCCGATGTAGTCTATTTGAAGAAGTCCACGAATAGCACGGGCGAAATCCGAACTGGCTAAAACCAGTTTCGAAGTGTAGGTTCATCGACAGATGTACCGCATATTTTTAATAGGATTACATAAAGACTTTACAGGGTGAATGTAAATATTTTAGAATGATGCCTTCTCAACTATGCTTGGACCGGCATACTGACTAACAAGATCGTCTTTAAAAAAAAGATATTCGGCGCAATGCGTTACATGTATGAGAGTAATGCTGTACATGGCTTTGGAAAACAAATGGTACAAAATGGCCAAAAGACAATAATATATAGGCTACGACAAAGCGAGGGCACGACATAACCAAATTTCAACTTGTGATTGGCGGTTTAACCCTTTACCCCATAGAAGCGACTTTTAGCGAATCTGATTTATTCATCCGCTGAAGAAAATAGTTCCAATTTAATAATTTAATATATATTATAGGGAAAATTTTCAATATATTCTAGCACAGGATAGCTTAAAGCAGGCTGAAAGTAAAGCAGAATGCGCCTTAAGCGCATTCTGCTTTACTTTTAACCTGCTTTAAGTAGTAACCTATTTTCAATTCTAGAAATAGGCTATCAGGTAAAGGGTTAAGACAATGAATGAACGAGCATTGCTGATACTTCAAGCCATAAAAACAAGTCTAGGTTTGAACTTTAAGTAACGGAGTAGGTTTATTAACTCCTAGATTAAGCTCGATGTTCATCAGATATGGATCCTCGCATTAATAAAGATATCACCGTTTAGATATTAATAAACATAAGCTGATAGCATCTAAAACCAGAAACAACATTTCATAGCACTGCCTTACAGGCGGGTTCATTAACCATTTCCTCCCTGAATCTTTAAATGGACAATTCCAGCTTCCATTTTAGTCTAGTCCATTTCTGACTTTTAAGGGTTGTTTCAGTCAATGTTTGGCATTGTGACAAACTGTGAAGACCCTGATCAGAGGGCTCCTTTCGGAATCCTCTGATCTGGGTCTTCACTGTTTGCATAGGACACGTGTACTATTCACATGTACACTGTTTGAAAAGGACGCCTGTATGCGGGACTAGGGTTCAAAGAGTTAAAACATTTCGGGAAATCGGGAATCAGGACCAACACGATCCTAAACGGCTCCGACGAAAAATAATCTGTACCTTGACCTTGGCCTTATAAAATACCCCAGGTCAATAAACTCTGACCTACATGTGTTTTACCATTAATTTTATTATCTTTGTCTGGATATAGGTTAGCTACAGTGGAGAATGTGTTATTCTTTCCCAATAAACGCGTTTACGCTAAAACTATTATTTGCAGTGCAAACAGTTTGGAGCCAGATCAGACGCCGGGTAACCCGGCGTCTGATCAGGCTCCAAACTGTTTGCCACCAAGATAAACATGAAATATCAGAATTGACCAAAAGTTGTTCTTTTCTACGTTTTAGCGCTTTGCGTTTGCGTACGTTTGCGTTTAAACGGGAAAGAATAACAGATTCTCCACTGTAAACCCATTCACTGCCTTTCCGTCATCAATTTAAAACACTTATTGTATTCTGCTTTTATTTATCAAATTGTAATTTTAGACTTTTTTTACTTAAAACTATTGAAATGAGTGACAACAGTTCGGATTCTGATCAGACGCCACGTAAATCGTCATGTGATCAGGGTACAAACTATTTGCAAATACTCCAAGTACTCGTAACATTATCGTGGCCTTGAGGAGAAAACGTAAATCTTTCCCGTTTAAACGCAAACGAAACGCAAACGCAAATGCAATTAAATGGGGGCATGGACACATGTCTATTTACTTTAATCTGAGTGGCAAACAGTTTGGAGCCTGGTCAGACGCCGTTGATATATGGACCATGTTGGCTAAAATAATATCGAACATTAGACCTGACCGTTAATGTATTTGTGCCAATGGACATTGGAAAATATGTTATTCTGTCACGTTTTTAACGCATGGTAATGAAATGTTATAAAGGACTACTAATTTGTATGACATACTGTTTTAGGGCTGCCATAAATTGATCTTGAAAAATTCTAAGATTTTCAAATTTTCTATTTTTCAAGCGCGATTTCTTAAAGCAGGTTAAAAGAAAAGCAGAATGCGTCTTAAGCCTTTACCCAATAACCTGTTTATAACATTGAAGACAGGTGATCACTTAAAGCAGGTTGAAATAAAAAGCAGAACGTGCATTAAGGCACATTCTGCTTTACTTTCAGTCTGCTTTAAACTACAGTCGGCGGGCTATATATAAATATTTGTTATGGTAATTGTTCATGAGTGTGTAAACTGGAACTATTTTTCTTCAGCGGAGGAATAAATTAAATACGCTAAAAGTCGCTTCTATGGGGGAAGGGTTAAGGTGGATTTTGTCTTACTTCAGCTTGCTTTAAGCTACCATCTGCTAGGATAAAATTCCAAAGATTTCTGGAAAATTCGGAGAAATGGTATTCCTGTTGTTTGGAGCCGAATCAGACGCCGGGTTACCCGGCGTCTGATCTGGCTCCAAACTGTCTGCAATAGAAAATGTCTGCAATAGAAATCATAGTTTAAGAGTACATGTAAACGCCTTAATTTGGGGACAATAACGTATTCGTCACTGTTTCTGCATATGACAGATTTAACCCTTTCCCCCATAGAAGCGACTTTTAGCGTACATGTATTTGGTTTATTCCTCCGCTGAATAAAAAAAGTTCCAGTTTATATCCCCATGAACAATTACCATAACAAATATTTATATACAGTCTAGCAGATGGTAGTTTGAAGCATGCTGAAAGTAAAGCAGAATGTGCCTTCTGTTTTACTTTCAACCTGCTTTAAGTAATCACATCTCTTTATGTTATAATCATGTTATTAGGTAAATGGTTAAGCCGAATCTCGATAACTCCTATATATACAGGGATATATCTGCTTTAAATTAGTCTGCTTTAACCCATTTGCCAATAGATGTGCCTTTTTGCGCCTTTTATTATTTCCTCCTATAGAGTGAATAGGCAGAGTACATGTTACCCTTACTTCTCCACATTCAACAATTTACCTTGCCCTTTTACTCACTGAATTTATTTCTCAACTGAAGGAAATAGTTCCGTATGATTAAGAAAAGAGTGTGCAACATAGGAACTGTTTCCCATACCCTAGTTCATGGTAGCGTAAAGGAGAATATAGGAATGCAGAATGCGCCGTTACTTTTAACCTGCTATAAGAGGTCATCTGTTTTCAAAACTAAAACCTGATAAAGGGGTAAAGGGTTAAACTTCTAATATAACTGTTTCAATGCTATATAACATCGTCTGCTTTAATATTGTTATCTGTATTTTTTTGAAAATTGCAGATTTCACGAAGTATGACCCAAGTAATATCGACACGTGTGCCAAATAGTTTGGATCCTGATCAGACGCCGCGTTACGCGGCGTCTGATCCGGATCTAAACTGTTTGCAAAGTTGAATTCAGTCTCAAATTGTTGTGAAACGGTTTGAGTTTAATGAAGATGAGTATAAGGCAATGATAGGGTCAAGAACTGGAGTTTAAGATAAAACTTCACTGTACATGGGACTTCGCCCAATAGGTCCTATATGCCCCACTTTAACCCTTTGACATATAATGACGTGTAAACTCATCTATTGACATATGTACCCGTGAAAAGGACACTATGCCTATGCAAACAGTATTTATTTAGATTAAACGGCTTATACAGGGGTACTCTGATCAGGGTCTGCACTGTTTGTCATTTGGCAATACAATGCATGATATTTTTATATAAAAACAAATCACCTAAATAGACCGTCAATTAGAACTGTTATTGTGAGAAATGAACAAGACAGTCAAATATAGAAACTGTAATTGTTAAACAAATAATGAACCAAGCAGTTAATTAGAAACAGTAATTGTATAAAAAAAATGAACTAGACCGTAAGTAAGACACTATAATTGTAAAGAATAAAATTAACTAGACCGGTCGATTAGAAACAGTAATAATTATTGTAAACTAAATTAACTAGACCACTCAATTAGAAACAGTAATTGTAAAATAAATGAACTAGACCACTCAATTAGAAACAGTAATTGTAAAATAAATGAACTAGACCACTCAATTAGAAAGAATGGAAAATACCGTCAATAAGAAACTGTATTTCAACCATAGCGACAAGTATACGTTCACGAACAATAAGTGTATCTATGACCAGTAAACTTGTGCTATGCAAGCAGTGTAGACCCAGCCCATAAGGTTTTGTTGTCAGTCACAGTGACTATAATTGATTGAGCACAGATGACCCGAATGATAATTATATACACATTTGTACAACGTGCAATACTGTACAAGGTAGTACAGTGGAGAATCTGTTATTCTTTCCCGTTTAAACGCAAACGTACGCAAACGCAAAGCGCTAAAACGTAGAAAAGAACAACTTTTAGACAATTCTGATATTTCATGTTTATCTTGGTGGCAAACAGTTTGGAGCCTGATCAGACGCCGGGTTACCCGGCGTCTGATCTGGCTCCAAACTGTTTGTAATGGAAATAATAGTTTTAGCGTAAACGCGTTTATTGGGAAAGAATAACAGAGTCTCCACTGTACTTTGCACGAATACGTTAACCCATTCACTGTCATTATGTCGCAATTTTAATCCCTGCAACAATTGCTGCCGTATTATTTATTCTCTGCTTCTACTTTTAGTTTGTTTTTATTTATAAAGTTTGGAATTATATGCGTTTTTTTACTTAAGAAACTCTTATATGCTTGTCAAACAGTTTGGATCCTGATCAGACGCCGCTTCGAGCGGCGTCTGATCAGGATTCAAACTGCTTGCAGATGGCAGTGTTGTCGGCCTTGGGAGTGATAGGGTTGGTATAAAAAGTGAGTTAATTAATGATAATTGGTGACCGGGAAGTTGAATGATGATTTACTATCTGTAACCTTTTTTGTATTTATGGCACTCGTGTTTTAAATCATTCACTGACAAGAAGGCATCTGCGTTGAACAATTGTCGTCTGCTTTTATTTTTCAACTTTCATTTTGATGTAAACTGAATAAATTTATATCGAAATGAGTGTCGAACAGTATGGATCCTGATCAGGCAACGGGAACGGGACTCAGCTTACGAAAGGTCGAACTACTAAAAAGGTCGTTTGTCAAAGTTTTATATCTAATTTCTGATGTTTTCAATCTAAGCCTGTATTGTGACATTTCTTTAGGAAACTTCTTTTTAAGACGTTTCCAAAGAGATGTCACAAGAAAGGAACAGATGGAGAAATAAATGATAATTGAGAACTTTGTAATCTGACTTACGACAATATTTGTCGAACTACGTTTCGTCAGACAGGCCCCTGGACAATAACCCGAATGATTTATATTTTTACAGATCATTATTTGGTAAACAATAAACTTGTCGCGAACGTTGAACTTTGGATTTGCCTTAAGGTCAGGATCATGACGAAGCTTAGTTTTCGTTGAATGGATTTTTATAACATAAATAAGACTCGTCTAAAACGTATACTTACACGAAAAAGAAACTGTGCACTTGTTTAGGAATTAAAATTTCCATCTTTTTATAAATAAATATAGGCAAATGTGGTATCAAAATGTTTGTAAGAATTTGTTTTACACGATGACTTCTTTTTTAATCAAATGCATGTAATTATAAATGCACTGTTAACGCTTGAATGAAGTAGAGGTTAAAATTAAAAGTTGCAAATCGGTATTGTTTCCTAAATTTTTGGAAAAATGAAATTGATTTAAATCGGTATGTGAAATGTCCTCGTCTTTGACTGACTAATGCAACAATTCCCAAACTCTTTGGCCTGACGTTACGTCTTGTGAGGTAAATTCGTCAACGTCATGTATCTACCCTGACGTGCTGGCTTGCTGGATCCTGACTGGTCTCTAACGCTCCCATTATGGCCGTTACGATGTCGAAGGGTCATGATGGTATTTTGGTGGCAATTAAACTGCCCAGTGACGTCAGAGACGCTGACGTCGGATGAAAGCTGCTGAAGTGTCTGAATTCGTTCGTTTTCTTGAAGTCGTGGCAGCTTGTTAACGAGTTTAATTAAATTGTACTGTGATTTTATTATTGCATAATCAGTTAAGATATCGGTCAGTGAAAATCTGTACTTGTAAACATGTTGCACAGGCAGCACGTGCATGATATTGCATAATAGCCGTTGGTACGTTTGAATGACATCCGGGTGCTTTAATATTGGGTAAATTAGTGTAATGTGTGTATATAGAATTCTGTGATCACTCATTATGCCAAAATTTATAATTCTAAACTTAGAAACAAAGAAGTTACACTCAATATAAAAGTGCACAGTTTCTTTTTCGTGTCAGTATATGTTAACGTGTTTTTTAAACGTATAACATCCATTTACTAAACTTTTTACTTCAGGCCAGAATCTGGTGGCCAGTGTCTTCTAAACCATGACACCATTAGTATGCCTTTAAATCTTCCAATTTATTCCTACACTCTAGATATAGTTTGGTGGCCGCTTAATACAGGATTAGCTGACATGTGTTTTTTTTTTGTAAAATTATTATTTTCCTCTTTTCAATGTTTGCTTAATTCCTAATCACGTGCCTTTCTAAATTTATTTTTGTTTCTATATTGTTCATTATTTGTATTTGCTCATAAAATATTATGGACATAAAGATACGTATACTTATACTCATATTCAAGCTGCACTCAGTAGTCAGCTGTCTTCGACACTAGAAACAGGCTATTGGATTATATTTCCTACATCCCTAACGACTTCTGCGCAACAGACGATTTTCAGTAGGCAAAACGTTAAAACTATGAGTCAGTATGTCTACATACTGGCTGCAACTAGCTGTGCAGCGACTGTCATTTATAATCTAGCGAGATAAGTTTCGAAGAGATTAAATACTGAAGTGTAACACAATGTCATGGCTATGAAGCTATGGCGAGTGATGTGCCATTATAACAACTACTTAGCACTCCAGATAAGTGGGTTATTTCAAAACCCAAAATCGTTGTCTACACCAAGCCCTAGTATACACGGTACCGGTGTCATATGGTATTTTGACCCGGGGGTAAAATGACCCGCGGGTCAAAATAACTTAAATTATTTTGACCCGCGGGTCATATCACCGCTATGGTGAAATGACCCCCCCCCCCCCCCCCCTTGCGGTATTTTGACACCCCCCTCCATAATTTTTTTTTTAAATGACTAACAATTAACATTCTACTGCATAATCATTGACAATTAATGAAGGAAACTTGTTGTAAGGTATTGCAGGACTTGACCATTAAAATACTTCTATACATAATCTAAACACAAGGGTAATCTTTGGTTAAAAGATGATTGAAAAAAGATTAAATCAGCTTCAAAGGGGGAGGGGGTGTCAAAATACCATGGCTAACCTACCTGCGGTATTTTGACTCCCCCCCCCCCTTTCACACCCAACTTTAGATTTAATATTTTTTCAAACATCTTTCAACCATAGTATAATGTAAAAGGCATATAAATAAACCCAACAGCAATTCCATGCTAATTACAATAATTATTAAGTTGGATGTGAGGGGGGCCAGGGATCATTTAATACAAAACTATGCTATGTCGTGAATAATAAATTATATAAAGCTATGGGTTAATGGTTAACACTTTATACAGCAAAGCAGCTTAAATATAAAAAAATAAAAACTTGAAGTAGTTTTAATAATTACCCTCTACGTCGTTGTTCGTCCTTACAGTCTGCATGCATAAAACCCACAACCGCTTTAAATACAATACTACATTTCTGCATGGAAGATTTGTCCGTCCATCCATTCCATAGTTGTTAATTATTGAAAGGCTTCATAGGCTGCAGATTGGATTATTATGACGTTCAGGAAAATTTATGAGGAGCGTTTTCAGTTAGATTAATAGTCATGTAGTAAATGGTGAGAAAATGGACAACAGATTAATTAAGTAATTAATGTCATGCTCACACTGCATATTCCACGTTAATAATATATTCTTCTTTCATAAATGTAATCATACTAATTATAATTAATAATTTTATTAATTATCCTAATAATACTTGTTTAAATATAAACACAGTATCAGAGGGGGCCGTTTTGACCCGGGCCATTTTGGGGGCCGTTTTGACCCGGGCCGTTTTGACCCGGATTCGTATACACACCGTAGGGTTTAGTGCAGACATAAAGAGGGTAGTTGGAAAACTTAAGTCTATTCGCTGTCAGCTGGAGCCCTATTTTTGTTGAAACCGCACTTTTGCGTTTCCAACATTTAAGTGCTGTATTAAGGTCGTGTCATAGAAGAATTGTTAGTATCGCAGATATCTAGGCTAAAAAGTACAACATACCTCTCTATTTCGACCACTAAATTGTGTTATTTACAATGCAGTAGATGTTTAAGGCAGTTGCCTACTTAAAAGAAAGTGAACGTAAATCAGAAAGCTCCTTTATATCGTTTTTATACAAACATTTAGCATTTTATTAATGGCCGTTTTAGAGAGGTTTTACTGTAATTACACATTTTACAGAACCAGCTCTGCCGAATTGTTCGTCAATTCGTTGTTTACAAACTGTTTAACTATGGTATGTCCTATACAAATAGAATGGACCGTTAACAGTTTCATAGATAAAAGGTTAAAGTCTTCACTATCAACTCTAGTAGTTGTTATCATGACCTTTACGTAAATAGGCTCGTATTAGTGAACATGGTAAATGTATCAAAGTCAAAACTTGATACATCGAACTCGCTTAAGTCGAACATATCCGTATTTCAAAGTTAAAATATGGCTTATTCTGCGCTTTAGGCGACTAAAGTCGGTGTTGCAAATACTTTTAATCCAGATCAGACGCAGTTTTACCCCGTATCTGATCAGGATCTAAACTGTTTGACACTAATATACATGTACAGTGAAAACCCTCTTAACCGGAATTATGTGGGGACAACATAACTTTCCGGCTTAGAGGGGTTTCCAGTTTAGAGGGACTTTAACCCATTACCCCATAGCTTGTTTCTAGTATGGAAGATAGCTGACCATTTTTATATAAAGTGCGTATTTAACTATTTATGGTGGAATTTAAAATAAAGAAGGGTTGGGAACGAGAACGAATATTCTGTCCGGTTTAGAGAGAATTCCGGTATTTAGAGGTTCCGGTTTGGAGGGGTTGCATCGTGCATGTAGCACTTGTTGCAGTCGAACTGTCTTTAAGTCAAACTTTGAAAAGAACGACAGCGGTATTAAACAGACAATGTTTTGACTGTGACTATGTTTAATAATAGGATAAAATTTGACAGTGAAACGGTTCAACAAACAAGGGGACGAACCCCAAGTAATAAAACGGGTGGCCTTTATATTGACGTTTACACCAAGACTACCTGTCGAATTTCAAACACTTCACTTTCAGTATATCCAGGGTCAACAATAGTTCGTACTCTTTCGTGACCAGGCGGCTAAGCGCGATTAGATCTACATCGTTTTTAACTCATTCATTTATGCATGACTATTGCAACTGAACTCTCCCTGTATACTTGCTGAAAGATTTAATTGCATAGAATGGTGATCTAAAGACACTGCAGTGAGTGTCCATACAGAACAAGAGCACCGCATGCGGGTGCTGACGTTCGTTTTTGGCCAATGTTAAATTCACCCTATTTTTACCCTTAAATGACCTCTAAATGACACTGACCTCTGTCGGAAATGACCCAAGTTTAACTGAGCATAAGAGCGTCTTGAAGGGGGTACACATACCAAATATATAGATTTATATAAGATTTCGTACGAAATATATAGATTAAGATAAGGTTTTGCAACCCGACAACGACAACGCAGATACCGAAGTGATGACAATAGTTCGTAGTTTCTTTGCAGACGAGATAAAATGTGTCATATGATCTATAGCAAACAGTGCAGACCATGATGAGACGCCGCGTCTCATCAAGCCTTCAAGGTCTACAATGTTTGCTATTGGCAGTGTCCACTTTAGCAGACACGGGGCTAAACATACCAAAACTTAAACAGTTTGTTCCTTTTGCAATACTCAAACAGTAGTCTAATCAATGTACTAACCACAGGGGCCAGACTTAAAAATATTCCCTCTGTACATACAGAAAAAATCATTTCTTTATGTACAGCGGGTATATTTTTGTGCCTGGCCCCTGTGGGACTAACATTGTGAACAATCGCGTTATGTTACTTGTACAGTGGTGAAAACGTTATTCTTTCCCGTTTAAACGCAAACGAAACGCTAACGCATTGCAATAAAATGTAGAAAATGACAGCTCTTTAAAATTCAGACTATTTATATCACATGTAATATGAGATGCAAACAGTTTGGAGCCTGATCAGACGCATGGTTACCCTATATCTGATCTGAACTGTATGCATGGGAAAGAATGGCTTTTATATATAGCGTAAAGGCGTTTATTGGGAAAGAATAACAGCTCATATTCTTTTGCAATAACCGTGCGTAGAGTCGAGAAAACGTTATTCTTTCCCAATAAACTCGTTTACGCTAAAACTTTTATTTCCATTGCAAACAGTTTGGAGCCAGATCAGACGCCGGGTTACCCGGTGTCTGATCAGGCTTCAAACTGTTTGCCGCTCAGATTTAAATGAATGGTCAAAATTATCACAAGGTTGGTATTTTAAACAATTAATTGTCATGTGTTTGCGTTTGGTTGGCGTTTGGTTTGCGTTTAAACGGGAAAGAATAACATTTTCTCTACTGTATCAATGTGAAAACATATAAATCCATTGATAACAGTTTGGAGTCAGATTTGAGGCGAGGTTGCCCAGCTTCAGACTGGCTCTAAAAAAGTTTGCAACTCATATTAAAATAAATCATAGGCGTCTTTTTTTAAGTTATTTACTATATTTTATTGCATTGCGTTTGCATTTCGTTCCCATTTAAACGGACAACAACGACTGTAGGTTTCTAGATGTGGACTACCATACAAATAGAAATAAATGATCAGGATTTTTAAACATTTTTTTTAAATTGTAAGGCGTTGTCTTTAAAATTTTAATTAAACGGGAAGGAATAAAGTCTTCTAAACTGTATGAAGGCTACTTAGGGCAGTTATTAAAACATATTAAACTTACCCATCGCTGTTTAATGACACGATAGTGTAGTCCACAGCACGAAGTTCTTGTACACTCTGAAGGGCAACATAACGCAATCCAGTTTATCTTTGCGTACATACATGTATTTACTCTTACGACCCTAGGCACCTACCTCGCAAGTTTGTTGAAAAAGTTTGGATCTAGATAAGACACCGCGTCACGCGGCGTCTTATCTGGATCCAAACTGTTTTGCAACCCTATTCAAGTTTTCACTAGTTAAAATAGCTTAAATTTTTATTTCGACCTTTTTCGCAGACGAACCGTTTTGGGCAGACGACAATTCAACATGATAAGAGTTTAAGCGAACAACCGATAACGGCAGGACATCTGAAAGTGTTGTCTGCTTTGAAATTGCTTGTTTATTCCACCCTTAAAATGATAAACATTTGCGAACAGTTTGGATCAGGTTCAGATTCTAATTCACTCGGCATCTGCTTAAGATTCAAACGGTTTAGCAGTCGTTTAGCCGTTTATTCTGCTAAAATCGAGCCATGGCAGCCAATGATAGCTATTTCAGCAGAAGATCTCTAACCGTTTGCCTGCTGGTCGCGACTTTATTGATTTTTGCAAACATTTTAGATCCAGATCAGACGCCGCGTAACGCGGCGTCTGATCTGGATCTAAACTGTTTGACACTCGCCTTAGGTTTCTTTACTTAAAAAGGGTATATTTCTACGTTTAACAAACTTTGCAGACGAAAATTTCGAAGCAGACGACATCACCGCAGGATAAGGGTTAAAAGCCGTCCTGCAGTCAAATCACAGCTGCACAGCATGAAAGTCTGCACCAAATTCAAAACCGTACACTTCGTCTGCTTTGTGCACATTGAAAATCTGCTATGCATGCGACTATTTAGATCCTTGTCAGACGCCGTGTTAATACCTCCTCTGATCACGACCAACACTAAATGCAGCCGTCACGGTTAACATGTATAAGGGGGTTAATCCCGTGTTAAAGGGCTATTTGACCATGATTTGAACTTATGAATATATTATTTTAGAGAATATAGTAGAAACTTCCTGTCTTATCTGTTAACCCAATCACCCATGAAACTTTTTCCCAATTATTTTAGGATGAAGTTTTGAAAATAAATTATAAAAATGGCTAACAGTAAAGACCCTGTTCGGAGAACTCATGCAGGAGGCATCTGATCATAGCATCTATAGTTTGAATAGTACAAGTGTACACTTCACTGGTAAATTGTTTGATAATAACGACTATATTCGTCGCTATGCTTGAATGTGTTTAAACTTCATACTAATCTTGTCTTAAAGACATTTCCTCAGTCCTTTGATGGAGTCCCCCCTCATTGTTCTCGATAGGCGTGAAAGCAACTGTAAAAGCATGTGACTTGTGCGCAAACTATGGCAAACTATCTTATCCTGTCTAGAGAGGCATTGACAAACTCATATTCAAGGTTAGTTTATGTTGTTGTTGGTTTTTTTTTTTTCAAAACAAATTATAAGAACCGGTTCTCACGTTATACGCTTCACTTATTCTTTGCAACTGTTATAATCTCGTACAGCACAATGTTTTACCCGGCTGTGTGTAATCACCGATATTAGTTGGGAAATGTCTTAAAAGAAACTGTAAACCGGTTTTGTCATACTCTTTAAATTTGTAAGTAACACGTAAATATTAGTCTTTGACGCAGCGGCTGGCATAAATCTAGACTGTTTGACACCCACAAGCATCTTATCTGTATTATACGATGGATAGGCCCGCGTCCTGCGTCAGAGACCCATTGAGTTCGCTGAAAAACGCATCGTATTCCAAAATAAGCGTTCCCAGAGGAATGCGTCGGGAAACTTGGGAATACATAAACCGGATAGTTTAACCATATTTTATTTCAAATTCATGAAAACGGGTCGGGCCACAAGTTCTACCAACATTAATTTAGTTACGGCCCTCCCCTAAAAAACATTAACCGGATGTCAGGTGCGTGACTATGCTCTCTAATTTTTGGCACTATTTGGCACTCATATTCATTTTTTCTTCCTTTAAAATAATTTAATTTCATTATGAGTTTTTTCAGCAGACGATGTTTTTGAAGCAGACGACAACTCAGCATGAGGAGATAAGTGGTTCAGCTGTACGGTGAGAACTAGCCCTTCACTATTTCCTGTCATATGTTACTGTACATACAGACTACCATGACGTCATCAGTTTACAAACAGTTGTCGTCTGCTTTTATTTGTCAAATTACAAACTTATGGCATTTTGACTTAAGTAATGTAAAAATGAATGTCAAACACGGCGTCTGATCAGGATCAAAACTGTTTGCAAATAACAACTGTACTCGGAGTAAGGCGGTGAATGGATTAAACTGGCTAATATGCCTCCTGAAAACAATAGTAATTTAAAAGTGTCCTGTTTCAGAAGCTTCATGTGTCATAGAACGTTCTGCATTAGCAGCACTCAAAATGATGGAAAACAAGAGTTGTCAGAGAAACAACAAAATTCGCGCAGGCACATTTAGAAACTTAAAGTAGAACCTGAGGTCAAGGTTACAGTGGGGTCAATTGTTTTGGGTACATTGAATGGCCTTGTCCATATATACATGTACATGCATATCAAAAATGAAAGCAATGCCTCAAGGGACAGAGGACTTTTAAGCATTTTAAGCAAATAAAGTAAACATGAATTGCAAGATAGTCTGTAGACATATGTGACCACACTGATGCCCAGGAATATAAATAAATTCACCTGGAAGACTGAATAAAAAGCTTTAATCACTGGCCATAGTCGCATCTTCGTCAACATTTGTCATTATTTTCGCTGTTTATACACGTTATACAAAAAAGTGAATCGACAGTTCGATTTATTTTTCAAATCAAAGTAATTGTGCAAAATCTGCTTAAAATCAGACCAACAATAGCTGAGATAGTTGACGTCAAACCGATAGGACGTTGTACTGGGGATAATATATTACTGTACCGGGGATAGCATTTCCAAAAATATTACTGTACTGAGGATAGACGAATGTAAAATATGAAACTAGGGCCACTTTTCGAGAAGTACAAAGTATTGCAATAATAGTCAGCGTGTATAAACAATACACACATCTTCATAGTCCATCAGATGTGTACAGTAAGAGACATCGAGCTAATGTTTGACTTCAGGCGCTGTCCCTCACAGTATTGTTCGACAATATTGACCTGACGTTGAACTTTATGCATGAATAAATTATAAAAAGATGACGCAGTATAAATCAATATTCGATAGCCTACGTACAATTTCGGGTTGTTTCGGCTGATTACGCGAATCTAGTTACAGTTGTGATCCTCAGTGGATCAACACTCCACATTGAGCAAGTTCAAAAGATTATTGTTGATAAACTATTATTCCCGAGTCTCCTAGTATAATCGCATCTACTAAAACGCATCATGTTGCGCTTTCGAGTGGGCTTTAATCCAGGTAAGATCGTCGATGTTCTCACATGCGACTCTTGCCAATATATACCTAATTTACAACCCCCAGATGTAACTAATCTGCAATAGGTGTGTCGTTAGAGGAAGGGATTTGTAACATCGAGGTTCCGGGTTCGAATCCCGATAGAGTGGAAAATATTTTTATTTTATAAAATGTTATTTTATAGACCAAACAGACGCTATGACATTATGTTTTTAAAAGTAACAAAAGAACCGTGTTCCAATCGAAATAGGCGTCTGATCTTGCTCCAAAGTGTTTGCATAGGAAATAATGAATGTTGTGTAAACGCGTTAATTGGGAAAGAATAACGTTTAATCCACTGTATACATGGGCAGTCTAACACCATTGCAGCGACCACTGTTTTACTGCATGAATCTTATAGAAAACGATAAAAACGAGGCTTTGCCGAGTTTTTATCGTTTTCTAAAACGACGAGTTTGATAAATCCAATAAATTATTAACACGAATGTTATAAAAAAAATTATAACATAACCTAGAAATGTTATTTATCGCAGCCTTTGAGGTCAAGTGAATGCTAAGCGCGATGTAAGTAGATCTATACAGGAAAAAAGTTGTTCCAAATTAACCCCGTTCACTAGCATAATGTTTATGTTGTTATATGTATTAATAAACACTTTCATGAAGATCTAATATTGATTAATTACACCAAAACCTATAAAGTCAATCTACATGATGGAATGCAGACGTTGGAAATCGAACGCATAGAACGCATTTTAATGACGTCACAAGTAAACGACGTCGTGGTGCTCCTCATTTGCATAGTTATATAACTAGTTATATATGACATTTAAACAACGGGTGTTATTCAACGCTCACGCCGTCTGTTATGTTATAAAATCAATTAGCCTTCGTTTTAGTGGTCGTAATAGCGAGGTTTTACTGTATTATTACCGCAAAATATATCCTTAAAGTCACTATTCTATCTGCTTTAAAACTGCTTTTTGCTTACATCACTCGTGTAGTATTATTTTAAATTGACTGCAAAAAAGTCGGTCAGTATTGCAAACATTATAACGTCAGATCAGACACCGAGTTCATCAGAGTCTTATCAAGATCCAAACTATTTAAAGTACAAATGTACTTGGGGTAAGGCGGTAAAGGGGTTAATCTATTTGAACGAGGAAGACATGATTGAAGGGTCGATATATGAGCCCTAATATACACGAGGTCAAAATGTTACGGGGTGCACGTTTCCCAAAGTCGAATGAAATACGTAGATAACATTTTTCTAATATTTAACCATTTGCAGGGCTGCCATAAGTTGACATGAAAAATCCTAAGATTTCCAAATTTACATTTTTCAAGTGCGATTTTACGAAACGTACCTTTACCCAATAGCCTTTTTCTTGTTTTGTTGACATGCGACTACTTAAAGCAGGCTGTAAGTAAAGCAGAATGCGCCTTATGGCGCATTCTGCTTTACTTTCAGCCTGGTTTAAGCTACGATGTACTTGGAAAAAATCCGGAGATTTAGGAAAAATCCGGAGAATTGGCAGCCCTGCATTTGACTTCTTCATGTATACTCTACTTTGCAAATAGTTTGGACCCTGATCAGACAAGTGCAAACACATGATGGCTTACCCGAAATACTTGCCACTAGAAAATTTGTTTATTTAGTCAAACTGAAATCTATAGTTACATGTATATAGTGGTGAAAACGTTGAGTTTGTTTAATGAAACTTAATTGTTCATGTCAATGCTCTTTACGTATGTATATACATTGTATTGTTCAGGTAAATTTATGGCTATGAATATGCTTATGCTATTCTATGCCGAATAAAGATCTGTATCTGTATCTGTTATTCTTTCCAAATAAACACGTTTACGCTAAATATATTATTTCAAAGTCAAACAGTTTGGAGCCAGATCAGACGCCGGGTAACCCGGCGTCTGATCTGGCTCCAAACTATTTGCCGTCCATGTTAAAAATCAACACTCAGAATTGTCAAGAAGTTGTCATTTTCACTATTTTATTGCAATGCGTTTGCTTTGCGTTTAAAACGAGAAAGAATAACGTTTTCTCCACTGTATTTATCATGCTAGCGACAAACTCTTTGACAAGTTTGACTATTTTAATTTGAGTTGCAAACAGTTTTGATCAGTCTCCAAACTGTTTGTACTGGAAACAGTAGTTTTAGCGTAAATGCGTTTAATTTGGAAAAGTATAACATCTTCTCCAAAAGTAATTGTAATCTGCAACATGCTTCAGAGTTTATTTTTCATCATTGTCTTTTTTATGAGATTACTATCAGAGTGTCCAAAGGTTTTTGATCCAGATGAGACACATTGTCACGGCGTCCCATCTGGATCCAAGTTTTTTGCAATAGTAAATAGTAATCTTAAATTCGTCATCACCTTAATACCTCGACAGCAAAGGCAGGGCCGCCATTTCTCCGGATTATTCCTAAATCTTCGGATATTTTTTTCAAGTACATGATAGCTTAAAGCAGGTTGAAAGTAAAGCAGAATGCACCTGAAGGCGCATTCTGCTTTATTTTCAACCTGCTTTAAGCAACACTAAAAACAATGGGGAAAAGGTATAATTCGGAAGATCGCGATTGAAAAATTGAAAATTTTGAAATCTTAGGATTTTTTTATCAATTTATGGCAGCCCTGCAAAGGCTCTTGTGAAGTGTGTGACACTCATATCGAATGATTTAAATGTCAAAATGCTGCACATTCTAAACTGTCAAAAGAACAATGCAGTTGACAACCTTCATTCAACAGTTTGTATTGTGCATAATCCTGAATAGATTCCTGATAAAGGACTCACCCACATACAAAATTGAAATTTATACACCAATAATGCCTGACTATTTCAATAAACTCTTCCTGTTCGATTGCTGGAAGATTCCATTATAGATAAACCTGGATGATCTAGAGTCTGGTGTGTAATGCAGTACTCCCTCTCTACAACAACACCCAGTGGGATACAAAGAATGTTTGTGTTGTTCGGAGGGATTTGTTTTAGGGAGGGAAATTGGATTCGATTTGAAAACAGCTTGAATCATAATCAGACGCCTCGTAACACGACGTCTGATCTGAATTCAAACTGTTTGTCACTCGCCATTTTTAACTGCTTTGATTCTATCCCGATGTACAACACCATTGAATACATGATTTGTAAAAATAGGTGTTTAACTAAATTATAAAGTTTCGAAGTTTCTCGCCATTATGTTTGTGTCTGTCAAAATGTCCAATGTGTGACTTTGAGTAAAACAGCAAACGACAATTTTAAGCAGACGATATTGCTGACATGAAAAAAGTGTACATAATTGTTTTGTTTTAGGGAACAGCGGCACGCGTTGTTGTGATGAGGGAATCGTTGTGAGGAGGGCAGTTGTAGGGAGGGAGCCCTGTACATTAAGTGGATTACATCCGATGAAATGCTAAACTGTTGGCTATTTTTGTAAACAGTAGACTTAAACCCAACTATCTCAGAAACCTCCAATGCATGGACAACTCCAATTTCCAATTATGTTTAGTCAACTATATATTTCAAAATGACAAACTGTGTATACCCTGATCAGAGGGCTCCTATGGGAGCCCTCTGATCAGGATCTACACTGTTTGCATAGGACAAATGTACTCTTTACATGTATACTTTTTACTACAAAAATGGCTCAAATTACTAGAATAAACAATCTGTATACTTTTTGTTAATACCGAGTATACTCGTCGCTAGGATTGATATGTCAATAAAACTTTAATATACATGTAGTCATGCCGATGATACGTGATAATTGTCAGGTATCAGCTCACCTTGAAAACTTGCTACAGATTCTAACCCTACTGTTCAAACTGATATCGTATGGGAGTACACAAACTTAATTGATAACGGCTTGAGACGAGTTTTTGACCAGCAGATATTTATATCGCTATGAAGATGCATGTATCTATGGGCGGGCAAACGCCATTGCAGCAACCACTGCTTTACTGCATGAATAAAAACAACTACAGTGGACAATACTTTATTCTTTTCCAATTAAACGCAAACAAAACGCAAACGCATTGCAATAAAATGTAGAAAAAAAACATTTTTTTATAATTCTGGCTAATCCTGGTAATAATGAGTGGCACACAGTTAGGAGCCTGATCAGACGCCGGGTAACCCGGCGTCTGATCAGGATCCAAACTGTTTGCATAGAAGATAATAATTTTAGAGTTAACACGTTATTGGGAAAGAATAACGTTTTATCCACTGTATACATGGGCAGTCTAACGCCATTGCATGACCCCTGTTTTACTGCATGAATCAAACAGCTAATTTTGCTTATTTCTCGTACTTGTATATGTTAAATGGTAATCTGTCCTAATTAATTGCGTACATACGACATAATTATGTACATGTATCTTTCTTTTATAAGAATTTACCCCTTGAATTAGTTTAGTTTAAACAATATTTTATTCAAATAATAAAATAGATTGGACAACAGGCATTGCCTATGTAAGTACTCTACAGTGGTACAAGGTAATTACATGTTCTATAAATGCATAACAAAATACATGATTATTCAATAGCTGAAAAAGAAAGATGTACTTGAGATACGTGAATGCGGTAGTTATGATCAACAGAGCACTTAGTATGTAAGTAACCTTTGAGTAGTTCAATTACCCCCTGAATTGATCTGGTTGTAGTCTTGAAGACAGCATGTGACCACTTAAAGCGGCAGTGTGTGATGTCATGTGATATGTAGAGAACATGGTTTCGTGTCCTCCTATAAATATGCAAATAAGTGATTTGAAATGGAACTTTGTGATATAAAAATTATATGGATGGAATTGTAAATGAATGGACTTTCAAATGGTAATTATAAACACTTTTGTTGATTAAGACATATGAAGATATATGATACATATCTCAAGACAATAGATGTATTCAAGAATGTGCTCACCATGTACTCGCCATAAGTAACCCGTGCCTGAGGCATGTAAAAACATCGATAGAGTATCACCTTTAGCCTGCTACCTGCTACACGCTACCTGCTATCGAAATTCAATACTGTATTGATTGACTATATTGATTGAATATTAACCAGTAAAGCTTTTGCTGTGTACCTTTACCCTGGAAATTGATCTCCTACATTATCTGGAAATTTATATACCAACGTAGTTCATATTTTGATCCAAATTCTACGGAAGACAAATGGTGACATTTCTGATAGGTCATAGATTATACTCGTACTAAATTCTACGGAAGACCATAGTTGACAGATTTAATAGGTATATATGTCTTATGATCCAAATTCTACGGAAGACCAAGGTTGACATTTCTGATCGGTCATAGATTATATTCGTACTAAATTCTACGGAAGACCAAAGGTGACATTTCTGATCGACCATAGATCATATTCTTACTCAAATCTACGGAAGACCATAGCTGACAGTTTGAAAAGTTATAGACCGTACCTGCACCAAATTCTACGGAAGCCCTAAAGTGACATTTCTGAATATGGGAATTTCAACAGAACAATGGCGAGCAAAAATAGGCTGCTTCTCACAACCAGTATCCGTGAACAAAACTGAATTAAGGGTGTATGAAACTAATAAATTTGGGAAATTTTCAAAGCAGTGCAGTTTTTCCCATAGTCATATGTCGCTGTACATACGCATATGTTTGTTTGCCTTACTGGTTGCACACAGTGTAGAGCGCAACCCTGGACCTGGACCCGGATACGACTCGAGCAGGGGCCGTGGTGGTGTGAAAGGAGGGCGCAGCGGCACCATGGCAGCTCCCTCAAGGCGGACTACTCGTAACTCTACCATCGAAGTTTCACCGCCATGCTCTCAACATGACAGAACCAACCCAGCAGGACGTCTCCAATTCGAAACTGAGCAGCGGTCCCTAAGTGATTGGGTTCGCCATGATACTCGCGACAAATCATCACGTGACTCATTGCCTATTAGTGGTCGTTCCTCTACGGACTTTGAATCAGCTGATCTTGACATGAGATCGTTGTTGCTCGAAATCCGAAGTGAAGTACGAACAACAAATCAAAAGTTTGACAAACTTGAACACTCAGTGGCCGAACTTCAACAAGATAACGCCAGCCTGAAACAACAAAATGCCGAATTGTCAAGTGAAGTTTTTGGGCTCTCAAATAAAGTGTCCGAACTCGAAAAACGGCTAAATGAAAAAACGCACAAAACTGAAAACCTTGAAGCGCTAACCAAAAAGCAAAACCTGAAAATATATGACCTTGCAGAGCCTTTTCAAACCGGTGACGACGAAGCGCAAATTTCTACCGAAGAGCATGTGATCGCAAATTTAAATGGCACGTTAGGGTTAAATGAAACAAGTGATTCGTTCGAGGCCGTTTACAGAGTACCAAGTCAAAAGTCTCCGAGACCTGTTTTTGTGAAGTGTTCTAGCCTAAAGATACGAGACAGAGTGATATTGGCTTTTCGCGAAGCTCGTAAAAAGGATGAACCCCTGCCACCTTTTAGAATTGGTGAAGATCTACCAAGAAGTGTTTCCTTAGCACGAAGCAAACTCTACACATTCTTTAAAGAATCCTTAGATAACAACAAGAAAGCATTCTTTAAATCTGACCGCCTAATTGTTGATGGCGTTACCTATATGTATGACGATGAGACTAAAGCACCCGTCTCCTTGAATAGATAGGATGGTGGCCAACGCCCAAAATACCATATTGTAAATGATATTTCTTCATGCTCTTTGAATATTCGCGGTTTGCGTAAATTTAGAGAGGACCATTGTTTTATTGAGTACTGTTCAAAATTTAATATTGTCGTACTTTGTGAAACTTGGCAAACTTCAGAAGATGACTTTACTGATTTGTTGCCGGATTTCACCGACTACAATAGTCCGAGAAAAAAGGTTAAAGGTTACCGTGGGGCTGGTGGTGTGTCAGTGTTCATAAGAAACTCAGTAGTCGAGAGCGGCATGCTTAAACGTATTTTCTCAGAATTTGAAGAGTGTGTTGTGTTCATTATAGACAAAAACAAAGTTAACTTGCCAAAACATATCGTGATATGTTGTTCATACGTAGCACCAGATGGCTCTCCTGTATACGAAGGTGAGACAACAAATGGAATAGAAAACCTGAATGATAAGCTGACTCTAATTGAATCTGACTTTGGTGAAGTTTCGTTTATGTTAGTAGGTGATCTAAATGCAAGAGTCAAAGATATGGTTGACTATATTCCTGAAGACAACATCGACTTTGTATTTGGTGAACAAGTAGATTATCCTGGTGATTGTTTTAATATGGCGCGTGCAAGCCGCGATACTGAATGTAATCGATTTGGAATGTCCCTCTTAGAACTATGCCACACACGCGATGTACATTTTCTTAATGGCAGATTCAGTGACTCAAATGGTGATATCACGTGCACTTCCAACAACGGTAGTAGCATAGTGGATTATGTTATCGCATCTACCGATTTATTCCCGCTTGTACAAGATTTTAAAATCGGGGATCTAGACATTTCAGATCATTTTCCCTTACTGTGCTCATTCCAAATTCCCCAAAAAGAGTATATTTCAGTTAAAAGTGACCATGAATGTCGTGAAAAGCTTTCACCTAGAATGTGCTTCAAGTGGAAAGAGGACTTGAGACATGACTTCGTGCAAACTTTTACTAGATTATTTGAACCGTTCTTTGACCATTTGGAAGAAGAAAGTGTTTTGCAGAGCCAAGAGAAATTTGTGAAGATAATTCAAACCGCAGGCCAGGGTATGCGTGTTAAAGGTCAACGTAAGCTTGGCGTTGATGTAACCAAAATCCAACCAGATTGGTGGGATTCTGATTGCAGTAAAGCTAAGTACGACAAATATAGAAATTTACGAAAATATCGTTTGACAAACTTGCCTTCAGACTTAAGTGCATACATAATTAGCCGGAAAACATTTAAAAACTTATGTGGGGCTAAGCGACTTTTGCATGAGAGAAGTCGTCGTGAAATGCTTATGAAAAGTAGACTGAAACCCAAAGAATTCTGGAAGTGTATTAAGTCAACAAATAAGGGCGCAGATAGAGACTGCAAAAGTGATATTATTTCTCCTGATGAATGGTTTGAATACTTTAAGTCTTTATATGCAGCTCCTATTAATGACACAAATGAACAAGACAATTTATTCCAGAATTACGAACCCCCGGTGATCCATAATGACACATTGGATGCAGAAATTACGAACGAAGAAATACTCAGAAGTGTTAGATCGCTTAAAAGTGCATGTGCCACTGGGGCGGATGGTACATGTATGGAAATGTTTAAAGCAACACTTGATTTAACTCTCCCATACCTAAATAAACTGTTCAATAGTGTTTTAGCGGAAGGGACATTGCCCGATGATTGGTGCCGAAGTTTAATTACACCGATCCACAAAAAAGGACCTAGTGATCAACCAAACAACTACAGGGCCATTTCTGTAGTTAGTAGTCTCAGTAAGATATTTGTGAAAATTTTAAGTTATAGGTTGACTTGTTTGGCAGAATCAAACTCAGTCGTTGAGGAATCTCAAGCTGGTTTTCGTGCAGGTTACTCCACGACAGACAATATATTTAATCTTAGTGCGTTGATTCAAAAATATCTGTCTAGGAGGAACGGGAGGTTTTATGTATTTTTTATTGACTTCTATAAGGCGTTTGATAGTTGCGGCCATCAGCAACTATGGAACAGTTTGGTCAGAAATGGCATACGCCAAAACTGTAAAGTCTTAGCAGTTTTCAAATCTATGTACTCCCAGTTGAAATCGTGTGTTAAACTGAAAGATGGGTTAACAAACTATTTCAATTGTGAAATTGGTACGAGACAAGGCTGTGTAAGTTCCACGATCATATTTTCTTTATTCATAAATGACCTGTTGAAATACATCAAACTTAACACTAGACATGGTATATTTATAACACAGAGTGTAGAAGACGCACACGCATTTATGTTTGCGGACGATGTTGCGACATTTGCAGAGACTGTAGTTAACCTACAACACAAGATATCCGCCATAGAAAACTTTTGTGATTTAACAGATATGAAACTTAATCTTGAAAAGTAAAAAATTATCGTTTTCAGAAATGGTGGCCCCTAAGAAGCTATGAACGTTGGTTTTACAAAGGGAGGCAAATAGAGACAGTACCATTTTACAAGTACTTAGGGGCTTTCTTCACACCGCAGATGTCTTGGTCTAAAACAAAGTCTATGCTTTCTGCTCAGGCTCAAAAGGCAGTTTTTGCTATTTACCGTTACGGCAAACAATTTGGGTACTTCGCACAAGTAGATGCCTTTAAATTGTTTGACGCGATGGTCAAACCAATTCTGGTCTATTCTTCATCACTATGGGGTTACCAACCATGTAACGAAATTGAAAGAGTCCACATTCAGTTTTGCAAAATACTTTCATGCTTGAATCAAAATGTAGCCAACTTTTTCCGACTAAGTGAGTGTGGAAGATATCCCTTATCTACAACTTATATGCCAATGTGTGTAAAGTATTGGTTACATCTGTCAACCATGGCAGACAATCGCTATCCCAAGCAGTGTTACATGATGTTGAGACGTTTCGATGAATGTGGAAGGACCACTTGGGCAACACATGTAAAACGCCTCTTGTTTGAGTTTGGGTTTGGGTATGCTTGGATAGCAAACGAGGTTGGAAATCCTAAAGCTTTCATACAGCAATTTACAGCAAGACTTATAGACTGTGCACAGCAAAACTTGTGGGAAGACATAAACTCATCCTCAAAGGCCATATCTTATAGACTTTACAAAAGTGCATTAAACCCAGAAAAGTATCTATCAATGACAATGCCTTTCAAATATAAGCGGGTTCTATCAAATTTCAGATGCTCAAGCCATGCACTCATGATCGAAAAGGGTCGCCATGAAAGGATTGATCGAGATATTCGATTTTGTGTGCATTGCTCGAGAAATGATATATATACCGTTGAGGATGAAGTGCATTTTTTGCTTATATGTCCGCTGTATAAACAGTTGAGATTAGAATACTTCAGGGCTGAATGGGTTGAGAGTATTGTGTGTAACCAATTGTTCATAAATATGATGTCAGACACAAGATCTGACAGTATATTGGCTATTGCCAAGTTCCTTGAACAAGCGTTTATGGAAAGAGACATTTGGTTAAAACAACCAGTTTAAGATTGACTAAGAGTCTAAGATTGACTTACCGATACTGTGTGTAAGTGGATAATACAAGCACACAATGGTTATCTCTGGCGTTATGGGAAATGAACTTAGGTGTACTCGAAAATTGTATATATAGGTTCATTCAGCATCACGCCAAGGACATGGAGCAAAGCAATCCACTTGCAATCGTGTACATATTGTCAAGGAGGAGGAAACTGTAAATGGTTTCCAAGTATTGTATCACTGTTCACTTGTATGCATACATTTTATGTTTATGTTAACTGAAATATTGATATCACAAAACATTATATGTAATATTGATGGTATTTTGGGCCGGAGGCCTTCAACTACAAATAAAATCATTAAAAAAAAATTTAAAAAAATAAAAAAAAAAATAACACAGAGTGAGCCCTTAAAAATAAATTAAAAAAATATTAAAAAAATGATAAATATAAATTACTAGATCTAACTACTGGAATTAAGGTGGTTCGTGGGTCTGCTTATTCCGTGTCAGAAATCTTTGAAATCTTGATTAAATTGAAAAATCTCATATTAGGGGTGAAAAATCGTTAAAAAAATAAATCACAGTACCGTTTTTTTCCTGATAGGACATTTTGTCGAGAACAGCTCCTTTTTTGATAAACGGGAATACTTTCTTTATAAACTAATATAAATCAATAATTTCTGTACATTCAAGTAAACTGTACAGAGACTTTAAGATATTGTGCAAACAAAAATATTTCATGACATACTTTCTGGAAATATCAATATTAGTAAAAAAGTCAAATTCTGAAAAAGTCACTAAATCTCAAATTACAAAAAATCTAGCTGTTTAACATACACTTATTTTACTCTCATTAGATAGATACTAGTATTACTTAGTTCTACTAGTCTCAAATTTTTTATGAAAATCTACAGTGGAATTTACATTTTATACATGATTTCCAGAAATTCTGACAAAATGGTAACACAAAACGAGTAACCTCCCTTGAGTTCAACTCTAAAATGCCGTCAGCTCTAAATTATA
Organism: Gari tellinella; assembly: GCA_922989275.2. Taxonomy (NCBI): domain Eukaryota; kingdom Metazoa; phylum Mollusca; class Bivalvia; order Cardiida; family Psammobiidae; genus Gari; species Gari tellinella. The sequence goes on from OV277871.1 coordinate 33,026,224, forward strand.
CCATAAGTCAAACCTGTATTAAGGGACCATTGAATACGGTAGCCTGTAGAACTTTAAAGGCAGGTGACTGCTTAATGCATAACAAAAGTTATGCATAAAAGCTCCTTTAGGATCTATCTTTTAGCATTACTTTTGTTCTGTGTTAAGCTGCCATCTGTCATATAATCTATAAATCCTCACAAACGTTAGTTGTTACTTGACTATACTTGCATATATGAATCATTATTACCTGACTAAACATAGCATGTCCTTTGATTACTGCGTTATGGACTGAGTAGTCAATAAAATCGGACAATTTATTTTTTTAAAAAAAGTTTTGAAGCGAGTGGGAATCGAACCTAGAACCTTTGGATTGCTAGTCAATCACCGCACCAACTGCGCTAACAGAGAAGACACTGAAGCAGATCAAACTTTTCTTCATGTAAATTTGCTACTATAAGCACATGCCGCAATGATCAGGTGAAAGTCATCAGCATTTTCGGAACTCGAGATGCGGGCCGCCCGCTGTCGAACCACCTTAACGTATTGAAAGCAAACGATACAATGGCATATAACAGGTTCAAACATTCAACCCTAGAAAAGAATACAGTGCTCCCTCTCTATACAACGACATACAATGGGAGACACAGATTTTGTGTATAGTTCGGAGGGAGTCGTTATAGGGAGGGAAACTTAAGATTTTACTTACATTTGCATAATGCGGTGTCTGATCTGGATTGAAACTGTTTGTCACTCGTCATTATATTTATTATATAAAAACTGTCCTCTTATATGAAACTTTGAGAAACAACAGCAGACGACAATTTTAAGCAGACGATATTGCAGCTTTAAAAGCGTTAGACATATTTGACTTGTTTGGGGAACTGCGACAAGGGTCGTTGTTAGTGGAGAAAACGTTATTCTTTCCCAATAAACGCGTTTACGCTAAAACTATTATTTGCAGTGCAAACAGTTTGGAGTCAGATCAGACGCCGGGTAACCCGGCGTCTGATCAGGCTCCAAACTGTTTGCCACCAAGATAAACATGAATTATCAGAATTGTCAAAAAGTTGTTCTTTTCTACGTTTTAGTGCTTTGCGTTTGCGTACGTTTGCGTTTAAACGGGAAAGAATAACAGATTCTCCACTGTAAGGAGGGAACATTGTATATTCCTCATCAAAAAGTGAAACTGAGATGAGTAAGGTAATTTGTACTATGCAAACAGTGACGTCCCTGTTTAGAGGGCTCCTGCAATAGCCATCTGATCAGGGTTTGCACTGCTTGACTCTTTGCAATATAATGTTTATCCCTTTAATGCCTTACTTCGAGTACAATTTAGTTATTTGCAAACAGTTTTGATCCCGATCAGACATAGCGTAACTCGGCATCTAATCAGGATTCAATCTGGTTGAAACTCAATTACAGTAATTCCCAAGTCAACATGCCAGAACATTAAAGTTGAGAAATAAAAACTATTGCTTAATACTGAGGTCGTCATGATCAGGGTCTGCACTGTTTGACATTATGCAATATATTGGTCAAATCAACCCTAAATAGAAAACCTTGACATGACTTCATTGGCAATGTGAAGCGTCCATTAGCCCTGTCACTCTCAATCACGCTTAAAAGCGAGTTTGCAAACAGTATGGATCCTGGTCAGACGCCGTGTAACGTTTTACACTCGTTTTGAAATTTCCTCAGTCAAACTGCTTTACTTTTTTAACTTTGAAACGACTTTGCAGACAACACAATTGAAGCAGACGACAATGAAACGGTGAAGGGATAAAAATATCACGAGAAATTTGGCAGTAAAAGGATTAAAAGCCTCAGGGATGAATGAGTTAGATGATTACGAGAGAATACAAGAATGCTTGTATAGCCACTTGGGACTACATCATCCGAAAAACTCGGGTAATAAGTAAGTCTACTGCTTACTGATTAGACAGGCTGTTGATTATATACAGACTGAAATCACATTGCAACGTACAGTAAAACCTCTCTTTAACAATTATTAAATTATGCTAATAATTATACATGTAGGTGGTTTAAGCCTTTCACTCTTAATGACGTCATAAAGCGCATTTGCAAACCGTTTTGATCCTGATTAGACGCCGCGTAGCGCGGCGTCTGATCAGGATCAAAACAGTTTGCCACTTGTTTTGAAATTACGTCAGTTATACTGTAATAAATCTAATTTTGAAAAGATATTGCAGAAAATAATACTGAATCAGATGACAATAAAACGGTGAAAGAATAAAAATCTCCTGAAAATTTTGTGCAAGACATTTATGTTTACATTGTGGTGAATTATATGCCCACTGGGCCGGGTGCAAATTGTTTGTATTTAAACAATATTTTGTTAAACATTATGTACTATGCACATGTCACAATAAAATATTTACATACTTACTGACTTTAGGTTTTTACATACTTTTTGCAAGTTCTAGCTTAAAAACCCATTCTGATTTAGATCTAACTTAATTATTAATAAAACAATATTGCAAAGTTTGGATCCATAACAGACATCGAATAAATTGAGGTCTGGTTTGGATACAAACTGTTTGACACAGCACGATGCTGCGTGTCTTCGCTGGTTATTAACGGGAGTAAAATAGCAAATCCAATTTAGCCTAGCACACCATATAGATCTAGTTAGGGTTTGTTTTTGACCATATATTCTAATATGAGACAGTGGAGACCCTAGCCAGAGGACTCCTGTTAGTCCTTTTGGAGCCCTCTGATTTGAGTCTTCTCTGTTTGCATAGGACAAGTGCAGAGAACGCCTAAATGCCTGCCTATTGTTTATATAGAGAGTGTTATTTTCTTGTTAATTGTTTTTGATTGTTTATATTGATCGTGTTATTATTGTTAATTATATGATTTGTAAGAAATGCTTGTTTGAGGGCCTCACGGTAGATTAGTCTCCTGACTAAGTGAGTTACCCTCGTAAAATAAAGTCGTTCAATCATTCATTCATTCATTCTTACTTACAAACAGTGAAGAAAACGTAATTCTGTCCTTACATATGCGTTTAAGCAAAACTGTTTATCCAGTGCAAAAAAACAACTATTTAAAGCCAGATCAGATGCCGGATAAACCGGTATCTGATCTAACTACACAATGTTTACCAAACAGATTCAAAAATATACTACATGTAGAAATTGATGAATTGATTGAGTTGGCTTTTACAGCAACACGACACATGAAATGGTTACATGGCGCCGAACTAGAAATTTAAAAAAAGTTGTCATTTTCTGTTTTCCTTTTGCCTTTTGTTTGCGTTTAAAGGGAAATAATAACGTCTCCTTCACTGCATACAAGATGGCATTATGTTATGTCTCTGTTAACAACAGTGGGCTTCATCCATTTTACTCTTTTATGTTGACACATGGATTTACGTACAAGATAACTTGAACATTAATTTTACCTACTTTTTGGTGAAGTTATGTCCCTTTTCAATGTCTAGTAGAGGCAATAGCCGTATTTGACTGATCATGTTTCAGTCAACTAATACTTTTGCGTTAATAACATTCCAATCGAAAATAAAAAGTTGTTGCGTAAAATCGCAGCCTTTCGTTCCCTAAGAGAATATTGATTTAAAAAGTTATCTCTGTTTCGTGATGCACAGCGCTCCCTCTCTACAAAGACACAAAGTGGGAGACAAACATTATGTATGTTGTTCGGATGGAGTCGTTATAGGGAGGGAAATTGGGTACATTTGCAAACAGCTTGAATCCAGACCAGACGCCGCGTAACGCGACGTCTGATCTGGATTCAAGCTGTTTGTCACCCGTCATTAAGTTTTTTTCCTGTTAAAATGTATATTATGAAACCTGTGAAAAAACAGCAGACGACAAATTAAAGGAGACGTTATTGCAGCAGTAAAAATGTTTGACATATTTGTCCTTTTTAGGGAACTGCAGCAAATGTCGTTGTAAGGAGGGAGTCGTTGTTGGGAGGGCCGTTGCAGGGAGGGAACGATGTACTCTCAATTGAGGGAATAGCCCACGTTTGCCAGTCGAATACGGCTATTATGTAGACAATACAAACGAAATATATGAGCCTACGATAATATGGCAGCGACTGTGTTAGACGGGTTACCTGTCATTATGGCAGGAAAAGTGTTCATAAGCCTTTGAAATAGTCTAAAAGTTGAGTATTGGACTAAACGAGGAGAACCCGTCTACACTCAGTCAAGTTGCAATACAGTCGCTGTAACTTCTTGTCACCATCCATGAGTTCTGTAACGAAATCGTCGGCCGTCGTTGGCCATCAATTGCGAGTTGGCTACCTGGGGCCGTATTCTGAAATATTCTAAGTATTTTACTTAAGAATCTTCTAACTCTTACACGTTCAACTAAGAAAAGATATTGTCTACCATTTCCACTAAGAAAATACTATAGTATTTACTTAGAGAAAAAAAACCAAGAGTAAGATATGGCCGTTGTCAGGGACACCCCGACTAAAATGACGCCACTCTTCTCACTCACTTATATGTATGACTGCTTTTGCGTGTTGGTTTTCTTCTAATTTATAAATTATCTTTTACCAAATTCACAGGGTACAGTCTTTATTTTTCTCAACGGCTTTTTTAAAAGATAATCATCATTATTTCCATAGATTCGTTTCTTTAAATACAAAAAACTGCTTAACCCTTTCACTGCCAAACATTTCGTGAGATTTTACTCCTTCGCCGTGTCATTGTCGTCTGCTTCAATTTTGTTGTCTGCAATATCATTTCAAAAAAGTCAATTTTAAGGCAGTATGACTGACAAAACTTCAATACCAGTGCCAAACAGTTTGGACCCTGATCAGACGTCGGGTTACGCGGCGTCTGATTAGGGTCCAAACTGTTTGCAAACGCGCCTTTAAGAGTGAAAGGGATAAAGTATGCTGAAATTCAGGTAAAAGTTTCCAATTAGAAGGTTTGCATCTTATTGTCAGCCTGCTTTAAATATGACATTTTCCATATAGTATAGATCCAGGTCGGACGCCGCATTACGCGACGTTTGCTCTAGATCCAAACTTGTTTGCCATTCATATTTTACTTTTCTTAAGTTTTGAAAGCATAACATTGATTATGTTGTTTTTCTGCAGATGATGTGTTTGCAGCAGATGACACTGATTCGGCATGACAAGGGTTAAACAGCAACCTGCAGGACATTTTTAATAGAGCTGTTCAAATATCCAGAAAGAGTAGAAACATGGAAGTCGTTTCTAGAACTATCAGCAACTATTTAGAATTTGATAAATGATAATTTACAGATGAGAAGAAAACAAACTAGCAAACTACACCGCAGATAAGCAGTCATACGCGTTTGTGTGCAAGAAGAGTGACGTCATTTTAGTCGGGGAAAACCCTAACAACGGCCATTATTTTAGTCTTAGTATTTTTTCTCAAAGTATTCTCTTAGAGGAAAAGTTAGACAATAATCTTTCTTAGTTGACAGTTGAAAAATGTAAGAGTTAGAAAATTCTTAAACAAAATAATGTAGAATGTTTCAGAATAATATTAGTTATACAGTTTCTTCACAGTGTACATGAGTATTTCTTCCCGGCTGAGGTAAATCATGTTGCAGCTTTGACTTCATATTTAAGGCATGAATCTATTGAAAGCAAGATGAAATGAACGCAAAAAAGCTACTAACTTCTATTTTACATTTATCCTGCTCAAAGTTGTTTTAACGACATTAATAAGTCCAATGTGTGACCGTTAATCGAAAGTTTATGCAATAGTTTTCTTTGACCTAAGAAATTAACACAATATTGTTATTTTAGTCAATCCATATGGAGTTTCTTATTGTAAAAGAACAGCCGTTTACTCTTTGCAGTATCTGCTAGTTTAGTATCGTTCTTTTTCTTAGCTAAAACCCCACTCACATTATCTCTAATATAGTACTTAGCATACTTTTGGTGGTCATAATAACTCATATATTCGGACGCTATTAGTCCGATAGGTAGCGCCAGCATTAGAATCCCACACACTGCGCATGCGCTAGCTATCACGTGACCAGTTGCTGATGTCGGCGTGTAATCTCCATACCCAACCGTCGTTAATGTTATGACTGCCCAGTACATAGCCATAAATACATTTTTAAATTGCTGATCTTTCACGTGCATGTCAACAAGATAAATCATTATTCCGAAAAACATTGAAAACATGAAGAGTAGAAGACCGATAACTCCTAGCTCTGTTTTGGTCACTTTTAATGTGAGTCCCATTATTTTCAAAGCTGGTATGTTCCTCGCAACTCGTAATAACCATACAAGTTTCAAATCGGTTGCATACTTAACAGAAATAAAAATGAACAAAACAACTGACGATTCTATTTGTCCCAAGCAAAGGTTAAAGACAAACGAACACCAGTATGAAATGATGCATATGATCTGAGCAACGTGTATCCAATTCTTCAAAAACTTCAGTCTACATGGACAAAAAACAAAACACAGTATCAAATCTATGGTAAATATCGCGAAACAAACGGCGTCAGTCATAGGAACAGCCATATGTACTTTGGTATAGAACATTTCAGTTACAAAAGAGGTATTCCGAAATCCCAACAAACGGTATATTTTTTCCATGCTACGTATTTCCGAGTCTGTGTAGTTTTCAGTGTAGACAAACGGTAGACTCTCAACAGCAGAGGCGAGAACAGACACTACTACCATCAGCGATATGAACGCCGCCCATATCTGAAACAGAAAATCAAACGTTAGCCATGTTATCTCTTTCCTTCCTAAAACTTCAAATTGACAATTCTAGTTTCCTATTGAGTCGGTCCAAATATTTATTGTTTGCTGTTTTATTTGCAAATTTATTGCGATGTAAGAAACAGGGCATGTAGGCCCTGATCAGATTGCTCGTATATAAGTCCTTTGATATCGGTCTTTACTGTTTACACAGGACATGTGTGCTCTGCACATGTAGCTACACTATTGGCAAAGCAGATATATAATCGTTATTAGATTGCAAAGGGTAATATCAAAGAACATTTAATACTGTCAACTGACGTCCGTACCGAAGTAGAAGTATGATCTATCGTTTTATTCTTTGCGATCATTAAGCTTACATTTCTCTCTTAACTTATGAATAAAATGATCTTTTATCGTGCAACAGTTGATTGATGTACATGTAAACAGGTTATCAAGTAATGCTATTGACCGACATGTGTCAAGATTCCGTTACATTTTAGAACAAATACGCTTCTTATACCATTTTACCACCATATATTCACATGTAACATTAAACAGTTTGAAACTTAAAGTCCCATTGTGTTTTCAGACCTTTTCTTAATGCCTGAAATACAATAACGGTTATTAATAATGTTTGAACATTCTTATGGGCCAAACTGATCTATGAAATGATGAAGACGGACCTAAATCACCAAAAAGGGCGATTTAAAATCATAACAAACCGAAAATAGAACGTCTGACATAAACATTTCCACACGGCTTAGTATCACGTGATACAGCCGAAATCAACTTCACAGGGCGCAACCGCATCTACCTACGCCCGCCCATCCATCAGTCAGTTAGACTACCACACTTTTTTGTCCGCTCTCTAACTCAACTATTTTTTATCTGATCTTCCATAAACTTGCTGAAAATGTTCATTGATATAAAATCAAGGTTTAGTTTGATTACTACTAAAATCGCATAAGGTACTTTTGAGTTATTGCCTGTTAATTAATAAAAAATGACTGTTTCAGTCATTTTTGCACTCTAAAAACACAGCTTTTATCGGATATTCACCAATCATGCTGAAAATATATTCATATAAAATTTAGGTCTAGTTTGATTATTAATAAAATCGCATGTGGCATATCTGAGTTTTTGCCCTTTATGTATTAAAAAATGACTGTTTTGCTCTCTAACACAAATACGTTTTATTGGATCTTCACCAAACTTGCTGAAAATGTTTATTAATATAAAATCAAGGTTTAGTTTGATTACTACTAAAATCGCATAAGGTATATCTGAGTTATTGCCTGTTTATTAATAAAAATGACTGTTTCAGTCACTTGTGCACTGTAACACATACAGTTTTTATCGGATATTCACTAAACTTGCTGAAAATGTTTAATTATATAAAATTTAGGTCTAGTTTGATTTTTACAAAAATCACATATGGCATATCTGAGTTTTTGCCCTTTATGTATTAGAAATGACTGTTTTCATTTTGCAAAATCGCATACGGCATGTTGGAGTAATAGCCCTTTAATTAATAAAAAATGGCTGTTTCAGCCTTATTTGCTCTCTAACACATAGAGAATTCATCGGATCTTCACCAAACTTGCTGAAATTCTTTATTTATATACAATCTAGGTTCAGTGTGATTATTACTAAAATCCCATAAGGATTATCTTAGTTATTGCCCTTTATGTATTAAAAAGGACTGTTTCACCATTTTTGCTCTCTAACACAAATACTTTTTTTTATTGATTTTCACCAAACTTGCTGAAAATGTTTATTTATATAAAATCAAGGTTTGGTTTGAATACTACTAAAATCGCAAAAGGCATGTCTGAGTTTTTGCCCTTTAAGTATTAAAAATTAATGTTATAGCATTTTTTGCTTTCTAACACATACAGTTTTTATCAGATATTCACAAAACTTGTTGAAAATGTTTATTAATATAAAACTAGGTCAATCATCTTAACTACCAACTCGCACAAGGCATGTTGGAGTTATTGCCCTTGAATGACTAAAATTTGACTACTTCAGGCTTGTCAGCTGTCTGACTCAAACATTTTTAATTGGATCTTCATCAAATTTGCTGAAAATAATATTTGTATAAAATCTTGGTCCAGTTCTATTTATACCCAAATCGCCGAAGGCATGTTGGAGTTATGGTTCTTCAATTTTTAAATTTTGCTATTTTATCCTTATTTTTGCCCTGTCCACTCTGTAAAAGGACCAGATTTTATTCTATTTTAGCCAAATATTTGGTCAATGGTTGCATGTGCTTCATCTTAGCCGTGTTGGTAATAAGTTAAGTAATAATTGATCACTCCATTTCTCCTTTACATCTTACAGGATTTTCATTCAACTGTATTCGATTTTTTTCTTGACCTAGATTTAATACCAATACACATTGTCAGCAAGTTTGGTGAAGATCCAATAAAAAGTGTTTGTGTTAGAGAGCAGAAAATGCTGAAACAGTCATTTTTTTAATTATTCAAGGGCAATAACTCAGACATTCCTCATGCGATTTTGGTAGTTATTGAACCTGACCTAGATTCTATACTAATAAACATTTGTAGCAAGTTTGGTGAAGATCCAAAAAGAAGTGTTTGAGTTAGAGAGCGGACAAGGCTGAAACAGTCATTTTCAGTAAGCTTGGTAAATATTCTCGAGATTTGTTTTAATCGCTCACCCCCGTGAATACTATTTACACATTTTGACTGGATCTCATAGTTTAACCCTGTGCCTACTGGTCGTAACTTTACGGAGTTTACAAACTGTTTGAATCTAGAAAGACGCCGCGTAACGCGGCGTCTCATCTGGATCCAAACTGTTTGACACTCGTCTTAAGGTTTGTTTAATTAAAACAATGCATAAATCTAAACTGAACAAATTTTGCAGACGACAATGTCAAAGCAGACGTCTGTGCAGAAGAATAAGGGTTAACCGCTTCATTTTCAGTGCTCCAGATACACATGTAAGCTGGAGTAATCTGAACTAATCTAACATTTTCTCACTCATTTCAGCACCGAATGCTATGGTGTTACTACTGATTAAACCGTCTCTTCGAGACAATTTTAATGAGTATGACACCATTGGGTTTAAAAGCAGAAATAAAGATTTTAGTTTTCGAAATACTTCCGTTATCTAGAGCCCTGTATTTACAGAGGTGTCCTTCTTTCCATTCACAAGGGAGGCTTTTTAAATTGTGTCGCACAAAAATATTATAAATAAAATTTAAAAAGCGAATTTGTTAGATAAAGCCGGTTTTTGTGAAAGAATCACGTCCCGCGTAGTTCAAATGGGACCCCAAACAACCGTTTTATGCAGGTTTCTCAAAAAACACAATGCGGCTTTAAATCAAACACCGCATTTTTAGATATGGAAACATAAAACGAGTGTAAAAAGTGCAATCAATGTCATAACTTTAAAACAAATATTTAACGGTGTGCGTTATGGAAGTGTCCTGTAGATGGATGTTTGCAATTGAGGATTTCAAAGAAGTTTAATACCTTGTATTGAAATGCTATAAGATACAATTACAGTAACGTTTAAGTAGAATATAGCGTCCTTTAAAACGTTCTGTTACTTGGGCATTTTCTTTGTTTCTATATATAACCTTGGACACTGGGATTTAACTCATTTACCTTTTGTATGGACAACTGCAAGTATCAATTAAGTCTATCATTAAGTGCTGATTTTAACAATATTTGTATGTCATAAAATGACAATTATGCAGACCTTGATAAAAGACACCTCTGATCAGGTACACTGTTTGCATAGGATAAGTATGTTTGTTAATGACGAGTTAAACCCCATCGTTAGGGTTAAACGTGTTTTAACGGGATATAAACATCACTTTTTATATTTTGCTTCTTTGTACATGTGTTCTGTTTAATATTCGTTAGAATGTAAAGATTATGGTTTCAACCACTGTACTTACTGTAGCGTATATAGAGGATTTCGGTTCATACAAGAACAACCAAATTTTATCCCGCCTTGAAATCTTCTCCCCTCTCATTATACCAAGTCCAGTACTGCCTCTATAAAACTCCTCCAGGGTGGCGGCGGTTTTCATGCATTCGTCCGAGCTGTAAAGTGCTCCCCAGCAACATGGACTGACATATTGGGTAGATATACCCCAAAACTTCATCTCTGCTTTGAAGGTTATTCCACAAATATCTTTGGGAAGATGCACCGTTCCGGTACGATACGCATCCAGTATGTAGTTAAAGAGGTTGGGATTTCTGTCATAGAAAAATTCCTGATTTAAAGGGTCGAAGTTTGGTGCGGAAATATCTAGATGAGCCAGTACGGATTCTTCAAACGTACTCAGAGTTTGTTTGTAACACTTGAACACAACTCCGCCTACGTTAATCCGAACCGTTTCCATTGCTACCAAATCCATCTCTTTGTTGTCGGGTGATACCGAATCCATATCATTGTTGTTGATCAATACCGAACTCGTTTCTTTGTTGTCGTGTGATACCGAATCCATCTCTCTGTTGTCGGGTAATACCGAATTCATCTCTTTGTTGCCGGGTGAAACCAAAGTCATCTCTCTGTTGTCGGGTGATACTGAATCCATATCATTGTTGTTGAGCAATACCGAACTCGTTCCTTTGTTGTCGGGTGATACCAAACCCATCTCTCTTTTGCCGGGTGATACAGAATTCATCTCGTCGTTGTCGAGCAATACCGAATTGATTTCTTTGTTGTCGGGTGATACTAAATCCATCTCATTGTCAGGTGAAACCGATTCCCTATATTTGTAGTCGAGTAATACTGAATTCATTTTATAGTTATCGGGTGGTTCCGAATTCAGTTTTCTATTGTCGAGTGGTTCCGATTCCAATTGTTTTTGTGTGATATTGTGCTGTACAGACACTATAGCAGAGCTACCTGCACACACTCACCTTCTAAAAGCAGAAACAAAAGAAGGTATACCGTGCTCCCTCTCCACAACAACACGCAATGGGAGACACATATTGTGTGAATTGTTCGGAGAGAATCGTTATAGGGAGGGATACTGGCTTACATTTGCAAACAGCTTGAATCTTAAAGCGGCGTCTGATCAGGATTCAAACTGTTTGTCACTCGTCATTAAGATGTTTAGGTCAAAATGTCCGTTATGTCACTTTGAGAATAAGCAGCAGACGATAGTGCAGCAGTAAACTCGTTAAACAAAACTGGCCTGTTTAGGGAACTGTTGCAAAGGTCTTTGTAAGGAGGGAATCGTTGTTGAGAGTGCAGTTGTAGAGAGGGAGCATTATATACGGATACTATACAATTCCTATAAATCAACATAATTACACCATAGTAGAGAAAGACGTTATTCTTTCCTCATAAACGCGTTTATGCTTATCGCAGCTATTTACATTGCGAACGGTTTGGAGCAAGACAGGACGCCGGGTAAACCGGATTCTGATCAGGCTTCTAGATGTTTGCCACTTAGATAAAAATGAATCATAAGACTTTTCTAAAATATCAAATCAAAATCATGTTTTCAGAACTATCTCAAATAACCATAAGCCAGGTCCTGATAATCTCTCAAATGCAGACTCGCTGATAGTATGAAATACAGGTGACTGTCTATGTTGCCCTTTCACTCTCAATGACGTCATAAAGCGCGCTTGCTATCAGGATCCTGACGCGGCGTCTGATCAGGATCCAAACTGTTTGCAAAAGCGCCTTTTGGTGTCATTGATAATGAAAGGGATAACCGAGACCATTAGAGCCGCATTTACATGCATTTTACATTATGTATTCATGCATGCAACTCTAAATATTATATCAGTCGACTGCAGAAAGCTTCGGTACAGTTGTTTTAAAGGCTGTGGTACGTGTTCAGTATGTTTATGTTGTTTGGTTTGGTTGTATGCCAAAATTCTAGATGTGGACGCATAAAATAATCGACCGTGCCCCTTGGGTCCGGAGTAAATTTTTTCTACCAAATAGGTCTAACTTACGATGCCGAATTCGTGTGTATGTACATCTTAGGAAGTCAAATTGTCTCGTAATATTTTCAGATCACTGTGACCTTGACCTTCATTCTTTACCGCGGTCATCTAATTCTATAACTTCAGATGGTAAAGTATGTAGGAAATATGCCCTTGGCAAGCTTTTTTAACTGAGATTAATCGTCAAGTCCATTGTCAAAGTAACCTGAAAACAGAGCCCCAGACTTTTGGGGAGGGTATTTCAAAAACATTTTTTTTTAATTTGGTATTAAACCCTATGGTGTTACTACTCATAAGAATCGTCTCTCCGAGATGATTCTAATGAGTACTGATACAATAGAATATGGTGCTTAAATGAGGGAGAAAATGTTGGATTTGTTCAGTTTTCTCCCTCTTATCTGGAACCCTGTCTGAAAATCGTTTGCAACACTTTACCATGCAAAAATGTACTGACACAACAACTTTAGTGTCCTCTGTTGACGTATCACAATGCCCTCCCTACAACGGTCATCTGAACAACGATTCCCTCCATGCAACAACGTTTTCAGTTGTTCCCCAAACAAGACATTTCTGGCCAACACGGCTGCAATACCGTCTGCTTAAAATTGTCGTTTGCTGTTTTTTCTCAAAGTCACATATTGGTCATTTTGACAGATGAAACATACAGACGAATAACAAACAGCTTAAATCTAGAACAGGTGTAATTGTAAGCCAAATGAAATTAATGTCCCTCCTTATAACAAACCCCTTCCAATAAAACACATACTCTTTGTCTCCCATCGGGTGTTGTTGTAGAGAGGGAGCACTGTAAAGGAAATGTCATCCGGGCAAGCTTCTTTAATGATTATGGTCGAAGGTCAAGACCAATGTCACAGTGACCTGAAAATGATAAGAGATATTACATTACTCGGTGTTTGACCTACATATTAAATTTGGTATCCCTACAAAGGAGGTATAGGACATACATGTATAATCCTTACAAGCGTAGATCAAAGGTCAAATAGATATATACCTGAATAATTATGAAATGCGACACGGTGCCGTCCCATAAAGTATTCGCAACATGTTTTGGTTTCCCTAGCTGATGTGGTATAGTAAATATGCTCCGGACAACCTTTTCCATTGTTATTATAATAACAATTATGTGTTTGTAAGGTGTGTCGGTGGATTGCTCCCCTACCCCAACGCACCTATGACGGGGACAATACATGAGGTCCTTACTGACAAGGCCTGTGAGAAAAAAACAAGTGAAGTTCAAGTTTAAGGTCAAGGTCAAAGTCAAATGGTACATGAAATATAATCAAATGGTATCTGAATGTGCATGTGACACTTTTTCATCCTGATATGTACTCTCATAACAATGCTTGTACCCCTACCTGCTGTGGTATAGGATATATTTTTCGGACAGTCCCTTTCTATTATTGAGGTAAACGTCCAAAATAAATGCTAAAATAATAGTAAAATTACATGGTACCTGAAAATTGCATGTGAAACTCTGCCATCCTCAAAATGTTCTCAGATACCAAATTTGGTATATTTTTCGAAAACTTATTTTCTATAATTGATGTCAAGGTCAACGTCACAGTTACCCGATAATGGTACGCGACATATCAAACTCTACTTATGAACACACTCTAAAACGGTGTCTTTAATGTATGAGCTCAGGACAATTTTTTTCTATGAGCGAGATCCAAGGCAAAGGTCAAGGTAACAATGAATTGTATATGTTTCGCTACTCTCCACCATCCCTAGATGTACTCGAACACCAAAATTGGTATCCTGAGCTTATGTGATATAGGCAATAAACCCCAGACAAAAGGGACACGAATTTGTGAACGGAAAGTGCAGTTCACTTACTTTATAACCAAAAGCTAAGCATTTTGGGCATTAAACTGATTCAGCCGAATGTCAAATCGATTTTCAAAATTTTGAGTTTTAGAGTTAAAATTAGGGAGCTCATCTTTAAAAAAAACACAATATGCATGTGTTCGTGATCATTTGATATTTGCCACTGCCTGAAACCCAGTCAGCTGCGACGAAAAACAATAAACTATTCATGAACAAAATTATTCCTAACTGTTTGCCTCAGACTTTTACAGTGATCCCTCTCTACAGCGATACAAAATGGGAGACACAGATTGTGTGTGTTGTTCGGAGGGAGTAGTTATAGAGAGGGAAGATTAAGACTTGGCTTATATTTACAAACAGCTTGAATCTTGAATGGGAGACACATATTATGTGTGTTGTTCGGAGGGAGTATATATAGAGAGGGAAGATTAAGACTTGGCTTATATTTCCAAACAGCTTGATCTTGATCAAGCTGTTTGTCACTCGTCATTTTATGTATTCTATAAAAATGTCCACTTATATGTAACTGTGAGAGAAAACAGCAGACGACAATTTTAATCAGACGATATTACAGCGTTAGACATAATTATCCAGATTTAAGGAATGCGGTAAGGGTCGTTGTAAGGAGGGAGTCGTTGTTGGGAGGGAGCACTGTGTATCAAATTGTGATCTTAAGCAATAAACAATGACGAGTGACATACAACGTTACGCGGCGTCTGATTCAAGCTGTTTGCAAATGTAAGCCAAGTTTTAATTTTCCCTCTCTTTAACGATTCCCTCCGAACTACCAACACACAAATTGTGTATTTCATTGAGTGCCGTTGTAGAGAGCACTGTAGGGAGCACTGTACATGAGTTCGCAATCACATCTCCAAATACAGCGAACCTGTCTAAATTACTATTAACCCTTAGCCCGCCAAATAAATTGTCATCTGCTATATTTCTCGTCTGCTTCAAGTTTCAAAGTGCTTCAAAGTTGCTCAACATTGCTGAAAATGTTGTCCGAGTGTCAAACAGCTTGGATCCGGATGAGACGCCGAGTTACTCGGCGTCTCATCCTGATCCAAGCTGTTTGCATATGGAGCTATAGTCGTGCGTGGCAGGCTAAGGGTTAAAACTTAAAAGAAAAAGAAAAATCTGTAAAGACTGCTTACCTCTTCAAACTCCAAAATTAAGTTCCGATTTTTTACATAAAGCATAAACCTGTTTAAACGTATATATTTCGTTCTAAATAATCTTTTATCACATACACGTATTGTAACGTCAAGTAAATATATCTGTTAAATACACACTAATCACATATCAGGAAGGTGGCTGATTTAAGTAATATAGCCGTAAAACAGACAGTCACTTATGAAGATTAATGTTCTACTTTCTATCCGTCTTGGTCTTGGTCTTGGTACGGTGGAGAAGACCTTATTATATTCCGTCTAAACGCAAACGAAACACAAACGCAATGCACTTAAAGGCATAAAACTCCATTTTAAAATTGCTCACGATTTAACAAAATCTGAGTGGCAAACAGTTCGGAGCCTGATCAGACGCCGGGTTACCCGGCGTCTGATCAAGCTCCAAACTATTTGCAATTGAAATACTACGAGTTTCAGCAATTAAAGCGTTTATTGGGAAAGAATAACGTCTTCTCCGTGGTAGTCATCTGCCATATCGACACTTAAAAATAATCCTATTTAGTTCAATTTTAACCGATTTAACTTCCATATACGCCCTGCTCGTAGATACATGTAGAATGGAACCGGATCTTCAATGCTAACAGTATATGATTCGACTGTCCCCCGACAGTGTCTATATACTAAAAAAACATTACATGATATATTATGTAAATGGCAAACACAGTTCAAGTGGTCTCCTGCGACCAAATGAACAGCGTTATCGATCAGCGACTGATCCCGGTGCAGGCAAATAAAACGGAAGCAGTCACACTGTCTGCTACATATACGCATATACTTACATTCGGCCCATTTAACTTCATTGAAAAAATGAAGTTTATTTCGTGTAAACGCTATTTCTCGAGATGGCTTAATTAAGTTTTTACGACTTTTTTTTTCAAATTAAAAAACACATTAATATTCGCGTCAAATAATTTTGATCCTGGTCAGACGCCGAGTTACCCAGAGTCTGATCAGGATCCAAAATGTTTGCGAATATGAATCACTTAGCGTTTAGCACAAGCACGGCTAATACGGAACATGGACATAGACATGTAATGCACTAATGTCTCCCATCTGCTTCTATGAGTAAAGTTGCCACTCATATATGCAGTGATTGCTCTCTACAACGACACCCAATGGCAGACAAAAATTGTGTGTTTCGTTCGGAGGGAGTCATTATAGGGATGGAAAAATAAGACTTGGTTTACATTTGCAAACATCTTGAATCCAGATCAGACGACGCGTCATTATGTTTACTCTATCAAAATGTCCGCTTGTATATACTTTGAGAAAAATAGCAGAAGACAATGTTAAGCAGAAAGTATTGCAGCAGTTAAAGCGTTAGACATATTTGCCCTGTTTAGGGAACTGCAGCAAAGGTAGTTGTAAGGAGGGAGTCGTCGTTGTGATGGTCGTTGTAGCGAGGGAACACTGTAGTACAAATGTACAGTCTAACTTAGTACATACTATGAACTCGCTTTAGTCGAAATAACTCGTATGTCAGTCTTTATTCATACAACTATGAGCCGTGTCATGAGAAAACCCGACCTTATTGCATTTCAAACAGTGTAGATCAAGGCCAGCCGTCACCACGCCCTCCAATCAGTTGCTACTTCTCCGAAAAGAGTAGCAAAGCAACTCAGCGCCCGCAACGCCCTATAAGTAGCGCATGTACGTAAACATTGAAAAACGGTGAGTGGTGTTTACCTATTTTCACTCTTAAACTGGCTATAACTACAAAAATCAAAAAAGTTCAATTATCAATAATTGAAACTCGCTAAAAAGTCGAAATTACTCATGTAACCATGTACAGTTCTAATTCGATTAGCGGAACTCGTGTAAGCCGAACATACCCATATTTCAAAGTTCATACCAAAGCGAGTTTGCATTATGGATAACTCGAATTTGTTTTAGGCGAAATCATTCCTATATCTACATTTCGATAACTTTGTGCTCGCTTATGTCGAACATACTTATATTTTTAGGTCAAACCGTGCTCGAACCGCCTCGATTTCACTTTGATGGGTGGGTAATTTCGAACAAAGAGTATTTGAGATATTGAGATTTTACGTCGTTTTACGAAACTTCGTACGGTTAATATTGTCATAAGTCATATTTTTAAATTCTCAATTAATATTAATTTCTCCATCTAACCATGTCTTGTGATATCTCTTTGGAAAAGTCTAAAAAGACGATTCTAAAGAGATTTCACAAGACAGGATTAGATGGAGAAATCAGAAATTAAATATATTTTAAAGTTTTGACTTACGACCGGTTTTTGTCGTACGACATTTCGTAAAACGGCCTCTTCCTCAGGTTAACTCAAACAATGTTTCACTGTCTGGATTTTAACCCTTTACCTGATAGCCTATTTCTAGTACTTAAGATAGGTGACTACTTAAAGCAGGTTGAAAGTAAAGCAGAATGCGCCTTAGGGCGCATTCTGCTTTACTTTCAGTCTGCTTTAAGCTATCATGCGCTATAATATAGAAAATATTCCCCATAATACATATTCATTACTGATTAAATTGGAACTATTTTCATCAGCGGATGAATAAATCATATGCGCTAAAAGACGCTTCTATAGGGGAAAGGGTTAAAGGTACAATACTACCGAGATTTGTGTTTAAAACGGGCAATTTCTTATATGTGTGCATTTTCTATGTATTAAAACTAAGTGAAATCGCGTGTAAGAAGCCTGACATATGCCCCCAATTCATTAAGAATCCTACCTAAATGTGTTGAATTCTTATCGTGATGGTTTACATTTTAAGCGGGTTTGTTTACAAATAAGACTAACGGGCTGGTTCGAAGAATTGCGTAAAGGTCACGTGATTGATACGAACCGCGGCGATAATTCATATACACTGTGTGACGTCATCCGAGCGAAGCCGGAGCATTTCCGTTATGATTCGTCTTCGATCGAATGTCAACAAAAGAGATTTAAAAGTCGACTTGTTTCCACCAATTTAATGGGTTTGAAAGCAATGTTTCCTCAATAATCACCGGGCATTACTTCTTTTTACAGGTTTAGATAACGAATGTGCCTACATTTTCAGGTTTGAAAATTGCGCGATTTTGGCATTTGACAGTAATATTGGGACTTTAAGACAAGTAGAAGCTTCACCCTTTCCCTGCCCTGTCTTGCCGCCATGATATCGTCTGTATCGGTAATGGTGTCTGCAATAATGTTCAAGTCAGATTAAGGGCTGTTTTGACTTATGAAATGTCGATGCGAGTGTCGAACAGTTTTTATCCTGATCAGATGCCGCGTTACGCATGCCGACAGCCATTATTTATTCTCAACCAACGCGTTGCTCAATTTTCCCACAAGGATACACTTAATTCACATCTGAAAACAATTCAGACAACACGGAATCATTATAATCCGATTTATGCTTTATTTATTTCAGTAATAGACATACCCGGTAACAGGTCTATAAAGTATGCATACAGAGCTTCTTTTCTACTCAACAACATACATTCGGAGACAATAGTTTTGCGATTAGTTCCAATGGATTTGTTATAGGGAGGGCACACTACCCCTTCTATGCCTTACCCCAAATTCAATGGATATTTGCAAACATTTTGGATCGTGACCAGACGCCGCGTAAAGAAATGAAATAAGACGAGAACTACAAGTAGTTAAAGCAGATGACGACATGGCAGTGAAGGGGTTAAACATATGATAATGTTCTTGTTTGAGCAACATTAGCAAGCAGTGTTGAAAGGGGGATTGTTGTTCGAAGTGCAGTTGTATAAAACAGAGGGGGCATTTTAATACTTCAACAGTTGTATTATGGGCATATATGATTTTTTGAAGACTCGGCGTATTGTTGCGGTTACAGCTTTTACAGTTTATTTGTTACTCTCAGTTCATGTAAAATGTGTTATATGGAGTACAAAAACACAATGAAAAAACTAATAACTAGGCTGTGTGGGGATGCAATAGGGGTTATCTTTGAACATTTAGCATTTAATTAAACATTGTCGCAGAAAATACTAGCAGGGTGTCAAACAAATTTGATTCTAAGGAGATATCGAGTTACTCGACGTCTTATCTGGATCTAAACTATTTGCAAATATTATCACAAAGTCACTTATAGCATGCTAAAGGTAAAAAAGACGGCTCAAAAGTTAATATATCATAAACTACGAATTGAAAAAACAATCAATATGTTCGTATATTACAATTAAATAAATCATGTGTTTTATACGCCAAGCGGGCACCGGCAATGTTTAAGAAATGTTAAAATGAATTTATATACATGTATATATAAGATTAGTATCATCATTCACTGACATAATTTTGCCCAAAGTTATTAAGTATTGTTACTTTTTTAAACTAGACATTTACTGTTTTTCTTTCTTTCATTGCTAAAAAAGTGCAGTCAGAATGATAATTAAATGCATCGCCCAGTTCATTTAAATTACACAAATTGCAGTTTCGATTGTGGTGTTCTACATTTGTCCAACGACAGTTTTCAATAGGCATGTGATTGTTACACATACGAAAGTTAATACAATGTAAATCCTCGTATATAAAACCTAGGCAATATATTAAAACAGTTTTCTAGTTTATGTTCCGTTTTTATATTCTATTACTTAAACATTTAGGTAACCCGTTAGTTAACATCGCTATTCCAATTTTGAATAAACTGTTTCTTTAAGGACTATTTGGCCTTGTAAACTAACATCATTCTTGATCCATGATACTATTGGTTTAACCATAAATAGTATTATTTAAACCACACTCGTCTAAAATGGATTTCACTTTACATGTATTCAGCCAATAATATTGGTTTTCATTATTAATTAGATCCGAAAGTACAACTTTTATATAAGGAGGATGACAATTTGTTGTCATTTTAAATTAGATTGTGCAAAAATCCGATTATCCTTTTTTCAAGTCAACTTAGACATGGTAACGACCTAGATTCTCCGAAACGCACAACAGGAGGGATCCCTTTTTAACATGAAGTATGTGTTTAAGAAAATCTGTATGGGCTTTTCCTATTATTGCCAAATTCCCTAAACCCCATTCATCGCACACGTAAGTTTATATAGGTTTAATTGTGTTATCAAAAGGTTTAAGCTGACTGTCAATTGGTAGATCTAGATTTCGCAGTTGCATATATAAACTTAACATCTCCTTTCTTTCCTGTTCAACAATATGTGTTTTCGCCCTTTGCTGCAAATTGTCTATTTTACGAAAAGAGTACTCCTTGGCAATTGAAGCTATCGACAACCTCTATTACACTGTTATTTACTCTTATATTTCTATTTCTACATTCTTTGCCTCCTAACAAATGTATTTTTGTTTCATCAAAGTTAATACCCAGTTTCCAAGTTGTAGACTATTCATAAACGAATATTCAGAAGTGATTTCAGTCCGTCTTCTGTATTAGAAAAAAAATAGTATCGTCAGCATAGAGTAAGACAACAAGTTTCAGATATATATCAAAGTTTGTTTTCTAGAGTTTCCATACCCCCGACATTGTTATTGAACATAAACTGTTCAAAATCATTTAAGAATAAAGAAAATAGTAAAGGGAAGATGTACACCCTGTCTTAATCCTGTGCTACATTTGAAGAAATCTGATTGTTTATTACAACACATGACTTAATTTCAAGAAACATTATTTAAGATTATGTTAAAAAGTTTACAATTGACATTATACTTCAGTAATTTTGACCATAAGCCTGCACGCCATACAGAGTCAAATGCTTTTTAAAATCAACAAAAGCGCAATACAATTTCTGGTTGTAATGTTTTCAATATTCACTCAGCATATGGAAAATCAAGACATTATAAATTGTTGAGTGACGTTTTCGAAAGCCTGCTTGATTTTGGTAGTAAAGTTCATTTGTTTCTAAATATGATGTAAGTTTATTGTTTAAAATTGTCTTAAATAGTTTACCCATACAGCTCAATAACGTACTAAATGAAATAAGGGCATGTTTTCTTCAGCTTGCATACTGAACAATCTCCAAAGTCCTATATAAAACCAGAAATGCAGTGAATATACTATGTTCCATGTGAAAATTGTCTTGACCTAAGGCTCTACATTTAAATAAAGTGGCGGTCAAAGCTCCATCGGATTGATTTTTTGAGTGACTTAAATACGTTGTACGCATTTAATTTATTCTACCACTGAAGAAAATAATTCCAATTTACACAGTTATGAATATTCAGGATAAGAAATTGTATACAGCCAAGCAAATGTTATGATAACAGAGACTGAAAGTAAAACAGTATGCGCCTTAAAGCGCATTCTGCTTTTCTTTCAACCTGTTTTTAAGTGCTCATGAATCTTTTAAACTTTAGAACAGAGTCTGAGGTAAAAGGTTAAAGCTGTTTAGTGCACTGTTATCTCAAGTAGCGGTCATGCGTTGACATTTAGGTCTGAGGTCAGTTCGGTCTCCGGCGAGTTCCCAGCACAAGGAAGTCCGCCCCTTGGGAAGTAGTGTAAAAAAAATAATCATAATTGTTAGTGACGCTTGCCGGTTAATTCGAGTCAGCTGGGACCTATACAACCAATTTTGTATCACGCGACAAAACCAACATATACTGCATTGACACTCTTAAACAAGTGACTTCTCAATGCAGTATAAAACTTATACAGAAATGTCACTTGGCAACTTTCTTTATCATTATAATTTCATTCTGCATAAAGAGACCTTATGTTCTGAGATCTGACGTTACTTCGATGTGTCGTTTAAGAGGTAAGTTGCTTGCTGTTTGACATTCACCGCTTGGTGATTCACTCAGACTCGCCGCGCTGCCGCCGACGGTCACATCAATCTGATTGAAATGCAATCGAAACTGGGTCACCATATCTCGCCTTTGTCGAATTAAGACATTATAAATTCATACCAGTGTTTTATCCTGCAATAGAATACGGGTAGGAGTTGATATAGTAATAAATCACGAGGCCGAATTTCGATTTATTTAATTACAGTATCTCAACGACTACACTTGTTTTATTGCACTATAAAACACTGGTATTAATTTATTATTTCGATTCTAACACTTCAGTTTAACGACAATTTGCTTCATTTCTTGGCGTACGCATTTTTGAAGCCACATTACGTCAGTAACGTCACATTTTAGTCGTTACAGCGCTTGCGTGTTTTATTGTGAATTCAAACGTAGTTGCATCCTTCTTTGTTTTATAGGGGTGTGCGCGAAGTGTGTTGGAATCAGTATTTTAAAGTCAAAACGTGACTTAACCCCGTCAGTGCAATGACGTAATCGATTTTAAACAATAACTGTGTGCTATGTTTTCTAAAAAAATTAAAGTATAGGTGTTTTGATCTAAGAAATAATGAAATAAGAGTGAAATAGTTTGGATCATGATCAGACGCAGCTTTAAGTGTTTCAAAAGTGTTTCAAAATAGCGACATGTAATCTATTTGGAATAAGGCCGTGACTGAATTAATTATGTTTTATCTTTGAAATACGGACTTGTTCGGCCAGTGCAGCCAAACTTTTCAAAATTAAACTGAAACAAGAAGTGGATAAAAAAAAGTGACAGATGCCCATAATCCGTTTATTGACACTGAAATATAATGTTATTTATATAGAACAGTAAATATAAGTTGAACTTCGATATCTCGAACTCGGTTAAGTCGTACATAACAGTATTTCAAAGTTAAAACGTAGTTCAGCCACGTTTTGACTTTGAAATACTGGTATGCTTGACTAAACCGAGCAAGAAATAACGCAATCCATGTATCGACAAATCGGATAGTTTAAATTAAGCGAGTTCGAGATATCGAAGTTCGACTGTACTCATACAAAACATTTGAAAATGGTTCGCGACACTCCGCCATCCCGTGATTTACGTATAGGTTAGACCATGGTTGCGCAAGAATAAACGATATAGTTCGAGGGGGCGTAGCCCCCGAGAACTATGTCGTTTATTCTTGCGCAACCATGGTCAAACCTATTTAGCACTGGCTTGGGCTCGAGGAAAACAAGAAGATCCTTCGTTTCTGCTTTTATTTAATTGGTCTTATTTGAGGCAATCAAATCTCATGTAGTTTTCAAGCAGTTGATTGGTCAGATTTAGGCAAACAAAACACAGGTAGTTCTCAAGCATGTGATTGGTCAGGTTTGAGCCTAGGCTCACATCTGACCAATCAAATGCTTGAGAACTACTTCAGACACAACTTTACAGCTTTATAACTTTGGTTCCAGGAGATATACACGGGACAAATATATTTTATAATGGTTTACTGTAGAAGGATGAATGTTGAAATATAATTATCGTTATTTTCTTATTCATCTCTTCACTGGCTTACCCCGAGTACTATATTTATTTGAAAACAGTTTGGATCCGGATCAGACGCCACGTAACGACTGATCAGAACCCAAACTGCTCGACAGGCACTTCGTTTTTTCTTAAGTCAACATACCTAAAAGTACAATTTTGGCAAAAGAACAGCCGACAATTTAATAAAATGTATGACGTCATTACAGTGAAGTGGGTTAAGATAAATGGTGCTCCTTGTAAATAGAATTGTAATGTAGAGTTTGCCAAAGGCATCATATAGTGCTATGTATCTGTAATTGCACGGCCGTTAAGGTAGCATTTACCGAAATAAATGGTAAAATAGTCGTTTTATACTTTTTTACAAATCCTGATAGATAAAGGTATTTTCTACAAGTTACCAAATTCTCTCTTGCTTTCTCGGTCATTTTACCGGTAAAGCACGCGTCAGAATCCCCGCTGGGTGCCTCAATTGCGTAGATTACGTGACTAGATAGGTGGTTTATTCCGAAGCTGTCAGAGGTGATTTACAACTTTTACCATATTAAAATCGTTATTTTAATATGATTGGCTTTGTTAATTTGGGGCGGAGTTTAACGAAATGGTTGATCATAAGCTGGGTCATGTTATTTGTTGAAAAAGAAGGTCTTAGTTGAATACCGGGCGGTCACGAGAGCCTAATTGACACATCAGTCAGTTAATTGGAGTTTCCGGCATTACATAATTTGAAGCAAGCGGTATTTTTTAACTCCCCTAACTTTCGCTGTGGGGGTTCAATTTTCGTGCGGTTTAAAGCAGATGAAAGGGTATTATCTCCCCGAGGGAACTGTGTCTCAGAAATTGTATAAGTAGCTCCAATGGTCCGTTATAAAGCATTACGTAATAGTGTTCGACTTTAAACCGTAAAAAATCTTTGATGTTACATAACAAAGGTTTGAAGCGGTATTTTAAAAATCTGAGACACGGATCCCTAGATATGTTTATAAAGAGTATTTTGGGCAATTTTAATCATGTTACAAATAAAGATGGCTTTGATATCGTTGTTTGAATTTTTTTTTAAATGTTCTTATAAAATCGTAAAAAATTAAAATATTTTTTGTAAATTGGCATATTCTGATGGGATGTGTACCATTTTCATCCGTCAGCTATAAAATTGGGGGGAAATCATCAATCACGACAATAAATTAGAAAAATCCGCTTGCAGTATCGATCGTCAACAGCTACCTTAAGATATCAATGTGAAGTGGAATAATAAATGACATTGGCCAATTTTCGGGATATCCATTGTATAACCTATTAACACATTCAACCCTAGAGACGAGTATACTTGTCATTTACAAAGAGTCGAGTATACTCGTTATTTACAAACAGTATACTTATAAATAATGCACTTGTCCTGTGCAAACAAGATGAAGTAAATGTAAAAACTCCCGAGTTCTGGTTTACATTTATTCTGCTTAAAGTTCTTTTAACAACATAAATTAGTATTATGTATGACCGTTAATAGAAAGGTTATATCAAAATTTTCTTTGACCTTAAATACAAGTACAATGTTTTGTCAATCCATATGGAGTTTCTTATTGTAAAAGAATAGCCGTTTACTCTTCGCAGTATCTGCTAGTTCATTGTCGTTCTTTTTCTGAGCTAAACTCCCACTCAAATTATCTTTAATATAGTACTTAGCATATTTGTGGTGGTCATAATAAGTCATATATTCGGACGCTATTATTCCTATAGGTATCGCCAGCATTAGAATTCCACACACTGCGCATGCGCTAGCTATCACATGACCAGTGGGTGATGTCGGCGTGTAATCTCCATACCCAACCGTCGTTAATGTTATGACTGCCCAGTACATAGCCATAAATACATTTTTAAATTGCTGATCTTTCACGTGCATGTCGACAAGATAAATCAGCATGCCGAAAAACATTGAAAACATGAAGAGTAGAAGGCCAATTACACCTAGCTCTGTTTTGCTCACATTTAGAGTTAGTCCCATTATTCTCAAAGCGGGAATATTCTTCGCTACTCGTAATAACCAAACAAGTTTCAAAACGGTTACATACCTAAGCGAAATAAAAATAAACAAAACAATTGACGATTCTATTTGTCCCAAGCAAAGGTAAAAGACAAGCGAACCCCAGTATGAAATGATGCCTAAGATCTGGGCAATGTGTATCCAACTCTTCAAAAACGTCAGTATACATGGACAAAATACAAAACACAGTATCAAATCTATGGTCAAAATTGAGATACAAACGGCGTCAGTCATAGGAACAGCCATATGTACTTTGGTATAGAACATTTCAGTTACAAAAGAGGTATTCCGAAATCCCAACAAGCGGTATATTTTTTCCATGCTACGTATTTCCGAGTCTGTGTAGTTTTCAGTGTAGACAAACGGTAGACTCTCAACAGCAGAGGCGAGAACAGACACCACTACCAGCAGCGATATGAACGCCGCCCATAACTGAAACAGAAAATCAAACGTAAGCCAGGTTTTCCCTTTCCTCTCTGAAACTGCAAATGGACAATTTAAGTCTATCCCAATTTTAATTGTTTTTGGTCGTTGTTTGTCAATGCATTGCAATATATCAAACAGTGCTGTTATTGATCAGAGGGCTCGTTTAGACGTCCTCTGATATGTGTATTCACTGGTTATATAGGACAAAAGTGCTCATCACAGGTACACAGTTTGTAGAGCACGCAAGTTATGCGTGATTAGGGCGCAAAGGATATATATGTGGAAAACAAGGACTCTCGCGCCAATTTCAATTGTTTACGGTCAAAGGGAGGAAAATCATGCAAAATATTTGATGAGGTGACACCCTTTGACCAAGACTCTATTATATATAATAGTTTATATTTGAAATTTGTAATTTTTTTTACCTCAATAATCTAAATTGTACGGTAATACCAGCATTTGCCGATCACGGTGAGTGATACATATATGTAAGACTCAAATCGTGGGTCGGTCCCAAATCGAGGGCCGATTCGAAAATCGTGGGCCGAAATCTTGAGTGGTGATCTTAAATCGTGGATCGATCTGAAATCTTTAGCCCCGAGTTTCGAAAGTGCATTAGAAAATAATGTTGAACCAAAATGGCAACGTTATTTCCGATGGGAGCTCCGATTTCGGAACACGCATACCTTAAACAATTCCATGACAAGATCATTGACCGATTTGAAAACTGTTGGCCGTTCTGATATTATGGGCCGATTTGAAATCGTGAGCACCTATTTCCGAAAGTGCATTCATAACAAATACAGTCCTACACTGTACTGTAAGTTTGCCAATACTTCCCTAGTGTTAGGCCTATACAGCGGAGCATGAATCTCATGCTCTTACATACAGTGATGGGTAGGACTGAATAAGGGTGCAACATTGAAAATCTTGGGCCGATCTGAAGTCGATTTCGGAGAGGACACACCTCATATAATTCAAGGATAAAAAGAATGACGAGAAACACATTTTATTACGACGTATTTTAAAAAATGTGTAGCCTCTAAAAGAACTAGATCTACACGGTATGCACTCTTCACAAGTACAGTGAAGAAGGTGTTATTATTTCTCGTTTTTAATTCAAGCGCAACGCAAACGCATTGCATAAAAATGAAAAATAGGACAACATTTTGACAATTCTATTTATTTCAATCGGAATGGCAAGCAATTCGGAGCCTGCTCAGACACCAGGTTTCCCGGCGACTGATCTGATTCCACACTGTTGGCAATGAACAAATAGTTGCAGCATAAATGCGTTTATTCGGAAATGATAACGTTTTCCGCACTGTACAAACTTTGTAAACGAACTAGTATAGTCGTCGCTATGGTTGAAACGAATTGAACATGCTTTTATGGTAATATTGAGTCAATGAAAAATAATGTATTAGTTGTTATCGCATAAACGCGTACGAGTAAACTGCTGTCTTTGATACTGTATGTGGTACCGAACGGTACTTTAATGATATATCCAAACTTGTAAACGCCCTGTCTTAAAATAAACAGTCTGTAAAATGCCGTTCCTTCAGCCAGCGCCGGAATCAGTCTGTGCTGGACATAACAGGCGGCCTATATCCCCCATCCATTCGAGTAGAAGAGAACTTCGTCCTGTATTCTGTAGCAAACTGCTCCAATGTATACATGTCCTTGTGGAGATATTCGTGCTGAATCAATCTGGCTGCTTTCTTTGCGATGCTGAAATTAACATAGGACTTATAATTTATAAGACAAAGGTACATTCTAGTTGTGTTGTACGATGAAACTGATACATACACATTACCAGTTGACAGCGCGATACAGAGTGATGTATTTAGCTCGAGACGTTTTTGGCGGAAATAGCCGATCTGACGAGCGCCTTGGCGCGAGTCTGATCGGTTGTTTCCGCCAAAAACGTCGAGAGCTAAATGCAACACTCTGTTGCGCACTGCCAACTGGTGATGTGTTTATTATATGCCTTGAATACAAACCAGAAACAACTAAATAGTTGTTTAAATCATTTTATATCCAAAATTTATTAGTTATTTGACGCAGAACAAGATTTTTTGTATGTCACAAAGAATAACGCGGCACTCGTACATGTACGTAAATGACGTCACGTCAAATCGAAAGCGAGGTCAGAGTAAAATACAAAGTGGCTGATACAAGGTGGCTGATACAGACTCTTGTATTTTACTCTGCAAATACACGCGGAAACGCTCGATATCACTCGAAGGCATATAATAAAAACTTAAACACTATGCTTTACACGTACTCTAAATATCCGGACTCGAACTTCATGGGTGGTGTATTTAACGCTCCACTCGCCCGTTAAAAGGATTCAATAATTTTTAGGAAAGATGAAGATAGACGAGACGATAAAATCTGATTTTTTTAGATGAACGATGGAACTGGTCCAAAAACACTATGCTTTATACTCGAACTTGTGTGGGTTTCACCCGTTAAATCACATTCTAACACACCTCACGCACACCCGCATATAAACGAATAAGAAACGTATCTATGTTTTTAAGTCTCTATAATAAAGGGCAAGTTTGTTGCATAATGACCGTATAAAAATCCTCAAGAATAATCAATGTCTCCTAGTTATGGATAGGATGTACCGATCGCTTCTTATACCCACACTCTACGATATACGGAGTAGATCTTGGTTTTAAACATTACTAAATACAATTCAAATAGGGTAAAACAGACCATCAGATAAGTGCTCTGTGTCTAATGGGTTAGAGCGTAGACTAAAAAAAAGGCCTGCTTTTTAAAAGTGGTGACCTGTCTTGTTTTCCTTTCTCAATTCGAATCTGCTTTACCTTTACCCTGATTTAAGTGGTGACCTTTCTTCTTTTTCTTTCAAATGTAAATTATTTCCTTTACTTATATTCAGAAAATCACCTGGGTTCATGATGGGTCAATCTGTTTTTCGACAGGGAGGAGATACGGAGTCGGCATTGCCATAGGTGGCCACATCTGCTCGTCATTCAGTGGGGAGGCATCTGAAAATAATGCATTTTCCATAGAGTTTTATTTAGAACTGTATTGAAAAAAACATGTCACCAGTATCCGTCAATAGCTTGGGTTACATTTTGTAGACAATCGGCTTAAAACAAAACCCAGTACTGCAACTGCGATGTAAGCCAGCCCGAATACCGCTTTACAGTAATTAAAGTTATTGTCCAGACTAAGATTTGATACACATTCAGTGAGTATAACTTGTGGGTTGTAGGTCGGTGGCTCTTAACTCGCGACAACCCTTCTGACCGTTTAAGTTTGATAATACGTAGTGGTGATAAACTCAAAAGAGTCATACAAAGTGAGACAACAGTTAAATGTCTGTATAACGACGACTAAAACGGTTAAGTAATGGTATAAAAGACAAATGGCAGCTTCAAGCAAGGTGGAAGTAAAACAGAAAGCCCTTCAAAGAGCTTCGTTTTATTTTCATCTTGCTTTAAGCAGCCACTTGTTCGGAACACATACCGGTAATAGTTAACATAAAGTATTTGCCATAATAAGAAGGTTTTACTGTATATGCCAAATAGAACCCAAACGTTGAACCTTTTCTGATTGAAAAAAAACCCCAACGTTTTTACGGTCAATCTGCAGTAATCGAACCTTACCAGCGACTAATCTTTCTATGGCTGAACATAAAGTGTCATCCTTTACTGATTCTTCCTGCGACACTGTGTCCTTTCTTCAATAGTAACAGCCACTGAAACAAAATTATGCAGGTCTAGTAATGCTGTATTTGTTTAAACAGATTTCAAACTTTAAAGGTATTGTACTGATTTAAAGAAGGACACACGCAAGCCAGAAAAAAAGTTCGTTTACCACCTGCAGCAGAACTGTAGCTCCTGTTCAGACAGTAAGTCTAATGTACAGTGTAGATCCAGATATAATTCCGAAAATATTTGTCCTAAATATCTTTTTATCGAAACAAAAATCGCCCAGCTAGAATCTAGATCTAGATCTAACTGATAATAAACAATTCATTTCATAATGAAAGAACATTGAGTGAGCATCATGATTTCGTGTTGCGTCTGGTTCACAAAGACTTTGCATGTTTGATTTTTTTTCATTACATGTTTGCTTTTCTTTAGGAAATACTGCTACAAACAGCGAATTTTTTAAGATGTGATGTCGCTTGACACAGGTTTAACAGTACAGTCCACATGTAAACAAGAACGTCATTATCATACGTCATAAATACGACAAAGTATAGTCTGTTTCACAGTTTGACTTGTGTCCTAGGTAATTTCAATGCTTAGCCTATGTTAGGCAAATAATGCAAACTATAGGCCTACTCTTGACGCGCTATGAATGAAAGATTTTCTGGTTTAAAAGTTAAAACAATTAGGCATGAGTTCTTACCTCGGTCTTGAATAGACTGGCAAGCGTTACTCGAACGATAGGAAAGAAGGGTTCCTCTTTTATTCATAGAGAGAGAGTCAACTTTCCGAGCAACCTGGAGAATGATTTCCTTTTTGGCGAGACACCCTTATCATGGCTTTCTCTCACTGACTTCTTCTGTATAACAAACACGTTTGCATCTCTCTTCCAGAACCATGGGGTTTGGATCTTTAGGCAAAGGCTTTCTACTTTTGTTTCTCAACTAGTTACGATCCGAAGTCTACAAGGGAGTCCATTGTTTATTTTCCAAAATATGACGTCACTTACACAAAACGTTTGTTTTGACGTCTTATCATTTCGCGCCAAAAATTTTGACATTTTATTCCGTTCTTTACACTAGTTTATATGGTTCATTTTATTCTTAAATATGTATGCAGTTTTTAAATTAGCATTTTAATCTGTGTATTAATCTGTGTATTAATTTTAAGCCTATGTCGCGGAGTTTTTATGGGTTACAAATCGGCCCTCGATTTGGGAGAAAACGGCCCACGATCTGGGATTGGCCCACGATTTTCGAATCGGCCCTCGATTTGGGAGCGGCCCTCGATTTGAGTCTTACATATATATACTAATAATGCATAAATAGTGATATATAATTGACGATTTAACAGTATGCATGGATTTGGACACATTCTAGCATTGAAACGTGGTTTTCATATATCATTTGTAGATAGCCATATATGTAATGGGATTGACATATGTGACATTTGTGTTTTTCAGAAAAAAAGGAAGGGTACCTATCATTTTGATTAGTGATTTCAGTAAATAAATGCTTTATCAATATTAAATTTTGTGAAAAATATTGTCAAAATCTGAATGTAAGAATTGTAGAATGTTTTCCTAATGATGCATGTTCCTGACTGTATAAATAAGAAATATTTTCTTTAGTGGAGGGATAAATTTAAGGCGTAAAAGACGTATAATTTAATGGGTAATGGGTTAACTAATACAGGTTATTGCATCGCGTTGTATTGTATTTGATTCCGTTAAAGAAGAGAGATTCAACTGCTGTTCATACTTACCGTAGCGTATATGGAGGATTTCGGTTCATACAAGAACAACCAAATTTTATCCCGCCTTGAAATCTTCTCCCCTCTCATTATACCAAGTCCAGTACTGCCTCTATAAAACTCCTCTAAGGTGGCGGCGGTTTTCATGTATTCATCCGCGCTGTAAAGTGCTCCCCAACAACATGGACTGACATACTGGGTAGATATACCCCAAAACTTCATCTCTGCTTTGAAGGTTATTCCACAAATATCTTTGGGAAGATGCACCGTACCGGTACGATACGCATCCAGTATGTAGTTGAAGAGGTTGGGATTTCTGTCATAGAAAAATTCCTGATTCAAAGGGTCGAAGTTTGGTGCGGAATTATCTAGCTTAGCCAGTACGGATTCTTCAAATGTACTCAGAGTTTGTTTGTAACACTTGAACACAACTCCGCCTACGTTAATCCGAACCGTTTCCATTGATACCAAATCCATCTCTCTGTTGTTGGGTGATACCGAATTCATTTCTTTGTTGTCGAGTGGTACCAAATCCATCTCTCTTTTGTCGGGTGATACCGAATTCATTTCTTTGTTGCCAGGTGGTACCAAATCCATCTCTCTGTTGTCAGGTGATACCGACTTCATTTCTTTGTTGTCGAGTGGTACCAAATGCATCTCTCTGTTGTCGGGTGATACCGAATTCATTTCTTTGTTGCCAGGTGGAACCAAATCCATCTCTCTGTTGTCAGGTGATACCGAATCCATATCTTTTTTGTCGAGCAATACCGAATTCATATCATTGTTGTCGAGTAACACCAAACCCATCTCTTTGTTGTCGGGTGATACAGAATCTGTCACATTGTTGTCGGGTGATACCGAATCTATCACATTGTTGTCGGGTGATACCGAATCCATATTTTCGTTGTGGGATGAATCCCTATAATCCAAATCTCTGTTTTCGCGTGATAGTGTGCTTTAAAGCCAGTGTAGTAGGGAAACTTTTACAGACGACTCACCTCCTAAAACAAACAAAAAGAAAGTACGGTAACTATACAACTTCCATAAATCATAAATCAACAGAATTTCACAAAATAGTGGAGAAAGACATTATAATGTCCCATTAAACGCGTTTATGCTTAAAACAGTTATCTCCATTCCAAACTGTTTGGAACAAAAGCAGACACCGGGTAACCCGGAGTCTAACCAGGCTTCAATCTGTTTGCCACTCAGATTAAAATGAGAAGTTAAATATTTCAAAAAATTTACATTTTCTACAATTAAGGGTGTATCAAATCCATACGCGATTTTTTCAAAGTATTAAACTTTTTTTTCTATCATTGTGTTTTTGGAAGAGCTGTTTATGATGAATGAAAAAATGGAAAAAAAATAAATGTGTTGGTGAAAAAGGTATGTCAAATTTGGAGTTGTTTTCAAAATTTACCCATTCAGAGTACAAGCTTCAGTAAAATCTATTTCAAAACAAAACAAATCATGGTAATTTGGGTTGTCTTTATTTATTTCATGTCTATGGTGGTATTTTCACATATAGAAACCAAATTAAGACAAAGCAGGAACCAGGTTTAACCGAGTCTGCAATTTTCAGTATTTGCTTTGTTTACTGTGCTTTCAAAGGATCTCCCCTTATTTAGATTATTGAACAATATGGATCCTTGAATATCAAAAATATTCTTTTATAGGGCATGATTTGATTAGATTTTTTTATTTTATGAAAAACAGTAAAAAAAAGAGTTTGAAAATGAAATAGTTCTAGTATTAAACTTTTTTTTATTCTAAAAGATGAAAGTCCATGCTAAGGCAGTTCAAAATATGAAAAGAAATTGAAAGGTCAGTGTTGAAAATTTAAAGTTATTAAAGTAAAAAGAGTTATCTCCCTTTACAAAATTTACCAAAAAGTACCATATCGATGATATTTAGAGCTTTATAAATTTCACAGTTGGTGCCTGTTTTCTCTTAAATTAGTTTTTGTATGAAGAAATACTACCATAGACAGGAAATAAATAACACAAAACCAAGTTATTATATTTGTTTTTATTTGAAATGGATTTTATTGAAGCGGGCTGTTTGAAAAAGACAAAATAAGAAAGGTTGCGTGGGGTAAATTTTACATGGCCGCAGAGCCAAAAGTTGTTCACCAAAATGTACACTTTTTCTATTTTTTCATTCATCTTAAATAGCTCTTCAATACAAAATCATCATAGAGTGTTTTCATATACTGAGTGAGCAAGTGTTGTCAAAACTAGAAACTGGCTTTTGGGTAAAGAATTGCTTTACTATATATATGTACGTTTGAAATGAGTTATAACCAGCTTATGGTCTGATATTCTTGTTTGTTGGTTTGTTTACGTCGGTTTCTGCCATCTATGGGCTGATTGGACGCCCCAAGAGGGGGTGGGGGTATACAGAAAATCCGGGTGTGATGCCCTACTCTGATAATCGACAGCATTCTTGTGCGTATTAGAATAAACTTTACTTGTTTACTTTTCTATAAAACTACATGGCGTTACAGGTATTAATACTTCCATCGACAGATGTCTTTACATTTGTTACCGTTTTGAATAAATAAAGAAGTACGAACATGATGTATTGAAAATGACCGGTAGAAAAACCGAAATAATTTTCGGATATCTGCGAAACTTATTTATAGTGTACAAGACGGTAGTCTTTCCAAATAAACGAGTATGTGCTGAAAACCGTTATGCCCATTGCAAACAGTTTGGAGCCAGATCAGACGCCGGGTAACCCGGCGTCTGAGCAGGCTCCAAACTGTGTGCCACTCATACAAAAAGAAATAGTCACACTTGTTGTCACAAATGTTGTTATTTTCTATATTTCATTGCATCGCGCTTGTGTTTAACTTCGTTTATCTCTTTCACTCTCAATTACTTGATATATCGCGTTTGCAAACAGTTTAATAGGTCACCAAGACCCGAGGTGACGCAGCGTCTGATTAGGACTAAAAATGCTTGACATTTGTTTTGAAATTACGTAAGTTACACATCCTTGAATTTAACTTCGAAACGATATTAAAGGCAACAATATTGAAGCAGGCGATAATATGGTGATGAAGAGGTTAAAATCTCACGATAAATTTGATGATGAAAGGGTTAAACCGCAAAGAATAACGTCTTCTACATTGTGCAAGACAGCACTTACCGATAGTTCATATGCCGTAAGCAGCTGCTTCCTGGAAATAGACAAGAACACTGATAAGTCCTTAGGCTATTGTACATGTAAGTCACTGATTGTCTATTTGTTAGTAATTACAGTGGAGAAAACGTTATTCTTACGCTCAAACTATTATTTCCAATACAAACAGTTTGGAGCCAGATCAGACGCCGGGTAACCCGGCGTCTGATCAGGCTTCAAACTGTTTGCCACTCAGCTAAAAATCAATAGTCAGAATTGTCAAGAACGTGTTATTTTCTACATTTTAGTGTTTTGCGTTTGCGTACGTTTGCGTTTAAACGGGAAAGAATAACAGATTCTCCTCTGTAATTCGTTATTCATTCCAGATAGATACAGTGGGGAAAACGATTTTTCTTCCACGTTTAAATGCAAACGAAACGTATTGCAATAGAATGAGAAAAATTACAACGTGTTGACATCTATAACTATTTATCTTAATCTGAGTGACAAAACCAGTTTGGATCCTGATCAGACACAGGGTTAACCGCGTCTGACCTGTCTCCAAATTGTTTGCAATAGAAAATATAGTTTAAACGCGTTTATTGGGAAAGAATAACGTTTTTCTCCACTGTACGTTTGTGCTACAATATAACCTGCCTTATTCGACATATTTCGGTACAAACTGATTATGTCAGATAAATCAGACTCAGGGTGCCGGTTAGAGCAGGTTTTCGAAATACAGCATAACTTTGATATTTCAAAATCGCTTAAGTGAAAAAATCAGAAATCTATGTCTATGCTCACTTATATATTTCTTGTTTAGAATAATGTTATTATTCAAAAAGCAGACGACAATACTTATTGTGACATACAAACAGTTGTCAACGTAAAAGTTTTAGCACGAACGCTTCATGGAGACATTACACATTATTACACCTCGCTTTGAGTTACAATGTTAAATTCCCATAGACCTACAGTTAACATTTTGCATGTCTTTTACATCTATCCAAAATATACTGTCACTCTTTATGATATTCTTTTTGTGACGTCACTCTAAAGTATATTATTAGTTATACAGTTTCTTCACAGTGTACATGAGGATTTGTTCCCGGCTGAGATAAATCATGTTGCCCGAGCAGTAGGGCGAGGGTTACATGATTTTACCAGCCGGGAAGAAATCCTCATGTACACTGTGAAGAAACTGTATAACGAATTTATTATACTGCAAAGTTTTCACTGTTCAAACGAAATATTTCGGAATGTGTCGTGTTCAGCGCTCATAACAAACTATAACAAAATTGCGCCAAAGCAGATAACGTTGAGCGTAAATGACGTCATGTCGTCACGTCTGATGGTTGTTATTCAAAAGAAAAATGGGCATACTCGGCATACTTCGACGTCAAATTTTCCCAGAAATAATGCGACTGTTGAAAGATCCAAACACCGATTGGTTCTTAGCCGAAATGTACTTAAACGGAGGATGCACGATTGAATGCACTCAATCCTGTCGAGAAATCGGCCATCTTATTTTCTGCAAATCAACACTCGGGACCTGTCAGCCAATGAAAACAGCTGCATTCATTTCCATGTAACCTGTCAGCTCACAGGGTACATGGGATTATGTCTAGGGCTCGTTGACCAATGAAAAGTAAGGAATTTACTTTGCAGTATAATAAAAAAAAATCTCCGTCCGAAAAAGTACTGTCAGCATTGACATGGCGTTCGCTATTGGCGACATTAGAACGTT
Organism: Gari tellinella; assembly: GCA_922989275.2. Classification (NCBI taxonomy): domain Eukaryota; kingdom Metazoa; phylum Mollusca; class Bivalvia; order Cardiida; family Psammobiidae; genus Gari; species Gari tellinella. The sequence continues at coordinate 33,062,930 of OV277871.1, forward strand.
TTAAAGAGTGGTAACTCCTAATCAATTTTTGGTATTTTCTGTACAAGTTGCTTCCCTTTGTCTATTCCTAAACGATTTGCCACCATTTCGGTAGAGGCTATTTGCCACCTAGACAATGTAAATACGCTGTTTCTTCAATTTACTTGTCATAACGTTCTTCTTTCTTTCTTGTAATATCATTATAAACAATGTGACGTCGTAAGACGGCGACGTCATTTCCCGCGTTATGTACATGTCCGCACTAAATTGGTATTCACAACACATTTTATAAAATACGAATAAGACGGTTCCAAATCCAGGGTTGATAAGCTCGGTGTAATAAAATAAATATTAGATGTCAGTTTGCGTGACATTCAAATTGTCAACCCTCGAAAACAAGAATGTCACCCTCGGCTACGCCTCGGGGTGACATGCTGTTTCTCGGGTTGACAATTTGAATGTCACGCAAACTGCCATCTAATATTTATATAATATTCCATCCTACCCCATACCCTTGTATATAGGCTACTTGTGTAATATGTCAGATTAAATATTAATTACTTTAATTGAACACAATGTTTACTAACAAAGGTATTACCTGCGAGATAATCCTTTAAATAAAATATTGATTAAATAAATGGAGTTTAAAACACGGAACCCTTGGCCAAAGTCGGCCTTTCAAAACTATTACAACAAGTCGAAAGATAATCTTAATAATAACTACTCTTTAACGCATTCACTACCTTACGCCAAGTAAATTAGTTTTTAGCAAACTGGTTGGTAATCTTTTCAAATATTTCTTAAGACAAAATGCCTAAAATTTAAATCAGAGAAGTAAAAGCAGGCGATAATTGTTTATCATCATTTATTGATAACGGCATGGTAGTGAAGCGGTTTAGCTGCGCAAGTGAATATACATGTAAAATGTACAAGAGAAAGTACCTGATAATAAGTTTAAATTCCGACTTTGAATTAACTCCCAGTAGCCTTCGACATACATGTATATATTTAATTCTGGATTAACGAATATATGCGGTCGCTGAAAGATTTCGTCATAGATAAACAATATATAAATATTAGATGGCAATTTGCGTGACATTCAAATTGTCAACCCGAGAAACAGAATGTCACCCCGAGGCGAAGCCGAGAGTGACATTCTTGCTTTCGAGGGTTGACAATTTGAATGTTACGCAAACTGCCATCTGATATTTATTTTAGAACACCGATCTTATCAACCCTGGCTGTAGACTCGTCTCGTTCGTATTTAATGAATATGTTGTGAATACCAATTTAGAGCCGCCATGCATGTAACGCGCGAAACGACGTCAAGAACCGACGTCACATTGTTTATATCAACTCAACTCCAGAGTAGAGAAAATAATATCACATAGAGCGACGTCACAAAAATAATATCATATAGCTGACAGTATTTTCAAGAATAGAGAAAAGTAATATCATATAGAGTGACGACACAAAAAATAATATCATCTAGCTGACAGTATTTTCAAGAATAGAGAAAAGTAATATCATATAGAGTGACGACACAAACATAAATATCATAAAGAGAGATAGTATATTTTTGGATAAATGTAAAAGACATCAAAAATGATTTATTTTGGTTGTAACTCAAAGCAAAGTGTAATAATACTGATTATGATATAAAGACATTGCAGTGAGTGTCTATAAAGTTGATAATTTCAGATTGAAAAGAAAATAGTGCAGACCCCGACGAGACGCCGTAACATACTGAATTTTATCAGGGTATGCACTGTGCTTATGTCTTCCTTTGTATACAATAGGCATTAGCCCCGTGACGTCATCAATTTTAACCAGTTGTCGTCTGCTTTTATTTCTTAAACTTTAATTTTCGCTATTTTGACTGAAAAAATATTGAAATGAGTGTCAAACAGTTTGGATCCTGATCAGATACCGCTAAACGCGGCGTCTGATCAGGATCCAAACTGTTTGCAAATAACTATTGTACTCGAGGTAAGCAGTGAAGGGTTAATCGATTAACGTCGAATTAGAAAGTTAATCGAATTAAGGGTCTTATCGTGATTCAAAGATTAATAGTGCTTAAAATAATCTGTTTAACTTTAATGTCTTTGCTGCCTTACCCTGTGTGCAATTATTATTTCTAAACAAATTGGATTTTTGTCGTCTGATAAGGATTCACGCTGTTTGACACGTTTTACAATATTACTTCAGACAATATACCTTATTTAAAGAATTGAGAAATAGAAACAGACGACAATTGTTTAAAATTTATGACACCATCATAGTGAATATGTATTTTTTCACCGCCAACTTGTTTAACGCGGCAGAATCTAAACTGTTTGAAAATAACAGAGTTGTCGGCCTTGACAGAGAAAAAGTTACAAATAAGGCATCGTATTTGGTAAACCATTGTGGCACAACAATGATATATTCTCAATCACAGCACAAATTACTCCCCATCTGTGTTAAAGGCATACGCTACCAATTCGTGAGACACCTAGTGGCTTATAACGAAATACGATAAATCAAGCATCGTTACTCAACGAAATCGTGTATATCGGTTACCTCCCGTAGATACTTTCGGTTTCAAACAATCTTCATTAATCGCGTAATATAGACTTTAAATGCATGAAATTGCACTTGATAAAATTTAGACCAGGCATCCCTTAGATCATAAATGGACTAATACAATATATAAGTATGGGAGAATCCACTTGGTGCAAATGGGTTAAGACTGCTTACCTTTTTTTTGCAGGAAAATGATAAAGTTCCAACGTTAAGGTCCGTTCTGGATACGTCTGTATTTCGTTCTAAATAAGCTGTACTTACCTACAGTTGAACCTTGTTACTAGTAGCTCGAACTAAGTAAGGAAGAACCAATCAATCAATTTTTAGTTAAAATTTTACAACTAGAACTTGCTTTACGTCGAACAAACCCATATTTTAAAGCCACGTTTTAACTTTGAAATACGTAGTTTGTTCGACTTAAAAGGAGTTAATTTTATCAAGTGTTGATTATGTTTATCCCTTTTCCCAATAGAAGCGACGTATTTAATTTATTCCTCCGCTGAAGAATTATTATTATTATTATTATTATTATTATTATTATTATTATACCAGATTTCAGTTTATACCCTCATGAACAATTACCATAAGCAATATTTTTATACAGCCTAGCAGATGGTAGTTTAAAGCAGGCTGAAAGTAAAGCAAAATGTGCCTTAAGGCACATTCTGCTTTACTTTCAACCTGCTTTAAGTGATCACATGTATTTAATGTTATAAACGGGGTATTGGGTAAAGGGACAAGGTCATGTGTATACATACCAGCCGATACGACCACTTTAAAGAATGCACACAAATGGCGGTTTTAAAGCAGGTGGTTGATTAAGGCAAGCATAATGTAAAGCAGATAGTCCCTTCTGAACGAGTGTTTCTTTCTATCCGTCATAGTATTGATAAGTAGTCACTTGCCATAGCCACTAAAAATACTCCTGAAAGAATATCCCTTCTCTTCGGTTCATTTTAACTGATTTTACTTCCATATACAGTGGAGAAGACGTTATTCTTTCCCGTTTTAATCGCAAGCGAAACACAGACGCATTGCACTAAAATGTAGAAAAGGAAAACTTTTCGACAGTTCTCACGATTTACTCTAAGATGAGTGGCAAATGGTTTGGAGCCTGATCAGACACCGGGCTACCCGGTGTCTGATCTGGCTTCAAACTGTTTGCAATGGGGAAAATAGTTTTAGCGTTAACCCGTTTATTTGGAAAGAATAACGCCCTCTCCACTGTTTGGCCTGCTAGTTAAGAAGTAATCAACAATGCTAATTTCGACCCACCCTCTAGAGTTTCTATATGCCAATAAACAATCACAAACACAACTGGAGTGATTTTACATGGGAGGGGTCTCTTGCGACCATATACAACATTATCGATCAGCAACTGAACCCACTGCAGTCATGCTGACCCGTATTATACGCATGCAATTGATGATCATGCGCGGATCTAGCCATTAAGTGTCCCTGTCGTATTTTCTTTCCCTTTTGTGGGTGGGATCCGGACTGCCAGTCCCGGCACCTCAAGTTCCGCGTAAGATAATCATTACCAAGAGAAATTATCAATAATTGCTTTCATACAATTCCCCAACCCAGCATCACCACCACCGTACCTGCACGCCTTGCAAGATGAATTAAAGGTTACTTTTTTCATATTAAAAAAACATACATCAATAACAGTGTCAGTAACTATGGATCCTGATCAGACTCCGAGTTACTCGGCGTCTGATCAGAATCCAAACAATTTGCGAATACGAGCCACGTGGCGTTTATCACGATCAGGGTTAATTAGCAAAGTAAACAAATACCTGTAAAGTACCTCGCATCTGCTATACTGGATAATCTGCTATTCTTTCCCGTTTAAACGCAAACGTACGCAAACGCAAAGCACTAAAACGTAGAAAAGAACAACTTTTGGGCAATTCTGATATTTCATGTTTATCATGGTGGCAAACAGTTTGGAGCCTGATCAGACGCCGGGTTACCCGGCGTCTGATCTGGCTCCAAACTGTTTGCACTGCAAATAATAGTTTTAGCGTAAACGCGTTTATTGGGAAAGAATAACGTTTTCTCTACTGTACCTGTAATGAACTAATACCTCACATCTGCTACTCTGCGTCAAGTTGTTTAACATAATTACTCCATAGCTAGAACTCGCTCAAGTCTAAATTACTCTAGTACCTATATACAGTTACATTTCGGTAACTAGATAGCTCTTAATCCTTCCCCCATGTATAGGAGCACATTTAATTTATTCCTCTACTGAAGAAAATAGTTCCAATTTATACCGTCCTAAACATGTACCATCAGAAACATTTTCTACACATGTCAGCATACCTATTTACAGTAAAGCTTCTTTTGAGCTACCAACCAATATGGACGAACATGGATATTTAACCCCTTCACTGCCATGATGTCATCTGCATTCAAAATTGTCGCCTGCTTTTATTTTCTCAATTTCAAAATTCATGTATTTTTGACTGATAGAATATTGAAATGAGTGTCAAACAGCTTGGATGCTAATCTGACGGCGCTTTACGCGGCTTCTGATCAGGATCCAAGCTGTATAAAAATTCCATTGTACTAGGGGAAAGGCGGTTAAGGGAGTGTGCTGCTTTATATACGTATGCCTTACAAAAAAATGCAATAAACTCCGACATATAAGCAATACTTTCAATCTGCATTACGCTTTGTCCTAAACACCTACAGGTGACCACTTAAAGCAGACTGAAAGTAAAGCAGAATGAGCCTAAAGGTGCATTCTGCTTTAGTTTCAGCCTGTTTTACGCTGCCATCTGCTGGCGTCAGGGACGTTTATGTACGTCCCTGACCCATATAGTGCTTAACCCATTCACCCCATATATGTTTGTGACCAGGTTGTGTTTTCGGTCATTTCGGTTGTTTTATCTTTTCACTCATTTTAATCCAAGTTCGGTAACTCTTTAGTTCTCTGACGTCATTCCGCACGGTTTTCAGTTGTACGATTAGATTTGAGAGGGAAACATCTCAGAAGAAAACACATTTAATATATTTTTATAGGTTTATAAAGTCAAATACAGGTTTGTATCGTTAAGTACTATGAATTAGCAACGAATTGGCACAGGTTGTAATGAGCTTCTGCTTTATTCGTTATATGTTAACTTGTTAAACGTTGACTGTTCTAAAGATGGCCAGATTGCCAGTGATGTTAATGTTTCAGTTAAGAAAAATTATCATGATTTAAGTGACAATGTTTCAAATTCTAGTCAGAATAATATGTTTGATGAAAATCATCTAAATAGTGCAGACGGCACTGACAATGGTGATAATAATCACATTGGAGAAGTAATGGAGGGTCCATTGACTGAGTCTATTTTATCTAAATGCAAGTGTTTATATACAAATGCTGACCAATTACAAAACAAAATGGATGAGTTACGTGTTCAGGTGTCATTAAATGCTCCAGACTTCATTTTTGTAACTGAGGTGTTGCCAAAGTATAATATGGACAATGTGAAATGTTCCTCTTTGATCTATCATATTGATGGGTATACTATGTTCCACAGCACTGACAAAGGAAGAGGTGTTTTAGTGTATGCAAAATCAGATTTGAATGTTTCTCCAAATACATATATAAATTCGCTTTATCACGATGCGACTTGGGTGGACTGGATAATTGATAAAAAAAACAACAGTGTTGTTAGTGTGTATCTACAGAAGTCCCTCTGATTTGCGAAACTGTGAAGATATTATGCAGTTGATTCAATCCGCGGCCAACGTGTCTGACAGTTTACTTATAACTGGAGATTTTAACATGAAGGATATTGACTGGGAAAGTTATACCACCATTCATAATGAAGAACACCACGAACATCGTTTTATTGAATGTTTGCGAGACAACTTCCTCTTTCAACATGTAAAGGATTTTACACGGTGTAGAAATGAACAAGCTAGAAATACGCTAGACCTTATAGTTACAAAGGATGAACATAATATAGAAAATATAGAAGTGTTGCCATCTCTTGGGTGTAGTGATCATGTAGTACTTTTGTTCGATTTCCTATGTGATTATAAGGAAATTTCTACTGGGAGAATATATTATCAGTACAGGAAATGTGATCTCATGGGTTTTACGTAAGAATGGGAAGATTTTGATTGGGAAGTAACTTTTGAAAACAAAAATACTGGAATGTGGAATATTTTCTCAGCTAAGTTCAAAAGCAGTGTATATAAATGTGTACCTAAAGCGAAACCACGTAAAGGAGTGAAACCGAAACCTGTTTGGATGACTGGTGAGACTTTAACACATATAAAGATAAAAAAAAAAACATGCTTGGAACAAGTATCTGGCCACACGACGGAACGAAGACTATGAGGAATACAAGAGGAAGAGAAACGTAACAAATGAGTGTGTTAAGAGCAGCAAAAGAACTTTGAAAAACTTATATCTCAAAATGCGAAGCGAGATCCAAAACAATTTTGGAGATATGTTAAGAGTAAAACAAAGTCGAAGTCGGGAGTTTTTAATCTAAAGGCAACAAACCGAGAATTTGTGAAAACAGATCAAGAAAAGGCAGAAGTTTTGAATGATTTCTTTACAACTGTATTTACTAAAGAGAACATAAATAACATTCCAGATGTTCAGGAGAGAAATGTGAATGAAAGTTTACAAAACATAGAATTAACTGAGAGAACTGTGCATAAAATGTTGAAGGAAATTGATCCCACTAAGTCTATGGAGCCAGACGACATTCATCCATTTCTGTTGACAAGTATGCCGTATGTTTGTGAAACCATTAACTCTTTTGTTTCAAACATCTCTATCTTCGGGAAAAGTGCCCTTGGAGTGGAAAGATGCGCGAATCTCACCAATATTTAATTTAAGAAAGACAGTAAAACAGAACCTTGTAATTACCGACCAGTTAGTCTTACTTCAGTGGTTTGCAAATTGCTTGAAAAGATTGTGCGGAAAAGTATACTTCAACGTTTGCAAGAAAATCATCTGCTTTCCGATAACCAATATGGATTCAGATCGAATAGGTCATGTGTATTACAATTATTAAACGTTTTGGAAGACTGGACAATGTTTATTGAGAATCGTAAAAGTTGGGATAGTGTGTATTTAGATTTAGCCAAGGCTTTCGACAAAGTTGCGCATAAAAGACTGCTTAAGAAAATAGAGTCGTTTGGAATAGGGGAAATGTGTTGAGATGGATTCAGGACTTTCTTACAAATCGGAGGCAATGTGTCACAATAAGGGGATGTTCGTCTGGATGGAAGGAAGTTGATAGTGGGGTTCCGCAAGGGAGTGTATTGGGGCCGATTCTCTTCATCATGTATGTGAATGACATTTGCGAAGTTGTGAATACTAACATAAAGATTTTTGCCGACGACACAAAACTGTATGCGACATCGTCGGACACTGCAGAACTGCAAAGTGATTTAGACTCAGTCAGTGAATGGGCGAAAAAGTGGGAACTAACTTTCAATGTAGAAAAATGTAAAGTTATCCATTACGGATTCAACAACCCAGAACGAGACTTATATATGAACACGGACATACTGAAATCTGCCACAGAAGAAAGTGATCTTGATGTTATATTTGAGAGGGATTTGAAGTTTTCAAAGCATATTTCTGCCAAAATTAACAAGGCAAACAGTATCCTAGGACTTATTAGTCGTTCATTCCAGTATATAGACAAGCACTCTTTCATTAAACTGTATACTGCAATGGTTAGGCCGCGTGTAGAATTTGCAAATGTTGTGCGGCATCCCTACTTGAGGAAGGACATTGATAGCATTGAAAAATTGCAAATAAGAGCTACCAAATTAGTTCCAACACTACAGCACTTAGAATATAAAGACCGTTTAAAATAATTGAAAATGCCAAGTCTTGATCATCGCCGAAAGAGAGCAGACGCCATACAAACATTTAAGATTGTGAAGGGAATTGATGACAGTTCGTTCGAAAAGTTTTTCCAGTATGCACCATCAACAAGAGGTCATAATCTGAAATTGGACAAGCCTTTCCACAGATCAACTTTCTGCCAAAAACAGTTTTCAACTCGTGTGATAGATTTATGGAATGAACTTGATCAATACGTGGTTGACTCGAAGGATGTGGATACTTTCAACATAAGTTTTGATCGCCACTGGCAAGGGGACATTTACAGTTTTTAGTAATGGCATAAATAGTTATCATGGGATAACAAAAATTATCAAAGACATACCAAACATTATCCGCTATCAACACTAATAAATGTTTTGTTGAGAAATGCAGACTTCTTGTGCTGAAAGACTGCCAGACGATGGGGGGGGGGGGGGGCTTAAAAGGGATTCTATCCCTACCACAGAGCCCAAAATCATCCTACAGGTATTTCACTCCGGCTTGTCTGTAGCGTATTGTATTTTCGCGAATCGAAATAGCAGCAATTGTCATTTCTGTACCTTCTGTTTATGATATTTGACTAACCAGAATAACATTATTTGCAGTTTAAGCACCTACAGTGAGTGTGTGAGTTGGCAGAGTTGTGGAGGAGTGGTAACTGCGTTTAGTTCCTTAAACTAGTAAGTGGGTGGAGTAGTGTGTATTTGTTAAATAGTTTGTACTGTAAAGCCCCATTACCAGACTTGCATTTAGGAAGTGTGTTTGCAACCATAACATAACAGCTAGTTATGGGATGTTATGCTGTTGGCAACCACATAACTTTATATTTTACCCCATAGTGTTTCATGCCCTTTTTCATAAGGAATAGTAAAGGCGTTTATTTACATGTTATTGTTATTACCATGTGTCATGTTTTATATTCATGCCAGCAGGGTTTACAATTATTTGGCATGATTACTCATGTATTCGTTATTACTTTCAGATTGCAGTTGGTTGTCAACTTGCAGTTGAGTTGAGTTGAGACTGTGTGCATTGTATATATCATCATCCCATATCCATTATCATCTATTGACATTGTAACATCATGAATGAAGATACAACCTATTTCTGGCTTTGTCTTGCTATAATGGACCCTCAGAGCTAGGATACATGTTAATAGACGATTCAAATTTCCAATCAATTGCAGTCCATTTAAGAATATTTAGGATTGCGTTTTATAACATATTACAAACTAAAAATCAGTGCAGGCCTGGGTGAAATGGTTCCTTTAGGATCCTTTTGATCTAGGTCTTCATGTTTTGCATACGACAAGGGCACCCTTCACATCTACATAGTTTGTTAACGACGATAGGGTTGAATCTGTTTAAAATGTGTCGCCCGCCAATAGACTCAAATGTCAGTGTGCTATACTCTTAACTCCTTCAACCCTGAAACTTTTAATGGACAATTCCAACTTCAAAATAAGTCTAGTCCATTTTTGACTATTTAGGGTTGTTTAAAACAATATATTTCAAACAGACAAACAGTGCAGACCCTGATCAGATGTCCCTATGATAAAGGTCTACACTGTTTGCATGGGCACGTGTAATCCTCACAAGTGAAAATTTTGTAAATGACGAGTATACTCGTCGCTAGGGTTGACTGGATTGCACTTTTACTATTAATGAAGCCAACATGTGCGTTTGCAAACAGTGTGGATACTGCGTAACGCGGCATCCGATCAGGGTCAAAACCGTTTGACACTCGTTTAGAAATTTCTCCAGTAATACAGCCTTAAATTTTTCTTTGAAATGATATTGCAGACAACAAAATTGAAGCAGACGACAATGCAACGGTGAAGGGGTAATAATCTCACGATTAATTTGGGAGCGAAAGAGTTAAATAGATTTTTTAAACATCTGGATCAAAACTCTTTGAAAATATTAGCAACATCGCACTGAGCAAATTAGGTTACCTAGTGTCATCTGCTTTGAAATGGTCGTCTGCAAAATTTGATTAATTTAGATTTATATATTTTTCAAATAAGCAAACCTAGAGCCAAGACGCAAACGGATTGGACCCAGATCAGACGCCGCGCAACGCGGCGTCTGATCTGGATCCAAACTATTTGCATATTGAGTCACGTATTTATCGACAGGATGGAGTTAACCCAAAGGTCCAGTTACATTGCCTTCTAGGGAGACGGTCAAGCTCAGAGTTCTATATAGGAAAGAATGTCATTAAGGGTGTATCAATGTCATAAGCCATTTTTTTCAAAGTATCAAACTTTTTTTCTAACATTGTTTTTTTTGGAAAAGCTGTTTATGATGAATGAAAAAATGAAAAAAAATATATATGGTGGTGTCCTTTTTTTGAGCTACAGCGATTTGAAAAAGGTATGTCAAATTTGGACGGGTTTTTTTTTTCAAATTTTACCCATTCAGAGTACAGGCTTCAGTAAAATTTATTTCAAAACAAAACAAACATGATAATTTGGGTTTTCATTATTTATTTCATGTCTATGGTGGTATTTTCACATATAGAAACCAAATTTAGACAAAGCAGGCACCAGGTTTGAACAATATGGATCCTTGCAAATCAAAAATATGCTTTGTATAGGGCATGAATTTAATAGATTTTTTATTTTATGAAAAAAAATTAAAAAGTTTGAAAATGAAATAGTTCTAGTATTAAGCTTTTTTTATATTCTACCAGATAAAAGCCCATGGTAAGGCAGTTCAAAATATGAAAAGAAATTGAAAGGTCAGTGTTGAAAATTTTGAGTTATTAAAGTGAAAAGAGTTATCTCCCCTTACAAAATTTACAAAAAAGTATCATATCGATGATATTTAGAGCTTTATAAATTTCACACTTGGTGCTTTTTTTTCCTTAAATTAGTTTTTGTATGAAGAAATACTACCGTAGATAGGAAATAAATAACACAAAACCAAATTATCATATTTGTTTTCATTTAAAATGGATTTTATTGAAGCGGGCTGTTTGAAAAGGACAAAATAAGAGAAAGTGGGTGAGGTAAATTTTACATGACCGTAGAGCCAACTGTTGTTCACCAAAATGTACACTTTTTCTATTTTTTCATTCATCTTAAATAGCTCTTCAATACAAAACCATCATAGAGTGTTTTCATATACTTTGAAAATTTCCCAAAGTCACGCCATTGATACACCCTTAAGCGTTCATTTAGTATTGAGAGTTCTCAAATTATTGTCAAAACCATGCAGTTTGTCAATATGTGACCACCTTTATCTGGCAAAGGTAAAGTACTCCGAAGATTGCAAATAAACAAGTATAGATACCAGATCAGACGCCGCGAAAACTTGGGGTCAGATCATGATCCAAACCAGGTTTTGGTAGTCGTATCGATTTTTGTCTTCGTTTACGAACTCTGTAAACTAAATATAGTGATAGATTTGTAAACAACCCATTAACACAAAATAATCTGCAGTCTATGGTAGTCGGTGCTGAATCGATGAGACAGCCATAGACTTCCATGCTCTTTTATCATGCAATTAGGAGCATGTTTACTTAGTATACATGTATTATTTCAATTTCTATTTATTACTTCTCTCCATCAATACTGATGATTTAATATGAGATTAGAGGGGCACTTGTGAGGTGCACCAGGGATTGTACCCGTCCGATCACTTTATCCTGACACCGACAAACCAGGCGCAATGCTAACACGAAACCACGAGCACCAAGGAGGGAAGCCATTACTACCAATTTTAAGTATTTGGTTTGACCCGGCCGGGTTTTTTTAACCCACAACCCCGCACTGCCAGCGGAAGCTCTACCATTGAGCTACGCAGCCGGTTATTTAGGTTTTGACACCACACTTTCTGGAGGTACCAGTTCGATTAAATAACTTTGGGCCTCCTGTCAGTCTGTCCCTTTTTGTTTTTACGGCTTTAATGCTTAAAATGCATAGCTGACATTGGCACTGCGTGCACGGCAGGGGCCCGTTTCATAAAAATTCGTACGACAAAACGGTCGTTAGTCAAAAATACTTTTAATTTCTGATTTGTCTATCTAATCCAGTCTTAAGACATCTCTTTTGAATGGTCTTGAAAAGACGATTCCAAAGAGATGTCACAAGATATAATTAGATGGAGAAATAAATAATGATGGAGACTTTTATAATCTGACTTATATATACGACAACATTTGTCGTACGCAGTTTTATCAAGCCGTAAAAGGTGTCAGCCCGGTCTACTTTCGCCCTGTATAATCTTTAGTAAAATGCCTAATAGCTTTCAGAGCCAGTAGCTCACTTCAGAAAGAGATTCAGGCTATAAAAGACATGCCTTTCAATTTTATGGACATTTGCCTGTTGATTGAGGTCAGTAGACCTATAACATCACCAATTACATGTTTGCTATCAATGCATTCCTAAGGTCATTGTCATATTAAAGATAAACAACTTCCACTTTTATCCCATTCACTGTATTTCCATATGCATCCGCCTGGGAAAAAAGTCCTGAAATGAGACCCCCTAAAACAATGCCAGTTTGGTGGAACGGACCACACATAACCAGTTTTCATCAAGAAAACCATTCAAACTGACCCACTGGCAATACTAAACATTGCAAATCTTAGAAATACATGTAGTAGATCTATTTTTCAAGCTACTACTGTTGTAACCACTACGACCCAGCACAGGGTTGGCATAAAACACGGGTTTTAACTTTTTGCCCTACCCGCTGGGTTTTATGGGTTTTAAGAGGTTGGGTTTTGGGGGTTTTATGGGTTTTATCGGGTTTTATGAATTCTTTAGTTTACAAAGTTGACTATGACAAAAATCAATGCAATATTCAAAAAGGGGGATAAATCAAATGCTGGGAACTATAGGCCAGTAAGCTTGACATCGGTTATATGTAAAGCCATGGAAAGAACAATTAGGGATCATATCATGGAGTTTATGATATCTAACACATTTTTCACAGAAAAACAATACGGATTCATGTCGGGTAGATCAACTGCCCTACAGCTGATATTCGTTCTAGACGAATGGACAGAAGCTCTTGACAATGGCAAAAGTGTGGACTGCATCTATATGGACTTCCAGAAAGCCTTTGATACAGTCCCCCATCAACGGTTACTAAACATATTAGAGGCATACAATATTGGACAAGAAATGGTTGACTGGGTGGAAAATTTCCTATCAAATAGAGTTCAACAAGTGTCTGTGAACGGAAGCGGCTCAGACTGGCACGATGTCACGTCAGGGATCCCTCAAGGATCAGTCATTGGCCCGCTGATGTTCATCATCTACATAAATGATCTGCCTGACACAGTCAACTCTACTATATATCTATTTGCGGATGATACCAAAATCTTTGACACTATTAAAACCATCTGGACGAGAAGAGTTGCACCCCACTATATAAAACACTTGTGCGTACACGCCTTGAATATGCAAGTGCAGCATGGGCACCTTACAAAGAAAAACACATAGATATGTTAGAAGGAGTGCAAAAAAGGTCAACGAAACAAGATCCAGGGATCGAAAATCTATCCTACCCAGAAAGGCTAAGAAAACTCAAATTGCCCATCCTAGCATATAGACGCGCACGAGGTGATATAATTGAAACAAACAAAATACTATAAGGGAAATATGACAAGAGGGCGACAGGAAATGTTCTAAAAACCAGAAAAGGAATGGCTGAAAGAACATCAGTCAGGGGGAACTCTCAAAAGTTATTTGTGCAACAATCTAACCGTGATGTCAGAAAATTTAGTTTCGGTCTAAGAACGGCAGACGCATGGAACAGCCTTCCTGACCATGTTCTATACTCAAAGGACACGAACACCTTCAAAAACAGATTAGATAGGTTCTGGAAGGACCAACCGATACTATTTGACCATAGGGCCACTCTAATAACCGGAAACAATGTAATGTAATAAGTAATACACGAGGGTCCAACATAGAGGATCTGCTAGAACCGGTAAGCGGACACGAGCCCCCGGCCGATTTTGCGCGGGCGGACACGATTTTAAAATCGTCCAATGTCCGGCGTCAGTACACCAAATCTGATTTATAAATGTGCATGTGGCTATTTCATTTTGGTATTTTTACATGGCTTGCCACGTAACCGAAAATGTCTCATGGCTCTAACTTTGAAATAGAATGATCTAGAAGCTAACCCTAATTTGTTCCCACTAATGACCAGTTTAATGTCACAAGAAATGTCCAGGTTAATGTTTTCCACGTCTGTGACTATTCAGTTTGGGCACACAAGAGTGTCGATATATCTGCTGTAAACGACCACCTGTATTCAAAATTAGAAACAGGCTATGGGGAAATGGTTAATACAGGTGTTACTGTATAAAGTGCAACAGAAAATCAATTTGCGCAATACCAGATGTTTTAGATACATTGTCTAGTGCCCAATTGGTATACCTCACTATAATTGACAACCAACTCTTTTTGAGTGTTAATTTGTCGTTTGCAACAATAGTCGTCTGCTACAATACTGAAGATGTTATTAATTCCTAATAAACGCATTTACGCTAAGATTATTATTTCTAATGCAGGCAATGGAGCCAGATCAGTCGCCAGTCTATATTTCTAGAATTCAAGACAGGTAGCGGCTTAATGCAGGACAAAAGTAATACGGAGGGTTCATATATGAGCCTTCTTTATTACGTTTACCCAGTATTTAGCGGTCACCTCTATTTAAAGATCACCCTGCATCTTCAGTCAGTGGTGGCTTAACACATGTTTACTGTATTGCAGTAGAACGTATCTAATACGACCACTAAACTATGTTAATTATTAGGTGTTTAAGACAGGGTGAGTACTTAAGGGTGTATCAATGTCATAAGCCAATTTTTAAAAGTATCAAACTTTTTTTCTAACATTGTTTTTTTGGAAGAGCTGTTTATGATGAATGAAAAAATGAGAAAAAATATATATGGTGTGTCCTTTTATTTTTACCTACAGCGATTTGAAAAAGGTATGTCAAATTTGGACGGTTCTTTCAAAGTTTACCCATTCAGAGTACAAGCTTCAGTAACATTTATTTCAAAACAAAACAAACATGATAATTTGGGTTTTCATTATTTATTTCATGTCTATGGTGGTATTTTCACATATAGAAACCAAATTTAGACAACGCAGGCACCAGGTTTGAACAATATGGATCCTTGAATATCAAAAATATGCTTTGTATAGGGCATGATTTTATTAGATTTTTTATTTAATGAAAAAAATTAAAAAAGTTTGAAAATGAAATAGTTCTAGTATTAAACTTTTTTATATTCTACCAGATGAAAGCCCATTCTAAGGCAGTTCAAAATATGAAAAGAAATTGAAAGGTCAATGTTGAAAATTTTGAGTTATTAAAGTAAAAAGAGTTATCTCCCCTTACAAAATTTACAAAAAAGTACCATATCGATGCTATTTAGAGCTTTATAAATTTCACATTTGGTGCCTTTTTTTCTTAAATTAGTTTTTGTATGAAGAAATACTACCATAGATAGGAAATAAATAACACAAAACCAAATTATCATATTTTTTTTCATTTAAAATGGATTTTATTGAAGCGGGCTGTTTGAAAAGGATAAAATAAGAGGAAGTGGGTGGGGTAAATTTTACATGGCCGTAGAGCCAACTGTTGTTCACCAAAATGTACACTTTTTCTATTTTTTCATTCATCTTAAATAGCTCTTCAATACAAAACCATCATAGAGTGTTTTCATATACTTTGAAAATGTCCCAAAGTCATGACATTGATACACCCTTAAAGCAAGGTGACAGTAAAACAGAAAGCTCCTATAGGAGCTTTCTGTTTTACTGCCACCTTGCTTTAGGCGGCCATCTGTATTTTGTACAACCAATTAGCCTGCTTTTAAGTGGTCGTAATAGAGAGGTTACTATATACCCACAAAGCCTACTAACCTAGAAATGCAGTGAACAGATTGACTTACCCCCCAATAGACTACATCAACATCAACAGGCAGTCATACTTCCATGTGAGTGCAAAAACTGCGGAACTCTTTAGGTGCTTCTTCTTTCGACTACATCACAGAAGCATTTCCAGCTAATTAGTGCACCTACAGCGCTCCCTCTCTACAACGGCCCTCCCAACAACGACTCCCTCCTTACAACGACGCTTGCCGCTGTTCCCCAAACAAGACAATAATATGCCTAACTCTTTCACTTTTGCAATATCGTCTGCTTAAAATTGTCGTCTGCTGTTGTCTCAAAGTTACATAATATACATTTTTACAGAAAAAACTTAATGACGAGTGACAAACAGCTTGAATCCAGATCAGACGCCGCGTTACGCGGCGTCTGATCTGGATTCAAACTGTTTGCAAATGTAAGCCAATTTCCCTCCCTATAACGACTCCCTCCGAACAACGCACATATGTTTTGTCTCCCGTTGGGTGTCGTTGAAGAGAGGGAGCGCTGTATTATCCAGTAGAGGTCAAACGTTGACATTTGGGTCTGAAGCCAATTCACTCTCGAGTTTCCAGCACAGGGAGTCAAGCCCCTTGGGAACTAGTGTATCACAAACAATCGTAATTGTTAGTGACATATTAGCCAATAGCGTTGCTGGCCGGTTAATTCGAGTCAGCTGGGACCTTAGTACTATACAGCCAATCTTATGTAACACGACCATACAACGCACAGTCCACTGACAATATTATACAAGTAGCTGCTTAATGCAGTATTATTTTCCTTACCATAGTAGTGTCAGTTTGTATAAAGAAGTTACATGTTTTCAAAGATCTTGGTTTGCTTCAGTGCGCAGCTTAACTCATTATCCCCTTGAAACTCTAATGGAAACAATCCAGTTTGCAAAAAATGCTGGTCCATTTTTTACTATTTAGGGTTGTTTTTCGTAATATATTGCAAAATGCCAAACAGTGAAGTCCCTGATCAGAGGGCTCCTGCAGGAGCCCTCTGATCAGGGACTTCACTGTTTACATAGGACAAGCGTACTCTTCATAGGTACACATTTGGTAAAAGACGCATATATGCGTCACTAGGGCTCAATGGGGGGCCTCCGTGGCCTAGTGGTATAGTCACTGTGACTTACATCACTAAGCTCCTCACCGCTGTGAGTTCGAATCCCAGTAGGGTCCTTCGGATTTTTCATGTGGGGAAGCCTTCCAGCTGGCTTGCGGAAGGTCGGTGGTTCTACCCAGTTGCCGATTTGTGCCTGTTACAGTGCATAAAGGACTTCTGGGGTCGTCCTCCACCTGTGATTAGCTGGACGTCGCGATATGACTGAAATACTGTTGAAAGCGAAGTAAAATAAAAAACAAACAAACAAACTAGGGCTCAATGAGTTAAGACATGGGTTGCCTGTATTTTGCTATTCCCCTCTTGAGGATTCAACCAGGCATGCCGCTGAAAACCAGACATGTGCCGCCTGTCGGCCACTTCCATTTAACGAAATATATGTACAGTGATCCCTCTCTACAGCAACACCCAATGGAAGACAAAAACCGTGGTCACTTTTCGGAGTTGTTATAGGGAGGAAGAATTGTTACCCATATAGTAGATCTGCAAACAGTTTAAATCCAGATCAGACGCCGCGCTACGCGACGTCTGATCGTATTCAAGCTGTTTGTCACTCGTCTTTATGTTTCTTCAGTAAAAATATCCTATACATATACTTTGAGAAAATTTTAAGTAGACAATATTGTCGCAGAGAAAGAGTTAGCCCTAGTTGTCGTGTTAAGGGTACAACGGCAATCGTAGTTGTAAGGATTTGATTTAATTTGTTATGTGTTTACTCGCTTTTAACAGTATTTCAGTCATATCGCGACGTCAAGCTAATTACAGGTGGAGGAAGACCCCAGAAGCCCTTTATACACTGTTTCAGGCACAAATCGACAACTGGGTAGAACCACCGACCTTCCGCAAGCCAGCTGGAAGGCTTCCCCAGATTGAGAGCGACTTCAGGCTCCAGTATACAGTACCGGGTTACAATCTCGGAGCCCGCAGAACAACCACTTTCGAAACACTCGAACAAAGTCTCAATAGCCTACCTGAAATTACATAAACCATTTTAATGCAACAATATAGTCCAGAATTATTGCAAATAATCACATGCATACTCCAAATATTGGTACAATTTGACAAAAACCAATATTTGGCATGACCGCGAAAACAGGTGAAAAAGTGACTCATTTCAGCCCTACCCACACTATAGCAAGAATCCTTATGCCAGCTCATAGCCTATAAATGGCATGCTTTTCTGAAACTTCAATCAATATGCATATTAGGCAGGGGCTAAAACATACCAGGTTACCCAGAAACAGTTTCACAAAATCTTACTGTGTTTGGTCTGCTCAAATTCAGCATACAGAGCTAGCCTCATTCCGCAAACACCCCGACTTTTAGTCCCTACCCTATATCATATCTTCAAAATTGAGGTCAGAACTGATATTTTCATACTATTTGTAAATTTGACCATGGCCAATTCGAACATTTTCCCCCAGTACTGTATCCTGGCTCCTCACGTGGAACTACAGATCGAACCTCTAGTGAGGCAAACATTGCGGCCGGCGCATGCGCAATCAGGTCGGCAAAAGAACACTATTTGTCGAACAATGAAAACTGAGAATGGTCCGTCTGCGGGTCGAACCAACCGGTGTTCTGTTGGATCTATAGTCACTATAGACACGGCCCGCGGCTGAAGCTCTAACCTTATTTTGTGTGTTTCACTGGGCATTGTTCAATGTTCAGCTGCTTCACACTAACACAATATGTAAGAAATGACACCAATCGGGCCAATAGAAAAAAGTTGTTATCCTTTTGAGCTGAGAGAACCGATCTCAAATCATCTTTAGGGATCATGCGAGATCACGCACCCTTAAAGTTTTATTTTGTCTGAATGGAGCTGCTCACGGGAAGCTATGTTCAGCTCTGTTACTGGCCAGGTTTAGTGGAGTGCGGCCAAATGGTTATTCTCATTCAATAACAGCTCTATACCCTTTATTGGGTATTTGAAATCCTCTGAAGACGGAGCATAGCTGCCTATATGGCGAGGTAATTGAAAACAGCTATGCACGTAATCCTCCAGCTTGACAGGCTTTTCTGTCTGTACCAAGCTGTCCTGTGAGTGTTAAGCACAGGTACGCCAACAACAACAACAACTATAGACGATTATAGACCGGATTATAGTTCCACGTGAAGTCGCTCTATAGAGTATTCAAGTTTTCAAGTTTTATTTAAACTCATGACCCATTCGGGCATAAGAGATAACAAACAATCAACAAAACATGTATGATGAAATGAAGAACATGTCTTACGGTTATTAAAATGTATTCCTTAATTATTATAAGGAAGATGGCTCATTTATTTTCAACAATGAAATTTAGCGTTCTGGTTTTTTAATTGCTGTTGTTTTAGTTCAAATAAAGAACAATGGAAGCAACTCAACAATAACCTTTGTAAAGCCACTGCAGTATTTACCTCCATTTATCCTCTTTAGAAGCCAGTATCCAGTCGCAAATAAAGATGTATGCATGATACTGTCGGATAAAAGTAAAACAAAAGACTCCTTTAAGAGAGTTCTTCTTTACTAGTTCGATGTAGTCATTGTTGTTTTCAGTCGACCTAATTTATTAATTTCACGACATCTCATTTTTAAATGACTGCATGACTAATATTCAATTGAATATACATGTACCTTTGAAATACCTACAAGTTAAGTATAGTTATTCTCTTCATTGCAGTGAAGTCGTCAGTTTTAAATAATTGTCCTCTGCTTTTATACAGTGGAGAATGTGTTATTCTTTCCCAATAAACGCGTTTACGCTCGAACTCTTATTTCCAATGCAAACAATTTGGAGCCAGATCAGACGCCGGGTAACCCGGCGTCTGATCAGGCTCCAAACTGTTTGCCACCAAGATAAAAATGAAATATTAGAATTGTCCAAAAGTTGTTCTTTTCTACGTTTTAGCGCTTTGCGTTTGCGTACGTTTGCGTTTAAACGGGAAAGAATAACAGATTCTCCACTGTATCTCAAAACGTAAATTTAGTACATTGACCTATGAAATATTAAACTTTTAAACAGTTTGTATCCTGATCAGACACCTGATTGTGTGCTGTCCAATCAGGATCCCCACTGTTTGCAAATAACTATTGTATTAACGTTTTAAACTGCAAAACTACAAAATTGCGTCAACCCTTGTTTCGTTAATGTATTGAACCTAACCGGAAGGGCGAGCACCACGGGTGCCAAATCGAATCTACCCAATATGCGCCATATACAAATGTAGCAACATCTATTTCTGGTAACAATTAATCCAAACGGTTTGTAACAACGGAAATAATTGTTTTAACGTAAAACATTTATTTGGAAGAAATAAAATCTTCTCAGTTGTATATACATGTACTTTATCATTATGAAATTGGCTTTTCAATTTACAAATGTACGCCATAAATAATGTAAATATTTTGTCATATCATGATATACTATTTGAGAAAATAATTCAGTGGAGCTTATCAATCTTATAAATAAAATATTACTAATAGCTCGATGGGATGTTTATCTTTCTCTCCTAAAACGAAACAAAGTTACATGACGTGTTATTGTAAAACCAAGGAAATGTCAGAAAACTTAAACCACATACAAAACATAGGAGCAGACTTAGTACTTGAAAGTTAGTACATGTAGTACGATGCTCCTTGTCTACAAAAACTCCTAATGGGAGAGATAGATTGTGTGTGCTGTTCGGAGGGGCTGTTAAAGTGAGGGAATATTAATACACTTAGACGTGAGTGCTTAGCATGCATTTTGAAAACGAAAACGTGGCGTCTGATGTGGATTCAAACTGTGTGCCACTCTTCTTTGTGATTTTTTGGTAAGAAATGTCCAACAGGTAACTTTGATAAAAAAAAAACTGTTTTTGTTTGTTTTTTATTTTGTTTTGTTAACGTCCGTTTCTGCCATCTATGGACAGTTTTAAGCACACTATATAACAACAGTGAAAGCGTTAGTCATAATTGTCTTGCCTTGCTTTGGAGGAAAGCGCACCATTGCCAGGTCACAGCTCCCTTGACCTCACTCAATAGTAGACAAAATAGTGTCCGAAAAGCATGTCCTATACAATATCAACGATGGATACTTAACCCTTTATATCCATTTGCCTTTTTCTGGTTTTGAAGACAGGTAAATACTTAAAGCAAGTTGAAAGTAAAGCAGAATGCGCCTCAGGGCGCATTCTGCTTTTCTTTCAGCCTGCTATAAGCTACCATCTTCTAGGACATATAATATATTTCCGTTGGTACATGTGTATTACTATGTCAATAGGAACTATTTTTTTCAGCGGAGAAATAAATAAAATGCGCTAAAATGCGCTTCTATGGGGTAAAGGATTAACTTAGTGTGAGAGTAGTCTACATCTCAGGATGGCAAAGTGTTACATGCAATGTTCAGATACTACAGTGCTCCATCCCTATAACGGCCCTCACAACAACGATTCCCTCCTTACACCGATCCTTGCCGCTGTTCCCCAAACAAGACAATTTTATCTAGAGTTTTCACTGATGCAATATCATCTGCTTGAAATTGTCGTCTGCTGGTTTTTCTCAAATTTACATATTGGACATTTTGATAAAAAAAATGACGAGTGACAAACAGCTTGAATCCAGATCAGACGCCGCGTTTCTCGGCGTCTGATCTGGATTCAAGCTGTTTGCAACTGTAAGCCTATTTCCCTCCCTAAAACGACTCCCTCCGAACAACGCACATAATATTTTGTCTCCCACTGGGTGTCGCGCTGTAGTACCCTATGACTTTTACCTTGGCCGTTATCATATACCCGATACAACACAGGTACTAGACACATAGATCTAGATCTAAAACGAAAAGATATATACAACATCAGCTAGCAACATCAAATATAATGTGTGAGTACATCTTGGGACCGAGTACGTAGTGTCTGGCATCATTTTAAGGTCACTGTGACCTTGAAGATGACCTTTGACTTAAATATGAAAGAAGCTTGTTGGAGGCATATTTCCTGTACCCGGTATTACACAGCAGCGGACACAACATGTGATATCTTACAGTCGGCGTCTGGTCAGGCTGGAAACGGTTTCATTCGGATTATATGTAGCATTGGCAACGTGTTTAAGGAATTGCCATTTGCTACAGTTTATATAACATGTATACAGAATTGGCAACGTGTTTAATAAAAAAAATCAATTTTCTACAGTTTATTGCATTTTGTCACGTTTCGGTTAAAATGGTAACGGTAACGTACTCTTCGCTGTAACGTGTGAAAGGCAACAAGAGCACCGCATGCGGGTGCCAATGCTCGTTTGTTTGTGATCCTAGTTATGGCCAATGTTAAATTAACCATGTTTGACCTCTAAACGACCTTGACCTTTGTCGGATATGACCCAGGTTGTACTGAGCTCAAGAGCTTATTGAGGTGAGTACACAAACTAACTATAAAGTGTGTATAACATGTAGTTCCAAAGTTGTGGCCAGCGTTAAGATTCGAACGACGACAACAACAACACAGACGCCGGGTGATGACACAACAATCGTCGTTTCTTCGAAACAGACGAGCTTAAATACGTCGGGTTGTGTGCGGGGGGAAACACGTTAACGTCCTTCCTCGAATAAGCTCGTTTATGCTACAGTGATTAAATACAGAAATACGGACATCGTCAACCTTTTCACCAAACTGTGATATTCCACATTTTACAGTTCTCCCTCTCTATAACGACAACTTATGCAAGACACAAACTGTGTGTATTATGCGAAAGGAATCGTTATAGGGAGGGAAAGTTAAGACTTGGCTTACATTTGGAAACAGCTTGAATCCGGGTGTTAGTTCATCTTTTGTTTATCACGTTTATAATGCACTCGTCATTTTCCTACGAAAATTGTGCAATTGAAGAAAAATATCTACTGAATCAATTACAGAATTACATATCCAGAAATCTCATAAGGCCAAATAAAAAAGTACCTGTGTTTCCGGTAACCCGACCGACCCTAGTTTTTTGCCCCGACCCTTAACTTTTTTTCACTTTTCGAAAAATATAATGACAAATGTCAGTCATTTTTGCGATAGTCGTTTTTTTAGGAACGTGTAAAAGAAGACATTCTCCATTTAATTGTTTAAAAAGGCTATTTTATAGACGTTTAAGTGTTTTAAAATGGATTTTAAAATAAGATCTAGCATATATCGAAGTGAAAATTGATCGAAATCTGTCATAAAGTAGCTGCCTTGAAGATATGATATGCTAGATAACCGTTGACACATTGAACATGCAGACGGCACATTTTAATTACACATTTGACATGCATACACAACACTGTCATGTCAGAACATAATTCATTACATCTGTCATATATAAGTCACTACTTTACCGTCTTGGTATATCAATTTTATAAACAATCATACCGGTTTAGACTTTTAAGATAATTTTGGTAATGGGGCCTATCAATACAATCAACAATTTGAATAGATATTTATAAGTGTTTTATGTATGGATAAGGGCTCTGCACAATAAAACACATTTATATATTTTCATATATAAAACTCCATCAAAGTTAAATGTAGTATTGTATGTGTTTAAAAAAAATCCGACCGTCCGTCCCTAATTTTTGGGGCATGTAATAGGAAACACAGGTAATTTTTTATTTGGCCTAACCAATTACCCCCTCCTTATTAAATCCCACGTGCATTAAGCCCGCTTTCTTCATTTAATGGCGCATTTGCTTTGTCGTTTCCCGAACGGCCGAAGAATTTAAATGACAGCTGTGTATACAATATCATTTCCCCAGTCAAGGATGAAATCAATTATACAGCAAGCATCTAAGATCAGAATATATACATTCTGTCCTCCTCTCTAGTACGCTCGATGAATGAATGATTTCCGCATACATCAAAATCTTCAGAAATTTTCACGACGCTTTGATCAACAAAAACGACTTCTTGGTTTTAAATGAACTGACGACATCATATTTCATGAAACAGAGTGACATCATTCAGTTAATGACGTCATCATTAATACGTAAATGTTTTCCTAATAAGAACATCAGTTGAACGTAAGCGTTGATAAGATTTTCTAGTCTGATAAAGGAGGTGCTAATTTTGAATGTTCTCATCCAATCGCGTCGGATATTTACGTAAAACTAAAGTTTTATTAAATAAACTCAAGCAAACTGAAAAGCTCTACTATAAAGGAATTAAATTACATCTCCTGAACACTAGGGTCAAAACCCATGAACGCTAGTGTTCAAATTTTGAACACTGTAGTTTTCAAATATGAACACTTGGTATATACAATATTATAACAGTGTAGACCCTGATCAGAGGGTTCCTTAAAATACAGCAGAGGTTTGGTTAGGGTTGAACGCATATGTTAAAACATTGAATGTATAGTGATCGGCTTTTGAACGCTTCAGCGTCTGACTAGTTTTGCAGCGTAATCATTAACTAAAATCAGTGGTCGTAATAGAGAGGTTTCACTGTAGTATAAAACAAAGATGGAGTAATGATTGCTTACATGTATTGATTATTTTTCACAATTGAAATGAATGACCCATCTGCTAGATCTGGTAGAGAAGCCACCCTGCGAACGTCGAATAATTCTGTCCCATTATTTTTGAAGTGTGGTGATCATTAGAGCGAATCCACACCGTGTCTCCTGCCTTTAGTTCAAATACGACTGTCCCTGTGGCTGACGATGCGTCGTCGTGGCTCGCTGAATCCGAATATGTATGACCCTTAAGGCCTTTCGCTACCGGAAGTCGGTCTTGCGGGCGAGCGGATATGCGTCTTGACGACTTGATCATTTTCCATACGTGCTTATACTAGAAAATTTATATAAAGGAAATGTTGATACGATCTAGTATAATCCTTCATAGCACAGTCAGTATAGTGGTTGACTAGCAATGCAAAGGTCATAGGTTCGAGACCCATCCGATCCAAAGTATTTTTTTTAAGTTTCCGATTTATTGACTTGTCAATCTATAACGCAGTGATCAAGGGACATGGTATTTTCTAGTCTTCGTTGATTAGAATTAGTGATGTTATATACAGTCCAATTAAAATGTCTACTTACATGTACGTTTTAGTTTAGTGACTTACAAGTCAATTAAATCGGTATACATGTATACGATTTGATCTAACTATATAAAGCCACACATTGAAGCTTATCTATACGTCAACCTTTTCAAGATCGATATTGCCCATTATTATTATGTTTAAAAAATATAATTAAACTTGTATGCAAGTCCATGATAAATAACAATGCATTTTAATGACAGAATTTTAATTTTAAGGTAGGTAATGTATCTCAACTTCAAATATCCCACATTTTAATAAGAAAATCTGTTATTACAACAAATCCTGACTGTAATATTTTCTAATTTTTTCAGACTAACTTTTTCATAAACCATACATTTGAATAAAACGAAAACAAATATACATTGAATGAGTCAGTTTTTTGTAAATCAATTCTTTAGCATTTTGCAAAATTTAAATAGCTGATAACATCTTTCTGAACACCTTTATTCAAAATGTTTTCAGCTTTTCTTGTAATGAATGTTGTGGACTACTTATTGGGCGAGATTTATAGTCATTAGCTTTATTTATTTTTGAGAAAAATAAAATAATAAAAATTCCAGGTTTTTGTCAGAAAAAGATACCTAAAAGACAAACCAATCGATAAATTTTGCCTATATTTTCACACATTGTTTCTTAGGCTATTATCATTCTTCATGAAAAGTTTCATAACATTTGTATGAAAACTAAGCGCACATGCGAAGTACCTTAAACACGCCTTTTACGACGATTTCTGTTACCATGTAAGTCCTGTCCCAATTTGTGTTGGTCCATGTGAAGACGTACACGCCACTGCCCGGGGCCGTGAATATACCATCAGAGCTGTCGTAGCCGTTACCCAGGTTAGTAACTATGTTATCATACACTATCGGCTGGAAGTTTCCGAGGCCAGAAAGATCTCTGGTAAGTTGAGCGAAGAAGGCGATATTGCCAGGCGAAGAGTCAAGCACAAGTTTCTTCTCACCTGCAAATCATGAAACACTTAATGGTATGGTTCATGGGAGTATGCTATACCAACAAACAAATTCGATCCGTCTAAAGACCCCAAACCTGTCCAAATGTCTCAAAAACTCCCAAAACCACTTTTACAAACAAGTTTTCAATATTCTAGCAGATTGTAGCTGAAGCAGTCTGAAAGTTGATACCTGTCTTCAAAAGCAGGAATAAGCTATTGGAAAATGGGTTAATATCTAGAAGTATTTGTGTATATCTACACTGACGAGATAAAGAAACGCCTCGTTCTACTTCAAGGTACATTATGTTGTTAACCGAAATCAAATCATAGAAAATAATTATTCCATTTGCATACCTGATCATTTAAGAGAACCGATGGACTTATTGGACAGCATTTAATGGTAAAATTATGCTTTAAATTTTGAATTTTGATTGTAGGGTCAGAACAATTTGACTGAAATTATCAGTAACGCGTGTGGCCACCTCTACTTGCAACCACCGCAGCAAGGCGTCGTGCCATGGAACCACACAAGTTTTGTAACAGATACCTTGGGATCCTGGCCAACTCCTGATGGAGCGCTAACGTATATTCTCGGACGATGGAAGGCTGTGGTTAACGTTAACGTAATCGGCGTCCAAGGTAACCCCAGACGTGTTCAATGGGATTGCAGTCCGGTGAACACGCAGGCCAAAGCAAAACGTTAATGTTACTGGTCTGTAAAAAGTTCATGGTGACTCGTGCAAAATGGGGTCGCGCGTTGTCATGCTGGAAGACCAGGCCGTGACGTTGGCGTAACAGAGGGATAACCACGGGACGCAATATCTGGTCAATGTAACGCCTTGCATTGAGGTTACCTTGGCACACGATGAGTTGGGACTTAAATCTATAGTTGATGGCTGCCCAGACCATTACGCCACCCCCACCGTAACTGTTGTGCTCTACAATGGCGTTGTCAGCGTAACGTACATGGCGTCCTCTGTAGACACGGATACGTCCGTCGGCGTTCCATATGTTGAAACGTGACTCGTCACTAAACACAACGTTATACCAGCGCTGAACGAGATGGTTACGGGCCCAAATAAGACGTTGTTGACGGTGACGTCGCGTAAGAACAAGGTCACGATAGGGCCTGCAGCAGACAATACCTTGCTCTCTTAGTCGATTTCTTACAATACCTTGCTCTCTTAGTCGATTTCTTACTGTAAATCGACTAACAGGGCGACCATCATTACCTACCACTAGACGTGATGTGGATTCAGCCGTTACAAATCTGTCACGTAGATGGCGTTGACGGATATAATTATCCGTCCGTATCAAATGACGTGACACGCGGCCTACCGGAACGTGGTCTACCATTAAACGTTCCTGTGACTCGAACACGTCGAACGAGACGCAATATTGTTGAACGAGAGACGTTAAAACGTTTAGCGACTTGTTCTTGCGTTCGCCCACATTCAAGCATGGCCAAAAATCTGGCCCTCTCTTCAGAATTTAACCTCGGCATTATTAAAAACTCGGTGATTGTCAGAATATCTCTAAAATTATGTTGTGTGTCGACTAACACATGTACGAGTGCAATCATCACCAGATAAAACCACATGGTTGACACGCATGAGCTGCACGTGTAAATGGTGCGCAGTTACATGAATTTAGCAATGCGCTAGATAAAATCGTTCAAGTTTTAGTTTGTTCAATTTGTCGGTCAGAGTACATGTACATCTCCAATTTTCAGCCCAAAGTTCCACTATGGAACGAAATTAACACCAAATTTCGATGAGGCGTTTCTTTATCTCGTCAGTATATCTTAAGTTGTGTATGAGTTGCTCCCCTTGAAATGAAAAACATTGTATACTTTAATTTTAACTTAACATTCGTTTCATTATTTTAGCCGAAAATCGCCAATTTTAAGCCTTATGTGCTGAGAAATTAAGGAATTTAAGTGTTTTTGGTTGATGTTTGGAGTGGTTTTGGGAAGAGTTGGGGTCTTTAGACGACCCAAGAAATTTGCATTTCAACAACTGACGTTCATTGCGAACAGATTGGAGTCAAATCAGACTCATGCAAGCTTATGATCAGGCTCCAAACTGTTTGAATGTCAGATTGAAATTAGTTATAAACATATTAAAGAAACTGATTTTCTTTGGTTCATTCCATTATTGTCAAACACACATGTTTAACCCATTTACCAATTAATACCCCTTTTTACGCCTTTAGTTTATTCATCCACCGAATAATATACGTGTAGTTCAAATTCGTACAGTCATGAAAATAAAGCTTAAGAATTATTTTCTACATTCTTGCAGATGAAAGCTAAAACCAAGCTGAAAGTAAAGGCGCATTCTGCTTTACGTTCTATCAGATTTAAGTGGTCACCCGTCTTCAAATGTAGAAATAGACTATGGGATAATGGGTTAAGAGAAATAAAAAGAAAAAAAGAAATAACGAGATCCTGACTAATAAATATATGGACAAAAAAAAGAAAAAGTGATAGTCAAGAAAGGAGTGGCTATAACAAATAGACATGCAGAAACAAGCAGAGACGGGTACAGATAACAAGGAGCGAACGAGTGAGAGATAATGAATGGATGAGTTTGGTTTTACGGCACGAGGACACTGTCTAGGCCATATAGCGCCGATGAAAAATGATGCAAGATGATGATAAGGGATGATTTCCAGAAGATCAAGAACTACCGACCTTCCTTCCTTTCAGTTTTTGCCAGAGGTTATATAATAAACATAAACATCCCCTATAACAGCGGCAATGTAGAAAGGTCTCTAGGGAGAGAGGAGGGGATGGCGGGGACAGGAGATAGAGAGAGAGAGAGAGAGAGAGGTGGACTTGGAAGTGGGAGAAGTGGAAAGGAGAGAGAACGAGGAGGAAGGGGAGGCTTTTCAGCCGTCAACAACACGTGCAATGACATAGGGTGCGAGAGAGAGAGAGAGAGAGAGAGAGAGACGGACATACATGATTGGAGATCACGACAAACCTTAAAGATAGTAAAGAAGTTGACTATGATATATATGAAATAGAATAAGCATGGCGCAATAAATAAAATCGCTATTTACGTCCTTGCTCCACTGGGCTGCGACATACAGACTTCATGGTTGTCTTCAGCAAAGATATCTTGTCATCGAAATCTTGTCGGAGTTCCTGAACAATATTGTTAACCTCTTCCCTTGTCACCAGTTCTGTTTACAGGGGAATATTTTATTTATTCCAACTGACAGACATGTTTGCAATCAATGTATTTCTGCCCATTCCAAGCAGTTTATAGTCGGATCAGACGCCGAGTAACTCGGTGTCTGATCAGGCTCCAAACTATTTGCCACTCTGATGCTTGAACTAAGTGGTCTATACATGTACATTTAAAACAAAGGTCATTTTTCTACATGTCAATGCATTGTATTTTTAATGCGATTCCATTCATTATTAAAACCATTTCACCGCCAAAATTAATGAGGTGTTCACCATTTAACCGCTGTGTGGTCGTCTGCTTCAATATTGACGTCTGCAAGATTATTTCAAAATTAGCTATAAGCTAGTATGACTTAAGAAAAATCAAAACGAGTGTCAAACAATTTGAATTCTGACCAGAAGCCGCGTCACAAGGCGTCTGATCTGGATCCTAACTGTTTAGGCGACTTAGGCGGTGAATTTCAAGCGTTATAAACGTGCAAGAATAACGTATTCCCCACTGTATACCAGACGCTTCTGTCGCCCGGTTGGCAAACAGAGGCGAGCACAACACTATGAAAAGTAAGAAACTTCTCATGTTGAAATTCAAAGCAATATCAATGGCGACCGTGAGAAGAATCGCAAGCTCTTATCGCTTATAATTGTGTCATACAAATGCCTGTTTAACCTTTTCCTTCCTGAAACTTAAAATTGACAATTCAAGTTTCAACGAAAATCTCGTCCATTTTTTAATATTTTGTAAATGTATTGAGAATGTGCGAAACACTGATCAGAACGCTCCTTAGTCGCCGTCTGATCTGGGTCTTCATTGTTTGCATAGGGCAGGTCACAGTATACTAGTCATATATGTACAATGTACACTGTTTGCAAAGGACGTGTGTATGCGTGACTATGGTTCAAAGGGTTAACTCCTTCACTGCACTAGTAATTTGAAAACAGTTTGGATCCTGATCAGACGCCGCGTAACGCGGCGTCAGACCAGGATACAACCTGTTTTACACTCATTTCAATATTTCATAAGTCAAAATAACTAAATATTTAATTTTAGAAATAAAAGAAGACGACAAATGTTTAAAACTGATGACGTCATGGCAGTGAAGGGGTTAAATCGCATTGCAGGTAGGCTAAGTGTCGAAGAGCTTTCTACGGTGACACCGTAATGCGAAAAGTATCGCCACTCCCCATGTCGACAAGGGCGAGGTTTAAGGCGGCACAGACGAACACCGTGTTTGAACTGCTGTTGTAAAAACCCCACTATAAAGACCGCTTAAAGGCGGTTGATTGTATAACAAGAGGGCCATGGCCCTTAATTCGCTCACCTGAGGACATTGTACATGTAGTTTGTACCTAAGTTGACTGGGAAAGACAACATTTTAATATAACTATAAATGGAGTTATCTTCCGGACAAGAAAACAGGACAAAAGGGAATTTTGTTGCCAAGCTTATGACCCTTATCCATGACACATCCTCTTATCAAGCTATTTCCATTACCGGTAAATGATAATTATTTCACTAGCATCAGCAGAACTGGAGTTATTTTCCTGACACTAAAATATGACAAAGGGGAAAAACAAAATAGTGCTGCCCTTGTGCATGGCATTTTCTCTCATCAGTTTCTTTCCATACATAAAATTTCATTACAATAGCATCAGTAGAACTGGAGTTGTCTTCTGGACAAGAAAATATCACAAAGGGAAATGACTCTAAAAACAATGATGTCAAGAGTTATGGCCTTTGCAAATGGCACTTCCTCTCATTAGGCTTTTTCCAAATAGGCAATTTCATTTTACCCATTACCCCATAACCTGTTTCTAGTTTTGAAAATAGATGGCCACCTAAAGCAGGTTGAAAGTAAAGCAGAATGCGTTTTAATACACACTCTGCTTTACTTTCAAACTGCTTTAAGCTACCATCTACTAAGATATAGAAACTAATTTCTTATCTTACATTTTCATGACTGTATAAAGTGGAATTATTTTCTTAAGTGGAGAAATAAATTAAAGGCCTAAAAATGCACATTTATGGGGTAATGGGTTAACAAACATCAGTATTTATGGGGGAATGGGTTAATTGGAATTTTCTCCTGGACAAGAAAAAATGACAAGAAATACAAATAACTCTGATAAAACCAATATTAAACAAATATGGCATAAGACATAATTACATAACTGTCAGTGGATCACTTCCAGATCCTGTTTCTCTAAGTATGAAGCAGACTGGACCATTTCTAAACTTAAGAAGACAACATGTTCACCAGACACCACCAGCAGTTCTGTTGGTCAGTCACTGAGGTCAAATATTATGCAATAATTGGGGAGAGCATCTAGGCAGCTGGCTAAACCCTTATCAGACTGAAATGATGTCTGCTTAAAACCTACTGTATGTATAAAATGTACAAAAAACCAATTTAGAAAATGTAAAGTAGGTAAATGAGTGGCAAATAGTTTGGATCCAAATTAGATGCAGCATTATGTTTAATCTGATCTGGATCCAAACTGTTTGGCTATTTGCCTGTAGTATTGTTCGGCAATATTGACCTGACGTTGGTGACCTCTATTAGCATAATTTCACACTTTGTTGCATTTCTAAATATAGCTTCGGAACACTTCGTTATCGTTTATACGAGAACGCACATTGTTACCACATCGGCACCGAGAAAATATAGCATTGCCCGATACCACGCATATTGAGAGGTATTTAGCGCAGGTGGTAAGAGAGACGACTGTACATTATTTTCCGTACAGTCAGTGGTTCGAATCCCATGCAATACTAATACATTATTTCACTTTTTTTTTTTTTTTACAATTTATACTGTTTCTTTTAAGTAATTATACAGCATTTATTTCGATTGGAACACGATTCTTTTGTTATTTTAAAAAACATTAAGTCATAGCGTCTGTTTGGTCTTTAAAATAACATTTTATAAAATAAAAATATTTTCCCCTCTATCGGGATTCGAACCCGGAACCTCGATGTTACAAATCTCTTGCTCTATCGACATACCTATTGCAGATTAGTTACATCTGGGGGTTGTAAATTATGTATATATTGGCAAGAGTCGCAGGTGAGGACATCGATGATCTTACCTGGATTAAAACCCACTCGAAAGTGCAACATGATGCGTTTTAGTAGATACGATTAAACTAAGAGACTCGGGAATAATAGTTTATCAACAACAATTTTTGAACGTGCTCAATGTGGAGTGTTAATCCACTGAGGATCACAACTGTAACAAGCTTCACGTAATCAGCCGAAATTACCCGAAAGTGTACGTAAGCTATCGATTATTGATTTATACTGCGTCATCTTATTATGATTTATTTATGCATAAAGTTCAACGTCAGGTCAAAATTGTCAGACAATACATTAAGGGTAAATACAGTTCTGCATAAATCAAAATACCATGGGACCTGCCTAGAGCAGCACTAAAACTGCGCAGGGTGGGGTCAAGTGTGACCCTAGGGATTTCATTTTAACAAACTTTAGAGGGATCCACCAGGAGATACTACTGTAAAAGATGTTTTAAAGTTTTTTGCTTTTTTGCTTTTTCAAGCAGAGTTTGCGCTTTTTGCCTTTCATTTGAACAACTTCTGTAGAGAAGCATCCAAGGAACATCATGAGCAGGTTGAACTCTTCCTAAAATCGTCTGGTTCAGAGGAGATGTCGTTTGAAGTAAATGTGAACGGACAGACGGACAGACGTACGACGGACGGTGAGCGGTCACAATAGCTCACCTTGAGCCTTCGGCTCAGATGAGCTAAAAACAAAAGACCGGTGACACTGGGCTCAAGACAAGGGGAGTATTTTCAAATAATAAAATATTCATTTCTGCTTTAATAGGATTCGGCGCTAAAATGAGTGAGAAAATGTTGGATTTGTTCAGTTTACTCCCTCTTATCTGGAGCCCTAATACGGCCCTAGGTGACAGATTTAAGCAAGGTGACAGTAAAACAGAAAACTCATAAAGGAGATTTCTATTTCACTGTCACCTCGCTTTGAGCGGTCAAATGTTGTAAACACCAACATATTACAACATATTACAACAAATAGGCTTTACTGTGCTTATATGATTCAAGTTGCGGTCGGCATGATAAGGATTAATTAGAAATGCAGCTTTTTGACCGTAGATAATTCGTTCCACCTCCTCTCCATGTATATACAAAGACTTTCCTGTTGGCATTGGCCTCCATGAAGATTGCTTTAATGGTTCTTATTATAACATTTTTATTATTCTAAAACATGCTGTAGCATGCTCTTTTGATAATCATCAAAGTGGTCTATCCTTTCTGGAGATGCCCCCCTCGCTCTTACAACATGCATTTTCCCTGTCATTAAAAAGGCTAAAGTGAAAATAGTTTTTAAAAGTGATAAACGGAAACTACTTCAAAGATCATACACGTGTCCTCCAAAATAACTGACAGACCGTTTAACTCTGGTACCAGCGCTATCTGTAAATTATATTTGTACCGGGTTACTTTTATATGTACACCAAAAACGGGGAACCATTACTTTTAGAGAACAAATTCACAATGGCACTAATTGTAGCCTGACAATGTAAAGTATCGCTAGAAACTAGAAGTATCGCTGCGGTTGTTTTTGGTTTTAAAGAGCCAAAGTTAAAAAAAAGTACCACGTGCTTCATTATTTGTAAAATGTGTGACTATCAATGTCAAATTAGATCTAGAATCTACGTCATTTAAAGCTCTATCTCTTGAAATACAATAGAGCTCAAAACGCTACGTAAAAACCGCTTTGGACGTAAATTTTGGACATCGATTTAGACGTTACAAACGTTAGTTCGAACATCGTGCGCGACGTCTTTATAACATAACGCGCGGCTCTGCGTGTGAATAACACTATCATTTCATTTTGGTAACACACACATCTTTATTACACTGAATGACCGAATAATATTCATACGCGCTGTCAAAAAATGGCGGACGCTGACCTAGCTGGCAACGATCGAGTGTCAATAGACGGAAGGGGACTAGGAACAATAGAATCAACGGTATTCAGTACATTTTATACTAAAATATTCTAAAGCTAGTTTTTTATCGTTTCAAAAAGACGAATTTAATAAATCAAGTATAAATGAACACTCATTTAAGATCCTCTATATATAAAAGACAGGTGTCGACTTAGAACAGGGTGAAAAACCATAAATTACCCTAAAGGAACGTTTTGTTATACTTGATTGTTTTATAAAATAAAATAAACGGACTTCCAGTAGGTAAAAAAAACTTTTTTTTGTTATATTTTCACCTTGCATTATTAAGCAATTACTTACACCTTATAATAAATGTAATTAAGTGGTCGTCACAAAGAGGTTTTACTTCATCTATTTGTGCTATATTTAAATGCAGTGGGCAAAGCACGAGATTCACAGACCGATATTGCCGAGACGTGTGTTTACGATATCCATATATCGATGATGGCATTACCTTTGTAGTAACAAAACCATGTGTTTTAGCTCACTTTGCACAAAGTGCCGAGGTGAGCTATTTTGATCGTCCTGTGTCCTGTGTCCGTCGTCGTCCGTCCGTTCGTTCGTCGTCAACAATTTCTTTAAAACGACATCTCCTCCTAAACTACTGAATAGATTTTAACTAAACTTTTGCAGGAATGATCCTTGTATAGTCCTCTTTGAGCGTTGTTCAAAAAGTTCCGATCCGTTACATATCTAGGTCACAGGAGCTAAAATTAGAGTTTTCCAATAAAACTTCAAAA
Organism: Gari tellinella; assembly: GCA_922989275.2. NCBI lineage: Eukaryota > Metazoa > Mollusca > Bivalvia > Cardiida > Psammobiidae > Gari > Gari tellinella. Next base: position 33,098,263 of record OV277871.1, read on the forward strand.
ACCACAGTACCATGAGCTTAGCTATTTGGCACAAAGCAACACCTACAGATCCTCTATCAAGATTGTTCAAATTATGTCCCTAGGGTAAAAATCAAGAGCCGCATGCGACCCTAAATCGCTCACCTGGTATCAATGATTACGGTCATGTAAATGGGCCAGTTATTAAGTTTTCACTTATTCACCTCCACCCACTGGTGGCCATTTTATTTGAGCTAGGAAGATTATTTGAAGAAAACTGGCAAGTGTCACCCATGAATCATTATTTGTGTAAAATCATTCTTAAATCAGACCAATAGTTTCAGAGAAATTTTTTTTGAAAGTTTTTCTATACAGAAATATAAGGAAAACTTGCCCACCCATTGGCAGCCATGTTTTTTAAGATAACAAAAATGATTTAAGATATCTGGTAGAGAGAGGGTCATTAATTAACCATTTGTGTGAAATTATTTTGAATTTGAACCAGTAGTTTCAGAGAAGAAGATTTTTAAAGATTTTACTATACAGTAACATGTCCCACCCACTGGCGGCCATGTTTTTAAAGATAACAAAATGATTTCAAGAAATCTGTTAGAGGGACATCAATTGACCATTTGTGTAAAATTATTTTCAATTTGGACCAGTAGTTTCAGAGAAGAAGATTTTTAAATCTTTTACTATACAGTAACAAAAGGAAAACTTGCCCCACCCACTGGCGGCCATGTTTTTAAGATAACAAAATGAATTTAAAAAATCTGGTAGAAGATCATCAATTGACCATTTGTGTAAAAAAATTTTTTAATTTGGACCAGTAGTTTCAATGAAGAAGATTTTTAAAGTTTTTACTATACAGTAACATAAGGAAAATCTGCCCCACCCACTAGCGGCCATGTTTTTTAAGATAGGAAAATTATTTTAAAATTATCTGATAAAGGGTCACAACTGGCACATTTGGGTAAAATTATTTTCAATTCGGACCAGTAGTTTTTGACAAGAAGATTTTTAAAGTTTTTTCAATTGGTTGCCATGACAACCACAATTTCAATTTGATGACCTATATTTGAAGAAATCTGAGAGAGTACCCTACAAGGAACAATCCTATGAAGTTTTGATGAAATTGGCCCAGTGGTTTCCAAGAAGAAGATCTTTGAACAAAAAGTTTGACGACGGACGGACGACGACGGATCGACACAGGGCGATCACAATAGCTCGCCTTGGCAGTTCGTGGCAGTTCGTGCCAGGTGAGCTAAAAAGGCCCCGCCCCGGGGGTAACAAATTTACATAGTCATATAGCCAGAGCTTTGATATTTGGCATGGTGACACTCCTAGAGGAACCAATAGTGTTCAAATGGTTCTGGTCCGTTTCATATCTAAATTACAGGAGCTAAAAATAGATTTTTTCAATGAAACCTTTAAAAAATCTTCTTGTTATACATCATAGTGACCCGAGTTTATAGATATTTGGCACAAAGAATCATCTATTCAACAATTGCAGTCATATATTGTCATAATTTCTTAGCTTTCCAAGATATGTTACATTTACATCAGCGGTTCCAGGTGAGCGACCTTAGGGCCGCATACGGCTCTTGTTCTATTTTGGTATGTGTATGGCTCTGCCACCAAAATATGGTAAAGAAATTGCTAAAAATGTAGCTTTTTGAAAAGAATGTATTTTATTGCAAGTTCTTACAATAGCCACATGGGTCATATTTTGCTCACCTGAGAATATCTGACAAAATGGACATAATTATTTAAGTCCAGGGCGGGGTCATTTTTTACCAGAGGGACATTATTAAAATTGAACAATCTTGATAGAGGACCTGCAGATGATGCTATATCCTAATATATTTCAAGATCAGGGTACTAGGGTTTTAGACAAGAATTGTTTCTAAGTTTCCATTGAAAATATCTATTTTTCGATCCTGTGACCTACATATGCAACAGACTGGAACCATTTGAACAAAATAGGTAAATGACATCTAGAAATGTCACCATGCCAAATAACAAAGCTCTGACCATATTAGTTTTAGAGGATAGGACGTTAAATGTTACATATAACTCTATGTAAAACTGTGACCATCGGGGCGGGCCAATTTTGACCCCAGGGGCATAATTTGAATAAACTTGATAGAGGACCTGTAGGCGATGCTATGTGCAATATATCTAAGCTCTGGCCCTTGTAGTTTTTGACAAGATTTTTGAAGTTTTTATAGAAATAATTTAATTTTAGCTACTGTGACCTAGATATGCAACAGGCCGGAACCATTTGAACAAATACGTAAAGAATATTTAGAAGTGTCACCATACCGAATATCAAAGCTCTGGCCAATGTAAGTGTCAGAGAAGAAGGTGTATGAAATTTTCACTATATATCTCTTTGTAAAGCTGTAATCCCCGGGGTTGGGCTAACTTTGACCCCAGGGGCTTAATTTGTACAAACTTGATAGAGGACCTGTAGGCGATGCCATGTGCCATATATCTAAGCTCTGGCCCTTGAAATTTCAGACAAGCTTTTTTTTTTAATTTTCACTGAAAAAAATCTATTTTTAGATCCTGTGACAAGATATACAATCAACCACAACCATTTGAACAATATTGGTATATGACATCTAGAAGTGTCACCATGCCAAATAACAAAGCTCTGGCCATATTAGTTTCAGAGGAGGTGATGTTTGAAAGTTTCCCTATATAACTGTGAACCCGGGACGGGGCCAATTTTGACCCCAGGGGCATAATTTGAACAAACTTGATATAGGACCCGTTGTTGATGGTATGTGCCAAATATCTAAGCTCTTGTCCTTGTTTCAGACAAGTAGATCTTTAAAGATTTCCTTATGTTTTTTCACTGGTTGCCATATTCTACATTGTTTTTAATTCTTTGAACAAATTTGAAAGAGCTTGAAAATTCCTGTAAAGTTTGGTTGAAATATTTCAGGCGCTATAGATGTCATTTGAATCAATTGTTAACGACGACGCACGACACAGGGCTATCCCAATAGCTCACCTTGGCTAATTATGAAATTCATTTTGGCAATGGTATAAGGGAACATTGAAATTTTCTTTTCACAACTTTTCCCAGTATAAATTGTATGATAAATGAGATATTTGGCAAAGCGTTAAGTTTCCAGAGCCACAAAACGACTTATACAATAAATAGTTTCTATACTTTATACAGATGGCAGCTTAATGTTAGCTTAAGTACAGTAAACTGCACATTAAGGCCAAGTCCTGTTTTAACAACCTGCTTTAAAGAAGGCACCTTTCTTCAAAACTAGATGCTGGCTAATGGCTATGGGATACTGGGTTAAGTAACTTTCCGTCTATTTTTGTCCCACATTAAGCTTTTTCTTTTGCCACCATTATCCAACGAGAGCACCGCAAACGGGTGCTGGACGCTCGACTTTCATAATACTTGAGACGGCTACATTTTTCAAACTTAAAGAATGTGTATGGGTGTTTAATGCCCTATTGATCATAGAAATTTGTAAGCAACAACAACTCAAACATACTTGGACAGTCTACATTCCATTAAAGTAAACTATAAGTCAAAACAAGGGCAATAACTCCGGAATGGCACATCCCCGGTCACCTTTCTTGTTTGAATGAGTTGCCCTTTTGATATAACACAAGTATTTAAAGTTTCAAGTTAATACCTTTGACAGTTATTAAGATATTTCAATTTACAATTTCTAAGTAAAAAAATCAAGGGCAATTACTCTGGAATTACAAATCAAAGAGTAATCTACCTTGTTGTTATGAGTTGTCCTTTTGATACTTAACAAGTATTCAAAGTTTCAAGTTAATATCTTTCATAGTTATTTAGATATGATAATTTATAACTTTTAAGTAGATAAAACAGGGGCAACAACTCTGGATACACAAAATTCAGGGTTACCGGTCTTATTGCAATGAGTTCCCCTTTTGATACTGAATAACTATTCAAAGTTTCAAGTTAATATCTTTCATAGTTATTTAGATATGTTAATTTACAATTTTGAATTAAATAAAAAGGGCAATAACTCTGGAATTCAAACTCCCAGAGTTAACTGCCTTGTTGTAATTAGTTGCCCTTTTGATACTGAATAACTATTCCAAGTTTCAAGTACATATCTTTCATAATTATTTAGATATGTTAATTTACAATTTTTAAGTAAATAAAACAAGGGCAATAACTCTGAATGACAAATCCCAGGGTTACCTGCTTTGTTGTAATGAGTTGCCCTTTTGATACTGAACAACTATTCCAAGTTTCAAATGGATACCTTTGCTAGTTATTGAGATATGTTAATTTATCAATTTTTAAGTAAATAAAACAAGGGCAATAACTCTGAAATGACAAACCCAAGGGTTAACTGCCTTATTGTAATGAGTTGCCCTTCTGATACTGAACAACTATTCCAAGTTTCAAATGGATACCTTTGATAGTTATTGAGAAATCAACTCTTACAAAAACCTTAAGCAAAAAACTTAACCGACGCAGACGCCGACGCTGACGCAGACGACAATAGCTCGACTTTTCGAAAAAGTCGAGCTAATAATGAGTTGCCATCGATTAAAAACCTTTAATACTTTACTGTTAAATTTATGCCAGCTGGATTTGAACAAATATAACAAAAGACTCATTACATGACAAATTTATTGTTATTTTTCTCTACATTGCATGAAGATTGTGATATATACAGATGATGAAACAAATCAATAAAACTATGAATCATGGCATGATGATATATTATTGACCTGGACAAAAGCAAATATTTACATTACAAGATGAGCTCAAGAAAGGGGAAGGTTTTTTGAAAAATAAATCCATGTCTGCATCAAATCCAATGGTGTGGCTACTCATAAGAATTCTCTTCAAGACAATTCTTGTGAGAAGCTACACCATTGGGATCGGAGTAGACATTAAAGGAGAGAAGTTTTTGACATTTTTTAGTTTACTCACTTTATCTGAAACCCAGCAATACGCAAAAGTCTATGGAATATTCCGTTTGAAAAAGATTATTTCTGGGATGTTTAATTTTTCTGAAGTATCAATCAAAAATCTGAAATAACTGAAATATAGATCGAACCAATTATACCAATTTCATAATTGAAGAAAACAAGTCAAAGAAACTATTTACATGTAAATTTCCTGTAAAGATGGTATTTTTCTTGGGTGATAAATTTTCATGATTATAAATAGCACTGTGGCATTTACATTGTGCAAGTTAATTTTGTACTATTTCAGCACAATGAAGACTACACAGCATCATTACTAGTATTTCAATTTTTCTTAGATCTTCGGTCAAAAATTGCAACAAGTGAACAACGGATGCAGCAGCACAGTGGTGTTAAAAGACAGGTGGCAACATGCTGCATGACAGAAATAATGAGAAGGGAGTGTTCTACATGACTTGTCCTGCAGTATGCTACGAGTATCATATGTCTAAATTACTACATCTTAACGACATTTTGAGTTGTCATAATTAGTAAAAGTTTGACTGCCCAATTAAAAATTTATTACATTTCATGCATTGGACAATTACAAATTTCCTACATCATGATTTACAATATTTGAACACAAAGGGTCAAGTCTATGATTCAGGGCTCCGTAAACTGCACAAATCCAACATTTTCTCACTTATTTTAGCATCAAATCCTATTGTGTTACTACTCATTAGAATCATCTCTTCGAGATGATTCTAATGAGTAGTGACACCATAGGGTTTAAAGCAGAAATAAAGATTATAGTTTTTGAAATACCACCCTTATCTGGAGCCCTGTATTGAACACATACAGGTGAATTAATTTTAAAAATTCTGATAATAAGGACCACATGAAATACATAATAAATTACATTATTGTTCTGATCATTCAGAAGTAAGTTACAGCTTTTTATTTTCTAAGAATCCATAATTTTACTTTACAATGTAAATATATACTTGATTGCTTAACCCTTATCTTGATGAATTGTCTTTTTATAGCTGTCTGAGATTGTCTGACAAGAAACTCAAAATTGTCTTTTTAAGCATTTAAACTGAAGAAAAGTTGAATAAGAGTGCCAAAACACTTTGAATCTAGATCAGATACTTTGTTTTTGGCAGTCTGGTCTGAATCCAAACTTTTTGCAAATGTTATCGGAGTCGAACTTAGCATAAGGGTTCATGCAGATCAAAATTAATATTGTAAATGCTGGTCTACACACTGTTCTGTGATTGGTCTATCAACAGCTGCTAAACTGATGCTCTTACTTGTATTTTACACTAAATCCAACAAGTCGAACCTATATCAAGCAATCTCTGAATGAAGAAGAATATTGATCTTTAGAGACAGGCTATAACTTAATGCAGACTAAAGTTATCCAGAAGGCTCCGTTAGGAGCCTTCTGCATTACTTTTGTCCTGCATTAAACTGCGTTCTGACTGAAAATGTATCTTATTTTGAAAGAACACTTAATACGGATCCGATTATGTTGCTACCCATTCCACAAGCATCTATATAAAAGTAATCTTTGTATGAGCTTGATTGACCTGCCACACATTCAGTTCCTCATATTCCTCTATACAGGCATCCACCTGGTCAGGTTTGAATCCTTTCGACGTACATTGTTCCATAACATCCACCACTTTGACAGATTTAACTCCCTTTGCTGGGGCCATTTCTCTAATGAGAGCATAGATCTTGTCAGTGACGTTCTGTGCCCTGTAAAAGAAAAGATAGGAATGAGAATATATTTAACCATGAATATAGAGTTCAGCTTTACAAGAATGTACCCTAAATAGGGTTTTTTAGGCCTCTAATAGTTCCTATTAATACAGTCATGAATATGCACCATAAGAAATATATATCCTAGCAGATGGAAGCTTAAAGCAGGCTGTAAGTAAAACAGAATGCTCCTTAATTTTTATTTTTTTTATCTCAGCACTATTTAAATTTCCCCCATTTACAATCTAGATGGATTGTCATTAACAAACTATAAATGTGAACAGTGCACTTGTCACTTGAAATTACCCATGAGGGTGTGTGGCAGAACTGAGCTACAAGATATGAAGACAGTGCAAGCCCTGATCAGAGGGCTTCTGCAAGAGTTCCACTCCAGCATTGAAAGGCTATAGATGAGCCAGTGTAGAAAGTGGTTAACCCTTTCAACCATAGCCAAGTCTCATGGCAATTTTTAAGACAGTTTATTGCTTAGAAAAAGATGAAAGTAAAAGGATAAAGAGAGCTTTATTTTCATCTTGCTTTAAGCTGCCACCTGTATTCACATAAATATATATTCAATTCTGGTACATGTGTGAAGGAGCAAAGGAAGAGGTGCTCGGAGGAAAGCGTCAGCAGAGCTCCAGATAAGGGAAATATTTCAAAAATTAAAAGTGCATTTCTGCAATAAACCCTATGGTGTCGCTGCTCATTAGAATCCTCTTTAAGAGACGATTCTAACGAGTAGTAACAACATAGGATTTGGTGCCGACATGAATGAGAAAATGTTGGATTTGTTCAGTTTATTCCCTCTTCTCTGGAGCCCTGCATTAGAACGTTTGAATAACATCTTACCTGGAGTGCATTTCATGAGCAGGATTGAGGGAGTCCTTGGACATTTCCATGAGTCGTATGGCCTCATTAACATCTTCCTTCTCTACAGAGTCGGCCAGTCTCAGTCTTGCCTGTAATGGAAGCAATAAGTCTGAAAATTGTATATGCCCATGAAAAGCAAATAACCCATTGCCCTATTTAATGAATGAAAATATTTGTATATACAGTAAAACCTCGCTATTACGACCACTAAATTATGTTAATTATTAGGGTGTTTACGATAGGTGACCGCTTAAAGCAAGGTGACAGTGAAACAGAAAGCTCCTATAGGAGCTTTCTGTTTCACTGTAACCTTGCTTTAAGCTGTCACCTGTCTATTATACACTCAATTAGCCTTCGTTTTAGTGGTCGTAATAGCGAGGTTTTACTGTACTCACGAAAGCAATAAACATATTTCCACATCAGTATACCATTTTTGATGCCTACTGAAGCAAAAAGCTCCACTTTTTACAACCATGAACATGCATCACAAGAAATATTTTCTTAGTCCTAGCTAATGGTAGCTTAAAGCAGGCCTTTAGGCACAATCTGCTTTACTTTCAACGATTCTAAAGAGAAGTGACGCCATAGGAACTGGTGCTGAGTCTGACATTAGTGACAAAATGTTCGGATTTGTTCAATTTACTTGCTCTAATCTGCAGGGTCTGTTGCCCTGTTGTAATGTCCTTACCAATGCTGTTGATAATCTGAGGATTGCTAGCAGTGTTCTGGCTGACATGAAGGTCATATCCTTGCCATTTCTGGCCTCTTTTCTCATTTCAACATACGCCCCAGTGATGTACTCTGCCAGCTGCTCTGGTACAACGGGCTGCTTCTTCTTACACAGAGCAATATAGCGTCTACAAACAAATAGAAACCATGGTATAACAAAAACTAAAATCTTTATGCCTACATAAAAATCTATAATTGTATCAAGCTGTCATAAAAAATTTGGTGGAGGCATAAAGGAACAGTTTACCCTTTACTCTATAAATACTCAATTAATTCATTCCTCCTCTCAAGAAAGTAGTGCCCCTTTATATAGTCATGAATATGCACCATAAGAAATAGTTTCTGTATCCTAGCAGATGGTAGCTTAAAAGCTGGCTGAAAGGAAAGAAGCATTCTGCTGTATTTTCCGCCTGCTTTATGCAACCATCTATCTTCAATATTAAAAACAAGTTCTGAAGTAAATGGATTCATGCACTCTTATAAATCAATCCCTACAAATTCTTCACTACAACACGACTAAGTAACAAGCCGAGTAAAATTCAAAATACCATATTTTCAATATATTTTCTAAATTTATTCTTTTATAGCAAATTTTCCTTAGAACTATCTTCTATTGGAGGTTTTTATCTCCCTTTGACTTCACCTTTATTAAGCAAATAATAATGGGTTATTAACATATACTTTCTATATTTCAGTAAAATTATTTGTTCTATTTCAAATGATTTTAATTTTTCCTGTAGTTTATCAATACACTGTATGTCTTTACGAAATCCTTTGATGTGACTATTCATTAGAATCGTCTCAAAGAGAAAATTGTATTGAGTTGTCACAGCATAATTTTATGCTTTGTGCAAACATTAGGATTTTTACTTTTGAAATATTTTCCTTATCTGTATTCCTTGAAGACTCTTTGAAAATCACAAATAACAAGACTTATCACAATGAATAGAGCTCAAGAAAAGGGGAGTATCTCAAAAATAATGTATTTTTTGCATTGAACCCTATGGTGCCTATGGTGTAACTCCTCATTAGAATCGTCTCTTCGAGATGATTCAAATGTAGTAACATCATTGGTATTGCTGCTGAAATGAGTGGGAAAATGTTGGATTTGCTCAGTTTACTCCCTCTTATCTGCAGCCCTGAATGAAGAAAAACTTTTTTACTGTACCTCATCAATTTCATGTCCAGTGGCTTAAACTGCATGGGTGGCTGAATGTTGTGTTGATGAACATATGTGATATGCTGGGCAAGTCTGCAAAGAAAATGCGAAAATATTAGCCAATTCCCCTATAAATACGCCTTTTTTACAATTCATTCCTGTCCTTAGGAAAATATTTCCAATTTGTACAATTATGAATATTATAATAAATATTTTCTAGTAGATGGTAGCTTGAAGCAGGCTTAAAATAAAGCAGAATACACCCTAAGGCACATTCGCTTTACTTTCAACCCTTTTTAAGTAGTCATCCGTGTCTTCAATTCAAGAAATGGACTATGGGGCAATGGGTTAAGACAATTCAAAATTACCCTTTATTGCCTTAATACCAAAGTGACATTGCAAATAGTTTAGATCTTAATTGAATTCCAGGTTTTAGCCTCTAATTATCAGAGAGTAAAGGATTAAGCTCTATATAATGGAATATATAAACATAATGACAAATTCTTACCTAAGATCGCTGTCTCTGTCTGGCTTGTCCTGTATCAACCAGAGAATATCAAATCGGGACAAAAGAGCAGCAGGCAATTGAATGTTCTGTTCAATGGTTCGTTTCGGGTTGTAGCGGCCATAGGCTGGGTTAGCTGCAGCTAGGATTGATACTCGAGCATTCAAACTGGTCATAATGCCCGCCTGAAGTATACAACAATTGCATTTTTTTATTATAATTCTGCTTTGAGCTTACAGAAAATTATATCTTTTACAACACCGATAAACCTTATTTGTATGATCAATATGCAAAATTGAATGTCTCATCAGGGTTCGACATTAACTTTCTTTTTCACTAGACATTCGGTCTTGTAGCCTGCAAATATTACTAGACCAGACCAAAAAGTTGGTAGACCAAACAGAAACAACTGAATGTTTGGTAAACTTTATAATTTCGCAAAACTTTCTCTGTCTTTTTTGCTTTTCAAAGCGTGTCTCTGACTCCGCCGTAGCTGTACTCGCCCTTTTCTCTGCCTTTTTCTTACCACTAAAACCGAAGCTGAATAAATATGACATGATTTGACGTTTCGATGTACACAAGCAAAAAAGCGTTCGCTCAATGTCGTACTTATGCTTCGCAGAAAAATGGATATTTTCGTTAACAAAAACAAATAATATATCAGAACTTGGATTGATTTCGGTTTCGCACGTAAAAAATGATACAAAATTGTGTTTTAGGTGAAATAATTACATTGTAGATACTTACGACAATCATGGTAGTGAAAAGCGTTGGAAAGTGTAATATCCGGTGACTACCGAGAAATATCGGTTCGCAGAATAAATGTCATTTTCAATCCCAAAAACTGAGACTGCAGTTACTTTTTCGGATATTGTACCTTTCTAATTAAAAATGATCAATTCTAAAAACATTCAAAACGTAACTGTTAACAATACAATCAGGTGTTTTAAGTAGAACGCGAGATGATCAATTAATCACACCGATATTTTTCGTAACTGAACCGGATTTTACTCTTCGCCCTATTACTGACTACTACAAGGATTTCCCGACTGTGAGTTTTATTTAGATGCGGAAACAGTTTTGAGGTCTGAACAACCTGCTTGTCTGAAACCACAGCGGCGAACTTGGCAGGATTTTTAGCTTGAACATATCGATGTCCTTTTCTAAATGCGTGAATTAAACAAGAGGGCCATGGCCCTAAATTCGCTCACCTGAGGACATTGAAGTTTGTACCTAAGTTGACTGGGCAAGACAACATTTTAATATAGCTATAAATGGAGTTATCTTCCGGACAAGAAAACATGACAAAAGTGAATTTTGTTGCCAAGCTTATGACCCTTATCCATGACACATCCTCTTATCAAGCTATTTCCATTTCCGGTAAATGATAATTATTTCACTAGCGTCAGCAGAACTGGAGTTATTTTCCTGACAATAAAATATGACAAAGGGGAAAACAAAATATTGCTGCCCTTATGCACTAGGCATTTTCTCTCATCAGTTTCTTTCCATACATAAAATTTCATTACAATAGCATCAGTAGACCTGGAGTTGTCTTCTTGACAAGAAAATATGACAAAGGGAAATAACTAAAAAAAACAATGATGTCAGAGTTATGGCCTTTGCAAATGGCACTTCCTCTCATTAGGCTCTTTCCAAATAGGCAATTTCATTTTACCCATTACCCCATAGCCTGCTTCTAGTTTTGAAAATAGGTGGCCACCTAAAGCAGGTTGAAAGTAAAGCAGAATGGGTCTTAATGCACACTTTGCTTTACTTTCAAACTGCTTTAAGCTACCATCTACTAGGATATAGAAACTTATTTCACATCTTACATTTTCATGACTGTTTAACCCTTTCCCCCATAGAAGCGCCTTTTAGCACATTCAGTTTATTCTTGCTCTAAAGAAAATAGTTCCAATTTATACATTCATAAATATGTATAATACAAAATATTTTCTATATTCTAGTAGATGATAGCTTAAAGCAGGCTGAAAGTAAAGCAGAATGCGCTTAAAGCGCATTCTGCTTTACTTTCAACCTGTTTTAAGTGGACACCTACATTCAATACTAGAGATATGCTATGGGGGAAAGGGTTAAAGGGGAATTATTTTCTTAAGTGGAGGAATAAATCAAAGGCCTAAAAATGCACATTTATGGGGTAATGGGTTAACAAATGTCTGAACAAACGACTGAACCATTTCTAAACTTTAGCAGACAACATGTTCAGTTCTGTTGGCCTGATCACTGAGGTCAAATATTATGTAAGAGAACTGTAGCAGCAGCAGTCTGGGAGCTTACCCTTACCAGACTGAAATGATGTCTGCTAAATACCTTCTGTGTGTAAAAAATGTACATTTTTATTTTTTAGAAAATGTTAAGTTGGTAAATGAGTGGCAAATAGTTTGGATCCAGATTAGATGCAGCATTATGTTGCATCTGATCTGGATCCAAACTGTTTGCAAATATTGGTTATTTGCCCATAGTATATTAAGGGTAACTCAGGTAAATACAGTTCTGCCTAAATCAAAAATACTGTAAAACCTGCCTAGAGCAGCACTTAAACTGTGCAGGGTGGTGTCAAATGTGACCCTAGGGATTTCATTTTAACAAACTATAGAGAGATCCACCAGGAGATTCTACTGTACAAATATCAAAGCTTAGGTCCTAGTAGTTTTGGGCAAGAAGATTTTTTAAAGATTTTTGCTTTTTTGCTTTTTCAAGCAGAGTTTGTGCTTTTTTTCATTTTTTTTGAACAACTTCTGTAGAGAAGCATCCAAGGAACATCATGAGCAGTTTGAACTCTCCCTACAATCGGCGGGTTTCAGAGGAGATGTCGTTTGAAGTAAAAGTGAACGGACAGACGGACAGACGGACTACGGACGGTGAGCGGTCACAATAGCTCACCTTGAGCCTTTGGCTCAGGTGAGCTAAAAAAATCATCCTCAGATTTTAACTAGACCATTCGGGTTAGTAACTGCGAGGGATCACTAGACCGAACATCGCCGTTACTAGTGAATGTCTATCGGACGTAGGCCAATGTCGAACCCTGCTCATCTGCCCTCACTTTGCCAATTAGTCCGCTCAATTAGACTTGTCAAATATATGTTTCAAGTTTCACTCGTCAAGCTTTACCCTTTACCCCATAGACTATTATGGTACATTTTCATGACTGCATTAATTGGAACCATTTTTTTCAGTGGAGGAATATTGTAGCAACAAAACCAATTTCGTAAATCTATATTCCATGTTTGCCTGGTCTTGCACTTGTACTTTTCAAGTAACAGAGCTTAAATGGATTGTTTGAGGAAATTGTAAATATTGTAAGCTCTTTCGTCATGACAAATAGAAATTTCTTTCAATGATGGCAAAATAAAATTCTACTGTACTAACCTTTGCAATCGAGATAGTCTGCTGTTCCATAACCTCATGTATAGCCGTTCTATCTCCATCCATCATTTTGTCAAATTCATCAATACAACACACTCCCTCGTCAGCTAACACCAGAGCTCCGCCTTCCAGCATCATCTCTCCTGTGATTGGATCCTTCATTACTGCTGCTGTCAAACCAACTCCAGAGGAACCTCTGCCAGTCGTGTACTGACCTATGGAATACATTCAATGATCCCATTACCCCATAATGGATATATGGATATAGCAAAACCTCTCCGTTACGATCACTTAATTGTTTTGTGCTTATTATTACTGTTTACAGATGTCTAGATTTTTTTTTTGATTTTTTTTTTGCTGTTGTAATATATGGCAGGAAACAAGATAACTAGAGCTATCAGTAAAGGTGATTGATACCCCCACTCCAAACTGACCTGTCACAAACAGCACAATGGCATGTAGAAAGAATAATACATGCATATTAAGGAACAAAATTTCAAGTTGAAAAGGGGCATAATTCTGTCAAATTTTATGCAAGAGTTGTCACACTTGAAGAAAAGTCTCACAGTACAACACTAATAATGTGTACCAAGTTTGAAGACAATGTCATGAATAGTTTTCAAGAAAATGGCAAGTTCAAAGAAAATATTCTCAATTAAGAGACAAAAAAATCAAGTTAAAAAGGGGCAAAATTCTGTCAAATTTGGTGCAAGAGTTATGAAACCTGTTAATGAGTGTCCCCAAATAACATTGATAATGTATACCAAGTTTGAAGATTGTATCATAAACATTTTTCAAGACAAGGGCCACCATGGCCCCAAATCGCTCACCTGGTACACCATGGAAAACTTGACCTATATATAGTGACCTAGATTACAACTGGACATGACCCACAATCAACCTCTAGAGTGTTAACAAGATTTTTCTAAAATTTGACCAAGTGACCTAGATTTTGACCAGACACAATCCATGTTTGATTTTGACCTAGATTTGATGTAGGCAAACATTCTGACAAGATTTCTTTCAGATCTAATGAGATTTGTAGCCAAATGAGGGTTAACACTGTTTTCCTTTGATTTAACCTAGTGACCTAATTTTTGACCCGACATGACCAATATTAAAACTTGCCCTCGATATCAATTAGGCAAACATTCAGACCAAGTTGCATAAAAATCCAATGAAATTTGTAGCCTCTAGAATATTCACAAGGTTTTTCTATGATTTGACCTAGTGACCTAGTTTTTGACCTGACATGACTCATATTCGAACTTGACCTAGATATCATCAAGACAAACATTGTCATCAAGTTTCATTAAGATCCAACGAGATTTGTAGCCTCTAAGAGTGTTAACAAGGTTTTTCTATGATTTGACCTAGTGACCTAGTTTTTGACCCGACATGACCCACATTCGAACTTGGCCTAGATTTCATCAAGACAAACATTGTCATCAAGTTTCATTAAGATCCAATGAGATTTGTAGCTAAGAGTGTTAACAAGGTTTTTCTATGATTTGACCTAGTGACCTAGTTTTTGACCCGACATGACCCACATTCGAACTTGGCCTAGATTTCATCAAGACAAACATTGTCATCAAGTTTCATGAAGATCGGATGAAATTTGTAGCCGCTAGAGTGTTCACAACCAATTGTGGACGGACAGACGACGGACATCCAGCAATCCTAAAAGCTCACAAAGTGCCAGGTGAGCTAAAAAAGGCAAATGTCCTGGAAAACGTGATGGACGGACAGACCGACATACGGAAGGACGGACGGACAAGGCATTTCCTATGTAGCCCCCACCACTAGTGGTGGGGGTATAAATAGTCATAAATGAACTAGTCTTATTTGGAAATTGGAATTTTCTAGTAAAATTTTCAGGGGATTAATAAATGAACCCTTTGAACCCTAGTCCTTTTCAAATAGTTTACATGTGAAAAGTGCACTTATCCTATGCAAACAGTGAATACCCAGATCAGAGGGCTCCTTAAACAACCATTAAAAGTCAGAAATGGACTATACTCAAATGGAAACTGGGGTTGTCCATTTTAAGTTTCAGGGAGGAAAGAGTTGACCATAGTGAGAACTTACTTCTTGGTGCTAGCCTGTCAATGAAGGACAAGAGTTGGGACTTGGCCACACCAGGATCTCCCATCAGACATACATTGATGTTACCCCTGATCTTCATACCCTGAGGGGAGTTATCTACCCCACCCACCAACAACAACAGCAATGCCTTCTTCACATCTTCGTGGCCGTAGATTTCTGGGGCGATACTGCTGGCAAGCTTGTCGTAAAAGTCTTCCTCTGCCACTTGTTTAATCTCGTCCTCTGTGAGCTCCTCGACTCCCAATTCATCATCTTCAGTTTTGTTCATCTTGGTAACTCTCTATTAATTCAAAAGCACAATTAATTATGATTCATATTCAGAGCTTTAAACAAATTGGGCATTTCAGAAGATCACTTAATTAGGTCTAATGTGAAGTTACAGCACAGATTTGTGGCGATCAAATGGAGAAATATACCAGATTATTTCAGGTAAATTTCGTAAAAATTGACTGTGGAATGTACCTTGGCGTCAACTTGAAAATAATTCAGGACTCAAGACAAGAGTTTAACCAAAATTTTCTCAATCATTTCTGTACTAAACCCTATGGTGTGACCACTCAATCAGAATCTATCATTCAGTAGACTAGAATCATTTCAATATAACGAGTGATCACTCAATCAGAATCTATCATTTAGTAGACTAGAATCATTGCAATATAATTTCAGTGATCACATAATAGGATTTGGTACAGATATAAGGATTATAGCTTTTATGGTTCAGTCTTTAATCCTTTTCCCAATAGACGTCTTTTAGCCAATTTAATGTATTCCTCCATTTGAGAAATAATAATAATCTATAGTCATGAAAATGTTCCCCAAGGCTCCAGATAAGGCGAGTAAATCAAAGAGACGATTCTAATGAGTAGTAACACCATAGGATTTGGTGCTAAATTTACTCACTCTTATCTGGAGACCTGTGTACCCTTGCAGATGGTCACTTAAAGCAGATTGAAAAAATGTTTTCAGTGGTCACCAATCCTTAAAACTAGAAACAGACTATGGGGTAAAAAGTTATAGTCTTTCGAAGATGGCTTTTAAGATATTCTGGTTGAACCAATTCAACAACAATCACTCTAATCTGAACCATTTACTTACATGAGCATCTAAGAAGGTTTCAGACAGTAGTCCTCCTTGTGTAGCATACCCTTGTTTCATCATGGGCAGAAACACACCAGTGATACTGACATGGTCCCCTGGTTGTGCCAGGCGGGTTGTCTCACCTCTACAGTACACAGTCATACTGCGAGGAATGTTACCAACAGGCACTTGATCACTCTGAAATACACAATCGGATAAACCTAACCACTCAGCAATAGAAAACAAACCAGATACAGACAATATTGTTTTAACTCATATTTACCATTGAATTTATTTCTCTAGGCTCCTGAAGAAAATAGTTTCTATTTATACCGTAATGTAGTGTACTCTCAGAAAAAATTTGTTCTAGGAAATGGAAGCTTAAAGCAGGCTGAAAGTAAAGTAGACTGTGCCTTAAGGTGATTTAAGTGATTTATAAAATATCTTCAATTCTAGAAAAATTGCTATTGAGTAAGGGTTAAAGACATTACTCTCTGACTTTGTATGATTTCCTCTCCACTGTCCCCAATAGGTGTAAAAGTAACTGTAAAAGCATGAGATATGTGTGCACATTATTGAAAAGCCATCTCGTTCTGTCTAGAGAGGCCCTGACATACTCAATGGGTATTTCAAATCAAGCCATCAAATGTAAGAGATGGGCCTTACATGGTGCTCTTTGCGTTAGGGTGCTGGCTTATCTATGCCTACACTATTTTCAAAATTTATACATCAATATACCCTAAATAACAATGAAGTATTAAAATTTTAACTTACATGTTCCTGTATTTTGATTTCTTGAAACTTGACAAACTTTGATCCTCTTGACTGTAGATATAAGCGGCCTCCAGATCTATTGGTTTGGCAGTCTGTACTTGGGCACATTAACAAGGGCATAAACGATGGTGAGGCAATCTGTGAAAATAAATAGTACAGAAAATTAACGTTACATACTTTTTCTTTTCTCCATGTCAGACTGCACCCATTTATTAATCTGCAATATTGAAGATAAGTTATTTTCAATGTGCCTATAAATAGATTTTCTGATATGAAGAGTATTTCAATAACTCTAATCTTTATACTGTCATCCAGCCCTATGATGTGACAACTCATTAGAATCATTGTCTTGCGATGATTCTAATGAGTAGTCCCAACATAAGGTTGGGTGGAGGTATAGGGCAAGGGACGATTCTAATTAATTTAGTTATCATACATTTGGTGGAAATGTAAAAAAAGAAATCACTGTTGTAAATATGTGGTTTACACATTTTTATCTGGAGCCCTATATAGATAGATAGATAGATTTTATTCAGGAAAACAGGCAAATATGCCTTTCATTTACCACATGTTATAAGCATAATACATAAAATGTAGAAGTTATGTACATATCTGGATATCGCAAATACTTACAGGTTGGTAAGTTTCATTTCCACAGGTATCACAGGTATATGTGGCCACGGCCATCATGGGCTTCACCTCCGTTGCCCTGGTAACAATACCCTTCACACTGACCAGCTTTCCTACACAGTCTGCTTTCACTTCACGAATTGAACTGTGCTTCAGTTGACTGGGTGACTTGAAATAGATCTCACTGAAAGCAGGAACAAAACTTCCATCAGTACATAAAGATTTATTGACCTTGAAGAGTGTCTAGAAACTAAATCAAGTTTTTTTTGTCCCAAACATGTTTTATATGCTCACCATATTGGCTGAGATCCAGAAAAGGGGGGAAGGGGGCAATTCAAAATCTAAAATCTTCATTTCAGCATTAAACCCTATAGAATTTGTGTGTTGTTCAGAGGGAAATGGCCAACATTTGCAAACAGCGTAAATCAAGATCAGATGCCATGTACCGTGTCGTCTAATCTGGATTCAAGCTGTTTCTAATCTGGATTCAAGCTGTTTGTCACTCATTATGTGTTTTTCCTGTCAATCTGTCCAATATGTGACTGAGAAAAACAGCGGATAAAATTTTAAGCAGACAATATTGCAGCCGTGATAAATGGGTACATAGTCTTGTTTAGGGAACAGCCACAAACGTTGTACAGAGGAATCATTGTTTGAAAGGTCATTGTACAGAAGGGGCACTCTACTTACAATCTTCTCATGAGCTCTGCTGGGTACTTGTTTCTGGGATCTCTGGTGGCTTCAGCTCCCTCAGGGTGGTTTCTCTGCTCCAGCAACAGTCTGTGCTCAATGTACACATCCAAGGCATCTTTGTGCACCACCTACACAATGAATATATCACAACTTATATCTGTTAACCCATTACGTAATAAAAACATTTTTTACGCCTTTCATATATCCCCATTCCGAAAAATATAGTTCCACTTTATACAATGATTTATATGTCTGGTAAAAAATATTTTCTATACTCCAGCAGATGGTAGCTTAAAGCAGGCTGAAAGTAAAGCAGCATGCACCTTAAGACCCATTCTGCTTTACCTTCAGCCTGCTTTATGTGATCATGTATCTTCAAAACTTGAATCAGATTATCGGTTATTTTGATAAACCATTTCCCCTGTAGCTTATTTTCAATGTTTAAGACAACTAGTTGCTTTAACAGATTGAAAGAAAAGGAGAAAGCTCCTTTAAGAATATTTCTGCTTTACATTCTGTCTGCTTACAACTGCAATATGCCAGGATGTTGAGAAAGTTCCCGCAATGATTTATCAAGTAATGGATGAGTTGGGCTTTACGGCACTGCGACACAAAATAGTCATGTAGCGCCGATGATTTATCAGGTTAAAGCATAAAATTTGTGAATGAACTATTTAATGATGTTGAAACAATAGTACATGTAAATGTATACCTCTCTCTCCCTATAGTCCGGTAGAATTTCTTGAATAACATCTCCAAAGATGTTAATGTATCTTCGTGTATTTTCTGAAATAGCCTCGGATAGGTCTGGGTCGTGTTCTTGTATGTCATCTAAGTCTATCCATAAGCCAACCTGTTCTCTGTGTGCTATTTTGACCTGTTATGAAGTAGAAAATCATCATATCCTGACCAAAAGCTCCAATGGCAATTGATAAATGAGCTGATTAACCCAGTACTCCATTAATACCGTTACGCCTTTTTATGACTCTTGATTTTTCTCCATTGAAGAAAATAGGCTCAATTTATGGACAGGGCTCCAGAAAAGGGGAGTATTTCAAACACTAAAATCTTTATCTCAGCATTAAACCCTACATTAATGAGAAGTAACAGCATAGGATTTGGTGCTGAAATAAGAGAGCAAATGCTAGATTTGTTTAATTTACTCTTATCTGGAGCAGTGTATAGACCAACGAGGATGCATAATCATGAGGATCTGCACTTTCTAGCAGATGGAAGGCTGAACAGTACATTCTGCTTTACTTTCAACATGCTGTATGTGGTAAATTGTCTTCAATATTATAAACCAGATTTTGAGTAATGGGTTGACAGGAAAACATTAGTGGTTATTGTTAAAACTGCTGAATGCAGGGATAGACATTAACCCATTACCCCATAGCATGTTTCTTATTTTGAAATAAATGGGACTTCTTAAAGCATGTTGAAAGTAAAGCAGAATGTGCCTTAGGGTGCATTCTGCTTTACTTTCAGTCTGCTTTAAAAAGGCTAATATGGGGTAATGAGTTAATGGGTCTCCAGATTTCCAACACAGGAATTCAGTGGAATACAGCAAAGAACTGGCAAAGGTAGGTGCTGGTTCCAATGAAAAGGTTACCAAATATATCACATCCGAGTAAGTTACCATATGAACCTGGGCCCCGTTTCATAAAACTTTGTACGACAAAAATGGTTGTAAATCAATACTTAAAAATATATTTAATTTCTGCCTTCTATATCTAATCATGTCTTTTGACATCTCTTTGGAATCGTCTTTTCAGGATTAGATGGAGAAATAAATAATAATTGAGACTTTTATAGAAAACTTACTTATGACAACATTTGTCGTACAAAGTTTAAATCAAACCTGCCCCCCATTGAATGAATTGAATGTAAACTAAAGGTCAGTATAGGGGCTGGTCACTTTCTGTACATTATTCTAAGTATTAATGGGAAAAATATATATATATATATTTATACTGAAGATAATAAAAAAAATTTTATCTGCATTGCACCTACCAGCTGTTGTCCATAAACAAAGTCTTTGCCACCATCTGATCCATCTTTGTAGAACTCTTGAAGAAATGTCTTGACTTTTTCTGAAATATGGAGAGAAATAATACCCAGATATTTTAATTGTTCAACTCCCAAGCATATTTGTTCTAATGAATATTGTTTAATGGCCCATTGGCGCAAGTATCAGAGCTGCCATTTCTCCGGATTTTTCCTAAATCTTCGGATTTTTTCTTGTACAGGGTGGCTTAAGGCAGGCTGAAAGTAATGCTTTACTTCCAGTCTGCTAACCTTTAAGCAGCCATGTGTCAACAAACATAGAAACAGACGATGGGTAAAGGTACGATTCGTAATATCGCACTTGAAAAATGCAAATTTCGAAATCTTACGATTTTTCATGTCAACTTATGGCAGCCTAGCTGCAGTACTGTACCTCTAACTCTAGACCAAGGTCTACTAGAGCTACAGTTTGCTAGCATCTCTACAGTGGCGCAAATTCTGCAGCAGTTGTTTATCAGTTATATATGTTCAAACAGTTGAGAATTAATCTTTAAACTAATATTTAACAATATTTTGATATATAACCTTCTTGTGTTAAGTAATAACCCACTCGAAGGCCATTTGAAAACTTTTCAGTGTCGACCCACTATTTGTTTTGATTTTCCAAGCCGAGACAAAACTCGCGCATGCGTAAAACGCTGTCCGGTTAACAAATAAGGCTTTCATTCATAATTGGAAAACTTACTGAGCTGTGGTATTTTTGATGAATTCGAGGATTATTTTTGCCCAGGTAAACTAAAACATTTATTTTATTGCTAATATGGTTAAGGGTGGCAGCTTAAAAACAAGTTTAAAGCTTAATTCGTGTATTAGATATTTTCCCGCCATTCGTTGACATGCGCGGCGGTTTACTACACACTCCATATATGGAATACGTAGTAAGACTTTTATGGGACATATTTTTTCAAAATGGCCGACCATCCCTCGAAGACCGATGCTGGTTGACAGTAGTAAAGTTTAAATCGGGAGAAACTCAATCAAAGACGTAGGTAACCTGATTTTACACACCCACATTGTCAAAAAATGCATTCCAAACCGATACCTACCTTTTATTTTTCAAAAACGGTAAAAATTAAAATGTTATAGAAACTTATTCAAGCGACAGTGAATCACTGTCGGCCTGCGCCATTATGGAGATCCTAGCGTGTCGTAACTGTATCCGCAATACAGTTACGATATCGCAACTAATGGCAGCCCTGAGGTATTCCTTTAGGGCTGAACATGTTTTTTCCACTCATGTGTGAATGTGTTTACCTTGCAGTCTGTTGCAGGTAAATACAGTTGTCTCAAAAGCTAATTTGTTCATGATAAAATCATATGGTGATCATTAATTTAGTCATGCAATAGAAAGTTTGTAAGACTTATGGAAGAATCCCAAAAGTTCAAAAACTGTTGATTGATAATCATTGGGAAAGCAGCTAGTGAGAACAATATATAGAGGATAACTGTTTAGTAGTTTTAGTGTAAGATCGAAATTTAATCCATTGAGTGAACATCAGACGTTATATTTTCACGAGTGCCCTATGCCACCGACATCGAGAGCCCCGACCCGGAGGCTATCGAGATAAAGGCTGAAGATTTGCAAATGAACCCATCTCTTGACACACGGAAGCTATAATATTACGTTAAGTCCCAATTTTAACTTTATGTATAATTAACGGATTGAACCTACACAGGTACAGGGATAATATATTACTAGACTATAAATTATCCCTGACAGGTATAACGGCTTGTTTAGAACAACGTATACATTTATGATGTGGTTCATTCCGTATCAGCGGTTTTTTTCCTTCTTTGAACGGTACCGGGGAACGGACCCGTTCCCAATTGGAGGCGGACCCTTCCCAATTTGGCGACCGGACCCTTCCCAATCAAAAGAAATCAAATATCGGACCCGTTCCCAATCAAAATAAACATATTTCCCAATTGTCAAATTACTTTTTCCCTTTCAATCATAGCAAACCATCCATATTTCAACTTATCTTTTGCTACAATGAATGTCTCGTCAAGGAAATATACAGAAGTTTATAATTCCGTGGTCTCATGAATGTAAACAAAGTTACGCAACTCCATTGACATTTTTGGGAGTATGTATAAAACAATACCAGTGATTACGGCCGAATTTCGGAAACGGTCCGGGCGAAGATTTATACATGCCCCTACATCGAGACTGGTTAATGTTGCGTGATTGCAAAATCCGCTGAAATTGATAAGAGTTTACAAACCCAGTCTGACTCTGTTTACCATCATTTATAAAATAGAAAACCTACAATTAAAACAATCATGAGCCATAATTCAAAGTATTACAGAATTGTTTTGAGAAAGACGATAATGATGAACTTGAATCTAGATCACTGCCTAACACTCGCGAGCTTGATTGGCAGTATTCAGAGATAGATAAAATAAGATTTTGGATTTTACCAAGTCATCAACTCTGTCTCGGCCGCAACAGCGTCTACTGTGAGTAACACACCCAGCGTAGATTTAGTTTTTACACCATGTTAACCATCATAAACAGTTCTAACGGTTTAGTAACTTAAATTCCCAATTTCTGCGTTGTCATCATTTCAAAACTCGTTTTTCCCAATTTGACTTGAAAAATTCCCAATCTGAGGGGTACAGGACCCGTTCCCAATTGGGTGAAAAAAAACGCTGCGTATATACATGTATACGGAATGAACCACATGATTAAATATACAAATTGATTTGGAGTTTGCCTTATTATATTTCCGTAAAGAACCGAGTGTTTACGATTCTTGACGAAGGAGGGGGGGGGGAGCCGGAACTACTTTTTTACTTTTCTGTCAAGCGTCCATATAACATATTTTAGAACATCCGATGTCCATAAAAAAGAATCCTCCCCGCGGGGGATATTCCGGTATTTTGCCGCGAAACAGTATTCTATTTATTTATGCTTTTAAGCCACTTTTTAAAAGAAATGTTTAGGCAATCGAAAGCGAAAGTACACTATTTATCCCGTGTTGAGCCCCAAGTTTTATATCGAACACATGTGCATGACAGTTGGCGGTACAACGACGTCACATATTTATTGATTTGATGCAGGGATTATTCTGGCCCAGAATGCAAGTGAGAGAAATTCTCTCATTTGTCAAAAAAAAGTGAGAGATTTTTTTAGATGATGAGAGAAATTTTAATTGGTAGTCTGTTTGTACCAACAAGCACTACTGCTATATCTACTGCTTGAGAATTTTGTGTAAATAAAATTTATATGACATGGAACTGTTATTCTTCTTCTCCCTATCGAAATCTAGTGAAAAGATTTAATCCATAACATAAATTGATAGTTTTAAACGTTACCGCACGCGCCATTAGCGTATATGTTATCGGCAGATTCATTTTCGTCTGTAGAGGGTCAGTTCGCGAAAACTAGTGACAAAAATTATCGGCGCGGTTACGCCGATAACTAAGGAATAAAATGAACGGTATTTTGGTGCATTGTGCAGTTATTCAATCAAGTGAGGGGAAATTACATTCCTGTTTTCCGAAAGAAAGTACGATCCAATGACAGAGGACCTAACGTGTACCGGGCCGACGGTAATCCCTGCCGGTCACCCATCCAGATTCTAACCGCTAACCAATTAGTCTACGTGCGGTCTGGTACAGGTTTTATTCTGAACCGGATGTGTTCTGATTTTATATACAAATTTCGGAACTCTCGGTCCTGTCCGTTTATTGGTTTGCTGTTATACTTATTGGTGCGCGGGATGCTGCGATTACGATAAGACGTTCGACGAAATTGATCAGAATTGTTTGTAAATATCGGAAATAAATCGAGAAGAATTACGTTTTGCTCGCAAGTATCTGAGAAACGAGTGCGAGAAATATTCGCGTTATACAAATTTTGATGCGATATCAGTCATTTTCGTGCGAAATATCGCGGAAATCGCGGCCCAGAATGATCCCTGTTGATGTCAACGGAATAACGAGAACTTGGATTTGTGTTCTTCCGTCGAGTGGTTCGCGACAAAACGGACTGTCGGAATTGAACGATAAGACATGATTAACTACGATTCTTGGGGAGCCCTACGGGGGAAAACTCATAAAAGCAGCACAAGCGACGATAATCCCACTGCTTGAAGCAGTGGATTACCAAGTGATAATCCACTGCTTTTTCCCGGGAATCCACGGAAAGGCATAAATAATATCCTATCATTGCGACTAATCATCAGAAATGCGCAAAATTAGTGGCTATATCAGTTTCCCTTCACAAGGATTTGGGCGTTTGAAATATATCTGAAACTGCACATGACTCTCTTATTCCACTGTATCATTCATATTATTTGTCCTGATAATCAAAATAAATCAAAGAGAAGAGGGGTAGAAAAGGGGCATGCAAAACAGACTCAGGATTTCTGAAAAGAGCAATTTGCACAAGTTACAATTGTTCTAAAACTGTCAAAAAGAAAGTTTTGTAAAGTGTTTGGCACTAGGGCAGCGGGTTAGGAAAATGGCAGAAGGAGGCACCTTGCTAAAACACTACTAAACTCTTAACACATCTACAGTGGCATTCTGCATATATGTCTGATTGAAGCGAACGTATTTACAATACCCCACCCACCACGACAACGTTGCGGCTAGTCACGCTTGTTTGTAAACAAATTTTAAGAAGTTTTGCAAAGGTAAATGAACAATCATTAGAAAATAACACGAAATAGATAATGAGATACTTCACCTCTTTCAGCAACGTAGTCCCGAGGAGGCATTTTCTGGTCTTGTGTGATGTTATGAGTAAAAGTGAACAATGAATGGAGATTTTCAAAACGGCGGGAAATATATCACGTGACTTTGTCAGTAATCGCTGGTTCCCACTTTCCGCTCCGGTAGTCGGTTTCCCGCTGGCACTGTATACATGTATAATATATGTGTCAATCATGTAATTTAGCGGAAACTGGGATAATTACTGATTAGATCATACATAACAGGAAACCGTCAATCATGAAAAATCGATAAAATGCCACTGTAAATATACAGTGAAACTTGTACAGAACGATTTTAAAAATGAATGACAAGTAGATCTAAATGAAATAACTATTTAGATTTTAAAACCGCAAGCCAAAAGTAATTCAAAAGTCCAACCTCTCCAGGGTTGCCATTTCTCCTTTTTCCGAAATCTTCGGAGTTTTCTTTATAGCGCCGGACCCACGAATTTTTCCAAAATCTTCAGATTGGTGCTCTTAGAATCCAGGGCTGCCATAAGTTTATCATAAAAATCCTAAGATTTCAAATTTTTAATTTTTCAGACGCAATTTTACTAATCGTACCTTTACCCCATAGTCTGTTTCTTGTTTTGAAGACACATGACTGCTTAAAACAGGTTGAAAGTAAAGCAGAATGCGCCTTAAGGTCCTTTCTCCATGCTTTCAGCCTGTTTTAAACTACCATCTGCTAGGATAAAAATCCGGAGACTTAGGAAAAATCCGGAGAAATGGCAGCCCTGAGAATCTACTTTTAATTTTTAATTTATTTTTTTTTAAAGTAAATGCGTTTTTTTTACTTTTAGAGACACGTTAATATTAATAAGTTATGCGGTTTGTCAAACAGTTCAGATCCAGTTCAGACGCCGCGTAACGCGACGTCTGAACATGATCAAAACTGTTTGCATAATATTATGTTAGTCTTATAGAGCCCTATGACAGCGAAAGGGTTAAAAATACGAATTCCTGAAATCGCGCTTGAAAATTTGGAGATCTTAGGATTTTTATTAGCAACCTGTATTATGAGCACAGACTCTCTAGTTGTATTCATGTATTTACCCGAACTATACAGTGCTTAATTCCGTGGGTCTAGTTTTGACGACATATTATAACCACTGCCGGAAAGCAGGTTAAAGTAAAGCAGAGAATGCGCATTCAGGTGAATTCTGCTTTAATCACAACCCGCTTAAAATAATCTAGCCGCTACCGAGTATAAAAAAAATATTTCTTAACTTTCAGTTTAGAATTAAATCACGAGTATAACAGAGTACTCTATTATTCATTTGTGATTGAATCTAGTCCATTTTTTGAAGAATAAGAGTAGGTATTAACAATATTTTGCAAAATGACAAACAGTTTAGACCCTGATCAGAGAGCTCCTGAAGGAGCCCTCTGATCAGGGTCTACACTGTTTGCATATGGACAAATGAACTCTTGACAGGTATACGGTTTGTTAATGACGAATATACTCGTCCCTAGGGTTCAATGTGTTAATATAAGTTCAAGATTATGTTGCATATTGATGGCTGTATCAATACAAATTTATCCAGAGAAGGAATTTTATTATAAATTGAAGTCGTCAAAAGGCGTTGATATTGACAGAGTATCGGCTGTCCGAATATTGTGTATTCTAGACTAGGGATCTAAGGCGTGACACAAAAATTAATAGAAATTTAGACATCTAATATAGATCAGGGATAGAATATACAATACAGTACGTAGCCCATCCCTTATCTAGATCTACTGTGTCTGTGATAATAAACATGTTTAACCCATTACTCCGTTTCTGACATTGTAAATAGGTGACCACTTAAAGCAGGTTGAAAGTAAAGCAGAATGCGCCTTAAGGCGGCGCATTCTGTTTTACTTTCAGCCTGCTTTAAGCTACAATTTGCTATGATATAGAAAATATTTCTTATGGCAAATCTACATTATATTAATGACTACATGTATAAATTTGAACTGTTTTCTTCAGTAGAGGAATAAATTGAAGGCGCGAAAAGGCGTATTTATGGGGTATTAGGTTAAATGATTAGTGTTGCACCATTAATTTGCGGATTCATCATTTACGTTTTTTCCAGATGCACAAACCCGCTTATAGAACTAAGATGTCTACATTTCACACGAGAAATACGTTAAACAGACATATTCGGAAAAAATATAATTTTGGAATTGTATACGATTATGTGTAAACTTACTTGAAAACAGTCACTGACGCAATTATATATGCAGTAATACACTTATAATTGATATATAGTTAATTAAGTCTGTAATTTACGGATTAGATACGATTCATAATTGATGAAGTTATGGTATCACCTTTAACCATTTCATGAACAAATTTATCGTAAGATTTTTACCCCTTCACCACCATATTGTCGTCTGCTTCAATATTGGTGTCTGCAATATCGTTTCTAACTTTATGACGTAATGCCAAATCAAGTGGCAAACATACGCGGAGTCTGATCAGGATCAAAACTGCAAATGCGCTTTATGACGTCATTGAGAGTGAAAAGATTAAACTGTCATCCTATTCAATAGTGTCTGCCCAGTTATTTTGTAAGTCTAGATTTTGGCCATGCTGTCCCTCGGTCGCGGCGTATGATCTAGATCTTAACGGCTGCGCGATTTCTCTCTCCTGATTTTTTCCGAAAAATCTTCGGATTTTTATTAATTTCCCCCAGAAATCTTCGGATTTCTGCTCTTACTCTTAAAGTTTGGAATTTTATGCTTTTTTTTATCAAGAAAACGTTGGTACATTGATGTCAAAGAGTTTGGATCCAGTTCAGACACCGCATTACGCGGCGTCTGATCTGGATCCAAACTGTTTAGGAATTATAATAGTATTATGTAGAGTCTGGCAGCGAAAGGGTTAAATGTACGATTCCTAAAATCGCCCTTGGAAATTTGGAAATCTTAGGGTTTAAATGAGTAACTTATGGTAGTCCTGGATCCAATATATTTGCATCTGCACTTGGACCAAGGCAGTTTTATTCTTTTCTTCCGAAAAGGAGCTTGAAAAGAAAAATTCTACCCATAACCGCGGATACATTTAAACTCATCACTCCACAATTACACACTTTAACCCATTTAATTTATATTTCCACTTTAATCAGTCATGAATATGTAGATCTACCTCATAAGAAATGTTTTCTATATTCTAGCAGATGTAAACTTAAAGCAGACCGAAAGTAAAGCAGAACTTGAATGAATCTTAAGGCGTCTTAAGTATTAGTGCGTCTTACTTTCAACCTGCTTACATATAGTGGCTACCTGTCTTTTAAACCAGAAACATGTTATGGAGTAAAGGGTTTTTTAAAGTAATTTGGTATCCCAGGGATATTTTCAGTTGTCTTTGGTCAGTGTGTATCTCGTACATGTAGCATGTAACATTGTTTCATACGTGACCAGACAATGGGGGTTTCGGCATCTGGGGCCCGTTTCACAAATTTTGTCGTAAGTCAGATTATAGAAGTACCTATTTCTTTTTTATTTCTCCATCTTATCCTGTCTTGTGACATCTTTTTGGAATCGTCTTGAAAAGACGATTCCAAAAAGATGTCACGAGACTGGATTAGATAGAGAAATCAGAATTGAATGTATTTTAAAGTTTTGACTTACGACACCATTAATTTGTCTTAAGATGTTTATGAAACGGGCCCAGATCTGCCGTGGCTCTAATCTGTTTGCAGTTTAGTATGAACTTGTTTAACGTCTTCTCCACTGTTTTGTTAAATATTCTTGGTTGGGCCCTCTCCTTAGAAAAATCTCTGGATGTTGTAATAAGATCACAAGTTTTCTGAATGTTTCTGATGTCAGGTCAGTTGAAATTACCTTAGTGGTTACCTTTGAAATCAGTTGGCTACAGATAATGTGCTGAATAATTAATCCAGGGCTGCCATTTCTCCGGTTTTTGCCTAAATCTTCGGATTGTTTTCTAGTTCATGGTCTACTAGCTTAAAGCAGACTGAAAGTAAAGCAGAATGTTCCTAAAGGAGCATTTCTGCTTTACTTTCAGCCTGATTTAAGCAGCCACATGTCAACAAAACTAGAAACAGGCGATGGGGAAAAGGAAAGATTCGTAAAATCTCATTAATACAAATTTGGAAATCTTAGGATTTTTTATGTCACCTTATGGCAACCCTGATTAATCTTTATGTATACCTTCATAAAACTTCGTACAACAGAAACGGTCGTAAATCAAAATTTGAAAATACATTTAATTTCTGATTTCTCTACATAATCCTGTCTTGTGACATCTCTTTGGAATCGTCTTAGGATTAGATGGAGAAATAAATTATAATTGAGACTTTTATAATCTGACTTACGATAATATTTGTCGTACGAAGTTTTATGAAAAAAAACCCCAAAAGGGTAAAATAGACTTTTCAAATTTTCAATTTGTCATTTTATTTTTACTTTTAAGAGTTGTTTCTAATTATTTGTTAATGTATTGCAATATGACAAACAGTGCATACCTAGCCCACAGGCTACTTAACTCTTTCCTCCCTGAAACTTTAAATGGACAATTCCAGTTTCCATTTTAGTCAAGTCCATTTCTGACTTTTAAGGGTTGTTTTTGTCAATATTTGGCATTATGACAAACAGTGAAGACCCTGATCAGAGGGCTCCTAGGAGCCCTCTGATCTGGGTCTTCACTATTTGCATAGGATAAGTGTACTATTCACATGTACACGTTTTGCAAAGGACGCCAATAGGCGGGACTAGGGTTCAAAGGGTTAAGACGCATTCTTATCTGGGTCTTCACTATGTGCATTGGAAAGTCAGTGTACTCTTCACAGGTACAATGTTGATAAAGGACATGTTTATGCATGATTATGTTTCAAAGAGTTAATTTAGACCAGTATTTTATTCAACTTCCCAGGATTCAAAGTAGACTGGTTTATGTTTTTGTAACTAAAATGATCCTTAATAGTGCGCTCACATTTGCTCTACGGCGGCCGTACGGCGGCCGCAGAGACGTGAAATCGAGAGAATCTTACGGCAGCCGTAGAGATTCTACGGCGGCCGTGCGGCGGCCGTACGACAGCCGCACGGCGTATCCCAATATCTTACAGGCCGTAGAGGTCGCCGTAGAATTATAACGCGGAGTTATAACATTTTTTCATTTCTACGGCGGCCGTAGAAACACACGCCGAAGAGTTGTTCTACGGCTGCCGTACGGTCGCCGTACGGCAGCCGTACGGTCGCCGTACGGCCACCGTAACTCGATGGTCAAATTCCCTATTGAGCATTTGTACTTTTGATCATATATGTAAAACATGAATATTATCTAAAAATGGATTTAGATGTTCTTAAATGCTGTCCAAATGTGTCCTTTGAGTCCATGGTGTTGCTGGACTGATATAAGTTGTGTTAACATGTAGCAAAACCAAGTTGTGTAGCAGGAGCAGCATTTTGGTTGCAAGGTATCTGGTGGGACTTCCACGGCTGCCGTACGGCGGCCGTGCGGTCACCGTACGGCGACCGTACGTTGGCCAAGATTTTTTAACCCCACCAAAATAAAATCTCGCCGCGCGGCAGCCGCAGCAAATGTGAGCGCAACACACGGCGGCCGTAGGAATTCTGCGGCGGCCGGGGAATTGCTTCTCGCCGTAGAAATGATAAGCCGTGCGGCCGCCGTACGGCAGCCGCAGCAAATGTGAGCGAGGCATTAGGCAACATAATAACGCACAATAGTTACTTAGTGTTGAAAGAGCTGAATAATACGTTTCTTAAAGAATTAATTTTTCATGCTTAACCTGACACATTCAACCCGAGTATACTTGTCATTTACAAACAGTGTACCTATAAGCTAACACCTGTATCATGCAAATAGTGTAGACCCTGATCAGAGGGCTCCTTAAGGAGCCTTCTGATCAGGGTCTACACTGTTTGTCAATTCTAAATATATGATTTAAGTCAACCCTTAGTAGCCAAAAATGGACTAGAATTATTTTGAATTAGAATTTTCCATTAAAGGTTTCAGGGGTGAACGAGTTAACCCTTTGAACCCTTGTCTCACATATACACTACATTAACCAACAATGTACACATGGAGAATAAACTTGTCCTATGCAAACACTGATGACCAAGATCAGAGGGCTCCTAAATTAGCCCCAACTAATCAAGTTCTGCACTGTTTGTCATATGCAAAAACCAACCTTAAATAGTCAAAACTTATCCATACTAAATAGGGAGTTGGAAGTGTCCATTTGATGTTTCAGGGAGGAAAGGGTTAAACTAAAATGTTTTGATAAAGAAACAATTAATGCAACTAGATCAATAACTTCAGAAGTCGTAGTATGCTGCAATTGATCTGGATACAAACTGTTTGTAAATACCAATCAAGTCACTGTTGGCAGGATAATGGTTAAGGAGTGACTTGTTATAAACAATCTATGGGATATAAATCCATTACCCCATAAATATGCCTTTTTACACCTATAATTTATTCCTCCACTGATGTAAATAGCTCAAATGTTTACAGCCATCAATATAGATCATAATTTTTTTTTTATATATTCTAGCAGATGGTAGCTTAAAGCAGACTGAAAGTAAAACAGAATGTGCCTTAAGGCACATTCTGTTTACTTTCAACCTGCTTTAAGTGGTCACCTGTCTTCAAAATTACTAGACACAGACTATGGGGTAATTGGTTAAGGTATTCAAATTATAAACAACAAAATGGTTTTTTTTCCTTTTTTTTTTTTATTTCATGTGTGTATCCTGTGCATTCTTCATTTAGCATAAAAGACATATCAACATGGTCTACATTTAAATAAACAAATATATGCAATACTGTACAAATGCTCTATATTCCACATACTTTGTCACTTCTTATTTTATCACAATTAAGTTATTTATCGAAGTGTTGTTATTTGAAATTGTCCAGTCACATACAGTTACAATCATTACACATAAACAAATGCCAACAAATATAATAACATAAAGATAAATGTCACTACTGTCTAATTCTGAGTCTACTTCTTCTTCTTCCCCCCTTTCTTCCCCCCTTTCTTGCCCTTTTTCCCCTTCTTCTTCTTGGCATAAGGCCCAAAGCCCTTCCGAACCATAACTCCACGCCACCAAGATTGAACCTGAAAACAAAACAGACAAACCAAGTGTAACTTTAGACAGAGCTCCAGATAATGGAAGTATTTCAAAAACAATATCTTTGCTTAAACCCTACTACTCATTAGAATTGTCTCTTCGAGACGATTCTAATGAGTAGTAGCGGTAACACTATAGGAGTTGATGCTGAAATAAATGAGAAAATGTTGGATTTGTTCAATTTACTCCCTCTTATCTGGAGCCCTGTTTAGATATGACATTTAATATACTACAGTCAAAACTGTATTATTTAGCAACCATTCCATTTGATGCCGATAAACAGTTTAAAAAGAAGGCTGATTTTACTCCATAAAACCTCTCTTTTATTACCAGTTTAAAGAAGGCTAATTGACTCCATAGAAAGACGTGACAGCTTAAAGTAAGGTGAACGTAAAACTGAAAGCCCCTAAAGGAACTTTCTGTTTTACGTTCACCTTGCTTTAAGCAGTCATCTGCTTTAAATATCTGATAGTGAACTCAATTTAGTGGCTGCAATAGAGAGGTTTTACTGTATGTATAAAAAAATATATATTTATATATAAAATCAAGTGATTCATGTGATCATATCTCTCAACAAAGATATTGGCAGTTTCCAACTGATTAATGCATTGTATCGACTGCTTAAAGGCTAATTGCAAGTGATGAATACCCAATTCTAATTCTGTAGACAAGGGTAACAGAAGTTGCAATTTGCAGACAAGATCCATGTCAGTTTGCAATTTATTCATGCATAGTACTGTATTTTCAAACAATGTCAATGGAAATGTACAATTGATTCAAACATTGTACTGTATCTGCGGTGAAGGTGTATGTTATCAAAGCTTACCTTGATTGAAGCTTTTAGCTCTATTGCCTCCTGCTCCTGTTTCCTCCTGGCTTTCTCCTTCTCTATCCTGTCTTCCACCACCACTTGCTCATATTCTTTGTACTGGAAAATATTAAGGCACATTCTGCTTTACTTTCACACATTAATTTAAGCTACCATCAAATAAGATAAAGAAGTACATGTAATTGCATATCGAGGGCTTGGTGCAAAACTATTGTAACTCCCTCACAATTGTGAGGGAGTTACAATAGTTTTGCACCAAGCCCTCGATATGATGAATGTTCATGACTGCATAAACTGGAACT
This sequence comes from Gari tellinella, assembly GCA_922989275.2. Taxonomy (NCBI): domain Eukaryota; kingdom Metazoa; phylum Mollusca; class Bivalvia; order Cardiida; family Psammobiidae; genus Gari; species Gari tellinella. The sequence continues at coordinate 33,131,882 of OV277871.1, forward strand.
ATTTTTTTCAGTGGAGGAATAAATAAAAGGTGTAAAGGGGTATTTTTCAGGCATAATGAGTGTACAGTTAAAAGCCTAATAATTGTGTAATATTTAATGCAATAACTGATTCAGTCAGGAACCCTCTAATCAGAGTCTGCATTGTTTTATGTTTATTTTTCTGAAAAACAGCCCTAAATATTAACATAAAACTAGTCATTTTTATAAAAATGGAATACTCCAGATAAGAAGAGTATTTCAAAAACTAAAATCTCTATATCTGCACTTAATCCTATGGTGTGACTACTCATTAGAATTGTCTCTTCGAGAAAATGATATTGAATAGTACAAATTAGGATTTGGTGCTGAAATGCAGAAGAAAATGTTGGATTGATTCAGTTCATTTCCTCTTATCATGGGCCCATTTTATGAAACATCGTACGACAAATATTGTGTATCCATTGTGTACCACCCTGATGCAGGAACGTAGGTGAATAAATACAGTCAACGCAACACTACCAGATTGTTTGTTCTACTAATTTAGAGCCTTTTTATAACAAATATTGTTGTAAGTCAAGTTCTTAAATTCTCAATTATTATCTATTTCTCCATCTAATCCTGTCTTGTGTCATCTCTTTGGAATATTGTCTTGAATAGACGATTCCAAGAGATGACACAAGACAAGATTAGGTGGAGAAATCATCTATTGGATGTACTGACTAAATAAATACGACCATTTGTGTCGTACAACATTTCATAAAACGGGCCCCTGGAGCCCTGATACTGCATAAAATGGTTTATTAATTGACATTTGAACTAAGTGAGGTTGTTGCTAACCAGTTTTGTGAGCTCTTGTAGTTTCTCCAAGTCCTTTGCCTTAGAAGCCTTCAGCACATCCAGCTCATGTTGTTTCGCCTCCACATCTTTGTCATATTTCTCCATCCAAAAATCAACCTTTCTCTCCAGCTCCTGAAAATTTCCAAAAAGAAGTTGGTTTTTCAGTAGGACATATATACTTTATAATATAGACTCATATCACAGGGCTCCTGAAAGAGACTTCTGATCAGGGTCTTTTTTGACTGCTTTAACCCATTTTATGCGGGATACACTTTTAGGTATATACCTCTAGGCAAACAGTTTTGATCTCAGATCAGGCCCCATCAAAACTGTTTGCAGCTAAGTCAATATTCTATCAGAAACTGCTAAAATCTTTTGCAAATATCTGAGTTATACCGGCTGCAGACGACATTTTAAAATGGCCGCCAAATATTACCCAGCATACAATGTGTTAATTTGAAATATTTGTGCAACAAGCTCTTCAAGAGTTAATCACACACTAAACTGATCATTATTTAACCCATTACCCCAGAGCTTGTTTACAGTACTTTAACCCTTTGAACCCTAGTCCCGCAAATTGGCGTCCTTTGCAAACAGTGTACATGTGAATAGTACACTTGTCCTATGCAAACAGTGAAGACCCAGATCAGAGGGCTCCTAGGAGCCCTCTGATCAGGGTCTTCACTGTTTGTCACAATGCCAAACATTGACAAAAACAACTCTTGAAAGTCAGAAATGGACTAGTCTTAAATGGAAACTGGAATTGTCCATTAAAAGTTTCAGGGAGGAAAGACTTAAGCTACCATCTTTTAGGATATAGAAAATATTTCTTTTGCTGAATGTATAATTATGAAAGCATAAATTGGAACTACATTTATATTCTTTTCAGTGCAGTCATAAATTATAAATATGGCATTTTCAGCAATTCAAGCACAGATAACTCTTGACCTATTCAACCATAATCAAACTCATTCAAACTCATATACAATCTGCACGAGTTTGAAAAAGATTGGATAAAAATTGTGGCCTCCAGCGTGTAAGCACTAAATGTGTTGACGACTAATGATGGATGCTGGACATTCAAGGATTGCAAAAGCTCACCATGAGCTAGCTCAGGTGGGCTAAAAAGGCGTAAAAAGGGCGTATTTATGGGTTAAAGGATTAAATGTCCAGTTTACATTCAAGGAGTTTGTTCCCCACAATATTTTAAGGTATAACAAATAGTGCAGATCCTGATCAATGGGCTTATTCGAGAGTCTTATAATCTGGATCTACACTGTTTGCAAAGGGTTAAAGAATTTTGTTTTCATAAATTCCATTGTATGGTAGACACTGGTCTACAGAAGGATAACAGCAGTAACATCATACTTACCGACTGATGGGTGTGTAAATAGGATTCCATCTCAGCATTGCATCTAATCTCTTCATCTATGTCATGTCTGTATTTCTATAAAAGATGTATGTCTTTAATAAATAAATTGCAGGTAATATTACAGTCGATCTTCGATATCTCGAACTCGCTTAACTCAAACTATCCGCTATTTAGAAACATTAAATTGCCTTATTTCAAGCTAGGTTTAGGTGTACATACCCGCGTTTCAAAGTTAAAACGCGGCTTAGCTGCGTTTTAACTTTGAAATGCGGGTATGATCGACTTAAACGAGTTCGAGATATCGAAGTTCGACTGTATATCAGTATAAATACACTAGCTCATTGATCCTCTCAAACTTCAAATGGACAATTCTAATTTCCAATTAAGTCAAGTACATGTTAGATTACTAGTATTTAAGTATTGCTTATATATACAATACAATGTCAAATGATAAACAGTGCAGAACCTGATCACAAGGCTTCTTCACAGGTACACTGTTTGTGAAGGATCTGTACATGCATCACTAGAGTTCAGTGGCTAAAAATGAACAGATGCATCTTACATTTCTCCGCATATAGTGATTATTGAGTCATCTGTCTTTGAATTTTACCATCTTCATTAACCCATTACACCATAAACACACCTTTTTACGCCTTTGATTTAGTCCTACACTGAAGAAAATAGTTCCACTTTATACATTCATGAATATGTGTCATCAGAAATCAGGGCTCCAGATAAGAAGGAGTAGTCTGAAGAAATCCAACATTTTCTCACTCATACAGCACCAAATCCTATGGTGTTACGACTCATTAGAATTGTCTCTTTGAGACGATTCTAATGAGTAGTGACACCATAGGATTTAAAGCAGAAATAAAGATTTTAGTTTTTGAAATACTCCCCTTATCTGGAGCTCTGAGAAATATTTTCTATATTCTAGTAAATGATAGCTTAAAGCAGGTTGAAAGTACAGCAGAATGTGCTTTAAGGCACATTCTGCTGTACTTTCAACCTGCTTTATGTTATCACCTTTCTGTAAAACTAGAAACAGGCCATGGGATAATGTGTTAACACTAATAAGTTTGATTGTAATAATATGTAGTCCAAAGTATGTAAAACAAGTATTTACCTCAATTTGGTCTTTCATTTCTTTCTCTGACAAGGTACATTTCTTCTGTGTTTGGGCCACGCTAACCTCTGCACACTTCTTTATATACTTGCCCTCCATATTAGTCTTAGCCTTCATCTCCTGTAGCTGGTCCTGTGGACAGAAAGCATTGCGTGAGTAAACAAATGAAGAGGGAGTACAGTGGAGAAAACGTTATTCTTTCCCGTTTAAATGCAAATGAAATGCAAACGCATTGCCATAAAACTGAGGAAATGACAACTTTTTGATAAATCTGGCTATATTCATTTCAATATGAGTGGCAAACAGTTTGGAGCCTGATCAGAGGCTGGGTAACCCAGCGTCTGATCTGGCTCAAAACTGTTTGCATGGGAAAGAATAAATTTAGCGTAAACGCGTATATTTGGAAAGAATAACGTTTTCTCCACTGTACCGGGTAAAATTAAGTTTTGTGACATTTTATTTTTTATTTCTGAAAAAAAAACCTTTGATGCTAAAATCTAGTTTTGTGACATTTTTTATTTATTTCTGAAATGGACCCTAAAATTGATGTTAAAATCTAGTTTTGTGGCTTTTTTTATTTATTTCTGAAACAAACTCTTTGATGTTAAAATCTAGTTTTGTGACATTTTATATTTATTTCTGAAACAAACCCTTTACTTTGATGTTACTACTGATAAGAATGGTCTCTTTGCATGGTACATTTTATCATATTGCAAAATGACATAAACATTTTTGTAAAATAAACATCAAAGAACAGAAAGAGATATCCACTGTGCTGTAAACATTTGTAAAAAGGGAGGTAACTCCCCTTCTACTGTAATTGCTTCATAAGTCATAAACAAGGTGTCATCATTTCAGTCATGTTTTTCTCAAATTTGTTTGCAATAATGTTGAAAAAGTATACAGCAACAAAATTCTGGAAATTAGGAGAGTTATTCTTAAAATAGCACTTTGTGTACAATAATCCATTGAAAACGGCATTTTTTTCTTCAAATTACTCCCCTTTGCATTGAAAAAGGAGTAAACTTTGAACAATTTAATGATACTCGAAAACAAATTATTGCAATTGATGGCATTCAATGTGACTCTCTATACAGTGTGCCTTACTTTATTCACTGCTGTTCCATATCTCGTTGATATTGCTTTACAGACCTCAGTAACACGACACCCAGAATGTTGTCTATGAGAATACCATGTCAACCCATTACCTCATAGTCTGTTTCTAGTTTTGAAAATAGGTTTCCACTAAAAGCAGGTTGAAAGTAAAGCAGAATGCGCCTTTAGGCACATTGTGCTTTACTTTCAGCCTGCTTTAAGCTACTATCATCTAGAATAAAGAAAATATTTCTCATGATACATATTCATGACTATATAAATTGGAGCTATTTTCTTCAATGAAGGAATACATTAAAGGCGTAAAAGGGGGCCGTATATATGGGGTAATGGGTTAAACAACTGACATAAAATTTCTTTGTGAAGTAAATAAAACATACCTTTAGATGGGCAATCATCTCATTACGTTCTTGTATTTCCTTTTCTTTTTCTTTCTTTATATCTCCCAACTGTTTCTGTAAGGTTCTCACTCTTTTCCGACCATTCTCTTCCCTGGAAAACAACATGAACATTCTCAATATCAACTGTCATCGACTCATTTCTTACAAAGAATAAACCTCTCTTTCATTGTTAGTTGCTAGTGTTTAACCCATTACTCAATAAATACAAAAATAGTTCCATTTAATACAGTCATGAATTATAATAAAATCACCTTAATAAATATATTAGTTTGTATATCTTAGTAGAGGGTAGTTAAAGCAAGATGGAAGTAAAACATTCTGCTTTACTTTCAACCTGGCATTACGCGGCGTCTGATCTGTGTTCAAACTGTTTGCAAATGTAAGCCAATTTCCCTCCCTATAACAACTCCCTCCAAACAACACACACAATATTTTATCTCCCATTGGTTTTTTTTGTAGAGCTGGAGCCCTGTATATACAAATTGTTCACAATATCTGAAAGCTTTTAATTCAGATGTTATTGAGAATATTAAAACACTTACTTGAGAATGGTTTCTTGTAGCTGGGCTTTCCTTTCCTTCTCTGAAAAAACAGCCTCTGACAATGTCTTGAACGTACAACACTGGATCATCTCTGAGAGACTTTCTGCCATTACACCTTCCAAAAACAATCTGAAACAATGTCATAAAACAATTTATCACTGTGATACCTTAAGTACATGTGTACATGACTGTACTTAGTTTATGTTTTGCAAATTACTGATACATTTGCATAGTGCCGCAAGAAGCTGTTATTCTTTACCAATGAATGCATTTGTGCTAAACACTCTGGAGCCAAATCAGACGTCGGTTGTCTCAGGGCTCCGGATAAGAGGGAGTAAACTGAACAAATCGAACATTTTCTCACTTACTTAACCACTAAAACCTATGGTGTTACTACTCATTAGAATCGTCTCTTTGAGACGATTCTAATGAGTAGTAACACCATAGGGTTTAAAGCAGAAATAAAGATTTTAATTTTCGAAATACTCCCCTTATCTGGAGCCCTGTTGTCTGCTGAGGCTCCAAACTGAAGAACAACATATTCTCCATTGTCCATAAGTATATCTATCTAGGACACAAAAGTCAATGTAACCCTTAACTTTCTTACTGACCGTCACATAATCATCATAAATGAACATTCATTAATGATGTTAGGTACAGGGGCCCGTTTCATAAAACTTCGTACGACAAATGTTGTCGTAAGTCAGATTATAAAAGTCTCAATTATTATTCATATTTCCATCTAATCATGTCTTGTGACATCTCTTTGGAATCGTCTTGAAAAGACGATTCCAAAGAGATGTCACAAGACAGGATTAAAAAGAGATATGAGAAATTATATGTATTTTAATGTTTTGACTTACAAACGTTTTTGTCGTACGAAGTTTTATGAAACGGGCCCCAGGTTACTAACTTACTGGTAAAAGAAGGCATCTTAAATCAAGATGAAAGTAAATCAGAAAGCTTTCTGATATGCAGTCAAACCTGTGTGTTAGACAAACACTGATGTACAATGCATGATGATCTTTAAAGACAGGTTACTTTTTAATGCAGGCCAAAATTCATGCAGAAGGCTCCTACAGGAGCCTTCTGCATCACTTTTGTCTGGCATTAATCAGCATTTTGTCATGAACTTTACATAATCAATTAACATAATGGTCTCTTCAGTGGTCACTTGATACAGGCTTGACTGTGTCTTAAATAATCTTACTTTAAGCACAGCAAAAGCTCAATTCTGAACAACAATCAATTGCTGGAGAATGCTGTCAGACTCAACTCAACTTTTTATATCCTAGGTTTGGACTCTATACATACCTGTAATATACTAATATAGTTACTTACCTATCATCCTGAATCTTTTTCATATTATCCCCAGTGAGTGGATTCTGCCTTACACTTCGTGAGAACACATGTGTACTGTTCTTTAGGTCGCCACCAGCTTCTATGACTTCTTGTTCCATTTCAGTCAATTTCTCAATGTTTTTAGTGTTCTTCTTCAAATCAAATTTCTTGGCCAAAATTGTTTGATATTTATTTTCTAAGTCTCTCTGTCCATCTAACAGGTGGTTTATTTGAGAATGAACCAGCTGAAAACAAATAAACTTAGACATGAATTACCATAACTATAGACTTGTCGCCTGGGGGCTAACTAATACCCCTGCCGCACTAAGTTCAGTTATCTCCCCTTTGAAATATTGGAGTAGAAAAACATTCCTAATGCATATCCGTAGATGTTACTCTATGAGTCTGTGAAGTTTTGTTAAAATCCAATGAAGGGTGTAAGAGGAGTCGCGCTAATATGAGTGCTTTTGACCTATAATAATAAGTTCAATTATCTCCCCTTTGAAATAATGGATGGAAGATTTCTCCATGCATATCTGTAGATGGTACTCTATCAACCTGTGAAGTTTTGGTGAAATCCAATGAACATTGTAGTAGGAGCTGTGCTTAACCCTTTCCCCCATAGAAGCGACTTTTAGCGTATTTAATTTATTCCTCCGCCGAAGAAAATAGTTCCAGTTTATACCCTCATGAACAATTACCATTATACATATTTTATATAGCCTAGCAGATTTTAGCTTAAAGCAGGCTGAAAGTAAAGCAGAATGTACCTTAAGGCACATTCTGCTTTACTTTCAACCTGCTTTAAGTGGTCTATTGTCTTCAAAACTTGAAACAGGCTATGAGGTAAAGGGTTAAGAGTGCTTATAAGCTATATTGCATGAAACATTCCCCTTGGAAATGGAGCCTTCAATTTCGTTTTTGTTCAATTGAAAAGGTTTAAACTATTTAAAACAAACAGTCTGGCAAATCTGGAAACCTCTTATTCAAATGCATCAAAACCATAGCACCATGACGTCATCTTGATGTATTATGATGATGTCATGATGACGTTGTTTTTTCATAACAACGTTTATCATATTGAGGTTACATTACATACATACAAACATTATAAGGGAGATAACTCATCCTATGTCACATAGAATGAGTTATCTCCCTTCCTATTGGCTTGAAATAATATATTTTCTATCCTTTGCATTATCTCCCCTTAGAAATGTTGAAATGGAAAGATATTTTTTCATGCACATCTTTCCATGGTGCTCTATCAACCTGTGAAGTTTTTTTCCAAATTTGATTAACAGTTTACTGAAAAGCAGTCTGATCAGGGTGTACATTGTTCATACCTGGAAGTCCAAATACATCAGGTCATTATCTGTATAATTGTGTCATATACCAAAATTCAAAGCATGTATGAGAAAATAATAAATAAGTGTGGAAATCCATGCAGACACATTGTCATAGTATGGTATTACCATAATTAAATATGTCACGTCTGAAGACATTTAACCCATTAGGCCATTACCCAATAAATACGCCTTTTAACGCCTCTAATATATTATCCCACTGATGCAAATAATTCAAATTTATACGTACATGAATATGTTTCATAAGCAATATTATCTATTTTCAAGCAGGTAGTAGCTTAAAGCAGGCTGAAAGTAAAGCAGAATGTGCCTTAAGGCACATTCTGCTTTACTTTCAACCTGCTTTAAGAAGTAGCCTATGTTCAAAACTAGAAACATGCTATGGGGTAATTTGTTAAGCATATAAAAATAAGCATAAAAAGGTGTGAAGCTTACACTTATAGCTTCTGGTCTTCCTTCATGGGATGATGGCATGATTTTCCCCAGCACAGAGAGTTGGTCCACGCAGTCCTCAAGGACTGTGGCCATGTGAATGGCATCTGACGGGTTCAACATCTTGTTATTTTCTGAAAGGAAAGAAATACATATCTCAGCATATTTTATATTTCAGAAAATAGTTTTGTAATGTGTACCAAGTATTTAAATCAAACAGATTAAAACAATGGATGTAAGAGCATATAATTTTCCTTGGGGCTATAATACCTTGAGACTGTTTTTGATATTTGACCTCTAAGTATGACATTGACCTTTTATCCACTGACCTGTGTTTTTTGCACACTATAGTCATCATAGTATCATACCTTAAATAAAGTTAGAGACAAACATTAACTTTGTGCTTAGTCATTTTGCAAGCTGCTAAAGGCAAAATTTAAAATACATGCATTTGATCTATCATATAGACCTGGTTGTACTTTTTACGTGACACACTGTACCTTCTAGAAAAATATATTTATACTCAAACATTTACAATTTATCCATGGATTTCAAATCTAAAGACCTGCCGGGGGCAAGTAAAACAAGAGCCCCATGGGGCATATTAATTTCGCTCACCTGAGAATAGCTGACAAAATGGAGATAATGATTTATGTCCAGGACTGACCTAGATATGCAACAGACCGGAACCATTTGAACAAAATGTGTAAAGGATATTTAAAAGTGTCATCATACCGAATATAAAAGCTCTGGCCATATGATGTGTCAGAGTCTAAAGAAGACGCTTGAAATTTTCCTTTATAACTCTATGTAAAACAGTGACCCCGGAGCGTGGCCAATTTTGTCCCCAGGGGCATTATTTGAACAAACTTGATAGAGAACCTGTAGGCAATGCTATGTGCCAAATATCTAAGCTCAGATGGCCTTTGTAGTTTCAGACAAGAAGATTTTTTAAGTTTTCATTGAAAAAAATCTATTTTTAGCTCCTGTTACCTAGTTATGCAACCGACCAGAACCATTTGAATAATTTTGGTATAGGGCATCTAGAAGTGTCACCATGCCAAATATCAAAGCTCTGGCCATATAAGTTTCAGAGAAGAAGACGTTTGAAAATTTCACTATATAACTCTATGTAAAACGGTGACCCCCGGGGCGAGGCCAATTTTGACCCCAGGGGCATAATTTGAACAAACTTGATAGTGGACCTGTAGGCAATGCTATGTGCCAAATATCTAAGCTCTGGCACTTGTAGTTTCAGACAAGAAGATTTTTTAAGTTTTCATTGAAAAAAATCTATTTTTAGCTCCTGTGACCTAGTTATGCAACCAACCAGAACCATTTGAACAATTTTGGTATAGGACATCTAGAAGTGTCACCATGCCAAATAGCAAAGCTCTGGCCATATTAGTTTCAGAGAAGAAGACATTTGAAAATTTCACTATATAACTCTATGTAAAACTGTGACCCCCGGGGCGGGGCCAATTTTGACCCCAGGGGCATAATTTGAACAAACTTGATAGAGGACCTGTAGATGATGCTATGTGCCAAATATCTAAGCTCTGGCCCTTGCAGATTTTGACAAGAAGATTTTTTAAGATTTCCTTATTTTTTCACTTTGTTTGCCATGGCAACCAGAGTTCTGCATTGTTTTTAATTCTTTGAACAAATTTGAAAAAGCTTGACCCAAGGAACATTTCTGTAAAGTTTGGTTGAATTCTGCTAAGCGGTATAGGAGGAGATGTCATTTGAAGCAATTGTTAACGACGATGGACACCGGACGCCGGACGATGCACGACGCCGGACACAGGGCCATCCCAATAGCTCACCTTGAGCCTTTGGCTCAGGTGAGCTAAAAATACATGTTTATGACCTTTGACCTCTGAGTATGAGTCCTTGACCTTTCAGCTACAAACTTTTTTTATTCATGCCACACACCGTAATTTTATACCTCTCAGTAGACCATCATTTAAGCTCAATCATTTTATAATTCACCCGTAGAGTTCTGAGTTAGAGCCTTGACAAAGTAAAAAATGACATGCTTTGACCTTTGACCTCAAAGTTTGACCTTCATCTTTCAGCTACTGCTTTTTTTGCATGCAACATGCCTTACCTTATAGATGACTATCATCAGTGCATTTATGCCTTGTCATTTTAACAATTCATCCAAGGAGTTCCTAGTTATAGAGCCCATACAAGTCAAAAAAAAGATTTTGACCTTTGACCTCAAAGAATGACATTCACCTTTCAGTTAATGACCTGGTTTTTAGCGTGACACACCATACCTGCTAGACAAACATTTATGCCTAGTCATTTTACAATTCATCCACAGAGTTGTTAACTTCAGCTAAAGCCCATAGGGACCCGAAAATTGACCCCTGGAAAGTGAGACATCTTTAACACTTATAATATAGACTATATTATTAGAGTTAAAGGTGTCTGGGATCAAATTTCAGGTCCCTATGGGACTGAGGCACTAACATACACCCAACATATGAGGACATTGTGGCAACTTTGTCGAGCTCACCACAATTAAGCGGGCTCAACAAAAATGCTGATTTGCATCTGAAATCGGTGATTTTGTGCTCCAAGGCGAATTTTGAATGGAGGCAGACATGTTGAATTGTGTCGATTTGTAAGAAGCCATTTGATTAGACAGCAACGTATCACAGTATCACAGCATAATAATAGTTTCTATAAACTTATTTTGCTAAAGAAAAAAGATAATTTGTCAGTGGCTCGGGGCGGCTGGGTGCCAGTAGTATAGCCTGGCTCCGATTCTATTACATGTACATCTTGTAAAATAAAAACAAGGGCCATCATGCCCCTATATCGCTCATCTGGTTACCATGTAAACTTGACCAATAGTGACCTAGAGTTTGACTTGACATGACCCACATTTAAACCGGCTGGTCAAGATTTCAACGAGCAAGTTTCATCAAGATCAAATGAGATATATAGCTTGTAGAGTGTTAACAATGTATTTTCATGATTGACCTAGTTTTTTACCTGACTTGACCCACATGCAAACCTGACCTAGATATCAATAAGGCAAACATTTTGACCAAATTTCATTCAGATCTTATGAGATTTGTAGCATCTAGAGTGTTTGCAAGGTTTTCTATAATTTGACCTAGTGATCTAGTTTTTGACCAAACATGACCCACATTTGAACTTGATCTAGAAACCAATGAACCAAACATTTTGACAAAGTTTCATGAAGATCTAATAAGATTGGTAGCTTCTAGGGTGTTAACAAGGGCTTTCTATGATTTGACCTAGTGACCTAGATTTTGACCAGACATGACTCACATTCATACTTTACCTATATGTCAATAAGGCAAACATCTTGACCAAGTTTCATGAAGATATAATGACATTTGTAGGCTCTAAAGTATTCACAAGGTTTTTCTATGATTTGACCTAGCTAGTGACCTAGTTTTTGAACGGACATAACCCTATGGATTCAAACTTAACCTAGATATGAAAGAGGCAAATATTTTAATCAAGTCTCATGAAGATCTAATGAGATTTGTAGATGCTAGAGTGTTAACAAGGCTTTTCTATGATTTGACCTAATGACCTAGTTTTTGACCGGACATGAACCACACTCAAACTTGACCTAGATTTCAACTTGACCTAGAATCATCAAGACAAACATTTTGACCAAGTTTCATAAAGATCAAATGAAATCTGTAGCCGCTTGAGTGTTAATGAACAATTGTGGACTGACGGACAGAGACAGACCCCGGACATCCAGCGATCCTAAAAGCTCACCTTGGCACTTCCTGCCAGGTGAGCTAAAAAGTATTATCAATATAACCTTATATAGACCATCATGGGCTTAAATAAATATAACTCAAACAGCCACTGGCCAAAAAAATAGTTTCTATTAGCTTATTTTGCTTAGGACGATAATTTGTGAAAATATATTGGTAGGGATTTTTCTACCCTCTTAAAATTTAAAAAATATAGTTTCTTCTAAATATTTTTTATCTGTAATGAGTTTTTGTTTGTTTGTAGGAACAAACAAACAAACAAATACTTATTACAGCCAAAATATTTCCGTAATGGTTCGGCTGCTCGGGCACGGCGGGACGGGGTTTTATACGCCACAAGTGAATGGTTCCCAGAACCAAGCCCAATGAAACGTAGAGCCGGAGTTAAGTCATTCTGTAAACAACTGCAGCGATTTAATGAACTCAAATATTTCTTTTTTGATGGAAATAGAAGACATTTGACTGATTTAATCAAAGTGTCAATTAGTTAGCAATGCGAAACAGCTGGAAGGTTAAGTGCTTTATGTTTTGACTCGGTTGAAAGTACAATTATGTCATTTTTCAAGGTAACGGGTCGTTTCGGCCACAAGTCGTGTCGGCCTGGGTCGTTACGGCCCAGGTCGTTTCGACCGGTTTTAAGGAGTATATCGTTTCGGGCTAACATGTCCGCAATCTATATTAACTTTTGAAGCACGAATTCGGTCTTGCATTAACATAAAGTAAAAAACAAAGTGCAAACCCTGATCTTTCTTTCAAATATACAGTGCTCTCTCCCTACAATGGCCCTCTGGACAGCAGATTTTTTTAAGGTAGTGACTAGGGGTACGTGACCGTACCTCTAATATTTGAAATTAGCGGTACGGTCACGTACCCCTAGCGAGCCCTGTGAGGGTTGACTAGGGGTACGTGAGTCATTTAAACTATGTAGCAACACATTATTTTGCCTGCAGATACGTTTTATTGATGCTAATATTAATAATATCTCATTTCTACCTTATATTGTGGATATTTATTGGATAAAAACAAAGAAACTTCGATAAATATTCCCCACTCAACTTGTTCTCACGGCAGCGATGAGAATAGATGTATTCCGCATACATGTATAGGGTTAATGATCGTCAGATACGCCCGATATCTGGAAATCAGTGACCAATGTAAATTTTTTTTCTTAAAAAATTGATTCAAAGGTAGTGTTGTATAATCGGTCCGAAAACCATAATCGATTATAAACGATTATTGGTAACCATAATCGTTTTAACATGTACTCTGAAAAGCTGAATATATGTGATACTCATGTTTGCATTTGTATGTTATATATCTACATAATTTTGCAAACAATGCACCCATATGAAGCAAAATAAAAATCAAAGCAGCAATTTGATAAAACAGTTAAATTAATGTCCTATTTTTATTTGCAAATTAATTGAGCTTGCTTTGTACTAATTGTATACCACTTCTTTTACTACCTGTAATTACTATTGCTGTGGCAGTTCATCTGGGTAAACATTGTTTGAATAATCTCTTGGTTGATAATCAACTGTTTCATTTATATATTTGGTGCAAGTAAGTAAAACAATTTCAGATTAACATTACAGTCAAAACTTACTTAACCATACTTTGAGGATACATACATTTATTATATACCTACCAATGTTCTGCCCGAAATATTTCTGTATTTTATCGAACAAATACACCTTGACGGATTGAAAATTCCGTATTACCCATGTACCTTGTGTAATGGGAAAAGAACGTTAACTGTGTAGTCGGAAGTTCGGAACTACAGTAAAACCTCTCTATTACGACCACTAAATTATGTTAAGTATTAGGGTGTTTATGGTAGGTGACCGCTTAAAGCAAGGTGACAGTGAAACAGAAAGCTCCTTTAGGAGCTTTCTGTTTCACTGTCACCTTGCTTTAAGCTGTCACCTCTCTATTATTTAATCAATTAGCATTCGTTTTAGTGGTCGTAATAGCGAGTATTTACTTTCACGCGCCATTCCCCGAAGTGTGACGTATGGGAAATCCCGTTTATTTATAGTAACGCTCGAAACATTTCTATCGTTTTTCATTTTATTTTTATTATGATTGATTGAGTTGGGTTTTACGAGGTATATAATAAAAGGAACATTACTATACTTTGCATATCTTATGTACCGGATCACTCTCGTTGTGTGTGTAAAGGCTATATCCAACTCGACCTCCGGTCTCGTTGGATATAGCCTTTACACACACAACTCGGGTGATCCGGTGCATAAGATATGCAAAGTATAGTAATATTCCGTTTGTATAGTGAACACATGAAAGGCAGATTATTGTTTAATGTGGGTTGGAAGTAATGTAGAACACTCCCATAGAAGCGTTCTGCATTACTTCTAACCTGCATTAAGCTACAACCTGTCTGTTATATGCACTATGCTTCTTCATAACTTTATCATAAATAATCGAACATAATCGATTACGGCAAATCATGATCGATTATGTTCGATTATGGTCATTTTCGATCGATGATCGATTATAATCGATCATCGCTACAACACTATTCAAAGGTAACTTAATGTAATAAGCTTGTTGAAAATCACTGCTGATGTAGCTTCCTAACTTAGCGTTGAATATAAAGGGGTAGATCTAAGAAAATAAAAACTATCGCAGCTTCTGCTCCCATCAAGTATCGAAACATGTAAATGCAGATATAAGTTTGCTGGTTAATGACCTACACAAATCAACCCGAAAAACACGTTTGACAAATGATCGCAATTAAACGGTGCAATTGTTCTAAATAAAGCTGGTATTGGATATTTATACATGTTTGTAAAAATGTGTGAACATTCTTTATTCATAGATATAGTTTTCGCTGCCGTGCAAAAAATGTCGATTGGATTTTTTTTTTAATGAAGTTTCTTTGCTTTTCTGCGTTAAACAGTCGGAATAGAAGGTTGAAATGAGATATTATTAACATTAGCATCGATATTAATGTATCTGCAGACACAATAAAGTGTTGCTATATAGTGTTTTGGACTCACGTACCCCTAGTCAACCCTCACAGGGCTCGCTAGGGGTACGTGACCGTACCGCTAATTTCAAATATTAGAGGTACGGTCACGGACCCCTAGTCACTACCTTTTTTTAATTGCATGTTCAGAAAAGACTGACATGAATCTGTCCTTTTGCCATTACACATAGTCTAAAAAACTTACCTAAAGATAAAAATATTAGAATTAGAGCAATGTTATGAACTTATGATCTAATAAAAGAATAATTTTTCATTTCAAAATGTATACAGTGATCTCTCCCTACAACGATCCTCTGGCCAAAGATTACCTCCTTACAACAACAACTGTAGTTGTTCTCAAAACACAATTCTGTCTTAATGTTGTCACTGCTGCAATATTGTCTACTTAAAACTGTTGTTCGCTGTCTTTCCTGTAACATAAATATGGTAAGAAGACAATCCATTTTATTTTAATTCCCTCTGTGCCCAATCTTACATATAATGTTGAATCTGTTTGGTGTGTGTGTCCAAAGTTGGTTTTTTCCAAGTCAATTACCAAGCCCCAGCCAAATGCCAATTTACTCAAGAGTCAAGACAGCAATATATAAAAAGAACTCTCTGCTTTGTTTTGTTCTTTATTTTCATGCTATTGTTCAGTTGTACTAGAGAAAGTCTGCTTCTAATTTCAGATTGTGCCCAGAGGCCTTGTTTTGAGGGTGTTTAGTAGATCACTGATTGTCCGCCTGGGGATTTCGGAGAAAAACTGTCAACTGCGTCCTTAAAACCTGGGAAGATTAGCAAAGCGTTAATCTAATATCTTCAAGTTGTGTGAAAATGTCAGTCAATTGGTAAGTTAAATTAAAAACAAACAAACAGAACCAATTAATAATCTATGAAAAAGTGTGCACAAAACTACTTTGCATTAAATAATTAGCTTTGGTGAATTTTTCCCATAATCACACATTTTTTAATCCTGCACAAGTACGATGAAACCATTTGTCACAGGAATCACACTATATATAATGAACTGACCTCCAGCGTCCTTGAAACATTTCTGACATTTGTAATCGTCATCTGTAACTGGCTGACTTCTGGATGAGCTCTCAAGTGTGTAACTGAATCCAGGGCTCTAGATAAGGGAGCGTAATCTGAACAAATCCAAAATATTCTCATTCATTTTAGCCCCAAATCATAAGTTGCTACTACTCATTAGAATCGTCTCACAGGATTTAATGCAGAAATAAAGATTTAAGTGTTTGAAATTCTCCCCTTATCTGGACCCCTGTGAATCACAGTGCAGGGCTCCAGATAAGAGGGGGTAAACTGCACAAATCCAACATTTTCTCACTTATTTAAGCATCAAATCCTATCGTGTTACTATTGAGTAGTGACACCATAGGGTTTAAAGCAGAAATAAAGATTTTAGTTTTTGAAATACCCCCCTTATCTGGAGCTCTGACAGTGTTTAGAGTCAGCTGTGGTCACTGTGTAAGATGCTAGCAATGGCTGCATGAACACTACATCTTTAGATGTTGAGGCCTGAGCACCTACTGAAATACTTTGTTGGTTATCATCTGTTGGTTATCATCTAAGGCTGTGGCTTCTCTTGTTAAATTAACCCATTAGGCCATTACCTCATAAACAAGCCTTTATACCCCTTTAATTTATTCATCCACTGAAGAAAAAGCTCCAAGGCATAGTCATTATTATGCCCCATACAAAATATTTTCTATATTCCAGTAGCTAATAGCTTAAAGCTGGCTGAAAGTAAAGCAGAATGTACTATAAAATGATAAGGCACATTCTGCTTTACTTTCGACCTGCTTTAAATGGTCACCTTTCTTCAGTACTAGAAACAAGTTATCGAGTTATGGCTTAAGTGAAGATTTTAAGTACAGTGCATCCTGGCTGTGTTGATTTTGAAGAAGAAACCTTGATTTGTTTCCCAAATTCCCATGAGCCATTTTTTTTCTCTATTTTGAAAGCTGACTTTACATTGCGTCGAAACTGTGCTAGGAGTACATTTTTAAGTACTTTGCTGTCATCTCTTCACATTAATTTTGGTATGCTACATGTAATTAGTCAATTCTAAAGAGAAGGAGTAGAAGCTTTCTGACATTTGTAAGTCCATTTTTTCTCCGCTGTTTCTTGATTGTATCAACAAGTAAACCCGGCTGGAAAGTGTTGGCCATTTAATATTGCTCATCTTCCTTCTAAGTATATATGTAAATTCAAAATTTAAGAGAATCAATTGGTTTTGAATTGTCACTTCTTGCCACTATTCTGTTCATATTCTGTTGAAAAAGAGTAATTTCTTTCTCAGTGAACATACATGTATTTGTTTTAATTTCATCTAATAGATCATAAGGCACTGCTGACTCAGTTAATTGTCCACTGTCCTTCATCGAAAACAATTGCTATTATAACATCATCGAAGTCATCATCCATAGAAAACATTCCCTCAGCTTCCCAGCTATATCTTCAGGATCAGGTGCACTGAAAAGATATTTTACAAGTATTTCACATGGCCCCAGATAAGAGGGAGTAAACTGAACTAATCAGATATTTTCTCACTTATTTCAGCACCAAGTCCTATGGTGTTACTACTCATAAGAATCATATTCTAATGAGTAGTGACACCATAAGGGTTAATGCTGAAATAAAGATGTTAGATTTTGAAATACTCCCCTTATCTGGAGCTCTAATTTCAAGCCTCAAGAAATTTTAGCAATAAAACCGGTTTTCCATTATATTTCAATTCCTTCTATAAGGGGTACGAACCATATCTGTGGCTTAAAAAACTTTTTTTTTAAATACCGTAGACAAATAATTATACAGACGACAAAATCCATATGACCCATCTAAGTCGTGGAGAGGCTTTAGGCTTCCATCTGCTTGAATATAGAAAATATTTCTTACGGTTCATATTCATGACTGTATATTTAATTTAATTGGAACTATTTTCTTCAGCGAATGAATAAATTGAAGCTCAAAAGTGCTTAGATGGGGGAAAGATTGAAGCAATGTAGGCAGAGCTCCAGATAAGGGGAGTACAAAGTCATATTGTATTTCAAAAACTAGAATATTTATTTCTACATTAAACCCTTGAAAATCCCCTTTTAAAGACGATTCTTATGAATAGTGAGATTAGTGACCCTATAGGACTTGGTGCCGAAAAGGGTAAGAAAATGCTGGATTTATTTAGTTTAATACTCTCTCTTATCTGTAGCCCTGTCTAGGCCTATAGCCCTGTTATTTTCTATTTGAAATAGAGCGGTTCATTTACGCTTTAAATTATTTTGCAGGATCCTGTCACAGATCCTATTAGATCAGGATGGAGTGTGTGAGATCAACCACCTTTATGAATCCTACAAATGTGCATGTAGTCATGCTGATACAGTTATAGGCAAGAATCTGTTCATTGACTACATAAAGAGTGTTTATCCTAACATTAAGAGAGCCAGAAGGAAATTAAATGGTAGTAACCAGACTGTGTATCTCGGTATCTCTTTAAAAACATTAAAAGATGAGCCTCGACCACTTGTGAACTTCAGTGACATTATGGTTTACATCCCCAGTTCAATGGAATTAAAATCTTACTCAAATGAAGTACTTGAAATCCAACAAGACAGTGGGTGTAAGAGTAATGGAAATACTGTTTACAAAGTCTTGAGTATCTATGAACATGGCAAATTCGACATCACAATATCCGGCAAGTCGGTTGACCTGATAAAATTAAATATAGAGCCGTCATTTAGCTGGGATGTAAACAGTGTTTTATTAGTCTTTGCAGTCTTTGATTCTGTTAAGTTATGTTATGGGCTGAGAGTTAAAGCCAGTAGGTCATTAATTGTAAACCCAGCTCAAACGCTGGGCATTTGGACATATGGTGAAGAATCTTACAGGTCTTTGAGATCACTCTCGTGCGCAAAGGCCGTACCTATAAATAGCCAATTATTAACTTGTCGTGTCTGTCAGAAGCAGCAGCCACCAGTTTATTCACAGATAAAAATAAAAACGCTGGAGCCTGTTTCATAAAACTTTGTACGACAAAAACGGTTGTAAGTCAAAACTTTAAAATGCAATGTACATTTAATTTCTGATTTCTCTATCTAATCCTGTCTCGTGACATCTCTTTGGAATCGTCTTTTCAAGACAATTCCAAAAAAAATGCCACAAGACAGGATTAGATGTAGAAATAAATAAATGAGACTTTTATATTCTGACTAATACAATGTCAACATTTTATGAAACGGGTCCCAGAGCCTGTTGAAGGCAAAATGAGAAGATGATTCCTGTGTGCTTCAGTGCCTATGATAACAGAGCTCCAGATAAGGGGAGTCTTTAAAAAACTAAAAATTTTATTTCTGAATTAAACCCTATGGTGTCACTACTCATTAGAATTGTCTCGAAGAGACGATTCTAATGAGTAGTAACACCATAGGATTTTGGTGCTAACACAAGTGAGAAAATGTTAGTTTTGTTCAGTTTTCTCCCCCTTATCTGGAGCCCTGTGATAACCATCTTGGCAGAGCAGGCCAAAAATATATCCAAATGGCAGAAGATGGCACGGCTCCAGATAAGAGGGAGTAAACTGGACAAATCCAACATTTTCTCAACTCATTTCAGCATTAAATCTTATACCTATGGTATTACTACTCAATTGTCCCGAAGAAACATGAATTTCCTTTAAACCATTCACAGTGTTGTTTATCAAATTTATTTTTCAGTTATATTCACTGTTCAGTCTGAAGTTTTGTTCTAATGATTGTCACACAGTTTGGATCCTGATCAAATGCCACATGGCGCAGTGTCAGATCAGGATTAAAACTGTGTGCAAATAATGGCTGTAATCGAGGTAGGGAAGTGAAGGGGTTAACCTCAATCATGCTAAGTTAACCCATTACCCGATAGACTTTTTCTAGTTTTGAAGACCGGTAACTATTTAAAGCAGGTTGAAGGTAAAGCAGAATGCGCCTTAAGGGACATTCTGCTTTACTTTCAGCCTGCATTAAGCTATAAACTGCTAGAATATAGAAAAAAGTTCTTACCATACATATTCATACCAGTATAAATTGGAACTATTTTCCTCAATTGAGGAATAAATTAAAGGAGGAAGTGAAAAGGGGGTGTATTTATGGGGTAATGGGTTAAAATTGTTTCACAAACTTTATTTACAGATTGTGATATGCAGTCAGATTTGCTCTTATACTGTCTGATAATTAATAGAAAAGATAAAAGGGTTGATACAGAATAAAAGAAAGAACACTTTATATGAATTCAAAATTGGAAATCATGCAACAGACCACTAGAAAACTTGACAATTTGATTTTGTTGACAGTTTTTTAGCTCACCTGGCACGAAGTGCCATGGTGAACTATTAGGATTGCTGGATGTCTGTCGTCTGTCTGTAATTGGTTTGTGAACACTCTAGCAGATACAAATTTCATAGATCTTCATGAAACTTGATGAAAATTCTTGCTTGAAGAAATCTAGGTCAAGTTCAAAATTAATATGGGTATGTTGGGTCAAAAACCAGGTCACTAGGTCAAATCATAGCAAAACCAGAGCAGAGCAGGCCAAAAATATGGGACGCAATCCTAATTCAGAAAATTGGTCAGAATGAGCACCTTGACAAAATCTAGGTCAAGTTTGAATATGGGTCATATGGGGTCAAAAAGTAGGTCGCTAAGTCAAATGTTAGATAAAAAGTTTGTAAGTACTCTAGTAGCCACATCTTTAGCCAAATGTTAATCAAACTTGGTCAGAATGACCATCTTGACAAAATTTAGTTCAAGTTTGAATGGGGTCAATAGTAGGTCACTAGGTAAGACCTTAGTAAAGCTTGTGAACACACTAGTAGCCAAAGTTTTAGCCTATTTTTTATCAAACTTTTTCAAAATGAACAGATTAACAAAATCTGGGTCAGTTTCGAATATGCCTATGGGTCATATAGGATAAAAAGTAGGTCACTGGGTGCCTTATAAAGTCAATTCACTCAGGTGAGTGATCCATGGCTATCATGGCCCTCTTGTAATATTGTTTCGATTATGAATACTAAATGTGTTAATTTTGAAATTGCAAGTTAAATTCCAATCAAGGTTTGTTATAACCAGTTGAATATATTTAACTTAACAGTTATTGTAAAAAAATAAATAATTGTGTACCTACCTTGGGCAGTTGTAGACCTTAACCCTTTGAACCCTAGTCCCGCATATTGGCACCCTTTTCAAACAATGTACATGTAAATACTACGATTGTCATCTGCAAACAGTGAAGACCCAGATCAGAGGGCTCCGAAAGGAGCCCTCTGATTAGGGTCTTCACTGTTTGTCACAACGCAAAACATTGATTAAAGTTTCAGGGAGGAAAGAGTTAACCCAAATGCCAGGTGCAATGGATACTGTTTATACACAGCAAACTCAGCCCAAGTGGCAGGATTAAACACTGAAATAAAAAAAAAATTAAACCTTACTTAATAGTGACTTGTTTTCAATCTTTTACCTGTTTCTTCATACAGACTCATTTACCCATTTCTTCATAGAGACCTTTCTTGACTCACTTGCATTTTAAAGCTTGAATCCTTTACTTCATAAAAACATTTTTTTACACCTTTAACCCATTAACCCATAAATACACCTTTTTACGCTTTTAATCTATTTCACAACTGAGGAAAACAGTTCCAATTTATACAGTTATGAATATGTATGAGAAGAACTATTTTTTATATTCTAGCAGATGATAGCTTTTAGCAGACGGAAAGTAAAACAGAATGCACCCAGAAAGGCGCATTCTGCTTTTCTTTCAACCTGCTTTAAGTGTTCACCTAATTTCAAAACTGGAATCGGGTTATAGGGTAATGGGTTTATTTATTCATCCACTGAATAAAACAGTTCTTAATTATAAACTCATACATGTATATATATATGCACTATAGCAAATACTATCTTATATCCTAGTAAATGGTCGCTTATAGCTGACTGTTCATAATTAAAGCTAAACAGCCTGCTTTAAGCAACTGTATCATTTCAATATACTTCAAGTTTTCAATACTGAAAACAGGATACGGAGGAAAGGATTAAATTAGTTTTATGCCTTCACTTTATTCCTCCACTGAAGACAATTATAAATTTCACTTTGTACAGTTATGAATATGCGCCCTTACAAAATTTTGATATCCTTAGAGCAGGTAATACTAGCTACTTAAAGCAGGCTGAAAGTAAAGCAGAATGTGCCTTAAGGCACATTCTGGTTTTCTTTTAACCTGCTTAAAGTCAGGTCACCTTTTTTCAAAACTAGAAACAGGCTATGGGGTAAAGGGTTAAGTGGAATCATATTTGGAAAGGGCTATTAAAGGGAAATATTTGTATATTATGCAATGTCAATCTGAAAATTAGTCAATTGTCATCATAATCATGATTAAAGTTCATGAACACATGTTGTTCAAAATAAGTGGAAGTTTGAGTAGTGTTATGAAGAAAACTGATTGTTCCAACTATATAATAAGGAAATATAGTTATTTAGTCAGCCAGGATACATTTTATACATCGCGTTAAACTGTTATAAAAAATGTAAAATAATATTACCTGAAAATTTAACCATTGGGATTTTGGAAGTAATTCTGCCTTCGTCCAATGTGACTGTGATCCCATCACTGTTGATGCTCATGACAAAGCCTGCCGTCCTTTCATGAGCTTGTCAGATGTATATTTTGCAGCAAAATAACACGGCATCTTTCTGTGCGTTGGGCTGCCATTTTCGGCTAGGGTTTACAATTGATCCGCCACAAAAAACTAGGGTTAGGATTTAACTTTAGAATCTGCCCCATGTCTTTTTGGTATTTTCATAGAATTTAACTGGCATTCTCTTGTGACATTAACCTGGCCATTTATTGTGAGTCAACGACATTAATCTGGCCATTTATTGTGACATTAACCTGGCCATAAAAAAATACATTTATGGTGGCAGACTAATTGTAAAACTAAGGCTCCCAATTTTCTCTAGTAACATTCTTTTGCCACTAACTCTGCAGATACATGCTCAACATTTCATCGGGAAATTTTAACAAAGAGTTTCTGTTGAAGCTCACTTAGTACCAGTTGTCGGAGAATAGTTTTATACCGCGATATCTACGGATTGTTCTTGCTGTCAATGTGCGAACATGTTTGTGAAATAGATGCTTGTTCCCCTTTCAGATGCGATAAGTTTATCAGCCTCGGGCGAATCTGTCATTTGTCATCAGCAAATAAAATTTCTCGTTGCAAACTGGTCTCACATGAGTATCCCGATAAACATGTTGGCTTCCTAAAAAATATCGTCTCTCAGAGCACAAAATCACGGATTTCAGATGCGTTACTTGAGTTTTCATAGTAAAACCCACAGGCCAGTTTGTGTTACATGCATATTGCGTTACTGTTATGTTTTTTCAGCTATAAAGGCCAGTTTTGTCATTGGGGTAGATTTTTAGTGAATTTAGAAATTAATGAATCTGTGGCATCTAGACTACCTTAATTAAGTTAATTTGTTGTTTACGGGCGGAAGATAAATGTTTCAAGTCTACATCTCAGTCACTGTTGCAGAAAGAAGCAAAAAAGATTTATTTTTTTTAGAAAAAAGTTTACACAGCTTTCTGTAAGGGATGGAGTGGGTGACGGACTATACAGAATTGAAATCCCTTGTTTATTGGAAGCAATCTTCAGTGTTGAGTCTTATAGTAGCCATTTTCTTAATAGGAAATTCTGCTTAGGGTAAAACTGAAAAAATGGAAGCAATTTTGTGTAATCAGTCAAAAATGCATTGCCTCCCGATGTCTGAAACAGTCTTGCATAAATTTTCACAGTAAATTTGAAGAAAAATAACTGTTCTGGTTAGGAATAAAATGCATACCGAGACTTAATTACCAATGCTGTTCGGAATAAAACTCATACTCGAACGTATCACTGACAATAACAATAGCAGATGCTATTAAAGATTTTTTTTAATGAAGGAAATGAGGTGGCAGCTTAAAGCAAGGTGAAAGTAAAACAGAAACCTACAGGAGCTTTCTGTTAACTTTCTGTTTCACATTGCCTTATAATGAGCAGCCACCTGTCTAGAACACCAATTATTTTACTGGTCACAATAGAGAAGCAGGGCTCCAGATAAGAGGGTCAGTAAACTGAACTAATCTAACATTTTCTCATTTATTTGAGAACCAAACTCTATGGTGTTACTACTCATTAGAATCGTCTCGAAGGTGTTACTACTCATTAGAATCGTCTCTTCGAGACAATTCTAATGAGAAGGGACACCATAGGGTTTAATGCAAAGATAAAGATTTTAGTTTTTAGCTCACCTGGCACAAAGTGCCAAGGTGAGCTTTTAGGATCGCTGAATGTCCGTCGTCCTTCGTCTGTCTGTGCTTACGGGAGGGTACTTACGTGGCTAAAATTCTTAGCCCCATAATTGAAAAACATTAACCTGGCCGTCTCTTGTGACATAATAACCTCAGGCCATTTCTTGTGACATTAACCTGGCCAGTTGTGGGACATAGGGTTAGGGGTAGGGTTAGCCTCCAGATCATTATTTTTCAAGTTAGAGCAAAAATAAATTGTCGCTTGTGTGGCTAGTCACCCAAAAGATTACTATAGAAAATAGCCACATAAGTATCCTCCCTTTAGAACGTCCGTCTGTCCGTCCGTCCACAATTGTTCATTAACACTCTAGCGCCTACAAATTTCATCCGATCTTCATGAAACTTCATGACAATGTTTTTCTTGATGAAATCGAGGTCAAGTTCGAATGTGGGTCATGTCTGGTTAAAAACTAGGTCACTAGGTCAAATCATAGAAAAACCTTGTTAACACTCTAGAGGCTACAAATCTCAATGGATCTTAATGAAACTTGGTCAGAATGTTTGCCTCATTGA
Organism: Gari tellinella; assembly: GCA_922989275.2. Taxonomy (NCBI): domain Eukaryota; kingdom Metazoa; phylum Mollusca; class Bivalvia; order Cardiida; family Psammobiidae; genus Gari; species Gari tellinella. Next base: position 33,157,061 of record OV277871.1, read on the forward strand.
TATCTAGGTCAGGTTTGAATGTGGGTCACGTCCGGTTAAAAACTAGGTCACTAGGTCAAATCATAGAAAAACCTTGTTAACACTATAGAGGCTACACATCTCAATGGATCTTAATGAAACTTGGTCAGAATGTTTGCCTCATTAATATCTAGGTCAAGTTTGAATGTGGGTCATGTCCGGTCAAAAACTAGGTCACTAGGTCAAATCATAGATAAACCTTGTTAACACTTTAGAGGCTACAAATCTCAATTGATCTTAACTTGGTCAGAATGTTTGCCTCATTGATGTCTAGGTCAATTTCGAATATGGGTCATGTCCTGTCAAAAACTAGGTCACTAGGTCAAATCATAGAAAAACCTTTTTAACACTTAAAGGCTACAAATCTTATTGGATTTTAAATGCAACTTGGTTAGAATGTTTGCCCAATTGATATCTAGGTCAAGTTTGAATATGGGTCATGTCGAGTTAAAAACTAGGTCACTAGGTCAAATAAAAGAAATACAGTGTTAACCCTCTAGAGGCTACAAATCTCGTTAGATCTGAATGAAATATTTTCAGAATGTTTGCTTACATCAAATCTAGGTCAAAATCAAATGTGGATTGTGTCTGGTCAAAAACTAGGTCACTAGGTCAAATTATAGAAAAATCTTGTTAACACTCTAACGGTTGATTGTGGGTCATGTCCAGTCATAATCTAGGTCATTATAGGTTAATTTTACATGGCCTACCAGGTGAGCGATTTAGGGGCATAGCTTAGGTGGCCCTTGTTGAAATACTCCCCTTACTGGAGCCCTGGAGAGGTTTGGTTGTACATAATAATACCCTCTCAAATATACCTTTCAACTATTGTCTTCTTTTCCCAACCCAGCATTATTATTCCTTCCTAGCATGTGTATACATTGTCACTTAAAGGCTGAAAACCAAATGGTGTCATAAAAAACCTAATTTTTAAATGTATGTCAAATTCATATAAATACAAAATGATATTAAAGATATATGGATGAGTTTGGCTTTACTACAGACTCATCACTGCGATACAAAATAGCACCGATGAATTATGATCACAGGGATGGAAAATGAGGGATGATGAGATAAAGATGATTTCGGCTAATCTCATTCATTGTGAAGCAGTGAATTGGATAAAAACCACCGACCTGCCTTCCTTTTAGTTCTTGGCACAGGGAGTGATCTTGGTCAAATAAACCGAAACATTCCCTAGGCTATAGCAATAAAGCACCGGAACCATAAAGTAGGTAGGTCTCGAAGGAAATATGTTATCTGCATAGGATAGGGAATTCTGTTAAAAATTTAGCTTGATGTACGTAGTTCAAATCTGGGACACAGGGATGGAAAACTTAACTTCTGTCAGACGTCTTAACCCCTTGACTTAGAGTCATCATAAAATCATTTATAGACCCAGTGCCCCAGATAAGAAATTGTTAAATAGGGTACTTCACTCCTCTCTTTCAAATTAATAGAGTGAAATGAAAAAAAATAGAGTACTTGCTGGTTTTCGTAACTCGATCGCATCGCTGAAATAAGCTGTTTCAAAGTGAAAAGTGTGTCTTCCTTAAAGGGGTAAATCTAGTCACTAATAGCAGTCCCCCCCCCCCACTAAACACAGCTTGATACTTGGAGATAAGATCAGGGTATGCCAATTATCACAGCAGGGTACTAATTGATAGATGTTGACCAATCTAGGGGCTTATGATAGCTCTAAAATAAACCCTTATGCTGTTGATCGCGAGTTGACTGTTATTTGCCAACAGTTTGGATCCATATTATGATATATAAGAAGATGCTGCATAATGTCACATCTGATCTGTATCCAAACATGTAATGAAGTACTGTCAGTACTTCCTGATTACTTATACAACAACCACTGTGTTGAAATGGATCAGCTATAGATCCCTTATCTGCCTGTAATAATACCTAGTACCTAAGACCATGATGCATCTGGGTGCCTCTGGGTAATATGATGTAACAATTGTGTATCACACCCTACCACAATATACAATCCAATTGACATCCTGCTGAGCCAGATATAGGCCTTTAAGTATTAAGTAGCATCCATTAATCTAAAAGGTATGCTGTTCATATATAGAAAAGACATAACTATACTGAAATATTGCATTGACACTTCTGTCACCATGTAGTGCTGGTCTTGTCAAAATCAACTGAAGACATAAACCAATGATTTATATTAATTATTTGGTATACATGGTCGCTGCATAAACACACACTGTGATTTGTAACTGATGTTTAAAATTTGTAACTGTAGCTGATCTAACAGTTTAATACAAGCAGTTATCTTAAACAATTAATTTTTCAATTATCAGCATTCATCAGTCTGAGTTCCTGCTGCATTCAGGTTCCCTTCTACACATTGTTAAACTTAAATTTAGTGCAGTTAACATATTATCGTTGATTTCCACGTATATCTAAACAGGGGGAAAATGTCTAAAATGTCTCATCTTGCACAGGAACGCTGTACGTAATGTTTAACTCTGAATCTAGTCTGATTGTGATTCTGATTTATCCACCGATTGAACTACAATCAATTAATAACACTAGCTTTACTATACTGGCTGGGGAAGTCTTTGATTCAGATTGAAAATAACATAAAAAGACTGTTTTAAAAGCCAGAATGAACGGTTTACTTACCATTTCGATTGCGGTGCGACGTTTTAACAGATAAACCGCAAAAACAAGTGACAATTAGTCTAATTGGCCAAGTTATCGAGACGCTTATGCAGATAAAGATCAGCAAGCATCTAGCAATGGATTGATAAATTATCAAAAACAAGCAATCTTCAGCTATTTCCGCATTGCCCCTCGCAAAAAGGTGTTGGAAATCAGCCGAGAGGTAAAGATTTTCGAAGAAAATGAAACTAAAAGCCGTTAGCGAAATTGGCTTAGATTGTAATTATACGCATCTACGGCAATATGTTTAGCGTATTCTATAAAAGGCTTGCGTAATTGATACGCACTGAATTGATTTTCAAAGCGTACTTGGCAGTTTTTAATGCGTAAAATACGCCGATACGCAGCTTATCTGGGGCACTCACTCAGAGACCATTGATTTAACCTTCTGCAATGTACAGTGAGGAAAAAGATGTTATTCTTTCTAGCGCATGAGCAAACCTTGCAAAATGGATTTACTCAGACAAGTAGACGGAGTATAAAAAAAGATGGAAAATAAGTACAAAACGGTTAAACTTGATTCTGTGACTTTTCTTAGGCTGTTTTCAGACATCATATATATTTTTCAATGTCAGGTGCTTTTATTTGAGTATTTCCTTTTAATTTTAGCAAATGCACCATTTGGTTTCCAGTCTCTTTAAGACTGCTGTGCTTCCCAGGCTTCTCTTTTAAAGAGGCCAATTTGTTTTAAAGGTGTTAACTTATGGTACAAATTTTGGGCCACTTTGATTTGCTAGAGGATGCCACAAGCTGACCTTTCTTCAAATAAGACTTTCTTAAACTATTTCATAAGTTGCACAAATAACTTTATATGTAAAAATTTCCAACAATTACCTTTATAAGTCGATTTTACGAGACCAAAACATAACATAAGCTCTACTGTTTCACATTGTTTTGACGTTTCTATAGGTTATGATCGATGTCAATGAGACGCTCACTTTAAAAGCGCAAATGATATTCAAAACGTTTTGCAAGCGGTTCTGTCACTATGATCATTTTACCTTAGTTTTAGTTGCATTTTACTGGTTCCCGTTTCAATTCAAGGGAGATAACTCCAAGGAATAATTTTAAGATACTTTCAATATATTCATTTAAAAAACGAAATATTAAGCCTTTATTTTCTTCAGTTATTGTCGGCTCAATTTAAATATACCAGTGAAAAGCTGATATTCCTCTAAAGCTACCAAAAAGAGGTATTATACGTCTGATAATCAGTGTATCCGGAAGCGGAAACCATCTTACCATGTACCTAGTGACTTCCTTTTTACTGAAAAATCTACAGTGGTACGTGATTTCAATATTGCATATATCTTTGTTTCTTATGTAGCACTTTATACACTAGTTATTGAACGTGTAAATGCCCTAAGACTATGCAGTTGATATATTTCTACAAATTTAAATACTATATTTGGGTCGATGTGTAAATAAAATGCAAGATTGAAGTCGATTTTACAGCTACCCATCTGTAAAAAATTCTTAAAATCCTAAATTTAGTCCAAGATCTATCGGCGTAGTGCAGTTAGACAACACGAATGAATGCAGAACGTAAACTATGAGAATAAACTGGTTGATTTGCACGTACTGACACGGCGCCACCTTTTCATACATGATTGTTGTGTATATAATTAAAGAAATTGTAAAGATTTCTTGTAGTCTTGTGTCCCTGAATTGGCCTGACTATCTCTCTGGTACAATTTTGTAAATATAACTCGCAGGTACACGGCTCTATTATGCAGTACAATGTATAGATAGATGATTAGAACTACTATCCAGGATAAAAGAGATGTCTTTATCTTAATTCTTAGCAAAAGCCCTTCTCGATATCACAACAGATCCTCAGTGTCTGTAATGATTGACCATCTAGAGTGGAAACCGTTGGCAGAAAGGAGAATAACAGCAAGACTGTGTATGTTCTATAAGCTGGCAAATGGCACTGTGAACATCGACACTAGTGCGAAACTCACACCATACCAAAGACAGTCGCGATCGTTCAATGAAAGAGCATACCAGTTGCCAATCTGTCGGAGGAATGTCAGGAAGGAATCTTTCTATCCGCGAACGACATGGGAGTGGAACACTTTGCCCACGAGTACCGTGCTTTCGTAGAGCCTGGATTCCTTCAAGGCTCATCTTTCAGCATAAATAGGCTGCAATGCGTTTCATGCGCACATCCTGAAAACGGCAGAACAATCAACTATTTGATGGAGGCCGTATTATGGTAGAAGTAGAAGCATTATCCGTACGAAGCAGTTTATACACGCTGGTAAACTCTTTTCCAGTGCTACGTCATTTTACTTCAATCAGCACCCCTCAGTTTGTTTACTTAGCAATCTGAATTGGGCACATCTAAATGAGCTAGTTTTCTCCGAGTAGGCCCGAGAGCTATGCGTAAGACTTAAAATATGCCCGGATGACTGGAAAAGAGAATCCCACCATTCGACTCAGCTGAGATTTTATTAATAATACCCTGGCTCATCTCAGATCGTGATCATCCAGAAGCTGCGGAGGGATGGGAGGGATATAATTAAAAATGGGACTTTGTTGTTCAAAGTAATCATAATGAGAAGTGCAGTGCATACGCAAATGCCCGTAATGTTTCCCGCAGCTACTACATAATAATTATGGCAATGACATTCCATTCATGATTCTGAAATAAGGCTCTTGGAAAAAAATAAGGTGTATGCGTAAAGAGCCAGAGAACATCGGTACCGTCAGCTTGGGCAATTTTGAAAGATATTCTTACATTGCCAGATACAGTGTAATGTTTATCGTTCTGCTTCAGTAAATGATCATCTTTACCTTGCAGTCTATTAGTATTACATCATTGGCCTAGATCTTGCAAGTTGTAAAGTTCTTTTTACCCATTACACCATAACAGGTTTCTAGCTTTGAATACAGGTGAAGGCTTAAAGCAGATTGAAAGCAAAGCAGAATGTTTTACTTTCAACTTGCTTTAAGCTGCCATCTAAAAAGTAAAAGGGTATAGATTATATTTCTCAATGTGCTTATTCTTTACTGTATACATATATAAAATAAAGCTATTTTCTCAATTATTGAGTCAATAGAGGAATGAGTTAAAGGTGTATTTAAGACTATTCTAAAGCTATATATCATCCATTCATAGACTTACCTTTCTCATGTAACTTATTTTCCCTTTAAGGTAGCTGCTCACAATGGCTGAAACCCCAGCACAAGAACAGACTGTGCGTGTATCGCGAAAGTCAGGAAGGTATGCAGCACCATTATATTTGGGCAAAGTCATCATCCAGTTTAGTTTAACCAGGCCATTGATACGGGGATGGCGAAGATTAGTCTGGACTTTCAATGATTCTAGTTTTCTATTGCCACTGACCAAAACCCTGCCACTCCATTACACAATGGACAGATTTAAATACGAAAAAGATCTTTTAAGATTCCAAAATGCCTGTAACAATTAATGGTAGATGCATACTTGGGAGATAAACAAAAATATTGTTGCAGAATATCAAAACTAATTGGCAAGCATATATTTGATTTTTGTGTCTCGCATAATAACAGCTCAAAGTAGGACGAACATATTTATTTCCAGAGCTTCAGAAAAGGGGAGTAGTTTAACTAAAATCATTATTTCTGGATTAAACCCTATGGTGTCACTACTCGTTAGAATCTTCTCTTCAAGACGATTCTGATGAGTAGTAACTCCATTGGATTTGGTGTTTAAATGAGCGAGTCTGAGAAAATGTTGGATTAGTTCAGTTCACTCCCTCTTATCTGGAGCCCTGACTTTCTACATCTCTCAATTCTCATTGCGGTACATAATTGTTTCTCTATTGCAACAATACTTCTAACTCCAAAAATTTAAGGGTCTGGTGAGGGTTTGGAAAAATTTAAGAATATAGAATTAGATAACATTCTATTTGAAATTGTTCAAATGCTTCTTGATCAGTTAAAAAATCTAAAAATGGGACCAGCCTGTATAACTGCTGTTATTAATTTGCCATAGTTATTTGTCCAAAAAGTGCAAATTGAATGGCAAACAGTGTAGACCCTGATCAGACTGCTCCTGAAGGAGCAGTCTGATCAGGGTCTACACAGTAACACTGTTTACTCAGACTTGTCTGTCTCAATACTTCAGTCATTACAATATATATTCAGTACATGCCTCACCCTGTCTCTCTTATTGTTTCAGACTGTACTGTAAGGCAGTATTCACAGGATACAAGCGAGGTCTTCGTAATCAGCATGAAAACACAGCTCTCCTGAAGATCGAGGGTGTCACAACTAAGAAAGAAACAGAGTTTTACATGGGAAAAAGATGTGCCTATGTTTACAAGGCTAAAAGGTATGTTAAGTGAAACATACTAGAACGTCGGGCGTGGTCCAGTGGTAGCAAAATTGATTACCATGCCAAGGGTGGAGAGTTTGATTCTCCACCAGACCTAGTCCTTCTGATTAGACTTTATAAACCGAGGTCCGATGTATCAATGCTTTAAACCGGGCATCTGAAAGAGCAAGAGAACTCTTTCAATGGTAAGAGAAGAGCATCACAATAAGTTTTCTGTATCCGCTCCCCTCTCTCTTGGGCATCCATTAGCCCATAGATGGCAGAAGTTGACAGAAACAAACAAACCAAACCAACTAGACAATGCTCTTTACCCTGATCCAGGGCTCCAGATAAGGGGAGTATTTCAAAAATTAAAATATTTATTTCTGCATTAAACCCTATAGTGTCACTACTTATTAGAATCGTCTCGGAGAGACGATTTTAATGAGTAGTAACACCATAGGACTTGGTGCTGAAATGAGTGAGAAAATGTTGATATTCAGGGTTATAGATAAGGTTTTGCATTAATTGGGTTTTTACTCCCTCTATTTTCTAAGAATTGGGTTTTCTGAATTTCAATTGAGTATCCAAAAAACCGTTACTCCATCAATTTGATATGAATTGCTTTTTTACTCTATTTTTTTTTTCATTTAATACAAAACACAAGCTGATTGTTTGATGTACTGTACCCTCGTTTGCCCACACTCGATAATTTCAGTTTCGATCTCATTTCAACACAAATGCAACAGCTCATGTTTGTGTAGGAAAACTAGGATTCATTAATTTCCAGCCACGGAAACTTTAAAAGCCATTCCAGGATTCCTTTAGCACTGTCGTGTTTCTTTGGTGACTTACAGATTCGGGACAAAAGATCGTCGATTATGTCGGTAACATTAAACAACCTCTTTTTAGCTCACCTGAGCCAAAGGCTCAAGGTGAGCTATTGTGACCGCTCACCGTCCGTAGTACGTCTGTCCGTCTGTCCGTCTGTCCGTCTGTCCGTCTGTCCGTTCACTTTTACTTCAAACGACATCTCCTCTGAAACCCGCCGATTGTAGGGAGAGTTCAAACTGCTTATGATGTTCCTTGGATGCTTCTCTACAGAAGTTGTTCAAAAAAAAAGGAAAAAAAGCACAAACTCTGCTTGAAAAAGCAAAAAAGCAAAAATCTTTAAAAAATCTTCTTGCCCAAAACTACTAGGCCCTAAGCTTTGATATTTGTACAGTAGAATCTCCTGGTGGATCTATCTATAGTTTGTTAAAATGAAATCCCTAGGGTCACATTTGACACCACCCTGCACAGTTTAAGTGCTGCTCTAGGCAGGTTTTACAGTATTTTTGATTTAGGCAGAACTGTATTTACCTGAGTTACCCTTAATATACTATGGGCAAATAGCCAATATTTGCAAACATTTGGGATCCAGATCAGATGCAACATAATCATAATGCTACATCTAATCTGGATCCAACCTATTTGCCACTCATTTACCAACTTAACATTTTCTAAATTGTTTTTTTGTACACTTTTCACATACAGTAGGTTTTAAGCAGACATCATTTCAGTCTGGTAAGGGTAAGCCCAAGCGTTCTAGCCACTGAGGTCAAATATTATGCAACTCTGAACTGGTAGTGGGTATCACAGAACTGGTCATGATCAGCTGAACATGTTGTCTGCTAAAGTTTAGATATGGTTCAGTCTGATTCATACTTAGAGAAACAGGATCTGGAAGTGATCCACTGACAGTTATGTAATTATGTCTTATGCCATATTTATACATATGTTTAATATTGGTTTTGTCAGAGTTATCTGTATGTCTTTTCAATAATTCCACTTTAAACAGTCATGAAAATGTAAGATGCAAAAGTAAAGCAAAGTGTGCATTAACCCTTAGCCCGCCAAATAAATTGTCGTCTGCTATATTTCTCGTCTGCTTCAAGTTTCAAAGTGCTTCAAAGTTGCTCAAAATTGCTGAAAATGTTGTCCGAGTGTCAAACAGCTTGGATCCGGATGAGACGCCGAGTTACTCGGCGTCTAATCCGGATCCAAGCTGTTTGCATATAAAGCTATAGTCGTGAGTGGCAGGCTAAGGGTTAAGACACATTCTGCTTTACTTTCAACCTGCTTTAGGTGGCCACCTATTTTCAAAATTAGAAACATGCTATGGGGTAATGGGTAAAATGAAATTGCCTATTTGGAAAGAGCCTGATGAGAGGAAGTGCCATTTGCAAAGGCCATAACTCTGACATCATTGTTTTTTTAGTTATTTCCCTTTGTGATATTTTCTTGTCAAGAAGACAACTTCAGTTCTACTGATGCTATTGTAATGAAATTTTATGTATGGAAAGAAACTGATGAGAGAAAATGCCATGCACAAGGGCAGCAATATTTAGTTTTTCCCCTTTGTCATATTTTATTGTCAGGAAAATAATTCCAGTTCTGTTGACGCTAGTGAAATAATTATCATTTATTGGAAATGGAAATAGCTTGATAAGAGGATGTGTCATGGATAAGGGTCATAAGCTTGGCAACAAAATTCACTTTTGTCATGTTTTCTTGTCTGGAAGATAACTCCATTTATAGTTATATTAAAATGTTGTCTTGCCCAGTCAACTTAGGTACAAACTTCAATGTCCTCAGGTGAGCGAATTAAGGGCCATGGCCCTCTTGTTTGGTTGTTACATGCATCATTCAAAATTTCATTCACGACACCGTTACAAATTATTTCTGGTTCGTTCGCGGAAGGCTGAACGTAATTGAATAATGTGGGGTTTTTGTTGCGCTTTTTCCGTCCGTGCGATGCCATTTTTTTGACAGAAGAAATACTGGCAGACGATGTGACTGGTTTACTAATTAAACGAGCTAACAAAAAGCGGCGCTGCATAAATCCGATAGGCTATTACTTGGAAATAAATAACCAGTCTAACCGGTGTATCGGTAAAATATTTACCCGGTGTCGTAGTAAACATCCCGTCATTAAACTTGAGAAATGCGACTAATTGCGTACGATACGCGCCTGCTTGAATTCTTTTGCGTAAACCCTTTCAATAATTGATTTTCAGTATGCATGGATTTGAAAGTAATTGCTTTTCTACTGTATTTAATTGCGTATTTACGCAAATACGCGCCTTATCTATAACCCTGGATATTGTTCAGTTTACTCCCTCTTATCTGGAGCCCTGCTGATCCAGTTTCACATTTACAATGCAGTAGCTGATCCTAGTCAACTATGATTACTAGATTACTTGCATATATTTACATTCAACATGTAAAGTCTCTATGTAATCGTATTAAAAATATGCAGGTCAATTCTCGATGAACCTACGAATCGAATCCGGTCCCAGCCAGTTAGAAAGAGGGCGGAGTCTCCGCCGCGAAGAAAATCTTCCATACGGCGGAGAGATACCGACCAAGTTAGGATCTACTTTTAGATTATCCGTTTGGGTATTTCGAAACCCCTATTTAAAGTCGCAGACAGTTCAATTAAAATCAAATTGCGATAAAAAAATAAATTAATTGCTGTTTTTAAGGGAGGTTATCATATTACACTCCGTCATTAAAGCTGTACGCGTTCTCTCCCTTCTCCGAGTGAGCAGGGATCTATTTATAGATTAGACAAGTTGTCTTCCAATTACGGTTTGAAATTGACAATTTCAAACAATTTGTTCACCAGAATACATAGGAAAGTCGCTCAAACATAAAGCAAAATAATGCATTCACACTTACTAAATTGGTAACGTAATGTTCCGTTATGACATATTTAAACTAGTCTATGTGTATCGGATATGCCACGGATAGCCGCGGGTGTGTGTACACGCTGACTGTGTACATGTAGTCGCATTTCAGCGTTGCTATTCGCATTGCTAAGTGTAAAGCGTGTATAAAAACTTGCGCCACCTAATTGTTTAAAATATGCTTTGATAATGGATATTCAGATTGAAATTTTTGTTTTAATTTCTTACGAGCGTTCTTAAAGCACAGCGAGAAAGTTTACTGCGTAAAACCCTGAAATTATCATGCAAATACAGTACATGTAGTAAGGACTACTTTTGACACCATATTTAGAAACTGGAATGGCTATTACATCGATATTACATCTATCAAACCCATTTGGCTGGTATATGGTATATTCATATACATGAAAACAAATCTGGTCAAACTACACATTAAATGGATGACAGAAAATAAAAATATAAATATAAGGAATAAACAACATCTTTTTGCCGCTCATGACGGTATGACTACATTAGCTTCGGGGTGTAAATTAAATGAAAACGCCCTTTGGGCGTTTACAAAATTTACCCCCTGCGAAGCTAATGTAGTCATACCGTCATGAACGTCAAAAAGATGTTGTTTATTCCTATAATGGACTGTACAAGATCAAAGCACAATTTTCCACCCAAAGTGCCAACATGTATGAAAATTTCCTATGACTTATTTATTGATGAAGAAAATGATAAAACTGTTCTTTAAAAAAAATCAATTTTTCTTTAGAATGGACATTTTATACTGACTAGGCAAAAAATAAATATTAGGTTGAATTTTGTCCAAACATCCTTTGATTCAGCAATGCACAGCTTTGAAATATTTGCAAAAAAGAAAGTTTTACAGAAAATTGCACCATTCTTTTTCAGGAAGACAGCTTGTCCAGGACATAAAGAGCCCAGCAAGCTTAGAGTGATCTGGGGCAAGATTACCCGAGCCCATGGTTCCAGTGGGTCAGTGAGAGCGAAGTTCAGGAGAAATTTACCAGCTGTGGCAATGGGCAAGAGAGTAAGAGTTGTAAGTAGAAAGCTTGTTGATGTTTTATCTCATAAGGGGCACTTGTCATAAAACTTTTACTACAAAAATGGTCGTAAGTCAAAACTTTAAAACTCATTTAATTTCTGAATCTCTATCCGATACTGTCTTGTGACATCTCTTTGAAATCATCTTTTCAAGACGATTTCAAACAGATGTTACAAGACAGGATTAGATGGAGAAATAAATAAAAAATCAGGCTTTTATAATCTGACTAATGACAACATTTGTTGTACAATGTTTTATGAAACGGGCCCCTGGTACAAAGTGCCAGTGGACTTTTAGGATAAGTGGATGTCCGTCGTCCATAGTTGGTTTATCAATACTCTAGTGGCTGCAAATTCAATCTGATTTTCATGAAATTTATGTCTAAAAGAAATCTAGGTCAAGTTAGAATTTTGGTCATGTCAAGCCAAAAACTAAGTCACAAGGTCAAATCATAGATAAACCTTGTTAACACTCTACAGGCTACAATTAGCTGGACGTTGCGATATGACTGAAATACTGTTGAAAGCGACGTAAAATCAAAAAAACAAACAAACTCTACAGGCTACAAATTTCATTTGATCTTAATGAAACTTTGAAGTTTGTCAAAATGTTTGCCTCATCGAATACTATGTAAAGTTGGAATAATGGTTATGTCAGGTTAAATGTCATTAGGTGAGCGCTCTAGGGCTATATTGGCCCTCTTGTTGTGCTACGCAAGGAGGGGCCTTCATGGTCTAGTGGTTATAGTTACAGTGACTGAAATCACTAAGCTCCTGACCCCTGTGGGTTTGAATCCCGGTCTTGGCACTTCAGATGTTTCATGCTGGGAAGCCTTTCAGCGGAAGGTCGGTTCTCCCCAGTTGCCGATTTGTGCCTGAAACAGTGCATAAAGGTATTCTCGGGTCTTTCTCCACCTGTGATTAGCTTGACGTTGCGATGACTGAAATACTGTTAAAGTGGTGTAAATTCATAATGAATACAAATCCGAAATAAAACACATGGTGTAGAGGTCCAGATAGTGTGTGTACAGTAAAACCCCTCTAAACCGGAACCTCAAAATACCGGAATTCTCTCAAAAGCGGACAAAAACTTTGGTCCCGTTTCCCACCAATTTTTACGCCTTTGATTTATTCCTTCACTGAAGAAAGTACATTCATGAACATATATCATCAGAAATATTTTCTATATTCTAGCAGACAATAGCTTAAAACATGTTGAAAGTAAAGCAGAATGCGCCTTCAGGCGCATTCTGCTTTACTTTCAACTTGCTTTAAGTGATCAGCTATCTTCCATGCTAGAAACAAGCGTTTGGTTAAAACCCCTCTAAACCGGAAACCCCTCTAAACCGGATATTGTTTTGTCCCCACACATGTCTGGTTTAGAGGGGTTTCATTGTATTTCAAAACCCAGCTCCTTATAAATGTCATAAACCAAATCCTGTGTTGTGACCACTCATTAGAATCATTTCAAAGAGATGATCTTAATGAGTGGTTACGCCTTGAGGTTTGGTAGGTATGTAAAGGAGAAAAGTCTTAAAAAATTTAATCAGGGCTTCCATGGTCAGAGAAAATTCGAGAGAAAATAAAAATGTCTCAAGATCAGGGAAAGTCTAGTTATTTTGAAATACTAAGTGGGCAGGGGAAATTGGTGTGTCAGCAAGTCTGGGAATTTTATATAGTTCACTACCTTCATTCCTTAATTTGACAACTTTCTTTGGAGAAGGTCAACAAACTATCAAACCGCCACTTTCATGGCAGGTATACTGGAAGATGTACTTGCTGATTGTAAAAAATGTTAGCAAACATGTTATCTGTAGAGAAAAAGTCCATGCTCTTTATGAAATATTTGGGACATTTCGATGGGTAGGGGAATTTTGGTCTGTAATTTTATAGTAGCCCTGTTAATGTGACCCCATCATCTCACGACCCGTTTCTAGCAGGTTTAAAGTATTTGGCGCATTATGCTTTACTTTCAGCAGGTTTAAGCCAACATCTGCTACAATATAGAAAGTATTGTACATATTCATGACGGTATAAAGTAGAAATAATTTCTTCAGTGGAAAAAGGTGTGAATGGATTTATTTGGTAATAGGTTAAAGCATCCATTCTGTCAAGATATCTATTAGCAGGAGATGGTACAGCGATTTTTTTCCTTCTATAACTGGTACCCACAAAAGGACCCTTCACAATTCAGAAGGGACCCAAATAGATTCACAATGCAAAAAGGCACTTTTAATAAGGACATGGTTTACGCCCTCCTTACTCTGCTGCCTTAATTTTAAAAGTGTTTGTCTTCCCCAAAATATCAGTTCCTTCTAAATTCCCCACCATTTCGCAGGAAATTACAAGTTTTTATGCCCCCGGCATTGACAGATGCGGGAGCATATAGTAATCGTCCTGTTCGTCCATCCGTAACCAGGTTAAGTAGATTTTACCGTTTCGTCTAGCATCAACACCGCTTACTCCAATGCTTGGATACTTATACAGTTGTTGCCTTGGACCATTCCCTAGCCACCAATAATACCCAACCTTGATTTTGACCTTGACCTTGACCTAATTTGGACTTAGAATATTTTGAATGAGCTATTTCTTGGTTAACTAGATTTTACCGTTTCGTCTAGCATCAATATCCCTTACTCCAATGCTTGGATACTTATACAGTTGTTGACTTGGACCATTCCCTAGCCACCAATAATACCCAACCTTGATTTTGACCGTGACCTAATTTGGACTTAAAATATTTTGAATAGGCTATTTCTTGGTTAACTAGATTTTACTGTTTCGTCTAGCATCAACACTACTTACTACAATGTTTCAATACTTATACAGTTATTGCCTTTGACCATTACCAACTGACCCATATTAGCCAAGCTCAGGTTGACTTTGACCTCTTTTGGACTTAGAAAAAATTCAAAATATACTGTCAAGGATGCCACCGGGAGAGCGTTTATTGAACGCGTAGTCTTGTTCTCTCTGGGTCCAAATTTTCATGTCACAATATCAGCAGAAGCCTGTTATTTTTGTTCGCAATTTTGAGTAAAACAAAGCAACATTTTCACAATCTAAGGGGTACCGGACCCATTCACAAATGAAAGAAAAAAATCACTGTGGTAGAAATAAGATTGTAAGAATATGCATGAAATAAAGGTTACAAAATGGCTTCTGTTCACTGGGAGCTAAGCAAATAATGGCTTCTGTTCACTGGGAGCTAAGCATACTTGGTTCAGACAGTGATAAATTTAGGAATCAGAAGAATGCATCCTTGGGATGCACAAACGTTATTAAACGATAAGTCCTTAAATCATAAATTGAGGCCTTGAATTTATAATTAACCCATAACCCATTCGTCTATTTCTAATTTTGAAGACACTTAAAGCAGGCTGAAAGTAAAGCAGAATAGGCCTAAAGCCCGTTCTGCTTTAATTTCAGCCTGCTTTAAGCTAACATCTGTAAAGATATAGAAATGATTCTTATGTTGCATTACTGTATAATTAAGTGGAAATAATCTTTTTAGTGCAAGAAAACTTTAAGGCATAAAGATACATGTATAATTAAGAAACTGTTATGACCTGTATAGATTTAAATTACTAAAAAATTAGTTCTTTCATGTTTATCTAATTGAACCGTTATATCCGTACAGTAAAAGCTCTATATTGTTAATACGAACACCAAAAAGAAAGCTTATTGATTGTATAATTTAAGACAGTTGGAAGTTTAAAGCAAGATGAAAGTAAAACAGAAAGCTAATTTAGGAGCTTTCTGTTTTACTTTTACATTGCTTTAAGCAGTCTTTAATCTTTCTTAAACGCCAAATATAAACATTATTAGCTTGTCTGTAAGTGTTTCGAAGCAAAGAGTTATTGTTATCACTCCGGCGTCTGCGTTGTTGTCGTCGTCAGAAATCTTAATGTTGCCCATAACTTTGTAACTACGTGTGATACAGACTTTATATTTGGTACATGTATGTGTACTCTCCTAGCTCTTGAGCTGAGTACAACTTGCGTCATATCTGACAGTCAATGTCATTAAGGGGTAAAATAGGGAGAATTAACATTGGCCATAATTTAGGATAACAAGACAGACTAGCGTTTGAACCCACATGCAGTGCTCTAGTTTATAATAATTAAATTATTTATAAGAAGATGGGTTTTACTCTACTGTGACAGTGGAGTGAATGATTCAGACTGATACTTGTTTGCAAACTTACCACATTTCTTCTGTCTAACCAGGGTTTCTTTTCTCTTTTTCAGATGATGTACCCTTCTGGAATTTAAGTGTATGATTGCTCTGTACAAAGGAAAAAAATAAACCTGCACCTGCAGCAAATAACATGTTGGTGTTTTATGAAAATCCCTTAAACTCAATTGCTGAGCTCCAGAAATTAAAGGGGAGTATTTAAAAAAAAAACTGAATTCTTTATTATACGCCCGTCATCGACGGTCGTATTATGGTATACCCAGCGCTGTCCGTCCGTTAACTTTTCTTGTTAGCGCTCTCTCACCTTCATTTATTTACCGATTTTGATTAAACTTCCTACAAATACTCCATACCACAATAGTTCGGACGAGTTTGCGTTTCAGACGTTGGCGGCTATTTTTAGCAGAGTTATGCCCCTTTATTGTCAAAAATGGGCATTTTAAAAAAAAAAAACATTTTTTTTTTTTTATTCAATTGATTTCAAATTTGATATGGTGATACAATGAATGAAGTTACTTAACATATATTACGGGTTTTTGGTTTGACTCCGTATTTTCAGAGTTATGCCCCTTCACACAATTTTTTGTGAGCTATTGGGATGGCCCTGTGTCCGTCATCGTTAGTCGTGCGTCGTCGTTAACAATTGCTTCAAATGACATCTCCTCCTATACCGCTTGACAGAATTCAACCAAACTTTACAGAAATGTTCCTTGGGTCAAGCTCTTTCAAATTTGTTCAAAGAATTAAAAACAATGCAGAACTCCAACCAAAGTGAAAAAATAAGGAAATCTTAAAAAATCTCTTGTCAAAAACTGGAAGGGCCAGAGCTTACATATTTGGCACATAGCATCATCTACAGGTCCTCTATCAAGTTTGTTCAAATTATGCCCCTGGGGTAAAAATTGGCCCCGCCCCGGGGGTCACAGATTTACATAGAAGTATATAGTGAAATTAACGTCTTGTCTGAAACTACAAGGGCCAGAGCTTAGATATTTGGCACATAGCATCGCCTACAGGTCCTCTATCTAGTTTGTTCAAATTATGCCCCTGGGGTTGAAATTGGCCCCGCCCAGGGGGTCACAGTTTTACATAGAGTTATATAGTGAAATTTTCAAACGTCTTCTTCTCTGAAACTAATATGGCCAGAGCTTTGATATTTGGTATGGTGACACTTCTAGATGTCCTATACCAAAATTGTTCAAATGGTTCTGGTCGGTTGCATAACTAGGTCACATGAGCTAAAAATAGATTTTTTTCAATGAAAACTTAAAAAATCTTCTTTTCTGAAACTACAAGGGCCAGAGCTTAGATATTTGGCACATAGCATCGCCTACAGGTCCTCTATCAAGTTTGTTCAAATTATGCACCTGGGGTCAAAATTGGCCCCGCCCCTGGGGTCACAGTTTTACATAGAGTTATATAGAGAAAATTTCAAACGTCTTCTTCTCTGACACTAATATGGCCAGAGCTTTTATATTCGGTATGGTGACACTTTTAAATATACTTTACATAATTTGTTCAAATTGTTCGGGTCTGTTGCATATCTAGGTCAGTCCTGGACCTAAATTATTATCGCCATTTTTAGCTCACCTGAGCCGAAGGCTCAAGGTGAGCTGTTGTGATCGCCCGCCGTCCGTCGTCCGTCTGTCCGTCCGTTCAAATTTACTTCAAGCGACAACTCCTCTGAAACCGCGAGTCTGAGGAAAAAACTAATTTGCTCACGGTGTTCCTTGGATGCTTCTCTACAGAAATTGTTAAAATGAAACTTTAAAGTGGACTACTTATTGAAATTTATTAAAAAAAGTGAAAAATTTTAAACAAGTTTTTTGTAAAAAACCACTGTTCCCACACCTTAGATATTGCATGAATAGTATCTTCTACTAAATCACTTTCAAAATTGTAAAAAATCAAAACCCTAGGATCAAATTTGACTCAACCCTGGCCATATCAGTGCTTTTTGATGCAGGTCTGACAGTAAAAACTCTCTAATGATCCGTTTTATACAGACGCATTGTATCTTCCAGGCTAAGAAGCTACCCTTATACTAAATGCAATATTTTTGCAAACAGTTTGGATCCAGGTCAGATGCCACATAATGCTGCATCTAATCTGGATCTAAACTATTTGCCACTCATTTACATATTTTCTTATATTTAGAAAATATAAGTTATTATTTTTTACATATTTCACATACAAACATTTGGAGCAGACAACAGTTCAGCATAATAATAGTCATTTCTCTCTGAGACCGTCTCCAATTGCATAACTGACCCATAGCTAGCTCTGAACTCAGGTCACTGAGATACATAACAGAAATGAAAGTGATGTCTGCTATTTTATGCTCAAGCACAACTTAGTTCGAGGCGTATTACTTTTGGTCTGTCTGTTTGTTTGTTTGTGTTTTGTTTGTTTGTTTATCTTTCTGTCTATCAGTCCACAATTAATTCTTGGCCATAAACAGTATGGATCCAGGTCAGATGCCACATAATGCTGCTTCTAATCTGGATCCAAACTATTTGCCACTCATTTACATATAGTTTCTTATATTTAGAAAATGTAAATAATGATATTTATTAACCTATTAACCCATACATATTCTTTTTTATGTCTTTAATTTATTCTTCCACAGAAGAAAATATTTCACTTTATACAGTCATTGTTGTCTTTAACAATTGCTTCAAATGACATCTCCTCATATACCGCTGAAAAGATTTCAACCAAACTTTACACGAATGTTCCTTGGGTCAAGTTCTTTCAAAATTGTTCAAAGAATTAAAAACAATGTAGAACTCTGGTTGCCATGGCAACCAAGTGAAAAAATAAGGAAATCTTAAAAAAAATTCTTGTCTGAAACTACAAGGGCCAGATCTTAGACATTTGTCACATAGCATCATCTACAGGTCCTCTATCAAACTACAAACTATGCCCCTGGGGTCAAAATTGGCCCCGCCCAGGGGGTCACAGTTTAACATAGAGTTATATAGTGAAATTTTCAAATGTCTTCTCCTCTGAAACTAATATGGCCAGAGCTTTGATATCTGGCTTGGTGACACTTTTAGATGTCCTATACCAATAAGGTTCAAATGGTTCTGGTCGATTGCATATCATCTACAGGTCCTCTATCAAGTTTGTACAAATTATGCCCCTGGGGTCAAAATTAGCCCCACTCCGGGGGTCACAGTTTTCATACGTCTTCTTTTCTGAAGCTAATATAGCCAGAGCTTTGATATTCGGCATGATGTTACTTCTAGATGTCCTTTATCTATTTTGTTCAAATGGTTCCAGTCTGTTGCATATGTAGGTCACAGGAGCTAAAAATAGATTTTTTCAATGGAAACTTAAAAAAAATCTTCTTGTCTAGAACCCTAGTACCCTGATCTTAGATATTTGGAACATAGCATCATTTACAGGTCCTCTATCAAGATTGTTCAAATTATGCCCCTCGGGTAAAAAATGACCCTGTCCTGGACTTAAATCATTATCTCCATTTTGATGTACAGCTATTCTCAGGTGAGCGACATATGCCCCATGGGGCTCTTGTTTCAGCTATTTTCTCAGGTGAGCGAAATATGCCCAATGGGGCTCTTGTTTAAAAAAAACCAGAACTTTTTTTTTTTTATTCAATTGATTTCAAATTTGATATTGTGATACAATGAATGAAGTAACTTAATATATATTACGGGTTTTTGGTTTGACTCCGTATTTTCAGAGTTATGCCCCTTCACACAATTTTTTTTAACAATATATTGTTTCCTGATAATAATTTTTCTTACATTTTGTCTATTGTAACCAAATTTCATATTTATCTTTCTCATCATGCAGGGAAGCCCCTGAGTTATGCCCCTTTACATACTTAAAAATTTAAAATAAGCCACACTTCGTCCGTTAACTTTTCTTCTTAGCGCTCTCTCACCTTCATTTATTGACCGCTTTTTATTAAACTTCCTACAAATATTCCATACCACAATATTTCGGACGAGTTCGCGTTTCAGACGTTGGCGACTATTTTTAGCAGAGAAATGCCCCTTTATTGTCAAAAATAGGCATTTTTAAAAAAAAAAACGAACTTTTTTATGTTTTTATCGGAATACTACAGCATACATGCATAGTCTTTTTTAGATCGATAGTCGGGCCTACACTCTGGGCGACTTTTTCCAGTCGGCCTGAGTCCGGACGACTTTGACACATGACGGGCGTATTTTGCCGCACTGCGGTGCTCTTGTTTCTACATGTAACCCTATGGTGTCACAATTCTAATGAGTAGCAACACCATAGACCTTGTCCTGAAATTAGTAAGAAAATGTTGAATTTGTTCAGTTTGCTTCCTCTTATCTGGAGCCCTGCAATTACCTCTGAAACTTTTAATGGACAAATCCAGCTCCAAAAAAAAAATAAAAAATCCTTTTTCGACAAAATATATAATGGTTTAAATGTTTGTATGAAGAAAATGATAAAAACTTGTTGCACTGTTTGTAATTCTGCAATGTACAGAAAATAAGCCTAATGAATTGTCCATTTGAATTTTCGGAGGTGATCGAGTTGATCAGTACACACAGTACAAGTGCTGTGACTGTCTTGGGGGTTGGGGGCATACTTGTTTACCCTTTACCTCAGTCTGTTTCTAGTTTAGAAGACAGGTGACCACCGAAAGAAGGTTGAAAGTAAAGCAGAATTTGCAAAGAAGGTTGAAAGTAAAGCAGAATGCGCCTTCTGCTTTACTTTCAGGCTGCTTTAAGCTACCATCTGCTAGGATATAGAAACTAATTTTTTTGGTACATGTAGTTAATGACTATGAATCGGGACATTTTCTTCAGTAGAGGAATACAAAGGCATATTCATGGTGTAATGGGGCAGACATTTTTCCTAAAGGACCCTTCTGATCTGGGTCTTCACAGTTGACTGTTTGCCTAGGACAAATATTTACAGGTACACTGTATAGAACTAGTACACTAGTCACTAGGGTTCAATATGTTAATACATTGAATCCTAGTGAAGTATATACTGTCATTAACAGTCTACCAGTACCTGTGAAGAATACACTTGTCCTATGCAAAGAAAGCAGACCCTGTTCAGAGGGCTCCTTTAGATCTTGGTTTGCCATAGTGCAATAAATTGTGGAAAAACCCACCCTGAACTTTCAACAATTGAGACTTAATTTGTAACTGGAATTTTCCATTTAACTCGTTCCCCCATAAATATGCCTATAATTTATTCCTCCATTGAAGAGAATGTATGTATCATAAGAAACACTTTCTATGTCCTTGCAGATAATAACTTTATTTAGGCTGAAAGTAAAGCAGAATGTGTCATAAGGCACATTCTGCTTTACTTTCAACCTGCTTTTAGTGATCATTTTAACTAGAAACAGGCTATGGTATAATGGGTTAAAGATTCAGGGTCCAATAGGCAAACAGAATGTTGGAAGTACAATAACATCTGTGTAGAGCAGCCCCTCAATAAAGCATGGCAATCGTTACTGACAGATGACTGCTAAATAGAGGATAAAGGTAATGTAGAGAGCATTACTTTTGTCCCGTTTTTAAGCTTTCACATTTATAACTTGAAAATTCATGAGTGGTAGATATGTGAACACAATCAATCCTAGTGACTAGTATACTCGTCATTCACATTTTCTATATCTGTAAAGAATATACTTGCCATATGAAAACAGTGTAGACCCTGATCAGAGGGCTCCTACATAAGTCGATCAATTTGTAGTTCACCCGTGCAAAGCTCTGGCAGAACTTATGTGATCATTATATGGCTGGCGCCCATCGTTAGTGTTTACACTTTAAAGAGGGTACACATTTTTTAACTCCCTCGGAATATAGTAGAGCAATGGCACCTAAATTCGACAAGCCCCTTAATTCGACACCTTCTTACAACCATATCCATTTCTCCTGATTAAATGTTTAAATCAATATTATGATTGATAATTTAATGACGTCAAATTTAAATGTTGACGTCACAAAAAAAATCTATTCACACAGGCGTATGTTTGATGACATAGGTCTGTCGAAAAATAATTCGAAAATTTTCAAAGACCGAAAAAGTGTGTCTTACGGAAACTGTTAAGGGGCATCATACCAGAACCTAAATGTGGTGCTTTAGTTTTTGTAAAATTTAGCCATTACGGACTCCAGAAACTCATTTTTTATTGTTGTTTATCATGTAGACTGATCCTTGCTTGTCTGTTAGGTGATTTGACCTTCAGATTAGGGGTGTCGGAAATAAGGTGCCAAAATAATTGATTGCTCCTTAATTCGACACCCCTAATTTTAGATTCACATTGCACTATAAACATATATTTATATACATGCTAAATAACGTTGGCGGTAATGGTCGCGTGTACAAAGACAGGGGGCACTTAACGCCTTCGATAATTGGTGATTAGTGGTTCAAATCACGGCAGACACAGATTTTTTATGTTTTTCTTTTGGGGGGGGGGGGGGGGGTCTTTTGGGTTGGGGGCAGCCCGTGAGGTGGATTTCCGTTTCGGTCAAGGTTTTCAAAAAGGAAAAGAAACTTGAAGAGTTAGGGAAAATAAAAAGAGTCCAAAGAGGTGAAGATCAAAGGAAAATATCAATCAAATTAAAGCAGAATAGGTGTCACTAAGATATATTGTAGATTTAATGAAAACAAATCACAATCTTGAAGACTGTCTGAGGGTGCGCAACAGTTGATAGACATTGATGACAAAGTCCTACAGCTAATGTGCACCGGCTATCAATCTGATGAAGACAGCCCTAAAGAGTGGATCCGCTTCAAGTCGTACGTTTGGATGACATATCAAGTGCATTATAGAGATGAAATATTGCTTGAAATACCATCTGTAAAGATTGCCATTGATTCGTTTCCTTGTGTCTTTGGTGTTGTGTGGATTATTATCATAGCCTTTGAGGACGCCACTGGCTGCATGCTTACTTTGTATACATGTGAACGCCATAGGCCTACTATTACATGCTATGCAAAGTTATGTAGTCTACATCAGTTCTCGACTTGTTTTACATTTTCATTTAAAAAATCATCAGGTAGGCAAACAAAGTTTGGATCCAAATCAGACAGCGAGATACGCGAAAATGTTTGCACCAGTATCATGAATTCACCGGTAGCATGCAGAAGGTTAAACAAAGCGTACAGTTATATAGGACTATTCCAAAGCTCATGGTGGTTTAATTAGCGTATCGAGTATCCTACGATCCTTAATTGCAGCCAATTAAAACAAACAGATTTGACAAAATCATTGGAATAGTCTTGTTTTAAATTTTAACAGTTGAATGCTGTTAAATTTGAACTTTTATGCCATTAACACAAAACAGATATGACAAAAATGTGCTTTTAAATGATTAATCATTTAGATAATGTTAAATCTGAAAGGAGTGTATGTTTTTATGTCTTTTTTAAAAAACTATGTTTGGGTGTCGAATTTGGGGTTCCCCTGTCGAAATAAGGAACCCAAAGCAGCTCAAGTTAGTAATATATTGCACTGCATTCTCAAGGACTTTCATAAGCAATAGTAATTAGAAAACGCGGGTAAATGTATTGTTTTGTTTGTTGCTATGTCGAAGTTAGGATAACTACAAACTCTCATCGTTACAATGAAAATGTGTCTTAAGGTGTCGAAATTAGGGTACTTTACTCAGGCGAAATCCAAGGAAATTATCAAAATGTGAAATTTCTGAAAATTCACCAACATTTCAAATCCATTGAAAACAATGTTTTACCTTTTCAATTGTACCAATTATAACAATTCTAATAACATTAAATTGTATAATTCAATGGATTTGAAAATGTTGGTGAATTTTTGTTCTCAAACATTTGATTGGTCAGATTTGAGCATAGGCTTGAAAACAAACTCGGGACTCAAACGCTTTACAACCTTGGAGCCTACCACTCAACCTATTGAACCCCCGTGACGAGTTCACTTGTCCTTGGCATTGTACTAGTAAAGAGTAGACTACAGTAGTTTTATGCAAACAGTTTAGGCCCTGATCAGAGGGTTCCAGAGTTTGTCATTTTGCAAAACGTAGATCTTGTATACGGCACTACCCTTAATGGTAAAAATTTAACTAGAATAAATATGAAACTAGAATTGTCCATTTTAATTTTCAAGCGTGAATGAATTTTAATGAGCAATAACTCATTTACAAGATCACTCAACAGAAGGCTTATTAGCTCACCTGAGCTAGCTCAGGGTGAGCTTTTGCAATCCTTGAATGTCCGTCGTGCGGCGTCAACAATTTTAGTGTTTACACTCTAGAGGCCACAATATTTATCCAATCTTTCTTAAACTTCTTCAGATTGTATATTACCATAAGAGTTTGGACGAGTTCGATTATGGTTGAAATCCGACCAATAGGTCAAGAGTTATCAACCTTTGAATTGCTGAAAATGACATATTTAAGGGTGTTTACACTCCAGAGGCCACAATATTTATCCAGTCTTTCTCAAACTTGCTCAGATTGTATATTACCATAAGAGTTTGGATGAGTTCGATTATGGTTGAAATCGGATCAATAGTTCAAGAGTTATCAACCTTTGAATTGCTGAAAATGCCATATTTAACAGTGTTTACACTCTAGAGGCTACACTATTTATCCAATCTTTCTCAAACTTGCTCAGAATGTGTATTACTATAAGAGTTCGAATGAGTTCGATTATGGTTGAAATCGGACCAATAGGTCAAGAGTAATCTACCTTTGAATTGCTGAAAATGCCATATTTTGCATTGTTTACACTCTATAGAGGCCACATTATTTAACCAATCTTTCTCAAACTTTCTCAGATTGTATATTACCATAAGAGTTCGGATGAGTTCGATTATGGTTGAAATCCAAGAAATAAGTCGAGAGTTGAATTGCTGAAAATGCCATATTTAACAGTGTTTACACTCTAGAGGCCACAATATTTTTCCAATCTTTCTAAAACTTACCAAGATTGTATATTACTATAAGATTTTAGATAAATTTAATTATGGTTGAAATCAGACCAGTAAGTCAAGAGTTATCAACCTTTGAATTGCTGAAAATGCCATATTTAACAGTGTTTACACTCTAGAGGCCACACTTTTTATCCAGTCTTTTTCAAACTTGCTCAGATTGTATATTACCATATATAAGAGTTTGAATAAGTGCAATTATGGTTGAAATCGAACCCATAGGT
This sequence comes from Gari tellinella, assembly GCA_922989275.2. Taxonomy (NCBI): domain Eukaryota; kingdom Metazoa; phylum Mollusca; class Bivalvia; order Cardiida; family Psammobiidae; genus Gari; species Gari tellinella. Next base: position 33,182,210 of record OV277871.1, read on the forward strand.
CAAGAGTTATGTGCCCTTGAACTGCTGAAAATGCCATATCTTACAGCGTTTACACTCTTGCAACTACAATTTTCAATGGATTTTGATTATACTTGCAAACAAGTAAACTGTATATAGCTATAAGTTCTCGCAATTATTGTTGAAATCTAATCATTGTGTCAATAGTTATCTGCCATTGGTATACTTTGAAATGCTAGAAAAGGCTTCATTTCAGTATTGTTTAGGTATAGTTATCTGCCCTTGATGTACTCTACTATACTAGAATTATGAGGTTGTATTCCAAAATTGTTTACATGCTATACTACAAATTTGAATGGATTTAGATTAAAACGGGTGAAACAGAAAGGCAAAGCTATCAGGCTTCAGTACAACAGGTGAGCGATATCAGGGCCTTCAGGCCCTTTTGTTGATGTTTTGAGACGGGTGACAGCTAAAAGCAGGACAAACTATTATTGACACGTTCAACCCTAGGGACTTGTATACTCGTCATCAGCAAACGGTCTGCCTGTGAAGAGTACACTTGTGTTATGCAAACATTGTAGTCTCGGAGAGGTCCTGCTCTGGGTTTGAATTGTATGTCATTTTGCAATATATTACTTAAACCGATCCTATATAGTAAAATGTGGGCTAGACTTGGGGGAAATTGGAACCAGTTAAATGAGACTGAAACTAAAACAGAATGCCTTTCAACCTGCTTTAAGTGGTCTCTTTTCTTCAAATCTCGAAATATGCCATGGGCAGAGACATATATACAAACATCTAGGTCTCTGCTTTGGGGGTAATTGTTTAAACGCAATGGACCAAAATGGTAATCAGCAGTGAACTCGGATTCTATATGGCACCATTGGTTGCGCAGCACGTCCTGGATCAACACACGGGGCAGCTTCAAATCGACCATGAGTGGCATCTACCTGCTGAAGATGAGACGTTGGTAATTAAAGGGATCTCCTGGTCAGGGTCTGCACTGCCATTTTGCATTTTGTTGTTAAAATCACCCATAAAGAGTAAAAATGGACAATACTTAGTTGGAAATTGGAATTATCAATTAAAAAGTTTCAGTTTTGATACAGACACCATTTCTTGATCCGAGGCAGGGATTTTAAACAGCACTGGTCACGTTGGAAACAGCTAACAGTGTGCCTGCTATTCCGCATATTTGTACAGTTCCAGTGCTACCTCTCTACAACGACACCTTAGGGGCGACAGCGATTGTGTTCTTCGGAGGGAGTTGTTATAAGGAGGACACATTTATTACATTTGCAAACAGCTTGAATCCAGATCAGACGCCGCTGCTTGTAAATGTCATTCGTCATTATATTTCTTCTGTCAAAATGTCCACCAATAAGTAATTTTAAGAAAAACAACAGACGACAATTTAAGCAGACAATATTACAGCAATGAAAGTTTAAGACTGATATAATGGTATTGTTTTGGCAAAGAGTGGTAAATGTAGGGAGGGAATCGTTGTTGTGAAGGAGCCGTTGTTGGGAGGGAGCACTGTACCTATTTAGAGAGCTAATTTTGAATAGTTTAAACATATTTTATTGCCACTGAGCAACCCTATAGCACAAGTTCATAATCAAATTTAACATAATACAAATACAAGAGAGAAAAAAAGTTCGGTCACAAGTTCTACCAAGTACCAACATAGGTTACGGCCATCCCCTACTTAAGAATCCGCACGCCTGGGGACGGCAACTGTCACAGCTTGAATGATTAGCGTGAGCTTGCCATTGTGCCAAACTCTATTTCAACATTAACCTCTTTAAAACATCAGACTGAACTTTTTCTACTCAAATGTAGTTTTAATATAGCATGACAAAATAGTGGTGAGCGTCACCGTGCAAGATTATTTTATAGAACACGCGTATCCATAGCGTACAGGCACATAATTAGTGTATAATTCTGTGGTACAGGTTTAAAGGGACTCGCAACCGGATGGTGTACTTGTCAAAATAAAATAAAATACTCAAATAAAAGCAAATTTGTGGCATTATTTGGCTTCTGACATTAAAAGAATATGATCAGTCCAAAAAAAGTCTCAAGAATCGTCACCGAATCTTAGATTTTTAGATATTTTCCATCGTTTTTCTAAAGCGTTAGCTAACGGTATAGTTTTTGTTGTTGTTGCTTCTCTACACGGGCTCAGACATAAATACCTGATAGTTAACACAATTAATTTCTAGTGGACTGGTCGTAAACAATAGAGAAATTTTAATGTACATGTACCGTAACTAATCCTAGCACCTTTTCCGAATTTCAAAGGTCGGAGGTTTACTCCTAGCCTAACATGTAAACAAGTGGGTGGAGAACATGGACTCGCAAGCCCAGCAACTATTTGATGTCGTTGTAGTGGGTGCTGGTTTAAGTGGCAAGTAGCATTTGTATAAAAATCCACGTCTCAAGCACATGCATTTGCCTTATAAGCAACTATTTCATCACAATGCATAGTTATGCTGTCAATCTTTTCGGTTTAGATAGATTATCATGTGTTTTCGCGGTTTTGATTTTTTTTTACATTTTGTCCTCTCCTAAAATCACCCATTATCTCTGCTAATTTTCGCACTCAAAACGCAAATCCACAAACCACTCTAACCTTAATGTAACTTTAGGGTATGGCACTCTTGAATTATATGTATAAATTTCGTGAATGAGGTTGACAAAATTAAAATTAAAAGTCCACAAGAAGAAATGATTCATATAACTTTTTCAGGGCTCAGTGCTGCTAGAAGACTGGAAACATTTGGACTGTCAGTTTTGGTTGTTGAAGCAAGGGGCAGAGTTGGTGGCCGAACATACACAGTCAAGGTGCAGTAAAACCTGTGTATTATTATTTTCTCATATAATACAATTACAATAATAGATTCTACTTGCCATTAGATGACCAGTGGAATGCACTTGATCGGTAACAAAGTCTGTTCAGGGGATTACATTCGTGACATCGTTTGACTGGCTACAGACTCTGGGCGATTTCGTAACTCAATGTATTAGTATTTCGATACTCTTTGGCATGCGTCCCACCTTTGTCCCACGGGTCTTTCATACCCAGCTGAGCGTGGCCTCAGATCACTACACTATACTATAGCTGTTAAATTATGTGGGCTGAAGAATATAAAGGATGCTGTGTAGGTTCAATGATGTTTTAATAACATGGTCTGAACGTGAAGATAAGTATACATGAAGTGCTGTGTAAGAGGCATGCAACTGATTATATACATAAGGGGTTAAGGATAGACAACTCTACATAAATACATAGCAGGTAGTATATAGATGCAGGAGTTGTCCTTCTTGTAAAATGTAACAATAGCAGCAACTCAAGAGGAGATTAAGCTGTAGTCTTTAATATAAGCGTTGGGTTGCAGCGTACCCTTTATTTCAAGACAGACCTATGAGATCTTAAAAAGTAACCAAGTTTCTTCTCGATCATCATCTTCTCGACTGTTATAGGATGGAGAGCATGGACCAGTGGATTTGGGAGGGGCTTACGTGGGGCCAACCCAATATAGAATCAACAGACTTGTGAAGGAATTGGGCCTGGAGTTGTATGATGTGAAAGATGATTTGAACAAAGTGATGGAAGTCAAGGTATGCACAGAAAGGAAGAAATTGTTCTTTTCCACTAAAACAATTATTTTTATTGCAAACAGTATGGCACAAGATCAGATGCGGGGCTACTTGGCGATGATCAGGCTCCAAACTATTTGCCAACCAGATAAAAGTACCGTAATAATCAGAATATTTTATTTCGATACTGTACAAAATGAGGCTGGGCTACAAGTGCTTACCACTTTAAGTTATAGCCCTCCCTGTGATGTTTGAAAGATCTATATAAAGAATCAACAAAAATGGCATTGTTATACATAAAGAAATAAACAAATCATTTGCAATACAAATAGAAAATGCAGTACAAATAACAGTCCACTCTCAAAACAACAAAATCGTACATTGTGAACATGATAAACATACTACACTGACTCAATAACATGACTTTTTGTGTATTTATCCAACATCAGATTGTAATAAAGCAGGTTATGGGGAATTGAGTTAAAGAAATACAAATCCAGTGAAAACTTAGCCTGGCATCTGGATCCAAACACTTGTAAAAGACTGTACAGGTCTCTTGTTCCCTGCTGTCTAAGCATTATGATCAGCACTCCAGATAAAAGGGAGTAAACTGACAAACTCCAACATTTCTTACTCATTTAACCACCAAATCTTATGGTGTTACTGCTCAATAGCATCGTCTCGAAGAGACGCTTCTAATAAGTATTGACCCCATAGGGTTTAATGTATAAATAAAGATTTTAATTTTTGAAATATTCCCCTGATATGGAGCTCTAATTTTATTGGTTTGATTGTTTCGTTTTCAGGATTTTATTGGAAGGCATATAGGAGACATTCCCCCACTGTATAATCCAATTAAGCTGTTGGATTTAAACAATGTGATACGAACTATTGATACCATGGCGAAACAGGTTAGTTGAATTAAAAGCAATAGCTTTTGTTATGTTTGTTGTTTGGTGTTGCAGAGCTCCAGATAAGGGGAGTATTTCAAAAACTAAAATCTTATTTCTACTTTAAACCCTATGGTGTCACTGGTAGTAACACCATAGGATTTGGTGCTGAAATAAGTGAAAAAATGTTGGATTTGTTCAGTTTACTCCCTCTTATCTGGATTCAAACTGTTTGCTGTCATGCTCATCACTCGAAGGGAATTTCCCTCCCTATAACAATTCCTTCCGAACAACACATACGATAGGTAATGATCAAGTTTAAACTGTCATGGGACGTCACTGATTTTGTAATTGTCACAGGTTTTAGTAGATCCCTCTTTGTCTCCCATAGGGTGTTGCTGTAGAGAGGGAGCAGTGTATTGTTGTTGTAGTTTTATATTACTTTGACATTTAAGTTGTGTTAACCCTTAGCCCGCCAAATAAATTGTCGTCTGCTATATTTCTCGTCTGCTTCAAGTTTCAAAGTGCTTCAAAGTTGCTCAAAATTGCTGAAAATGTTGTCCGAGTGTCAAACAGCTTGGATCCGGATGAGACGCCGAGTTACTCGGCGTCTCATCCGGATCCAAGCTGTTTGCATATGGAGCTAGTCGTGACTGGCAGGCTAAGGGTTAATACATTATTATAACCATTACAAAACACCTGCTTATTGTTTACTGTCTCATGCAAGTTTCATAACCAGCAAGGTTGACCCTAATACATGTACTTCGGGGTAACTCTCCTTTTTCTGCTAAAATTTGGTCTTTGTGGCACTCGATAGCTTAAGTACATGTGTCTTAAACTGATAGCAATGATGTATATTAATTTCTATGTCAGTCTCTTTCCGTAACTATCCATATTAAAAGATATCAATGCTAAAGTTATGGCCTTTCTTATCATGATATAGACACATGATTGTGACACTTTCACACTTTTGTTGGTTCCTTATTTTAACCCTTTACTCCATAGATATGCATTTTAACCCCTTCACTGCCTTACCCCAAGCACAACAGGTTTTTGCAAACAGTTTGGATGCTAACCAGACGCCGCGTTATGCGGCGTCTGATCAGCATCCTAACTGTTTGACACTAATTTCAATAATTTTTCAGTCAAAATAGCAAACTTTAAAATTTAAGATATAAGAGCAGATGACAATTGTTTAAAATTGATGACTTCACGGCAGTGAAGGGGTTAAGGCATTAAATTCATTCTTCCACTGAAGGTGCATTCTGCTTTACTTTTAATCTCCTTTGAGCAGTCATCTGTCTTCAAAACTAGAAACAGGCTTTGGGGTAAAGGGTTAAAACTGGAAAATGAAACATTCTTGTGAAGCATGGAGGTCATTATTGCTAGATTGTTGTAGAATGCATGCCAGAAGTACTTTTATTATTTCTTTAGCTCTGCAATAAATTGCCACATGTTAGAAGAAATATTGCACTTATCTCTTTATTCCAGTGTTCCCTAAGGAGATTTGACAAAACATACTTTAAAGCGTACCCATCTCCTTTTAAGTGTTTAACCCATTATCCCATAGCCTCTTTCTAGTTTTGAAGACAGGTGACCTCTTAAAGCAGGTACATTCTGCTTTACTTTCAGCCTTCTTTAAGCTACCATCTGCTAGAATAAAGTCAATATTTCTTATAGTGCATATTCACAACTGTATACATTGGTACTATTTTCTTGAGTGGAGTAATAAAGTAAAGGCATAAAGTGTATACTGTACATGGAGTAATGGTTTAAGACAAGTGGCTAGAGGCAGGATGAAAGTAAAGTAGAAAGCTCCTGAAAGAGGTTTATACTTTACTGTCAGTCAGTTTTAGGCAGCGATCTGTCAGGGTGCTTTGGCTCTTAGGGCTCCAGATAAGGGGAGTATTTCAAAAACTAAATGTTTAATTTCTGCATTAAATCCTATGATGTCACTACTCATTAGAATCCTCTCTTCTAATTTTTTTATTTCTGCATTAATTAAACCCTATGATGTCACTACTCATTAGAATCGTCTCTTCCAGATGATTTTAATGAATAGTTACACCATAGGATTTAGTGTTGAACTGAGTGAGAAAATGTTGAATTTGTTCAGATACACCCCCCCCCCCCCCTTATCTATGAGTATGAAGGAAGGGGTAAACCCATTACCTAATAGCCAATAATGGCAATTTCTAGTACCGTACTTTGGGAATAATTGGCGTCGTCATAATTTGGCCATTTTGTGCTAAAAGATCGTTTTTTATTTTGGTTTGTTTAATTTTGGCCATTCTGAGATCCAAGGGGCGAAAATTAAACGCCTATATGTATCAATGTTCCGTTTCATGAAACATCGTAAACCTATCGTATAATTACGCACCATTGTCTTATTAACGATAGCCTTGATGAAACGTATTTCGATATATGGTATATAAGATCGTAATCCACCTATAGTACCGTATCGTATATATACGTAACGATATAATATAATTACGATTGTAAATATATCGTATATTTTGATGAAACGGGCCCCAAACTCGTCACACAAAAAAAACCTTGTTGATAAAATGGCTTCGAAAGAAGAACGGATGCTCAAACGGAATGACTAAAATACTCTATGTCCGAAAATGTCAGTATGTTATTGCATTCGGTTCTCAGAAAAAATATACACAATAGAATGATTTTAAGGCTATTTTACATCTGGTAAAAATCCTCGAGTACAAAAATTAAAATTTAATACAACTCCAACTTAGTTCGTAAATTGTTCCGATGCGTAAGGCGAATAATAACGTCAGTCAGACTGGTTTACAGTATATCGCATTGATTGTATCGATTTTAACGTGCTAAAAATAAGAACACCGTCTAAGGTAAATGGTGAACGTTTCCTGTTTCATTTTGTGTTCGAGAATGTTTGTTTTTAAGGAATTAACGCTCGTGTAAATTATAGTTTGGAATATCTGCTTACACAAACGACTTGGATAAAAGAAAATAAAGGTAAACAATAGCCCTAGTTTGCATATCGTTCACGGTTTACCTAATACAAATTACAGGTTAACGGACGGAGGTGTGAATCTTCAGGTCTATGTTTGGGTCGAGTTATATGTCGCCGGCGATAATTGACTTCTTTGTTGGTCTATAATAAGGATATTTTGGGGTGTTGAATTTTCGCCATTCGTGCCAGGTGGCCAATTAGGCCAATTATTAACCACGACCAATTATTCCCAAAATACGGTATTGAAGATAGGTGACCACTTAAAGTAGGTTGAAAGTAAAGTAGAATGTGCCTTCAGGCACATTCTGCTTTACTTTCAGCCTGCTTTAAGCTTCGATTTACTAGAATATAAACACTATTTCTTATAGTGCATATTCATGACTGTATGAAGTGGAACTATTTTCTTCAGAAGAGGAATAAATTGAAGGCATAAAAAGGTGTATTTATGGGGGAATGGGTTAAGATAATACTGATATGATTCATTGTGACAGGTTCCTCTATCTGCTCCATGGACTGCAAAAAAAGCTGACCTGTGGGACTGTATGACTGTTACAAACTTTGTAGAGACCATAGCTTGGACCCGGTGAATATAGAACATATTATTCATAGTCTAGTCCCCATGTATATTAGCGTTAACCCATACTCTATGGACCTCATAACCTGAATCATGTGTTTATATAGACATGAAACCATGCTTTAACCAGTTACTCCTTAATCTGTTTTTAGTTTTAAAGAAATGTGACCACTAAAAGCAGGTTGAAAGTAAAGTAGAATGTGCCATAAGTCACATCCTGCTTTACTTTGAGCCTATTTTATGCTACCAATGGCAACTGCTAGGATGTATTTTCTCATGGTGCATATTCATGATTGTATAAAATGAAAAAAAAAATCAATGGAGGAATAAATTAGAGGTTTAAAAATGTGTTGGTTAAAGACATAAAAGTCTTCATTCCATGCTTTATGGATTACATAACTTAAAACCATGATGCTGTGTCAATAGAATTTAGCACATGCTTTTAACTTTTATCTTGCTTTAAGCAGTGTACATGTCCTGCCTTAAACACAGTTGGTTATAGTTGATTTGGCTTAGGGGTGGGGGATTGGTTGTTATAATTATCTTGCAGCCTCCTGCTCTTAACCAATAACCCGTTTATAACATAAAATACGGGTTTTCACTTAAAAATAAAATAGGTTGAAAGTAAAGCAGAATGTGCCTTAAGGCACATTCTGCTTTACTTTCAACCTGCTTTAAACTACCAATACCATCAACTAGGCTATGTAGAAATATTTGTTATGGTAATCGTTCATGAGGGTATAAATTGGAACTATTTTCTTCAGCGGAGGAATACATTCAATACGCTAAAAGTCACTTCTATGGGGGAAAGGGTTAACACAGTATTATTATATATGTTATATCAGTTATGCATGTACATGTATATAGGAAATTTGCACTGATTGCTATAGAGTAAAGGGTATAGGGATTCTGTGCCTTAAATATGAAAACTGAACAGAACTGATTCTTTCTAATGCAATAACTGTTACTTGAGCCATGAATGTAGCAAACTTAAATATATTTTTGAGAACAGAACAAGATGGCATTGGGCAACATTTGATATGTAGGCAAGTTGTTTAGAAGTATTAACATTAATGATGTGAACATCCCTCATTGTGTGTTATCGTAATATTGGTGTTTTTGAACTGTACTGTTACAATCTCTGTACTGCACTCTACTCACCCCATTTGAATCAAAGACACTGTAATATCATATGGCGGGGCTGCAGTGCTGATCTGGGGCCCGTTTTACTAAACTACTTACGCCAAATTTTTGCGTAAGTCAAAATCGTTTAACTCTTATTTATCGATCATAATCGTTTGCAAACAGCAAATAGTCAGATCAGAGGACGCGCTAAAAGCGCATCCTCTGATCTGGCTATTTGCTGTTTGTAGCAAGTGATAATAAAAAATATAAATTAAAATTTAAAATTTTGACTTATTAAGTTGTTTAGTAAAACGGGCCCCTGGTACCACATGTTGGTAGTTAGCACCAGCTCTGGTTTTCTCTGTGGAGCCAGAGCCATGAGCTAGACTACCAAATATTTAATTGTATATTGTACATTCTTATTTTTATCAACAGGACGGCCAAGGATGTTATAAGAGTATTCATTCGTTCAGTGTTCTGTGCTGAACCGAGTGAGCTATCACTGCTATTTGTACTGTGGTACATTCACTCTGGGGGAGGTGTAGCCAGACTGGCAAATGTCACAAATGGAGCTCAGGTAAGGACATACAGTTTTTACGCCTTTAATTTATTCCTCCACTGAAGAAAGTAGTTCAACATTATACAGTTACGAATATACACCATAAGAATTAATTTTTATACCATAGCAGATTGTATCTTAACTCTTTCAAAACCAATTTGGACCGGTTTAAGATATACTCAATACATTTGCAAACAGTAGACCCAGATCAGAGGGCTCCTAGACCAGTATTTATTAAACTACCCAGAATACTAATTAGACTGGTTCATGTATTGATAACCAAAATGATCTACAAGGTAGCGTAATAACCCATAAGAGTTACTTAGTGTAGAAAGACTTAAAGCAGGCTGCAAGGAGTTAATTTTGTGTTAAACTTTCACAAAGTATTGATCCAAATCCAAATTGTGCTTCAGGAAAAGAAGATTGTTGGTGGTTCCCAGCAGGTGTCTGAGAAGATGGCTGCTGAGCTGAGAACCAGCGTGAAGCTGTCATGTCCCATTGTCAAAGTTGAGCAGACAGAGGAAAGGGTGATAGTGATTGATATGGAGGGCCATGTCTATCAGGTATAGGATGTTAGGTCATCAGACTTAGGCAATACAATTCACAAATTATGAATCAGGAATAGATCAAATTGAATCAGTATTAAGTATCGTTGTGCTGACGTCCAAAATAATTTGCTACCATGGAAATTCTGGCAGGGGTATGTAAGCTTGTGTTTTCTGGTTTTCAGTATTTGAACACATCAGAATGTATGGCGTTTGCAGAGGGAAACAAGCATTTTATACACTTGGGCTGGCATCAAGTGATGTCTATTATTATGTATTTTACCACTTGTTTACACGATTCCCATATAATACATGTTTGCACAGACAATATCTATGTTTTTGGTGAGTTATTGTGCTGTTTAGAATGTACATTTTCTAAAGGTAAAACCTTTAACCCATTACTCCATGAAAAAGCCTTTTGACAACTATTAACTGATTTTTCAATTGAAGAAATATACAGTCATGAATATGCAGCATAAAAAAATATATTTTATATCCATCTAGATGATAGCTTAAAGCAGGCTGACAGGCTTTACTTTCAACCTGCTTTCAGTAATTAGCTGTCTTTAAAATAATCAGAAAGAGGTAAAGGTGATAGGTTTATCAAGTCTGAAATTTATATGTCATATTCTTCCGACTTTTACAATTACCTCCCTGTTCATCGAGTCACAAGTCGGCCATTTACATTCGGCGCTACTAGCAGCCATGACACATTGACTTATTTCCCTCTCAGGTACCCATTTAAATCACCTGGGTGAAGTGGAGCAGTGTAGGGTTAATTTTTTGCTCAGAAAAATTTCAGTGATCCTGACAGGGCTCGAACCAGGAACCTCTCGCTTCCTAGTCGAGCGTCCTACCATTGGGCCACCGACACCGAAACAGATTATAGGATAATGGGTTTATAAGGGAGTGAAAATTAATTGTTCCAAATATGTTTCTGTTGCAGGCAAAACATGTAGTTAGTGCTGTACCTCAGTCCCTCTTGAACCGAATAATGTTTGAACCACCTTTACCATGGCAACGGATGCAGCTGGTACAGAGAATGCCAATGGGCTGTATCATAAAGACTGTGATGTTTTACAAAACTCAATTTTGGAGGGATCTTGGTGAGTTTGAAAACAGTTTTGATCCCTTTAGTGTAGGGTTCACTATTCACTTAGTACAGTAAAATCTCTTTATTACTCCCACTAAAACCAAGGCTAATTGATTATGAAAAGAACAAGTAATAGCTTAAAGCTTAGGAGCTTTCTGTTTTACTGTCACCTTGCAGTCACCTGTTGTAGGCACCTATTAAGTAATACAATTTGGTGGTCGTAATAGAGAGGTTTTACTGTAGTTCATTTAATGTTTAACAGTTCTTTCTGCTCTGTATAACACAATCAACCCTAGCGATGAGTATAATAAGTTAACAATGTACAGTCGAAGTTCGATATCCCGAACTCGTTTAACTCAAACTATCTGATAGTTCGACATATGAAGTGCATTATTTCATGCTCGGATAAGTCGAGCATACCCATATTTCATACTTAAAACGTGGCTTAGCCACATTTAAACTTTGAAATGATGGTGTGATTAAACCGACTTCGAGATATCAAGGTTCAGCTGAACATGTAAAGAGTACACTAGCCCTAGGTAAATAGCGCAGACCTAGATCACAGGGCTCCTAAAGGAGCCCTTTGAGCAGGGTCTACACCGTTTCCCACTTTAAACATATTACTTAAATCAGACATCAATAGTACCAAATGAACTAAACTTAACTGGAAATTAATATTGTCTATTATAATATCAGGGACTCATGAGTTAAGAAACTACATGCCTATTATGCTTAACGCTTATCAGATCGTTGTACCTTCCAACTCTTGTAGATATTCTTGTAGACTCATTAGTACCCATGTTGCAGCTATACTGTTTCATCATAGTCTATGCATGCTTTTATGGTGAATAGTACACAAAAGCATAGCATACTGTGAAATGTCATTGACGAGCGTTTCAAGTCACAGGTGTTTTGAAACAACATACCAGTGACCTACAACCACTCGTCTTACATAACCTCTTTTATTTCTAAATGTCTATTTCAAAATATTTTAACCCCATAACAGAACCACAAATATATATTATTCTGTATTGTATACATCACCCCATGCTGTATATCCAATACCTGGTTGAAATAAAGTTATGTTCTGCTCTGTTCTGTTCTGCTAAAAGTGTATATTGACCCTTTTTGAAAACAGTATAAACCCCTAGGGTTATATCTAATTTACTCTGACCATATTTAACCCATTATTCCGTAAACATGCCTTTTCAAGCCTCTAATTTGTTCCTCCATTAAAGAAAATAGTTCCACTTTATACAGTCGTGAATAATCGTGCATTGGAAGAAATATTTTCTATACCGTAGTAGATGGTAGCTTAACCCATTACCTTCTAGCCTCTTTCTAATTTTGAAGACAGGTGACCACTAAAAGCAGGTTGGAAGTTAAGCAGAATGAGTTTTAAGCTACCATCTGCTAGGATATATAAAATATTTCTGATGATTCATATTCATGACTGTATAAAGTGCAACTGTTTTCTTTAATGGAAGAATAAATTAAATGCGTAAAAACTGTTTCTTTGGAGTAATGGGTTAAAACAGGCTGAAAGTAGATCAGAATGGGCACTAAGGCCCTTTTTGCTTTCCTTTCAACCTGTTTTATGTGGTCACTTATTTTAAAACTAGAAACAGGCTTTGGGGTAATGGGTTAAGAAGTCAGGATGTATGAACAGTTTCTATGGAAAATTTATCGGGCCAGAGAAGAAGTCCGTCTTGAAAAACATCATACGACAAAAACGGTTGTACATTGTATTAAAGTCAAAACTTTAAAAAAAATCTAATTTCTTATTTCTCCATACAATCCTGTCTTGTGACATCTCCATGGAATCCTCTTATCAAGACAATTCCAAAGAGATGTCACAAGACATGATTAGATGAGGAAATAGATAATAATTGGTAGTGTAGAATCTGACTTAAGACACTATTTGTCACATGACGTACTGAAAAGACGGGCCTGTGAAGGATAGACAAGCATTACATGAAGTATAAGTGAAAGATAAAAAATACCTTTCTATGATACTTTATCTTGCGTTAAGCAGTCAACTGTCTTTGAAGACCTTAACCCTTTCCCTCATAGAAGCGACTTTTAGCGTATTTGATTTGATCCTCTGCTAAAGAAAATAGAGCCAATTTATACCATCATGAGCATGTCCCATATAAATATATTTCTATATTATATCAGATGGTATTTTAAAACAGACTGAAAGTAAAGCAGAATGTGCCTTAAAGCGCATTCTGCTTTACTTTCAACCTGCTTTAAGTGATCATATGTCTTCAGAGTTATGGGGCCCGTGGCCTAGTGGTATAGTCACTGTGACTTACATCACTAAGCTCCTCAACGCTGTGAGTTCGAATCCCAGTAGGGTCGTTCGGATTTTTCATGTGGGGAAGCCTTCCAGCTGGCTTGCGGAAGGTCGGTGGTTCTACCCAGTTGTCGATTTGTGCCTGAAACAGTGCATAAAGGACTTCTGGGGTCTTCCTCCACCTATAATTAGCTGGACGTCGCGATATGACTGAAATACTGTTGAAAGTGACGTAAAATCAAAACAAATCAAAATCAAATCAGAGTTATGAACAGTTTATTGGGTAAAGGGTTAATGCTTCTTCAAAAGGTGGCAGTGTATAATATACAAACATCTTGTATTTCCTCTTGCACATATCTTGTAGATCTGAATGGCCAGGCTGCCTCATCAGAGGGAGTGAGCTGTTACAGTGTAGATGATACAAAACCAGATGGTACCCATCCTGCCATTATGGGCTTTGTCTTGGCGGAACGAGCCCGAGAGTTGGCCTTGATGTCAGCTGATGACAGGTTTGTTGTTTGTTTCTATACCTATAGCACCCCCTCTCTACAACGACACCCAATGTGAGACCAAAAAATGTGTGCATTTTTTGGAGGGAGTCGTTATAGGGAGGGAAATTGGCTTTTATTTGCAAACAGCTTGAATCCAGATCAGACGCCGCGTAATGCGGCGTCTGATCTGGATTCAAACTGTTTGTCACTTGTCAATAAGGTTTTTGCTGTCAAAATGTTTATTATACAACTTTGAGACAAACAGCAGACGACAATTTTAAAAAGACAATATAGCAAACGTGACTATATTTGTTTTGTTTGGAGAACCAAGGCAAGTGTTGTTGTAAGGAGGAAATTGTGTTTTATGAGAAGGCCGTTGTAGGGAGGGAGCGCTGTATCATCTATAGATGTGAGAGACATAAATTGATTGACCTGTCTATCCATCCATGCATCTGTCTGTGTACTGTTCTGTTACGATCAATACTGCTTACTAGAATGCCTGGATACTTCTACAGTTGTTGTCTTGCACCATTCTCAATCTAATAATTTATGTTTGTCTCATTGATAGCTAGGTCAAGGTTGATTGTAGGTCATGTCGGGTAAAAACTAGGCCACCAGGTGAAATTATAGAAAAATCTTGTTAACACTAGAGGCTACGAATCATATTATTATACTGCAAAGTAAAATTCCTTACTTCTGATTGGCAAACGAGCTGTAGACGTGAACTCATGTACCCTGTGAGCTGACAGGGTACAAAGATATGCAGCTATTTTCATTGGCTGACAGGTCCCTCAGTCTTGCTTTGCAGAAAAAAGATGGCCGACTGCTTGACAGGATTGTGCGCCTTCCTTTGTGCAACTTCTCTCAATAAGTCCTTCTCGGCTAATAATCCAATCGGGTTTGGATCTTTGAACAGCCGTCTTTATTCTTTTCTGTAAAAGTTTGACGCCAATGTATACGCTCGTGTCATTTTTCTTTTGAATAGCAGCCATCAGAAGTATGACATCATTTACGCATGTCATCTGTTTTGACATGAATTTGTTACTGTTTATTGAGCGCTTTACATGACAATTGACGAAATGGTTGGAAATAATTTGTTTGAACAGTGAAAACTTTGCAGTACTTATAAAAATTGTTTCTTCCCAGGGTACGTGAGGATTTATTCCTGGCTGATAAAATCATGTAACCCTCGCCTAACGGCTCGGGGCAACATGATTTTCCACTGCCAGGAACAAATTGTTACATACCCTGGGAGGAAACTGTATAACTAATATTAGATTGTAATGAAACTTGGTCAAAATGTTTGCCTTATTGATATCCAGGTCAAGTTTGAATGTGGTTCATGTTCTGTTAAAAATAAGGTCAGTAGGTCAAATCATAGAAAAACCTTGTAACCCATCAAGAGGCTACAGATCTCATTAGATCTTAATGAAACTTAATCAGAACCTTTGCCTACATACGATCTACCTGTACAATAATTTTCTACTCGCATATCCAAATATTTTTACTTACTATGACAGTCTGAAGAAGGCACTCCAATGGAGTGCCGAAACTGTCATAGTAAGTAAAAATATTTGGATATGCGAGTAGAAAATTATTGTATAAGTTAACATAAGCTATCCTGATGAATTTCTTTCGTAATTATAACCTGGTTGTACAGTGGAGAAGACGTTGTTCTTTCCTAATAAACGTGTTTATATTAAAACTTTTATTCCACTGCAAACAATTTGGAACCTGATCAGATGCCGGGTAACCCGGCGTCTGATTAAGCTCCAAACTGTTTGCTACAGGCACTCATGTTGAAATAAATCGTAAAACATTTGGAAAATATGAATTTTCTACATTTGGATGTAATGCGTTTGCATTTCGTTTGCGTTTAAACGGGAAAGAATAATGTCTTCTCCACTGTATTCCTATCACATATATATCCAGGAAACAGAAGCTGTGTCTCCACTATGCCCGGGTGTTTGGTTCTAAAGACTTCATGTTCCCAGAGGATTATAGAGAGTATAACTGGATGGCAGATCCCTACTCCGGCGGCTGTTACACCAGCATCATGCCTCCCAATGTCTTGACAGCCTTTGCAAAGTGAGTCTATAGATAAACCATATCTATATATACAGACACTTAGTCAAGTCACTGGCATCATGCATGTCGTTGTTGGCAGACATTTTTTAATCGTGGCCATAACTTTTTAGCTCACCTGGCATGAAGTGCCAAGGTGAGCTATTGTGATCACCCTGTGTCCGTCGTCCTCCGTCCGTCAGTCCCATCGGTCCGTCGTCAAACTTTTTCTTTAAAGATCTTCTTCTTGGAAGCCACTGGGCCAATTTCTTCAAAACTTCATACGATTGTTCCTTGTAGGGTACTCTCTCAGATTTCTTCAAATATAGGTCATCCAATTGAAATTGTGGTTGCCATGGCAACCAATTGAGAAAACTTTAAAAATCTTCTTGTCAAAAACTACTGGTCCAAATTGAAAATAATTTTAGCAAAATGTGCCATTGGTGACCCTCTATCAGATTTCTTAAAATAATTTTCCTATTTAAAAAAACATGGCGGCTACCCAGATAACATTTTGACGTTGGCCCAACGTTGGCCCAACGTCATTCACTTCGTTGGCCCAATGTTGGCCCAACGTCGTTCATTTGTTCACTTCGTTGGCCCAACATTGGGATGACGTTGGCCCTTACTATGCATGCTCGTTGGCTTTTGGTTGGCCCAACGGTTGGGCCAACGTTGGGAAATTGTTATTTATCGTTGGGCCAACATTGGGCCAACGTTGGCCCAACGTCATTTCGATGGTTGGGCCAATGGTTGGGCCAACGGTTGGGCCAACGTTGGACCAATGTTGGCAAAAAGTAATTTATCGTTGGACCAATGTTGGCCCAACGTCATTTTGCTGATGGGCCAACGGTTGGCGGACCGTTGGGCCAACAGCGGAAAAATACTATTTATCGTTTGGCCAACTTTGGGTCAACATCAACAAATGTGTTGAACCAATGTTGGGCCAACGATGTGTCAACTATTTTCCGTCTGTAGCCCATCAGTTCTATTTTGAAAAAATACTTCTCATGAGAGTCAATCATATGATGTCATCCAGCTTGGGTGCAGAGCAGAAGATTGGTGATTCTAAATTGGTGCTAAATCAGAGCGGAAGTCAGTTAAAGAAATCCGGTGTAGATTAGCATCCTAGGTCTTCCTACGCCTGAAGCTGGATGTCATGATATGGCTGAAATAGTTAGTGCCAGACATAAAACACAAACAAAATCAAACATTTAATTCTTTAATTATCAGGGTTTGTCTAAATCTTTGAAAATACATAAACATCTTAACTTTTCCTATTCAATTATCCACTCCAGGCAAACTTAGCATACTGGTGCACACTTTTTGTCAATTATAATATCAATATCTATCTATTTAACCCTTTACCCCAACAATATGCTTTTAATTTACTCCTCCACTGAAGCAAATAGTTCCGCTTCATACAGTTGTGAACCTGTGAGTATGATGCATCATGAAAAATAATTTCTATATGATATCCTAGTAGATGGTAGCTTAAAGCAGTGAAAGTAAAGCAGAATGTGCGTTAAGGCAAATTCTGCTTTACCTCAACCCGCTTTAAGTGGTATCTTGTCTTCAAAAATAGTAACAGTTTATAGGATAATACATTAAACAAATGTTTAACGATTCACAAATATGTGCTTATATAAAGGGGACAACATCCTTTTTTGCCATAAACTGCACCAATGTTTAAATTCTGCCCTAGCTACCCTAAACTCATTTTTCAGACTTTGAGATTTATATATTTTCTCCAAATCTTGATTTTAAAATGCCTAAACGGTAAAACCTATAAAAGCATCAAGTTTCTAGACATCTGCAGTTCAATTCCATTATTTGCAGGCTTTAACCCTTTACCACATAAATATGCATTTAATTTATTCCAAAACTGAAAATAAATGTTCCAATTTATACAGTCATGAAAATGTACCATAAGAAATATTTTCTCTATTCCTATACTGAAGAAAATAATTCCACTTTCTGCAATTGTAAATGTGCATCATGAAAAATAGCTTCTGTATTATATCCTAGAGCAAATGGTAGCTTAAAGCAGGCTGAAAGTAAAGCAGATTGCACATTGATGCATATTCTGCTTTACATTCAACCTGCTTTAATTCGTAACCAAATAGCCTAGTTTTGAAGACAGGTGACCAGGTAAGTAGTAAGCAGAATGTGCCTTAACCCATTACCCAATAGCCTGTTTCTAGTATTGAAGATACATGACTACTAAAAGCAGGTTGAAAGTAAAGCAGAATGTGCCTTAACTTAAGGCGCATTCTGCTTTACCTACAGCCAGCTTTAAGCTATCATGTGCTAGAATATAGAACATATTTCTTATAATACATATTCATATCTGTACAAACATCATCTTTATTCTTCAGAGGAAAAATTAATGAAAGGCGTAAAAAGTCTTATTTATTGGGTAATGGGTTAAGTTGCAATCTGCTTTACTGTCAACCTACCTTTAGATACCATCTGCAAGAGTTTAGGAAATATTTCTTACGGTGTACATACATTACAATACAAAATGGAACTACTTTCAAGGCATATTTATGGGGGAGGAGGTAAAAGGTTAAGTAGTCATCTGTTTTCAAAACGAGAAACAGGCTGTGGGGTAAAGGGTTCAAGACTGAAAACCAGATGGCAAGTTGATGTTTTTCAGTAAAAGATTAATGTCAGGATAAAAGGAAAATTTGATGTGAAAACGCTATCTTTATTGTAACATAAACTTAGCAAAGGACATCACTGGGATGGATATTTCTTTCTTTTTTCGTTTTTAATTTTTTCACTGCACAACATTGAATCCCAAACATGATCAGTAATTATTATTGAACAACAAGAGCCCCATGGGGCATATTCGCTCACCTGAGAATAATTGGAAAAATGGAGATATTGATTTATGTCCAGGACTGACCTAGATATGCAACAGACCGGAACAATTTGAATAAAATATGTAAAGTATTTTTAAAAGTGTCACCATACAGAATATAAAAGCTCTGGCCATATTAGTGTCAGAGAAAAAGATGTTTGAAATTTTCTCTATATAACTCTATGTAAAACTGTGACCCCAGGGGGGGGGGGGGGGGGGGCCAATTTTGACCCCAGGTCCATAATTTGAACAAACTTGATAGAGGACCTGTAGGCGATGGTATGTGCCATATATCTAAGCTCTGGCCCTTGTAGTTTCAGAAAAGAAGATTTTTCAAGTTTTCATTGGAAAAAATCTATTTTTAGCTCCTGTGACCTAGATATGCAACCAACCATAACCCTTTGAACAAAATACGTAAAAGATATTTAGAAGTGTCATCATATCGAATATCAAAGCTCTGGCCATATTAGTGTCAGAGAAGAAGACGTTTGAATATTTCACTATATAACTCTATGTAAAACTGTGACCCCCGGGGCGGGGCCAATTTTGACCCCAGGGGCATAATTTGAACAAACTTGATAGAGGACCTGTAGATGATGCTATGTGCCAAATATGTAAGCTCTGGCCCTTCCAGTTTTTGACAAGAAGATTTTTTAAGATTTCCTTATTTTTTCACTTTGGTTGCCATGGCAACCAGAGTTCTGCATTGTTTTTAATTCTTTGAACAAATTTGAAAGAGCTTGACCCAAGGAACATTTCTGTAAAGTTTGGTTGAATTCTGTCAAGCGGTATAGGAGGAGATGTCATTTGAAGCAATTGTTAACGACGACGCACATACGCACGACGACGGACGCCGGACACAGGGCCATCCCAATAGCTCACCTTGAGCCTTTGGCTCAGGTGAGCTAAAAATGTATGGATTTGTAATATTGATCCAATGTCTTAAAAACTTAATATTTACGTTTTTAATCTTAAAATACTATTTCTATACACCTGACATTCGTTTACATATCAAATAAAATAGAACATTCTGGTTTTCGGTCTCTTTTTAAAGGCCTTACCGAAAATAAAATGTCTCTGTCTTAAGAGCAAACATCTATGAATCATTGTTCTTAAAGAGTTCAAACAGTCTTCTCACATATTTGAAAAGTTGATAATAATAAGGTGTTTCTAACTTTCTGGATCAGTGACATGGGTTTGTTCCTGCTTTTGTCTTGCCATTTTCTTCTCTTCACTTTATCGTTCCATTTCTGTCCCCTGCATACCTCAGCCACTCCTTGACAATTCTCTTAACCTCATCCAAACTTTATGACATGATTGTGCTGCCTCTGAAACATAAACCATACATGCATGTTTACCAATATGCCTAACCGGCGGATGTAGTCGAGGGTTAAGCGCCTGCTTACGACATCAGGGGTCGTGAGTTCAATCCCCCGCCAGACCAAGTCCTTTGGATGAGACTTTATAAACTGAGGTCAGATGTATCAGTGTTTTACAAAGAGCATCGAAAAGAACCAGAGAACTCTTTCGATAATAAGAGCAGGGCATCACACCCGGTTCTCTGTTTCCACGTCCCTCTCTCAGGGGCGTCCAATTAGCCCATAGATGGTAGAAACCGACTTTTACAAACAATTGAACCCATTACCCCATAGCCTGTTTCTAGTATTAAAGTCAGGTGACCACTAACCAGTTGAAAGTAAAGCATAATGTGCCATAAGGGGAATTCTGCTTTACTTTTAGTCTGCTTTAAACTACTATCTGCTAGAATATAGAAAATATTTCTTATCAAACATAGCCATGACTGTAGTATAAACTGGAACTAGTTTCTTTGGTAGAGGAATAAATTAAAGGTGTAACAATGTGTAACTATATATAATGGAGTATGGGGCTAAGTATCCATTCAAGTAGCTTGCAACAGATTTTTCAACGGTTAAGAACCACTTACCTCTTGAAGTGACCTTGTTTTTTTATTCACAGCCGTGACATGATTAAGTTAAAAAAATGTGCTTCTTAAAAAAATGCAAAAAATGAATATTCCTACCGAGGTGTATCATTATTTAATCAAAGTTGTGACTTGCA
The DNA here is from genome assembly GCA_922989275.2 of Gari tellinella. Lineage (NCBI taxonomy): Eukaryota > Metazoa > Mollusca > Bivalvia > Cardiida > Psammobiidae > Gari > Gari tellinella. Next base: position 33,203,351 of record OV277871.1, read on the forward strand.
TTTGCATGTATTTTCTTGTAGACTTAAAAACATTAAACAATTAAAATTGTAAAGGTCACATACTACTTATCACTACAGTTGGGTACCACAAAGAATAAACAAGAGGGCTTTGAAGACCCTGGTATCGCTCACCTGTGGTAATGAAGCCTGATAGCTTTACATTTGAGTTTCACCCGTTTTAATCTAAATCCTTTCAAAGTTGTAGTAAAGCTTGTAAACACTTTTGGAATACCTCATAATTCTATCAAGGGCAGATAACTACTGCCACAATTATTAGATTTCAACAATACTTGCACTCCTTCGATAACTTATTAGTGTAAACTTTGTATGCAAGTATAATCAAAATCCATTGAAAACTAGTTGCAAGAGTGTAAACGCTGTTTGATATGGCAATTCAAGGGCAGATAATTCATGACCTATTAATTCGATTTGAACACTAATCACGCTTATTTGAACTCTTTTTGTCATATACAATCCGAGCAAGTTTGATAAAGACTAGATACAACTTGTGGCCTATAGAGTGTAAACACCGTTAAAATGGCATTTTCAGCAATTCAAGGGCAGATAACTGTTGACCTATTGGTCTGATTTCAACCATAATCGAACTTATTTGAACTCTTATGGTCATATACAATTTGAATAATTTTGAGAAAGATTGTATAAAAATTGTGGCCTCTAGAGTGTAAACAGCCTTTAATATGGAATTTTCAGCAATTCCAATGTAGATAATTTTTTATCTATTGGTCTGATTACAAACTCATACAAAATCTTAATATGGTGATATACAATCTGGGCAAGTTTTAGTGAGGTTTGATAAATATTGTGGCCTCTAGAGTGTAAACACTGTTAAATATTGCATTTTCAGCAATTCAAATGTAGATAACTTTTGACCTATTAGTCTGATTTCAACCATAATCAAACTCATCTAAACTCTGATGGTAATATACAATCTGTGCAAGTTTGAATAAATATTTTGGCATCTAGAGTGTAAACACTAAAATTGTTGATGACGGAAGAGGGACATAAGGATTGTAAAAAGCTCAGGTGAGCTAAAAACCAAGGACAATAAATAACAAATGACAAATCCCAGGGTTGCATGCCTTGTTGTAATGAGTTGCCCTTTTGATACTAAATAATATCTAAAGTTTCAAGTTAATACCTCTGGTAGTTACTTAAAACCTAAGAGTTGGCCCGTAGTTCAAGGTCAATGTCACAGGCATCTAAATGTTTATGTGCATAGAAAGGTCTTGTCCATAAACACACAAACCAACCATAAAAGGAATATCTTAAGGGACATAGAAGTTAAAGGCATTTTTCGAAACCTAAATATTGCCCTAAGTTCAAGGTCACATGGGTCCCAATTTGTCGGTGCATAGAAAGGTCTTGTTCATAAACACACCAACCAACCATGAAAAGAATATCTCAAGGGATATAGAAATTAAAGGCATTTTTCAAAACCTAATCACAGATATCAAAACCTAAAAGTTGGCCACGAGTTCAAGGTCAAGGTCACAGGGGTCCAAATTTTTCTGTGCATTGAAAGGTCTTGTCCATACACACAAACTATGAAAGGAATATCTCAAGGGACATAGAAGAGGCATTTTTCGAAACCTAAACAGAGTTTTACAAAAACATTAAAGGCAGACGCTGACACAGAGGACAACGTGATGACAATTGCTTGACTTTTTGAAAAAGTCGAGCTAATAAAATGTTTGCTGAAGCGTTATGAGTTTTGAGAGTAGCGTCCTTTTAAGTTTTATAACCATTGACCATGGTGTACACTATGTGTTTGAGTAAATAACATGGTATGTACTGCAGTTACTGCTGTTTCATACAAGAGCTGTAACAGACAACAAAGCTATCAAACTTAGGTTACCTTATTTCCTGATGGAGTAGACTTGGTTACAGACGGTGTTGACCCCTTATGTACTTGGCAATGACCTGGTAACAGATGTCATATGGAAGGCGTATTAGGTGGTGACGACATCTGTATCCTGGAAATGATAATAATACAGTGCTCCCTCTCTACAACGACATCCAACGGTGGACAGTTTGAGTGCATTGTTTGGAGGGAGTGGTTATATGGCGGGAAAATTTAGACTTGGCTTACATTGGTTTAGCTTCCTATTAGGCAAGTATGCATGTGTATACACTTTTCTTTTTACAGAAAACCAAAAATTAATTGGAGCACTGCATATGGGTGCTGGACTCTTGACTTTCATATACTTTATATTGCCAATTAAATTGGAGATTTTTTAAATTACAAATTTTAAGTTTAAAAAGGGCAATGACTCTGGAAGGACAAATCCCAGAGCAACATGCCTTATTGAAGTGAGTTGCCTTTTTGATACTGGACAAGTTTTAAAAGTTTCAAGTTAGTACCTCTCTTAGTTTTGAGAAATTTCATTTACAATAGCTGTAAGAGAGACGACAAAGCTATCAAACTTAGTTACCTTATTTCGTGGTGGAGCAGACTTATTTACAGACGGTGTTGACCTGATTACACAAGGCATACATGGCAATGACCTCGTAACACATGTTGTAAGGAAGGCGTAATAGGTGGTGACAACATCTCTATCCTGTAAATGATAATAGAACAGAACAGAACAGAACAAAACTTTATTTCATCTCAGGCATGGTTACATGCAGCATGAGGTAAAGCATATAAACAAGATGAATATAAACAATGGTACCTAGCATGGCTTATTCAGAGTCTTAGTATTTCAGTATTTGGTGACGAATAATGTAGAGCCAGACCCTATGCAAAGAATAATCGTTTATGGTCTGATTCAACAATATTCGTCTTGCGGTTGATAAAACCGATAGTTGGTAAATGATGGTGGGTGTCTAAATATAATCAAATGAAATAGATACATTTTCGGAATACAGTGTTCATATAAGATTTTATGAGGACGATGAAGACCCGGATCAGTGTGTTCACAATTGTACTCGCTGGTCAAGGTCTAAACCGTCTGTCATTTTGCAATTCATCGACCAGGAGTAATCCAAGATAGTATAATAACAACATACAATAAAAAGAATTATGAAGATTTAAACTGTCCATATGCTGGTTATTCAGAGAGGGAAAAGTGAATGTTATGGTTATCAGATTATTAATATTATGATTTTCTTACTATATATACATAAAACATAACTTTAAGTGTCGAAAAGTAGATCTACTCGTGCAAATAGTTTGGATTCCGACAAGGCTCCACATGGGCCTGACTAGGATCCAAACTATTTGCGTGTCAGGTACGGTTTAATACTAACTTTTATATATAACCTTGCGTTAACCCATTCCCCCATAAATACGCGGTTTTACACTTTTAGTTTATTCCTAGACTGAAGGAAATAGTTTTACTTTTCACAGTCAAGAATATGTGTCATAAAAAAATAAAAAAATATGTGTCATAAGAAATTTATTTTTATTTTCTAGCAGATGGTAGCTCAAAGCAGGATGAAAGTAAAGCAGAATGCGCCTTAAGGTGCATTCACCTTCACCTTCAAATCGCTTTAAGTAGTCACCTATATACACTACTAGAAACCGGCTATGGGGTAATGGGTTTAACAAAGTGAAAAATGTAGTGTGTTTTCTGACGGGCAGTACTAGATCTATGCTACTTCACAGCAAGGCAAACTAATTTCTGATGCGGCTGGGTGCATCAAGTATTAACAGGTAAATTAAAAATCGATTTGATAAACAACATCAACATATGTGCCACCGGATGTAATCTTGAGTCATTTTATGTTATAATGTAGAGAGTTGTCGAGTCGAGATAACGCGTGTATGTATGCGTATTGCTATACTAACAAAAAACCTTGGGACATTTTACATTCCAATTCGCGTCATAAACTGATATTGTGACATCACAGTTAGTCTAACTCTCAATAATAACATCCATCGGGGAACACAGTTTGAGTGCCTTGTTTGGAGCGAGTCTTTAAAAGGGGGCAAAATTAGACTTGGCTTACATTGGCGTAGCTTTCTACTAGGCAAGTAGGCATGTGTACCGGTATACACTTTTGTAACAGAAGTCCAAAAATCATGCAAAAAATGCAATAAAATTGAAGCCTAAGAAGGGTTTGGGGAAAACCCCATTTTCTTTTTACCAATTACATGATGATGTTTGTGCCTTTAACGCCCCAAAAGTCCTAAGAACGCATCTGCAGAGACTATCAAGGAATAGAATTTTCTCGGGGCACCCTGACGCCCCCTCATAAGAATGGTGTAGCCACTCTCTACTAGGCACATACATTTAGCTACATGTATGATAAAAAACACGAAACTGCGTACACGCTGTCATAAAAATTGGAACAATTTGAAACTAAAATCAGAGTGGGAAAATGTATTAACCTGAAACGGACAATTTAACATATATATTTTCAGTTTACATAGATTTATTTTAGAATTTTACCTGATTTTGAACGTGCAAAACAACACACCAGAGGCCATCTAGAAATATTTTTTTTACAGTGTTATACAACTCAAATTTTTCGCAGAGGACTATGCCCCCGGACACCCCTAGAAGAGTTATGCTAATTCTAGACAAGCAACACACATGGCTTACATTTGCATACTGCTTGAATCCAGATCAGAGACTGATTACGCAAGTCTAATCTGGATTCAAGCTGTTTGTCACTCGTCATTTATTATATTTTTTGTATCATTGTATTAATAAATTGTTATGTCCAATCATTTGTAACTTAGAGAAAAAACAGCAGACAACAATTTTAAGCAGACGATATTGCAGCAGTAACAGCGCTGGACATAAATTAATTGTCCTGTTTAGGGAACAACAGCAAGGGTAGTTATTGGGAGGGCTGTTGTATGGTGGGACACTGTAATTCAGAAATTTAGCAAACAATATTGGACAGTAACTGTTGAAAGTGTTAGGGGTACCTTTGGCATGACTCCTTTTAATCAGGGTCTACACTGTTTGAATAGTATAAGTGCACTCTTCACAGGTACACCATTGTAAAGGGTACTTACATGTGTCACTAGGGAGGTCTGTTAAATTAGGATAAGTGAACAGAAAACTATCAAGCTTAAGTTAGTTACCTTGTTTCCTGACCTGTGGTATAGACCTGGTTAAAACCAAACTCATCCATCCATCCTGATTACATGGTTTCATGGTGTTGACCTGATAACAGATGGCGTGAAGTACAATTGGATGGTGTTGTAGGTGGTTGGGACTTCTGTTTCTGTAAATGAAAAAGACTAGATTAACTTTCAGAATTTTAGCAAACACCATTTGACAGTCACTGTTCATAGAGTTATAGTGGTAACTCTCACATGAACACACTGTTTTGCATAGATTAGTACAAGTGCACTCTTCACAAGTACAGCATTTGTAAAGGATGCATATAAGCATGCATGCAGCATCACCAGAGGTAATCTATTAACATAGGATCAGAGATCACAAAGCCATCGAACTTAAGTTACCTTGTTTCCTGTTGGCGTAGACCTAGTTACAGACGACTGATGGTGACAAAGAGTGGATCACATATCTGAGGGCTAATGCTAACAGCCAGTTTCCAATACTACTCAGATGGAGCCCATCAATAGCCAGGAAGACTCTTTTTTCTTCAAAGACGTAGGGCCAGGCCACATAATGGGAGTCCAGGCGCCACCATCTCTCCTCTGACAGGCGTTATACTTTTTTCTGGTGACCCTCCTTAATCTGTGGACTACAAAAATGTGAAATAAATGTTAAATTGGTTATTTGGTTATTTCACAAGGGTTCACATTAAACTTTACAATGTCCACCATCCACGCTTTTATACCCTGATGAATGCATATGGTGAGAGACATTTATTTCTTATACAGTAGAACCCTTCTATTACAAATACTACATAAGATTATTACTACTGGTGTACTTTGATTATCTCAAAATGTTGTTGCCTTAACCCTCTCATTCATGAGCACCATTTGATTTTCATCTGAATTGTAAACTTAAGAGTTGTCGGCAATTTTTTTTAAGTCAGATTTAAAGAGGCTCGCAACCGGATTTAGCATTAAAAATGTTAATTTGTAAATATATGTCAAATGATTATATAAATGGGTAAGATTTAGTTTAGGATAATAAATTCTGTTAAAAAATGCATTTCTAAAAAAAAAAGAAGAAGCTATGGTGGGATTCGAACCCGTGACATTCCATTGCGGAGACAAACAAGAAAAATGAGGACACGCCTTTACCGCCTCGACTACGGACGCTCTCTATATATATGGTAGCGAATTAACGTACTTCACTGGTAGCGATTAATACTACATTATTCAGTTCCGGTTTATGTCAGAGCCTGTGTAGAGAAGCAACAACAACAACTATACCGTCAGCTGACGCTATTGAAAAACGATCGAATATATCTAAAAAAAACTAAGATTCGTTGACGATTCTTGAGACTTTTTTTGGACTGATCATATTTTTTTAATGTCAGAAGCCAAATAATGGCACAAATTTGCTTTTATTTGAGTATTTTTATTTTATTTTGACAAGTACACCATCCGGTTGCGAGTCCCTTTAATGCTTTTTTACTCAAGAAATATTGATACGATTGTCAAACAGTTTGGATCCATCTTCCTGATCAGATGCCACAATAAGCAGCACCATGTAGAAGGCAACATTGGGGAGGAGTGATAAGTCGCAAGGGATCCGATATTAATGTTTGAGTGTAATTCTGTGAGTAAAAATAGATATGATTGTGCAAATTGCCGAGTAGATGATGCTCCTGTAACCTAGCTATGCAATGAACAGTTTTGAACAATATTGGTAAAGGACAACTAGAAGTATCCCCATGCCGAATATCAAAGCTCTGGCCATATTAGTTTAAGAGGAGAAGACATTTGAAAATTTCACTATATAACTGACCGCCCCGGGTGTCACAGTTTTACATAGGGGTAATATTTTACTCTATGTAAATTTTACATAGAGTTTAACCCTATGTAAAACTGTGACACCCGGGGCAGGCCAATTTTGACCCCAGGGGCATAATTTGTACAAACTTTATAGAGAACATGTAGATGATGCTTTGTGCCAAATATCTTAGCTCAGGGTCATGCAATTTCAGAGAAAAAGATTTTTTAAGTTTTTATTGAAATGATCTATTTTTAGCTCCTGTGACCTAGATATGCAACAGACTGGAAATATCTGAACAACTTTCAAAGAGGACCATATAAGGATAATTTCTGCCAAGTTTGGTAAAAATCTATCCAGTAGTCTAGGAGGAGATGTCGTTTAAAAAAATTTTTGACGACTGACGGGCGACAACGGACATAGCACAATCAAAATAGCTCACCTTGGCACAAACCTTGGCACTTTGTGCCAGGTGAGCTAAAAAGATATGCAGGGTTACCTAAAATATTCAACAAAAACTTTATCACTTGGCCTAAATTTATGAAATTCGGTAAAGTCCAAATATTGGCCATTATGTCCACAACATCTAGAGCTATCATTGATTTAGCAAAAAGCATATAAACAATATCGATATATTGGGAGACAAATATCGATGATATATAGATATATCAATTTGAACATTCATATAACTCTAGAGACAGGTTATTGGAACGTATTTCTTATTTGAATTGACTTTCAAGTTAAACATTTACCAAACTTACTACCATGTACCTGTAAATGAACTTTCAGCAAAACTCTCAACATTAATGCATGACAAATTAACTTTTTCATATGAATACAATGTATACTGTAAACAAGAGTGTAATTTGCAAAAGCTATATAACAGTGTAGAATCAGAAAATGAACTTTTTTAACAGTACATTTCTAGTCAGTTTTATTTTTCCATTGTATCGAACTAGCGATACTCTGAAAATGTGTATCGATAATCGATCGATGAATAAATATTGGCGATACATCGATATTGTTCCTATCAATGACAGCTCTAACAATATCCGGTGGATTAAACTACTCAACCTTGTAAAAGTTTGCCGTACCGTACCCAGAGTAAGTATGAAAATGCAAAATACCTGTGCATAATTGTGATAATGATATATTCAATTGTCAAAATCAGTCAATGGGGTAAGTTTTAAGTTGTGACATTGATTTTCTGAGTTTTGAAACTGCTTTCAACATCTTCGAAGTGTGGTACACTGAACTGAAATTCAGAGGGGGCAAGCTATTGAACTACTGTTGGAGGGTCGAGGCCAACAGCAGGTTGCTGGACAGTTCAATGTGTATTTTTTCACTAAAGAACGTCTTATCAGATGCATGAGAGATGGGAACCCTTGCAGACGGACCGTGAACGTGACGCTGCACGTCATTACTTCACCTGGACTATCCGCCCAGTTCACCTGCGCAATCGCCGCCATACAGGCAGTGAAACTGTTGATAACACGTAATGCAATAATCGTCAACATATCCATGGTGACACTGTACCGAACCTGTTATGTGTCAAGGGTCTGCCAGCCTTACATCGTTAGGCTCGTTTGCCACTTAACGCTCCGCGTCATGCATTAGGGACACATTTCAGTCACCGACGAGTTCCGGGTTCACGCTATATTGATCTGATGGTCCATGTCCTGTATACGCATTGGGAATGCTACGCAGTGCTGATACGTGTGCATTCTTGAGAGGGATAGGTTTGGTAGATGATCTGTTATGGAATGGCTGATGAACTGCATGTAGCAATGCCAAAGGATTTTTTTAAAAAACATTTTCTGGGATATTTTGTGTTTATTGGGTACATCTTGACCTAAACATGTATAAAAGAAACAAAAAATGATGTTAAAGTACAACACTTGAAAAACAAGAGGGCCTGAAGGCCCTGATATCGCTCACCATTTGTAATGAAGCCTGATAGCTTTACCTTTGAATTTCACCCGTTTTATTCTAAATCCATTCAAGTTTGTCGACCTACTGTACCGGTAGTATAGTAGAGTACATCAAAGGCAGATAACTAGAGCCTAAACAATACTGAAATTAAGCCTTTTTCTAGCATTTCAAAGTATATCAAGGGCAGGTAACTATTGCCACAATGATTACATTTCAACAATAATTGCACTCCTTCCAAAACGTATAGCTACATCCTTTGTGTACAAGTATAAACAAAATCCATTGAAAACTGTAGTTGCAAGAGTGTAAACGCTGTAAAATATGGCATTTTCAGCAATTCAAAGGTAGATATCTCTTGATCTATTTGTCTGATTCCAATCATAATCACCCTTTTTCCAAATCTTATGGTCATATACAATATGGGCAAGTTTGAGAGAGCTTGGATAAATATTGTGGCCTCTAGAGCGTAAACACTGTTAAATATATCATTTTCAGCAATTCAAAGGTAGATAACTCTTGACCTATTGATCCGATTACAACCAAAATTAAACTCATCCGAAGTCTTATGGTAATATACAATCTGAGTAAGTTTGAGAAAGATTGGATAAAATTTGTGGCCTCTAGAGTGTAAACATCGTTAAATATGGCATTTTCAGCAATTCAAAGGTATATAACTCTCGACCTATAAGTCTGCTTTCAACCATAATCAAACTCATATGAACTCTTATAGTAATATACAATCTGAGCAAGTTTAAGAAAGATTTGATAAAAATTGTGAACTCTAGAGTGTAAACACCGTTAAAAATGGCATTTTCAGCAATTCAAAGGTAGATTACTCTTGATCTATTTGTCCGATTTCAACCAAAATCAAACTCATCCGAACTCTTATGGTCATATACAATCTGGGCAGGTTTTAGAAAGATTGGATAAATACTGTGGCCTCTAGAGTGTAAACACCGTTAAATATGGCATTTTCAGCAATTCAAAGGTAGATAACTCTTGATCTATTTGTCCGATTTCAACCAAAATCGAACTCTTCTGAACTCTTATGGTCATATACAATCTGGGCAGGTTTTAGAAAGATTGGATAAATACTGTGGCCTCTAGAGTGTAAACACTGTTAAATATGGCATTTTCAGCAGTTCAAAGGTAGATAACTCATGACCTATTTGTCCGATTTCAACCATAATCGAACTCATCCGAACTCTTATGGCAATATACCATCTGAGCAAGTTTGAGAAAGATTGGATAAAAATTGTGGTCTCTAGAGTGTAAACACTAAAATTGTTGACGCCGCACGACGGACGGCGGACAATCAAGGATTGCAATAGCTCACCCTGAGCTAGCTCAGGTGAGCTAAAAAGAGGAAAAAATAAAACAACACAATTTGTGCCTCAGAAAAAGCTTTTTTCGTTAAATGTCACATTTCACTTTTTTATCCCATCAGTTTTTCAGTATTGAAAACTTCAAGTGGCCTCGTGGTAAACTTATTTCCAACTTATTTGCACTTATTTAAATCATTCGGAATGCTACTTGTTGTGGTTTGATCCCGATCTCGCTAAAAATAAAATGTGCGTATTGTTGGTTTGGAAGCCATTGAATCATGCATATTATTTATAAGATCGCCAACAGCCACACCACCTTTAAGATTTTGACATTGCTACTGCGTGCACATTAGGACAGACAAAGCAGCCTTTCGATTTTTTCCTAGTGCAGGCCCCAGAGACCTTCCTACTTTCTATCTATCTAAATTCTAAATATTCAAAACCCTGCTTGGAACCTCAACTTGAGGCATGTTGACTGTCAGAAATTAGAAAGTAGAAAAATAAAGGCATTAAAGAGCTAATGAGTAAAATGTTAAAAACAGATTTAAAAAAGTTGGACGAGTTCTGGGGCTTAATTGTCATAGGAACCTTTTCTGTTTATTAGACCGAGATTATCCCCTCTGTACAGAACTACATGTAGAATGAAGAAATAGGAGTAAGAAATGGTAAAATAACAAATTGGGTACGAAAAGGCATGGGTACGAAATGACTGTATAACGCTGTCAAAACCAAAGTATACAAAATTGTCATATTTTGACCTCTAGTGGCTCTACAATCAAGGTATAGCAATAAATTTATATACCGTAATATAATGTTTAACTGGTGATTAAATGAACAAATAATTCACTAAGAATAAGTTAATGAGAAAACTCAATAAAATTTGGACATATCCCACCCACTTTCAAAAGTTATGGACCCGAACTCATCCATGTTTATTTTATAATAGTTGTACATATAATGTTTACTTATTAACCAACTGTCTTAAATGAACTGAAATCTGTTGCTTTATACTTTTTGTGTATATATTTCATGCAGATATACTCACATTTGGGTGGATTTTTTCGTCTGCATGTGGAAATTTTCTAAAATGGATAGGTATAAACACAGCCGAATGGTAGGGTCTATAAAAAATACAGTGTCGTCTCGCACAGAATACGTTTTTCTCCGCTAAAATCTAGAAAAAATGTAGATTTAGGCAAATTGATTATTTTTTCCCCATTTTAAAGAAATCATTAAGAGCTCTACTTGTTATAAATAGAATCTAGTATATAATAATAGATCTATAGCAATATTAGGATACTGCATTTATTAAGTAATTTTAATTAATTTTTTGTGTGGTTGTGGTTTGCTTTTAAAATATAATGGGACCACATATTTGGTAAAATCATTTTTAAGATCTCTATCAAATTGTGTGTTTATGGTTGGCTATACAACGTTGGCCCAACGTTGGGCCAACGTTGTATAGCCAACGCCGTCTATGTAGGAAAGATGGTTGGATGTACAACGTTGGCCCAACGTTGGCCCAACGTTAACATGCCAACGCCAACGTTGTGCCAATATGCCGACCATTAGCCAACGTTGGGCCAACGTCGCTCTGCTATCTGGGTAGTGGGTGGGGGCAGATTTTCCGTATATGGCTAAATAGTGAAAACTTTAAAAATCTTCTTGTCTGAAACCGCTTGTCCGATTTGAAAATAATTTCACACAAATGATCCATGGGTGACCCTCTACCAGCTTTCTTAAAATAATTTTGATATCTTAAAAAACATGGCCGCTAGTGGGTGGCGCACATTTTCCTTATGTTACTGTATAGTAAAAACTTTAAAAATCTTCTTCTGTGAAACAAATGGTCCAAATTGAAAATAATTTTTCTCAAATGATCCATTTATGACTCTCTATCAGATTTCTCAAAATCATTTTGTTATCTTAAAAAACATGGCTGACAGTGGGTGGGGCAAGTTTTACTTATATTTCTGTATAGAAATTCTTTAAACATATTTTTCTCTGAAACTATTGGACTGAATTAAGAATATTTTTACACAAATAATGATTCATTGGTGACGCTTTGCCAGTTATCTTAAAATAATCTTCCTAGCTCAAACATGGCCGCCAGTAGGTTGGGGTGAATTTACTGATGATGGCATTTAGTGAAAACTTAACCATTACCGGTCAATTACCCTGGCCGTAACATGGGTACCAGGTGAGCAATTTAGGGCCGCATGCGGCTCTTGTTTAATTTTTCATCTACAAGTATTCATTTTTTGTATGCATGTATATCTTTACAAGTCCTTTACCAATTTGTTTTACGGATTGACCTTTTACTGAAAAAACCAAAAAAAAACCAAAAAAAAAATTGACCTGCACATGGACCATTGACAAATTTTACTGTTTGTTTTAAGGATCTTCAAAAACAGACGTACATTGGCACCCGCATGTGGTGCTCTTGTTTTTCAATAGTTTAACCCATTTATGTCTGGATATTGTAAAACACAGCAACATCTCATCTTGATCAAAACTGTTTGCAAAGATACCACTGTTTTGCTGTTAGTATGTCAAGAATTAAATACCTGAAACTCTGATTAAGCTTTTGGACTTTTAGTCCTACCACTGAGGCATAAAACGGTGTTATATGTTACTTAGTGTTTTCTCTTTTTGAACAGGTACCTCAGGGATCCAGCTGGTAACGTTTACTTTGCTGGAACTGAAACAGCTACCAACCACATAGGGTACATGGATGGGGCCATTGAGTCAGGAGAAAGGGCTGCTAATCAGGTAAGTAGGGGCTTGGGCACAGGGAACAGTAAGCTCCCATGGTCATACCTTTATTTATTAAATGCCTTTGTATGATATCGAGCGTTTCAGCCTGTATTTTAAAAGTAAAATACAAGGGTCTGTATCAGCCACCTTGTATTTTACTCCAACCTTGTTTTTGATTTAGCCTGTTGTCAATTACGTACATGTACAAGTTTTGCGTTATTCTTTGTGGCATACAAAAACTCTTGTTCGGCTTCAAATAACTAATGTTTCTGGACATAAAATGATTGAAACATCTATTTAGTTGATTTTGATTTGTTTTCAAGGCATATAATAAACACATCACCAGTTGACAGTGCGCTACAGTGTGTTGCATTCAGCTCTCGACTTTTTTGCCGGAAACAACTGATAAGACTTGCACCAAGGCGCTCATCAGATTGGCTATTTCCAGCAAAATGTCTCAAGCTGAATACATCACTCTGTATCACACTGTCAACTGATAATGTGTATGTCTGTACATCCCATTTTTGGTTAAGTGTTCGTATTAAACAAACTGAATCCAGATCAGACGCCATGTAACATGGCAGCTGATCTGGATTCAAGCCATTTGTCACTCCTAATAATATTTCTTATGTCCAAATGTCCACTAATATGTAACTGTGAGAAAAAACAGCAGACTACAATTGTAAGCAGACGATATTGCAACAGTTAAAGTGTTACATATTAATGTCTTGTTTTAACATCATTGTATTGAGGGAGTCATTGTTGGGAGGGTCGTTGTAGGGAGTGATCACTAAATTTGTCCAAGGCAAAACAGTGTAGACCCTGATCAGAGGATGCCTTAAGGAGCCTATGATCAGGGTCTGCACTGTTTGTCATTTTGCAGGGAAATGTAGAAAACAACTGTAAATACTTAATAGCCATAAATGGACTTTACTTAGTTTGAAACTGGAACTGTCCATTAAAAGTTTTAGGTGTGAACAAGTTAATTGTTATTATTCAGATTCTAGCAGCGTTGGGAAAAATCACAGAAGAGGAAATCTACCAAGAAGAATCGGGCCATTCTGAAGTGCCCCGGGCAGGAAAACAGGGCCTCGTAGAATGGTATCTGCCCAGTGTCTCAGGGGTTCTCAAGTTTTCGGTCACGGTTGTTGTAGCGTTTGTTGCCAGCAGCACCTACTACTTTCTGTACAGTTGGAAAGGGGAGCTGTTTCGTCGCTGGCTGAGATGGAACTATAATCTGGATGATTACACAATACGTGATATGTCACGATATATTCCACTGCTTAGAAAGTGAGATGGAACTATAACCTGGATGATTACACCATACGTGATATGTCACGATATATTCCTCTGCTTAGAAAGTGAGATGGAACTATAACCTGGATGATTACACAATACGTGATATGTCAAGATATATTCCACTGCTTAGAAAGTGAGAAGACAAAGTATCGACCGATTACTCAATAGATATGCCTTTTTACGCAATTAATTCCTCCTCCTGAAGGAAATAATGCAATTTTATACAGCAGTGAATGTGCAGCGCAAGAAGTATTTCCTATATTTCAGCAGATGGTAGCTTAAAGCAGACTGAAAGAAAAGCAGAATGTGCCTTCCCCCATAGGCTATATCCAGTTTAGAAGACAGGATACCACTTAAAGCAGGTTGGAAGTAAAGCAGACTGAGCCTTAAGGCACATTCTGCTTTACTTTAAGCCTGCTTTAAGCTACTATCTGATAGGATATAGAAAACATTTCTTATGGTACATATTAATAACTGTATCAAAAGAATATATTTTGTATAGTGCAGAGCACCAGATAAGGGTAGTTTTTCAAAAACTAAAATCTTTATTTCTGAATTAAACCCTATGGTGTCACTACTCATTAGAATCGTCTCTTCGAGACGATTCTAATGAGTAGTAACACCATAGAATTTGGTGCTAAAAAGAGTGAGAAAATGTTGGATTTGTTGAAATAACTACCTCTTATCTGGAGCCCTGATAGTGGATGAATAATTTCATGGTGTAAAAAGGCGTATTTATGGGGTAATGGGCTCAGCAGCAATCTGTCTTTACTACTCCCTATGTATCCTCCTTGTATGGTTCCTAAAAAAGTAGACGTAAAAATTAGTTGAATTATAGGAGACTTTCAAGTTTTTACGAACCCTATTTTCAGACATTACACTGTATTCATATATATTTGAAAACATTTTATGATTGAAAGGTGCTCAATTTTAGGATCCTAAAGTATTTAAGTATTGTCCGATTTTTCTGAACTGTCCGAGTTATTTTTAGAACAGAATAGTTCATAATGGTAAATAGATAATTGGGTGACATCGGATCTGTATAGTTGTACAGCTTCCAACTTGAGATAAGCATGATCATCGTGCAGCACGAGACAGCTGCACTGATTTTACTGATACATTATTCATTCTCAACAAAAGTGTTTATGCTAAAACTATTACGTCCATTGCAAACAGATTGGAGCCAGAGCAGATGCCGGGTAACACGGCGTCGGATCAGGCTCCAACCTGTTTGCCCCGATTAAAAAGATAAAATTAATATTCTACAGTTTTGTGCATTGTGTTTGCGTTTATTCGGGAAATAATTATGTCTTCTCTACTGTACATTACGCACAATAAATACAGCTTTCCGAATCCCTGGCTGAACGTACTGAAATCAACGAGTACTGTATTCATCCCTTTTAAAATTTTAGAATGTTCCAATCTAAACATAACTCTGACAGGTCAGAGGAAAACACTAATACTATTTTGTTATTTTGGTTTTCATATTACAATTATGATTGCTCAATATTTTATAATTGCTTTTTATTATCATTGCTTAGAGGCTTTTTGTTATTTTGTTTAAATACACCGGTTCTATGGTAGTGCATTGTCTATCTGCTTGTCTGTCTGTTTGTTTGTTAATGTGATAACTCAAAAAAGAATTGACAGATTTTCATCAAACTTGGTAGGATTTTTGGTCGTGTAATTAGTTTTTGAGGTTTTTGTAAATTGCAACATTGTGAGTACCTTTGCTGGAGTTATGCCCCTTGACAGATATTATTTTGTACTTTGGCTATCGTGATATAACCCTTCTTGTACCAAGCATGGTGATTTTTATAGAAATATACTTTCCTTTCAACAAGGGTTGTCTACTTCACATTGTTTTACAGTCCTCCCTCTCTACAAGAACACCCATTTGGAGACACAGATTGTGTGTGTTGTTCCGAGGGAGTTGTTGCATGGAAGGAAAATTAATACCAATAGAGTGCAAACAGTGTGAATCCAGATTAGACGCCGCTTAACGCGGCGTCTGATCTGGATTCAAACTGTTTGTCACTTGTCTTTACATTTTTCAAAATGTCAGATATGTAACTTAGAGAAAAAACAGCAGACAACAATTTTAATAAAAAAAGCAGAAGATATTTTAGCAGTGAAAGTGTTAGGCATCATTGTCATGTTCAGGGAACAGCAACAAGCATTGTTGTATAGAGTGAATCCATGCTGGGATGGCCGTTATAGAGCACTGTACTTTATCATATAGAAATACAATCTTAATGGCAAATAGTCTGGGGGGCCTCCGTGGCCTAGTGGTATAGTCACTGTGACTTACATCACTAAGCTCCTCACCGCTGTGGGTTCGAATCCCAGTAGGGTTGTTCGGATTTTTCATGTGGGGAAGCCTTCCAGCTGGCTTGCGGAAGGTCGATGGTTCTACCCAGTTGCGGATTTGTATCTGAAACAGTGCATAAAGGGCTTCTGAGGTCTTCCTCCACCTGTAATTAGCTGGACGTCGCGATATGACTGAGATAATGTTGAAAGCGACGTAAAATCATAACAAGTCAAGTAAAATCAAATCAAATAGTCTGGATCTGGACGAGATGCAGAGTTACTTGGCATCTCGTCCAGAGCCAAATTGTTTGCAGACAATATCAGCTCCCTCCCTACAAAGAGCCTCAAAACAAGGAACCCCTCCTTACAACAATGCTTGCTGCTGTTCCCTTAACCCCATAGCCTGTTTCTTGTTTTGAATATAGGTGACCACTAAAAGCAGGCTGAAAGTAAAGCAGAATGCGCCTTCAGGCGCATTCTGCTTTACTTTCAGCCTGCTTTAAGCTATTATCTGCTAGAATGTAGAAAATATTGCTAATGGTACATATTCATGACTGTATAAATTGGAACTATTTCCTTCAGTTGAGGAATAAATAAAAGACGTAAAAAGGCGTTTTTATGGGTTAATGGGTTAACAAGACAATTTTGACTAACGCTTTCACAGTTGCAATATTGTCCACTTAAAATTGTTTTTTGCTGTTTTATCAAGGTATCGTATTTACATTTTTGACTAGAAGAAACATTCAGACGAGTAACATACAGTTTGAGCCCAGATCAGACACGGTGTGACAGGGTGTCTGATTTTGGTTCAAACTGTGTGCAAATTTATGCTTAGTTATACTCAGCACTTTAAGGTATCAAATTTCCCTCCCTATAACAACTCCTTCCCAACAACACACACACAATCATTGGGAGGCAGCACTGTATATGTAATAGACTAAAGAATGGTTTAACTTTTCTCATACTCTAAGTCATCTAATCTGTAATTAATTAAATCTATGCAAGACATAATTAGTAGAGACTTTTGATAAGAAAACTACATGTACATAAACATATGTAATAATTGAGTTATTAACAAAATGCTTTTGAATCATATTTCAAAGTAAAGTAGATTGTCATAACACACTGTGTTTCCGACATGGAGGCTTATTTGTTTTGTTAGGTCCCCTATCATGAAACGTGGCAAATAAATACAGTAAAACCAGTGATAGTTTTAGAAATCAGATGAATGAGTCCTCCGTATGCACATTCTGTAGAAAAAGGAGTCCTTGAGACAAACATTGAGTCCTTGAGGTGAAAAATTAACCCAATATCCCATAACTTATTTCTAGTTTTGAAGAAAGGTGACCACTTAAAACAGGTTGAAAGTAACGTAGAATGTGCCTTAGGGCACATTCTGCTTTACTTTCAAGTTCAACCAGCTTTAAGCTACTCTTTGCTTTTAAGAAATAGGTTAATAAAGGCCAGAAAAGCTAAAGGTCAATGGGACTTGCAACTTTTTAAATAATGAGTCTCTTGCAAATTTAATGAGTATAGGACTCGGGATGCACAAGTAAAATTATCACTGAAAACCTCTCTCTTACAACCACTACAAAGAAGGCTAAATGACTATAAAAATCAGGTGACTACTTAAAGCAAGGTGACAGTAAAACAGAAAGCTCCTGTATTTCCTAAAGATCTCAATATGTATTATAACTGAGGAATAACTGTCTGTGTTCAACTGATGAAATTACAGTAAAACCTCTCTATTACGACCACAAAATTGTGTTTATTATATGGTGTTTACAGATGGTGACTGCTTTAAGCAAGGTGACAGTGAAACAGAAAGTTCCTGTGGGAGCTTTCAGTTTTACTGTCACCCTGCTTTAAGCTGTTACCTGCTTTTTATACAGTCAATTAACCTTCGTTTTAGTGGTCCTGATATAGAGGTTTTTCTGTAGTGCATTTGGAATGAGGATATGTCAAAAACATGCCTTATGTGACCATTAAAAACGGATGAATATTAGTTGTATTTGATATAACTATCAGATTGATTCAGGACAAGAGTGTCTATGATTGTCCTGCATAAAACTGTAATCTGTTGTTAAGATATTAAGGAATTGTGGCTTAATCCTTTCCCCAATAGAAGCGAGTTTTAGCACATTCTGTTTATATATCCCCCCAACAAAATAGTTCCAATTGATACAGTCATGAAAATGCACCATAAGAAATATGTTCTATATCCTATCAAATGGTAGCTTAAAGCAGGCTGAAAGTAAACAAGAATGAGCCTTAAGGCGCATTCTGCTTTACTTTCAGCCTGTTTTAAGTGGGCACTTGTCTTCAAAACTAGAAACAGGCTATTGGGTAATGGGTTAACATATGCTTGACATTTCTCAGATGAGCTACACAGGATTACCAGTCAAGCTTCTCGCCAAAGACATGGTTTTACAATGCCATTTTTATTATCTCACCTATTTGAATTATAAGGGCACTTATATTTAGTCTTCCTGGAGTGGGTGTCACCCTTGGTTAAGGTTTTGAGGCACATGTTAAGATTATTATATGAAATCTTTGCACTAGGAAGCTGATATTTGTAATGGTGGTTCTCTATGTATTGAACAGTCATGTTGTATACTTAAAACAGAAATATATGTTGATTTTTTTTATATCAAATTTTGAACTGTTTTGGACTTAGTTTCTTGATATCTCAAGTTAAGAGTTTGGTGCTTGCATTGAGTTTTTGTCATATTTTGACTTGATTTTGACTTGTTTTATTGAATTCCCAAGGTTAAGAAAACCATTCATTCAAATTATTAAATTGATCTTGTATTAACATTTCAAAGAATTTCAATAAAATTCAACACTTGCATGGAAACCTTATAAAAACAACAACACTCATTTGTGACACTTGCACTGAACCGTAGTATATAGTTAAAATGGACCAGATCAATTTGAAACATGGAATGTTACATTTAAAGTTTCAGGGTTCAATGTAGATTAACATATCATTTAGAAAACAAGGATTTAGTGTGCTGTGTCAGTTTAAGGGATTGACATGTTGTTGTTTTTTTACACCATTTAGGTATCATGTAAAGTAAGATTTAACTGTTCTTGTTGAGTTTCATGTAACCCCTGTTAGAGTTTAGTTTCATGAAAATTTAATATTCTGCTGTACATTTTGTTTTATATGAGATTTTACTGTATTATTTGAGTTTCCTGTTAAAGAAGGATTTTACATTTCTATTTCAGTTACATGTTAAAGCAAGATTGTACAGTATTATTTGAGTTTCATGATAAAGAAATATTTTACTGTACTATTTTAGTTTCATGTAAAGGCAAGATTTTACTGTACTATTTTAGTTTCATGTAAATGCAAAATTTTCTGTATTATTTTATTTTCATGTAAAAGCAAGATTTTACTATACTATTTTAGTTTCACGTAAAGGCAAATTTTTACTGTACTATTTCAGTTTCATGTAAAAGTAAGATTTTACTGTAACTATTGTTGTTTCATGTAAAAGTAAGATTTTATTGTACTATTTGAGTTTCATGATAAAGAAATATTTTACTGTACTATTTTAAGTTTCATGTAAAAGCAAGATTTTACTGTACAGTTAAACCTCTATTATAAATACTAAAAAGAAGGCTAATCAAATATATAAAGAAGTGTGACAGCTTAAAGCAATGTGAAAGTAAAACTGAAAGCTCGTACAGGAGCTTTCTGTTCAACTTTCACCTTGCTTTAAGCAGGCACATGTCTTAAACACCTAAGAACAAACATAACTTTGTGTTCGTAATAGAGAGTTGTATGTTAAAGCAAGATTTTACAGAGCAATACTTTACTGTATTTGAGTTCTAAGTTATAATAGCAATATTGTACATTGCTATTTGTTTGTCTTGAAATGATATGTTTGCACTGTACCCTACAACAACCCTTGTAGCTGTTCCCCAATCAAGACTATTAAGCAATACCGTCTGCTTAAAATTGTCGTCTGTTGTTTTCTCAAAATTACTTATTAGTGGACATTTTGACAGAAGAAATATAAGGACGAATGACAAATGGCTTAAATCCAGATCAGAAGAGGCTGTTCTGGATTCAAGCTGTTTGTCATTCGTAAGTCTAGTCTTAATTGTCCTTTCCTATAACAACTCACTCTGAAAAAGACACAATCCTTTTCACCCCAAAGGTGTCGTAGAGAGGGAGCACTGTATAATGTTTGAAATACTCCTCTAACCTGGAACTAAGGAGGAAGTACAACTTTACTGTACCTCTATAACCCATTATCCCATAGATACCCCCTTTTTACACCTTTAATTTACTCACTCACTGAAGAAAATATTCAATTAATAGTCATGAATATGTACTGTAAAAAAACTGTTTATATCCTAGTAGATGGTAGCTTAAAGCAGGCTATGGGTACAGTGGAGAATCTGTTATTCTTTCCCGTTTAAACGCAAACGTACGCAAACGCAAAGCGCTAAAACGTAGAAAAGAACAACTTTTGGACAATTCTGATAATTATTGTTTATCTTGGTGGCAAACAGTTTGGAGCCTGATCAGACGCCGGGTTACCCGGCGTCTGATCTGGCTCCAAACTGTTTGCACTGCAAATAATAGTTTTAGCGTAAACGCGTTTATTGGGAAAGAATAACAGATTCTCCACTGTAAGTACTTTGAGTAAGTACTATTATAAAGATCTTGTAAAAATTATCATCATTTCCGGAACTCGAGATGTGGGGTGCCCGCAAGTCACCTTAAAAGGACACCTGTCTTCAAAACTAAAAACAGGCTTTGAGGTAATGGGTTGATTTATTATGTTTTATTTCATAAGGAGTGTTGGGTTTGATGATGTTTTGTTGTACAGTACTGAACCTTATTAAATTAACAATTTTTGCGATTCGCTTGCAATTCGCTTGCAATTCGATGGCAATTCGCTTGCGATTCAAATACTAACTTTACCCTCAGGTAGGTTTTCTTGAATGGTGTATCTCACAAATGTTCGCAAATATGTCTTCGATAATTCTTTCGATTCCATTTTTGTCATAACCGCTTTGGAAAATTCCTTTAAGAATATTCAAACGTAGGATTTGTTTTTTGAAGCGCCCGATTCGATGGCAATTCGATGTCAATTCGCTTGCGATTATCAATTTAATTTAATAAGGTTCAGTACTGTAGCACGTGAGTAATGTGAATTTGTTCTGTACCCTTTTAAGTCAGGAGTTATATGCCCTTGATGGCTGAAAACGCCATATCTAACAGTGTTTACACTCTAGCAACTACAGTTTTCAATGGATTTTGGTTATACTGGCACACAATGTTATATAGTACTTGCAGAAGTGCAATTATTGTTGAAATCAAGTAATTGTGGCAAGAGTTATCTGCCCTTGATGCACTCAGAATAATATTAAGTCGTATTCCATATTTTTAAAACACTCTAGTGTCTTCAAATTTCAATGGATATAGATTAAGCTTGTTTTGTATTACGGGTGAAACTCAAAGGTAAAACTATCAGGTGCTATTACTACAGGTGAGCGATATTAGGGCCTTAAAGCGCCCTCTTGTATCACATGTCTGTATTAAAGAAAACTGAAAACTGGCCGATGGGGAAAGAGATAACGCAAGATTGAATATAGATCTACATGTACAATACATTAGACACATAATTTGGATTCTGAGCCTATGCTCAGTCACTCGGCATCTGGCCAAGCGCTTATTAAGCGTTTGAGTTGAGTCTGAGTTCCTTCTCAAGCATTTGATAGCTCAGATTTGAGCCTAGGCTCAAATCTGACCAAATACTTGAGATCAAAATCAGACTCAACTCAAACGCTTTATAAGCATGGACCCTGCTCTTGATCCAGACCATGATTTTTTATAATGGATATCAGTTCACCACTTGTGCTTTATGAAATAACAATTATCGTGTCTTCCCTTAACAGTGCTTGCTTTTTGAAAAATATTATATACATGTAAAGTTTTTGAAGTTTTACTCTTTGCAATAAAAAACAAAAAAAGATCTTGTGTTGTTGTTATTTTATTAATATAATTATATTTTATACGTATATATTTTGAACATTTTAAAGGACAGTAAACCCTCTCTATTACTACCCCATTAAATGAGTGAATAAATAAGTGTTTGAGGCAGGTGGCTGCTTAAAGCAATGTGAAAGTAAAGCAGGAATCTCCAAAAGGAGTTTTCTGTTTTACCTTCACCTTTCTTTAAGCGTCATTGATAAATCAATTTCTCTTCTTTTTATTGGTAGAAATAGAGAGGTTTCACTGTATTTTTCAAAATTAATTCCCATATACTGCAAAGGCATTGGCAAACTATGAGAACCAGACAGGACTTAGCTTGGTGCATATTTTTTTTGCCTTGTCTGATTGTTTCTTTGCCTGTCCACAACTTTTACATTGGTCAAACATTTAGATGTGCATAGATTGGCTGATGAAGGAAACCACAAAGGACACAGTCAGGGGATTACAGTGGACCTTCACGGAAACACTGGAAGACCTTGACTTCGCTGATGACATTGCGCTGCTTGCTCAACGACACCAAGACATACAAACTCGACTCACTTGGAAAAAAGATTGGCCTCAACATCAATGTCAATAAGACCAAGCTGATGAGGGTGAACGCCAAAACAAATCTACCAGTCAACATCAACAATGGTGCCATAGAAAAAGTGAAGGATTTTGTGTATCTTGGAAGTAAGATAACAAGTGACGGAAATTCTGAAGAGGATTTAAACAGCAGAATATCTAAAGCCAGGGGTGCCTTTGCGGCATTGCGGAATATCTGGAAGTCCTCCAAGCTCACTTTCAATACCAAGATAAGGATATTCAAGACCAATGTACTTGAAGTCCTGCTGTATGGCTCAGAATCCTGGAAAGTCAAAAAATTAATCAGTCACAAGCTAGATGTCTTTCAAAGAAGGTGCCTCAGGCGGATTCTCCAAATATTTTGGCCAAACACTATCTTCAATGCAACACTCAATCTAAAAACAGGTACAACTCCAATATCGACACAGATCAAGCGCAGAAGATGGCACTGGATTGGTCACGTCCACAGAATGGAAGAAATAGCCATTCCCAGAGTTGCAATGCGATGGACTCCAATTGGACGAAGAACAAGAGGTCGACCAAAAGAAACCTGGCGCAGGTCAGTTGAGAAGGAGATGAGGAAAGACAATTGGAGCTGGGGCCAAGTAAGGACTTGGGGCAAAGAACCGGCCTCATTGGCGAGCTCTGGCGGCGACCTTATGCTCTTACCAGCGTGAAGAGGATTAATAAAATAAAAATAATACATTTAGAAGTACATGGGCTACAGACTTTATATTTGGCATGTGTTCTACACTTAAGAAGCTCTTGAGTTCAGTATAAGATTGATCATGTCCAACAAATGTGAGGTTCATTTATAGGTAGACTAGACTGAATTTTATTTTTGCTGTAACATTGGAAAGACATGTGATAGAGCCTTCATATTTGGCATATGTTCTCGACTTAAAACGTTCTTGAGCTCAGTATAAGTTGGGTCATGGCCAAAAAAGGTCAAGGTCGTTTTAAGTCTAAATTTTACCTTTGCAATAACGTTAGAACTACATATGACAGAAACTTCATATGAGCTCAGTACAAGTTCAGTCATATCAGACTAATGCGAAGGTCATTTAGAGGTCATGGTCACAGGTGCATAGTGTTTCACAAACTCGTCTTGTTTTTAATTATACAATATATAATATTTAGTTTAAAAAGATATCAAGGAAAGTAAATGTAAATGATTTTTCAACATTTGGTCCCTATAATAACATTATAAATTTACTCGTTCATCTAGTCAATGTGCATTTGTTGTTTGTGAAACACTATGCATCCTGCATCCTGATGTGATCATGACCTCTAAAGACTTTGACCTTGGTTATGAATAATTTGATAAATTGATCTCGCTTACGTCGAACATGCCCATATTTCAAAGTTAAAACAACGTTTTAACTTTGAAATATGGATATTTTCGAATTAATATGAGTTCGAATTATCGAGTTTTGACTGTATTTCTCCTCTAAATTGCACAGTAATTTAACCATATATAGGGTGCTCTGCTTGATGCGAATCGCCCACTCAGGCTATCATTAATTATCCCATACTTCATCAAAACATGAGAGAATCAGGATGAACTATTAACAATTAATTATGATGAATTACTATAGACTTTTAAAATAGTGTGTTGGAAATATCTCGAAAATATTTTTTATACTAGATGTTTTTTATTATCTCATAAGTAGAATCTACACACTTTCTTATGCATTTGCAAATAGTTTGTATCCAGATCAACGCCGCGAAACGCGACGTCTGATTAGGTTCCAAATTATTTGATCCTCTTGTTATTGTTTTTGTAACTTTTTGAACCATAGCAACGAGTACAGTGCTCCCTTTCTACAACAACACCTAATGGGAGACAACGAGTCCGTGTGTTGTTCGGGGGAGTCGTTTTAGGGAGGGAAAATTAATACCATTGGAGTACATTTGTAAACAGTTTGAATCCAGATCAGACGCCGCGTTCAAACTCTTTGTCATTAAATTTTTGCTATCAAAATGTCCAATACGTACAGTGGAGAATCTGCTATTCTTTCCCAATAAACGCGTTTACGCTAAAACTATTATTTCCAGTGCAAACAGTTTGGAGCCAGATCAGACGCCGGGTAACCCGGCGTCTGATCAGGTCCCAAACTGTTTGCCACCATGATAAACATGAAATATCAGAATTGTCCAAAAGTTGTTCTTTTCTACGTTTTAGTGCTTTGCGTTTGCGTACGTTTGCGTTTAAACGGGAAAGAATAACAGATTCTCCACTGTAACATAGAAAAAACAGCATACGATATTGCAGCAGTGAAAGCGTTAGACACAGTGATCTTGTTTGGGGAACAGCGGCAAGCGTTGTTGTCAGAAGGGAATCGTTGTTCGGAAGGCGATTGTAGGGAGGGAACACTGCATGCTCGTCATTTACAAAAAGTGTGCTAGTAAAGAATACACTTTTCCTATGGAAACAATGTATGCCCTGATATGTTTCTAAAGGACCCTCTTATAAGGGTCTGAACTTTTTGTCATTTTTTGATATACAGTAAAACCTCGCTTTTACGACCACTAAAACGAAGGCTTATTGATTGTATAATAGAGAGGTGACAGCTTAAAGCAAGGTGACAGTGAAACAGAAAGCTCCTAAAGGAATTTTCTGTTTCATTGTCACCTTGCTTTAAGCAGTCACTTACCGTAAACACCCTAATAATCTACATAACTTAGTGGTCGTAATAGAGAGGTTGTACTGTATTGTACAATACAACCCTAAATATGAACGGCATACAGTACATACCATGTCCCTTTGGGGTCATAACTCATGGAAACTTGACAAATATTGACGAAACACGAACTTGATATGCAGTTCGTCACACCACCTTATACATATACCACATTTCAGCTCGATATGTGAAAGCATGTGGGAATTGGGGAAAAAGTATGGAAAATGGCATATTTCTAATATTTAAAGTTCAAGGAGGGACATGACTCATGAAAAACTTGACAAATTTTGTCGAAATGCGAACTCGATATGCCGTTTATCAAAGCAACACCATGCACACAATTTTGGCTCAATATATTATTATTATACCAGATTTATATATGAAAGCATGTTGGGGAAAAAATGCTGAAAATGACGAACTACTATTATTTTAAGTTTAAAAAGGGACATAACTCAAGGAAACTTGACGAATTTTGACGACACGCAGCCGTTATGTTCAGTTTATCAAGACAATGTCATATAGCACATTTCAGCTTCATATGTTAAAATATGTATGAGATCATGACGGAAAACCCGGACGGACGGACATCGCCATACCCATAAAACATCCCGTCTGAAGAGGGGTGTATAACAAAAAGACCAGAATTAATTTTAAACTAAGTTTCTGGGTGAATGTTTAATTTCTAAAATTACTTTCAATAAAATGAACCCTCCTCCTAAAAACAACAATAAAAATGAAAAAAATTGCAGACGACAACTTCGAAGCAGACGATATCGTTATAGGCAAAGAGTTACATAATGTTATAAATTGGAAGTCAGAATATAGTGTAAACCTCTCTCTTACGACATCTAAAAAGAAGGCTATTTTGACTGCATGAAAAGCAGGTGACAACTTAAAGTAAAGTGAACGTAAAACAGAAAGCTCTCAAAGGAGTTTTCTGTTTACGTTCATCTTGCTATAAGCAGTCACATACCTTAAGCCTCTGACAATTAGGCCAATTTACTGGTCGTAATAGAGGGATTTTACTGTAGTAATATGATGTATTATCAGATTCTCAATCGGTTAATGATACTCGTATGAGTACAGTAAAACCTCTTCGTTACGACCACTAAATTGTGTTAATTATTAGGCGTTTCTGACAGGTGACTGCTTAAAGCAAGGTGACAGTAAAACAGAAAGCTCCTGTAGGAGCTTCCTGTTTTACTGTCACCTTGCTTTAAGCTGTCACCTGTCTTTCATGCACTCAGCTAGCCTTCTTTTTAGTGTCCGTAATAGAGAGGTTTTTACTGTATTTCATCATTGAAAATGACACAGATATCATTGGTTTCGGATACATTCTGTAGACTAATATTTCGCAACAGAAGATACTAAATATGATAAGCCTATATTGTTCATGTAATATGCCGTAGTCTCTCTTATAAAAAACATGTGTGTTAAAGGCTTACTTTTGCTTAACCCCTGGCTCCAGACTTTTCGTAATAGACCTAAGGGTTTAAGCATAAACGCGCCTATTAAGAAGTAATATTTACATTCGCCCATTCAACTCCGATGACCAAAATGACGTTTAGTTTGTATAAATGCAATTTCTCTTGAGTGGGAATTGTGGAACCTTTCAGCAGAGGAGGCGGGGCTTATGGATCTGCTCTCCGCGAATTATTTTGTCGCGTTGCTTCAGTAATGCCGTTATTGCCGTTACTTTCAGGGTACACATTATTCGTGTTAACAACCTCTAATATGGATTAAACATATATCTACATGAATAAATTTTCATTAAATATTAGAAATTACAGCAAATAAAATGTACATATAAGAAATGAACTGAATTTTTCGGCGTTCAAACGAAAAAAAACGACAGAAACTGATCGGCAAATTACCCGTGATTCATGGAATTTGCCGATCATTTCCTGTCGTCTATTTCACTTAAACGCCGAAAAAATTCAGTCGATTTCTTAAATAATACCACTTCTACTGTACTTAGCGATGAAATGATCACGAAAATGATAAGTACATCTGTTGCAGTTACAGTGGAGAATCTGTTATTCTTTCCCGTTTAAACGCAAACGTACGCAAACGCAAAACACTCAAACGTAGAAAAGTACAACTTTTTGACAATTCTGACAATTAATCTTTATCTTGGTGGCAAACAGTTTGGAGCCTGATCAGACGCCGGGTTACCCGGCGTCTGATCTGGCTCCAAACTGTTTGCAGTGAAAATAATAGTTTTAGCGTAAACGCGTTTATTGGGAAAGAATAACGTTTTCTCCACTGTATCTTATACTTCTGTGTAACCTCTCTTTAGCGACTAACACTATGGGGAGAGAACTTTACCCCATCGCCTGTTTCTAACTTTGAATACAGGTGACTACTTGAAGAGCTTTAAGCTACCATCTGCTATGATATAGAATATAAAATATTTCTTATAGAACTTATTCACGACTGTATAAAATTGAAACTTTTTTCTTCAATTGTGGAATAAATAAGAGGCGTGGGGGAATGAGTTTACTCATTTGGCATTAAAAAATTAACGGACATTTCCAGATTTCAATTAAGTCTAGTTAATGTTCAACTACTTAGGATTGTCTTTTACTGTTTTTGCAAAACGACACAGAGTGCATGCCATAGGTATTTAAGGAACCCTATGAACTGGATATACAAAGTTTACACAGAGATCATGGCCACATAAGGGGAACATAGTGTTTTACAATCATGTTATGTTTTACTAAATTTATTCTGAAACAACGCCTACAGAGCAGGGGCGCTTATAAGGAAGAAGATTGTATATAAAAATAGACTGTTTCTAAGGAGTACAATCACAAAATCCCGATTAGTTTTAGTTAAACAATTCATCAAGATTAATTGCAACTGTTAACAATAAAATAGCCCCAATTCTCCTTTGTGCGACTTAGTAAAAATTTACATACAGGTTAGAGCCAGATCAGACGCTGTGTGATAAAGCGTAAGAGTAGTATCCACATTTGTTTAACTCCCAGAAACTTCAAATGGACACTCCCAGTTTCCATTTTAGTTTATCCCATTTCTGACTTTTAAGGGTTATTTATGTCAATGTTAGGCATTATGACAAACAGTGAAGACCCTGATCAGAGGGCTCCTTTCGGAGCCCTCTGATCTGGGTCTTCACTGTTTGCATATGACAAGTGAACTATTTACAAGTACACTGTTTGAAAAGGACGCCTATATGCGGGACTAGGGTTCAAAGGGTACACTATGTCAGTTTGTTTCAAGAAAAAGGCTAGACATGATATGAAAGCACGAACAGCAGACGACTCTTTTGAAGCAGACGTTAGTATGGCACTAGGAAGGTTAAATACCATAACTGAATTATTAATGCCCAATTTCATGGATTCATTAAAGCAAATAATGAAGGACATTATCGATGCTCAGATTCTCATTTCTCCATGTCATTACTGATATACATTACATTTTTCCAGATATTCGTTAATGTCATAGCCGCTATAAAATCTAGCGTGCTATAAAGTATCGTCTGTAATTGAAAATATTGTAATGGAAATCGTTTTTCATTGGTTGTATATAGTGGAGTATACAGTGCTCCCTCTCTACAACAACACTCAATGGGAGACAAAGGGTGTGTGTGTTGTTCGGAGGGATTTGTTATACGGAGGGGAATTATTTCCCTTTAACTAGAGAGCTGAGCACGACTTGACTTATATTTGCAAACAGCTTGAATCAAGATCAGACGCCGCGTAACGCGGCGTCTGATCTGGATTCAAACTGTTTGCCGCTTGCCATTTAAGTTTTCGTTGTCAAAACTACCAATAACAGAACATTGAGAAAAAGGCAGACTACAAGTTAAAGCAGACGATATTGCAGCAATATCGCTATTAGACATAATTATCTTGTTTGAAAACCAGCTGCAAGCGCCGTTGTTCGGAGGGGATCGTTGTTGGTAGGTCCGTTGTAGGGAGGGGACACTGTAATGTTATTTTTTCCCGTTTAACCCTTTCCTCCAATAGAAGCCCCGTTTAGCACATTTAAATTATTCCTCCACTGAAGAAAATAGTTCCAATTTAAACAGTCATGAATATACATGTATATCATAAAAACTATTTTCAGCTTCCTTGCAGATGATTGCTTAAAGCAGGTTGAAAGAAAAGCAGAATGCGCATTGAGGCGCATTCTGCTTTACTTTCAACCTGCTTTAAGTAGCCACATATCTTCAAAACTAGAAACAGGCTATGGGATAAAGGGTTAAATGGAAAAGAAACACAAACTGATTGCAGTAAAATGTAAATGTAAAATGTGGTTCCTAACGAACAACACATATAATTTTTGTCTCTCGTCGGGTGTTGTAGAGAGGGAACACTGTATATGGAAGAGGATTGAAAACATTTGCATCAGATAAAGATATGTTATCGAATTTGGTAGCAACGAATCGGATTTGATTTTGATAAGTTTGCTCGTCGGCGCCAGCTGGACCAATATTTGAAAAATCAAGTTTGTGAAATTATACAGTAGCGAGTTCGTTACCGAAACAATAAAAACATGTATAGAAAATGACAATTTAATGTTAATAGATATGGTTAATTTTAATATGAGAATCAGACATTTTTTAGCCCGAATAGACACCGGAGAACTCGGCGTCTGATCTCCAAAGTACATTAGGTCATACCGTGTAAAAACGTTCTTTAGGACATACAGTGGAGAAACGTTCTTTAGGGCATACAGTGTAAAAACGTTCTTTAGGGCATACAGTGGAGAAACGTTCTTTAGGGCATACAGTGTAAAAACGTTCTTTAGGGCATACAGTGGAGAAACGTTCTTAACGGCATACAGTGTAAAAACGTTCTTTAGGGCATACAGTGGAGAAACGTTCTTTAGGGCATACAGTGTAAAAACGTTCTTTAGGGCATACAGTGGAGAAAACTTTATTGTTTCCAGCTCAAACGAAACGATACGTAAAACGTGTAGAAAATGGCAGCACTTTTACATTAACTATCGTATCTTAATTCGAGAAGAAATCCGCTTGAAGTATGATCAGACACCGTTGATTACCTGACATCTGATCTTTCTCTAAACAGTTTACAAGTACAGCACTCCCTCTTTACAACGGCATCCAATGGGAGACGGAAATTTTGTACGTTGTTCGGAGGGAGTCGTTATAGGGAGAGAATTTGGCTTACATTTGCAAACAGCTTGAATCCAGATCAGACGCCGCGTAACGCGGCGTCTAATCTTGAGTCAAGCTGTTTGTCATTCGTCATTTAGGTTTTTATGTCAAAATGTAACTTTGAGAAAAACATCACACGACAATTTGAAGCAGACGATATATCAGGAGTTAAGGCGTTAGACACGGTTGTCCTGTTTGGGGAACTGCGGCAATGGTCGTTGTAAGGAGGTAGTCGTTGTTGGGAGGGCCGTTGAAGAGAGGGAACACTGTTACATAATTGTTTTAGCGCAAACAAGTTTGTTCAGTACTTAAGATTTTATCGTCTTCTTGACCCGTCTTACGAAACGTCACACGTTATTATTATTATTATTATTATTATTATTATACCAGATTTATATAGCGCTCTTTTTACACAGGGATTGTGCGTTCAAAAGCGCTTTACATGAAATAACACATATGTACCTATAAATCGTGAAAAGACAAAATAACTACAATTAGATCTGAAATAAAACATGAATAAACATATAAAAGACAGTCCCCCAAAACGGCGATCACATTACCCCCATCAATCAGCAATGAACCGACCGGCTAAGTATTGCCGACTGATATAAATAATGGTAGAGCGCCCAATGCAGGCCATCGACAAAACACAAATAACTATAATTAGATCTAAAATAAATAAGAATAAACATACAAAAGACAGCCCCCAAAACGGCAATCACACTACCCCCATCAATCAGCAATGAACCAACCGGCTAAAGATTGCCGACCAATAGAAATAATAGCAGAGCGCCCAATGCAGGCCATCTAATGTAACATAACTAGGAAAAATAGCATGCGACCATAACTAAAAACTCTATAGAAGATCAATAACATTATTAAAAATGGTGAAAACTGTCCACGAATTGTACCACAGACCACGCCAGCTGGTTTCAAAAGAGATCAGAGTTGTATCCCTACCATCATAGATCCACCAGACAGGCATTGGTCAACAGTACAACCCCAGAACTAAAAATTAGACCCATAACATATACAGAATGAACACAGCCCTAGGGTAGCAGTCATCTACCCTCTCCACCCCACACCCGCGGGACCTACATGTTCCATGGCTGAAATTACACCCTTACTTTATAAAACATCAAGATAAGAAGCTGTCCCTGAATTATACCGGAAACCCCAAGCCAGTCGGTTTCAAAGAGATCAGGGGCAATCACTACCATCAAGATCCACCGAACAGGCATGGGCAAACGGTACAATTCCAGAACTCCCATTTAGACCCACAATATCTACAGCAAGAACATGGCCCGGAGGTAGCAGTCATCCATTTCCTAATGTGTTCTAATAATAAATATTAAAGAAGTGTGTTTTCAGACGTCTTTTGAAGACTGCAACTGAGCTCGCATCTCTGATGTTTGATGGTAGAGAGTTCCAGAGCTTTGGGGCTGCATGCATGAAACTTCTATCTCCAAACTTCACCAAACGACTTCTCGGCACAACCAGCGATACTGATTTACTCGCAGACCGCAACTCTCTTCGAGGTCTATACACGTCCAGCATACTAACAATGTACCTTGGAGAATCATTGCACATGGCTTTGTATGTGAGTGTCAGAATTTTGAATTCAACTCTGTGTTGAACTGGAAGCCAGTGAAGCTCCTTCAAGACTGGAGTGATGTGATTGTACCGAGGAGTCCTGGTAATGATGCGGGCTGCTGTATTTTGCACACGCTGTAGTTTTCGTAGTGAGTTTTGGGGAATCCCATATAGCAGTGAGTTGCAGTAGTCAATTTTTGATGTGACCAGAGAATTGACCAAAGTCTTTGTAGCTTCTGGAGAAAGGTACTGTCTAATATGACCTATTTGCCGCAGCTGTGCGTAGCTAGACATGCACACATGTTGATGTGCTGTGTCATATCCATTTGGGAATCAAATCTAGCACCAAGATTGTTCACCCATAATGACGGTTTGATTTTAGAGTTTCCCACTTGAACATAAAAATCTCCGGGAACGTTAACCTTTTTTGAATGAAACAGTATGACCTCAGTTTTGTCAGTGTTCAGCTTTAACATATTCTGGTGCATCCATGAGACTGTCTTTTAGACATCCTTCGACTTTTGAAAGGGCTTCTTGTTGACTAGATGTGTCTTTAGGCTTAAATGACAAGTATAACTGTGAATCATCTGCATAGAAATGATGATCCAGATCATGATTTCTGCAAATTGAGCCGACAGGTTTTGTGTACAAGATGTAGTTTTTGGGTCCCAAGACTGAGCCCTGTGGCACACTATATTTCATTTGAACTGGGGCAGATAATTCTCCATCTACTGCGACTGTTTGGTAACGGTCATTCAGGTATGAGGTCATCCACTTAAGTGGGTTTCCAATGAGTTTGAAGTCTTTTTTCAAGGCGATTGAGTAATGTTTCATGATCAATTGTGTCGAATGCGGCTGATAGGTCAAGCATCACCAGAATTGTGATTTCATTCTTATCAAGATATTGCAAGATGTCATTTTGAACTTTAACAAGAGCAGTTTCTGTAGAGTGATGCTTGCGATATGCTGACTGATGCTGTCCATGCAGATTGTTTGTGGCCAAATGGGACTCAATGCGTCTGTCTACAACTTTTTCTAATACTTTGGAGAGAAATGGCAAATTTGATACAGGCCTGTAGTTCTTAAGATCATTTGTATCGAGATCAGGTTTCTTCAAAAGAGGTCTTACATGCGACTTTTTGAATTCTTTTGGAACATACGCAGATTCCAGCGAAGAGTTCACAATTTTTGTTAATGACGGTAGGAGCTCGCTAAGGCATACCATGTAGGTATTGGGTCGAGTTCGTTACACGTACGACATAAACGGTCGTAAGTGAAAACTTTAAAATACATCTAATTTCTGATTTATCCATCCAATTCTGTCTTGCACATCTCTTTGGAATCGTCTTTTCAAGACAATTCCAAAGAGATGTCACAAGACAGGATAAATTGGAGAAAAAACATTAATTGAGAAATTTAGAATATGACCTACGACAATATTTGTCTTAAGACATTTCGTAAGACGGGTCCCTACACTGTTAATACAACACAATTTTTTTAATCCTATATGTCACACCCTGTTACAGTGGAGAATCTGTTATTCTTTCCCGTTTAAACGCAAACGTACGCAAACGCAAAACACTAAAACGTAGAAAAGTGCAACTTTTTGACAATTCTGATAATTCATGTTTTTCTTGGTGGCAAACAGTTTGGAGCCTGATCAGACGCCGGTTTACCCGGCGTCTGATCTGGCTTCAAACTGTTTGCACTGCAAATAATAGCTTTAGTGTAAACGCGTTTATTGGGAAAGAATAACACATTCTCCACTGTAGTCACAAAAATAGCCACAACTTCCAATAATACCATTGCACAGAGAGATTGTCTGATTGAAATCTCAACTCACTCAAATCGAAATGATTCGTATTATATTTTCAACTAAAGTAAACCCAATTTATTAAAAACAAACTTGAAACACGGAT
Source organism: Gari tellinella (assembly GCA_922989275.2). Classification (NCBI taxonomy): domain Eukaryota; kingdom Metazoa; phylum Mollusca; class Bivalvia; order Cardiida; family Psammobiidae; genus Gari; species Gari tellinella. Next base: position 33,237,747 of record OV277871.1, read on the forward strand.
TATTACTATTAACCAAGCTTACCCCAATTTTACATAATTCAATACGATTCAAACGTTGACAAATTTAACCTGTTTTAATGACTACCAAACGTTCATAAAAGGAAACATCTCTAAACAGAACTTTTTCACTCTCTTTCACTTTCTGCTTACACATTCAATGCACAGGTTTTCGGCGCGTAAGCTATGCCCCCCCCCCCCAATAAATCTTTCAAAATGAGTCAAAATACATCCATATGTTCAACAAACATCCTTAACAAATGTTTCAAGAAGTTTCAAGAAGTTTCAAAAAAAAAAAAAAAAATCGTATCATATATGTATACAATGAGAAGGTGGATGTGTATTCAGAGCCATCAACTTCCCAACCTTGTCATTTTGTCATTTTTGGACCGATTTTGACAAATGATGGCTTATTATTTACATTTAACAGTTCTGTTCAAAGAAAGTTAGCTCACAGCCCAAGCAAGACACGAGCACAAGTGAAGAAATAAAAAGTTCGATAGGCACCTTATATCGGAATCCTTCTGTCACCTTAATTTTTGGACTTGTTCGTCAGTCATTCACTGATTCAGCGATTAACAAGTGCATTTGCGACCATGCATTACACCATGGTACGGGTAATTAATAGAAAATGAAATATATAATAAATACCTTTTGAATTATCGGTAAATGAGCATTTCTGTTACGAAATAAATTTCTAGATAACTTTCGTTTTCAAGTCTGTTGACAAACGTATATGATCATTGGTCGTATTCGAATCATCGAGTTTGTTGTCAACGAAAACTGGGCGGAGCAAATGCGCGAAGATTTACTGATGACAACAATTTTGACCCGACTCGAATCGAAATTGTGGTCAAAGATTTGATGGTTTGACAACATTTTGTCAACGGAAAACATCAAGTGATGATTCGAATAGAACTTGTTGACAACTATTCCAATTCACGCGATAGTTGTCCTGATTCGAATACGACCAATTGAGACGGTTGACTTTTTGCGTCATTTCCTGCTTTGAAGCTGGTTCTCGGTTTCGCTAGAATGAGAATAGTTTGACTGGGCAACCAGTCGTTTGTTTGGGAAAATTTTGCGTGACAGATAGTTTCCGACTAAGGGGTCTCCCCACCCTTCGAGTCCCCATGCGCGTGTTCGCCGATTGCTTTGATTTTTTTACCAATTATCGTCAAAGAAAACTGTTTGCTGTAAACAATGAGCCATCATCTGTCTAGATCGTCCAAGATTTGACAAAATGACAGGGTTGGGAACTTGAGGGTTGCTTCTGCAAGGCGCTTTTTCATGGCAGCCTTTACTATTTTACTTATATAAATTAGCAAAAAAAAATTTTTTTTTAAATTTCATGAAACTTCAGGAAATGTTCTTTTATGATGATTATTGAATGTATGGATAGATTTTGGGGTATTTTATCCACGTTTGGTGGTGGTGGAGGGGGTTATAGCAGCTAGGGGTAGTGTCATAGCCAACGGGCCGAATGCCTATGATTCAATGTACATGTATGTCGAGGAAAGAGGAATATTGATACTTTTTAAGCGCAGACCGGAAGTACACATTTTTTCCACATGTTTCTTAGTATAAAATCAATACAGATAAAGACTGGTTTCTTCCGAAATGAGAAATTATCATAAATGTAATACTCAGGACTTCAAGCAATCAGAATTATGCTGATAAATGTGAAAGTACACCGTATAGCCGGAAGTATTTCCGTGGCGTAGCCGAAAGGAGACACCCATCGAGACCAAAGTTTGTATTTTGACTGAAAACCTATATAAACACTTTCGAAACAATTTTCAACCTTAGCGACGAGCTATACTCGTGATTAACAAAACAGTGAACCTGTTAAGAATACACATGCTCTTTGCAAGCAGGGTAGATCCTAATTAGAGGGCTCCTGCTTTTTTACTGTTTGCCATTTTGCAAAACCTCGCTATTACGACCACTAAAACGAAGGCTAATTGATTGTATAATAGAGAGGTGGTAGCTTAAAACAAGGTGAAAATGAAACAGAAAGCTCCTAAAGGAGCTTTCTGTTTCACTGTCACCTTGCTTTAAGCGGTCACCTATCGTAAACACCCTAATAAATAACAAAATTTAGTGGTCGCAATAGCGAGGTTTTACTGTATATTGTTTCAATCAACCCTGAATAGTTAGTAAACATGGACTAGACTTAATTGGAAATTGGAATTGTCCATTCATATTTTCTTAGGCAGTTTGGGAAAATTAACTTGCTATATGATGTAAAATACTGACGTCACGTAATACATACGTACACTACAATGCCCCTCTCTACAACAACACTAAATGGGTGACAAAGTTAGCGTATGTTGTTCGGAGGATGTTGTTAAAGGGAGGGAAATTTTGGCTTACATTTGCAAACAGCTTCAATCGTAACGCGGCATCTGATCTAGATTCAAATTGCTTTTTCTGCTATCAAAATGTCCACTAATATGTAACTTACGTGTATGTAAAAAAAAATAGCAGACGACAATTTGAAGCAGACGATATAAATATTGTCAAGTCGCGCTTGTAGGATTAAGGCTAAACTTGAACCTCATTTATCTCAGAGAAATCTAATTTTTCAGGATGACGTCACATCGGATCCATGATAGAGGAAGGTATACTGGCATTAGCGGGGGTATGGCAAAATAACATAGCCTAGTTCTAGTTTCAGCAGATCTCAACTTTTCGTGTTCTGTTCAAAATGTCAGTTTTGTCACCAGCTGTACTTAACTCCTTCACTGCCATGACGTAGTTTGTTTTAACTCTTTCGATGCCAAATAGCAAATCTTGAGATTTTTACTCCTTCTTCGTTTCATTTTCGTCTGCTTCAATATTGGTGTTTGCAATATCATTTCAATGTTAATTCAAGGCATCATGACTGAAGAAATTTCAGAAAGAATGTCAAACAGTTTGGATCCTGATCAGACGCCGCGTTACGCGGCGTCTAATCAGGATCCAAACTGTTTGCAAACGCGCTTTTTGGCGTCAGCGAGAGTGAAAGAGTTAAACAATTGTCATCTGCATTTATGACTCAAATTTATAGTCTAATTTATAGTCTAAGTAAATTGACATTTAAGTTAAATCGCAATGGCGATCAAACAGTTTAGATTCTTATCATTGGCCGCGTTGTTCGGCGTCTAATGGGTATACAAACTGTTTCCAAATAACCATCGTGCTTAATGGTCACCTGATTTAAGTGTATAGTCAACAACAAATAAATTGTATAGAAGTTTAAACTGCAATCTGGATCAACACTGTTTGCAAATGTCAGACATGTTGCGCTTAGCAGGATAGGGGTTGATGCCGTCGAATCCAAAAATATCGAACTCGCTTTAGTCGAACATACCCGTATTTCAAAGTTAAAACGTGGCTTAACTTTGAAATATGGGTATGTTCGACTTATACGAGGTCGAATTATTGAAATTCAACTTATGGAATACGGGTAAGTTCGACTTATGCGAGTTCGAAATATCGAGTTTCGATTGTATTCCCATATCTTTAGCAGGTTACTCTACAGGCTTGGTATGTTTATTTGAAGAAACTGACCTATTGCGCTTTCTCTCTACACCAACACCCAATGGGAGACAAAGATTGTGTGTGTTGTCCGGAGGGAGTTGTTATAGGAAGGGAAAATGCCTTACATTTGCAAACAGATTGATTGCAAATCAGACGTTGCGTAACGCGGCGTCTGAACTGGATTCATGCTGTTTGTCTCTCGGCATTATGTTTTCTGTTTTATGTCCATTATGCTACAACAGACGACACTTTTAAGCAGACGATATTGCACGTGGAAAGGTTGCACATAACTGTCTTGCTTGGGGGAACAGCGGCAAGCGTTGTTGGAAGGAGGGACTCGTTGTTAGGAGAGCCGTTGTAGAGAGGGAGCACTGCAAAGCAATCGCCGAGTTACTCGTCGTTTGACCTTGAATACTTTTTGTTCTCCAAATACTAGTCACGTCTTGATCAGCCGATAAAAATGTCCATGAAAAGTTTCTATGGGAACACTTTTACAATTTGTTCGCGCTGAAAATACCAACTAACTCTAATCCAAACTTAACCTAACTGTGATCGTTAGCATAAATCTTATACTCATTCTCAAAGAGACCGAAAATCAGATGGTTTATTAGCAATAAAAGAAAATAATCAAATAAAAAACAATGTTGTGGCATTATCGTGGGTACAGTGGAGAAAACGTCAATCTTTCCCAATAGACGCGTTTACGTTTAATCTGTTATTTCGAATGCAAACAGTTTGGAGCCAGATCAGACGCCGGGTAACCCGGCGACTGATCAGGCTCCAAATGTTTGCCGTCCAGGTTTAAACCAACATCTAGAATTGTCAAAAAGTTGTCATTTTCTTCATTTATTTGCAATGCGTTTGCGTTTCATTTGCGTTAAACGGGAAAGAATAACTGTATGATATTAAAATGCAATTGGTTTAAAAAACATCCTCAACAAAAATCACTGAATGTTAGTTGTTTTTTTTTCAACCGCTTTCATGACTCTTTTACGGTCAATGGCGCCAAGAGGCACGTTCGCGAACAGTTTGTATTCCGATCAGGATAATACTATTTGATAATTCTTTTGAAAACCCTTTATTGCCTTAAGACTAACTTTGAAACGATATTTCAGACGACAATGTTGAAACACACGGTAATATGGCATTGGAGGGGTAAAAACTTCACGATAAATTTGATCATGAAATCATTACAAATAGGGTAAAGGAGACTGTTAAGAGAATAGACATGTGGTCGTGCGGTTAGAGAGAATGACGTTTTTGGCAATTTTATGTTTCTTAACACATTAACCATTTCCCTAATATAAGCGCTTTTTGGAGCATTTGATTTATTCTTCGACAAAAGAAAATAGTTCCAATTTATATACAGTAGTCATAAACATGTTCCAACAGAAATATTTTCTATATCTGATAGATGGAACCTTAAAGCAGGCTGAAAGTAAAGCAGAATGCACCTTAAGCAGGCTGAAAATGTAGTAGAATTCGCCTTTTACCCTTTCACTCTCAATGACGCCTGAATGCGCGTTTACAAACAGTTTGGATTCTGATCAGGACCCAGACTGTTTTACACTCGTTTTGAAATTTCTCCATTCATACTGCCTTATTTATTAACTTTGAAACGACATTGCAGACAACAAAATTGAATCAGGCGACAATGAAACGGTGAAGGGGTAAAAATCTCACGAAATGGTTGGCAGTGAAATGGTTAAGGCGCACTTTGCTTATTTACAGCCTGCCTTAAGCTGTCATCTGCTATGATAGAGTAAAAATTACTCACGATACATATTCATGACTGTATAAATTGGAACTATTTTCTTCAGTGGAGGAATAAGTTAAATGTGCTAAAAGGCGCTCAGGTGGAGTAAAGCATGCTTCCCGTATTCTATTTCACCATTGAGCTGACGTATGAGTAGTGGTAATGGTAGCTAATAGCGGGATCTTTTTTCATCCTTTGCATGCTGGGTAATTTTTGTCTGCAACGAACTGTCTTCTGCTGCCGTTCTAAAAATAGATGTTTCAAACTTTCTTTTCAAAACATGGTATAGGGTGTCAAATAGTTTGTATCCTGATGAGACGCCGCGTTACGCGGCGTCTCATCGGGATCCAAACTGTTTGCAAAGGTGAGTATGGTTTCACCGCTAGCTTGTTAAGAGCTAATTACATATAACAAGTACCATTCAGAATTACGATTGTCTACCGGTTTTAACTACGCCCCTACGTCACTTCCGGAAGTGTTGACATCAGGCGGAAACACACGAAAGCCTGCTGTGGTAATTACTCGCTAAGGAGGTTTCAGAAAACGGTATCTTTATTTCCAATTGTTCTTATAGCATTGTTAGACATAATCGTTTCCCGTTGAAAAGAAGAACTGTACAAATTTGGCTTTCTTTTTTTAATTGTTTTCCCATTTTGTTCGTCTTATTGCTATACCTAAAAATATCATATGGTATTTCTTTTAAACCCTTTTATACCTGTATAGTGCAATGGACGGCCACCCTGTACTTGCTGGAAAATGAAATTCAGTGCCCCCTCTCTACAAGGGCCCTCCCAACAACGACTCCCTCCTTACAACGACCCTTGTCGCAGTTCCCCCAAACAACACAATTATGTCCAACCTTTTCGCGGCTGCATCGTCGTCTGCTTAACTTGTCTTCTGCTGTTTTTCTCAAAGTTACATAATGGACATTTTGACAGAAAAAACTCAATGACGAGTGACATACAGCTTGAATCCAGATCAGACGCCGCGTTTCTGATCTGGATTCAAGCTGTTTGCAAATGTAAGCCAATTTCCCTCCCGACAATGACTCCCTCCGAACAACGCATACAAAATTGATCTTCCATTAGAAGTCGTTGTAGAGAGGGAACGCTGTTGTAGATATACAATGGATATTCAAAGACACTGCAACATTTAGCCATACAAGACATTTTATATGAAATAGCATTTTACAGATCCAGCATTTTACAGATCCATATGGTACGTCGCTTAACGTTGTGTATCACCAGAGTTTTCTCTTTTGCCATGTCATTTAATCTTTGATAGACCTAGTATTTCAATGGCGTAATAATGTGTAGTGCCAAACATACCCTATTATACAACGAAATAGTGAAATGAAAACATGACAATTGGTTTGAAATAAGTCGACGATGTACATGTTTGCTAATTTTGATATCAATAGTTTGAGCCTAGTCAGACAATGTATGTTACAGAGGAGAATCTGTTATTCTTTCCCGTTTAAAACACTAAAATGTAAAAAATAACAACTTCTTGACAATTCTGACTATTGATATTTAGCTGAGAGGCAAACAGTTTGAAACCTGATCAGACGCCGGGTTACCCGGCGTCTGATCTGGCTCCAAACTGTTTGTATTGGAAATAATAGTTTGAGCGTAAACGCGTTTATTGGGACAGAATAACGTCTTCTCCACTGTAAACTCTGTCACTGCCAATGACGCCAGAATGCGACTTGCAAACAGTCTGGATCCTGAGCAGACGCCGCGTAACGCCGTGTCTGATCAGGAACCAAACTGTTTGCAGGGTCGCCTTATGGCGCCATTAGCAGTGACAGAGTTAAAACAAAGAATACGGAGTAGAAATTGAACATCAAAACCACTAAACACTCGATGATTTTTTGTGTGGATTTTTTTAGACCGATCGTAATTTTAATACAATTTGCACGACAATGCCACACATTTGCTTTTATTTGAGTGCATGTATTGTCTTTTTTGTGTGCAAATATACCATTCGGTTTGTCTTTTCACAATCATGCACATTGTTGCATGTCCTTGAAACTTTAACCGCCGATAACTACTCGCCTATACATACAGTGCTCCCTCTCTACAACAGCATCCGAACATCAATTCCCTCCTTAAACTGCTTGCCACTGGTCCCCAAACAAGATAATTATGTCTAACGCTTTCACTGCTGCATTATCGCCTATTTAAACTTGTCGTCTGCTGTTTTTCTCAAAGTTATGTAATGGACATTTTGACAGAAACATTACATAATGACGAGTGACAAACAGCTTGAATCCAAATCAGTCGCCGCGTGACGCGGCGTCTGATCTGGATCCAAGCTGTTTGCGAATGTAAGCCAATTTCCCTCTCTATAACTTCTTCCTTCGAACAACACACACAATATTTGTCTCCCATTGGTTGTTGTTGCACAGAGGGAGCACTGTTATTCAGATCTGGGCGATGTGATAGTGTCGATAATTTTAGTGTTTTATTCTATGCTTTTCTCTTTGAACAAACAAAACAAATGATAACAAAACTCTTTTGAATTTTTGTCGTTTGAAAATTATCTACAGCGTTCCCTCTCTACAACGACACCTACTTGGAGATAAAACATGTGTGCGTTGTTCGGAGGGGACCGTTATAGAGAGGGAAAATTAAAACTTGGTTCATGTAAGAAAACAGCTTGAATCCAGATCAGACGCCGCGTAACACGGCGTCTGATCTGGATCCAAGCTGTTTGTCACTCTTCATTATATTTATTCTATCCATTTATATGTAATTTTGAGACACAACAACAGCCACAATCTTTAGCAGACGGTATTGCAGCAGTAAAAGCGTTAGACATAATTGTCCTGTTTAGGGAACTGCGACAAGGGTCGTTGTAAGGAGGGAGTCGTTGTTGGGAGGGTCGTTACAGAGAGGGAACACTGTATATTAATTTTGTTGAGGCACATCTCATTATGAAAGCTACAGTACACAAAATGCAGTTTGCCTCAAAAGTTCAAATAAATGTGTATTTATGTACTAAACAATAGCTATATGTATTTTAACTGTTTCACTGCCACTGTTTGTCTCCCGTTGGTAGAAAGGCAGTACTGTAATTCAGATCTGGGCGATTTGATAAGTTCGAGAATTATAATGTTTTAGGTGCATTCTGCTTACTTTTATGCATGGATTGGAATAAAGTCTTCTTGTAAACCTGCTGGAAAGTTTCATTGTAGATATACAAGGCTGATCCAAAGACTACGATGTTTGTCCATACAGATTAATATTTCAAAAGGTATAGTAAACAGTTCAGACCTTGATGAGATGCCGCTTAACCCTTTACCTGATAGCCTATTTCTAGTACTTAAGATAGGTGACTACTTAAAGCAGGTTGAAAGTAAAGCAGAATGCGCCTTAGGGCGCATTCTGCTTTACTTTCAGCTTGCTTTAAGCTATCATGTGCTATAATATAGAAAATATTCCCTATAATACATATTCATTACTGATTAAATTGGAACTATTTTCTTCAGCGGATGAATAAATCATATCCGCTAAAAGGTGCTTCTATTGGGGAAAAGGGTTAAAGCGGCGTCTCATCAAGGTCTACACTGTTTGCCAATGTGCACTACTAAAATGGGTTAAATTGTGTTCAAATGCAACTGTAATGAGGATTGACAGTGAGATGGTTAATTATAAATTGATCAAAATATTACCATCCACTGGGTTCCAGATAAGGGGAGTATTTCAAAAATTAAAATCTTTATTTCTGCTGAAAACCCTATGGTGTCACTACTCATTAGAATCGTCTCAAAGAGACTATTCTAATGAGTAGTAACACCATAGGATTTGGTGCTGAAATAAGTGAGAAAATGCTGAATTTGTTCAGTTTACTCCCTTTTATCTGGAAGCCTGACCATCAATATGATGCAATCACATGGAGTGTAAATTAAAAAAAGATATTCAGCGGAGTGCGTGGTGGAAGTAATACTGTTGATGGTTGTGGAAAATGTATGAAATTAAGGGATTCAAAGAATTGTAATACCTTGGATTGAACAGCAAAACTTCAATAACAGTAACGTTTATGTTAAATGTAGCATAGCTACTAAAACGCTATCATCTACCGTATTGCCATATGATAATTTAAACCTTACCCTGCTATTGATTTCGACTCACAATTCATTTCCAGTAAAACTTGTAAATGGGTGCATAGACCAGCCTGCATGTAATTTGTCCTCTTTTCAATCAGACCATTCAGTTTAAACAGGTGCCAATTAACCTAGATTTCTGACAATTTATCATTGGTTGAGAATTTGCAAATGCTGGGTCTAAATAGATACCATACAGCTCCGCTGAAAAAGGGAGTTCCCCGATAAACTATTATCATGGGTCATTTACCAAAGCATTTCTTCAGTTCAATGATCGCTAGTGTCTGTGATTGAACAGTTCATAGAATCCCCATGGGTTAATGCTTCAAATTGATGCCTTAACAACGATTTGATATGGTTTCGATATGTTTTATTATTGCATACAATCCCAAGTGTAAGCCCATAAATGACAACACCCACAACTATAAACATTAGCAAACAGTATATATGTTGATGAGATGCCGCAAATTGAAGTGTCTCATAAGGATGTAGTACCCACTCTCTACTACGACACCTAATGGGAGATACAGATTGTGTATGTTTTTCGGAGGGAGTCGTTATAGGGAGGGAAAATTAAGACTTGGTTTACATTTGCAAACAACTTGAATCCAGACCAGACGCCGCTGGATTAAAGTATTTTGTCACTCGTAATTTCTATCAAAATGTCAACTTATATGTAACTTTGAGAAAAAACAGCAGACGACAATTTAAGCACACGATATTGCAGCAGCAAAGCGTTGGACATATTTGTCATGTTTAGGGAACTGCGGCAAATGTCGTTGTAAGGAGGGAGTCGTTATTTGTAACGCCGTTGAAGGAAGGGAGCATTATACACTGATTGCTGTTTTATTTGAGATTATCACTCACACGTACAAACTCTGCCACACTTGTATATCTTAAATGACATTTTCCGGCAATAAAATGTGAGAGTTCATTGCAATATTCCTTGTAAATATATAAAAGTCTGGTGTATATGTTATGTTGAGGGTCTCATGGAAGATTGGCATTGTCAAATGAGTTCCATCGTTAAATAAAGTCTTTATTATTATTTATATTATTATCCAGGCATAAGTGGGTTCAGGTGTGAACCGTGTGACACATCTATTTGCTATTTATAGCTCTTAGATTTGTTCATTTATTCATATATTTATGTACTTTATTATGGAGCGGTTTTTATTTTTCAATCATATACAGAAATGTACAAATGTTACAAGTTCGTGACATAATAATAATAATAATGATGATAATAATAACAACAATAATAATAATACATGCGATCATCGGGATCATTTTCATTATATCCAACAGTAGTTATATCAGGTAGAGATGGAGAATCAATTGTGTTTATATATATATCGGAAAATATCCATATATATATATATATATATATATATAAAAAACACAATTGATTCCCCATCTCTACATCTCTACCATATATATACACACAATATTTCGTTATATCCAAATTCGTTAAAACTATCTTCGCTGCATACATATAAATGCACGTGTTACAACAAACATATAATAGTAATAATAATAATACAAACATAAATAAATAATGATAAAGACCGAATTTAACGAGAGGGCTCATTTCATAAATATCAATACTTCATGAGGCTATATTCAACCCTATATCTGCACAATATCACTCCTACAAGGAACTGCAAGAGATGTACAAACAGACTCTTTTGTTACTCTATTAAGCGAAAATAGCAGAGGTATTGCGAAATAAATTGAGAGATCTTCATTAAAGGCATGCACTATTTATCTGTTCCTATATTGTATACGTCAATACGTTCCTATATACATGTACAGTAAAACCTCGCTATTACGACCACTAAAACGAAGGCTAATTGATTGTATAATAGAGAGGTGACAGCTTAAAGCAATGTGACAGTGAAACAGAAAGCTCCTAAAGGAGCTTTCTGTTTCACTGTCACCTTGCTTTAAGCGGTCACCTACCGTAAACACCCTAATACTTAACATAATTTAGTGGTCGTAATAGAGAGGGTTTACTGTACATGTATTTTTTACAATTCAAGTTGTTCAAAACTATACTCAATGATAAATATGCATCACCCTATAGCTTGTTTGTAGTTTTGAAGACATGTGATTACTTAAAGCATGTTGAAATTAAAGCAGAATGCTTTATTTTCAGTCTGCTTTAAACTACCATCAGCTAAGATTTAGAAAATATTTCACCTGGTGTATATTCATGAACGATTTTCTTCAGTGGATGTGTAAATTAAAGGCGTAAAAGGAATGAGTTAAGCAAACGGTTCTGATATCTCTTCATTAGCGTTTGGTATTTGGCATGAACAGATATTAATGCAGATGGAAGTGGTGATTTACTAGTTGATGGCTAGATAATATTCTGCGTACGTGAGTACGTAAAATATAGTTGGAGATTAGAAAGACATTTAGTAGGTAATATTTATTTCAATCTCTTCATTATACATGTACTTAGAAATGCGTGTGTTATATTAATATACGCTGATTTTCAATTATGACGAAATGGATAAAACGAAATATTGGATAAAAAAATACAAAAATTACCCCCCATCTCATATTTAAGAAAAAATAAATTCATACCAGTGTTTTATCGTAGCACTTCGATATCAGAGGATAGCACGATAACAGAGGGAAACAAAGAGCACGCGCTGATGGTAAGTTCCTCAGTTTTTCGCAAATTATGTTCTGCAGAGTAGCTTTTGAGACATTAAACCTGTTGAGGTCGATAAATGGTATATCTTTTCAAACTTTGAAGGCAGAAGTGCACGAAAAAAACGATAGATCGCTAGCAATTTTAGAGATAGTTCTCTCGGAAAGCAGTAGAAAATAGATATTGATGACATATTCCGATAAACTAACAACGATACAACATATAGTAATTCAATGTTACCTAGTTAAGTAAAATATGGATATGTCGATTAACGATAGAGCATGTAATAGTTGTAGTTTATCAGCGTATTTTAAAGAGGCTCGCAACCGGATTTAGCATTAAAAATAGTAATTTGTAAATATATGTCAAATGCTTATATAAATGGGTAAGATTTAGTTTAGGATAATACATTCTGTAAAAAATGCATTTTAAAAAAACAAAAGAAGAAGCTCTGGTGGTATTCGAACCTGTGACCCTCCATGCGGATACAAACATGAAAAAAAGGGAAACGCCTTTGCCCACGCGGCTACTGGCGCTCTATATATATATGGTAGCGAATTAACGTACTTCACTGGTAGCGATTGATAGTACGTATTCGGATCGGGTTTATGTCTGAGCCCGTGTAGAGAAGCAACAGCAACAACTATACGGCCAGCTAACGCTATAGAAAAATGATGGTAAATATCTATTTGGACTGATCATATTTTTTTTAATGTCAGAAGCCAATAATGCCACACATTTGCTTTTATTTGAGTATTTTATTTTGACAAGTACACCATCCGGTTGCGAGTCCCTTTAAGAAATTCAAAGGTAGAAAGAAGCAGCTGCGTTATTATCACAGACACTTCTGTAACCGAGCATCTCACTCGTAATGGCACTACGACACCAGAGTAGGGGACACTTTATAACAGATAATAATATTCTTTTAGTGAACCAGAAATGAAGAATCCTCTCCAGAATACTGTTAAAGAATAAAAAAAATCGTCGTTATCAAAAGAGGAGTAATTAGCAATTATCAGAAACAGTATTTTTACCACATTGCTTGTTTGAATTGCATGTGGTTAAAAGTCAATACACATACCTTACAACGCAAGTGTGTAGTTGCAGATCCAGATGTATCCATTGGTGATACTATTATGAAAACTCAATAAGGAAATAAGGGGAAATAATGACCTTTTAAAACTGTGCAAAATAGTATGAAAAAATGGAATGTACCGCTTTTCTCTGTATAATGATCACAGTCTATGTATCAAAAGCGACAATGTACACTGTTTCGCAGTTCTGTTTGAACAAAACATAAACTGGGGTTTTCTAGCTCCTACCCGACCCCCGGATTCTAACCTGATGGGAATTACCCCTTCATGATACTTAGATTGATATTTCAATAATACATCTATCCCTGTAGAATAAATTCCCGATATTTTAGAGTCTGGCATGTATGGTCCCTAACACAATGTTCAACAATGTCAGCATATTGGTTGGTTTTGTAGGTAGGAGCCGTGTAGTAAGAGCACTTGTACTTTAGGCGAGTGGTATCGCTCATTGGTCCAGTCCCTGTAAAAAGTATCAAACTTTAGAAAGTACTGTGTTTCTTCATTTGGAAGATGAGTTGAAAAACTATCATCTAGCGCATTTCTCTTTCCCGAATCAGATTTTTTAACTCATTTTATACTTTCGATCCCTTTTTTTATCTTTTACTAAAGCCATAATGATATTTCTGGCTAAGTGAATCGTATTTCAAGTACATGTTACGTTGTGTAAGAAGAGCTCCATATAAGAATAAGTTGATCCATATTATTTATATTACGAATTAAACATTTGCAAGTGAAAACTCAAAATAATTGTCTTTTATACCTGTGGTAACTTGAAAGGTCTTTATTCAGAAATAAGAAATTTACTTTATTCGAAAATGGTTCATTTAATGTTACGATAACAGTTTGGTTACCGGCGAAACTGAAACGGTTTATTTAAAATGTCTGATTTTCGTACGGGATCAAAAGTGGATCACGACTCGCGAGTCGTAAGGTTATTCGGGAAAAAGAAATGCACCCTGATTACATTTTACAGCTGAAATGTGTTTATGGAAGGTATATAGATTTTCAGTTGTTGAAGCAAATATATTTCTTGTACTCCTATATAACATGAGTTTATTCATTGCCCTGTACCCTCCGTAAACCCGTATGTGTGTGTTAATTTGAAATACAGTGTACATGCATTGGAGTTTTCTACATCTTCTAGTTTGAACATATCCTATTTCCATGTAAATAATGAAATTGGGTCGGGTCACAAGTCCTCACAAAAATAAATTCGACTCTCCCTACTACAGTGTACATGGACAATGGAACAATTGCAAACAAAATATGAAGCATATTTGTATAGACAAAACAAGAACTATCAACACATGATATTAACACACGTTCCCTAGTATCAATATTTTAGTATTTTAAAAACAGTGTACTTATACTTTGTAGCTACTTATCCATTCACTTCTACAGCATGTTACTTTTAGAACGTGTAGGGTTAATTTGCCTTTCGCTTTCCAATTAACTTAAGGGGTATATTACTCCCCTGTGTCACCTTGGATTATTCAAATATATTCGTGTGTGACAGGGGGCCTCCGTTGCCTGATTGTATAGTCACTGTGACGTACATCACTAAGCTCCTCACCGCTGTGAGTTCGAATCCCAGTAGGGTCGTTCGGATTTTTCATGTCGGGAAGCCTTCCATCTGGCTTGCGGAAGGTCGGTGGTTCTACCCAGTTGCCAATTTGTGCCTAAAACAGTGCATAAAGGACTTCTTGGGTATTCCTCCGGTTGTAATTAGCTGAACGTCACGATATGACTGAGATACTGTTGAAAGCGACGTAAAATCAAAACAAACAAACAAATCGTGCGTTATAATACTTAGTAAGAAGCGTAATAATCCACAAAACATATTTTAATGATTTAGATGAAACTCTGGTATCATAGTGCCCATTTCTTGAAAATATCTGTTACATGAAGTGTCCTCACTCGGAAATCGTAGTGTTCATAAACCACTAAATCATTCTCTTTTTTCGTTCCTATTTTAGTGTTTGCTACCAACATATAAGAGTTTGAAGCAAAATGATTACTCTACAGGATGGAAGAGCGACGATATATTAACTTTCATTTCAAATATTATTTTTTGGTCAAAATATCTCATCAGTACACAGTTGACGCTGATTTTCGAGGAATTTTTCTCAAAATTAGGCAGAAAGCTACATTTCCCCCGTGTATTCTTCCTTCATAACATGAAATAATATGCTTTTCATCGATCCCGTTATGTTTCATGTCTCAAAATCTTCTGTACAGAACATTAGTTGCAAAAAACCGAGGAACTTACCCGTAGCGCGTGCTCTTTGTTTACCTCTGTGATCGTGCTATCCTCTGATATCGAAGTGTAGGGATGACGGCCGTGTCATATGGCTTCGAAAATACGTTCGCCAAGAAATGTAGCGCCGTTGCGTCGTTGAAAATTGTGGTTAAATTGAAAGTTAGAATCGAAATAATAAATTCATACCACCGAACAATCTAAAACCTGGACCCGAATAAAAGAAGTTTAGATGCTGGTAATTAAATCACTCGGCCTCTTGATTTAATTACTGCGCATATAAACTCCTAACCGTATATTATTGCACGATAAAACAGTGGTATGAATGTCACGAGGTCAGGTCAGTTGCTATCTTCATCAAATCACTGACTCGGCGTCTGATCTGGCTACAAACTGTTTGCATAGGAAATCTTAGATTTATCGTAAGTTTACGCGTTCATTGGGAAAAGAATAACGCCTTCTCAATTGTAAAAGAAGGTTTTTACTAAATAATATCATCTTTTCTTATACCATTTGTTCGTAAAAAAAAAGATTTAAACAACAGTTTATCAACAAATATTCCAAAAATATTGTATAGTCTGGAGGCAGAATGAGGTAGAGAAATTTAAATCGCAGTCTCAAGAGTCGAAAAGTTGCTATTCATTTCCTAAGAGAACCAATTTGATAGATCCTTGTAGCATAGGCTAAATTTCCCAAACCTTCAATAAATTTAGACTTTTGGAAAATGACATTTCATTGCGCACTCTTTACTGTAAGGAATTGAAGATAGTTCAACGTGGAATGTCTAGAGAATGGATAAATTCAATTTGCATCAATAATTACAATGTGTTTTACCAATTTTGCGTCAGCAAATTCGATTTGAATATAATGATTTTTGAACAGTGCCGTTTCGGTGTGTACTCGACGCTTTTCTGTAGACGATTTTGTCTGGTTTGCTTGGATTGTTTTCTTTCGTTAAAAGATTTTTAGCTTCTGGTTACGTTTTAAAATACACGTGAGTCGTGCCATGACAAACCTTATTGCATTGGAAACAGTGGAGATCACGACTTGTTTTGATCTACACTGTTTGACACCCATAATAATCTAAAGGAGTGTATTTAGCTGTATTACATGCGTCTTTGATGCGGCGGCTGGTCTTGATCTACACTGTTTTACACCCACCATCATATAAAGGATTGTATTTAGCTGTATTATATACTGTATTTTGTATTGTAGAACAAACTCAGATACAGAGTCTGGGATGACAACGATACATGGTCTTTACAATGTTGCAATGCCATAAGGCGGGTTTTGTCATGATACTGCTCATGGGTTTTTGAAGAAATGCCGCAATATAATGCGAATGGATTGTATTTAATTTTCTTATCGTTGGCACACAATATTATTTATCGTATGAACAATTTATCCTCTGCAGTAATGCTTAGAGGTGATATTTCCGCGTTGTCTTTTAAACAATACCACTGGAGTGTCAGACAGTTTAGAATTCAGATGAGACCTGATTTCACTCGGAGTCTCATCTTGATTCAAATTGTTTACATGTTATTACAAACTCCCCCGTAGCGAGTAGAATGTTTTATTTATGCTTTTCGGTGGATTACCGGAAAATAGCAGTGGATTATCACTTGGTAATCCACTGCAGTGGATTATCACCAATCGCCGTTTTCCCCGTAGGGCTCCCCAAAAATCGTAGCCAATCGTGTCTTACCGTTAAATTCCGGCAGTCCGATTTGTCGCGAACCACTCAACGGAAGAACACGAATCCAAAATCGGGAGCAACGACGTAATTCGGATGACGTCAAATCAATAAATAAGTGACATCATCGTACGGGAAACTGTTTCGTTATACCCCCATTCCACTGGGCGGCGGTTCCACTGCGCTAATGGCGATTCTCCAAAATCATCGAAATCGCCGTAGAAGCGCCGCCAAGTGCATAAAATTAGGACTTGGGCGTTTCCAGTACGCTTTTAGTACGCTTCAACGACGACCTCACTGCGCTCATCACGATCCCACCACGCTGTTGCTACGCTTCTACGGCGCTTTAAGTCTCTCCAAGACGCTTCTACTACGCTGTCACTACGATAAAGGATTTCCGACTACGCTTCCACTACGCTTACTACGTTGCTACTGCGACCTTACAACGACCTAAGCGCAGGAGCTACGCTTCTGTTGCGCTTCTTGAACTTTTCTGTATAAATATTCGATTTTACTGCTTTCGCCAAACACTCATCTTTATGTTCAGTAGTCAGGGCAGTCACTTGTTTTCCTTTCTTAACCGCATCCCCTTCTACTTCGCTGAGCCCATCTTGTTGTTCATAGGGATGCAGTTGGGACTCTACTTCGAGTGCTGGAGAGTGTAAAGCGGACTCGGCTTCTTGACAAACAGGAGATTCCTCCACCTGAGTTTCAGACTGCTTGATAGTAGTATGCGCAGCCCTTGATTTTGTCTTTCGTTTTGGCATTTTTAATTATTGACGTTAACAGTTTTAAGTGCAAACGAATAATGAAGATAAAGTTAGAAGTGATGCATATTTATACACTGGTCGGCAAGCGCGAAACGTAAATTGCCATGCGCGAAATGTAAATCGCCATGAGCGTGGCTCAGTTGCCAAGAGCGTAGTGGAAGCGAAGAGGAAACGCAGTCAAAGCGCCAACAGCGTAGTAAGAGCGTAGTAGAAGCGCCGTGGTTTGTGATTCATAAATGGTCGAATCGCCGTGAAAATGCTTTGATCGTCGCTAGATCGTACAGAGCGTAGTGGGATCGCACAGAGCGTACGAGAAACGTAGCGGAATCGCGGACAAATATCTCGACGCTTTTACTACGATGCGACTGCGCTTCCGCTACGTCAAGAACGCTGCGACTACGATACCACTACGCTCATGAATTTCTTAGTACGCTTCTACTGCGCTTCTGCTGCGCTTCGAGTCCACGGCGATGCCGCTACGTAAATTTTGAGCAGGGTCAAAACATTCGCCGTGAGGTGGCGATCAAGGCGCTTCTGTTACGCTTCTACTACGACCTTGGCGTTTCTACTGCGCTGTTGCCGTTCCTACTACGATTTGCGGCGATTTTTCCAAAGTTTCGAAGCGTAGAGGCATCGCCGCTCAGTGGAATGAGGGTATTAATGTGTTCGATGTAAACTTCACGCACTTCACGTTTGGTTATCGATCAATCTACAATTGATAACTATGCTTTCCTCTTTGGTTGTGCGACGACAGACAGGGCTTAGCACTACATGATGATGTATCTTTAAAGCCGTCCTTAACCGGGAGAGTTATGTCGGATTTTCGTGCTTTGTTTTTTCTCTCCCTCTCTGTCGTACCCTGGACCCTTCCATGTCTTACAGTTACTCGTAACTACAGACTAGTCGCTTGAGTACAATTTGACCGTTGCCATAGTGGGTTATTTTTAACACGGGCTTGAATGTTTAATTCTTTCCCATGTTACTAATGATCTTGTCATAGAATTTTTGCTAAATGTTTTACATGTATTTACTTACTGTGCTGGCGGTCTTTTTGATTGTGAGGTTGTGGAACAGGGTTTATATTTTATGTACACTGTTTGTCTTTATAGGTGAATATAGGAGATAAGTGTGAGGTTGGGCGCCCCTAAACACAGGTTTAACCCCCCAGTGGTTGTTAATAATTAATTAATTTATAGTTAATTATTGATTGCTACTGACCGTACCAAGGCGGGCGCCTATATTCACTTTGCTTTATGTCTGTCTTGCGTGTTGTTTTCTATTTAGTGTGTAGATGAAGGAATGGTATTGCGTGTGTGTGTGTGTGTTTGTTGTGGTATGACTGTGTGTGTGTGTTCTGCTTGAGAGGTGGGTGTATTGTTTGTGTTACGTTTCCTGCTTAAAAGCATAAATAAATAGAATAATTGTATTTTTTTAGTATAAGATCGAATTTAATCCATTTCGTGAACATCAGACTGTTATATTTTCACTCGTGGCTTCGCCACTCGTGAAAATATAACGTCTGATGTTCCCTCAATGGATTAAATGTCTATCTTATACTGAAAAAAACAATTATCCTCTATATCTTTCTTGTCAAGTTAACCCTTTCAATTCTAACTCTCTAAACATTTTCGGCTCTCCTAGTGCAGGTATTTTGCACCAGTCCACTGTTACATTTCTGGTATGACAACAAAAACGAATGAAAATATCAAACAGTGCAGACCCTGATCAGGGGGCTCTATAGGAATCAGTAATCTCTATAGGGTGTTGTAGGGTCGAAAGGGTTACAGTGTAATAAGTTTGCTTAGTGTACATGTTGATCTGTAATAACGGAGTTGTGCTTTCATTTTAGGGACCATTTAGTCTTTCGCTACGCTTCTTCCATATACATGTACGTATGTATGAATGTAATGTTAATGTTTGTTTTTACCTGAACAGACCCTAATCAGACGACGCTATCTATTGAGTCTGCCTTTTGAACGTATTGTTTGACTATGATCTTATTAAATAGCCGCTATGTACACATAGAATATGTCCTTTAAAGGTACATATACGCGCCCAATTCTTGCGCCACCAGGCAGGAAATAAATTTGGTTACCAAGACCGATGATTAAAGAATCGTTAGTCAACGAAATAATGCGCATCAGTCACCTCCCGTAGAATATAAGCGTGAACCCGAGAACACATAGAATAAGCCGTCTGCTCATTTAGTCCAGTAGTAAATGCATGAAAGGGCCTATAGTTTCAAAAGAAGCATTATCAAATATGGTGTGTTTAACAATTTTCTGGTTATGCACAAATAAATAATTTATTCTGTGAAATTTTTTATTACTATATCTTGATAGAGTGAGCGTTTTTATTGAATTTGAGCAAACCAAAAGCATAAGAAAAATACATATATTTCAGGCAACAAACTATACACTTTGCATCAAAGACATACATACATATAATTGGTAAAGGCATAGGTAAAGGCCACTAACTTCTCTGGACTCTGATCTTGAAACCGTGAGTAGAAACACAACATATGCACAAGTCGTCATGTCTTCTCCAACTGCAACCGATTCCGCTAGTAATGTAGCCAACATCACTATCCCGGACAAGACTATGAAGGAGATATCAATTATGTTACATGATACCTTTAAATATCAGATTAAAGCATTAGTGGACAAAATTGCGAAAGCAAGTTAACAAGGAGGATTGAAAAGAAGATCAATTTGGCGCCGGAAGGGCTAATTATTTTTTGGCAAATAAACGCAGACGACAATTTTGGAACAGAAAATATCCTGGCAGTGAAGGGAGCTTATATCTCACAGACATAATTACTACAGTGCTCCCTCCCTACAATGGCCCTCCGACCAACGCCCCTCGGGTTGGAATAACGCCCCCTACATGTACAACGACCCTAGTCGCTGTTACGCAAACAAGACAATTATGTTTAACGCCTGAACTGCTGCAATATCGTCTGCTGTTGTTCTCAAATTCATATATTTGGCACACAATGACGAGTTCAAATTCATGCGCATCACAACTCCAAACCATATCCTAATACCGTTTAGCAACGGTTGTACATATATTATTTCTTTAGTGTATTTGCCTATTGTAGTTAGAACATTGCATCTTTATTACAGGAAATAAACGTTATTCTTTCCAAATACACGCGTTTGTGTTAAAACAACGACTCAGATTTAAATAACCTGAAATTTTCAACGGTTTATTGCATTGAGCTTTTGTTTCGTGCGATTAAACGGGATTGACTTTCAATTGTATATTGGACTATGATAAATTGTACATGTTATTCAAAATCTTAGTCGAATCGCGTTATATGTAGATTAACCCTTAGCCTGCCACTCACGACTATAGCTCCATATGCAAACAGCTTGGATCCGGATGAGACGCCGAGTAACTCGGCGTCTCATCCGGATCCAAGCTGTTTGACACTCGGACAACATTTTCAGCAATTTTGAGCAACTTTGAAGCACTTTGAAACTTGAAGCAGACGAGAAATATAGCAGACGACAATTTAATTGGCGGGCTAAGGGTTAATAGTTTGCAATGTATGGTGGAAGTGATTAAGTTACAACGTAACTTTGCTATATTGCCTCGTTTATCTTTACAAAAAGGACGAGAAAATTCTTGGTAGTTGTCCTTTATAGTGTTTATAGAAATTCCTTCTACGCTTCCACTATGCCCTGGTGATAGCCTATGGAAGTTTCATATCACTCTACAGCTGTCCGCTTAACCTTTCCCCAATAGAATCGCCTTTTAGTGCATTCAGTTTATTCATCAGCTGATGAAAATAGTTTCAACTTATACAGTAAAGCATATGTATCACAGGAACTATTTTCTTTGTTTAAGCAGATGGTAGCTTAAAGCAGGCTGAGAGTGAAGTAGAATGCGCAGTCTCCAATTATCAAAACTAGAAACAGTCTGTTGGGTAAAGGGTAATTTTCTTTAAAACATTCTAGAGATTAAGCAGAAATGGCCTCTTCACTGTTTTCATATTTCTTTCAGTCGGCTTTCAGTAGTCAGAGTGTGACCCAGGCCGTTTATATGGTAGTTTTGGCCCTCTCTGAAAAGTATATATGCTTCTCCTTTCTGAACCCCTCCCCCAACCCACCCCCCAAAAAGAACAAAAAGATGTGCATTATTTCGAAAAGTTAACTTAATAGATTAATTAGACCTTCAAGATTTTAATTGGACAGAATGTGAGATAATGAATTTAAAACACCTTATTCCAAATTTTGATAATTTACAACTCGAAATCCCCCTTTCGAAAGGACCCTGTACCCTTCCTCAAAATCATAAAAAGGGCTACAGTGTCGCAAAAAAGCTAGCATGCTATACGTTAGGGTATGATAGTTCTAACGACTCCAAGCTTCGACAAGTATTAGGCTTCATGAGGAAACTTTGCTATAATATGCTGGCGACAACATTCAAACGTATACATTGTATAATAGGTAGAAAATGTGGACAATATATTCAAGCACTTTCATAGTGTTGATCACAGACTATACAATTACAGTGAAGAAAACCTTATTCTCAACTGTATGCTTTTATTCGCGGCCCTTACTTGCAGAAAACGACGGTATAATGCAGCGTGACAACGTAAAGCAGAGTTCTCCTACATGAACTTTTCGCTTTACGTTTGATTTCTAAGTGCTTGAGAACGGCCCAACACTCAACTCAAACTCGTAAAAACCTTGGAGCTAAGAGAAACATACCATTGGCATTTCAAAGTAAATATAAAGATATTTTTGACTTTCCTAATCGCCTACTTTACCATCTCTTTATAATTTCCGGTAGCGTTCACAACAACCGGAAGCAGGAAAAGCAAGCTCTAATAATTACGTGGGACTACATCTCAGAAAACGACTAAAACCAAAGCTAATTGCTCTTTTTGAATGGTAAGATATAATCGTTTCCGTCTGACAAGAATAACTGTATAAAATGATATGCCGATTAACAACTGTCGAATCTATTCGTCAGTCAGCTCATTAACCCCTAAAACTTTTATTGGACAGTTCCATTTTCAAAGTGCGTCAAGTCCATTTAGGATTATTTAAGGTTGAATTGCAAAACGACAAATAGTGCATACCAGGCGCTCCTTTACCCTCTGATGTGGGTAAACACTGTCTGCACAGAACCATGGTTCTTAACTACTATGTTTGTTAAGGCTTCATTGTGTTAACGTTTTGCCAGTTACAAAATCGTTCAATAGAGCCATTTTAGCTTCAGAAGCATTTTCACGAGGGTAAAAAGTTTTAACCCTTTATGCCATAATCTGTAACTAGTTTTGAAGACAAGATGACACTTTCAACCTGCATGAAGCTACCATCTGCTATAGAACATGCTTCTTTTGGTAAATGTTTATGACTGTATAAAGTGGAACTATTTTCTTCAGTGGATGAATAAATTGAATGCACTAAAAGGCGCTTCTATGGAGGAAAATAGTTCATCGTGATTAGTTATTACGTTTCGCGGAGTCTGATATAGATCTAACCGAATTACAAATTCAAGTAACATTGCGACTAACAAATCTATTCATACCACAATATGTACATAATAAGCTCACAGGCAAACATAAAATGAAGGAAATTGAAGCATTTGGTAAATTAACCCGATAATTTTACCATCGAGTTTCACCCATAATCAAAACACGTTTAATTATCTAAATTCACTCAAATTTATAGACACTATTAGTACTGCAAATATCAGACCATTTAAGACAGTCAACTGGTCCTCACCCGTAAACATAGGTTTCTATATACCAAATTGTTTGTCTAAGTCTGCAGATTATGAATCCGGTTGATGCAGTTAGCAAAGCCGTGGGACAACATCGCAATTCAAGATGGCGTCCAAGATGGCCGCCGAAAATACAAAATATCACTTAGGACTCAGTTGTGGGTACAATTTGCCATAAAATAAACTAAATTTGCCTCAAATGTATTCTAAACACATAACATATGAATATTGAACTTTAAATTCATAATAAAAAGCTCTTTTAATCAAGAAATTATTGAAAATTGCCGCAAAAGAGGCGTTATTCTATGGGTTTAATTATGTATATTTTACTAATGAAATGCTACATTTTTGGTTGATATCTGATATTTTTAATGCAAAAATGGTGCAATTGGCGAAGCAAGCATGAAACTGGATATAAACGTTCACCAAGATGTGCTAACCTCGTATCAGTCGTTAGCCATCAGAAAAATTCAATATGGCGGCCATTTTTTCAGGATGGTCGCCACTGACGGATATTTCAAGTTAACCATCCTTAATAAACCAGTGTCACCTCAGAAAAAATGGCAATTATTTCAAACAAACCATGTCATATGATATTCCTGATAAACAGCTACTATTTTGTAGAAAAACCAAGATGGCGACCATTTTCCAAAATGGCCGCCAAAACTTGTTCCAACACCGTAAAATATGAGTTTGTTGTACATTTTCTATCACAAAACTTCTGTTTCCGAAGCAATTGACTTAAACTGAAGTCAAATGCTATGTTTCCCATCTTGAACTGCACAGTTCGGTACAGGCAAGTCCATTTTTGTAGCATTTGCAGCGTCAAATGCATTCTTTCTTGCACCCGCACTTTGTCAGCTGTTTGCAGCTTTCTGCTATTGGTACCATTGAGGTCCAATGAACCCTCCACATGTTGCTTTGCTTTGTCCATCCCTAATCGGCAGGGCTTGCAGTTTCCATTAACGGTTCAAAACATTGTCCCCATATGCATCCTGTTTAGTAAGCAGTCCGATTGATATATTTATGAAGTGCTGCGTGAAACTTCAGGTCCAGCTACCATACATCTTCTTAAAGCAGAAGGGTTTTCTGTCACACCTATAACCCCTCCTTCTTTGGTTGTGGCATTAACCTGATCAATTGTCTGGTCGATTTCCATTGCAGAGAAATGTCACTTCGATTTAAACACAACACATTTCCCGTCGTTTAACATCTAAGATAACACGTCTTTCAGGTGCACCGGTAGCCAGCATGCATAGTTGACGATGTTGTTTGAGAAGAAGAAAGGTATCAATGCAGTGCTAATGCTTGGCATTAGAGCTTGAAATTAGCCCAAAACGACCTTATTACTGACATAATAGTCAACACAATGAACCAGTAGTTGAACTGTGGACTTTCTTTTAACCAATTGTTGCATCAAGGTTCAAAGTCAAGAGATGGCTGCTTTTCTCCGCCACATCAGATACAATATGAATTGTATGAATCCTTCAGAAGCTTGAACAACTAGGCAAATGTTGTAACTTGGTGAGCTTTGCGTATTTTTGTCACACTAGAGGCAGTCAAAAATGACTCTGCCGTTCCTGAGGATGATACCTCTTCCCCTGCGAGGACTCCTGTCCATCTGCTTGAGTGGAGAAATGATCCAATGGATTTCAGCACAGCCATATAATTATGAAGGCCGCCAAACATGATGACACACTTGTCTTCTCCATACTCTTTGGTCCAGTTCCATTGCATTTGTTTTGCTACAGCATATATTAGCCTATCTGCGGTGAGGACAGGTGTTTGAGCAGGATTCAGGTATGCGACCGTATCCCTGACCGTATACATAACATGACGTACGGTCGCCACTGAGTGAGGTTGATTGGAACGTATACCTTGGGTGGTTCATTTTTGCCTTTGATGACTGCAGGGGTTACATTTGTAAAGAAATCTGGAAGCTCGTTTTCTCCTTCATTGTAAGCAGTTAAATACTGGAAAAGTGATACACTTATCCCATAAAACAGCAAGCTTGCTGTAGTAGCTGTTGAATTATGGTCTATATAATCTAATGCTGCATGGTGAATATACCCTTTCTGAGAGCAGATGGACAGATGATTCCTTCATTTGCATATCTTCTGATTGCAACATCGCCTAATTGGGCTGAGATTTCTAGGACTCTGTTGTACCGAATAGAGAGTCCATTCTCATGTAGTAATTCTACAAGCGTTCTCCTTCAAGTCTTCGAATACACAGACGTTCCAATAAATAATGAAAATGGTGTCTCACGTTCATTATAATGTCTGAAACGTGGAAGCTCCTTCTCTGTGGCAGTTGTATTGCAGGAGATGTGACATTGCGGAATCTGTTTTACATGCTCCAGGTTACGATCGCTACTTCACGTCAACAGCATTTTCCAGCATGTATACAAATCATTGAACCTGCCATCAAAGGAGCTCTTGTGTTTTAGCATTGACTTGAGAAGAATTGTTGCTGCTTCAGAATAAATGGACGCTTTAGATAGAACTGGGTCAATATCATTCTTAAATACAAGAGTAACGCTATTTCTGCTACTTTGGGCTTCCAAGTCAGGAGTTGCAGCTAACAATTTTTCTTTCAGTCTTTTCGAGTGAACATCTGATCTTGATTGGTAGTCAATCCTACACTGCTCAAGTCATTGCATAAATATTGTCACAAGAGCATTAAGATGAAATACAAGAGGACCTGTTGCGCTCAATTTTGCTCCATTATGAATGCTACGAGCCCTGAACACAAGGGGAAATACTTGTTTTTCACGTGGATCAGAACTTTCCTGTGGTTCAATCGATGATAAAAAAGCCAATTCCTTATTGTACAATGTTGTCAAACATGACTTGTGATACTTCTCTTATGCCACAGAATCACCACCACTAAATATAACCAGGAGCTTACCATCATTGAGGTTACAGGCACAGTCTTTTAGTCGTTGGTCTATTCCCATTGGTCAATTCGCTATATGGAAAGGGAGTTGGTGATGGCCTTGAATTGCACAATATTTGTTGCAATCACTGCATAGCACAATAGCTATCGTTTTCCTGACTTCCCGCTTTGGGCTTTTAGATATTCTTACGTCTTTGCTGTTTAACAGAGATAACACTTATCTCAGTCGGGTTCAGCTTTTGAGCTGAATGGATTTGCATTCGCCATATTCATGAATATTCAAGAAAAGGCCGAGGGGCTATACTTTTACTACCTTTCACCGTGATAAGTGAATATAATATACGCATATCCAAATATGGGATACAACTAGATTCGGGTATCTACATAACCCAACATCTAGTCCGATCGTTCATCCAGAGTCCCGTGCGATCTGTACACCATCCAGGTCACGATGCCCCGTTATCCTTGGCTCGGCTCTCTCGCGCTGGCACATACTGTCAATTCAAGTGCAGCTATCTAACAGAAAAAGGGGCGTATTAAAAGCCATCTACTCTTTATTACTTTTTTCCGAAGCATTGTCAACTGAATTCCACACCAACTGTCAATGAGAGCTACTCTACACTGATAACCTGGCTGTCATTGACACCCCTCTAGAAGCACTGACTGAGCCACAGACCATCTGGAAGACAGGAATGGAAATGAAGGGGCTTACAGTCTAGAAACATGAACACGACCAAGGTCCCAACATTGTCTCCCTGAGAAGATCAGGGAAAAAAAACCTTTCCAGTATGCTTAAGTGGAATGGACAGAAACATCATTCTTAGCTTATACTGCTTAAAGTGGGTCCATAAGACATGCAGTAGAATCAAGGGACCACTCAGACCTGATCCACAGTACAAATTTCCACGCTGTGAGGGTTCAGTCAGACCAACAGATGGTAGACCTATGACAGAGGTAGAGGCTGGAAATGAAAAGCTCAATGTCGGAACAGACTTTTGCTACCTTGGAGACACACTGTGGTCATGAGGAGGAGTTGAGTTTGCAGCAATAACACACTGTAAGTCTGCCTGGAAAAAGTTCAGAGGGCTCCTCCCCATATTAACATGCAAGTTTCTACTATCTGCAGCCAAAGGTCGAGTCTACTCAGTCTGTGTAAGGAGTGTTATGCTCTACAGATCTAAGACAAGGGCTGTATCAGCAAGTACACTCAGACGTATGCTGCGAAATGACAAAGCCATGATACGATAGATCTGCCTAGACAAGTCAGAAGAAGATGTCCCTTTTAACTCTGTGGTATCTCAGCTGAACACAAGAGGCATTGCGGAGACACTCCAATCAATTAGGCTGAAATGGCTTGGCTATGTAGAGAGAAGCTCTAGTTGGTTCTCTCAAATCAGATGCCAAAACATCACAACAAAGCTGGGTCCAGGCAGACCAAAGCTATCTTGGGAGGACCTTGTAAAACGTGACCACGAAGCTCTCGGGTTGGAAAACACAAACCAACAAAATCGCCAAGCTTGGAGAGGGAGACTTCGTTCCAGACTGGACAGCCAGGCCTCATCCTAATTAGAAGGATTAATCGATGGCCTGGCTAAACTGAACTGGATGATGATGATGATAATTAGATAAAATTTGGGACACTTACATGTATATTACAATAATTGAACACCAAAAATTAGCTGACTCTGGACCCCATGCTGCGTTTCGCAGCAGTGATGTCACCAGTGTGCCCTGGGTCTGCGATGACAATCACTCTATTAAAAACATGTGCTGTTTTTAAAACCCTTATTAATAAAGACTTACATATATGTTATTACTAACAATTTGTAACAAGAAAGACAAAGTTAGTATTATTTGAAGTTGTTCTATATTCGGTTTTGAGAGAAGGAATTATTTTGGTAATAAGGTTATTTTTAGTTGTTTGAGTATACAGCAATTTAATTTCTTGACTTTGGGACCATTTGTAGTCGATTCTGATGTTTGTATCTGAATGAATAGAACATAAATGCATGTTTTATGCATATTTCATCATTATTGGGGTAGTGAAAAATAAGAAGTCTCGTATGCATACCACCAAACCTATGGATCAATGCAAAAACCTTTTTCAAGATAATAAAATCGCGGCAATTTTCAATAAAAAGTGTTCTAGATCAATAATTTATTATTTCAAATATGATTCAAAGGGCATTACGCATACTGTGTACTTGAAATGTGGAATTAGAACCTTTAAAAATAGATGACACGTGAAAATCTGACATTGTGTACGATTTTTGACTTCACATGGCGGCCATCTTAAAAAGTGGTCGCCATATTGGATTTTTCAAGTGGCTAGCAACATTTTTGAAAACAAGAAACCCTTAGGAGTATTTATGCCAAATGTTATGCTTGCTTCACCAAGTGCACCATTTCAATCAAAATTGAAATAAAGAGCTGAGGTTTTTCTATATATGAAAATGTCCACTTGTATATGTAGTGCATATATCTAATTGGCGCCATCTTGGAAACACTCATGAACAGCCTACTTTAACCAAAGTTTTATTTACTGCAACAACTGGTTCCATAGCTTACAGACTAAGACAGACATTTTAGTATAAAGAAACCAGTGCTATTAGCAAGATATCTTTAGTTCTTCATCAGTTAAAATTTCATTATCATGAGAAAAAGCGCAAAATTTGCGTTTTTGGCAGCCATTTTGAAAGATTTCTTGATTTTAAATGCCATTATTTATAAATTCTTTGTTCAAAATACATAATTGATGTGTTTCGAATAAATTTGAGGCAAATTTAGTTTATTTTTTCGATAATTGTACCCACAACTAAGACCTAAGTGATTTCGATAATTTAGGCGGCCATCTTGGACGCCATCTTGGATTGCGATGTTGTCCCACGGTTTTGCCAACTGCATCAACCGGGTCCAATATCTACAGGCTTAGACGAACATTTTGGTATATAGAAACCTATGTTTACAGGCAAGGACCAGTTGACCCCCAAAATAGGTGAGATATGGTCTTCCGTTTGCAGCACTATATAGTGTTGGAATGCAACATATTCTAGTACAGTAAACCCCCTCTTAACCGGAACCTCTATATACCGGATTTCTCCCTAAACCGGACAACAACTTTGGTCCCGTTTCCCACCAATTTTTACTCCTTTGATTTATGCCATCACTGAAGAAAATACATTCATGAACATATATAATCAGAAATATTTTCTACATTCTAGCATATAATAGCTTAAAGCAGGTTGAAAGTAAAGCAGAATGCGCTTTAAGGCGCATTCTGCTTTACTCTCAGTCTGCTTTAAGTGGTCAGCTACCTTCCATAACTAGAAACAAGCTATGGGTTAAAACCCATTAAACCGGATGTTTTTGTTGTCCCCACACATGTCCGGTTTTGTGGTTGTTAATAGTTAATTAATTTATAATTGATTGCTACTGACCGTACCAAGGCGGGCTGCTATATTCACTTAGCTTTATGTTTGTCTTGCGTGTTGTTTTCTATTTAGTGTGTAGATGAAGGAATGGTATTGCGTGTGTTTGTGTGTTTGTTGTGGTATGACTGTGTGTGTGTGTTCTGCTTGAGAGGTGGGTGTATTGTTTGTGTTACGTTTCCTGCTTGAGTCTTTCGTATTTATTAGAGGGGTTTCACTGTATAGCTAAGAAAATCAAGGACAGATAACTCTGAACACAATTGTTTCATTGCACCGGAATATTATATTATCAATTAAATTCTATACTTATATACAATCAAAATACAATTCAAAACTATAGGTGCTAATTTGAACACTGTAAAAAAGTTCAATATGTCATTTTCAACATATAACGGGCAGATAATTCTTGACCAATTAGCTCGATATTACCAGTGAACTCATTTGAAAACTTGTCACCATAAACAGTTTTACAAAGTATTATCAAAATCCATTTCAACTTATAGATGCTAGAACATAAACGATACTTAAAGTCATATAACCGCCCAAATGGATGTTTAAAACACGCAATTTCTTATATATGTACATTTTCTATGTATTAAAACTAAGCGATATACCAGTAAATTACCATTGGTTAGCAATACATATTCTCTTTTTCAACTTGAGAACAGAAATTGTGTTCTAAGTCTTTGTTAAAAATACACCTGGACACTGGCATCTTTTACTAAATGGTTAAAGGAGCGGATACAGACCAAATCATTAGTTTGAGTGTTTATTATTATAGTAGATTAAAAAGAATGCAAATGGAAAGATTATTATTATGTAAAAAAAATCCTAATTTTTTCCTTTTTTATTTTCGAATACCAAGTCACACGTATGTACATGTATGTACATGTAATTGATTTTGAAATTTATTTCTTGTCTTTTTATCCCCTATTCTGATATTAGTTTTGACAAATGCTGACCTCTTAAAGCATATTGAAAGTAAGCAGACTGCACCTTAGGACGCATTCTGCTTAACTTTCAGCCTGGTTTAAGCTACCAGGGCATTTGCTAGAAATAGAAAATAGTTCTTATCATACATATTCCTAACCGTATAAATTATCGACAGAGGAGAACTGATTTAAAGGAGTTAAAAGGCGTATGTATGGGGTAATAGGTTAAACGAAAATATATCTGTAGATATATATGATTTAAAAAGATAAGATGATGATGGCAGCTTTCCCTGGTAGTTTCCAGCATCACTTCCACAGTTACTCATTATAGATGTAATATATATCTATATATACTCAACAAAAATGTTAAGGAATTTGTGTTTGAGGGTCTGTTGAAAAAATATCTAATACATTTTAAGAATTTGAATTGCACAGTATTATGAAATATTCATTTTTCTGTAATAGCTTGTTTTATTTGAGTTGATAGCACATATATCGGCTCAGAAAACTAATGTCCAAGTTGACTGGTCTTCCCTCCATTTTTCACAAAAACTGCAATATTGTTGGTTTTTTAAGTAGAGAGTGTCACAATAGAGTCTCCCCAGCAAATCCTTACACTGGCCCTCAAGCTATTGACACATTTCAGAGAATACAGTAGAACCTCTCTATTACGACCACTAAAAAGAAGGCTAATTGTCTGTATAAAAGACAGGTGACAGCTTAAAGCAATGTGAAAGTGAAACCTCCTATAGGAGCTTTCTGTTTCACTTTCATATTGCCTTAAGCAGTCACCTGTCTTAAACGACTAATATTTGGCACAATTTAGTGGTCGTAATAGAGAGGTTTTACTGTACTTTCAACTTCAAAAATAAGACAATATTGTAAGTTTTTGGTCAGTTCAATGTCTACATTGCTATTACATAATCTAAGGCATTGATGCTAAAAATGCCGCGAAGATGACGGCTTTCAATTTGCATGCGAGATCGAACTTTAGAAATGCTACAAGCTGACATTGCACAGAATGCCGTGGATAGACGCATCGGGGTCTCCTAGAGTTATCAATCGTTTGAGTATAAGATTTGCTCTGAACAACAGCACAAAAGGCGGAATTCGTACTGGACGTCCAAGGAGCACCTCGCCAGCTGAAGACCGTTCTAGTGCAAGAACCATCAGTAGTGTAAAACTGCGAGCACGTGTTCAATGGTACTAGAGTATCAACACAGACAGTGCGCAATTTAGGCTTCATAGTGCTGGTTTTAGAGCGAGGCGACCTTATGTTGGTGTTGTCCAAACAATGACAATGCTGGATCACATCGCGCAACAAGAGAACCGCAGTGCGGCAAAATACGCCCGTCATGGTCGGCGGGTGTCAACGTCGTCCGGACTCAAGTCGCCCGGAGTGTAGGCCCGACTATCGATCTCAAAAAGACTATGCTGTAGTATTGCGATAGTTCAAGTACTATCCCGATAGTATTGCGATAGTCAAGAAACTATTGCAATACTATAACGATAGTTTTTCTACCAACTGTTTTCTCATAAACAAATGCTCTTTGGGAGTATTTACATACTTTGGATATATCACGGAATTTTGACAATAAAGGGGGTATAACTCTGCTAAAAATAGTCGCCAACGTCTAAAATTTAACAGGAAACAAAATTCACAGGTGCCTTCCCTGTATGATGAGAAAGCTAAATATGAAATTTGGTTACAATAGACAAAATGTAAGTAAAAGTATTATCAGGAAACAATATATTGTTAAAAAAATTGTGTGAAGGGGCATAACTCTGAGAATACGGAGTCAAACCCAAAACCAGTGA
The DNA here is from genome assembly GCA_922989275.2 of Gari tellinella. Classification (NCBI taxonomy): domain Eukaryota; kingdom Metazoa; phylum Mollusca; class Bivalvia; order Cardiida; family Psammobiidae; genus Gari; species Gari tellinella. The sequence goes on from OV277871.1 coordinate 33,270,424, forward strand.
TATATATTAAGTCACTTTATTCATTGTATCACCATATCAAATTTGAAATCAATTGAATAAAAAATAAAAAAGTTCTGGTTTTTTGTGTAAAAAATGCCCATTTTTGACAATAAAGGGGCATAACTCTGCTAAAAATAGTCACCAACGTCTGAAACGCGAACTCGTCCGAACTACTGTGGTATGGAATATTTGTAGGAAGTTTAATCAAAATCGGTTCATAAATGAAGGTGAGAGAGTGCTAAGAAGAAAAATTAACGGACGAAGTGTGGCTCATTTTAAATTTGAAGTATGTAAAGGGGCATAACTCATAGAAAAACCAAAATTCTCATGTGCCTTCCCTGCATGATGAGAAAGATAAATATGAAATTTGGTTACAATAGACAAAATGTAAGTAAAATTATTATCAGGAAACAATATATTGTTAAAAAAATTGTGTGAAGGGGCATAACTCTGAAAATACGGAGTCAAACCAAAAACCCGTAATATTTATTTAGTCACTTCATTCATTGTATCACCATATCAAATTTGAAATCAATTGAATAAAAAAAAAAGTTCTGTTTTTTTTTATAACAATTCCCATTTTTGACAATAAAGGGGCATAACTCTGCTAAAAATATTCGCCAACGTCTGAAACGCGAACTCATCCGAACTATTGTGGTATGAAAATTTGTAGGAAGTTTAATAAAAATTGGTCCATAAATGAAGGTGAGAGAGCGCTAAGAAGAAAAGTTAATGAACGAAGTGTGGTTTATTTTAAATTTTAAGTATGTAAAGGGGCATAACTCATAGAAAAATAATTTAACAGGAACCAAAATTCACAGGTGCCTTCCCTGCATGATGAGAAAGATAAATATGAAATTTGGTTACAATAGACAAAATGTAAGTAAAATAATTATCAGGAAACAATATATTGTTAAAAAAATTGTGTAAAGGGGCATAACTCTGAAAATACAAAGTCAAACCAAAAACTCGTAATATATGTTAAGTAACCTTATTTATTGTATCACCGTATCAAATTTAAAATAAATTGAATAATAAAAAAAAAAGTTCTGTTTTTTTTTTTAAAATGCCCATTTTTGACAATAAAGGGGCATAACTCTGCTAAAAAGAGTCGCCAACGTCTGAAACGCGAACTCGTCCGAGCTATTGTGGTATGGAATATTTGTAGGAAGTTTAATCAAAATCGGTAAATAAATGAAGGTGAGAGAGCGCTAACAAGAAAATTTAACGGACGGACGGACAGCGCTTGGTATACCATAATACGACCGTCGATGACGGGCACTACGTATAAAAACGTTCAAAATGTGTTTCTTCAAATTAATGTTGTGCGCATTGACTGACCAGCGCATCCATCAGACATACCCATCAAATAGCTAGAATAATCCGGAGTATTTCACGCCGTTGCGATTCCTTATTTGCAACAGACCGGAGACACACTCGTTACTGAATGTGTTTTTTGTGAAAAATGACTTTGACCCCTGGGTTACTCAAAACAGTGCCACAGCAAGAATATTAGTGCATCCGAACAACGGAAACACTTTTGTAAAGCTAAGAAATGCATCTAATGAAATAAATGAAACATGGACAATGGTTTATTCTGGTGTAATCCTCAAGTGATTATCATTTTGTTGTGCTTCACTTGGGTTTGAATCTCATAAGGGGTACATTCATGGATGATTTGGGAACGGTTGATGATACTATCTAGATGCTTTATTGATTCAGTATATAGAGTGTTGTTTGCTATCTGGAGTATTTTAACATATATTCGGTAATAAGCTGGGCATCCAAAATAATTGAAATACTGTTCACAAGACGTTATTCATCCCAAAATAAAAAAAATGCCAAAATACACCTACAAAAGGTACATACATGCATTTTTTGTACAGGACTAGTAAGTCTGCAGGGTGTGAATTCTGTTCAAATCCTTTTACTGAAGCTACTCAAATTGTTATCGTGGGCGTTAATGGTCATAGTGGAGGTTTCTGTTTATTAGTTATAGATTAGACCAAGATTATCCCCTCTACCGAGAACTAAAAGGAAGGCAGGTCGGTTGTTTTGATCCCATGCTTTGCTTCGCAACGGATGAGATTAGCCGAAATCATCTTCTTGAAATCATCAGCATCTCATTATCCCTCATCAATCATCGATGAATTATGACCTCTTTTGTGTCATAGTACCGTAAAATCCAACCCAACCATACATCTTGAACGAATATACTAGGAATGGTACAGTGGATAAGACGTTATTATTTCCTAAATAAACGTCTACGCTAAAACTATTAATTCCATTTAATTTGGAACCAACTCCCTATGAGTACAAAAACAGGTTTTTACAGTACGTTATTTCTATTACCAAAGAAAAACGTGGAAATGAGACCCGTTATCAATCTAAAGCCTGAAAACGGGGAAATGAGACCCGTTATCAATCTAAAGCCTCTAAACAGGTATCTCCGGAAGACCCATTTCAAAATGGATACTATGCAAAAGGTATTGAACCTAGTTCAAAAAGGAGATTGGAGTCTAAACCTAGATTTGAAAGATGCTTATTTTCACATAGAGATAAAACATAAAATACAGAAAGTACCTTCGGTTTTGTTACAACGGGGTAGTTTTACCAATTCAGAGCTCTTTGCTTCGGGCCAACAGTAGCACCACGGGTGTTCACAAAGATCACAGCAGTGATTGTGGCCTATCTTCGAAAACAAAGTCTGAGAATAGCAACATATCTGGACGATTGGCTAGGTCTAAATCAGAAAAGACTTTCACTTTTGCAGAACCGCAGAATGCTCTTCAATCTCCTCTTCGAACTAGGTTTTATAGTGAACAAGGAAACATCTTCCCTAGAGCCATCTCAAACTATGAGTTACATAGGGGGTCTGTTTCATCTAAAGGAGGGTCTGGTTTACCCAACACAGGAGAGAGTAGCAGGGTTAAAATGTGCAGCTCAAGCTATTCTTCAGGGTCAAAATTCAGCAAGGGAATATCTGGTCTTACTAGGCAAAATAGCATCATGTATAGATCTAATACCAAATGCAAGATTGTTCATGAGGCCAATTCAACTCCATCTGTTGCAAAATTGGAGTCTTCAAAGGATGTCCCTTCAACATTCAATTCCATTTATTCACTCGCTGAAACCACATTTTCAATGGTGGTTACAGGAAGTGAACACAATGAGGGGTCATTGTTTTAAACCAGGTCAGGTCAACAAGACCCTGACCACAGATGCAAGCACCTCGTGGGGTTGGGGTGACCATATGAACAAACATTTTGTGCAAGGCCGTTGGTCTCCATTGGAGCAGGTTCAACATATCAATTGTCTGGAAATGAGAGCGGTGTTAAGATCGGTGAAACATTTTCTACCTTATCTGAAAAAGAAAACAATTTTGGTTCGATCAGACAATACCACTGTAGTACAGTACATCAATAAGCACGGGATGGGGGGGGGGGGGGGTACCAGGTCTCTCACTCTTTGTCAGATGACTAGGGATCTTTGGATAATGGCACGGCAAAATGGGACAAATTTAATAGCAGCCCATGTACAAATGTAGTAGGCAGGACAAACATTCTGGCCGATCTGTTGAGCAGACAGTCGGTGAGGAATACAGACTGGTCCCTGAACAAACAAGTTGTGAGGAAAATATTTGCTCTCTGGGGAACTCCCCTGTTGGATCTGTTTGCAACAGCAGAGAACAAGCAAACTCAACGTTTTTTGTTCATGGATCCCTCATCCTCAGACATATGCTTTGGATGTCCTGTCTATTGCATGGCAGAACATGTTTGCTTATGCATTCCCACCAGTACAGTTAGTTCCTCGGATACTAACTGTAAACACACATGCAACAGTTCAATTGCACCCTGATTCTTATAGCCCCCAATTGGCCCAGGCAACACTGGTTTCCTCTGATGTTGCAACTGCTGATTGCAGAACCTCTCAAACTGCCATTTCACAATCTCCTGTCTCAGGCAAAGGGCAGAATATTACATCCAAATCCGGAAACATTAAATCTGACTGCATGGCTCATATCAACAAACGACTTGAAACAGAGGTTTTTTCAGAAAAGTCTAGAAAATTATTTACCGCATCTTGGAGAAAAGGAACACAGAAGGATTTTATGTACACTGTTCGTCTTTATAGGTGAATATAAGAGATAAGTGTGAGGTTGGGCGCCCCTAAACCCAGGTTTAACACCCCAGTGGTTGTTAATGGTTAATTTATAATTGATTGTTGATTGCTGCTGACCGTACCAAGGCGGGCTCCTATGTTCACTTTGCTTTATGTTTGTCTTGCGTATTGTGTTTTGTTTGGTTTGTGGGATTGCGTGTGTGTTTGTTTGTTGTGTGTGTGTGTTTGTTATGGTATGGCTGTGGGTGTGTGTTCTGCTTTAGAGGTGGGTGTATTGTTTGTGTTGCGTTTCCTGCTCGAGTCTTCTTGCGTATTCATTTATAGATCTAATTTCCGATCATTCTGTAATTGGTGTAGTGAACAACAAATTGATCCATACACAGCATCTTTAAAAGATTGTGTAAATGTTCTTGCATTCAAATTTCATCTAGGAAATGCATATAGAACAAAAGCAGGATATAGGTATATGATGTCTTCTGTGTTTCCATGTGTAGATAATTGTCCAGTAGGTCAGCATCCCTATGTTATCAGATTGCTTAGAGGTATTTTTAATGAAAGACCTCCAGTTAAAAAACTGGTTCCTGAATGGGATCTTCCTCTTGTTTTAGGTATCCTGAAGAAGACTCCGTTTGAACCCCTTAGGAAGGCTTCCTTGAAGCACCTCACTTGGAAGACATGTTTTTTATAGCAATTTCATCATTCAGACGTTGCAGCGATTTACAAGCTTTGAAATTGGGAGAAGGCTGTGTGAATGTTCAGAAAAAGGGAATTACCTTTATCAGACAAGGACTTTCTAAACAGGATAGACCAAATAACACACCTACTCATATTTTCATTCCTTCTGTTCCGGAAAACAAAAAGTTTGATCCGAAAAGATGTTTGGCCATTTACCTGAAAAGAAAAGAACAGTTCAGAAGAAATGATGATTTAGATATTACGGATTTATTCCTTTCTACAAAGAGACCTCATAAGCCAGTGTCATCTCAAACCATATCAAGCTGGATTGTGAATACAATTAAATTTGCTTACAAACAAAGTGACAAATCTTCCAAGGATGTAAAAGGACATTCAACCAGAGGTGTTGGATCTTCGTGGGCTCTTTTCAAAGGGGCAGGGCTGAAAAATGTGATGGAGTCAGCAGACTGGACAAGAGAGTCAACATTCATTAAGCATTACCTTACAACTGTGAATATTGTCTTTTTGGGAGAATAGACAAGAAAGTCTTCACTCAATAGATATTACATTACATCAGTGTAGATATAGATTTCTTAAGAACTAGACAGAAATTCCACATGTTTAAGCATAACCACAAAGTGTTAAATAGTAGACTGCAGGGTCAGTCGTTCCTCGGCGGGTTGCCATGTGTTCTAAACCGGAAGGCAAGTTTTTACAGGGGAACTGATGTTGCAGTGATGCATACATGTATACATGTAGTGGGATATATATATATATATATACAACAGGCAGCTGTGGACAAGCAGTCCGTAGAGAGGGAGCTACTTACATGATTTGTAAGTATATTTTTGATTTTCTATTAAATGGGAGCTTATGTTTGAAACTTAATCCCACCTCCATCATACTGCTTGTTAATCAGAAAGAATCCTGAGTGTAATGTCAGGTAAGTATGTGTAAATACTGTGTCCTTTAAATGATCCTGGGTGGAATAGTGACCAAAGGCAGCGCAGTTTATTATAGTTTATTTATCATGTACACTTCCAATATATAATATGTGTATGGCAGCTCAATCTCCTGAGACGTCACCACGTCATGACTTCACCGTCTGTAATAAATATAAAGGAGAAATCCTTTTACTAATAGTTATGTTTATAATCAAATGATGCACAGTCATGTACACTCAGCTGATCTGTAAACATACATGTATACACAATGAGCATGAGCCATGATAAACCTTTAACTTGTTAACAATAATAATAAGTATTAACACATACAATAAAATCTTCTTGTAACGACAATATTACAAGATAATGAGGTTCTCTGATCTGGTTACTGTTTGTCTTTGACAACTTTACATAAAATATAATGGACTCTTCCAAATGACAAATATAACTTACCATCACGCTAGGCGCGACAACTCTCACAACAATGGCCTCTCACTCTGTCCTGTGCTTATAACAATGTGCAGTTGTGCCTGAAACGTTTAAAGGGTTGTTATAGAAACATGTTAAGTTAATGATGAACAATAGAATTAAACCACTCGTGAAAGCCGAATAAAGGAAAAGTAACGATTTGTAAATGGCGCCAAAAAGGGTAGTCGAATAGAAATTACTAAGATCTTCGAACGACTAGAATACGTATAAATACCGAATGTCATACCGAATTAATGAACACGAATAGAGAACAATACTTTTAAATTAGTTCCAAACCGTCATCAAGAACAAACAACAAAAACTTACGATATTCAAAGCAGATTTCTAAGATGAGTTCTTTCTTCTTCAAAGATAACTTACGGACTGACTATAAAAGTACATGAACCCGCGGAATACATCTTCCGGAATAACTAAAACACTGACCGTACCCTGCGGTAGTCACATATCTGATCTGAATATAGTACGTCGTAGAATCCTATAAAGGCTTTTACACGACGGATGTGAAGATACGCCATTTTATTGGCGATGATCTCGTAGGGCTGTCTTAAAAGCCTCTACGGAATCAGCATGCACTGTGCTGTCTGGCAGTTTGTTCCACTGCATCATAGTGTCTACAAAGAAGGAATGTCTGTACTGTTGGGTTTTGCTATTTGGGACTGTGAGTCCTCTTGTGTTGTTGCATACCTGGTTTTCAATTATATTATTCGTACTGTAATCTTTAAATTTAGTAGCTTTAATGTTTCTTCTTGGTTTTGCTGGTTTGGTAAATGTTTGTGTTGGTAGAGCTGGTACTAGACCTTCTACTACCTTGTACATGAGTATTAAACGAAGGCTTAGTCTCCTGTCTTCAAGGGTCTCTAGTTCCAGCCGTTCTCTCATTTTGGTGATAGCTCCTGTCTCTCTGTCTTTGTAGTTCTTTGTTATAAATCTGATTGCTCGGTTTTGAATTTTTTCTAGTTTGTCGATGTCCCCTTTGAGGTAAGGATTCCAGATTGTTGCTCCATACTCCATTATTGATCGTACTACTGAAATGTATGCTGTTTTTCTGCATTTTTCGGGTACGTTTCTAAGATTTCTTCTAAGGAATCCAAGTGTGTAATTAGCTTTCTTACATACATTGTTTATGTGCACATTCCATTTGAGGTCTTTGGATATCTGTATCCCTAGATACGGATTATCTTGTACCTCTTGTAGAAAGTGGTTATTAAGTTGATAGAATTTGGTTATCTTTTTGTTTATGGAGAGTATGTAGCATTTCTTTGTATTGAATCTCATGCCCCATTTGCGTGCCCATGTTTCTAAGCTATTTAGGTCTGTCTGTAGTTTTTCTTGGTCTGTACTACTTTTGATTGTCCGGTATAGTAGGCAGTCATCTGCAAACAGTCTAACAGATGATTTCACACTGTCTGGGAGGTCATTTATGTGACAAAGGAACAGGATTGGGCCAAGAACAGTTCCTTGGGGGACTCCGGAGTCCACTGATGTTTCACCCGACTGGTCCCCTTCCACAATGGTTCGCATTTTACGAGTGGTCAGGAAATTGGTCAGCCAGGTATGAATACTTCCTTGGACTCCGTATTGTCGTAATTTATAAAGTAGTTTGTCGTGAGGTACGGTGTCAAAGGCCTTAGAGAAGTCTAATATGGCGACGTCTGTCTGGTTCCCCTTGTCATGTTCTTGGAGGAAGTCATTTAGTGTAGTTAGGAGTTGTGTCTCACAGGAGTAGCCTGTTCGGAATCCATGGTTCAGGTTTGTAAGGATTTTGTTGTTTTCGAGGTGTATCATTAGGTGTCTGCATAGTATGTGTTCTAAAATTTTACAAATAACTGATGTTAATGACACTGGTCTGTAATTTTCAGCAAGATGCTTATCTCCTTTTTTGAAGATACTGGAGACATTTGCTGCTCTCCAGTCACTTGGGAGCTCACCTGTATCTAGTGAAGCCTGTAGAATGATTTTTAGGATTGGAGCTAGGTGGACTGCACATTCTTTTAGGATACGATTTGGTATGTTGTCAGGACCTGAAGCTTTAGACGGGTTAACTTTTTCTAGTAATTTTTGTAAACCGTTTTGATCAATTTGGATCGGTTTTACTGTGTCTTTTGATTTCGTTTCCATGTATGGTATTTCTTGGTTTGTGTTTTTTGTGAATACGGACTTAAATTGTTTCAGAAGGATTTCTGCCTTGCCTTTACTATCTGATACCAGTGATGTCCCTTCTTTTAGAGGAGCAATGCCCCCTGCATCTTGCTTTTTAGATTTTACATATTTCCAGAAAGGTTTTGTGTTGTTATTATTTAAGCCTTCAATAATGTTTGAGTTTATATAGTCTTGCTCAGCCTTTCTCATGTGCCTTTTGCATTCTTTTTGGAAAGCCCTATAGTTTGACCATTTCTTTGTTTTGCGGGCTTGGTTGTAGAGTCTCTGTTTCTTTTTTTATCATTTTATGTTCCTTCTTCCTTATCCAAGGTACCTTATTTTTCGATTTTATTTCTTTACTGGGTATGTTTTTGTTCATTGAGCCAAAGAGTTGGTTTTTAAAGGTGTCCCATAGTTTTTGAACATTTTCTCCGTTCTTATGTTCGTCTTCAATTCTAGTTTTAGTTTTGGTTAGGTCTTCATTTATCGAGTTCCAGTCCGCTTTACTGTAAATGTAACATTTTCTGGGTGCTGACTTTTGGTGCTGGACTTTTGTCTCTATATCCGTTATAATGATATCATGGTCAGATATGCCTGGGACATTTGTGGATGATTTTATTAGTGTTGGGTTTGTTACAAATACCAGATCTAAAGGGTTTCCTTGTCTAGTGGGTGATTCATGGATTTGTGTTAGAGAGTTTGCTCCCATGGTGTCAATGAGGCCTTGTTGTATGTCTCTGTCAGGGCCTTTAGCTATTCCTGAGTTCCAGTCTATATCTGGGCAGTTAAAGTCTCCTGCTAGTATAATGTCTTTGTTGCAACTTTGTATTTGCTGAAGTGAATTTTCTAGTTCTGTCAAGTGTTTTTGATGCCTATGTGGCATATAGAAGGAGCCTATCAGTAAATCTTTATTGTTTTTTGTCTTGATTTTAACCCATTCAATCTCTCCTACTGTGACAAATGACGGTTGCTCTACTGAGATTAGGGATTTTTCTACGAGCACAAAAACCCCTCCTCCTAGTGAGCTCCTATCGTTCCTGTAAGTGTTATAGTTGGGGGGAAATACCTCGCATGATTTGATAGCGTTTCCCTCTGGGTTTTTACCAGGTTTTATTCCTTTCAACCATGATTCAGTCCCACATACTATGTCTGGTTTGAGATAATGGAGTGCCATTTCAAATTCACTCTTTTTGTCTATTATGCTTCTGCAGTTTACGGTCATGATTCTGAGATTTTTCTTGGGTGGTATATTATAAGGATTGCTAGCTTTACTGAGATTGGATCCATTTGTTTTGTTGTGGGTTGAATGGTTAGGTTCTCTTATTGTGTCTTTGGGACTACTTGTACGTATGGGACTAAAAATGGAGGGAAGTGAGTCCATGGTAATGTCTAGACAGGAGATTGGTTCATAGTAATTTGAAGAATCGATTTCATAAGATCTAAAAGTAAAAGAACTGACATTGATACTATCACATCTACAGCAGAGCCACTGTACGTTAGACCTATCTAAAAGCTCAAAATCTTGTGTACACAGGTCCATGCAGGATTTGTGATGCCAGATACTGCATCCGTCACAGCAGACCCCATAGCATTCCCACGTTACAGGCTGTTCACACATCCCGCATGGATAAATGTTTGCCTTTTGGGGGCCTGGGTTTATTTCAACATCTCCTGCCAGTAATGCAGTTAGAATTAGTAGATTTGCAGTGCGGTTTACCTTGACTGGTAGGTTAATAGGTCTGCGTCCAGCATAGCTCATTTTTATGTTTAACAGGCTATGAGAAGATTGTGCCATCAAATTTGGATTTTGTTGGGACTGCTGGTGTTCCCATTTACTAGTCAGGTTTGTGGCTATGTGGACCAGCAGAATGAGAGTGAGGGTAAACATTTTGACCCAATACGTGTGCCGGTCAATGTTCGGTATAGTGCAGAAAAACCCGCGCTGACCAGAATATGCTTACTCTTACCTCAATCTACTGTTGTTCCCAACAATCTCTCCTAGCCTGCTCTGAGATCTTCCTTAACCAAGCCTTAGCGAGGAGGCTGTCAGGGTGGACACCGTCACAGTATAGGTCGTAGTTGTATTTGTGCTTCTCTTTTAATTGTTTCCTTCTGCTGCTGCGATATCTGTCGTTGTCTTTTAGGTCTTGGGAGAATAGTGGGGAAAGTGTGTCTAGGGTGCTGTTTAGCTCCCTAATGTGTCCGTTCAAGGAGTAAATTTGTCTTTCCAACGTCCTGTCCTGTTCTGTGAAAGTGTCTGGGTTTTTGTGTCCTTTAGTTTCGTTCCACCGTTTTATAGAGTAGACTGGGGTTTCCAAGAAGGTAAGCTTGACTGAGTCTCCGTACTTGCTAGTGATCTCCCTTATTTCCTGATATTTACTCAGTAAGTTGTCAATTTCACCGTCCTGTGACCTTAGAGAAATGTACTGTTTGTTTTTTGATGTCAGGTCACATGTACCTAGCCACACATAAATCCAAAGTTTACCGTGAGTTCTTATGTTTCTGTCCAAATTCCTTTTTAACCACTGTGTGCTAGCTTCTGTGGTTGCCCCGCCTTTAGACCACCAAATGATCTGTCTCTCAACGTCGAACTGTGCGTGTCGTCTAAGTCTGTTGCCCTTGCTATCGGAGAGAACGACTGGCTGGTAGATTCTTTTGCCTAAAGGTGGTTCTCTATCCCTGTTTATAAACTTCCTAAGTTTGTTTTCACTCATTTAAAGACTTAAACTCAAAATTTGTTAGAGGTGTTTGAACTTTTGACAGCTGTCAAGATGGCGCCCTAATTATCGAGTGTCTATTGTTGTAGATCGGGTTACTCTATTATGGTTTATGGGTACAGTTTTAACCTGAAATCGAATTCATGCAACAAAAGGTATATAAACAATATTGTAAAGCAAAGAAAAGCCCTGTTTTGATTTGTTTTTTTGTAGAAAAGTTGAATTTTCTTCTTTTGTTTTTCTCTCTTTCGAAAAGTCCGCCTTCCGCTTGCGCATGCGCACTTCACTTTTCTATAAATAATAAAATTATAAAATTTGTATTCAAGTTGTAATTTTATGAATACATAATACTTACCTGACATTACACGAACCCACCCTTCGGTCCCCACAAGGTATTACGTTTCCATGGTGATTTGTAGTCGCCGAAGAATGGAAAGTGATGCCATGTGTTCATAAAATTACAACTTGAATACAAATTTTATAATTTGCATATATAAAACATAAATGTTGCCACTTAGGTTACTATTACACATAATCAACATTTTACACTTAGAGATGGCCACTTTTATTGCAAAAATATTAACACCAATACCTCACTCTTTGACTCATAATAACCCCTCCTCCCATACGCAATTAAAAATATGCATTTCATACAGGCCGCCGCACTTCAGTGCTGCGCCAATAAAGAAGGATATGGCCACTTAAATGGAGATTGTGGGTACGTCCGTCTGTCCGTTCGTCACGCTTTTTTGTCCGGAGCATATCTCCTTAACGGTAAACCTTAACTTGAAAAAACTTGCTACAGTGATAGAGAATGACAAAAGGAGGTGCAGTACACAAGAACCGTAACTCTATCATCTCCCAATTATTGAATTATCTCCCTTTTTCTTATTAAAAAAATCAAATTTTTTTCCGGAGCATCACCTGGACTGTTACAACGCAAGTTGATGAAACTTGTTACAGTGATAGAGGATGACTGAAGGAAGTGCAGTACACAAGAACCGTAACTCCAAATATTGAATTATCTCCCTTTTCTAAAAATGCAAAACAATTTTGTCCGGAGTATATCTCTTGACCGCTACACCGTAAGTTAATGGAACTTGATACAGTGATAGATGGTGACATAAGGAGGTGCAGTTCACAAGAATCCATGACTCTGTCATCTCCAAATATTTAATTATCTCCCCTTTTCTATTTAAAGAAAAATCAAATTTTACTGGAGCATATCTCCTGAACATTGCATTGTAAGTTGATGAAACTTGATACAGTCATACAGGATGAAAGAGGGAGTGCTGTGCTCAAGAACCATAACTCTGCCATCTCAAGAATTATAACTCTGTCATCTCCCAAAATTGAATTATCTCCCCTTTTCTACATAAAAATTTAAATAACCAAATTTTCTGCCGCACTGTAACTTGATGAAACTTGATACTGTGTTAGAGGATGACAAAAAGAAGTGTAGTACACAAGAATTATAACTCTGTCATCTCCAAATATTGAATTGCCTCCCTTTTTCATAAATAAATCATTTTTGTCTGAAGCATATCTCCTGAAAGTTACATCACAAGTTGATGAAACTTGATACTGTGTTCACCTACTAAACATGCTATACCTTGGGGATTTTCTTTGTGGGAGCATCCATCGTTGGGAACGATATTCTTGTATTGCATTCCATTTGCTTTAAAAGGGAAAAAATAACGTCTTTAAAGACAGTGCGCGAGCTGTGCTCGTAGGTCTCGCCAGTATACACAGTAGATCTACACTCAGTACAAAAAGAAACGAGACTTAAATTTAGATGCATTTTATTCACTGTGCTGTAGTGTATTGTAATAAAACACATTGTAAATTTAAGGTACATTTTATTGTGAGTAACTCCCACAAGGTTACTATTACACATAATCAACATTTTACACTTAGAGATGGCCACTTTTATTGCAAAAATATTAACACCAATACCTCACTCTTTGACTCATAATAACCCCTCCTCCCATACGCAATTAAAAATATGCATTTCATACAGGCCGCCGCACTTCAGTGCTGCGCCAATAAAGAAGGATATGGCCACTTAAATGGAGATTGTGGGTACGTCCGTCTGTCCGTTCGTCACGCTTTTTTGTCCGGAGCATATCTCCTTAACGGTAAACCTTAACTTGAAAAAACTTGCTACAGTGATAGAGAATGACAAAAGGAGGTGCAGTACACAAGAACCGTAACTCTATCATCTCCCAATTATTGAATTATCTCCCTTTTTCTTATTAAAAAAATCAAATTTTTTTCCGGAGCATCACCTGGACTGTTACAACGCAAGTTGATGAAACTTGTTACAGTGATAGAGGATGACTGAAGGAAGTGCAGTACACAAGAACCGTAACTCCAAATATTGAATTATCTCCCTTTTCTAAAAATGCAAAACAATTTTGTCCGGAGTATATCTCTTGACCGCTACACCGTAAGTTAATGGAACTTGATACAGTGATAGATGGTGACATAAGGAGGTGCAGTTCACAAGAATCCATGACTCTGTCATCTCCAAATATTTAATTATCTCCCCTTTTCTATTTAAAGAAAAATCAAATTTTACTGGAGCATATCTCCTGAACATTGCATTGTAAGTTGATGAAACTTGATACAGTCATACAGGATGAAAGAGGGAGTGCTGTGCTCAAGAACCATAACTCTGCCATCTCAAGAATTATAACTCTGTCATCTCCCAAAATTGAATTATCTCCCCTTTTCTACATAAAAATTTAAATAACCAAATTTTCTGCCGCACTGTAACTTGATGAAACTTGATACTGTGTTAGAGGATGACAAAAAGAAGTGTAGTACACAAGAATTATAACTCTGTCATCTCCAAATATTGAATTGCCTCCCTTTTTCATAAATAAATCATTTTTGTCTGAAGCATATCTCCTGAAAGTTACATCACAAGTTGATGAAACTTGATACTGTGTTCACCTACTAAACATGCTATACCTTGGGGATTTTCTTTGTGGGAGCATCCATCGTTGGGAACGATATTCTTGTATTGCATTCCATTTGCTTTAAAAGGGAAAAAATAACGTCTTTAAAGACAGTGCGCGAGCTGTGCTCGTAGGTCTCGCCAGTATACACAGTAGATCTACACTCAGTACAAAAAGAAACGAGACTTAAATTTAGATGCATTTTATTCACTGTGCTGTAGTGTATTGTAATAAAACACATTGTAAATTTAAGGTACATTTTATTGTGAGTAACTCCCACAAATATCATAACGATACAATGAATAAGAACGACGTTTTGTTAATTTGATGAGCGTCGCCGTTGTTCTCAAAATTCACAGTTTACAACCTGGTATAACTGCCCCTTACGTAATAGATACCGTTCGAGTTTCGCTTCAAAAGAGTCCGCTTACAAGGGTAAGAGTACTGTTTGGCGAGGAGGAACAACAAGGTGTCCGAGGCGAAGCCGAGGACATCTTTGTTGTTTGTCCGAGCGAAACAGTACTCTTACTGTGTTACACTTGTCCTATGCAAACAGTGTATACCCTGATCAGATGACTCAAAACTGCAGGATAAAAATAAGAAACAACATTCCACTCAATCATATTATGCATTAACCCTTTCGGCGTCAAATTAATCGTGCGATTTTACCCCTTCACCGCTATATTGTCGTCTGCTTATAAAGTGTTGTCTCCGAGATCATTTCAAAGTGATATTTAAGGTAGTATCACTTAAGAAATTTTGATACGAGCGTCAATCAGTTTGGATCCTGATCAGACGCGGCTTCTGCGCAGGATCTAAACTGTTTGCAATGTCGCCTTTATGCTGACTTCGTCGATGAAAGGGTTCAACAGACCCTGTCTTCACTCATAGACCCATGAAACCTTAAAGGAACAGTTCATCTTTCCAATTAAGCCTACATGTATCACATTTTCATGTTATAGGTTAGATTTACAATTAATTGTAAAATGACAAATAGTGCGGTTCCTGTATGAGACGTCTGACCCGGGTTTACACTGTGTGCATAGCACAATGATAAATCTTTTGTAAAGGGCGAGTATACTCCGTCGCTAAGACTCAGTGAGCTAAAGAATGATCTTTAGGTACAAGTTTTATTGTATTAAATAAGAATTACCTTTTCACGTTCTCTATAACAGTGGAGAATATGATATTCTTCAAATGCATGGGTTTATACTAAAACACGTATTCCCATTGCGAACAGTTTGGAGGCAGATCAGGCGCCGAGTAAGCAAGTATCTCATCAAACTCTAAACTGTTTGCATCTCAGCTTGAAATAAATCATAAAACAGTGTAATAAAACATTAATTTTCTACCTTCAATTACATTACGTTTGCGTTTAGTTATGTTAAACTCATTACCCCATTAGCCTGTTTCTCGTTTTTAATACAGGTGAACACTTACAGCAGGTTTCTGCTTTTCTTTCAGTCTGCTTTATGCGACCATAATTATGCTAGAATATGGAATATATTTCTTATGATACATAATCATAACTGTATAAAGTGGAACTGTTTTCTTCAATGGGTGAATAGGGGGCCTCCGTGGCCTTTCATCACTAAGCTCCTCACCGCTGTGAGTTCGAATCCCAGTAGGGTCGTTTGGATTTCTTTTGTGGGGAAGCCTTACAGTTGGCTTGCGGAAGGTCGGTGGTTCTACCCAGTTGTCAATTTGTGTCTGAAACAGTGCATAAAGGGCTTATCGGTAGCAATGCCAAATTTAAAAAAAAAAAACAAAAAAAAACATTTCTGTGATATTTTGTGTTTATTTGGTACATTTTGGCCTAAACATATTAAAGCAACAAAAAATGATGTTAAAGTACAACACTTGAAAACAAAAAGGAAAAAATAAAATCACACAATTTGTGCCTCAGAAATCGCTTTTTTCATTACTCTGTATATTATATAAATGTCGCATTTCACTTTTTTCCCCCTCAGCTTTTACTTCAAGTTGCCTTGTGGTAAACTTATTTCCAGTTATTTAAATCATTCGGAATGCTATTTCTTGTGTTTTGATCCCGATCTCGCTTTATATAAAGGATGTTTAAGTTCGAAAAAAAAATGCGCGTATTGTTGGTTTGGAAGCCATTGAGTCGGGCATATTAATGAGATCCCCGACGGCCACGTCCCCTTTCGGCGTTTGGCATTGCTATTCTGGGGGTCTTCCTCCACCTATAATAAAATAGACGTCGCGATATGACTGCAATACTGTTAAAAGCGACGAAAATTCATAACAAAAAATTCAATGGGTGAATAAATTAAAGGCGTATATATGGGGTAATGGGATAAAGTAACTTCACCGCTGCACGTAACACATACGCTATTCCTACCGATTTACGCGTTAAGCTATGCGTAAGAAACGCATAGTGAACGGTTAACCAACGGTTAACGCCTAACGATTTTAACGCGTTTAGACGCGTTAATAAACGATTATACCAATGCAGTCTCGGCTAAGGGGTCCGTCGGCTAAGTGGTGACCCAATCATTCGGGTTCTTTTAAACGCGTAAAGCAACGGCTAGGAAACGCGTTTAACGAAACGGATAATAAACGCGTAAAGTGGGTAAGAATAGCGTATTTACCACTTGTAACTAGCAAAACTGAATTCGTATTTCTGTTTATATTAAAGGTTCGCCGTCAAGATGGACAAAGTTATCCCCCAGACTCACTTAGACTACTCTGCACATCCATTTGGCGATATTTGCGAGATAGCTGTCGACGGTACGACCTGAATTGTTTCGACAGAAAAGTAGTCGAGTTTGCCGATATTCGGGAATGTCTGGATTCCAGGATGAAAGAGTTGGATAGATGTAAACAACACTTGAAAAAGCAGTCTGAGCCCATCAGCGACAATGAGGAGAACGCATTATGGGAAAAGGTTTTTAAGAGGCCAGACGCTCGATCCCTACAATATGCTGCTTATTTCTACACATGTAAGATATTTGGTCTAAGAGCCGCAGACGAGCATTCCAATCTAACCGTTGACCAGTTCCAGTTTGCATCCGACGAAGAGGGTAGCTATGTACGTTTTCAAGGCGGAAAATCGAAAACTGTCCAAGGGGGCATCTTTCACAAGAAAGTCGATCCAAAATGTGTTAAACAATATGAAAGTGCTGGAAATCCAAGGTGTGTCGTCAAACTGTTACGCAAATACCTGAGCTTAATACCAGACCAAGGGCCCTTCTATCGCCGCCCTTTAGCTCCATCCGTCAAAGATGTAATGCCAAGGTTCTCCAAGCAAAAGGTCGGTATTCATACGATTCAGAAATTTATGGAAAACATGTGTTCAGAGGCACAGATTGCCGGGCACAAAACTGGACACTCCGGTAAAGTAAGTATATAGTTCTGTAAGTAGAGTAAAACCCCTCTATTACGGACACTAAATTGTGTTAATTATTAGGTGTTAAATACAGATGACTGCTTAAAGCAAGGTAAAAGCTAAACAGAAAGCTCCTGTAGGAGCTCTCTGTTCTACTGTCACCTTCCTTTAAGCTTTCACCTGCCTTTTATACAACAAACAATTAGCTTTCGTTTTAGTAGTCGTAATAGAAAGGTCTCACTGCATTGAGTAAAAACGCGATAAGCATCTATCTATCTAAAGGGGTTGCTACTACAATTTCTTTTTCAAATGGATGATGTAATTCAACGGAAAATAATAATAGCTACACAGAATTACATTATATTTGCATATGCATGCAGTAACTATGTAGTCCACTTTGTCATTAGTAAGATACGTCGTTGAGTCTTTTGAAGCAACTTAAATTTACCGGCATTGACATTTACCCTTAACATGCCAAAGTAATTGTCATTTGCGAAATAACTCCAGTTTAGTTTTTATGCATTTCAAAATGAAAAAAAGAAATTTATCTCAAGGTTAGTGACCAACAGTTTGGATCCGGTTCATACGTCGAGTTTGTCATCTGAACTGCATCTGAACTGTCGGCAAATAGTTGCCGGGTAGCGCTTAAGTGACAAGGACAAGCACGGCATACTACTTTGTACACTGATATTCTTACACTAATGTTTTACGTTTATATCTTAAACGGCTACTACGCTGTATCAAGGCGGGTTCGATGAACAGTTAATTGCTGCTCGTACTGGCCATAGGAGTAATGCCATAAGGGCTTACAAGAGGACATCAAACGAGGAAATTAAGAAAGTCTCGGATGCACTGCAGCCCCGAAACCCAGACCCAGAACAAACAGTAACCAAACCAGGCCAAGCAAAAGATGCGGAGGTGACGATTGAGAAAAATGGACTGAAGCTCACGATCAATTTTTGAGTACTGTTCTATAATGAAAATAAATGTTTGAATATTCTCTTTTAATCTATGCATCCCTTAATTTTTAATCAACACTGTCAGCTGTGTACAGTTGAGATTCTTTTCCGTTTATAGGCAAACGAAACGCAAAAACGCATTGCACTTAAAAGTAGAAAATGGCAACGTTTGGACAATTCTGACTGTTTAAATTAATCTGAGTGGCAAACATTTTGGAGCTTGATCAGACACCGGGTAACACAGCTTCTGATCTAGCTCAAAACGGTTTGCAATGGATTTAGTAGTTTTAGCATAAACACGTTTATTGGTAAATTAAAATGTTTTCTCCACTGTATACCTGTATCGCAGATCGATATGCAGACATGTTGGAACCATAAAACAAGGTGACTCATCAGGATCCATCATGTTTGATACTCTGATTCCGCTTTCTGTAAATACTAAAATGTACAGGTATTAACTAATTTCACGTCAGGTCGTATCTGAAGCGAAATTAGAGACCAGAGAAATTTCCAGAACGTTTCTAATATTTCACGAAATGAAATCGCCATATTTTTGTCTGGCCCAATTTTCCGAAGTCAAAACTGATTGAACAAATGTGATTTTCAAACAGTTTCGATCCTGAATAAACGCATACGTACTGAGCGATTTTCTGGATCTAAACTTAAGAATCGTCGTCTACATTTATTTTCCAACCCACATTTTCGGCAGTTTGGCTGAACAATTTTTTAAATGCTGATACACGCGTCAGCAGTTTGGAAACTGATCAAACGTTATGTTTGATACAGTGGAGAAAACGTTGTTCTTTCCCGTTTAAACGAAACGAAACGCAAAACACTAAAACGTAGAAAAGTGCAGCTTTTGGAAAATTCTGATAATTCATGTTTATCTTGGTGGCAAACAGTTTGGAGCCTGATCCGACGCCGGGTAACCTGGTGTCTGATCTGGCTCCAAACTGTTTGCAATAGAATTAATAGTTTTAGCATAAACGCGTTTATTTAGAACGAATAACTTTTCTCTACTGCATTGAATTAAAACTGTTTGAAAGCGTTCGTTATCCCTTACCATGCTGAATTGCCGTCTGCTTCAAATATAGGGTCTACTGATAAACTCAAAATCGTTTTTATGCTTTTCAAACTACAGAAATGCTGAATATGAGTGCCCAAAAAATTAAATTGGATCCCGATCACATGCCGCGTTACCTGGCGTCTTTTCTGGATCCAAACTGTCTGCAACTTTTAACCAAGCGGTACTTAGCATGAAAAGGGTTACTTCGTCCATTCTCTGACAGATAAAGAGTTAAACACGGGACAACATGTTCAGCACGTGCGCCACGCCCGTAAAAAGTATACAATAACAGAAAGTAAAACTGTCCGGTAACAGAAAAAAGTGTCCGGTATCAGATGTAAGAGGACACTTTTTGAATAGCTCTGCGGGGGGTATCTTCGTATAAGTTGCTCAAAGCTGGGCATATCTGGTGCATCAAGTTCACTAGATGTGTAACACAATGCTGAAAAATGGCATTCCATCCATGTGTGGCAGCCTATACAGTTCCTGAACTGTCTGCGGTGCCGGGATTACACCCTCCTCTTCAACTCATCCCAGAGATACCCAATCGGGTGACCAGTGACTTCTAGGTTGCAAACGATATCAACGTGCTCGATTGTCACCAGATACGGCGTTTGAGAACAATGGTGCCGCTCGTTAGATAACCTAAAACGTCTTTGTATTACTTGTATTGTTAACATTTTTATGGTAGTGACAAACTATGAATTGTACTTTATATTTACATTGTGTTCTGTTACAATGTACTACACTAAGTGAAATAAAATGCTACTTAATGTAAGTCTCGTTTCTTTTTGTACTGAGTGTATTGTTGTCCTGCTTCCTTGCGAGTGTTATATTTTCGCTAATACTTGATTCTCTGGTCAGAAATGTCCGACATTAATGTCCATTAGAACTTTTCTGTTAAAACGACATGTTTCTTTACGTGAACCCATGTGCTTTCACAGGTGCTCCCTTAATTCCATTGTAACCAATGTACTCTTGCAGGGCTCACAGCAAAGTAAGACCCTCTGCTTGGAGTATATCTATTAAACTGTACGCCAAATAAGACTCGTCAAAATAGTCCAATTTCTTCTTTGAAATTATGCCAAGTTCTGCAGCAGTATGATTAGAAGGGTCATCATGCTGGCCCCTGTAGAGGTCACCAAGTGCTGGACAAACCAGTTCAGAAAAATTTGGAAGCCAGCTTCGTTCTCCTTAGAATGCAAACTTTGTCCACCGGTTGAAAATTTCCTTTCCACCCGCTTGCTCTAGCGATGACAACAACGTCAGCTAATGTGGTTATATATCGAAATATATAAAGTCTGCATGCGAAAATAAGAGATTTTTCTTCTTTTAAATCTATATAATCTTCCATTTGAGTACATAACACACAAAGAAAAATACAAGTCTTGAAAGGTTGTTTCAGGAACAACTTTCGGGACTCGAAGTCCATTGATCTACAAGACACATCTGTGTAATCGACACTATGTATACTATCTCGGCCAACCGTGTGACTCACATTGAGTGTCGCGTTTAAAGTATACATCGTTCCTTTTTTTCTTTTTCTTTTTTAAAATCTTTGCTTCTCAAGATTTACAATCATTTGTGTGTTTTAACATATATAACTATGCACATTTATATTTTAATCTGCAGTAGGAATCTATAGCCATACATGTTTCACCTCTTACTCCATAGATGCTCATCATAGCACGTTAAATTTATTTCTCCCGCTGAACACAATGAATAAAAGGGTTCCTTTCACTACAGTTGCGGATATAGACCTTAAGGAGTAGTTCTTAAATCTTAGCAGCAGACCGCTTAAAGTAAAGCAGAAGGCTCCTGATGGGATATTCTGTTTCACGTTAAGTCCGCTCTACTAACAATCTGTCTTTAGTACTGAAAAGTATCTATAGAGGAAAATGTCAAGAACATTACGTACATGTATAAGAAAACAAGCATGCTTATTTACCGTCACATTTCTTAATAATCTAACAGATAAGAGTTCTATTCATATAAAGGTATGAGGCAGATAAAAAAAGAAAGGATCAAATTTTGAACAATCGTTTGTATTTAGACCATCTTTTGTTGAAACCATCCCATTCAATCAATTGCTAAAATCAACTGGTTTTCCTGTATTGAAGTTCAGTTTAAGAACTTTTTCAAAAGCCGGTATTTCTGGTCTTGTATTTTTGTATTTGTTGAATTATATGTATCTCTTGACCAAAAGTGTTATCCAGCTCTTAGTAAGGTCCATTTCTTTGGAATGTATTATGCCTAAAAAGATGTATGTTTTTAAAAAATCAAGTTCGATGAAACGTTAAAATTTGACGTAAACCAACCTTTTATATTTTTCCTATTTTTTTTATTTCACAACCTGAGAAGAGCTGTAGAAATGTATCAGTTTGTTGACCACAGAAACTGCAACTTTTGTCATTTTATGTTCCTACTGTCTTCAAATATTTATTTGTTGCCAGAATCCTGTGTTGAATTTTGTACTGGAACCATTTTAGGTTCGAATCTCCGGTTATTTTTTGTAAATTGCTGTATATATATTTGAATTTAGTGTCAATTCTCCGTTTTGCTTCCGGAGGAGCACTACAATTTAATAAAGTTTGATTAAAAAATATTGAGCCTTTTTCATCTAAAAATCTAACATTTTATTGCTTTTGGCCAACCTGTTCTAATCAGGTTTCGTTCTTGTGTTTTCTATTTGTATATTAGTTTTGAGTCTATTTAAAGTACCTAATAAACCGTTATACTGAATAAAGTTTGTATCGATTTCTAATATGTTGCGGATTTTCTTCAAGGTTGCTGAAATTACCGTTAGCGTTTATAAGATGTGCTACAAAAATAATGATCTTATTGATAAACAATCTATACATAATCGTTTTGTCTCCGACCTTCAGTAGGGGGTTATGCCATAGTGGATAAAACAGAAAAACTTCCCAGGTTACTATACGAACACTCCAGAGACCTTCCTACTTTGCCGTAGTTCTGGAGCTTAATTGTCAGGGGGTCTTTTCTATTTATTAGACCGAGCTTATCTCCTCTGCCAAGAACTAAAAGGAAGGCAGGTCGGTAATTTTGATCCCATGCGCTGCTGCCAACGAATGAGATTAGCCAAAATCATCTTTCTGAAATGATCATTATCATCTCATCTAATCATCCCTCATCAAACCATCGGCGCTATATGACCTATTTTGTGTCGCAGTGCCGTAAAACCCAACGCATCCATCCATCCATACTCTACCAACAATCCAAGCATTGAAACATCTTTCCAAAATGCATTATTTATATTCCTGAGTTTGTTTTGTGAAAATGAAATGCCATAATTAAAAATTGCGTTTACTTCTGGGAAGGTTTTTTCTAAAATGTTCATCCACCTACGTATCCATGTAACTTTTGTTGAGTCGATAAATGTTAATAAGTTGATCCTCTTAAGCCCCCGTCAAAATTTGAACACTGTTGTGTTATTGTGTTTCTTTTGATTTTATCTGTATTGTTTTTCCATAGAAATTAACTCTTTGAGTATATTGTTTGAGGGAGTAGGTAAAGATAGAAGATTTTTTTTTTAAACTGCGATACTTCTTCGAACCTTAATCTTTCCAAAAGGTGTCAATATCCTTTTAGACCAATTAATTAAAAAGTGATTTAATTTCTCTAATCTAGATTATTGATTTCTTCTAAATTAAAATGAAATTAATTCCTAATACATGAAATTTACGTTTTTCCAAACATAAATTTTTATCTTCAAGATATTGTTCCTCGCTCACTTACTGCCAAACCATACGCCTCTAGTTTTTCCATATTTATGTGACGGCTGGAGGTGTCAGCATAGAATTTTAATGTTTCAATAGCAGATTTTAGAGATTTTTCCGTTGCATCAAGTGTGAGTGTTGTGTCGTCAACATATTGGGATATGATGGTCTTCATTTTCCTACTTTTATACTTTTTATATGTTTTTTATTGTTTTTTATCATTATTACCAGAATTCCGGCACATACAGTAAAAATTTAAGGGGAGAGAGAGGAACCCCTTGCGTACATCCTCTTGAAATATTGAACCACTCTGATATTTTTCCATTAACTGGAACATACGATTTTATATTAATGTAAAAGAGGTCTACCCACTTGATAATTGAGTTACCAAAGATAAAGAAATGGATGGGTTTGGTTATTAAGGGCCAGGAAATAGAATCAAATGCTTTTTCAAAATCAATAAAAATTAAGTGACCTGGTATTTTTTTCCTTCAGTATATTGCATTAAATCATATAGTCTTCTAATATTCTCACCAATAATTCTGCCTTTAATAAAACCAGTTTGACTTTTCTTTCAGTGTGAAATCTAGAATTATGGACGTTGAAAGTGCTTAACAAACTAAACACGCGTAGGAAATAGTCTCACAGTTAAAGTACAAATGTTGCAGATGTATGTGGCCCTCTCTCTATGTCGCCAATCCCGTTAACCCACAATGCGGCGTCTGAACAGAGTCTACACTGTTTGCTGATAGGAATTACAATATAAAATGAAGATTTTGACCAGGCATCCCTTTGATAAAAAATGATTATCCAATATATAAACATGGAAGAATCCATTGGGCGTAAATGGGTTAAACAAACACAGAGACCTATAAAAACTTAGTTGTCTCTGCATTTACAAAATGCAAATAGGAACATTATCAATTGAAACAAGGAGAGACACATGAAAGGAATCATGAAAGGAATCCTCAGAGACCTTCCTACTTTGCCGTAGTTCTGAGGCTTAATTGTCAAAGGGAATTGTTTCTGTTTATTAGACTGAGAGTATTCCCTCTGCCAAGAACTAAAAGGAAGGCAGGTGGATGTTTTTGATCCCATGCGCTTCTAGTCGACGAATGGGATTAGCCGAAACCGTCTTCCTGAGATCATCTTCATTTAATCTCATCACCCTTCATCAATCATCGGCGCTATATGACCTACTTTGTGTCGCAGTGCCGTAAAACCAATATCATCATGATCATGAAAGGAATCCTTCATAGTATTGCAATCTATATGAATAAAAAAAACACACCTTAATTTTGGGTCCAAAATGATCGCATCATTCAAGATGTTCAAGTTGATTCAAACAAGACATGATTGGTTATTAACGTTCCACATTCTATTGTGGTAACTGTCAAAATCCCGTACCTAATGTACGGTACGGTACATCAGAAACGACGGGGTTATTTTACAGTGTTATTTTCAAGTTGATACAAGACATGATTGGTTATTAACGTTCCACATTCTATTGTGGTAACTGTCAAAATCCCGTACCTAATGTACGGTACGGAACATCAGAAACGACGGGGTTATTTTACAGTGTTATTTTCTGTTGTTGTTTAGATTTTGGTGTACCAAAGGTTGGCTTCGACTCTTTTTGTTTCTCAGATTCACGCACCAACGTTACAAGTTGACGTGTGAAGTGTGTGTAAAGTGTGCGAGAATATGCTTGATTTTGTAGTCTTGATCTTAACACGGTTGTCCTTTTATATTCAACAAAGTGAAATGGAGTGCAAACAATCGAGTGTTGAGGTACAGTTATACATTGATTTTGATTGGTAGGAAAGATAGTCGATGATTGTATATATTGAGGTTAACCAATTAGTTTCATAACACATACACAGTTTTCTAGTTCAGGTATGGCAACTCCAATATGGCGCCACTTCCAGAGAACAATGGATGTTTCAAAAATGTGTTTCTTACCAGAAACATGCAAGATTTCCAAAATTTATCCACAAATATATATTCCTCTATAACCCTTAAAAAGTATAATATGAAATTATTTCAGTCAAAGCGTCATTTCAGGACAAAACGAGTTAATCCGACATAAACGACCTTTAAACCTGCTTTAAGTGGTCACCTGTCTTCAAAACTTGAAACATGCTATAGGATATAGGGTTTAACCAGCAGGCATCATACAAGATATCCTTTTTAGGATTTTGCCTTATTTATATTGACTAATTTACTACAATACTACGCATTGAATAGAAGAAATTAATGAAAAGGTGAAATAAGGGGGAAAGGGATTTGGAGAAAGTTATCAAGTTCAGTTGAACTTCGATATCTCGAACTCGGTTAGGTCAAACATACTTGTATTCCAAAATGAAAACGTGGCTAAGCCAAGTTTCAACTTTGAAAAACGGGTATGTTCGACTTAACCGAGCATGAAATAATGCAATTCATGTGTCGACAAATCGGATACTTCGAATTAAGCGAGTTCGAGATATCGAAGTTCGACTGTACCTGCATTTTACTATCAAAGATTCCCAGCACTTTGTCGTAAGACAGACACAATATCAATGAGTCTCTGTTCTATCTCACAACTAAAACATCCACGATGAAGTTCAACAGCAAGATGGTGCAGATTTACAATTCTTCTGCCAGTCTTCCGATCAATCGATCTTGATGTTGTATTGCCTGCCACAAAGGAATTTAGATAAAGTTATCAAGTACCTGCATTTTACTATCAAAGATTTTTCCATCACTTTGTCGACACAATATCAATGAGTCTCATATCTATCTCACAACTAAACATCCACGATGAAGTTCAACAGCATGATGGTGCAAATTTACAATTCTTCTGCCAGTCTTCCAATCAATAGATCTTATAGTGAAGAATTTATATAAGTTTGAACCAAACGTGTTTTCTAATCCTTATTTATATGTGAAATTGTTTGTATTGTCAGTCATGACTGTATCTGTTTTGAAATAAAATACTGTTAAAAACTAATTGATCTTGGTGTCGTTATGCCTTTTCCAAAGGAATTTAGATAACGTTATCAAGTGCCTGCATTTTACTATCAAAGATTCCTAGCACTTTGTAGTAAGACAGACACAATATCAATGAGTCTCTGTTCTATCTCACAACTGAAACATCCTCGATGAAGTTTAACAGCATGATGGGGCAGATTTACAATTTTTCTGCCAGTCTTCCAATCAATCGATCTTGGTGTTGTAATGCCTGCCACAAAGGAATTTAGATGATGATGAGTTGGGTTTTACGGCACTTCGACACAAAGTAGGTCATATAGCACTGATGAGGGGTGATGAGATGAAATGATGATCTCAGGAAGATGATTTCGTCTTATCCCATTATTTGACTAGCAACGTATGGGATCAAAACCACCCACTTGCCTTCCTTTTAGTTCTTGGCAGAGGGAATAATCTCAGTCTAACAAACAAAACAATTTCCTTTGACAATTAAGCCTTAGAACTACGGCAAAGTAAGAAGGTCACTGAGGAAGGAATTTAGATAAAGTTATCAAGTACCTGCACTTTACTATCAAAGATTCCCAGCACTTTGTCGTAAGACAGACATAGTATCAATGAGTCTCATCTTTATCTCACAACTAAACATCCACGATGAAGTTCAACAGCAAGATGGTGCAGATTTACAATTCTTCTGCCAGTCTTCCAATCAATCGATCTTGGTGTTGTAATGCCTGCCACTATGGGTGAAATACCATTCTGGACAAGCTGAGTTCAGTGTATCTTTATTACTACACGTCATTTCATCATCAGACCATACACATCAACACAAATAGGCCCATACATCAATACACCATGTAAACCATCCACCATACAATCTCAACCATATGATGGGAGTATGAGTCTGGCTCTGCAATAAATAAGCAGACAAAACCCCACATACTTTAGTAACTTATAGATCCTAACATGGAACAGAATACATGTATAATGGGGTTGTCTCATAATCTTGCCATACATACATTGTAACCTATTTTATCTATTACTGGCAAACTAGGTTGAACAAAGGGTTCATCTCTGAGCTTTACAAACATGTGATAGTTTCGTTACCTGACAGCCATGAGTATCCTATTTTTATGAATTATTCCATCACTTGTTTGATAATCTATTCAACATGTAAACAATGGGCCACCGTTTAAATACAACAAAAGACTACATACCATTGTGCGTGGTACAAATAACTTCTGTCTCCTATTTCCACTCGGTCTCTCTGGTGGTGCTCAACAGTATGCTGTAACACGGTATTATTATGCATTTTGATTTAAGTGACAAGTAAGTTTCATCGGTGAAATTCGAGAAGCCGAAAGATAGAATCTGCTGCAAATGAAGAACTAGTATGTTTCTGAACTACGATAAATACAGCGTTGCTCCATAAAAACCGAAAATCGACACTAGAAATGTATCTTAACATTATTTCTACCGACCTCCAATTAAGTCTGAATGGATGTAACCAATGAAGGAACTGAATTCCTGCAACGGCTGACTAAGACTGACAAGAATGGTTTGATTGACCACTAAAACGGATCACTTGAATAGGAAGCTATAGGATAAACAAGAGCCGAATAACAATTAAAACCCTGACACGACATCATTTGCGACGCTATGTTTGTTTGGAATATAAACAAATTATCTTGGTTCCCAACTCCATTCGTTTTGCACTAGGCCGGGGTACACGCACTCAAGGAAAGGTAAAGGTGGTGGGATGTTCTGTGATTATTACCTAACAGTGTATGTGTACAACTTGTGATGATAGATGTAACAATCACAAACATGGACAATGACAACACCAACGCCATCATCAACAAATAAATCCAAACAACAACAACAACTACAGTCGAACTTCGATATTTCGAACTCGGTTAAGTCGAACATACCCGTATTTCATAGTTAAAACGTGGCTGAGCCACGTTTTAACTTTGAAATACGGGTATGTTCGACATAACCGACCATGAAAGAATGAAGTTCATGTGTCGACATATCGGATAGTTCGAGTAAGGTGAGTTCGAGCTATCGAACTTCGACTGTACTACTTCTATTACTTATTCTACAACAACTTCAACTTCAACACTTGTATGCGCATATTTGAAATTGGGTTGCATTAATTTTAAAAGTACTAAAGACGAAAAATAAATGTTCCGCTTAGGAATATAACTTATCACTGTGGTCAGGAATAAAACAAATAACCGAACTTATCACTTCACAACAGTAGATATTAAGTGTTTATTTGGTGGCCGTTGCGTTACTTGTCTTTTAAACTGAACATGATAAGGTTTTGCCTCTTTAACCCTTCCGTTGTATACTCAAACCACACTAACAGGACTGCCATTTCATCGGATTTATTCTGAAACCTCGCATTTTCCTTACTTTCTCCGGACCAATAGGTTTTTTTTGCGAATTATCGGATTTCCCATTTACTTTTTAAATTTGAAATTCGATCCGATTTTTACTTAGGAAACATTGATTTGGGTGTCAAACAAGTTAGAATCAAGATGAGACGCCGCGTTACACGGTGTCTCATATTGTTCCTAATTGTTTGCAGATTCATGTGTGTGTTATAGAGTCTTGCAGCAAAAGGGTTTAATGTATGATTCCGAAATTCGCACTTGAAAATTTGGAAATCTTAGAATTTTTATGAGCAACTTGTGGTAGCCCTGCTATAAATTAACTTTCAATGAGATTGGAACTGATTAATCTTGTTATGGTATCATAGTTTGTTAGCATGTGGTTTTAATGCTCTGGTGAGATTTTTAGAAGAAGAAAAACTATGTTCCTGCATGTTTTAGCAAAACACCACACCGGTGTTATGCCAGGGGAATGTGTAATTTAATCGTATGATGAAAATCATATTTAAACTTTTTCATTGCCAAATATTACTCTTTTTTTAACCTTTTCGTCGACCAAATATCGTCTGCTTAAATTTTGCGGTCTGTACATACAATTCAACGTTAAATTAAAGGCAACATAACTAAAGAAATATGTATACGAGCCAGAAAAGATTTGGATTTCGACAAGATGCATTTACGTCTGGCCTCCGGCTTGAAATTAAAACTGTTTGAAAAGTGTATTGAAATCGACTCATGCGGTAAAAGTTTTACTGCTAAAGAAAATGTATTTATCGCCATGCTGTGTTTTGTTTTTAATTTTATAACTGATTTTCGTGACCGCTTCTTTGTTTATGGAATGCTTTATTTCTTTTAAAATATGTAAACTTTGATTTTTGCCTTTAACCCTTTCACTGCCAACTTGTTCGTGAGATCGTTACTCTTTCACCGTTTCATTGTCGTCTGCTTCAATTTTGCTGTATGCAACGTCTTTTCAAAGTAACAAAAATTAACCCCTACATTGCCTTACCCCATGCACAACAGTTTTTTGCAACCAGTTTGGATTCTGATCAGACGCTGCGTTACGCGGCGTCTGTTCAGAATCCAAGCTGTTTGACACTCGTTTCAACATTTCTTAAATCAAAATATCTAAAATTGTTTTTAGAAATAGAAGCAGACGACAATTGTTTAAATTTGATGACGCCATGGCAGTGAAGGGTTAAGGCAGTATGCCTGCAGAAATTCGACTTTGGTACCGTTGGCAGTGTAAGAGTAAATCTTAACCAAAGGCAAAACTTTGACACATATACAGTGCTCTCTCTCTCTCTCTCTCTCTCTCTCTCGCCAACGACACCCAGTGGGAGACGCAGATTGCGTGTGTTGTTCCGGAGGTCGTTAAAGGGATGGGAAACTGAAAGCTGGCTTACATTTGAAAACAGCATGAATCCAGGTCAGACGCGTAGATTCAAGCTGTTTGTCATTTATCATAATATTTAGTCTATCAAAATGTCCACTTATATGTAACTTTGATAAATAACAGCAGTCGACAATTTTAAGAAGACGATTTTAAGCAGCAAAAGCGTTAGCAATAATTGTCCTGTTTAGGGAACTGCAGCAATGTCGTTGTAAGGAGGGATTCTTTGTTGGGAGGACTGTGGTAGTATAGGGAGGAAGAATTGTATGTCCTTTTACCCTTTGAATTAGCGAAAGGATTGAAATTAATGCGTAAAAGGGTGTATAGGTGCCGCTTTTCTCTTAATAATATCGTTGTGTCAAACACTGCTTAAAATTATCGTCTGTTGTTTTTTTTTAAAAGTTACGTAAACGTATAAGACAGATTGACAGAAAAAAAACGACTGACAAACAGATTGAGTCCAGATCTTGGTTCAAACCTTTTGCAAATGTACTCTAAGGGTATTAATTTCCCCTCCCTATAACTACACACTCCAACCAATACATGCAATCTTTGTCTCCCACTGGGTGTAGTTTGAGAGAGGGGAGCACTGAACTACAGTTAAAACTACTAATGTAAGTACAGTGGAGAATCTGTTATTCTTTCCCAATAAACGCGTTTACGCTAAAACTATTATTTGCAGTGCAAACAGTTTGGAGCCAGATCAGACGCCGGGTAACCCGGCGTCTGATCAGGCTCCAAACTGTTTGCCACCAAGATAAACAAGAATTATCAGAATTGTCCAAAAGTTGTTCTTTTCTACGTTTTAGTGCTTTGCGTTTGCGTACGTTTGCGTTTAAACGGGAAAGAATAACAGATTATCCACTGTACAGTGGTTCCTGTCTACAACAACACTCACTGGGAGAAAATGATTTTGATCGTTGTTCGGAGGGAGTCGTTTTTGGGAGGGAAATTAGCTAACAGTTTGAATCCAGATCAGACGCCGCATGACGCAGCGTTTGATCTGAATTCAAGTTGTTTACCACTATTCATTATGTTTCTTCTATTAAAATGTTCAGTATGTAACTTTGAGGCAAAGAGCAGGCGAGAATTTTCAGCAGACGATTTTGCAGCAGTTAAAGAGTTAGATAAAACTCTTTTTAAGGGAACAGCGGCAAACATTGTTGTAAGGAGGGATCGTTGTTGAGAGGGTCGATGTAGGAAGAGGGCGATGTACTATTACTATCACTGATACTAATATTTCTATCACTACTGTTGCTACAGTGGAGAATCTGTTATTCTTTCCCAATAAACGCGTTTACGCATAAACTATTATTTGCAGTGCAAACAGTTTGGAGCTAGATCAGACGCCGGGTAACCCGGCGTCTGATCAGGCTCCAAACTGTTTGCCACCAAGATAAACATGAAATATCAGAATTGTCCAAAAGTTGTTCTTTTCTACGTTTTAGTGCTTTGCGTTTGCGTACGTTTGCGTTTAAACGGGAAAGAATAACAGATTCTCCACTGTACGACATCTACTGCTACTACTTTTCTCCTAAAACAGTTACAAGAGGACAATATAGTGACGGGAGAGGCATTAAAGTCCAATTTCATTTTTCATATTTTACTCTTAGTGTGAAAAATATAAATTGCAGCCATAACCTATGTCCCTGATGACTTATGCCGCCTACTTCGTCTTAGACACTAAGATGGTACAGTGGAGAAGACGCTATTCTTTCCCAATTAACGCGTTTGTGCTAAAACGATTATTTCAAATGCAAACAGTTTGGAGCCAGATCAGACGCCGGGTAACCCGGCGTCTGATCTGTCTCCAAACTGTTTGTCTCTCAAACAGTTGATAGTTTCTACATATTACTGCATTGCGTTTACGTTAATTGTTTTGATAAAGTCTTCTCCACTGTACAGTGGCGTTTGTGTTGTTTATTTATTTTTGTAGTTAAAGGTACGTGTTACCATTGTAAACTTGACCTCCAAACGTCGGAATTCTCCGAAAGACTATTATTATTGGCACAGAAATAAACAAGAGTTGTTAGAGAGACAACAAAGCTTGCCCTTGACACATTTCGAAACTTAAAAGCAGAGCCTGGCGTTTAGGTCACGACGACAAGACCTACGACGACAATAAGCAATGACGACTTCGCTGGGGGTATACAATGGAGTTGACGTTATTCTTTCCCGACAAACGCATTTACGCTAGAACTTTTATTTACTTACAGTAACTCGGCGTCTGATCGGGCTCCAAATTGTTTGCAACTCAGATTTAAATAAATGAAAGAATTGTCGACAGGTTGTCCTTTTCTACATTTTATTACAATGCGTTTGCGTTTCGTTTGCGTATTAAGGGGAGATAATAGTATAACCTGTCTTGTACTTTGTATCTAGGCATGCAGGCTAAAAGCCATTTGTTAGGTGAGTTCATAAACCGTTCAACGAAAACGCATAGCGAGCTATAACAATACAGAGGAGAATCTGTTATTCTTTCCCGTTTAAACGCAAACGCAAAACACTAAAATGTAAAAAATAACAACTTCTTGACAATTCTGACTATTGATATTTAGCTGAGTGGCAAACAGTTTGAAGCCTGATCAGACGCCGGGTTACCCGGCGTCTGATCTGGCTCCAAACTGTTTGTATTGGAAATAATAGTTTGAGCGTAAACGCGTTTATTGGAAAAGAATAATGTTTCTTCCACTGTATGTAGCTTCTTAACTCTTTCACTCTCAATGACGCTAAAATTGCGTTTGGAATCAGTTTGGGTCCTGATCAGACGTCGCGTAACTGTTTGACACTCTTATTGGAATATTTAGTCATACATCCTTAAATATATATTTGAAACGTGTCTTGCAGACAACAATACTGAATTGATTGATTGATTGAGTTTTACGGCACCGCGACACATAAAATGGTCATATGGCGCCGAGAAACGACTACATATACATAAACATCCAAACAAACGAAACACTCGAAAAAATACGGAAAACAACACAAGACAAATGCTAAGAGGCTCCACCATTACATACATGTGGGAGTGTTTTCAGGAAGATGATTTTGGCTAATCTCATTCGTTGCCAGCAGCGGATGGGATCAAAACCACCGACCCGCCTTCCTTTTAGCTCTTGGCAGAGGGGATGATCTCGGTGTTATAAACAGAAAAGATCCCCTATGACAATTAAGCCCCAGAGCCACGACAAGACAATACTGAAGCAGAGGACAATAAAGCGGTGAAGGGGTAAAAATCTCCCGAATAATTTGATTATGAAATGGTTAATGCAAGACATTAGTAATACAGATATATCATAAAAGGATCTTTATGCATTGTTTTTGACAACTTCTGTTGTATGCGCTCGTTACTACACAAACCATTTTTAATTCGACATTAAATTTTGCAAACAATTTTGGTACATATCAAATGCCACATGGCGTCTGATAATAGATCTACAAATTGTATTCGTATCAACATTTCTTCTTTCAACAATTCAAATTTTAATTAAGTTAGCATAAGAATTGCAGACGACAAGGTTAAGATAACTATAATTATTTTGTCTGAGAAAGGATAAAAACATAATAAATAAGCCGTGCAATGACAAAAAAACGGATTTATTGCATTGCAATAAAGTTCAGACCAAGCACCGTTGTCATTCCAGGCTTTGTATCTGATACATAAAATGCTAGATGTTTAACAGTGTATATCAAGGCTAGCCACCGCGTCTTTAACAAGGTCTAACAAGGGCAAAAACTGCTTGTAATATCAAATGCAGTTGGGTTTTGCACAGAATGACTCGCAGTTTGGAAAAGGTTCTTCCTTCCCAATATACGCGTTTTATAGCATAACCTATGGTGTGCGTGTAAAATAATACTTACAGTTCATTTTCAATATACTCGTATAACTTGATCTCATTATATATCGTGAACCTAATTGTATTCATACGCACTGTCAAAAAATAAAACAAAATGATTGACGCTCGCTTGTGAGTGAACGACAAGGTTATGATGGACGAAAAAAAAGCTAATGTGACAGAATGGAGAACACGTTTTTTCTATCAAATAAACACGTTTACGCTAAAACATTGTTTCTATTGCAAACGGTTTGGAGCCAGATCAGACGCCGGGTAACCCGGCGTCTGATCTGACTCCAAAATGTTTGCCACTCAGATTGATATCTATAGTCAGAATTGTCAAACTGTTGTCATTTTTCTTCATTATCGCAATGCGTTTGCAGTATGTTTGCGTTTGTAAAACGGGACAGAATTACGTGTCTTCAATTGTAAAAATCGGACTCCTGTCAGTCTTAACAAGCTGTCTCAAATAATGAAGCAGATGATACGAAGCTTTTACATAGTAAACCACAATAAAACAATATCAAACCGTGACGCTATTCATTTAGCGGCTGAAATGTCACAATGTCCATCAGGAGTTCCGAACCAACCAAAACATCCGAATATCTTGACTACCAGTGCTGCAGATAAGGAGAGTGTTTTGAAAACTCTATTATGCCAAATGAGACAATTATAATGAGTAGTCACACCATAGGGTTTTAATAGATATAAAGGAGAACTCTTGGAACTATTTAGTTTATTCCCTCTTATCTGAAGACTTTGAATGAAAGCTGTTTGCAAAACGCATAACGAATTCGCACGACGTGAGCAGCAGCTTTACATAGTCGGTTGTAATGAAAGTCATGAATGAGACCGAGCACCAGTAATGATTTCACATTATCGCTTAAATAAATACGAAAGACTCAAGCAGGAAACGTAACACAAACAATACACCCACCTCTCAAGCAGAACACACACACACACAGTCATACCACAACAAACACACGCAATACCATTCCTTCATCTACACACTAAATAGAAAACAACACGCAATACAAACATAAAGCTAAGTGAATATAGGAGCCTGCCTTGGTACGGTCAGTAGCAATCAATAATTAATTATAAATTAATTAATTATTAACAACCACTGGGGGGTTAAACCTGGATTTAGGGGCGCCCAACCTCACTCTTATCTCCTATATTCACTTATAAAGACAAACAGTGTACATAAAATATAAACCCTGTTCCAAAACCTAACAATCAAAAAGACCGGCAACACAGTAAGTAAATACATGTAAAACATCTAACAAAAAATCTATGACAAGATTATTAGTAAGACGGGAAAGAATTTAAGTTGTTTTTAATTTATTTGATTTCTTATCTCCACACTGTTAATCCTTTCACTGTCAATGGCGACAATAGAACGTTTGCACAAAGCTTGGATCCTGATACAGTGGAGAAAACGTTATTCTTTCCCCTTTAAACGCAAACGTACGCAAACGTAAAACACTAAAACGTAGAAAATGACAACTTTTTGACAATTCTGATAATTCATGTTTATCTTGGTGGCAAACAGTTTGGAGCCTGATCAGACGCCGGGTTATAATAGTTTTAGCGTAAACGCGTTTATTGGGAAAGAATAACGTTTTCTCCACTGTAAGACGGCGTCTGATCAGGATTCAAACTGTTTCAAACTCGATGAGAAATTTTGTCAATCATACTGCCTTAATTCTAACTTTGAAACGATTTTGCAGACATCAATATTGAAGCAGACGTCAATATGACAGTGAAGGGGTAAACACCTAACGATTAATTTGAACATAAAAGGGTTATAGAGAAAGTTTAATGGCTGTATTAGATTAAATTTATCTCATTTACACGATATCAACAGTTCTAGAAATTGCCAGGGACAACATAATAGTATATGATAAGCACACCTAGAGAGCCTTTTTGCATTGCAAATAGTTTAGATCAACGCCACAGGGCTGCCATATCTCCGGATTTTTCCTAAATCTTCGGATTTTTCTTTCCAGTACATGGTTGCTTAAAGCAGGCTGAAAGTAAAGTAGAATGCGCTTTAAGTAGTCGCATGTCAATAAAACTAGATACAGGCTATGAGGTAAAGGTACGATTCGTAAAATCGCACTTGAAACATTCAAATTTGGAAATCTTAGGATTTTTCATGTCAACTTATGGTAGCCCTGACGCCAGTCGCCGCGGCGACTTGCATTGATCTACCATGTTAGACACTCACACGAATCTAAAGCATGTTATTTAGCAGTACTATCTATGGTATTAAGCAGTGTAGACACAACTCAGATGCAGCGCCTGTGATGACAAATGTTCCAGGTGATTGATCTGTTCAATGTTACGTATTGGACATTTTGACAAAAGAAACATAAAGACGGGCGACAACCAGTTTGAGTCCAGATCGTCTGATCTGGGTTCAGACTGTTTCCAAATGTACTCTTAGGGTATTATGTTCCATCCCTTTAACAACTCCTTCCGAACAACATACGCAATTGCTGTCTCCTATTGGGTGTTGTTGTAGAGGGGGATCACTGTAATAGAACGTTGGCCTGGTTAGTGGTAGACACATCTTCAATAACACCTAAGCTCAATTCGTTCAATTCTCGTATGACCTCATCACTGCAATATCGTTAGCACACTGCCATTAGCAGACAGTGCAGTTCCTAATCAGACGCCGAGTTTCTCACTGTCAGGATCCAAACTGTAAGCGTCTCATATTTGACAATTTCAGACCAAATAGATTGAATTAAATTTGAGAAATAGAAACAAATACGACAGAAAAAAACCCATTGTGAAGTGTAGGGCAGGAAAGGGGTGAGATTGGTAATAGAATATAAAATAAAAAGGCCGCGCCTTCTGTGAAATGTTGGAACATACCGTGGAGAAAACGTTATTCGTCCCCGTGTAAACACAACCTAAAATCTAACACACTTAATATTAAGTACAGGAATTATTTTTGACAAATCTATATGAATGTTCATGTAAATCTGAGTAGCAAACAGTTTAGAGCCTGATCAGACGCCGGGTTACCCGGCGTCTGATCAGGCTTCAAACTGTTTGCAATGAAAATAAAAGTTTTAGCGTAAACGCGTGTATGGGAACGAATAGCGACTTCTCCTCTGTATTTGTTGCCATTTTCAGTATTGCAAGCGTTAATCTAATTAATTCAGAAACAAAGTTGTAACCCCGCTTTTTCCTTAGCGACAACAGTGGTGGCGACCCTGTCAGATTCACGCCTGCACATCTGGGTAACCATTGATGACGTCATCAGTGTGAAAAGTGCTCAGCATAAACTCAATGAAAACATATAAAATAGAAATTCGAAGAAATAAATTCAGTTCCCACGGAAACTTTTTCTTTTTCTTGAATCGTCCTCTGTAGTGACTTTCAAAATATTGCGAAAGACTAAGTACTTAGTTAACCTTCAAACATGGACTAGAGCTTGTCCCTATTGTTTAAGGTGGTTGTTTATTAATAGCAGATTGTAAGTATCAAAGCAAACACAAGTTACATTTTAAGCAGACAGAATTTAATCTAATCAAAACGGTTATAGCATACCGATATGTACATGTATCTTACACTCATGCTGTACACGTATAGAGAGTTTGTGTCTTTAGAAACAAAAACATACGCATCTTTAACCAATTACTCCATATAAAAACTTTATACAGTCATGAATATGCACAAACATAAATAGTTTCTATAAAATAGCAGGTGGATGCGTAAAGCAGACTGGAGGTAAATCAGATTTAAATGGTCACAAATCTCCAATATAAAAATAGAATATGGTAAAGCATTAATGCATTGTAAAATGAGCTTTTTGTTTTATATTAATCCCACGTTAAGCAATGACTTGTTTTTTTTGGTAGCCCGCGGAATCTAATTAAATCTAAATGATTGAAGCATACCAACACGCGGTTAACACACCAACTGTATAGATAGTAGATGTCTATATAAATATAATAATACGCACCTGTAATCAAATAAACACTTGTCATTAGAAGATAGTAATAATTGTTGATCTGTCAGATACAATATATACATAAGGGGCTATTTTCAAATAAACATAGCAAGTTATTTTCCAATAAAATGCAGTTAAAAACAATGAAAACATTACAAAAGAGTAAAAGAAATGTTTAACATTGCAAAAGAAGTTAAGCAGAAGATCAAATTAAATGACCAGGTGTCGTAATAAGAAGGTCATACTAAATACCTTCTGTTCAGCCGCTCAAAGGAGAAACAAATGTTATTTTTCATGACAAGTTACTTCTTAATGGAGGACAAAGGCACTGGA
Source organism: Gari tellinella (assembly GCA_922989275.2). Lineage (NCBI taxonomy): Eukaryota > Metazoa > Mollusca > Bivalvia > Cardiida > Psammobiidae > Gari > Gari tellinella. Next base: position 33,308,482 of record OV277871.1, read on the forward strand.
GAAAGCTTCTGTAGCAGGTTTCTGTCATACATTTGTCATGGTTTAAGCTGCCAATCTTTATAAAACTGCACATTGATCTGACCTCTCAACAGAGATTTTGCTGTAGTAAAATGGAACCATCACCTGTCAAGATTTTAAACAGTACCTTTCCATGTCGCCCGTTAACGCCACTACAACTTCCGAAGCATTTGCCAACAACCGGAAACGAAGAAATACATATACAAATAGACATTCTAGTCCCGACCGAGCTCAATATTGTTTTCTTTGAAATGTATATATCTTTTTTTAAATAAATCCTTTTCCTTAACGAATGATTGCGCCTGACATCGATTTGCAAAAATGTAAAATGTAAGCCAAACTTAGTGTTCTGACTTTATAAAGTAATCAATGTCTCAAACACTTCTTCGAAGACAAATTTGAATTTCTCAAGTTAGGTGAGGCGAAACGACTTCATTTGTATTATTTAAACTGCTTAAGTAGTGTATGAAAAAATAAGCAAGTGGTTTGCTTTGCCCAAGTTATCATTTTCGTACAAACATACAATATTTTAAAGTTTTAAGTAATATTAATAAAATCGTATTGAAAATATTACATATTTTTATGAAAATGTTTCAGGTTTTTAATTTTATACATCATATGATGCAAATATTGGGACAGTAACTTTTATTTTCTGATATTCACTTCTTCTGCCATATGCATGGCATGAAAAGTATCCGTATTTCAGGTAAGAATAGATAAAAAAAAACACCTTTCAGGAATATTCGTCTTTTGTTTTACTCACATATTTTCCGACCTGTAAGGCTATATATTATTTTTCAAATATTGTTAGAAGAGATGGCAAAAGCCTTCATACTCATATTTCACACAAGACATAGGAAATGCACGTAGTATCCATTCATAATATCATTTTTAAATTACAAGGATTTTACCTACTGTGTTTGAATACTTTAAATAGCACAAAACAAACGCGAAGGTAATCTCAAACTTCGTTTTAAATGAATACGGAGATAAATTATTAATATCAAAAGTGAATATTGATTCCTTTGAACTACTCCTACCGTTTAAATATAACTTTACCAATTTTCTATAAAGATACTCTAACTCAATTATTAATCTAAATAATTTGGGAACAAAAAACCCAACAAAATTCATTGAACAACATCAGAACCAAGGTATAATTCAACATTAAAAGGTAAAACCCTTTACTATAAATAACACCATAAAGCTCATTTGCAAACAGTTGTGATCCTGATCAAACGCCTAGTAACGCGGCGTCTGATCAGGATCAAAACTGTTTCTCACTTGTTTTGAAATTACGCCATTTATACTGCCTTATATCGAACTTTGAAACGATATTGTAAACAATAAATTTGATGCAGACGACAATATGGCGGTGAAGGTGTAAACACTTAACGATAAATTTGATCATTAAAGGGTTAAATGCTTACCCGTTTTTTCATGGGTTGACGCTGAAATTGATTTCATAAATGATGTCATATATAGAAATGACAAAATTAAAGACACCTTAAAAATCAAACTCCAAAATTTAACAGGTTCTCCGAATTTATAGATGATAAGCAACCATTCCGAACGCCTGGAAAACTCTTTAGCTTTCAAAACAATCCACCAAACTACAAGTAAATATTAAATGAAATTCAGTTTCGGTAAAACTTGTAACATTATTAAACTAATTTACAAGGAAATAAGGAGAAAGTTTGCTGCAAACAAAATTCAAATTCTGAAGAAAAACTGAGTCTTAACATGCATGCCATGCACTTAAACACATATAAATAATTTTGTTTATAACAGAATAAAAGAGCTTACAGTGGAGAATCTGTTATTCTTTCCCAATAAACGCGTTTACGCTAAAACTATTATTTGCAGTGCAAACAGTTTGGAGCCAGATCAGACGCCGGGTAACCCGGCGTCTGATCAGGCTCCAAACTGTTTGCCACCAAGATAAACAAGAATTATCAGAATTGTCGAAATGTTGTACTTTTCTACGTTTTAGTGTTTTGCGTTTGCGTACGTTTGCGTTTAAACGGGAAAGAATAACAGATTCTCCACTGTACTTTCAAGCGTACCCATACAATAGTTCTAAGTAATGAATACCTTTTTACGTGGAGTCTAATAAAACTGCAATTCAGCAAGCACTGCAATAAAGTTGACCCACTGGAACATTTTTTTCTTCCCATGTTCGTATTTAAAGACTTTTTGGAACAAGATGCACACTTTATTTTAAGAAATAGGCATCAATGAAAAGATAACTATGCATTCATTCGTAGTTGGTCACAAGATTCACTACAAATGTTATCCAATGCGCGTTAACCTGTTATGAATTACATAGAAATATATACATTTAAGCTATTAGACATGTATGTGTATAATAATACTAGAATATTCCATGGAATACTCATCTGGTACCTCACATATTTACATACACTTTCATATGAGTATGCTGACAGCAATACCGTTCTTTGTATCGCTAATCTACCAATGCTTTTTGCCTTTCCGAAAATAAACAAAAGACGGAAAGCAAAAGTAAATTAGCATGTAAAATAAAATACACGTATCAAATCAAAGTTCATGTTCCAGTGCGAAGTCTTACCGAACAATCTTTAAGCTCAAGCATCGGAACGTTAACCCTTTGAACCCCAGTCACGCACAAATGCATCCTTTACAGACAGTGTTAATATCAGGAGTACAATTGTCCTATGTATACATTGCACACCTAAGTCTGAGGTCTGAGGTCTGAGGTTTCCTATATGTTTCTTTCATATTTGATATAAATTTGATTGTTTCAATTTTTTTGAACCACCTATAGTCAGTATCGAGTTCAGTCTTCAACCGCTCAAGATAAACAAAACTCAAATACATGTACATGTTTATCGTTGGATATTATCGGTTCCTTTAAACAAGAAAATTTCGATTATTTTGAGAGGTGTAGAAGATGAAACGATGAAACTATTTGCAAAAATAAATAGACAGTGAATAAATATTACATTTTGAAGAAAATATGATAATTTCAAAATTAGTAGAATCTATATGTACTTTCTTTTTTTTTGTCTATGAATTTTTACCGGACCAGGAAAGTGGCATGGTGATTTGCAATGTTGTTTGCAAATTATAGCCAATGTACTCCGAAATAGTGTGTTGTGTTCTCTTTTCCATTTGTGTCAATTCTCCAGTTAGTTCTACAATCGTCCTCTGTATATGATGGTTTGCATACCAATGAATGCTATATCGACGAAACATCGTGTCAAACGAAACAAATGTGATCCAGATCAAAGGCTTAGATTATCTTCGTCTGACCTTGAGCTTCAGTACTTGCATATAGCAATCATGTTCTGAAGACTATTTGGGATGATAAAATGAGATCTCTATACAAGGCATGAGTATAATTGAAAACAACATGACTTTTATGGAGAATCAGTCACCTATAATCCAACCTAATCAAGAGTTACTCGCCAATCTTGCAATAAAGTTGTCAGATTCTATTTCAGTGACCAACCCTGTTAACAAATGATTACAAAAATAAAATTGTTACTATTTTATCCACTGACCCCTAGTGGCACGTATACTATCCATTTACAAACAGTGTACTTTAGCCCTATATACGTACATATGACCTTAGTATCGCGACATATATTTATCATTTTCATGCTGATCTGTTTTGTCGTTTCCGTTTATTTATCAAATGTAACCCTTTCACGGCCATTATAATCTAATAACCCATATGAAACAATCGCTGCAATATTTTCGTCTGCTTAGATTTGTTGTCTGTATCTACTTATTTTTCTAATTTTACCCGTTTTTGACTGAAGAAACATATATTTTGTAAGTGTTAAACAGTTTGAACTCTGATCAAGATCGAAATTGCTTTCAAATGGCAATGTTGTCGGTATTTGGCAGTGAAAAGATTAAATTACTTTGCAGAAAAAATGGAATTATACGCTCGCATGATTGTTGGATTTGTCAGTGTCCAGTACTGATACAAACGCATTATATAATGGAAGCAAGTGAAGGTCGACCATGGCAGTGAAGTGTCTAATATGTGATAAATGTTGCCATAAGCTTCCAAATAGACACTACGCAGGATAAACATATATACGATCAGAAAAGCTATTTGACAATTACATCAATAATTTGTCACATACTGGCAGAACAATAACTCTCAGAGTTGCTACAGAGAAGTGAAAAGACAACGTTAACGGCAGACAAACACTCCTTAGAGTATCGAAGGCTAACAAAAGCTACTGACGAAAAACCCCAAGAAACACATTTAGTGATCTACGAAAAACTTACAAAGTAACCGCAGATGTGTCTTTAATTCGGTTTAAACAAATTTGTAAAACTATCTTTTTCAAATTTTAAAACTTTTGATATATCCACAGGGATTACATTATGAAATAGGCTATATGCAATAACCCACACACGACGGGCGTTGTAATATTTCATTTAAGATACAGGAAACCCTCTCGATAGCTTGGAGAGGACGTTGTGCAACGCAAACGAACACAATCGCAATGCACTAAAATGTAGAAATGAAACATTTTGAAATAGCTCACTATTTTTCTTATCTGAGTGGCAAATGTTTGGAGCCTGATCAGGCGCCGTGTTACCCGTCTGATCTTGCTCCAAGATGTTTGAAATGGAAATAACAGTTCAAATGTAAACGCGTTTATTTGGGAAATTATGTTTAAAAATGCATTAACTAAAATAAAATATTGAGCGCTGGTGGGAATCGAACTCGGGACCCGGCATGTAGGGGCAGAAAAGAAAAATAAGTTTGCGACTTAGCCGCCTGAGCTAACCGCACTATTCATATATCAGCGAACGATTTAACGTACTTTACTGAGTAGCGATGGAGAATACACGGTTTATGTCTGAGCACGTGATCAATTTCTGTTGAGACGAAAGACGCAACGGATAAAGTTATATCTTAAAAACTAAGATTTGAAGACTTTTCTTTAGGGTGGTTTTAGACTGATCATATTTTTCTAATGCCAGATGCACGAATTTGCTTCTATTTGAGTATTTTATTTTATTTTTGCAAATACACCAATTGGTTGCGAGTCGCTTTAACCCGCTTATAGCCAAAAAATCGTCTACATTATAATGTCGTCTGCATTGTATTTAAGTCAAATGTATGCCTTTTTTGACTGTGGAACAAACGAACAGAGTGTGAAACAGTTTCGATCCTGATTAGACGTCACGTTACGCGGCGTCTGGTTAGCGTCAACACTGTTTTCAAAGTCGTATTTCGGCGCCATTGGCAGAGAAATAATTAAAAGCCTCTTTAGAATATAGTATCAGTAATACACGTAACTAGCTGAATCTGGAAATCGGTTACGCAATAAAAGGAAATGGTAGACCATTATTGTAAGACAAAATATCAATTTATAATTGTAAAATGAGAAGTAATTTTGTCGTTTTGGTAATAGAGCCATTACGTACAATCTCAAAGTCGTTTAACCCATTTCTCCATATCTTACGTATTTTTATGCTTTTGTTTCATTCCTCTATTAACGAATATAGTTCTATTATATGCAATCATTAACATACACCATAAGAGATATGGTATTCAAATGGGACTAAAAGTAAAGCAGAATGCCCCTTAAGACACAGCTGAATTTTCAATCTGCTTTAAAGCGACTCGCAACCAGATGGTGCATTTAAAATAGTAATTTGTAAATATGTGTCAAACGCTTATATAAATGGTAAAGAATTAGTTTAGGATAAGAAATTCTGTTTAAAAAAATGTATTTCAATAAAAAAAAATATTGGTCTCTGGTGGGATTCGAACCCGGGGCCCGGCATTGGCGGACAGAAGGCAAACTAGGGGAAACCGCTTAGACCAATGGACCACGGAACTATCCGTTTATCTCGGATCGATTAAACGTATTTCAATGTGTAGCGATCGAAAGTGCATACAACTTCGTAATTCGGCTCGTGTTTATGTCTGAGCCCGTGTAGAGAAGCAACAACAACAACTATACCGTTTGCTAACGCTATGGAAAAACGATGGAAAATATCTAAAAAACTAAGATTCGGTGACGATTCTTGAGACGTTTTTTGGACTGATCATATTTTTTTAATGTCAAAAGCCAAATAATGCCACAAATTTGCTTTTATTTGAGTATTTTATTTTATTTTGACAAGTACACCATCCGGTTGCGAGTCCCTTTAAATGGTCATCTATTTTCAATACTAGAAACAGACTATGGGGTAATGGGTAAAAGTAGTTTAACATACACATTGCAATTATATAATAGTTTGCATTGAAATATCACTGACCTGGTACCAAACTGTTTGAATTAGAAATATTAAGTTTTGCGTAATCGGGAAAATAATGCTATTATTTACAAACGGTTTTTAATTTTTTTTGACATAGATAATGCAATACGCTTTTACAGTGTTCACTCCCTACAACGGCCCACCTAACAGCGACTCACTTCTTACAACGACTCTTGCCACAGTACCCATCACAAGACAATAATGTCTCACGCTTTTGCTGCTACAATATCGTCTTCTTAAAACTGTTATCTGCTGTTTTTTCTCACAACTACATATAAGTCGTCATTCTGAAAGAAACAATATAATGACGAGTGGCGAACAGCTTGAATCCAGATCAGACGCCGCGTTAGGCGGCGTTTGATCATGATTCATGCTGTTTGCAAATGTAAACCAAGTCTGAACCCCCATAACGACTTCCTCCGAACATCACACACAATATGTGCCCCTGTTGGGTGTCGTTGTAGAGAGGGAGCAGTGTATAACTTATATGAATCATTCTAGATGGCTAAAATTGTGACGCACGTTGTCAAACAGTTTAGGTCCCGTGCATTTGATATGACGACGAGTATTTTAGCGTCTAATCAGTGGTCCATGTGACGAAACGTCGTACGAGAACATCTTTCTAAAGTCTAAACTTTTAAACACATCCCTGATTTCTGAAAATAATCCTGTCTTGTCATCCTTTTTGGAACCGTCTTTTCAAGACGATTCCAAAGAGATGTCAAAAGACAGGATAAGATGGAAAATTAAATATATTGATAATTTTAGAATCTGACTTACGACCATATTTGTCGTACAAATTTCGAAAAAAGGGCCATAGGACACAGTTAAATTGGTACCCTATTCAATACTGCCTCAAAGTGACTAAACTTTAATTGTTACTCGGGTTAAGACAACGGTGAAATGGTTAATAGGTTCCACTGTTTGGCTTGATAGCTTAGTTGTTAGTGTGTTTGCATAGGAAGCCAAAAACTCCTGGGCTCAAGTCTGAGTTGAGTAACAACTTTTTCACCCTGCTACATTTGGCGACCAAAGCTAATAACCCGCAGGATGGCATGTGTTCGAGTCGTAGTTGAGTCGTTACTTCTTCACCATTTAACCTAGACATGTTTGAATTGTCAAACAGATAATACCTGACTCTCAATTTGTTCATTAATCTTTGTTGACTTTCCTAGGCAATGATTTTAAACTCCTAAAACTATGCCAAGGTGCAAACGTCGACTGCTGCATAACATTGTTGCATGCGCAAAGTCGTGCACAGATGGTTAACCCCTTATGAACCAAATTCAAGCGTCTTTATGATCCAGATGTTTTTTGTTGTCGTTTGTCCTGAGTGCTCGCTCTAATCAAGCGTCTTTTAAATAAAATTATTTAAACGTTTAGTTGAAACAACGCATCCTTTCATTCATACTTGCACAAATCAGGAAATTTCTGAAATAGAAAGTCAGGTAAAAAATCATTTGTTTCACGGGCACTTGGGAAACAGTCAAATTATTGTCCCTCGGAAACAGGGACGACCTTGGTTCAACAGTTCCCAATGTATCCCTCACTACTTATGGTCACTATTGCATATTGTTGTTCAAGCACATATCTTCAAAGTAGAGGGGTTATTTTATGGAATCCGTAATTTTATCTTGTTACTCCATAGATACACATTTATACACCATTAGTTCATTCTTCCACTGAAGAAAGTAATTCAACTTAATGTATACAGTCATGACTATACGGATTAAGAAATAGTTCTTATATCCTAGCAGATAGTAGTTTGAAACAATCTAAATGTGAAGTAGAATGCTTTGAATGCTTATTAAGAGCCATTCTGCTTTACTTTCAGCTTACTTTAAGCAATCACATGTCCTCAATACTGAGATCAAGGTACAGTGGAGCATGTGTTATTCTTTCGCAATAAACGCGTTTACGCTAAAACTATTATTTGCAGTGCAAACAGTTTGGAGCCAGATCAGACGCCGGGTAACCCGGCGTCTGACCAGGCTCCAAACTGTTTGCCACCAAGATAAACAAGAAATATCAGAATTGTCCAAAAGTTGTTCTTTTCTACGTTTTAGTGCTTTGCGTTTGCGTACGTTTGCGTTTAAACGGGAAAGAATAACAGATTCTCCACTGTATAGTAGAAAGGGTTAAATTATTATAGTAAACCCATGTTAAACTATACTTAAATCTTATTTAGATGAATACTGTCTGGGCGATGTCACGTTTTTAAGTCACTATATCTATATAAACCCTCAGAACGCTGCGGACAAATTTGTGATATCTATTTCACACATTTTCGATCAATATTAGACGCCGAGTAACTCGGCGTCTCATCTTGATCTTAACTGTTTGACACTCTGATGATATTTTCTGATATAAGATACATATAAATCAACTAAAAAAGGTGTTCTAGACTAAAACGTTTACAAACAAAAGTTACATGGCAAGCTGATGGTTAATTTTTAAAAATTACGTCTTTTTACGAGTAGTAACTCCTTAACTGCATTACCCCGAGTATAATATTATTTGCAAACACTTTCAATCCTGAAATCAGGATCCAAACAGTTTGAAAGTCGACTGTTTGAGACTTCAGTACCGACAGGGTTGGATATTTCGCCATCTACATGGTTGCTGCCTCAGTTTCAGCTTGAAGCTTATCTACCACAAAAAACAAAAACCAACAATTAACAAACAGAACAAACATTGTTGAGATGCCACAAATTGCAGCGTCTCTTCGGAGTCTGCACTGTTTGCTATTTCATATGAAATTATACTGATGCTATATGGATACAGACAACAGTTTTCAGATCACACATGCACCATTGCAGCAAGCATACAGGGAGAGTTCATTGCAATATCCAGGAATAAATAACTGCGTTCCAAGGTTTTTAAGATGGCATTTAATACAGTTTGTAGGTTTGATACATGTATGCATTTTCCACAACTTCCTCTAAGTTAACAAACGTTCTGTTATCTGGATACAGTGGAGAATCTGTTATTCTTTCCCGTTTAAACGCAAACGTACGCAAACGCAAAGCACTAAAACGTAGAAAAGAACAACTTTTGGACAATTCTGATATTTCATGTTTATCTTGGTAGCAAACAGTTTGGAGCCTGATCAGACGCCGGGTTACCCGGCGTCTGATCTGGCTCCAAACTGTTTGCACTGCAAATAATAGTTTAAGCGTATACGCGTTTATTGGGAAAGAATAACACATTCTCCACTGTAGCACATAATTATACTGAATAAATAGGAAAAACAATACCTTTTTTTGGAAAGCTTAATGGATGTTAAACTGTCTCATACTTTTCCCAAAATGATATTACCATTTCAATACAAGTGGTGAAAATAAACCGTAGTGCACTGCAGTCAACGCATTATGAAGCAGCTTAATGAGTTTTCGGTTATAAGAAAATGACAGGAATGCTGTACAATGAAACCTCTGATGCCGGAACCCTTCCGGACCAACAAATTTCCGGTTTAGATATGTTCCCGGTTTAGAGAGGTTTCCGGTATAGGGAGGTAATATGGGAAACCCATGTTGTGTGTGTTGTTCGGAGGAAATCGTTATAGAGGGAAAATTAAGACTTGGCTTGCATTTGCAAACAGATTGAATCCAGATCAGACGCCGCGTCAAGCTGTTTATCACTAGTCATTATATTTATTCTATCAAAATCTCCACTTATATGTAACTTTGGGAAAACAGCAGACGGCAATTTTAAGCAGACAATATTGCAGCAGTGGAAGCGTATAAGACAGACTTGTCCCGCTTCTGGAACAACGGCAAGAATCGTTGTAAGGAGGGAGTCGTTGCTGGTAAGCCGTTGTAGAGAGGGAGTGCTGTATTTATTATATGAAACTTGTTTACCTCGGATTGGGATAGATGGATGAATGGGATTTAATGACACTGCGACAGAACATTGGTTATATAGCGCCGATTCATGATGAGTAATGATGAGATGAGATGATGAATTACATGAAGATGATTTCGGCTAATGCGAAGCAGCGCATTGTGATCAAAACCACTGAACTGCCTTCTTTTTAGTTTTTGGCAAAGAGGGGATAATCTCAGTCAAACAAACAAAAACATTCACTCTGCCAATTAAACCCCAGAACCACAAGGTACAACAAATGTAGGAGGGTCTGCGGGGACTTCGGATTGGATTACCACTGGATAAATGTTAGGGACATTAACCCTTTACCCAATAATCCGTTTATAACATTTAATACAGATGATTACTTAAAGCAGCTTGAAAGTAAAGCAGAATGTGCCTTAAGGCACATTCTGCTTTACTTTCAGCCTGCTTTAAACAACTTTCTGCTAGGCTATATCAAAATATTTGTTATTGTAATTGTTCATGAGGGTATCAACTGGAACTATTTTCTTTAGCGGAGGAATAAATTAAACACGCTAAAAGTCGCTTATATGGGGGAAAGGGTTAAAATAAATGTTTGTCCGGTTTTAAAATGATTCAGGTTTTCAGCAATCCGTTTTTTTCAGAGGGTTTTAAAGTGGAATCACTCCCTGAACACATTTTAACCCGATCTATTAAAATTCAAGGCAGTGTGTGTAGAAATTTATGTTCCAAATAGTAATTAGAAATTGGAACATTGTACAAGCATCTTTCACGGAAATAGGAATGAAACATTTCATAAATCATCAGTCTCTTAACCCTTTCACGCTCTAATTATTCGGGAGATTTTACCCCTTCATCGCTTTATTGTCGTCTGCTTTAGTAGTGTTACCTGCAAGACACGTTTCAAAGTTAAATTTAAGGATGTCTGACTTAGTAAATTTCGATAAGAGTGTCAAAGAGTTTGGGTCCAGATCAGACGTCGCGTCACGCGGCGTCTGATTAGGACGCAAACTGTTTGCGCTCGCGCTTTCAGGCGCTCTTGAGAGTGAAAGGGTTAAGTTTGTCCACAATCCACATGACAATGCACCTTAATTATTTCACTGTCAATGACACCAAAATGCTCTCTGCAAACATTTTTGGCGGCGTCTGATCAGGATCCAAACTGTTTGGCATTCTTATAGATATTTCTTAAGAGAGAAAATCCCTTAAATCTGACTTGAAGAATATTGCAGACGACACTATCCATACAGACGATAGTTTTGCGGTAAACGGGTTAAAGCAGACGATAACACTTTGCAGAGAAGGAGCCCAAGGTTAGGATATTGAATATGAATGTCACCTGTATCATGAGCAAAAATATATACTTACCGTTGTTTTGCCCCTATGGTACAGTGGTTTTTGTCACCGTAACCGATAATCACTTAGCTCCTCAACGCTGTGGGTTCGACCCTGCCCTGCGTTCATTACCGCGAACTCAACAGAACCCGTCGGCACGGTCCGCTCGCCTCAGGGCGCCATAGGTTCACGTGCCTTCAACATTGCATGCTTTTGACGTTCCCCATGGTCACCCCTCCTTTGTGCGCCTTGAAGCAAGCGGGTCGTGTCGAGACTCGAGAGGTTCTGTTGAGTTTGCGGTAATGAACGCACGGCAGGTCTGTACATTTTCATGTTCAATTTTTCCTTTGAACGCGGGAAAGTCTTCGTGTTGACTTGCAAAAGGATGGTTGTTCTACCCAGTTACCGATTCCAGCCTGCAGCAATGTGTTAAACGCATCTTTATTTAGCTGGATATCGTAATATGAATGAAAAACTGTTAAGAACTACCCAAAATAGAATATTAGTTTCGTTAAATAATTGCATTTGGGTACTTTATTTTGGATGAGTACTTATCGTTTATCATGACTAAATTGAACTCCAATTCCTATCTTTAAACTGTTACTCCATAGCATGTTTGTAGTTTTGAAGTATGTTTAAAGCAGGTTGAAAGTAAAGGAAAATGCATCTTAAGGCACATTCTGCTGATCTCTCAACCTGCTTTTAAGCTACCATCTGCCAGGATAAAAAATATGCTTTTTTATGGTTTCATTTTCATGACTTTGCAAAGTGGAACTATTTTCTTCAGTAGAGGAATAAAATAAAGGCATAAATAGGCGTATGCATGTGATTATGGGTTGAGTAATACTTTGTACATAATGCAATTAGATTATATTACGCCGAAGGCATATGTAATTTAACATGCTAAGCAATTAATTTTTATTACAAAAATCTCGTTTTAAATATTACATCAGCGTGACAAAACAATAATAAAACCAATACTTAAAATTAGAACTCTACCGATAAACACTTGTCAAGGGCCATTTAATAAACATGTGCTTTGTTCACTGATTGCTTGTGTTTGATTGTAAATTTCATTAAACCCCCTTGGGTATACATTTCAATAGGATTTTCTAACAGCATTCTGTTATGGTCTGATATTCTATCATTGAACAGACTACTCCCAGTTTCATAGATAATTTCGCATCGACAATGTATGTAGTGAAACCCCTCTAAACCGGACACGTGTGGGGACAACATATATGTCCGGTTTAGAGGGGTTTTAAGTTAAAACCCATAGCTTGTTTCTAGTATGGACGATAGCTGATCTCTAAAAGCAGATTGAAAGAAAAGCAGAATGCGCCTTATGGCGCATTCTGTTTTACTGTCAACCTGATTTGAGCTACCATCTGCTTGAAAACAGAAACTATTTCTGATGATATATATTCATGAATTTATTTTCTTGAGTGAAAGTATAACTCAAAGGCATAAAAAGGGCATATTTATGGTGTACTGGGTTAAAATAAAGAAGGGCAGGAAACGGGACCAACGTTTTTGTCTGGTTTAGAGAGAATGCCGGTATTTAAAGGTTCCGGATTAGAGGGATTTCACTGTATTGATTTCTATTCATTTTTGTTGTTTCAGATTACGCAGTTCATCGAATCATTTTTTCATGAGTACTTCGGTTGATAAGACTTTTATCTTTCCAGTTTCACCCATTACCCCATACCTACGCATGCCTATATCTTTAATTTATTCCACTACTGTGGCAAATAGTTTCATTTTATACAGTGCTTAACGATTATGCACCATACGAAATAGTTTCTCTATCTTAGCAGATGATAGCTTAAAGCAGGTTGAAACTAAAGCAGAATGCGCATTAAGGAGTATTCTGTCTCCCTTTCAACCTGCTATAAATGGTTATATCGTATATTTTCAAAACTAGGAACAGGCTATGGTGTAACGGGTTAAAAGAAACTAAATCGAGGTCGTTGTAAAAGGATGCAAATATCACCGTTTTTATCATCTTTTATTATCATTATTTCTCTCTCTGCGTATTAAACTGATGATTTACCATATACTCATATAGAAGTTTTCTAATCAACAATTGCACAGTTTGTCATTTTGCAGTACATTATTAAACTATTCCGAAACATTCAAATTTCTACAAGACGTTCTCTTGATAAATGGACTAGACTACAGTTGAGAATCTGTTATTCTTTCCCGTTTAAACGCAAACGTACGCAAACGCAAAGCACTAAAACGAAGAAAAGTACAACTTTTGGACAATTCTGATATTTCATGTTTATCATGGTGACACACAGTTTGGAGTCTGATCAGACGCCGGGTTACCCAGTGTCTGATTTGGCTCCAAACTGTTTGCATTGGAAAAAATAATTTTAGCGTAAACTCGTTTATTGGGAAAGAATAACGTTTTCTCCACTGTAGAATGGTAACTCAAATTGTCTATTTGAAATTGATAGGGTCGTAAACTTGTTTCATGTCAACTCAAATGTATCAAATTTACTCTACTTCTGTTTTGAATGCTTTCCATTGAGCTTTTGTGTTAAGTTGGATATTTAAGTATAACTTAAAGAGGTTTTTATTACTTAACTATTCGCCTGTTGCGATCTCGCCTCTGTCACAGTTGTCGTGTGCCATTGTTTTTGAAAAATAATTATACAGCCATTTTATCTCAAGAAAAGTTAACACAAGTGTCAAACAGTTTTTGATCCTGATCAGACGCCGCGTTTTGGGGTGGCCGATCTGAATCCAAACATTTAATTCTATTAGTAAAAGCGCGTCTAGTTGGCGAAGGGGTAATATTTTATAGCTCAATAAAAAGCAACCAAAGCACTCTCTAATGAGACCGAGAGTCCTATGACATACGAATGTTTCTAAACTACTTAAGTGTTTACCTTTCGGGACACAGTTTAACCCCTTCACTGCCTTACCCCGAACACAACAGCTTTTTGCAAATAGTTTGGCTCCTGATCAGACGCCGCGTTACGCCAAACTGTCTGACACTCATTTCAATATTTCTTCAGTGAAAAAAGCAAAAACTAAAATTTTAGCAATAAAAGCAGACGACAATTGTTTAAAATTGATGACGTCAAGGCAGTGAAGGGGTTAAGTATTTCTGGACAGCGAATTATCGTTTGAAAATGACGCGGTGTGTGAACATGTCCAAACAGTTTGCAAAACCTATCGACATTTCTACAGTAAAGTTTCTATAAATTCAAAGTACAGCAGAAAACAGCAGACGATAATTTAACCATAAATAGCCGGACAGTATAGGGAATAGAGTCGGTGTCGTTTATTTAGATTTGTCTGTAACTTTACCATACAATGATGCTTTACCTTATGTTTTAGTGTAGGAAAGTATGCTTTAGAGTTTTAATATACAAATAATGGCCCCATTTATGTTTATTTGATATAGTATATGTAGCACACTATCGTGAACTAAATTCAAGTTGTCTTAACCCTAAACTGCATTTCTACTAATGCAATGGTTATTTGCAAACTTGTCACAGTTTGACACTTTGAGTATATAGGTTCTTTTACTCAGAGCAATAGGTTTTTCCTTTACCTTGGAATTTTCGGAGATGTCACATCCCCTTCATCGGCAAGACTGCACTGGTTTGGATCACATGACCGGTCATGCAAGATCCAGAGCAGAGAAACCTCTTTGGAAATAGTTTGACACTTGTTACGAATTTGCTTCAGTCAATTAAACCTAACATTAGTACGACGATAATTATTTAAAGCAGATGACGTCATATCAATGAAATAATTTATGAACTGCTTATGTGAAAAAGTCCCTAGTTCACTGCATTTAAGGATACTAAATAGCGGCTACCATACAAACCATCTAAAAACAATAACTTGTAATTTATCAAAACTATAGGTATAGGTAATTTTCGAATCACCAAATTATTGCATTACTACGCGACTTTTAAACAGCTAAGATTAAACAAACTAGGAACACCACGAGTCAACAAAACATTTCCAGGTGTCCATGCAGAGTGGACCCGTTTCATAAAACTTTGTACGACAAATGTTGTCGTAAGTCAGATTATAAAGTCTCAATTATTATTTATTTCTCCTTCTAGTCCTGTCTTGTGACATCTCTTTGGGATCGTCTTGAACACCTGGGAATACAATGCATTTTAAAGTTTTGACTTACGACCGTTTTTGTCGTACGAAGTTGTAACAAACGAGCCCCAGGTCTATATATTTTTTCCTCCCCAACAACCAAACAAAAAGGATACGTAGTATCAAAAGTGACTCAGAATAAGAATGATAAAACAACCTGTAGCATGAACAAATTGTTACCTTTTGTATTGTGCATCGTTGATGTTACTTCATAATGACGTCACATCATCATATAAAGACGTAATTACGAAAACGAAACTAAGCGCCAAAAATCATTTTATTTAATAGGAAATAGATTTAAGATATAATCTTAATTAAAAAAAAAAAATGTTATCAGAGGAATTCTTTTCACAATAAAACATTGATGTTGCTTTTCTTTATTTCATTTTGATACCATTTTAATCTATGTATAATTAAACAGTAATGTCAAATCGTTTTCTAAATAGCGGAGGCAAACATTACCAGTTTTGTGTTATTTGTTGTTTATGGGATAAATAGAATATTAAATTTGTGTGTGTGTGCGCAGTATTGAATTAATATAACTCGTTGGATAAAAAATGATATGTTGCGAGCGAAATAAAATTTTATGCTGAAATCTAACTCATTCAATATCCCCTAATTATTGAATTATACTATAAACAAGTGTGAATTAAAATACCATCAAGTAAATAATATGGCAATATAAAACCACTTATCAATGCCTTGATATACAGTGAAGGGTTTCGCCACCAAGTTGCCAGATGAAAATATAATACTTTTACAAGCCATTTGTTAATGTTTCTTGTTGCCTGGTTACTAGCGCGACGTCTTATTAAATAGAACCGTATAGACTATACTAAATACAGTAAAACCTCTCTATTACGACCACTAAAAGAATGCTTATTGATTCCATAACATACAGGTGACAGATTAAAGCAATGTGAACGTAAAACAGAAAGTTCCTGAAGGAGCTTTCTGTTTTACATTCACCTTGATTGAGGCAGCCACATGCCTTAAACACCTGATAATCAACATAGTTTAGTGGTTTTAATAGATATGGGTTTACTGTATGAACATGAGAATGAGGAATATTTCTAAAGTACAAGCCTGAAGGAAGGCCGTACTGAGTTCACCCAAGTACGAGGACATTCGATATTGTTGCATGTTTCACAATTGCAATGAAATGAATACCATCTCAGAAACATATTTATTACATGCCTTCGTATGATATCGAGCGTTTTCGCGTGTATCTGCCGAGTAAAATACAAGAGTCTGTATCAGCCACCTTGTATCAGCCACTTTGTATTTTACTCTGACGTCGCTTTCGATTTAACGTGACGTCATTTACGTTCATGTAAAAGTGCCGCGTTATTCCTTGTGGTAAGCAAAAACCCTTTTTCTGCTTCAAATAACTAAAACATTTTGGATATAAAATGATTTAAACAACTATTTAGTGTTTCTGGAGTATAATAAAGGCATATAATAAACACATCACCAGTTGACAGTGCGCTACAGAGTGTTGCATTTAGCTCTCGACGTTTTTGGCGGAAACAACCGATCAGACTCGCGCCAAGGCGCTCGTCAGATCGGCTATTTCCGCCAAAATCGTCTCGAGCTAAATAAACCACTCTGTATCGCACTGTCAACTGGTAATGCGTATTTATCATCTGCTTTAAATCCTTCACCGAATTATATCGTCTGCATTAAAATACTTCTAAGTTAGTTTTTCAATGAAAGGTTTAAATCGGTTTGACTGATGAAATAGAACATCGAAACCACTTTAAAACAGTCTGGATCCTTAGCAGACGCCACATTACACAGCATTTGGTCAGGATCCAAATTTGTGTTGCTATGACGACTGTAATCGCCAATTCCTTTGAAATGATACATAATGAATGATGAATTATTTGACATCAAATAGTTTGTATTGGATATAATTGTTTTAGTATAAACTGTAGAACAAGATGCCTTTCGCCGCGCCCTTTCCTCAAGCATAGTATTGTAGAGGCATATTACGATACTATGATTATATTATTTTTCTTTCAAATTGTTGACTATAAATATGGTGTGAATCTAAAATAATCTATTGTTCTGAGGTTTATATTCTGCAATCTAAATGCCGCTATTTACAACTTAACGTTTTAGTAGTTATACCAATATATTCCCAAATTCGTTCTGAAATGGTTAGCGATAATGCATACGTCCTTTTTTGATACATCAATTACAAGTAAACTACCTATGGTGTGGTATTAAATCTGTGAAACAAAGATAATTACACACCTTTTTCTATTTTTTTTTAACTCTTTCCCTGCAACGTTTCATCGTCTGCTTTAAACATCTAACCGTCAAAATATCGCCTGCATTGGTATTGTTGTATGCAATATTTTCAAAGTCAGCTTTAGGTCCGTTTTAGTGGAAGAAATGCTGATAGGAGTGTCAACTTGTTTGGATCCTAATCAGACATCGCGTGACTCGGCGTCAAATAAGGATCCAAGCTGTTTGCAAAGTCGCCTGATGACGCCGTTGGCAGTGAATAAGTTAAACAGGCAAGAATAATGTGTTTTCCACTGTATGTTGACTACATGCAATGCATTGTTTGGTTTTTGCGAATCTGTGTTTTTCAGACTGAAACGAGATGTGTTTTATTAACGTTGTTAACATCCCCCAGAGTTATGAAATAAAGTATCATTTTAAATATTACTGAAAGGTTTATTGCGTTCAAATAGTTTTGCAGTTAGAAAATTGCAACAAAATATGGTCCGCGTCATGAGAAAACCAGACTTATTGTATTACAAAATATACCGAACAAGTTCCATCATCTTAGGTTCGTCTTATCAGGGTCTGCACTGTTTGCTAATATGCACCTTTATGGACTATGTATATTTACGGCATACGTATGGTTAAATGGGATTGTCGAACATTGTGTACGCTGATGTCTGATTAGGCTCAAGCCTGTTTGAAAATTCAAAAACACACAATGGCGTCAACCCTTTCACTCTCAATGACGCCTTAGAGCGCATATGCAAACAGTTTGGGTCCTGATCAGACGCCGCGTAACGCGGCGTCTGATCAGGACCCGAACTATTTGACAGGCTAATCGATGTTTTTTGAGTCACACACCCTATGATCAAACTTTGAAACGTGTATTGCAGACAACAATTCTGATGCAGACGACAATAAAGCGGTGAAAGGGTAAAATTCTCCCAAATAATATGATCATGAGAGGGTTAAGTGGCAAATTATAAATTTTGCCTGATTTTACCATTATATCAGTTGTTTTGTTCTGAAATAGTTTAATATCTGTCCTTTAATGCAACCTTGCTATATTGCATCATTTATCAGGTCGAGTAGATCAGTGTCTTACTTGTTTGATAGTTATAAGTTGGGATACAGACAGGGCTAACCCTTTACCTAATAAGCCGTTTATAACATTTAATACAGGTGATCACTTAAAGCAGCCTTAAGGCACAATCCGCTCTACTTTTAGCCTGTTTTTTTTAAACTAGCATATGCTAGGCTATATAAAATATTTGTTATGGTAATTGTTCATGAGGGTATAAATTAAAACTATTTCTTTAAGGAGAGGAATACATTAATTACGCTAAAAGTCGCTTCTATTGGGGGAAAGGGTTAAACCTGTTTGAATATACCACTGTACTCGGAATCGGGCGAGAGAAAAAAAACAATAATAAAAAAATACATGTACATGCATCTAAATATATCTAAATTTACGAACATATACATATAAATGATTAACACATGTTGCCTTTGCGAACACAATTATCTTTCCCAAGAGATGCGTTTGTTCTGATACAATTATTTCAATGGCAAACATTTAGGTCCATAGCAGACGCCTGGTAACCCACACTCAGGTTCCAACTGTAAGTCATCTGGGCCCGTTTCATAAAGCTTCGTACGACAAATGTTGTCGTAAGTCAGATAAAAAATTACTATTTATATCTCAGGATTAGATGGAGAAATCAGGAATTTATTTTAGATTTTGACTAAGGACCGTTTCTTGTCGAACGATATTTTATTTTGAAACTGGCCCCTGTTTTGAACTTTCCTATTTTCACGGGACATATATATGCTGAAAAAGAAAACTGTTCGGAAATGACACATACACTCGTCACTAGGGTTCAATTCAATAATGCTTTCATGACTTAAAACTTACCTAATACAATTTAATAACATCAAAGGTCCGTAACCTGTTCACGATTTCAGATTTGAAAGTTTCCGCTTAGCAATTACCCTAAAAGGTTTCAGGGCGTAATTCTCGGTAAATTTCCAGCTTATGTCTTGTACGATCCTGAGATATTGCAGCTTGAAATTGCAAAATGGCTTATAACTGCAAACTACATAAAATTATGCGGCATATTTTGTTTAAAAAAAATGTTGATACCCACCAAGTCTTATTTAAATATAACAATTGGAGTAGGTTGTGACTAGGTTAAGCGCAATGAAAAGCTAGAAAACACATTAACACTTTTTATAACATAACCTACGGTGCGAGCGGTGAAAAATACTCATAGTTCATTTCTCGCAGATAACTAGTTTTTTTAACTATGCAAATGATGTTGTCACACTAACATGTGTAGACGTACTTCATGCTGTCAAAATTTGTAAACTATTACGGCGTCAAACGACATTTCTATCGGCGATCAAGTGGCTATATATGGGAACGGTCAGGGAATGTTTGCTTCCTTAATTTATTATGAATATAAATGAAAATTGACCTTGGAACTAATTTTTGCATGTTTACTCATTTGGGCGGTCCATTAACGTGTCACCCATTAAATTATAAGGGAAGCTAAAAAGCTAAAAACATTTGCCAAGTTATGTTAAAATTAGAATTCAACATTATTGTTCACAATTTATTGGATTTATAAAACTCGTCTTTTAAAAGACAATAAAAACTCGGCAACCGAATAAATTTAAAACACGCGTTAATTGGGAAAGAATTTTGTTTTCTCCACTGTACTTTCGTCGCCTTATCAGCTCGCCATTCCGAAGAAATGGGACGCTTATGAACTCATCCCGGTGTCGGCGTAAGGGTTGGTTAAGATTTTGATTTACATGTTGAGTTTTACGCATACTATGAAATGTTTGTTCTAGGAAGTTGATACTTGGCAAGAAGATTTATATATATGGATCGAATATTGGTGTAGTGTAGTTCAAATAAAACATTTTTGATCTTTGGGTCATAGTTGTTTTTGACTTAGCATTATTTTCTTGTTTTCCTTTGACTGGAACCTTAAGTTTGAGGTTTTGACGCAAATGTTGTGATGCTCTAATGCTACTTTAAATATGTGCACAAAGAAGTTGATACTTAGAATAAAGGTTTACTTTGGGTTAGACAATGATGTAGTATAGTTAACAAAACAACAACCTGTTTTTAAAACATCATATTTTAACCTGTTTTGATCTTAAAGATTTGGCTAAAAACTCACGGTTACAAGATTTGATGCAAGTGTTGAGATTCACTACAGCGTTCCCTCTCTACAACGACATCCAATGGGAGACAACAATTAAGTGCGTTCTTCGGAGGGAGTCGTTATAGGGATGGAAATTTGCGTACATTTGCAAACACTTCTCGTTAAGTTTTTTTCCGTCAAAATGTCCATTATGTAAAACAGCTGACGACAACTTTAAGCAGTCGACATTGCAGCAATTAACGCGTTAGACATAACTGTCTACTTAGGGAACTGCAGCAACTGTCGTTGTAAGGAGGGAGTCGTTGTTTGGAGGGCCGTGTTGAAGAGAGGGAACACTGTAATACTAAACAAAAGCTATTAAGATTTTACTCAAGGAGTTTCATATGGTTCGGATATTGATGTAGTGAAGTTAAAAACTAAACTATAATTTAAATTTGTATCATATTTTGACCCGATTTCGACTTACAGTGAAGCTCACTTATAAAGTGAGTCTCCGGGTCTGTCTGATCTCTTTCGTTATATCCAAACTGTGTTATATCATGTCCACTTTACCTTATGTCAATTAGGGGTGGGGAATAAGATTTGTTTTCTGTTACAGCGCTCCCTCCCTACAACGGCCCTCCCTACAACGACTCCCTCATTACAACGACCATCACCACTGTTCCCCAACCAATACAATTATGCTTTACTCTTTCACTGCTGCAATAACGTTTACTTAAAATTGTCGTCTGCTTGTTTTCTCAAAGGTTATATAATGGACATTTGGACAGAAAATAAATTAATGACGAGTGATAAACAGCTTGAATCCGGATCAGACGCCGCGTTTACGCGGCGTCTGATCTGGATTCAAGCTGTTTGCAAATGTACACCAATTTCCCTCCCTATAACGACTCCCTCCGAACAACGCACATAATTGTTGTCTCCCGTTGGATGTCGTTGTAGAGAGGGAGCGCTGTATATCCAATTTCGTTAAAAGCGAGCTTCACTGTAAATGTTTTTTTGTGAAATCCAATGGTGAAGGTTTATATACAAACTTTGAAGTTTACCACTTTTGCCTAATATATTTGTACTATAAAGCTGATATTTGGAATAAAGTCAGACTTTTTATGGACTTAATATTTATGCTGCATTCTCAAGGTCGCCATAACGCCAATGTTGAAATTCAATTATTTGTATATTACATGGAATTTGTGTACTAAGATGTTTATGTTTGGCATGAAGCTTCTCTTTGAATTGATTATTGACGTGTAAACATAAAAATATATTTGAATTGTTGTACAGCTATTTTACCTGTTTTGCAGAAAAAACTGATTTAAAGCATATTTGATACAATGGAGAAGACATTATTTTTTCCCAATAAACGAGTTTAGGCTGAAACTATTATTTTCATTGCAAACAGTTTGAGGCCAGATCAGGCGCCGGGTAATCCTGTTTGCCACTTAGATTAAAATGAATGGTAAGAAATTTCTAAAATTTGAAATTTTCTAAATTTAATTGCAAAGTGTTTGCGTTTTGTTAGCGTTTAAATGTGAAAAAATAACTTCTTATCTACTGAAATTAGAACAAGATGTGTATTACTTAAAAAATAATAAATACATACTAGTGTTTTATCGTGCAATCGAACACTGGTAGGGGTTGAGATGCGTAGTAATGTTATCAAGAGGTCTGTAGGCTGAGTGGTTTAATTACAAGTATCTCAATGGCTACCCATGTTCGATTGTTAGATAAAACACTGGTATTAATTTATTATTTCGATTCTATCACATAATTTAACCTAAATTTGCACCGAATCAGCGGCGCTACATTTCTTGGCGTACGCATTTTCGACGCCATATGACGTCACGTTATAACGTTTAGCGCGTGAGTGTTCTATTGCAAATTCAAACACTGACACGTTCGTTCTTTGTTTATATAGTGGCGTACGCGAAGTGTGTTAGAATAAATTGTTTTATTGATAGGCACTTGTTAAAGAATGTTTGCAATATGCGAGTTTAGATGTTCTCTAAAAGAAATAACTGTTTCACCACAACCGCATACATAGGGACAGAATGCTGTCTACATATTGAAAAAAACAACCCGACTTAGCCGTGCCATAACAAAACCGGCCTTATTGTGGTGCAAACAGTGTCACAGACGCGGCAGCTGATCTTGGTCTACACTGTGCACATCCACGTGCAGCTAAAGCATTTTATGTAGCTGCATTATATATATACAGTATTTGGCAGTATAGACCAAACTCAGATACAGAGCCAGGGATGACAACGGTGCTTGGTATGCACAATGCTGCAATGCAATAAGGCAGGTTTAGTCGGTGAATAGTCTTTCATAGCTTATGCTATCTATTGTAAACAGCCCGTCTCTAAATAAAACGTTTATCTGTATCTGTTATGGCACGGCTCAATTACAAGCATTGTATACGTTATGATCGTCTAACTGAGAATAATCGGCGATTGTTCAGCAAACAAAACATTACGACACTTAAAGTAGGGTGCTCTACAATAAAAATCAGTATCAAATCATATCAGATTTTGTTTAAAAGAAATTCAATTGAAATGTATGCCCAACGGAGCTTTAATTTCCAACGGTTACAGAACACTATGTGACGGAACAAACGTTTGGTAAATGGCCCTTGACAGGGGTTTAAACCTTTCCCCTTAGCCTGTTTCTATGTTTGAAAAAAAAAAGATGACCACTTAAAGCAGGATGAAAGTACAGCAGAATGTGCCTTAAGGCGCATTCTTTTTTTACTTTCGGCATGCTTTATTCTACCATCTTCTAGAAACCAGAAAATATTTTTTATGAAACATATTTATGACTATAACGAGGGACTATTTTCTTCAGTGTATGAATAAATTGAATATGCTAAAAGGCTCTTCTATAAGGAAAAGGGTTAACCCCTCAACTGACTTGCCCCCGAGTAAAATAGGATTTTGCAAACAGTTTGGATACTGTTCAAATGCTGGGTAAGATTGTGTCTGTATTTCATTTACAGCATTCCCTCTCTACAACGGCCCTCCTTACAACAACTCCCTCCTTACAACGACATTCACCGCTGTTTCCACGAACATTATGTTTTATGCTTGCACTGATGCATTATCATCTAGCTAAAATTGTTGTCTGCTGTTTTTCTTAAATAAATGACATTTTGACAGAAAAAACATTATAACAAATGACAAACAGCTTGAATCCAGATCAGACGCCGCGTTACGCGGCGACTGATCTGGATTCGAGCTGTTTGCAAATGTCAACCAAGTTCCGTCCCTATAACGACTCCCTCCGAACACCGCACATATTTGTTGTCTCCCATTGAGTGTCGTTGTAGAGAGGGGGCGCTGTATTTGGATATTTCATAGATTTAAATCTGAGAAATAAAAGCAGACGACTATTGATTAAAACTGATGACGTCATGGCGCAGTAAAGGAGTTACAGAGGAGAATGTGTTATTCTTTCCCAATTAACGCGTTTACGCTAAAACTATTATTTGCAGTGCAAACAGTTTGGAGCCAGATCAGACGCCGGTTAACCCGGCGTCTGATCAGGCTCCAAACTGTTTGCCACCAAGATAAACATGAAATATCAGAATTGTCCAAAAGTTGTTCTTTTCTACGTTTTAGTGCTTTGCGTTTGCGTACGTTTGCGTTTAAACGGGAAAGAATAACAGAGTCTCCACTGTAACGATGGAATGTTGGACAGTCGAACTTCCGTATCTTTTGACGTGCTTACATGTGGTGGAGAAGCCGTTATTCTTTTCCTTTTAAACTCAAACGAAACGCCAACGCATTGCAATAAAATGGAGAAATTGGCAACCTTTTGTCACTCATAAATGTTCATTTTAATCTGAGTGAAAAACAGTTTGAAGCATCTGATCTGGCTCCAAACTGTTTACATAGGACATAATTGTTTTAGCGTAAACGCGTTAATTGGGACAGAATAACGTCTTATCAACTGTACCCATGTTTTTCCCTTTTAATTGCATTTTGATAACTACAGAGCGTGTGTAAAGCGAACATACCCACACTTTACAGTGGAAAAAACGTTATTCTTTCCCGTTTAAACTCAAACGTACGCAAACGCAAAACACTAAAATGTAGAAAATGACAACTTTTTGACAATTCTGATAATTCATGTTTATATTGGTGGCAAACAGTTTGGAGCCTGATCAGACGCTGGGCTACCCGGCGTCTGACCTGGCTCCAAACTGTTTGCACTGCAAATAATAGTTTGAGCGTAAACGCGTTTATTTGGAAAGAATAACGTTTTCTCCACTGTAACCCTTTCACTTCCCTTATGACGTCATAATTATATACTGTCTAACAAAGTCGATGTCATATCATCGCCTGCTTATATTTTTCGTCTGCTTTTAACTTTAAAATATGTAGTTTAATTCGTTTCTGATTTTGGAAAAGATTGATATCAGCTTCAAGCAGTTTGGATCCTATCATACACCGTGTTACGCGGTGTCTAAGCTGGATCCAAACTGTTTTCAAATGTCAACGTTGGGGGCCTTGGCGGTGAAAGGGTTATAATAATACAAGTTTTAACTTTTAACCCTTTCTCCAATAGAAGCGACTTTTACCACATTTAATTTATTTCTCCGCTGAAGAAAAAAGTTCCAATTTATACAGTCATGAATATAATTCATAAGAATTATTTTCAGTTTCCTTGCAGATTATAGCTTAAAGCAGGCTGAAAGTAAAGCAGAATGCGCCTTATGGCGCATTCTGCTTTACTTTCAACCTGCTTTAAGTAGTCACCTATTTTCAAAACTAAAAACAGGCTATTGGGTAAAGGGTTAAACACGGGTAAGGTCCATTTAAATCTGGTCGATTTTTGTACTTGCGATTTTGTAACTTTGAAATATTTTAGCACTTTTCGTCTTTGGATACATGATCAACTTTAAATTGTAGTTCTATTCTTTACAACGGAACGAACAACGATGTCTCATTACGACAACGTTTGCTAAGCTCCAACATTTATGTCCGACCTTTTCACATTTTGTAATATCGTTTGTTTAACATTGTCGTCATTATTCTCAAAGTCACAAATTGGACATTTTAACAGAAGAAACATAATGACGAGAGACAAACAGTTGGGATCCAGATCAGACGCCGCGTTACGCGTCGTCTGATCTGGATTCAAGCTATTTGCAAAAATAATGTAAGCCAATTTCCCTATCTATAGCAATTCCACCCGAACAGCACACGCAATCCTTGTCTCCCAATGGGTGTTGTTGTAGAGTCGGAGCACTGTACAGAGGAGAATCTGTTATTCTTTCCCGTTTAAACGCAAACGTACGCAAACGCACGCAAACGCAAAACACTAAAATGTAGAAAATAACAACTTCTTGACTATTCTGACTATTGATATTTAGCTGAGTGGCAAACAGTTTGAAGCCTGATCAGACGCCGGGTTACCCGGCGTCTGATCTGGCTCCAAACTGTTTGTATTGGAGATAATAGTTTGAGCGTAAACGCGTTTATTGGGAAAGAATAACGTTTTCTCCACTGCATTTTAATCAATGAAATTACAGATAGTTGAAACAACGTCTCTTAACAATCGTTATGTTCTGAATTCTACACCATGAATTCCGTCTTGCCAAAAACATAAAAAACCTTTAAAGAGTGTTAGAAGAACTTAAATGAAATGTTATGGAATTTACAACATACCTTTATACGCACACATAAAATAATTGAGGAATATAAAACAGAAACTTAAGCCCATGATGCAACTGGTTTTTATTTTACTTGTAGAATTAGTATAAATTTTACAAAGAAGTGTATGTACAATGCTCCCTCTCTACAACGACAACCAATAAGGGACACACAATGTGTTGTTCGGAGGGAGTCGTTATGTGGAGGGAAAATGAAGACAGCTTACATTAGCAAACAGCTTAAATCCAGACTAGACGATGCGTAACGTGGCGTCTCAACTGGATTCAAGCTGTTTGTCTTTCGTCATTATATTTATTCTAGAAAAAACGACAGACGACAATTTTGAGCAGAAGATATTGCAGCTTGAAAAGGTTGGACATTATTCTCTTGTTCAAGCAAGCGTTGTTATAAGGAGGAAATCGTTGTTAGGAGGGCCGTTATAGGGAGTGAACACTGTAGTTAATTCGGTGCTTAATATGTAAACTCTTAGAGAAAACTATGGTTGAGTCTCTTTGTTATGTCCCGGTCACACAGACGGTCGGGCTTAAATCGGTACCCAATCGGTCCAATTATTTGCTGTTTTGATCGGTTGTCATAAGTGATTTAATTTCAGGCTTTCTGTGTGACCGGGTATCGGTGATAACTAATTGTTCAATCGGTGAAACGCCATCCCGCCTCCGATTGGCCACCGATTGGCAACTCATGAACTCCTATGGGCCACCGATTAAAAGCGCCCAACAACCTATCAATAATCGACGAGTACCGATAAAACACCGATGAAATGCTGGCGGCAACCGATTGATCACCAACTGATCACCGATTGAACTGCCATTAACAATCGATGAAAACCGACGAGATCCTGCGTTTTAATTCTCATCTTTTTTCATCGGTGGTAAGTATCAATTCATCGGTGCTTTATCGGTGGTTTATCGGTGACTCGTCGGTGATATCGGTAGTAGACAGGTTGTCAATCGGTTATTTGTAAAATATTTTCACCGATCGAGAATTTTAAGCACGTTTAAAAATCCCAATCGGTGATTTTTCGCCGACGAAACTCATCTTTACCCAATAGCGATTGATAGGTGGAAAACAGGTGGCCAATAGGTGATGTCGGTAGTAAATAGCTTGTCATCGGTCCCCTCCCTAGTTTGGCGAAAAAAACAACCGATCAATCACCGATGGCTCTGTGTGACCGGGGTTTTACGGACACTTAAACCATTACCTAATAGAAACGTTTATACGCACTCGATATAAGGTAGAGAGGGAGCACTGTACTATGTTTACATAGGACAAATGTTATCCTCATTGGTACACTAAATTGTGCTTATGAAGTACAGTATTCTCTCCCTACAACGGACCTCCCAATAATGACTCTCTCCTTACAACTACCTTTGCTGCAGTTCCATAAAACGGACAATTGTAGCTCACGCTTTTACTGCTGCAATATCTTCTGCTAAACTATGTCGTCTGCTGGTTTTCTCAATTTATATAATGGATATTTTGACAGGAACAAATATCGAGAATGAGTAACAAACAGCTTGAATCCAGATCAGACGCTCAAATGTAGCCGATTTTCCCTCATTAGAACGGCTCCCTCCAAAAACAACGCACACACTGTTTTCTCTCATTTTAGTGTCGTTGTAGAGAGGGAGCACTCTATGTTTGCATAGAACAAGTGTAATCTACATGCAGTGGTACACTTAATTTGAGAGTCTCGTAGGAATTTACATACGGAAGGTCATACATCTTCAATAAACAATTCGCCAAAAGCTTATCAAATATAAAAAGTTTCATCATATGAAACGATTACAAGTTGATATTTTGAACCGCCAGCGTACTAAATAATTTTCAAGAAAGCAAGATCGTTCCAACAATTCTCAGAGGATATATTTTTGCAATATTTGTTTTACACGTCATATCGTGCTATGCGCAACTTTGCTAACATTTGCAAACAGTTTGGATCCCGATTAGACAACACATAACGCGAAATCAACTTGTGTGTTACTCGTATTAATCTGTTTTTCAGTTTAGAAATTGCATAAAAACTTATTTGAAGCAGACGACAAAAAATCAGCATGATAAAGGTTAAGCAACTCATCAAAGCTTCAAACTGTTTTTAACTTATAGGACGAGATACTTTGTTAACTTAGTTGTTGTCTCAGCTTGATCCAAGCTGTAGGAAACGTTACGGTGGTGAAGACGTTATTATTTCCCAATAAATGCTCTTTTGATTAAATTATTATTTTCTTATGCAAACAGTTTGAAGCCAGATCAAACGCCGGGTAACCCGGCGTCTGATCAGGCTCCAAACAAGTTGCTACTCAGATTAAAATAGATAGTAATACATTTCAAAAAGCTGTACTTTCTACATTTTGTTTCATTGCGTTTGCATTTTGTGTGCGTTTGAACGGGTAACAATAAATATTTTCTCAAATATACCTTGAACTCGACCAGTAAATGACAAAGTAAATAATTGCTATTGATGTTAAATATTACTATCAAGGTTCAGTATATTTTTTTTAATATCTTCTGCAAAGATATATAGTTTGCAAGATTTGAAGATGAAAAGAATAGTGGCATATTTCTGACACCAGATACCCACTTAATTATCATGATACCTTCCAACATAAATACTTAACTAGTTAGTTTTATATATAATTATCTGAAAAAGGGGTATGCGGAAACTTTTCACGATAACCATTTAAATATCGTAACATGAATCTTGTCGTGATTGTGCTTAAAACTGCCACCACTTACAGTACTTATCTATTTACTTAACTAGTTAGTGAACACGGAAAAAGATAATTAAACTAGGAAAGTTTCAACATGTCAGTTATCTAAAAATTGAAACTTGCATTCGGATGACTGCAACTCCTATTTTGGAGAAGTTATTAATAAAGATTTTCAAGAAAAGTTTCAGTTAACTAACACTATGTGGTGACAGTGTATGACACTAATTGGAGGAGGAAACGTTATTCATTTCCGTTTGAAAGGAAACGAAACGTAAGTGCAAAACACTAAAATGTAGAAAATAACATTTTTTTTTATTTTTCTCTATATATTTTTATCTTATGGCAAAAGTTTGGAGCCTGATCAAATGCCGGGTAAACCCGGCGTCTGGTCTGGCTCTAAACTGTTTGCAAAGGAAATAACAATTTTAGCATAAACACGTTTGTTGAGAAAAGTAACGTTTTCTCCAATGTAGGGTAGGTCAATGGTCGCGATGCGATAATAATCGGATTTTCATTAAAAGGCTCAATTTCCAACTTATTAGATGGTTATTTGAGGCATTAGTTAACTGGTAACTTTTCAGAAAAGCTTTGTTGTTAAGTGGTCTCAGAAATACAGTGGAAAATGTGTTATTCTTTCCCAATAAACGCGTTTACGCTAAAACTATTATTTGCAGTTCAAACCCGGCGTCTGATCAGGCTCCAAACTGTTTGCCACCAAGATAAACATGAAATATCAGAATTGTCCAAAAGTTGTTCTTTTTCACGTTTTAGTGCTTTGCGTTTGCGTACGTTTGCGTTTAAACGGGAGAGAATAACAGATTCTCCACTGTACGACACAATAGTAAAGCACTTATACATTTTTGTAAGGGGTTTCCATGTAAACGCCAATTTAGTTGATTTTATCAAGGTAAACACTAATGAGTTTTATAACATTGAAAGTTATATAGTGACGAAAACGTTATTCTTTTCTTATAAACGCGTTCATTCTAAAACATTTATTTCCTTTGGCTTTGAATGGATTCCTCATTAGTCCATAGCGATGTGCTGCCTATATAGTCAAACCTCTATATTACGACCGCTCAAAATATAGGTTATTTGGTTGCATGAAAGCAATGTGTTTGCTATAAGCAAGGTTAATGTAAAACAGAAAGCGTTATAATTAGCTTTCTGTTTTACTTTTACATTTCTTTAAGCTGTAACCTGCCTTTAACACGAAATGATTTATTTCGTAATAGAGACGTTTTACGGTACTTATATCTCAACAAATGAGATATCAAATATTGCCTTCTTCAAAAGACACTGTGTATTTTGAAGTATGGGTGTCCTTTAAACTGTTTTCAATATTGTTTTCCAGATTCTAAGTATACAGTATGTTGACATCTTATTATTTCTTCAATGTTTTTAACCGTTTTCAATATTGTTTTCCGGATTCTAAGTACAGTATGTTTAAATCT
Organism: Gari tellinella; assembly: GCA_922989275.2. Lineage (NCBI taxonomy): Eukaryota > Metazoa > Mollusca > Bivalvia > Cardiida > Psammobiidae > Gari > Gari tellinella. The sequence continues at coordinate 33,339,348 of OV277871.1, forward strand.
TATGATTTCTCCATTGAATCGATAAATACTAACGAGGACTTTTCCAAAATTTGCATGAATATATGCCAAACAGTGCACATCCAAAGGAAGAGTCCATAGATTTGGGTCTACTCAGTTTGCAAATAATGTGTACTAGATCTCTGCATATTAGTTTGATGGTCTATCATTGAACTTGGTAACTGTTTGTCATGAAATATTAATTCCGTAGAGACATATTTGCCATTTGAAACCTCAAAGCCGATTTAATTCATTTTTGCCCAGTGGATTCTCCTATGTTTATATATTTTATATGCCATTTTTTATGTAAAGGGTGCCTGGTCTGAATTTTCAATATTGTTTTGTTTTTATATTTGAATTCCTTTCAGCAAACAGTGTAGACTCTGATCAGACGCTGCATCATTCACCACTGAAAGGTTAATGGTTTATTCCGATTAACAACCAGGTCTAGTCCATGATTGAATATTAAATGATTGTATTTACTTAAATTGCAACATTGGAGACAGTTCAAACCCTGATCAGGTGACTCCTACGTGACCCCTCTGATTAGGGGCTACATTGTTTGCATAGGACAAGTGTACTTTTCACATGTATACAGCTTGTTAATGACGAGAATACTCGTTGCTAAGGTTAAATGTGTTAACGACGGAACGCTCTTCCGACTTTTCAAACGCATTTCCGGGTTTGGAAATTTTGATCTCATGCAATGTCAAAATAATTGACGCACGTCTTGAACAAATTCGTCAAACAACTGCCCATTGAGTTACATTACAATCCGATTGGTCTCATAATACGAAGAGAATGACGTTTTCATGGTGTTTAACCTTATATCTCTCTATGACGCCTGATCAGAATCCAAACTGTTTAACACTCGTATCGATATTTTGAAGTCATACATGTACTAAATTGAATCATACTTAACCCATTACCCCATAGCCTGTTTATAGTTTTGAAAATAGGTGACTACTTAAAGCAGGTTGAAAGTAAAGCAGAATGCGCCATATGGCGCATTCTGCTTTACTTTCAGCCTGCTTTAAGCTTTTACCAGCTAGAATATGGAAAGTATTAAATATGACACATATTCATTACGGTTTATATTGGAACTATTTTCTTCAGCGGATGAATAAAATGCATGTGCTAAAAGTCGCTTCTATAAGGGAAAGGGTTAAAACGATCTTGCAAAAAGATTGAAGCAGACGACAATAAAACAGTGAAGGGGTAAACAACACACGGAAAAGTTGGCATCGATAGGGTTAAGAAGATTGCTGTATTACAGAAAGCATACCATACAGTGGAGAAAACGTTATTCTTTCCCAATAAACGCGTTTACGCTAAAACTATTATTTGCAATGCAAACAGTTTGGAGCCAGATCAGACGCCGGGTAACCCGGCGTCTGATCAGGCTCCATACTGTTTGCCACCAAGATAAACAAGAATTATCAGAATTATCCAGAAGTTGTTCTTTTCTACGTTTTAGTGCTTTGCGTTTGCGTACGTTTGCGTTTAAACGGGAAAGAATAACAGATTCTCCATTGTAAATATCCAACAGTAGATTCTGCTTTACTCCAACACAACCTTTTGTCTGCAAGACACGTTTCAAAGTTAGATTGAAGATTGCATGACTTAAGAAATATCGATAAGAGTGTCAAACAGTTTAGGCACTCTTACCAGGACCCAAACTGTTTGCAAACGCGCTTTAAGACGTCATTGAGAGTAAAGCGCAACAAGATCTTTTGAGTAGTCATTATTCAGTGGTTTTATTTGTATATTCGATTAAAAAATTCGGCGCCATACGCGACTAATGTCGACTTTGCAAACAGTTTGGATCAAGATCAGACGCAGAATCGAAACTGTTCGACATTCGTTTCCATGTCTTCTTCAGTGACAATTACTTGAACTTAACTGTAACCCCCTCACTGCTATGACGTCATCGGTTTTAAACAATTGTCGTCTGCTTGTATTTCTCAAATTTAAAGTTTAGTTGTTTTGAACTAAGAAATATTGAAATGAGTTTCAAACAATTTTGATCCTGATCAGACGCCACGTGAAGGACCCAACGTTTTGCAAATAACCATTTTTCTCGGGGTAAAGCACTAAAAGGATTAAAAATAGGTAGTGACTAGGGGTACGTGACCGTACCTCTAATATTTGAAATTAGCGGTACGGTCACGTACCCCTAGCGAGCCCTGTGAGGGTTGACTAGGGGTACGTGAGTCCTAAACACTATATAGCAACACTTTATTGTGTCTGCAGATACTTTAATATCGATGCTAATGTTAATTATATCTCATTTCAACCTTCTATTCGGACTGTTTAACGTATAAAAGCAAAGAAACTTCATTAAAAAAAATTCCAATCGGTATTTTTTTCACGGCCGCGAAAACTATATAGATCTACCTATGAATAAAGAACGTTCACACATTTTTACAAACATGTATAAATATCCAATGCTTTTTTTAGAATAATTGCACTGTTTAATTGCGATCAATTGTCAAACGTGTTTTTCGAGTTGATTTGTGTAGGTCATTAAATTAACCAACATGTTTCGATACTTGATGGGAGCCGAAGCTTCGATAGTTTTCATTTTCTCAGATCTACCACTTTACTTTCAACGCTAAGTTAGGAAGCTACACCAGCAGTAATTTCCAACAAACTTATTATATAAAGTTACCTTTGAATCAAATTTTTAAGAAAAAAACTTAACATTGGTCACGGATTTTCAGATATCGGGCGTATCTGACGATAATTAACCCTATACATGTATGCGGAATACATCTATTCTCATCGCTGCCGTGAGAACAAGTTGGGTCGGGAATATTTATCGAAGTTTCTTTGTTTTTCTCCAATAAATATCCACAAGTAAAGGTAGAAATAAGAGATTATTAATATTAGCATAAAAAAACGTATCTGCAGGCAAAATAATGTGTTGCTACATAGTTTAAACGACTCACGTACCCCTAGTCAACCCTCACAGGGCTCGCTAGGGGTACGTGACCGTACCGCTAATTTCAAATATTAGAGGTACGGTCACGTACCCCTAGTCACTACCTTAAAAATAATGTACATATATCAATGTTAACTCGTTCACCCCTGAAACTTAAAATGGACAATTTTAGTTTACAATTAAGTCTTGTCCATTGTTTAATGATTAGGGTAGATTCTAACAATATTTTGCAAAATAACAAACAGTGTAGACCATGGTCAGAGGGCTCCTAAATGCTCCTGATCAGGGTCTACACTGTTTGCATAGGACAAGTGCACTCTTGACAGGTATATGGTGTTTAGTGACGGGTGTACAGTGAAGAATCTGTTATTCTTTCCCAATAAACGCGTTTACGCTAAAACTATTATTTGCAGTGCAAACAGTTTGGAGCCAGATCAGACGCCGGGTAACCCGGCGTCTGATCAGGCTACAAACTGTTTACCACCAAGATAAACAAGAATAATCAGAATTGTCCAAAAGTTGTTCTTTTCTACGTTTTAGTGCTTTGCCCGTGCGTACGTTTGCGTTTAAACGGGAAAGAATAACAGATTCTCCACTGTACATGTCGCTAGGGCTCAATGTGTTAAAGCAGACGACACTGTGTCTATCAAATGGTAAAAACAGACGGTATTATGTAGTTATGAAAGGGTTAAGCTAAGCATACTTTATTCCATTTTCATTGGATATTGCCTTGTACAAAAGGCAGCGAAGGGCGATGGTGGTAGTTTCATTTTGAGCGGCTTTTGTTTTGTAGACTTCTGTAGCCAATAATTTCTCTGAGAGCCGCTAATACTTTAGAGAGGACTTGATGGTTAAGTTTTTCAAACAGTGGACTAAAGCTATCAGTCAGTTACTCTGTTAGAAAAAACTCCGAGGCACAAAGAAACCAGAAACAAGAAACTATTTGCTTTCAACACTTTAAGGTAAGCATGTTTTGTGACTGTTATTTATAAAAGCAACTCCTTATTGAGATAATATAAAACATATGTGTTTCTAGAACGCAATAAATGCATCGACCTGTATTTTAAAGGTTTGTTATAACTACTTTTACTATTTTTCATCAGATATTTGTTATTGTCCGTTGTTATCATTAGACTTAAAAAGAATAAATGGTCATAAAATAGTATTATCATGATTATTATCATCCTTTATAGATATCGTATCGTTGACTTTTACTTGTGCTTTTTTAACCCTTTCCCTTATAGAAGCGACTTTTAGCGCATTCATTTTATTCATCCGCCAAAGAAATAGTTCCATTTTATACTGTCATGAATATGTACTATAAGAAAGATTTTTTATATCCTAGCAGATAATAACTTAAAGCAGGTTGAAAATAAAGCAGAATGCGCCCTAGGGCGCATTCTGCTTTACTTTCAACCTGCTTTAATAGGTCACATATCTTAACCACTAGAAACAGGCTATGGGGTAATGGGTTAAGTTTATTATTTTTCACTTAAGCCTTTATTCCATAAACGCCTTTTTAATGCCTTTAATCTTTTCCTCAAATGAAGAAAATAGTTTATATTTACACATCCATAAATATGTATCTGAAGAAAAGTTTCTATATTCCAGTAGATTGTAGTTTAAAGCAGGTTGAGAGTAAAGCAAAAAGCGACTTACTGCGCATTCTGCTTTACTTTCAACCTGCCTTAAAGTGGTATCATGCTTTCAAAACTAGAAACTGGCTATGGGGTAATGGGTTAAGATTGAGGGCAACGTTATAACAGTGGAGAAGACGTTGTTCTTGGATATTTAAACCAAACGGATTGCACTAATTTGTAGACAATAACAGCATTTGAAATCAATTAATCTGGGAGGCAAACAATTAAAGATTAAGCAGAAACTGGGTTATTCGGCGCCCGGCCTCTTATCTGCCTTAACATTGTTTGCAATTGAATTAATCATTTCACCACACACGCGTTTAACCTATTCGGTGACAAATTAAACGTGAGGGTTTTACCCCTCCACCCTTATATTGACACTTGCTTCAATATTGTTGTGGGCTAGATAGTTTCAAATTTATTTTTAAGTTAGTATGACTTAAGAAGTGTGGATACAAGTGTCAAACAGTTTGGATCCTACGTCTGATCATGATCCAATTTGTTTGCAAAATCAACTTGATGTGGCTTGGGCGCCGAAAGGGTCAATCGAAAAGTATTTTAATCAGAGCATATACAGATGTAAATTTATAAGTACTGAAACTTTGTTTGATACATACAGTGTTTTCAGCACATACAGCTGAGAAATTGTTATTGTTTATTGTTATTGTTTACCAATAAACGCGTTTATGCGAAAACAATTATTTCCCTTGTAATCAGTTTGGATCGAGAGCAGACACCGCACGTTTGAGTAATGTGTTTGCGTTGTGTTGAAACGTGAAATAATAATTTCTTCTTCGACGTATTTTCAATAGGCAGACGTTATAATCCCCTGTTTAAACGCAAACACATTGCTATTAAAATTTAGTTTTAACGGGTTTATTGGGAAAGAATAAAGTCTTTTTAACTGTAGACCCATGAAGCATAGCTAACGCTGATATACAAAACACCCCAAAAAGTGTCAGGCCACAAATTTTACCAACATTGGTATTTAGAAAAAAATATATGAATATTCACCACTGTATAGGGGTGTAACAATACAGTGAAGAACGAACTGTAATATCTTGGAATACAGGGGAACCGTCTTGCGATGTACAGTAAAACCGCGCTACTGCGACCACTAAAACGAAGGCTACTTGATTGTATAATAGAGATGTGGCAGCTTAAAGCAAGGTGACAGTGAAACAGAAAGCTCCTACAGGAGCTTTCTGTTTCACTGTCATCTTGCTTTAAGCGGTCACCAATCGTAAACACCCTAATAATTAACAAAATTTAGTGGTCGTAATAGAGAGGTTTCACTGTATATTGCAATTTATTGTGGAAACTTGTTAGTACAAAATGTGAATTATTAGCCTTGAAAATGTATTTATAGCATTGGAAGGACAAAAAGAGTGCTTTTAATACGAGGGCGGGTCCAAATTATCAATAATATTTTCTGTGAATGTTTTAACTATCACATCATCACACTCAGCTTAAGGGTGTATCAAACCCATTAGCGAATTTTTCAAAGTATTAAACATTTTTTCTATCATTCTTTTTTTTGGAAGAGCTGTTTATGATGAATGAAAAAATGAAAAAAAATATATATATCATAATGGTGGTGTCCTTTTTTGAGCTACAGCGATTGGAAAAAGGTATGTCAAATTTGGATGTTTTTCAAATTTTACCCATTCAGAGTACAAGCTTCAGTAAAATATTTTTCAAAACAAAACAAACATGGTAATTTTGGTTTTCATTAATTATTTCAGGTTTATGGTGGTATTTTCACATATAGAAACCAAATTTATGCAAAGCAGGCACCAGGTATGAACAATATGGATCCTTGAATATCAATAATATGCTTTTTATAGGGCATGATTTTATTAGATTTTTTATTTTATGAAAACAAGTAAAAAGGTTTGAAAATAAAATAATTCTAGTATTAAACTTTTTCTTACATTCTACCAGATGAAAGCCCATGTTAAGGCAGTTCAAAATATGAAAAGAAATTGATAGGTCAGTGATGAAAAGTTTGAGTTATTAAAGTAAAAAGAGTTGTCTCCCTTTACAAAAATGTACCATATCGATGATATTTAGAGCTTTATAAATTTCACATTGGGAGCCTGTTTTCTCTTAAATTAGTTTTTGTATGAAGAAAAACTACCATAGACAGGAAATAAATCACACAAAACCAAATTATTATATTTGTTTTCATTTGAAATGGATGTTATTGAAGCGGGCTGTTTGAAAAGGACAAAACAAGTGAAAGTGGGTGGGGTAAATTTTACATGACCGTACAGCCAAATGTTGTTCATCAAAATGTACACATTTTCTATTTTTTCATTCTGCTTAAATAGCTTTTCAATACAAAACCATCATTGAGTGTGTTCATATACTTTGAAAAATTCCCCAATTCATGAGTTTCATACACCCTTAACAGAACATTTTCCTCTCGTATGTGCTCAAATAATATATCGAACTTTTCAATACCGCAAAACATATTGCAACACGTATTTCTAAGAGGCGTATTGCAGTATAACAATTTATCACATAAACGTGCAAAATATAGAGGGCCGTAAAAATCGTATGGCCCACTGGGCATATATTTTATACTAATTTTCGAATCACCAAAATACTGTACTACTACGCCGACTGTAAATCAGTAAAGAGAATCTAGACAAACTTAGATCACCACTAGGTATTGAAACATTCCCAAGTGTCCTAGAAACATTATTCCGAGCAGTCCTGCAAACTCAGGCTGCAAATCAGGCTGCATAGAGCTCTAGTATTAACAGTGATTCAGACTGTTTTTCAAATTCAGACGTTACAATGATAATGACGTCATGTTGCTCTAACGACGTTATTTTGAAAACGAAACTAGATTCTAAATGTCAACTGATCATTTTTAGTCAATTACAACAACTTTTAAATAAAATATTAATTTAAAATTGAATATGGTATCAGAGAAGTCTTTTCACAGCACATTGATGTTGATTTTCTTTATTTTAGTTTGATAGGTGTTTTTCATTACGGATGAATACAACCGAATAACGCCTATGACGAATCGTTTCCTAAGAGCCGAGGGCAAAAGTGAAACTAAGACCGTTCGGATTTTCGTGTCATTTTGGTGTTTATGTGATAAATAGGATATCAAATTCGTGTGTGTTCAGTCGTGAATTTATTGAACTCGTTGAATAAAATGATATGTTGCTCGCCAAGGCTCGCAACATATGATTTTATCAAACTCGTTCAATAAATTCACGACTGAACACACACTCATTCAATATCCTCTATATATTGTCGTATTGTTACACCCCTATCACTGAATATGATGAAACAAAATAGCAAGGTCATCTTGTAGCTTTTATATTGGATTTTGTATGTATTTGATGAAATAAATGATCAAAGTACTTGAGAGTATTGAGAATAGTTTCAAAGTGAAATACAAAGGTATGGAATGAAAATATATCAGGAGATTAATAGTGAGCATTCTGAAAACAATAGTTCTTTTTAGATGGCTTTGATAGTAGGCTTTGAAACTGTTTATATATACAGAGAGCTTGTAACATTGAATACTACTGTAAAGAGCATGCACAACGGATTTTGCCTTACTTTGATTTGGAAATGATTTCATGATACACGTGAACACTATTCATGCACCTTTGTTGATTATATATACATAAGGCCTAACTTTAATAAAACAATCTCAAGCAAGCTTTTTAACAGTCGTGGAATCGACATTCCTCGGTACCAGCCCTTTTTAAAGCAGCATGCCTTTTCCTGGTCCCGAAATTGTTCGTACACAAACAAAGTGAAAGTAGATTCTACTAATTCTATGATCATCAAATTAACTTCCGAGTGTTTTTGTTTTAACTAGAATTTTATAATTTTGAAACGTGTCACTGTTATATCAAAAACAGCTATCAAAATTAGTCGATCTTTCGTTTTTAACCCATTACCTCATAGCCTGTTTATAGTTTTGAAGACAGGTGATCACGTAAAGCAGGTTGAAAGTAAAGCAGAATGTGCCTTAAGCTTTAAGCTAAAATCTGCTAGGCTATTTAAAGTATTTGCTATGGTAATTGTTCATGAGGGTATAAACTGGATCTACTTTCTTCAGCGGAGGAATAAACTAAATACGCTAAAAGTCGCTTCTATTGGGGAAAGGGTTAAGGCACTGATAATATCCAATGACATTATTGAGGATTGCTTTTTTGAACGGACGAGTACTGAGTAAAATTTTGAACTCGACACTGACTACAAATGGTTTTATAGATTTAAAACCATCAAAACAGAATATAAGACAGTAATTGTTCACTAAGGGGTTGGCCATAATTCACTCTGTAGACCTCATTTAAAATGAAAACTTCCAACAATTATACAGGGATAATTAATTGCAATATCTAGGTATCATTGGGTTAAACAAAAAATAATAACACCCCCACTGCACAAAGACAAAATTGTGATTGATAGGGTGAGAGCTAAGCTAAGTTCCAAATCAAACTCAGAAAAGAGAACAAAGTACATAATGCAACGAATGTTATAGAATGTCTTCGTATTGTTGATTTACACTTCAAAACCTGTTATACTAATATGACGGCTTCTGTAGATTTTAATACAATGCTTCTTCTCTACATGAACGCCCTATGGTAGACAATGCTTACGTGTGTTGTTCGAAGGGAGTTGTTGTAGGGAGGGAAACTTAAGACTTGGCTTACACTGGTAAACAACTTGACTCAAGATCAGCTGTCGCGTTACGAAGAGAACGAACAGCATACGCCAGTTTAAAACAGACGGTATTGCAACAATAATTGTCTAGATATGGGAACAGCAGCAAACGTTGTTGTACGGCAGGAATTGTTGTTCAGACGGTCGTTGTGGGGAGGAACACTGTAATTTTGAATTAAATCAGAAAAATAACAAATTAAACCGTACAACAAACATATCTTAGTATACCTTGGCATTGTTCATCTACAGTTATTGTTCAAATCTGATGAAAGCAACGTGGTCCTAGTCTGTTTGATAAAACAAAAACGTATAACATTTCAAACCCAATGACAAACATTTGCTCCATTATGTTTTATTATATGAATTATTGGTAATTAAGTCGATAGTTCACAAGAAAACGATTTTAAAACTGTATTATTATTATATTTGATCGAACTATGACAGTAAAAACATACTGTAAAACCTCTATTGTACTACAGTGGATAATCTGTTATTCGTTCCCGTTTAATGCAAACGTACGCAAACGCAAAGCACTAAAACGTAGAAAAGAACAACTTTTGGACAATTCTGATATTTCATGTTTATCATGGTGGCAAAAAGTTTGGAGCCTGATCAGACGCCGGGTTACCCGGCGTCTGATCTGGCTCTAAACTGTTTGTACTGGAAATAATAGTTTTAGCGTAAACGCGTTTATTGGGAAAAAATAACGTTTTCTCAACTGTATCACCAAATTGTGTTAATTATTAGATTTTAATATAGGCGATTGCTTAAAGCAAGGTGAATGTATGAGCTTTTTTTATTTTACGTTCACCTTGATTAAAACTGTCACCTGTCTTTTCTACAATGGTATAAGCATTCGGAGACCCGGCGTCTGATCTTGCTCCAAAAAGGTTTGCAATGGATATAAGAGTTTTAGCGTTAACGCGTTTAGTGGGAAAGAATAACGTCTTCTCCACGGTATAATGTTGACAATAGGTGGCAGCTGAAAGCACTATGGAAATAAAGCAGAAAGTTCCTGAAGGAACCTTTTGCTTTGCTTTTATTTGCTTGACCCTTTCACTCTCAATGACGCCTAAACGCGCGTTTGCAAACAGTTTGGATCTTGATCAGACGTAACGCGGCGTCTGATCATGACCCAAACTGTTTGACTCTCTTATCGATATTTATTAAGTCCTACAATATTAAATCTAACTTTGAAACGTGTCTTGCAGCCTATGGTGAAACAAATTGTCGTCTCGAATATTAAGTAGTCTCTTATATGAAACTATATTCTCTTGCTGTGGAGCAATAGTTCAATGATGGGGCCCGTCTTACGAGAGGCTGTACGACGAAACTGGTCGTAAGTCAGATTCTAAATTCTAAATTATTATTTATTTCTCCACCTAATCCTGTCTTGTGACATCTCTTTGGGATTGTCTTGAAAATACGATTCCAAAGAGATGACACAATACCGGATTGGATGGAGAAATTAGAAATCATATGTATTTAAATGTTTAGACTTACGACCGTTTTAGTCGTACGACATTTCGTAAGACGGGACCCAGATGTTGAATAATATTGATCTGAATGATATGCCCAGATAATTAGAATGAAAAGTAATGAATAAAAGAATGAATAAAATGAATAATACCTAACGATACAACTAGTGAAGACGTTATTCCTACCCCCCCCCCCCCAAAAAAAAATGAAAATAAAACAACAAAAAACAAACTGTTTGCAATCTAGATTATAACGAATAATTAGAAAATCAAAAATGTGTAATTTTCGATATTTTAATGCAATGAATTGGCTTTTCCGATGCGTTTAAACTGGAAACAATTACGTATTATCCACTGTAAACTTATGATATATAGAGAAAACAGAACATTTGCTTTGTAATACGAATACCTATAATTCAACTGTTAAGAAACATCTATATGTCAAAGTGATATTAATGATCACTAGCGATACTACTAACATAACAATTGAAATGTAAACAGACAGGACACAAGAAAAAGATTTTAACAAGCTTTGCGTTCACTCCAATCCTATTCCAATGTTGTAAAAATATTATCTCATGTACAATATGTAGGAACTTATATGGAATAAAAATCTGATGATAAAACCTTTTTAAAATTCAACGTAAATGACAAAGTGTCAGACATCTGATGAAGCAATCAAATACAGTAGAATCTTTCTATTACGACCACTAAGTTGTGTCAAATATTAATCGTATAATAGGACAGGTGACTGCTTAAAGCAATGTGAAAGTGAAACAGAAAGCTCCTACAGGAGCTTTCTGTTTCACTTTCACATTGCTTTAAGCTGTCACCTGTCGTTTATACGGAAAATTAGCCTTCTATTTAGTGGTCGTAATAGAGGGTTTCTACTGTAGTTCATTTTCTTTCGTATCTCATACTGAATCTTTGAAGCAATCTATGCTTCTGGCGCACATTGTATAATATTGCCTTAAGCATATCGATTTTCATTCAAATGTCTTATAACGATTAAAGTATAAAGTACATTTCCATAACCTCTTCACTGCCTTAAACTGGGTACAATAGTTATATGCAAACAGTGTGGTTTCTGATCAGACGCCGCGTATTTTGATTAAAACATAGCAAAAATAGTAGGCATGATACATCAACAAGGCCATGTCAATGAACATAACATAGTGGAGAATGTGTTATTCTTTCACAATAAACGCGTTTACGCTAAAACTATTATTTCCAATGCAAACAGTTTGGAGCCAGATCAGACGCCGGGTTACCCGGCGTCTGATCAGGCTCCAAACTGTTTGCCACCATGATAAACATGAAATATCAGTATTGTCCAAAAGTTGTTTTTTCTACGTTTTAGTGCTTTGCGTTTGCGTACGTTTGCGTTTAAACGGGAAAGAATAACAGATTTTCCACTGTACGAGAATAAAAAGAGTAAAAGTATACTCTTATTTTCCTTGTGGTCTTTATTGTACAGTATTATGTGACATAGATTAAAATCATAAATATCGCATACATGAAACTAAAAGACTATTAAGTTATAAAAAAACAAGCGAAGAAAAGGGGCGAAAGAAAAGCGTTCAGTAAGATATAGGGAGGTAAAATTACTATCGAAACAGTAATGTAAATGCAAGTACTATAAATATTAAAAGTATTAACGATGTTCCTTAACACTGGTCTTTAAAGCTGAAACAGTGTTTTATCCCTTATTGACTGTCGTATATCATGCCATAATGAGCATCCAAAGACAGAGAACGTCCTTATTGCCAAAATGTTTTACCTTCGGGATGGAAAATCGTAAAGAATCTGTCAATGAGTATAGCATATTATATGGAGAAGGATCTGCAAACAATTTAAATATTGTTAGATATATGTGGATAGAACTTACAGGGGTAAACATGTCATGCAGATATAAATCATATTAATTCTGAACATAAGTTGGTTCACTCTACTTTCTACAGGTAACCACTTCAGATTTGTATCCCTTTACCGCCATATTGTCGTCTGCTTCAATTTTGTTGTCTGTAACATCGTTTCAAAGTTAGATTTAAGGCAGAATAACTAACGTAGTTTCAAAACAAGTGGTAAACAGTTTTGATTCTGATCAGACGCCGCGTTATGCGGCGTGTGATCAGGTTCAAACTTGTTTGCAAATACGTTTTATGACACCATTGAGAGTGAAAGGGTTTAAGACAAACCAGATGACCTTATTTCTTGTAGTTTCTGTTTTAACCTTTGTGTTAAGCTATGATACCAAAATTGATGAGGCATATGTCAAAATGACATTGTATTAGTGCAATTACCAAGAGTTTTCCGGTATGGTGAGTAAGACGCTTGCTCTTATGGCACACACTATTAAGCCTAGTATTCGATTTTCTAATTATTGTACGACCCATCTGTTGACTAGAATACGTTGAGTACCAATATTGACCTTTCTTGACCCGATATCATTTTAAACGAATGTTCTTCTGGAATATCTAATTTGAGTGTCAAACAGTTACACGGCGTCTCATCTGAAACCAAAACTGTTTGCAACAGTTTGCCCGCAGCGTACCAGTTGAAGCAGTTATCTATACATTGTATTTGAAAAATGTAATATTTATCAGAAACATAGTAGAAACATTGGGAACAAAACAAATTGTGTTTCACAGAATATTTCTCCATGTATTTGTAAAGGTGCATTAAGCAAATACAGTTAAACATCTCTATTACTACAGTAACAACTAAATTGTGTTATTTAGTAGGTATTTAAGACAGGTGACAGTACAATAGAAAGCTTCTTAAGAATCTGTCTGTTTTACTGACACAATGCTTTAAGCTGACACCTGTCTTTTAAACATTCAATTAGCCTTCGTTTTAGTGATCATAATAGAGAGGTTTTACTATATACTTCATCAGTTGACTAGAATGACCGATTGTTCTACAGTGGAGAATCTGTTATTCTTTCCCGTTTAAACGCAAACGTACGCAAATGCAAAGCACTAAAACGTAGAAAAGTACAACTGTTGGACAATGCTGATAATTCATGTTTATCTTGGTGGCAAACAGTTTGGAGCCTGATCAGATGCCGGGTTACCCGGCGTCTGATCTGGCTCCAAACTGTTTGCACTGCAAATAATAGTTTTAGCGTAAACGCGTTTATTGGGAAAGAATAACAGATTCTCCACTGTATGTAGAGTGCCGATATTGACCTACGTTGACCCAATCTCTTTAACGATGTTCAACCTTAACCCTTTCACTCTTAATGACGTCATTAATCTCATTTGCAAAAAAGTTTTGACCCTGATCTTAACGTGGCGTCTGATCAGGATAAAAACGTTCTGCCACTTGTTTTGAAGTAACGTCGGTTATATTGCCTTCAGTCAACTTTGAAGCGATATTGCAAACAGCAATATTGAAGCAGATGAAAGTATAACAGTGCAGGGGGAACACCTCACGATAAATTTGATCATGAAAGGGTAAATATCAAGTTTAAGTGTAAAACTGTTTGTTACTTGGCATCTCATAAGGATTATAACTGTTTTCAAACCAATTTACGTTGATTGCATTAGAAAGATAGAAAAAAAATTCATATCAATTATGAACATGTTAATACTGTAACTACAGTATTCCCCCTCAATACAGTGGAGAATCTGTTATTCTTTCCCAATAAACGCGTTTACGCTAAAACTATTATTTACAGTGCAAACAGTTTGGAGCCAGATCAGACGCCGGGTAAACATGAAATATCAGAATTGTCCAAAAGTTGTTCTTTTCTACGTTTTAGTGCTTTGCGTTTGCGTACGTTTGCGTTTAAACGGGAAAAAATAACAGATTCTCCACTGTAACGACACCCAATTGGATACACAGATTGTGTGTGTTGTTCGTAGGGAGCTGTTAAAGGGAGGGAACATGAATAAACTGCAAACAGCTTGAATCCAGATCAGACGCAGCTGTTTGTCACTCTTCATTATATATATTCTGTCAAAATGTCCATTTATATGTAACATTATGAAAACACAGAAGACGACGTTCTTAAGCAAATATATTGAAGACGTAAGAAGGTTGGACATTCATGTCTTCTTTTTTGGAGCAGCGGCAATAATCATTGTGAGGAGGGGATCGCAGTTAAGAGGGCCGTTGTAGGGAGGGAGCACTGTATTAGTGTTCTAGAACATGTGACCTTGTAATATGAAATAGACAAAGTCAAACATAGGCCTTATCATTCTGTATTGTTGTCTGCACCAAATAAATCGTCTGATAAAAACGCAAACTCAGCTTTTTATTTATAAACTGTACAACATTTGAATGGGAGTGTCAAACAGTCTGATTCACCAGGTGTGGTCGGATTTCAAAATGTTGTACATGTCTCGCATAGCATGTTAGGGGATAAACATTAAGCACGGTACTCCTTTTTATGATATGCCTTCTTATGATATCGAGAGTTTCCGCGTGTGTCTGCCAAATAAAATACAAAAGTCTGTAACAGCCACCTTGTACCGTCCACCTTGTAGTTTACTCAAACCTCTTTTTGAATTTGCGTGACATCATTTACGTCATCTTTCTTTGCGGCATACACAAATTCTTGTTCTGCTTCAAAATAACTAATGTTTCTGGATATAAAATTACTTAAACAACAATTTAGTTGTTTTTTGGTGTGTATTCAATGCGCATTCTGCTTTACTTTCAACCTGCTTTAAGTGGTCATCGATCTTCCAGACTAGAAATAATCTAAAGGGCATTTGTTTAAACCCCTCTTAACTTAATTTTGAAAAAAAATATAAAATATTTCTAAATGTATTTGTAAAGATGCATTAAGCAAATATAATCAATGAGTTAATGCGTTTTAATTGAGCAACTGATACAGTGGAGAATCTGTTATTCTTTCCCGTTTAAACGCAAACGTACGCAAACGCAAAACGCTAAAACGTAGAAAAGTACAAGTTTTGGACAATTCTAATAATTCATTTTTATCATGGTGGCAAACAGTTTGGAGACTGATCAGACGCCGGGTTAACCGGCGTCTGATCTGGCTCCAAACTGTTTGCACTGCAAATAATAGTTTTAGCGTAAACGCGTTTATTGGGAAAGAATAACAGATTAAAAAGAATACTTTTATAACTGTTACAAAATGCATAAAATTGTATTTATTTCAAGTGTCTGTTAACTATTAAACTACCATTGGCGCCAAAAAGCGACTTTGCAAACAACTTGGACCTTGATCAGACGCCGCGTAACGCGTCGTCTGATCAAGTTCTAAACTGTTCCACACTCGACATTTCTTCAGTCAAAACAGCCCTAAACTGATTTATAAACATCACTGACGACGCCAACCAATGCAGACGATATGTTGGCCGCAAGAGGGTTAAAGCAGACGATACAACTTGGCAGTGAAAGAACTTAAATACAGTGGAGAAAAGTCGGTTTCCTTTCCCATAAATAGTGAGAACAAAATGCAAAAATAAAATGTAGAAATGAGAGCGTTTCACAAGGATGTTACTTTTTTTCGAAAATAGATCTGAGTGGCAACTACCGTAGTTCCGTGTCTAATCAGACGTTTGTTTATCCGGCGTCTTATCTGATTTTTGTTTGTACAATGCTCTCTCTCTGCAACAACACAAAATGGGAGACAAAAAATGTGTGTATTTTTCGGAATGCGTTGTTATAGGGAGGTAAATTCGCTTACATTTGCAAGAACTTAGATCCAGATCAGACGCCTGCTAAACACGTTGTACTGAATTCATGCTGTTTGTTACTTGTTGTGTATTTTTTTTTTCTGACTAAATGTCCAATAAGTGACTTTGAGAAAAACAGCAAACGACAATTTTAAGCAGACGATATAGCAGACGTGTAAAGGTTAGACATAATTGTCTTGTTTTGGGGACGCACGACAAGCGTCGTTCCGAGGAGGGAGCCGTTGTTCCGAAGACCGTTGTAGAGAGAGAGACAAAATTATTTTTCGTTTAAGTGTATTTATTGGGAAAGAATGACCTCCTGTTCGCTCATCGATCTATCTAAAAGTTTGGTGTCTGATTTTTGTATCTTTTCACCGCCGGAAGCACACACCTTCGACATTGCAAACAGTTTGGAACCGGATCAGACGCGGCGTCTGATCAGGATCCAAACTGTTTGACGCTTGTATCGATATTTATTAATTCTTACTACTTTAAATCTAACTTTGAAATGATCTCGCAGACAACACTATCAAAGCAGATGACAATAAAGCGGTAAAAGGTAAACATCTCACGATTAATGTGTCGCCTTAAGGGTTAATCTTTATGCAATCGATTGAAAGGAGCATTGGTATAAAGTCTGGATCGTAGGAATATTTGTGCCTTGTTCAGACGCCTCATGACTTTATATCATATATTATTTCCAGATGTTTGCAATAGCAAGTCTAACCGTGGTTGTCAATAAAGGAGTTTAATCATTTTCCCTCTTAGACGCGCCTTTTATCTTATTCAGGTTATACCTCCGCTGAAGAAAAATAGTTCCAATTTAAACACTTATATTTTCTATATCCCAGCAAATGGTAGCTTTATGCAGGCTGTGATATAAAAAGCAGATTGCGCATTAAGCCGCATTCTGCTTTATTTTTAATCTGCTTAAAGTAGTCACCCTTTTTCAAAAATAGAAACAGGCTTTGAGGTTTAGACTATTTAAAATATTCGTGTTTCTACTCATTTAGCAAAACGTTCTAAAAATATATCATTTAGAAAATTGATTTTTATAAATCGCTTTTTTAATGTGTTTGAGGCAATTGCTGTTTATTCAAAGCTAAATTGAAGTCGGTGTTAAAATAATCAATTAAGAACAAAGACGTCTGTAGTAGTCAGGGATGTTTATTGTTTTTATTATTTACAAATATGTACAAAGGTTTGATAAATTCGACGATTTTATGCAGTTTAAATGTATTTTTTCATACAAGTTTTTTTCCCATGTAAATAACATGCTAACGTTTTTACAAATGTGTGCGACATCTTTGTCATCTTGTTAACATTTATTGGCAGAAAATTGATGACAATTATCAAACGACAATGGGGATATTGATGAAGGCCATACTTGAGTGTTTATGAATAAGACAATTAACAAAAGTTCCAGTCTTAAAGTGGGGGAGATGTTTTCCCAATAACTGATCTTGTGCTATAATATTTATTTTCCATTGCAAACAGAATGAATACAATTAAGACGCCGGGTAATCCGACAACTCAGTTAAAAACATAATGAACTCTAATTTACCACATTTAACTTTTTGTTTGCATTTATTTTCATTTAACGTGACAGGACAGGGCCTTTTCCACTGTAAATTGCAAGTGCCGTCACAGGAACGTTAAATGACAAACAAGTTAAAATGTTTGAACTACGATGGATTAGTTTATAATTTGACGATTGCAGTTGACCTGCATACATTCGACCACACATCATGCAAGTAATAGAGGATATTACATGTGTGCTCATTATTTATCATTTTTGATACACGAGTTGATTAAAATAATATGACGCAAGCCTAGGCTTGCGTCATACTAATTTTATTCAACGAGTTTATTAAAAAAGTAAATAATGAGCACAAATGTGAGATTGTATTTATCACATAACAATTTCAAACATGTGTAACGCTTGTGGACGAACAGGTTAGGCCAGAGCCTCAACACATAATATTTACTAGTGGAATACGATATTAATATAATGGCTTTATGCCACTCCAAGACCGCAAGTTATGCGATAAAATAGTTTATGGTTTGTTTGTAGAGCAACCGCAAATATAGAACGACTATCCAGTACAGACATATTAGGAAAACAACTTAGCCATAACGCGAAGAAGACATTATCATTTGCCGTGAAAATTCGTAATTGTTTAAGTTAAACTAGACTAAATTTTATTGTAAAACTTAAATTGTTCTAAAAGTTATTTTTCCAGATTAAAACGCAAATGAAACGCAAACGCATTGCAATAAAGGGTATAAAATGAAAACTATTTGACTATTCTGTTTATGATAATCTAAGTTGCAGTTAGGAGCCGGATCGGGTTACCCCGCTTCTGATCTGCCTCCAAACTGTTAGCATAAAAAAACAGTTTCATCGTGAAAGCGTTTATTGGGAAATAATTAAGTTTTCTCTACTGTTTGAGTAGAAAAAAGTGTTTCTTGTTGGAACCTATCTACAACAACGCCCATAGGAGATAAAGATTGTTTGTGTTGTTCGGAGGGAGTTATTATAGGGAGGGACATTGACTTACATTTGCAACAAACAGTTTGAATCCAGACCAGACGCCGCGTAAAGCTGTTTGTAACTCGTCATTATGGTTGTTTTCTGTCAAAATGTCCAATTGAGAAAAATAGAAGACGACAATTTTCAGCAGACAATATTGCAAGCGTGGAAAGGTTGGACATAATTGTACTGCTGGGGCAACAGTTGTAGGCGTTGTTGTAAGGAGGGAACCGTTGTTCATAGGGTCGTTGTAGGGAGGGGGCACTGTATAGCGGCCTATCTATTGTAGAGGAGACCTTATATTGCACCTTATTTGCAAAGAAAATACCGGTAATCAGGTGTAGCACAGATGTACTTCTAGGTACTGAGTAATGTCTTCTTCGCTGTGTTTCTTGTTCGATATGGTATCTGTATAGCTATGTGAACGGCAATTCATACAGGTATCGATAGGCAGCAAGTGTAAGAATATCGTCCGCTATTTTAATATTGCCATCTGCTTGTATTCTTGAAACTGCTAACTTAAAAATTGTGTTTTCAAAGTAGATCTTACACTGCCGTGAGTACACGGCGAAGGCCTTTGAGACCATACATAATTTCGGGCTACCATCGAGAGTCCCTATGATGGTCGTACATAATCAGAATGCAAACGTAGTAGCCCATAGCCCACCATCGATACCATAAAACGCACATATATTCGTAGTCCAATTAATCGCAAGGTGTCATTGGCAAGTATGAACTAGACAGTATAGCACATAAATCTTACAATGCTAGCGGCTGATATATGCCACAGTGATTACCTTTGTAAACAGTTCGCATCTAGAAGAGACTATGCGTATCATCAGGATCAAAACTGTTTCAGTTGTTGACACTGTTTTGAACAGTTGGGAAAATCTAATTTTAGAACAATTGATCTAGCAAAGGACAATTGTTGCAGCCGTAAACATTACACAGCATTCAAAGAATTCAGACCAAACTCTATGATATTCCATCGATGTTCTCACGTCAAAAGATTTATGGTCTTAACTCTTCTAGTGCAGAATTGTCGTTTGCTTCAAATTTATCGTTTGCTAAAACAATCAAATGTTGTTGAAATTATTTTTGAAATGAAGAAAAGTTGAATATGAGTGACAAACAGTTTGCATCCACATCTCGATACTAACTATTTGCACAAATATTAGCTAAGTCGTGCTTAGCATGGTAAGGGTTAGTTAAGAACCTAGATGTGTTTGTAAAACACAAATGTCTATATGTTAAATTTCAAAAGTAGGTCTAAGATTAAAGAATAAGGTCAACATTCATGGTATTGCTTGAAAGCCGTGATGCAAGGAACCTGCAAAGATATACTATAAATCTGAATCACATTAGGTTATGGCAAAGGTTAAATACAACAAATTGATTTCCAGAACGACCTTTATCTGAAAGAACTAGCATTCATTCAGTATACTCGGGTTTAGTGAGGTACGCATGTCAAAGAGAAATAGTACCACATGTGTGTCCAACACTGAAGCCAATGTTAACGTTTTGATAGACAGAAAAACCAACATGTACAGTGGAGAATGTGTTATTCTTTCCCAATAAACGCGTTTACGCTAAAACTATTATTTGCAGTGCAAACAGTTTGGAGCCAGATCAGACGCCGGGTAACCCGGCGTCTGATCAGGCTCCAAACTGTTTGTCACCAAGATAAACAAGAGTTATCAGAATTGTCCAAAAGTTGTTCTTTTCTACGTTTTAGTGCTTTGCGTTTGCGTACGTTTGCGTTTAAACGGGAAAGAATAACAGATTCTCCACTGTAACACATAAACAAACAAACCCCAACAATAACGAATATCCTCCACGAACATCGATCTCAGGGGCAAAGTAATGGCGACCTCCCTTATTCTTAAAACCCCCCACACTATCTGTTATTGAAATTGAAAGAGAGGGTAGTTTTCCCCTTTTTAAATGCAACACCATACAATAAAACATAGTATTTCATTATGTTCTATATAACTTGTAATTCGTTATTTTTGACTGTTTTGTTGTGTTATTCTGGCATTTCCTAATCCGGGGAAGGAGAAACAGTTTTGACTGTCTCCCACTATGACGAACTGTTTCATGCGCAAAAACAAGGGACAGAATCAGTCTGTTCATTACGAATATTTCTTGAAGAAATTATTTTTTTATTATGGTAATTTGGTTGGTACCAGACGACGGCTTAACACATTATTTCTTGGTTATTTTAAAAAATGAATAGTGTATGCCGTTCAAGGCATTGACCATATAAATAAAGCAGTTTACTATTCTAAATTAATAATTTACTTTCCAAATTAATTCTATTTTGAATTTTAACGTTCTGAATATAGTACGTCGTAGAATCCTATAAAGGCTTTTACACGACGGATGTGAAGATACGCCATTTTATTGGCGATGATCTCGTAGGGCTGTCTTAAAAGCCTCTACGGAATCAGCATGCACTGTGCTGTCTGGCAGTTTGTTCCACTGCATCATAGTGTCTACAAAGAAGGAATGTCTGTACTGTTGGGTTTTGCTATTTGGGACTGTGAGTCCTCTTGTGTTGTTGCATACCTGGTTTTCAATTATATTATTCGTACTGTAATCTTTAAATTTAGTAGCTTTAATGTTTCTTCTTGGTTTTGCTGGTTTGGTAAATGTTTGTGTTGGTAGAGCTGGTACTAGACCTTCTACTACCTTGTACGTTATTCGATGTTGATTCGGTGTCATTTCTAAATTACGCAATCTGCAATATTCGGATCTAAATTTTTCATAATTTCTGAAATGATACAGACACAAGTATATGTTGCTAAGATCTTAATTTTTCTTTTTGATATAGAAGACTTCAAAATAGAACAAGATCTAACAACGATAGTTCCTGAGAGGAATACATTAGGTAATACAACGTTTATTTCTTGTGTGTTTGGGGAGCAGTGACAACTAGAGTTCGTCGTTATCAGGGAATACATTATGAACAGCTCAAAACTGGCCAATAGTTTTGACAGTTCCCAAAATACACATGCAATAACTGTATAGTGTACAAACAGGATTTTACATGAGTGCTCGTTATTTAATAAATGAGTTGACTAAAATAATATCACGCGAGCTTTGGCGATCGTCATATCAATTTTAGTCAACACGTTTATTAAAATAGATAATTAATGAGCACGAATGCGAGCTTCTATTCATCACATAACAATTTCAAACATAGGAATGGCTTGTGGACGAACAGGTTAGTTCAGAGTCCATAAAACGATATTTCACTAGCGGACTCCGATATTTATAATGGCTTTATGCCACACCAAGACTGCAGGTTATGCGATAAATTATGTTTTCTTGAAAGTGTTGAAGATTTTAGCTAGCAGTTTGAAACCTGGTCAGACCAGCGTTACCTGGTATATATTGTTTCCGAACTATTTGCAAAGGACAAAACGAATTTATTGCATGATGACTAAAATCTTCAAGAAAAGCATTTATATTATTACACGAACTACAGTTATTTAGTCATTTACTCTTTAGGAATAATATATATTCCACAAGCAATGCATTCAGCAACTTTCAGTAGGACAGAAATTGTTCATAATGTGGCGGAATTCCTCGAAGTTTTATAAACACATTTCTATTTATTAAAGAAAGTGACGTTAACCAACAAACTGCTGCCTCGATGAATCCCAATAATTTGTTTGAACTTATTGCAGAATCCTATTATTGCAAAACTCTCCACTCCACGGTCAAATCTCTAGGGATCACACCGCCACAGGGTCCAATACCTACAATACATTCGACCGTGAGGGCCAAATCCGTAGGGCCAATCTCCATTAATATAATCCTTGATACGGAGGAGGGTCGACGTCAGAACTTCATGCATCGAACTAGGTGGCAAGTCACCAGTTTCAGTCTTAATGGTCTACAAAAATCGGTTGGTTGCAAATTTATAGTTTCTTTTTATACTCTAATACTAATATTTCTTTACTGACATAGATATATAGTATACATGTAAAACGGTAGACATAGTCTCTCACGTCTCTCTGGAATTTCCGCCACATCAGGACAATAGGCGAACATTTTATTGTGCTTTGAAATAATATTCAAGAAAGTTATATGCGCTATGCTTGATAGAGGGCAATTACTTGGTGTGTAACTGTCACTTCGGTCTCACGGTATCGCGAACTCAGTTTTATAACAGCAAACTAACTGAGCATTCCTCCTGTAACTGTCAAAGATTGTCCTTGTTAAAACACTATACTACAACATAAAATGACAGCTCAAAAGAATCGGCATAACAAATGTACTTACAAGTTACAGTCGAATTTCAATATCTCGAACTCGGTTAGGTCTAACATACCCGTATTTCAATGTTATATAAAACGTAGATAAGCCACGTTTTAATTTAAAAAATACGGGTATGTTTGACTTAACAGAGTATGAAATAATGCAATTCATGTGCCGACAAATCGAATAGTTCGAATTTAATGAGTTCGAGATATTGAAGTTCAACTGTATAGTCAATAAAACATTTGAACAACTAACATGTCAGAATAGACATGAATATGTTAAAATATAGCCATAATGCAATTAGAAGGAGAGCCATGCCCTGAATCGATCTCCTGGTAGCCCGAGGTTATGATCAAGGTGACATTTTAATTGGAACAATGGGTTCGGAATGAAGAGGTATTTTCAGACGTATTTTTAAGCTTCCACTGTAGTCATAAAAGTTAAACCTGTCCCCAAGCTGCAGACAGCTGCAGTATAAAATCCACATTCTGTCATATTAGTTTGTCGCACAAAAGAGAATACAATACAGGACTCCCTCTCTACAACGGCCCTCCTTACAACGACTCCCTCCTTACAACGACATTCACCGCTGTTCCAACGAAAATTATGTTTTATGCTTGCACTGATGCATTATCATCTAGCTAAAATTGTTGTCTGGTGGTTTTCTTACATAAATGACATTTTGACAGAAAAAAACATAATGACAAATGACAAACAGCTTGAATCCAGATCAGACGCCGCGTTACGCGGCGTTTGATCTGGATTCGAGCTGTTTGCAAATGTCAACCAAGTTCCCTCCCTATAACGACTCCCTCCGAACAACGCACATATTTGTTGTCTCCCATTGAGTGTCGTTGTAGAGAGGGAACTGTATATCATAAACTCGACAATAACCTGAAGTGTTTATTTCAAACGTATTCATGCTTAGTTAACATTAAATTTTGCAATAGAAGATGTACGATTAACGCTTTCACGACCGATGGCGCCAAAAGCCGCCACTGATCAGACACTTGAATCAACATTTCTGCATTTCTGCAAAGTATTACAGACGACATTACAATGTAGACAATATTGTGACGGTAAGAGTGTCAAAGCGACTCGCAACCAGATGGTGCATTTGCAAAAATAAAAGAAAATACTCAAATATAACCAAAAGGGTAGCATTATCGTGCACCTGGCATTGGAAATATATGACCAGTCTAAAAACACCCACTAGAAATGTCTTCAAATCTTAAGTTTTTTAGATCTTTTCCATGGTTTTATCCATAGCGTCGAAAGACGCTATAGAAATTGATCACGGGCTAAGACATAAACACGAGCCGAATTATGAAGTTGTATGTACTCTCCATTGCTTCACACTGAAATACGTTAAATCGATCCCAGCTAAATGAATAGTTCCGTGGCCCAGTGGGTGCATTGTAAAGTGGTTTCCTCATTTTGAATTATGTCCGCCAATGCTGCGTCCCGGGTTCGATTCCCACCAGAGTTCAATTTTCTTTTTATTGAAATGCATTTTTCAAACAGAATTTCTTATCCTAAACTAATTCTTATCCGTTTATATAAGCGTTTGTCAAATATTTACAAATTACTATTTTTAATGCTATATCTGGTTGCGAGTCTCTTTAAAGAGGACGATAAAACGTAATAGGGAAAGTGTTTATTGGCCTACACATTGACCTACACTTTTCTTTAGGATTTGTGTTGCCATTGCGAACTACAGCGTTCCCTCCCTACAACGGCCCTCCCAACAACGACTCCCTCCTTACAACGACCCTTGTCTCAGTTCTCTAAAGCGGACAATTGTGTCTAATGCCTTTACTGCTGCCATGTCGTCTGCTTAAAATTGTCGTCTGCTGTTTTTCTTAAAATTACATATATGTGGACATTTTGATAGAATAAATATAATTATGAGTGACAAACAGCTTGAATCCGGATCAGACGCCGCGTAACGCACGCGGCGTCTGATCTGGATTCAAGCAGTTTGCAAATGTAAGCCAAGTCTTTATGTTCCCTCTCTATAACGACTCCCTCCGAATAACACACACAATATGTGTCTCCCACTGAATGTCGTTGTAGAGAGGGAACACTGTACGGTGTGTGTGCTTCTCCGTATGGGAAAGCTTCTCATAAAATCCTAAGATTTTCAAATTTTCAAAGTGCGATTTTAGGAATCCTTTAGCTCTTTCGCTGTTAGGCTCTATAACACTCACATAATTATGCAAACACGTAAGTAACGCGGCGTCTGATCTGGATATTAACTATTTGACGCCCATACAAATGATTCCAAAGTAAAATCGAATAAAATTCGAAACAGTAAATGTCAGAGAAGAAATCCGAAGATTTTGGGAAAATATATGTATGCTCGGAGTTATTTTGAAAAAGTCCGAAGATTTCGGAAACATCCAGAGAAATGGAAACCCTGCGGGCTCTCGAGTGGTTGATATGGTAAACCTGTAAAGAGACTACAGGGAGATAAATCAGAAATCATATAGATACAGTTAAGTTGCCGTGCAATCTCCGCAACCTTAGCTTTGAAATCGAATTGATTACGTGCGACTTTTGTGTTGAGTCGGCGCCGATATTGTGTAATCGCGGAACGGATTTTTTTGACAATGTCGAAGAGACCTGGTAAACAAGGAATCCATCCAATAATCACACAGCCTATGTCATACAGTCGAACTTTGATATCTCGAACTCGTTTAACTCGGACTATCCGATAGTTCGACATATGAACTGCATTATTTCATGCTCGGTTAAGTCGAACATACCCATATTTAAAACTTAAAACGTGGCTTAGCCTGGTATTATTTGTCAAATTCGAATTGTAGGTATTTTGATTTATAGATTCATTGGTTGATTTTCAAACGGTTTGCATTCTGATCAGACGCCGCGTAACGCAGCGTCTGGCCAGGATTCTAAGTGTGTGCAAATAAGTAGTGTTTTCGGGGCTGGCAGCGAAGGTTTCAAAACTATCTCAGGTCATTATGCAAATTGGCCTTATCCTGTACACACCCTGTCGACTTATTAGGCAGCTCTTTTAG
This sequence comes from Gari tellinella, assembly GCA_922989275.2. NCBI lineage: Eukaryota > Metazoa > Mollusca > Bivalvia > Cardiida > Psammobiidae > Gari > Gari tellinella. The sequence goes on from OV277871.1 coordinate 33,365,608, forward strand.
AGCTACTACGATTAAGATGCGAGGCCATGTCCGGGCGTTGATAGAGGCCACAAAAAATATGGCAGAAAGGTGAGTCAAGTTTCGATTTTGCTTCAAAACAGTAGTTTTCTGCTGTTTTTCTAGAAATCGGGGAATGTAGTTCCACGTAAAAATGTCCAGTTGATGAATTAGTTATCATCGTATGCTCCATTTTTGCGATGTGCCGCCAAAATTTCATTCGGCGCAAACGTTACACGATCATTTTCAAACCGAAAGTGGTCAAAACATCAACATATATGTGCATAAAATTGCAATGCACGATTTTATCATTCATCTAACGCAGATTTAATATGGACGCGAACACTATTGACTGTTTGGTATTCTTTATGTGCATTGGAACACGGAACTTTGGATATTATGTGCCAATTTTCTAAAAGAGCTGCCTTCGAGGCTATGAGTTGCCTGATAAGAGTCGAGCAACCTGCTAAGAGGAGGTGTTCTGTTCAACAGTTTTAAGGCTGATCTTGTCAAAAATTGCTTTATTTCATCGAAATCATGACCTGTCATGATTCCAAGTGAGGTTCAAAGGAATAATACGGCTTTATATAATCTTAATTCAAATTTTTAAATGCAATGAATGGGATATAAAGAGGTCTGGTTGTTAGCCAATTGGAACATAAACAATTTTCTGATTAAATGTAGCAAAAAGAAACTTTTACACAAAAGAATGGAAACAACAACCCTTCCACGGCTGAAAAAGCAAGCATTTTGAAAAACGTTACATATAGTTATTACATGACTTGTATAGATAATGTCTAGGGGGAGGGGCCTGTGTCGCAACGAGTTGTATTAGGGAGGTTAACAAACCACAGCCATGATTTTCACGGACTCACGTATCTCGGAAATCTAAATAAAAAATAAACATAAAACGAAAATCTATTTTTAGAATTAACCACGGAAATATGGTCGGAAATTTAACAAAACACGGAAATCTGTTCGGAAAGTGAAGTCGCGTTATTATGACAATCGCCTCTGTCAATACCAGACGTTGATCATTTATTTCTATACCACCAATGTAACAAAGTGGTACCTTTTGAATGCGTGATCACCTTTTGTCATGTATTCAAAATCAGTACATGGCGCAGTTTCCGCATTCTAGAGTGAAAAGGTCTTCGCCTTATACACAAACCCACAACATCGGACTGCATTGTACATGCAGAATGTAGGTTGTGGTTTAGATTAAAGTAATAAATTGTTCAGCTTTGATCAAATGTCGTTATTTAAAATGTCTTTGTATTCATATTTCATTTTACGCCCTGTTCTTCAAGCACTGGCAAAACACTTTTAAGCAGTTCATATATACTTTCTTGATTCGATGACTTGGTTTCTTTTCGAAGACTATCATCTGAGCTATTGTTCATTTCTATGTCACAGAATGAGTCCTCAGAATACATATATGTTTCGTCGTCTAAACAAGTTAGTAGTGCATGTTTCTCTGGAATCGCCGTTAGGTACTTGTTTGTTGGTATGTCTGCACTGTTGTCAAACGATGTTCGTCTAGTTTTTGTGTTATTTGTGCTCAAATCAATTTCATCGTTTTTAGATATTGGGGACAAAAATCGAAAACGCTTTTGATCCGGTGATTATTTACTGGCACTTCTGATATCTTGAAATGTCCGTTTAATCTTCGCTTGGGTACTACTTAGAGGAATAAGTGAGTTAGCTTATTAATATTTGATCTGAGCGGTGTAGCTGTGTCTTCGATGTGCATATCTAGGTTTTTTCTTCGCCAGGAACAGGCCTTTTCTCCTAATACCCCGAAACACACCAATCTGAAACGAAAGGAAAGTGTAAGTGGTCTACTGCTTCAATGTCATTTTCATGAATTTTTAGTCATTTATGTATTTGATAAATTGCTGTTGAATATCACTTGTGTACAAAAAAGAACATATTTAAAGTATACTTTCCATCTATTTGCAAATCAGAAAATTGTTCATGTTACAGTTTGCTAACAATCAGACCTCTTTATATCCGTTTCATTGCATTTAATGTTTAAACTAAAATTATATAAAACCATATTATTCCTCGGAACCTCACTTGGAATCATGACAGGTCATGGTTTCGATGAAATATAGCATTTTTTGACAATATCAGCCCTAAATCTGTTGAACAGAACACCTCCTCTTAGTAGGTTGCTCGACTCTTATCAGGCAACTCATAGCCTCGAAGGCAGCTCTTTTAGAAAATTGGCACATAATATCAAAAGTTCCGTGTTCCAGTGCACCTAAAGTATACCAAACAGTCAGTAGTGTTCGTGTGCATCTTAAATCTGCGTTAGATGCATGATAAATTCGTGCATTGCAACATTATGCACATAAATGTTGATGTTTTGACCACTTTCGGTTTGAAAATGATCGTGTAACATTTGCGCCGAATGAAATTGGGGCGGCACATCGCAAAAATGGAGCATACGATGATAACTAATTCATCAACTGAACTTTTTTACGTGGAACTACATTCCCCGATTTCTAGAAAAACAGCAGAAAACTACTGTTTTGAAGCAAAATCGAAACTTGACTCACCTTTCAGCCATGTTTATTGTGGCCTCTATCAACGCCCGGAAATGGCCTCGCATCTAAATCGCAGTAGCTCTAAAAGAGCTGCCTAATAAGTCGACAGGGTGTGCTGTAGTAGTAGTAGTACCACGGCCAAATGCATTGTAGAAAATCGTAAGATATAGCACGTTCATGGGTTATGTTTTCAAGTGAAACAAATCGTTGGATCTATTGTTAGACGCCTGGTAACTCGTTTTATCGCATATCTTGAGGTCTGGGAGTTGCATAAAGCCATTATATAAATATCGTCTTCACCTAGTGAAATATTGTGTTACATAAGACATTATAGAGTTGAAAAGTTGAATTATTCGTTTAACGCCGCAAGGGTTAAGAAAAACGTATACTGCTCTAAAGGTTCGGTACGGAAACTCAATTCGTATTCAATGCTTTGTTTCAAAAGAGAGGCATCAGTTATCAATGTATATCTAGCTGAAGGTTCATGTAAATCCACGTTAGAACAAGGTTTATTATAATATGCAAGTTTTCTTTGACGAGTAAACGAGTCGAATTTACACAACAAATTTTCTATTTACTTCCCATATACCAATGACATAACCCATAAATGTCCATTGTCCACAAAATTAGACAATAACATAAAACAGCGCCCCCTCCCTACAATGGCTCTCTGAATTACGATTCCCTCCTTACAACAACGTTTGTCGCTATTCCCCTAATGGACAATTTAACAAAAAATAAACATAATGACGAGTGACAAACAGCTTGAATCCAGATCAGACGCCGCGTTACGCGGCGTCTGATCTTGATTCAAGCTGTTTGCAAATGTCAACAAATTCCCTCCCTATAACGACTCCCTCCGAACAATGTACACAATAGTTGTCTCCCATTTGGTGTCGTTGTAGAGAGGGAGCACTGTAATTCATTGTTTGCCACTGCATACAGAGGAGAATCTGTTATTCTTTCCCGTTTAAACGCAAACGTACGCAAACGCAAAACACTAAAATGTAGAAAATAACAACTTCTTGACAATTGTGACTATTGATATTTAGCTGAGTGGCAAACAGTTTGAAACCTGATCTGTGTCTGATCTGGCTCCAAACTGTTTGTATTGGAAATAATAGTTTGACCGTAAACGCGTTTATTGGGAAAGAATAACGTTTTCTCCACTGTATATAGCCATCTGCCATATGGACAAACACTGATTCATGTATATTGATAATGGAATATTCCAGCAAACGCATAGGCGGGGTTTATTGTAATATCGAAGGTCAAACGTTATAAAACGTTTGAGTCGAGTCTGATATCATTTCAAGCATTTGATTGGCCTAAATTTAGCTTAGATTTGATTCATCTCAAACCTTAATAACCTTGGGATCAGGCGTATAAAGATTAACAATATTTGGGAGAAATGATTAAGTTGAATTGCAATTTAAGATTCCATATACCTGTTTTAGGAACAATTACGTAAAGGCTTTATTAGGACATACACATGATAAATTATTGCAGTTGATCTTCTGGGCTAAACGGACGAATTTGTGACACCTGAAAATAGTTTTGATCCAGATAAGACACCGAACAATTCAGCGTCTCGCCTGGATCCAAAACGTGTGTCGCTGTTTTACACACTTGTGATAGTTCTTGGCCCAATGCGATAATGCGTTTGAGTTGAATCTTAGACCGTTATCAAGCATTTGATTGGTCATATTTGAGCGAAAGCTCAAATCTGACCAATCAAATGCTTGAAAACGATCTCAGACTCAACACAAGCTCTTTATAATCTTGCGATCTGGTGGAAAAGGCACATAAAGTATCCCAGATAATTGCTGCATACACCATTGTTTCAGACAACAATTGCATAGCGTATTCAAGAATAATGAGTTAATCTTCTCGTGCCGTTTGCTTTTCAGCAATTTGTTTGCCTTTTTAAAATGGCATGCCTTGTTCTTCTCGAACGTTTTCTATCAATCCTCACCCATAAGAACACTTAAGTTTCTTAGTGTCTGATTAGCGTTTGTATTGTTTATTGATATTTCCTCCATTAAAATGCATTGGAATAAATCAGAAAATCATTTACAGGCAATATTGTAGCGGGATAAATATGTAATATATATTTATCTGATCGCATATACCCTTATCAAGCATTTGCAGCCACAAATGAAAAACAATGCATACACGTAGCTTAACGATCTAGTGTATCTCCGATTCCATCTAAGACCCATTTCAAGAGCTGCAAATTCTTTGTTGCAGTGGAGAAGACATTACACTTTTTCCAATAAACGCAAATGTTAAAATCCTTTAATTCATTACGAATAGTTGTGAAAAATGTTAGATGCTAGAACATCCGGGTTATGACAAGACATCAAACTGCTTCCCATTCAGAATTTTCAAAACCGTGAACCCTTTTAAAACAATAGCATTTTCTATATTTTATTACATTGCTTTAGATTGCGCTAATTTCGTTTAAACGGGAAGAATAGTGTCGTCTCTAAAAATTTAAACTTATCTAACATGTACATGTATGTATAAATGTGTCATGAAGAACTTCTTTAGGGAATTAAATTGAATACAAATGAATCGTTCTTGTGCTCTTACAGTGGAGAAAACGTTATTCTTTCCCGTTTAAACGAAACGAAACGCAAACGCAAAACACTAAAACGTAGAAAAGTGCAACTTTTGGACAATTCTGATAATTCATGTTTATTTTGGTGGCAAACAGTTTGGAGCCTGATCAGACGCCGGGATACCCGGCGTCTGATCTGGCTCCAAACTGTTTGTAATAGAAATAATAGTTTTAGCGTAAACGCGTTTATTGGGAAAGAATAACGTTTTCTCCACTGTATCATGTTTTGTCTTTTGTCAAGAATGCACATTGCGTACTGATGTAATCGAGAGAATGTTGTCTTTACTGACACTAACTAATATCTATGTCATTCAGCTGTTCACCTATCTTTATTTAAAGGTAGGTAATTGTATTAGTATACATAAGAAAGGTCTCATCGGACGAAAGTGAAGAATTTGTTATTTCCCCACGTTTCACAGAAACTGAATGCAGCTGTAATGCATTAAATATAAGAATTTAAAATATTCTGAAACGTTTAATGATTTACTTTTATCTGAACAGCGTGAAGTTTGATTAGAGGTTGTGTTCCCGTAATGTGTTTGACTCAAAACTTTTTGCAATGTACATGCGGTTTGTATTTTTGCATAACGCATTAATTGCAAAGAATAACGCCTGTTGTGTGTGTTGTTCTAAGGGGTTGTTATAGGGAGGGACAATTAAAAATCTTAGAGTACATTTACAAATAGTTTGAATCCAGAGTAACGCAGTGTCTGATCTGAATTCAAACTATTTGCAATTGGAAATAAAATATTTTTAGCGTAAACGGGTTAATTGGGAAAGAATAACGTCTTCTCCACTGTGTATACAGGGGAGAATCTGTTATTCTTTCCCAATAAACGCGTTTACGCTCGAACTATTATTTCCAATGCAAACAGTTTGGAGCCAGATCAGACGCCGGGTAACCCGGCGTCTGATCAGGCTCCAAACTGTTTGCCACCAAGATAAAAATGAATTATTAAAATTGTCCAAAAGGTGTTCTTTTCTACGTTTTAGCGATTTGCGTTTGCGTACGTTTGCGTTTAAACGGGAAAGAATAACAAATTCTCCACTGTAGCATTAAAAGATAGCCATGTTGTTTTTAACCCTTGTCCTGCTGTTAACACGCCTGCTTTTAAATTGTCGTCTGCAAAATTTGTTAAAAATTAGATTTATACGTTTTGTATGAACAGAAACCTAAAGCTGAATGTTAAACAATTTGGATCCAGATAAGAAGCCGCGTGTCGTGGCGTCCGATCTGGATTCAGACTGTTTGCAAAGAAAATTCCAGTGAATTCGCGATCAAGAGACAATGGGTTAAATTAGGTTAACATGGTTTTTTCAAAGACTTACAGTGGAGAATGTGTTATTCTTTCCCAATAAACGCATTTACGCTAAAACTATTATTTCCAGTACAAACAGTTTGGAGCCAGATAAGACGCCGGGTAACCCGGCGTCTGATCAGGCTCCAAACTATTTGCCACCAAGATAAACATGAAATATCAGAATTGTCCAAAAGTTGTTTTTCTACGTTTTAGTGTTTTGCGTTTGCGTACGTTTGCGTTTAAACGGGAAAGAATAACAGATTCTCCACAGTATGCAAGACTGTTTTGCTAATTTGAAATCACTATCCTTTCGACTGTACGTATATTGATTACTGGCACACCAATGTTCATGGGTTTAATAAAATGTTATTTTTCTTGTTAAGGTTCCTGAGCAAACTACAGAGGTGAATGTTAATACATTGTTGCTAACTAATAATTTAGGCAATAATCTAAAATGCATTACATTAGCTGAAAATTAGCATTCTCAACCAGAACAAATATATATCCATATGTGTTACATATTGGCCTAAATGTTTCACTGTAATAAAGCAATTTATCCTCTGAAATACCTATTATTTATCAGAGCACCAGATAAGGGTAGTTTTTAAAAAACTAAAATCTTTATTTCAGAATTAAACCCTATGGTGTCACTACTCATTAGAATCGTCTCGAAGAGACGATTCAAATGAGTAGTAACACTATAGGATTTGGTGCTGAATAAGTGAGATAATGTTTGATTTGTTGAAATAACTACCTCTTATCTGGAGCCCTGTATTTATGTACCAAACAGAACTATTCTTATGTTATATAATTTATCTAGAAATGTAAATAAATGTACGTTTAGACCAAGTTTACAAATTCGAAAATTCTCAATATAGCACTTTACAACTACAAAACAATAATGTTCAATGCTATCCAACCACTTCTCTGCTTTACTTCGAGTGCAATGGGTATGTGTAAACAGTTTGGATCCTGGTCAGACGCCGCGCATCGACCAAAACTGTTTGATACAGTGGAGAATCTGTTATTCTTTCCCGTTTAAATGCAAACCTACGCAAACGCAAAGCACTAAAACGTAGAAAAGAACAACTTTTGGACAATTCTGATATTTCATATTTATCTTGGTGGCAAACAGTTTGGAGCCTGATCAGACGCCGGGTTACCCGGCGTCTGATCTTGCTCCAAACTGTTTGTAATAGAAATAATAGTTTTAGCGTAAACGCGTTTATTGGGAAAGAATAACAGATTCTCCACTGTACTCATTACGATATTAAACTTGTCAACTTATCTCAAGTTTAGATTTAAGAATAAAAGCAAACGACAATTGTTTAGAGAATATGACGTCATGACAGTAAATGGGTTAAATGCCAACTACAAATGGTGACATTTTAATTAGTTTTAATCAACTGTAGTTACAGTGGAGAATCTGTTATTCTTTCCCGTTTAAACGCAAACGTACGCAAACGCAAAACACTAAATCGTAGAAAAGTACAACTTTTGGACAATTCTAATAATTCATTTTTATCTTAGTGGCAAACAGTTTAGAGCCTGATCAGACGCCGGGTTAACCGGCGTCTGATCTGGCTCCAAACTGTTTGTAATTGAAATAATAGTTTTAGCGTAAACGCGTTTATTGGGAAAGAATAACACATTCTCCACTGTAAAGAAGGACCGAATTGAAAATCTCTTAAGCCTTTCACAGCAATAATGTGATCCATTTTGATCCATTGTCGTCTCCTTTTATTTCTAAATTAAAATGTGAGGTAGTTTGACTAAGGAAATGTTGAAACAAGTGTCAAACAGTATACATCCCCATCAGACGCCGTGTTATGCGGCGTCTGATCAGGATCCAAACTGTTTGCAAATAACTGTTGTACTCGGGGTTAGGCAGTGAAGGAGTAAATCTAGAAATATAGTAGAGTCATAGAGAGTTACAATGGAGAATCTGTTATTCTTTCCCGTTTAAACGCAAACGTACGCAAACGCAAAGCATTAAAACGTAGAAAAGAACAACTTTTGGACAATTCTGATATTTCATGTTTATCTTGGTGACAAACAGTTTGGAGCCTGATCAGACGCCAGGTTACCCGGCGTCTGATCTGGCTCCAAACTGTTTGCACTGCAAATAATAGTTTTAGCGTAAACGCGTTTATTGGGAAAGAATAACAGATTCTCCACTGTAAGTTAATCAACAGAATTTTGTTTAAGCAATTGCAATGCAGTCGAAACTCGGTAATGTTAATTCACGTAAGTTCGAATATACCCGTATTTTAAAGTTAAAAGGTCGCTGAGCGACGTTTTAACTTTGAAATACATGTACGGCCAATTTTTGCTTAAGTGAGATCGACTTATCGCAGGTCAACTTATGAAATACCGTTTCGGTCGATTTAAGCGATTTTGAAGTATCGGGTTTCGACTTTATATATACAGCCATACTTGCGACGATTTATTGCATTTAGTCTGAGGAAATGTTCGGCTTAGACAATTACTCGGATAAGTGCCTGGATTTAAAACATATTGAACTGCATTCGTTTGATACATATAGCTTTAGCAAGCTTACGGTTGTTGCAGGAGACCATTTGCATACTGATTTCCTACATTAAACCTGCAAGGCCAGTAGCGACTCGAGACGACTTTGCAATACAGTGAAACCCCTCTAAACCGGAACCTCTAAATACCGGAATTCTCTCTAAACCGGACAAAACCTTTGGTCCCGTTTCCAATCCTTCTTTATCTTAACCCATTTCACCATACATACGCATTTTTACGTCTTTGGTTTATTCTTACACTGAAGAAAATAGATTGTACATTCAAGCAGATGATAGCTTAAAGCAGGTTGAAAGTAAAGCAGAATACGCCTTAAGGCGCATTCTGCTTTACTTTCAACCTTTAAGGCGCATTCTGCTTTACTTTCAACCTGCTTTAAGTGGTCAGCTATCTTCCATACTAGAAAAAGGTCAACACCCCTCTAAACCGGAAACCCCTCTAAACCGGACATTTTTGTTGTTCCCACAAATGTCCGGTTTAGAGGGGTTTCACTGATATATTATTTATATGTTATATTTTTACCAATATATCAATACATGTATATAATGTATCAATATTTCAAAAGTGAAAACTTTTAGAATTTGAAATTCGCATAACATCGCAGAGGACTTATTCTAACAGACGCTAATTTGTCTACGAAAGGCTTAAATCAGATGGGTAAATTTGGCGGTGGAAAACTTTAAACAAGTATCTGTCCTTATGGCTCCCTGTGCATGTTCATTGCATGACTGGTTTTGATTGAGCAATGTGTAGATCAACTAGTTTAGCAATTTGCAGACCAGGCAAAACGGTCGTAAGTCAATACTTTAAAATATTCTCATTTCTGATTTCTCTCTCTAATCCTGTCTTGTGACATATTTTTGGAATCGTCTCATTTCTGATTTTTCCATCTATTGCTGTTTTGTGACAACATTTTGGAATCATCTGTTCAAGGCAATTCAAAAATAGTGTCACAAGACAGGATTAGATTATGAAAATAATAGTAATTGAGAATTTTAGAATTTGACTGACGACAATATTTGTACGACGTTTGGTAAGAAGGGACCCAGTAATTATGAGCATAAAGCGACAACATACAAAATTAAAACAGATACAGGTAGCATTTATTCATCGTACAGTGGAGAATCTGTTATTCGTTCCCGTTTAAACGCAAACGTACGCAAACGCAAAGTACTAAAACGTAGAAAAGAACAACTTTTGGACAATTCTGATAATTCTTGTTTATCTTGGTGGCAAACAGTTTGGAGCCTGATCAGACGCCGGGTTACCCGGCGTCTGATCTGGCTCCAAACTGTTTGCACTGCAAATAATAGTTTTAGCGTAAACGCGTTTATTGGGAAAGAATAACAGATTCTCCACTGTACGCTCGTATAGCGAGCTAAAGTGGAGAAACCGTTATTCGTTACCCATAAACGTTTTGAGGCTTACACTATGTTGTATATAGCAAATAGTTTGGGTCCAGATCAGACGCCGGGTAACCCGGCATTTGATCAGGCTCCAAACCGTTTGTCATTTAGATAAAATAAATTGTACAACTTTTGTTTTGTTTAAAATGTAATTTTCTTCATAACATAACATTGTGTCTGCGTTGAGTTCACATATTAACGGAAGAGGAGAACTGAAAGTATAATCCCAGCACCGAATGATATACAGTGAAACCCCTCTAAACCGGACATGTGTGGGGACAACAAAAATGTCCAGTTTATAGGGGTTTCCGGTTTAGAGGGGTTTTAACTTGTTTCTTGTATGGAAGATAGCTGACCACTTAAAGCAGGTTGAAAGTAAAGCAGAATGCGCCTTAAGGCGCACTCTGCTTTACTTTCAACCTGCTTTAGGCTATAATCTGCTAGAATGTATAAACTATTGTCTTCAGTGTAAGAAAAAAACAAAGACGTAATTAGGCGTGTTGATGGTGTAATGGGTGAAAATAAAAAGGATTGGAAACGGGACTAAAGTTTTTGTCCGGTTTAGAGAGGTTTCCGGTATTCAGAGGTTCCGGTTTAGAGGGGTTTCACTGTAACTATAATAGAGTTTGGTAAATGAATGGACGAATCTCTAGGGTACATTAAACTGCACTGCAATACATTTGCATTGATCTTTCCCAATAAAACAATATTACAAATGTGTAAGAACAAACACTTTATAACGTCTTTGAAGCAATCATGGTTGCAATTTACAGCACGTGCTTTATTACATATAGCAAGAAAGGCATTAGCAGTAAATAGAAAACGATATTGAAGGACATATATTCCATGATAGGTTGTTTCATACTATAAAATATAATTATAGATATATAAGAGTGATCAAAAGGCAGTGCACTGTTTTCTAATATACAGTGGAGAATGTGTTATTCTTTCCCAATAATTTACGCTAAAACTATTATTTCAATTACAAACAGTTTGGAGCCAGATCATACGCCGGGTAACCCGGCGTCTGATCAGGCTCCAAACTGTTTGCCACCAAGATAAAAACGAATTATTAGAATTGTCCAAAAGTTGTTCTTTTCTACGTTTTAGCGCTTTGCGTTTGCGTACGTTTGCGTTTAAACGGGAAAGTATAACAGATTCTCCACTGTAGCAGGTTAATTCTATGAAGTAGTCTATACAGGGTCTATACGATAATTATGCTACATGTTATGGTCCTTTTTGGTACACACTAGGATTCAATGGGTTGAGATATGTTATCACCTGAATGTCTGATATCAGATAATAAAACTTGCTGTCAGATTTCTCATCAATTTGTTTCCATTTATTGGAACGACGATACCCCGACCAGACCTCCGTGTCCCTATGGATCTAACTATTTGTATAATTATGCCACATTCTGTGTATAATACAACTACATAAAATGCGTTAGATGCACGTGGGTGTCAAACAGTGTAGATAAAAAACGCGGCGATTGGCTTTCATCTACACTGTTTGCAACGCAATAAGGCAGATTGTCTTCTGGCAAAGCTCATTTAAAAGGGATAACTTTTACCGCCATTAACTCTTTCGCTGCCAAGTTTTATCGTTTGCATTAACCCTTATCCTGCGGCGATATCGTCTGCTTCAAAATTGTCGTCTGCAAAATTTATTAAATTTAGATTTATACATTTTTTAAGTAAAGAAACCTCAAGATGAGTGTCAAACAGTTTGGATCCAGATCAGACGCCGCGTTACGCGGCGTCTGGTCTGGATCTGAACTGTTTGCAAAAACCAGTAAAGTCGCGATCAGCAGGCAAAGGGTTAACCCCCTTACCGCCAAAAGATCGCCTGCATTGCATTGAAAATGTTCATTATAGTATTTTCTTCCAGCTCGCAATTCGACACAGTTCTTCAAACTGTATCGTCTGTATCAATTCCTAGAGTTGACTTGTTTGCATTTGTTCAGAATACATAGACAGAGTTCTAAACAACTCATATTCAGATATATTCAAATCAAACGTTTGTTTTCGCAAGGCTGCGATTTTCCCTGATTTTTCCGAAATGTCCTAATTTTTGTCCTAGAAGGTGGTAGCTTAAAGCAGGCTGAAAGTAAAGCAGAATGCGTCTAAAGTCGCATCGGCTTTACTTTCAACTTGCTTTAAGTAATCGCGCTTTAAAATAGAAAATTTGGAATGCTTAGGATTTTTCAAGATCAACTTATTTTCTCCCCGTTTTCGCGTTTCTCCTATTCAGGTTATATGTTTTTGTCATTTACCCAAGAGATTCAAAACTTGCCCTCGGCTAACTCTGACTTCATAATAGTTTTCTTTATTTTTCAGATTTCTGACGAACTATTCATATCAGGGTATCACTAGAGTCGCCTTTAACTATTCCCAATAGGACAGCAGAAACGAAGTACTCTTCACAAGAACTATGCTCGCAAGAATATTTTCGATTGCCTTAGAGCTATGTCTCGCTCTCGTTGCCACGGCTACAGTCATTAAGCGATACCAGGTAACCTTGCATTTTTGTTCAATTCCAAGCTCTTTTCTACTATTGTTGTTGTTTATAAAAAATGAATTAACGTCCGCTCTAAGCCATGTACATGTAATGATGTTTTGAGGCGTGCTCTTCACTGCTATAGCATACTATCCCATTAATACACATTTCTACGCCTTTCTTTCGCAGCGATAGAAAATTGCTACGTATGTACGTACATGGTTAAAAATGGTTTCGGTGTGTTATAAGACGGTTACTTAAAGAAGGCTGAAAGTAATGAAGATTGTTCCACATATGGGACATTGCTATCAGCATACTTTAAGCAACCATCTGTCTTTTTTAATACTATCACAATTGGGATCAGAGTAAACTGATGTAAATCTAAATTGTTTGACTTTGATATCGATGCTACATCGACTATATAGCCTCAAAAGTATATAAAGTCTTAAAAGTTTTTAAGCATAATCTTGCTGTAAAGGGCCTAAGTTAAAAAAATTGAACGACCATTTGTGCCCAGCATCCAATTAAAAGGACAAACTCAACTCTAAACCGTATTCTATTGCACGATAAAACACTGGTATGAATGTATTATTTCTGAATTAAAATAGTTGTATCACGTTCCTCCGGTTTTGCGGCAAGTATACATGTATAACATATAGAAGAGGTTTTGCAATAGATTGCACAGTGACCGAACAGTACAAAAACTGATTAGAGGATTCCTAATAAAAAACCCTTAGATCGTGGTTGACATTACCCATTTCAAATACACTCCGGGGATTTGTTGTTTACCTATTAAACTTGTCCCCAGAAACGTTCGTCATAATGCGATACAAATACATGTACACATTTGAAAGGGACTACATTATGTTAAAGTTTAACCTTTTGAACCTTTAAATTTGTGTTGTTGCTTTTCGACCGGGGCCACATTGTAAGCAATAAATAATTGCAGGGTTTACATTTTCTGATATGAAATAACATACAGTGGAGAAAACGTTATTCTTTCCCAATAAACGCATTTACGCTAAAACTATTATTTGCCGTGCAAACAGTTTGGAGCCAGATCAGACGCCGGGTTACCCGGCGTCTGATCAGGCTCCAAACTGTTTGCCACCAAGATAAACATGAATTATCAGAATTGTCAAAAAGTTGTCATTATCTACGTTTTAGTGTTTTGCGTTTGCCTACGTTTGCGTTTAAACGGGAAAGAATAACGTTTTCTCCACTGTATAATGTTTATATGTATAATTATGAGATGTAACTATTATGAGACTACTCAAATAGAGAGTAAATCAATATATGACGCTACAGTGGAGAAAACGTTATTCTTTCCCAATAAACGCGTTTACGCTCAAATTAATATTTCCAATACAAACAGTTTGGAGCCAGATCAGACGCCGGGTAATCCGGCGTCTGATCAGGCTTCAAACTATTTGCCACTCAGCTAAATATCAATAGTCAGAATTGTCAAGAAATTGTTATTTTCTACATTTTAGTGTTTTGCGTTTTGCGTACGTTTGCGTTTAAACGGGAAAGAATAACAGATTCTCCTCTGTAAGCTACGTTTTAACTTAAATACATGGTAAATTTTACATAAGAGATTTCGAATGTTTAAGACTCGAATTTGATAGACATGTATCTTTCTTAAACAATTTATTCCGTTTGCGTATGTGAAGCTGTTAACCCTTATCATGCAGAATTGTCGTCTGCTTCAAATATATCGTCTGCGAAAAATGCAAAAAATCATATTCCACCTTTTTGTAATTAAATTAACTATGAATATGAGAGTTTGGATGAAAGTCAGACGCCACCTTACGCGGTGTCTGGTCTGGATACAAACTGTTTGCAAATATTAGACAAGTCGCACTTAGCATGGTTCAGGTTAACCCTTTACCTGTTAGCCTGTTTCTAGTTTTGAAGACATGTGGCCACTGAAAGCAGGTTGAAAGTAAAGCAGAATGTGCCTTAAGGCACATTCTGCTTTACTTTCATCCTGCTTTAAGCTAAAATCTGCTATGTAATATAAAATATGTGTAATGGTAATTGTTCATGAGGGTATAAACTGGAACTATTTTCCTCAGCGGAGGAATAAATTACATACGCTAAAAGTCGCTTCTATGGGGGAAAGGGTTAAAACAAACAAATGCATAGCCGCAAACTACACTCTAGTAGGAACGTTGTTTACAATTAATTCTGCAAATCATTCTTTAGACACCTCTTTCTAGGCTTAATTGAGTTTATATGCGGTAACCCTTATCATGCTGAATTGTCGGCTGCTTCAAATATATTTTCTGCAAAAACAGATCAAAACTAGTTCTAATGGTTTTGGATCTGAAGAAAATTTGAATATGAGTTATAAACAGTTTAGATTAAGATCAGACGTCGCGTTACGCGGCTTCTGATCTGGATCCAAACTATTTGCAAATGTTGGTGAAATCATGCTCAGCATGATAAGGGTTCACATACAGGCTAGTTAATATCTTTCTTTTACCTTATTTAGCTCTTAATTAAGTTGTTTTAATTTGAACTTAATGTGGTAGTATTGGCTTGAATTGTTACTGATTTAAACAGGAACACTTCAGCACCAGGTACTTAAATGTTTCAACGCATACAGTGGAGAAGACGAAATTCTTTCCCAATAAACACGTTTACGCTAAAACTTTTATTTCCATTGAAAACCGTTTTGAGCCAGATCAGACACCGGGTAACCCGGCGTCTGATCAGGCTCAAAACTATTTGTCACTCAGATTAAAAAAATCGATTAGAAGTGTCAAAAAATGGTTATATCCTATATTTTAGCGATTTGCATTTCGTTTTCGTTTAAACAGGAAAGAATAACGTTTCAGCGAAAATCTCTCTTGTATACGTGTAGTGCTCGCAGCGTCTTGTTCGATATTTGCAACTAGTTCCCTTCCAAATCAGATCATTGTCTAAATTAAAAACAACTAATCAGCACTTCTTTCTGGCTAAATCCTATGTGAAATTCCGGAAAATCTGTTCGGTTTCATGTTCAGATTCATGCTATCATTTCTTCTATAATAGAGAAGCCGTTATTCTTTCCAAAAAAATGCGTTTACGCTTAACTCTTTCCTCCCTGAAACTTTAAATGCACACTTCCGGTTTCCATTTAAGACTAGTCCATTTCTGACTTTTAAGGGTTGTTCTTGTTGATGTTTTGCATTATGACAAACAGTGAAGACCCAGATCAGAGGGCTCCGTAAGGAGCCCTCTGATCTGGGTATTCACTGTTTGCATAGGACAAGTGCACTTTTCACATGTATACTTTTTTAAATGGACGCCTATATGCGGGACTAGGGTTCAAAGGGTTAACCTATTATTTCTATTGCAAACAGTTTGGAGCAAGATCAGACGCAAGGTAACATGGTTACGGGAAAGAATAACGTTTTCTGTATATATATAGAGAGACAAGGGGTACAACTTAGTTTCAGTTTAATCTCGCCCTAACTAAGCTAAACTTGTCATGTTGTGAATATAGTTGATGAAACAACAGTTTCTAGCTTACATAATACATGTACCATTCCATAAAACGGCAGATTTTCTGGCGTAAGGACACGGGTGCGTCCTGTACCGATATAGGATTGGCTACTATAGCCGGCAATATCGAGCATGACAATCATAAAGTTCCATGAAGGTCTACCGTATACTACCTCCATACGAATATGTGAATTTCTTGTTGGTTGCGATGGTTTGATCAAATCTCCTTTTGGCGTCATTGATAGTTAAATGGTTGATATAACTCCTACACAAATATATTTGCTTTTAATGTTGTCTAAATTAAATAGCACGGATGTTAAATATTTTTAACAAGGCTCGATCGTCTTAACCCTTTCCCCAATAGAAGCGCCTTTTAGCGCATTCAGTTTATTCCTCCGCTGAAGGAAATAGTTCCAATTTATACAGTCATGAATATGTATCATTAGAAATGTTTCATTTATTCTATCAAACGGTAGCTTAAAGCTGGTTGAAAGTAAAGCAGAATGCGCCTTAAGGCGCATTCTGCTTTACTTTCAACCTGCTTTAAGCAGTTACCTATTTTCAAAACTAGAAAACGGCTATAAGGTAAAAGGGTTAACTTATGTCGATACTTCTTTAGTAGAAATCTATTACAGTATTCCCTCTCTACAACACTACCCTATGGGACACAAACATGTGCGTGTTGTTCGGAGGGAGTTGTTATAGGATGAAAATGATTCACATTTGCAAACAGCCTGAATCCAGATCAGACGCCGCATTCGGGCAGCATTTGGTAAGGATTCAAGCTGTTTGTCCCTCGTACTTATTTTTCTTCTGCCAAAAATTATATGAGAAAAACAACAGAAGACAATATTAAACATATTTAACAGCAGTGGACATGTTAGACATAATTGTCTTGTTTTGGGAACAATGGCAATCATTGCTGTAAGGAGGGAATCGTTGTTCCGAGTGCCGTTACAGTGGAGAATGTGTTATTCTTTCCCAATAAACGCGTTTACGCTCAAACTATCATTCCCAGTGCAAACAGTTTGGAGCCAGATCAGACGCCGGTTAACCCGGCGTCTGATCAGGCTCCAAAAAGTTTGCCACCATGATAAACATGAAATATCAGAATTGTCAAAAATTATACTTTTCTACATTTTAGTGTTTTGCGTTTGCGTACGTTTGCGTTTAAACGGGAAAGAATAACATTTTCTCCACTGTACGAAGGAGCACTGTAGCTCAAAACTTTAAACTTTTATGACGTCATAACCCTTCCACCACATTCACTGCCATAATATTGTCTGTTAGAATGGGTACCTCTTGTTGTTATTTCATTATGGCTGAACAATATTTGTAAAAATGTCAAGCAGTTTTGATCCTGATCAAGCGCCGCGTTACGCGACGTCTTATTGGGATCATATTGTTTGAAAATCGTTTTATTGTCGAGACTGGCAGTAAAAGAGTTAAGAAATAAAAACAGACGACAATTTTAATCTTTTAATCTCCGAAGTCACATAAAGTCTATTTTATAAAAACGGTTTGGTTCCAGATAAGACGTCGCGTAACGCGGCGTCTGATCAAGATCCGAACTGTTTAACACGCGTATCGATATTTCTTAAAGTCATACGAAATCTGACTTTGAAATGATCTTAAAGGCAATAATGTTGAAGCAGACGACAATATACAGTAAAACCTCTCTATTACGACCACTAAATAGAAGGCTAATAGTCTGTATAACAGACAGGTGACAGCTTAAAGCAATGTGAAAGTGAAACAGAAAGCTCCTGTAGGAGCTTTCTGCTTCACTTTCACATTGCTTTAAGCAGTCACCTGTCTCTAACGACTATTATTTGACACACTTCAGTGGTCGTAATAGAGAGGTTCTACTGTAGCAGGGAAGGAGTAAAAACTTCACGATTAATTTTGCGCTAAAAAGGCTTAAGCAGGCGATATTTAGGCGGTGATGAGGGTTACACAGGAAGTTATTGCGACATATGCCAGACACGAGTCGTTAGCTACAATAGAGAAGACGTTATTCTTTCCCGTTTAAACGCAATCGAAACGCAAACGCAACACACTAAAATGGGGAAAATGACAACATTTTGATAATTCTAACTATTCATTTTCATCTGAGTGGCAAACGGTTCGGAGCCTGATCAGACGCCGGGTTACCCGGCGTCTGATCTGGCTCCAAACTGTTTGTATTGGAAATAATAGTTTTTTAGCGTAAATGCGTTTATTGGGAAAGAATAACGTTTTCTCCACTGTAAGAGTGCGTGTTGTCAGCCTAATTATACTGAAAGGTGGAAAACAACACATCAGGTCTGATAAACGAGTCCGTAATGTTTTCTGTGTTTGTCAAAGACTGCACGTCAGGACAAATGAATAATTGCTGTTCAAATGTCATTAGAGTCATCACATGCTGTAGGATAAATTTTATTGCAATTAAAGTTTAATCGTAGGCGTAGATTTAGTATTGTTCACTGCAGATAACGGAACGAATGGAATAAAGAGGTAAAGGTGAAAAAAGAAGATGAAAAGGAAAGGAAAAGGAATAGAATAAGTAGTATAGTGCTCCCTCGCTATTTCAATACCCAAATAGGAAAAAAGGTTTGTTCGGAGGAAGTTAGGGAGGGCACATTAATGCCATCAGAGTATATTTGAAAACAGTTTGAATCCAGATCAGACGCGGCGTCTGACCTAGGTTCAAACTGTTTGTCACTTTTTTTATGTTCCTCCTGTCAAATGCCAAATACGTTACTTCGAGGAAAACCCCAAACAAAAAGACAAATTTAAACAGACGATTTGCAGTAGCGAAAGCCTTAGACATAACTGTATTGACAAGCACTGTTGTACGGAAGGAATCGTTGTTCGGAGGGTCGTTGTAAGAAAAGAGCACTGTAGTAGAAATATTAGCAGCATTTGAAGAAGAGTACATGTACTAGAAGTACTCAGTATAATTACGATGTACAGTGCTCTCTACCAACAACGACACCAAAGGGGGAGACACAGACTGTATGTTGTTGGGAGAGAGTCGTTATAGGAAGGAAAAATTAAGACTTGGCTTACATTTGCAAACAGCTTGAATCCAGATCAGACGCCGCTTAGATTTGGATTCAAGCTATTTGTCACTCCTCATTATATTAATTCTATAAAAATGCCTACTTATATGTTACTTTGAGAACAGCAACAGACGTTAAATTTAAGCAGACGTCATTGCAGCAGTAAAACATATTAGACATAATTTTCTTGTTTAAGGGAACTGCGACAAGAGTCATTTTAAGGGATGGAGTTGTTGTTGGGAAATTTATTGTTGAGAGGGAACACTGTTGTGGTTGTTGTAACTGTTGGAGCCGTGGAAGTGGAAGTAGAAATACAGTAAAACCTCTCTATTACGACCATACAATTTTGTTAATTCTTAGGCTGTCTACGATAGGTGACCGCTTAATGCAAGGTGACAGTGAAACAGAAAGCTCCTAGGAGCTTTCTGTTTCACTGTCACCTTGCTTTAAGCTGCCACCTCTCTATTATAAATCAACATAGCCTTCGTTTTAGTGGTCATAATTGCGAGGTTTTACTGTAGTTGTATATTTAGAAGTAGCACTAGAATATTAATACTAATGCATGTAGTATTATATTAAGATAAATGGTATTTTAACACTACTATAAGTAGTGGTAGTAGTTTTAGGGGATTTAGTAGCAGAAGAAGTAGCTGTTGCAGTAATTTAAAATGTAGTAGAAAAAATAATAATAATAGTACATGGAGTAGTTGAAGTTATAGAAGTAGTTAAAGAAAGAGTAGTAGTGGTAGTAGTAGAACTAGTAAAAGTAGTAATACATGTAGTAATAATAGTAGCAGTGACAGTAGTATCAGTAGTAGAAGTAGAAGTAGTATCAGTAGTAGTAGAAGTAGTAGTATAAGTAGTAGTAGTAGCAGCACCAGCAGCAGTAGAAGTAGTATTGGTAGTAGTACAAATGTAGTAGAAGTAGTAGTAGTATTTGTAGTAGCAACAGCAGTTATAGTAGGAGGAGGAGTAGTCGTAGTAGTAGAGGTAGAAGTAGTAGTAGTAAAAGTAGTAGTAGTAGGAGAAGAGTAGTAGGAGTAGAAGAGGTAGTAGAAGTAGATGTAGTAGTAGTAGTTGTAGTAGTAGTAGTTGTAGTATTTGTAGAAGTAGGAGTAGTAGTAGGAGTAGTAGTAGGAAAAGTAGGAGTAGTAGTGGTAGTAGAAGAAGTAGTAGTAGAGTGGTAGTCGTAGTAGTAGAAGTAGTCATAGTAGTAGGAGTAGTAGTAGTAGAAATAGTAGTAGTAGGAGAAGAGTAGTAGGAGTAGAAGAGGTAGTAGAAGTAGTAGAAGAAGTAGATGTAGTAGTAGTAGTAGTAAGAGTTGTAGAAGTAGGAGTAGTAGTAGGAGAAGTAGTAGGAAAAGTAGTAGTAGTGGTGGTAGTAGAAGAAGTAGTAGTAGAGAGGTAGTAGTAGTAGTAGTAGTAGTCATAGTAGTAGGAGTAGTAGTAGTAGAAATAGTAGTAGTAGGAGAAGAGTAGTAGGAGTAGAAGAGGTAGTAGAAGTAGTAGAAGAAGTAGATGTAGTAGTAGTAGTAAGAGTTGTAGAAGTAGGAGTAGTAGTAGGAGAAGTAGTAGGAAAAGTAGTAGTAGTGGTGGTAGTAGAAGAAGTAGTAGTAGAGAGGTAGTAGTAGTAGTAGAAGTAGATGTAGTAGTAGTTGAAGTAGTAGTAGTAGTAGTAGTTGTAGAAGTAGAAGTAGGAGTAGTAGTAGGAGTAGTAGTAGGAAAAGTAGTAGTAGTGGTGGTAGTAGAAGAAGTAGTAGTAGAGAGGTAGTAGTAGTAGTAGTAGTAGTAGTAGAAGTAGATGTAGTAGTTGAAGTAGAAGTAGTAGTAGTAGTTGTAGAAGTAGAAGTAGGAGTAGTAGTAGGAGTAGTAGTAGGAGTAGTAGTAGGAAAAGTAGTAGTAGTGGTGGTAGTAGAAGAAGTAGTAGTAGAGAGGTAGTAGTAGTAGTAGTAGTTGTAGGAGTAGTAGTAGTAGTAGTTGAAGTTGTAGGAGTAGTAGTAGTTGTTGTAGTAGTAGTGGTAGTAGTAGCAAGAGTAGTAGTGGTAGTTGTAGGAGTAGTAGTAGTAGTTGTAGTAGAAATGGTAGTAGTAGTAGGAGTATTTGTATTATTATTATTATAAGTAGTAGTAGTAGTAGTAGTAGTAGTTGTAGTAGAAGTAGAAGTAGTAGTAGTAGAAGTAGTAGTAGTAGTAGTAGTAGTAGAAATAGTAGTAGTTCCGGTGGCAGTAGTGCAGTGGTACCATATTGGACTACGGTACCCGGGGTCGTGAGTTCGATCCCCCGCCGGGGCAGCGGTCTTACTAGGGGATTTTTTCTGAATCCCCGATGATGTACAGGAATGTTATTGAGCAGGACATTTACCGCGAATTGCGCCTCTCAACCCAGGGGTTATGATGGGTACCTGTGAAATGTCTGAGTCGGTATAGTACTGCGGCTGCATTTGACTGCGCCATTTGTTAGCAGTGTTCAATATTGTAGGCAAGATTGCTCAATGATCATGGGAGTAAATGAACAGTCGGCGGAGCGGTCATTCGGACTGAAAGTAGACTTTAACTTGATATATTACTTTCTTTTCTTTTTTTAGTAGAAGTAGTCGTAGTCGTTGGAGTAGTCGTTGTAGTAGTAGTAGTAGTAGTAGTAGTTATAGTAGTAGTAGTAGTAGTAGTAGTAGTAGTATAGTAGTAGTAGAAGTGGCAGTAGTTGTAGTAGTTGTATTAATAGTAGTAGTAGTAGTAGTCAATTGTAGTCATTATGGATTATTAAAGTATTAGAAGAATTGATCGTTATGTTAACAGTATTGGTAACAGGCCTAAAATTAACTGTTTTGGCAGAGATGGCAAAAAAACCATTTCCTTAATATTTAATACGGTAGAGACTTAATACAAAAAATATCCACTATCTGGATAATCAGCATGCACTTAATTTGATATCCGGAAATTCCATTTGACAAATGCTGGCAAAGGTCGTTAGTCCAAGACACGTTACATGCCAAGTTAATTGTCATGGTGAAAATTGACGAAACTGTCAAAAATAAGAAGTCATTACAGCCGATATTTCTCAAAATCTGATGCTTGAAAACCTCGCTTTTTTAGCACTCAAAACGTGATATCTTTGACAGGTTGACGTTGATACAATGAAGAGAACGTCATTCGTTCCCGTTTAACTCTTTCAACAACATGGACCTGTTTAAAATATACTCGTTACATTTGCAAACAGTGAACATCCAGATCAGAGGGCTCATTTAGAAGCCCCCGGAGCATGTTATAAAAGTACCCAAAGTTCCAAGTAGACTGGTTTATGTTTTGGTGACTACAACTATCCACAAGGGAACCTTAAACCTCACAAGAGTAACATAGTGTTGAACGAGTAAATAAACGGAAAGCCCTGTTAAAATAGAATAAATATCGGTACGATTGTTAATCCTTTCATGATCAAATTTATCGTGAGGTTTTACCCCTTCAGTATCATACTGGCGTCTGCTTCAATATTGTTGTCTGCAATAACGTTTCAAAGTTAGATTTAAGGCAGTATAACTGACGTAATAAATAAGCAAGTGACAAACAGTTTTGATCCTGATCAGACGCCACGTCACGCAGGTTCTGATCAGGATCAAAACTGTTTATAAATTGGCTTTATGACGTCATTGGGAGGGAAGGGTTACACGCAAATGTAACGCAAACGCAATATAGTAATACACTTAAGTGTAGAAAAATTATAACTTTTTTTTTACAATTCCGCCTATTAATTTTAATTGAAGTGGCAAACAGTTTGGAGCATGATCAGACGCCGGGTAACCCGCTGTCGTTTCTGGTTTCTAACTGTTTACAAGTGAAAATATACATTTAGTGGATGTTCGTTTATTGGGAAAGAATAATATTCTTTCCACTGTACAATGTATAATAACATTACAGTGGAGAAAGTGTTATACTTTCCCAATAAACGCGTTTACGCTAAAACTATTATTTCTATTACAAACAGTTTGTAGCCAGATCAGACGCCGGGTAAACCGGCGTCTGATCAGGCTCCAAACTGTTTGCCACGATGATAAACATGAAATATCAGAATTGTCCAAAAGTTGTTCTTTTCTACGTTTTAGTGCTTTGCGTTTGCGTACGTTTGCGTTTAAACGGGAAAGAATAACAGATTCTCCACTGTAATTACATTACTTGAGTATATATTTTTTTTCTTCCAATCGATATTAACTGCGTTATTTATGGTGTAAATGCGTTTAATTTGATAAACAAAACCGCACTTTTTAGTGCTATGTTACATTTGTCACCGACTTTATTATACATTGGGGGAATACAGTGGAGAATCTGTTATTCTTTCCCAATAAACGCGTGTACGCTAAAACTATTATTTGCAGTGCAAACAGTTTGGGGCCAGATCAGACGCCGGGTTACCAGGCTCCAAACTGTTTGCCACCAAGATAAACATGAAATATCAGAATTGACCAAAAGTTGTTCTTTTCTACGTTTTAGTGCTTTGCGTTTGCGTACGTTTGCGTTTAAACGGGAAAGAATAACAGATTCTCCACTGTACAATGAGGGAATACATCATCTTTCCCATTTAAAGAAACGATGCAAAGCACTTTAAAACGAAGAAAATGACAGTTTGTTAAGTTTATCTGAGCTGCAAACGGTTAAAGCATGATCACCCAGCGTCTTATCTGGCTCTACATTGTTTGCAATGGAAATAAGCGCGTTTATTGGTTAAGAATGACGTCTTTTCAACTGTGCATTTGCAAACCATGTATAGTGGGTAGTAGTTATTATTTTCCAATCTGATCAGGATCCAAACGCGTTTTGGCGTCATTGAGAGTGAAAGCGTTAATGCGGTTCCTATTAAGAAAAAATAAATGTCGACATTTCCTGCAATATAATAAATGTTGTTGTAACACAACTTTTCCTGTATAAGGTTTTTACCTCATCGATCATGGAGACACTGACGTAGAGGTTTTCTACTTGTTTTATTATTTAATTAGACATTCTAGAAAGTTTAGCTTATATGTTATCAATTAAACCCTTTCTCTGTCATTGACAACATCGTACAAATTTGCAAACAATTTATAGTCCGTTTAGCACAAATAAGTCACGGTGAAATATTGCTCAGCACTATTTGACAATCGCATCGATTTATTAGCTTGAGCAAGAAGAAAATCGCACAAATAAGAATTCAGACAATATTTAACCCTTTTACCGCCAAATTTTACCGCCTTATTTTACCCATTTTCAAACAGAAGATCGTCTCTGGTAAAATTTATGACTAAAATGTATGCCAAATTTTATTTTTTTAAGATTTGACTCAACAAATATTGATATGAGTGTCAAACATTTTAAATCAGACGAAATGTACCTGATGTTCTGAAAGTTAACTCAATCACTGCAATGACGTCATAAATTTTGAACACTTGTCGTCTGCTTTTATTTCTCAAATTTAGAGTTTAGGTATTTTGACTTAAGAAATGTTGAAATGAGTGTAAAACAGCTCAGAACCTGATCTAACACTGCGTGACGCTGCGTTTGGTCAGGATCTAAACTGTTTGCAAATCGCTATCTTACAGGGGTTAAGTCAGTGGATGGGTTAATCGCTTCACTATAATGACGTCATCAATTTTAAACAACTGTCGTCTGCTTTCATTTCTCAAATTTAAATTTTAGGTTTTTTACTTAAGAAATGTTGAAATGAGTGTCAAACCGTTTGGATCCTGATCAGACGCCGCGTTGCGTGGCGTCTGATTAGGATCTAAACGGTTTGCAAATAAATATTGTACCCGGGGTTAGGCTGTGAAGGGGTTAAAATTGCTTTACTAATAATGGATAAATCAGTATCCCGTGTCAGTGCATTTAAACTCATTAATTTATCATAGCGTCATCTGATTAAAAAAAATGTCTGTATTTATTTCTCATTGAAGTTTGACAAATATTGAAATTACCGTAGTATAAAGCAGTTATAGTTATTGATCGCAGCGTCTGACCAGGATACACACTGTTTGAAAAAATCATTGTACTCATGCTATGGCTGAAAAGGGTTAAAGTCATCGTCTGCTTTGTAAATTGTCTTCTTGAAATTTGTTTTCACATTAATTGTCCTTGCTCTATTTTTAATTTGAAGACACTTGATGAGAGTATAGTAAGTTTGGATTCCTATCAACATTCGAGTGACTAATTGTTTGATAGTAAAAATAAAATAGCGATCAGCAGCATAATGGTTTCTTAGAATATCTTATAAATGCGAATTCTTTTTTGTTTTGAGAAATGATTATTTTCTGGGAAGAAAATAACTGTTGTAGTGACACTTCTTTTTTAAGCATTATTTTTCAACCCAATATTTCAAGACGATATTGACGTATGCATTTGTTACTTTTTGTATGACTTCGTCGAAATACCAGCTCATAAATTATCAATTTAACTTTCTCATTGTCCACCGAGAGTTTTGTAGTACTTGAAAAAAGTTTGTAAGAAGTAAAAAATAACTAGCATTACGATCAGGATCAAACAGTTTTTAACAGTATTCGCGAAGTTTCAGAGAAAATATCTCAATATCTAATTGAATAAAAATATGCTATGCGATTCATTGTCATGCTACATGTAGCTGCGAATATCCCCCGCAGTGATTACCTTTGCAAACAGTTTGGATCCATTGCAGTGATTACCTTTGCAAACAGTTTGGATCCATTGCAGTGATTACCTTTGCAAACAGTTTGGATCCAGTGCAGTGATTACCTTTGCAAACAGTTTGGATCCATTGCAGTGATTACCTTTGCAAACAGTTTGGATCCAGTGCAGTGATTACCTTTGCAAACAGTTTGGATCCAGTGCAGTGATTACCTTTGCAAACAGTAACGCGGCGTCTTATCTGGATCCAAACTGTTTGACACTCTGACCCTGTTTTCAAAAGAAATTTAGAAAAATCTGTTTGAAGAAAAGTAGCAGACGACAATTGTTTCAGGCGGAAAATTTTACCCAGCATGCAAAGAGTTAAAGTTGATATTATCACAGGAAAAGAATGAAAGGATGATTGATTTAGAAATGAGAAATAAAGTAATGTAGATAATAAACCCTAAACACGCGAAAGTGCGATATTTGTTACAAACTGTCTTGATCACAATAGGACCGCCTCGTTTCTATGGGTCTTATTTGGATCCAAACTGTTGGACACTCTTGTGAGCGTTTTTCGAGACGAAACAAAATGGATACAGTAACACCTCGCTATTACGACCACTTAGACGAAGGCACTTAATGGTATAAATTATAGTTTTCAGCTTAAAGCAAGGTGAGAGTAAATCAGAAGGGTCCTAAATGGGCTTTTTGTTTTAATTTCACATTGCTTTAAGCAGTCACTTGTCCTAAATACCTAATAATTACACACGCGTGTGGTTGTATTGGAGAGGTTTTACAATATATCGTTGTAGAAGATTGCCGCAGATACAGTGGAGAATCTGTTATTCTTTCCCGTTTAAACGCAAACGTACGCAAACGCAAAGCACTAAAACGTAGAAAAGAACAACTTTTGGACAATTCTGATATTTCATGTTTATCATGGTGGCAAACAGTTTGAAGCCTGATCAGACGCCGGGTTACCCGGCGTCTGATCTGGCTCTAAACTGTTTGTACTGGAAATAATAGTTTTAGCGTAAACGCGTTTATTGGGAAAGAATAGCGTTTTCTCCACTGTAATCTATTTTGAAGACGAAATTCTGAATAGCTTGCTTAAAGATAAAATTGATATACTATTGCTATTATAGTAGAACTATTACATAATAAATTCTCTCATGGGTTCAAATGTTCACACAATATCATAAGAACTGCAACGAACTTACGTCTTTGGAAGAAACTAACCAAATCGTTGTTGAGAATTGCCGCAAACGATGAGTTTTGTAGAAAATAATGTTAATAGAGTGCTGAAAGGCAAATTTGATATACATCATGTACTGCTATTGAAGTAGAAGTAATCTAAATACATTCTCACAAATGTATGAACATTCACGTAATATCATTAGAACTACATAATATATATATGTTTTTATACATGTATCAAATAGTATTGAAATACTGAATGCTTTTACTGCTTTACCTCGAGTAAGCATTTTTCTTTTTGCAAACAGATTGGATCCTGATCAGACGCCGCGTAATGCGGATTCTGTTCATGATCCACACTTTTTGACATACGTTTTTAATAGTTCTAGGGTCAATGTACATATTCTAGATGTAGGAAAGAAAACAGACGGCCATTGCTTACAGCATACCGGTATGATTTCATGTCAGTAAAGGGGTTACATGTAAATAGTATTTGAAAGTCTGAAGGTTAAAAAGGACGTTTGTACATAGTGTGGAGTATAAACCCATTAGAACCGAGTGGATTTTTCTATGCATATATACATGTATTTGTATATTTGTATATATGTTTTTGTATATTTGTATATATGTTTGATCATTCCTCATAGGTCTATGACCTACTGGAAGAAAAGGAAATAATCTTGTCAAAACTTGTCTAAAACTTGTCATGTAATGGATTAGTCCAGTTTTGATTAAATAGTTGACTGGTCTGAATTTTTATTTACGTTTTTGTTTTATATCGAAATTCCTGTCAGAAAATCTTTTAGTCTCTGACCTGGTGCCGCATGATGCGACGTCTGATTAGAATCTACACCGTTTGTCAACTACCAATATAGAATATATGAGATCGTTTGCACACATGAGTTTAGCACCTGATCCTGATCAAAACTATTTGATTTCCGTATTGATAGTTTCGTCATTTATAAAAAAACAACATAAACATTGTTCTGATATTTCGAAGCAGGTGATTCTATTTATATTCTACAACAATGCCTATATATTAAAATGTATTATATACCTATGATGATTTATAGAGAATTCTCAGTTAGATTAATTCCCTATGTGTCAAAGCTGATATCATCACTAGTGATGATATCACTTTGCAGTGACGATATCGTTTTTGTGACATGGAATTCTTTTCAGGGAAGGCAACCATTGTGCAATGCAATGACATTGGCCTTAAACTTATAACGACCCTTATATACAAGCATATATATACTGACAACGTGTGTCCCCAGGGTAAGTAAAAACAAGTGTCCTTCAAATTCGTTTTGATGCATTCAATCGGCGAATTGTATAATTTGTTTCCATTAAAAGTACCTAATTAGGTTCAAATCTTGATTTGTTTTCATTCTTTCCTTCCTAAACAAGTTTATGTTAATACAATTCTAAATGTTTTCTAATATGTGTTCAATCTGAACGCCACTTTTCCCCTGATAAGAATATGAAAAAGGTTTGACAGGAAAGCCTATCAAATAGATACAGTGGAGAATCTGTTATTCTTTCCCGTTTAAACGCAAACGTACGCAAACGCAAAGCGCTAAAACGTAGAAAAAAACAACTTTTGGACAATTCTAATAATTCATTTTTATCTTGGTGGCAACAGTTTGGAGCCTGATCAGACACCGGGTTACCCAGCGTCTGATATGGCTCCAAACTGTTTGTAATTGAAATAATAGTTTTAGCGTAAAGGCGTTTATTGGGAAAGAATAACGTTTTCTCCACTGTATAGAGGGTAATCAATTCCTTTGAATTGAAATGAAAAATATATCACGAGAATGGGTTGTTATCTGGTTAATAAACGAGTCCACAGGACGAGTTTTTGAACCAAATAACAACCAATTCGAGTGATATTCTTTTTCATATCTATTCAAAGGAATTAATTATTGTATTTATTATATATGTTACAGGGATTAAGTGTAATCAGAGATTACGCGTAATTCCTGAACATTTTAGGGATACGCACAATCACTGGGTGTTTTAGGGAATTGGTGAAATGTCCCGTTTTGATCAAATTAATAGATTTGTACTATCGTGACATTTCTATTGGTGTTAAACATCATGACTTCTTGAAATTGCATTGACTAAATAACGTGCATACAAAGTTTCTCGCATAAGTGTATAACAATAAGTGAACAGTGTACATTAAGTCAGGACAACTAAAATACCAAGACATCTGTCTTGTTAATAAGGTTAAAAACATATGTCATAGTGTGGAACTTGCTTTTGGTAAGATTCATTACTTTAATCAAAAGTAACTGCCAAATA
Organism: Gari tellinella; assembly: GCA_922989275.2. Lineage (NCBI taxonomy): Eukaryota > Metazoa > Mollusca > Bivalvia > Cardiida > Psammobiidae > Gari > Gari tellinella. The sequence continues at coordinate 33,395,174 of OV277871.1, forward strand.
TTTATAAAAATCAACGAAAAAATTCAAAACTACGCCTTTTTCCCCGGAAGATTTAGGGTTTTCGTGAACTCCCTAATTTTCAAGGATTTCACGTATTCCCTGATTACACTTGATCACTGAAACATACCTATTTTAATGACATTTTTACAGAAACAACACATATAATTATTTGTTGACGCGCGACGTCACATAAGATACTGTGACGTGACGTCAATGAGTGTTAGCAATGGAAATAAATGTCATATTCAAAACGAATGTCTTGGAAAAAGTAGAAGGTCTACTTCATTGTTTTCAAATGCACATTGAGTATGACCATAATTATGTAACATACAGTTGACTATGAAGCAATATTTCACTCCGAGAAACTCAGCGTCGAAACCTACACGTTTATGTTTTAATACACAGGTGTAACAAAACAAAACATGAATCCAAAAGTAAATCCCCCTATTAATCCTTAACTCATTGAACCCTGGTGACGCATATATGCGTCCTTTACCAAACGTGTACATGTGAAGATTACACTTGTCCTATGAAGTCCATGATCAGAGGGCTCCTGCAGGAGCCTTCTGATCAGGGACTTTGCTGTTTGGCATTTTGCAATATTTTACAAAAATCAACCTTAAAAAGTCTAAAATGGACAAGCCTTATTTGCAAACTGGAATTGTCAGGGGATAATGAGTTAAGACGTAATAACTTGTCAAACAGTGCCACTGTCATCATAGATTTGGAATACGATACTGAATGCATTCCCAATGCAATCAAATTTAGGAAACACCCTACAATATTTCTTCAACCTGAATGTCATACATTTTGTTCTGACTCCGCATTTGATTTGATTCTAAAATGTTCCAAACTTACATCATTTTTTTGAAGTGCATACATGAACACGTTGTTTTCTTATGAATAGAGGATCTTGTATGAGCGCTAATTATTTTTCATTTTTAATAAACGAGTTGACTAAAATAATATGTCATATTCATTTTAGTCGACGAGTTTATTAAAAATGATAAATAATGAGCACGAATGTGAGATTCTATTTATCACATATAGATAAGTTGAAGCACCTATTGAAGCCGTAGTATGTAGACCCTCCGCTAATATATATTTTCCGCCAAAAACGTTACGTTGTTTACGTTAACGGCATCGCAAATGACGTCATTTGGGGCCCGCTACATGCAGCACTTGTGGACGAACAGGTTTGGCCGGAGTCCAAAAAACGATATTCCACTAGTGGATTACGATATTTATATAATGGCTTTATGTCACTCCAAGACCGCAAGTGATGTTAATAACATATTCCCATGTAAAATTGTTTTTTGGCCGTATTTTCAACTGTCCACAACTTTCCGTTTCAATACATTACACGTGACGCTAATTTGACTACCCACTCCTGTTTAGTTTATTTGTTTATTTATAACCAGACGAGACGTTTGAGTCTATTCTCAGTTTGCTCAATTAACACTTTCTCACCGTAGACGCGTTAAGTCATTTGACAAACAGTTTGAATCCAAATCAGACGCCGCGTGACGCGGCGTCTGATCAGGATCCAAACTGTTTGAAACGCGTATCGAAATTTCTTAAGACATGCTATTTTAAATATGTCTTTGAAATCATACAGACAATAATATTGAAGCAGACGACGATTTGAAGGGGTAAAATCTTCACGATTATTTTAGCGCCGAAAGAGTTAAAAAGCATCGGAAAGGTCTTACAAAAGTGACAAGATCTCACCGCTCATTTCCGTTTAAACCATCGCATTATTTTGCACAAACAAAGCGATATGTTACTCTTATGTCGTCTGCCTATATTTGTCACATTTTGAGAGAATAATAAAAGAGAATAAGAGAGACACAGAGAGACACAGAGAGAGAAACCGAAACAGACATACAGACGAACGGAGAGAGAGAGAGGGAAAGAGAGAGATGTTGGAAGAATACATTATAGGGACAGAGAGAGAAAGAAAGGAAGAGAGAGACACAACAGAGATAGAGAGACAGAGACATAGAGACATAAAAAGAAACATATGTAGAGACAGCATCGACATAGATAAATGAGACTTAAATAAAATAAAGAATTTATCTTTATCTAGATACAGAGAGACAGAAAAAACAGAGTTTTCTATTTTGTCTGTAATAAAATGTTACTGCATGATTAATTATATCAATTAACAATATTATCAGTGTCAATATTATAAGCGTGTCATTCCATTAACAAAATTTAAAGAGTGTCAAATTGGTCAGAAAGTTATTTACCCCACAACTTATTTGGATCTAAGCTATTTGCAAAAGTTATCACTCATTCGTCGCATAGGTGTAGAAAGGGTAATCGGTGTGTGGTCCGCGTCAAAGCTGGCGGATGTTCAATAAGATATTATCTACAGTGGAGAATCGGTTATTCTTTCCCGTTAAACGCAAACGTACGCAAACGCAAAGCGCTAAAACGTAGAAAAGAACAACTTTTGGTCAATTCTGATATTTCATGTTTATCTTGGTGGCAAACAGTTTGGAGCCTGATCAGACGCCGGGTTACCCGGCGTCTGATCTGGCTCCAAACTGTTTGCACTGGAAATAAAAGTTTTAGCGTAAACGCGTTTATTGGGAAAGAATAACACATTCTCCACTGTACATGTAAAAACAGACATTATCTTAAAGTCGTGAAGGGGTTTAAACGATAAAAATGTTTGGAATGTTATAAAGTTAGAAAATTAAAAGAATTGACAGCCAGATGTGTCCTGAAACTTTCGTCATTTTCTAAGTACATGTATCCGCATGTCATCATTTGTTAACGATGACATTTTATAAAAAAAGAAATAAACTCAAGGAAGATAATAAATTAGTAAACGACCTTTGTTTTTAAAGTCAAATGTTTTACTACATGTTTGCTAATATTTTTTTATTAATAAAGCTTGATATTGCTTTATCTAGTACCCTATAAATATACATGTTTGCGCCTCGAATTATTCCTACAAAGAGAAAATTAGTCCCCACGTAAATATGTGTTTACTATTGTGAGTAAAACAAATGAAACTTATGTAGGAATTTCCCGAACATTAAACAAAGGATGTATTTCTAGTATATTGTCAGATGATTGCTTAAAAATGTTTAAATTAAAGCAGACTACTCCTTTTGGGGCTGTTTTACTTTTAACATGCTTTAAGTTATCACTTGACTTTAAAACAGGGTAACGGGTTTAAGGCATGTAAGTTCTTTTTGCTATTCAAAATAAAACCAGAAATATTCTCTCTCTGCTTTTCTCTGAATGTATTCTGCTTTACTTTCGACCTATTCACATTTGTCATGTGTCTTCAAAACTATACACAGGCTATGAAGTAAAGGATTAACACAAGTTTGGCGAATAGCTATATTCCTTTCTTAAGTTGGTTCGACAGCGGGGGGCCCGCATCTCGAGTTCCGGAAATGCTGATGACTTTCACCTGATCTTTGCGGCACGTGCTTATAGTAGAACATTTAGATAAAGAAAAGTTTGATCTTACTCAGTGTCTGCTCTGTTAGCGCAGTGGATACGGTCATAGACTTGCAATCCTAAGGTTCTAGGTTCGATTCCCACTCGTTTCAAAACTTTTTTTTAACAAATTGTCTGATTTTAGTGACTAGTCATTTCATAACGCAGTGATCAAAGGACAGGCTATGTTTAGTCAAGTAATAATGAATAATATCAGATGCAAGTATAGTCAAGTGACAGCTAAATTTGTGAGTATTTATAGCCTATATGACAGATGGCAGCTTAACACAGGACAAAAATAATGCTAAAAGATATATCCTAAAGGAGCTTTTATGCATTACTTTTGTTATGCATTAAGCAGTCACTTGCCTTTAAAGATCTACAGGCTACCGTTTTCAATGGTCCCTTATTACAGGTTTGACTTATGGTATTATTTAGAGCTGACGGCATTTTAAAGTTGAACTCAAGGGAGGTTACATGTACTCGTTTTGTGTTTACATTTTGTCAGAATTTCAGGAAATCATGTATAAAATGTAAATTCCACTGTAGATTTTCATTAAATTTTTGTGACTAGTAGAATTAAGTTATATCTATCTAATAAGAGTAAAATAAGTGTACGTTAAACAGCTAGATTTTTTGTAATTTGAGATTTTAAGAATTTGACTTTTTTTAAATATTGATATTTCCAACAAATATGTCATAAAATACTTTTGTTTGCCCAATATCTTATAGTCTATGTACAGTTTACTTGAATGTACAGAAATTATTGAGTTATATCATTTTATAAAGAAAATATTCCTGTTTGTATTGGAAACAATAGTTTGAGCGTAAACGCGTTTATTGGGAAAGAATAACGTTTTCTCTACTGTACGACAACACTTGTCGTACGAAGATTTATAAAACTGTCCCCTGTTACAGGACTCGATGCAACGACATCCGTTACAACGGAATTCTCACTTATCGACACGATTTCCATGGGAACGAATCTGCACAAAGCTATATAATATTAGATTCAATATAACGACAAACTCGTTACAACGACATTTTTGTTGGGAACGAATTGTGTCGCTGTATCGAGTCCTGACTATTATCCGCGTGTTTACATGTTATGTCTGCGTAACGTTCATCTTGCTTTAAGCTGTTTCCTATCTTTAAAGTCACCAGTCGGTGCCTTACTTTGGCAGGATAAACTATCTATTACACTCATTAAAATAATACTAATATACTGTATAAAGGACAGGTGGCAGTTTAAAGCAAGGTGAACGTAAAACAGAAAGCTCCTAAAGGAGCTTTCTGTTTTACGTTCACCTTGCTTTCAGCAGTCACCTGCCTTGAACACGTGGTAATCAACACAATTAATTGGTCGTAATCGAGAGGTTTACTGTATTTAAAAACAAAATTAAACACTATTGTCATGCTTTTCAGACTTGTCTCTCATGCACACATACAAGACAATGCTTTTAGCTTATCTGCAATGCCAAAACAGTTACTGCAAATCACGCGGGAAAAGTACACATGCTGTAGGGAAAGCTGCAACTGACATTTAAAAGTCGGCGATTTTTTTGTACGATAAAGGATGTTTTAAAGAAATAATTGATTTATTCTACTGGTTTGTTAGGCAATTCCACACCCTATTGGGGATATTCATTGTGTGGTGGTGTCTTATCAAATTTGATTACCCTGTTTCTCGATGATTCTGTGGGAGTCAGTTTGACTATTTTATTGGTTATCTATTTTGTCTGAGAGCAATAGAACAACGGTAGAGAAGACGCTTTCTTTTCCAATAAACTCCTTTGAACTACGACAATAGTTTCAATGAAAACTCCTCGAAGCCAGATCAAAGTTAAGCAACTACTCTTCTGATCTGAATCAAATCATATTCCGACTTAGATGTTTAAGAACTTATCATCTCTTTTAAAACACTTATGTTGTTTCATTAACTAACAGTGGGGGTACGATATTCTTTTCCGTTTAAATAAATGTTTTCACTGCCAACGGTGCCAACATGCGAATTTACGAACAGTTGGGATCGTGATCAGGAAACTCTTAACTCGGAGTCAAAATGTTTGCCACTCGTATCGACATCTCTTCAGTAAAAACATCCATAAAGCTGACTTTAAAAATCGCAGACGACACTACCAATGCAGACGGTATTTTGTGGTTAAGATGGTTAAAGCAAACGATAAAACTTGGCAGTGAAAGAGTTCAACTGAAACAACCGCAAACAGAATGCAACAGAAAGAAGAAATTGTCATTTTTAACGTTATTGGGATATTTGTTATCTCAGTGATAAGAGTTGCCATTGACCGATTTACAATTTAAACAATTGATTTAGCTCAAAAGTTTGTATTGAGTGTCCTTGGCGTACCTATCAGCACAACTCACCAGAAATGTCATTCACTCCTGAAACTTGTATTACACAATTGCATTTTCAAATGAATTCTAGTCTATTTTGGACTATTTTAGTTGATTTTAACATGTGTTAACTAACTTACAGTGCATGCCCTGCTCAGATGTCAGGGCCTGCACTGTTTGTATGATAAACTGTACGTGTACTATCTATAAGTACAGTGTGTAAAGGACGAGCATACTCGACACTAGGGTTGAATGTGTTCAAAATACTAGTTATTCAAGAATTAAGTCAATTTGAATGAAAACTTGTTTTCAAAATTCTCAAACATACAATGTCCCATTATTTGCCTATAATGAAGTTATGAGGTTTGTGTAACATATAGATGACTTCAATTAAGAAATGAACTGAATATTTTCGGCGTTAAATCAAAATAAACGACAGAAAATGGTCGGCGAATTCCATCAATCATATTCTGTCGTTTATTTCGCTTAAATGCCGAAAACATTCAGTTCATTTCTTATATTTACATTATATTTTCTGTAATTTCTAATATTAAATGAACATTTTATTAGTATGCATGTAAGTTTATTCTACATTAGAGTTTGTTAACACGAATGATATGTAACCTGGAAGGAACAGCCATAACGGCGTTACTGAAATGATTTTCGGCGAGCAGGTCCATAAGCACCGCCTCCTCTGCGAATATATCCACAAGTCCCGCCCTCTCGAGAAATAGCGTTTACACGAATTAAACGTCATTTTTTCAATGTATTTGAATGGGGCGTATGGGGTAAAACAGGGAGAATCGTTGTCACCGTTGTTGTTTTTATTTTTCGTAAATGATATGTATCATTCCTTACATACGGAGGATATTGACGCAGTTACATTTGATGAACTGCAAGTGTTTATGTTATTATTCGCAGACGATACAGTGTTATTTTCTTACACAAAAGAGGGCTTACAAAAACTCATGTTACAATTACAGAATTAATGTGAAGAATGAGGTATAATTGTTAACACAGATAAAACTGTAGTTATGACTTTTAAAAATGGCACAAGGACAGAAAAAGTTGACATTCGTTACAATGGTTCATCATTGAAAACAGTATCAAGATTTTCTTATCTTGGGGTTACACTGTCAGCAAATGGATCTTTTTAACAATCTCAAAAAGTTTTAGCACAGCAAGGTATGAAGGCACTATTTTCCTTAAACTCTCTTTTTGAAGTGGTATCGCTTGATATAAGTGAAAAAATTAAATTGTTTGATGCTATGGTTTCATCTATATTGCATTATGGAGCAGAAATCTGGGGGTTTTCATACTGCTACAGTACTGAATCTTATTAAATTAACAATTTTTGCGATTCGCTTGCAATTCCATGGCAATTCGATGGCGATTCGCTTGCGATTTCAAAATACTAATTTACCCTCGGATAAGTTTTCTTGAGTGGTGTATCTCACAAATGTTCGCAAATATGCCTTCGTTAATTTTTTCGATTCCATTTTTGTCACAACCGCTTCTGAAAATTCGCGTTAAAGTATTCAAACGTAGGATTTGTTTTTTGAAGCGCCCGATTCGATGGCAATTCGATGGCAATTCGCTTGCGATTATCAATTTAATTTAATAAGGTTCAGTACTGTAATGAAATAGAGAGAATCCGTACTAAATTTTTAAAACAAATCTTGGGTGTGAGAAAACAAACTGTAAACAATTCAATATATGGAGAGACTGGCAGATTTCCATTGAGTGACATTAGAAAAATCAAAAAAATTAAATACTGGTATAAAATAATATCATCCGGAGATTCACTATTACATATATATGTATATAATATGTTTTACTCTGATATTGATTAAAATGGTAATACCTTATATGAAAGCTGTTGGGCATCTAAAGTAAGACACATATTGCAGCATTTGGGCTTTGAATGATATGGTTACTAAATTGCAAATTGAGAAAGTAATAGAAAGAATAAGAGATCAATATATCCAATCATGATATGCTGACATTAGAAATACATTTAAATTAGAAATTAGATCTGTTAAAAAATCTTTTCAGTTTAAAAAATACTTAAGTTGCATCTTAAATGAAAATCATGGGAAAGCCTTAAGTCGCTTCAGATGCTCAGCACATAAGTTGGAAATTGAAGAAGGGAGATGTCGAAATATTGATAGAAACCAAAGATTATGTACTAGATGTAATATGAATACTGTAGAAAATGAATATCATTTCCATTTAGTATGTCCAAAATATAAGGACTTAAGAAGAGAATGTCTTCCAAATTACTATTGTTCATGGCCAAGTAGAACTAAGTTCAATATTTTATTAAGCACTCAGCAGTCGGGATTATTAAGGAAATTAGCTAAATTTATATATCATGCGAATGAAATAAGATTATCGTAAGGAAAATATATTTTTAATTACCGTACACAGGTTAAATGCGCATTTCCAAGTATTTCAAAGACTTAAACCGTTATACCTACCCCGTGTCCTGTGGTACGGCCGGTCAGTGGAATTGTCTCGGTGAGACAATTCTACTCAGAGGCCGTGCCGCGGGATGTCATTAACACGTGTGTTCATTAAATAATAGTGTACCTTTTGATGTGTGTAATCATTATTGCATTAATAAATATTCTGCATTCAGTTAGTTGATGCAAGAAAAGATGTAAATAGTGTATTATAAGTTTTATGGTGTGATGTAAAAAGCTCTAGATAAGGGGGGGGGGGGGGTGGTAATCTTTATTTCTGCTTTGAACCCTACGGTGCCGCTGCTCATTAGTAGGTAAGTAGTGGCACCGTGGGGTTTGATACTGAAATGAATGGGACCTTATGGATCGGTTCAGTTCTACTCCCCCTTATCTGGATCCCTATTATTATTTCCTGTTTTGCAACATATTATAACTGTGTCCTTTTGTAATACCTAAAACTCCACTCCAGGTTTTGTTTCGCTGGAGGGAATCTAGGGTATTTAGTTTAACCTATATCTAATAAACACTTTCATTGCCGGATGCCTGATATGGTCCCTTTAATACGGCGGATAGTAGGCGCCGACCGGACAGTCTTTCCCTTAAACCCTCTGTTTGGTGCCTGCATCTGGTAACAATGTCCTATTTGGACCCCGGCATTGTTAACCCCTTACCCCTAAGCCTTTATATCTTTGAAGATAGGCGACAATTTAAAGTGGGCTGATAGTGAAACAGAATATGCTCCTTTAGGAAAATTCTGCTTTAGTTTCAATCTGCTTTAGCTACCAGTTGGACATACACTTGTTCTATTGTTATGTGGTTTATATCCAGAACCTCATACACTAAGACTACTTTTCTTGGTGTAGAAATATCTAAAGGTGTAAAAGGGCGTATATATGGATGTAATGGAGTTAAAGAGAAATTTTATGTCAAGCATGTGACTATTAGGTTTGATTAGATATGCAGCAATAGCTGTCATTGTTATACATAGTTCTAATAGTATAGACGTGTTAGCACTATAGCCCCAATTACATGTAGTAAATAAGTGTTTTCTCTATGTAAACGTAATTATGTATGGGTACTCATGATGAAACATTTTATATTATTACCTAATGCTCTATATAACTTGTAATTCGTTACTTTTGACTGTTTTGCTGTGGGGGGAAGTAATGCATAACGCAGTCTCCATTACTTTTGTTCTACATTCAGCAGCAGCCTATCTAAAAAGACCACTTTCGTCCTTAATGAGTGGTCGATTCCTGGGTGTTTCATCGAAAGTAGGGCTCCAGACAAGGAGAGTATTTCCAAAACTAAAATATGCATGTCTCCTTCAAACCCTATGGTGTGAATACTAACCAAAAGCTTCTCGAAGAGACCATTCTACTTAGTAATCAAACCATAAGGTTTAGTGCAGACATGAGGAAAATGTTGGAAAACTTGAGTCTATTCCCCCTTATCTGGAGCCCTGTAAATAGTAATTCATTTCATTTCAATATATGTAGGGGCCTATACATGTATGTATGTACAAGTACATGTATGTATTTTATCATCGATTTATTTTTTAAAATATGACTAATATAGGACTCGAACTGACGCAAAGCACCCCTTCTCCAACACTGGCGAACGTGTGCATAAATGGTCAGCTTATGAAATAGAATATGATGCTATACTATTCATGCAAGATTTATATATAAAAAAGTGTAAGGTCGACGTAGGATTCGAACCCACGCTTACTAAAAAATACTGCTATTTGCCTTCTGCATACCTAGACTTTGTCTACTGCGCTAAACTGCTCACAATAACTCTGCCTTCATTTTTATATCATATACGAAACTCGACTGTTTAAAATATGGTTCGAGAACATGCGGAATGCTGTTTCCCCTACAATATGGAGTCGGCTGACCTTTGACACGTCAGACCTAGTTGTTTGACTATAATAGTTCATGAATCCTGTCTTGTAATTCCTGTATTTAGTGACGTTGCACTGTTGTTTTCAAGTCACTATTGCGCAGTTCTGTATTTTGAATGTACAATGATGCGATGTGAACAAAGAACATGTTATAAAATCACAAGATTAGACGCAGAAAGACACTCACAGGAACAACTAGAAATGTACAGAAATAGACACAGGCGGTGCAAGCACGTGCACATGTGTACATACGCATACGTAATCGCATATGTGCGAGTGTGAACAAGGTCAATTACTGTATGCAGTTGAGAATACGTTATTCTCTATTGTATACTGCGCACAATAAATACAGCTATCAATGTTTCTTGCTGGATGTAGAGAATACTCATCCCTTTTAAAGTTTTAGAATGTTTCAATCTAAAAATAACTCTGTCAAGTCAGAAGAAAACACTAATAATGAGCTATGAAAACATCTTTACGGGCGCAAGCCGAACGAACTCGGAAAATCTCCGTCGTTGATCGGATGTCAACAAACCGATTTAAAAGTCGACTTTTTTCCACCAAATTCATGTGTTTGTCAGATTTATTGCCTCCATAATCACCACGGATTACTTCTTTTTATATGTTTAGATTACGTATCTGCCTGAATTTTCAGGTTTAAAAATGCGCTATTTTGGCTTACATACTGCCTTTAAACGTAAACAAAGCACAACCGCAGTGCAATAAAATGTAGAAATGACTATTCTTTTTAAATTTCCATTTATCTATTTTAATCCGACTGCAAACAGTCTTGAGCCTGAGACCTAGAGAGAGTTAATGGTTTATGTATTGTACATTCATATTTGTATTTATGAGAAACTGTGAACTGTTTGCCTGAAACAGTTTCTACCCGTTTTGTGCTCTGTATAATTTCCTTCATACATTGTTAACCCTTTCTCCGCCGAAGTCGCATAAAGTCGACTCTGCAAACAGTTTGGATACAGATCAGATGGCGCATAAAGTCGACTTTGCAAACAGTTTGGATATAGATCAGATGGCGCATAACGCGGTGTCTGATTTGACCCTAAACTGTTTGACACTTGTTTCAACATTTCTGAAGTCATATTACCTTAATATAACTTTGAAATGATCATGCAGATAACAATATTAAAGCAGATGACAAGATCATGGTGGCGGGATACAAACTCATGAATAATCTGGCGCCGAAAGGGTTAACATAAAGAATATATTATCCCTTTTTCTATCAAAAGCGTGATATCTATACAGTGGAGAATCTGTTATTCTTTCCCAATAAACGCGTTTACGCTAAAACTATTATTTGCAGTGCAAACAGTTTGGAGCCAGATCAGACGCCGGGTAACCCGGCGTCTGATCAGGCTCCAAACTGTTTGCCACCAAGATAAACAAGAATTATCAGAATTGTCCAAAAGTTGTTCTTTTCTACGTTTTAGTGCTTTGCGTTTGCGTACGTTTGCGTTTAAACGGGAAAGAATAACAGATTCTCCACTGTAACAAACAGAATACATGTGTATAACCTTATTATATACTGGGTAACTGCTTTCCACCAAGAGAATATATTATTTCTCCAAAATATTGAAATGCGTGTGCTTATGAGTCAATCTTTTTTACGTAACAATTCTGATGTCAAGGATGATATTATTTTGATATTCTCTCTTATGTTAATGGCTTACATCATAGCACCATGCAAGTCTATACTGTGGAAATGTGTTACAGAAGGAGCTTAAATGTACCCAGATTGTCGAGGTGTGGCGTATATTTAACACCATTGCAAAGCTATTTCCTTGATGTAACAATCCTTTAAACAAGTACAATGTCATTAAATGAATGACAACAGTTTTAATAATTGTTTCATCACAAGGAATAGCATGTAATAAATGTCCTTGATAGTAAACTTTGCAAATTTTATCGGATGATTTTATTTTCCAATAATGTACGGTTTGCGCCTAGAATAACTTTTTGTTTTCACACTGACAAAACATTCAGAACTTGAACATGATCCCACTGATATTCCATACGGTAGTATAGTAAATACAATAATTTAGAGCAAACGTTGCAATGAAATGCCATCGCCTGTGAATTGTATTTGCTAAAACGAAGACGGTTACATCAAGGAATCTGCAGCTACAGCAATGTTATATTAAGGAAAATACAAAGATATATCAAAATCAAAAGTTTGATGAGCATGAACAAACTGTAAACAAAACAATTAAACATTTTAGAACTGTTAACACTGCTTAGCCAATGTTTACTTAGTATCAAAACTTCGGTTGATTTCAAGTTATTCAATATTATTAGCGACATGCTGTTACGGTAAAGAAGCAAACATGTTACATTAAGGAAATAAATGACTCTTCTGATACGTAAAGCGTCAAGAAGAGTTTGATTGCCAACTTAGTATACATCTAGTCTCTTCATGTATAAATGCTTTACTATGACATTCATTTCGGGAACTAAAAGAGCTATACAACTATAACTTTACGGCTCCGTTACAGCATTGAATTCATATTGTTACAGAAACGATTACAATATCACTGTGTACGTGATTTGCCAATTTCTAAATGAAAACGGGTGCATAATATACTCCACAATGAGCAGAAAACATGGACCAGGATTTCCTATCTAGTTTGCACTTATTTTTAAGGACTTTGGTTTACTGTAGTTTATAAGAAGAAGCAAATATTTTAAAGGTGTTACAGAAGATATATAGAGAAATTAATTCCTTGCTGTAACACAAAGTAGGCTCTTAATTAAAGGCTTACAATTCAAAATTCATGCCATATATTTAGTTTCTTATCAAAATATATGGAAAAGTTTATTGCATTACTAATTCAACATAAAAATGAAAATATTGAACTGTTTTGCAGTTTACTTTCCTATTTGTAACAATGTAATTTTCCTTTATGAGGCAGTGTATTTTCCTTGATGAAAACAAATACAGATAAGGTTACCTATATCAGCACATTACTGAAATAGTTCAGATATATCACAGAAAGTCTATTGATTAAATAAAAAATAACTATTTTAGGGACACTGCATAAACGACATTTCTTTGTCAAATATTTAACATATTCTGTATATCTCTTGCTGTTTTTGGGATAAAATGTGAATATCAACACGTTAGTATTAACTTAAGATGACAATTATCCCTTTTTTCGAGTATGATCTTTCTAAAATTTACAGGGACATGATTTTGTTACATAAAAAATATTGACTCTTATAAATCCGTTTAAATGGGAATGTAAATTTAATGGTGTGCAAATAATCATTATTAAAATACTTGAACACATGTGTCCTTCTTTAATTTACTATGTTTAGAACATTGTAACTATTTGCTGGCACACTACCGTCCACTTACATGTAAACCTTATCATGGCGAATTGTCGTCTGCTTTAAATGTGATGTTTGCAAACAAAACCACCCACATAATCCGTTTTCGTGCTTTCAAAACTGAATAAAAACTAAATATGATTGCCAAAAAGTATGGATCGAGATCAGACGGCGCGTTACGATGCATATAATTTTGATCCAAACATTTTACAAATCATTAGCCAAGTCGTGTTTAGAATAACATGGGTAAGAACAATGCCGTCTGCAGTTTGCTTCACCTCATTCCTACCTTGTGACGATTATGCTCGTCATTTACATACAGTTTACCTGTAAAGAGTACTCTTGTCCGAAACAATCAGTGTAAAACACAATCTGGCTTTTTGCAGGAGCCTTTTAATCTGAATATGCACTGTTTGTCATTTAAGGAACACCTACGCGGTTGCATACAGTGTGACCCGGTTTTTCCCCATACCTCCATGAATACAATAAATATTCCGAATTATTCCTTATAATTCAATATCACTTCTGAATCTAAGAACGTAGTTAAATAGAGAATCTGAAACGAATGTTCATTTTAAACACTTTTAAAACGTAGGTTGAAGTCCCTCCGCCATATAAATTTGCCGCCAAAACGCAAACGTTGTTTTATAGTAACTTCGTCATCAAAGACGTCATTTGGCGTCCTGCTTCATGCAGCGCTTGTGAAGGGCAGTTGGACGAAGATACAAGTAATCCTGACAAGGCGTGGCATGATTTTTTTCAAGGGATTATGAAACAAAAAATACAGTCAATCACAGCTAACCAAATGAAATGAAAACAAATAATATTAAATTATATTGCAATGAATTGTCCATGCGGTAGTAGTCCAGTGGTAACGCCTTTGACTATAGTTCAAGGGTTCATGAGTTCGAGCTGGACAAGCAGCCTGACTAGGAGATTTTTTCTGAATCCCCGATGATGTACATGAATGTTCTTGAGCAAGATATGTACCGCGAATTGCTTCTCTTTACCCAGGGGTTACAATGGGTACATGTATCTGTGAAGGTTATGAGCGGTACTGCTGCTACTACGCGCCATGTTAGCAGTGCTCAATCTTGCAGGCAAAATACTCAACGATCATGAGAGTAAATGTACAATCGACTGAACGGTCATTCGGACTGAAAGTAAACTAAAACTCGGTACATACTTTAATGTAAAATACAACCCTAAATAGTCGTAAACGGACTAGATTTAATTGCAAACTGAAATTTTCCATTTAAAGTTCAGGGCTGAATAAGTTAAAGCATATCAAACTTAGCATGACAAAAGGGCATGTCAAAAAGTTAGTTTGTGATCGGATTGGAAGTATTTCTGTATCCAATCGAAATCCAAACCGTTTGCAAATTCTGGTGAAGACGATCTAGGCATGCAGATGGGTAACCCTAACTCGGTAATGCGTGTCTTGTTCAGGTATTTGACAATAACTTTGAATACAGATAATAATAATAATAATAATAATAATAAAGACTTTATTTCAAGAGGGTAACACAATTAGAACACACCAGCAACTAATCTCCCTTGTGGCCCTCAAACATTTGTACAGATATTTACAGAACACATTCAATCCTATCTACGAGCATATATATCTACTTGTCATTTATTATCAATGTACAGGAGGAAAGTGTACTTGTCGAAAATTAACAGTACAGACCCAGACCAGAGTAAGGAGTCCTCTGATCAGGGTCGGCATTTACAGCATTTATGAACAGAACAGATGTTCAACACATATATTAGCCTTTATCCAGAATAGACTCTATCATTCTCACATTAAGACCCGCAATTTAGTGCAAAACCGTCGTATCTTCGATTAATATCTATCCAAGGATACGGTAGTATTGCACTGAGTAGATCCACATGAGTTACCTCTGTAACTCTGCAACATTGGACATATATTCAATAAACAAATCAACAAATATTTGATTTATACTTTTAGATCTTTAAATTTTGAACTATTGTTTGTTCCCATGACCCGTCACGACACTGATAGAATACAGTGGTAAATACGCTATTCCTACCCATTTACACGTTAATTTATATGTATTTTAAGCCTCTGGTCCATTCCGCTAATTAAATAATTGCGTGTAGATCCAACTTTCACAGTGATGAATATACACAATAATAAATATATATTCAATATCCTTGCAGGTGGTAGCTTAAAGCAAGCTGAAAAGTAAAAACAAAATGCGAGAGAACGCACATTAAGGCGCAGTCTACTTTACTTTTACATGTAACCTGCTTTAAGTTGTCACCTGTCTTCAAACTGAGGAAATACGCAATGGAATAAAGGATTGATACTTATTTAATTTATTCACATACAGTGGAGAATCTGTTATTCTTTCCCGTTTAAACGCAAACGTACGCAAACGCAAAGCACTAAAACGTAGAAAAGAACAACTTTTGGACAATTCTGATAATTCTTGTTTATCTTGGTGGCAAACAGTTTGGAGCCTGATCAGACGCCGGGTTACCCGGCGTCTGATCTGGCTCCAAACTGTTTGCACTGCAAATAATAGTTTTAGCGTAAACGCGTTTATTGGGAAAGTATAACACATTCTCCACTGTATGACCATATTACAACTGAATTGGGAAATATTAAAACTGATTGCATGCTTATGGTTAACTAAAACCTTAACTCAAAAACAAAGTGACATTTACCCATCACACTGTTGAACTAACGTATACAGTAAAACCCTCTATGATGACCACTAAATTATGTTAATTATTATGAGTTTACTCGTATGATAGGTGACTGTCTAACTCATTCACCCCTGAAACCTTCAATGGACAATTCCAATTTCATAATAAGTCTAGTCCAATTTTTTACTATTAAGGGTTGATTTAAACAATATAATTCAAGTGACAAACAGTGTTGACCCTGATCAGAGTGCTCCTTAATATACCATCTGACCAGGGTTTGCATGGGACTGGTATAATCCTCACAGGTACAATATTTGTAAATAACGAGTTTACTCGTCGCTAAGGTTGAAAGTGTTAAACCAATGTGCCAGAAAAACAGAAAGCTCACCGAGGAGCTTTCTGTTTTACTGTCACCTTGCTTATATACAGTTACTTGTCTTTTAAACAATCAATCAATCCTCTTTTTAGTGGTCGTATAGTGAGGTTTTACTGTATTTTCAAACTGTTTGGACACAGATCAATCGTCAAGTTACCCGGATATGATCAGATACAAATCTGTTCGATACGCGTATCACTGTTTTGTTCGTCAAAAAGTTAAAACAAGGACTTGAAGTTTATTGTTGACCACACAATTGAAGCAGATGCCAAGTAAGCGATATACAGTGGAGAATCTGTTATTCTTTCCCAATAAACGCGTTTACGCTAAAACTATTATTTGCAGTGCAAACAGTTTGGAGCCAGATCAGACGCCGGGTAACCCGGCGTCTGATCAGGCTCCAAACTGTTTGCCACCAAGATAAACATGAAATATCAGAATTGACCAAAAGTTTTACTTTTCTACGTTTTAGTGCTTTGCGTTTGCGTACGTTTGCGTTTAAACGGGAAAGAATAACATATTCTCCACTGTAATGGGTAAATTAGACACCAAACCTGTAATAACGGTAATTATGGGTACCATTTTGAGTAACGAAACTGTTTTAGCCCTAAAGTGATAGCATTTTCTAGCGATAAAAACCAAATCAAAGTACTGGTGATGGTTTCAAACCGAAATTTGTAGGGAAAATTCTGAAGAAAAAATATTGATAGTAGGATTCGAAACTGTTTATATACAGAGATTGTGTAACATTGTATGTTACCATAAGAGTCTGAAAATGGATCTGGCCTAAACCCTATTTTATATAAGAAACAAGTAAATATCGTTTCAAGCATATTTGGAGTGTATTTACATTAATTTTATGCCTTTTAAGTTTCAGTAAACAATCTTGATTATTTTGCATATTCGACAACCCTGTGTGACACCGCATCTCAAAGCAGCGATTTTTTATTACTCGTACACAAAACAAAGTGAAACTACATAATGCATATTCTACTGATTTTATGATAATCATATTTTCTTCAGAACGTAATGTTAATTCATTAGAAGTTTATTATTTTAAATCGGTTCACTGTTTCATCTAATACAGTTCTGAAATTTATTCGATTCTTCGTTTTAGTGGAATTGATAATATCGAACGATACTGAGTGTTGTTTTCATGAGCGGATGAATGCTGAGTAAAATTCTTGAACTCTTTGTTATTATTTGCGAACTATAGACGGATTCAAATCAAACATTTGAAATAATCATTGACGATGTCCATACCATTGTTGCAGCACAGCTGAATAACTTTAAAATACAGTCCAACTTCGATATCTCGTACTCGCTTAATTCGAGCTATCCGATAGTTCGACACGTGAACTGCATTATTGCATACTCAGGTTAAGTCGAACATACCCCTATTTCAAAGTTAAAACGTGGCTCAGCCACGTTTTAACTTTGAAATACGTGTCTGTTCGATTTAACCGAGTTCGAGATATCGAAATTCGACTGTAGCATTTTGAAAAAGGTGCTACAGCGCTTGAAATCTTCAGATAATGCAGGTTTATGGTCAAACATTCTTGCTGATACGATGCAGTTGGGGAAGATGTTATTCTCAACCAAAAAAGGCGGTACTACTAAAACAAAATCTCTTGCGGGGAATATATTGATTTTGATCTGTCTGTCCAAGACTTTTACATCGGCCATAACTTTAGAACTACATGTACGTGTGATAGAGTCTTCATATTTGGTATCTGTTCTCCACTCAAGAAGCCTAGATCTCATTACATAATTAGCAATTCTAAATATAGAAACATCATATTAGGCATGATGTATTTCACTCAAGAATCAAATTGAGCTCAATACAAGTTGAGTCATGTCAGATAAAAGTCAAGGTCATTCAGAGGTCATAGTCACCTCAGGGTGTATACGGTGTTTAACAAACACATACTGTTTCAATTGGAAACAGTTTGGGGACTGATGAGACGACTGGATTGTTTGTCTCTCAGATTAAAATGAATCGCTGGTCCAATACTCTTGATATGCAGTATAATAACACAATAAAGAAACTGTACGTTTGGTTTGAGGGACTTGTGTTATACTTAAAGGCACAACCCATAGACACATTTTGTGTCAAAAGCAAATTGCAGAATCGCAGTGTTTTATAACTCTATGTAAAACTGTGATCCCGAAGCTGGCCATTCTTTTAACACCAGGGTAAAATAATTGAACGAATTTGGTAAATGTCTACTATGCAAGGCTACATGTAAAATTTCAAAGCTCTATGCATTTCGGTTTGGCACAAGAATATTGGTCGATGGCCAAACGACAGTAACAAAACATAACAATTCTGTAAAATTTAATTTAAACAACCTCGTCATTCACTAGCAAAATCATGATCTGCAGATTATCAAATCACAGTGTAACATACATGTCGCATAGCCAATACATTTTTGCGTATTTTGTTATCGCATTTGTCTATAGTTTGTAAATAAACAAGTATCACAAAAGTAAAAAAACACCAATTGTACAGTTTCTTTATCGTGTTAGTAGTCACAGGTTGTGTAGCCGTACAAAAAGTTTATCCAAGTCACCTTTGAAACTTCAAATTAACAATTCCTGTTTCCAATTAAATCTAGCTAATTTGAAAACATCGGTTATGGGTGACTAGTGATGAAAAAAGTGGAGAGGCGGTTATTCTTTCCCAATAAATGCATGTATTTTTACGCTTAAACTATTTCGTCCATTGCAAACAGTTTGGAGCCAAATCAGACGCCGGATAAACCGGTGTCTAATCGGTCTCCAAACTGTTTTACACTCAGATCGAAATGAATCGTACGACTTTACAACGGATTGTAATTTTCTATATTTTTTGGGAATTTCGTTTTCGATTAAACTTATTTAAGCGGGAAATAATAACTGCTAAAAGCTGTAACTCATTACAGGTTTATTGCTCACAAGGTTGGACATTTTTCAAACAATGTACCTGTGAAAAGTAAGCTGAACCTTCATACAGTGGAGAATGTGTTATTCTGTCCCAATAAACGCGTTTACGCTAAAACTATTATTTGCAGTGCAAACAGTTTGGAGCCAGATCAGACGCCGGGTAACCCGGCGTCTGATCAGGCTCCAAACTGTTTGCCACCAAGATAAACAAGAATTATCAAAATTGTCCAAAAGTTGTTCTTTTCTACGTTTTAGTGTTTTGCGTTTGCGTACGTTTGCGTTTAAACGGTAAAGAATAACAGATTCTCCACTGTATTAGGTCCTGACATTGTGCAATATGTTGTTAAAATGGACCAGATTTCCTTGTAGAAACTGGAATTTTCCTTTTGAATATAAAGAGATGAATGAATTTTAAACATTCTCACAGACGTTAAATTCTGCGAAGACAGCTCTGTGGTTTGATTATTGTTTGATCATATTAAGAAGCTTCCAAAAATTCCAATACTGAAAATGAACTTGACTGCCCTTTTATCATATGTCGTCAACATTTATTTGTTCAATGCCATCAATTTTAACTTCGAATGCTTTGATTGAAGGAAGATTGGTATGTACATGTATATATACAGTAGTGAAAAAAAAACGTTATTCTTTCCAAATAAACGCGTTTATGCTAATACATATTTTAAATGCAAACAATTTGGATCAAGATCAAATGCTGGGAAACCTGACGCCTGATCAGGCTTCAAACTGTCAGTCAGATGAAATTTGAAAGTTGAATATTTAAAAAAGTTGTCAATTTTTACATTTTATTGCAAGTTGCGTTTGCGTTTCGTTTGCGTTTAAATGGGAAATAATAACGTATTGTCCACTGTTTATATACTATATACTATATCAGGTATGGTGTTACTGTATCCAGTTTCTGATCTTCTCTCAAATTATTACTAAATATAAATGTATAATATAACCTCTCCATTACGACCACTTATAGTGTTAATTATAAGATGTTTAACCCTTTACCCCATAGAAGCGACTTTTAGCGAATCTGATTTATTCCTTCGCTGAAGAAAATAGTTCCAATTTAATCAGTCATGAATATATATTATAGGGAAATGTTTCAATATATTCTAGCACATATAGCTTAAAGCAGGTTGAAAGTAAAGCAGAATGCGCCTTAAGCGCATTCTGCTTTACTTTCAACCTGCTTTAAGTAGTAACATATTTTCAATTCTAGAAATAGGCTATCAGGTAAAGGGTTAAAGCAAGTGACTGCTTAAAACAACGTGACAGTAAAACAGAAAACTCATTTAGGGGTCACATTGCTTTAAGCTGTCAGTTGTCTTTTATACAACAAATTAGCCATCTTGTTGTGTTCCTAATAGAGCGGGTTTACTGTACAAGTGCAATAGCAATTGTATTTGACAGATAACACTCGTAGATAGCACGCTGATAACGACAAGACATATTTGCTAACAATAATTTGGATCCTGATCAGACTCTAAGTATATTGGCACCTGGTAAAGATTCAAACTGTTTGAAACTCGTATAAGTGTTTCTTCTATCAAAATCTATACCATGAGCGCCAAAATGCATGAAATGAGCGTAGAAACGCAAGTAAAATGTGTTTTAGAAATAAAACAAGAAGACGACTCTACAGCAAGGACAGGAATTAAACCTTTTCATGCTGTTATGGTATCTGTTTCAAATATATAGTCTCCGAAAAAGTGTTTTTGATCTTTTTTTAAACTGACGAAAATATATAAATGAGTGGCAAACAGTTTTGATCCAGATCAGACGCCGCGTCACGCGGCGTCTGATCTGTGTCCAAACTGTTTGCAAATATTCGCGATGTCGTGTTTAGAATGGTAAGGGTTAATATGTTTCTGTTTTTATTTCCCAGTCGGTTTTGGAAGCATACGCTAACACGTGGTAACAAATCTCATGATATAATTAGAAATGGCATGTTTACTAATTGCAATAAAAGTCTCATTTTAAAATACAAGAAAACCACGAGCTGCCACAGGACCATTTAGCTCACCTTTGCGGGATGAATTTGAATTTAACAGTGAATCGATGAGAAATAAAATGACTGCGAGAATATACGAACTTTATGTAAACGTATGAAGCAGTACGTTATATTTCCAACACACTGCCTGAACCTTCACTGCCATGACGTCTTCTTTCACTACCATGAAGTATATAATCATTTCATGATTAAAGTTTTCGGGATATTTTTACCGCTTCACCTCCTTATTGTCGTCTGCTTCAGTATTTTTGTCTGTAAGACACGTTTTCAAGTTAGATTTAAGGTTTTCTGACTTAATAAATATCGATAAGAGTGTCAAACAGTTTGGGTCCTGTTCAGATGCCGCGTTACGCGGCGTCTGATCAGGACGCAAACTGTTTACAAACGCGCTTTATGGCGTCATTTAGAGTGAAAGGATAATGTAAATGGCGTTTTCTTTTATCATTAAATTTATATAACCAACTACTTTGAGTCAGATGAGACGCCAGGTTTGTTCGGCGTCTCATATGGATCCAAACTGTTTGCAATAGTTATAACAATATCACCCAAAAGGTGATGAAAGTTAATACCACTAACGGGGTTTCTGTAAGTGGATATATAAGCAATGTTTCTTTGTACATGTAAGAGCAACAGATGGTCGTTTAATTGTTTTGGTCGCTAAAAGTAAAAAACCCTTCTAGCTGTTACTATGCTTATATTTTTACCTTTTATCCCATAGCCTGTTTCTAGTTTTGAAGACACTGGACCACTTAAAGCAGGTTGAAAGTAAAGCAGAATACGACCTAAAAGAAATTGGAATTGTCCATCAACTCAATCTTTTCAGGGGTGAATGAGTTGTGATACGTTCAGGCTAACCTTTCAACAAACCGACATAACAAAGTCTAGTTAATTGACTTACCACCAAAGACCTGACAGTTGGTTCCGACACTTTCAGCATGGCATCGTTAGCTTATGTCACATGTTATGTCCTTAACATTTACTGAGCACCTTAATTAACCCTTTCATCGCCAATTCCATCCTGAGGTTTTTACTCCTTCACCGCCATATTGACTTTAGCTTCAATAGTGGTGTCTGCAAGATTGTTTCAACGTTCGATTTTAGGTGGTATTTTTTAAGAAATATCAAAGCGAGTTACTCGGCGTCTGATTTGGACCCAAACGTTTTGCAAGCTCGACTTAAAGCGACTGCGGCGGTTAAAGGGGTGAATTAATACATGGTATGCCTTGATAAATTAGTATTGTGCACGCCATATGAATGTGGTCGGCAAACATGCCATTTGATTTAACCCTTTGAACCCTAGTCCCGCATATAGGCGTCCTTTTCAAACAGTGTACATGTGAATAGTACACTTGTCCTGTGCAAACAGTGAAGACCCAGATCAGAGGGCTCCGAAAGGAGCCTCTGATCCGGGTCTTCACTGTTTGTCATAAAGCCAAACATTGACAAAAACAATCCTTAAAAGTCAAAAAAAGGACTAGACTAAAATGGAAACTGGAATTGTCCATTTAAAGTTTCAGGGAGGAAAGAGTTAATTTTCCTGTAGAAAATATAGCCAGGGTTTCAGAAGGTTAAGACCCAGATGAGATTCTGAGTTACTCATGTTATATCAATATCAATATTGTTTGCTAATTATTACAGATTTGCTCTTAGAAGGTTAACCTTTTCAATTAATTTTAATCCTTGCGCGCCTCTTGTTCCGAACGCAGGGCTCCCTTACGACTTGAGAAATGGTAGAGTTTGTTGTGTATAAATTTTATGTTCGTAAGTGATCTGGGTTTCAATTACCATAAACTGATCATAAATAAATCGTATGAACGGTTATAACAGAGACATAAAAGAAGACTGAAAGTAAAACAGAAGCCCTGAACCCTTTTTTACGATAAAAGCGCCTTTTAGCGCATTTAATCTATATTCTCTACTGAAAACAATAGTTTCAATTTACACAGTCATAGGCATGAACCATAAGTAACATTTCCTAAATCCTAGCAGATGATAGCTTAAAGCAGGCTGAAAGTAAAGCAGAATGCGCCATAAGGCGCATTCTGTTTTACTTTTAACCTGCTTTAAGATGTCACTTGTCTTCAAAACTAGAAACAGGCTATAAGGTAACGTGTTATAGGCGCATTCTGTTTTATGTTCGACCTGCTTTCAGTGGCATTTTTGTTTTCAAAGCTAGAAACGGATTACCGTACACAAAATCTGTGTCGAAAAGTCATGGCCTGAGTCTTCACTGTATAGAGAATGTCGAATACAAACATTTTGCATATCGTATTCGAACGTAATTTGTTAATTGCGTGGTCGTTAATGGTATATCGCACGTGTATTGCGCGTCTATGGAAAGTGCATGGAGCGTGTCAGATGCAAAACGCAAACATTCATATCGCCGTACATCATGATTGTGCCACAAGGGAAGGAATTCAATACCAATCGCGGCAATAACTCAAGTTTGCAGCCTTGAGGATATACAACTGATTTACACATATCGAAATATTGATGTATACAATCAGACTGCGTAAAAGTAGTCCATGCAATAATTTTGATCCGAATTACATTCTGAGTTACTCTATCCTTAGGCTCAAAGTGAGGTTCGTCTGTATGGCCCATTTGAATCAGCCATGTGTTTATTTGAGCCAACTCTATAGAATCTCTCGCAGCGATCCCCACGAATCAGGGCGACCAAAATTGTGTGTGTGTGTGTTAGGGGGGAGGGGGGGGTCAGGAGAGAGACAAAATCATGCAATGTTGAAGGCACGTGAACCTCTGGGTCGCACTGAGCCGAGAGGATCGCGGCGAGAGGTTCTGTAGAGTTCACGCTAATAAACACAGGGCTGGACAAAGGACATGATTCATGTTCTTAGAAGTAGAAAAAAATACTCCATGTAGTTTTCTAATTATTACTACCTCCCATGAGAGTGTTCATATTTTCACTAATTTGATAACAATAAAAGTTGGAATATCGACATTTGAGGGTCATACAAACTCAATAAAACTCAAATGGTTTATTACATCAGCGTAAAAGAATGATTGCGCAAACCCTTCCAGGAGATTAGATGGAGAAGACGTTATTGCTTCCCTTTTAACCCAATACCCCATAGCCTCTTTCTAGTTTTAAAGATAGGTGATAACTTAAAGCAGGTTGAAAGTAAATCAGAATGTGCCTCAAGGCGCATTCTTTTTTACTTTCAGCCTCCTTTAAGCTATGATTTGCTATAATATAATATATATAATTCGTATTGTTTATATTCTTGACTGTATTTATTGGAACAATTTTCTTCAGTGGAGGAATCAGTTAGAGGTTCAAAAATGTGTATTTATTGGATAATTTGTTAAACGAAACTAAAATTAAAGAGATTTTGTTTTGATTTGGTATTTAAAACTATAAAACAAATTTACAGTGGAGAATGTGTTATTCTTTCCCAATAAACGCGTTTACGCTAAAACTATTATTTGCAGTGCAAACAGTTTGGAGCAAGATCAGACGCCGGGTAACCCGGTGTCTGATCAGGCTCCAAACTGTTTGCCACCAAGATAAACATGAAATATCAGAATTGACCAAAAGTTGTTCTTTTCTACGTTTTAGTATTTTGCGTTTGCGTACGTTTGCGTTTAAACGGGAAAGAATAACAGATTCTCCACTGTATCTGAGGGCAAGCAGTTTGGAGCACAGGTACTTGACACATACTTTATTATCTATTAACACCCCCCCCCCCCCTTAAAAAAAAACAAAACAATTTTCTTTTTACTATACTTCTATTATAGATACAAGGTAAACAGCGCAATTCGACACCTAGTCTTTACTATCCACTTAAACTGATGCTAAAATAGACTCGATCGCCGATATTCTCTTGTGGTATCCTCGGGAAATGATTAATTTATCAATATCTACTTTTTATTTCATAAAATTCCGTCAAATAACGCCACAGTATGTGAATTATAACGAAAATAAGCATCAAAAAGTTTTATGTCGTTCTCTTGGTACAGAATTTATTGCCCAAAATAAGGGGTAATCTAGTCGGTTTGCACATTTAACGGCCTTTACGGCTGGAACTTTCACCTAATTTCATTAGAGCAAACGCGTTTGTGTCGGAACATGACCCTCTTCACTATCAGCTATATGAAATATACATGTAATTTGGCATGAAATTGACAAGTGAAAGACTCATTTCATTGTGAATGCCATTTTGAATACCGGAATGAATTGAATGAACGGAGCGATCTCATTGGTCAAAATTAAACAGGTAAAGTTTCTTTTAATTTTGCATTCTATGTAAATTATATAAAACTGATATATATTTCATTTAAAGATGATTTATAATATTTGGTGAAAGTTCCAGTGGCATAGGCCGTTTATTGTGGACAAATAACAGATCACCCCTACATGTACATTCGTTGCTATGTACATGTACCATGAAAACGACATAAAACTTTTTGATGCTTATTTTCATTATAATTCACATACTGTGGCGTTATTTGACGGAATTTGATGAAATAAAAAGTAGATATTGATAAATTAATAATTTCCCGAGGGTACCACAAGAGAATATCGGCGATCTAGTTTATTTTAGCATCAGTTTAAGTCGATAGTAAAGACTAGGTGTTGAATTGCGCTGTTTACCTTGTATCTATAATAGAAGTATAGTAAAAAAAAAAAAAGTATGTGTCAAGTACCTGTGGTTTGGAGCCTGAAAAGTTGTGAGTTCAGTAAATGTATCGGGGGGGGGGGGGGGGGGGGGGGCAACAATGTTCGCCAATGCAAACAACCTTTAAAACAAGACCTCAAACTTGCATGAATTTTCTCCAACAATAACTAATTGCTCTTCATGTCTATGTAGTTTCCACAAGAAAGTGCACTGTAAGGGCTGCCGTTTCTCCGGATTTTTCCGAAATCTTTATGATTTTTTTACTTAATGTCTCTGGATATACGGATTTTTCCGAAATCTTCGGATTTTTGCAGTTACTTTTAAAATTTGAAAATTTGTGTGTTTTGTACTAAGGAAACATTCATACGGGTGTCAAACAATTTAGATCATAAGCAGACGCCGCGTTACGTGGCGTCTTATCTAGTTCCAAACTGTTTGTATATTTATGTTAATGTTATAGAGCCTGGCAGCGAAAGAGATAAAGGTACGATTCCTAAAACTTGCGCTTGAACATTTGGAAATCTAGGATTTTTATTAGCAACTTATGGTAGTCCTGCACTGTACAGTTGAAGGGCAAGCCATTTATTCGTTTAGTCACCATTTTGGATTGTATTGTTCGATATAGTGCACAACCTTCGAGAATTGTTTACAAAGTTGGCCAACGATAAAAGTAATTAGGCCATTTTTTGTGTAAATTATTAACTGACGTTGGTCTACTTTGCTCTCCGTTTGGATTTCTGAACTCACTATATGTCTACATATGTTACCCAAAATGTTTGCAATGAAACACACGTACAGTATTCCAGATCTGACGCTGCATTTCGCGGAGTCGGACCGGGGTTCAAATTGCTTGTCACTCGTCATCATTTTTCTTCTGTCCAAATGCCATATATCTAACTTTGAGAAAAAAGTAGAAACACGATTCTAAGCAGACGATATTGCAGCAGTGAAAGCTTTGGACATGAATGTGTTTGGAGAAAAGCGGCGCGCATCGTTGTGAAGAGGGAAGCGTTGTTCAGAGTGCCGTTGTAGGGAGGGAACACTTTATAGCGCTACTTAAGTACACTCATTCATTTTCCTTAGGCGAGATTTGAGAAATGTATAATTTATATAAATGGCAGAAGAAGGATAACATATTTCAATATATACGCGATGTTTGTCATATATATTTTACCCATTACCCAATTGCCTGTTTGTCAATTTTAAGACAGGTGAAGACTTAAAGCAGGTTGAAACGGGGGGAGAATACCATATTCTATTATGTCTCTACTTACACAGCATGTAAGACATTCAAATATGTTTGAAAATCTGGACAATTTAAATCTTTGGAAATACTTTCTCAATAAACATCTGTTTAAGGTTTCCTTAGGGAGTCTTGAAAGGAAATTGTATATTTAGAGATACCACTTTAACCCTTTCATGATCAAATTATTCGGGAGTGTTTTACCCTTTCAACGCTTATTGTCGTCTGCGTCAGCATTTGTGTCTACAAGGCATGTTTCAAAGTTAGATTTAAGGTTTTCTGACTGAATACATATCGATAAGAGTGTCTAACAGTTTGGGTACTGATCAGACGCCGCACGCGGCGTCTGATCAGGACCCAAACTGTTTGCAATCGCGCTTTAAAACGTTATTGAGAGTAAAATGGTCAAAAGATGTGTGATCGATTTGGGAATAGATCTTCTCTCTATGTTACCTAAAGTGTGATATATTTTAATACAAAACCTAATATAAACTAATTCAGTTCCTAACAAAAACATTGTAAATCTAATTTCAATGTCTTAACATCCCATAGACGTTGTTTGTCGCGTTGACATACTTACTATACATCAATTTGACATATCAACAATACCCAATGGGAGACAAAGATTGTGTGCGTTGTTCGGAGGGAGTTGTAGAGAGTAAAATTTGCTTACATATGCAAACAGCTTTAATCTAGATCAGACGCCGCGTAACGCGGCGTCTGATCTGGATTAAAGCTGTTTTTCACTCGTCATTATGTTTCTTTCTGTCAAAATGTCCATTATATGTCCTTGAGAAAAACAACACACATATTTTTTTTAAAAGACAATATCGCAACCGAGGAAAGGTTGGACATACTTGTCTTGTTTGGGGAACAGCGACAAGCGTTTTTGAAAGGAGGGAATCGTTGTTCAGAGGGTCATTGTAGAGAGGGAACACTGTACCATTTTGAACGGTATAGAGTTTTTATTGCGATATTTTACAAATTTACAAATAATGCTTCCAAATACATTCCGACCAAGGTCTACAATGTTTGCATATGTCAAGTATGCTCTTCATATGTAGAGTGTTTGCTCATGAGAAGAATACTCGTAGCTAGAGTTGAATCTATTACAAATCAGATTGAAGTAAGGCAAATGCGTCTGAAGGCGTATTCTGCTTTATTTTTAGCCTACTATAAACTACTTGTAAATGTACCATCTAATATGATATCGGATATAATTATTATGAAGTATATTAATGACTTTATAAATTGGAACTATTGTTTTCAGTGGAGGAGTAATTAAGGGGCGTAAAGGGCGTATTTATGGCGTAATTGGTTTAGATGCATGCCGTATGTCAACTTATTTCTTCTACCACTGCATTTAACGAATGATATTTGACAAGTCATTTGAACAGAAATAGGATTGTCTATATTGAGAGGAACATTAATACACTTGTCAATTAAAATGAAATATGTATAATGTTCGCAGGAATACAAATTGTACTTAAACACCAACGCAATTATAATTGACCCTTTGATGCAGAATTATAACATCATTTTTAAAGAAACTGAAAAACCGAACTTGGCCAAACATATTTTTGTATATGCCAGACGCCTATGCAAACACGTATAAATTAGTTTGCGAATAGAATTTATCATAATAATAGATTATTAAAAAAAACAAGTTATGCGGTTGATCGGATCGAACCCGTGCAGAGCAAGATTGGTGTATTCACTAAATTTCTAAATAACCTCAAAGACCAGGGACATTCTTATACGTCGGCCTATTTTTATTATTTATTTGTATAAAATGGCCGGGTTCTGCACCTTATTATCTTTGTTGATCTTTAGGATAGATTACATGCCCAATGATGTACAGCTTGTGTTGTTAGACATTTTAAACAAAGTACAGTATAGTCAACAACTCATAAGTTTGTTTGCTTAAATTGCCAATAAATGTTTAATAATTAGCAATAATTTATTTTATTTAAACTTATGACAAATTATTTGCAACTTGTTACTTGCAACTTGTGACTTACAACTTCTTACATACAAATTGTGACTAGTGACTTGCAACTTGAAACTGAAAACCTGCAAATTAATATTTGTAACTTACAAACCTGTTTTCAAACATGTTACATACATGTATGTCATTACATAAATGTAAATCAAAGAGTACCATTACCGTAAAATTACAATTAAAATCTTCTTATCTTTTAATGAAAACTATATATCATGGGTCAATAATCATAAGTCAAACGTCATAATAAGGTCATAATTTTTTAACTCGAGAAACAGAGTGTCACATCGTGTCGAAGCCGAGGTTGCCATTCTTGTTTTCGATGGTTGACAATTTGAATGTCGCGCAAACTGTCATTTAATATTTATTTCATTAAACCGAGATTATCAACCTTAGCTTTGGAATCGTCTTATTCGTGTTTATAAATTTAGAAGCAAATCACTCTTAACAATACAGAAATAAAATCAAGAAACATTAGAGTTATTTGCCCCTATGTGACATTCGAAAAAATGTCACATAGCAAAAAATGGCGAATAGTTCAGACGCTAATGGCATATAGTGACAGAGATGTAGAGACCTTAGAGTTACTTGTCCCTATGTCATTTTCAAAAAATGACGCTTAGCAAAAGAATATCGCATATCTCAGACAGCAACGTCATATAGTGTCAGTTAAGTTTTGGGACAGATGTTAAAAAAATACCGGCGTGCAAAATGTTATATGTTAGTCTATAAAGAAACACAATATGAAACTAAAGCGCTAAAAGGCGGTCAATGTCAAACAGGAGCATTGATAACGAAACTAGCACGATATGAAACAAATCATTTTTATTGGCTGCTGCTATACCAATCAGCCAGTGAAATTAATTACAAAGATAGCATTTTTAAAACATAAATTTGGGACGAGCTCATGTCAGATTTGTTTGCGATACAAATTTTGTCAAATATCGTTCTTCTTAGTTGAAATAGTTTGTCCATTTACCCTTTGTTGATGACTATGATGTTGTTGATAAAACAATGAACCCGTTTTGTTCAGGTTAAATCTGTTATGTTTGACTTTTCTGGAAACGCTGAGGTGTTTGTGTTATACCCTGTTACTGTATATATGTATAGCGCTCCCTCTCTACAACGACACCCAATGGGAGACAAAAATTGAGTGCGTTGTTAGGAGGGAGTCGTTGTAGGGAGGGACATTGGTTTTCGTTTGCAAACAGCTTGAATCCAGATCAGACGCCGCGTAACGCGGCGTCTGATCTGGATTCAAGCTGTTTGTCACTCGTCATTAACCTTGTTCTGTCAAAATGTCCAATATGTAACTTTGAGAAAAACAGCAGACGACAATTTAAGCAGACGCTACTGCAACAGTGAAATGGTTAGAGATAATTGCCTTGTTTGGGGACGAGCGACAAGTGTCGTTTTGAGGAGGGAATCGTTGTTGGGAGGGCCGTTGTAGAGAGGGAGCGCTGTAGTATGTAAACCAAACTCAAGAGAAGCACCTATGATTGAGTCTAATCCATTTGGACTCTATAAGCCCTTGTTCAGTAAGTACCTCAATGCATTTCTGAGTGGGTGGAATGAAAATAAATTATCTACGCCTTATACAAATTGGTTACACTTGGAAACAATTTAGAACTAGACAAGACAATGTAAAGTTCTTTGTGTCTAACACGATAGGTTTGTTTCTTAATTATAAATTGTAATTAAAAACTAAATTAAGGTGTGTGTAACGATAAAGTTGAAACAGACTATAATTTATCTGATACGGTTGAAACCTTATCATGCTAAATTGTCTTCTGCTCAAGAAATATCGTCTGTAATAAATCACTAAAATATTTTAAAGCTTTGTTAAACGTTTATATATAAGTGCCAAACAGTTAGGGTCAAGATCAGACACCGCGTAACGCGGTGTCTGATCTCGGTCCAATATGTTTACATGTATTGGCAAAGTCGCGCTTAGCTAGATAAGGGTTAATATATAATAGTTTCTGATTGTGAAAATAGAATAAGTACCATTGAACATTAGGGAGCAATATTTAGCATTATCAAACCTATATTTCAATCATTCACGTCGGTAGTTTTATTTCAGGTTCGCAGAAATGGATATAAATGCTCACAAACTCGTATTTATGGTTCATGTAACAGAATCATAAGTTGGTCTCTTCCGACCACAGATTTCCCTCCTGAGCTATAAGGGTCGGTGGTAGATATGATATGGTTGGTTATGAACTACAAAGAAGTTTTGTTTTAGTAATAATGGCACGAACTCATCAGATGTGCTCAACATCTAAATAACTAACTAGGGATCATAGATTAACCTTAGAAAGGCTACACAAATTTTCCGTGCAACGTTTGTCGTGCGCATCGGTTCTCATCGTGAATATATTATACATTTATTTACTAAGGTTGAGGTTAATATGTGTTTACGGACCTACAAAACTGATAATGATCGAGGACGCAGTTCCAGATCAATATCATTCTACATGTCTATATTGACCTCAACATAAGTAAAACATTA
The DNA here is from genome assembly GCA_922989275.2 of Gari tellinella. Taxonomy (NCBI): domain Eukaryota; kingdom Metazoa; phylum Mollusca; class Bivalvia; order Cardiida; family Psammobiidae; genus Gari; species Gari tellinella. Next base: position 33,427,107 of record OV277871.1, read on the forward strand.
ATATATGATATATCAATCGCGCCCATATATGAGTAATTAAAAATTTAAAAACATAAGAAAAAAGTGATGTTAACCAGATTATTAACTTAATTGTTTACACTACACTTACATGTATGTACATGTAAGTCAAACGTAACAACCGAGGCAGCAAAACATAAAACAAATTCATTTACACATATTTTGTCGTTTATTTCCACGTTTGTGTAAATGATTGGAGTTATAATTATGTACTTTAGCGGGTCGATATCGCTTATTAACGGACTCCAGCGTGCTGCCGTCTCGATCAATCAAATGAGCGCATTTAAGGAGGGTATACTAATTGAAGTTTATTATACGAAATGATTAAGACAGTGTTAAACAGTTTGGATACAGATGAGACGTCTCATCTGTATCCAAACTGTTTGAAATTGTAAAAGCAGAAATCGTCCATGTGTAAATGTTAATTGTTAACACATGTCGTAATTTATAGAATTAATTTATTATAATTACGAGCCCACTTTATCCAGTTTCTAATTAAGTCTCATTAAGTTTTAGATGTCATGTGTTAAATCTTAGAATAGCATACTGTGGAGAATCTGTTATTCTTTCCCGTTTAAACGCAAACGTACGCAAACGCAAAGCGCTAAAACGTAGAAAAGAACAACTTTTGGACAATTCTGATAATTTTTGTTTATCTTGGTGACAAACAGTTTGGAGCCTGATCAGACGCCGGGTTACCCGGCGTCTGATCTGGCTCCAAACTGTTTGCACTGCAAATAATAGTTTTAGCGTAAACGCGTTTATTGGGAAAGAATAACAGATTCTCCACTGTATGTAGTAGCCCATGACATACATTGCAGTCACAGGCCTGACGGACCCTGAAGTGCAGGAGATAATAGCAAAAACTGAGATTTATCCCAAAATCTGTTTTATATTTCAGGACTATCCGCTACAAGTATGTCCCATCAACGCAGTTTGCTCCGAAATATACAGCGACCCATCACAGGAAATGAGGTCATCATATTTATATATCGTCACGTGTAAATGCCCTTCCGGTCTGTACTGTCCAACAGAACCAGGTCCGCAAACACTCAGCGCAGACGCAAACACATGGTAAGTGACTCTTGTGACTTTTAACAAAAAAATATCGGAAAGGGTTCAAACGTCAGCAGATCGTTTTGTTTTGAAATCCATTTAATCCATATTATGTCTCTTGTTTCGAAAACAGGTAAGCTACCATCTGCTTGAATAAAGGAACTATTTCTTATTTGCACATTCATATGAAATGGAATCATTTTTTTCAGTGGAACAACTTATTGAAAGCGTAATTTAAGGGGTAATATGTTAAATGATGACCGGTATCAGCACACTAGTAACGTCTCATCAATGATGTCAATACTGAAACATACTCGAAAACATAAGATAAATCATATTCTTTGGTCATATTCTTCATATCACTTTCTTCACATTCATATGCAATATAGTACATGTACCCATTGACTCTAACCACTTCACTCAGACTAGCAATTGCAATTACAGTACTTCCTCCCTACAACGGCCCTCCCAACAACGACTCCCTCCTTACAACGACCCTTGCCACAGTTCCCTAAACAAGAAAATCATATTTAACGGTTTTACTGCTGCAATGTCGTCTACTTTTAATTATCTTGAGATGGTTTTTCTCAAATTTACATGTAAGTGGACAATTCGATAGAATTAATATAATGACGAGTGACAAACAGTTTGAATCCAGATCAGACGCCGCCTAACGTGGCGCCGATCTGGATTCAAGCTGTTTGAAGATGTACGCCAAGTCTTACTTTTCCTTCCCTATTAACAACTCCCCCCGAACAACACACACAATCTGTGTCTCCCATTGGGTGTCGTTGTAGAGTGAGAGCACTGTTTTTTATCTGTTGTTGGGGGTTTCAGATGGCATTGCCTCTGTGTTTAGTTTTGTATCAGTCTCAGTCTCCAAACTGTTTACCACTCAGGTTAAAAACGATAGTGAGAAATCTGAAAACATTATAATTTTTTACATTTGTGTACATTACGTTTGTGTTTCGTTTGCGTTTAAATGGGAAAAAATGACGTCTTATATCCACTGTACATGTGTGTATTTGTATTTATTATATACCTGTTCAAAAAACAAGCGAATACAGACCTAACAATATTTTTCCGTATCAGATGGCATATATGCTACACACTGTTGACGTCACTGCTTTTATGCACACAAGTTGTACACGATTCATTTATATAAAGAAGCGTTGCGCGTGACGTTTCGGAGTTATTTTTAAAAAAGAATGATCAACTTTGAATAGTTAATTTACATCTTTAACAAATAAGGGGCCTACATGTATGCGTATATTTGATTAATCGATTGAACGACATATAGATCTAGATCTAGTCCCAAACAGTTTAGGTATATAATAAAAGGAATATCACTACAGTGTGTGATCCGGGATCTTGTATCAGTTCTCGTCGGTTGTGTTATCCAGATCACACTCGATGCTACGCCTCTCGTGAGATCTGGATTACACAACCGACTCGAACTGATACAGTGGAGAATCTGTTATTCTTTCCCAATAAACGCGTTTACGCTAAAACTATTATTTGCAGTGCAAACAGTTTGGAGCCAGATCAGACGCCGGGTAACCCGGCGTCTGATCAGGCTCCAAACTGTTTGCCACCATGATAAACATGAAATATCAGAATTGTCCAAAAGTTGTTCTTTTCTACGTTTTAGTGCTTTGCGTTTGCTTTGCGTTTGCGTGCGTTTGCGTTTAAACGGGAAAGAATAACAGATTCTCCACTGTTTGTATTACGAGAAATGGTATAGTTTAAGTCAAATTTAAACTTTCTTCTTCTTCTTCTTTAACCCTTTCACGCTCAATGACGCCTGAACGCGTGTTTGCAAACAGTTTGAATTCGGATCAGACGCCGCGTAACGCGGCGTCTGATCAGGATCCAAACTGGTTGACACTCGTATCGAACTGTTATTAATCATACTACATTACAACTAACTTTGAAACGATACTACAGACAACAAAATTGTAGCAGACGAAATTGAAGCGGTGGAAGGGTAAAAATTTCTGAATAATTTAATCATGTAAAGGTGAAACAAAAAGGGAATAGTTTCTCCCCCGCTGTACAGTGGAGAATGTGTTATTCTTTCCCAATAAACGCGTTTACGCTAAAACTATTATTTGCAGTGCAAACAGTTTGGAGCCAGATCAGACGCCGGGTAACCCGGCGTCTGATCAGGCCCCAAACTGTTTGCCACCAAGATAAACATGAATTATCAGAATTGTCCTAAAGTTGTTCTTTTCTACGTTTTAGCGCTTTGCGTTTGCGTACGTTTGCGTTTAAACGGGAAAGAATAACAGATTCTCCACTGTAAATCAACCGTTCTATGACACCATCGTTCTTTCAGTTTTCACTAATATTTGCTCAGTCTTGCCAAAATGTATATGGCCTTAAGAACTCGTTGCAAGGCGATAAATAGGCAGATAATCATTTTATGGCCAGGGTAATGATCTTGATTTACCATAATAGCCACATTGTACGTCGTTGAAGCCCTAAACTATGTCCGTATTTATCAGAATAATGTTACACGTTACTTCTAATTTAACTCACTGAGTCCTTAGAACGACATTATACTTGTGAAGCCTACACTTGTCCTAGGCAAACGGTGCAGACCCAGATCAGAGGGCTCTAAAAGATGGATTTTTCCATTCTAAGTTTCAGGGGTGAATGAATGTTACATTTTTGTGTCAGACCAGACGTCGAGTTACTCCGCGAATGATGCAGGTCAAAAACTGTGTGTAGCTGTGTATAACTCGAATGGAATCAATAGATGACATTAAACTCTATTTAAGTATGTGCTTGAATATTTCATCATAGATACATGTATAGAATAGACCTGATGAAACTCCGCAAATACATTCATGTAGTTCATGTAGGATAGAGACCGGATGTTTCCGCAGAAACATAAGCATCTCTGCTTCTTTGGTCCATTTGTATTTATTTTCCTTTCGTTGGATGATCCTTGTAGTTGGCTGATATTTTAATAGTGATTTCTTCAGTTGACTTCACAATGTTTAATTATTCACAATGTTTCATTAATGGATTAAAAACAGAGCATAGTGTTCACACTATGCACACATTGATAAAGATTATTTACACTGGTTTATATTGTTCATAAAAAGACAAAGTCAGTAAAAACATATTGGAACCATCTATGGGTTATAGCATTCGGCATTAAATTTGTTTGGTTTGTTGGTGACCCCCCAGTGCCCATTCAACTTTGATTTGAATGAATTTAGTGTGGATGCTAGCACTACACTGTTGGGGAGGGAGTTCCATATATCAATAACTCTGTGACTGAACACACCCTTTCTCAACTCTGTTCTGGCTCTTGGTTTCATAAGTTTCAAATTGTTGCCTCTAGTAACAGTGTCACCTTTAACCGATAGCAAGTTGGCAGAAGTTATGTCTAAACCATTAATTAGTTTAAACGCCTGGATAACATCTGCCCTATCCCTCCTGTACTCCAGGGTTGGAATGCCTAAATGCATAAGTCTCTCACTGTAGCTTAACTCCCTTAAGTTTCTAAGCATTCTTGTTGCCCTTCTCTGCACATTCTCTATTGCAACATTATACTTTTTGTAGTGTGGGGACCATATTACTGATGCGTACTCTAAGTGGGGTCTCACCAATGCTTTGTACAGGTGGAGGAACATGTCCTTTGTAACACATGTAAATGTTTTTGCAATTAACCCTAGAATACTATTTGCTTTATTAATTTTTTTGTAAATATGTATGTCAAATTTCAGTTTATTGTCAAATTCAACTCCAAGATCTTTTTCAGTGGAGAATCTGTTATTCTTTCCCGTTTAAACGCAAACGTACGCAAACGCAAATCACTAAAACGTAGAAAAGAACAACTTTTGGACAATTCTGATATTTCATGTTTATCATGGTGGCAAACAGTTTGGAGCCTGATCAGATGCCGGGTTACCCGGCGTCTGATCTGGCTCCAAACTGTTTGTAATAGAAATAATAGTTTTAGCGTAAACGCGTTTATTGGGAAAGAATAACACATTCTCCACTTTAACGGTTTTTTTTAAATTGTTCGTTTACATGTACATCACCAAGTACTTACAGTGGAGAAAACGTTATTCTTTCCCAATAAACGCGTTTACGCTAAAACTATTATTTGCAGTGCAAACAGTTTGGAGCCAGATCAGACGCCGGGTAACCCGGCGTCTGATCAGGCTCCAAACTGTTTGCCACCAAGATAAAAATGAATTATCAGAATTGTCCAAAAGTTGTTCTTTTCTATGTTTATGTGCTTTGCGTTTGCGTACGTTTGCGTACGTTTGCGTTTAAACTGGAAAGAATAACAGATTCTCCACTGTACACATGTGAACTTCGTGTTAACACCCAGTTTTGTGGACGAACTTTTTAGATTTCAAGCTCGAAACAGTTCGCCACTCAGCAAGAAATCAATAATTAGACGTTCCAAAATAATACATAGTGTTTTTGCATTTGAGCTACTTTTCAATGGGAAAGAATAACGTCTTCTCCACTACAGTTTACTCATGTCCTGTGCAAACAGGGTAGACTCAGATTAAAAAGGACAAGTTCTACATTGTTCGTCATTTTGCAATTTATTGTCGAAACAACCCCGTAAGTAAATAAAACAATATCCCATATAGGGAATTAATGTGGTATTAATTTACATAACTGCTCTTTTCAAATAGTTTGACTTCTTAAGGTGTTTTTCAATGAAAATCACGAGTTTCTTTGAAAAACACCCTAAGAGGTCGAAATATTAGAAAAGAGCAGTTATATTTATCAAACCCTAACCGTCGAGTGTATTTGAACTGTAATTGTGATTTTGATGATTTAGGAGTCCTTGAGTTAAAATAATATACTTTAATCACTGAATATGTTATTTTACACGTAAGAACATGTCTTTCAATTCCAATGAAAACAACCCACTCAGAAACAACACAATGCTTGTGGATTGGGGTTGATTTCAAGCATTTTACCATTAACCCTTTCTTTGCCTTTAAGACGTACAGTGGAGAATCTGTTATTCTTTCCCGTTTAAACGCAAACGTACGCAAACGCAAAGCACTATAAAACGTAGAAAAGAACAACTTTTGGACAATTCTATCATGGTGACAAACAGTTTGGAGCCTGATCAGACGCCGGGTTACCCGGCGTCTGATCTGGCTCCAATCTTTTTGCACTGGAAAAAATAGTTTTAGCGTAAACGCGTTTATTGGGAAAGAATAACACATTCTCCATTGTAATACATGTAATCTGTCTTACATAGTTACTGCGATAATGTCGTCTGTTTAAAAAAAATTGTCTGTTTTTTACCTACTAAATATGCAAGTTTATACTGTTCTTAACTTCAATAAACATTGGTATAAGTGTCAAACATGTTAGTTCCTGGTCCCGTTACGCGGCGTCCTATCAGGATCAAAACTTTTTGCAAACGTCAAAGTTGGCTGACTTCGCAATCATGAAATGGTTGAATAAAACACGTGGGTGGGAATTCAGGTACCTTTTGGCGCCAGTATTGTAGTTTCACACACCTTTAATATCTTTAGGTCTCACTATCGCACGTCCAGGCGTCGCGGTAATTCCCCTGCATTGCATGGCATTTTGTTCTCATTTGAAACAAACACCACTAAATCCTTTTGATTTGGACCACTGAAATGAGTTACAGTGGAGAATCTGTTATTCTTTCCCGTTTAAACGCAAACGTACGCAAACGCAAAGCACTAAAACGTAGAAAAGATCAATTTTTGGACAATTCTGATAATTCTTGTTTATTTTGGTGGCAAACAGTTTGGAGCCTGATCAGACGCCGGGTTACCCGGCGTCTGATCTGGCTCCAAACTGTTTGCACTGCAAATAATAGTTTTAGCGTAAACGCGTTTATTGGGAAAGAATAACAGATTCTCCACTGTAACTACCAGGTGTTTAAGACAGGTGCTTGCTTCAAGCAAGGTGAACGTAATCTAGAAAGCTCCTCAAGGAGCTTTCTGTTTTACGTTAACCTTGCATTCAGCAGTCACCTGTATTTTCTGAAATCAAACGGGTTTCTTTTTGATGTTCGTACTAAAGAGATTTAATTGTAATTGTCGTTCTCACCATTGACGGTCGGCGGCACATTAAAGAGGATCTTTTCCTTCCCAATGTGCTTAAACAATTAATTAGAGAGCAAACAGCTTTGAGACTAGTCAGACGCTGTGTTTCGGTTTAAAGAAGTTTAGCAGCGATTCAAAGAAACTGAAAATGCAGTCGTTCATTTCAATGAGACCAGTCTTGTGTTCATAAGCGCGAACTCTACATAACCTCTCGCTCCAGGGCGCTCACAGCTTAACGTGCCTTCAACATTGCATGTTTTTGTCTCTCTCCTTTTCACTCCTCCTTTAGGCGCCCTGAGCCGAGAGGATCGCTACAAAAGGTTCTGTAGAGTTCGCGCTACTAAAGAAAAGGCTAGTGTGACGAGTATAATCGTCATTAAGAAACAATGTACATACGGGAAGCACATTGGCTAGTATGCATGTTTTATTATGCAACCATGATAAGACTGATATAACAAATATGTATATACAGTGGAGAAAACGTTATTCAATCCCAATAAACGCGTTTACGCGAAAACTATTATTTCTATTACAAACAGTTTGGAGCCAGATCAGACGCCGGGTAACCCGGCGTCTGATCAGGCTCCAAACTGTTTGTCACCAAGATAAATATGAATTATCAGAATTGTAAAAAAAATTGTACTTTTCTGCGTTTTAGTGCTTTGCGTTTGCGTACGTTTGCGTTTAAACGGGGAAGAATAACGTTTTCTCCACTGTATGTATGTGCCAGCTTTACTTGTACAAGGTGACAGAGCTGTTTTACTGTCGCATAGCTTAAAGCAGTCACCTGTCGTAAACAATTGATAATAAACACAGTTTAGTGGTCGTAATAGAGAGGTCTTACTGTACTTTTACATTGATTAGCTCTGTCAAATAGCAACGATAATGGTATTGTTTACCATTTGAAAGAATATATTGGCAAACGCATTGAAATTTCATGTAGAAAAGCTTCTTAAAAATTGTATAAAACTGTTTTTACATGCACGGGGCTCCCTCCCTTCAACTGTCCACCCAACAACGACTCCCTCCTTACAACGACCCCTTTCGCAGTTCGATAAACAGAACAATTAGGTCTAACGCGTTTGCTGCTGCCATATCGTCTGCTTCAAATTGTCATCTGCTGTTTTTTCTCGAAGTTACATAAAAGTGGACATTTTGATAGAATGAATATAATGACGAGTGACAAACAGCTTGAATCCAGGTCAGACGCCGCGCTACACGGCGTCTGATCTTCAATCAAGCTGTTTGCCAATGCAAGCCAAGTCTTAAATTACTCTCCATTTAACGACTCCCTCAGAACAACACACACAATCTTTGTCGTGTCGTTGAAGATAGCGAACTCTGAATGTGTATGACGAGCAAGTTTATATTATTCGGCGTCTGATCTGGCTTCAAACTGTTTGCTATAGAAATAACTATTTAAGCACAAACGCGTTTATTGGGAAAGACTAAAGTCTTCTTCGTTGTACTCTTGTCGTATTCTATTTCATATTCCCTAAGAACTATGTTTTAAAACCGACCCGCTTGTCACGTTAAACATTTCGCTGTAAGCAGTTGCTATTCTATACCAGGCTTCAGAGAAACAGTCAATTTACAAGGCACGCAGAGTCTATTTTGTACAGTGAAACCCCTCTAAACCGGAAGCTCTAAATACCGGAATTCCCTCTAAACCGGACAAAAACTTTGGTCCCGTTTCCAACCCTTCTAGATTTTAACCCATTACACCATAAATATGCCTTTTTACGCCTTTGATTTATTCTATCACTGAAGAAAATACATTCATGAATATGCATCATCAGAAATAGTTTCTGTATTCTAGCAGATGATAGCTTAAAGCAGGTTGAAAGTAAAGCAGAATGCGCCTTTAGGCGCATTCTGCTTTACTTTCAACCTGCTTTAAGTGATCAGCTATCTTCCCTACTAGAAACAAGCGTTGGGTCAAAACCCTCTAAACCGTAAACCCCTCTAAACCGGACATTTATTTTTTCCCCACTCATGTCCGGTTTAGAGGGGTTTCACTGTATATGTTACGCGACTTTAGCAAGATCAGAGGCAGCGTAACCAAGCATCTGGTCATGCTTAAAAATTGTACTATTTAGAGTCAGACAATCGTAAACAGTATTAGACGTTTCTATATTTTATTATATGTATTGCTTTTTATTCTATTACCCAATACATACACATTTTACACCTCTAATTTATTCTTCCACAGAAAGAATGTTGTTCCAATTTATACAGTCATGGATATATACTTGCAGAAGAATGTTCTATAGCCTAGTACAGTGGAGAATCTGTTATTCTTTCCCGTTTAAACGCAAACGTACGCAAACGCAAAGCACTAAAACGTAGAAAAGTACAACTTTTGGACAATTCTGATAATTCATGTTTATCATGGTGGCAAACAGTTTGGAGCCTGATCAGACGCCGGGTTACCCGGCGTCTGATCTGGCTCCAAGCTGTTTGTAATTGAAATAATAATTTTAGCGTAAACGCGTTTATTGGGAAAGAATAACACATTCTCCACTGTATATAGTAACTTAAAGCAGACAGAAAATAAACCATAATGCGCATTCTCCTTTACTTTCAACTTCTTTTAAGTGGTCACTTGAAACCGGCTATTGGGTAGAGTATTGAACGAGAAAGAAGCACTTTTTTCTACTATACTTGATTGACTTTATACAGTGTTCCATCCCCACAACGGCACTCCATAAAACGATTCTCTCCTAACAACAAAGCTTGTCGCTGTTCCCCAAACAATACAATTATGTCCATTTTTTTTTTACTACAATATCGTCTGCTTAAATTTGTTGTGTGCTGTTTTTCTAAAAGTCACATAATGGACATTTTGACAGAAGAAAACATAACGACGAGTGGCAAACAGCGTACAGTGGAGAATCTGTTATTCTTTCCCAATAAACGCGTTTACGCTAAAACTATTATTTACAATACAAACAGTTTGGAGCCAGATCAGACGCCGGGTAACCCGGCGTCTGATCAGGCTCCAAACTGTTTGCCACCATGACAAACATGAATTATCAGAATTGTCAAAAAGTTGTACTTTTCTACGTTTTAGCGCTTTGCGTTTGTGTACGTTTGCGTTTAAACGGGAAAGAATAACAGATTCTCCACTGTACGCGGCGTCTGATCTGATTCAAGCTGTTCGTAAATGTAAGCAAATTCCCCTACCTATAAAAACTCCCTGCGAAATACATACATTTTTCATTTGGTGTGGTAGAGAGGGAGCACTGTACCAAATATCCCTATAGCTTCGAACATACGCCATGTCTTGCGAAACGTTTCGTTCTAGCAATTGCCTTTTACAAGGTGTCATAGGAAATCAAAACCTAACACAGCCTGGCGTCATTTCAGCCTCCCATTGTCTTTATTTTACAATAAATGACTGCAGAACAGAGGAGGCAGATTAATTGAATTTTGCTAAGACTAATCTGATAGTTGCCGATTCTTTCTCGTGTACTCCCGGGCAATTAATAGACAGCTTCAAGATCGCGAGATTTCTCGCGAGACTTGCCAAATACTATTAATCCACCCACTGCCTATGCCCCGAGTGCACTGACAGTTGCAAACAGTTTGGATCCTGATCAGACGCCGAGTAACTCGGTGTCTGATCAGGATTCTTATGTTTGACACTCTTTTTTCGAGGTTTCTTGAGTCAAAATTCCAAATTTCTTAATCTAAGAAATAACAGCAGACATCACATTTTAAGTCGACGATGTCCTGACAGCGAAGAGATCAAGGCATTGTCACTTTTAACGTTTCATAGCGAGGATGTCTGCATTTTCCTGCACATGGGACCTTAAGATAAACAGTTTATAGTATCATTTACAGATACTACAAAAGAAATATAAATCTCTTCTCTCGTTCACCAGGATACTAAATCTTTTTCCCGATAGTAGTTTCAATAAGCTGTTAGTTTAAGCTTGCTGAAAGAAGGATAGAAAGGCGCTTTCTACATTACTTTGAGCCTTGTTTCAACAAACCACATTTGTACGACCGTATTTATTCTAATGTGCCAAGTGGTCTTTTAAGGTTGTTCGACAGCGGGCGGCCCGCATTTCGAGTTCCGGAAATGCTGATGACTTTCACATGATCTTTTCGGCACGTGCTTATAGTAGAAAATGATAAGATCCAGTGTCTTCTTTGTTAGCGCAATTGGTATAGTGATTGACTAGCAAACCAAAGGTTCCAGGTTCGATTCCCACTCGCTACAAATCTTCTTCTTTTTTTAAATAAATTGTCCGATTTTTATTGACTAGTCAAATCATAACGCAGTGACCAAAGTACATTCTATGTTTAGTCACGTAATAATGAATAATATCAGAAGCAAGTATTGTCAAGTGACAACTTAACTTTGTAAGGATTTATAGCCTATATGACAAATGGCAGCTTAACACAGGACAAAAGTAATGCTAAAAGATAGATCTTAAAGGAACTTTTATGCATTGCTTTTGTTATGCATTAAGCAGTAACCTGTCTTTAAAGATATACAGGCTACCGTATTCAATGGTCCCTTATTACAGGTTTGACTTCTGGTATTATTTAGAGCTGACGGCATTTTAAAGTTGAACTCAAGGGAGGTAACTCGTTTTGTGTAACATTTTGTCAAAACTTCTGGAAATCATGTATAAAATGTAAATTCCACTGTAGATTTTCATTAAATTTGTGTGACTAGTACAATTAAGTTATACATGTATCTATATAATAAGAGTAAAATTAGTGTATGTTAAACAGCTAGAATTTTTGTAATTTGAGATTTAGTGACTTTTTCAGAATTTCAGCTTTATGTTTGTCTTGCGTGTTGTTTTCTATTCAGTGTGTAGATGAAGGAATGGTATTGCGTGTGTGTGTGTGTGTGGTTGTGTGTGTGTGTTTGTTATGGTATGGCTGTGTGTGTGTTCTGCTTTAGAGATGGGTGTATTGTTTGTGTTGCGTTTCCTGCTTGAGTCTTCTTTCGTATTTATTTGACTTTTTTAAAATATTGATATTTCCAGAAAATATGTCATGAAATATTTTTGTTTGCACAATATCGTATATAGGTCTCTGTACAGTTTACTTGAATATACAGGAATTCTTGAGTTATATCATTGTATAAAGAAAATATTCCTGTTCATTAAAAAAGGAGCTTTTCTCGACAATTGGTCCTGTCAGAAAAAACGGCACTGTAATTTTTTTTATTTTAACGATTTTTCACTCTCCATATGGTATATTTCAATTTAATCAAGGTTTCAAAGAATTCTGACACGAAATAAGCTGACCCGCGAACCACCTTAAGCCATAATAAGATAATTTAAAAAAGAGTTTCGATGGGGAATAAATACAACGCAGATGTTTTATTTTCGCGTTTAACTCCTTCACTGCCTTACAACAAGTACTCATTTCAATATTTCTTTTGTCAAAATACCTTAAATCTAAATATGAGAAATAAAAGCAGACGACACTTATTTTTAATTGATGACGTCATAGAATGGCAGGGGTTACACTTAACCTAACGCGAACGCAATGCATAAAAATGTAGAAAGGTTAACAACTGACCTAGCCCTAATTTGCTTTGCTCTTGATCAGACGCCGAGTGTCGAGTTACACTGTGCAGGACAACGCTCAGAGGAGCACTATGATCAGAGTCACTTTTGGAGCCGATGGGCAGTCAAAGAGTTACATGTACAGTGGAGAATCTGTTATTCTTTCCCAATAAACGCGTTTACGCTAAAACTATTATTTGCAGTGCAAACAGTTTGGTAACCCGGCGTCTGATCAGGCTCCAAACTGTTTGCCACCAAGATAAACATGAAATATGAGAATTGTCCAAAAGTTGTTCTTTTCTACGTTTTAGTGCTTTGCGTTTGCGTACGTTTGCGTTTAAACGGGAAAGAATAACAGATTCTCCTCTGTAATAAATCGTCAATACAGTGAAACCCCTCCAAACCGGACATGTTTGGGGACAACATAAAATTCCGGTTTAGAGGGTTTCCGATTTAGAGGCGTTTTAACACATAGCTTGTTTCTAGTATGGAAGATAGCTGATCGCCTAAAGCAGGTTGAAAGTAAATCAGAATGTGCCCTAAGGCGCATTATGCTTTATTTTCAACCTGCTTTAAGCTATCATCTGCTAGAATATAGAAAATAATTCTGGTGATACATTTTCATTAATATATTTTCTCAGTGAAGGAATAAACCAAAGACGTAAAAAGGCGTATTTATGATGTTAATTGTTAAAATAAAGAAGTGATGAAAACGGGACCCACGTTTTTGTCCGGTATAGAGAGGATTCCGATATTTAGAGGTTCCGGTTTAGAGGGGTTTCATTGTATACATGTATTACCATTTCTTTATTTCGTTGCATTTTGTTTGTGTTTAGTTAAAACGGTAAAACATAATGGCATCCCACTCTTTACTAATAATGAACATACAAATCAGAAAATGATTAAATGTGACGAAATTCAAATTGTCCCAAAATCTGATTATTGTAAAATATTATTCCCTCTACAATGTTGCACTAATTTAAATTCTGCACTATATATATACATAAACGAAATCTAGGTTTGCATATCTTTAATTTATAATCTCAAATTCTAATATCATTTTATTTCAAACGATTTGTTACATGCAATTCAAATACATGTGTCCCAAATTGGCAATAGCAGTGGCACGAAGTGGCTTAAAAACTACACATGAACAGTGGAAACAATGTTAAAGACTTTTCATCAGTCCATTGAGGGACCACCACCCCATTGTTCTGGAGGTGTCAATGTAACTTTCAAATCATGTGCAGCACAATCTCAGTTTACCTGGTGAGGTCCAGATTACACTCATGCTCTAGTGATTTTAAATGGTTATTTCTAACCAAACTATTGTTTGGTTTTATTGACCTGTCAAAAATTGAATATTTATACGTCACTGAAAGGATATATATAGCTTCGGTATAAAAGTCGATAATTTTCGTTTTGATTTACGGAAAGAAATATAAGGATACTGTGCATTCTGTGTCGAATTTAAATCAATAATCTAGTTAGAGTAATTGGTATAGCGTGTAAGGACACTTGTAAAAGGATAAGAGGTTGTGGGTTCGATCCCCGTTAGGTTTATTCCTTTTTTTATTACAATATTTTGTCTCATTATTTTTCAAACGAACATTTTACTTAAATTGTTCAACATAGAGATCTCTATAATGCAAAATGTGTCATAGATAACCTAAACGTTACGCTTTGTAAACTTAGTATAGTCCATGTATGACAAGCTCTGCAAAACGGCAAACAGTGTCTGTATACATGATCAGAGGGCTCCTTAAGGAACCATCTGATCTTGGTATTCACTGTTTGCATGGGAAAAGTGTATAGGTAAACTCTTGGTAAATTACGAGTTTACTCGTCGCTAGGGTTCAATATCTTTAATTTAAGTTATATGGGGATCAGATCCAAAAGGACTTTCAATTAAATCTGCCTCTCCTTCTTGCAGACTCTTATACATCAAAAATTTAAAAAAAATCGTTCGCCGCTTGGAATCGAACTCACGGCCATACTCAGTAAAATACTACTCTACTGTCTCGACCATAATAACACATAGGTTTCAATATCTTATTCTAAATATAAACCCATCTTTAAACTCAGATTTACCCGTAAAACATAGCGGAAACAGTCGATATCAACCGAAGCTATATATATATCGTGTTCAACCAGCGTATAATTATTTAAATTTCGACAGGTTAATAAAACACAACACTATCAAATATAAAGGTCGAGTCTCACACGAGAAGCTTCAATGGTTCTTTGCTAGCGACATGTCCATAAGATACATGATTATTGCAAGGAAATTGTCTGGCAAGGCGTTATGATCGAAAGGTCATCTACGGATGTCTTTAATCGAGAGAAGACACCTTATTGTCGACGATATGCCATTCTCATGAATTAAATACCCTTTAACAATGACGCTGCATGAATGAAAAATTATCAATTTAAATTTCATATTCGGCAAAATTGTAATTCAATTTTATGACAAAACAAATTTGTTTAGCCAGAAATAGTGACGTTATAGTGACGTCATCGAAGTGATCTTACACATGTTGGAGATAAGCATATTCGTCATCGTTGTTCGCTATAGAAAACAGGGGTAGTTATGTGAGAAAACGGGTTTCACGGAGTCTGATCTTGCACTTAATTGATTGTAAGGAATCTTAGAAATGGTACAAACGCATGTATTGGAAAGAATAACGTCGCCTTGCCTTAGCTGTAAAACGGATGGCGTTTGACATTCTAAACTTTATGAGCGGATTAACCCCTTCACTGCCTTACCCCGAGTACAGTAGTTATTTGCAAACAGTTTGGATCCTGATCAGACGCCGCGTCACGCGGCGCCTGGTCAGGATTCAAACTGTTTGACACTCGTTTCAATATTTCTTAAGTCAAATTACCTAAAAATTGTTGTTTTTTTAAACTAGAAGCAGACGACAATTGTTTAAATTTAATGACGTCATGGCAGTGAAGGGGTTAAAGGTTGTTGAGGATCCCAAATGAGATGAGACCAAAATCGGTTCTCTACGTACAGCGATCGGCCGTTCTCGCCACTTGACGGCTCGTTCCGATGGGACTCTACCGATATTGACGAACATTTGTCCCATCTAATTTAGTCGAAAGTTATTCCGTTTACCTGATAGCCTATTTATAGTATTGAAGATAGGTGACTTCTTAGAGCAGGTTGAAAGTAAAGCAGAATGCGCTTTAAGGCACATTCTGCTTTACTTTCAGCCTGCTTTAAGCTTCCATGTGTTAGAATATAGAAAATATTCCCCACAATATATATTCATGAGTGATTAAATTGGAGGAATAAATCATATTCGCTAAAAGGCGCTTCTATGGGGGAAAGGGTTAAAGACACATACATGATGGATTCGTAACTTATACAATCAGTATCTCATTATATATATTCCAGCATGTTGATAACATATTACACATGTTTTCATAATTTATTTGATTTATTAAACGCGTCTTTAAGAAAACAATAAAAACGAGGCTTTGATAAATCTAATTAACTACAGGGCTGCCTTTTCTTCGGATTTTCCCAAAAAGAATTTTTTAATTTCCCCAGATCTACGGTCTTTAGCGAAATCTTCGGATTTACGTTCTTACTTTTAAATTTTGGAATTTTTAGGCGTTTTTATTGCTATTGGTGTCAAACAGTTTCGATCTAGACGTCATGCCACGTAACGCGGCGTCTGATGTAGATTTAAACTGTTTTTATAATTATGTTAGTGTTATAGAGCGAAAGTGTTACAGGTATGATTCCTTAAATCGCGCTTAAAATTTTGAAATCTTAGGATTTTTACGAGCAATGTATGGTAGCCCTCATGGATGTATATACTGTTTGTAACAGTATAATTTCAAATGAAAGGCTCATAATAAGGATTTGCAAGTTGTTTGAAACTCTTTACAATACTCTGAAGTAAAAATACCCAACGTCATGGCATTGAAGAGGTGAATTCTATCCCTACGAAGTAGACTTTGACAATCGTTTGGTTCCCTGCCAGACAGTTACAATGACTGCGTCTTCTAATAAGGATCCGATATGTCGAAAGCGTTGTGCACTACATCACAAAAAGGCATATTTGCTCTATTTATGAAAATATACAGACTTCAACTTTGAATGGTGCCATATCTTAGCAGAATAAGAGTTAATTGCTTATAATTGGTACATTAAGCTTAAACAACAGCATAATGTGCTGAAAACAGACCGCTATTGAATTAGTATAGTATATTTCCTTTTATTGGCATTAGTTTGGAACCCGCATCATAATAAAAATAAAAAGAAACCGTCTATATTCAGTTTGGTTATTTGGGTACTTATAACACCAAACTCCAATGCCGACAACACCCCATTTGCGAACAGCTTACATTAAGATCGGACATCGTCAGAATCCTACAGTGGAGAAAACGTTAATCTTTCCCAATAAACGCGTTTACGCTCAAACTATTATTTCCAATACAAACAGTTTGGAGCCAGATCAGACGCCGGGTAACCCGGCGCCTGATAAGGCTTCAAACTGTTTGCCACTCAGCTAAATATCAATAGACAGAATTGTCAAGAAGTTGTTATTTTCTACATTTTAGTGTTTTGCGTTTGCGTACGTTTGCCTTTAAACGGGAAAGAATAACAGATTCTCCTCTGTAACTACATTGTATTTGATACTAATATCGATGTTTCGGAAGAGAAAATGTCGTACCTCTTAAATTGAGAAATTTATGCAAACGAACGGATGTTTAACTATTTCACTGATTTTATATTGGACAAATTACTGTGTAATAAAAGCAATTTGTTCAATTTTTAGGATAATTCGGTGTTCCAATTTTCAGGATTTTTACGGTAATGAATATTTTAGAGTTTCGTTATTTATCTTCTGGTGTTTTGAAAATAGTTTAGATATTTTCTATTTATTTAAAAAAAACCAGAAACAATCACATGAAAAGATGGATAGAAACCAAACATTTGTTTAATGGAACGCCATTGTTTTGTATTTTACAAAGGTCGATTAGCAACTTAGATATAACAGTTTACTATATGCCTTCGTTTGTTATCGAGCTTTTCTGTGTGTATCTGTAGAGTAAGATACAAGAGTCTGTATTATGCTCCTTGTATTGTTCTGTTTTTAGTTTACTCCGACCTCGTTTTCGATCAAGCATGACGCCATATATAGAATCTACGAACATGTGCATGCTTCGCGTTATTCTAAAAATGCATTTTTTGTAACTCGATAAAGGTGGCCTGATCAGACGCCGGAATATATTAGTTCAAGCGTGACGCCTCCGACATTGGGGGAAACATAGTCATCTCCATCGGACCTACTTCCCTTGATGACACGATTATGACCTATAGCTCATTTATATACTTCTGTTAAGCTTTGTTTGGATTGAACCAGGGAGTTGGGGAAACACTAACTAGAATAACAATAACAAAGTTTGTTCTTCTTCACAACATTTCATTCCTAATGTTATTCTAAAGTGTATTACTGTAATTTCCTCTCTTTGACTATAAACTTTCTTGCTCTTAAATTTTAGTGATTGTTTCTTAAGACTTGCACCAATGTCTAAAATTCCAAAAGAGCAAAAAAACTCCCCAGCCGAAAAAACGTTGTACTTTTATATTCGTCCAGCAAAACAAAAGTCTAAAGGGGCTAGTAATCCACAAATAAAGGATCTAGAGTTCCACCTACTAGTAGCCCCAATATTCGGTATTCAGTCTACATGTACGATTGCCAACACTCTCCACTGTTATAAAGGCTTATGACTGGTCAAATTATGACCAGCAAAATCTCTTGAACACAGAGAACCCTCAACTCCTGTTTCTAAAATCACAACAGTTCTCATTTGATGTACGATATGGCAACATTGGAGAAGACGCTATTATCATTTCCTATTCAAACGATCTAAAACACATAACCAACTCAATGAAAGTTTGAAAAATACATGTATACATTATGTAAATGTTGGGGATGTATTAAAAGTGAGTGTCAAACATTTTGGAGTCTGGTGTACGCCACATCTCGCTCGGAACTCTTTGAACCGGATATTCTTGTTTAACATTTTACCACAAAGCCTTACTGTAATCTTGCAGACATTTCATGACTATATAAATTGTAACTATTTTCTTCAACGGAAAAAATAACTACAGTCGTAAATTGCCTATCTATTGGGTAATTGGTTGAATACAGGCGTGTTGTTTGGAGAGAATGAAGTCTTCTTCAAGGCGCTGCATGAGCAAGAAAGTACATGTTAAGTAACAAATGTATATCATGCATGGTCGTGGACATGTATGGCAACCTTATTCCTTGGTGCAAATAAGGCTTTGCATTTCAAGCATTTTTGTCAAACCTTGTCGTACATGTATAAAGCGTGTATACATTAATTTTGAAAATTATTTAAGTCTCAAATCCATGTCCGATCTACATGTGGCTGAGATTTGCCTGTGCAACTTTTAATACTTACAAGTTCTTTAACTATTAAGATAAAAATACATGAAGCGATGTTCGGTAGACATGAATCATTTTTGACGGGTTGGCAACTAGGTATTATCATCAAAATGTATTGCTACGACAACCTGTATGGGTATTATAATAGATTTGTGTTGCTACGAGGTCAGTGTAAACAATGATCACTGTTTGTCTACAAAATCAAACTTGCCATCGTAGCAATACAAATCTGTTATAATACCCATATAAGATGTCGGAGCAAAACATTTCATCGTAATACCTAAATGGTCCCCAGTGCGTGTAGAACCTAATGAGACGCTGCAGTTTGTACACTGCAGTATATGTAGCTCAACCTTGTATACAGTGGAGAAAACGTTATTCTTTCCCAATAAACGCGTTCACACTAAAACTATTATTGGCGGTGCAAACAGTTTGGAGCAAGATCAGACGCCGGGTTACCCGGCGTCTGATCAGGCTCCAAACTGTTTGCCACCAAGATAAACATGAATTATCAGAATTGTCCAAAAATTTTACTTTTCTGCGTTTTAGTGTTTTGCGTTTGCGTACGTTTGCTTTTAAACGGGAAAGAATAACAGATTCTCCACTGTATGTAGCTCAACCTTGTATAGCTATCGTGAGATCTTCCAGTAAGCAATAGGGTGAGTTCATCGCAATCATAAATGAGTTAACCAATTAAGGAAGGAATCTGAAACATCAAACTGTCCGTTGACGTAACTGGAACTAGTTATACGGCCAAACCTTTGTCAAACGTTAATATGATCTCTTAAGACAATGTACATCTGAAAGCGCGGCAAAACAAATGCAGAAAGCTCCTTTAGAACTTTTATGCATTAGTTTTGACGTGCATTAAGCTTTAAATTTTACAAATACTACATGTATAACTTAATTTTTACATGAATTTGACCAGCCATTGTTAATAGGTTCTGCTGTAGATCACGTGTTTATTGTATCGTATATCTTTTCTAGTTAGACTATCTGAGCTAAATAACTCTTAACCATGTGCTTGGGTTTGTTTGAGTTTGGTTGTTTTTTTCCAAACAGTTTGGATCACGACCAGACGCCGCGTTACTCGGCGTCTGCTCTAGATTCAAACTGATTGACTACCATCTTTAGGTTTCTGAACTAAATAAAATGTATGAATTTAAATTTAAAAAGTCTGCGGACTACAATTTCAAAGTAGACGATATCCTAGCAGGGTAATGGTTAATCTAATATATAAATAATAAAACAATCCCGAGGCTAAAAGATCATCCATCTAAATTAACCGCGTTTGTCTGTTAGATCAAACAAACGATTTTGGACATAAATTCTTATTAGCCTCGTTACTGCATTGCCCTGAACCCTTTCGCTCTCAATGTGCTTAAAGGCGCGTTTGAAAACAGTTTGTATCCTGACCAGAATCCAAACTGTTTGACACTCTTTTTGAAATTTCTTCAGTCATAGTGCCTTACTTTTTAACTTTGAAACGTCATTGCAGGCAACAAAATTGAAGCAGACGACAATGAAACGGTGAAGGGATAAAAATATCACGTAAAAGTTGGCAGTGAAAGTGTTAATGTACTGACTTATAATACGATTTCTGAATTAAGACCTAGCATCAATTCTGAGCAGGGTCCAAACTGTTCGTCATTTATTTCACATTTTAGTCCAGATGCATGAAAAAAATAATGTGAATTGGAAAAGTTTAAAAAAACAACAACAACAACAACAAAACCTATAACGATGTCCTGGCAGTGAATATGCGTGTGTTTGCGAGAACCGAGAGAGGGAATGCGAGGATCATGACCCTTCCCTTGGAAATCGCTCAAAAGAGATAGAATTTAAGATTTAACCACTTGCATTGATGATATAGAATGGAGAAGTTGCTAAATGCTGTGCCGTTTAAACGAAACGCAAATGCAATTGTACTAAAGTGTAGAAAATGGTAATGTCTTGCAAATGTTGACGATAGTTTTCAATCTGAGTGGCACATACATGTAGTTTGTAGCTTGAATGTACAGGTGAGCGAAAAATGGCCCATGTGCCTCTCGTTCAAAAGGTTATCCAGCGTCGTATCTGGCTCAAACTGTTTGAGATGGAAACAACGCTTTTATTGGGAATGAACAGTCTTCTCAGCTGCACAATCTGTGTTCCTGTTTGTCACTCATATTCAACCTTTCTTTTGTGTAAACAACATTGCATTTTCTTCCGCAGACGATGTTTATAGCAGGCGATAACTCAGCATGATAAGGATTAACTACCGTCTGCTTACAAATTGAACATTTTAGCACAAGACAAGGAGTAACTGACCAGAGTTCAAAATGTTAGTCGCTATATCAACAATTGTTCATACATTACATAACATAAAATAATCTTTATTTGTCATTAAAAAGAACAAGGCATACCTATTATAGCCAGTACAGATGTTTAACATTCAAAAGATAGTACAGTAGATTATTTCTAGTTTTAAAGAAATTTAACACAACGCTATATAGAACATCATAATTTTTTTGAAAATTCTAATCTTTTATTTTTATGCTGTTGCCAAATAATTTGGATTCAGATCAGAAGTCAGGTTACCCTGCGTCTTATCTGGCTCCAAACTGTTTGCAATGGGTTAAAGTTATAGCGTAAACGCGTTTATTGGGAAAGAATAACGGCTTCTCCACTGTAATAACATTGTAATTGAAAACAAAACTGTCGCTGTAAAATCTGATGCAGACAACCAATCAGAACGATATCGTTTGATAAATGTCAAACATGATATAAGTATCATATATCACAATTGCTTAAGTGTCTTGAGAGTATAAAATATAGGCCATAAACATTGTGACCTGGAATATGGCACTATATGCGTTATTAAATTTGGATTCGTAAACAACTATAGGCCAACGCCACATGTGCAAGCTCGCGTAACCCTTTCGCTCTCCAAGACGTTTAAAAGTGCGTTTTGATACATTTTGTATCCTGATCAGACGCCGCGTCACGCGGCTTCTTATCAGGATCCTAACTGCTTGACACTTGTTTTAAATATTTCTTGAGTCACAATGCCTTATTTTGTAACTTTAAAACTACATTGCAGACAACAAAGTTGCAGCAGACAACAATGAAACGGTGAATTGGGTAAAAATTGCACGAAACATTTGATAGTGAAAGGGTTGAGCTCTTCGCTGCCCTATTATAGTGAAGAAAAACGTTATTCTTTTCCAATAAACGCGTTTAGGCTAAAACTGTTATTTCCAGTTCAAACAGTTTGGAGCCTGCATCTGATCAGGTTCCAAACTGTTCGCCACTCAGATTAAAATAAATAGTCAGCATTGCCAACAAATTGTCATTGGCAAACCGTCTTTCTGTCTGTCTGTCTGTATGTATGTATGTCTGTTTGTCTGTATGTGTGTGTCTGTTTACATGTGTGTCTGTATGACTGTCTGTCTTTCTGTATGTATGTATTCTGTTTCTCCTTCTCTGTATCCGTCTCGGTATCTCTCTGTCTCTGTGACTCTATATCTGTCTCTATCTGTCAGTATCTCTCTCCTGTCCGTCACTTTCCCTCCCACTGCCAGTGTTTAATGAATCAGGATTTCGTAGGCTTAATTAGTTGTGTTGTAAAATTACTTAGATTTTTCACCAATTAACGTATACGATAAGTTGTTACCTTGCTGCCAAAGGCAACATTGTATTGTTTAATTAAGCATGTTCTAATCGAGCGGCAGTTTTTATGGCGCTATAAGTGTAAATACTATGTGTGAATTAAGCCTATGGTTAGTACATGTATTATCATTTCAATCCAATTCAAATTGCGGTGGCATTAACCTTTTTATTGTCAACCCTACAGTATTGGCATTTGCAAACAGTTTGGGTCCTATTCAGACGCCGAGTAACTCGGCGTCTGAACAGGATCCAAACTTTTTAATACACGAACTGATATTTTGTCAGACTGTCATTTTAAAACAATACAGCCGGTATATTTGAATATATATTTTGTTTAAAAATGAACCCTTCAGGACTGAGTGTACTGCTTAATTTATTTCCTACGGAAAAGTACATAAAACTACGAAAGACCGGTTGAGACATTTCACTATACACTCTTCAAAAGTAAGACTTCACACTTCACACTTCCGAAATAGATGATATTAATCTAATATATCAATCATAGTTCAAACTTCAAGCTTCAAACCTGAAATTTCAAAATTCACAGTGCTGAAGTATGAAATGTAAAGTTTGAAGTGTTAAGATGGAAGTATGAACTATAATAAATTATTTTAATCCCTTATATAGCGTTCATTTTTCAAACTTCATTATACTTTCCTCATACTAGTAAACGCGTTTGAACTAAAAACATTATTTCCTCTGCAAACAGTCTGGAACTAGATTAGACACCGAATAACCCGGCGTATGATCAATCTCCAAATTGCCTTCCCCTTATAATAATATCAAGGGTCTCCCTTTCAAAACAACTATCATTGTCTACAAGTAATTGTTTTGCGTTTGCATTAAGCTTTGTTTAATCTATGACAAATACTTTATACTCAACTACATGTACAGTACAACTGCTCTATTGCGACCACTAAATTGTGGAAATTATAAGGGATTAAGAACAGGTGACTGCTTGAAGCAATGTGACAGTAAAACAGAAAGCTCCTGTAGGAGCTTTCTGTTTTACTGTCACCTTGCTTTAAGCAGTCATCTGTTTTCTATACAATCAAATAGCCTTATTTTAGAGTTTAATGTATATCAATTATTGGTTTCTTCAACTTTTACTGGCCATTGATTGCCAGTCTAATCATGTCAAAGAATACAGGACATATTTGCAGAGTTATCTGGCTTGACAAAATGTAAGGCTGACTCGTATCGCATTATCCCGCTTAGGCCACGATATATGTATCAATAACCTATAAATGAGACAGCTTTAGCGTTTAACTGGTAATCAGTTGCGTCGTTAACTCTGTACCCTGTTTCTAGTTTCGAAGAGAGATGCGCACTTAAAGTAGGTTGAAAGTATTAAGGCGCATTCTGCTTTACTTTCAGACTGCTGTATGCTACCATCTGCTAGAATGTAGAAACTATTTCTTGTAAAACATGTTCATGAAAATTGGAACTATTTTCTTCAGAGGAGGAATAAATTAAATGCGCTAAAAGGCACTTCCATGGGAAATGGGTTCTCTATTAAATAAGAAACAACATTTAATTGTGATGTGTAGGTGAAAGACCCTCAGGCAAACACATATATTTTGATATTTCCATTAATAGTAAAACTTGAATTCAATACCAACACTATTTGTACATGGAACTTTGGTGTCTGTAATATCAGATGAAAACATTTTTTAAAATTTATAGTGTAAAGCAGAATGTTGCTACTCATCTGGATCAAAATAGTATGCTACAGTAAAAACAAATGCATCCGTAGTGTGGAAACAATTGAACAAAGTTGAATACAGGAGCTTCTGCAAAAATGCGAGAAAAAAAAATATAATGCAAACAAATGGTAAGTATCAACTGTTTGATACTGAGTACGAACGATTTTTAAAAACGCAATTATGATACAAATCACGTATAGTACATGTTTTTGCCATAATTTAGTTTGTTTTATTACATCGTTTACGTCAATAAATGCATATGATCTATATCATTTGGTATCTAAACAGCCATAAAAATACTGTCTGGACATGTAATTTAATTTGATGGTCTGTGTTCCCATTTCTTATCGCATCATTACCAAAATTGACGCAAACATTTCAGAATAATGCCAAATGCGAAGTCGGATTGCAAGCTCTTGTCCAAACCCTCACTCATTCGTTCACTTTCATAGAATATATGGAAAATATACTCGTATATATAACTTAAATGGAAATTGGAAAGTTTAAGTACATGTACGTTAGAGTAAGTTACGAAACTGTGAAACTAGGATAATAATCATCTCCACTGTAAAGTCCACATCTAAAGTATGGCATTCGAAATCACCGATAGGACATAGAAATTATTTCTCAAGCTGCATATTCTTGACTGTATTAATTGGAACTACATGTATTTTCAAGTTCAGTGGATAAATAAATTATACGCGAAAAAGGGCGTCCGTGTGCAGTGGAGAATGTGTTATTCTTTCCCAATAAATGCGTTTACGCTAAAACTATTATTTGCAATACAAACAGTTTGGAGCCAGATCAGACGCCGGGTAACACGGCGTCTGATCAGGCTCCAAACTGTTTGCCACCCAGATAAACATGAAATATCAGAATTGACCAAAAGTTGTCCTTTTCTACGTTTTAGCGCTTTGCGTTTACGTACGTTTGCGTTTAAACGGGAAAGAATAACAGATTCTCCACTGTATCTGTGGAGTAAAAGGTGAAGTACTTAAGTCAAAATCTTCAACATAACACTCGCCGTTACACATAAATGCTTAAATTAGAGTATTCTACATATAACTTATTATTACTTTTCGAAACCTACATTCAGGCTGCTGTATAAAATTGATCGAGATTGGACACTCCGTTGCTCGGCGTCTCTGAATTCAAACTATACACAATATCAATATAAATTGTCAAATGTGATAGTACGCAAGAGTTACTTAAAACTGCCCCCTCTTTCGCTTATCCTATAAGACTAGTGTCAAAATGTCTTTTTGAACATTGACCAAGAAACATGACATGTATATGAAATGACTGTCTTAGAATCACGCTGATTCATATACCAGATATTGGTCCTTTATCAGTAGCAAAATATCTATAATTTTATAACAAGGCACATAGGGAAAATATATTAAACTGTAGAAGATACTAGTTTTGTTTGATATGTACTCCAACACTCTAAAGATTTATCACAGTCACTCAATTGTCGTCTTATTCAATAATGTCGTCTGAAAAAATAACAAAATCAATTTTCATGCATTTTTAATCAGTAGAAAAGTTGAATATGAGTGGCAAACAGTTTTGATCCAGATTAGACGCCACGTTACGCGGCCTCTAATCTGGATTCAAACTGTTTTCAAAATCTTGCCAAGTTGTGCTTAGCACGGTTAGGGGTAACAATTAATCATGAATGATCGGCTTCGTAATGGGTTCACGACTGGCTATGTGGCTGCTTAATGACTTCTATAAAGCATATAATGACGACAATGTGACATTCGTCAAGATGGTTCTTGTGTCCCAGAAGAAATTAGGTGGAGCGGTGGTTTTATCTGATAATTCAATATTGCGGTTTATTGTCACCCACGCGCTCCATATTCCGATCTTGTAATGTAGATGGATGGGTCCATGCCATCTGTTCTACAGACCATCTGTAAACCAATTTAACCTTTACAACACCAAATTTGACCATCTGTTTTAATTTTGTCAGAGACCTAATATTTTCTACAGTTTATTTAGCAAATTTGGTGGCAAATTCAACTTTGCGAAGATTTGACGAAAGAAACATTCAAAATGGTGCCATATGCATTAACAACGTTAACCCATTTAACCCATAGTACAGTGGAGAATCTTTTATTCTTTCCCGTTTAAACGTAAACGTACGCAAACGCATATCACTAAAACGTAGAAAAGAACATTTTTTGGACAATTCTGATAATTCATGTTTATCTTGGTGACAAACAGTTTGGAGCCTGATCAGACGCCGGGTTACCCGGCGTCTGATCTGGCTCCAAACTGTTTGCACGGCAAATAATAGTTTTAGCGTAAACGCGTTTATTGGGAAAGAATAACATATTCTCCACTGTATGTTTCTAATATTGAACACAGGTAACTACTGAATACATTGTTTTTGTTGTATTTTACAAAGTCGATGCCTATGGCGACGGATTGGTAAAAGTACAGTAAAACCTCTCTATTACGACCACTAAAACGAAAACTAATTGGTTATATAAAATACAGGTGACAGCTTAAAGCAAGGTGGCAGTAAAAGAGAAAGCTCCATGGGGAGCTTTCTCTTTTACTGCCACCTTGCTTTAAGCAGTCACCTGTCGTAAAACCTAACAATTAGCACAAATTAGTGGTCGTAATAGAGAGGTTTTTACTGTACTACGTTTTACGTTATCATAACAAGATACGAGACTGAAACATTTGGCACGACCTGTAATAATGTCATAAAATGTGTCGTTAACAATTTACATAGTTGGTCTTTACAGTGGAGAATGTAGCGTTTACGCTAAAACTTTTATTTGCAGTCAAACAGTTTGGAGCCAGATCAGACGCCGGGTAACCCGGCGTCTGATCAGGCTCCAAACTGTTTGCCACCAAGATAGACATGAAATATCAGAAGTGTCCAAAAGTTGTTCTTTTCTACGTTTTAGCGCTTTGCGTTTGCGTACGTTTGCGTTTAAACGGGAAAGAATAACAGATTCTCCACTGTAACTGCGCTTTCTATCAACCATTACAGTGGAGAAGACGTTATTCTTTCCTGTGCTCAACTTAGTTCAGTTCAGTTCAGTTAATTTCGCATCATAGGCCTCCGGCCCATACACATATTAGTTCATACAAACAGAAAAACTTATACATCAGGTGTAGTAATGAACACAATTTTACAATATTATAACAGTCTGTTGATCAGATCAATACAAACTATAATACATAAGTATTCCACATCATTCGAGTATTAATCATTTTTTATTTTTTTAGATCAAATATTCAGTCTTCATATTAGAAATTCATCGCGGTATTTCATTGCATTATATATGAACTTTAAGGGCTGTATTAACTGAACAAATGTCGATACGAGTGTCAAACAGTTTGGATTCCTATTATACGCCGCATGACACGGCGTCTGATCAGAAAACAAACTGTTTGCAAAGTCGCCTTTTGGCGACATTTCCAGTGAAAGAGTTAACATCAAATTCTAAATTTTAGAAATAAAATCAGTCGATATTTAGACACACGAGAAGGTAGCAATGAAAGGGGTTTTAAGTACAGTGGAGAATGTGTTATTCTTTCCCAATAAACGCGTTTACGCTAAAATTATTATTTGCAGTGCAAACAGTTTGGAGCCAGATCCCCGGCGTCTGATCAGGCTCCAAACGGTTTGCCACTCAGATTAAAAGAAATTGTCAAGACTGTCAATAAGTTGTCATTTTCTACGTTTTAGTGTAATGCGTTTACGTACGTTTGCGTTTAAACGGGAAAGAATAACGTTTTCTCCACTGTATATAATAATATGTTTCCGAGAAGCGCACTCATGATAAACGTTCTTGTTAGTTCTTGGAAAAGCACTTAAAATGACAATCCGAATTGTTTTAAATGAGTTTTAAGTCACTAAACGAAGGGATACTATCAAGCTCTACCATCTACATCTTTCAAATTTAAACGAAAACGAAACGAAAACGGAATGCACTACATATAGAAAATTACAACGTTTTGTAAGAGTTAGGTACAATACACTCGATGCTTAGTCTGCTGTAAGTAACCAACCACCTGCTAGGGTAACGAAAATAAGTATTAAAGTGATGGAGTAAATTAAAGGCGTAAATAGGTATGAGACGTGCCCTGACAAAAATTGCCTTATTGCATTGCAACATTATACAGATCAAGCGCCGTTGCCGTCTCAGGTCCTGTATCTGAGTTTAGTCTACGCTGCCAAGTACCATATAAAATATAGCTTCATAAAGAGTTTTAAATGTGTTTGGGTTTCAAACAGTGTAGATCAAGACCAGTCGCCGTGTCTTTGACGCGGCGGCTGACCTTGATATACACTGTTTGGAGATGCAATAAGAAAGGTTAATTCATGACACGGCTAGTATGTTTATGGCGTAAAGGGTTAAGAATAACGTGTATCATGTGTTTTTGCAGGTACGGTTTGTGTACCCCAGTTGATTCTCTACCTAGATGTAAAAGTGGGATGTACGCCGAAGAAGTACACGAAGATGCCATGGACTTCGGCGGCCGAACGTATACGAAGGTAATCGTCATTCGTTCCCGTGTATCTCTTTTACAGTGGAGAATCTGTTATTCTTTCCCGTTTAAACGCAAACGTACGCAAACGCAAAGCACTTAAACGTAGAAAAGAACAACTCGTCGCCTTATTCTTATAATGAGCTATCTACATTTTTACAGTTTAGAGAAAAACGCCTTCCAACATTCAAAGTGTGTTATATCATTAATTCTTCGTCTTTTTTTTAAATTAAAAAACATATGTAAGACCTTGCACATTTCTATAACCACACACAATAACAGCCTCATTCATCTAATAGTTTTTTCATAATTTAAATTTTAATTTTGGAGATAGCTCAAAATTCAAAAAATATTTTATTTTTTGTCAGTATTATACTGAGCTATCTGCAAATATCTGGAAATAGAGTCTTATCAAGTAAAACCTTGTATGCTCTGATCACATTTACGGTTATGCCCGTATTCTTCATTTATTATACCTGACATGTTGTGACACTGAAGCTGTGGATCAACTTTTTAGTTTGGAGATAGCTCAGTGTAATATTCCAAATATGTATCCCATATGGAGATACCGCAAAATGTTATTGTAACCATAAATGTCACGTGCTTAATGCCTGAAACGTGATTGGGTAATACTTCTAAGGATTATAAATTAAGTATTATAGTGCTGCAACTCCAGGACATAGCTTAGTATAACACACAACAGTGTCTACGAAACATTGAGATAGCGCAAGGTGTGAGGCGGTAACTCTATAATTAGACCCCCAATCAATAAAATACAAGCACCAGGAGATAGATCTCTGTGAGACGAATCCAGTGATATAAATATCTCATTTTTGGCAAAAATGTAGATAGAGCACTATAAGACTAAGGCGACGAACTTTTGGACAATTCTGATATTTCATGTTTATCTTGGTGGCAAACAGTTTGGAGCCTGATCAGACGCCGGGTTACCCGGCGTCTGATCTGGCTCCAAACTGTTTTCACTGCAAATAATAGTTTTAGCGTAAACGCGTTTATTGGGAAAGAATAACAGATTCTCCACTGTACTGCCTATGGAGCCAAACGGCGACTTTGCAAACAACATGTATCTTTATCAGACAACGTGTAGCTCGGCGTATAATCTGGAAACATAGATATTACTGTCTTACATTCGTATCGACATTATCTTCAGTCAAAACAGCCTTAAATCTGAATAAGCTTGGGCGTTTTATCCTGGGAAACTAGCATTTAGTTTCATTAGAACTCCTTAGAAGGCCTGTATGCACCTTGTCAGTAAGTTATGGTGGAGGAATGATTCATTCCAAATAAACGCACGTGTGCTATAACCTTATAAGTGGAACTATTTTGTTCAGAGGAGGAATATGTCTAAGGCGTATAAATGTGTTTTTATGGGGTTATGAATTTAAGCAAAAAAAACAAGTTGAACACAAACTGTTTATCATTGATCAGAATGAAACTTGCTTTAACTCTCTTACCGCTAAAATATCGTCTGCATTACTAGCGTCGTCAATAAACAGTGGAGAAAACGTTATTCTTTCCCGTTTAAACGCAAACGTACGCAAACGCAAAACACTAAAACGTAGAAAAGTATATTTTTTGACGATTCTGATAATTCATGTTTATCTTGTTGGCAAACAGTCTGGAGCCAGATCAGACGCCGGGATACCCGGCGTCTGATCTGGCTCCAAACTGTTTGCACGGCAAATAATAGTTTTAGCATAAACGCGTTTATTGGGAAAGAATAACGTTTTCTCCACTGTATCTAAATCCAGATTAAGGTCTGTTTTGACTGAAGAAATAACGATACGAGTTTCTAACAGTTTATATCCTGACCAGACGCTGCGTTACGCAGTACATACAGTGGTGAATGTGTTATTTCTTCCCAATAAACGCGTTTACGCTAAAATTATTATTAGCAGTGCAAACAGTTTGGAGCCAGATCAGACGCCGGCGTCTGATCAGGCCCCAAACTTTTTTGTCACCATGATAAACGTGGAATATCAGAATTGTCCAAAAGTTGTTCTTTTCTACGTTTTAGTGTAATGCGTTTGCGTACGTTTGCGTTTAAACGGGATAGAATAACAGATTCTCCACTGTATGTATTTGACCAGGTTCCAAACTGTTTGCAAAGTCGCCTTTTTGGCACAGCATGCAGTTAAAGAAGTAAGATCTAGAAAAAACCGAGTTAGTTTCCTTTAAACTTAATTTTAACTATGTATTCTCTTACGAGTATAAAGCAAGTTTTATTCTGATCAGACAATAAACAGGTTTTGTTGGTTTTTGCTGTAACTTCTTTCTCCATAAATACGCATTTAAACGCTCTTAACTTATTCCTCCTCTGCAGAAATTAGTTCAAATTATAAATTTAATACCAAAACACGTTTATTTGGAACGAATAGAGTTTTTCTAACATAAGCTACTGAAAAAGTGCACTCAGGCTTTGTTATGAGTGCTAAACAAACGAACTGCTAGAATTTCCCAGAGAAAACGCCCAAGCTTTATTTAAATAATGTGTTGGTGTTACAGTGGAGAATCTGTTATTCTTTCCCGTTTAAACGCAAACGTACGCAAACGCAAAGCACTAAAACGTAGAAAAGTACAACTTTTGGACACTTCTGATAATTCATCTTTATCTTGGTGGCAAACAGTTTGGAGCCTGATCAGACGTCGGGTTACCCGGCGTCTGATCTGGCTCCAAACTGTTTGCACTGGAAATAATAGATTTAGCGTAAAGGCGTTTATTGGGAAAGAATAACACATTCTCCACTGTATATTGTCTAAATAAGCTTTGAATAATGAAATATGACAAAGTTATAATTTCCTTCAAATATGCAACGGCTATTTGAATATGTGAATCTTGTTTTAACATGTTTGAGGTTACTTCTTGCATAAGATATTAGCTCCCAACCTCGAATTAGATATTGATTAAATCTTCATACACCGAGACACCGCAACTGTGCCTCTCGTCGGTGTCTTCACTGTTTGCAACTTTATACTTATGTTCATATATATTGAAAACTATTGAAGTGTTCAGTCGAGTATACCATATATAGATAATGAAACGTTATAAATAACAAAAGGGACAAATTCATTAAATGTATATAGGTTTATGCGATATTCCAATTACCCGTTAAGTCAAATTGACAAATGATTATTTCTTTCAGAATTAGGTTCTAAAATTGGCAACCTTAATTACTTTTAGAATACGTTACTTATATATTACCATTATTTATATCTACAAATAACTCTTAAACACATTTAATATATCTTGGAACCGATATAGGTTTTCTCTTTGGCATCATGATTTGTTTGAATATTCCCCAACAAAAATGAAATATTGTATTGAAGCATGAACGCTTGTTCAACTTGTACAATGGAAAAAACGTTATTCTTTCCCAATAAACGCGTTTACGCTCAAACTATTATTTCCAATAAAACAGTTTGGAGCCAGATCAGACGCCGGGTTACCCGGCGTCTGATCTGGCCTCAAACTGTTTGCCACTCAGCTAAATATCAATAGTCAGAATTGTCAAGAAATTGTTATTTTCTACATTTTAGTGTTTTGCGTTTGCGTACGTTTGCGTTTAAACGGGAAAGAATAACAGATTTTCCTCTGTAATAAACGAATTAGATACAGTGGGACCCCTACAATGGCCGTCCCAACAACGACTCCCTCCTTACATGACTCTTGTCTCAGCTCCCTGAACAAGACAATTATGTCTAACGCTTTTACTGATGCAACATCCTCTGCTTTAAATTATAGTGGACTGTTTTTTCTCAAAGTTACATATAAGTAACCATTTTGATATAATAAGTATAATGATGAGTGACACATAGTTTAAATCAAGATCAGACGCCGAGATCAAGCTGTTTACAAATGTAAGCCAAGTCTTATTTTTCTATCTCTATAACGACTCCATCCAAACAACACACACAATCTGTGTCTCCCATTGGATGTCGTTGTAGAGAGAGAGCACTGTATTGTTTTGAAGCATGAGATCATGTTTGACGTGTATACAAAAACTAAGCATATTTTATTTATTAACATCCTTCTTTGCCATGGCGATACATGTGGAGAATCTGTTATTCTTTCCCAATAAACGCGTTTACGCTAAAACTATTATTTGCAGTGCAAACAGTTTGAAGCCAGATCAGACGCCGGGTAACCCGGCGTCTGATCAGGCTCCATACTGTTTGCCACCATGATAAACATGAATTATCAGAATTGTCCAAAAGTTGTTCTTTTCTACGTTTTAGTGCTTTGCGTTTGCGTACGTTTGCGTTTAAACGGGAAAGAATAACAGATTCTCAACATGTATCTATTGCAAGCAATTGTCGTCTGCTTTAATTTTCTCTAATTTAAATTTTAGGCAAATTGTGAAAAGTATTATCAAAATGAATATCAAACATGCTGAATCCTGATCAGACTCCGGGTTACGTGGCTTCTCATCAGAATCCAAATAATCTTTGCGAGGAAGCATTGTCGGTCAGTGCAGGGTGTAATCTTTAGAAAGTTCGTTAGGCCGCTTTTTGTGTGCAAAATTTATATTTTGCGATACTTCTCAGAATTGATGAATCTACGTTTCGTGAGAACGGTAAATCTTTTGGATACAATGTCGCATATGTATACAATGCCCCCTCTCTTCAATGTCCCTCCCAACAACAATTCCCTCCTCACAACAACGTAAGTCGGAATCGTGTCAGTCGCGCTGTTCAATTTTTCATAGTTAAAACGTGGCTTATACATTGATGCATCTACGTCGTACTTATAGCACTTTTGTATGCATTATGGGCCGATGGCCTAAGTTTCGAATAAAGAAATTGTCATTGTCATTGATAATATTCGAATATGGTATATCTTCTAAAGTTCCATTCTGATGTTTTCAGATATTGTGCACCTGCCCAAGTCACGAACGTAACGGACTACCCGGAGAGGTGGCAACGTCACTAGCAGCCACAAGCACGAACACCAGAGCGGCCAGGACTATATACCACCTCGTGTGCAATGGTATGTATAGTGAAGAAGATGTTAATCTTTACCAATAGACGCGCTTGTGATCAAACAATTGTTTCCATAGCAAACAGTTTGGAGCAAGATCAGGCGCCGGGTAACCCGGCGTCTGATCATGATCCAAACTGTTTGCTTAACATATTAAACTTCTCAAACGTTTAAAAAAAGGCTGCCAGTTTCTAAATTTTCTTACATTGCGTTTGTGTTAAGTTTTGATTGAACGGGAAAGACTATCGTGTTCTTACTGCACTACATGTATTTGTAACATTAATGTTTGAAGCAGTTTCTATACGATTATCTGTTGTACGAAATCTGATCAAGATCAAAACTTTTCAAATTCAATGGAATAGAAACGTTTACATTTGTGCTAATTCTAATTCAAAAAATGAGGTGAAATAGTTGAACTATGGAAAACGAATCGGAATTATAAAAGTCATACCTAGATATGTAAAACAAAGATAGAAATACTCCATAGAGGGCATTTTAAAGATGGGAACCAATTATTAAATTGCTAAAACTTATCAAATTACTCTTATTTAATAGTTCGACCTCCACGGGCCTTTGTCAAGGATTATCATGTCAGTGCATTTGGATGTGATTGATAAGGTCGTAGTAGTCGGCATAGCAAACAAGAGCAATTTATAATTGTTATTATTATTATTATACCAGATGTATATAGCGCTCTTTTAACACAGGAGTTGTGCGTGCATACGCGCTTCACGTAAAATTATATAAATGTACCTAGAAAGCGAGGAAGGACAAGTACATATATTTAGACTAAACATAATACCTTATGGATTTACATGGAAACACATTCCGAACAAGAGAATTTCTTTCAATAAACATTTTAATGACCACAATAATAAAAACTGTTATCTTTTTTTTAAATTTTAAACTACTTGCGTAGTTTAATTTTGTATTATCCCCGGTGAGGATTGGGTCGGGGAACTATCCCAATCTCACCTTACAAATCTGTTTTTCAGTGTGACAGTTTAAACATACAAGTAAGATCTGTGATATACGGCGAAAAACTTTCTGACAGAAACACTAAATTTATGTTGATTATCCCTTTACCTGATAAAAGTGCCTTTTTTGGGCTTTTTATTCATTTCTCCGCCAGAGAAAATAGTTCAAATTTATACAGGCATGAACATGTGCAGTAAGGAATATTACTTATATACTAGCAGATTGAGGCTTTAAAAACAGGGTGAAAGTAAAGCAGAATGCGCGTTAAGGCGCATTCTGCTTTACTTTTAATCCGATTTAAAGGGTTCCCTGTCTTCAAATCTAGAAACAGGCTTTGAGGTAAAGGATTATTAGGAGTCATATCGTCATCTGTATTTCGTATGATCAGTTACATGTAGGCATGTATATAGTATTCGTAAAAGAGAGATATCGCCATATATTCCAGTAAAACAGGTTCTGTTCAAGTATAGATCTATATAAGGGTTTTTTTGGTGGTGTTAATTTTGTTTTGTTTTTTCTCCAACGTTAACTTTAACCTGTATATGTCTCCATTGTAAGTGACCCAAAACGTTTCTTCCAAAGGTTGCGTGTGGCCATTTTATTTTTATTTTAACCCACCACTTTATTATAGACATACTAATTTTTCAGACAGTGGTGACCACGATTGGGGAGCTTCAGTAGTGTCCGCCAATCTTGATCGCCATTGTCAGCCCATAAAATCTTGAATATTTCCAAGGAGTAATGATAGTGATTGGTGCAACTAATTAATAGTTATAGTGGATGGGCTAAGTAAGCACTCTACCGTAGGTTTTGGTAAACCAAACCCACTGTAGGTTACATCCTTCACAGAAATAGAGACATTTACATAGATCTTCATTCCATATGTGCCTTGTACATTACAATACTATATAGGACAAAATACTCTACATATGAGATTTACCAGTTCATATAAAATAGTTACAGTGTGTGGCATCTATACCTAATACCTGAAGGGAAATATGTGTATTTCCTAAGTTTAATGTGTTCTGAGGTTAAGTACAAGTATAAAGTCATTTGGTCTTTAAAGCATAATAGTTTAAAAGTTTTGGCCAGCACTGAATTTAGCCAATCTTACTTAATAACATTGACCTTTTCTGACATGACCCAACATACTCCTTCACGACTCAAAAAGTTTTATTTTGATTTTAATAGCTTTCTCCATGCAGTGTTAACTTTTGGCAACGTTCATAAGTAGACTAAATGTAGATAAGAAAGCTCTTGTACAAGGTTTCTCTTTTTGGTACAATTTTCTGACATTAAAAACGCAAAACGTGTGATGTACAGTATTCCAAGACATAGGTGCATACCCAGATAAACAAGGTGTATGTTGCTCTTGATACAGAAGTATAAAAGAAGCTGGTGTAAAGCTTATAAAGTACCGAGATTGATTCAAACTTTTTCCAATGTTAAACCGTAGGACTTCAGATAAAAACTGTTATCATTAGCTTGTAAAATCAACTTTAAAACCAGTCAAATATTCAGAAGATCAATGACATGATAACAAATATTGATTGAAAATATAGTTTTGTCCCACCAACCCCGGGGCCTATATTATTCATAGCTAAATGATACCCTTCATCTATAAAATAAAATAAGCTGCCCGACAATTATACCACATATCTTTTGAATAATACATATATTGTAATATTCCTATTTCAGATGTTAACAAAGATTACATGACCAAAAGAAACCGATTTGGAAGTGACGGACACAGATCCAACGACAGGAGCCGTTTCTACTTCTACAGAAAGTAGAGATATATCAAAGGAACTTATAGGGCGTGTGAATGCGAACTATCATCAAAGTTCACTTCATTTGAAAGATGACCTTCCATTATGACATGTTCTATAGATATTGAGACTTTAACCCATTTGCGCCAACAATCCCATAGGTAAACAGTGTATACTCTGATCAGACGCCGCAAAATGCGGCATCTGATCAGAGTCTACACTGTTTGCTGATAGGAATTTCCATATAAAATGAAACGAAAATAAATATTTAGACCAGGCACCCCTTAGATAAAATAAATGAGCTAAATTAATATATAAGAGCAATGACAATCCATTGG
The DNA here is from genome assembly GCA_922989275.2 of Gari tellinella. NCBI lineage: Eukaryota > Metazoa > Mollusca > Bivalvia > Cardiida > Psammobiidae > Gari > Gari tellinella. Next base: position 33,464,182 of record OV277871.1, read on the forward strand.
GAATATATAAGAGCAATGACAATCCATTGGGCGCAAATGGGTTAAACAAAAGTAACAACACGTTATATGAAGATATATTAGTTATTGCCACACCTATGTTTGATGATGAACTTGGGTGACGACTTGTATACCAGTTCGCTGACAGTTTGTATTCTGATCAGACACAATTATCTCAGTGTGTGATCTGAATTCAAACTGTTCGACACGCGGCGTTATACGTCACTAAAATTATACACATGCAAACTAATTTAATCTTTATTTAAATAAACAAAAAATTAAGGCAGAACATACTATATTTAAAATGATTTATTTGAGTGCTTTACGTCTTTTAACATATTCGTATTATCTAATTTATGTTTCTAAGTAACGTTTTAACTTGTAAAAACGGATTTATTGGACTTAAACGAGTATGCACAGTAGTGAAGACGTTATTCTTTCCCGTTTAAGCGCAAACGAAATGCAAACATAGTGCAGTAAGTTGGACAAAATTACAACTTTATGAAAGTTACAATTATTTATTTTATTTTGAGAGGCAAACAGTTTGGAGCCTGATCAGACGCAATGTTACACGGCATCTGTTCTGGCTCCAGAGTGTTTGCAAAGGAAATGATAGGTTAAGCGTATGTACATGAACGTGTTTATTGGAAAGAATAACGTCTTCTCCACTGTATGAAATCAATTAATATCGGTATTTGGATTATACAGTGGAGAATCTGTTATTCTTTCCCGTTTAAACGCAAACATACGCAAACGCAAAGCGCTAAAACGTAGAAAAGAACAACTTTTGGTCAATTCTGATATTTCATCGTTAATCTTGGTGGCAAACAGTTTGGAGCCTGATCAGACGCCGGGTGACCCGGCGTCTGATCTGGCTCCAAACTGTTTGCACTGCAAATAATAGTTTTAGCGTAAACGCGTTTATTGGGAAAGAATAACAGATTCTCCACTGTATCGGTATTTGGATTATGTCATGTTTTACATTATGTTAGGATGCGCGAGTTGGCGTTGTCTCCGTTTGATATGCAAATAAATATTTGCAACTTCGTTTATATTCTGATGTTTGCTAATGATAACGGACAACGGCTATCGCATTCAAAATAAATTCCTCTACCGCCTAAGCCCTGGCACAATGGTAACTTGCGCGGTGTCTGATCATGGTCTGAATTGTTTGACACTCTTTACGATATACCATTTGTCAACTGAGCTAAGATTTAAATTTGAAAAATAAATGCAGACATTTATATTTAAAGCAGATAACTCATGGCAGTAAAGTAGTTGGCGCTTTGGTCAAGAAATGGGTTATCTAAATATGTTTGAAATTATTGAAATATTAATAGGACATCAATGTTTTATTCACTCGGAGTCCGTCTAACGAAACGTCAAACGAAAGAAATGGTCGTAAGTAGAAACTTTAAAATTCATCTAATTTCAAATTCTCAATTTAATCTAGTATTGTAACAACTCTTTGGGATCGTCTTGGAAAGAAGATTCCAAAGTGATGTCACAAGACAGAATTAAAGGTAGAAATAATTGAATAATTAAGAACTTTAGAATATGACTTAGGACAACATTTGTTGTACGAAGTACAGTGGAGAATCCGTTATTCTTTCCCGTTTAAACGCAAACGTACGCAAACGCAAAGCACTGAAACGTAGAAAAGTACAACTTTTGGACAATTCTGATAATTCTTGTTTATCTTGGTGGGAAACAGTTTGGAGCCTGGTCAGACGCCGGGTTACCCGGCGTCTGATCTGGCTCCAAACTGTTTGCACTGCAAATACATGTAATAGTTTTAGCGTAAATGCGTTTATTGGGAAAGAATAACAGATTCTCCACTGTACCATAAGACGGACCGCAGTACAGTAACTTGTGTGTTGCCATGCATCGCTTTCAATAATTTGATGAACCTCTCGAGGCAGTTGGCAGCTTAATGAAAACAAAAGGTTAAAACGAAAGCTTCCATTTGAGTATTCTGATTTATTTGCGATCTACATTTCGCTTTTACATGTCCTAGTTTAACATGCTCTTTGGACAGTGATATCTCAATCTATTGAGCAATGAAGGTTCAATCTCACATATCTATTTCTCTATTAACTTTAGTCAATAATTTACTGTGCCTACCGATAAAATGTATCACTTAGGAAACCTCTGGCCATGGTTTACACTGTTTGCATGGAACATTTACATTTAACAGTCACGCAGTTGATAAAATACGTTAAATAAAACCTCTTTATTACGACCTCTAAATCGAAGGCTAATTGTTTGTATAAAAGACAAATGACAGCTTAAAGCAAAGTGACTGTAAAACAGAAAGCTCCTATGGGAGCTTTCTGTTTTACAGTCACATTGCTGTAAGCAGTCACTTGATGTCAACATCTAATAATGAACACAATTTAGTGGTAGTAATAGAGAGGTGTAATGTTTTAGTTCACGCCACTATAATTTAAACACTCATTTCTCTTCTCTAAGGTTCCTTCGATTTCAACTATAGTGGAGAAGATGTTATTCTTTCCAAGTAAACGCATATATGCATAAGCCATGTGTCCATAGAAATTCTAACGCCGGTAATCCGGCCACTGACCAGCCTCCAAACTGTTTGCTATAAATATTAGAACTAATCGTTAATATTTTTAAAAATTACATTTTTTACATTACATGTGTACGTTACATGTTTATAGATCTGGTTCGGTTTTAATGGGAACGAATAACTTATTCTTCACTGTATCAGAGTCTACAAGTGTGTGTGTCTCCGAGAATCGGCTAGTTCCAACTTTGTCTCTTTTGCTCAGCATAGAAAGAATCATGTAAGCTGAACGCTTATGTAAAATAAAGTCATAAATAAGCAGTGCTTGTTTCTTACTTTTTTATTTCCGAGTATGCCTTCACTATTCACTTATGCTCTTCTGAAACATTTCATTGTCATTGTGACGGAAATACCTGTCTTGCAAGTTGCTGAAATATTATCGTCTGCACTCAGTGCAAAAAGAAACGCACACTTTTATTACAATATTACCTGTATGTAGAAGGAACGTATTTGTGAAATAATCTTTTCATTACAGTCAGTAGTTCCGTCTTGGGTTATCAATGTTGAAAATGGGAGGTTTATCATTGAATTGGTATCATCACAACCTGTACAAATCGGTGCGGTGTTTTCAACAGGCACTAGTTAACTCTTTGGCTTCCAAATTAATCGTGAATTTGTTATCCAACCACCGTTTCATTGTCGTCTGCTTCAATTTTGTTGTTTGCAAGATCATTTCAAAGTAAGATTCAAAGTAGTATGACTTAAAGTATATCTATACGAGTGTCAAACAGTTTGGATCCTGATCAGACGCCGCGTTACGCGGCGTCTGATCAGGATCCAAACTGTTTGAAAACGCGCCTTTTGACGTCATTAAGAATGAAAGGGTTAAAATACAGCACAGTAATTTTAAGTATATGTTTTTTCTAAACTTGTGGCAGAATTAAATTGATCTTGAGATATGGTCTTAGTATCTTAAAAAAGTATCTTAATCTGCGCCTGAGCACAATGTGCGTTTCTTTTTGTACTGAGTGTATTTACATCTTCTGCTATTATTTTATTTGAAATTGTTTTGTAAATAATTTGATTTAAGAAACATTACTTTTGGATGTCAAACAGTTTTGATCCTGATCAGGATCCAAACTGTTTGCAAACGCCAATGTTGTAGTCCTTGGAAGAACAAGAGTTATCAGTTGTCGTTTATAAGTGTGTCTTTTGTCATTTTCCCCAAGAAACATGTATGTTTGTTTCCAATAGATTGGATCTTGATCAGATGCTGAGTTTCTTGATCTGAACCCAAAGTCTGTAAAATTTGAAGGAAGCTACGCTTCGGCGCAATATACAGTATGGTTGAAAATCCGTCATACTTTCGCAATTAACGCTAAAACAAGTATTTCTATTGCAAACAGTTAATGTTTAACCAATTACTCCATAAATATGCCTTTTTTCTCCTTTTATTTATTCCGCCACTGAAGATCATAGTTCCACTTTATAAAGTAATGCGCATGTATACCATAAGAACTCTTTTCTTTATCATTACAACTTCGAACTCAAAGCAGGTTGAACGTAAAGCAGATTATGTTTTACTTTCAGTCGGCTTTAACCCTTTACCCCATTGAAGCGACTTTTAGCGTATCTAATTTATTCCTCCGCTGAAGAAAATAGTTCCAGTTTATACCCTCATGAACAATTACCATAACAAATATTTTATATAGCCTAGCAGATGTTTGTTTAAAGCAGGCTGAAAGTAAAGCAGAATGTGCCTTAAGGCACATTCTGCTTTACGTTCAACCTGCTTTAAGTGCTCACCTGTATCTAATGTTATATACGGGTTATTGGGTAATGGGTTAAGTGGTCACCTATCTTCAAATATACTAATTTAATAGAAACAAGTTTTGGGTAATGGGTTAAACGGCAGAGAAAACAGTCTTATCCACTGTAAATCTTGACATATATCAATGATTCCACGATTGATAGAGAAATGTAGTTACATTTTCATGTAACCCTTTCGCTGCCACATTTAGCGTGCGTGTTTTATTCCCTTAAAACCCTAGTTTCGTTTGCTTCAAAACTTGTTTTGCAATATCCCAGATTTAATGCGGTATAACTGAAGACATATTACTACGGGTGCCAACCAGTTAACCTCACGATAAGATGCCGAATTACACCATGTATGCTCTGGGTCCAAACTGTTTGCAAAGTCGAGTTTCGCATACGACGCTTAAGGCGTTAAAGATCCGTCTCTCTTACATTTGTATAACAGCATACAAAAGACTGTATTTGTCGTCTTCGTAATAAGTCTTCTGCGGCGATTCTCAGATTTGATATACAGAGGAGAAGACGTTATTTGTTCCCGTTTAAACGCAAACGAATGCAAACACAATGCACTAAAATAAAGAAAACGGCAACTTGTTAAATCTTTAACTATGTTTTTAAATCTGAGTTGCCAACAGCTTGGAGCCATATCAGACGCCGGGTTACCCGGAGGTTGATCTGGTTCCAAGCTGCTTGCTTTGGAAATAATAGTTTTAGCGTAAACGCGTTTTTTGGGAAATAATAACGTCTTCTCGACTGTATCTGCAAATCCTTCAGAAAACATTATCAGATTGTCATACAAGAATTGTGTCCTACATGTAATAAGACGCTGATTTTGTTCAATTTAACCAAAATTATCAAAAACTGCAAAAGTTACAACTTGTAATTTTGAGTAAACGAGCTTGCTTTACAGTTTCATAATAGGTACAAATGCATATTAAAAGGTAAATCATTGTTTTACCAAAAAATAACACCTCTAAGACCATTACAATGTAGAGTTCCATTGGTTTGAAAAGTTTGGCGAATTCTCAGAAATTTCATAGTTTGAAAATTTACTCGGGTATCACCTACAAGTACCTAAATAAATATAAACGTTATCAGAAAGCGAACCCTTGGCAACATTTTCTCCAAATATGGAAAGAATCGACCGAATAGTGTGGAAGTGATGGGGTCAATGCATTGGTTCCTATGGAGTTCATACAGTACCTTCGATGCTTAGCAATCTTTGAGTAGTATATACACAATTTAGATCCTATTCAGAGGCAGAGTTTCGCAATGTCTTGTCAGAATCCAAACTGTTCATCACTCACGTCGAAATTTCGTCGAAAAATAATGCCCTTTTTTAGTAATTGTTTTTTAATATGACAATATTGGACAAGGCTCAACGCGTACACAAAACAGTTAAAATGTAGAACATGACCGTTTGGTGAAAAATCTGAGGATTTTTCTTTTATCTTAGTGGATTGAGCAGTAACCCCGCGTCTGTTTGCAAGGACCACAATGTATTTACCGTTTATTTAGAAATAATATCGCCCTTCCCACTGTCATGAGTATGGCGTGAGAAAAAGCCGAAAGTTGTAATTAACAAATTATCGGTTATACGCTCGTACAAATTACAAGTACGGCATGTGCGGATCCACTGGAGAGGTGGAACATGGACCCCTCCCTTCTCAAACCGGACATAACGTCTTCTTCATTCTGTGTTAATTTTTCTCGAATTGACACAGAGAAAAATCACCGTATCCTGACAAGGACTATAACCACTAGGCCACGGAGACCTTCCTCCTGACGCCCCCAAGAAATAATGTACAAAAAACCAACAACAGGTAAATGGAAACACTGGATTAATGTTGTACAGTGGAGAATCTGTTATTCTTTCCCAAAAAACGCGTTTACGCTAAAACTATTATTTGCAGTGCAAACAGTTTCGAGCCAGATCAGACGCCGGGTAACCCGGCGTCTGATCAGGCTCCAAACTGTTTGCCACCAAGATAAACATGAATTATCAGAATTGTCCAAAAGTTGTTCTTTTCTACGTTTTAGCGTTTTGCGTTTGCGTACGTTTGCGTTTAAACGGGAAAGAATAACAGATTCTCCACTGTATACAGTAGAAGCATTCTAAAAGAAACATTTAAAAATATTTGGTGGTACAGCGCTCTCTTTCTACAACGACATCCAATGGGAGACACAGATTGTGTGTTTTGTTCGGAGGGAGTCGTTATATAGAGGGAAATTTAAGACTTGGCTTACAGTTGCAAACAGCTTAAATCCAGATCAGACGCCGCTTTACGCGGCGTCTGATCTAGATTCAAACTGTTTGTCACTCGTCATTATAATAATTCTATCAAAATGTGCATTAAATGTAACTTTGAGAAGAAAAGTTAGACGACAAATTTAAGCAGACGGTATTGTAGCCATGAGAAGGTTGGACATAATTGTCTTGTTTGGGGAACAGCGGCAAGGTCGTTGTAAGGAGGGAGTCGTTGTAGGGAGGGTCGTTATAGAGAGGAAACACTGTATTAAAAGTAAGTGACAGTTAAGTTAAAAAGAGAAAGTAGCTTCAACCAAAACTGAGAGAAGCATGAGCGAAGAACAAGTCTGCTTGGATTTCATGTGATACGACGATTGAGTGATAAACCCTTTTACTGCGTTCCCTCTCTACAGTGACACCAAACGGTAGATGAAAAGTATATGCGTTGTTCGGAAGGAGGCGTTGTAGGGAGGGAAATTGGAAATATTTGCAAACAGCTTGAATCCAGATTAGACGCCGCGTCACGCCGCGTCTAATCTGGATTTAAGCTGTTTGTCACTCGTTATTACATTTCTTCTTTCAAAATGTTCACTTATAAGTAAGTTTGAGAATAAACAGCAGACGACAATTTGAAGCATACGATATTGCAGCAGTAAAAACGTTATACATAATTGTACTGTTTAGAGAACTACGGCAAGGGTCGTTGAAAGGAGAGAGTCGTTGATCGGAGGATCGTTGTAGGAGGGACCACTGTAGTTCCAATCTTTTTCGTTACATTTTTACTCCATCACAGATTCCTTGTCGTCTGCTTCAATTTTGTTGTCTGTAATTTCGTTTCAAAGTTAAGAAATAAGGTAGTATGATTGAAGTAATTTCAAAACGAGTTTCAAAGAGTATGGGTCCTGATCATGATACAAATTGTTTGCAAACGCGATTTCAAGTGTCATTGACAGTGAAAGGGTTAATCCGTTCCCTCCATAGAAGCGCCTTTTAGCGCATTAAGTGTATTCCTTTACTGAAGAAAATAGTTCCATATTATACAGTCATAAATATGTATTGTACGATTTTTTTTCTACATTCTAGCAGTTGATAGCTTAAAGCAGGCTGAAAGTAAAGCAAAATGCCCTTTATGCGCATTCTGCTTTACTTTCAACATGCTTTAAGTGGCACCTATATTCAATACTAGAAACAGGATATGTGGGAAAGAGTTAAAAACGCTAGTCAGTAGGGGTGTAGACGAGATGAGTTGAATGTGTATGCAAGGAACTGTAAAGTCGCTAGATCCGACCCTGGTTGACGTTTACAACGTTTCACCAAAGACATAAATCTAACATTTCCACGAAACCAATTAACTCAAGTCAGGACACATTTCATGGATGTTATGACTACTTGTATATGATGTTCAATAAATCAAATTAAATACGTTATGACATTAGTGATTAGCGCAGATTAACTGGAATTGGAAAAAGACATTCAGATGTAACCTATTATTCTGTAGCCTGTTTCTAATTTTGAAGACAGATGACCACTTAAAGCAGATTGAAAGTAAAGCAGAAAGTGTCTTTAGACACAATATACTTCACTTTTAGCTTGCTTTAAGCTATCACCTGCTAGTAATGTAGAATATATCATTCTTATAATACATTTTCATGACTGTTGAAATTGAAACTATTTTCTTCAGTAAATTACATTTATTTATGCTTTTCGGTGGATTACCACGAAAAAGCAGTGGATGATCACTTGGTAATCCACTGCAGTGGATTATCACCAATCGCTTTTATTATGCATTTTCCCCGTAGGGCTCCCCAAGAATCGTAGTCAATCGTGTCTTATCGTTAAAATCCGGCAGTCCGATTTGTCGCGAACTACTCACCGGAAGAGCACGAATCCAAACTCGGGAGCAACGAAGTAATTCGGATGACGTCATTATACCGCCAACTGTCACGCCACATGTGTTCGACATAAAACGTGGGGCTCAACACGGGATAAATAATGTATGTTCGCTTTCAATTTTGAAACAATTTCGTTTAAAAAGTGGCTTTAAAGCATAAATAAATAGAATAACTGTGTTTTTTCAGTGTAAGATCGAATTTAATCCATTTCGTGAACATCAGACTGTTATATTTTCACTCGTGGCTTCGCCACTCGTGAAAATATAACGTCTGATGTTCACTCAATGGATTAAATTTCGATCTTACACTGAAAAAAACAGTTATCCTCTATATAATAGTTTATAGGGGTAAAGAAGCGAATCTATGAGAAAATGGAATTGGCTAAAAATGGATTCTGAATAGCATTTAGGGTATTTCTGTTTAACTGTCACTTTGCTTTAAGCTCCCAACTGGCTTTAACCCTTATCCTGCGGTAATATCGTTTGCTTCGAAATTGTCGTCTGCAAAATTTGTTAAATCAAGAGTTTTACATTTTGTAAAGTAAATAATCCTAAAGATGAGTGTCAAACAGTTAGGATCCAGATCAGACGCCGCGTTACGCGGCGTCTGGTCTGGATCCAAACTGTTTGCAAAATCACTAAAGTCGCGACCAGCAGGCAAAGGGTTAATGCAATCAATCATCCTTCTTTTAAGTGGTGGCAATGTAGAATTTTTACTGCATATGTAAAGGAGCTATATGCGTGGAATCTACTGTTTAACATTTAAAAATATACAACTGAAGAATAAAACGACCGTAACGAGTCTATTGTTCAGTAACGGATGGCGATGTTCCAGTTGGCTAGCGCTAAATGTCTGTATTCTCATGTCTGACGTCACAAAGTTTGAGGTAACGTGACGTCAGAGATTTTGTGGTAACATGAAACTCCTGTATTTGTGCAAGTATTTCCATGTCACCGTAGTACTAAAGAACAGTATGACTAGACTATCCATAGACTTAAAAACGCAGAGGCAAATAGGCATCCGTGGGTATGCTCGCTCGGGAATTGTTTGATTCGAGGGTACAATAAGACGTATGTTTGGGGTGAATTTTCTTAAAAGAAATTGCATAGATCTACTTTAAATTTTTCCGAATTTCTTGTAGTATAATTATCTAACTGACTAGTCCATTATGTGTACAGTAAGAGACAGCGAGCTCTTTTTAGACTTCAGGCGCTGTCCTCGGACGGCACCAGTCAAAAATTATCTTGTCGAGACTAGTAACTGACGAAATCTAAGGCATTCATGGACACTGGTTAAAAAAAAATCGCAACTAGACATTTCATTCATCTTAAATTATACGACATTAAGGCTTAAATCATTTTTAATTTGTAGTAAAGTTTTTTTGAGGGTTCCGGAACACGTGACAGGGATCTCATGTCACCTCAGGACTGCCATAAAGTGACATAAAAGGTCCTAAGATTTCCAAATTTGCATTTTTCAAGTGCGATTTTACGAATCGTACCTTTACCCCATCGCCTGTTTTTAGTTTTGTTGACACGTTGCTGCTTAAAGCAGACTGGAAGTAAAGCAGAACACGCCTTAAGGCGTATTCTGCTTTACTTTCAGCCTGCTCTCAGCTACAATATACTAGAAAAAAATCAGAAGATTTCGAAAAAATCCGGAGATATGGCAGTCCTGTCACCTCAATGACCTGGTGGCATGGAACTCCATACGTTATGACAAGAATCTCATGTCACCTAAATGTACGTGGTAAATAATACTATAATGATATGGAAATACAGGCATTATGACAGGAATCTCATGTCACCTCAGTGTACATAATATTCAATACTATAGTGACATGGAAATACAGGCATCATGACAGTAATCTCATGATATATCAGTGTTCATAACTTATAGAATACTATAGTGACATGGAAATACCTGCATTATTACAGGAATATCATACCACTTTATTGTTCATAGTATAGACTACGATAGTGACATGGGAATACATGCATTATGACAGGAATCTTATGTCAACTCAGTGTACATAGTATAGAATACTACAGTGACATGGAAATACAGGCATTATGACAGGAATCTCATGTCACCTCAGGGAACATAGTATAGAATACTACAGTGACATGGAAATACCTACATTATTACAGGAATCTCATATCACTTTATTGTTCATAGTATAGAATTCTATAGTGACATGGGAATACATGCATTATGACAGGATTCTAATGTCACCTCAGTGTACATAGTATAGAATACTATAGTGACATGGAAATACAGGCATTAGGACAGGAATTTGATGTCACCTCGATGTTCTTACTGTTGAATACTATAGTGACATGGAAAAACACGAATTATAACAGGCATTTGATGTCAACTCAGTGTACATAGTATATAGAATAATATAGTGACATGAAAATACAGGCATTAGGACTGAAATCTCATGTCAACTCAGTGTACATAGTATAGAATATTATAGCCACTTGGAAATGCAGGCATTAGGACAGAAATCTCATCTCACCTCAGTGTACATAGTATAGAATACTATAGTGACATGGAAATACAGGCATTAGGACAGAAATATCATGTCACCTCAGTGTACATAGTATAGAATACTATAGTGACATGGAAATACAGGCATTAGGACAGAAATCTCATGTCTCCTCAGCGTACATAGTAAAAATACTACAGTGACATGGAACTACTTGTATAATGACAGTGATATCATATGACCTTAGTGTACTCAATATAGAATACTAAAGTGACATGAAAATACTTGCATTATAACAGGTTTGGATGTCAACTCAGTGATCATAGCATAGGATACTATAGTGCCTTTGGAATACTTACACTATTACTGGAATCTCATGTCACGTCAATGTTCATAGTAAAGAATACTATAGTGACATGGAAATACAGGCAATATGACAGGAATCTCATTTCGACTCAGTGTACCTAGTATTAGAACACTATAGTGACATTAAAATACAGGCATTTTGACAGGAATCTCTTGTCACCTCACTGTGACCTCAATGTACCTAATATAGAACACTATAGTGGCATTGAAATACATAAATTATGGCAGTAATCTCTTGGCATCTCACTGTGACCTCAGTGTACCTAATAGAGAACACTATAGTGGCATGGAATTGCATAAATTATGGCGGGAATCTCATGTCACCTCACTTTGACCTCAGTGTACCTAATATAGAACACTATAGTTGCATTGAAATACAGGAATTATGACGGGGATCTCTTGTCATCTCACTGTGACCTCAGTTTACCTAATATAGAACACTATAGTGGCATTGAAATACAGGAATTATGACAGGAATCTCATGTCATCTCACTGTGACCTCAGTGTACCTAATATAGAACACTAAAGTGGCATTGAAATACAGGAATTATGACAGGAATCTCATGTCATCTCACTGTGACCTCAGTGTACCTAATATAGAACACTATATTGGTATCGAAATACAGGCATTATGGCGGGAATCTCATGTCACCTCACTTTGACCTCAGTATACCTAATATAGAACACTATAGTGGCATTGAAATACAGGAATTATGACAGGAATATCTTGTCACCTCACTGTGACCTCAGTGAACCTAATATAGAACACTATAGTGGCATTGAAATACAGGAAGTATGACAGGAATCTCTTGTCATCTCACTGTGAGCTCAGTGTACCTAATATAGAAACACTATAGTGGCATTGAAATACAGGAATTATGACAGGAATATTATATCATCTCACTTGACCTCAGTGTACCTAATATAGAACACTATAGTGGCATTGAAATACAGGAATTATGACAGGAATCTCATTTCATCTCACTGTGACCTCAGTATACCTAATATAGAACACTATAGTTGCATTGAAATACAGGAATTATGACAGGAATCTCATTTCATCTCACTGTGACCTCAGTGTACCTAATATAGAACACTATAGTGGCATTGAAATACAGGAATTATGACAGGAATCTCATTTCACCTCACTTTGACCTCAGTATACCTAATATAGAACACTATAGTTGCATTGAAATAATGCATTATGACAGGAATCCCTTGTCACCTCACTGTGACCTCAGTGTACCTAATATAAAACACTATAGTGGCATTGAAATACAGGAATTAAGACAGGAATCTCATGACATCTCATTGTGACCTCAGTGTACCTAATATAGAACACTATAGTGGTATTGAAATACAGGAATTATGACAGGAATCTCTTGTCACCTCACTGTGACATCAGTGTACCTAATATAGAACACTATAGTGGCATTGAAATACAGGACTTATGACAGGAATATCATGCCATCTCACTGTGACCTCAGTGTACCTAATATAGAACACTATAGTGGCATTGAAATACAGGACATATGACAGGAACCTCATGTCATATCACTTGACCTCAGTGTACCTAATATAGAACACTATAGTGACATTGAAATATAAGCATTATGGCGGGAATCTCATGTCACCTCACTTTGACCTCAGTGTACCTAATATAGAACACTATAGTTGCATTGCAATACAGGAATTATGACGGGGATCTTTTGTCATCTCACTGTGACCTCAGTGTACCTAATATAGAACACTATAGTGGCATTGAAATACAGGAAATATGACAGGAATCTCATTTCATCTCACTTGACCTCAGTGTACCTAATATAGAACACTATAGTGGCATTGAAATACAGGCATTATGGCGGGAATCTCATGTCACCTCACTTTGACCTCAGTGTACCTAATATAGAACACTATAGTGGCATTGAAATACAGGAATTATGACAGGAATCTCATGTCATCTCACTGTGACCTCAGTGTACCTAATATAGAACACTATAGTGGCATTGAAATACAGGCATTTTGACAGGAATCTCATGTCATCTGACTGTGACCTCAGTGTACCTAATATAGAACACTATAGTGGCATTGAAATACAGGAATTATGAAAGGAATCCCATGTCATCTCACTTTGACCTCATTGTACCTAATATAGAACACTATAGTGGCATTGAAATACAGGAATTATGGCAGGAATCTGATGTCATCTCACTGTGACCTCAGTGTACCTAATATAGAACACTATAGTGGCATTGAAATACAGGAATTATGACAGGAATCTCTTGTCACCTCACTGTGACCTCAGTGTACCTAATATAGAACAATATAGTGGCATGAAAATACAGGAATTAAGACAGGAACTTCATGTCGTCTCAGTAAACATAGTATATAATACTATAGTGGCATAATAATACAGGAATTATGACAGGAATCTCATGTCACCGCAGTGTACATAGTACAGAATATATAGTGGCATGGAAATACAGGCATTATGGCGGTAATCTCATGTCACTTTAGTGAACATAGTAAAGAATCCTATAGTGTCATAATAATACAGGAATTATGATAGGTCAGTGAACATAGTTTAGAATACTATGGTGGCATGGTCATACAGGCATAATGACGGTAATCTCATGTCACTTCAGTGAAAATAGTATAGAATACGACGGAGGGCGGACACAGTGAGATCACAATAGCTCACCTTGAGCCTTTGGCTCAGGTGCGCTTAAAGACATCTTCTGACGACCGTTTGGTCATAACGCCATGCCAGACAATTTCTTCACGAAAAGCATGGGTCTTGTGCATATTGAGCCATTGAAGCGTCTTATATGAGACCCGACCTTTATTTTAGATAGTTTGGTTAGAAATAACCATTTAAAAGCACTCGAGCACGAGTATAATCTGGGTCTCACCAGGTAAACTGAAATTGGTATACCCATTTGCAGCATTAGCTGCATGCTGTTCCTCGCCTATCGAGAACAATTGGGGTAGTCCATCAATGGGCTGAGGAAAAGTCTTTAATTGTTTTATGCATTCCATTACCTAAATAAGCCGATATGAAATTGAAAGAATAACAAGTGCAGTATATTTTTGAATTTACTTCTATTTTGGCATATAAAACATATACATCATTATCAGTCATCATAAACATCTTATATGAATTGCATGGAATAAAGTCTTTTTATGGAATACTCATTTTTAACCCACATTTTAACTTTAAAGAGGGTATGTTTAAATCTAGCTAGTTCCAGATATTGAAGTATGACAGTACTTACAATAACACCATTCTATTATAACCACCAGATGGTGCTAAATTGTGGCTACTTTAGGCAGGTGGTTGCTTAAAGCAAGATGAAAGTAAAGCAGAAAGCACCACATATAGTGGTCGTATTAAAAGAAAGGGTTATACTGTAATAAGGTGACTGTTTAATCTTGGTTCCTTTAATTTCAGCTTTAATTTTTAAAACAGTATTCAACTGATACTATTCCCCATTTGTCTTGCATTATGCTTTCACTGTCTGAATCTTTATCATAATTAAATGTGTCTGCTTCAAATATACCTTCTGCGATAATAATCAACAGTTTTAAAGATTGTGAACTGAGGAAAATCTGAACATATATGACAAACAGTTTGATCTGGACCAGACTTTGCTGTATGAAGCGTCTGATCTTAATCTTAACTGTTAGTCGCGCTTACCATGGGTTAAATGTCACTCACGATTCATTAAGAATAGACAGTTGTCATACATGTCTGTCGATTGGCTATGGAAAAGGATTTATCCAAATACCGATGCACGTATACAGCAATTACATCTGTGTCAATATTGTTCTCTGCCAATATTTAAAAGGCCTGTAAAATTTATAGCATACGATACAGACCCTTGTCCGGGGGACTACTCTATGACCTTCATATCTATGTCTACACTGTTGGCAAATTATCTATGTACTGACGTCTTGCACAAATAGTTTTGAATAGCAAAACTATTGGCAAAAGTTTAATACTTTACGCGTATTAATTCAACCTTATGCCTTGTCAATTTATTAATTCATATTTAACGGTTATTGATGTTAAAGCGACTCACAACCGGATGGTGTACTTGTCAAAATAAAATAAAATACTCAAATAAAAGCAAATTTGTGGCATTATTTGGCTTCTGACATTAAAAAAATATGATCAGTCCAAAAAAAGTCTCAAGAATCGTCACCGAATCTTATTTTTTTTTAGATATATTCCATCGTTTTTCAATAGCGTCAGCTGACGGTTTTGCTGTTGTTGTTGCTTCTCTACATGGGCTCTGACATAAACCGGAGCCGAATAATGTAGTATTAAGCGCTACCAGTGAAGTACGTTAATTCGCTACCATATATATAGAGAGCGTCCGTGGTCGAGGCGGTAAAGGCGTGTCCTCATTTTTCTTGTTTGTTTCCGCAATGGAGGGTCACGGGTTCGAATCCCACCAGAGCTTCTTCTTCTTTTTTTTTTGGAAATGCATATTTTAACAGAATTTATTATCCTAAACTAAATCTTACCCATTTATATAATCATTTGACATATATATTTACAAATTACAATTTTTAATGCTAAATCCGGTTGCGAGCCTCTTTAATAACAATAAAATACAAATCAAGAAAGGAAAACAGGTTTTTTATATGAAAAGGGTTCCAGCATTAGTCATTACAGCAAGGATTAAGAGAACGCACTCAAAATCAAACTTACGTATTAGAAGTGTATGCTGCAATGGAGAAGACGTTTGTCTTGTTTGCTAAAATAGTTATTTCCTTTTCAAACAGTTTGGATTAAGAGATCAAAAGCAACACAGAAAGCTGATGATAAAGCGTTCTGCATAACTTTTATCCTGGCAATCTGCCTTAAGATATATTAAAGCCACTATACATGAATTAACATGCAGAACAAAAATATTCAGGTGAATTTAGTTCATGCTGGTCAAAAGCAACACAGAAAGCTCATAGAAAAGCCTTCTGCATAACTTTCATCCTGGATTGATTATCTAGGCAGATCATACAGGTAAAAAGCAACACAGAAAGCTGATAAAAAGCCTTCTGCATAACTTTATCCTGGTAATCTGCACAAGGATCTATTAAAGCCATAAATAAAATTTGGGAAATAGATCATACCACTTTACACAGATTAACATGCAAAACATAATTATACATATAAATTTAGTCAATGCAGGTCAAACGCGTCAAAACCACACAGAAAGTTCCTGAAAAAAAACAACCTTCTGCATAATTTTATCATGGATTGAGCAGGCATATAGGCATGCCATGCAGGTCAAAAGCAACACAGAAAGCTGAATAGAAAAAGCTTAGTGCATAACCTTTATCCTGGTAATCTGCCTAAAGATCTATAAAACCCATACTTGAATTTTGGGGAATAGATCATACCACTATGGCATCAAAAGAAATAAATCCTCTACATGTCATGACATGTCTTCCATACAAATATGATAACAAACTCTAGGTTGAAAGAAGGGTAAGTTATTAATCTGAAACGATCGGGTTTAAAACAGTCATGTTTCATTACTGAGTGACCATGACCTTTAAAATCCAAATAAATATGGAGCATTTGATATTCATGACTAACCTCAGTACCAAATAGAAGATTTGTAGGTTGAAATAAGAGTGATATATTGGTCGGAAACCTTTGGAAACCGACCTACATGAGCAAAGCAATATACCCCTTCTTTTTTAGAAGGAGTCATAATCACAACATAAACTAACAGAACTTTGTTTTCTTATTCACAGAATCAAAATTAAAAAAACAAGAGGCCCATGCGGGCCTAAATATCGCTCACCTGGAAAAACCAACACAAGGGTCACATGACCCCTGGGATGAGATCATTTTTACCCCAGAGACATAATTTCAAAATCTTGCTGATGAACTTGAAATTTAAGTGTTCTGTCAAATATTTTGTACATGGATGGTTTCAGACAGGAAGACTTTTCATTAAAAAAATCTATTTTTAGCTAGATATGCAACAGACCCGAACCATTTCAGCAATATAGGTAAAAAACATAAAAAAAGTGTCACTATGCTAAACATCAAAGCTCTGGCCATAATAGTTTCAGAGAAGATTTCACTATAAAGCGCTATGTAAAATTACGACCCCCGCGGCGGGGTCATTTTTGACCCTAGGGACATAATTTGAAAATTCTTGATAGAGGACCTAAAGACAATGCTTTGTGCCAAATATCTAAGCTCAGGGTACTGTGGTTTCAGACAAGAAGATTTTTTAAGTTTTCATTGAAAAATCTATTTTTAGCTCCTGTGACCTAGATATAGAACGGACCGGAACTATTTGAACAACTTTGAAAGAGGACCATACAAGGATCATTCCTGCCAAGTTTGGTAAACATCCATCCAGTAGTTTCGGAGGAGATGTCGTTTAAAGAAACTTTTGACGACGAACGAACGACGAACGAACGACGACGGACGACGGACACAGAACTATCAAAATAGCTCACCTTGGCACTACGTGCCAGGTGAGCTAATAAAAGATTTAGTCTATGATGGCATATTTTGACACCAGTTACCACTTAACTCTTTTGAAAAAATTCAGGTAATAATGACTGTTCTCCAATTTGATGCACCCACAAAAAACTTGTTTTATCATTCTCAACGTCTTCATCATTTTCATCGTCTTCGTCATCGTCTTCTTCTGATATATAAACTTTTTCTGCTTTCTTTAAGTTGCGCGCTCCCCTTACCGTATCACCGGTACATTTTATTATCAAGAAATTGTCATACGGATGAGCCTTCTTCCACTCATATGTCTTGAACTTAAGATTTTCATGATCGAGCCCCGAGTATTAGCCTGCTACAAGAGCTTTATGGACAGCATTTCGTATGTCGCGGTTGGCTGGGTGATATGCGTATACGTTGATGGCTTGATATTAAATTCTGTGGTCAAGTTTTTTCTACAAAGCTGTCTAATACCTTTTTAATGTACGGGACAGATGTTATTCCCATTCTTACATGAGAGAAAACCTGCTCTCTGAGTTTTTGATGCATTCTGTTGGAAAAGGCACTTTTATCAGTTATGGCATTCTTTCATCGGCAGTCGGACAAAAATGATATCCTTCGCTTTCACATTCCCTGTCTTTAAATCCTGCCACAGTGATTCTAGTTTATACTGTCTTTTCTATCTTCAAGTATCGTCCGGAACATAGTATTTCTCGTACCTGAAAACAACCACGAAAACCAGATATTATACATTTTGTAAAAGAAAAAGGCCTGGTAACGTTAATTTGAATGAATTTCAAACTGGACTCAGCTTCAGATCTCCATGCATTTTACATTTGTGTGAAGTTTCATTAATATCCTTTGTATAGTTTTCCGGGACAAACCTGACAAGCTTTTTTAAGCATACTTTAGTACATCAAGGGCACATAACTCTGTAAAGAAAATTCTAATGAACCTTAAACTTGACTCAGCTTCAGATCTTGATGCGTATAACATTTTTGTGAAATTTCATTAATATCCTTTGGATAGTTTTTCGGAAATCTCCGGACAAGCGTTTTATAGCATATTTGAGTACACCAAGGGCAGATTAATCTGTAACGAAAATTTAAATGAACCTCAAACTCAACTCAGTTTCAGATTTGTTGATGCATATAAGATTTGTGTGAAGTTTCATTAATTTCCTTTGGATAGTTTTTTTGGAAAAACTCCGGACAAACAAAATGTTGACGGACGAACGAACGGATGGACGAACGAACGAATGGACAATCGTATTCACGGACGGACGGACAATGCAACGCTAATATACTTGTACGACCACCTTTAGAGGTGGGTATATAAAAAAGTAAAGTCCACTAAAACGATTGAAATGCCATTAAACCCTGTGAAACTTTGAAGAATCAATAAAACTCCTAACGTTGAAAATATAGAAAATAATTTTAACTTCTTTTGAAAGAATGTTCAATCATATCAGTTATCCCTGAATATATGTACCTTGTTATGTGAAGGATATGTAGTCTTGCCATGCACCCGAATTTCCATGTGTCCTGTACATGAAACCGTTCCCTTTTTATGTTGTGCTGGTCCCCATTTTCCTAAAATTATTACATCACAATTTAGATATATGAAAAACTTTGACAGTACATAAATATTTCCTAAACACGATAACATTCATTTCTTGAAGTTAATGGCACATAAGTGTACAAGCTATGGAAAGCAGTTTAAAGTCTTTTCAATGAACATGCTACAGTACTACGATAACTTAAAATCCTTGCATAATGACTGGACATTCATGTCATCTAGTTAAACATAATATGGACATGAGATTAGTGTCAAAATGCATGGATGTCCATGTCACTGAGGTGACATGATATTTCTGTTATAATGTTTTTATTTGCATGTCATTGTAGTATTCTATACAATGTACTATGAGGTGACATGAGATTCCTGTCATAATGCCTGTATTTCCATGTCACTATAGTATTCTATACCACGTACATTGAGGTGACATGAGATTCTTGTCATAATGCCTGTATTTCCATGTCACTGTAGTATTATATACTATTTATACTAAGATGGCATGAGATTACTGTCATAATACAATTATTTCAATATCACTATAGTATTCTATACTATGTATACTGAGATGACATAAGATAACTGTCATAATGCCTGTATTTTCATGTCACTTTAGTATTCTATAATATATACACTGAGGTAACACGAGCTTCCATTCAAAATGTAAGTATTTTCATGTCACATTGAGGTGACATGAGATTCCTGAAATAATGTCTATATTTCCATGCCACCATAGTAATCTACATTATGTACACTCAGGTGACATGAGATTCCTGTCATAATGCCTGTATTTCCATGTCAATATAGTACCCTGTACTATGCGCTCTGAGGTGACATGAGATTACTGTCATAATACAAAGCATTTCTATGTCACTATAGCATTCTATACCACCTACACTGAGGTGACATTAGATTCTTTTCACAATGCATGTAGTTCCATGTAAACTATAGTATTCTATATTACATGTATGTACACTGAGGTGACATGATATTACTGTCATAATGACTGTCTTTCCATGTCACTATAGTATTCTATTCTACATGTATGTACAATGAGGTGACATTAGATTACTGTCGTAATACAAGTATTTCCAAGTCACTATAGTATTCTATACCACGTACACTGATGTGACATGATATTCCTGTCATAACGTCTGTATGTCCATGTTACTTTAGTAATCTATAGATAGTAAACTGAGGTGACATTGTATTCCTGTCATAATGCCTGTATTGTTCCATGTCACTATAGTATTCTAAACTATATTTACTAAGGTGAAATGATATTCCTGTCGTAATGCCTGTAGGTCCATGTCACTGTAGTATTCTATTCTATGTATACTGAGGTGACATAGGATAACTGTCATAATGTCTGAACTTTCATGTCCCTTTAATATTCTATACTATGTACACTGATGTAACATGAGATTACTGTCATAATGCAAATAGTTAATGTCACTATATATATAGTGTTCTATATTATGACACTGATGTGACATGAGATTAAAGTCATTAAACAAGTTGGTCCATGTCAATGTAGAAGCCTATACTATGTACACGGATGTAACATGAGATTCCTGTAAAAATGCCTATATGTCCATGTCACTATAGTATTATATACTATGTACACTGAGGTGACATGAAGTTAGTGTCATAATGCATGTATTTCCGTGTCACTAAAGTATTTGATATTATGTACACTGAGGTGACATGCAATACCTGTCATAATGCCTGTACTTTCATGTCACTCTAGTATTCTATATTATGTACACGGAGGTGAAATCAGATTCCTATCATAATACAAGTAATTCCATTCACTATAGTATTCTATATTATGTACACTGAGGTGACATGAGATTCCTGCCATAATGCCTGTATTTCCATGTCAATATAGTACCCTGTGCTATGCACACTGAGGTAACATGAGATTACTGTCATAATGTCTGTATTACAATGTCACTATAGTATTCTATATTATGTTCACTAAGTGATCTAATATCACTGTCATAATGACTGTATTTCCATGTCAGTATAGTATGCTATACTATGTTTACTGAGGTGACATGAGATTACTGTCATAATGCCTGTATTTCTATGTCACTATAGTATGCTATACAATGTACCCTTATGTGACATGAGATGCCTGTCATAATGCCTTTATTTTCTTGTCACTATAGTATGCTATACAATGTACCCTGATGTGACATGAGAGTCCTGTCATAATGCCTGTATTTCCATGTCAATATAGTATTCTGTACTATGTACACTGAGGTGACATGAGATTCCTGTCATAATGTCTGTATTTCAATGTCACTATAGTATTTTATACTATGTACACTAAGGTGACATAAGGTTCCTGTCATAATGTATGTATTTCAATGTCACTGTAGTATTCTATACTATGTATACTGAGGTGACATAAGGTTCCTGTCATAATGTCTGTATTTCAATGTCACTATAGTATTTTATACTATGTACACTGAGGTGACATAAGGTTCCTGTCATAATGTCTGTATTTCAATGTCACTATTGTATTCTATACTATGTATACTGAGGTGACATAAGGTTCCTGTCATAATGTCTGTATTTTCATGTCACTATAGTATTCTATACTATGTACACGGAGGTAACATGATATTCCTGTCACAATTCCTGTATTTCCATGTCACTATAGTACCCTGTACTATGCACACTGAGGTGACATGAGATTCCTGTCATAATGTCTGTGTTTCCATGTCACTATAGTATTCTGTACTATGCATACTGAGGTGACATGAGATTCCTGTCATAATGCCTGTATTTCCATGTCACTCTAGTATTCTATACAATGTTCACTGAGGTGACATGAGATTTCTGTCGTAATGCCTGTATTTCCATGTCACTCTAGTATTCTATACAATGTTCACTGAGGTGACATGAGATTTCTGTCGTAATGTCTGTATTTCCATGTTACTATAGTTTTTTATACTATGTTCAAAGAGGTGACATGAGATTTCTGTCATTATACAAGTAATTCCATATCACTATAGTATTCTATACTATGTGCACGGGGGTGACATGAGATTCCTGTCACAATACCTGTATTTCCATGTCACTATAGTGTTCTATACTATGTACACTGATGTGACATGCAATTCCTGTCATTATACAAGTATTTCAATGTCACTATAGTGTGCTATACTATGTACACTGAGGTGACATGATATTCCTGTCATAATGTCTGTATTTTCATGCCACTATAGTATTCTATACTATATACACTGAGGTAACATGGTATTCCTGTCATTATATAAGTATTTCCAACACGAGATTCTTGTCACAATTTCTGTATTTCCATGTCACTATAGTACCCTGTACTATGCACACTGAGGTGACATGAGATTCCTGTCATAATGTCTGTATTTCCATGTCACTATAGTAATCTGTACTATACATACTGAGGTGACATGAGATTCCTGTCATAATGCCTGTATTTCTATGTCACTCTAGTATTCTATACAATGTTCACTGAGGTGACATGAGATTCCTGTCATAATGTCTGTATTTCCATGTTACTATAGTATTTTATACTATGTTCAATGAGGTGACATGAGATTTCTGTCATTATACAAGAAATTCCATAACACTATAGTATTCTATACTATGTGCACGGGGATGACATGAGATTCCTGTCACAATACCTGTATTTCCATGTCACTATAGTGTTCTATACTATGTACACTGATGTGACATAAGATTCCTGTCATTATACAAGTATTTCAATGTCACTATAGTGTTCTATACTGTGTGTACTGAGGTGACATGAGGTTCTTTTCATAATGCCTGTATGTCCATGTGCCTATAATATTCTATACTATGTACACCGAGGTGACATGATATTCCTTACATATTGCCTGTTTTTCCATGCCACTATAGTATTCTTAGCTATGTATACTGAGGTGACATGAGATTCTTGTTATAATGCATGGCTGTTCATGTCATTATAGTATTCTATACCATATTCATTAACGTTACATGAGATTCCTGTCATATTGTAAGGATTTTAATATCACTGTTGAATTCTATACCATGTACACTGAGTTGAGATCAAATTCCTGTTACAATGCATGTATTTCCATATCACTATAGTTCTCTATAGTAAGTTCACTGACGTGACATTAAATCGATCTTAATGCATAAATTTCCGTCTCACTATAGTATTCTATACTATAGAGAACTATAGTGATATGAAATCCATGTCATAATGCGTTGATTTCCATGTCACTATAGGATTCTATACCATTATCATTTAGGTGACATGAGATTCCTGTCATAATGTAAGGATTTCTATGTCACTGTTGTTTCCTATACCATGATGACTGAGGGGACATCAAATGCCTGTTATAATGCAAGTATATCTAAGCCATTATAGTATTCATTACTATGTACACTGAGTTGACATTAGATTACTGTAAAAATACAAGGATGTCCATGCCATTAAAGAATTCTTTACAATATACACTGCTGAAGGTGACATGAGATTCCTGTCATAATGCAAGGATTCCAATTTCCCTAAAGTATTCTCGACTATGTTCATTGAACTGCCATTAGATTACTGTGAGGTTGCATGTAATCATTGTATTCTATGCTATCAAGACTGAGGTGGCATGCGATTCCTGTCATATTGCAAGAATTTCTATGTTACTATAATATTCTATACCATGTTCCCTTTGATCCTATGAGTTTCCTGTCATTATATATGGATTTCTATTTTACGAAAGTATTTTATACTTTGTTCCCTTGAAATGAGAATTCTTTCATATTGCAAGGATTTCCATGTAAGTATATATGACAATGACAATGACAATGACAATGATTTTAAATGCATCAAGGTCTAAGCCCCGTGCCATAAATTAAATTCATGTCTTAATATTAGGATAGTTATGTCTCCGTAGTATACTATGTACACTGAAGTGACATGAGATTTTTTCAACATGCAAGGATTTCCATATTTTTGGTCTTGACAAATACATGGCACACACCAACTATTAAAGCCACGAGTTCAGCAGTGCAAAAGTTATAAGCACTGTTATGGTTTTTGGACAAAGGAAGGCAGGTTGTTGTTTGTTAAGATCAGATTCTGCTATCTATGGGCTTATTGGATCCCATTGAGAGAGGGGTGGATACAGAAAACCCGGGCGTAATGCCATACGCTTATTATCAGGGTTCTCTGGTAAAATTTAGATGACCAGTGCAAAGCTAAGATCTGTACATTGAGCATAGGCTTAGAAAGTCTCATCCGAAAGACTTGGTCAGTCAAGCGGGATATCGAACTCACGACTTCAGGTATCGTTGTCGATCGGGTTACAACTGCACCACGCCAGACAGACAGATAAACAGACATGCAGATAGGGGAAAAAAGTATGTACCCAAAGCACATATTTTGTGGGCATAAAAGATAATTATTCTATGATTAGATCATCTTTGAATACTAAGGTTAAGTGTAGCCAGGTTGTATTTATAGTTAAATTGTAAGATATTTTGTAATACACGGATATTTCAGATGGGAGAGTACTCCCCTGTAATTTAGGGGTCCTGGGTTAGAGTCCAGGTATGGCTGCATATTTGTCTCACCATGTTTGTTTGTATTTTGTTACTGCTTTACACCTCTTTTGAGTATTACTAGCAGAGTCACTTATGGGGTACATAAGAGACTGAACCCGGCTGGTGACTATATCCCGACACCGACGAACCAGTCATAATGCTAACCCGAAATCCTGAGCGCCAAGGAGGGAAGCCATTACTACCAATTGATAAGTACAGAACTCCCTCCCTACAATGACCCTCCTAACAATGACTCCCTCCTCTCAACGATAATTGCTGCTGCTCCCTAAACAGGACAATTATGCCCAACCTATTAACGGCTGCCATGTCGTCTGCTTACAATTGTCGTCTGTTGTTTTTTTCAAATTTACATTAAAGAACAATTCGACAGAAAAAAATTCATAACAAGTGACAAACAGATTGAATCCAGATCAGACGTCGCGTAACGCGGCGCCTGATCTGGATTCAAGCTGTTTTCAAATGAAACCAATGTTCCTCCCTATAACGACTCCCTCCGAACGACGGACATTTTCTGTGTCTCCCACTGGATGTCGTTGAAGAGAGGGATCGCTGTATTTGGTTTGAACACGCAACCTCCCGCACTTTGCAAATGTAACATAGATCTGGTGAGAAACAATGTGCATCCAGACCTTGGCTCAAACCTTACGGATCGAGGGTTCTCCGTTCTGAGCTATTCAGGCCGCTGACATAAATCTCTCACTATTTAACTATAAACTCAACCCGGCTACACACCCTTCTCTACACAGAATTGGTCCCGAATTCTTAATTAATGAACACTCCAAGAGTTTATCTTTTTATTATATATATATATATTTGTACTCTCTGTGAGTTTCATACTACCCTACGTTGGTCGTCAAATGTAACTTGGTGTTCATAGAAAGAAACATACCCCCTCAGACCTGGGATCGAACCCGGGTCGCCATGTTCGCAGTCATACACTCTACCACGTCGCCATAAAACACTTTTGTACAGCAAGGGCTGAAGGCCGTACTTGTAAGTGAAAATAACCTATACATACTGTGATATAAAGGTTATCTGCCAAATTAAAATCCAAAACAATGTATCAATACATTTATATCACAAAATCTCGTCCTCGTCTCTACTTTCACTTTCATTTTCATTAGTTTAAACCCTAAATTAATGGCTTAAGAATTAATCCATTTCGTCAAGAAGAGAATACATAAGCAAACAGGGAATATTCTGATCAGACACCGTAGTTGCAGCGTCTCATAAGGGTACTGTAGGAAAGTTCATATGAAACATTCTGATTTATGGGCAATCACTGTGAACAGTGTATTATGAGAACAACCTCATACGAGCGTATTTCATCCTACATATGTTGTTAGAGTCGCTTATTAAATTAATAAGACTTCCTCGTGGTTCATGGCATGATACCCAGGAATTTATCATACATCTATAAGGACATATATTACGCAAGTTTCATTGTAATATTCAGACAACCGATAACTTACCTATGATTCTACATTCATCTCAGCGGCTAAACAGGTGTAGACGATGAGTTCAGTGTTTACACACGAAAGCGTGACGTCAGCAGAAGCACACAAATTGTGACGTCAGACATGAGGATACTGACATTTAGTGCTAGCCTCACACTTAGTGGTTGTTATAGAGAAGTTTTACTGTATATGCATATGATGATTGTCATTACAGTAAAACCTACTTTGAAGCAGTCAAATAAACATAATGAATTGACAGGCCTTTTGAAGGTAGCGGTTTAATGCAGGATAAGAGTATTGCAGAATGCTTCTTATGGAGCTTTCTATATTACTTTTGTCCTACATTAAGCAATCACAAGTTTGTCTTGTCTCACATGATATATAATTTAGTGGTCGCTTAATACAAATACCCGGTATGACGACAGTTTATGTATATCAGCATGAGAAATGTGTTCATATTCAAAACAATAAAAATCGTCCAAAATAAAAAGAACGGAATGGCTATTGACAGTCGACTGTCAATAGCGAGTTCACGTCAAATTCGCTAGTGACAGTCGACTGTCAATAGCGGTTTTACGTTAAAATTTGAAATCTTTGGATTTTTATGATCAACTTATGGCAGCCCTGTTGAAGCAATATCATTTCGTAACTGCTTTGAGATAAACAACAGTCGAGCTTCGATATCTAAAACTCATTTAAAACAAATACACCCGTTCTAGATTCTACTACCATTTAATTTCATTATTTACAAATATCTTAAGTTGAATATATCCGTATTATTAGCCACGTTTTAACTTTGCAACACCGGTATGTTCACATAATTCAACTATAAAATCAGTTATACCATACAAATGCATAACTGCAAGTTTGATGTCTAATACATACAGTGGAGAAACTGTTATTCTTTCCCACTTAGTGCGTTTTAAACGCGTTTGAAACGCGTTTAAAACGCGTTTACTAAACGCGTTTATCTATTGACTTATAAGTGCGTTTGTAAGTGCGTTTAAACGCACTTATAAGTCAATAGTGAATTTATCGCTGCGCAGGTTATATTTGATGTTTAAACAACGTAATAATGGTACTTTCTCATTCTGTACCATAAAAAGTCTTATATCTAGTTATAAGTTGTGCGGATTGTGTTTTGTAAAGCGATATATCTCAGTAGATCGTTAAATTCGACGATCTGTATTTCGTTTAAAAATATGGTGGTGCTTTTTGTTCCAACCGAAATATTTGTTAAATGCTTGGACCCAGATCAACCGTTAAATTACTGAGCATCTGCTACGCATTAATATTGGGATCAAGATCAGATGCCGAGCTACTATGATCAAATTGTGCACAGTCTGATCTGTATTGTGTCTGTTGCACAGGCTGGTCTGGATCTACATTAGTTGATTAATAATGAGCAGTTTCATTCCAATGGATCTGCAGCTTATAAGACGTACTGATCAGGATATGCACTTTTTGATACTAAGCACGAGCACTTGAAGTTTTCTTATATCTATTCACAAACATATTTATGCGAAATTCCATAAATATATCCTTAAAATTCGCGAATGTTCCATATATATATGTTGTTAATCCACTCATTATTGTGTCCTTAATTCTATAAATGGAATAAAAACTGTGTAGACCCCGTTAGGTCCATTCTTACAACAAATGAATATACTTAAAAAAATAACACAATGTCATCTACACACCTACCTGGCCGTGTCGGGTCAAATATATCCAAAAGAATCATTAAATCACATGTTTTAATGAGATGTAAATAAAGATTATATTTATTTATTTCTCTTCAGCGTACAATACATCGGTAATTTACATATCACACCAATAACGAATAATCACTTAGTACATTACCACTCTAATCTCTTATCTATCTTTACTAAAGTATAACTACATGATCCGACAGCAAGGGCTCCATAATTGCTCCTCGTGTGACGGCTCGTTGCGTCATCAACCGGATACGGGGTAATAAAACTTCGGCTTATCAAAAGTAAGAATAATCCTAATTAGGGGTAGCAAATCAAGTCTGCGAGCCTGTGTCAACAGCTTTACTATTATACTTTATAATCAAAGTAAAATTACCTTTACAGTCCCAAAACGGCATCTCATCTAGATCCAAACTGTAAAAATGAGAACTGAGCTATTTGACGTCTCAACTACAGCCAAACTGCTAGTGTAAAACTATCATATAAAGTAGATCTAATTTGACTTGATCAAAGCTGTCAGTTTGGATCCTGATGTAATGCAGATCTAACGTTTTACTAATTTTACCCGTAACTCCTCCAGAGTAATTGAAAATTGAAACAGCCAGGCGCAGATTCAACCCGTTTGCATAAAAATCAAAACGGAGTTAATTAATATAACAAATATTTAACAATTAAGATCTCGTTGGAACGCCGAGCCATTCAGCCTTATGACGGAGATCCAATCTGTCTGATATTTTATCAAAATATTTATTCGTTCGTTAATGTACATCAGTTTAGATCTTGATTATATGGCGAACTTATCGGCGTCTCATCTACATGTACATAGAAAATGTTTTCAAAGATCGCAATAAAGTGAGCGATATTGAGAAATGCATTTTGCGTAGATGAAGAACAGTATTTATGATCTTAATATATTGACTAACTGTTTAAGTGATGCAATTTACAAAAGGGCAGATTTTCAATCAGTATCATTGATTTGAGCCAGATCAGACGCCAATGTACTAATCATTTGACCTGAACCAATGCTTGGATCTATATCATACGCCGTGTTACTCAGTTTCTTGTCTGCATCAATGATTCGATCCAGATCAAACGCCATGTTACTTAGCATGACCGGAATGTCAATTATTGGTGATTGCATCAGCATCACCATATATGGGAGATAGTAAAGCTTGACTTATACACAGCAGGTATATCCAGTGAAAGGCATCTGGCAATCACCAATTAGAAATACATACACCCTGTCAAACTGTGTATATAGGATATGTATCTCCAATCACTTACATTTTAATCTAAGCATACATGTAGCCATAAGAAGATACTATAACCCAGTGTAATTCTTTAAATACCTTTCGGGTTTTTTTTTCATTCGTATAATTGATCGGTGTCGATAAAAACAAAGGTATGCCGAATGAAACGCAAAAATCCGCTTATAAACGCGTTTGTAAACGCAAAACTCACTTATAAACGCAAAACGCGTTTATCGTTTATCGTTTCGTTTGCGTTTCGTTTGCGTTTCGTTTGCGCATGCGTAAGCATAAACGGGAAAGAATAACAGATTCTCCACTGTAATATAAGCGTCACAGTTTATTCAGTTCAAATTAAGTGAAGTTTTGATATGCTACCTTATTTTGATATTCTAATTGCCTGTATTGTGTATCCATAGCGGTGGTTTATCTGAGTCTAAACTGATTGCATATCGAAATTCCTCTTTTTACCGTAGTGGACCTTTCCACATTAAACTTAAATGTAATTGTAAACTTAAATGTACTATGTATTTGCTTCATTTCTGAGGGGCTTTCTCAATATTATTTTAATTGTAATATAACGCGCAAGGGCATGTGCTTTTTATTGGTTTAATGGATAACATTTAGTGCTTTCCTTCTTTTTGTCAAGCATGCGGTCAATTTTACACTGATTGGAAGCAGCATCCTTCTAAAATCCCTGTATTGTTTTACGTTCGCAAAAGCTTGTTCAACGCAGACCCTGTTCCGGCATACATGTATAATCCGGTTCAGTTTTCTCCCTTTCCTTCGTTCTCTTTCACATCGTCTATTAGTTGTTACCGATGTAACATTAAATTTGGATACCATTGAAAAATGAGAAATGACCTCCCGGTCTTTTTTTAACGTTAAAAAAAGACCTCCCGGGTAATTTTTTAACGTTGAAAAATGACCGGGAGGTCAATTCTCAACGTTGAAAAAATACCCTACCCATGAAATTATGACGTTGAAAAAATACCCTACCCATGAAATTATGACTGAATTATCTGTTGTAAAATGACCGGGAGGTCATTTCTCAACGTTGAAAAATAACCCCAGGTCTATAACCAACGTTGAAAAATCCCCCCTAACAAGGAACAGTTAATAACCAATAATTTGTAGCAGCCATTTATAGTTTTAGGGTATGGTCATATTTTAAAATTGAGAATTGACCCTCGGTCATTTTACAATGTCAAAAAATTACCCCCTCTCTTCAGTTTGTTATTCAATGGCGTATTATCACTGTCGTCATTATTTCACGGATAGGGTCAATTCTCAACGTTAAGAATTGACCCTGGTCTATTTTCAACGTTGAGAAAAACCCTCAGCCATTTTACAACTAGATGTTTCAGCAGTCATAATTTCAAGGGTAGGGTCTTTTTTCAACGTTGAGATATGAACCCATTCCCGTTGAAAAATGACCCGGGAGGTCTTTTTTCAACGTTAAAAAAGACCGGGAGGTCATTTTTCAACGGGGTCAAAATTTAATGTTACACCGGGATATAGGTGCTTCTAGCGAAAGCAGTGGCATGTTCGAAAAACATGCGCTGTCTGACATTAGACTGGGTCTGTGTTTTGTAAATAAATGAAAGCCGATTTAATCTGTTGGAAATTATCTTTTTCGTCCTCTGTCCATTGAAGTAAAACAGAAAGCGAAGCTAAAAGCAGGTGCCGTCAATTATTATTCCTCTGAAAAAAAAAAACCGTAACAAGCATTACACGTGTACTTAACGCCCGATAGCAGAAACGAGACGATATGCACACAATGTCGGCCCGAACCAACCACTTTTATTTTAAATGTGTCCGAAAATAGGTCTTAAAGAAGAAGACCCAGTTTTATCGATTCACTGAGGCTGGTCTAGAGAGATTCTGTGTGCATAGATCATTTTTGGTTTGGGGCAGGTAAAATCAAGCTACAACGCCTTGTGGGGTTTAGAAGACATAACGACACGAAAATCCCGTGCGTACCAGCTTATCATACCTGTATGGTTTACCAATCGCATACAGCAAGTAAACTTTAATTGTCGTGTATACATGTGTACATGTAAATACAGTGATCCTTCCCTACAACGACCCTAATAACAACGACTCCCTCCTCACAACGACCATTGCCGCAGTTCCTCAAACAGGTCAATTATGTGTAACGCTTTTACTGCTGCAATATCGTCTGCTTACAATTGTCGTCTGCTTTTTTCCTCTAAGTTACATAATGGATATTTTGACTGAAAAAAACCGAATGACTGGGGACGCACAGCTTGCATTCAGATCAGACGCCGCCTTACGCGGCCTCTAAAAAAAGCTGTTAACAAATGTAAGCCAATTTCCCTCCCTATAACGACTCCCTCCGAACAACGCACTCCATTTGTGTCTCCCATTAGGTGTTGTTGTAGAGAGGGGTCGCTGTAGTAATGCGAAAATGGAAAACCTCTTGCAGAACTTTAAATGTTCATTGGGGTTTTGGAGCTGAGCTTGGCAATTCGTGTAAGGTGCACTAAAATGGATTTTTAGGTCGTGACAAAACTAGACTTATTGACATGCAAAGAATGTAGACCAAAACCAGCCGCCATCACACATAAGACTATTCCCACGATTTCTATACCCTGATAATAAACTTGGATGTGTTCTGATCAATGGCAAACGGGGCAGACCCTGATCAGACGCCGCTTCACATACGCCGCAGCTGATCAAATCATACACTGTTTTCATTTCAATGAGTCTGGTTTTGTCATGGCACGGCCAAATTTATTAGTATGAAGTTAGGAGCGCTTCACAATATATATATATGTTTTTATATATTTTGAGAGCACCCCCAATTTTATTACATATTACGTTTTACATTTACATTTCAATGTGGAAAGGTCCTGTAATGCCTATGTTAAACTTCATTCATATATTTTGACACTTATTTCGCCGAAATATAGTTAGCTTCGAAAATGTCGTCAGCAAAGATTGTCAAGTTTGTCAATTAAAATTTTTATTAACTTTAAAAATAATGGTACTGAAAGATGGGTATCAAACAGTTTTGATGCAGACCAGAAGCCGCGTAACGCAGCGTCTTGTCTGGATCTAAACAGTTTGAATAAACAGTTTAGGAACGACCAGCGGGCAAAGGGTAACAACACGAGCATGAACAATCCATGAATCTTATGTCTGAGCAAATCAGATTAATAGCATTACAACTTTGTATTGATCTTCATCTAAATTGGCCCAAACATACAGTTACCTGTTTAAATAATTAGTCAAACAGTCTTGATGTAGATTATAAACGGCGTCTTATCTGGATCGAAAGAGTTGTATAAACAGTAAAGGCGTGATCAGCAGGCTAAGGGTAACTTGCTGTAAGAGATTATACACGAGCATGAACAATCTTGAATCTTATAATTGGGCGAATTGGATTATATAGCATTACAGTTTTGTATTGTTATTCATCGAAATTGGCCCAAACATACAGTTACTTGAATTAAATAGTAAGTCATATAATTGATGTAGACCAGAAACCGCGAAACGCGGAGTCTTGTCTGGATCTAAAGAGTTGTATAGGCAGTAAAGGCGTGATCAGCAGGCTAAGGGTAACTAGCTATAAGAGATTATACACGAGCATGGACAATTTTGAATATTATGATCGGGCGAATTGAATTAATAGCTTTACAGTTTTGTATTGTTCTTCATCTAAATTGGCCCAATCATACAGTCCCCTGCTTTCAACAATTAATCAGAAATATATTAACGTCTTATAATTTTTTCAATGTTTTTTAGAGTCAGAAAATCTGTAGTTGCTTTAGACTGTCATGTTTTCAGTCACTTACGTCGCCACGTTGTCAGTCGGTCTGTAAGTAGTTGTTTCTTGTAGTAACTAGTAGTTTTCATACTATTGCCACGAACCCTCAATTTATCTTGAAATGTCTTGTATATATAAATTTACTAACGAAAGCCTTTTATTTTCAAAATATGATGATCTTGATTTGTTTCAGAAATTAGGGTATATCCCAAGTTTGAAATGAGGGGCATGGCAATAGAGAATTAATTGTATAGAATTGTTTAATTTTGTTTATTAATTAGAAGAAACGGTTTAAATGCCTTCTCCAACAAAAACAAACGGTTAGTGGTTTAGTTTTCTAGGGATTTCCCCTGTTACGATAAAAGCATAATTATTCAGGAAAAAGGTGGAGTAATAAGGTGAAATAAAAACTTCAAATAGCAAACAGGGCGGACCACGATTGGACTTCTCTATTAATGGACGTCTGATTTTGGGCTGCACTGTTTGAAGTTACCGTTACTTGTGGTGATATCAGAGTGGTTTATATAAGCTTCAAGTAATTACTTGACACACCTTTATATAGTCGCCATATTATACTTTTTTGTTTATAATACATTTGTATGTACATGTATGTTTATAACATAACTATGTAACGCTTAATGTTGTCCTCGTGGGCTTTCAAGTCCACTGGATTTATGAAATAAACTGAAACTGAAACTATATAGATTGATAAACGAGGAAAATATTTATAAACACGTATTTCTATATTATATAGAATAAGCTTTGTATATCAACAAATACGGACTATACATGTACATGTATTTAAACATTTATCATTTCAGCATGAAAGCTACAACTCTCGCACATTAGATAACGACATAGCTCTGCTGTACCTGACCAAAAATGCCACACTCAGTAGTAGAGTGAAATTAGGCAAATTGCCAGGTAAGTACAGTGGAGAATCTGTTATTCTTTCCCAATAAACGCGTTTACGCTAAATCTATTATTTGCAGTGCAAACAGTTTGGAGTCTGATCAGGCTCCAAACTGTTTGTCACCAAGATAAACATAAATTATCAGAATTGTCCAAAAGTTGTACTTTTCTACGTTTTAGTGCTTTGCGTTTGCGTACGTTTGCGTTTAAACGGGAAAGAATAACAGATTCTCCACTGTAAAACAGAAAAAATTGATTTAATTCATTCAACCCTGAAACGTTTAATGTAAAATTCCATTTCCCAATTAAGTCAATTTCATTTTTAAAATACATTTTAAAATGGCAAACAGTTCATACCCTGATCAGATGGTCATCTGATCAGGGTTTGTACTGCTTTCATACAACAAGTGCACTCCTTAAAGGTACACTGTTTGTAAATGACGAATATACTCGTCGCTAGGGTTAAATGTGTTAACCTTGAATTTGTATATTGATATACTTGTATTAAGCTTTCAAACTACTGTAAAACCGGTTTTATTCGCGAGAATATCATTTTCGCGTTAATTCGCGAATGTCTCTAGTTTTGAAAAAAGGTGACATTTTAAAGCAAGTTGAAAATAAAGCAGAATGTCACTTAAGGCACATTCTGCTAAATACGTTCAGCCTGCTTTAAGCTACCACCTGCTAGAAATATTGCATGATGTCGCGAATTAATACAAAATCGCATTACGCGAAATGATTCATGACGCGAAAAATACATGTTTTACAGTAATACGTCTCATCGGAATTTACACAAATGATCACTCTATGAAATATCTGTTTTCTATTAACAATACAAAACAGGCAATCAAGTGATTTCTGTCTTTCTCTTTCAGATAAAAAATTTGATAAACAATCCAGGAAAAGTGGACTGTGTTATGTGTCTGGATGGGGAGTGTCGGATGACAGTAAGTCATACTCATCATTATCGTAAACATATATATACGATCTTTATTTCCTCCAATACATGAAGATTGTGAATACAAATATGAACAAACATATACAGATTATAAACAAACACAAAGAAAAACATGATATTACATACAATTAAGAAGAAATACTCCATCTTCTGAGCGTCACTGAGCGAAACATACAGTGGAGAATCTGTTATTCTTTCCCAATAAACGCGTATACGCTAAAACTATTATTTGCAGTGCAAACAGTTTGGAGCCAGATCAGACGCCGGGTAACCCGGCGTCTGATCAGGATCCAAACTGTTTGCCACAAAGATAAACATGAAATATCAGAAATGTCCAAAAATTGTACTTTTCTACGTTTTAGTGCTTTGCGTTTGCGTACGTTTGCGTTTAAACGGGAAAGAATAACAGATTATCCACTGTATCAATAGATGCGCCAGCACAACGTAGAAAAGAGTAAAGCAGCAAGCTCTTGCATGAGCTTTCTGCTTTACGCCGTCCTACGTCGAGCAGTTATATGATGCTGTTCTCAAAGAGCCTTACACAAAACTAAATATCTATAAACTTAGATCAAAGATTGTCAATAAACGTAATGTTAGTTTTTATACAAAGTCATTAGTATGGATGCCTAATTCAACTGACAAATCAATGCCAGGTGAGCCAAGCAAAGCACCTATTTTAGCATCATCGTCTAATAAACTTAGCCTAGCAGTAACAGAACGACCAAACCTGACCCCTTATGTCGTACATGTGTTGTTGTCGATCATGTTGGAAATAATCACATTTTAACATACAATGGTTAACATCGTAGGTAAAAATGTGACCAAATTTCGAACAAAGCGTTTCTCTCCTGTAAGAACACATTCTAGAAATCATATTTATAATACTTTTGCAATAAGGTAACATGTGTGGTTGTTGTCTACACAGTTGCCATACAAAACTATCGTTATAAATTAGATGAATCCAAACAAATGGCAAGTATCAAGGTCACTTTACTTAATCGAATAATCTCACATACATAACAGTGGATCCACACAAAACAATAGAGCCACATAAGTACTTATGGCTAAATAAATGTCACTAACATGATAAAATTTATCACTGCATGAAAGATACTCTTTCATGACAAAAAGTCTGTGTCCACTGTTCCAAACACACTGCAATCAAGTTAAACAACCATCTCACTACTCGCTCACTATGGCAACCAAACATAAACCAGTCTGAAAAATAAAACACTATTTCAGCAAAGAAGAAATAACATAGACAGGGAGGGTGGGTGAGAAAATGTCAATTACGAAGTATCTGTAACCTTGTCGGACCGTCGAATGAGCTTATACCTCTATACATAGAGGCACGAGTAAATACCCGGATTAAAACGCCTGACTGAACATTAATGGTTCAGTCCGATACAGTAAGCCACGTATAAACATACAATACGAAGATACATTTATTTAAATACCTTTGCAAACAGTGAGGGTCAAGACTCCATGGTTATAAAGCTTTTGAGTTGAGTCTGAAGTAGTTCTCGTGCATTTGATTGGTCAGATATGAGCATAGGCTCAAATCTGACCAATCAAATGCTTGAGGACGATATCAGACTCAC
The DNA here is from genome assembly GCA_922989275.2 of Gari tellinella. Classification (NCBI taxonomy): domain Eukaryota; kingdom Metazoa; phylum Mollusca; class Bivalvia; order Cardiida; family Psammobiidae; genus Gari; species Gari tellinella. The sequence continues at coordinate 33,500,858 of OV277871.1, forward strand.
CAAAGACGCTTTATAACTTTGGACCCAGATCAGAATGTTTGTCACTAGGATGATTTTCTGTAAAAATAAACTGTAACAGATAACATATTCAGCAGAGATAGTTACAGTGGAGAAACCGTTATTCTTTCTCAATAAACGCGTTTACATTAAAACTATTATGTCCAGTGCAAACAGTTTGGAGCAAGATCAAATGCCGGGTAAACCGTCGTCTGATCAGGCTCCAAAATGTGTGTCACTCAGATTAAAAACAGGTTATTTCCTTCATTTTAGCGATTTGCGTTTGCGTTTAAACGGGACAGAATAACGTTTTCTCCACTGCACTCAGTACTCGAAGACTTCATATCATATTGTATGTTACAGGGTGACAGTGGCGGACCAATGGGATGCTTTGATGCCAACAAACAATTCCGTCAGGTCGGCGTCGTATCGTGGGGACCGTCCAGGAAATGCGCCAATGGAATCCAAATTTACACCAAAGTTTCAAAGTTCTCCAGATGGATAAATAAACAACTAATGAAATTGTACCAAAAAAAAGCCAAAAGATTAGATAAAATTCTTGAATATTTACATGTACATATTATTTGTTTTTTTGTATTTTGACATAAATCTACAGTTAAATATCCATAACTCCGTCTCGCATACTCTGACCCTTTCACTGTCAAAGCCAATGGTGGCACTGAAATTTGCAAACAGTTTAGATCCTGATCAGACGCTGCTTCAGACTCACATCAATGTTTCTTAAGCCACAAACGCATAAAATTCAAAAGTTTACAAGAGCCGTATACGGCCCTAAATCGCTTACCTTGGACCGTTGATGTAAATGTAACATATCTTGGAAAGCTGAGAAATTATAACAATATGATAAAAATTACACCATGTCAAATATCAAAGCTCTAGCTATATTAGTTTCAGAGAAGAAGAGGTTTGAAGATTTCACTCTATTACTCTATGAAAATTTGCGACCCCCGGGTGAACAAACACCACCAATATAACAGTGAACAAGCACCACCGAAATAACAGTGAACAAATAACACAGTGAACAAACACCACCAAAATAACAGGGAACATATAACACAGTGAACAAACACCACCGAAATAACAGTGAACATGTAACACAATGAACAAACACCACCGAAATAACAGTAAACATATAACACAGTAAACAAACACCACCAAAATAACAGTGAACATATAACACAGTGAACAAACACCACCGAAATAACAGTAAACATATAACACAGTAAACAAACACCACCAAAATAACAGTGAACATATAACACAGTGAACAAACACCACCAAAATAACAGTGAACATATAACACAGTAAACAAACACCACCAAAATAACATTGAACATATAACACAGTGAACAAACAGCACTGAAATAACAGTGAACATGTAACACAATGAACAAACACCACCGAAATAACAGTAAACATATAGCACAGTAAACAAACACCACAAAAATAACAGTGAACATATAACACAGTGAACAGACACCACCGACATAACAGTGAACATGTAACACAATGAACAAACACCACCGAAATAACATTGAACATATAACACAGTAAACAAACACCACCAAAATAACAGTGAACATATAACACAGTAAACAAAAACCTCCAAAATAACACTGAACATGTAACACAATGAACAAACACCACCGAAATAACAGTAAACATATAACACAGTAAACAAACACCACCAAAATAACAATGAACATTTAACACAGTGAACAAACACCACCTATATAACAGTGAACATATAACACAGTAAACAAACACCACCAAAATAACAGTGAACATATAACACAGTAAACAAACACCACCAAAATAACAGTGAACATATAACACAGTGAACAACCACCACCAAAATAACAGTGAACATAAAACACAGTGAACAGACACCACCGAAATAACAGTGAACATGTAACACAATGAACAAACACCACCGAAATAACAGTGAACAAACACCACCGAAATAACAGTGAACAAATAACACAGTGAACAAACACCACCAAAATAACAGTGAACATATAACACAGTGAACAAACACCACCGAAATAACAGTGAACATGTAACAAAATGAACAAACACCACCGAAATAACAGTAAACATATAACACAGTAAACAAAAACCACCAAACTAACAGTGAACATATAACACAGTGAACAAACACCACCAAAATAACAGTGAACATATAACACAGTGAACAAACACCACCGAAATAACAGTGAACATGTAACAAAATGAACAAACACCACCGAAATAACAGTAAACATATAACACAGTAAACAAACACCACCTATATAACAGTGAACATATAACACAGTAAACAAACACCACCAAAATAACAGTGAACATATAACACAGTAAACAAACACAAACCAAAATAACAGTGAACATATAACACAGTGAACAACCACCACCAAAATAACAGTGAACATAAAACACAGTAACCAGACACCACCGAAATAACAGTGAACATGTAACACAATGAACAAACACCACCGAAATAACAGTGAACATATAACACAGTGAACAAACACCACCAAAATAACAGTGAACATTTAACACAGTAAACAAACACCACCAAAATAACAGTGAACATGTAACACAATGAACAAACACCACCGAAATAACAGTAAACATATAACACAGTAAACAAAAACCACCAAACTAACAGTGAACATATCACACAGTGAACAAACACCACCGAAATAACAGTGAACATATAGCACAGTGAACAAACACCACCGAAATAACAGTGAACATGTAACACAATGAACAAACACCACCGAAATAACAGTAAACATATAACACAGTAAACAAACACCACCTATATAACAGTGAACATATAACACAGTAAACAAACACCACCGAAATAACAGTGAACATGTAACACAATGAACAAACACCACCGAAATAACAGTAAACATATAACACAGTAAACTAACACCACCTATATAACAGTGAACATATAACACAGTAAACAAACACCACCAAACTAACAGTGAACATATAACACAGTAAACAAACACCACCAAAATAACAGTGAACATATAACACAGTGAACAACCACCACCAAAATAACAGTGAACATAAAACACAGTGAACAGACACCACCGAAATAACAGTGAACATGTAACACAATGAACAAACACCACCGAAATAACAGTGAACATATAAGAAAGTAAACAAACACCACCAAAATAACAGTGAACATATAACACAGTAAACAAACACCACCAATATAACAGTGAACATATAACATAGTAAACAAACACCACCAAAATAACAGTGAACATATAACACAGTGAACAAACACCACCAAAAAAACAGTGAACATATAACACAGTAAACAAACACCACCAAAATAACAGTGAACATATAACACAGTGAACAAACACCACCAAAATAACAGTGAACAAACACCATCGAGGTAACATTGAACAAATAACACAGTGAACAAACACCACCAAAATAACAGTGAACATATAACACATTGAACAAACACCACCGAAATAACAGTGAACATGTAACACAATTAACAAACAACACCGAAATAACAGTAAACATATAACAGAGTAAACAAACACCACCAAAATAACAGTGAACATATAACACAGTGAACAAACACCACCAAAATAACAGTGAACATATAACACAGTGAACAAACACCATCAAAATAACAGTGAACATATAACACAGTGAACAAACACCACCGAAATAATAGTGAACATGTAACACAATGAACAAACACCACCGAAATAACAGTAAACAAATAACACAGTGAACAAACACCACCAAAATAGTAGTGAACATATAACACAGTGAACAAACACCACCAAAATAACAGTGAACATGTAACACAATGAACAAACACCACCGAAATAACAGTAAACATATAACACAGTAAACAAACACCACCAAAATAACAGTGAACATATAACAAAGTGAACAAACACCACCAAAATAGCAGTGAACATATAACACAGTGAACAAACACCACCAAAATAACTGTGAACAAACACCACCGAAATAACATTGAACAAATAACACAGTGAACAAACACCACAAAAATAACAGTGAACATATAACACAGTGAACAAACACCACCGAAATAACAGTGAACATGTAACACAATGAACAAACACCACCGAAATAACAGTAAACATATAACACAGTAAACAAACACCACCAAAATAACAGTGAACATATAACACAGTGAACAAACACCACCAAAATAACAGTGAACATATAACACAGTGAACAAACACCACCGAAATAACAGTGAACATATAAGACAGTGAACAAACACAACCGAAATAACAGTGAACATGTAACACAATGAACAAACACCACCGAAATAACAGTAAACATATAACACAGTAAACAAACACCACCAAAATAACAGTGAACATATAACACAGTGAACAGACACAATCGAAATAACAGTGAACATGTAACACAATGAACAAACACCACCGAAATAACAGTGAACATATGACACAGTAAACAAACACCACCAAAATAACAGTGAACATATAACACAGTAAACAAACACCACCAAAATAACAGTGAACACATAACACAGTGAACAAACACCACCAATATAACAGTGAACATATAACACAGTGAACAAACATCACCGAAATAACAGTGAACATATAACACAGTGAACAGACACCACCAAAATAACAGTGAACATGAAACACAATGAACAAACAACACCAAAATAACAGGGAACATATAACACAGTAAACATACACCACCAAAATAACAGTGATCATATAACACAATGAACAGACACCACCGAAATAACAGTGAACATGTAACACAATGAACAAACACCACCGAAATAACAGTGAACATATAACACAGTAAACAAACACCACCAAAATAACAGTGAACATATAACACAGTAAACAAACACCACCAAAATAACAGTGAACATATAACACAGTGAACAAACACCACCAATATAACAGTGAACATATAACACAGTGAACAAACACCACCGAAATAACAGTGAACATTTAACACAGTGAACAAACACCACCAAAATAATAGTGAACATATAACACAGTGAACAAACACCACCAACATAACAGTGAACAAACACCACCGAAATAACATTGAACAAATAAAACAGTGAACAAACACCACCAAAATAACAGTGAACATATAACACAGTGAACAAACACCACCGAAATAACAGTGAACATATAACACAGTGAACAAACACCACCAAAATAATAGTGAACATATAACACAGTGAACAAACACCACCAACATAACAGTGAACAAACACCACCGAAATAACAGTGAACAAATAAAACAATGAACAAACACCACCAAAATAACAGTGAACATATAACACAATGAACAAACACCACCGAAATAACAGTGAACATGTTACACAATGAACAAACACCATCGAAATAACAGTGAACATGTAACACAGTGAACAAACAAACACGGAACTAACAGTGAACATATAACACAGTGAAGAAACACCACAGAAGTAACAGTGAACATATAACACAGTGAACAAACACCACCAAAATAACAGTGAACAATCAAACATCGAAATAACAGTGAACATATAACACAGTGCACAATCAGCACATAAATAACAGTGAACATATTACACAGTGAGCAAACAACACCAAAATAACAGTTAACATATAACACAGTGAACAAACAACACCGAAATAGCAGTGATCATATAACACTGAAATACTCATGACTAGATATAATTATGTGATTAGAACAGTCTTTCAAGATAGGAAAAGCTTAAGGCAGACCAAACCAAATGCAGACAGGTCCTTTATAAGAGCGCCAGATCTGGCTCAAAGCTGTTTGCAATGAAATAAATAGTTTTAGTTTTTTACTTTTAAGCAATACTGACTCATAATGACGCATTGCGCTATATTCTCATACTAACTCATTTTGACACACTTTTATCAACTAGCTTGTATTGAGATAAGCATTGATAACTGTTTATCGCTTATGAGTTAAAAAGTGTTTATTGGGAAAGAATAATGTCTTATCCGCTGTAACACCCTACTAAACAAACAAGCCTACCTTTAGACAATTCTTTCAGGACATCCCTGTGTTGTTTCAGAGACTGTTCTGTCTGTAACATCTGGGTATTCACCGACTGGTACTGTAACCATGGTAACAAAACCAATAATAAATGTTACATTACAACTACATCTTACACTCCCATTTAAATGCATCCCCTCTAATGCCCCCTTCCAAATATTTTTTCTGAATTTAGATTTTTTCAAAAATTCTTTTAAGATAGGGTAAGAGTGTCAAACAGTTTGGATCCTGATGAGATGCCCCGTTACCTAGCATCTCATCTGAATCCAAATTGTTTGCAAAGGTGATACTGTTTTGCAGTTATTGTAATTCTACAATTATGTTCTAATCCCATATCCAAATAAGTTTAAACTTACATGACAGTTTCGGCTTTCAGTTTTTCATACTGTGAAATTGACCGATGGAGGAAGACGTCATAAGCTTTGGTTTAAACAATATTTTATTCAAATAATGAAATGGATTGGACAACAGGCATTGCCTATGTAAGTCCTCTCCTCTCCGTCATAAGCTTTGTTTACTACTGGGCATTTTTCCCGTAGTAAATAGAGGCCAGTAGGTGGGGCTCATTTGATATCCCCCTTTGTTCATGACTATGTCCTCCTGTACGATGCATAGTGATTCTCTTAATCTCCTCAGGGATGTGTTATCTTTAAATGGGTTATACTTTATACCCTAGTTTTAAACAATTTGCCCCATAAAGACACCTTTCTACGACTAATGTATTACTCCACTGTGGAAAATAGCTCTCTTTTTATAGTCATGAATATGTACCATTAGAATTATATGTATATGGTATCTTAAAGCAGCCTAAAAGTAAAGCAGAGTGTGCCTTTCCCAAGAAAAGTGTACAAGCATATATACCAAAACAGTGCTGACTCTGCTCAGACAGCTCCTTCAAAAGCTGTCTGATCTGGGTCTTCACTGTTTTCAAAACACATCAACATACAATATTAGCAGGAGAAGGCGTGATGAGAACCTACCCTGGCTTGAGCCCACTTGTAATTCTCTTTCTCTAAGTGCAAATATTGGTGGGTCTGGGTTAAATCTGTCTTCATCATCGCCATTTCATTCCTCAATTCTGCAATAACACCATACAAAATTTCAGAATTGACAACACTTAACAATATTCGATCACATACAGTGGAATTTCAATATCTCAAAGTCGCTGAACCATCAGTACTCCATGAATACACCTTTTTACGCCTTTAATTTATTCCTCCATTGTTAAAAAACTTCCACCTCATACACTAATTAATATGAATCATATGAAATGCTTTTCTATATTCAAGCAGATGGTAGTCTAATAAAGCAGACTGAAAGTAAAGCAGAATGATATTTAATCAATATGCACCATACAAAATATTTTTTATAATCTAGCAAGTGGTAGCTTAATGCAGGTTGAAAGTAAAGCAGAATGCGCATTCAGGCGCCTTCTGCTTTACTTTCAGTCTGCTTTAAGTGGTAACCTATTTTCAAAAACAAGAAACAAGCTATGGGGTAATGGGTTAAGTAGTTACCAGTCTTACAACACAAGCTATGAATAATAGGGCTGTTTTTACCCTACCTTTCAGTTTAGCATTCAGTGTCTTTGTAAGGCCATTTTCCTGAGTATTACTATTCATGCGCATTCTGCATTACTTTCAACCTGCTTTAAGTAGAACCCTATTGTCAAAACTAGAAACAGATTAAGGGGTAATAGGTTAAGCAGTTACCAGTCTTACAACACAAGCTATGAATAATAGGGCTGTTTTTACCCTACCTTTCAGTTTAGCATTCAGTGTCTTTGTAAGGCCATTTTCCTGAGTATTACTATCAGGTTCATCTTCGTCCAGGTCTAGCTTCAAGGTTGTGATATCCCCCATAAAAGCACCTTTTAGCACATTTAACTTATTCCTCCACTACAGAAAATAGTTCCAATTGAATCAGTCAGGCTAATGTATAATTAGAAATAGTTTTCCATATTCTAGAAGATGGAAACTTAAAGCAGGCGGAAAGTAAAGCAGAATGTGCCTTAAGGTACATTCTGCTTTACTTTCAACCTGCTTTAAGTGGTCACCTGTCTTCAAAACTAGAAACAGGCTATAAAGTAAAGGTTTAACAAGAAACATTATGACAACATCAAGCTACTTTTGCCTGTAACCCAATCCTATGTGGTTGTTAAATACCGGCAGCTTTTCTCAATCTTTAATTCTTTTTAATTTAAAACCCATTACAACCAAATCAAGCTACTTTTACATGTAACATATTTGTTAGTTCTGGGCCTCATACCGACAGCCTTTCTCAATCTCATACCTGTTTCTGAGAGTGTCATATGTCTAGTATATTTACCTGTGTGGCATAGTTTTGGGCCTCATACCAACAACCTTTCTCAATCTCATACTTGTTTCTGAGTGTATCAAATGTATTTTATATTTACCTATGTTGCGTAGTTCTGGGCCTCATACCGACAGCCTTTCTCAATCTCATACTTGTTTCTGAGAGTGTCATTTGGCAGTAGTATATTTACCTGTGTGTCATAGTTTTAGGCCTCATACCAGCAGCCTTTCTCAATCTCATACTTGTTTCTGAGAGTGTCATATGTCTTTTATATTTACCTGTGTGGTGTAGTTCTGGGCCTCATACCGACAGCCTTTCTAAATCTCATACTTGTTTCTGAGAGTGTCATATGTCTTTTATATTTACCTGTGTGGCGTAGTTCTGGGTCTCATACCGACAGCCTTTCTAAATCTCATACTTGTTTCTAAGAGTGTCATACTCCACCAGAGCAGGATGAATCACTGGAATAAACAAGTACAGTAAACCCTCGCTATTACGACCACTAAAACGAAGGCTAAATGATTGTATAAAAGAGAGGTGACAGCTTAAAGCAAGGTGGCAGTGAAACAGAAAGCTCCTAAAGCACCTTGCTTTAAGCGGTCACCTACCGTAAACACTCTAATAATTAACATAATTTAGTGGTCGTAATAGAGAGGTTTTACTGTATTCTCTTATCACACAGTACATCTCAGGGGCAGAACCATCTCTTAGTTTAACTCTTTCCTCCTTTAACCCATTACCCCTTAAAATATGCATTTTACACCTCTTATGTATTCTTCCATTGAAGAAAATATCACCATTTTTCAACAGTCTTGGATATGCATTATTTTTAGCTCACCTGAGCCAAAGGCTCAAGGTGAGCAATTGGGATTGCCCTGTGTCCGGCGTCCGGCGCTGTGCGTCGTCTATCGTCCGTCGTTAACAATTACTTCAAATGACATCTCCTCCTATACCGCTTGGCAGAATTTAACCAAACTTTGCAGAAATGTTCCTTGGGTCAAGCTCTTTCAAATTTGTTCAAAGAATTAAAAAACAATGCAGAACTCTGGTTGCCATGGCAACCAAAGTGAAAAAATAAGGAAATCTTAAAAAATATTCTTGTAAAAAACTTCAAGGACCAGAGCTTAGATATGTGGCACATGGCATCATCTGCAGGTCCGCTATCAAGTTTGTACAAATTATATCTCTTGGGTCAAAATTGGCCCCGCTCCGGGGGTCACAGATTTACATATAGTTATATTGTGAAATTTACACATGTCTTCTCCTGTGGAACTAATATGGCCAGAGCTTTTATATTTGGCATGTTGACACTTCTAGATGTCCTTGACCTATTTTGTTCAAATGATTTCAGTCTATTGCATAGATAGATAGATATTTTATTCATACATAAGGCCAGAGGCCCAACAGTACACAAGCATACAAATCATGCAATACATAGTCAAAGACAAAGGTATGTTAGCGATGTATACGAGGAGAAAATGAGACGTAGCTTTTGATATATTCACATAAGGATTTATCTTTACATAAATTTATAAGAAGTGTGTTGTGAAACTTTTCTACAAGAGACCGTACCATTTGCTAAATCTCTTTTCGCTGTCCAAATATTTTTATTTTTCTACTTTGTGTAACAGATGTGTTCGGCTTGTGTGCACCAAATGGGTTAAAGTACATGTATCTATTTAATGCTCAAAAGGCGAAGACATCAGTTCTTGTAGAAGCATGTGCGCGTTTACCTGTTATGAATTACATAGAAATATATACATTTAAGCAATAAAACATGTCTGTGTATAATATTTACTACCTATACCAGTATAACACTGGAATATTCCATGGAATACTCATCCGATACCTCACATATTTATAATACACTTTCATGTGCTGACAGCAATACCGTTCTTTGTTTCGCTAATTTACCAATGCTTTTTGCCTTTCCGATAAGAAACAAAAGACAGAAAGCAAAAGTAAATTAGCATGTAAAATAAAATACATGTATCAAATCAAAGTTCATGTTCCAGTGCGAAGTCTTACTGAGAAATCTGTAAGGTCAAGCACCGGAACGTTAACCCTTTGGACCCCAGTCACGCACAAATGCATCATTTACAGACAGTGTATAAATGAGGAGTACATTTGTCCTATGTATACAGTGGACTTCTAGGTCTGAGGTCTTCTAAATGAGCCTCTGGTCAAGGTCTGCACTGTCTTACATATTGCAATATGTTGGCAGAAACTATCCTAAATGGGAAAGTGGACTGGGGTAAAATTGGAATTGGAATTTACCAGTTGTGGTATAAGGGAGGGAAGGGTTAAATATACATTTTACTTTTATCTACAATGATGAAATACATATTGACTAGGCTACTACCTTTCAAAGTATAAGTAGCTAACATATAGAGTAGTCAAACCCTTTATCAGGTTGCCCCTCTTTAAGAGGCATGTATATAATACAGGGACAGGGGATGCTCACCGCAGACAAAGAGCAAAGTAGGAAGCCTCTTAATGAACTTTCCACATTGATCCCTATCTGCACCAACAAGAACTGGCTTTTAACCATGATTTAAGTGGCCGCAAGCCTCAGAGGTGTATGCCTGTATATTCACTAAGCGTGAGTTTTAGAACATATTGATACAATGCCCATTAAAGGGAGGTAAATACACTTAATTTTTGTATTACTAATATATATCAAATACAAAAGTTTTCGAGTTCAAATTAACAATTATTAAAGTAATAAATAAATTCATTTTATATTTCTACGTCTTGGTAATGACCTGGTACTGTAAATCTACATTTATTTAGATTCACCTTACCAATTTGAAAACAAGACAGCGCTGAGTGTTGTTTCTCCTATAGATAAATGGGGGGAAAAGAAGGGGGTAATTTATGTACATTTATCGGTTCACGTATAGTGCAGTGCTTCTTAATTGAAAACTTTTATATACAAACAATGACATATTTCTAACTTCTTCAACATTTCTCGACTTTAAAAGGTCAGCAAACTTCTGAGGATTATGGTGTCTCCAATAATATGGTCTAATATAAGCGCATCTCAGTTCATGGTATAATGGACATTCTAATAAGAAATGATACTCATCTTCTAGAGTATTACAATATTGGCATTTTCTAGCTTGTCTAGGTATTGGGTTTGGTTTATGCCATCTTCCCGTTTCTATTTCAAGATAATGTGCTGATACTCTTAATCTAGTTAACTCTTGTCTAAATCTTTTGATATTGACTACATCTAAATATTCTTTAAAACCAAAATCTGAAAACAAACGATAACTGTCGGCTCTTGGTGAATTTTCAATTTCTTGGAACCAGTTTTGGATAAAATTATCATTAATTCTTTGTTTAAAAATCCCGAGGAAAAGTTCGGGGTTCCCAACCCCCTGTTGTAACCAAACATTGTTAAAACCTAGTGATTCTAATAATTGTTTTACATTGAACAGCCAAGAAGCCTTATTGGGATGCTTTTGCATATCTTCTAACATCATATCATATACATATTTAATATATTTCAAATCAGAAGACTGAATAATCTTAAGCCAGTATCGTATAACCGACACTAATCTATTTTGTTTTAGCGATGTTCTTCCTAACTCTCCATATATAAAATTATTTTAGGTCTAACTCCAAGTAGCTGTTTACAGAACTTAAGATGGACTCTCTCTAGTTTATCTGCCTTTGTAAAACCACACACCTCACTTCCATAGTTAAGTACTGGCAATATAAGTTTATCAAACAGCTCCAAATTATGTTTAACTGAAATATTTGTGAAATTATACAAGTATGTCTTTAGTTTAAAAAGTGCCTTTAATGCCTGGCCAGCTAATGCAGAATGTGTTTCAGAAAACGAACCCCCACTAGTAAATACTACACCTAAATAGGTAAACTTCTGCACAATTTCAATTTCAAGATTATTGTAAGTAAATCTAGTACCTTTTCGTATTCTTCCACCCTTTTTAAAAATCATTACTTTTGTTTTATCAACATTTACTACAAGCCTCCATCGCTGGCAGTAATCATACAAAATATCTAAACCTTGTTGCAATCCACTTTCAGTGCTCGAAAATAAAAATATATCATCTGTATATAGCAGCAAACAAAGCTTAATTGCACCTATATCTATTCCTTCATAGCCCTTTAAAATAAAGGTCTCTTCCAGATCATTTAAGCACATGGCAAATAAAAATGGCGATAAACACTCACCCTGAGCTACCTCCAGTGTAAAGAAGAAGCCATCACTTAAATTATTGTCATATTTAACCATATATCTAAGGTTACTATACATAGACTTTATTATATTAAGAATTTTACCTCTAACTCCGTATTTGATAAGTTTAGACCCCAATACATCTCGCACAATACAGTCAAAAGCTTTTTTAAAGTCTATAAAAGCAACAAATAACTTTTTATTATCATTCAACGTATGAGAGATTAAGCCCTGTAAAATAAATACATTATCAATAGTACTAATATTTTTCCTAAACCCTGCTTGGGCCTCTACATAAAACGTGACATTGTTCTGCCCATTCGATCAGCCTAGTGTTAATCACTCTGGTGAAAAGTTTGCCTAATGCACTTAAAAGAGTTATCCCCCTATAATTACCAGCGTCGTTAATATCGCCCTTTTTAAAGATATGTACAATGTGTCCTTCTGACCAGCTATTTGGGAAATAACCTGTGCTTAAAACAGTATTAAATAGTTTATCTATAAAAGGGATTAATGCATGTATACCATGTTTAAAAAATTAATTTATAACCGGACTTGCCCGATTTCATATCTTTACAAGCTTTAAAGATTTCTTCTCTGGTTATATTAACGTTGAGTTCCGAAAACATTTCTTGGAGTTCTCCGTTTAAATATTTTTCATTAACCCTTTACCTGATAGCATTGTTTCTAGTATTGAAGATATGTGACTACTTAAAGCAGGTTTAAAGTAAAGCAGAATGCGCCCAATGGCGCATTCTGCTTTACTTTCAGCCTGCTTTAAGCTATTAACTGCTAGAATAAGGAAAGTATTTAATATGACACATATTAATTACGGTATAATTTGGAACTATTTTCTTCAGCGGATGAATAAGATAAATGTGCTAAAAGTCGCTTCTATAAGGGAAAGGGTTAAAAGCTAAAATATCTTCATCAGGCTGAAAGAATACAGAATTTGGATCATTAACTGCTTTAAAATACTCCGAGAAATCTTTTGTTGTTAAGTGTTTCGATTATCTTTCTGATGTTACGCCTTTCAACATTATCCAGTATTCTTTTGCGTTTTTAAACCTCATTGCTTCTAATTTTCTCGTCTGATTTTTATCATATTCTACTTTTTTACTACGTATCATATTTTTATAATCTGCTCTTGCTGACGTCATCAAGGTGCGAGTCTCTTCCGTTTGATTTAACCTGTAATCATTTAATTTTTCATAAAATACATTACGTTTTTCTCTTTACAGCATTGGTTGAACCATGGCTCGTTCTTTTTCGGTGAATTATTCCCGTGTATATCAGTATTTATACATGTGTTTTTTAAAAAACGGGTCACAAACATCGCCTAGTAACTCGTAAAATTCCTTTAGATTCCTATTTAGGTCTTCATTATTGTCAATCGTATCTAGTTTATTCGATAATGTATTAAGCATATCTCGAAGGTCTTGATTTTCTATTTTTTCTTTATAAGAATTAAGCTTAGAATTATCCCATTTGTATTTGTAATTTGCTGTTTGTGTAAAGGTTGTATCCCTTTGATCGGCATTACCACTTTGTGTGGGAAGTTTGCTAAGTGAAAACTCTACCACGCAATGATCAGATAGCAAATTTGGATCCTCAATAGAAAAACTTTTAAAATTATCAAAGAGAGATGTGCGACACATTACAAGATCTACTACACTACTGCCGGTGTAACGAAGTATTTTGACCCCCATCAAAAAAAGACCTCCCGGTCATAATTCGACGACGTGGAATGACCCCCGGTCATTTTTCGATATCGTACAATGACCCCCCGGTCATAATTCGACGTCGAAATTTGACCCCCCGGTCATAGTACTATGACTCACCTCATGAAGTATTTTGACCCCTCCTGAAATATATCGACCCCCATCGAATAGTGACCCATACCCTCTCCAGCAATTAAGCGACACAGTTTAACCAATTGGACCCTAACGACGAGTATATTAGATATTTACAAACAGTGTTCATGTTTATAGTACACTTGTCCTTTGTAAACAGTGTAGACCCAAGTCAGACTTTACCCACAGGAGCCCTCTGATATGTGTCAGTTTTGAAATGTATTGTATAAAACAACTCTAGCTAGTCGAAAATTGACTTGACATAACTAGAAAACTTGAATTGTTCACTTACATTTTCAGGTGTGAATGAGTTAAAAGATACATAAAATTTAGATAATAAACAAGTTAAAATTCAGACATGATAAGCACGCCATGGGAACGTACAGTATACTAAATGCTGTTCCCGAGGGATACCGTTACATGTAACCTGGTGCTTATATGTTGGATGCTGATGGTAGGGATTACCCGATATCTTTGATACAAGCTGGTTGCGGGTCTGAGGTATAATTCGTGAACAGCTTATTTATAAATAAGTTAGGGGTGTAATTCAGCCATGGAGTATGCAGGTCGGTGTGGCCGGGGCAGGCAGGGTGTTAATTACTTGAAAAAGTTATAAATTACTTTACAAGTTTACAATCACATTGCTTAAGAGTGCATTATATTACAAATACCATTACGCAACGTTTACATAAAAGTTTGTAATGCATTAAATTACAACAACATTGGCAAAGTAATGCATTACATCGTACATTAACGTCCAAAACATTACTAAAAAAGACTAATAAGCATATCATATATAACTGATAGGTTATCATTTACAAGTTAATGTCAACTACATAATCAAAGATGCAAACTTAAGAATACATGTATGCAAGTATACAGTTTGTAAAGTCAAAGCCTTTTTGTCTGTACACTTCTTGATTGAATTACTGCTATAGAGGGGTACCCAGACAAAATGTATAAATGTCACTGCTGCATATAACACCATTACAGTTTCTGCATTGTCTGATAGATGCATAAAGTCAAACATGAATACTAACCCTTTACTCCATAGCCTGTTTCTATTCTTGAAGATATATGACCACTTATTGAACGTAGTTTAAAGTACATCAGTGGTACTCGATATCAATAAACGTGAACAAGTAAAACTATTTATCCCCCTTTTACATGTACCTCGTATATATAATATTTACATCGATTCCAATGGCATTCGTCTTCTTACAATGTGTCGCAACATGTGTCTATGAAAATATTGATTAGATTATTGACAGTATATTGTACAACATAGAACCATCCAAAGATTTTTAAAAGTAATTAGCAATCTGACATGAATTAATCATCAGGGTGCTGCTCGCGACATTCAATAATGAGAAGGGGCCTTTGTTTGACATCAAATACGGTAATTACCATACCAGGACAGGGCGTGTCATTGTATGAAATAGAAAAATATCAGGGGGTCATTCTACGACATCGAATAATGACCGGGGGTCATTCTAAAACATCGAATAATGACCGGGGAGTCATTCTACGACATCGAATAAAGACCGGGGGTCATTCTACGACATCGAGTTATGACCGGGGAGTCAATCTACCACATCAAATAAAGACCGGGGGTCATTCTACGTCATCGAATAATGACCGGAGTTATTCTACGACACTGATTGATGACAAGGGTAATGAGGCAACGTTGCGCAGCGTCCGATCTGGATATAATTTGTTTGCAGATGGTGTTAAATGTACACATAAACATGATAAACTGTTAAATCATATCAGCAAGAGTTGGCAAAACACAACATAACCCGCTTGTAGTGGCTTTATTTGAATGATGACAATTTGATAGGTACTTCAGGGCCCAAGGTTATAAAGAGTTTGAGTTGAGTCTGGGCGTTTGCGCTAATCTGACCAATCAAATACCTGACAACGATCTCAGACTCAACTCAAACTCTTTATTATCTTGAGCTTTTGGTCACTACAGAATTCAAGGTCAAACTGAGGCAACAGATATCACGATACTCACAATATTGGTCACTTGCTAAATACGACAATAGTACATTTCGCAGTTGCTAAGTTATGCAAGGTAAAGAGTCTTACAAGTAAACAATACTATAATACTTAAGTCATTCGAAGTGACACTACCTTATTAAAATGTAAAGCCGGAGAACACTAAAAACACAAGTAATGGTAATAAAAAGATGACCAAACTATACCTGCATGTGCAGCTTAATAAAGGTTTTACAGTTGTTTTGATACCAACTTTACTTCAGATTTAACGAACGAGATCAAGCTTGAGTCAGTGTCTTGAGACTAGAACAGTTGAAACGAAACCCGCAACAAAAGCCCAGATTAGATCAAAGTTTGTTGGCCAATCTGAGATACGTTTCAACAGTACTGTTGTGTTTTCGAAAAAATAAACGTAAACCTTTAGTCATGTTTAAAAAGAAATGCATTAAGAAAATTCCAAAGCTTTTGTCACGGAGCCCCCTCAAAATCTCCCAACTTTGGGCACTAACGTATTGACTTGCCAACTGACAGGTGTCCTTCTAAACCAATAGAACGTACATGTATGAGCGCCGTGGTACCAAATAAATGCCATAAAAGTTGTTGATCGAAAAATAATGTAAAAGGTCAAGGTCACAGTGACCTGAAAAGTGAAAAAATCACAGGCTATGTTATAGGCCACTTTGCCATGGCAAACGTACTCACACACCAACTTTGGTAAATCTTGTTGATGTAATAAAGAAAATATGTTCTAAACAATGGTACATATGAAGACGGAATCACTTCCAGACACGCGCAATTTTGTCATTACATACGCCCAAAATTGAGCTTTGGGGTATAAATACACATTTAGCACGTGCAAAACTAATTTTACACCAAATATAAAGGTAAGTATAAAGGGGGTCATTTTTCGACAGAAGGGGGTCAATATTCGACGATGGGGGGTCCTTTTTCGACGACAGGGGGTCATTATACGACGTCAATTTTTGACCGGGGGGTCACTTTTCGATGGGGGTAAAAATACTTCGTTACACCGGCGTGTTTAACACATGTAAACTTTCCAACATTTTCATCTTCAAACATTCTACCATTCACAATTCTCAAACCTGTTAGTTTACAGAAATCCAGTAGCTCAATGCCAATTTCATTTACTGTTTTATCTTCCGAACACCGACTAAGTAATGTATCCTGTATGTAATCATCAGGTAAAAGGTTTAAGTTTACCAAATCTTCATTTTCAGCATAATCTGGTCTTTCCCCCACCCTGCCATTAAAATCACCAGTAATCAGAAATTGACATGAGCTACTGTACGTATTTTCAAACAAAATCAAATCATCAAGAATAAAATCAAAAACACTCTGAGTAGCCAAACCTTCTGCATATGTAGGTCACAGGAGCTAAAAATAGATTTGTTCAATGGAAACTTAAAAAAATCTTCTTGTCTAAACCCTAGTACCCTGCTCTTAGATATTTGGCATATAGCATCATCTACAAGTCCTCTATTAAGATTGTTCAAATTATGCCCTCGGGTAAAAAATGACAAAGTCCTGGACATAAATCATTCAGCTATTCTCAGGTGAGCGAAATATGTCCCATGAGGCTCTTGTTTTTTCTTTGTTCTAGCAGATGGTAGCTTAAAGTAGGTTGAAGTAAAGCAGAATGCGCCTTTAGGTGCATTCTGCTTCACTTTCAACCTGCCTTTAGGGGTCACATATCTTCAATATAAGAAAAGACTATGGGGTAATGGGTTAAGCATATTAAATTTATTCCTCCCCTAAAGAAAATGGCTCCACTTTATACAGTCATGAACATGTACAATATAAGAAATATTTTCTGTATCCTAACAGGTGTGAACTTATAACAGGCTGCAAGTAAAGCAGAATTTGACTTAATGTGCATTCAGCGTTACTTTCAGCCTGTTATAAGTGGCCACTTGTCTTCAAAACTAGAAACAGGCTATGGGGTATAGACAATTTAAGACATATTAATTATTTCATCTTGACTAAGAACAAGTTTACTTAATAAATTTATCCATCTGATACACTCATGAATTTCAATCCTTATACATGTTTTATATTTAATATCAGATGGTAGCTTAAAGCATGTTGAAAGTAAAGCAGACTGTGCCTTAAGGTGTTCTATGCTTTACTTCCAACCTGCTTTAAGCAATCATCTATCTTCAAAACAAGAAATACGCTATGGAGTAAAGGGTTAAGTAGTCACCTGTCTTCAGTTTTAAAACAGACCATTGGCTAAGCAATCACTAAATGAAGCAGCATGTAGACAGGTGACTGTCTAATCAAGGACAAAAGTAATTCAGAAAGCTCCAATAGAAGGCTTTCTTTATTACTTTTCTCCTATCTTCAGTTACCACCAGTCTGTATTAGAATACTATGCCTCATATAAGAATACAGATTTATTCAACATTCTTTCCAGCCTATAAGGAAAATGACATCGAGTATAAATCAAAAGGGCCCAAGATAAGAAGTGTATTACAAAGCTTAACCGACTAACCCAGGAATACATTTTAGATCCAAACTGTTTGCAAGGTCTTCAATACAGGGTCCCAAAAGGTTAACACCAGGGCTCCAAATAAGAAGGAGTAAACTGCACAAATCCATTTTTTTTCTAAATCTAATCCTAAGATGTGTCTACTCATTAGAATCGTCTCTTCGAGACGATTCTAATGAGTAGTGACACCATAGGGTTTAAAGCAGAAATAAAGATTTTAGTTTTTGAAATACCCTCCTTATCTGGAGCTCTGGAACTTAAACACCATTACTTACAGCCTTTCATGTCCTTCGTCTGCTCATCCTTGTCTGAAATCTTCTTCTTGAGAGCCTCATTCTGTAACAAACAATACAGAAATGTAACACCAGTACAGTGGAGAATCTGTTATTCTTTCCCGTTTAAACGGCAAACGTACGCAAACGCAAAGCACTAAAAACGTAGAAAAGTACAACTTTTTGACAATTCTGATAATTCATATTTATCTTGGTGGCAAACAGTTTGGAGCCTGATCAGACGCCGGGTTATCCGGCGTCTGATCTGGCTCCAAACTGTTTGCACTGCAAATAATAGTTTTAGCGTAAACGCGTTTATTGGGAAAGAATAACAGATTCTCCACTGTACCAGGGTTCAAGATAAGGTGGAGTAAACGGAACAAATCCAACATGTTCTCACTCATTTCAGCATCAAATCCTATGGTGATACTACTGTATATGATCACTTTAAGCAGATTGAAAGTAAAGCAGAATGTGCCCTAAAGCGCATTCTGCTTTACTTTCAACACGCTTTCAGCTACAATCTGCTAGAATACAGAAAATAAGCTTTAAGCTACCATCTGCAAGGATAAAGAACATATTCATGACCAGATAAAAGTGAAATATTTACTTAAGGCAAAGTCTGCTTTAGTTTCAGCTTGCTTTAAGCAACTATCTGCTAGCATATTTATCATGGTGCATGTGTACAGTGGAGAATCTGCTATTCTTTCCCGTTTAAACGCAAACGTACGCAAACGCAAAGCACTAAACCGTAGAAAAGAACAACTTTTGGACAATTCTGATAATTCTTGTTTATCTTGGTGGCAAACAGTTTGGAGCCTGATCAGACGCCGGGTTACCCGGCGTCTGATCTGGCTCCAAACTGTTTGCACTGCAAATAATAGTTTTAGCGTAAATGCGTTTATTGGGAAGAACAACAGATTCTCCACTGTATATCATTGGTTAACTTTCTTTTTTTATCATTTATAATGAGCCGTAGTATCTCATTTATCTGGCATCTTCAGTACTTCCTGAATGATTAAATAAACTCATGAATTGCTAAAATATGATGAAAGTAAAATTTGACTTCACGGTCAAGTAAATCTTTGTAAACCTAGTGTCAGTTTAATCCTTACAAAACTCTAGAATTGATCAAACCCATTGAGTTATCTTATATAAATTACCATAACTACTAATGTGCCTTCAAAGAAAAATATCGTAAAAATATTATAAAAGTATGGCAAACAGTGCAGACCCTGATCAGAGAGCTCCTAAAGGAGCCCTCAGATAAGGGTCTACACTGTTTGCACAAGACAAGTGTACTATTCACAAGTACATGCAGTTTTTGCTTGGTCCGAGCTCAGTAAGGGTTAAAACATGATATAACATTATCATAGAAATAGCAAGAGTTAGAAATGAATAGACCAACACATGTCAAAATCCTCATTCATGAGTGGTCGGCATTAAAGAAAGAAAGAAAGAAAGAAAGATAAGAGGGAGTAACCAAACTATTTCTCACTTTTTCTCATTCATGTTTACACTAACTCCAATGGAATCTTTGAAATATGTTTCAAAGAAGTAGCCACACCATAGCGTTTTGAGCAGGTATAAAGATTTTAGTTTTCAAGATATTCCATTATCTGGAGTCATATTAATGAATGTGTATAAACGTACCACCATCTCAAGCAGAACTCTTCAGTCAGCTGGACTGAAAAAACAGGTACAGACCACCGGTACTTAACCCTTATCCTGCGGTGATCTCGTCTGCTCCGAAATTATCGTCTGCAAAGTTTGTTAAATTTAGATTTATACATTTTTAAGTAAAGAAACCTAAAGAAGAGTGTCAAACAGTTTGGATCCAGATCAAACACCGCGTTTCGCGGTGTCTGATCTGGATCTAAACTGTTTGCAAACATCAATAAAGTCGCGACCAGCTGGCAAAGGGTTAATCTTTGAGCAATGCCTCTCACAAATAATTGTACAGTCAAACCTATTGAGCTGCCAGTCAATGCAGAAGGGTGCAACTTTCTAGAGAGAAGTGTTTCAAATTTAGGTGAAAAGAATCTCAAAAGATGCATTATGTAATTTACAGTTGTCTTGCAGAAAGAAGCCACTTGTCTAGGGCACCAACTTTTCAAAACAGCAACTTAATACATGCGTAACTGTATACTATAACAATCACATTGAGTTTCAATGCTTTTTCACACATTAGAACCTAGAGATGGCATTATCAAGTTAGCTAGAGGGCTGCTTATTTAGGGCATCATGAGCACTGGTCAAGAAAACCTTGGGCAAATCCATTCACTCTATTCAAGGGGTTAATGGGTTGTACAGAATGGAATATTCTGGGTTTCAATAATTATACAGTCAATATAAATATTGTACTATTAGCAATTTAAGCACCCAGTGAAGCGTGGATATGTCGTCTAGCAAATGTCAACTTTAAATCCATTGGATAGAAATAATACCATTAGCTTGAAATAATAGAAATGATAGCTCCTTTGGGAGCTCTGCATTATTTTCATCCTGTATTCAGCAACTACATGTATCAAATTCACAGGACTGCCATAAGTTGACATGACAAATCCTAAGATTACCAAATTTGCAGTTTTCAAGTGCGATTTTACGAATCGTACCTTTACCCCATCGCCTGTTTCTACATGTAGTTTTGTTGACATGTGGCTGCTTAAAGCAGACTGGAAGTAAAGCAGAATGCGCCTTAAGGCGCACTCTGCTTTATTTTCAGCCTGCTTTAAGCTACCATGTACTAGAAAAAAATCCGAAGATTTAGGAAAAATCCGGAGAAATGGCAGCCCTGGATTCAACACAGGGACCTTCTGTTGAGTGGTCACTTAACCCATTCCCCAATATATATGCCTTTTATGCCTTGAAGTTATTCCTCCACTACAAAAAAGTTCCTTAACCAATTATCCCAATAGCATTTTCTAATTTTGAAATAAAGTGACTTACTTAAAGCAGGTTGAAAGTATAAGTATAATAATAATAGTAAAGACTTTATTTAACGAAAAGTATGGCAGAATGCACCAAATAGAGCACATTCTGCTTTACTTTCAGCCTGCTTTAAATTATCATCTGTTTGAATATAGAAAATATTTCTTATGCTGCATATATTCCTGACTGAATAAATTGAAACTATTTTCTTTAGTGGAGGAATAAATTAAAGTCATAAAAAGGCGTATTTATGGGGTAATGAGTAAGGCGCATTCTGCTTTACTTTCAGCTAGAGCTGTGCATCGGCAGTTATTTCCTTCACGATTCCTATCCTGATATTTCATTTTAACGACGATACATATCATGATACGTATTGCCTGTGAGAATAAAATGTGTATTGCAATACTTAAGTCGTGATACAATACCTATCATGATATAAAAAAAACCTTTTAAATATAAACACAACAATTGTTAGTTTACAGCCACTCAGATTGTTTAAGGTGGTTTGACAGCGGGCGGCCCGCATCTCGAGTTCCGGAAATGCTGATGACTTTCACATGATCTTTTTCGGCATGTGTTTATAGTGAACATTTACACTGATAAACTTCAGTGTCTTCTTTGCTAGCGTAGTTGGTAGAGTGATTGACTAGCAATCCAAATATTCTAGGATCGAGTTCCATTCGCTACAAAAAATTTTTTACAATA
Organism: Gari tellinella; assembly: GCA_922989275.2. Taxonomy (NCBI): domain Eukaryota; kingdom Metazoa; phylum Mollusca; class Bivalvia; order Cardiida; family Psammobiidae; genus Gari; species Gari tellinella. Next base: position 33,523,763 of record OV277871.1, read on the forward strand.
AATTGTTTAGTCTCTAATGTAATGATGAACAATATCAGATGCAAGTATAGTCAAGTGACAACTAAACTTTGTAAGGATGTATAGCCTATATGACAGATGGCAGCTTAACACATGACAAAAGTAATGCTAAATGATAAAAATTAAAGGATATTTTATGCATTACTTTTGTCATGCATTAAGCAGTGATTTAACCTGTCTTTAAAGATCTACAGGCTACCGTATTCAGTGGTCCATTATTACAGGTTTTACTTATGATATTATTTAGGGCTTGCGCTAAATCATAAAATGTCAGTATTCTCATGTCTGACGTCACAATTTTTGCGCTTCTGCTGACGTAACGCTTTCGTGTGTAAACACTGAACTCGTCGTCTACACCTTTTTAGCCACTGAGAGGAATGTAGAATCATAGGTAAGTTATCGGTTGTCTTAATATTACAATGAAACTTGCTGTAATATATGTCCTTATAGATGTATAATAAATTCCTGGGTATCATGCCATGACCCACGAGGAAGTCTTATTAGTTTAATAAGCGACTCTAACAACAGATGTAGGATGAACTACGCTCGTATGAGGTTGTTCTATACTGTTCACAGTGATTGCCCATAAATCAGAATGTTTCATATGAACTTTCAAACAGTACCCTTATGAGACGCTGCAACTACGGTGTCTGATCAGAATATTCCCTGTTTGCTTATGTATTCTCTTGTTGACGAATTGGGCTAATCCATTAATTAAGGACTTAGATTAATGAAAATGAAATTGAAAGTAGAGACGAGGACGAGACTTGTGATATAAATGTATTGATACATTGTTTTGGAGTTTAAGTTGACAGAAACCCTTTATATCACAGTATGTATAGGTTATTATCACTTACAAGTACGGCCTTCAGCCCTTGCTGTACAAAAGTGTTTTATGGCGACGTGGTAGAGTGTATGACTGCGAACATGGCGACTCGGGTTCGATCCCAGGTTTGAGGGGATATGTTTCTTTCTATGAACACCAAGTTACATTTGACGACCAATGTAGGGTAGTATGAAACTCACAGAGAGTACAAATATATATATATATATATAAAGATAAACTCTTGGAGTGTTCATTAATTAAGAATTCGGGACCAATTCTGTGTAGAGAAGGGTGTGTAGCCGGGTTGAGTTTATAATTGAACAGTGAGAGATTTATGTCAGCGGCCTGAATAGCTCAGAACGGAGAGCCCTCGATCCGAAATGTTTGAGCCAAGGTCTGGATGCACATTGTTTCTCACCAGATCTATGTTACATTTGCACAGTGCGGGAGGTTGCGTGTTCAAACAAAAAAACAGCGCTCCCTCTCTACAACGACATCCAGTGGGAGACACAGAATGTGTCCGTTGTTCGGAGGGAGTCGTTATAGGGAGGAACATTGATTTCATTTGAAAACAGCTTGAATCCAGATCAGACGCCGCGTTACGCGGCGTCTGATCTGGATTCAAGCTGTTTGTCACTCGTTATTCATGAAGTTTTTATCTGTCGAATTGTCCTTTTATGTAAATTTGAGAAAAACAACAGACGATAATTTTAAGCAGACAACATGTCAGCCGTGAATAGGTTGGACATATTTGTCCTGTTTAGGGAACAGCAGCAAGTGTCGTTGAAAGGACATGGTAGGGAGGGAGCGCTGTACTTATAAATTGGTAGTAATGGCTTCCCTCCTTGGCGCTCAGGATTTCGGGTTAGCATTATGACTGGTTCGTCGGTGTCGGGATAAAGTCACCGTCCAGGTCCAGTCTCTAATGTACCCCATACGTGCCTCTGCTAGTAATACTCGAAAGAGGTGTAAAGCAGTATCAAAAGACAAACAAACATGGGTCCAATTAGCCCATAGATGGCAGACACTGATATTAACAAACATCAACCTGCCTGCCTTTGTCCAAAAACCTTAGCAGTGCTTATAACTTTTGCACTGCTGAGCTCGTGGCTTTAATAGTTGGTGTGTGCCATGTATTTGTCAATACCAAAAGTATGGAAATCCTTGCATGTTGACAAAATCTCATGTCACTTCAGTGTACATAGTATAGAATACTACGGAGACATAAATATCCTAATATTATAACATGAATTTAATTTATGGCACGGGGCTTAGACCTTGATGCATTTAAAATCATTGTCATTGTCATATATACTTACATGGAAAGCCTTGCAATATGAAAGAATTCTCATTTCACCTCAATGTAAGTAGTACAGCATACTATAGGGACTTGGAAATATTTACATAATGACAGGAATATTATGTTACATAAAGGAACATACTATAAAACACTATAGTGTCACGGACATTCTGGCAACATGACAGGAATCCCATGTCACTTCAAAGTAAATGATGTAGAATACTATAGTAACATGGAAATATTTGCAATATTACAGGAACTTAATGTCAACTCAGTGTTCATAGTATAGACTACTTTGGTGACATATACTCCATGCAAAATAAATGGAATCTAACGTCAATTCAAGGGAACAAAGTATAAAATACTTTCGGAACAAAGAAATCCATATATAATGACAGGAAACTCATAGCATCAACGGGAACATGGTATAGAATACTATAGTAACATAGAAATTATTGCAATATGACAGGAATCTTATGTCAGTTAAATGAACATAGTCGAGCATACTTTAGGGACATCGGACTCCTTGCATTATGACCTTCAGCAGTGTATATTGTAAATAATTATTTAATGGCATGGACATCCTTGCATTTTTACAGTAATCTAATGTCAACTCAGTCTACATAGTATATAATACTATAATGGCCTAAATATACTTGCATTATAACAGGCATTTGATGTCACCTCAGTCAACATAGTATAGGAAACAACAGTGACATAGAAATCCTTACTTTATGACAGGAATCTCATGTCACCGAAATGAACATGGTATAGAATCCTATAGTAACATGGAAATCAACGCATTATGACATGACTTTCATGTTACCAATGTGTACATAGTATAGAATACTATAGTGACATGTAAATTCATGCATTAAGACAGGAATTTGATGTCACTTCAGTGAACTTACTATAGAAAACTATATTGATATGGAAATACTTGCATTGTAACAGGAATTTGATGTCAACTTAGTGTACATGGTATATAGAATTCAACAGTGATATTAAAATCTTTATAATTTGACAGGACTCTCATGTAACATTAATGGACATGTTATAGAATACTATAAGGACATGGGCAGCCATGCATTATAACAGGAATCTCATGTCACCTCAGTGTACTTAGTTTAGAATACTATAGTGGCATGGAAATACAGGCAATATGACAGGAATCTCATGTCACCTCGGTGTACATAGTATAGAATATTATAGGCACATGGACATACAGGCATTATGACAGGAATATCATGTCAACTTAGTGTACAGAGTATAGCAAACTATAGTGACATGGAAATACAGGCATTATGACAGGAATCTCATGTCACCTCAGTGTACATAGTATAGAATACTATAGTGAAATGGAAATAAAGGCATTATGACAGGAATCTCATGTCACCTCAGTGTACATAGTATAGAATACTATAGTGACATGGAAATACTTGTATAATGACAGGAATCTCATATCACCTCAGTGTACGAGATAGTATAGAACACTATAGTGAAATGGAAAAACAGACATTATGACAGTAATCTCATGTCACCTCAGTGTGCACAGTATTGAATACTAGAGTGACATGGAAATACAGGCATTGTGACAGGAATCCCATGTCACCTCCGTGTACATTATATAGAATACTATAGTTATATGGAAATACTTGTATAATGACAGGAATATCATGTTACCTCAGTGTACATAGTATAGAATACTATAGTGACATGTAAATACAGACATTATGACAGGAATCTTATGCTACCCCAGTGTACAAAGTATAGAATGCTATAGAAGCATGGAAATACAGGCATTATGACAGGAATCTCATGTCACCTAAGTGTACATAGTATAGCATACTATAGTGAAATGGAAATAAAGGCATTATGACAGGAATCTCATGTCATCTCAGTGTACATAGTATAGAATACTATAGTGACATGGAAATACTTGTATAATGACAGGAATCTCATGTCACCTCAGTGAACATAGAATTGAATACTAGAGTGACATGGAAATACAGGCATTATGACAGGAATCTCATGTCATCTCAGTGTACATAGTGAAGAATACTATAGTGAAATTGAAATACTTGTATAATGACAGGAGTCTCATGTCACCTCCGTGTACATAGTACAGTGGAAAATACGCTATTCCTACCCACTCTACGCGTTTCTTACGCGTTCGTTAACCGTTCACTATGCGTTTAATATCCGTTTCGTTAAACGCCTTTCCTAGGCGTTTCGTTACGCGTTTATTTACGCGTTTAAAAGAGCCCGGATGAAAGGGGCATCACTTAGCCGACGGACCCCCTAGCTTCAGCGGTTTACACATCAACTTTATGACATGTTTATTACAGAACATTAGGTGGTATCGCCGATAACATTGCTATCTTTAATTGGAAATACACTGTTAATCCCCCGATATCTGAGTGGCATATATAGGCGGGTTACCTAAATAGATTGGTTACAGGCTGGAGGTCAGTGCCTGTCGATAAGATCCGAAATCTCCGCGTGAAACGGATACCTGAAGCACCAATCGCAGCATCTATGGTATAATCGTTTATTAACGCGTTTAAACGGGTTAAGATCGTTCGGCGTTAACAGTTCGTTAAGCGTTCGTTAACCGTTCACTATGCGTTTCTTACGCATAGATTAACGCGTAAATGGGTAGGAATAGCGTATTTACACTGTATAGAATACTATAGTGACATAGAAAAACTTGTATAATGACAGGAATTTCATGTCACCTCAGTGAACATAGTATTGAATACTAGAGTGATATGGAAATACAGGCATTATGACAGGAATCTCATGTCATCTCAGTGTATATAGTAAATTATACTATAGTGAAATGGAAATACTTGTATAATGACAGGAGTCTCATGTCACCTCCGTGTACATAGTATAGAATGCTATAGTGACATAGACATACAGGTATAATGACAGGAATCTCATGTCACCTCCGTGTACATAGTTTATAATACTAAAGTTACATGGACGTACTTGTATAATGACAGGTATCTCATGTCATCTCCGTTTACATAATTTAGAATACTATAGTGACATGTACATACAGGCATTATGACAGGAATCTTATGATACCTTAGTGTACATAGTATAGAATACTATAGTGACATGGAAATACTTGTTTTATGACAGGAATCTCATGTCGCCTCCGTTTACATAGTGTAGAATACTGTAGTGACTTGAAAATACTTGTATAATAACAGGAATCTCATGTCACATCAGTGAACATAGTATAGAATACTAAAGTGGCATGGATATACGAGTATGATGACAGGAATCTCATGGCATCTCCGTGTACATAGTATTAAATATTTTAGTGACATGGACATACATGTACAAGCATTATTACAGAATCCTCATGTCACCTCCGTGTACATAGTATAGAATACTATAGTGACATGGAAATACTTGTATAATGACAGGAATCGCATGCCACCTTAGTGTATATTATATAAATATTAGATGGCAGTTTGCGTGACATTCAAATTGTCAACCCGAGAAACAGCATGTCACCCCGAGGCGTAGCCGAGGGTGACATTCTTGTTTTCGAGGGTTGACAATTTGAATGTCACGCAAACGGACATCTAATATTTATTTTATTACACCGAGCTTATAAACCGTGGCTTTGGAATCGTTTTATTCGTCTTTTATAAAATGTGTTGTGAACACCAATTTAGCGCGGACATGTACATAACGCGGGAAATGACGTCGCCGTCTTACGACGTCACATTGTTTATAATTATATTACAAGTAAACAAAGAAGAACGTTATGATAAGTAAATTGAAGAAACAGCGTCTTTACATTGTCAAGGTGGCAAATATCCTCTTCCGAAATTATGGCAAATCGTTAAGGAATGGACAAAAGGAAGCAACTTGTACAGAAAATGCCAAAAGTTGATTATAAGTTACCACTCTTTAAAACGTTCCAATGTATCCAATAGCGATTGGCATGTCAAGGCTGACAGTACGTTTTCGGACGTAGTAAAAAAGTAATGTCCTTTAGAATGACGTCACAAAAAGAATATCATAAAGAGTGACAGTATAGATGTAAAAGACATGCAAAATGTTAACTGTAGGTCTATGGGAATTTAACATTGTAACTCAAAGCGAGGTGTAATAATATATAAATATTAGATGACAGTGTGCGTGACATTCAAATGGTCAACACGAGAAACAGAATGTCACCCGAGGCGTAGCCGAGGATGACATTGTTGTTTTCGAGGGTTGATAATTTGAATGTCACGCCAACTGACATCTTATATTTATTTTATTACACCGAGCTTATCAACCCTGGCTTTGGAATCGTTTTATTCGTATCTTATATAATGTGTTGTGAATACCAATTTATCGCGAACATGTACGTAACTTGGGAAATGACGTCGCCGTCTTAAGACGTCACATTGTTTATAATTATATTACTAGAAAGAAAGAAGAACGTTATGATAAGTAAATTGAAGAAACAGCGTCTTTACATTGTCTAGGTGGCAACTATCCTCTTCTGAAATTGTGGCAAATCGTTAAGGAATGGACAAAAGGAAGCAACTTGTACAGAACATGCCAAAAGTTGATTAGAATTTACCACTTTTTAAATCGTTCTATTATCGCCCAAAGCGAATTCATGTCAATGCTGACAGTATTTTTTAGAACGGAGAAAAAAGTAATGTCCTTTAGAGTGACGTCACAAAAAGAATATCATAAAGAGTGACAGTATATTTTGGATAGATGTAAAAGACATGCAAAATGTTAACTGTAGGTCTATGGGAAATTAACGTTGTAACTCAAAGCGAGGTGTAATAAATATAGAATACTATAGTGACATGGAAATACAGGCATTATGACAAGAATCTCATGTCACCTCAGTGTACCTAGTATTGAACACTACAGTGACAAGGAAATACAGGCATTGTGACAGAAATCTCATGTCACATCAGGGTACATGGTATAGCATACTAAAGTGACATGGAAATTCAGACATTATGACAAGAATCTCATGTCACCTCAATGTACGTAGTATAGAATACTATAGTGACATCGAAATACAGGCATTATGACAGAAATCTCATGTCATCTCAGTATAAATAGTATAGCATACTATAGTGACATAGAAATACAGGCAGTGTAACAGTAATATCAGATCACTACAGTGTACAAAATATAGAATACTATAGTGAATGGAATTACTTGTATTATGACAGGAATCTCATGTCACCTCAGTGTACATAATATAGAATACTACAGTGACACGGACATACATGAATTATGACAGGAATCTCATGTCACATCAGTGTACTTAATATCAAATACTATAATGACATGTAAATACATGCATTATGACATTATTCGCATGTCACCTCAGTGTACATAGTATATAATACTATAGTGACATGGAAATGTAGGCATTATTACAGGAATCTTGTGTTACATCCGTGTACATATTATAGAATACTATAGTGACATGGAACAACTTGTTTAATGACTTAAATCTCTTGTCACATCAGTATCATAATATAGAACACTATAGTGACAGGAAAATACTTGCATTATGACAGTAATCTCATGTTACCTCAGTGTATTTAATATAGAATACTAAAGTGACATGAAAATTCAGACATTATAACAGTTATCTCATGTCACCTCAGTATACATAGTATATCATATTACAGTGACATAGACATACAGGCATTACGACAGGAATATCATGTCACCTTAGTAGACATAGTATAGAATACTACAGTGACATGGAAAAATACAGGCATTATGACAGGAATACCATGTCCTCTCAGTTTACTTTCTATAGATTACTATAGTGACATGGACATACAGACATTATGACAGGAATACCATGTCACATCGGTGTACGTGGTATAGAATACTATAGTGAATTGGCAATACTTGTATTACGACAGTAATCTAATGTCACCTCAGTGTACATAGTATATAATACTATAGTCACATGGAAAGATAGGCATTATGACAGTTATATCATGTCACCTCAGTGTACATACATGTAAAATAGATACTAAAGTGTACATAGGAATACTGGTATTTTGAAAAGAATCTCTTGTCACCTCAGTGTACGTGGAATAGAATGCTATAGTGACATAAAAAGTGCTTGTATTATGGCAGAAATCTCATGTCACCTCAGTGTGCATAATATAGAATACTATAGTGGCATGGAAAAACAGACATTATTTCAGGAATCCCATGTCACCTCAGTGTATCTAATATAGACACTCTAGTGACATAAAAATACTTGCATTATGACAGGAAGCTCATGTTACCTCAGTGTACATAATATAGAATACTAAAGTGGCATGGAAATACAGGCATTATGACAGTTATGGCATGCCATCTCCGTATATATAGTATAGAATACTATAGTGAAATTGAGACAGCAATCTCATGTCATCTTAGTATAAATATTATGGAATACTTCAGTGACATGGAAATACAGGCATTATGACAAGAATCTCATGTCACCTCAATGTACGTGGTATAGAATACTATGGTGACATGGAAATACAGGCATTATGACAGGCATCTCATATCACCTCAGTGTAAATAGTATAGAATACTACAATGACATGGAAAAACAAACATTATAACAGAAATAGCATGTCACCTCAGTGTACGTGGTATTGAATACTATAATGACATGGAAATCCATGCGTTTTGACACTTATCTCATGTCCATATTATGTTTAACTAGATGCCATGAATGCCCAGTCATTATGCAAGGATTTTAAGTTATCGTAGTACTTAACATGTTCATTGAAGAGACTTTAAACTGCTATCCATAGCATGTACACTTATGTGCCATTAACATGTTTAGGAAATAGTTATGTATTGTCAAAGGTTTTCCTATCTTAATTGTGATGTAATAATTTTAGGAAATGGGGACCAGCACAACATCAAAAGGAAACGGTTGCATGTACAGGACACACGGAAAGTCGGGTGCATGGCAAGACTACATATCCGTTACATAACAAGGTACATATATTCAGGAATTACTGATATGATTGAACATTTTTTCAAAAGGAGTTAAGATTATTTTCTATATTTACAACGTCAGGAGTTGATTTTTCAAAGTTTCACAGGGTTTTAATGTCATTTTAATCGTTGTGGCGGACTTTACTTGTTTATATACCCACCTTTAAAGGTGGTCGTACAAGTATATTGGCGTTGCATGTCCGTCCGTCCGTGAATACGATCGTCCATTCGAGCGCACGAAAGGTCCTTTGTTGGGTAGGGAGAACAATAGATTCCATTCATTCCGTGATTGCCCTATTGTTATTGTTGGGTATTTTAGTGTACTGTTGGGTATTTTAAACAAAACATATACCCAACAAATGTCCAACTGTGAGAACGTCCGTTCGTTCGTCCATCCGTTCGTTTGTCCGGAGTTTTTCCAGAAAACTATCCAGGGGTTATTAATGAAACTTCACACAACTCTTATATGCATCACAAGATCTTAAGCTGAGTTGAGTTTGAGGTTCATTTAAATTTTCGTTTCAGAGTAATATGTCATTGGTGTACTCAAATATGCTATAAAACGCTTGTCCGGAGTTTTTCCGAAAATCAATCAAAAGGATATTAATGAAACTTCACACAAATGTTATATGCATTAAGATCTGAAGCTGAGTCTAGTTTGATGTTCATTAGAATTTTCTTGACAGAGTTATGTGCCCTTGATGTACTAAAGTATGCTTTAAAAAGCTTGTCCGGTTTTTTTCGGGAAAACTATACAAAGGATATTAATGAAACTTCACACAAATGTTAAATGCATGGAGATCTTAAGCTGAGTCCAGTTTGAGGTTCATTCAAATGTTCGTTATAGGGCCCTTTTCTTTTACAAAATGTATACTATCTGGTTTTCGTGGTTGTTTTCAGGTACGAGAAATACTATGTTCCGGACAATACTTGAAGATACTTGAAGAAAGAGAAGACAGTATAAACTAGATACACCGTGTCAGGAATTAAAGACAGGGAATTTGAAAGCAAAGGATATCATTTTTGTCCGACTGCCGATGAAAGAATGCCATAACTGATAAAAGTGCCTTTTCCAACAGAATGCATCAAAAATGCAGGGGGAAGGTTTTCTCTCATGTAAGAATGGGAATAACATCTGTCCCGTACATTAAGAAGGTATTAGATAGTTTTGTAGAAAAACAACTTGACCACAGAATTTAATATCAAGTCATCAGCGTATGATATCACCCAACCAACCGCGACATACGAAATGCTGTCCACAAAGCTCTTGTAGCAGGCCAATACTCAGGGTTCGATCAAAAATATCTTGAGTTCAAAACAAATGAGTGGAAGAAGGCTCATCCGTATAACCATTTCTTTATAATCAATGTACTGGTGATACGGTAAGGGGAGCGCACAACTTAAAGAAAGCAGAAAAGGGTTTTTATATCAGAAGAAGACGATGACGAAGGCGATGAAAATGATGAAGACGTATAGAATGATAAAACAAGTTTTTTGTGGGTGCATCAAATTGAAGAACTGTCATTGTTACCTGGATTTCTTCAAAAGAGTTAAGTGGTAACTGGTGTCAAAATATGCCACCATAGACGAAGTCTTTTATTTTCTAATTTTGATTCTGGGAATAAGAAAATAAAGTTCTGTTAGTTTATGTTGTGATTATGACTCCTTCTAAAAAGAAGGGGTATATTGCTTTGCTCGTGTATGTCGGTCTGTCGCAACCAAAAGTTTCCGACCAATAAATCACTCTTATTTCAACCTACAAATCTTATATTTGGTACTGAGGTTAGTCATGATTATTAAATGTTCCATATTTATTTGGATGCCAAAGGTCATGGTCAACCAGTAATGAAACATGACTGTTTTAAACCCGATCGTTTCAGATTAATAACTTACCCTTCTTTCAACCTAGAGTTTGTTATCATATTTGTATGGAAGACATGCCATGACATGTAGATGACTTATTTCTTTTGATGCCATAATGGTATGATCTATTCCCCAAAATTCAAGTATGGCTTTCATAGATCTTTAGGCAGATCTTTCCATTCCACTATTTCCAAGCTGGAGATGATGAAAAGGGGAAATAATTTAACCTAATCTTTCATGCATTATAGGTTATAAGCACTCATGAGCGATATCTCTGCTACACTGTTCATTTGATTTTAACAAAACTTCACAAGTTTATAGAATACTATCTACAGATATGCATGAAGAAATATTTTTAAATCCCCCCATTGCCTAAGTTAGAGTATTAAAAGGGCAGATAATTTAACTTAATGTTTCAGGCAAAATATGTTATAAGCACTCTTAAGCGCAATTCCTACTCCATCGTTCATTGGATTTCACTAAGCCTTCACAGGTTTATAGATTACCATCTACAAATATGCATGAAGAAATCTTCTTCCTCCATTCCATTATTTCAAAGGGGAGATAATTGAACTGTAATGTATCATGTAGCCTAGGTCAAATCACTCGTATTAGCTCAACTCCTCTTACACATTCCATTTGATTTTAACTAGAATTCACAGATTGATTAAGTAACATCTACAGATACCATGAAGACATGCTTTTCTTTTCCAACATTTCCAAGGGGAAATAACTGAACTTTAATGGTTAATGCATTATAATTCAGAATCCTGGTAAGGTGTCATTAGATTCCGGTCACATTTAAAGTATTTAATGTTGCCATAGTACTATGTTCTATGTGCATTAAGGTGACATGATATTTCTGTCATATTGTAAGGATTAGTATGACACTATTGTAGTCTATACCATGTGATGTACATTGTAATATGAGGTGATATGAGATTAGTGCCACAATGCAAGAATTTCCAGGTCACTATATTATTATATACCATGTGCATTGAGGTGACATTAAATTGATGTAATACCGGTATTGCAATTATTTCCATATTGCCATAATAATTCTAACCAATGTACACTGAGGTGACGTGAGAATTCCGTCATAATGCATGATTTTCAATGACACTATATATATACATGTATATATATAGTATTCTATACCGTGTACATATGGTGACATGAGATTCTTGTCAAAATGCAATGTTTTTAATGTCACTATATTTGTCTATGCCATAAACACTGAGGTGACATCAGATTTATGTTAAAATGCAATATCTCATGGGAGGCAGCAATGAGGAACTCCAAGACCTGACTGACAGACTGGCAACCAGCGCATTTGGAATGGAAGTACCGAGAAATCAAAAGTGATGGTGAACAGCCTTACAAACACCACGGCACACATAACAATGAACGACGAGCCTCTGGGAGTAGTAACAAACTTCAAATACCTAGGAGCAACTCTGTCCGACGATGGCACCTGCACAGCTGAAGTAAAAATCAGGTTAGCAATAGCAACGTCAGCAATGGCCAGCTTGGAAAAGTTATGGAAAATCGACATTAGCTTCCAAACTAAGTACAAGCTTTACAAATCCCAAGTTCTATCCATCCTCCTATATGGATGCGAATCATGGACGATACTTGAAGACACAGAGTGAAGGATCCAGGCATTTGAAATGAAATGCATGAGGAAGTTGCTCCGAATCTCTTACCTCGACAGAAAAACCAACGAGTTTGTAAGAGACAGAGTGAAAAGTCTTGTCGGTCCACAGGAACATCTACTCGCCACTGTTAAGAGAAGAAAACTCCAGTGGTTCGGTCACGTTACTAGACATGACAGTTTAAGTAAGACAATCCTACAAGACACAGTTGAGGGTGGGCGTAAAAGAGGGAGGCAACTGAAGAGCTGGTCGGATAACATTAAATACTGGACAGCAATAAAGATGCCTGAACTACTTACCCATTCGACAGACAGACCAAAATGGAAACAAGTGGTAGCTTCTTCAACAGCAGACCCCCTCCGACAGAGTTCTCGGTCAAGGGACGAGTAAGTAAGTAAGTAGTTTCCATGTCACTATAGTAGTTAATACCACGTACACTGAAGTGACATGAAATTCCTGTCATATTGCAAGTTATTTTAATGCCACCTATGTCACTATAGTATTCAAAACCATGTAGACTGAAGTGACATGAGATTCCTGTAATAATGCAAGTATTTCAATGTCACTATATTATTCTATACCACGTACACTGAAGTGACATGAGATTTCTACCGTAATGCAAGTATTTCCATGTCACTTTAATATTCTATACTAAGTACACTGAGGTGATATGAGATTCGTGTCATAATGCATGTAATTCCATGGCATTATAGTATTCTATACTATGTAGACTGATGTTACATAAGATAATTATCATCATACAAGTTTTTCAATGTCACTATAGTATTCTGTACTATGTCAGAGAGGTGACATGAGATTCCTGTTATAATGTATGTATTTAAATGTGACTATAGTTTTCAATATCATGTTTATTAACGTGACATGATATTCTGTCATATTGTAAGGATTCTTATGTAACTGTAGTATTCAATACTATGTACACTGAGGTGACATGAGATTTCTGTCACAATGCATGTATTCCCATGTCTCTATAGTATTCTATTTTTACATTGGTATCATGAGATTCCTGTCATAGTACAAGTATTTTCATGACAATATAGAATTATATACTATATACACTGATGTGACATGAGATTCCTGTCATAATGCAAGTATTTCCATGTCACTATAATATACTATACCATGTACCTTTGAGTAACATGACATTCCTGTCATAATGCAAGTATTCCATGATTTTATAGTATTCTATACTATGTGCACTAAGGTGACATGAGATTCCTATCATAATGCATGTATTCCAATGTCACTATAGTATTCTTATACTATGTACTTTAAAGTGACATAAGATTACTGTAATAATGCAAGTATTTCCATGTCACTATAGAATTCTATACCATGTACACTAAGTTGACATTTAATTCTTGTCAAAATGTCTGTAATTCCATGTCACTATAGTATTATATACTACCGGTATATACACTGAGGTGACATTAAATTTCTATTATAATGCAAGTGTATGCATCTCGTGATAGTGTTCTATATTATGTTCACTGAGGTGACATGACATTCCTGTCATAATGCCTGTTTTGTTTTTCCATGTCACTAAAGTATTCTATACTACGTACACTGAAGTGACATGCGATAACCGTCATAATACCTGTATTTCCATGCCGCAATAGTGTTCAATACTGGATACACTGAGGTGACATGAGATTCCTGTCATAATGCCTGTATTTCCATGTCACTATAGTGTTCTATACTATGTACACTGAGGTAACATAAGATTCCTGTCATAATGCCTGTATTTCCATGTCACTATAGTGTTCAATATTATGTACACTGAGATAACATGAGAGTCCTGTCATAATGAATATATGCCCATGCCACTGTAATATTCTATACTTTGCACACTGAGGTGACATGAAGTTCTTGTCATGATATCTGTAGTTTCTTTGTCACAATGGAGTTCAATACTATGTACACTGAGTTGACATGAGACTTCTCTCATAATGCATGTACATCCATGTCACTATAGTATTCTACATTTTGTTCACTGAGGTGACATGAGATTCCTGTCGTAATGCCTGTATTTCCATGTCACTGTAGTATTCTTTACTATTTACACGGAGGTAAAATGAGATCCAAGTAACAATGCCTGTATTTCCATGTCATTGTAGTATTATATACTATGTACACTGAGGTGACATGATATTCCTGTCATTATTCCTGTATTTCCATGTCACTGTAGTAATATATATGTACACTGAGATGACATAAAATTCCTATCATAATGCAAGTATTTTCATGACATTATATAATTATATATTATTTTCACTGAGGTGACATCAAATTCCTACATGTATTATAATGCAAGTATTTCACGTAACTATAGTGTTTTATATCATTTACACTGAGGTTACATGAGATTTCTGTCATAATGCCTGTCTTTCGGTGTCACTATAGTATTCTATACCATGTACATTGAAGTGACATGAGATTCCTTTAATATAGTATTGATTTGGATGTAACTATTGTATTCTGTTCCGTGTATACAGAGGTGACATGAGAGTTCTGTCATAAAACAAGTATTTTCATGTCACTATAGTAATCTATTTTATGAACACTGATGTGACATGAGATTTCTGTCATAATGCCTGTATTTCCATGTCAACCATAGTATTATATACTAAGTACACTGAGTGACATGAGATTCCTGTCATAATGCATGTATTCCAATGCTATTATTGTATTTTATATCATGTACATTGAAGTGACATGAGATTCCTGTAATAATTATGTCTTTAATGAAATAAAAAATACTACGCAATGCCACGGAAAGCACGTAATTTATTCTTGTTTAAATGATACGGTACTATATGAGCATAATGCAAGTTTTCTATGCCACTTTAGTATTATATACTATGTACACTGAGGTGACATCGACTACCTGTTATAAAACAAGTATTTTCATGTCACTATAGTATTCTACACTATGTACACTGAATGCGCATGAGATAGTCATCATACTGCCTGTACTTCAATGTCACTATAGTATTCTATACTTTGTACACTGAGTTGATATGAGATTTCCGCCATTATGCCCGTATTTCCACATGACTGTAGTAGTCTATACAACGTACATCGGGTTGACATGGGATTTCTGCCATAATGCCTGTATTTCCATGTCACCATAGTATTCTATACTATGTAAACTGAGGTGACATAAGATCCCTGTCATAATTCCTGTATTTCTATGACACTATAGTATTCTATACTATGTTCACTGAGGTGACATGAAATTCCTGTCATAATTCTGTATTTCTTACTGGTATAATGCAAGTGTTTTCATGTCACTATAGTATTCTACATTATGTACACTGAGGTTATATGAGATTCCTTTCATAATGCCTGTATTTCCATGTCACTATAGTATTCTATACTATGAACACTGAGTTGACATTGATTTCAGTCATAATGCCTGTATTCCCATGTCTTTATAGTGTTTTATAAGTATGTACACAGAGGTGACATGAAATTTCTGTCGTTATGTAAATATTTTATGTCACTTTTGTATTCTATACTATGTCCACTGAATTGACATCAAATGCTTGTTATAATGCAAGTTTGTCCATTTCACTATAGTATTCTGTACTATGCACATTGAGGTGACATGAAACAAGTATTTCCATGTCACTGTAATGTTTTACTATGTACACTGATTGACTGAGGTGACATGAGATTCCTGTCATAATGCATTTATTCCAATGTTATTATAGTATTCTATACCATGTACATTGAAGTGACATGAAATTCCTGTAATAATGCAAGTTTTTCTATGCCACTATAGTATTCTATACTATGTACACTGATGTGACATGAACTTGCTGTCATAATACCTGTATTTCCATGACTCTATAGTGTTCAAGAATGAGGTGACATGCGAGTCCTGTCATAGTGCATGTATTCCCATGTCACTATAGTATTCTATACTATGAACAGTAAAGTGATATGAAGTTCCTGTAATAATGCCTGTATTTCCGTGTCATTATAGTTTTCTATACTATGTACATTTAAGTGACATGGGATTCCTGTAATAATGCAAGTATTTCCATGTCACTGTAGAATTCTATAATATGTATACTAAAATGACATGAAATTCCTGTCATAATGTCTGTATTTCCATGTCACGATAGTATTATATACTATGTACATTGAGGTGACATCACATTCCTTTTATAATGCTAGTATATTCCTGTCACTATAGTGTTCTATATTATGTAACCTGAGGAAACATGATAAGTCCTGTCATAACGCCTGTTTTTCCATGTCACCAAAGTTGTCTTTACTTTGTACACTGAAGTGACATGAGATAACCGTCATAAAACCTGTATTTTCATGTCACTATAGAGGTCTGTATTATGTACACTGAGGTGGCATGAGATTCCTGTCATATTGGCTGTATTTCAATGTTACTGTAGTGTTCTATACTATGGACACTGAAGTGACATAAGATTCCTGTCATAATGCCTGTATTTCCATGTCACTATTGTGTTCTATATTATGTACACTGAGGTGACATGATATTCCAGTAATAGTGTAAGTAGTCGCATTTCACTATAGTTTTCTGTACTTTGTACACTGAGTTGACATCCAACTCCTGTTATAATGCAATTATTTTCATGTCACTATAGTATTCTATATTGAGTACACTGATGTGACATTGTATTACTGTCATTATACACGTATTTCCATGTCACTGTAGTCTTTTTTACTATGTACACTGAGGTGACATGAGATACCTGTCATAATGAAAGGATTTGTATATCACTGTTTTATTCTATACTATGTACACTGAGTTGACATCAAATGCCTGTTATAATTCCTGTATTTCCATGTCACTATAGTATTCAATAGTAAGAACACCGAGGTGACATCAAAATCCTTTCAAAATGCCTGTTTTTCCATGTCACTAAAGTATTCTTTACTATGGCTACTGAGGTGTCATGAGATTACTGTCGTTATGCAAGTATTTCCTTGTCATTATAGTATTCCATATTATGTGCACTGAGGTGACATGAGATTCGTGTCATAATGCATGTATTCCCATGTCACTATAGTATTCTATACTATGAACAATAAAGTGATATGAGATTCCCGTAATAATGCAGGTATTTCCATGTCACTATAGTATTCTATACTATGAACACTGAGATTACATGAGATTCCTGTCATAATGCCTGTATTTCCATGTCACTATAGTATTCTATACGTGAGATTCCTGTCATATTGTAAGGATTTTTATGTCACTGTTGTATTCTATACCATGTACACTGAGTTGACACCAAATGTCTGTTATAATGCAAGTATTTCCATGTCACTATAGTAATCTATAGTAAGTATACTGAGGTAAGATCAAAGTCCTGTCATAATACAAGTATTTCCATGCCACTTTAGTATTCTACATTATGTACGCTTATGTGACATGAGATTAATTTACTGTCACAATACAAGTATTCCATGTCACTATATTATTCTTTACTACGTACACTGAGATGACATGAGATTCCGGTCATTATGCCTGTATTTCCATGTCACTATAACATTTATATTATGTACACTGGGGTGACATATGATTCCTGTCATAATGCCTGTATGTCCTTGTTACTACGGTATTCGTTACCATGTACATTGAGGTGACATGAGATTCCTGTAATATTGCATTGTATAATGACAGGCCCGTAGGAATCAAATTGAAATTGGGGGGGGGGGGGGGGTTACTGTAAGGAAATTTGTGTACGCACCCTTTCTGGGGGGGGGGGGGGTCTATTTCTAGATGGTCTCTGCTGCATTCTGAGGGTGTTTCCAGCATTCCAAACAGGTATAAGGCGAACATAAATCTATGTAAAAAATGACTCCAAATGACCACAAATTATTAATCTTACTTCTAAGATAACATTTTTAGGCCGGTCGCCTTCCAGCTATTAAACTCTTTTTTAAGCAGGTTGTCTTCCAGCTATTAAACTCTAACTCCTATCCTACCAACTCCTATAAAACAGGTAAAATACTAATAAAATCCATGTAAATTTTCAACTTTAAATAACAAATTATAAATAATATAGGATAGTTTTGACGTTGTCTTTCGGCTATTAGCCTAAAATCCTACCCCTACCCGTCCGATTTGTGTAGACGCTGTTACTAGAGGGTTCGGGGCATGCTCCCCGGTAATTTTTTTACTTCTAGATGGTCTTTTGTGCGTTCTGTGGGTGTTTTGCTCATTCAAAAGAGGTAAAATACTAACATAAATCTATGTAAAATATCTGCAACCAATATTGGCAAAATTATTTGGGGGTGGGGGAGTGGGGAGGGGGTTGCGTCCTGCTCCTACGGGCCTGAATGCAATTGATGCCACTATTGTATTCGGTCCCGTGTACACTGAGATGACATGAGATTACTGTCATAATACAAGCACTTCCATGTCACTATAGTAGTTTATACGATGTACACTGAAGTGAAATGAGATTACCGTCATAATGCCTGTATTTCCATGTCACTATAGTATTCTATATTATGTACACTGAGGTGACGTGACGTGATCCTGTCATAATGCATGTATATCCATGTTACTATAGTATTTTATATAGTAAGTACAATGAGATGACATGAGATTTCTGTCGTAATGCCTGTATTTCCATGTCATTATAGTATTCTTTACCACGTACATTGAGGTGACATGAGATTCCTGGCATAACGCATGGATTTCCATGTCACTATATAGTATTCTATACCATGAGGTCATTGAGGTGACAGGGCTGCCTTTTCTCCGGATTTTTCCGAAATCTGCGGAT
Source organism: Gari tellinella (assembly GCA_922989275.2). NCBI lineage: Eukaryota > Metazoa > Mollusca > Bivalvia > Cardiida > Psammobiidae > Gari > Gari tellinella. The sequence goes on from OV277871.1 coordinate 33,543,239, forward strand.
TGTTTCTAGTATATTGTAGCTGAAAGCAGGCTGAAAGTAAAGCAGAATGCGCCCTATGGCACATTCTGCTTTACTTCCAACCTGCTTTAAACAGTCACGTGTCAACAGAACTAGAAACAGGCGATTGGGAAAAGGTACGATTCGTAAAATCGCACTTGAAAAATGCAAATTTGGAAATCTTAGGATCTTTTATGTCAACTTAGTGCAGCCCCGAGGTGACATGAGATCCCTGTCACGTGTTCCGGAACCCTCGAAAAGACTTTATTACAAATTAAGAATGGTTTTAGCCTTAATGTCGTATAATTTCAGATGAATGAAATGTCTAGTTACGACTTTTTTTTATTTTAACCAGTGTCCATAGATGCATTAGATTTCGTCAGTTTACTAGTAGTCTCATCAATGAACCCCTGTGACGACAAGATAATTGTTGACGGGTGCCGTCCGAGGACAGAGCCTGAAGTCTAAAATAAGCTCGCCGTCTCTTACTGTTCACATAGTGGACTAGTCAGTTAGATACTACAAGAAATTCGGAAAATTTAAAGTAGACATCTATGCAATTTCTGTTAAGACAATTCACCCCAAACATACGCCTAATTGTACCCTCGAATCAAACAATTCCCGAGCGAGCATACCCACGGATGCCTTCTCCCTAGGAAATATTTGCCTCTGCGTTTTTAAGTTTATGGATAGTCATATGGTTCTTAAGTACTACAATGACATAGAAATACTTGCACAATTACAGGAGTTTCATGTTACCACAAAATCTCTGACGTCACGTTACCTCAAAAATTGTGACGTCAGACATGAGAATACAGACATTTAGCGCTAGCCGTTCCAGTTGTGCAGTAAAGTAGGATCAAGAAAGAAACGAAGATTATAAGAATACACCATGAGTGTTGATGTAGGATAGGAATTTTCTCCCCCGAGGGTCAGGGTCAGGTCATACAGTAAATTTACTGACCCGAGGGGGAGAAATTCCTATCCTACGACAACAAAACGAATGGTGGGTTTTTTTCCTCCCGTTTTAATCATAAAAATGATACAAATAACGAAATAATTGCAGTTTGTGTGCACATGTTTCCGCCAAAACATGACGTTGTTTATAGTAACGTCGTAAGAAATGACGTCATTTAATTACCCGTGTCATGCAGCGCTTGTGGTTAAGCTGGGCAAACAATGAAATACGTCACGTGGTATGGAGGATAGAGTGATTCCACATGGGGAAAATCCCTATCCCACATGGGCGAAAATGGGAGAAAACACTACTCCAAATAGGGAATTAAAATAGTGTTAGATTATTACATTGCTGTATTCTTATACAGTGGAGAATCTGTTATTCTTTCCCAATAAACGCGTTTACGCTAAAACTATTATTTCAATTACAAACAGTTTGGAGCCAGATCAGACGCCGGGTAACCCGGCGTCTGATCAGGCTCCAAACTGTTTGCCCCCAAGATGAACATGAAATATCAGAATTGTCCAAAAGTTGTTCTTTTCTACGTTTTAGCGGTATGCGTTTGCGTACGTTTGCGTTTAAACGGGAAAGAATAACAGATTCTCCACTGTAGTTCGACCTCTATGGGACTTTTTTCAAAGAAAAGCATGTCCGAATACACGTCTCATTTGTGTAACATACATTCAGTCATAAAATCACAGAAAATAATCATGGAGAAAAAGTTATTAGTTCACGTTTAAACGCAAACAAAACGCAAATACATTGCAATAAAATGTAGAAATGGCAACTTATTACCAATTCTGAAAGTTCATTTTAGACAGTTTTGAGCCTGGTCAGGCGATGGGTTTACCGGCGTCGGCTCTGGCACCAAACTGTTTGTAAATGAAATAATAGATTTAACGTACCGGTAAACGCATTTATTGGGAAAGAATAACGTACTCGCCACTATAACGCTGTTTCTGGTCAGGGTCCAACTTGTTTTAAACATATTTTAATATTTCTGACGTCACAATACCTGAATTTTAAATTTGAAATATGAAAGCAGACGATTCTATTGTTTTTAGACCGATGACGCCATGGCTGTGACATGGGTTACGTATTTGTTTCCAAGTGCTTTCATATTTGAATCATGATAACAATAGATTTGCGGATTTATTGTTTAGCGAAGATTACACCAACGATTAACCCTTTGAAGTCTAGTCCCGCATATAGGCGTCCTTTTCAAACAGTGTACATGTGAGTCGTACACTTGTCCTGTGCAAACAGTGAAGACCCAGATCAGAGGGCTCCGAAAGGAGCCCTCTGATCAGGGTCTTCACTGTTTGTCATAATGCCAAACATTAACAAAAACAACCCTTAAAAGTCAGAAATGGACTACACTTAAATGGAAACTGGAATTGTCCATTTAAAGTTTTAGGGAGGAAAGAGTTAATACAGGTTATGAAAAACATAATACAACTTGTAAATGCATTCTTAATTGATACAGCTTCAAAATATTGAAAAGAATAAAGGGGGATTACAGATACGATATGCTTTGTTCATATCATGCTCATTGGTTATTTCCCTTGATTTAACTGATAAGTGATAACTTGGAGGAGATTTGGCATGTTTTGGCATTTTTTCTTTAATTTCAACCTGTTTTAAGTGGCCACATGTCTTTAAAACTAGAAAACTAGGCTATGGGGTTAATAGTTAAAGGAATACTAATGAATGAAATGATAGGTATACACTTTATTTATTTTACAACGATTATGAAACAAGTTCTAACAACTTAGGCAAATCACTTTCGATGGCACGTATGGTTGCCTATTATGGTCATTTCTGTGGGAGGAAACCGGAATGACCCACATGTTCGGACGGGCGACCAATGTACCCTCTGACACACACCTCTACAGTAAAACATCTCTATTACGACAACTAAAACGAAGGCTAATTGATTGTATAGAAGACAGGTGACAGCTTTAAGCAAAGTGACAGTAAAACAGAAAGCTCATAAAGGAGCTTTCTGTTTTACTGTCACTTTGCTTTAAGCTGTCACCTGTCGTAAAATACCAAAAAAAACACAATTTAGTCGCCATAATATAGATGTTTTACTATATGTGTTCATATTTGATCAAGTTTTTAATATAAATATTTGGTTGGAGAAGAATAAAGCGATCATTGTCGTTATTGTTAGGACTTCAGTGAGGTGGCAGCTGGTATGGAAATCCCTATGCATTGAAAACAATTTCGTGGCATGAATATTTCATAATAAACTATTACACGTATCTACGAGTATATACTGTAGGAAAGACGTTAAAACGCAAACGAAATGCGAACGCATTGTCACAAATTGTAGAAATTGACAACTACGGTATTTGACAATTATAATATTCATTTCATTTTTCAGTGGGAAACATTTTGGGTCCCGATCAGAATATTCTTTCCCAATAAACGAATTTTCGCTTAAACAGTTTGGAGCCAGATTAAACGCAGGATAACGCGTGGTTTGTTCAAGCTTGTCACACTGATATTGTTAATACGTTTAACCCTTTCATTATCAAATATTTTGGGATATTTTACCCCGTCACCGTTTCATTGTCGTCTGCTTCAATGTTGTTGTCTGCAATGTCGTTTCATAGTTAAAAATAAGACATTTCAAAACGAGTATCAAACAGTTTGTATCCTGATCAGACGCCGCGTAACGCGGCGTCTGATCTTGACCCAAACTGTTTACAAACGCGCTTTGAGGCGTCATTGAGAGTGAAAGGGTTAAGCGACATAGTTTACTCCTAGAAACGAGTATACTCGTCATCTTACAAATTCAGTATATATGCAGAGAACGCTTGCCTATACAAACAGTGAAGATGTTGTTTGATAGCTCATACCCCTGGTAGATATACCTTAACCCTGATAGATATATCTCTACCCCTGGGCAATTGTAATGGTTTTTATCGTGTACCAGTCATTTACACATGTATCAATGTTAATAATAAAACAGAGGTACAGCATATAATCTGACATAGAACAAATATAAGAACAAAACTTGACAGAACAATAAGATAGTGATAGTTACCATTATTAATTAAGCCAGTATATTATTATTATGGACCTTAAAAATGAAACGCTATAAAGTAAGCGTTCGTGAGTGGTAGAAATTGTAGTGAAATAAATTCGACTATAAATAGCAGCAAGGTTGGTGTATACGATACAAGCGAACCGACCTCGTTTTAATTTGACATGCAGTTTAAATTCTTGTATTGGTTACATACGAATTAAAATCTGGAAATTATACTGTTGTTCAATCAAACTACCCATTTCCCACGAATGCTTTCAGTGTGTTCGCGTTCAAATATGTTGTGAACATGAAAAAGTTGTTATTCAACGCTAAAAAATTATACACTGCTATTATTTCTTTATCGAAATTGCGTATCCTTTCCACTCATAGCTTTGTTTTCTGTATTGAAGACGTATGGTTACTTAAGGCAGACTGAATGTAAAATAAAATGCTTCATTTTGATCAGTCCGTTTTATTTTGAGTCTTCTTTAAGCTACCGTCTGCTAGGAAATAAGGAATATTTCTTATGTTCTATATTCCTGACTGCCTTATCATCTAGCTAAAATTGTTGTCTGCTGTTTTTCTTACATAAATGATATTTTGACAGCAAAAACATTATGACAAATGACAAACAGCTTGAATCCAGATCAGACGCCGCGTTTCGCGGCGTCTGATCTGGATTCGAGCTGTTTGCAAATGTCAACCAAGTTCCCTCCCTATAACGACTCCCTCCGAACACCGCACATATTTGTTGTCTCCCATTGAGTGTCGTTGTAGAGAGGGAACTCTTTAGTTTAAAACCATTTGCTTAAGTCGATGAATAATTAAAGGCGCAAAAAGGCGTACCTATAGAGTGATGGTTTGACACATATGAAGGAATCAGCATGACACATGAGACATTTACAGTAGTATGTGTAATAAATTATTCCAGGGTTGTGGTTGACACGTTGTCAAATTTTACAATGCCTGTCATTTTGCAATATATCTCAGAAACCAAAACTAAATAGTCATTTATTGACTGGACTAAATTGGAAACTGGAATTGTCCATTTACAGCTTTACCGGTGAATGGGTTAAGCTTGAAACTTCTAATTGACAAACCCAATTTCAAAATAGTTCTAATCCATGTTTTACTATTTAGGGTTGATTTTAACAACATATTTAAAAACAAAACAAAACAGTATAGACCCTAATCAGAGGGCTATTTAAGGAGCCCTCTGATCAGGGTCTATACTGTTTGCATAGGACAAGTGTACTCCTTACATGTACGCTTTATTTGAAAATGACGCATATATGCGTGTCTAGGGTTCAAAAAGTTAATTGACTAGACTAAATTGAAAACTTTAATTGTCCATATACAGTTTTAGCGCTGAATGAGTTAACTCTTTCCTCCCTGAAACTTTAAATGGACAATTCCAGTTTCCATTTTAGTCTAGTCAATGTCTGACTTTTAAGGGTTGTTTTTGTGAATGTTTGGCATTATGACAAACAGTGAAGACCCTGATCAGAGGGCTCCGAAAGGAGCCCTCTGATCAGGGTCTTCACTGTTTGCATAGGACAAGTGTACTATTCACATGTACACTGTTTGAAAAGCACGCCTATATGCGGGACTAGGGTTCAAAGATTTAAGTCATTGTTTCTTGAACCATATAAAGCCATTGAACTATGCAACCACTTAGACTATAGAGGGAACTGCAAGTGGATATCTTGATGAGATCAATATAAACGTAAGGAAGTTATAGCAATGTAAGGACCATGATTATAAACAGCGTTTGAGTGAGGTCTGAGATGTTCCCAGATTTGTGATTGGTTAGATTTGAGCATTCTGTTTTCCTTTTTGACCAATCAAAATATTGAAAACGATCTCAAACTCATCGCAAACGACTTATAAGCATAGGGTATGTCAGTTTTGAAAACGACTTTTCATCTAGGCAAAGGTAATAAGCAGTCTCGAGGAAGATCAGATACGGGGTACCAACGTGTCTAACAAGGCCACATACTACTTGCAGGTCATATTGAAATGAATAGTCAACTTTAATAAAACAGTTTGATAGATAGATTTCGGTAAAAAGTGTACAGTTGAATTTTTACACTTTTATTGCAATTAACTTTATTTGAACTACGTTTCCGGTTAACTGGAAGGAATAACAGGGATTCGCATCAGTGATTTATTTTACTAGTAGTAACAATGAAACTTTTACCAGCGAGGATGTTTCTGGTTCTTACCATAGCCAGTGTCGCATACGCAACATTTAGCTCAACGTTGGCAATAATTTCCAACAGTAAATGGAAAAGCTGCTTACCATTGGATGCCAAGTTAAGATCGTTTTCGGGAATATCATTACGCAGCTGCAAGAAGAAATGTGGAAGGAGACCAAACTGTGCCTCACTGAATTATATAACTACGGGGAAAACATGTCACCTACTTTCCGCCGTAACCTTGGCAACTCCCGACATGGCAACAGAGCGGTCATGTGTTAATGTTCGACGGTCAGATATCCCTCCAAAACATGCAAGTATTGACCCTTTCATGATCATATTTATCGCGAGGATTTTACCCCTTCATTGCCATATTGTCGTCTGCTTCAATATCGTTGTATGCAATATCGTTTCAGAGTAAGGTTAACGGCAATATTATTTACGAAATTTCGAAAGAGTGTCAAACAAATTTGGTCCTGATCAGACGCCGCGTTACGCGGCGTCTGATAAGAATCCGATCTGTTTGCAAACGTGCTTTGTGGCGTCATATGTTTTTACATGATTTTCTCCCCTTTTCGCCTATGAGGGATATGGATTTGCCCCCTGTGGAATCGCTCTATTCTCCATTCCTCGTTACGTCTTTTATTGTTTTTCCAGTTTAACGACGCGAGTAACTAAATGACGTCATTTCTGATGACCTTATTATAAACAACGTCATGTTTTTGCGGAAAACAGTGCACACACACTGAAATTATTTCGTTTTTTGTATCATGTTTTTATGATTGAAACTGGAGAAAAAAAATCCAACATTCGTTTCGTTGATGTAGGATAGAAATGTCTCTACATTGGGTCAGAAAATTCACGTTGAGAATCGGCAAGCCTTGTCCCTGCATGACTTTTCTGACCCTAGGGGGAGAAAGTCCTATCCTACATCAACACTCATGGTGATTTCTTATATTCTTTGATAAAGGCACATTAAGGTCGAAACATTCGAAAAGGCTGAATGCATGTAACAAATTATAATGTGTTTTATGACATGCGCTTCTTTGATGAATTCCAGTAGAGGTCGAAATATTAAAATAAACTTTTGCAAACGGCATTTAGCCCTCGCAAAGCAGACAGAGAAATCCGCTGGAATTCATTCAGAGTTTCTTACTTTCTGGACTTTTTCAGAAAAATCTAAACGAGTGATAAACAGTTGGCATCTGATCAGACGCCGCGTAAAGCGGCCTCTGTGTACAGTGGAGAAAACGTTATTCTTTCCCAATAAACACGTTTACGCTAAAACTATTATTTGCAGTGCAAACAGTTTGGAGCCAGATCAGACGCCGGGTAACCCGGCGTCTGATCAGGCTCCAAACTGTTTGCCACCAAGATAAACATGAATTATCAGAATTGTCAAAAAGTTGTCATTTTCTACGTTTTAGTGTTTTGCGTTTGCGTACGTTTGCGTTTAAACGGGAAAGAATAACAGATTCTCCACTGTAGGAGCGAAATTGTTTGCAATGTTGTTTTTTGGCATCAATTGGCAGTGAACGAGAAGGATACATTTCATTTATTACACACTTAACTCGGCCTCTTTCATACACAAGTAGATCTATTGACATTGGTAAAATAATGTATATTCACATATACGCCAATGTCTTCACCAGATTTGACGGAGATAACCTTTGGCAAATATAAACTAATTTGCATTTGATTTTAGGGGGATAGATATACTTTCAACATGGAGAAACACAATTTTGCGTTCATCCATATCCACGTGAAAAAGGTCCATACAGCGCTCCGTCTCTACAACAATACCCAAAGGGAGACAAGCACTGCTTGTGTTTTTCAGAGGGAGTTGTTATAGGGAAGGAAAATTAAGGATTGGCTCACAATTGCAAACAGCTTTAATTCAGATCATACATGTACGCCGCATATCGCGGCGTCTGGTCTTGATTCAAGCTATTTGTTACTCGTCATTATATTCCTTCTGTCAAACTGTCCACTAATATAATTTGTAACGATGAGAAAAAACGGCACACGACAACGGTAAATTCCGATAGTAAACGAACATGCTGCCGCACCAAAAGTTGCAATGCAAAGGTCCTCATCGAAACTCCGCCCTGCCATGTCAAACCAATTAGCCTATAACAAGAACGAAATAATTTACTAAATGGCCATGTGTCTTTAAGTTATATTTTACACGACACGGTGTTACAAAAGTTGCTATATACACACAATTCAAGATAACTTTTTCATTACTCAGGAAAAAACTAAACCAATGACATACTTTCTACATGCAGGGTTTTGTGATAATTATTAATTTGGTATCTATGTTTGGTCTACTCTGACAAATACATATGTAATACAGCTACATAAAATTATTTAAATGCATGTCAGACAGTGAAGATCAACTTTGACGAGGCGGCTGGACTTGATCTGCATTTTTGTAATGCATTAAATCAGGTTTACTCATTGCATGGCTCAAACGTCTTGCACATTCAAGCGTAGTCGGGCCCGATGCGTATAAAGCGGCTGGACCTTTTTTACGCATTTAACTTTTTCCTACACTGAATAAATATTTATACAATGCTCCCTCTCTACAACGACCCTCTCAACAACGACTCCCTCCTTGCAACGACCCTTGCTGCTGTTCCCCAAACATTACAATTATGTCTAACGCCTTTCATGGCTGCAATACCGTCTGCTTAAATTTGTCGTCTGCTGTTGTTCTCAAAGTTACATAATGGACATTTTGAAAGAAGAAAGCTTGATATCGAGTGACAAACAGCTATAGTCCAGATCAGACGTCGCGTTACACGGCGTCTGATCTGGATTCAAGCTGTTAGCAAATGTGAGCCAATGTGCCTCTCTATAACGACTCCCTCCGAACAACGCACACATTTTAGTCTCCCATCGGATGTCATTGAAGAGAGGGAACGCTGTACTGTATACAGCAGGTTTTGCTTCTTTTTATTCACAATCTCTCAGAATGTTTACACAATGGTTAAAACTATAATCAGTTGCTAATTGCATTTGTTTATTACACAACAATAGAATTTGCAATACAGCGCTCACTCCCTACAACGGCCCTCTCGACAACGACTCCCTCCATACAACGACCATTGCCACAGATCCATAAACAGGATAAACATATCAACGCTTTTACTGCTGTTATATCGCCTGCTTAACGTTGTTTCTCTAAAAGTTACATATTAGACATTTTGACAGAAAAAACATCTTAATGACGAGTGACAAATAGCTTGAATCCAGATCAGACGCACATAATTGTTGTCTCCCATTGAATGTCGTTGTAGAGAGGGAGCGCGGTACAATGTCAATTAACTTGTCATAAAGTAATAGAGTATTATTCTGCTACATATACAATTCAATTTTAACCCTTAGCCCGCCAAATAAATTGTCGTCTGCTATATTTCTCGTCTGCTTCAAGTTTCAAAGTGCTTCAAAGTTGCTCAAAATTGCTGAAAATGTTGTCCGAGTGTCAAACAGCTTGGATCCGGATGAGACGCCGAGTTACTCGGCGATTCATCTGGATCCAAGCTGTTTGCATATGGAGCTATAGTCGTGATTGGCAGGCTAAGGGTTAATTCAATGTTTATTTCCTCCATACATGACATGTGTGTAATATTGCAATATAATCAACACACACATGACAAATAGCACCAAACATGAGATAAGCAACAAATTATTATTAACAACATGAAGTTGCAGTACCCTCTCTCTTGAGCAACGCTCATGTAAAAGGAATATAATTATAGAACCATGCTGCTGATTACGGCAAGGTACAAGCACTGCAGAAAAGTTTATTAAAGGACTTCTGTTTTGCATGTTTCCCTCATTAGGATGACAACTGTTTTATGCGACCAGATTTGGTACATGTAGTTTCTTTTAAAAATGTCAAAATGCCTATGTTTCCTTTCACATGCAAAAATTAAATATTATAATATTATTATAATATTTTTCTCACATGCAATGATACATTTAACTTTCAAGTGGAATACTTGAGTATTTGATATAGTTATATGATAGATAAAATTAACGACGTTTTTAAAATGTATCCTCTGCATGTCGAGTGAATTAATGGTTAATTAACTAGCAGAAGGTACCTGCAATGTGGGTGTTTTAAGACAGCTATAGAGCAAACTTCACTAAGATATTTGCTGAACATTTATTTACAGTTCATTTCTAAAACACTTAAACATCGATAAATAAGCTAGCTTTTTAAACAATCAATACCATAAGTCTAGACTAACTACTACGAGGGCCGTTTGAAAGGTAATGACACTTGATCAATAACTTCAATATAATAAGTGCAAAAAGCAGGAGTGATATATCATTTTCAAGAGCAATTATTTACCTACATGATGTATAAAGCACATAAGTCGATAAGTAAAATGACCCCTACTCGAGACGGCAGAACAATGCACCTGTTCGACATTATTTTTGACGTAAAAACTCCCTTTTTTCTTCTAAACTTTGTTTTTGAAATATATCAGTTTATATCTGTCTTTGAATGTGTAAAAATGGCCTTACAATTGAAAGGGATAACTGTTTTACATCTCATTTGTTCAAAACTGACATTTCTTTTATCGCTAATAACAATGTCGACATGTATTTTTGAACGCTATGAAAACCTACTAGATCAGTAAATCTACAGTGTTTTAAAACATACAAATCTACTTCATAGCTTAATTATACATGTAGCTTGGTTTGATATAAAAAGAGCTTTTATATATAACAGTAGATTAACTTGTTATGATATTTTCAGTACGTGTTTAGTGTTTTTTTGTATTTTATAATATCATTTAAAACTGTTTAGTGTGTGCGTACTTGTCTGATTTTATTTGCCAGAGAGGATCATTAAACTATTCAAAAGAATAAAACCACAATAATAGTTATACATGTAGTATCAAATTTTGCTGAACAAATTGCCTAAACCATACACAAAAAAATGTCCAGAGTCCTGGAGTAGGAGTCATTTAGTTTCATGTTGTTACTTATCGACTTATGTGATCTTATCGTGCGCTATACCATCATGTAGGCCATTTTGCTGTTATGATATTTAAACAATTGATCAAGTATCAATGCTTTTTAAACGACCCTCGTATAACACGCTGTGCACAATTCGACTGACACAAGCGCCGCTAAAAGGACCAACAACTGCCGAAACATTTTCCAAAAATTCAAGAAAAAGTTTAGGGTCGGGGAAAAATTATAAGGTCGGTCGGGTAACTGGAAAGATAGTCTTTTTTATTTGGCCTTATATATGATATTTTTATGCATTTTCTTTCAAAACATATACCTAGAGTGTCAATCCCCATCGACCTCGATGAGACACGGAATTACTAGGCGTCTCATTTGGAACCACACTGTTTGAAGCACATATCAGAATTTCCTGTTTAACAAATAGAAGGTTCTAAGGTTTTCTTTCATGTTTTAGCTTTCGTACGTTTATGTTAATTTTATTCCTTCACTGCCTTATATGTATCCCGAGTGCAATTGTTATTTGCAAACAGTTTGGTTTCTTGATCAGACGCCGCGTATCGCGGCGTCTGATCAGGATCCAAACTGTATGCCAAAAATTTCAATATTTAGTAAGCCCAAAACAAACCTAAAAGATAAATTGATAAATAAAAGCAGATGACAATTGTTTAACTTAATGATGTCATGGAAGTTAAGCAGTTAAGTAAAAGATGCAATATTAATGATAGGCAATTAAGTCCTTCTAGCGATAACATTCCTCTTTCGGGATCGTTACAGTTGAGAAGACGTTAATTTTTCGTTTTTAATGGAATCGCACTCGCATTGTTACTGTAAATAAAATGTCCTTTTAAAAGAAAAGGTTTGTCCAATTTGTAATTAACAGGTCAGGTCTGGATCCAAACTGTTTGTAAATGTTAAAAAAAATCGAACTTAGTACGAATATGGTTAATACACAAAAAGGGCAGTATTTCACGGTGCGTTTGGTCTGGATCGAAACTGTTTGTCACTTATATTCGTTTTGCATTTGTTTAACCCATTACCCCATCAATACGCCTTTTACGCCTTTAACTATTTCGTTCACTTAAAAAGAATCGATCCTTTGTATACAGTCATGAAAATGTAGTATGAGAAATATTTGCTATTTTCTAACAGATGATAGCTTAAAGCAGGTTGCAAGTAAAGCAGAATGTGCCTTAAGGCACATTCTGCTTTACTTTAAACCTGCTTTAATGGTCACCTATCTTCAATACTAGAAACGGGCTATGGGGTAATGGGTAAAAAAAGCGTCAAAACTATTTTTGATCTATTTTCGCAAACGATATACTTGAGGCAGATGACAAATCAGCATGACAAGTGTTAAACAAACAAGTGTATAAAATAGAGGATCTTAAATTAGTGCTCAATATTTATCATTTTAATTAAACGAGTTGACTAAAATAATACGACGCGAGCCTTTAACGAGTTTATTAAAAATGATAAATAATGAGCACGAATGTGAGATTCTATTTATCACATAACAAGTTTAAGCACCCATTAAGTTGATTAAGCCGTAATGTGTAGACCCTCCACTATACAGAGTTTCCGCCAAAACATTATGTTGTTTACGTTAACGTCATAACAAATAACGTCATTTGGCGTCCCAATACATGCAGTGTTTGTGGACGAACAGGTTTGGCCGAACCCCAAAAATCGATATTCCACTAGTGGGTAACGATATTTATATAATGGCTTTATGTCACTCCCTAACCGCAAGTAATGTGATAAAAAATATTATATGTTACAATAACTAAATGACCTAAATGATCATACATGTATTTGGAAAATCCCCACGCGGCCGACGCGGCCACATAAGATATCAATAATTGAAAGAAGACCCAAAACTGTCTTACATTGTATGATAGGCAGGTCGACGTGGCGACAAGCAAAAAACCAACATAAATAGCACTTGGTTTTTGAAAATGTTGACAATAACTTTCTGTCACAGTAGCACACAGTAACTCGGTGTCTGAGTTGTCTCGAAATTGTTTACAATGCATATCATTTCAAAGTTTAAACGTGGCTAAACTTTGAAAATGCGAAAATGGGTGACTGTTCGAGATACAGAAGTGTGACTGTCATTATAACATTTCCCTATTGTACCAAAATATATGTATTGTCAACAATTCAATCCATTCCCTCCAATGATATCTTTTCAGGGATCCAGATAAGAGGGAGTAAACTGAACAATTCCAACATTTTCTCACTCATTTCAGCACCAAATACTATGGAGTTACTACTCATAGCAATCGTCTCGAAGAGACGATTCTAATGAGTAGTGACACCATGGGGTTTAATGCAGAAATAAAGATTTTAGTTTTTGAAATACTCCCCTTATCTGAAGCACTGTCTAATGCTGAAGATAGTGACGCCTTGTGTTGTTTTTCAAATGGAGATTTTATGTAGTTTGCCTGAAATGATGTTCAATATAAGCGTAAAATGAGTTTGATCCTGATCAGACACAGATTATTTGGCGTCTGATCAGGATCAAAACTATTTGTCACAAACATGCATCGGACTAAGACAGATAAGGGATTCAAATAAGACATTGGACTCTTTGGCTAAAAGTGTCATCATTTTTGTCAAACAGTATAGATCTAGTATCCGAGGTTATTAAATTTCCTCAGTACATGTATGTGTCAGTATGATCCTAATTTGGAAGAAGACGATATTCGACAGGAGAGAGGAGAACAACGTCTCCCTGGCGCGGAGGTCACGCGGCATCTGATCAGGCTTCAAACTGTTTGCAAATGTAATCTAAAGGTATTAATTTCCACTCCTTATAACAACTCCCTCCGAACAACACGCATTATATCTGTCTTCTATTGGGCGTTGTAGTTGAGAGGGAGACCTGTGATCATTTACAAACAGTGTACCTGCGAAGAGTCCTGTGAAAAAAGAAACATCTGACCAGAGTCTGCACTGTTTGTGATTTTTCAATATATTTGAAAATAAAAATATTATAAAGTCATAAATAGACTCGACACAAAGATTGTCTATTAATCCTTCGCTCCATAGCCTGCTTTAGTATTGAAAATAAGGGACCACTTTAGGCAAATTCTGCTTTAATTTTAACCCGCTTTACGCTAGACCATCTGCTCGGATATGAATAATATTTCTAATGTTGCACTCTCATTACTGTATAAAGTGGAACTATTTACTTCAGTGGAGGAATAAACTAAAGACTTATTAATGCGTATATATGGAGTAAAAGATGAACGAATGAACGAACTTTTATTTATATATAGTTTAGGCCAGTACTGGCCCATAAACAATCTGACAAATATAATATTTCAGTTAACAGCGACAGGAAAGAGGACATTAACCCATTGATGTCCAGTGAATTATTCCATGTTTATATAATAGATTAGTCCATTTTTTTATCAAAGGGATGCCTGGTCAAAATTTTCATTTTCATTTTGTTCATATCAGCAATCAGTATCGATCCAGACCAGACGCAGTGTGAAATACTTAATGACGAGTGACAAATAGCTTGAATCCAGATCAGACGCACATAATTGTTGTCTCCCATTGAATGTCGTTGTAGAGAGGGAGCGCGGTACAATGTCAATTAACTTGTCATAAAGTAATAGAGTATTATTCTGCTACATATACAATTCAATTTTAACCCTTAGCCCGCCAAATAAATTGTCGTCTGCTATATTTCTCGTCTGCTTCAAGTTTCAAAGTGCTTCAAAGTTGCTCAAAATTGCTGAAAATGTTGTCCGAGTGTCAAACAGCTTGGATCCGGATGAGACGCCGAGTTACTCGGCGATTCATCTGGATCCAAGCTGTTTGCATATGGAGCTATAGTCGTGATTGGCAGGCTAAGGGTTAATTCAATGTTTATTTCCTCCATACATGACATGTGTGTAATATTGCAATATAATCAACACACACATGACAAATAGCACCAAACATGAGATAAGCAACAAATTATTATTAACAACATGAAGTTGCAGTACCCTCTCTCTTGAGCAACGCTCATGTAAAAGGAATATAATTATAGAACCATGCTGCTGATTACGGCAAGGTACAAGCACTGCAGAAAAGTTTATTAAAGGACTTCTGTTTTGCATGTTTCCCTCATTAGGATGACAACTGTTTTATGCGACCAGATTTGGTACATGTAGTTTCTTTTAAAAATGTCAAAATGCCTATGTTTCCTTTCACATGCAAAAATTAAATATTATAATATTATTATGATATTTTTCTCACATGCAATGATACATTTAACTTTCAAGTGGAATACTTGAGTATTTGATATAGTTATATGATAGATAAAATTAACGACGTTTTTAAAATGTATCCTCTGCATGTCGAGTGAATTAATGGTTAATTAACTAGCAGAAGGTACCTGCAATGTGGGTGTTTTAAGACAGCTATAGAGCAAACTTCACTAAGATATTTGCTGAACATTTATTTACAGTTCATTTCTAAAACACTTAAACATCGATAAATAAGCTAGCTTTTTAAACAATCAATACCATAAGTCTAGACTAACTACTACGAGGGCCGTTTGAAAGGTAATGACACTTGATCAATAACTTCAATATAATAAGTGCAAAAAGCAGGAGTGATATATCATTTTCAAGAGCAATTATTTACCTACATGATGTATAAAGCACATAAGTCGATAAGTAAAATGACCCCTACTCGAGACGGCAGAACAATGCACCTGTTCGACATTATTTTTGACGTAAAAACTCCCTTTTTTCTTCTAAACTTTGTTTTTGAAATATATCAGTTTATATCTGTCTTTGAATGTGTAAAAATGGCCTTACAATTGAAAGGGATAACTGTTTTACATCTCATTTGTTCAAAACTGACATTTCTTTTATCGCTAATAACAATGTCGACATGTATTTTTGAACGCTATGAAAACCTACTAGATCAGTAAATCTACAGTGTTTTAAAACATACAAATCTACTTCATAGCCTTAATTATACATGTAGCTTGGTTTGATATAAAAAGAGCTTTTATATATAACAGTAGATTAACTTGTTATGATATTTTCAGTACGTGTTTAGTGTTTTTTTGTATTTTATAATATCATTTAAAACTGTTTAGTGTGTGCGTACTTGTCTGATTTTATTTGCCAGAGAGGATCATTAAACTATTCAAAAGAATAAAACCACAATAATAGTTATACATGTAGTATCAAATTTTGCTGAACAAATTGCCTAAACCATACACAAAAAAATGTCCAGAGTCCTGGAGTAGGAGTCATTTAGTTTCATGTTGTTACTTATCGACTTATGTGATCTTATCGTGCGCTATACCATCATGTAGGCCATTTTGCTGTTATGATATTTAAACAATTGATCAAGTATCAATGCTTTTTAAACGACCCTCGTATAACACGCTGTGCACAATTCGACTGACACAAGCGCCGCTAAAAGGACCAACAACTGCCGAAACATTTTCCAAAAATTCAAGAAAAAGTTTAGGGTCGGGGAAAAATTATAAGGTCGGTCGGGTAACTGGAAAGATAGTCTTTTTTATTTGGCCTTATATATGATATTTTTATGCATTTTCTTTCAAAACATATACCTAGAGTGTCAATCCCCATCGACCTCGATGAGACACGGAATTACTAGGCGTCTCATTTGGAACCACACTGTTTGAAGCACATATCAGAATTTCCTGTTTAACAAATAGAAGGTTCTAAGGTTTTCTTTCATGTTTTAGCTTTCGTACGTTTATGTTAATTTTATTCCTTCACTGCCTTATATGTATCCCGAGTGCAATTGTTATTTGCAAACAGTTTGGTTTCTTGATCAGACGCCGCGTATCGCGGCGTCTGATCAGGATCCAAACTGTATGCCAAAAATTTCAATATTTAGTAAGCCCAAAACAAACCTAAAAGATAAATTGATAAATAAAAGCAGATGACAATTGTTTAACTTAATGATGTCATGGAAGTTAAGCAGTTAAGTAAAAGATGCAATATTAATGATAGGCAATTAAGTCCTTCTAGCGATAACATTCCTCTTTCGGGATCGTTACAGTTGAGAAGACGTTAATTTTTCGTTTTTAATGGAATCGCACTCGCATTGTTACTGTAAATAAAATGTCCTTTTAAAAGAAAAGGTTTGTCCAATTTGTAATTAACAGGTCAGGTCTGGATCCAAACTGTTTGTAAATGTTAAAAAAAATCGAACTTAGTACGAATATGGTTAATACACAAAAAGGGCAGTATTTCACGGTGCGTTTGGTCTGGATCGAAACTGTTTGTCACTTATATTCGTTTTGCATTTGTTTAACCCATTACCCCATCAATACGCCTTTTACGCCTTTAACTATTTCGTTCACTTAAAAAGAATCGATCCTTTGTATACAGTCATGAAAATGTAGTATGAGAAATATTTGCTATTTTCTAACAGATGATAGCTTAAAGCAGGTTGCAAGTAAAGCAGAATGTGCCTTAAGGCACATTCTGCTTTACTTTAAACCTGCTTTAATGGTCACCTATCTTCAATACTAGAAACGGGCTATGGGGTAATGGGTAAAAAAAGCGTCAAAACTATTTTTGATCTATTTTCGCAAACGATATACTTGAGGCAGATGACAAATCAGCATGACAAGTGTTAAACAAACAAGTGTATAAAATAGAGGATCTTAAATTAGTGCTCAATATTTATCATTTTAATTAAACGAGTTGACTAAAATAATACGACGCGAGCCTTTAACGAGTTTATTAAAAATGATAAATAATGAGCACGAATGTGAGATTCTATTTATCACATAACAAGTTTAAGCACCCATTAAGTTGATTAAGCCGTAATGTGTAGACCCTCCACTATACAGAGTTTCCGCCAAAACATTATGTTGTTTACGTTAACGTCATAACAAATAACGTCATTTGGCGTCCCAATACATGCAGTGTTTGTGGACGAACAGGTTTGGCCGAACCCCAAAAATCGATATTCCACTAGTGGGTAACGATATTTATATAATGGCTTTATGTCACTCCCTAACCGCAAGTAATGTGATAAAAAATATTATATGTTACAATAACTAAATGACCTAAATGATCATACATGTATTTGGAAAATCCCCACGCGGCCGACGCGGCCACATAAGATATCAATAATTGAAAGAAGACCCAAAACTGTCTTACATTGTATGATAGGCAGGTCGACGTGGCGACAAGCAAAAAACCAACATAAATAGCACTTGGTTTTTGAAAATGTTGACAATAACTTTCTGTCACAGTAGCACACAGTAACTCGGTGTCTGAGTTGTCTCGAAATTGTTTACAATGCATATCATTTCAAAGTTTAAACGTGGCTAAACTTTGAAAATGCGAAAATGGGTGACTGTTCGAGATACAGAAGTGTGACTGTCATTATAACATTTCCCTATTGTACCAAAATATATGTATTGTCAACAATTCAATCCATTCCCTCCAATGATATCTTTTCAGGGATCCAGATAAGAGGGAGTAAACTGAACAATTCCAACATTTTCTCACTCATTTCAGCACCAAATACTATGGAGTTACTACTCATAGCAATCGTCTCGAAGAGACGATTCTAATGAGTAGTGACACCATGGGGTTTAATGCAGAAATAAAGATTTTAGTTTTTGAAATACTCCCCTTATCTGAAGCACTGTCTAATGCTGAAGATAGTGACGCCTTGTGTTGTTTTTCAAATGGAGATTTTATGTAGTTTGCCTGAAATGATGTTCAATATAAGCGTAAAATGAGTTTGATCCTGATCAGACACAGATTATTTGGCGTCTGATCAGGATCAAAACTATTTGTCACAAACATGCATCGGACTAAGACAGATAAGGGATTCAAATAAGACATTGGACTCTTTGGCTAAAAGTGTCATCATTTTTGTCAAACAGTATAGATCTAGTATCCGAGGTTATTAAATTTCCTCAGTACATGTATGTGTCAGTATGATCCTAATTTGGAAGAAGACGATATTCGACAGGAGAGAGGAGAACAACGTCTCCCTGGCGCGGAGGTCACGCGGCATCTGATCAGGCTTCAAACTGTTTGCAAATGTAATCTAAAGGTATTAATTTCCACTCCTTATAACAACTCCCTCCGAACAACACGCATTATATCTGTCTTCTATTGGGCGTTGTAGTTGAGAGGGAGACCTGTGATCATTTACAAACAGTGTACCTGCGAAGAGTCCTGTGAAAAAAGAAACATCTGACCAGAGTCTGCACTGTTTGTGATTTTTCAATATATTTGAAAATAAAAATATTATAAAGTCATAAATAGACTCGACACAAAGATTGTCTATTAATCCTTCGCTCCATAGCCTGCTTTAGTATTGAAAATAAGGGACCACTTTAGGCAAATTCTGCTTTAATTTTAACCCGCTTTACGCTAGACCATCTGCTCGGATATGAATAATATTTCTAATGTTGCACTCTCATTACTGTATAAAGTGGAACTATTTACTTCAGTGGAGGAATAAACTAAAGACTTATTAATGCGTATATATGGAGTAAAAGATGAACGAATGAACGAACTTTTATTTATATATAGTTTAGGCCAGTACTGGCCCATAAACAATCTGACAAATATAATATTTCAGTTAACAGCGACAGGAAAGAGGACATTAACCCATTGATGTCCAGTGAATTATTCCATGTTTATATAATAGATTAGTCCATTTTTTTATCAAAGGGATGCCTGGTCAAAATTTTCATTTTCATTTTGTTCATATCAGCAATCAGTATCGATCCAGACCAGACGCAGTGTGAAATACTGCCCTCTTGTGTATCAGCAAACAGTGTAGACTCTGATCAGACGCCGCATAATGCGGCGTCTGATCAAAGTCTAGACTGTTTGCCTAAGTCCCATATATGGGATCGTGGGCACAAATGGATTAATACAAAATCAGCACAATAATGTATCTGTCATAACATTCCTTACAGGTGTGTGATGCCACAGCTGGAAACTGCATTGTCAAAGGTAATCAAACAACACATGTATGTTTTATACTTTTTATGTTGTATTCTTTGTATTTTATTGTAACATGTTTAATGTTCACCCCATTCAAAGACATATACATATGATTTATACATTTTGTAGTATTCTTGGTACTTTATTGTAATATGTTTTATGTTAACCCCATTCAATAACATGTACGTATGTTTTATACATTTGTTGTATATTTTTGTATTCTACTGGAACATGTTTTATGTTTACCTGATTCAATAACATGTACATTTGTGTTATACGTTACTGTTTTATTCTTTCTATCTAATTGTAGCGTGTTTTTTGTTCACCCCTAATTACATGTACGTATGTTTTATACGTGTTTTTTATTTTTGTTTGTACAGAAGTCCCTCCCTCCAACCACACCTGAGATACAACGATTGTGTGTGTTGTTCGGAGGGGGGTGTTATAGGGAGGAAAAACGACTTGGCTCACATTTGCAAACAGCTTGAATCAAGATCAAACACCGCGTTACGCGGCGTATGGTCTGGATTTAAGCTGTTTATCATTCGTCATTATATTTCGTATGTCAAGATGTCAACTAATAAGCAACTTTGAGAAACACAACAGACGACACTTTTAACCCATTACCCCAAAGCCTGTTTATAGTTTTGAAAATAGGTGACTACTTAAAGCAGGTTGAAAGTAAAGCAGAATGCGCCATATGGCGCATTCTGCTTTACTTTTAGCCTGCTTTAAACTTTTACCAGCTAGAATAAGGAAAGTATTAAATATGACACATATTCATTACGGTTTTTATTGGAACTATTTTCTTCAGCGGATGAATAAAATGCATGTGCTAAAAGTCGCTTCTATAAGGGAAAGGGTTAAGCAGACAGTATTGCAGCAGTGAACGTGTAAAACATACTGGTCTTGTTTTGGGAACAGCGACAATCGTTATTGTAAGGAAGGAATCGTTGTTGGGATGATCGTTGTAGGGAGAGAAAACTGTTTTCTATTGTAGCATGTTTTATGTTCACCCCAATTCGTTTAAATGCGTCTTTAGTTATTCTTTTATGGTACAACTTTTATTAAGTGACCATGAAATAAAATATCATGATAAACAGTAATTTATGCCTGGATATTGCAATGAATATACGTCCTCGAAGATTTCATTGTAGATATACAAAGGTGATCTAAAGACACTGCAGTGTTTGTCCATAAACTAGAATATTTCATATACAGTGGAGAATCTGTTATTCTTTCCCGTTTAAACGCAAACGTACGCTAACGCAAAGCACTAAAACGTAGAAAAGAACAACTTTTGGACAATTCTGATAATTCTTGTTTATCTTGGTGGCAAACAGTTTGGAGCCTAATCAGACGCCGGGTTACCCGGCGTCTGATCTGGCTCCAAACTGTTTGCACTGCAAATAATAGTTTTAGCGTAAACGCGTTTATTGGGAAAGAATAACACATTCTCCACTGTAACATAGCAAACAGTTAAGGCCTAAATGAGACGACGCGTAACATTAGGATGAGGTCGAACGCAAAAACTTGCTTTGTTCTTTTCCTAGGTATTACATAAATACTATCACGACTAACAACGTATAAAAGCAGCACATGGATTTGATTTAGTTCAAATCATGACATAATACATTGGTCAATAAAGTATTTTAAGTATTAATAGTAGAAAAAACCCAACTAAATTTTCATGATTTAAAGAATAAGAGAAGTTGGGTCATGTTTTTTAATGCTAGAAACTTTTTACCTTTTACTACTATGAGTGGGTTGTGGGATTTGACTTTTCCAAAGAATATAAGGTTAAATAACTGATATACAAAAGGTAAACAACTGAAACTAATGAGATTAAACACAAATGCCAATCCTTTATGTAAAACATTTCGTTTTAATTATGTAATTTTCAACAGCATTAAATATATCGACATTTTGATGTAATATTGACGCCTAAACCATTCAAACCCTAGTCAAGGTTATGAAGTCATTCTCAAGCATTTGATTGGTCTGATTCGAGTCTAGGCTCAAATCTGACCAATCAAATGCTTGAGAACAAAGGCATACTCATCTCAAACGCTTTATAACATTGGAGCCAGGCATATACGTGTACTTTGAAAACAGTGTACCTGTTTCCCTAAAGGAACCTTCTGATCTGTGTCAAAGTGTGGTCTTGATCTACATTGTTCGCAATGTAATAATTCAGGTTTTCTTATGGCATGACTCATATAGTTCCTATATATATCGTTATTCTTTACCGCCATGACCCGGAATAGACCTTCGTTTAAAACTTCACAACTAACAGTTCAATTAGGATAACATAGATTATTCGATAAGTAGAGTATCATGGTCGAGTGGGCTAAAACGTTGCCTTCTCCGGAAGGGTTCAACTTCAAACCGAGATCAACACTTTTGGAATGGTTTGTTTTTACTAGTAGATCTACCTACACATTTATATGGGCACCACACATCCATTTGCAAAAAGGACTTTACCGCTAAAGTTGGGTTTCAGTCACTTTAATAGATTCCCGGACAAAGTATCGCCTAACTTCATAATGTTGTCTGCACATTGAATTTAAAATGAAATTTTAGGCAGAAACTGGAAATAATATCGTTATCAACTTTGTCAATCAATGTTAAATATGTCAACCAACTTTGGTCATGATCAGTATCGCAATCTGCGACCTTTGATTTACACATGTAGGTTTAAAATGTTTGCCAAGTTGGATAAAGATCGAGTCGCAAATGGAAGATAAAAAGTTCGAACGATCAGGCTTACAAGAACAGTGGTGAAAACATTATTCTTTCCCGTTTAAACGCAAACGAAACGCAATAATTTGAAGAAAATTACAAGTTATTGACTTTTTATGAATGTTGATTTCGACCTTCACGACAAACCAGTTTGGAGCCCGATCAGACGCCGTGTCACCCGGCGTCAGATCTGGCCCAAAATGTGAATAATAACGTTTTTTCCTCTGTAAGTTGAGAAGACTTAATATTTCGCGATAAACGCGTTGACGATACAACTTTTATTTCCATTGCAAACAGTTTTGAAACTGATCAGACGCCGGGTAACCCGGCGTCTGATCCGGGTCCAAACTTGTTGCCACTGTGATTACATTAAATAGTCAGACTTGTTTACAAGTTGTTATTTCCTACATTTTATTGCAATGCGTGTGCCTGCCTTTTGTTGGCGTGTAAACAGGAAAGAATAAAGCCCTCTCCACTGTAACAGTGAGTGATATTGATAAGGCGCTTTTAAACTCTGTTTGCTAATGGTGTCTGTTAAAAAATAATTTCGTTGCAATATTCATCATCTACTGTAATAAAATCACAGTCAACAAACAACTCGTAACCCCTTCACTACCATGACGTCATCAACTTTAAGCAATTGTCGTCTGCTTTTATTTCTAAACTTTAAATGTTAGGTATTTCGACTTAAGAAAGATTGTGTGAGTGTCACTTAGTTTGGATCCTGATCAGACGCCGCGTAACGCGGCGTCTGATCAGGATCCCAAATATTTGCAAGTAGCCACTGTATGCGGGGTAAGGCAGTGAAGGGGTTAAGTGCAAGTCAAATCATATCTGTTTTTACAATCAACTTCAGAGCTAGCTGAAATCAACTTTTAATGGTTATCTTCAAATTAGCAATAAACTTTAGCGTTGATTAGTTCAAAGTACACTATAAATTGGAGCTTTACCCTTTGTTTTACTTATTTTAATACCTTATTGGCTATATGATCAAGTGACTCTAAATGGTGCGCCACTTTTGCAAAGCAAACTTTAAGTGCTACTTAATACCAAATTCATAACCACATACTTACCATAGGTTGTTCGTCTGGCTTCAAGCAATAAATTATGCAAAGCGCTAATCGTTTACTGTAAGACTTTAACCCATTTATGGAAACCTAAAATTTGCAGCAAGCTTTTTTTAAGTGCAGATAAATACGAGAGACTGCCCTGGCGGTTAAAACCGATCAGTACGTTACTTAAGTTCACAACCCATACAGATACTCGATGTTTGATTTTATTATATGCCTTCTTTTTTTATCGAACGTTTCCGCGTGTATCTGTTCAGTAAGATACAATAGTCTGTATTTTAATACTTGCATTTTACTCCGACCTCGTTTTCGATTTTAAAGATTGACGTCATATATAGAATCCACGTACATGTACAAGTTCCGCATTAATTTTTGATGCATAAAGGAAGTCTTGTTCTGCTTGAAATAGTAAATGTTTCTGAATATAAATGATTTAAACAACTATTTAGTTGTTGCTAGTGTATATTGAAGGCATGTAATAAACACAATACCAGTTGGCGGTGCGTTACAGGGCGTACTATTCAGCTCCCGACATTCTTGGCGGAAACAACAAGTCAGCTATAGCCGCCATGAACGTCTAGCGTTGAACACACCGCCCTGTAACGTGTTCAATTTCCACTGTTTGCTGTTTAGATTTGCAGTTTGTGCCACGTGTGCAGCGTGCAGAGTACAGTTGAGAAAACATTTTCTTTCCAAACGCGTTTACGCTTAAACTGTTTTTTTCATTGCAAGCAGTTTGGAGCCAGATCAAACGCCGGGAAACCCAGCGTCTGATCAGGCTCCAAACTGTTTACCCCGCAAATTAAAACTGGTTGTCGGAATTGTCGGAGTTGTCAAAAGGTTGTCATTTTCTATATTTCATTGCAATGCGTTTGCGTTTGAATTACGTTTTCTCCACTTGCAATCGATGGCCATCAATTTCTTTCCTGAACTCATCACTGTATTGCACTACCAACTGGTGATGTATATATAAAAGTCATCATCACAGTGAAGTTTATACATGTATACACTCCAGTTCCGTCAGACGTCTCTCCCTTCTTTCTTGACTTCTCTCCATTTTAGGAGCTTTCTGTTTCACTGTCCCCTTACTTCAAACTGTCACTTGTTTTTTACACAACCAATTTGCCTAACATGCCTAATAAATAATGTATGCCATTACTACTGCTTTAATAATCAATCTACCAATAAGGCTATATAGGATTATGCCATGAGTCTATGTTTAAGACTAGCTGATCTCAAACGAGTCTAGATTTGCGAGATTAATAACTTTCTATTCTATACTAGTGACAGATTCTTTTTTTGACATAACCAACGCTTTTAAGTTATTTTTAAAGCAATAGGCTTTTTTTAAAAATCCCAGTGACGTTATAACGCATTTTTATTTATGCTTTTCGGTGGATTACCGCAGATAATCCACTGCTTCAAGCAGTGGGATTATCGTCGCTCGTGCTTCTTTTATGAGTTTTCCCCGTAGGGCTCCCCAAGAATCGTAGTAAATCGTGTCGTATCGTTCAATTCCGGCAGTCTGTTTTGTCGCGAACCACTCAACGGAAGAACACGAATCCAAGATCGGAAGTAACGACGTAATTCCGTTGACGTCAAATCAATAAATAAGTGACGTCATTGTACCGCCAACTGTCACGCACATATGTTCGACATAAAATTTGGGGCTCAACACGGGATAAATAATGTACTTTCGCTTTCAATTGTCAAACAATATCGTTTAAAAAGTGGCTTAAAAGCATAAATAAATAGAATAACTGTGTTTTTTCAGTGTAAGATTGAATTTAATCCATTTCGTGAACATCAGACAGTTATATTTTCGCCACTCGTGAAAATATAACGTCTGATGTTCACACAATGGATTAAATTTCGATCTTACTCTGAAAAACAGATATCCTCTATGTAATTAGTGACGTTATAATGACGTCATCAAATTGATCTCACACATGTTGGAAACAAGGATATTCGTGATCGTTGTTCGCTTTAGAAAACAGGGGTAGTTATGTGAGAAACGTATATCTTCTAAATAAATCTCGTAACCTGATAGGCTCATGAGACGAACGTTGCAAGATACTGTGCTCCCTTCCTACAACGGCCATCCCAACAACGACTCCCTCCATACAACGACACTTAACGCTGTTCCCTTAACGTATATCCAACATTTTATTGGCTGCAATACCGTCTGCTTAAATGTCGTCTGCTGCTTTTCTCAAAGTTACATATAAGTGGACATTTTAATAGAATAATATCATGACGAGTGACAAACAGCTTAAAACCAGATCAGACGCCGCATTACGCGGCGTCTGAATTGGATTCAAGATGTTTGCAAATGTAAGCGAAGTCATAATTTTACCTCCCTATAACGACTCCCAACAAACAACACAATCAATATGTGTCTGCCATTGGGTGTCGTTGTAGAGAGGGAACACAATATTAAAACTGTTTTAAGGGTTGCAAATTTAACCAATCAAACACTGGCAATAATATAACGTTACAACAAAGAGTTCATAACATGTTTTCTGTTATGTTGAATAATGATGTAAATTCATTTAAACTGACATGTTTGCAATGCACATAAGTATTTTAAATCTACAAGCGCCCGTGTTTGGTTAAAATAACATTGATAGCATCTCTCTCTCTCTCTCTCTCTCTCTCTCTCTCTATCTCTATCTCTCTCTCTCTCTCTCTCTCTCTCTCTCTCTCTTTATATATATATATATTTACAGTTTAGAAGGCTTAATTATTTCCCGTTTAAACGCAAAAGAAACGTAAACGCATTTGCACTTAAATGTAAAAAATGACATCTGTTTTAATTTGACTGGTAAACAGATTGGAACCTGATTAGACGCCGGGCTTACCCAGCGTCTGATCTGGCTCCAAACGGTTTGTTTTCGAAATAATAGTTTTAGCCTCCACTGCAATATATATAAAAGATATTATCTATGTTGACATTCAATACATATTGAAGAGTACGTTATTTCCCCAAGAAACGTATTTTTGTCTAAGCAGTTATTCTCATTGCGAATAGTTTGAAGCCAGATCAAACGCCGGGTTACTCGGGTATGTTCATGTCCCTGAAACTGATTGACACACAATTTAAAATAATTCGTCTATTTTATTTTTAAAACAAACGTCTGTTATAACTATTGTTTTTTGCAAAGCGAAACGAGATAACACCTTATTCTCCGTTAAACATGTTTTATATTTCAGAGTGCGAAGTCCCACGTGTAGCTATGGCAGATATTATTGGGAACATGTATACATTTGGGTCAAGAATTAAAGTTGACTGTCACGTTGGGTATAGGGCAAGTATTGACTTGCCTATAGTATGTGGTGAAGACGGCACCTGGACAAACATTCCAACATGCGTGAACAGTATGTCATTTACTTATTTATTGTTTGACTCTATCTCTAGTTCTCTGTCTCTCTCTCTCTCTCCCTCTCTCTCTTTCTTTCTCTCTCTGTCTCTCTGCCTCTCTGTTTCTCTCTCTTCATGACTCTTCCGTTGTATGTGTCTCTCTCTGGCTCTTTCAGTCTCTGACACTCGGCTTATGTCTTTCTTTCTGTCGTTCCCTCTGTCTCTCTCTCTTTCACTCTCTGCTAATATGTTAATATGTGTGTGTGTCTCTCTGTTTCTCTCTTTATCTTTCTCTGTCTGTCTGTCTCTGTCTCTCTCGCACTCTGTCTCTCTCGCTCTGTCTCTCGCTCTCTCTCTGTCTCTCTCTCTGTCTCTCTCTCTCTCTCTCTGTCTCTATATGTCTCTCTCTGTCTCTGTCTCTCTATCTATATATCTGTCTATCTATCTCTCTCGCTCTTTCTCTCCCTCTCTCTCTCTTTCTCTCTATTATTCTCTCGTCATCTCTTTTCTCCTTTTCTCTTAATTTGTCTCAGAGAATCTGAGTATCACACGATGTATCTTCTTTCATTTTATTTCGATACAATTTTCACTAGGTAAGATGGAAGGATTGCGGCTCTGCAGACTATGTTTTATATCTCTCTACGTTTGACAATCACAGGTACAACTTGCATATTTTAATATACAGTAAAACCTCGCTACTACGACCACTAAAACCAAGGCTAATTGATTGTTTAATAGAGAGGTGACAGGTTAAAGCAAGGTGACAGTGAAACAGAAAGCTCCTAAAGGAGCTTTCTTTTTCACTGTCATCTTGCTTTAAGTGGTCACCTACCGTAAACACCCTAATAATCAACATAATTGAGTGGTCGTAATAGAGAGGTTTTACTGTATAAGGAAAAAGGAGTCAGAATATATCTATATTGACAATGGCTTTTATTGTAAATGGGGTTTTTCTTCAAATTCTATGAGCATAAATGTTTCTAATCATGTATTTTAGAATGTTAAAACATGTATCCCCTGTAGGGAGGACGTAAAACATTGAATTGAGTTGAATTGCCCTTACAAGTTGCAAGGAAAATATCATAATATAAGGACAAAGGTATTTTGTTGTTTGGTGCTGAATAATTCATACTTTTGCGGTTTCAATTTCAGTTTCAGTTTCAGTGTTTCAGCGCACATTTACATGTACAGTGGAGAAACTGTTAATCTTTCCCAATAAACGCGTTCACGCTAAAACTATTATTTCCAGTGCAAAAAGTTTGGAGCAAGATCAGACGCCGGGTAACCACATAGATTTGTGAAAACAGCAGACGACAATTTTAAGCAGACTATATTGCAGCAGTGGAAACGTTAGATATAGATTCCAGGTTTGGGGAACAGCGGCAAGATATATTGTAAGGTAGTACTGATATATATTTGTATCGCCATTAAAGCAATATTTTTATGTAAAAAGTGGTACAATTCCAAAGTAGTAATGAGATTTTAACGTGCCAAATACATCTATGCAACACACACAAAATCGTCAAAGTGGCAATCGCATAACATATTTTGAATTATTCTTTCCCGTTTAAACGCAAACGTACGCAAACGCAACACACTAAAACGTAGAAAAGAACAACTTTTGGACAATTCTGATATTTCATGTTTATCTTGGTGGCAAACTGTTTTGAGCCTGATCAGACGCCGGGTTACCCGGCGTCTGATCTGGCTCCAAACTGTTTGCACTGCAAATAATAGTTTTAGCGTAAACGCGTTTATTGGGAAAGAATAACAGATTCTCCACTGTACATTCTACAAGGCATTCCGTATACATTTCACAAGGACAGTACAGCAGATAAGACGTTATTCTTTACCGCTTTAGCGCAAACGTAATACGCTAAACTATAGAAGATATATACCGGTACATGTTTTTATTGATCTGTCCCTTAAGCTCAAATTTGACCAATCGAATGCTTGAGAACGGCCTCAGACACAACTCGAAACTCTTTATAACCTTGGACCCTGCAAATATACTCATACGCATTTGAAAATGGGATGCGATTGAAAGCAACACTCTGTCATCGAAATATGTACCCCAACAATATGCTCTGTACCTCCAGTTGATGGGGGCATACATGTATAAAATATGCGTTTACACGATTCATTGGTTGTGTGAGACTGACGTTGCAACTTAACCCTTTACCTGATAGCATTGTTTCTAGTATTGAAGATATGTGACTATTTAAAGCAGGTTGAAAGTAAAGCAGAATGCGCCCTAAGGCGCATTCTGCTTTACTTTCAGCCTGTTTTAAGCTCTATTAACTGCTAGAATAAGGAAAGTATTTAATATGACACATATTCATGACGGTATAATTTGGAACTATTTTCTTCAGCGGATGAATAAAATGAATGTGCTAAACGTCGCTTCTTGAAGGGAAAGGGTTAAAGTAAATGTCTACGATCAGCAATCACTGCCTAAACCGTCGAAAACATGGTTAAATGAATCGTCGGATTGGAGTATGGAAATGTTATACAGTACTTCCTCCCACAGAGCCCCCTCCGAACATCGAATCCCTCGTAACAACAATATTTGCCGCTGTTCCCTCAACAAAACAATGCTACACGGCTTCATTAGTGTATGTTTAAAATTGTGGTTTGCAGCGTTATCTCAAAGTAAATATGGGACATTTTCACGGCTGCACTATCGTGTGATTAAAATCCTCGTTTGCGTTTTTTTAGGCCCATGATTGTTATATTGACAGAAGAAACATTAAAGACAAGTGACAAATAGATTTAACCAAGATCTGGCTCGAACTGTTTGCAAATGTACTCTAAGGTTAATACTCTTCTCTCCCCAAAACACCTCTCTCTTAACAACACACATAATATTTGTCTTTCATCGGGTGTTGTTGTAGAGGGGGCGCTGTATTCTAGCCAATAAATACAGTGGACAAATTTCTTTCCAGTTTAAACTAAACGCAAGTCTATATAATTAATTAAAGGATTTTATAAGTTTCTTAAATCTGAGTGGCAAAACATTCTGTTCCAGATCAGACACCTGGTTACCCGGCGTGCCATCTAACTCCGAACTGTTTGTAATTAACATGATGAACTGTTAACACAAGCGCGCTTTTGGATGAGAATGAGGTTTTATGTCCCGATTTTCTATATAACCTGTTTGTTTTTGTAGAGTGTCCAGATCCTCCACAGATCAAAAACGCAGGCATATCAGAAGGAGGTAATTCGGTGGGAGACGAACGGACGTATACATGTAATGATGGTACATATACTTTATATGACATTGTCAGCGACACGATTAGATGTAAGCAGACAAACAGATGGACACTAACTGACCTAGAGTGTATAATAGGTATAGTAAAGAATACATTATAGGAACAAACAACATCATTTTGTCGTTTATGACGGTATGAACACATTAGCTTCGTAGGGGGTAAGTTTCGTAAGCACCCGCTAGTAAGGCGTTTTCGATAAACCCACCTTGCAAAGCTAATGCATGTATACCGTCGTAAATGGTAAAAAAGATGTCGTTTATTCCATATATTTATATTTTTTCTTCTGCCTTGTCCATTAAATGTATATTTCGACCAGATTTGGTTTCAAATGAACATATGATATACCGGCCAAATATGTTTTATAGATCTCCTCGGGAAATGATTAATTTATCAATATCTACTTTTTATTTCATCTAATACCGTCACCTAACGCCACAGTACGTGCATTTATAACGAAAATGTGCATCAAAAAGTTTTATGTCGCTCTGGGCCCGGGTGCATGACACATAGTTAGAGCTTACCTGTATACTAAATCCCTCGCTGAGAGATAAATATCGATTTTTAACTACAAGATAAACTAACTGTGTTGCATGACACACCGCTAAATTCTAGTAACATACTAAAGTTTTAGTTGATAGTTAAATATTGATTTTAGTAGACAGGTAAGATAACTAGTGTTGCACGAGCGCAAAATTGACTAACTACAAGTTAAGTTTCACCGCTAAATTTAGAGGTACTCAGTGCAGCGATAAATCCTCTAGTAGCCAGTTAAGTCAGCTTACATAGCCGCGTTAACGAAACATTTGGGATCCAGATCAGAAACTTAACACCTCGGTGTCTTATCAAGGTCAAAATTGTTTTATTATTTTTGTTATTTTATTTCATTTTTCATTTTCTCTGTTTGAGATTTACATATTACTAAACGCCAATACAATGCATTAAAATATTTTAATTGACAACGGAATATGATTTATATTAATCTGAGAGGCAAACAGTTTGGAGTTTGATCCTACGCCGGGTCACCCGTTATCTGATATGGCTCAAACATTGTAAGCAAAGAAAATAAAACAATTTAGCTTAAGCGGAATGGAAAGACACACGTATTGTCCACTGTATGGATGTAATACATGTACGCCATAAATATGTCAACCAATTCCACGCTTGAAACCTGTATTTTGGAAAAGCGGGTCCTGATCAGGGTCCAAACTGTTTTTACAGAGATCCTGTTTTCTGTAACATAAAGAAGTACGAACCAATTTCAGAATACAAATATGAATCTACAATACATAATAATAATTGGTACATTATCGCAGAAAGCTCTGTTACATGTAGTAACAACGAAACACTTTAGTGTGTGTTGCCATAATATTTTCTTTTAGCCCCTTCGGCGCCAATTAATCGTGAGTGTTTATCCCTTTATCACCGTTTTATTGTCGTCTGCTTTAATATTCTCATTTGTAATATCGTTTCAAAGAAAGATCCAATGCAGAATGACTTAGGAAATGTCGATACGAGTGTAAAACAGTTTGGACCCTAATCAGACGTCGCGTTACTCGGCGTCTGATCTGGATCCAAATTGTTTGGGAAGCCGACTTCATGCGACTCCGGCGGTGAAAGAGTTTTTAAAACATTTCTTTCAAACAAGATTTTCCCATAAAGCTCATCTTTAAAGAAGAATACAATAACACTATACTAATAACTCTATAACGGATTAACCTTCAGAACTGAATATCGACACGATCATTTAGGATCTTGATCAACTACGGGTCAGAACAAGAATATTTAAAATGTACCAACCTTTTAGCGTTAGGTGTAATGCGTAAGAACAGCTTAGGAACCGTCTGTCCGCACGTCTGTCTTTCTGTCTATCACTGTCTACCATCCCATTTTCTCTCCCCCCTCTCTCTCTCTCTCTCTCGCCCGTTTACCTCTCACTGTATGTCAGTCTCTGCCTGTCCGTATGTACATGTACAGTGGAGAAAACGCTATTCTTTCCCAATAAACGCGTTTACGCTAAAACTATTATTTGCAGTGCAAACAGTTTGGAGCCAGATCAGACGCCGGGTAACCCGGCGTCTGATCAGGCTCCAAACTGTTTGCCACCAAGATAAACATGAAATATCAGAATTGTCCAAAAATTGCTCTTTTCTACGTTTTAAAACTAAAGTGTTTTGCGTTTGCGTACGTTTGCGTTTAAACGGGAAAGAATAACGTTTTTTTCTCCACTGTATATCTACCTCTCTATCTCGTTCTCTCTCTCTTTCTCTCTCTCTCCCTCTCTCTCGTTCTCTCATTCTCCCAACCTCTCAAGTTTGATTCCTGTCTCTTTCCTTTCTCTTAATGTCAAAATTCCCTGCCTGTCGTCTTACTGTCCCTCTTTTTTACTGTTTTTTTTTTTAATCTGAATAGAATCTACTTTCATATGATAGTTATGTTTGTACTCACCTTTTCAACACATAATTTCTTCTGTTTTACTGCATGGTTTAGATCTAACGAAACATGAGTGCCGAATAGTTTGGATCATGATCCGCTGCCATGTCTAGCTGTCATATCATGATCCAAAATGATTGAATTGTTAAAACTAAACTCAGCAATTAAGGTTTATGATTTGCTTGATGCGTCACAGATCCTAAGTGTTGGAAATATACATGTAGTGAACAAGAAAACGGGTTCGGATCACAAGTACTTTCAACATTAGATCCCCCCCCCCTTTTGGTAAACAAATCCCCCCCCCCCCCCCATTTTCAATATACAAATGTATAAACACAATGGAGAACAAAGTATGAAGTGCATTTTAGCCAAAAACGCTTATGCTCACTCATGTTCAATGCATTCACCAAATCTAACCCGACTTTAGCTTGCTACTAAGTGTACTACCTACAAGGTAACTACCTACAAGGTAAAATGGACATGTGCACGCCAGTTAGTGGCTCGCTCTAACTGATAGGTAACTAACGGACAGGTAGAATTTATCGGATAGTTTAGCGAGGAGATTTAGCGGTGTGTCATGCACCCGGGCCCAGAACGTCAAGTTTTTATTGGCCAAAATAAGGGGTAAAGTAGTCGGTTCGCAACTTTTACGCCCTTTACGCCTGGAACTTTCACATTGATTCATTATAGGAATAAACAACATATTTTTGACGTTCATGACGGTATCAATACATTAGCTTCGCAGGGGGTAAATTCCGTAAACGCCCCAAGGGCGTTTACGTTAAATTTACCCCCCGAAGCTAATGTAGTCATACCGTCATGAGCGGCAAAGAGATGTTGTTTATTCCTTATATTTATATTTTCTGTCTTGTCAATTTAATGTGTTTATTGGCCAGATTTGTTTTTCTGGATAAGAATGTATCATATACCGGTCAAAGAGGTTTGATAGATGTAATGTCGATGTAATAGCCATTCCAGTTTCTAAATATGGTGATAAAGTAGTCCCAACTACATGTACTGTTACTGTATTAAAAATTCAGGATTTTTTCCAGTAAACTTTCTCTCTGTGAATGGAAAATACTTACAAGGCAAACAAATAACAGTGCAACTTTAATATCTATTGCCAAAGCACATTCTAAAAATACAGGTCGCGGTTGTTTTCTTAACCCATTTACACACATAGCAACGCGATGGCAACGACCTATGGGTCTGTATCACTCCGGTAGTGTCATATGACCGTCGACCAATGAGAGCTTAGTGTTAAGTGCCCGATGTAGTCTATTTGAAGAAGTCCACGAATATCACGGGTGAAATCCGAACTGGCTAAATCCAGTTCCGAAGTGTAGGTTCATCGGCAGATGACCCGCAAATTTTTAATAGGATTACATAAAGACTTTACAGGGTGAATGTAAATATTAAAGCAAACACGATTATGTCAAAACATGACCCTCTTCGCAATCAGCTCTATGAAATATACATGTAAATTTGGCACGAAATTGACAAGTGAAATACTAATTTCATTTTAAATGCCATTTTGAATACCGAACGGAGCGATCTCATTGGCCAAAATTAAACAAGTAAATGTTCTTTTAATTTTGCATTGTATATAAATTATATAAAACTGAATATGTCAAGTATACAAAATTACAAACCATTATCACAGGTTGATAATGGAATGCTCTTAACCGACATCATCAGCATGAATGCCGCCGTCATAGAATGTTTCGGCCCATTATTTCCATGAACACTCTGGTGGCGGTGGGCCCACATTGCTGATCAGTCACTGTGTGTCGGTTAATGCTTCCAGCTCCTCTCCTCTCGTCTAAGCCACATCCAACTTGACGCCCGTTCAGCTGCTTGGCTCAGTCTTTGGATAGCCACTCTTCTATCTCTGCCAGTAGCCCCAACTGCTGTCATCAATCTGCACACTGACTGGGAACAGAAACCTCTTGCGCCGACTTCTACCGGGAACAGCCAAGTACGCCAGCCTCGTTGCTTACAGAGATCTAGGAGCTCTGTGTACTTCGCTTTCTTCCTTCCGTAAGCCTCTTCACACCTTGTCTCCCATGGTACTGTCAGCTCTATGACGATGAGCTTCTTCCCTGTCTTGGACCACATTACGACGTCTGGTCGTAGGGTTCGTCTGGGCCAGGTCCGGGAATACAAGTCTCTTCCCCAAGTCCACCTCCATGTTCCAGCCAATTGTGCCATCTCAGATCGACGATCTGTGTGCTGTCTGCGTTTTGCTGGTCTCATCCGTCTTCACAAAGGATATGTGTTCATAAGAAGGGTGGTTCCCTCGCTCCTTCTTGCTCTCTTTTTCTAGCCAGTCTGCCAGCTCTCTGAGGACTGAGTCGTGTCTCCATCGGTATCTCCCCTGTGTCAGTGCTGTAGAGCAGGATGACAGAACATGCTCTAGTGTGCCTGTCCTGTCTCACAGACTGCATTTGGGATCCGTTGTGAGTCCACATCGGCATATATTAGCTTGAGATGGTAGGAGGTCAAAGACAGACCTGAGGAGGAACGAAAATCTCAGTGGCTCATATTTCCATATTTCTCCCCAGGTCATCTTCCTGTCTGTGGTGTTCCACGTGGTCCATGCTCCCTGCGCTCCCATTCCAACTGCCCTAGCATGTCTTGCGCTCTCCTCCTCTCTTCTGACCTCCGACTGGATCATTGCTCGTCTCTCCTTCTGGTCTGATCTGCTCCACAATAAGTCTTGGTTGTGCCGATCCCCTGACGTCCAACGGTAGTCACTCCGACTATGTCTTTGTGCTTGAGGTTGCTCTCTGCCTGGCTCACAGACTCTGTCGCTGACCACTTTCTGCTAGTACGAGTTTCGAACCCTGCCCCCCGAATACACTCATCCGAAGAATCCCTCAGAGTCAGCTAAAGTGTTGTCTTTGCAGTCTTGAACTCTTCTACAAGTGAAGATAGTGGAAGTTGTAGTTTGTTACTCTTCCCGTAGAGTCCAATCCTTGTGAAATTTGGCGGTACTCAGAGCCACTTTATGAGGTGCCTGCTGGTAGTCCTCTCGAGGGCTTCCACTGTCGTACTAGCAACCTCGTACAGCATCAATGGCCAGAGTAGTCTTGGGAGCAATGCATGCTGGTACAACCAGGCTTTGAACTTCCCCGGTAGTCCACAGCGATCAATTTTCTTGAGGCCATCTTCTACCTGTTGCTTGAGCTTCTTGACGTTGTCTCGATCTTTTAGGCTTGCATCAAACCATTTCCCAAGGCACTTTATTGGACTTTTCACTATGGATGGGATCTCCTCATTCTGTACGAAGAGCTTGAACCTTTCTGTTGTCTGTCCCTTCTTGATCACGAGGGCTCTGGATTTGACTGCCTTGAACTGCTGTCAACATCAACCTAGCTTGTACATGCGTTGTAGTTGACAATCTGAGGTCGTCCATGAAACCCCTGCTAGATTTCATTTAAAGATGATTTATAACATTTGGTGAAAGTTCCAGTGACATAGGTCGTTAACTGTGAACACCTAACAGATCATCCCTACATACATGTATGCCCGTTGCTAAGGAGTGAGGACGTTCAGAACGACATAAACCTTTTTGATACACATTTTCGTTATAAATGCACGTACTGTTGCGTTAGTTGACGGTATTTGATGAAATAAATAGTAGATATTGAGAAATTAATAATTTCCCGAGGGTACCACAAGACAATATCGGCGATTTAGTATATTTTAGCATCAGTTAAAGTCGATAGTAAAGACCACCTGTTGGATTGCGTTGTTTACCTCGTATCTATAATGGAAGTCTAGTAAAAATATATACATGTATATATATATTTTTTTTTTTGGGGGGGGGGGGGGGGGGTAATAGATCTAGATCTATGTGTCAAGTACCTGTGATTTAACACAATATTGTCTAGGCCTTGGATACAGTAGCATGTTTGCCATTTCATTTCATTATATTAGCTTTAGTTAGTAGAAACTAAAGCTATTTAATGAGGAAAGCCCTGTTCAGTGTTCCCTCCCTACCACTGCTCCCTCCGAACAAAGACCACATCCGAACAACGACCCTTGCCACTGTTCCCCTAAACATGTCAATTATGTCTAAAGCTTGAACTGCTGCAATATAATCTGCTTAAAATTGTACTCTGTTGTTTTATTGGACTTTTTGACAGAAAAACATAATGACGAGTGATGAACAGCTTGAAGGTGATAAAGGAAAGAGTAACGATGAATATAAGGCAAATCAAAGCCAATTTAGAAAGCTTTTCTCCTGTAAAACTATATGAAGGTTATACACAGATGTCTTTAAAACAGTTACACAACTACCATTGTTGACAGGCAAATATCTTGCAATGATATCGGTTAATTTCTTGTCCAAATAATACAGACTGCGAGGAACCAGATGAGCTGAAAAACGCAAGTTTGATAACAAATGGAACCACAGTGGAGGGAAGCGAACTTTATTACAAGTGTGACCAAGGGTTTGGCACTCCATTCAATACTACATACGTCTTGATAACTTGTCAGGAGACCGGACATTGGACATCTCCGTCTTCTAGCTGTAGTGAAACAGGTACAGTAACACAAGTAAATAAAATAGTCAACGTCTTAGAAATGCTAACCCTTTCACTGCAAAATATTTCGTGAGATGTTTACCCCTTCACCGTTTCAGTGTCGTCTGCTTCGATATTGTTGTCTGCAATATCGTTTGAAAGTTATTTTTAAGGCAGTATGACTGACACAATTTCGATACGGCTGTCAAACCGTTTAGATCCTGATCAGACGCTGCGTTACGCGGCGTCTGATCAGGATCCAAACTGTTTGCAAACGCGATTTTAAGCATCATTGAGAGTGAAAGGGTTACAGGTTTATTTTTTACCTTAGTGGCAAGTAGCTTGGAAACGAATCCGGCGCCTGTTTTGATTCCGAACTGTTTGAAAATGGAATAACAGTTTTAGCATATTCAATTTCATTGGGACGCGGCGTCTTATCAGAATCCCAACTGTTTGCAAATGCGCTTTTTGATGTCATTGAAAGTAAAAAGGTTAAACTGTTTTCGAACATTACGGAGTATAAAATGATCAGTGACGCTTTGGTAGGATCTACACCGTCACATGTCAGTCATCAACATTGTTCTACTAAGTTCTTTTTCTACTTCTTCTTCTTCTCTTTCTTCTCCTTCTTCTTAATACTTCTCTACATCAAGATTGATGATTAGTTCGACATTATAAACATAATTTTTATATGCCTTCTTATAATATCGAGCGTTTCCGTTTCTGTATTGTTCACCTTCTTTTTACTCTTTGAATTTTACTCTAATCTCCTTTTCGATTCAGCGTAACATCATGTATAGAATCATCAAATACATGTGTGTACAACTTTTGCGATATTCTTTGTGGCATAAAATGATTATTGTGCTGCTTCAAATATTATATGTTTCAATATACTATTTAATTGCATTTATTGCATATTGAAGGCATATAATTAACGCATCACCAGCTGGCCGTACGCTTCCGGGTGTTTTATTCAGCTCTCGACAATTTTCCCGGAAACGTCCGATCAGA
Organism: Gari tellinella; assembly: GCA_922989275.2. NCBI lineage: Eukaryota > Metazoa > Mollusca > Bivalvia > Cardiida > Psammobiidae > Gari > Gari tellinella. The sequence continues at coordinate 33,581,811 of OV277871.1, forward strand.
CTCGCACCAAGGCGTTCATCAGATCGGCGATTTCCGCCCAAACTGTTTCATGCTGAATACATCCACCTGTAACGTACTTTTAAAGGGTTTTGTGTATTTAACATGTAGTTGATGAGTTATGTCTACACTTTTGCAGTATCGCCTTCTGTGGGATCACTGGTTTAGAGTAACTCAAATTTAGATGTATATATCTCTTAAGTCTTATTTTTTGTCGAAACAAACCAGAGTAAGGTACATAGGTATACATAGTATATATTATTATATATGTTTATAAGTATAATCACATCTTGATTCGCCTTAGCCGAGATGTAGAGACAATTTATTGCGCTCTTTAAAATATATTTTCAGACATGCGTTATACGGCTTTTATTTCATAGTGTCTCAACCAATATCTAAATGAGTATAAATTAGAAAGATAGGATACACTGCTGATGATGTTGTATGTCTACACATAATGCAATATCTATTTTCTATCATTACAACTGGATTTGTTAAATGATAATTTGTATTCTTTTCTTCTGAATTTCAGCTACTTCAACCGGTGTCACATCGTTCGTTTTTGCTGTATTGCCTAATTTTAAATCCGAAAACAACAACGTTAGCATTTATATAGTATCATCCTATCCAACTAACATCGAGCTCATGCCATTTCAAACATCATTTGAGCCAATAAAGTCAGAAAGTGGAACTGAAATAGTACTGTCTGATTACGAATTTATCTCAGTTCCAAATGAGTTGTACCAGCACCATCAAAGGGGTCTTCATTTAAAGTCGGATGCGCCTGTAGGAGTGTATGTGGAAAACGTTCGCGACCTAACTACAGGTGGAACTGTTATATACCCAGAGGAATACTTATCGAATGAATACATTTTACTATCATGGAACAATCATACCACATACAAGGCTGAATTGGTTGTTGTTGGAACAGTTGATGGCACACAGGTGACAATAGAATTTGCGAATAGTCAATTGATTCCATCAGCCCCGATACCGACATTATTAAATCGCTTTCAAACGTATCGCTATCAAACTATGCACGACATATCGGGTACGTTTATACGAACCTCAAATAATGTTGCTGTTTTTGCTGGTCACGAGTGCACACACATCGCTGATATCCGTTGCGATCATCTGACAGAACAAATGCCTCCTATAAGTGACCTGCAGACAGAATACATTGTCTCTTATTCATACCCAAGACATGATTACTTGATCAGGATAATCGCTGTGGAAAACAACACGGAAATAAGCTTGTCTAATGGAACGTCACTGACACTTAATCGTACTAACTTTGCACAATACCTATTTGACGGTATTCCTGTTGCAATTAAGGCATCGAACAAAATTATGGTTGCTGCATACACACGTGCAGGGCAATCTAGACGTGCTGGTCTTCCAAATCAGTATGATGCTTCCATGCTTATTGTACCCGGGCTGTCTCAGTTTAGATCAGAGTACAACATGCTCGTTCCAGTAAATGTGTTAAAGAGTGTGTTGATGATTACCTACCCGTCGTTTGAATCCAACACAAACAACCTTAGGCTAAACCATTCTAATTTAGATATAAAAGAAAGGGTCGACGTTACCATGGTCGGACATGGCATATACACAATATTGTACATTGAAATACCGCCAGGAAACAGCGTCATTTACACCGTTGACGGGAAACCTTTCGGTGCGTATATTTCTTTTCATCGAAAAGGCGCCGAATCCTGGTTCAGTCTACCTTACAAACTATAGAGAAGACATACAGTGGAGAATCTGTTATTCTTTCCCGATGAACGCGTTTACGCTAAAACTATTTTTTCTTTTACAAACAGTTTGGAGCCAGATCAGACGCCGGGTAACCCGGCGTCTGATCAGGCTCCAAACTGTTTGCCACCAAGATAAACATGAAATATCAGAATTGTCCAAAAGTTGTTCTCTTCTACGTTTTAGTGCTTTGCGTTTGCGTACGTTTGCGTTTAAACGGGAAAGAATAACAGATTCTCCACTGTAATATACGAGGCAGTATACAGATTGTACGAGGAAATGTGCAAACTATAGAAACTTTAGAGAAGGAAGATTGTACGAGGACCTGTACAAACTATAGAGACTTAAGACAGGAAACTTTTTGCGAGGAACTAAATAAACTATAGAGAATTCAAAGGAAAAGATTGTACGAGGAACTTTACAAATAATAGAGACTTTAGATACCGAAGGTTGTACAAGGAACTGTACACATTATTAAGATTTTAGACAGGGAAGATTGTACGAGGAACTATTAACACCATAGAGACTTTAGAGATGAAAGATTGTACGAGGAACTGTACAAATAATAGATACTTTAGATACCGAAGGTTGTACAAGGAACTGTACACATTATTAAGACTTTAGACAGGGAAGATTGTACGAGGAACTATTAACGCCATAGAGACTTTATAGAATGAAAGATTTTACGCTGAACTGTACACATTATTGAGACTTTTAGAGAGGAAAGATTGTACAAGTAACTGTAAATCTATAGAGACTTTAGAAAAGGAAGATTGTACGAGGAACCGTACAAACTATAGAGACTTTAGACAGGGAATATTGTACGACGAACTGTGCAAACTATAGAGACTTTAGAGAGGAACTGTACACACTGAAGAGACTTTAGAGAGGGAATATTTAACGAGGAACTGTACAAATTATAAAGATTTAGAGAGGGAATATTGTACGTGAAGCTGTACAAACTATAGAGACTTTATAGAACGAAGTTTTCTGTACAAATTATAGAGAATGAAGCTTGTGCTATGGAATCTACAGTGATGTAAATGTATATAGTTTCATGTTACAAACTAGACTTTTCAAGGGCATAAGCTAACAATGACAGTACAATGTAATGGAAAACCTCATTATTACGACCACTGGATCAAAAGGTTACTTGATTGTAAAACAGAAAGATGACAGCTTAAAGCAAAGGTGACAATAAAACAGAAAAAAGCTTTCTGTTTTACTCTTAAATTGCAGTCACCTGCGGTAAACACCTAATTATTGACATAATTTGGTGGTCGTAATAATGGGTTTTACTGTATATTTATGAACATGTTATACATGTGCACCAATATCCATCTGACACGACCTACATGTATTAGTGTTTTCTTCTGACCTGTCAGAGTTATTTTTTGATTGGAACATTCTAAAAATTTATAGGGATGATCATCGTACTCGTTGAGTTCCGTACGACCAGCCAGGGATACGGAAAACTGTATTTATTGTGTGTAATGTACAGCAGAGAAGACATTATTATGTCCCGAATAAACGCAAACACAATGCACTAAACTGTAGGAAATTAATTTTATCTTTTTGATATAGGAGGCAAACAGGTTGGAGCCTGATCAGACGCCATGTTACCCGGCGTCTGACCTGGCTCCAACCTGTTTCCAATGGACATATCGGTTTTAACATAAACACGTTTATTGAGAATGAATAATATATCAGTAAAATTAGCGCAGCTATCTCGAGCTGCACGATGATCATGCTTATCTCAAGTTCGAACGTGTATGACTATATAGATCCGATGTTACCCTGTTATCTATTTATCATTATGAACTATTCTGTTCTAAAAATAACTTTGACAGGTCAGAAAAATTGGACAATATCAAATAACACTTTCTTTTTACGTTTTCGGTGTTATTGCCATGATTCTGCTGAACCCAATATCGTTTATATCATGTTTCTAGTTTTAAGACAGGTGATCACTTAGAGACAGCTTTGGCTTTATTTTCAGACTGATTTAGACTCCCATCTCTTCGGATATAAAATATATTTGATGTATGCTCATAACCGGATCAGTTTTACTATTTTCTTCAATAGAGGGATAAATTAGAGGTGTTAAATGGTGTATTTACAAAGTGATTGGTTTCATTGACATTTTTATTCAAAATATCCGACACTCGCCTATTATAGTTCATCAAATCATAATGATAATGAAAACATGATTTCGTCTTCCTCATCCTGTATGTAACCATACCTGAGATGAAAATAAAGTTTTGTTCTGTTCTGTTCTTTGTTTGAACACAGCACATATGCGTGTTATTTAAATATTTAAAAGATTGCGAAATGCACGTATTGGGTAAAGCTAGGCTCTGTGCTAATAAAGGTTTGAGTCGAGTTTGAGATCGTTCGCAATATTTTTATTTCAGATCTGAGCATTCTCAAGCATTCTGCTCAAATCTGACAAATCACAATCTTGAGAACGATCTCAGACTCAACTAAATCGCTTTATATTCATATACCTGAATGCTCAAATGGTAGTTCTATTTGGCTAAAAGCAAAAAAAACAACAAAGAAAACAACACTTCTTGAATACGTTTCATGAACTTGACTCAACTAAAACACTTTATAAATATGGACATGACTGTTCAAAGGGTAACTCTATTTGTCTGAAAGCAACAACAGTTTTGAAAAACAACACTCCTTGATTACGTGTCATGAACTTGACTCAAGTAAAACGCTTTATTATTATGGACATTACTGTTCAAAGGGTAGTTCTATAAGTCTGAAAGCAACAAAGGTAGCAAAATATCCCTCCTTGGTTATGTACCATAAACTTCAAACTAAAAAAAACGTGCAAAGATACGGCCCTTTCACAGAAGACTCATTATATTGACCATGAGACTCTTTCACCTCCATAACATCGCCTTCTTCAATACCTGCATCAATGTTCAAAGTACTATTTAAGGCAAAGGAACTGATGACAAGTCACGCGTAGCATGATAAGGGTTGCATTCACCAATAGAACTTAAAACTGAAGTTATTTCTCGTCCATTTTTTACCATTAAGACTTGATTTGAACCAGACATTTCAACATTGCAAACAGTGAAGACCCTGATCAGTAGGCTGTATGAACCCTTAGATCAGGGTCTTCACTGTTGTTTATATGACAAACATATTATTCTCAGGTACCCTGTTTTAGGTATTGACGAGTAAACTCGTAGCTAGGGTTGAATGTGTTAAGGCAGGATGGTTCTGAAATTATGTTATATTGCTTTACTGCAAGAGTTTGAGTATAGTGTCATCAAACTGTAAATATTTAGTTTGTTTAAGGTGGTTCGCGGGTCAGCTTATTCTTTGTCAGAATTCTTTGAAACCTTGATTAAATTGAAATATACCATATGGAGAGTGAAAAGTCGTTAAAATAAAACAAATTACAGTGCCGTTTTTTTCTGACAGGACCTTTTGTCGAGAAAAAGCTCCTTTTTTAATAAACAGGAATATTTTCTTTATAAAATGATAAAACTCAATACTTTCTGTACATTCAAGTAACCAGTATATAGACTATACGATATTGGGCAAACAAAAGTATTTCATGACATATTTTCTGGAAATATCAATATTTTAAAAAAGTCAAATTCTGAAAAAGTCAAATTACAAAAAATCTAGCTGTTTAACATACACTACTTTTTCTCTTATTAGAAAGATATAAATTAATTCTACTAGTCACAAAAATTTAATGAAAATCTACAGTAGAATTTCGGTCTATACATGATTTCCTGAAATTCTGACAAAACGTTTACACGAACGAGTAACTTCCCTTGAGTTTAACTTTAAAATGCCGTCAGCTCTAAATAATACCATAAGTCAAACCTGTAATAAGGAACATTGCATACGGTAGCCAGTAGATATTTAAAGGCAGGTGAATGCCTAATGCATAACAAAAGTAATGCATAAAAGCTCCTTTAGGATCTATCTTTTAGCATTACTTTTGTCCTGTGTTAAGCTGCCATCTGTCACACAGGCTATAAATCCTCACAAATTTAGCTGTCACTTGACTATACTTGCATATGATATAATTCATTATTAAGTGACTAAACATAGCTTGTCCTTTGATCACCGCGTTATGAATTGACTAGTCACTAAAATCGGACACTTTATTAAAAATAAAGTTTTGTAGCCAGTGGGAATCGAACCTAGAACCTTTGGATTGCAAGTCAATCACCGTTCCAACTGCACTAACAGAGAAGACACTGAAACAGATCAAACTTTTCTTTATCTAAATTTTCTACTATGAGCACGTGCCGCAAAGATCAGGTGAAAGTCATCAGCATTTCCGGAACTCGAGATGCGGGCCGCCCGCTGTCGAACCACCTTAACTGTATTTTTTTTTTTTCAATTCTGATTATTTGTATATTAAATTTTATTCTGCAAAATGATTGAACTTATTGTACGTATTTTAAGTAGCTACATGATTTTCCTTGATAATTTATTTTCATGCCTCGAAAGAATACTTTGGGGAACATAAGGTAATTGATCTGTGTGTAAATCCTTCCGTCTGTCTGTCTGCAACTTTTGTTAGGAGCACATTTCATTTACAACAACAGGCAGGGATACCAAATTTGGTGAGCGAGCACATATTGAGGTGGAAAATTTTATCGTTACATTTCCACATTACTTTGAACTTTATTTGACATAAATCATAAATTGTAGAAAATGTTTGTCTTTCGGCTATGTCCTATAAAACATAACTTGGGACTAATGACAATACTTACTGTGGAGAAGACGTTGTTTTCTGCCGTTTGCAGCTCGTGTATCATTTGCATATGAGCCGTGACATCAGAAAACCTAACATTTTGCATTGCAAACAGTGTATATCAAGTCTAGCCGCAGTGTCAAAGACGTGGAGCGACTGGTCTTGATCTACACTTTGTGACACTCACGTGCAAGTAAAACATTTTATGTAGTTGTATTATATTATTATGGTATTTGGCAGTGTATACCAAACTCAAATATAGAGCCTAGGCCCTTGGATGATGTATGACAACGGTGCTTGGTCTGTACAATGTTCAACCTTTGGCACGGCTCAAGTCTACGCTTCAGTTTTAGAGACAAACAAAACTCGTAATAGTCTAAACGTCTGAAACGCGAACTTGTCCGACCCGCAGGGGTCTATACCGCTTTTTAGTTCCTACAATCACATGTACTATATAAATACTAACTTTCTGAACGGACATTTGTACACCACAAGTACAAAAAAGTATGTAACTCTATCAATTTACATGATATGCTCAGAATTATTTCGACTATTGAATGCCAATATATATTTCTACTAATTAGATAGTATACTCTTCTAACATGCTTTTTTGCATTTCGACAACTCAAACGATTTTCTCCAAAGTTGGCGTGTTTTTTGGGATCATCGACCATCATTCATCCACCCGGGTCTCACTATTTCACAGCGATAACCTGGCGATGAACAATTCAAAACATGGCATGATTCAATAAAACAACCCAAATGCTAACAGTAACCTCTATTAGTTTTGCAGTCCTCTGCGTCAAAGTGGTGTATTCAAAGCTTGAATATAGAAAATACCAAGCTTGCAATATAAGTACGTATGACTTTTCAACACTATATACTACCTTACCTCATAATCTAATAAAAGATAAACTCATACAACTTAGTGAAAAGACTTTTGCCAGAGAAAGGAACCTTTTTCTGGCGTGTAATACTGATCGTGCATTTTTTACAAATGACACGGTTAAGCATTACACTATGTGGACTTGCACCGATGTCTGTGAATCACTATCATTTCTTCTGGATAATATTTATGTACGTTTTGGGAGTACCATATATACCGCCAAGTGATTGGTATCCCTATGGGTACAAACTGTGCGCCCCTTGTCGCAGACCTATTTTTGTACTGTTATGAGAGGGACTTTATGCTAAGTCTAAAACCTGATACACAGGCAGATATGATCGAAGCCTTTAACAATACATCGCGCTATCTAGATGATATTTTTAATATAGACAACCCATTTTTTGATACGTTGTTTCCTTTTATTTACCCAAAAGAACTACGCCTTAATAAAACAAACGAGTCAAATTTGTCGGCACCATTTTTAGATTTGGATCTTTTAATAAATAACGGAATTGTTTCTTCTAAGATTTACGATAAACGAGATGATTTTGATTTTAGTATTGTAAATTATCCTCATCTAGATGGCGATGTTGCCCGTTCCACATCTTACGGGGTTTATATTTCAGAACTTATTCGCTTTGCTAGGGCCTGTACCTCTGTTGAGGACTTCCACATTCGTAATAAAACTATTACTGAAAAGCTTCTTAAACAGGGGTACAGATTTCATAAACTTCGTAAAACATTTTCTAAATTCTTTTATAGAAATCTTCCTCTCATTAACAAGTATAAATGTTACTTAAAGTCTTTTCTGCGGCACGGTATTTCACATCCGGAGTTTTATGGTGATGTGATTTACAGACTTCGTAAGATTCTTGGACATATACACTTTCAAAACCTATTTGTGAAACGTATTAGATTTTTCCTCAAAAAAGATTATGATCCAACTATATTGCTGCGCACTTCACGTTTAGTTATCGATCAATCTACAATTGATAACTATGCTTTCCTCTTTGGTTGTGCGACGACAGACAGGGCTTAGCACTACATGATGATGTATCTCTAAAACCGTCCTTAACCGGGGGAGTTATTTCGGATTTTCGTGCTTTGTTTGTTTCTTTCCCTCTCTGTCGTACCCTGAACCCTTCCATGTCTTACAGTTACTCGTAACTACAGACTAGTCGCTTGAGTACAATTTGACCGTTGCCATAGTGGGTTATTTTTAACACATGGTTGAATGTTTAATTCTTTCCCATGTTACTAATGATCTTGTCATAGAATTTTTGTTAGATGTTTTACATGTATTTACTTACTGTGCTGGCGGTCTTTTTGATTGTGAGGTTGTGGAACAGGGTTTATATTTTATGTACACTGTTCGTCTTTATAGGAGAATATAGGAGATAAGAGTGAGGTTGGGCGCCCCTAAACCCAGGTTTAACCCCCCAGGGGTAGTTAATGGTTGATTTATAATCAATTATTGATTGCTGCTGACCGTACCAAGGCGGGCTCCTATGCTCACTTTGCTTTATGTTTGTCTTGCGTGTTGTTTTCTATTTAGTGTGTAGATGAAGGAGTGGGATTGTGCGTGTGCGTGTGTGTGTGTGTGTGTGTGTGTGTGTTTGTTTGTTATGGTATGACTGTGTGTGTGTTCTGCTTGAAAGGTGGGTGTATTGTTTGTGTTGCGTTTCCTGCTTGAGTCTTTCGTATTTAATTGTAAAATTAACGATATTTCTGTCGCGGAAGCTGCCATTTTGCGTGACGTTACAAAATCCGATGTAACAAATTACCCAAAACCACAAACTATTACAAACCACAAAACACAGAAATCCCTTCTTAAAACATGTTGACTACAGTGCTCTCTCTCTACAACAACAACCAATAGAAAACAAAGATTGCTTGTGTTGTTCTGAATGAGTTGTTGTATGGAGGGAAAATTAAGACTTGACTTATATTTACAATCAGCTTAATCCAGATCAAACGCGTCTGATCTGGATTCAATCTTTTTTTTCTACTCGTCCTTATATTCCTTCTATCAAAATTCTACTAATATGTAACGTAAAGGACACCAACGACAGACGACTACGGTAAATTCCGATTGTAACAGAATGTGTTTCCGCCCCCAAAGTTGAAATGCAAAAGTCATCATTGTAACTCCGCCCTGCCAGGTCAACACAATCGGCCTATACGAGTTTTCAAACAGTGACAACCCCGATCAAAGCCTTCACTTTTTCTTATAGGATATGTTTGAAGTGAATCTGTACTCATTTAATGGGGAATACTATTATTTTTTATTTAGTTAGCCAATTATAGACCTTTAGTCAGGCAAAATTGCGGCCGGTGCATGCGCATTAAGGTCGGCAAAGAAACACCGTTTGTCGAACCAATGACAACTGAACATGGTCCTTCAAATGACTTCACTTTAGTCGAACCAACCAGTGTTCAGTTGGATCTATAGTCACTAGAGACGTCTATAGACCGGATTATAGTTCCACGTGAAGTCGCTCATAATAGTTCACGTGATAGATGTTCATGCTGGGTGGAGTATTTTATATGAATATTCAAAACAGAAGGAGAGTTACAACGATCAATTTCTTCAATAATCTAGAAGTAAATCACGTGGCAATTATGGATGAAATTCCTGATACACTGAAAGATTATCCATCATTTTTCCTAACATCAATATTTCATTATAAACCATTATAAAGATTGGCAAAACAGATACGATTATCGAAAAATGGCTTTTGTGAAAACTCTTTTTATATAAATGATTCAATTTCAATTTCATACGGAATTGTAGTCTGCTACAAATTATGTCAACTGCCAGCATACCAAAAATTTGTTTTTATGCTTTTTGAAATGAAGAAACATTGAAAGAGAGTGTCAAATAGTTTCAATCCAGATCAGACGCCGCGTTGCGCGGCGTCTGATCTGGATCTAAACTATTTGCTAAGTCTAGCAAAGTCGCGACGTGTTAACCTTTCTCTCCCATTATGTTTGCAAAACCGTCGTCTGCTTTTATGTATACAATTCAAAATGTCAGGTTTTTTGTTTTTATTTCGAAACATATTTACGTTAAATGTCAAACATACTTAATCCTGATCAGACACCGCGAAATGCAGAAAGTATTTGATAACTCTTAAGTCGCGTTTAAAACGTATTTTTTCTCTAACTATGGATGAATGAGTAGGGTTTTACGGTTCTACGATATTAAATAGGTAATTAGGCGCCAATGAATGATGAAATGGTATGATGGTGATTAGGGATTACTTTTCATAAAGTGCTCGGCTAAACGCATTCACTGTAAAGCAGCACATGGGATCAACATAACTAATATGCCTTCCTTTTGGTTCTTAGCTGAGGAGAAGAATGGATAAGTTGGGTTCGCACAACTGTGACACAAAATAGGCTATATAGCGCCGATGAACGATGAAGGATGATGGGATGAGATGAAGATGATTTAAGGAAGATGATTTCGGCTAATCGCATCATGCTCTAGTTGCAGAGCAGCGCAAGGGATCAAAACGACCGACCTAGCTTCCTTTTATTTCTTGTCAGAGGGGATAATCTCGGTCTTAGAAACAGAAACCTCCCCTATGACAATTAAGACCCAGAACCATGACAAAGTAGGAATGTTTCTTGGGCTCGGCAGAGAAAATGATCTCGGTAAAAAAAAAAGAGAAAAGGACCAAATATATATTTTATACATTGTAACCTAGCGATGTGTTTATTCGTCCTTTCTAATCAGTATCCCTGTGAACATTACATTTTCCGATGCCAAAAGTGTAAACCCAAATCAGGAAGCTGATCAAGGTCTTTTCGGTTTGTCGTTTTCCTATATACAGCGCTTCTTCTCTGCAACGACGCCCAGTGGGAAACAAACATTATGTGCGTTGTTCGGAGGGAGTCATTAGAGGACGGGTAATTAGCTGACACTTGCAAACAGCTTTAATCGAGATCAGACGCCGCATTACGCTGCGTCTGATCTTGATTCAAGCTGTTTATCATCGTCATTAAGTTTTTTCTGTCAAAATGTTCAATACGTATCTTTGAGAAGAACAGCAGACGACTACTTTAAGCAGACGACATTGAAGCTATGAATAGGTTCGACATAAATGTCTGTTTTGGGAATCAGCGTCTAGGGTCGTTGTAAGGAGGGATTCGTTGTTGGGAGGGAGTACTGTATTGTAAAAACAAGCTTGAATAATAACAAAAGGATACGAATTGAATTAATAAGAAACTAGAATTGTCTATTTTTAAAATGTTTCAGGGATGAAAGTTACAAGACGAAATATTGTACAAGAGTTTACGCAATGTCCACAATTTGTAAAACATATAGGTCCTGTCTGGAGTTATCTTGTTGCCAGGGCTCAAGATAGCAGGGTGTAAACTGACCAATTCCAACATGTTCTCACTCACTTCAGCACCAAATCTTATAGTGTGACTATCCATTAGAATCGGTCGTCTCGAAGGGTCAATTTTAATGGGTATGACGCCATAGGGTTTAATGTAGAAATAACCATTTTTGTTTTTGAAATACTTGCCTTATCTTGAGCTTTGGTTGCATTGGGAATCATTTACATACTGAACCCTAGCGACGAGTAAATTCGTCATTAACAAATCATATACCTGTCAATAGTATACTTGTATAAACACTTCTCTTAAGACACAGTTTGCAAAATATATAATCTCTGTCAATGTCTATCTCATGAGATTACAACTGGACACCGGAAATTTGATAGGGTTCTTTTTTATATATACTGTAGTGGCATACAAACATATTTCTCAGGCTCTATCATATTGGTACTTTTAAATAGATTGTATGATAATACTGTGCCCGACTTATTTATAAACGAGAAAGAACTTTGCAAGCTATTGTCTTCCAGTCTTTCTCTGAACAGTTCCAGAAACAACGCATGATTCCCTTCACCTGTAGTCCGTGCATATCCAAAACCATATTTGAATAAAAGATGCTTTACTTTTGTTTCCCAAGTGTTTCTTCCAGCTTTATCCAAGAAGCGCAACATCAAATAACATTGTCTTGGAACTTTTTGATTTGGCATTTCTGTACGTCTCATACAATATTTGACACATTTTGTCATATAATAACAATACAAAGGATAACGGTTACACTCAGCAAGAGCAAACACATTTGACACATTTTGATTTAAACATACGATTCTTTTACAAAATTTGACATGTACAATCTCAATTTGTTGACATTATTCATAGCCCCATGTTTTAGCACAGAAAGTAAGAATAGGACTTATCATAGAGTCACACAATTTCAAGGAGTCCTGGTGGTGGAAGAAACAAAAGCGCTTTTGTAAATTGAAAATGGAAAACATAGCCTTTATTGCTTGTAATGCAAGGACTACTTTGTGTCCATTTCAGCATTGTTGTGAAATAAGTATCAAGATATTTATAATATGGAACAACCTCTATTGGTGTATTTTCGTTATACTATTTCTCGTATGATACCGCTATTTCGAAATACCATGATTTTAGATATTTCAAAATTGGCGTTCATACCAATAGCCTTACAGAATTACCTGAAAGCATTAATCTTGCACTGAAGACTAACCACCGTATCTGAGACTGCCGAAATATCAACAGCAAACATAAAAGCATGAATCTCTTCCACTGAATCGGGTATGTAAATTCCACGACCACATGACACCATAAAAAATCATACAAGGTCGTTGATAAAAAAAAAGAATATTATCGGTGAACTCACACATCCTTGTTTTGTTCCAATGTCATACTTAAAAGAACTCGGTTAAGCCTTTTGTAGTTTTGACACATGATTTTAATTTGCTGAACATTGATTTAAACACAGATAAAAATCTTCCATTTTGACTTACACCCTTTCGTATCAAGCTATTCCAGAGACAAGCATGTGATCAATTGTCAAACGCTTTCAAAAAATCTCTGTAAAACATATGTAAAATCTTCCACGGCGTTTGCTGATGTATTTTAGAATAAGTGACTGCAAATTAAAAACATAATCGATAGTACTATAGCCCCACCTAAATCCAGCTTGGCATTCATCAATAACTTCATTAGTATCTGCCCAATAGGTTAATCTCTTACTTAGAACATTTATGAAAATCTTACTGATATATTTCAAAAAGGATATTGCCCTGTAATTGTTTGGATCATTTCTGTTCCCTTTTTTCCACTGGGGTTATTTTACTTTCGCTCCACTCTGCCGGAAAAGCACCAGAGTTAAGGACTTGATTGTATAATCAGTGGAAGGCGTTGTTGTAAAGAGAGTGTCGTTGTTAGGAGGGCCGTTGTAGGGAGGAAGCACTGTATATATCAATCCAGTGTGATAAATGTTGAAGTCAGTGTTCGTTGAACCATATCATATCATACTATCTATCTACCAATAATGTTGAATTACGAAAGCACTTAACCGTAAAGGCGGCTGGAGGTGGACGAACAAAATAAGACCCAGCAATACTGGTTGGAATAAGACAATTGCTTTGTTACTACAATAAAAAATGTCATTGTAAACAGTTTGACACCAGATCAGACATCGAGTAAGTCGGAGTACGCTACGACTCCGAACTAATTATAGACCATATTTATAAAAAATCATCAACTGTTTGAAAAGTTTTATTTTCTGCATTGTAATGCGTTGTTTTTTGTTTGCATTTTAATCTTTACCAGAAGGAATAACAGATTTTCGCCACTGTGTCTTTTTTTACCAGTAATAACTATGAAACTTTTACCAGCAAGGATGTCTATGGTTCTTACCATATTCAGTGTCGCATGCGCATTTAGCTCAACTTTGGCAATTGTTCCCGTCAGTAAATGGAAAAGGTGTTCGCCATTGCATACCAAGTTGAGATCGTTTTGGGGAATATCATTACGCAGATGCGAAATAAAATGTGGAAAGAGGTCAAATTGTGCCTCCCTGAATTATGAGACTACGAGAAAAATATGCCATCTTCTATCCACGGTAACCTGGAAAACCGACGGTACGGCAATATACGACATGACAACACAACGGGCATGTTTTAATGTGCAAAAATCTGATCTCCCAGCAAGAATGGCAAGTATTAGTTTCATATTTATGATTGTCCAATTATGGACTGACATTTTACTCGTCATTTGCTATGATATCGACTTCACACTTTTCCCCATAGAAGCGCCTTTTAGCACATTTAATTTATAAATCCACAGAAGAAAATAGTTCCAAATTTTACAGCATTGAAAACGAATTACATGTATAAGAAATATTTTGTCAATCCTAGCAGATGATAGCTTAAAGCAGGCTGAAAGGGAAGCAGAATGCGCCTTAAGGCGCATTCTGCATTACTTTCAAGCTGTTTTAGTGGTCACCTATTTTTATCCCCTGCCGAAAGGCAGAGGGATACTGTTTTAGGTCTGTCCGTCCGGCTGTCCGTCCGTCTGTCCGTCCGAGCGCACGAAAGGTCCTTTGTTGGGTAGGGAGAACAATAGATTCCATTCATTCCGTGATTGCCCTATTGTTATTGTTGGGTATTTTAGTGTACTGTTGGGTACTTTTAAACAAAAAATATACCCAACAAATGTCCAACTGTGAGAACGTCCGTGCGTCCGTCCGTCCGTCACGTTGTCCGTCCGCAACTGTATCTCCGAAACCGAAAAACAGATTGGATGAAACTTGGTATACTTATTTGTCATCATAGGAGCACCGTGGGAAATCAAATTTTTTTCAGAAAATTTCAGGAATTTATGAGTTATCAGCCCTTTTTGTGTTAAAAATGCAATATTTAACAGTTTTTACACTCTAGCAACTACAGTATTCAACATATTTTGTTTATACTTGTACACAATGTCTATAAGTACAAGTTCTTGCAGGTGTGCAATTATTGTAAAAAAAAGGATACTTGTGACCAGAGTTATCTGCCCTTGATGTACTTAGAAATGCTAGAAAATGCTTTATTTTGATATATTTTACATACTAGAGCCTATAAATATGCATGGATTTTGAAAAAACTTTCTTGAATTATGTATGGCTATTAGTTTTCAAATGAATTTGATTATTGTTGAAAACGAAAAAATTAGTCATGAGTTATCTGCCCTTGATAAGTAAAAAAGGCCATATTTCACTGTTTTTACTCTCTGGCAACTACAATTATGAATGGATTTAAATGATACTTGCACACAATGTCTATAAGTAAAAGTTCTTGAAGATGTGCTATTATTGTCAAAAAAGGATACTTGTGGCAAGAGTTATCTGCCCTTGATGTACTTAGAAATGCTAAAATATGCTTTATTTTAATATTGTTTACATCCTAGTATCTATAGATATGCATGGATTTTGATAAAAACAATTCTTAAACTATGTATGGCTATTAGTTTTCAAATAATTGTTATCATTTTTGAAAACGGAGAAACTAGTCAACAGTTATCTGCCCTTGATGAGTCGAAAAAAAACATATTTAACAGTTGTTACCATCTAGAAACTACAGTCTTTAATGGATTTTGATTTAACTTACACACGATGTATATAAATATAAGGGTTGCAATTATTGTCAAAAAAGGATACTTTTGTGGCAAGAGTTATCTGCCCTTTATGTACTTAGTAATGCTCAACATGGCTTTATTGTTTACATGCTATTGTGTACAAATGTGAATGGATTTTGAAAAAAATACTCTGCCCTTGATGAGTTGAAAATGTGTTTACACTCTAGTAAATTCTACAGTTCTGAATTTTTTTCAATAATACTTGCACACAATTATAAATTCTTGAAAGTGTTTAATTACTGTTGAATTTCAATCAAGAGTTACCTGCCCCTGTCATACTTAGATTTATAATGCTACAAACGGCTTTATTGTTTGTATTGTTTAGGCTTGAACATGTACAAAATTGAATGGATTTATAAAACTTTGTAAAAAGCTTTTCAATGTTGATCTTTAAAGACAGGTGATCACCATTTGCCCCTTCCTCCCACATTAAAGTTTGCCACTTTCTTCTGGACAATCGCTGCGGCAGGGGATATCAGCTCTAAGGTGCTTGTTAAATCTAGAAACAGGCTATTGGGTGAAGTGATAAATAACTGTCTGTACTTAGTGAACAAATTTGAACTGGTTGCAATTTTTTATCGACAATAACGTTGCTATATGTTTTTTCAATTTCAGAGGCCTTCCATAAATAGGGAAAAAATGAACCCTTTCATGGTCAAATTAAGCGGGAGATTTTAGCCATTTATCGCTTTATTGTCGTCTGCTGTAGTATTGTTGTTTTAAACACAAGTTTCAAAGTTTGAATTAAGGTTGTATGACTTGATAAATATCGATATGAGTGTCAAACCATTTGTTTTCTGGTCAGACGCCAAACTGTTTGCAATCGCGCTTTATGACGTCATTGAGAGTCATAGCCACGTTTTAATTTTGAAATATTGGTATTTTCGACATAAGCGAGAGAGTGCTATCGAAATCCAATTTACGAAATACGGATGAGTTTGACTTTTAAAAACAAGTTCGAAGTATTGAGTTTCAATTTTATTTTCATATTACCCTCAGATGCAACTTTGTACGGACTTTGTGAAATAGGCTGGATCAGATGTTTTTAGAAATTGTGCGAAATTATTCGTTGCGCATGTTACACATGCCGAATCTTAACATTTAAATTATGTAGCAATAGTTTGAGGGATCCATCCAGGAATCTCACAAGAGATCACATCTGATAAACACATAATCGTTATGGGTGACTTTAGCCCTTTGTTACATCTTTGTAACATTTTCTTATCAAATTGTTCCAACGTGTATGCAATAAAACGGCTTGTTGTGTTTTATGTAAACTCAACCATAATGCCATGATTTGCACATGTATATATCGTCAACATGGAGAAGACTTTATATAAGTTATGTATAACTTGTTTTCTTATCCATGGTTATATAGCTTATTATGTTATAACATATGTATAATATCTTGTGCGAAAATTCTGAAATAATTACTGCTTAAACTAACCCATTACCCAATAACCTGCTTTTAGTATGGAATATCGGTGACCGTTTAAAACAGCTTGAAAGTAATACAGAGTTCGTCTTTACTTTCAGCCTGATAGAATATGCAACTATTTTATACGGTGAATATTCAAGAATGAAAAATGACACTATTTGCTATTTGGGGGGGGGGGGGGGGGGGGGGAATAAACTTAAGGCGTAACAAAGGCGTATTTACTGGAACAATGAGTTAAATTTTCCAAGAATGTAAATGGCATATATCATAAATGGAAACGTATACTGGGTGTATCATAGTATGGAACTGGAAAAGTAAGTCAGATTCTAAAATAATTAATTATTATTTATTTCTCCATCTAATAATGTCTTGGCTTGTCTATTTCTCCATCTAATGCTCCATTCCTCCATCAAATGTTGTCATGTGATACCTCTTTGGAATTGTCTTTTCAATATTATTCCAACGAGGTAACACTAGACAAGATTAAATGGAGAAATCAGAAATCAAATGTATTTTAACGTGTTTACTTGCGACCGTTTTTGTCGTACAACGTTTCGTAGACGAACCCCTGATGTTTAAGAATATAAACAGAAATTGAAGTATTTGCTTTGCTTAAGCAAAAGTTACATTTACCATAATTTCAAAAACATTCATTTTTCATATCGTTTAACTATTTTGATACATTTGCGACGCCAATGAGATAAAAGGTCGATCGATTATTGCCGACTTATAAGCAAACAGTTGGTTTTCGGTGACATAGCGATACTCATTCAACTAGACGTCTACTGGTAAAAATGTTTGAAATTACATACAAAGTTTTGGATACATTCTGGCGGACTTTATTCTTTCCCAATAATTTTTTTTCTGCTAAAATCAATATTTCCACAAAATTTCTAACTGATCGATCAATACGTTTATCTTAATGACCATGAAAGAGGAATTTGATCGCTGTATAGAACTTAATTGCCTATCATAAAAGTTTCATCATTACTTAAAACCGTTTACTTAAAAACCATTAAAGCGGGAAAATTGAATATCAATTAAAAACAAGCTTATCCTTTTACGCTTTCACCGCTTCATTGCCGTCTTCAGCTTTAGACAAAAGTCGTCTGCTTTTATTTCTATTTTTCTAATTGTTTTGACGTTTGGACCTGAGAAATATCAATTTGAGTGTCACACCACGCAGCGGCTAATCAGGATCCAAACTGTTTGCAAATTACCAGTGTGCCTACCGAGGTGCATCGAAGGGGTTAGATGTGAATTGCTGATAACAATTACTGTTACAACGCTCCCTCTCTACAACGGCCCTCCTAACAACGATTCCCTCCTTACAACGACTCTTGCCGCTGTTCCCGAAACTGGACAATTATGTCTAACGCTTTTATTGCTGCAATATCGTCTGCTTAAAATTGTCGTCTGCTGTTTTTTTTAAAGTTACATATTTGACCATTTCAGAGTAAAACACTTAATTACGGGTGACAAACAACTTGAATCGCGTTACGCGGCGTCTGATCTGGATTCAAGCTGTTTGCAAATGAAAGCCAAATTCCCTCCCTGTAACGACTCCCTCCGAACAACGAACATATTTTGTGTCTCCCATTGGGTGTCGTTGTAGAGGGGGAGCGCTGTATAAACACTTTGGATCCTGGTGAGACGACGAGTATCGCGGAGTGTCATTTAAGACTTTTGTGACACTCTGCGGTCTTGATTTTAACAGATATTTAGAAAATTCTATTTTTACAACAGAAGCAGACACTTATTTTTTCAGATTGGAAGAAAATGCAAAAACATGATATCTGAGAATTCTTGCAGACGATAAATTGTGCAAACGACATTTTCATAGCTTACTTAACCATTTGCTTGCTGTTTGCGACTTCACTTTTTTGCAAACAGTTTGACTCAAGATCAGACGCCGCGTTACAACTGTTTAAACCGAGTCTGCAATTTTCAGTATTTGCTTTGTTTTCTGTGTTTTCAAAGGATCTTCCCTTATTCAGATTTTTTTATCTTAAAAATTAAAAACTGCATATATAGCTAAATTTAATAAATTTTGCAGACGACAATTTCACAAGAGACGATATTACAACAGGATAAGGGTTAAGTTCCTTATAATAATAATAATAATAATAATAATAAAGACTTTATTTCAAGAGGGTACCACACAACTAGAACACACAAGAAACTAATCGCCCTTGTGGCCCTCAAAATATTGTACAGATAATTACAGAACACATGCTATCCTATCCTATCTACGAGCATATATCTACTTCAATATTTTACGCCGAGAACGGTATTATTTGCAAACTGTTACGCTGCGTGTTATCAAGATCTACATTTATTGACACTCATTTAGATATTCCTTAAAAAACACCTAAAATATGAATTTGAGAAATAAAAACAGACGACAACAGATCAAAATGAATGATGTCATGGCAATGAAGGGGTTAAGAAATACAGTAAAACCTCGCTATTACGACCACTAAAACGAAGGCAAATTGATTGTATAATAGAGAGGAGGCAGCTTAAAGCAAGATGACAGTGAAACAGAAAGCTCCTAAAGGAGCTTTCTGTTTCACTGTCACCTTGCTTTAAGCGGTCACCTATCGTAAACACCCTAATAATTAACAAAATTTAGTGGTCGTTATAGAGAGGTTTTACTGTATAATCTATCGGGTCATTATTATCGCACCAATGACTATTGAGAAGTACAAACCATTTAATCATTATCAGACTAAATCAAATAGATAACTAATTAATGCATTTGCTAACTAAGTGTGTTGTATAACGAAGCTACAGGCAGCATACCTTTGTTGGCATACTTAAAACGATATTTAAATTTTCCTGACGTTTTACTTTAATTTCGCTAATTTAACCATTTCATGATCAAATTTATCGTGAGTTTTTATCCCCTTCATCGCCATATTATCGTCTGTTTCAATATTGTTTTCTGCAATATTGTTTCACCATCTCGGTGCTAATATTTAGCAAAGGATGACACGTGAATGGACCGCCAAAGTTAATAAACATGCAAAACATAGTTCCACGGTTAATTCCGATTGATTCAGAATAAGTCTAGGGAGCAAACATTCCCTGTCCCGTCCCATATATAACCACTCGATCACCGGCAGAAATGTCGTTTGACGTCATATTTCTTTACAAATTTTGACAATGTGTATAAATATATTTATCTATCTTTTTTTGTATAGAAAGTTCTTTTTACATTACTTGAATAAACTATTTACCTTCGACAGTTTCGAAATCTACTGATATCTTTCTTAAAAATCGCAATGCGACGATCGGCTATCTTGGGCCTTGTCCGTCAGTTTCCGGTTTCATGGAAACGACCAATACAAGGTCGTATATTCGAAATGGTCTATGGGTCCCCCTCGTCCCTGTATATGACAGAGTTCTAATAGACTATCTCAAATCTAGGACCCTGTGTTCGTCGTTTCCATTTTCCTCATTTGCATAGTTAATCCACTAGTTATATACGAGATTTAAACAATGAGTTTTATTCACCGCTCGCACCGAATGTTATGTTATAATTCTAGCTATTTTGCAAACGAGATCGTTGAAGCAGAACTTTATTTTTTATATATAAGGGTTAAATACGAGTCGGTCAGGCGTACTTACAAGATTTCAGATTTAACGTTTGATGTAAAGTAGAGAAGACGTTATCCTATCCCAATCAACTAGTTTACGCTAACACTGTTATTTTCATTGCAAATAGTTTAGAGCCAGATCAGACACCGGGTGACCAGGCGTATGATCGGCTCCAAGCTGTTTGCCACTCAGATTTACATTAATTATTACAATTTTCTAAAGTTGTCCTTTTAAAAGTGTCGTTTAAGTGCAATGCGTTTGCGTTTCGATTGCGTTTTACAGTGGAGAATCTGTTATTCTTTCCCGTTTAAACGCAAACGTACGCAAACGCAAAGCACTATAACGTAGAAAAAAACAACTTTTGGACAATTCTGATATTTCATGTTTATCTTGGTGGCAAACAGTTTGGAGTCTGATCAGACGCCGGGTTACCCGGCGTCTGATCTGGCTCCAAACTGTTTGCACTGCAAATAATAGTTTTAGCGTAAACGCGTTTATTGGGAAAGAATAACACATTCTCCACTGTAGCGGGGAAGATTAACACCTTTTCCATTGTACGAGTCGTTTGTAACATGATTTCCTTTATATTGATTTACAGGTTTGCAATGGCGAAGACAGAATATGTGCGGTAAAAGGTATTAAAATAAAATCAATATCTTTTATATATTTTTGTGCATGTTTTTATTATATATTTTGTTCTTAAAAGTGTTTTAAAATTAAATCGCGTTTGTTTAATTGCATTCGACTAATACATTTATGTTACATTTTATTTAGCGACCCTTAATGAATGAAAGAGTATGATTACCTTAAAAGCCATGAATCAGTTAATCCATTTGCGCCTGGTGGATTCTTCCATGTTTAAATATTTGGTTAGTCCAATTTTTATCAAAGGGGTGCCTGGTCAAATTTTCATTTTCATTTTGTTTTATATTGGAATTCCTATCAGCAAACAGTGTAGACTCTGTTCAGACGCCGCATAATGCGGTGTCTTGTCAGAGTATACACTGTTTGTCTATGTCCCATATATGGGATCGTGGGCACAAATGACTTAATTGCATGGCATGGTAACGCAGAAAAATCCTAAAGAAATGTCTGCTATATATACTACATGTACAAGCCGGTCACAAACTTGGTATAAAAATACGCAAAAATGTATTGGCTACACGATGATGTAGTTTTAATTGTGATTAAATTATTTGAAGATACAAAATTTTGTGTGAATGACCGTGGTGTGAAAAGTAAAAGTTGCAGACGTTTAATGTTTGGTAACTGTCGTTTGGTCATCGAAAATATCATTGTGCAAAACCGTGAGGCCTAGAGCTTTGATTTTTTATGTGTATCATTGCATAGTAGACCTCCAAATTTATCAGATGTATGCACTTGCGTTAAAATATGGTCCCGCTCCAGGGGTCACAATTTTTTACATAGAGCTATAGAAACATTACAAATCTGCAACTTTTGCTTTTCACACAATCGTTATTTACACACAAACTTATGATTTGCAAATTATCAAATCACAATCAGTAATATACCATCGTGTGGCCAATACATTTTCGCGAATTTGATACCAAATGTGTCTAGTGTTCGTACTAATAGTATAACAAAATTCCCTCAAACAAAATGTACATAAGTATATGTTCGATTTGCTTTAAGATGTTAACAGTCTTAATACCATGAAGTAGTCTCCTCTTTAGTGGTCGTAATGAAGGGTGTTTGAATTTATTTGGATGCAGTTTTGTCCAAGCTTGCTAGTTCTGTTATTTAGTTCCATAATATGATACATGTATATCAGATTATCTGAACAAGTTTAGTTTATGTGTATTCTTGAATATTTGACAGATTTTTTTTAGTTTTTTGTCTGCTTTCATATCCATGTATACTAATAATTGTTCTATTCGTTTTCTCTGTACATATAAGTCATTGCTTTTTTATCTTTTTTAGCATTGGTTCATTTATAACCTTGTATTTGTTTGGTTCTTTTCATGTTGAATTTGGGAATGTGTTGTGACTTCGGCTGCTGAAGTTGTACCAAATTGTGTCGTCTTCTTTAACCCTCTTACCTCCAAAACTTCGTCTGCATTTCTAGTGTCGTTTGTAAAAATTTTAACGTCAGCTTTATAGTTGTTTGACTGAAGAAATGTTGACACGAGTGTCAAAAAGTTTGAATCTTGATCAGACGCCGCGTTACGCGTCGTCTGATCAGAATCCAAACTATTTGCAATGTTGTCTTTTGCCGTCATTGGCAGTTAAAGCAATTGGCTCTGAAGAAGATTCCACTTTTACCCCTTTTATATATATCGTTATTTACTGACTCCCGTTTAAACAGCCACCGTTTTGAAACTTGAAACCGGTTCCTATACTTGTAAAGCGACTGAGGTTAGCCAGATGCTCAAATGCGACCAATCAAAAGCTTGAGGACGATCTCAGATATATTGCAAACATTTTATAAAATCTCTCTAACTAATATATATATACATCGTGTTCGCTTTTAATAATTTTGAGTTATAAAAACAATAATAAAACATGTTGATGCGGTTGCAGGGTAATGGATTAATGCAAGTACAAAATGATGACGATATATTTTATAGCGTTTAAATCATGACAATAGGGATGTAAAGCAGTCAAGGAGTAACTCATGTGAAAAATGTAAAACCGTATAAGAGTGGCTGCCCTTCCGGGTAGCCAAAAAGCATACTTACAGTTCTCTGTCCGAATAGACAAAACAATGAAAGTACCTTAGTTATGTTCTACATTTTATTGCTTTGCCAATCTTCAACTGTAAATCAAAACAGAAAATCAGTGATTAACTTGAGGTTCTTGTCGACCGCACTCTAACTGACCTGGTTCCAAACTCAGACTAAAGTGTGTCATCAATTTCCGTTTTAAAAATGACATTTCCCCCATTGCATTTCTATATGATTGAGACTGTAAGAGTGAATGATAATAATAAACTACGTGTGCATGTATGTTCAAATCATCTTTGGTAATGGTGTCTCAGGGCCCCAGATAAGGGGAGTAAAATGTATTTGAAAAAAGAAGAATTCCACACAACTCTTCACATATATTGTGTGGCTTTACAATATAAATCGGCAATCTTTTACTAAAATGCTCAGGCACTTATTGTTTTCAGATGGGAGCGTTTTAACATTTTACTTCATAGATATGCCTTTTCACGCACTCATACTAAATATTCTATAAATCATAGCAGGTGATAGCTTAAAACAGGCTGAAAGTAAAACATAATTCGTCTTTGTCGCATTCTGCTTTACTTTCAACCTGCTTTATATGGTTACACAACTTCCATTACTAGAAACAGGCTATAGAGCAAAGGGTTAAAACTTTTTTGTCAATTTTTCCCAGGTTTCGCTACCTTGGCAACTTTGAAAATCTTAAGTACTACTTGTAGTATAATTCTCAACCACATTCTTACCGTCGTCTTTTCCCTTGACTGCGTGAGATAAGGTTTTACACATCTTATAAAATATTCAAGGTGCATTAAATCAATGAATTTAACCTATTAGTGCCTGGATATAACAGTGATTCCTCGCTATGTGAATGCTGGACTTTTTTTTTTTTTATAGATATACAATGCTGATAAACCCATTCACTGTTAAATTGTTCGTGAGATTTTACCCCTTCACCTTTTCATTGTCGTCTGCTTCAATATTTTTGTCTGCATTTGTCGTTTCACAGTTAATAAAATAAGGCAGTAGGACTGAATAAATTTCAGAATGAGTGTCAAACAGTTTGGATCTTGGATCAGACGCCGCGTTAGAGTTTATTTTTACAATTTATTATAAAAATAAAAACGGTGCAGATCCTGATCTGAGCGTTCCTTAACATTTTGATCAGGATATACACTGTTTGCATAGGACAAGTGTACTCCTCACAGATAAACTGGTTTAAATGAAGAATAAACTCGTCGCTGGGGTTGAATATATTAACCTATTAATCCTTGGATAAGGGATGGCATATTTCTGATACCCTTTAACCCTTTCACTGGCAACTTTTTGGGTGAAATATTTACTCCTTCACCGTTTCATTGTCGTTTGCTTCATTTTTTTGTTTGCAAGATCGTTTCAAAGTGAGATTCAATGTAGTATGACTGAAAACGTGTCAAACAGTTTGGATTCTGACCAGACGCCGCGTTACTCGGCAGGATTTCAACTGTTTGCAAACGCGCTTTTAAGCGTCGTTAAGAGTGAAAGAATTAAGCACTTAGCTATCATTGGTAGTTGCCTGTAAATATCTCACATACATACTAAATTAGTTAGATTTTACAAAAACGTTCGCGTTACCTTTCAGGTAATATCTAAAAAGTGGAAAATGGAGACTTTTTCACGATTTAAAGGCACAATCCCGCTCAAATTGGTGTTTAAAACGCGCAATTTCTTATATGTGTGCATTTTCTATGTATTAAAACTAAGTGAAATCGAGTGTAAGAAGCCTGACATATGCACCCACTTCGTAAAGAATCCTACCTAAATGTGTCGAATTCTTATCGTGGTGGTTTACATTATAAGCGGGTTTGTTTACAAATAAGATTACGGGCTGGTTCCGAGAACTCTCGATCGATCGCATAAAGGTCACGTGATTGATTCGGCCGCGACAATGTGTAAACATTGCATCAGTTTAACAGCCAAACTTAAAGGAGTTGTCTCTCTTTGGTTGTAAAGCACTCGACTTGTTGTATAGAATTATGCAAATGAGCTTTACCGAGTATGTCCGTAAATTTTCGTCGCTATTCAAAAATAAACAAACTTGATTACTTGTTTCCACAAATGTCACTGTTCGTTAGCAATATTGCTTCAAATATCACCACGTATTACTTCTTTTTATATGGAACGCTTACGATAGTGACATAAATTTCATGTAAGAAAAATGTTTGATTCTGTTTATGTGGGAGTAATATAGTGGCTTTAAAGATAACTATTCGAACATGAATTTAGTAATTAAAGTGTTTTAAACTATCAATTAACGAATTTATCTTGTTACCTAGCTACTTGCTTATCACGAAAACTGGTAATTAACTGCCTGTCACATTATGGTGGACTTAATGAGAAACCGTAATTGTTTCAATCTCAACTTTCAGGTGGGGGCGAAAGGGGTGAGCAATGTAAAGTATGTGTTTGCCGTTTACCGCGCCCCCCTCTACAAAGGCGCTCAATGAAAGACAAAAATTGTGTACGTTGTTCGGAGGGAGTCGTTATAGAGAGTGAAACTGGCTACATTTGCAAACATGACGTCTGATCTTGATTCAAACTGTTTGCCGCTCGTCAATGACCATTTTTTACTGTCAAAATGTCCATTATGTAACTTTGAGAAAATAAGTAGACGAAAATTTAAGCAAACCATGTTGCAATAGTAAAGGCGTTGGGCATGAGTGTCTTGTTTGGGGAACAGCGGCAAGGGTCG
Organism: Gari tellinella; assembly: GCA_922989275.2. Classification (NCBI taxonomy): domain Eukaryota; kingdom Metazoa; phylum Mollusca; class Bivalvia; order Cardiida; family Psammobiidae; genus Gari; species Gari tellinella. Next base: position 33,608,160 of record OV277871.1, read on the forward strand.
TTGTAAGTAGGAGTCATTGTTGGGAGGACCGTTGTAGAGAGGGAACACTGTACTAATTGATACATATAAGAGAAAAATTGTAATGTTAATCCCATCCACCTACCCGACCAAACGAAACTAACCGTAAATGCAATAAAATAATACATGTTCATCGAAAGTGAAATTTACTTTACATATAATCTAAGTGAGAGCCTGATCAGACTCGGAGTTACACGGCGCATGATCTGAATCCAACTGTTTGCAATGGACATCAGGATCAAATGTTATAAAGCGTTTGAGCTGAGTCTAAGTGTGCTCTCAAGCATTTGATTGGTCAGATTTGAGCCTAGGCTCAAATCTGACCAATAAAATGCTTGAGAACGACTTTAGACTCAACTGAAATGCTTTATAACTTTGGACCAAGACACTAAGTATAACCACATGTGTCTAAAAATTTTAACATATAACCCCACAGAAGCACTATTTATAAGCAATATATAGTTGAGAGGAAGCTATAGTCTTCTAGAGAATTATTATTAGTAATTATTATACAAGATTTATATAACGTTCTTGTTCCACAGGAGCTGTGTATTCAGAAGCACTCCTCATGAAATTATATAAATGTACTTACAAAGTTAGAAAGACAAGTAACTATTTTTACAATAAAAAAGGATTGCTTAGTATGACAATTCAGAGAATTATAATCATTAGTTTATAAAAATCAATTTTAAAATGCGTCACATATTTTTCAAAAAATCCCATTATTGAAACAGCACAACACACCAATTGTGGGAGACTTCATCACATAAGCGTATTACGCTGGGTAAACCCAAGGAAATGTTCAGTTCACGCTTGTTGTTGCTCTTGTGGTCACTGAGGAGTGCATTAACCCTTTCATGATCAAATTATTCGGGAGAGTTTTACCCCTTCACCGCTTTATTGTCGACTGTTTCAGTATTGTTGTCTGCAAGACACGTTCAATATTTAAGGTTGGGTGACTTTATAAATATCGATAAGAGTCTCAAACAATTTTGGAAACGCGTAGAGGACGTTATTCTTTCCCCTTTAAATGCAAATGTGCAGAATAAGAAAACCTTTTTGACAATTCTGACTATTTCTTTCAATCTGAGTGGCAAACAGTTAATGTTACCCGGGTCTGTTCTGGTTCCAAACTGTTTGCAAAGGAAATAATCGTTTTAGCGTAATTGCGTTTATTGGGAAAAATAACGGTTTCTCCATTGTATCTTTGAAAACGCGTTGATGCTTAACCGTTTCGCTCTCAATGACGCTTAAAAGTGCATTTGCAAACAATCTGGATCCTGATAAGGATCCAAGCTGTTTAACACTTGTTTTGAAAATTCTTCAGTCATACTGCCTTGTTTTTTTAAAACTTTGAAACGACATTGCAGACGACAAATATCGATATTTATCAAGTCATACAACCTTCAATATGACTTTGGAACGTGTCTTGCAGACAACAATATTGAAGTAACAACAATAAAGCGGTGAAGGGATAAAAATATCCCGAATGATTTGATCATGAAAGGGTTAAACATCTGCTTCCATTGCAAACATTTTGGAGCAGTCCAGAAGCTTGGTTATCGACTGTTTGCCACTTGGATTAAGAATAATTGCAATCATTATTTGTGGGGTGTGTCTACATCTTATTTCAATGCGTTGCATTTCGACTAAACAGGAAAGCAATCTTTTCCACTATAAATCTATAAGAGCCGTGCCATGAGAAAACCTGCCTTATTGCATTTCAAACAATGTAGATCAAGGCAAGCGGCCGTGTCAAAGACGCGACTGCTGGTCTTGATCTACACTATTTGACATCTGCATACATTTAAAACATTTTATGTAGCTGTATTATATACGGTATGTTGCAATGTAGACCAACATCAGATACAGAGCCTTGGATGACCACGGTGTTGGGTCTGTACAATGTTGCAATGCAATAAGGCTAATTTTGTCATGACACGGCTCATATGTTTAGAGTTATTTCAGAATGTCCACTCCCATCTGTAGCTATGGCAGATATTGTTGGGAACGTGTTCACGTTTGGGTCAAGACTTAAAGTTGACTGTCACGTTGGGTATAGGGCAAGTATTGACTTGCCTATAGTGTGTGGTGAAGACGGTACCTGGACAAACATTCCAACTTGCATAATCATAACTAGTATGTAATCCATTGGTTTATTAACATAATAATTCATTTTTGAATTTCTAACCAACCTCTCATCCCTCTCTGTCTCTGTCTATTCTCTGTCTCTCTGTCCCTTCTCTGTCTCTCTGTCTCTCTGTCTGGCTCTATCACAAATACACACACACACACACTCTCTCCCTCTCTCTGTCTTTCTGTCTGTCTTTCTGTCGCTTTCTCTTTCTATGTACGTATATAAGTACGTCTCTGTCCTTCTGTCTATCTGTGTGTCCTGCAGCATCTGTCTCTGTTCTGTCTGTATGTGCATCTCTCTTTCTCTGTCACTCTTTCTCTTTACCTATCTATACATCTCCCTCCCCCCTGTCTCTCTGCATGATGACTTGCTATCTGTCTGTATGTCTCCCTCTCTCCTTTCTGCATGTATGACTGGCTATCTATCTGTATGTCTCTGTTTCTTTCTGTCTCTCTACAAACATGTTGTATATTTATTGTTGTACATGTATTATAGGAATAAACAACATCTTTTTGACGTTCATGACGGTATGACTACATTAGCTTTACAGGGGGTAAGTTTCGGGCGTTTACGTAAAACTTACCCCTCGAAGCTAATGTAGTCATACCGTCATGAGCGGCAAAAAGATGTTGCTTATTCCATATATTTATATTCTATTTTCTGTCTTGTCAATTTCATGTGTATATTGATCAGATTTGTTTTTCTGTATATGAATATATCATATACCGGTCAAAGAGGTTTGATAGATGTAATCTCGATGCAATAGCCATTCCAGTTTCTAAATAAGGTGAGAAAATAGTCCCAACTACATGTACTGTAACTGTATTATAAATTCAGGGTTTTACCCAGTAAACTTTCTCTCTGTGATTGGAAAAGACTTACAAGACAAACAAATAAACAGTGCAACTTGAATATCTATTGCCAAAGCACATTCTCAAAATACATGTCGCGGTTGTTTTCTTAACCCATTTACCCACATAGCAACGACCTATATAGGCGTCGCAGTCGATCAACTGGGTCTGTATCACTCCGCTAGCGTCATATGACCGTCGACCAATGGGAGCTTAGTGTAAAGTGCCTGATGTAGTCTATTTTAGGACGTCCACGAATAGCACGGGGAAATCCGAACTGGCTAGAACCAGTTTCGATGTGTAGGTTCACCGACAGATAGACTGCATATTTTTTAATAGGATTACATAAAGACTTTACAGGGTGAATGTAAATAGTGTGAAAACGACGATTGTTTTATGAATATTTAAATAATTGTGAACTTCAAAGCAAAAAGAAGACTATAAAGACTTAGTGTGAAATTTACATTGTGAAATGTTTAATAGTTACAACAAATATCTTCGTCGTAGTCTATATATTTCGTCGTATTCTAAATCACATTAAGACCGGTGCTACAGAAATTTACAACGAAATACGACTAATCGCACATTGCACCGTTTCTCCATTGTATGTGTATAACATGTTTATTGTTTTGTAGAGTGTCCAGATCCTCCAGAGATCACACATGCAGAGATATCACAAGGAGATAACACAGTTGGAAGTAAAAGGACGTACACATGTAAAGCTGGTACACTGGCTCTACCTACCGGTGTCACCGACACTATTGAATGTCTACGGACAAACATCTGGACATCTACTACCCTACAATGTTTAAGAGGTACATGTGGAGAATATTTTATTTTTTCCCATCATGTTTAACCCTTTTTTTGATCAAGTTGTTTTGGAGATATTTACACCTACACCGCTTTATTTCCGTCTGCTTTATTATTGTTGTTTGAGCAATTTTGTGATTTTTCATCAGGAAATGTGTGATCATGGCGTAGAACATGATTTACCAAGGTTGCGACAGCGGGAATCGGATTTCAATATTAATCAGATAAATATATAATTTATTACATTTTGAAAGCATTAATGGGGTATTTATTTGAATGGTATTGACATCTAATAATATTAATTATAATAATAATAATAATAATAATAAAATGATAGGATCACAACCGATTGGTTCGAAATCAGTCATGTGCATGTGTTGAATTCCTACTTGATTGACAAATTCAATAGAATCGTTCAATATAGTTCTAGAACTGTCCAATCGAGCGCACCCAATGTGATCAGCGTATACCAATGTAGAGTACCATACACTACATTCAACTCAGAGCATGCGAAATGACCATTTAAATGAAACCTCGTTCCAGGTATAGTCGAGTATCGAAGAAAATGTCTGACGACGATGTCGGACGGGCGGCGACGGACACAGTTAGATCTCAATAGTTCACTATGACACTTCGTGCCAGGGGTCCATTTCATAAAACTTCGTACGACAAATGTTGTTGAAAGTCAGATTATAAAAGTCTCAAGTATTATTTATTTATCCATCTAATTATGTCTTGTGACATCCCTTTGGAATCGTCTTTTCAAGATGATTCAAAAGAGATGTCATGAGACAGGGTTAGATAGAGAAATCTGAAAATCAGTGTTTTGACTTACGAACGTTTTTGTCGTACGAAGTTTTATAGGCCCAGGCATAGTATATCCTTAATTCTGTTATTTTATTTTCTCTACAATTTCGGAAGAATAAAAGTACTAATATGCTGTTTTGCAGACGACATATTTGGCGTAGAATAAAATTCAGCACAGAGTTCACAGCAAACTACTGTACTCAACCGAAAAACAGTGTTCCCTCTCTACAAAAACACCTAATTGGAGACAAATAGTGTACTCAACCGAAAAACAGTGCTCCCTCTCTACAAAAACATCTAATTGGAGACAAATAGTGCACTCAACCGAAAAACAGTGCTCCCTCTCTACAAAAACACCTAATTGGAGACAAATAGTGTACTCAACCGAAAAACAGTGCTCCCTCTCTACAATAACACCTAATTGGAGACAAATAGTGTACTCAACCGAAAAACAGTGCTCCCTCTCTACAAAAACACCTAATTGGAGACAAATAGTGTACTCAACGGAAAACAGTGCTCCCTCTCTACAAAAACACCTAATGGGAGACACATAGTGTGAGTGTTGTTCGGAGGGAGCTGTTACAGGGGGTATTGGCTTATATTTGCGGCGTCTGATCTGCATTCAATCTGTTTGTTACTCGTCATGTTTTCAGTCACAATGCCCTATACATGTATGTGACTTTGAGAAAAATAACAGACGATATTGCAGTCAAGATAATTGTCTTGTTTTGGGAACAGCAGTAAGCGTTGTTATAAGAAAGAATCGTTGTTCAGAGGGAGGGAGCTTCAATTATGTCTTCTGAGGAATAGCTCCAAATTGAGTTCAATTCCTTTCTTAATGAGAAAAATCCTCAAGAGTGTCAAACACTGTGTATACCGACTAGACGCCAGATTACTTTCTCAACATCTCCAAGGTGTTTACAAACATTAACCGACGAATTATACTAAGTCCGATCTGGCTTTTTACTGTTTGAAATTAAGTTAGGGATTTTAACTAAACAATGAATATCGTCTTCTCCACTGTCTATCTATGACATGTTGTTTTGTTATTGTAGAGTGTTTAGATCCTCCAGAGATCACAGATGCAGAGATATCACCGGGAGTAAACAAGGTGGACACTGAAAGAACATACACATGTAAGCCTGGTACATTGGCTTTACCTACCGGTGTCACCGACACCATTGAATGTCAGTCGACAAATACATGGACATCTACTACCCTCCAATGTGTAAGAGGTACATTTGAGAAGACGTTTTCTATCCCAATATGTTTAAACGAGCCTTTAGATTACGTTGTAAACAGTTTGGAGCAAGATCAGACGCCGGGTAACCCGGCGTCTGATCAGGCTCCAAACTGTTTGCCACTTAGAATAAAGCTGATAGTCAGAACTGTCAAAATGTTGTCATTTTCTATATTTCATTGCAATGCGTTTGCGGTTGAACGGAAGAATTTCGTTTTCTCCACCATATTTCAGACCGGTAGCCAACTCGCAATCGATGGCTATCGAAGGTCATCGATTTCTTTACTGAATGCATGGCAGTACACAAACTATTTACAAATATTTACCAACGTGTCGCACAGTGTCTTCAAATGGTTTGTTGGTTTGTAATTGAACTATGGGTTTTAAATCTAACTGAGGGATAAATAACGTATTCTCCTCTGTTTGTCTATCACACGTTTTGTTTTATAGAATGTCCGGAGCTTCCTGCGATCACAAATGCAGAAATATCACAAGGAGATAACTCGGTTGGAGAAAGTAGAACTTACACATGTAAGCCTGGTACATTGGCTCTACCTACAGGTGTCACCGACACCATTGAATGTCAGTCGAACAACACTTGGACATCTACTGAACTCCAGTGTTTAATTGGTACATTGGAGGAGACATGTTTCTTTCCCAATAAATGCGCTATTCGCAAAAGCCTAAAATATACCCAACATACTGTTTGGAAACATATCAAACGGCGGATAATACGTCGTCTGATCAGGTTCCAAATTGTTTACCATTCAAACTCTTATTCTTAAAAGTGTCATCAACCTTTTTAAACGCTAGTATTATCTCAATTTTATTTCATCGTGTCTGCGATTAACTCTTATTAACCGTTTGCTGACGATATATTTGAAGTATACAGCGGAGAAGATGTTATTCGTTCACATTGGAACGCAAACCAAACGCAATCGCATTGTAGTAAAACGACGAAAATGACAGATTGCTCACATGTGAGGCTATTTTTTCCACTCTGAGTGGCAAACAGTTTGGAGATTGATCAGACACTGGGTTGCCCTTTACCGAATGTTCGTTTAGCATAAAGTTTTTATTAGCAGTTTTATTAGCAATTTTCATCTGTTTCATTAAAATTCACATTGTGGTTCTGGGGCATGCCAGCTTGGTCAACTGGCGGATAAGCATAGGAACCACTGAAATAGTCTGGCATGATATAGTAGAAGGCCTCCAAAAGTGTAACATTTTCAGTGATTCGATTGATGGATAAATTCAAATTGGTGTATTTGTACGTCAATCCAAGTACTGATAAGGTTAAAACCAAGAACATCTGTTACTCTGGTAGTCTGGTCAGGGTTAAAATTACTAGATCAATACCTCATATATTTAGATCGATGTAAATTAGGAGCTGATCTGACAAATTGTCTCCTGAAGTTGTGATATGACGGATATGATGTAATACTGTTAAAGCAACTTAAACCCCTATTTCAACAACATATAAAAATTATATGTAATCAGCGTCAACAATGTGGTCTGTGAAATAGCGGTAAATCGTTTTATTGCCTTCTAAATGAAGACAATTTAATACTAGTGTCAATTAAGCTGCGTACTGATAAAACGCAGACTAAATCTCTCAGAGGCTAATCAGTATCCAAACTGTTTACAAATGTTTGCCGACGGATTACATTGCATCTGATCTGACTTTGTAAAAGACATGGTTCGAACGGATATTAGATCTAACGAAGGAATAAATCATGTCTTCTCCACTGTTTGTCTATAACGCGTTTTATTGTATTGTAGAGTGTCCAGATCCTCCAGACATCACAAATGCAGAGATATCACAAGGAGATAACACAGTGGGGACTAAAAGGACGTACACATGTAAACCTGGTACATTGGCCCTACCTACCGGTGTCACCGACACCATTGAATGTCAGTTGAACAACACTTGGACATCTACTGCCCTCCAATGTTTAACGGGTACAGTTGGGAATATATTTTCTTTCCAAATAAACTCAAGAGATCTGTGCTGTAATCTGTAAACCATAATGTACAGAACAGAGAGTTCGGAGACATATCAAAGTGCGGACAATCCGCCGTCTGAATAGGTTCTAAACTGATTGTCACTCAAATTATTGTTTTAAAAATGTCGCCAACACTTTCAAAAGCTAGCAATTTCTCAATTTAATTTCAAAGTAAGTTCGTTTAGTTTTACTAACCATTCGCAGAGGATATATTTGTAGAAGTAGACTGCAATTTATCATAATAACAGTTAGATGAGCAATTTTCTACTGCTTCGTTTAATTTTATCAGCTTCAACAATGTCGTCTGCGAAATAGCTCCAATACCCTTTCACTATCAAATAATTCGTGAGAGTTTTACCTCTTTTCATTGTCGTCAGCTTCAATTTTGTTTTCTGCAATGTTGTTTCAAAGTTAAAAAAGTAATGCAGTATGAGTGTCAAACAGTTTGGGTCCTGCTCAGACGACGCGTTACGCGGCGTCTGATCAGGACCAAAACTGTTTACCAACGCGCTTTTAAGCGTCATTGAGAGTGAAAGGATTAATACTTTATTAATGAAGAAAATACAATACAGTATCCAAACAAATTGTATTGCTATAATATTTACTATATTGTAGAGTGTCCAGATCCTCCTGCGATCAGAAATGCAGAGATATCACCAGGAGATAACTCGGTGGGATCAAACAGAACATACACATGTAAATCTGGTACATTGGCTTTACCTACCGGTGTCACCGACACCATTGAATGTCAGTCAAACAACACGTGGACATCTACTGCCCTCCAATGTTTAACGGGTATAGTGGAGAAGTCTTTCTTTCTTTCACAATAAACGCGCATATCGCAAAAGGCCTAATGTACATGACAGACAGTTTTGAGACATAACTGAATGTAACGACGAGTACCACTCTGTCTGACCGGGGTCCAAAATGTTTACCGCATAAATAAGTAAGTGGAGTCGTCAACCCTTTCAAACGCTATCATTTTCTCAATTTCATGACATTGTATTTGCGTATTTTCACCAACGGTTCGGGGACGACATAATTGAAGGAGACGACAGTTCAGCATAATAACAGTTAACAGAAAAATATTGAGCTTCAATTCGTATTCATTTAGCACAAAATGTATTGACCACAGTGATGCCATTTAAATAGATATATTCGTTTAATATTATCAGCTTCAACTGTGTCGTCTATGAAATAGCGAATGGAGACTGGTCAGGTCATTATACTAGTGCATGTATGCACAACTCGTGGCCAACAAAATATTATCTGCGCAATAGATTTAACTCAGGTTTAAGGCCAAAACGCCATACGAGTGTCAAACAAGTCAGATACTATTCAGACGGCGGAACTGTTTCTGTTCAGTATCCAAATTGGTTACTTGGTACCCAAGCTACATGTATCTTCAATCCTTTTCTATAAGACATTGATTTTAAAAGTAAAGAATAAATAGCGACTTCTCCACTGTTTGTCTATAACTTGTTTATCGTTTTGTAGTGTGTCCAAATCCTCCAGAGATGACACATGCAGAGATATCACCGGGAGATAACTCGGTTGGAGAAAGTAGAACATACACATGTAAGCCTGGTACATTGGCTCTACCTACCGGTGTCACCGACACCATTGAATGTCAGTCGAACAACACATGGACATCTACTGAACTCCAGTGTTTAAAGGGTACAATAGACAATCCGTTTTACTTTCCCAATAAGCGCGTATATCGCAAAACAAAAAGTCTTATGTTTATTACAGTGTTGAGCCAAATCATTTGAATTTGGGTTTATGAAACGTCGTAGGACAAAAGCGGTCGTAAGTCAAAACTTTAAAATACATCTGATTTCTGATTTCTGCATCTAATCCTGTCTTGTGACATCTCTTTTGAATCGTCTTGAAATTCAGATTTTAAAATTATCAATAATTATTTATCTTGTCTTGAAATGACGATTTCAAAGATATGTCCCGAGACAGGATTAGACAGAGAATTCAGAAGTTAAATGTATTTTACAGTTTTGACTTATGACCGTTTATGTCGTACGACGTTTCTTAAAATTGGCCCCATATATCCGGCTAATTATAGGAATAAACAACATCTTTTTGACGTTCATGACGGTATGACTACATTAGCTTCGCAGGGGGTGAGTTTTGTAAACGCCCGAAGAGCGTTTACAAAACTCACCCCCTGCGAAGCTAATGTAGTCATACCGTCATGAGCGGCAAAAAGTTGTTGTTTATTCCTTATATTTTTATTTTTATTTTCTATCATCCATTTAATGTGTAGTTTGACCAGATTTGTTTTCATGTATATGAATATATCATATACCGGCCAAATGGGTTTGATAGATGTAATATCGATGTAATAGCCATTCCAGTTTCTAAATATGGTGTCAAAAGTAGTCCTTACTACATGTACTGTATTTCTGCATGATAATTTCAGGGTTTTACGCAGTAAACTTTCTCGCTGTGCTTTAAGAAAGCTCGTAAGAAACTAAAACAAAAATTTCAATCTGAATATCCATTATCAAAGCATATTTTAAACAATTAGGTAGCGCAAGTTTTTATACACGCTTTACACATAGCAACGCGAATAGCAACGCTGAAATGCGACTACACATTCAGCGTGTACACACACCTGCGGCTATCCGTGGCATATCCAATACACATGGGCTAGTTTCAATATGTCATAACGGAACATTACGTTACCAATTTAGCAAGTGTGAATGCATTATTTTGCTTTATGTTTGAGCGACTTTCCTATGTAATCTGGTGAACAAATTGTTTGAACTTGTCAATTTCAAACCGTAATTGGAAGACAACTTGTCTAATCTATAAATAGAACACTCGGAGAAGGGAGAGAACGCGTACAGCTTTAATGACGGAGCGTAATATGATAACCTCCCTTAAAAATAGCATTTAATTTTTTTTTATCGCAATTTGATTTTAATTGAACTGTCTGCGACTTTAAATAGGGGTTTCGAGATACCCAAACGGATAATCTAAAAGTAGATCCTAACTTGGTCAGTATCTCTCCGCCGTATGGAAGATTTTCTTCTCGGCGGAGACTCCGCCCTCTTTCTAACTGGCTGGAACCGGATTCGATTCGTAGGTTCATCGAGAATTGACCTGCATATTTTTAATACGATTACATAGAGACTTTACAGGGTGAATGTAAATATTCAAGGGCACCCTCGCAGAGCTATAGTAAAAGTGTCTTTTCTGTTATTGTACACTTTGTTATTGTACCGATTTTAAGGACATGGTACACGTGCTGAGCATGGTGTCAGTTTAATATTTTTACTTGAATTGATCATTTAACCCTTATGCTAGATGCTGTTTGACTAACATAAGCAAATTATTTCCATTCAGCCATGAGTTCAGTAAGGAAATCGATGGTCGTCGATGGCCATCGATTGCGAGTTGGCTACCGGTCTGAAATACAGTGGAGAAAACGTTATTCTTCCATTCAAACACAAACGCATTGCAATGTTATATAAAAAATACAACTTTTTAACAATTCTGACCACCAGTTTTAATCTGAGTGGCAAACAGTTTGGAACCTGATCAGACGCCGGGTTACCCGGCGTCTGATCCGGCTCCAAACTGTTTGCAATGAAAAAAATAGTCTAAGCCTACACGCGGTTATTTGGAAATAAAACGTATTCTCTACTGTACTCTGCACGCTGCACACGGGCACAAACTGATAACCTAAACAGTAAACAGTGGTAACTGAACACGCTACAGATAACACGTTTATTGTTTTTGTAGAGTGTCCAGACCCTCCACAGATAAAACATGCGGACATATCACAAGGAGGCAACTCGGTAGGAGAAATAAGAACGTACACATGTAAACCTGGTACAGTGACTCAAACCGCCGGCATCACCAGCACCACCAGCACCACCAGCACCGCCGATAAATCTGGTACATTGACTCAATCCGCCGGTACCGCCGACACGACGATTGAATGTCTACAGACCAACGCATGGACAACTACTGATCTCAAATGTTTAGCAGGTAGAAGGAACAAGATCTTTCTTTTTCAATAAATGCCAAGAGTTTGAATTGAGTCTAAGTTCGTTTTCAAGCATTTGATTGGTCATATTTGACCAATTAAATGCTTGAGAAATAGCTCAGACTTAACTCAGAGTCTTTATAAACTTAGACCCTTATGTCTATTACAGTTTTTGGAGTCTGGCAGGCAAAACACTCAGAGTATACCGATGTTACCGGGCTGGGGCCTTTGACCTCAATTATATAGTAGAAAAAGCTTGCCTGGAGAATATTATTACAAAACATCTAGATTTACTTAACTGGACATCTTGGGATTATGGAGTTTGCGTACCATGGTTAGTCTACTGTTACAATGACCTTGACTTAAAAATTGACCTCATTCTTAATATAAACTTATCCGGAACATATTTCCAAACCCTTGTCAGCTGGGGATAGTGTTGTGTGTGATTACATCTCAGGACTGCAGAGTGTCAAATGCCATTCTAAGGTACCGTGTTACTGTAATCTTGATAGTGGCGTTTGGCTTGAATTATTGAATTAGCATGTCCTGAAGATATTTCAAATCTACCAGGTTTGAGGTAGGTTTTTATTTTAACAGTTACATGTGTGATAAGAACTATTTTCTACATTCTAGCAGATGGTAGCTTAAAGCAAGCTGAAAGTCAAGCAGAATGCGCCTTAAGACGCATTCTGCTTTACTTTCAACCTGCTTTAAGAGGTCACCTATTTTCAAAACTAGAATCAAGCTATGGGTTGATGGGTTATATGGTGGTAATGGTGATGCTATACAATAATGTACTTATTGTGAATAATGATGAGATAATGTGTTTTAACCACTCCATGTCAAATTTGAAATAAAAAAAGTAAAAAGATAAAAAAAAATAAAAAAAAATGGAAATAGATGTGCAAATAAATCTTGGTATGGCAGACTGCGTGAACCCTGTACCATTGTGTACGTCACTGTGACCTTTATCCTGACCTCAGTCATATCACAGTTTGTCTGCACTGGTTTGTCATTTTGCAATATATTCAACCCTATATAATATAGAATAGACCAATCTTAGTCGGAAAATGGAACTGTCCATTCAAAGTTTGAGGATTGAATGGGTTCAAAGTTAAAAATATTCTTGCACTATTAACCTATGCACAGCGAACAATAAAAAAAAGAAAACATTCCATTCATGTATAATATTGCCACCTTTATGCAGGACAAAAGTTAATGCAGAACATTTTCAACAGGGTCGATTTGCGTAACTGTAAATATCGCTTAAAATGTTCCTCCATTTACTCGCCTTACAGCATTCCATTTAACCCTTTCACTCTCAATGCCGCCTTAAAGCGCGTTTGCAAACAGTTTGGATCATGAACAGACGCCGCGTAACGCGGCGTCTGATCAGGATCCAAACTGATTGACACTAGAAAGGATTTTTAAGTCATTCTACATTTAATCTAACTTTGAAACGTTCTTGCAAACAACAAAATTGAAGCAGACGAAAATGAAACGGTGAAGGGGTAATTAAGATTTAGCACTGAAAGGGCTAAACATATCATATGACTATTCTTAGATGATGATGAATGGATGTAAAAGCTAAAAACAATTTTAATTGTGATCTTTAAGCCTACATGGGCTTTTTTCTTTCTGTATGTGGTCACCTGCCTTGAACAAAATTTGATATAGATCTAGATGAATTACACTATCGATTATGAGGGAAACGTTAAGAAACAAGAAATATCTTTAAAAAGAGATATTCCGCGGAGAGCGATTTTTTGGAAGTAATGCTGTAGATGGGTGTGAAAAATGTATAAAATTGAGGGTTTAAAAAAATTGTAAAACCTTGGATTGAAAAACAAGACATTTAATTACAGTAACTTTCATGCAAAATATATCTACTAAAAGTCTTATCTTCTAAATAATTACCAAACAATAATTTAAACGATTCCCGCATAAATCTACTGTTCTATCACTCTTCATTTATGAATGGAGCATCTTAAAACAAAGATGTAATATCTAAATAGAAACGTACTGTCAGCAATTGCAGACTGTGTCTATAATTTTGCACTAACAATTTACATTCAATTACAGTAACTTTCATGTAATATATAGCTACTAAAAATCTATCCTCTACAGAATTACCAAACAATATGTAAACCGTATCCTGCTACTCACAGATTCTTGCATAAGTCTACTGTTCTATCACTCTTCATTCATGAATGAAGTTTCTTAGAACAAAGATGTCATATCTTAAAATACTTAATAGAAACATGCTGTCATAGCACTTGCAGACTGTGTCTATAATTTTACACTAACAATTCATCTCCAGTAAAGATTGTAAATGGGTACAATATATCAGTCTGTCCCCATATCCAATCAGCCCATTCAGTTTTAAGCATGTGACTTTCAATCTAGATTTTTGACCAGTTATAATTGGTTTAGAATGTGCAATTGATAGGTCTAGATAGAAACCTTTCATCTCCGCTGAAAAGGTCATCGAAAGGCAACTGTTATTGCAGATAAATAGTGATACAGATATATATGTTTCCTGTATAACCACGCTATATGTCTTTCAATCTCCCCCATGACCCTTTTCTGAATGGCCTTTGTAAAAGAGTTTTACAGGAAATTGTGGTGACATGATATTATTCTATTTCGACGCCAAAACAGATTGCGGGGCACCAAATGCGCTGAACAACGCATCCTTGGTAGCGTCGGGGATCACAACGGAGGGAAGCGAAAGCTACTACAAGTGTATCAGAGGGTTTATTACCCCGTTCAATACAACCTACGTCACAAGAACGTGTCAGGAGAGCGGAGAGTGGACAGTTCCATTACCCGGATGTAGCATTATTACAAGTACAAAGGCACAGGGGGTGGGGTTGAAATTTGACAACTTTTAACCCTTTCATGATCAAATTGTTCGGGAGAATTTTACCCCTCCAGCGTTTCGTTGTCGTCTGCTTCAATTTTGTTGTCTGCAATGTCGTTTCAAAGTTGAAAAAAAGGTGGTAGGACTAAATAAATTCCAAACGAGTGTCAAACAGTTCGGATCCTGATCAGTCGCCGCGTCTGATCAGGATCCACACTGTTTGCAAACGCGTTTTTAAGTCATTGAGAGCGAAAGGGTTAAGAACTTGTTATTCCTTTCATTGCTGTTATGGCGTAAAACACGTCTCACACAGTCGCTTGCATATTAACTCATTATCCCCTGAAACTTCCAATGGACAAGTCCATTTTGCAACAAAGGCCGGTCCATTTTAGACTATTTAGGGTTGATTTTGGTTTAGAATGCGAAATGACAAACAGAAAAGGGACTCTACTGTTTGTATAGGACAAGTGTACTCATCACAGGTACACATTTGGTAAATGGCGCATTTATGCGTCACCTAGGGCTCAATGAGTTAATAATCGTATGTTTGTGATGTTTGTCTGCTTCTATTTCTAAAAAATTTAAATATATGCTTTTATATACGTACATGTTTTTAATCAAGGAAACATTGACATGAGTGTCAATCAGTTGCATGATCAGAATCCTAACTGTTTGAAATTATAAGTAGCATCGGCCTTAGCAGAGAAAAGATTAATCTTAGTTGATCTGACGCAAAACTTTTATCTATCGAAATAATTAGCTTTAGTTTAAACATATTTTATTTCCATATACATAAGGAAATGGGGTCGGGTCACAAGTTCTCACAACATTAGATTCGACCCTCCCCCTACAATGTATATAAACAATGGACTAATGGCAATCGATTAGCTTTATAATTAGCTTTAGCATAAACTTATGAAACTAAATCATGATAAGTATATTTGAGAGCTGTTTAAGACGACAAATGTGAAAGACACAAGCTTCCAGTATAGTAGTGTGACTCTTTTTCATTTTTTCTAAATACATTTGATAAATCGGAGTGGCTATTGATAGTCGACTGTCAATAGCGATTTCACGTCAAATTCGCTGTTGACAGTCGGCTGTCAATAAATAATTTTCTTTCAAAAAGAAAATAGCCGAGATTTTGGGACTTAATAACTGTATATATATATATATATATCTTTTTGAGTCGCTACAGTGGAGAAAACGTTATTCTTTCCCAATAAACGCGTTTACGCTAAAACTATTATTTCCAGTACAAACAGTTTGGAGCCAGATCAGACGCCGGGTAACCCGGCGTCTGATCAGGCTCCAAACTGTTTGCCACCAAGATAAACAAGAATTATCAGAATTGTCAAAAAGTTGTTCTTTTCTACGTTTTAGTGTTTTGCGTTTGCGTACGTTTGCGTTTAAACGGGAAAGAATAACAGATTCTCCTCTGTATGATGTCACAATTTACTGCCATGATGTCATCTGCCTTAACCCATTATCCCCTGAAACTTCCAATAGACAATTCCAGTTTGCAACAAAGGTTGGACCAGTGTAGACTATCTAGGGTTGTATTTTTGTAATAAATTGCGAAATGACAAACAGTGATGTCTCTGGTCAGAGGGCTCCTGCAAGAGCCTTCTGATCAGGGACTTCGCCGTTTGCATGGAACACGTGTACTCTTAACAGGTACACAATTGGTAAAGGACGCATATAAAATTGCATTGTGCTTTTACGCCTCACGTTCAATTTTAGGTAATCTAAATTAGCTAAAATGATTAGCATAACGCGGTAATGCTCCAAGCTGTTTGCAAATAATCATTGTACATGTACTATACCATTTTACTCCGAGTATTGCAGTGAGGGGGCTAATCCGAAACCTCTGTAATTCTAACATTTAGCTATGTCTGTCAATAGGGTAGATTTATATTCAATATGCATAATTAATAGATCAATTACGGGAAAATAGTAATTTGATTGTAAACAAACTTATACGTAATTCCGAAGTATAATTACATTTAGTATGCATGAATTATTTGGAAGATTATGTTTTCTTCGTGATTATTTACCATTGACCCTTATTCGGAGGATGACGAAACATAGCCATATAACAAGTATATTACACCACTTAATTTCAACGTTATATAAACTGTAAGAATTGTTATGGATCGATGCACAATTTCCTAGTCACAACAATTGTGTAAACTCAAATATTAGAAAAGAGCATTTCAATAACATTATTTTAACAATGTGTTTGATTTTCTAAATTCAGCTGGGTCAACCGGTGCTACCTCGTTCGTGTTTGGTTTCATACATAATTACAAAGATCCAAATGATGCTAGGATTTACGTTGTATCATCCCAGCCGGCCAATGTCACTATTATGTCACATGGAATAGTCTGGGCAGAGTTTACAGTATCGATAGATAATGGGACTGAAATAAGTACAGACAATGCGCCGTTCTTTTACGGCAACCTTATGATTCCAGATTCCACCGGGATATTTCCATTCAGTCTTCGTTTAGAGTCAGATGCACCTGTAGGAGTGTTTGTAGAAAATGTTGTCGAGGATTCTGCAGAAGGAACTGTTGTATACCCAACGGAACACCTGTCAAACAGATACATTTTACTGTCATGGAACGATCATAGTACCTACCAGGCTGAGTTTGCAGTGGTTGCAACAGTTGATGGCACAGAGGTGGATATAAATCTCATGAATGGTGAATGGATTAATTTATCTTTAAACCGCTTTGAAATGTTCCACTATCAAACGTCAAAGAACATATCTGGTACACTTGTATCAGCCTCACAACGAGTTGCTGTGTTCGCTGGACACGAGTGTACAGAAGTCGATACTGGACGACGTTGTGATCATCTGACAGAGCAAATACCTCCTATAAGGGACTTGCAGACAGAATACATTGTCTCGTATTCATACCCAAGACATGATTACCTCATCAGGATAATCGCTGTGGAAGACAACACAGAAATAAGCTTGTCAAACGGAACGTCACTAACTCTTCAACACACTGAATTTGCACAATACCTGTTTGACGGTATTCCTGTTGCAATTAAGGCAACAAACAAAATAATGGTAGCTGCATATTCACGCGGAGCGCTCTCTAGACCCGATGGTTTTCGAAATTGGTACGATGCTTCCATGCTTATTGTACCCGGACTGTCTCAGTTTAGATCAGAGTACAACATGCTCGTTCCAGAAAGTGTGTTGCAGAGTGTGTTGATGATTACCTATCCAACGTATGCATCCGCCACAAACAACCTCAGGCTAAACCATACTCATTTAGATATCAAAGAAAGCGTCGACGTTACCATGATCGGTCGTGGCATATACACAATATTGTACATTGAAATGCCACCTGGAAATAGTGTCATTTACACATTGGACGGGAAACCTTTCGGTGCGTATATGTCTTTTCATCGTGGAGGCGCCGAAACCTGGTTCAGTCTACCGCACACACTATAGAGACTTTAGAGAGGGAAGCTTGTACGATGAGCCATACAAGCTACAGAGACTTTATAGAGGGAAGCTTGTACGACGAACCGTACAAACTATAGAGACTTGATAGAGTGAAGCTTGTACGACGAATCGTACAATCTAAGGATTCTTTAGAGAACGAAGATTGTACGGCGAACCGTACAAACTATACAGGTAGAGACTTTATAGAGGGAAGAGTGTACGAGAAACCGTACAAACTATAGGGCGGGAAGAATGTACGAGGAAATCTACAGGTGTTTGATTGAAGACGTTATCATTGTATTTACTTTCCATAGAAAACTTGTTGCGAATTCTTATAAATGAAGCTCTAATAGGAACTCTCTAAAAGACGTTGTCAGAGGAGGCCCGGCTTCAGGGTTTAGGGCTACCATAAGTTGATCATGAACAATCCTAAAGTTTCCATATTTTCTATTTTACAAGCGCGATTACTTACAGCAGTTTGAAAGTAAAGCAGAATGCTCCTTTATGCGCATTCCGATTAATTTTCAGTCTGCTTTAAGCTACTATCTACCTAGGCTGTTACACAGGTGCCAGACGCATGTTTTGTCCCAATATGACACCTCAAAACACAAATAAAGGACACAAAACCATGAAACGTCCTTTTCTATGACCAAACACCATATTCTGACCAAAAGCTCATTTTTGAAGAAAAAAACCTTTTTTTTTTTATAGTATACTGTATACCTTAGAAAGGTGTCCAACTACCACGGCAAAAGTGCTTCGTGAAACGCACGGACTCCATTCCGAGTCTTGTTGCGCAGTCAATTTCTCGATCGATTGTGAATACAAAGATACCATAGCACGCAGAAAAACCCTATGGCACACAATAGAATTCCATATAAGATCAATTTTCATCACAAACAAGCCCATCCGACTCTCGGAAGTCGCAACTTAGTCAGGTCAAACAAGTCTCTACCGTCACATACACAGTACTTTTTACCACTGGGGTCTTATCTTTACACCTTAAATCTACGACATGCACTCTGTGTCCTCCATATTTCGATAAATACATCTAAAAGAAGAAACTTACCATACATGACAAAGCCAAACTACTCTACATTATCGCACAACGGCACCAGTCCATGTTGACGTTTTTCTACCCCCGGGTCGCGGAAAGCGGAAAGCAGATGGCCAGTGCGATTTAAATTGAAACCCCGGCCGTTACGCGATAATGTAGAGTAGTTTGGCTTTGACATCTATGGTAAGTTTCTTCTTTTAAATGTATTTATCGAAACATGGATTTTAGGGATGTTTACTGTGAAATTAATTATATAGGAGATAGAAATGGCATTTCTGAACATAATCTACTAATTTCCTGCAGTTTGTTTTGCTGATGAGAAAGTTTGCTGCAAATGAACATAGGATTAATCGAACTGTAATTTTAAACTTTTAACCGTGTATATGGTTTTTAATGGCCGCTAATTATTCAAATGATTGGGGCCGAAGGCCGAGCCTTTAAAATGATTTATAAATTTTAAAAATATGGTCGCTTATTGAAACAAAGTATATTATGATTAACCCCACCCAAGCTAAGTTCAGTCGAAACTCGATCATTCGAGATTGCGCTAGTTCGAACATACCCGTACTGTTCAAATTATGAATATTTCAGAATTTGTTAAGTGTGAATAATAATAGTACACGAGTGTACAAAATGGCTACATGCTATATATCCTCGTGTAAAACGTCAAAATAGCCACTTAAATGGCATGTTTCCGTTAAAATGGCTACTTTCGGGAGTATTTGAGACTTGACATATTTCATGTACACGAAAAATCATTTATACTGTCGGAACAATACTGTTTGTTTACCATTAGATAAAAGTATAATACATATTTTGTGTAAATTCTAAACAAAGCGGATTAAAGTTATCGAAATTATTAACATTAGTGTTATCAGTTTTAAGTGCTAATATTGACTATTTTTGTCGGCAATTTAATGATAAATATATCAATATTCCAGATAGGGATCGATCCCTATATTCGAATTAAAAAAGTATTAAGACTGCTCTTTTGATATATATTGACCTCTTAATGTCTTTTTTAAAGAAAAGAACGGTTTGTTGGGATGTTTACTGCGAGCTGAACGAAATATAAAAGGTCCTTAGAGGTCAAAATATTATAAAAGCACAGACAATTAAATGGGTAATATATCTACGTTTGAATAATGATATATATGCGAATATCAAATACTCTGATAATAATATCGTGTTTTGTTTTCGCTAGAGGATGTTGTATCTTTCGGAAAATACGCATTCTTATCTACATTTAGTGGATATTAAACAATTTACAGACGCTTTATCTGAACTTTCAAACTGCCCCTCGTACTGTTTTTTAGATTGCACTATAATTGCTTCGCTTTGGCATGATCGTGCACGTACATTTTACATACATTTTAAAAAGAAAAAATGGCACGTTTTACAGCATAACTCGGATCTACAAACGGATATTATTGAATCATATTGATTCAGTACATGAATAGTTATCACAACGACCCTTTGTTTCCCTTTATTTTCTTCCATTTATACTGCCCAAATAAATGTTTTAAATGCGCAATTTCATATACATTGTATACGAGTATGTGCATTTTCTATGTATAAAATCTAAGTGAAATCGGCTATAACATGTCTGAAATATGCCTTCATTTTCATTAACAAACAAAAATAAGTGTGTCGATTTGTTATCGAGATGGCTAGCAAGCAAAATAAGCGATTTGTTTACAAAACAAATCTACGGTTTTATTTCCGAGAATGTTTTATAAAGGTCACGTGATCGATGCGGTGGGCGATAATTCATGTACACTGTGTGAGACGTCATCATTGTATCAGATTGTAATGCGGCGTCTGATCTGGATTCAAGCTGTTTTTCACTCGACAATACGGTTTTTACCTCACCTGACCACAAAGTGCTCAAGGTGAGCTATTGTGAGATCGGTCGCCGTCCGTCGTACGTCGGTGTCGTCCGTTCACAATTTGTTTCTAGAACCAATGGCCCAATTTTAACCAAACTTAGTCAGATAGTGTAGTTGTGAGCTTCAAAATTTGTTAAAAAAAAATAAAGTGGGTGAGGCAATCGGTCTTGTTGCAATGGCAACCATGCACAATATCGAAAACAGTTTTCTTCTCAAGAACGACTGGTCCGATATCAATTTGGTTTTCACCAAAAGTTTCTCAATTGATATACTTTCAACAAATTTCAAAGAATTTTGATCTGTCAAAATACATGCCCGTCAGAGGGCTTGGTCAATTTCCGTATTTACAGCATATTGACAACCAAAGTCAGAACTTTATGGTTTTGTTTGTTTTTTTGTCAAAAACCATTAGTCCTAGAGACAATCAAATTTCATATGTAGCATCATGTTGTAAACCTTCACCAAGATTATTCAAATTATGACCCAGTGTCAAAAATGTCATCAATTTTTTCTATAGGAAAACCTTTAAAACTCTTCTTCTCTTAAACTGTAAGGCCTATACCAAACATATTTGACATGTAGCATTGCCTTATGGTCCTCTACCAAGATTGTACAAATGATGACCTCTGGGTCAAAAATGGCTCCGCCTCAGTTTTTATCAGTTTTACATAAACTTATATAGGAAAACCTTTAAAAAAAACTTCTTCTCTGAAACTATAAAGCTCAGACCTTTTATATTTAGCATCTAGCTTTGTCTTGTGGTCTTCTACCAAAATTGTTCAAATCATGACCCCAGGGTCAAAAATGGCCCTGTCCCGGGGTTTATCAGTTTTGTATAGACTTATAATGGAAACTTTTTTAAAAAGATCTTCTCTGAAACCGTAAGGCCCAGACCTTTTATATTTGGCATCTAGCGTTGCCTTACAGTCCTCTACCAACATATTTCAAATCATGACCCCAGGGTATAAACTGGCCCTGCCCACCGGGGTTTATCAGTTTTACAAAGACATATGTAGGATAACCATTAAAATCTTCTTCTCTGAAACCATAATGCCCCGACCTTTTATATTTAGCATCTAGCGTTGCCTTATGGTCCTCAACCAAGTGTTCAAATCATGACCCCAGGGTACAAAATGGCCCTCTCCCGGGGTTTATCAGTTTTGTATAGACTTATAATGGAAACTTTTTTTAAAAGATCTTCTTCTTTGAAACCGTAAGGCACAGACCTTTCATATTTGGCATCTAGCGTTGCCTTGCAGTTCTCTACCAACAGTTTTTAAATCATGACCCCTGTGGCACTATCTATATCATTGCTATATTTGTCCTTTTGCCAAATAGTTATAATGACAAACGGATTCCCAATTCCTTCATGTAACAGTCCACATACATGCAACGACAAACTTCATTTTGCATTGAGTAACACAAAAGTCCTGGGATGATGGTGATTAGGGATGACTTTTCATAAAGATGTGTTCGGCTAAACGCATTCGCTGTAAAGCAGCCCATGGGATCAAAATCACCAATATGCCTTCCTTGTAGCTCTTAGCAGAGGGGGAGGATGGACGAGTTGGGTTTCACGCCACTGCAACACAAACAGGAGCCCCATGGGGCATATTTCGCTCACCTGAGAATAGCTGAAAAATGGAGATAAGGACTTATGTCCAGGACTGACCTAAATATGCAACAGACCGGAACCATTTGAACGAAATATGTAAAGGATATTTAAAAGTGCCACGATACCGAATATAAAAGCTCTGGTCATATAAGTGTCAGAGAAGAAGACTTTTGAAATGTTCTCTATATAACTCTATGTAAAACTGTGACTACCAGGGCGGGGCCAATTTTGACCCCAGGGGCATAATTTGAACAAACTTGATAGAGGACCTGTATGCGACGCCATGTGCCAAATATCTAAGCTCTGGTCTTTGTAGTTTCAGACAAGAAGACTTTTTAAGTTTTCATTGAAAAAAAATCTATTTTTAGCTCCTGTGACCTAGTTATGCAACCGACCAGAACCATTTGAATAATTTTGGTATAGGACATCTAGAAGTGTCACCATGCCAAATAACAAAGCTCTGGCCATATTAGTTTCAGAGAAGAAGACGTTTGAAAATTTCACAATATAATTCTATGTACAAGAGGGCCATGGCCCTTAATTCGCTCACCTGAGTTCATTGTGCCTTAGCTTAATAGGCAAGACAACATTTTAATATAGCTGTAAATGGAATTATCTTCCAGACAAAAAAAACATGACAAAATGGAATAACTTAAAAAAATATTGTTGGCAGAGTTATGGCCCTTATCCATGACACTTCTTCTTATCAAGCTACATGTATTTCCATATGATTATTTATTGCGCACTCTGCTTTACTTTCAACCTGCTTTAAGTTATCATCTACTAAGATATAGATACTATTTCTTATATCTTACATGTTTATGACTATATAAAGTGGAATTATTTTCTTTAGAGGAGGAATAAATTAAAGGCGTAAAAAGGCATATGTATGGGGTAATGGGTTAACATCAGTAGAACTGGAGTTATCTCAAAGACAAGAAAATATGACACTGGGAAATATCTCAAAATTGACATTGACCTTTGTACGACATGACCCAAGTTATAAAGTTTCTAACTTTAACAAAGTTATGGCTAAGATTAAAGTTGTGGACTGACAGACAAACAAATGGACAAACAGACAAAAAAGCAGACAGACAAAAACAATATGCCCCCAACTGCAGGGCATAAAAATATAGCAGACACCATCATATGCAACCTCATCAGCTGACCAGCTGACCTGAGTTCAGTTATGTAACTCTGCCAGTAGGAAATTTGGCTAGGGTCTAACTCTTATTATGCTGAATTGCTGTCTGCTATACATATTTTGAATATTAAACATATGTATAAATATGGCAAAAGACATAATTACATAACTGTCAGTGGATCACTTCCAGACCCTGTTTCTCTAAGTATGAAGCAGACTAAACCATTTATAAACTTTAGCAGACAACATGTTCAGCTAAGACCATCAGTTCAGTGGCTGAGGTCAAATACTGGGTAGTATGGTAGAATTAGCAACTGCTCTGAAGGCTTACCCTTACCAGACTGAAATGATATCTGCTTAAAACCTACTGTATGCGAAAAGTGACAAAAAAAAGAATTTAGAACATGTTCAGTTGGTAAATGAGTACCAATAGTTTGGATCCAAATTAGATGCAGCATTATGTTGCATCTGATCTGGATCCAAAATGTTTGCAAATATTGGCTATTTGCCCTTAGTATATTAAGAGTAACTCAGGTAAAATACAGTTCTGCTTTTGCTTCATCAAAAATACTGTAAAACCTGCCTAGAGCAGCACTTAAACTGCGCAGGGTGGCGTCAAGTGTGACCCTAGGGATTTCATTTTAACAAACTATAGAGGGATCGACCAGGAGATTCTACTGTAAAAATATCAAAGCTTAGGGCCTAGTAGTTTTTAGCAAGAAGATTTTTTAAAAATTTTTGCTTTTTTGCTTTTTCAAGCAGAGTTTTTGCTTTTTCTCTTTCATTTAGACAACTTCTGTAGAGAAGCATCCAAGGAACATCATGAGCAGTTTGAATCCGCCCTACAATCCCCGGGTTCAGAGGAGATGTCGTTTGAAGTAAAAGTGAACGGACAGACGGACAGACGTACTACGGACAATGAGCGGTCACAATAGCTCACCTTGAGCCTTCGGCTCAGGTGAGCTAAAAACTGTGACCCCCGGGGCCGGGCCAATTTTGACTCCAGGGGCATACTTTGAACAAACTTCATAGAGGACCTGTAGGCAATGCTATATGCCAAATATCTAAGCTCTGGCCTTTGTAGTTTCAGACAAGAAGAATTTTAAAGTTTTCATTGAAAAAAATCTATTTTTAGCTCCTGTGACCTAGTTATGCAACCGACCAGAACCATTTGAATAATTTTGGTATAGGACATCTAGAAGTGTCACCATGCCAAATAACAAAGCTCTGGCCATATTAGTTTCAGAGAAGAAGACGTTTGAAAAAT
Organism: Gari tellinella; assembly: GCA_922989275.2. Taxonomy (NCBI): domain Eukaryota; kingdom Metazoa; phylum Mollusca; class Bivalvia; order Cardiida; family Psammobiidae; genus Gari; species Gari tellinella. The sequence goes on from OV277871.1 coordinate 33,633,338, forward strand.
TTACAATATAATTCTATGTAAAACTGTGACCCCCGGGGCCGGGCCAATTTTGACCCCAGGGGCATAATTTGAACAAACTTCATAGAGGACCTGTAGGCAATGCTATATGCCAAATATCTAAGCTCTGGCCTTTGTAGTTTCAGACAAGAAGAATTTTAAAGTTTTCATTGAAAAAAATCTATTTTTAGCTCCTGTGACCTAGTTATGCAACCGACCAGAACCATTTGAACATTTTTGGTATAGGACATCTAGAAGTGTCACCATGCCAAATATCAAAGCTCTGGCCATATTAGTTTCAGAGAAGAAGACGTTTGAAAATTTCACTATATAACTCTATGTAAAACTGTGACCCCGGGGCGGGGCCAATTTTGACCCCAGGGGCATAATTTGTACAAACTTGATAGAGGACCTGTAGATGATTCTATGTGCTAAATATCTAAGCTCTCGCCCTTGCAGATTTTGACAAGAAGATTTTTTAAGATTTCCTTATTTTTTTCAATTTGGTGGCCATGGCAACCAGAGTTCTGCATTGTTTTCAATTCTTTGAACAAATTTGAAAGAGCTTGACCCAAGGAACATTTCTGTAAAGTTTGGTTGAATTCTGTCAAGCGGTATAGGAGGAGTTGTCATTTGAAGCAATTGTTAACGACATCGCACATCGCACAACACACGGCGGACGACGACGGACACAGTGCCATCCCAATAGCTCACCTTCAGCCTTTGGCTCAGGTGAGCTAAAAAGGTCATACAGCGCCGATGAATGATGAGTGATGATGAGATAAGATGAAGATGATTTAAGGAAGATGATTTCGGCTAATCGCACCATGTTCTATTTGCAGAGCAGCGCAAGGGATCAAAACTACCGACCTGCCTTCCTTTGAGTTCTTGTCAGAGGGGATAATCTCGGTCTTAGAAACAGAAACCTCCCCTATGACAATAAAGACCCAGAACCATGACAAGGTAGGAATGTTTCTTGGGCTCGGCAGAGAAGATGATCTCGGTAAAAACCAGAAATGGACAAACTATATATCCAACACATTGTAACCTAGCGATGTGTCTATTCGTCCTTTTCAAACAAAATCATTTTCCGATGCCAAAAGTGTAAACCCAAATCAGGAAGCTGATCAAGGTCTGCGAGGTTTGTCGTTTTCCGATATACAGTCGAACTTCGATATCTCGAAGTCGGTTTTGTCGAACATACCCGTATTTCAAAGTTAAAACGTGGCTTAGCCACGTTTTAACTTTAAAATATAGGTATGTTCGACTTAGCCGAGCACAAAAAATTGCAGTTTATGTGTCGAACTATCAGATAATTCGATTTAAGCGAGTTTGAGATATCGAAGTTCGACTGTATTGTAAAAACAAGCTTGAATAATAACAAAAGGATAAGAATTGACAAGAAACTTGAATTGTCTATTTTTAAAATGTTTTAGGGATGAAAGTTACAAGACGAAATATTGTACAAGAGTTTACGCAATGTCCACAGTTGGTAAAACATATATTAGGTCCTGTCCGGAGTTATCTTGTTGCCAGGGCTCAAGATAACAGGGTGTAAACTGACCAATTCCAACATGTTCTCACTCACGTCAGCACCAAATCTTATAGTGTGATTATTCATTAGAATCGGTCGTCTCGAAGGGCCAATTCTAATGGGTATGACGTCATAGGGTTTAATGTAGAAATAACCATTTTTGTTTTTGAAATACTTGCCTTATCTTGAGCTTTGGTTGCATTGGAAAACATTAACATATTGAACCCTAGCGACGAGTATATTCGTCATTTACAAATCATATACCTGTCAATAGTATACTTGTATAAACACTTCTCTTAAGACACAGTTTGCAAAATATATAATCTCTGTCAATGTCTATCTCATGAGATTACAACTGGACACCGGAAATTTGATAGAGTTCTTTTTTATATATACTGTAGTGGCATACAAGCATATTTCTCAGGTTCTATCATATTGGTACTTTTAAATATATTGTATGATAATACTTTGCCCGAATTATTTATAAACGAGAAAGAACTTTGCAAGCTATTGTCTTTCAGTATTTGCCTGAACAGTTCCAGAAACAAAACCCGATTCCCTTCACCTGCATGCATATCCAAAACAGATGCTTTCCTTTTGTTTCCCAAGTGTTTCTTCACGCTTTAATCCAAGAAGCGCAATATCAAATAACATTGTCTTGGAACTTTTTGATTTGGCATTTCTGTACGTCTTATCCAATATTTGACACATTTTGTCATATAATAACAATACAAAGGATAACGGTATAACACTCATGAAGAGCAAACATATTTGACACATTTTAATCTAAACATACGATTCTTTTACAAAATTTGACATGTACAATCTCAATTTGTTGACAGTATTCATAGCCCCATATTTCAGCACAGAAAGTAAGAATAGAACTTATCATAGAGTCACACAATTTCAAGGCGTCCTGGTGGTGGAAGAAACCAAAGTGCTTTTGTAAATTGAAAATGGAAAACATAGCCTTCATTGCTTGTAATGCAAGGACTACTTTGTTACGTGTCCATTTCAGCATTGTTGTGAAATAAGTATCAAGAAATTTATAATATGGAACAACCTCTATTGGTGTATTTTCGTTATACTATTTCTCGTATGATACCGCTATTTCGAAATACCATGATTTTAGATATTTCAAAATTGGCGTTCATACAAATAGCCTTACAGAATTACCTTAAAGCATTAATCTTGCACTGAAGTCTAACCGCCGTATCTGAGACTTCCGAAATATCAACAGCAAGCATAAAAGCATGAATTTCTTCCACTGAATCGGGTATGTAAATTCCACGACCACATGACACCATTAAAAATTATACACGGTCGTTGATGAAAAAATTGAATATTATCGGTGAACTCACAATTCCTTGTTTTGTTCCAATATCACACTTGAAAGATTTGTAGTTTTGACATATGCTGTTAATTTGCAGTACATTGATTTAAACACAGATAAAAATCTTCCATTTGGACTTACACACTTTCGTATCAAGCTATTCCAGAGACAAGCATGTGATCAATTGTCAAAAGCTTTCAAAAAATCTATGTAAAACATATGTAAAATCTTCCACGGCATTTGCTGATGTACTTTAGAATAAGTGACTGCAAATTAAAAATATTATCGATAGTACTATAGTCCCACCTAAATCCAGCTTGGCATTCATCAATAACTTCATTAGTATCTGCCCAATAGGTTAATCTCTTGCTTAGAACATTTATAAAAATCTTACTGATAGAGTTCACAATGGATATTGCCCAGTAAATTATTTGGATCATTTATGTTCCCTTTTTGTACACTGGAGTTATTACACTTTCGCGCCTCTCTGCCGGAAAATCACCAGGTATTGATTGTATAATCAGTGGAATGCGTTGTTGTTAGGAGGAGTTGTTGTTGGGAGGGCCGTTGTAGGGAGGGAGCACTGTACAGTGGAGAAAACGTTATTCTTTCCCTATAAACGCGTTTACGCTAAAACTATTATTTCCATTGCAAACAGTTTGGAGCCAGATCAGACGCCGGGTAACCCGGCGTCTGATCAGGCTCCAAACTGTTTGTCACCAAGATAAACATAAATTATCAGAATTGTCCAAAAGTTGCACTTTTCTACGTTTTAGTGTTTTGCGTTTGCGTTTCGTTTCGTTTAAACGGGAAAGAATAACGTTTTCTCCACTGTATATATTAATCCAGTATGATAAAGGTTGAAGTAAGTGTTCGTTGAACCATATCATATCATACTATTTATCTATCAATACTGTGGAATTGTGAAAGCACTTAACCGTAAAGGTGACTGGAGGTGGACGAAGAAAATCATATAGGAGACAAACACCCAGCAATACTTGTTGGAATAAGAAAATGCTTTGTTACTTCAACAAATAATGTCAATAGTAAACAGTTTGACACCAGATCAGACATCGAGTAAGTCGGAGTACGATACGACTCCGAACTAATTATAGACCATATTTAATAAAATCGTCAACTGTTTGAAAAGTTTTATTTTCTGCATTGTAATCCGTGGTATTTTGTTTGCGTTTTAATCTTTACTAGAAGGAATAACGAAGATTCGCCACTGTGTCTTATTGTACCAGTTATAACGATGAAACTTTTACCAGCAAGGATGTCTATGGTTCTTACCATAGCCAGTGTCGCATACACTATTACCTCTACTTTGGCAATTGTTCCTGTCAGTAAATGGAAAAGATGCTCGCCATTGCATACCAAGTTGAGATCGTTTTGGGAAATATCATTACGCAGGTGCGAAATAAAATGTGGAAAGAGGTCAAATTGTGCCTCCCTGAATTATGAGACTACGAGAAAAATATGCCATCTGCTATCCACGGTAACATGGAAAACCGACGGTACGGCAAGATACGACATGACAACACAACGGGCATGTTTTAATGTGAGAAGATCTGATCTCCCAGCAAGAATGGCAAGTATTAGTTTCATTCTTATAATTGTCCAATTGTGCAGTGACATTTAACTCGTCATTTGCTATGATATCGACTTCACCCTTTTTCCCATAGAAGCGCCTTTTAGCTTATTTAATTTATCCATCCACTGAAGAAAATAGTTCCAAATTTTACAACATTGAAAATCAATTATAAGAAATATTTTGTAAATCCTAGCAGATGATAGCTTTAAGCAGGCTGAAAGTAAACCAGAATGCGCCTTAAATATTTTCAAACTAAAAACAGGCTATTGGGTAAAGGGTTAAATAACTGTCTCTACTTAGTGGACAAAAAATAACTGGTTGCAATCTTTCATCGAAAATGTAGTTGCCAAAATGTTTGCAACTTCAGAAGCTGTTGATAAGTTGGCAAATAATTTAAACCTTTCATGGTCACATTATTCGAGATGTTTTACGCCTTCACCGCTTTAGTATCGTCTGCTTCAGTATTGTTGTCTGCAAGACACGTTTCAAGGTTAGATTTAAGGTTGTATGATTTGATAAATATCGATAATAATGTCAAACAGTTTGAAACCAGATCGTTACGCGGCATCTGATCAGGACATAAACTGTTTGCAAACTCGCGAATTATGATGTCTTTGAAAATGAAAGGGTTGTCATACGACAAAGTACATGCTTACAAAAACTCGATAATTCACAATCGCATAAGTCAAATATAGCCACGTTTTAACTTTGAAATATTGATATTTTCGACTTAGACGAAACAGTTATCAAGAATGAACTTACGAAATACGGATAAGTTTGAATTTTAAAAGCAAGTTTTGAAATATTGAGTTTCAAACTATTTTAATATCACCCTCATCTTCAACTTTGTACGGACTGTGAAATAGGCTGGATCAGATCTTGTTAAGAAAGTGTACGAAAGTATTCGTTGCGCATGTTACATGCCGAATAGTTTGAGTGATTCAGCCAGGAATATCACAAGACACCCCATCTGATAAACACGTCATCGTTATAAGAAATTAATGTTTTTGAAACCATGGAAATGGAACTTTTGCTTAAGCGGCTTAGCGTTATAGATTACTTTAATCCTTTGTAACATCTTTGTAACATTTTCTTATCAAATTGTTCCAAAATGTATGCAATAAAACAGTTTGTTTTGTTTTATGTAAACTCAACCATAATGCTATAACTTGCATATGCATATATCGCCAACATGGAGAAGAATTTGTATAAGTTATGTTTAACTTGTTTTCTTATCCATGCTTACATAGCTTATTATGTTATAACATGTGTATAATGTTGAATGGGAAAATTCTGAAATCAATACTGATTAAACTAACCCTTTACCCAATAACCTGCTCTTAGTATTGAATATCGGGTGTACTGCAGTAGAATGACCCACCCGCGCAAAATGACCCGGGTCTTTATACTACGTAGAGAAATGATCCAAGACCGTGAGCGGGTCATTCTACTACGAGTCGATGGGGTCCTTTTTCTACTGTATGGGGTCATTTTTCAACGTAGTAAAATGACCCGGGTCACTGTTCTACGTAGTGACATGACCCATTGGTCATTTTAGCAGGGGTGGGTCATTCTACTGCATTACACCACCATTTAACGAATTTATCTAGTTACTTAACTAGATAATTAACTAGAAAAGTTTCGTGTTACCAGTTATCTAAAAGTGGAAAATTGCATTCGGATGCCTTCGGTAAGGACAGGATATCTATTTTTAGATAAGTTAACACAAAACTTTTCAAGAAACGTTTCAGTTAACTTAGATATTATGTCGTGACAGTATGTGGCACCAACAAGTCATTTGACGCGATACGATAATTATCAGGTTTTCATGAAAATATTCCACTTTCCACTTACTAGATAATTATGTGAGATATTAACTTGAAACTTTTCAGAAAAGCTAAGTAGTAAGTGGTGTCAGAACCATGCCACCATAGATTTCCACATATGACTATGGGAAAAAGTGACAAGACTGCTGCCGTTTATGTTCTATATCTTTCACAATGAAGTATTTTCTATCAGGTTTTGTTGGGATACATCCACCACAGTTTCAGACTATTGTCTATCTTTTCTGAGTCCTCCTCTTGCATATTTTCGTCACTTTCACTGTCGTCATGGTAACTAGCGTAGTGCCGCTGACCTGAGACTGTAGCCACGACTGGGATTGATGGATGAAGGCTGGGGATAAAAAACAAAACATGAACAAGAGATAATTTAGGTTTTCCAGATAAGGGGGAGTAAACTGAATAAATCCAACATTTTCTCACTTATTTCTGCACGAAATCCTATGGTGTTACTTCTTATTAGATTCGAGACGATTTTAATGAGTAGTAACAATATAGGGTTTAATGCAGAAATAAAGATTTTATTTTTTTGAAATATTCCCCTTATCTGAAGTCCTTGATGTGACTGTGCCTATAAGACACTGATGCCCACTAGCTGCATGAACAACAGTATTATGCAACAAATTACTAAGTTCAACTGGCCGTAATTCTTTGAAAAATTTAAGCATATCAAAATTCTGACCATATGCACATCTGTGGTTTATAAGCAAACATTCTATTGAAATTGAGGGCTGTAGCTTGAAAACTAGTCGGAGTTGGATGTACCAAGCGATGACGAAAAGAACCCTCTGATCTGGGTATATACACTGCATTTCAAGGATTATATACAGTGGAGAATGTGTTATTCTTTCCCAATAAACGCGTTTACGCTAAAACTATTTTTTCCAGTGCAAACAGTTTGGAGCCAGATCAGACGCCGGGTAACCCGGCGTCTGATCAGGCTCCACACTGTTTGCCACCATGATAAACATGAAATATCAGAATTGTCCAAAAGTTGTTCTTTTCTACGTTTTAGTGCTTTGCGTTTGCGTACGTTTCCGTTTAAACGGGAAAGAATAACAGATTCTCCACTGTATAAGGGTTAACTTATTATTCCATAGCCAGTTTCAAGTTTTGAAGACAGGTGATCACTTAATGCAGGTTGGTTGAAAGTAATGCAAAATGCGCTGCAACTCTTTAAGGCATATTCTGCTTTACTTTCAGCCTGCTTTAAGCACCCATCTGCTTAAATATAGAAAATATTTCTTATGATACATATTCATGACTGTATAAATACTATTTTCTTCAGTGGAGTAATAAAATAAAGGTAATGGTTTAAGGCATTATCCCATAAGTACTTCTTTCTACGAATTTAGTTTATTTCTTCATTGAAGAAAATAGTTCCACTTTATACATTCAGGAATATGTACCATAAGAAATATTTTCTTTATCCTAGTACATGGTAGCTAAAAGCAGGCTGAAAGCAAAGTAGAAGGTGCCTCAAGGCGCATTCTGCTTTACTTTCAACCTGCTTTATGTGGTCACTGGTCTTCAAAACTAGAAACTAGCTATGGGGTAATGGGTTAACCCTTTGAGCCCTAGTCCCGCATATAGGCGTCCTTTTCAAACAGTGTACATGTGAATAGTACACTTGTCCTATGCAAACAGTGAAGACCCAGATCAGAGGGCTCCGAAAGGAGCCCTCTGATTAGGGTCTTCACTGTTTGTCACAATGCCAAACATTGACAAAAACAACCCTTAAACGTCAGAAATGGACTAGACTAAAATGGAAGCTGGAATTGTCCATTTAAAGTTTTAGGGAGGAAAGAGTTAATGGTTAAATACTGAAAACAAGCTATAACAACAAGGGTTAAGGAAATTCATTGCAAGCCACACATTTAACATTACAGTAAAACCCCTCTAAATACCGGAATTCTCTCTAAACCGGACAAAAACTTTGGTCCCGTGTCCCACCCAATTTTACGCCTTTGATTCATTCCTTCACTGAAGAAAATACATTCATTAACATATCGAGGGTTGCCCGCTAAACTGTCGTAACTACATTTTTTATCAAAAATGACTTTTTTACATTTTTCAAGTTTTCTTCATACATTACTTATTCTGTATAAATTTTGTCCTTTAATTCCCATTTTTTACAAAGTTATGCCATTAGTGCCATAATGTCGTAACTCAAAACTACCTTAAAGTTGCCCGCTAAACTGTCGTAAGTCAAGTTACGACAGTTTAGCGGGCAACTTTAAGAGAGAAAAAATGTGGGACATGGTACTAATATTATATGGCTATACTGTTGTAACTTAATACAAATATCTCAAAGAAAGTAAAAATATGATTTTCTTTAATTTAAATTAGTTAAATCTTATATTCATACTTTCTAATGCCTCTGACCTCTGAAATTTAAGATTTGAGGTGGGTGGGGCATATTGTTTGTTTCCTGTGTATTTGTTGCTTTATCTGTCCACCTACAACATTAACTTTGGCCATAACTTTCTGAAAGATACTTCAGATGTTGCACATGTACTACATCCAAGACAATTTTGAACCCAGTACAACTTGAGTCATGTCAGACAAAGGTCAAGGTCATTCATTTAAAGGTCAAACAGACTGATTTTAACCAAGTTTAATCTTAGCCATATTTTTTAAACTACATGCGATATAGACTTCATTCTTGACATGTGTACTCCACCTAAGAAGCCCTTATGTTCAGTACAACTTTGCTGTTGTTGGATAAAGGTCAAGGTCATTTAGAGGTCAAATAGACTGAATTTAATCTAAATTTAACCTTTGCCACAAATTTGCAACCACATGCAATAGAGACTTCATACTTGACATGTGTACTCCACCCAAGTAACCCTTGAGCTCAGAACAGGTTGGGTCATGTCTGACAGAGGTCAAGGTCATTTCAAGGTCAAAAAGACTAAAATTTAACCTTTACCTTCATTTTGAGGAATTGAGGAACTACATACCGGTATGATAGAGATTTCAGACTTGGTATGTGTACCTCTACCCAAGAAGTCAATGAGCTCAGATCAGCTCTGGTCATTTGAGACAAAGGACATGGTCATTTTGAGGTCATGGCCACATCAAGATGCATATATTTATATGTGCTTCACAAACCCATCTTGTTACATGCATTCTTTTGCCAAAACATTGATAATCAGGTTAATAGTTTAAGTTTATTCTTTCTGTCAAAGTTAGTAAATATCTGCCAATTTAACCTTTGCTGCAACTCGTTATTCAGTATATGAAATAGTCTTCATTAATTAAATGCATGTTTTACAAGAAGTTCTAACTTGTGTATAGTGCAGAATGTTAGATTAAGGTTATGTTCATACCAAGAAGTCGAGATTTAAGAGAATGATGGTTTGGCCAAATTTTCTTCATTGTGTAATACACACCCATATTTTGTCATGTGTATAATTTACTTCTCTAATAAAATACATGTGTATAGTCCAAACAAAATGTATTTCCAAACAAATTTCCATTCACAACCTGGCATAGCCTTATTGAAGTCATGCTCAGCAGACACAGCATCTGTAGCAGACACATTGTTTCATTGGTACAATTTTGTTGCATTTGTTTTTTTTCTCCAATTTTGTCTTACATGAAATAAGAGAGTTGATGTTATTTAATCACCAAGATACAAAATGTTCTTAAAATATGAAATTAAAAGTACTATTCATGCAGTGTTTCTGCGTAAGAGCAAACCATTTGTTTAATAGGAATACTATTTTCAATATTTTAAATTTTAGTTGTATTAGTGATGATTTTGATGATGATATTGATGATTGCTTAATATAGAAAAACATTCTTGCAAGATATTGATGATCTAATCAACCTTTCATTTCCTACATTTTAACAAAATATAGATGTTTGCAAAGGCCACATGTATTAGCTTTAGTTAAATGTATGAATTTAATCTCAAATATTACAAACCAAATTGATCAGTCTCAAAATGATGTCATGGCGTGGTTTAACCGTTTACATTCTATTTCATTCTTATGAATTCATAACTTGAATCATGCCTTGCACACTTATCAGCAATATACTGAGCTAAAATCAAAATGACCAGTGACACACACAATGTAGTTGAACGTTCACAATTGATTTATTGTAAATGAAAAGACAAACATGAAATTCTAAAAAAGTTTGATATGTAAGACTATACATGTATATTTCCAAGTTTGTCACTCTTTCAATGAAAGATATTGATAGTTTCTGATATCAAAATGTACATAGGCTCTCTGAATATGATAAACTAGGACATGACTGATAAATAGGTCAACAGAAATAAATGTTTTAATCTTTAATCAGGCATCCATTATAATAAAAAAATACTATTTAGCGTTTTCAGTATATCCAGAAGCCTACAGTTGTTTACAATATTAAGGACTATTTCAAAAAAGAAAATATGTCAATTTTATCTGATTAGAAAACAAGCTGATACTAATAAGCTTGTCTGTGACATTTTCATGTCTGGGAAAAATAAAATGCATATAATGCTCAATATCTCTATACATCAGTATAATTATTTAAGATGTATGCAGGTCTTACATGAGAATATGAGCTACAGACATTTGACAGGTATTGTTTCTGTGTTTCAACATATCTTTATACAAAAAAATCATATCAAGATGTCCCAGACTGTGGGGTTTTGATATAGAAGAACCCTCATTGTATGTCCAAAACAAGGATGCGTGTTCAATAAACGCATATGCCCCCGGTGGCATCCTTGACAATATTCTGAATATTTTCCAAGTCCAAATTAGGTCAAGGTAAAATTAATGTTGGGTAATAAGGGTGAATTGGTAATGGCCCAACCGAAGGCAGAAACTGAATAAGTATTAAAGCTTTGTAGTTAATAGTGTTGATGAAAGATGAAACGGTAAAATCTAGTTAACCAAGAAATAACCAATTTAAAATATTCTAAGTCAAAACTCGGTCAAGGTCAAAATCAAGGTTAGGTAACATGGGTGGATTGGTAGTGGTCCAAGGCAACAACCTGTATAAGTATTAAAGCATTGTAGTCAGTTGTGTTGACCCTAGAAGAAACGGTAAAAACTACTTCAAACATATTGATCATAATTATGTCCATCTACAAAAACCAGCTATCTTGACCTCTAAATCATTTCCCTTGACCATTACTGGTATGGCAAGATGTTGCATAATGTACAATTTAGGCTTCATTAGTGGAGAATGAATTGCAAATATGGGGGTTCTTTTCACTAGTCATAGGAGTTATATAGATAAAACATGTTAGTCTGGATAATTCTCTAAAACCGCCTATTTGGCATCTCAATATGACCTTTGACCTGACCTAGTTGAAAGTTGTAGTCTGCATAATGTCTTATTTCTATGGTAAACAATGCAAATATGAATGTTAGATTCAACAAGCCATAAATGTATAATGGAAGATAAAATGTCACAGTATGGATGATTCTCAAAAATCAGTCCATTTGACCTCTTGATAAAAATATGGCCTATGTGACCTCTGAGTGACCCTTGACCTTTAACTGACATGACTAGATGTTGCATGATGCACCAAAGACTTCATTAGTTAGAATGCATTACAAATATGAAGGTTCTTTCACAAATCATTTACCAGTAAATAAAGCGTCTAACTCTGGATAATTCAATAAAACAGCATATTGGACCTCTAAATATGACCTTTGACCTTGACATGGCATCAATTTAAGTTGAAGTCTGCAGAGGGTCTTATTTATAGAGTAAGCATGTCAAATATAAAGTCTCTATCACATATAATTTTTAAAATTATGTGTGTTGTAAGTTTAATATTTCCCTGCTAAACTGTCGTAACTCAAGTTACGACAGTTTAGCAGGGAAAAAATCCCAAGACTCCAGCCAAATATAGCGCTAAACTGTCGTAAGTCAACAGTGATCAAGTATCTCATTAAATAAAAAGTTTACAACTTATTTAATCAGTCTGAACTATTTTAAATGATATTTTAAGCAGTAGCTCTGAAATGTTTGTGTTAAAATTCATTTAAATGAAAATAATGTTGTTTTTTGTTGTTCCTGTAAAAAATGCTGAAATGTAGTTACGACAGTTTAGCGGGCAACCCTCGATATATCATAAGAAATATTTTCTATATTCTAGCAGATGATAGCTTAAAACAGGTTGAAAGTAAAGCAGAATGCGCCTTAAGGCGCATTCTGCTTTACTTTCAACCTGCTTTAAGTGGTCAGCTACCTTCCATACTGTAAAAACAAGAGATTAGGTAAAACCCCTCTAATCCGGAAACCCCTCTAAACCGGATGTTTTTGTTGTCCCCACACATGTCCGGTTTAGAGGGGTTTTACTGTATTTGTCAAGATCTGGAGATACTGAAAACGTTTACCTGATCCCATTAGCAGTGTCTTGATGGGCATGGTACATCAACACAGGCTCCAAAATAGGGTCCATCTCTAGCCCCTGTGAGACAGGGGCCTTGTGTGTGTCCCAAGCCACAACCTTCCCATCATGACAACCTGATATCACGTAGCGACTATCACTGAAATAACAAGTCAGATTTAATATATAGAGCTTGAGATAAGATGGATGCAAGCAATACTCAAAATATTTATTTCTACAGCAAAACCAATATTTTGACTAGTCATTAGATTTTAATTCTTTTCTTAACTCTTTCCTCTCTGAAAATTTAAATGGACAATTCCGGTTTCCATTTTAGTCTAGTCTATTTCAGACTTTTATGTGTTGTATTTGTCAATGTTTGGCATTATGACAAACAGTGAAGACCCTGATCAGAGGGCTCCTTTCGGAGCCCTCTAATCTGGGTCTTCACTGTTTGCACAGGACAAGTGTACTATTCACATGTTCACTGTTTGAAAAGGACGCCTATATGCGGGACTAGGGTTCAAAGGGTTAAGGACTTCTCACGGTCTGTACTAATTGTAAACTTGATTTAAACATGTATTGCCAAAAACATCCCACTCTAAATAATAAAAAATTTACTAGAATTAATTGGAAACTTTAATTGCCAGGGTGAGTATTCAGTGGTGAAGTTAACACAAGTTTGACTGTTATGAAAAAAATTAACAGGCTACAAAGCTAAGACTAACTTGAATCCACTGTCCAATAAATACGCTTTTCATTCATTACCATTCATTATTATCACTCATTTATTCCTCTACTGAAGAAAATACATATAGTTCCAACTTGTGAATATGTGTCATGAGAAATATATTCAATATCCTATGGAGACTGTAGCTTAAAGCAGGCTGAAAGTAAAGCAGAATGTGCCTTAACCCTTTCCCCAATAGAAGCGACTTTTAGCGTATTTAAATTATTCCTCCACTAAAGAAAATAGTTCCAGTTTATACCCTCATGAACAATTACCATTACAAGTATTTTATATAGCCTAGCAGATTTTAGCTTAAAGCAGGCTGAAAGTAAAGCAGAATGTGCCTTAAGGCACATTCTGCTTTTCTTTCAACCTGCTTTAAGTGGTCACCTGTCTTCAAAACTAGAAACATGCTATGAGGTAAAGGGTTAAAGCAGGCTGAAAGTAAAGCAGAATGTGCCTTAAGGCACATTCTGCTTCACTTCAACCTGCTTAAAGTGGTCATGTGTCTTCAATACTATTAACAAGCTATTGGGTAGCTGATAAAAGAGGGTTTACAATACCTTGTTATGTCAAAGTACATTCGTTGGTTTGTCTGTACACTTCTAACCATAGTGAACAAGATATGGCCGGGGTTGCGAAGATCCCAGCAAATAATCTCATTGTCCTGTAATATAAGTAACTATAATATAGGCAAAAAAGTCAAAATCGACCACTTATAACTATGAAAGTATACAATCAATCCCTGGGCTGCCATTTTCTTCTGATTTTCATCCTAGCAGATGGTAGCTTAAAGAAGATTGAAAGTAAAGCAGAATGTGCCTTAAGGCACATCTGCTTTACTTTCAACCTGCTTTAAGTAGTCACATGTCTTCAAAACTAGAAACAGACTATGGGGTAAAAGTTAAAGGTAAATTTTGTAAAATTACGTTTGAAAATAGAAAAATTGGAAATCTTAGGATTTTTCATGATCAACTTATGGCCGCCCTGGTCCAACCTGTTAACGTTGGGAAAATGTTCAGGTGGAACAATAGCGATACAGAAAGCTCCTTTTTTAACCTATTTCCCAATAATAACACCTTTACCTTATTTCTCCACAAAAGAAAATTTTACAGTCATGAATATGTCATAAAGAAAAATTCTATGTCTTAGCAGATAGTAGCTTAAAGCAGACTTCAAATAGTATTTAACATCTTCAGCGGAAGAAAGTTGGAAGGCATCCAAAATTGTTTATGTGGTGGAAATGGTTAAATATAGAATAGTATTAAGTATGTATTTCCTGCATTTATTAAGAATGTCTATCCCACTTATTCATGCAAATGTACATACCGCATAGTCGCATACATACTGCATATTATAATTTATATGGTGAAAAGCACATGTGCTTTGATTTGGAATCTTGCTGGATACGCTTTAACCCTTTACCCAATAGCCTGTTTCTAGTATCAAAGATAGGAATCAACTTAAAGCAGGTTGAAATTAAAGCAGAATGCGCCTTAAGGCACATTCTGATTTCTTTCAGCCTGCTTTAAGCTACCACCTGCTTGGATATAGAACATATTTCTTTTGGTACATCTTTATGACTGTATAAATTGGAATTGTTTTCTACATTGGATGAATAAATTAAAAGCACTAAAAGGGTTAAAGATGGTTTTCATTCCATACATTAATTACATGTTTGTAATAAGAAGCACAGTAAAACTTCAGACACTACAAAGGTGAGCTAAAAATGCTGTATCTGCTGGGTAATGGGTTTAAACACAAAGCACCAGTTGTATACCTTTCTTCCTCCACTGTATAGCTTGGTGCCATCTGGAGAGAAGGTTACTTGAGTAACTCCCCCTTGTTGCCCTTCAAACATACACAACATCTCTCCACGGCAGTTATCCTGGTAGAGAGCAACTGAAAAACAAACATACAATCAGGACTCCAGATAACACGGAGTAAACTCAACAATCCCGCATTTTCTTACTCATTTCACCTCTAAATCCTATGGTGCTACTACTTGTTAGAATTGTCTCAAAGAGATGATTCTAACGAATAGTGGCACCATAGGGTATGTTGAAATAAAGATACAGTGGAGAATGTGTTATTCTTTCCCAATAAACGCGTTTACGCTAAAACTAATATTTGCAGTGCAAACAGTTTGGAGCCAGATCAGACGCCGGGTAACCCGGCGTCTGATCAGGCTCCAAACTGTTTGCCACAAAGATAAACATGAATTATCAGAATTGTCAAAAAGTTGTCATTTTCTACGTTTTAGTGTTTTGCGTTTGCGTACGTTTGCGTTTAAACGGGAAAGAATAACAGATTCTCCACTGTATCAATTTTGAAAGACTCCCCTTATCTGGAGCCCTTATATCATGTAGTTTAACCTTTTACTCCATAGCCTGTTTTTTTTAACTTTGATGACAGGTGATCACTTAAAGCAGGTTAAAAGTAAAGCAGGATGCTCCATAAGGCACGTTCTGCTTTACTTTCAACTTGTTTTAAGCACCCATCTGCTAGGATATCGGAAATATCTCTTCTGGTGCATATTCATAAATGCATAAAGTGGATCTATTTTCTTTAGTGGAGGAATGAATTAACGGCATAAATAGGCATATCTATGGGGTAACTGATTTTCAAATGACACAGGAGTTTAAAAATTTTATAGGTTATAATTTTGTTCTATTCTAGTCACTACTTTACCAATGTATTTGGGTTAGAAGTCAAAGTATTACTTACTACTTCTTGAATAGGAACCAGCTGCATACAAGCCGTGCTCTGATGGACTGTGTGCTATACAGGAAATAATACCTCGCTGCCCAGCTTTAGCTGTGAAAAAGTACATATAAATTACCATTAGGATAGGAGTAACAGCAATGCAATTAGGTACATCAGGGCTCCAGATAAGGGGAGTATTTCAACCAGAAATGGATTATGGGTGTCATAGCCATCTGATGCTCGAATGTTTAAAGTTTAAGTCTAAAAAACATCTTGTATCAAAAGCAAATCAATTTTCAGTTTAGAAAAATTATCAAATGAATGGTGAGTCTTAGTCTAGTTATATTAAACTTTAAAACAACCCATCCAAACTTTAATCTTGTGATTTGTAGTCAAAACAACTAAGTCCAAGACATGTCAAAAATTGACATAAATTAAAATTATTTTACATTCAAACTTCATAACATCAATCTTTAACCCCAAATGAACCTCCATACAAAATTTCATAACCCTAGCACAAATATTAAGCTTTAAAACAATCCGTCCAAAAAAACATTAACCTTGGCCACACTCACTCACGCCTGGGGTATGACATTAGCTCTGCTGTTCTACAAACAGGCGAGCTAACAACTAATCTGATTTGTGTGTTAAACCCTATGGTGTCACTACTCATTAGAAATTGTCACTTCTAGTCCATTCTAATGAGCAGTGACACCATAGGATTTGGTGCTGAAATGAATGAGAAAACACTTGATTTGTTCAGTTTAATTCCTCATATCTGGGAGCCTTTTGATTCTGATCAGACAGGGTCTACACTGTTTGCATAGGACAAGCCACTCTTCACATATACACTGTTAAGGACTAGTATATTCAGTACTAGGATCAATTGGTTACAGTGGAGAATCTGTTATTCTTTCCCGTTTAAACGCAAACGTACGCAAACGCAAAGCGCTAAAACGTAGAAAAGTACAACTTTTGGACAATTCTGATATTTCATGTTTATCTTGGTGGCAAACAGTTTGGAGCCTGGTCAGACGCCGGGTTACCCGGGGTCTGATCTGGCTCCAAACTATTTGCACTGCAAATAATAGATTTAGCGTAAAAGCGTTTATTGGGAAAGAATAACACATTCTCCACTGTAATTGTTTAAAAACTATGTACAGCCCAAATTAAAGTTGGCTATTAAAATTTTAAAAGAAATGTAATTTTCTACATCTGATTGCATTCCAGTTTTTGTTTACATAAGAAAGAACACCATATCCCCTATTGTACAAGTCCATTGACCAGAACTGGTCAAGCTGAGAAAAAATCCAATACCAAATGTGGGTCTGTTCTGGCACTCTCGCCCTGGTCTGGAGACATCAAACACCCGGATCATTTTGTTGAACCCACAGAACAGTTTGTTCCCAAATAGATCGAAGGAGATGCTGTGTGCTGCTACAATTTCATCCTGAAACAGAGATATCTCGCATGAAACCTTTAACCCTTAGATACCTATTTTATGCATTTAATTTATTCCTACATTGAAGAAAAAAGTTTGAATATATATAATTATTAACTCATTGAGCTCAAGATACGAGTAAAATTGTCCCTAACAAACAGTTTAGCGGCGAAGTGTACACATGTCCAATGCAAACATTTAGAACAAAAACCAGATCTTAAATGAGCCCTCTATTTCGGGTCTACATTGCTTGTCATTTTGCAACATAGTGGTAAACATAAACACTTAACTCGTTAATCAGTCTCTTTATACAATCAAACACATGAACCATAAGAAATATTTTCTATATACAGTGGAGAATGTGTTATTCTTTCCCAATAAACGTGTTTACGCTAAAACTATTCTTTCCAGTGCAAAAAGTTTGGAGCCAGATCAGACGCCGGGTAACCCGGCGTCTGATCAGGCTCCAAACTGTTTGCCACCATGATAAACATGAAATATCAGAATTGTCCAAAATTTGTTCTTTTCTACCTTTTAGTGCTTTGCGTTTGCGTACGTTTGCGTTTAAACGGGAAAGAATAACGTTTTTTCCACTGTACTAGCAGATGGTACAGCATTCTGAAAATAAGGCAGTTTGTGCCTTAACCCATTATAATATACATTTGTACTCTTTTAACTCATTCTTTGCAGAAAATAATTCCACTTTATACAGTCATGAATATGTGCCATAAAAAATAGTTTCTATATCCTAGTAGACCGTTGCTTAAAGTAGGCTGAAAGTAAAGCAGAATGCGCTTTAATCCCTTTCCTTATGGTAGCGACTTTGAGCGTAGTTAAATTACTCCTCCGCTTAAGAAAATAGTTATCCTAACAGATGTAAGTTAAAGCAGGGTGAAAGTAAAGCAAAGTGTGCCTTAAGGCACATTCTGCTTTACTTTCAACCTGCCTTAAGTACTAGAAACATGCTATGGGGTAAAGGGTTAAGGCGCATTCTGCGTTAATATCAACCTGCTTTAAGTGGTCACCAGTTCTGAAAACTATAAACAGGCTATGTGGTAATGGTTTAAGGCGAACTCTGCTTTACTCTCAATCTGCTTTGAGTGGCAGTCAGTTTTCTAAACTAGAAACAAGCTATGGGGGAAGGGTTTAAAGGGAGGTAATGCAGTAAGAACCCACTCACCAGATGATCATATGCTCTGTAACTACACCTCAGATCTCCTGTGAAGGCATCATACAGGTGAACTGGAGTCTCTTTAGAAGTGACAGCAAGACTGAAAACAAGATTTATATCATTGAGTCCTAGTGATGAGTATACTTGTCCTTTACCAACAGTATAAGCAGGGCTCCAGATAAGAGGTAGTTTTTTCAACAAATCCCACATTTTCTCACTATTTTTAGCACCAAATCCTATGGTGTTACTACTCATTAGAATCGTCTCGAAGAGACGATTCTAATGAGTAGTGACACCATAGGGTTTAATTCAGAAATAAATATTTTAGTTTTTGAAAAACTACCCTTATCTGGTGCTCTGTATAAGTGAAAATTATCATTATTGAATACATGTACAGCGCTCTCTCTCTACAATGACACCCAATAGGAGACAAAAAATGCATGTGTTATTCTGAGGGAGTCGTAATAGGGAGGGAATTCTCTATTGGTTTACATTTGCAAACAGCTTGAATCCAGTTGCTGTTCCCTAAACAAGACAGTTATAGGAGGGAGTCATTGATGGGAGGGAGCGCTGTACTATATATAGACTACATACCAGGAGGTTTCTGGCTTGGATGATGACATGAGAGGGAACCAGCAATAATCATACACTGTGTCAGCCTCCTTCATTTTCAGCACGGGAACCTGTATAACATATGGTATAACATATAACATATGGTACACAATGTATAATAATTATGTATAACATATGGTGTGTTAAGCAGCCACACAAAAGACAAAGGAATCTTTATTCTTTAAACCCTTTACCTGATAGCCCATTTCTAGCATTGAAGATAAGTGACTACTTAAATCAGGTTGAAAGTAAAGCAGAATGCGCCTTAAGGCGCATTTTGCTTTACTTTTAACCTGCTTTAAGCTATTATGTGCTTGAATATAGAAAATATTCCCTAAAATATATATTCATGACTGATTAAATTGGAACTATTTTCTTCAGCAGATGAATAAATAATATTCGCTAAAAGTCGCTTCTATGGGGGAAAGGGTTAAGATAGGTGTCAGCTGAACAAAAGTCAAGCAGAAAGCTCTTTTGCTCTGCTTTTTGCAGTGTCTTCAAAGGTAAACATGTTGCTTCAAAGAGGGGTCCCTTAACCCTATACCCAATATTCTGACAGATGACCACTTAACCCTATCCCTGATAGAAGCGGCTTTTAGCATGTTTAATTTATTCCTCCACTGAAGAAAATAGTTCAAATTTATAGAGTCATGAACATATACCATAGAATTATTTTCTGTATCTTAGCTGGTGATAGCTTAAAGTAGGCTGAAAGTAAAGCAGAATGTGCCTTAAGGCGCATTTAAGGCGCATTCTGCTTTACTTTCAACCGGCTTTAAGTGGCCACATGTTTTCATAACTATAAACAGGCTATTGGGTAAAGGGTTAAAGCAGGTTGAAAGTAAAGCAAAATGTGCCTGAAGGCACATTCTGCTTTACTTTCATCCTGCTTTAAGCTTCCATCTGCAAGAATATGGAAATTATTTCTTATAATACATAATCCTAACTGATTAGATTGGAACTACATATATTTTCTTTAGTGTAGGAATAAATTAAATGCGCTGAAAGGCGCTTCTATTGGGGGAAAGGGTTAACACAGAAAACAGGCTTTCTATCTAAGAACTGTTTGAACTTGTGCTAAGCAGTCACTCAAAAGAAATATAACCCTTTCCCCCAATAGAATGCATTTTAGTGCATTTAATTTATTCCTCCCCTGAAGAAAATAGTTCCAATTTATACAGTAATACACATGTACCATTACAAACACATTTTCTATTTTCTATAACCTAGCAGATGGCAGCGCTAAGCAGGCTCAAAGTAAAGCAGAATGCGCCTAAAAGCGCATTCTGCTTAAAGTGGTCTTATGTCTACAAAACTAGAAACTTTCTATTGGGTAAAGGGTACAGTGGAGAATCTGTTATTCTTTCCCAATAAACGCGTTTACGCTAAAACTATTATTTGCAATGCAAACAGTCTGGAGCCAGATCAGACACCGGGTAACCCGGCGTCTGATCAGGCTCCAAACTGTTTGCCACCATGATAAACATGAAATATCAGAATTGTCCAAAAGTTGTTCTTTTCTACATTTTAGTGCTTTGCCTTTGCGTACGTTTACGTTTAAACGGGAAAGAATAACAGATTCTCCACTGTAGATACATAGTTACCTGTAAAACTGGCATTTTTTATGCATGGCAAAAATAAGCCAAAGCTCCAATTAGAAATTTCTGCATTCCTTCTATCTTGCATTAACCCTTTTACTCCATAGTCTGTTTCTAATTTTGAAGACAGATAACACCTTAAATCAGGTAGAAAGTAAAGCAGAAAAAGCTTTAAGGCCCATTCTGATTTACTGTCAGCCTGCTTCAAGCTAAATCAGCTAGGACATAGAAATATTTTTTATGGTGCATATTCAGGACTGTATAAAGTGGAACTGCTTTCTTCAGTGAAGAAATGATTTGAAGGCATAACAAGAGCTGTCGGAGAACAGCAAAGCTCGCCTATTTAAACCTTTCTTAAATAGGTAACTATTAAAAGAAAAGTGTATCAGTACATTGATATTCAAGCCACAGAGAACCTCCATTCAAAATATCAACTTCCTAATGCAAATATGCCATGTAGTATAAGTGCATTCCAACACTTACTCCTTAACTAACTTTGAAGTCCACAAAAGGTAAAATTTTGACTAAATTCAAACTTTAAAAAAATCAGCCGAAAAACTTAAGTCCACAAAAGGTGAAATTTTGAAAAAAATTCAACTTTCTTTTTAATTTTAACTGCACAAAATCAATGTTCAACCCACAGGGCACCTCCAATCCAAATATCAGCTTCCTAATGCAAATATTTCATGATGTATTAGTGCATTACAACACTTACCCCAAAACTTTAACCATGAACAAGAGGGCCAGAATGGCCCTTGAGCGCTCACCTGACAATGGTGACACTAGGATGGGTCACGTGATTTCAGAAAAGAAGATTTGTAAAAGGTGACCCCCAGGGCGGGGCCAATTTTGACCCCAGGGGCAAAATTTGAACAACTAAAATAGAGGACCTGTAAACGATGATATGTGCAAAATATCTTAACTCAGTGTACTATGGTTTCAGACAAGAAGATTTTTGAAGTTTTCATTGAAAAAATCTATTTTTAGCTCCGGTGACCCAGATATGCAACAGACCAGAACCAATTCATCCATATATGTGAAGGACCTCTAAAAGTTACATCATGCCAAATATCAAAGCTCTGGTCATATTGGTTCCAGAGAAAAAGATGTTTGAACATTTCACTATATAACTCTATGTAAAACTGTGATCCCCTGGGCGGGCCAATTTTGACCCCAGGGACAAAATTTGAACAACTTTGATAGAGGATCTGTTGACGATGCTATGTGCAAAATATCTAAGCTAAGTGTACTATGGTTTCAGACAAGAAGATTTTTTAAGTTCTCATGGAAAAAAAATCTATTTTTAGCTTAGGTGACCCAGATATGCAACGGACCGGAACCGATTCAACAACATAAGTCAAATACCTCTAGACGTAATACCATGCTAAATATCAAAGCTCTGGACATATTGGTTTCAGAGAAAAAGATGTTTGAACATTTCACTATATAACTCTATGTAAAACGTTGACCCCCGGGGCGGGGCCAATTTTGACCCCAGGGGCAAAATTTGAACAACTTTGATAGAGGACCTATA
Organism: Gari tellinella; assembly: GCA_922989275.2. Taxonomy (NCBI): domain Eukaryota; kingdom Metazoa; phylum Mollusca; class Bivalvia; order Cardiida; family Psammobiidae; genus Gari; species Gari tellinella. The sequence goes on from OV277871.1 coordinate 33,655,778, forward strand.
GGTAATGCTATGTGCAAAATAACTAAGCTCTGGCTCTTGTGGTTTGTGACAAGAAGATTTTTTAAGATTTCCTTATTTTTTCACTTTGGTTGCCATAGCAACCAGAGTTCTGCATGGTTTCAAATTCTTTGAACAACTTTGAAAGAGCTTGACCCAAGGAACATTCCTGTGAAGTTTGGTTGCAATCAAGCAAGTGGTTTTGGAGAAGAAGATGTTTGAAGAAATTGTTGACGCACAACGCACGACGCACAACGCACGACGCCGGACATTGACTGACCACAAAAGCTCACCTTGAGCACTTTGTGCTCAGGTGAGCTAAAAACCAACGCCGACGTGATTCCATAAGCCCCCCCATTCTCCGAATAGGCGAGCTAAAAATGTGTATATATTGAATTCTGTGTTAAGCAGTTGCTCCATTTTTCTTCAGATGAGTGGTCTTTTAGCGCAATATTGACTGTCACTGTACATATTTCCTTACCATTTCCTCTATGACTGTATCTTCCCCATGTTCACAGTATAACTGTTCTGGTAGGTTGAACACTCTGATCACATTATCACAACTGTTCGTCATCAAACATGTACCATCTGGAGCCCTGAAAACAATTCCATGAAACTTCACATAGGGTCCAGGGGCCCGGTTTACGAAACGAAACACTGTACAACAAATATTGCCATTGTTGTAAGTCAGATTATGAAATTCTCATTTATTATTTATTTCTCCATCTAATCCTGTCTTGTGACAACCTTGTAGAATCATCTTGAAAAGACGATTCCAAATAGATGTCACAAGACAAGATTAGATAGAAAAATCGGAAATTACATAAGTTTTAAAGTTTTGATTTATGACCGTATTTGTCGTACGACGTTTCGTAAGATGGGCCCCAGGGCTCCACATAAGAGGGAGTAAACCCAAGTTTTCCAAACATTTCCCCCTCAATGTCTGTACCAAACCCTAAAGTATGACTACTCATTAGAATTGTCTCTCTGAGACAATTCTAATGAGTGGTCACACCATAGGATTTGGTGCAGACATAAAAGTTTTTTAAATACTCCCCTTTACCCCATAGCTAGTTCTGAGTTTTGAAGACAGATAACTATTTAAAGCAGGTTGAAAGTAAAGCACATTTTACTTTACTTTCAGCTTGCTTATCTGCTGGATAATGTAGAAAATATTTCTTATGGTACATATTCATGACTGAATGAAGTTGAAACTATTTTCCTCAGTAGATGAATAAATTAAAGGTGTAAAAATGCATATTTATGGGGTAATGGGTTAACCCTTTACCCAATAACCTATTTATAATATTAAAGACAGGTGATCACTTAAAGCAGGTTGAAAGTAAAGCAGAATGTGCCTCAAGGCACATTCTGCTTTACTTTCAGCCTGCTTTAAACTACCATCTGTTAGGCTACATAAAAATATTTGTTATGGTATTTGTTTATGAGGGTATAAACTGGAACTATTTTCTTCAGCGGAGGAATAAATTAAATACGCTAAAAGTCGCTTCTATAAGGGAAAGGGTTAACTGTATGTCAGATTATTCTTACCATTTGCAACCTTTGAGGTAATTAGAATTCTCCTCGTTTTTGTAGCAACTCCATGCCCCTGTCAGTTTCTTTGGCATTTCATTAAAGCTGAAAACTGACATCTCACTGAAAATAAACCAGGGCTCCAGATAAGGGGAGTATTTCAAAAACTAAAATCTTTATTTCTGCTTTAAACCCTATGGTGTCACTACTCATTAGAATCGTCTCAAAGAGACGATTCTAATGAGTAGTAACACCATAGGATTTAGTGCTGTATAAGTGAGAAAATGTTCAATTTGTTTCAATAACTACCCCTTATCTGGAGCCCTGATGGTATACTGAATAAAGAAAGACGTGGCATCAAACTCATTGGCATAACAATTCTATACTTTGCAAAAAGGGTATGTTTGACTTAAACAAAATTGAAACCTGAAAATAGAAATATAAATAAGTTTATTTAAATCAAACCAATTTAGAGTTTTCAAAATAGGACTTAACTGTGTACATGAACAGTCCAAACTCGATCCTTCAAACATACCCACATTTCAAAGTTAAAACCTGGCTAAATGAAAGGCGTTAAAGGCGTATTTATGGGGTAACGGGTTGAGAAAAAGAAAAGAAAACATAAGTACCTTGAGCTAGTTGATGGTTCTGCATCAGGATTCCCCTCTGACAAGTCAATGACCAATGTTTCTGGTTTAGCTGTTTCTGTAGTTTCTGTGTTGCTTGTTTCAACTCTATTTCTCTCTTCTTCAAATTGTTTAGGTGCATCATCTCCGGACAGATCTATCACCACTGCTGATGAGTCTTCATGGTCATCCATTTTCTGACGCTTTCTACGTGGTTCACCTGTTTCGGAGGCATTATCCTCATCATTTGAGTCTATTTCAATGCATTTTTCCAGCGTTTCAGTACCCTCTGTTGTCAGATCAACAACATCACCTTCACCGCTGTATGTAATTGATTCTGGAAGAATCGGCCCTATACAATCCTCATCAAGCGTTAAATCTTGTGGAGGATTCAACACTCCCTCAAGTATACATTCAATGTGACAACCTGTAAATGTATGTGGACCTATTGGTCCTATAACTGGGATATCACCTGTTCCTTCCATACTGGGAAAATTTGTATGAACCAGAGACTTACCTTCAGTCACTCCTTTTTCTAAACTTTGCAAAAGTTCACTATTTCCCTCAAGTTCAGTTTCATTCTGCACTTTTGATTCTGGTCTGTTATGTTTTATTGTTGTTGAAACTTGTGATGATACAACGATGTCGTCCTTCGAAGTTTCGTTTGTATCTTTGTCTTCATCTATTTCTAGTAAATGGAATCAAACTACAGTCGAACTTTGATATCTCGAACTCCCTTAACTCAACCTAACCAATATTTCGACACATGAATTACATTATTTCATGTTCGGTTCAGTCGAACATACCTGTAGTTCAAAGTTAAAACGTGGCTAAGCAGAGTTCGAGATATCGAAGTTTGACTGTATCTAATACGTATTGAAAAAAGAACATCTCTGTTAATCCATTAAACTATAGCCTGTTTCTAGTTTTGAAGATAGGTGACCACTTAAAGCAAGTTAAAAGTAAAGCAGAATGCACCTAAAGGTGCATTCTGCTTTACTTTCAGCCTGCTTTAACCCTTTAACCCATAGCCTGTTTCTAGTATTTAAGATATGTGACCTATTAAAGCAGGCTAAAAGTAAAGCAGAATGCGCCCTAGGGCGCATTCTGCTTTACTTTCAGCCTGCTTTAAGCTAATATCTGCTAGGATATTGAAAAAAATTCTTATGATACATATTCATGACAGTATGAAATGGAACTATTTTCTTTGGCGGATGAATAAAATGAATGCGCTAAAAGTCGCTTCTATAAGGGAAAGGGTTAAGCAACCATCTGCTAGTATATAGATTATATTTCTTATGTGGCATCTCCATGACTGTACAAATTGGAACTTTTTTCTTCAGTAGAGAAATAGATTAAAGGCACAAAAAGATGAATTTATGGGGTAATGGGTTAACAAAAATCAATTGAGAAATGATTTTTAATTTATACACATTAATCCTCACTGGATTACTGTTTATGAAAGAAGTAATCTCAATGTACACAATTCTTACCACCCATAGCCATAGGAAATCTGATATATATAACAGTAGTAAAATCTGGCATAAGCTTAAAGAAGGAAGAATGCCATACAGAAAGCCCCGAGCTGTCTGATCTGGGTCTACATTTTTTCCCCAAACTATTCAGTGTACCCTATTAACATGACTATTTTAATTGCTAAGTATACAGAAGAATCATTAACTCCACATTCCATGATTTATGTCCTCATGTACATTATTTTTCTAAACGGCAGATAGGATACAGATCATTAAAATTTTGCGAATAGATAATGTACAATTGTATTAAACTAAGGTAGACATTTCTTATTCATCTATGTACAAATTTAGATTAAAACTAATTTAAGCTCCTGCAGTCTACAAATTAAAGCAAAGATACTTAATTTATCAAGAACTCTCTTACTAAGTAAAGAAACAAGGGCCACTATGGCCCTAAATCGCTCACCTGGTAACCATGTAACCATGTACACCGTGTGACCTAGTTTTTGACCGGGCATGACCCTCATTCTAACTTGACCTCGATTTCAATGAGACAAACATTTTGTTCAAGTTTCATGAAGATTCAATGCATTTTGTAGTCTCTAGAGTGTTAACGAGGTTTTTGGATGATTTGACCTAGTGACCTAGTTTTTGACCGGACATGACCCACATTCAAACTTGGCTTAGATTTCATTGAGGCAATCATATTGATGAAGTTTTATGAAGATCCAATGAAATTTGTAGCCTCTAGAGTGTTAACAAGGTTTTTCGATAATTTGACCTAGTGACCTAGTTTTTGACCGGACATGACCCACATTCGAACTTGGCCTAGATTTAATTGAGGCAATCATATTGATGAAGTTTCATGAAGATCCAATGAAATTTGTAGCCTCTAGAGTGTTAACAAGGTTTTTCGACAATTTGACCTAGTGACCTAGTTTTTGACCGGACATGACCCACATTCAAACTTGACCTAGATTTCATTGAGGCAATCACATTGATGAAGTTTCATGAAGATCCAATGAAATTTGTAGTCTCTAGAGTGTTAACAAGGTTTTCGAAGATTTGACCTTGTGACCTAGTTTTTGACCGGACATGACCCACATTCGAACTTGGCCTAGATTTCATTGAGCAATCATATTGATGAAGTTTCATGAAGATCAAATGAAATTTGTAGCCTCTAGAGTGTTAACAAGGTTTTTCGATAATTTGACCTAGTGACCTAGTTTTTGACCGGACATGACCCACATTCGAACTTGACCTAGATTTCATTTAGGCAAATATTGTGACCAAGTTTCATCAAGATCCAATGAGATTTGAACCTGCTAGAGTGTTAACGAACAATTGTGAACGGACGGACTGACAGACAGACGACGGACATCCAGCGATCCTAAAAGCTCACCTTGGCACTACGTGCCAATGAGCTAAAAAGCTAGAAAATTCCTATAGAGCTTTTCTGCTTTAGAGATCCTTTCATTTTGCTTTAAACAGTGACCTGACTTAAACACATTTGAATTAATCAAAATGCTCTACCATGCCGCTATAAAAGCTAGGACTTACAAACACTCCCTTATGTGACCACTAAATTACATGTGAGTTATTAGGTGTTTAAGGCAGGTGACATTTTAACCCTTTACCCAATAGCGGATTTCTGGTATTGAAGACAAGTGACCACTTACAGCAGGTGAACACTTAAAGAAAGTTGAAAGTAAAGAAGAATGGGCCTGAAGGTGCATTCTACTTTACTTTCAGCCTGCTTCAAGCTACAGTGGAGAATCTGTTATTCTTTCCCGTTTAAACGCAAACGTACGCAAACGCAAAGCGCTAAAACGTAGAAAAGAACAACTTTTGGACAATTCTGATAATTCATGTTTATCTTGGAGGCAAACAGTTTGGAGCCTGATCAGACGCCGGGTTACCCGGCGTCTGATCTGGCTCCAAACTGTTTGCACTGCAAATAATAGTTTTAGCGTAAACTCGTTTATTGGGAAAGAATAACACATTCTCCACTGTATTATCTGGCATCTGCTAGAATATAGAAAAAAAAACTTCTTTTAGTGGTTGTAATGACTGTATAAATTGGAACTATTTTCTTCAGTAGATGAATAAATTAAATGTGCTAAAAAGGGCTTCTATGAGAAAAAGGGTTAAAGCAAGGTGAACGTAAAACAGAAAGCTCCTTTTAACGTTCACCTTGCTTTAAAATGTTACCTGTATTTTATGCAGTCAATTAGCTTTCTTTTCATTGCTCGTAATAGAGAGGTTCTGTTGTAGCTTACCAATAACCCCACCCATCTGGAGGCGTGTATCAACATCATGTGTAACTGGCACTTCCCTTGTTGTTGGCTGTTGCATACTTATAACTGGTGACTTCGAGTCCTCTAAATTTATTGGGTTGTCATCAGTTGATCTTTGTTTTTCTGCTTCCTTTTCTACATCTTTGGGTTCACCTATTTCTGAATTGTAAATTGATATACATGTATGTGCAATTCATCTGGGTCTACAATTTTAGCATAGGTCAATTGTACAGGTACACTGTTTGTAAAAGACACAAATATCCATCACTAGGTGCTACAGTGGAGAATCTGTTATTCTTTCCCGTTTAAACGCAAACGTACGCAAACGCAAAGCACTAAAACGTAGAAAAGAACAACTTTTGGACAATTCTGATATTTCATGTTTATTTTGGTGGCAAACTGTTTGGAGCCTGATCAGACGCCGGGTTACCCGGCGTCTGATCTGGCTTCAAACTGTTTGCACTGCAAATAATAGTTTTAGCGTAAACGCGTTTATTGGGAAAGAATAACACATTCTCCACTGTACACTGTTTGTAAAAGACACAAATATCCATCACTAGGTGCTAATGGGTTACCCATTACATGTTGCTGTTTCTAGTTTTGAAGACAGGTTACCACTAAGTATTAACCCTTTACCCCAGAGCCTGTGTTTTAATTTTGAAAATAGGTGACTACTTAAAGCAGGTTTAACGTAAAGCAGAATGCGCCCTAAGACGCATTCTGCTTTACTTTCAGCCTGCTTTAAGCTACCACCTGTTATAATAAAGAAAATATTTCTTATGATACATATGCATGACTGTACAGATCGGAACTATTTTGTACAGCGGAGGAATAAATAGACTGCGCTAAAAGGCGCTTCTATAAGGGAAAGGGTTAAAGAGAATGCCCCTAAACCCATTACCCCATAAATATGCATTTTTACTCTTTTAATTTATTCCTCCACATAAGAAAATATTGCAAATGTATAGTCATTGATACATGACTACTACTTAAAAAAATATTTTCCACATCAGAGCAAATTGTAGTTTAAAGCAGGCTGAAAGTACACCAGAATGTGCCTTAGTGCACATTCTGCTTTACTTTCAACCTGCTGTAAGTGGTAACCTATTTTGAAAGCTAGAAACAGGCTATGGTGTAATAGATTAAGGTACATTCTGCCTTACTTTAAGCTATACTCTTTTTTGGACTATGAAGGAAGGGGTCAAGGAGAAAATGTTGGAAATTTGTACAGAAAAACCCCACTATTACGACCACTAAGTGTTAATTATTAGGTGTTTATGACAGGTGACTGCTTAACTCTTTCCTCCCTGAAACTTTAAATGAACAATTCCAGTTTCGATTTTAAACTAGTCCATTTCTGGCTTTTAAGGATTGTTTTTGTCCATTTTTGGCATTATGACAAACAGTGAAGACCCTGATCAGAGGGCTCCTTTCGGAGCCCTCTGATCTGGGTCTTCACTGTTTGCACAGGACAAGTGTACTATTCACCTGTACACTGTTTGAAAAGGACGCCTATATGCGGGACTAGGGCTCAAAGGGTTAAAGCAAGGTGAACTTGTAAAACTGTCTAACATTCACCTTGCTTTAAGCTGTCACCTGTATTTTATGCAGTCAATTAGCTTTCTTTTCATTGCTCGTAATAGAGAGGTTCTATTGTAGCTTACCAATAACCCCACCCATCTGGAGGTGTGTATCAACATCATGTGTAACTGGCACTTCACTTGTTGTTGACTCTTGCACACTTATAACTGGTGACTTTGAGTCCTCTAAATTTATTGGGTTGTCATCAGTTGATCTTTGTTTTTCTGCTTCCTTTTCTACATCTTTGGGTTCACCTATTTCTGAATTGTAAATTGATACATGGTTACGGGATGATGTACAGTTCATCCTGGTCTACACTTTTTGCATAGGACAAGTGTGCTCTTCACAGGTAGTGGCCATTACCCCGTTATCATCTGTTTCTAGTTTTGAAGGCAGGTGACCTTTAACCCCTTGTTGAAAGTAAAGGGGAATATGCCTAAACTATAACTATTGTCAATACCCCGTAAATATGCCTTTTCACTCCTTTAATTAATTCCTACACTTAACCCCTTCACTGCCCTGACATCTTCAATTTTAAACAAATGTCGGTTGCTTTTATTTTCCAAAGTTAATTTTAAGGTATTTTGACTTAAGACCTATTGAAATGAGAGTCAAACAGCTTCGATTCTGATCAGACGTTGCGTTACACCGCGTCTGATAAGAATCCAAACTGATTGCAAATAGCCATTGTGCTCGGGGTAAGGCAGTAAAGGGGTTAAGAAAACAGTTCAAATTTATAGTCATTGATATTCCCTTGATTCTCATACATCAGAACCTTCCCATATTATCAGAAGCCTCACCAAAATGCTTGATGCGCGTAGGGTCTGCTTACTTCATCGCAAAGAGCAGTTCCAGTTTGGTATTAGATGTGGGCAGCAACTTCCTAACAAAAAAGCGCTAGGAATTATAGTGAAACGTTGAAGAAATTTATATTTTCAAAAAAACAAATACCAAAATTGCTCTTGTACCTTAATTTTTTAACGTTCCTTTGTAAAATTGATTTGAATATCACATTTTTTATATAACCCTAAATGTTTACTATGTGTAGCGAGTGTCTGCAAATTGACCTTTCACATACTGTATGAATTTGACCCCATAGTGTACAAGCGCCCTTGTTACCCAGATGATGATGTCAAGGTACTGTATGGTAACCGTCAGATGAGAAGATTTCAGGACGTTTCGCTACCTGGATTTTCGCTACTCTGGCATGTTCGCTACCTTGTTGCTTTAAATTGCGGCTGGTCTTTTTGCTACCTAGACTTTTTCGCTACCCAGATTTATTTTCCGCCCTCTTTTTTACCTATATGCAACTATAGGTGTAATGGAATTTATTTTTACTAATCTTGATTTAAACTAACGTACAGAAATGGCAGGTGTTTTATTTACTAATACGAATCCACACTAACGGACAGAAATGAAAAAAAAGACAAAATATTTGCACAGATGCGACGCGTCCACATATGAGATTCTTATTTTTTAATCTCGATACAAACCAATGGAATCACTATATAAGTGACTTTTTGATAATCTGGATCCAGCCTAAAGAACAGAAATAAAATTTCAATTTTTATGAAATATTTTAACAGACTCCACATCAGAGAGTTATTCATTATTCTGGATCCAAACCAATGGAATCGCCATATAAGTGATTTAAGGTAATGATCTGGATCCAACCTTCAGACATTAATAATTACAATTTTGACAAATGTTTACGCAGAGGCCACACGTCCACACGAGAGTTTTTTATTTATTAATCTGGATCAAAACCAATGCAAGATCCATATAAGAGGTTTTTATTTAATAATTTGGATCCAAACTAACGGAAAATAAGGGGTTTTATATATCAATCTGGATCCCTACTAATGGACATAAATAGAATAGATTTCTATATACTTATCTGGAATTCTGGATCCAAACTAAAATGAATGATTTACTTATTGGATTTTTGTGGAAGCTGATCTCATTCTGTATCATACAAAGAAAGGTAACGGCATAAATAAACATGTGTGCTTGGAGAAGCGTCTTTCAAAACTGCTCATTTCATTTTTGACTGCAAATTTCAGATCATTACTCTTAAATTACAAGTTAATTATCTTACATACTCGTATAATACGCTAAATTTAAAGTACTAAGGGTAAATAAACAATTATAATCTAGTTTTAAGGTAGCGAAAATCTACGGGTAGCGAAACGTCCAGGGTAAAAACACTGTGGGTAGCGAACTGACAGGCGCGAACACAACAGGGTAGCGAAACGTCCAGTAACCGATAAGAATTTGCGGTGCTGCATTTACAGCCAAAGGTTAGTTTAAATAAATTGATGTAGCATTTGGTTCAGAAATTGAACTGTTTGGTTGATCAAGCGTTTTTGTGAGGCTTCTGGACCCATGGGAAGGTTCTGATGTATGAGAATCAAGGATACATGGTTTTGTTGTGCATGTGGTGATTACCGATATTCGGCCCGAATCCGGATAATAGTACCCGGCCCATAGCGGTTACGTGAGGAGCCGGAGAGCAGCAAGTGCTTCTGTGCACAACCCTGGTGGCCACGAGTGAGAGTAGACGTAACAGAAACCGTGAGTCAAAAAGCCTAATAATATTGTATTTGGGTATTTACAACAATGGTGTCAGAAGTTTTCAAAAGGACCGACGCAATATTCATTTTTCGTAAGCTCTAGCTTGAATTTAAATTGTTCAGCGAGAAACCATTTTTTGCCACGAGGCGTGGAATAACATGAATAAGGTAAAGGCAATTACAAGTCGGGATATTGTTTTCGAAACATATTCTGATAAATTGCTATTGAATTAAAGGCAATTACAAGTCGGGATTTGTTGTCATAAAGCAAATTCTGATAAAATTGCTAGAAATTATGTTAAACGGCAATCTGTATTTGTATTGTCCTTTCTTTTTTCATGAGAGGGAGAAAGTGAGCATGGAATACAAATTGACAGTTGTTTCAGTTTTGCTGAACTGGTCTCAAGTTTAGGTTCAATAGGGCGACTCTATGGTTTCTGTTGGTGTCTGACAGGCTAGGCAGCAGATTGTTACAGTCTGCTGTATCATCTGATATCCCTTTGTAGCAAGTTATTTCCTTGAATTTCCAAGCCGCACATGTGAACTTAGTTGCAATATCATGACTGTTTTGTATAGACCTTGGTCTAGAATTAGAGTTCTGGTACCGCAGCTAATGTAAGCTTTGCTCAATCATGAATGCACATGCTAGCTGTCTGTTGTTAGGGACTGAGACTGAGTGAACAGACTCTCTCCTAAGGGAGTCTAGCCTTTCTAGATGGTTTACTTAGCATTCAGACTCGGAGTGTATTATGTACTCCGAGGTGCAGATGAGCATTTGGTGTTTTGGCAAGGTATGCAGGACAGTGCAGACAGGACGTCATGTCTGTATGAGAGCCGCATGCACTGCCGGAAGTCACACAAATGTTTTGTACGCTGTAAGAGTAAACTTGAAAGGGGTCTTGTGCAAAATGAAGGGCTGCATGTATTTGGCTACAATTGTGCTGGTGTTAAAGATTTCAGGTTGTAATATAAGGAAAGTGATGGTTGTGCCCGGTGGTGAATTTGACAAGAGAGTCTGTTCAAATTGAGTTGACAGATCTGGCATCACCGCCGTTAAGTAATGGTAAGCCAGACACGGTCTCGGACAGTGTCTAGGTACTCTAGATAGTTGCTTCCTTAGCAAACAAGCAGCCTATGGTTACTGGTTAGAGAAGACTTGACTAAGACAGCCTTAATAGCTGTTGAGGATGTTCAGTGGAGCTTTGGTGAAGACCGGAGTCGACGTAGACAGCCTTTATAACAGAGTAAGGGCTGTTGAGGATGTTCAGTGGAGCTTTGGTGAAGACTGGAGTCGACGTAGACAGCCTTTATAACAGAGTAAGGGCTGTTGAGGATGTTCAGTGGAGCTTTGGTGAAGACTGGAGTCTACGGAGACAGCCTTTATAACAGAGTAAGGGCTGTTGAGGATGTTCAGTGGAGCTTTGGTGAAGACTGGAGTCTACGGAGACAGCCTTTATAACAGAGTAAGGGCTGTTGAGGATGTTCAGTGGAGTTTTGGATTTGGTGGAGCTCTTGCTTCAGATGTTAGAGCTCTTGAGCTTAAGTTAGAGTAGCTATACATGGACAAGTCATGTCATCTTTCCTGTTGTGGAGACCATTCATTGTGTGTTCTGACCACTTAAACTAGAAATGGTGGGTTAGGTTTCTTAGAGTCACAGACAGCTGGGTGAGATTGTCGGGGGACAATCGTGATTGGTATTGGAATCAGAATTGCAATATGTATACGTTTAGGTATAGGTTGTCATCGTCACTCGTATTAAAGACAACAGTTGTCTCCGTCACTCTATAGGCAATTATAATGTAGTTCTGATGGTCAATTACCTGGTTTGTTGCGATCATGTTATTGTGGTATTGACATCGTCACTCCCAAGGTCAAATAGTTACAATAGTCATGTAGGAACGCAACTGAATAGTTGTCTGTTGGCTGGTATGTGAAAGTCCAAAGTAATTTGGGGTCCTTCCTGGATGCTATGAATGTTAGGTAGAGGAGTTGAGCTCAGACTATTGATAGACAGGGCGAATAAGTCTTTTCCTTTGGCCATGGAATGAGAGACAGTGCTGTCTTGGGAATCAATAGAGGTTACCTACCGTGGTCATTCACGGGTAGTCTTGGGGAATTTAATCATACCGGGTTAGTGAAAGTGGCAAGCCGGAGGATACAGGAATGGTTGACACATATGGTAAGATTTTGGTACGGTAACTATTACTGTAGGCTGTTGGTTAAGCAAGACAGCTTCAGCAGTATAGGAAGTAACAGGATTTAGACCGCTCAGCAAGTCATCCTGGTACTTTGGTTGACTCTAGGTCAACTGTTGTATTTACTCCCTAGTCAGGGGGTAGATATGGACTACAGGGAGCTCCCCTGGCAGCTAGATAGGACAGCCACTGAACTGGGTCTGGGACGCATAATGGAACTTGCAAATAGGCAGGAGCACCATTGCAGACAGCCAGGAGCACCAGATACCAGGCAGACCTGAGGTAGGTTACTTGAAAATGTCCGATACCAGGGAGTCCTTTGAGGTCCAGATGGAGCGGTAAGTCCAGGTTCTCAGTGACCCGGATACATAACCCACCATGGAGGAGGTGAAGAGATCCTTATCATAGGGGGATCTTGGATGCCTAAGCAGAAGCTGCTGGAAAGAGGGGTCGATGTCACCGTTGGAGTCCACAGTAAGAGATCCTTATCATAGGGGGGTCTTAGATGCCTTAGCAGAAGCTGCTAGCCTGAGAGGCAGCAGTACGGTTCAAGGATGGTTAGGGGGCTAGATATCCAGCCTGGCCAGTTGCAGGATACCAAGGACCAGCCAGAAGGTAGCCCAGGACCATATCCAATTGAATAAGGTGGGGAGGAATGTGGTGATTACCGATATTCGGCCCGAATCCGGATAATAGTACCCGGCCCATAGCGGTTACGTGAGGAGCCGGAGAGCAGCAAGTGCTTCTGTGCACAACCCTGGTGGCCACGAGTGAGAGTAGACGTAACAGAAACCGTGAGTCAAAAAGCCTAATAATATTGTATTTGGGTATTTACAACATGCATACGAAAAAGAGTTTCACTACAGCAGCAAATAAATTAAAAACAAATAGGGTTACGAAGGGGGAAAAATATGAAAAATTTCTGAGACATGAGGTTTACCAATAACCCCACTGATGTGGAGAAATGGATCAGATGATCGGTTCCGATCATATTGTTCCGAAACTCCACTTGTCTGCTTTGTCTCTTGATGCAACTCGGAGTCCGGCTCATGTTCGGAATCCTCCAACTCTAGAGTGGTGTCATCTGCCATTTGAAGGAATGTCAAGTAAATAGATCGTCTCGTCTCGCCTATGCTTAATCTTTGTTTAACGTTATAATGATTTATTTAGGCTATATGTGTGCCAACAAATTTATTTGGCATTTGGTGTTATGGGCGCAGACATTTTGGGTTAGGTATAAACCACCGTCAATGCCTTTATAAAAGTAATGCATTAGCCTGTTTACCTGTGTTTTCGCCACCCTTAGCTATATTTTTCGCGCATGCGCTTTCTGATGTAACATTTCTTACATGTTCACGGATCTAATTCTGAACTGAACCTTCAATAACACGAATATATACAAATAAAACTTGTGAAATAAATACAAATGTAAATAACTGTACCGTTTTCGAACGAGGTCATTGCTCTGGATAACCGGGATGCTTTCTTGTCAATTCGCCACCTCTGATTGGTCGTTCGATAATTAGGTCAATGTAGGCTCTGTCAGTATGTAATAGTTTGTTTCATGAAATTTGAACGTTGTTTAATGATTTTGAAATATTTAATTTTTGAAAAGTAAATAATAACTTTTACAACATTACAATAAAAAAGTAACAACGGGCATATTGAGTTAAAATTACCAACATGTCCTTTGATTTGAAACTTTTTGTGAATTATTGTTATTTTACCTGTTTCTTTCGCATTTTCGGCGCTTGAAATCTTCCTTAGTGAAACTGTCCTAGTATTCGGATATCCTCTGTAGTTTTCGGACATCCTCGGTAGCCTGCTCGTGACGGAACTCTAAGTTTACTTAGGTGGCGAATTGACAAGAAAGTGGCGAAATGACAAGAAGCAAGGATAAATATCGGTAAAGCGGTCGGTCTTGATATGTTTACACTACCATATTGAAGTTAAGGTTAGGTGGTTCGCAGGTCTGTTTATGTCCTGTCAAACCTCATTTGAAACCTTGTTTAAATTGAAATATACCATATGGAGAATGAAAAACTGTTAAAAAAATACTTGTAACCGTTTTTCTCTGATAGGACCTTTCTTGGAGAAAAGTTAATTTTTTCATAAACAGGAAATATAACTCAATAATGTCTATGCATTCAAGTAAACTACATACAGACAATATGAGATATTGTTCAAACGAAAACATGTTATGAAATATTTTTCTGGAAATATAAAAATTTGAAAAAGTCACTAAATTTCATATTTAAAAAAATCTAGATGTTTAACATTCACTAATTTTAGACACATCTAACTTAATTCTACTATTTACAAAAAAAAATAGTTAAAATCTACAACACAATTTTCTTTTTGTACATGATTTCTAGAAATTCAGATAAAAAACCAACACTGAGTTGTACTACGCTTGAGCAGAGATTATGTATACCATAGCTAATATACACCATTGGCTGGAGTTAAACTTTAAAATGCCTCTAGCTCGAAATAACACCTTAACCAAACCTGTAATAAGGGGTCATTGAATACGCTAGTCTTTAGATCTCTAAAGACAGGCGAACGCTAAATGCATGACAAAAATAATGCATAAAAGCTTCTTTAGGATCTTTTTTGGCATTGCCTATATGTCATGTGTTATTATTACACCTCGCTTTGAGTTACAATGTTAAATTCCCATAGACCTACAGTTAACATTTTGCATGTCTTTTACATCTATACTGTCACTCTTTGTGATATTCTTTTTGTGACGTCATTCTAAAGGACATGACTTTTTTACTACGTCCGAAAACGTACTGTCAGCCTTGACATGCCAATCGCTATTGGATACATTGGAACGTTTTAAAGAGTGGTAACTTATAATCAACTTTTGGCATTTTCTGTACAAGTTGCTTCCTTTTGTCCATTCCTTAACGATTTGCCATAATTTCGGAAGAGGATATTTGCCACCTAGACAATGTAAAGACGCTGTTTCTTCAATTTACTTATCATAACGTTCTTCTTTGTTTACTTGTAATATAATTATAAACAATGTGACGTCGTAAGACGGCGACGTCATTTACCGCGTTATGTACATGTCCGCGCTAAAGTGGTGTTCACAACACATTTTATAAAAGACGAATAAAACGATTCCAAAGCCAGGGTTGATAAGCTCGGTGTAATAAAATAAATATTAAATGTCAGTTTGCGTGACATTCAAATTGTCAACCCTCGAAAACAAGAATGTCACCCTCGGCTACGCCTCGGGGTGACATGCTGTTTCTCGGGTTGACAATTTGAATGTCACGCAAACTGCCATCTAATATTTATATAATATTATAGCTGCCATCTAAAAAAAAGTTTAGAATCGAATGGGATTCAAACCTAGGACCGTTGCATTACTAGTCAATCATTCTACCGACTGAGCTATCAAGGAAGACACTGAAACTTATCAAACAGTTCCTTATGTAAGTTTTCTAGTATCATAAGCACGTGCCGAAAAAGATCATGTAAAATTACCAGCATTTCCAGAACTCGAGATGCGGGGTGCTCGCTTGCGAGTCACCTGAAGTCACTAAGATCCATTAACAAAAGATTGTCAAAATTCTACCAACTCAATTGCCATTTCCTACAAGAGGTTCAATGATTATGTAATCCATTTTTAAGCATACATATTTCCAAATACCTCAAATGGAATGTGCATATTAACAATGAATGTAAAAAGGCTAACGTCACACAGTGGTATTTATGTTAAAGGCACAATCCCACTCAAATTGGTGTTTAAAACGCGCAATTTCTTATATGTGTGCATTTTCTATGTATTAAAACTAAGTGAAATCGAGTGTAAGAAGCCTGACATATGCACCCACTTCGTAAAGAATCCTACCTAAATGTGTCGAATTCTTATCGTGGTGGTTTACATTATAAGCGGGTTTGTTTACAAATAAGATTACGGGCTGGTTCCGAGAATTTTCGATCGATCGCATAAAGGTCACGTGATTGATTCGGCCGCGACAATGTGTATACATTACATCAGTTTAACGGCCAAACTTAAAAGGAGTTGTCTCTCTTTGGTTGTAAAGCACTCGACTTGTTGTATAGAATTATGCAAATGAGCTTTACCGAGTATGTCCGTAAATTTTCGTCGCTATTCAAAAATTCAACAAACTTGATTACTTGTTTCCACAAATTTCACTGTTCGTTAGCAATATTGCTTCAAATATCACCACGTATTACTTCTTTTTATATGGAACGCTTACGATAGTGACATAAATTTCATGTAAGAAAAATGTTTGATTCTGATTATGTGGGAGTAATATAGTGGCTTTAAGCTAAATTTTTAGGGTAACCTATGTGCGTCAAATTTTCAAGATAGCTTATTATTTTCCATGATAACTTGAAATTTAGATCTATAATACACATATCTTGAAATTTTGTTATCGTAGGTGATGAGCAGCTAAGCAATTAAGTAATGTCACCTTTGTAAGCCACTTGTCAAACTGTGATAATGGCCGGCATGTTGTATTAACAGAACCATTTTACAGGTTAAATCCAGTTTAGGGACCTAAAAATATGTTGTCTTATCCAATATTTCGTTATATCCAGTTCATCTTAAGCAAGCATGATGCCATTGAAATAAAGAAGGAAGCAGTCGGTCGGGGAATTATTTTTATTTTGTATTATGTAGTTTTTAATCTTATCCAAGCTCGTTATAAGTGAGCGTCACATACATGTACTTGTCCTATTTAGGGAACTGCGGCAATCATTGTTGTAGGGTTGTTGTTGGGAGGGCCGTTAAAGGGAGGTAACGCCGTAGTTGCATTAATCAAATGTTAGCCAATCCGCGCTTGAAAACTATTACTTTGCCTTGTAGAATTCTATTTATAGAACAACGGTGATGTATAAACATGTCCAGTTGCCATGTTTAGGAAGATACTTAAACTGATATGCAAATGATGTAGACATACAGGCGACATTTTTTCCAATCAGTGTAATTTTCCAATGTTTCTTTCTATTTTGAGGAGATGACTACTATAAAAGACATGGCAGAAAAGATACCTGTGTCCTGTAACAAAATCGACACTTCATTTATCATCCTTTCACCACTTATCTCGCTATAGAGGACAGGCCGTCGGCAGGAATACACTGGCGTGTTCAGTAAATAAATCGATGTCCGTCGATGGCCATCGCTTGCGAGTTGGCTACCGGTCTGAAATACAATGGAGAAAACGTAATTCTTGCTTTCAATTGCATCGCAATGAAACATAGAAAATGATAACATTTTGACAATTCAGACGACCATTTTTAATCTGAGTGGCAAACAGTTTGGAGCCTGCTCAGATGGCTTCAACGGATTGTTTACCGCAAAACATGTGTTTATACGGCAGAATTACTTTGATATAATATGTCGTAGATGCTGATATATTGACGAAAACACTTGATTTTCGGTAATGGCTGCCGAAATATGCATATTCATCACAAACTTATAAATATATTTGTGGGATCAATACTGAAATGGTTTTATCTGATGTTCTACCCCTCAAAACATGGGGATATACACCAAAATTAGTTTGATACCATATGTAATTACTGAGATATTGACGAAAACGAGATTTTTAGTAATGGCTTCCCAAATATGCCCATTCAGCACAAAATGTTGGTGTGATCTTTACTAAAGTGGTTTAATCTTATGCTTTACCCCTAAAAACATGGAGATATACACCAACATTATTTTGATACCATGCACAGGTACTGAGATATTGAAGAAAACAAGTTTTTCAGTAATGGCTGCCTAAATATGCATATTCAGCACCAAATACTATCACTCCGATTATTACTTAAATGGCTTTATCTGATTATTTACCCCTCAAAACATGGGGATAGACACCAAACTTATTTTGATACCATGCATAGTTACTGAGATATTGGCGAAAACAAGATTTTCAGTAATGGCGACCTTAACTTGCATATTGTGTGGATTGCCCAACGATGCCAGAGTGGCATCATTCAGATTCTTAAAGAGCACACCTAAGAGGTATAGAAACAGCAAAAACACTTTGTACGGACGGCAAAACACGATTCTCTAAAAAGCAGGGGGTTGGCAACCGGACTAAAACAGCAAAAAATGGTAATTGAACAAGCTACAGATTGACCACATTAGATGCTGCAGACCGAAATCTAAAGTGGTACAGTGGAGAAGATGTTATTATTTCAGTTTTAACTCATTCACCCCTGGAATTGTTAATGGAAAATTCCTGTTCCCAATTACGTCGTGTCCATTATTGACTATTTAGGGATATTTTTTAAAAATATATTGCAAAATGACAAACATGGTAGGCCCTGATTAGAGGGCTCCTGCAGGAGCCTTCTGATCTTGGTCTACAGTGTTTGCTAAAGACAATTTTACGCTTTACACATATACTGTTTTCTTATGACGAGTATACTCGTCGCTAGGGCTGAATGTGTTAAACGATGCATATTGTTGCAAACCTGCTATAATCCCTTCACTTCCTTACCCCGAGAGCAATTCTTATTTGCAAACAGTCTGTATATTAACCCTTATCCTGCTGATCGCGACTTTATTTGTTTTGGCAAACAGTTTTGATCCAGATAACGCGGCGTCTGATCTGGATCAAATCTGTTTGACACTCGGTTTTACGTTTCTTCTATTTTAAAGTGTATAAATTTTAATTTTACCAAATTTGCAGACGCCAATTTAAAGCAGACGATTCTTCAGCAGGATAAGGGTTAATCTGACGTCGCGTGACGCGTCGTCTGACCAGGATCCAAACTAGTTGACATTCATTACAATGTCAAAATACCACTAACATTCAAATTTGAAAAATAAAAGCAAACGGCAATTGTTTAAGATTGATGACACCAATTTTCTTATTTTCTCGCCCTTATTTTCTTCTTATCCTCCCCTCTCTCTATTTCTGTAAATTTCTATTTCATTCTCTCTCAACCTTCCTACTTTGCCGTAGTTCTGGGGCTTAATTGCCACAGGGAATGTTTTCTGTTTATTAGACCGAGATCATCCCCTCTGCCAAGAACAAAAAGGAAGGCGATCCCATGCGCTGCTCAGCAACGAATGGGATTAGCCGAAATCATCTTTCCTAAAATCATCATCACTTCATCTCATCATCCCTCATTATCCGTCGGCGCTAGATGACCTTTTTTGTGTCGCAGTTCCGTAAAACCCAACTCATCATCATCATCTCTCTGTCCGTCTCTGTTTGTCTGTCTGTTTGGCTATGTATGTCTCTCTGTTTCAGCCCTTCGCTCTCTGTCACTTTCTTTCTGTCTGTCCGTCTGTCAAAATAAATATATATACATCTCGTTATTTCTCTCTTTTTCTTCTGTCTGTCTCTCTGTTTGTCTCTGTCCCGGTCTCCCTCTCTCTATCTGTCTCTCACTATGTTGCTCTGTCTGTCTGTATGTATGTCTCTTTCTATGCCTCTTACTGTTTATCTATCTCTCTCCCGCCCACTATTTTCCTATCTCTTTCTTCTCTCTCTCACCAAGTCTTTCTCTGTATGTCTGTCTGTCTGTCACTGTGTCTCCACCACTTCACTGTTCCTTTCTGTGTCTTTATGTCTCTATCTTTTTGTCTGTCTTTTTCTGTCTCTTTCGCTGTGTCTGTCTGTCTGATTATATGTCTCTGGCTGTCTCGCCGTCTGTCTCTCGTTGCCTCTCTGTCCCTGTCTCTCCTCTCTATCTCTGTCTCTATCTCGTGCGCGCTCTCTTATTTTGTCTCTTTATTTCTCTATGTTTTTTCTCTCTCACTCTCTCTGTGTCTTTCTCTCTGTGTTTTTCTGTCTATGTTATCTACCCCTGCCTTTCTTTACCTGTATGCTTGTCTGTCTTTCCACGTCTCTGTATGTATGCATGTCTCTCTGTTTGTCTGTCTCTCTATATGCCTGTCTGTCTGTCTGTCTGTCTTATTCATTTATCTCCGTTCGGGCTGTCCATGAGACAGAAGTGTGGATATCTTTTGAATTCACGCCAACTTTTACATAGAAACTGTACAGCGGTGAGGACGTTGTTATTTCCCAAATAAACGCGTTTAAGCTGAAACTATTATTTCCAATGCAAACAGTTTGAAGCCAGATCAGACGCCGGGTAACACGGCGTCTGATCAGGCTCCAAACTGTTTGCCACTCAGATTAACGTAAATAATCAGAATTGTAGAAAACGGTTGTCATTTTCTACGTTTTATTGCGATGCGTTTGTGTTTAGTTTGCGGTTAAACGGGAATGGATAACGTCGTTCCACTGCACAACCTATCCCTTCATAAACACATAGCAGAGTGACATAACATTCGAAATATTTTATCCTGAACAAATACAACCAAATTAAGTACATATATTGAACGCATGTATTTTATCTCCCTCTGGCACCAGGCATCTTCTAATACGAGCCAACTCGCTTTCCTCAACCACTGTGGCGTGTACAGTGGATACTATATTAATCTTCCCCGTCTAGTCGAAACTACATGCAAGCGCAAGACAGTAAAATGTAGAAAATGACAACTTTGTGAAAATTCTAACGATTTATCTTAATTTGAGTGGCAAACAAGTTTGGAGCCTGATCAGACGCCGGGTTACCCGGCGTCTGATCTGGCTCCAAACTGTTTGTAATGGAACAAATAGTTTTCAGCATAAACGCGTTTATCGGGATATAATAACTTCTCCGCTATTGTATTTTAATCGCTTTTATTTTCAGACTTTTGAAATCCGCCGACAAATTACTTAGCTTTGATAATG
Source organism: Gari tellinella (assembly GCA_922989275.2). Lineage (NCBI taxonomy): Eukaryota > Metazoa > Mollusca > Bivalvia > Cardiida > Psammobiidae > Gari > Gari tellinella. Next base: position 33,676,800 of record OV277871.1, read on the forward strand.
TTATACATTCTTAATTGCTGGTAACCAACAGTTAATTGGGCGCCGTTTTAGTTTGGTTAAACCTTTAACTTGTCGTGTTATTGTCGTCTGCAAGATTTGTCGTCTGAAACAACCCCAATACTTGATCTATCTGTCAGAGTGTCAAGTTATAACACTGTCAAACATGTTTGATCCGGTTGAGATGCCGGGTAACTCGGCGTCTCATCTGGTTCTTCATTATTTGCAACGGTGATAATAAATTCGTCCGTGGCGTAAAGATGGGCTACACCACAATGAAATACGTGTGGCACCAAATCGCCAATTTACGTTAAAAATCAAACAAACTCGTTCGTCGCTAAAACTATAGACTGGTTCTAGACGATTTCCGTCATAAAATTCGAAGAATGTTGATTAACCATTCTATTACATTGTTAAACGTCTGTTTACAAAAATGTCGTCTGCATTTCTTTTTTTTTCTTTCAAACTAAATCAATCGTTTATATCACTGGAGCAATCTAAACAATTGCTTTAAAGAGACTGAAACATCAAATATGGCTAATATTTTGTTCTTGTAAAATGAATGGCATGCGCCTATATAAACACGTAAATATTAGTTAACCCTTTGAACCCTAGTCCCGTATATAGGCGTCCTTTTCAAACAGTATACATGTTAAAAGTGCACTTGTCCTATGCAAATAGTGAAGACCCAGATCAGAGGGCTCCTTAAGGAGCCCTCTGATCTGGGTCTTCACTGTTTGTCAAAATGCAAAACATTGACAAAAACAACCCTTAAAAGTCAGAAATGGACAAGACTAAAATGGAAACTGGGATTCTCCATTTGATGTTTCAGGGAGGAAAGAGTTAAAAGCAAGAATATTTTTGTTCAAAAAATTAATTTCAAAGAAAACAATATTGAGCTCGGTCGGGATCGAACCTTTCCACTGCTGCAATATCGTCTTCTTAAAATTATCGTCTGCTGTTTTTCTCAAAGACACATACTTGACATTTGGAATAGGCAGAAAGAAACATAAAGACGACTGACAAACAGCTTGAATCCAGACCAGACGCCGCGTAATGTAAACAAAGTGTCCTCCCTATAACATCTCCCTCCGACCAAAGCACACAATATGTGTCTCCAAATGGATGTTGCTGTAAAGAGGGAGCACTGTATTGTAAAAACAACAACAACACCCCAACCTGCCCTAAATAAAAAGTGGGCAAAACTTTGTTGGAAACTGGTATTTTCATTTAAATTATCAAGGCTGAAAGTGTTGAAGCAAAATAAAAAAGAGATACATGTACAGTGGAGAATGTGTTATTCTTTCCCAATAAACGCGTTTACGCTCGAACTATTATTTCCAATGCAAACAGGCTCCAAACTGTTTGCCACCAAGATAAACATGAAATATCAGAATTGTCCAAAAGATGTTCTTTTCTATGTTTTAGCGCTTTGCGTTTGCGTACGTTTGCGTTTAAACGGGGAAGAATAACAGATTCTCCACTGTATATACATGTATGTACACATGTTAGTGGCAAACCGTTACTAATGATATGTTATTATGCCTTTAATTTGTTTCTTAACTAGAGAAAATAGTTCCATTTTATACAGTCATAAACATATATTTACATTCACCCTGTAAAGTCTTTATGTAATCCTATTAAAAATTTGCGGTACATATGCCGATGAACCTACACTTCGGAACTGGTTTTAACCAGTTCGGATTTCGCCCGTGCTATTCGTGGACTTCTTCAAATAGACTGCATCGGGCACTTAACACTAAGCTCCCATTGGTCGACGGTCATATGACACTAGCGGAGTGATACAGACCCATAGGTCGTTGCCATCGCGTTGCTATGTGTGTAAATGGGTTAAGAAAACAACCGCGACCTGTATTTTTTAGAATGTGCTTTGGCAATAGATATTCAAGTTGCACTGTTATTTGTTTGCCTTGTAAGTCTTTTCCATTCACAGAGAGAAAGTTTACTGGAAAAAATCCTGAATTTTTAATACAGTTAGAGTACATGTAGTTGGAACTACTTTCTCACCATATTTAGAAACTGGAATGGCTATTACATCGACATTACATCTATCAAACCTCTTTGACCGGTATATGATAAATTCTTATACAGAAAAACAAATCTGGCCAATAAACACATTAAATTGACAAGACAGAAAATATAAATATTAATATAAGGAATAAACAACATCTCTTTGCCGCTCATGACGGTATGACTACATTAGCTTCGGGGTGTAAATTTAACGAAAACGCCCTTCGGGCGTTTACGCAATTTACCCCCTGCGAAGCTAATGTAGTCATACCGTCATGTACGTCAAAAATTTGTTGTTTATTCCTATATTAGACGTAACGTCAAAAGCTCATGCCCCCTTTGAAATATGCTCAAATGACCGTTCATTTTGCCTTTCAAAGCATGTAAAGATTTAGAACAGTACTAGTGTTATACATCAAAATGAACGTCCAAGATTGCTGAATGCCATGATGCATTCATATTTTAGAAATAAACAAAGGGCGATTAAATAGAGTCGTTATTACTAGTAATGATCAGTAAAAAATCCAATGTCCCATGTTACATTTGCATGCAGCTGTTTGTGACAAAACTTGTGTGTTCCGTTAAAACGTGGGAAATTGCACTTATCTCGTCTGCAGTGTTGACGGAACATCATTTCCAGATATAATGAACAAAATTGTTTGAAAATTCTACATTAATGGAAGACAAAATGGAGAGAAATTTAAAGTAAGAGAATTTGTCGCATGCGCCAAAAAAATTGTCTGCACTGTTTTTAATCAAATATCTGACATATAAAGAATTTATATTAGTTCAATAATTTTTGTTGGCAAAATACACTTTTTGTCCTGTTTTGAAATATGGTGTCGTTTTACCAAAAGCGCTTCAGATATTTCTGTTATCCGTGAAATGGATTGTCCATTCAAATGTCCCAAATTAAGAAATCAACGTCATATTTACTTATTCCGAAAAAATAGCGCTGTTTTATTAAAATAATAATGAGTTTTAGCCAAAAAATAGTCAGATAGGAAAAATACACTTTTTCTTGCGATTATTTTGATATATAAATTATTGTACTTTTCAATTTACTAATTTTTTAATTTACCAAACAAATTGTCCCTAAGAAATGTCCCAGACGCTAGTTTATGTGTAACTTTGACGTTCGAATAGATAGATAACGTTTAAACATTTTTCGGGTTTGTTTTTGTTTGTTTATATCTAAAGGGGACTTTGCAGATATAAAAACGAAACTTCAATGTAAATTGAAAAAGAAACAAACTGGTATATTTGTAAAAGAAAAGAACATCACCGTGTCTCTACATAAGCACAACCGCATAATGAACATCCGAAAAAACGCGTGTATAGAATATAAATAACTACAGTTTTTTTTTTATTGACTAGCTCTCTAGACCCAACTTCGAGTGAATTTGGAATCATAAAACGTAGCAAACAGTGTAAACATAAATACTTTACCACTGATAATGCCGCAACTGATATTGGTCTGCATGGGTCCAGAAAAATGGTGCGTACCCATGAATAGTAAACATTGCAGACCTTGGTAAGACGCCGCATTTTCATACAGATGCTGATCTGAGTCTACACTGATTGTCAAATTGTACTCTAAAAAGATGGACTCATTTGCTGTATGCACAATTGCTCACAGTCTACATACCAAATTCTGCTTTCCTCTTTTATTTCTTCAAAGTCTCGACAGTCTTTTCATTTTCCACTCCTTAAACACATCAACTTTGACAGGTGTACCTACCTCTGGTCGTGGGGAAAACCAAACCGTACCAATATAGCCAATATTGATTTTTAATGGAGAAAGTGATGTCATAATAGACGTCACCATTATTTGTATATAAACGTCATCAGTGAAAAAAACCACGATAGATGGTACATATACATGTATAGGCGACCTAGTTCACTAGCCTGGTAGATCTAGTAGAACTGTATTTCAACGTCATGTGTAACGCTGTGGGTCATGAGCTTTTGACGTTACGTCTAGAGTATTTGTAAGACAGTTAGATGGTACAGCGTTCCCTCTCTACAACGACATCCAATGGGAGACAAAAAGTTTGTGCGTTGTTCGGAGGGAGTCGTTAAAGGGAAGGAATTGACTTTCAATTGCAAACAGCTTGAATCCAGATCAGGCGCCGCGTAACGCGGCGTCTGATCTGGATTCAATCTGTTTGTCACACGTTATTATGTTTTTTCTGTCAAAATGTCCAATGTGTCTCATTGGGAAAAACAGCCGACGACAGTTTTTAGCAGACGAGATTGCATAAGTGAAAATATTATACATATTATTGTCTTGTTTGGGGAACAGCGACAAGGGTCGTTGAAAAGAGGGAATCGTTGTTCGGAGGGCCGTTGTAGAGAGGGAGCATTGTAGTTTAAAACAGGTTGAAACAGAACTCTCAGATCTAACGCGCATTCTGCTTTACTGTCAACTTGCTTTAAGCAGTCACCTATATTCAGTACTAGAAACAGGCTATGGGGTATAAGGTTATGCACCTTTAATTTGGGATGCATGGGATTCTTACAATAAATATGTGCAGGATAAAAAAAATAACATAATTAAATAAATAACCGCTGCGCAAAGGACAAAATTAATGTTTCTAGGGACACAATCACGTTTGTTTGTCAATGTCACATAACATGTATATGCTAAAATAATTCAATTTGGATCAGAACAGGAGTTAAATACAATTTACGTCATTCACTTGTTAATTTGTAATCCTTAACTCCATAAATACGCCCTTTTACGCCATTAATTTAGCGCTCTGCTGAAGCAAATAGTTCCCTTTTTTACAGCCATGTTGAATATGCACCGTAAGCAATATACTCCGTATCATAGTAGCTACAGTGCTCCCTCTCTACAACGGCCCTCCAAACAACGATTCCCTCCTTACAACGACCCTCGTCGCAGTTCCCTAAACAAGGCAATTATATTCACGGCTGCAATGTCGTCTGCTTAAATTTGGCGTCTGCTGTTCTTCTCAAAGTTACATAATGGACATCTTCATAACGAGTGACAAACAGCTTGAATCCAGATCAGACGCCGCGTGACGCGGCGTCTGATCTGGATTCAAGCTGTTTGTTAATGTAAATCGGCTTCCCTCCCTATAACGACTCCCTCCGAACAACGCACACAAAAGCGTGTCTCCCATTGGGTGTCGTTGTAGAGAGGGAGCGCTGTATATCAGTTTGCAATCGGTTTTACTTTCGACTTGCTTTAACCCTTTCATGATCAGATGCATCGTGAGGTTTTTATCCATTCACCGCCAAGTTGTCGCCTGCTTCAATATTATTGTCTGCAATATCGTTTCAAAGTTAAAGTTAAGACAGTCAGAATAACTAAATAAATTTCCAAAAGAAGGTCAAACAGTTTTGATCCGGATCAGATCATATTTGCAAACTGTTTGCGAATGCGCTTTATTGTGTCATTGAGACAAAGAGGGTTAAATGGTCACGTGTATTCAAAACAGTTTACTAGAAATTTGCTATTGGATAACGGGTTAATGAAACACCAATTTGAATTCCAAACAGTTTAATTTAGATCAGACGCCCATTTACTCGTGTCTGATCTGGACCAAACCTATTCGTTATTACAGTGGATAATCTGTTATTCTTTCCCGTTTAAACGCAAACGTACGCAAACGCAAAGCACTAAAACGTAGAAAATAACAACTTCTTGACAATTCTGACTATTGATATTTAGCTGAGTGGCAAACAGTTTGAAGCCTGATCAGACGCTGGGTAACACGCCGGGTTACCCGGCGTCTGATCTGGCTCCAAACTGTTTGTATTGGAAATAATAGTTTGAGCGTAAACGCGTTTATTGGGAAAGAATAACGTTTTCTCCACTGTACATGTACATGATTGTATCAGTCATATCGCATTTAGCGACAAATCGGATAATGAAACTATATTATATAAGGTGGTTGTTTCCATAATATCACTCTAGAACTCTGAAACTGTAACCATTGATAGCTAGGACAATCTCCTCTGCTTCAAATTGGTACTTGCTGATTTCGCAAAGTAATTTCTTAACCCTTCCTCTCTCAATGACGCTTAAAAGCGCGTTTGCAAACAGTTAAACATATATCGATACGAGTGTCAAACAGTTTGGATCCTGATCAGATATCGCGTAACGCGGCGTTTTATCAGGACCCAAACTGTTTGATACTCGTTTTGAAATTTCTTCAGTCATACTGCCTTTTTTAATTCTTTGAAACGACATTGCAGACAACAAAATAGAAGCTGACGGCAATGAAATGGTGAAGGGGTAAAATCTAACGAAATATTTGGCAGTGAAAGGGTTAAAATAAAACCTAGCAAAGAGACAAACTTGGATATTGTTCAGGATCAAACCTCATGGAAATGCCGCTCGGGTCGGGCTCAGCACTCTAAAGGTTAAAATTTAAACCCTTTAATAAAGCACGCGCCAAAAGATGATTTATCTACAACTTGAACTTAAATCCCGACTCCCTGTCGATTGATCTTAAGGACCGAACAAACAAAAAAAGTAATCCCCGAACAATTATGGCACGTGCTTAGGCCTCGTCTGTGTCGCGAGTTAATTGTACGCGTAGTAATCTTATTACAAAAGTTACAGTACTCGTGACTCTGGCGCTATTTAACTTAATGTACTTACCGATATTAATCCTTTCATTCTCAATGACGTCATAAGGCGCATGCGCAAACAGTTTTGATCCTGACCAGACGCCGCGAAACGCGGCGTAGGATCAAAACTGTGTGTCACCTGTTTTGAAATCACGGCATTTATACTGCCTTAAATCTAACTTTGAACTGATATTGCAAATAACAAAATTGAAGCAGACGACAATGAAACGACGAAGGGGTACATTTGTAAAAATCTCACAATTAATTTGGCAGGAAAAGAGCTTACTCCTAAACCGCCACTGGGATTAACATACAGTAAAACGTCTCTATTACAACCACTAAATCGAAGGCTAATTGATTGTAAAAAGACAGGGCTGCCATTTCTCCGGATTTTTCCTAAATCTTCGGATTTTTTTAGCTTAAAGCAGGCTGAAAGTAAAGCAGAATGCGCCATAAGGCGCATTCTGCTTTACTTCCAGCCTGCTTTAAGTAGTCATGTGTCAACAAAACTAGAAACAGGCTATGGGGTAAAGGTACGATTAGTAAATTCGCACTTGAAAAATGCAAATTTGGAAATCTTAGGATTTTTCATGTCAAGAAATGGCAGCCCTGAAAAGACAAGTGCCAGCTTAAAGCAAAGGGACAGTAAAACAGAAAGCTCATGGAGGAGCTTTCTGTTTTACTGTCACGTTGCTTTAAGCAGTAACCTTTCGTAAACAACTTATATGTTTATGACTGTATAAATTGGAACTATTTTCTTTAGTGTAGGAATAGATTAAATGCGCTAAAAAAACGTACAAACTCGTAATAGAGAGGTTTTACTGTATGTTCGAACCATGCTATCTTGGACTGAACGTGCCATGGCTGCATGGACCATAGCTGTATCAGGGACCATGTAAAGTGTTCCCTCCCCACAATGACCTACTGAATAACCATTCCCTCCTTACAACAACGTTTGTCGACGTTCCCCAAACAAGACAATACTATTTAACCTTTTCACCGATCCAACATTACAGTGAATAATCTGTTATTCTTTCCCGTTTAAACGCAAACGTACGCAAATGCAAAGCGCTAAAACGTAGAAAAGAACAACTTTTGGACAATTCTGATATTTCATGTTTATCTTGGTGGCAAACAGTTTGGAGCCTAATCAGACGCCGGGTTACCCGGCGTCTGATCTGGCTCCAAACTGTTTGTAATTGAAATAATAGTTTTAGCGTAAACGCGTTTATTGGGAAAGAATAACACATTCTCCACTGTATCTGCTTAAAATTATCTTCTGATGTTGTTTTCAAATTTACATATTGAACATTTTGACAGAATAAAACCCACATAACGATAATAAACAGCTTGCATCCAGATCAGACGCCGCGTTACAATATGTAAACTCAAGCTGTTTGCAAATGTAAGCCAATTTTCCTGCCTATAACAATACCATCTGAACATGCAACGCACACAATCTGTGTCTACCATTTGGTGTTGTTGTTGTGAGGGAGCACTGTATAATATAGTATCCATGGATGTATGAACCGCATGTGCGAAACATATTAAGTTCAGCTGGCCTCAATTCTCTGAAAGCTTGACGCATATCATAATCCTGACAAAAATTATAAAGTTGTGCCTGGAAAACGGTAGGTGGACAAAGTATATACCGTAAAAGTAAAAGGATGAGTGAACGAATCAACAGACGGACGAACGGATAGACGGACAAGAGTAAAACAACACTCCCCGACTTATCGTCGCGGAGACATAAACACTTCTAAATAGATTACAGTAAAAACCCTCTAAACCGGAACCTCTAAAAACCGGAATTCTCTCTTAACCGGACAAAAAGGTTGGTCCCGTTCCAACTCGTCTTTATACATTCATGAATATGTATCACCAGAAATAGTTTCTATATTCTAGCAGATGATAGCTTAAAGCAGGTTGAAAGTAAAGCAGAATGCGCCCTTAGGCGCATTCAGCTTTACTTTCAACCTACTTTAATTGATCAGCTATCTTCCATACTAGAAACAAGCTATGGGTTAAAACCCCTCTAAACCGGAAACCCCTCTAAACCGGAAATTTATGTTGTCCCCACACATGTCCGGTTTAGAGGGGTTTCACTGTACATGTATATCCTGGTAGCGAAAAGGTTTACCATTCGGCGCCAAGTCGGATAAAGTCGACTTTGCAAACAGTTTGGATCGTAACGCGGTGTCTGATCAGAACCAAGACTAGTTCACACTCGTGTCGACATTTCTTAAGTCATACCACACTGAATCCAACTTTGAAACAATCTGGCAAACAAGATATAGTGAAGCAGACGACAATGAAGCGGTAAAGGGGCGAAACACTCACGATTGCTGTATGGACAAACATTGCACGTCCTGCATTCGCATTTTAACAATTTCATCGCCTTATTTCATTTACAGTGGAGAATTTGTTATTCTTTCCCAATAAACGCGTTTACGCTAAAACTATTATTTCAATTACAAACAGTTTGGAGCCAGATCAGACGCCGGGTAACCCGGCGTCTGATCAGGCCCCAAACTGTTTGCCACCAAGATAAAAATGAATTATCAGAATTGTCCAACTGTTGTTCTTTTCTACGTTTTAGCGCTTTGCGTTTGCGTACGTTTGCGTTTAAACGGGAAAGAATAACAGATTCTCCACTGTACCCCTTCTGCGGTATATTGGCATCTGCTTCAAATTTGTTTGTTTTTTGCAATATTGTTTCAAAGCTATACTCAGCAAAAATAGAAACTTTACATGGGATTCTGATGCGTATAATTCTGTCTACAAACACAATTTTGCAGAAAACTTATTGTAATTAATAACTTTGTATCAATGTCTGCAAGTTCTCGACAACGGTGATGAAAAAATTCCAAACGTCACGTTGTAATTCGACGTCAAAATGCATAGGGGTCGATTTCAAAATTCTCAGAGATGTGAAGGTGTACACAAGATGTGTTTAATTCATTTTCCGGTTTCATTTTAAGTGACTTTTTGCATAAAGTCATTTCAGTAGCGTACATGCCCACCGCCAGGCCTAATGCAAGCAACACTCCGTCTCGAATGTACCGTCTAATGACGTCATCTGAGATGACATGCCATTTTCGTAATCGAGCATGTCTGAGGTCGTTGGTCGTGTCATTGTTCCTCAACCATCGCCAAGTTTAACTCATACATGCTCTATTGGTTTCAGATATGGTGATACTGCATGCCAGGGCATGACGTTGACGTTATTCTGGGCTTTGTCCGTGCCGTTAACATCTGCCAAATATTCGGTCTACGGGTACGGGTAGGACCTTGGCATTGCTTCAGATGATTCCTTATTGTCTCGGTAGTGATCCAAAACCGCCGAACAGAAACCGTTGCTGGGATGAAACGGTTACGTCGGTACGTTAACGTAAGAGTGCGATCGTCTCTATATATGTGACGTCAACGATCTCGGACGATCCTGGACTTACCCCGTAACTCTGTAACGAGTAGTCAGGATATAAAGTGTCTACCGTTTGCGTCCGAAATGACGCGAAACATCAGTTACTGACGCGTCCGCGTAAGCATGCCGAATGGTCTGATTTCTGTGATTTTCAGAAAGCCGTGGTTTCTCAGTTTTGAAACACAAACGTCGACAACTTTGATTTTTCTGTGTATCTGTTGCATTAAATAAACTTGAAATCAACGCTGAATAGGTCAACTCGCCGCCAGTGCTAAATACCGGAAGTGGAAAGCGTGCTACGTCGTGCGCTGACTAGTACAATTTAGCGAGAGTGTGTCTCTGTGTGCTCTTTATCAATTACTCCATTATTATGAAATGTGCTTATATTTCATGAAACGTCATTAAAACATCGCTTAAATCGGCTCTAAAGAAGTTAAAGTTTCTATTTTTGTTAAGTATAGTTTTAAGATAGTATCACTCCAGAAATTCCGAAACGAGTGTCAAACATTTTGGATCCTGGCCAGACGCCGCTTTACTGTTTGCAAAGGCGCTTTTTGGCGTCATCGACAGTGAAATGGTTACATTGAAATAGTTACAGTGGAGAATCTGTTATTCTTTCCCGTTTAAACGCAAACGTACGCAAACGCAAAACACTAAAACGTAGAAAAGTACAACTATTGGACAATTCTAATAATTCATTTTTATCTTGGTGGCAAACAGTTTAGAGCCTGATCAGACGCCGGGTTACCCGGCGTCTGATCTGGCTCCAAACTGTTTGCAATGGAAAAAATAGTTTTAGCGTAAACGCGTTTATTGGGAAAGAATAACGTTTTCTCCACTGTAAGACACTTAATTATGACGTTAAAATTTCTTTGTCTATGCAGGTGGTTGCTTAAAGTGCGATGAAAATAAAACATAAAACATAAAACTCAAAATAAAGCTTTCTGCTGTACTTTCATCATCATTCAAGCTGTCACATATTAGTTGAGGTAAATCATGTTGCCCGAGCCGTTAGGCGAGGGTTACATGATTTTACCAGCCGGGAGGAAATCCTCATGTACACTGTGAAGAAACTGTATAACGAATTTATTATACTGCAAAGTTTTCACTGTTCAAACGAAATATTTCGGAATTCGTCGTGTACAGTGCTTATAATAAACTATAACAAAATCGCGCCAAAGCAGATAACGTTTAGAGTAAACTTGTGACGTCATAATTTATGTTCTGACGTTGTTATTTCATAAGAAAAATGCGCATATTCAGCGTCAAACTTTCTCAGAAATAATGCGACTGTTGAAAGATCCAAACAGCGAATGGTTCTTAGCCGAAATGAAATTAAAACGGAGGATGCACGATTGAATGCACTCAATTCTGTCGAGCAATCGGCCATCTTATTTTCTGCAAAGCAAGACTCAGGGACATGTCAGCCAATGAAAACAGCTGCATTTCCATGTACCCTGTCAGCTCACAGGGTACATGGGATTATGTCTAGGGCTCGTTGACGAATGAAAATTAAGGAATATACTTTGCAGTATAATAATGTCTTTTATACAGCGCTCCCTCTCTACAACGACACCCAATGGGAGACATAAATTGTGTGCGTTGTTCGGAGGGAGTCGTTATAGAGAGGGACTTTTGGCTTACATTCTATAACGCGGCGTCTGATCTGGATTCAAGCTGTTTGTCACTCGTCGTTACTTTATTTTCTGTCGAAATGTCCATTATGACACTTTTAGAAAAACAACCGTTAGGCAGAATAGTGGACACCGATAGATTATCGATAAACTGTCCTACGCTAGCTTTCGTGCCCGTCAATGTTCGGCTCTTACCGCTCGGTATTTACGGAAACTCCCGACGACTCTTTGAACATATTAATTTTATTTTCAATTTGAAAAAGGACCAAATTAACATTAACTTACAATTCTTAAATTTATATCAAAAGAAAGAACAAATAGTCAAGTATACGAGCCCGTTTGCACAGAATTGATATCGATTTGTATAAATGCACAAGGTCGTGTTATATTATCCGTGTCGAGGCTTATTTTCAGCATTTTACTCTTTGTTTAATGTGATTTAGAGGTGTCTTTTTAAACTTAAAAAAGGACCAAAATCTTATTAAAATATTTTTTCAAAACAAATTCCACCATAAAGGAAAATGTTTAAGCTAACACAGGCCGTTTGCACAGGAACGATATCTGTCCAGAAAAAAAAGTTATTACAAGTTATGTAAAAATGCCCTTCTTATTTTAATGCTCGAAATTGAGAGCAAGTGGGCCACCTGCGTGTCCACTATTCTGCGTAACGAGACGACAATTTAAAGCAGACGACATTGCAACAGTAAAAACGTTAGACATAGTTGTCCTGTTTAGGAAACAGCGGCAAGGGTGGTTGTAAGTAGGGAGTCGTTATTGGGAGGGCCGTTGTAGAGAGGGAACACTGTACCACCAATTAGTCTTCTTTAAGTGGTTTTATTAGAGCGGTACTACTGTAAGTCAAACCTGTATTAAGCAACATTTCTTTGAAGAATTCAGGAGGTAATTAAAGTCAGGGGATTTGATAAAAAATATAGATACATGCAATAAAAATAATTCAGACTGCTCATGCAGGAGCTATCTACAAGTATTGTTTTCAGTCTGTTTTTACAGTGGAGAATGTGTTATTCTTTCCCAATAAACGCGTTTACGCTAAAACTATTATTTCAATTACAAACAGTTTGGAGCCAGATCAGACGCCGGGTAACCCGGCGTCTGATCAGGCTCCAAACTGTTTGCCACCAAGATAAACATGAAATATCAGAAGTGTCCAAAAGTTGTTCTTTTCTACGTTTTAGCGCTTTGCGTTTGCGTGCGTGCGTTTAAACGGGAAAGAATAACAGATTCTCCACTGTAGCAAAAAGCTGTGCTAGACTCTGATTAAGACCAATGACACCAAAATGCGCATTTGTAAATAATTTGGATGCTAATTTTAGCACGGAATTGTACACTCATCTTGCATAATTTCGTGTTTTTAGTGTCCAATCTGATTGACATTCGTTTTGTAATTTCGTCAATATTATTGCCATAAAACTAACTTTGAAACGATATTGCAGACACCAATATTTAACCCTATCGGTGCCGAAATCGCATAAAGTCGACTTTGCAAAGAGTTTGTATCCTGATCAGACGCCGCGTAACGCGACGTCTGATCAGGATCCAAACGGTTTGACATTCATATTGACATTTCTTAAGTCATACTACATTGAATCTTACTTTGAAACGATTTTGCAAACAACAAGAATAATGAAGCAGACGACATTAAAGCGGCGAAGGGATAAAAACCTGGCGATTGATTTGGCGCCGAAAGGGTTAAGCAGACGACAATATGGTGGTGAAGGGGTGAAAACTTTATGATGAATTTGACGATAAAAGGGTTAATTTGTCGCTTCATACTGATTTTCCTGTACAGTGGAGAATCTGTTATTCTTCCCCGTTTAAACGCAAACGTACGCAAACGCAAAGCGCTAAAACGTAGAAAAGAACAACTTTTGGACAATTCTGATATTTCATGTTTATCTTGGTGGCAAACAGTTTGGAGCCTGATCAGACGCCGGGTTACCCGGCGTCTGATCTGGCTTCAAATTGTTTGTAATTGAAATAATAGTTTTAGCGTAAACGCGTTTATTGGGAAAGAATAACACATTCTCCACTGTACATTGTATTTTGTGTTACAGTGCTCTCTCTCTACAACGAAACCCAATGGGAGACACAGATTATGTGTGTTGTTCGGAGGGAGTCGTTTTAGGGAGGGAAAATAAAGACTTGGCTTAAAATTGCAAACAGATTGAATCCAGATCAGACGCCGCGTAACGCGGTGTCTGATCTGGATTCAAGATGTTTGTCACTCGTCAATTATATTGTTTCTATTAAAATGTCCACTTATATGTAGTTTGAGAAAAAAAACAGCAGACGACAATTTTAAGCAGACGATATTGCATCAGTAAAAGCGTTAGACATAATTGCCCTGTTTTAGGGAACTGCGGCAAGAGTCGTTGTAGTGAGGGGTCGTTGTAAAGGGGGTCGTTGTAGTGAGGGATCACTGTATATTGAGTGGCTGCTAAACTCAAGTTTGACTGTATACAGTGGAGAATGTGTTATTCTTTCCCAATAAACGCGTTTACGCTAAAACTATTATTTGCAGTACAAACAGTTTGGAGCCAGATCAGACGCCGGGTAACCCGGCGTCTGATCAGGCTCCAAACTGTTTGCCACCAAGATAAAAATGAATTATTAGAATTGTCCAAAAGTTGTACTTTTCTACGTTTTAGTGTTTTGCGTTTGCGTACGTTTGCGTTTAAACGGGAAAGAATAACAGATTCTCCACTGTACTTCATTGATATTGGCCGCAATTAATCTCTCGCCACTGACCCTATATCCATTACTCTCGAGACAGTGGGGTCGTATAGGTGATATAAGAAGCCCGTGTCTCCGTCTCTTATGTTGGGGCCTATACATCAAACAAAGTGCCTGAGCCTCGCCCAGTCTCGCCGGGTCTCGCCAAGTCTCGCCATCCACGTGCCATATTTAGTCTAATTACGTATACATCTATAAACCCCTATGGTGATAGATAGTTTTTTGACGACTGCAAAAATCGTAGTTTGAATATGTTATTACTTGATTGATCTGTTTTGTTTTTTTGTTGTTTTTTTATAATATTACATGCCAATCAAACTGTCTAAATCTAGATGAGACGCCGAGTTTCTCAGGGCCTCATATAGATCTAAAATGTTTGCAACTTTTATGATAAATGCACCCATGACAAACTAAAGGTTCAACAACAAAATTTAATACTTGCTGAGACGAATCAAGTCTCCAATTTATATGACGAAGTTTTATATGACATTGCCGAAACATACAGGCCAAAGCTCATTCCCCAGTCTCGTCGCCAAATAACCCTACTAAAATTGTGGAGAAGACGTTATTCTTTTCCTTTTAAAAGTAAACGAAAGCAACGCACTTAAATGGACAAAACTATGTACAACGTATTGAAAATGTTGACACTTTTTTTTTCAATTTTAGTGGCAAATAGTTTGGAGCCTCATCAGACGCTTATTTAGCAAATTTTCTTCATTTCACAAAAAACATCACCACCCGTCCAAAATAAAAAATAACAAAAAAAAAAAAATACATCTAAATAAAAATTTATTTTGACTTATTTCGCAGACGATATATTTGAAGTAGACGGCAATTCAGCATGATAGGAATTAAGGTACCTCCAATAACAAATAATAAATCCTTAAAGTTTTAATCAATTTATACGGCTTATAAGAGCCTTGAATATTTTTTTTCTGTAAAAGGTTTAGCCCTACCCGACCTCCATGAAGTCCTGGACCGGCTATGAACCTAGGCTGTCTCCAGCAACCATTTATCCAGGCCTCCATAAGTTGACATAAAAAAATTTAAGATTTCCAAATTTGCATTTTTCAAGTGCGATTTTACGAATCGTACCTTCTCCCCGTCTCCTGTTTCAAGTTTTGTTGACACGATGCTGTTTAAAGCAGACTGAAAATAAAGCAGAATGCGCCTTAAGGCGCATTCTGCTTTACTTTAAGCCTGCTTTAAGCTACCATGAACTAGAAAAAATCCGAATATTTAGGAAAAATCAGGAGAAATGGCAGCCCTGTTTATCTTGAACAATGAAAAAAAAACACGGGTAAATGTTTTCGTCACCCCTATACTACGATTCCCGAGGGTAGTACTGTAACAGAGGTAAACAAACTGCACGCGCGAAAGGTAGGTTCTTCAGAATTTTGCAATTAATGTTCTGTAGATTTGTTTTTGAGACATGAAACATGAGTGGATCGATAAAATATGGTATATCATTTCATATTGTGAATTCCGATGAATTAACAACGGTTAAACATATAGTAAGTCAGTGTTTGCTATCTAAGTAATGGATGAATATGTCTTTTAACGATAAAACATGCAGACGTTGTAGTTTATCAACGTTAATACAGCAATAAGTATTGCAATATTACAATATTTACAGCCTTTCATTTATTTATGATAATGAAAACAAGATTTAACCTGAAACATTTTTGTAAATTTATCACAGGCCCCATAAATTTATATAAACACATCCGCATTAATTTGCGAAGACGAAGAGGATTTAGGTTAAAACAATAATTTCAAAGAAACACATACAATTGCTATGCATGGAGGGGATTGAACCCTATAGGTGCTGAGCAAAACCAAATTAAGGAAAGTTAACCGGTACTTTTACCAATTGAGAGAACCGGGCAATGTGTTTAGTTGGTTATACGTGTATTTTTTTAAAATAATTATATCATTGTAATTGTATTTTGCTCTTCATTACAGAGCTGCCGTTTCTCCGGATTATCTGGACCTACGGATTTTTTCCGTAATCTTCGGATTTCTGCTCTACATTTAAATTTAGAATTGATTGCTTAGGAAACAACGGTATGGGAGCCAAACAGTTTAGACCACCCAGATCACATACCGTGTTACGCGGCGTCCGATCTGAATCCAAAATATTTGCATAATTATGTAAGTGTTAAAGAGCCTGGCAGCAAATGGGTCAAAGGTACGATTCCTAAAATCGCGCTTGAGCATTTGGAATTTATTGCATTTTTATGAGCAACTTATGGTAGCCCTATCATTACTGCAGGTAAATAAATAATGTTCTGTAATAAAAATGGTACTGATCCACTAGACAATGCGATGAGTACCCGGGGTAGAAATATGAGAGTTAAAAATCAAAATGAATGAGCCGTGCCATTAGAAAACCTGACTTATTGCATTGCAAACAGTGTAGATCAAGCCACGTCAAAGACATGGAGACTGGCCTTGATCTACACTGTTTGACACCCACATGGATCTTAGGCATTTTATGTAGCTGTATTATAGGCCTATAGGGTACAGTGGAGAAAACGTTATTCTTTCCCAATAAACGCGTTTACGCTAAAACTATTATTTACAGTGCAAACAGTTTGGAGCCAGATCAGACGCCGGGTAACCCGGCGTCTGATCAGGCTCCAAACTGTTTGCCACCAAGATAAACATGAATTATCAGAATTGTCCAAAAGTTGTTCTTTTCTACGTTTTAGTGCTTTGCGTTTGCGTACGTTTGCGTTTAAACGGGAAAGAATAATAGATTCTCCACTGTATTTGGCAGAGTAGACCAAACTCAGATATCACGGCGCAACGGTCTGTACAATGTTGCAATGCAATAATGCTTGTTTTGTCAGGGCACGGTTAAAATGCGATCCAGTGATATTCTTTAGACTAATATTTATGTCAACAGGAAAATGTGTAATGACTCTTGCACAATAATTTCATATTTGTTTTATCCCTTTACAAATGTATTTTCCAGGGCTGCCATTTCTCCGGATTTTCCAAAGTATTCGGATTTTTATCCTACATGTAACAGATGGTAGCTTAAAACAGGCTGAAAATAAAGCAGAATGTACTTTCAACCTGCATTACGTGTCTTAAAAACTAGAAACAGACTATGGGTCCAAGGTATAATCAGGGAAATCAGGCTTGAAAAAATGAAAAATTTAAAAACTTAGGATTTTTTTATCAACTTATGGCAGGCCAAAGATCGACAAAACACATTCTTTTGTGTGAACATATGGAAGAAAATATGGAAGGTAATGTTCAGTCCCAATCTTTTTTTCAGCCCTGCTAAATGATCACTCCGTCCAAAACCAAATTTGGAAAACAGGAACTCGTTGAAAACCGAGTTAATGTCTTGCCCCAAAAAATCTTATTTCCCATGATTTATGTGTACAGTGGCGAAAACGTTATTCTTTCCCAATAAACGCGTTTACGCTCAAACTATTATTTCCAATACAAACAGTTTGGAGCCAGATGTCTGATCAGGCTTCAAACTGTTTGGCACTCAGCTAAATATCAATAGTCAGAATTGTCAAGAAGTTGTTATTTTTTACATTTTAGTGTTTTGCGTACGTTTGCGTTTAAACGGGAAAGAATAACAGATTCTCCTCTTTTGTTGTATATGTTTCTTTCGAGAAGCGGTGATGTCGCCAAGCCTCTTCTGCATCCACACACAGTGCTCCCTCTCTACAACAACACCCATGCAGGGGGATACAAATAGTATATGTGTTGTTAGGAATGAGTTCTTAAGTGAGGAAAATTAATACCCTTAAAGTGCAATCAGTGCGGAGTCTGATCTGGATTCAAACTGTTTGTACCTCGTCATTATTCTTCTTCTTTCAAAATATCAACATGCACAATATGAACAGGGATCAGGGGGCCTACCGTCTCAGCGGGATTTATAACCATTTGTTCGTCGCAAAACCCTGCGGCGAAAAGGGGAAGTAATCCTCTCAGCAGATCTCACAGTTCACCAGTGACCAAGCTGACTAAGAGCCGGCGAAACTGTCTTGGTAAATACCCTTCATTAGCAGTGTAAAAGGAACTACTCTATATGGTTAACATGCAACTTTGAGAAAAACACCAGATAATTTTTACAGTGGAGAATCTGTTATTCTTTCCCGTTTAAACGCAAACGTACGCAAACGCAAAGCGCTAAAACGTAGAAAAAAACAACTTTTGGACAATTCTGATATTTCATGTTTATCTTGGTGGCAAACAGTTTGGAGCCTGATCAGACGCCGGGTTACCCGGCGTCTGATCTGGCCCCAAACTGTTTGCACTGCAAATAATAGTTTTAGCGTAAACGCGTTTATTGGGAAAGAATAACACATTCTCCACTGTAGCAAACATTCAGACAATATTGCAGCAGTGAAAGAGTAAGGCAGATTTTTCTTCTTTGGGAACACAAGCTAGCATTGTTGTCAGGAGGGAATTGTTGTTGGCAGAGTCATTGTAGGGAGGAAGCACTGTACTTAGTACAGTGGAGAATCTGTTATTCTTTTCCGTTTAAACGCAAACGTACGCAACCGCAAAGCAATAAAACGTAGAAAAGAACAACTTTTTGACAATTCTAATAATTCATTTTATCTTGGTGGCAAACGGTTTGGAGCCTGATCAGACGCCGGGTTACCCGGCGTCTGATTTGGCTCCAAACTGTTTGCATTGGAAATAATAGTTCGAGCGTAAACGCGTTTATTGGGAAAGAATAACGTTTTCTCCACTGTATATGAGTTCTTATACCGAATTCAACACTACGGAATTTTAACGATGAAAGCAAATGTGCCGTTTCTTCTTCGCCTTTCCAATGCACATGCCAAACACTAATTGGCATTGAAGATTTTCGCAAACTCACTTTGAATGTTAACTGTGTGTGAAGATAAGGACCTTTCTATCATAGCCCAATAAAATAATTCTGGGTCGACGAAGTCATTAAACCCCCGACAGTTCCAAGTAGAGCATCGCTGATGTATCGGTAATTAGTTAAAGAGTTTAACCCCTTTATTCTCGTGACGTCATTAATTTTAAACAATTGTCATCTGCTGGTATTTCTCAAATTTAAAATGTAGGTAGTTTGGCTTAAGACATTTTGAAATGATTGTCAAACTGTTTAGATCCTGATCAGATGCCGCGTGACGCGGCGTCTGATCAGGATCCAAACTGTTTGCTAACATCTGTTGTACTCGGGGTAAGGCAATGAATGTGTTGAATTGCCACTGTTTAGAGAAAATATTTGCAAACCTTGGGCGCTATAGTGATGTCTCGAATCCATTCAAAATACATCAACTTTTCAATTATTTAATACATGTGTTAAATTTATGAAGAACAGCAGTAACCCAGAAAATTCATTTGCGAGCTTTCTGTATTACTATTGTCTTGCAGAAAGCAACAAAATCTCATATGAACTCAATATAATTTTAGTTGGAATATTACTGCAAATACACTATATATAATTATGTATAAATAGGATGATACGGATGTCCAATTTTGAAAGTCGGTTAAACTCTTTTCTCCTTGAAACTTCACATTGACAATATCAGTTTTTTGATGGTTTCAATCCTTTGAAACCCTTGTAGTCAGTGTCGAGTTTCCAAGACTTTGACTCAGACGTCATCCGCTCAAGAAAACAACACTCAATATCTGCTATTATCAATAAGACAATAACCATTAATAATTAAAAAATCGGTTCAATTTGAGAAATGTGTTAAAACGAAACAATGAGAACGATTTGAAAATGTTTAACTTTCATTGAATAAATACTACATTCTGAAGAAAACATGATAATCTATTTTTACTTTCTGTTGTGTATAAATAATTTCCGGACAGGGATATGGGCATGCTGCTTTGAAATGCGGCGGCACGGAGGGTTGTCGATTCCACGGCTTTTGAAAATGCTTCTTTGATGTGTATGGATAATCTCCAAACATGTCAGAAATAATATTCAAGAGTTTAAATCATTTACGAGAATGGGTTTAGGCCAAATCCGGATATTCAGGCTATTTACAGTATGATTCAATATTAGGGGTTCTCTTTACATATAAACAATTACAAATCCTACTGTCAAAGACTCATTTAAAAAGAGAATTTTCACTATTATCTCCTGGTTTGTTTTCTATTACATACCTCTATGTATTGATCTTTGAACTCAATTATAGCTTGTTCGGTTTGAAACCATCATAAGTATTCTCTAAACTTCCATTTCCGATTATTTACGATTGTTTGTCATTGGATCGCCATACAGTCAAATTGCAAATAATCCTTTAGGAACCCCCTGATCTAGGTCTTCATTGTTTGCATATTACAATTGTATACTTAATATGTATACTATTTACAAATAGTTTTGTTTAGTGTCGAGAACAGTACAGCCACTGATCAGACACTACGACCCAACAGCGGAGTACAGTGGAGAATCTGTTATTCTTTCCCGTTTAAACGCAATCGTACGCAAACGCAAAACACTAAAACGTAGAAAAGTACAACTTTTGGACAATTCTGATAATTCATGTTTATCTTGGTGGCAAACAGTTTGGAGCCTGATCAGACGCCGGGTTACCCGGCGTCTGATCTGGCTCCAAACTGTTTGCACTGGAAAACATAGTTTTAGCTAAACGCGTTTATTGGGAAAGAATAACACATTCTCCACTGTACACCGGATTTTACCTGCTTTCATAATGACGAATATTGTTGGGTATGTTTGTGGACGACAGATAACACATCACAGTCATTTCAAACTTTTTATTTTTTGTCTGTTCCATAACGCCGTAACTATAAGCAAAATATTAACAAACACCAATGACGACATAATAGTCAAACGTATGTTGAGCTGCCAATCTATAAGCATTGAAGTCTATAAAGACAGGTGACTGCTTAGTGCAAGACACACGTATATCAGAAATCTCATTTCTGGTGTTATGTGGTATGCAGACGAGAAGACGTTACTTTTTCCAGTTTAAACACCAGCCAAATACAATGCAACAACATGTATGTACAGTGGAGAATCTGTTATTCTTTCCCGTTTAAACGCAAACGTACGCAAACGCAAAGCACTAAAACATAGAAAAGAACAACTTTTGGTCAATTCTGATAGTTCATGTTTATCTTGGTGGCAAACAGTTGGGAGCCTGATCAGACGCCGGGTTACCCGGCGTCTGATCTGGCTCCAAACTGTTTGTATTGTAAATAATAGTTTTAGCGTAAACGCGTTTATTGGGAAAGAATAACAGATTCTCCAATGTACATTGTACATAATAACATGTGTGAAAATGACAACCTTTTGGGAAATTTTGACAACCCGTTTTCAACTCAGTAGCAAACAGTTTGGAGCCTGGCCAGACACCGGATTACCTGGTACAGTGGAGAAAACGTTATTCTTTCCCAATAAACGCGTTTACGCTTAAACTAATATTTCCAATACAAACAGTTTGGAGCCAGATCAGACGCCGAATAACCCGGCGTCTGATCAGGCTTCAAACTGTTTGCCACTCAGCTAAATATCAATAGTCAGAATTGTCAAGAAGTTGTTATTTTCTACAGTTTAGTGTTTTGCGTTTGCGTACGTTTGCGTTTAAACGGGAAAGAATAACAGATTCTCCACTGTATCTGATCTAGCGCCAACTTGTTTGCAAAGGACATAATTGAGAAATTTGAGAAATAATAACATTTTCTTCACTGTAAGACCTCTCTTATGTATGGTTGTCCTGTATTAGGCTTCCACCGATATCCAAGACTTCGTACGTATCATTTTTAGTGGCCACTTAACACACCTTTGACTACAAAACAACATATAGCACAGCTTTTTCACCATTATAAGCCTTCTTATAGTTTTTTGAGTAGGTGGTAACATATATTGATCACTTTTGTGCAATAAGAATACGGCATAACTGTCTTACTTGTATTAAAGGTTGATTTGCGGTTGCAAACAGTTTAGATCCAGATTAGACAAAATGACAAACAGTGTATGCCCTGATCAGAGGGCTCCTAAAGGAGCCCTCTGATCTGGGTCTACACTGTTTTCATGGGTCAATTGTAATCCTCACAGGTACACTGTTTGTACAGTAAATGACCAATACACTCGTCGCTAGGGTTGAATGTGTGAATTGATAGCTAAATACTGGCATCATAAGTGGCACATCAAGGTACAGTAGAGAAGACGATAAGGTTTAATCTGAAAAGCAAATAATTTGGACCCTGATCAGACACCGTGTTATCCGTCATATGATCTGGCTTCAAACTACATGTATAACATCGAGGACAAATAGTTTGTTTTAACCCTTTATCCAATAGCCTACTTCTAGTTTTAAAGACAGGTGCGTACTTAGAGCGGATTGAAAGTAACGCAGAATGCGCCTTAGAGCGTATTATGCTTTATTTTCAGCCTGTTTAAAGCTACCATTGGCTAGGATATAGATATTTTCTGTTGATACATGTTTATGGCTGTATAAAATCATAAATTGGATTTTTTAGTGTACGAATAAATCAAATGCGTGAAAGGGCGCCTCTATGGGAGAAACGTGTTAAACATTATCGCATTTATTAGTATTCTAGTTCAACTGAGAAGTCATGCTACAGACAGGTAAGCATTTACAAACATATTTCCTGTGAGTCTGCCCAGGCCTTACAATATAAAATCTGCCATTCGCGAACAAACATATACAATAAATTATAAAGCTGTGGTATTTTCACAGCAGAAACTGTGTAGAAAACTCTGTACAAAATAAGAAACAGAACAAATAAAAGCACATATCAGTTCCCACATCAATCGCTCTCAATTATCAAGATGTTCGTCATGTTAATCTGACACAGACCTCGTTAATAAAGGCGTATAGTGCCCAACATTTAACTACATGTATAAGGTAAGTTTATGCGTCATCAGTACTAAGCGTCTCTGTCGCGAAACAAAGATTCCCTCCTAACAACAACTCTTGCCGTTGTTCCCAAAACAAGACATCTATGTCTAAACTTTTCACTGCTGCAATATCGTCTGCTTAGAATTGTCGTTTATGCTGGTTTTTCTCAAAGTTAGTTATTGGACATTTAGACAGAAGAAACAAAAAACGAGTGAAAAACAGTTTGAAACCAGAGCAGACGCCGCGTTGTACGCGGCGTCCGATCTTCGTTCAAACTGTTTGCAAGTGTTCTCTAGGTGTTTTAGTATTCCCTCTCTATAACAACCCCTCCGAACAACAAGAACATTCTGTGCCTCACACTGGGTGTTGTAGGGAGGGACAGCTGTATAGATTTTTGTCACTTTATCGGCATTTAACTAGATCTTTCTGCGCCTTTTGTTACGGCTGTTCTGGTTAATTCATTTTGTAGTATACAAGTCGCCTCACACATAGCCTTTGCTATCAAATCAGCACTATTTATCGCAGTCGCAAATGCGTATGAATACACATTTGACGTCACACAACTTACACAAAGCCTCTTGACATCAGTCATGTCATTCGTTTTGCAAATTTGTCAAAACGTCTTGGTTTCCACACAACAAAATTAACGACCCTGTACATCCAAAGATTTCCCCACGATCCGGAAGTCTCAATACCGGAAGTAAGGAACGGTAACTTGTCCGATCAACGCTTATTTTTACCGGGAGAGTAACCTCCCTTGTTCAATCACAGACAGAATTATATATGTACAAATCCGTAAGTTTTGTTGACACTACGTTTTACACTCGTCACCGAATTTTAGTAAATTCACTTTTATTCTTTGAACAATTTTGATAAAGAGTTTAGGATCGCACTCGAGCTTACACCTGTCCAGCTTCTGTTTCAATCGCTTCTTGAATTTTCTGTATTGTTCTGTAATAGAAAGAACAAAATATCTTATAGTACAAATACTCGATTGCGATTTTACTACCACTAAAAAGAGGATAATCAATTCCTTTGGATGGATATGAAAAATAAATTACTCGAATGGGCTGTTATCTGGTTAAAAAACTCGTCCGCTTTTATGACGTTTATACAGAGACAACACACAATTAATTGTTTACGCGCGACGTCACCAAAGATATTGTGACGTAACGTCACAAAAATGATATCGTCACTGCAAATATGATATCATCACTAGTGATAATATCAACTGTGACGCATGTGATCTAACTAAGAAATCTCTATAAATCATCTATAGGTATATAATAAATAGAGGATAATCAATTTCTTTGGATTGATATGAAAAATATATCACGAGAATGGGTTGTCCTGCGGACTCGTTTTTTAACCAGATAACAACCTATTTTCGTGATATATTTTTCATATCTATTCAAAGGAATTGATTATTCTATTTATTATATATTTTTAATGACGTTTTTACAGAAAAAACACACAAAATTAAATATTTACCCGCGATGTCATAAACATTATTATGACGTGACGTCACAAAAATAATATCATCGCTAGTGATGATATCAACTGTGAAGTATCAAATTTATCTAACTGAGAAATCTCTATAAATCATCGATAGATATATAAAAAATAAGGTTATGTTTTAAGTGATCAGTGCAGGTGACTGCTTAAAGCAAAATGTACGTAATGCAGAAATATCCTGTATGGCTTTGACATTGTTTTAAGCTTTCACTTGTCTTTAACACCATTGTTTATATAGCATTGACGATAGGTTACCGCTTAAATTCAAATTCAAATTCGAATTGAATTTAAGTGGTAACCTATCGTCTGTGCTATATAGCAGAGTGAAAGTAAAACAGAATGTACAGTAGCATTCTGCTTTACCTTCAGCTTGCTATAATCTACTTTCTGCTAGAAATACATCACGAAATTACTTCTAATTATATATATTCATGACTGTATAAATTGGAACTGTTTTCCTTTTTTTTCGGAAAATTTCTAAATGGAGGAATAAATAAAAGACGTAAAATGCATATCTATGGAGTGATGGGCTAAGCTGTTAAATGTAGATATTGTATACCATCAGCATCAATTAAGCGTTTGCAGAGTAGTAAGTTAAGGCGTTCTCGGACACTTCCGTACGTTGAGGTATTTAAATGGCATTTGGTTAACCCTTTCCCTCATAGAAGCGCCTTTTAGCACATTTGATTTATTCTTCCACTGAAAAAAATAGTTCCAATTTATACAGTCTTGAAAATGAACCATAAGAAAAAAATTCTAAATCCTAGCAGATAATAGCTTAAAGCAGGCTGAAAGTAAAGCAGAATGTGCCTTAAGGCACATTCTGCTTTATTTTTAGCCTGCTTTAAGTGGTCACCCATCTTCAAAACTAGAAACAGGCTATGGGGTAAAGGGTTAAACAGTCAGACCTAATTCTACCAATTTAAATATACTTACTGTTACCAATGGTTCCTATTACATTTGTGTTATTTATAGACCGGCGAAACACGTGGGATGAAATCACTGTGACGTCAGTATAACTGACAAGTTCACGGTTGTTATCTGAAATGAACCACATATATCTTTTCACTGATCGTAGATTTACGAATTATGTCCCCTGGCTCGAGGAAAGCCAAGGGACATAACTCGTCATTTTCATTATTGCGTGCAGATGGCTTATATCAAAATATCTCTATGGTATTCATATAAAGCTCAAGAACACCGCTGTAAGTATATGTTAGACCATGGTTGCGAGCGAATAAACGATATAGTTCGAAGGGGCGTAGCCCCCGAGAACTATGTCGTTTATTCGCACGCAACCATGGTCTAACCTATTTAGCACTGGCTTGGGCTCGAGGAAAACAAGAAGACCCTTCGTTTCTGCTTTTTGTTTTAGAAGAAATTTTATTTGTAATATTTTACTTAAATTGAAAAGTTATTTCAATGTGTAGTTTGAGATATTAAGCATGCTTTAACACTAACATAAAATAACGTTTATTGAAGCCCGATATGTAAGCACAATTCATTATTGATTGCCTTTAAAGTTTAGGTCTCACTGTACATAAAACGACGTCATCAAGCTAGGCGTGTGACGTCAAATTGCCTTGAGATGACGGAAGCATGGAATAAGTGAACAGTGTGTTAGTTATTTCATGGTTTTGTAAAATAAATTATATATTCACAGGTTTTTGAGGCATCTGATTGGCCGAGAGCTCCAAGCCATGTGCTAAGGCATAACATTGTATAGTTATCTTTCAAAAGGACGCCTACATAAACGTATTGCTATCCCTACTGAACCCTTTCATTATTCGTGAGATGTTTACCCCTTCTTCGCCATATTGTCGTCACCTTCAATATTGTTGTCTGCAATATCGTTTCAAAGTTCTATTTAAGGCAGTATAACTGGCGTAATTTCCAAACAAGTGGCAAACAGTTTTGATCCTGATCAGACGCCGTGGCGTCTGATTAGGATCAAAACTGTTGCAAATGCGCTTTATGGCGTCATTGAGAGTGGAAGGGTTAAGAACTGCACGTTTAAATTGTTATTCATGCTTGTCTTAGAATGACTCATTGCCACTTCATTGAACAAACTTTGCATGTTTTACTTCATTTGTACAGTGGAGAATCTGTTATTCTTTCCCGTTTAAACGCAAACGTACGCAAACGCAAAGCGCTAAAACGTAGAAAAGAACAACTTTTGGTCAATTCTGATATTTCATGTTTATCTTGGTGGCAAACAGTTTGGAGCCTGATCAGACGCCGGGTAACCCGGCGTCTGATCTGGCTCCAAACTGTTTGCGCTGGAAATAATAGTTTTAGCGTAAACGCGTTTATTGGTGAAAGAATAACACATTCTCCACTGTATCTGTTGCAAACAGTTTTGATCCAGGTGAAAACCCCGACGTCTCAGCTAAATCAAAACTGTTTGAAACTATTATGGTGCATGTTTTGACAGATAATGCTGCTTAGAATAGCTGCACGTGACAAAAGTGCATACGAAAACAACAAAAGAGTTGAATTTGCCTGTTTTAGCAAGAGTTACCTACCTTTATTGATTGTCCATTTATAGACGGACACCGTCCCGGCCTTTATGTCGTCAAACGCTATGGACATAGCTGTGGACGTCTGAACTTTGTACATCAGGAACTGGGTCCTTTTCTTGAGACACAAGGTATCGAGGTCAACCCCAGGGATGGGCGTGGTACTGATGAGTGGTTTGGGCGTGGTCTTATGGTTTCGCTTACGAGAGCGATTTCTTTTATTTTTGCATTTTTTGTCTGGAATACAAGATGATGAAACAGTGTAGACACATTTTCTTGAAAGATCCCGGTAGAATGTGTTTTTATTCTTCCAGTAATAAGTTGTTTTGAAAGTGTTCAAATTTTAATTATGGACTAGTACATTGATTGCAAATAGTGTGGAGCCACATTAGACGCCAAACAACTTGGTGTCCAATCATGCTCCAAACTGTTTCCCACACAAAGTTCAAGAAAAAGTGTACAATTGCACTACGAAGTCATCTTTTACATTTTTATTGCGCAATGTTCAAATATAGTTCTGTGTCTAGGTTTGTGTGAATCGGAAACAATAACTATATTGTGTTCCCTTTCTACAACAACACTCAATGGAAAACAACGATTGTGCGTGTTGTTCGGACGGAGTTAAAGGGAGGGAAATCGACTTTCATTTGAAAACATCTACGTCTGATCTGCATTCAAGCTTTTTGTCATTTGTCTTTTTTTGGTCAAAATGTCCAATATGTGACTTTCAGAAAAACAGCAAACGACAATTTTAAGCAAACGATATTTGCAGCCGTGAAAAGGTTGGACGTATATTGTCTTGTTTGGGGGGGGGGGGGGGGGGGGGGGGGACAGCGGCAAGCATTGTTGTAAGGAGGGAATCTTTGTTCAGAGGGTCGTTGTGGGGAGGGAGCACTGTATTATTCTCCGCTGTAACCTGATATTGCTACAGTGGAGAATCTGTTATTCTTTCCCGTTTAAACGCAAACGTACGCAAACGCAAAACACTAAAACGTAGAAAAGAACAACTTTTGGACAATTCTGATAATTCTTGTTTATCGTGGTGGCAAACAGTTTGGAGCCTGATCAGACGCCGGGTTACCCGGCGTCTGATCTGGCTCCAAACTGTTTGCACTGCAAATAATAGTTTTAGCGTAAACACGTTTATTGGGAAAGAATAACAGATTCTCCACTGTATCAGACACTAACCCTTTCGTCGCAAAACATGGCGTTTTATTTTAACCCTTTTACAGGCAAAATATCGACTGCTAAAAATTGTTGTCTAATAGTTTATGCAAGCTTCAAGTTTTTGAAGTTTTAATTTAAAAGATATAGAAACGGAAACCAAATAGTTTAGATATTGATCAGATTCTGCATTACGTACTTAAATCGCCTAAAACCCATCAGTAAAAGTTTAATTTACTCCCGCTTATCAAAAAGTGGGCGGAGACAAGATATCAAATCACGCGAGATGGCGCTGTATCTCGTCGCTCGCGTGATTTCCCATCATATAAACGGTTTAAATTAAAATCATTAAAAAGACATGGGACAACAATTTACGTATAATGACGGAAAAAACATCAACCCCCGCCTACCAATTAGCCTAGTGAAAGCCCATATTGAGTGAAAAGTCGTATACGTAGAACGGTTTTGAAGCCTGTTATCAATTAGGGTGTAATTCGCTAGGTCTAAATTCTCGTAAGTGTTGTTAATATGTAGTTAATACATATTAATGAGGCGGCGCGATATATCAGTTCTCAATCTACGTTAGAAACTTAATCATGGTATCTAATGTACTGCCTTGAAATCAAAATACGGTCTAATTGTATTTAAAGTGTCTTCTGCTTGCAAAAAGGTTGCCAAGTACATGGGGTTTTCAACCCATTACCCGAGTATACTGTTTCTATAGTTTGAAGACAAGTGATCACTTTAACCCTTTACCCAATAACCCGTTTTTAACATTAAATACAGGTGATCACTTAAAGCAGGTTGAAGGCACATTCTGCTTTACTTTCAGCCTGCTTGAAACTACCATCTACTAGACTATATAAAAATATTTGTTTTGGTAAGTGTTCATGAGGGTATAAACTGGAACTATTTTCTTCAGCGGATGAATAAAATGCATGTGCTAAAAGTCGCTTCTATAAGGGAAAGGGTTAAGCAGGTTGAAGGTAGAGCAGAATGCGCCTGAATGCGCATTCTGCTTTACTATCAGCATGCTTTAAGCTACTACCTGGTAGAATATAGAAAATACACTTGAGACGTGCCATGAGACCACCTGCCTTATTGCATTTAAAACTGTAGATCAAGGCCAGCCGCCGGGTCAAAGACCTTCATTGTTTGACACCCCATCCATCTAAAGCATTGCATTTAGTATTATACAGTTTGGGCAGTGTATACCAAACTCAGAGAAGAGAGCACATTTTGACACTTTATAGACATCGCCATTTCGACATGTTATCTTAGTCAAAACAATTTGCAATATTCAGTTAGAAGATGCACAAAATCAACCCCTTCACTGCCTTACCCCGTATAGAATAGTTATTCTAATCAGTTTTGATCCTGATCAGACGCCGCGTAAAACTACCTTGAACATTAAATAAATATAAGCAGAAAATTTGTTTAAAATTTATGACGTCATGGCAGTGAATATGTAAATGGGAGTAAATGTATCCTAAAGATTGAAGCATATAATAACTTTCATCGAGTTTTAATAATTCAAAGTAAATTACTCACCTTTATCTTTCTTATCTTTATTTCTACATCGCCCCTTTCTGCCTCTTTTCCTTCCTTTCTTTCTTCGCCTATCCTTTCGGTTATGTTTTCGGTCCTTTTTTCTCTTTCGGGGAGTTCCATCTTCTGAAAGTGGACACGATTTGCAGCACTCTCCGTTCGGCTTCTTGGGATGGCGACAAGGAAGCTCATGATCCGGAATACAGTCTTTCTTGCATTTGATTTCCCCGTTCTGAAAAAGTTTTACTTACAATAAAAAGGACATTCTTTAAAGAAATGAATGACGGTTTACCGCGGTTCATGGGATAATGAACCGCATAGCTTTACGGGAAGAGTAAGTAAATCCCGAAGGGGTTCGCGTTAATTTTCACAGCCAAAATTATGATGAGTTTTACTCCTTCATCGCAATATTGTCGTTTGCTTCAATATTGTTGTCTACAATATCGTTTCAAAGTTAGATTTAATGCTACATACGATTGACGGAAGTTCAATAGGAATGTCAAGCTGTTTTGATCCTAATCAGACGACGCGTAACGCGGCGTCTGATTTGGATCTTAACTGTTTGCAAAGTCGACTTTACGCAGCTTCGGCGGTGAAATGGTTAAAGCGTCTGATCTGGATCCAAATCTGTTCGCCAAAAACAAACTTTCAAAAAGCGATAGGCAGGCAAAGAATTAACCTGTCTGAAAGATGGACAACGTATAGTTTCCAGATGCGAATAGTGGGGATTACGTCTTCAGTTAGAACAACAAAGTTTTATTTCTTGTTAGCCGAATGTTTAATTAAGAGTGTATGGATTATAAGAGCAAATCGT
Organism: Gari tellinella; assembly: GCA_922989275.2. Taxonomy (NCBI): domain Eukaryota; kingdom Metazoa; phylum Mollusca; class Bivalvia; order Cardiida; family Psammobiidae; genus Gari; species Gari tellinella. The sequence continues at coordinate 33,707,657 of OV277871.1, forward strand.
TTGATTACTCATATTGTGTTCCCCTTGAACGTGTCTTGATCATAGTCACCTAAACATCGTCTACGAATACGCAAACATGTTATACCCCTCCCATTTTAATGCCCGGATGTTTGTTTATAAGTCAACGCAATCAAGAGAAGGCATGCCACTAAATTTGTTAAAATTTTCAATCAGGATTCAACATCCTTGATATATGCCATAAGTTCGATCCTGACAAGTGAAAGGGCTCATAGAAATTTGTTTAAGCCAGCAGGAGCCGAAGATCATCCCTTGTACTTATTTGTTTATTATTTCGTCTGCAAATTCGCGTTAGTTTCCTCCCTCCGCGGAGACCGAGACGTCAGTCAGTAAATAAACTAAATACCGTACACTCTGTAGTGAGCGATATCTTAATTTGAAACAACTTCTCTGTATAGTCAGGTGTATGCTTAATGCAGGGTATAAGTAATTCAGAAAGCTCCTACAGGAGCTTTCTGTATTACTTTTACCCTGTATTAAGCCGCCACCTGCCTCAGTAACTAATAATTCGGTTTATTTCGACGTTGCACTGGAGGGAGGTTTTTCTGTAATCACCTTTGGTCTGCCGCGCCAAATCTCGTCAAACTATACGAGAGTTTCTATTGATGTTTAAGAGTCAATGTCTGTATGTAATATCACAGTCAAGTTCTACTGATCGAACCAATTAACCCTCCTGAATATTCATATATACCCCACCCACTATGAACATCTATCATTGAACTATAGCACTGGCTAATGGAATAAGGAATTTCTTTCACAGGAAAGGGCACAGACTCGTGTACGATACAACCTATAAGACAACAATGTAGACCCTCATCATAGAGCTCCGAGAAAAGCTGACAAATCATTGTCTACGAGGTTTTCAAAAACGAAAAAATTTCAATACAAATGTATAATCTAATAGCGTGAGAGGGGTTACAGAGAAGAATCTGTTATTCTTTCCCGTTTAAACGTAAACGTACGCAAACGCAAAACACTTAAATGTAGAAAATAACTTCTTGACAATTCTGACTATTGATATTTAGCTGAGTGGCAAACAGTTTGAAGCCTGATCAGACGCCGGGTTACCCGGCGTCTGATCTGGCTCCAAACTGTTTGTATTGGAAATAATAGTTTGAGCGTAAACGCGTTTATTGGGAAAGAATAACACATTCTCCACTGCAAACACGCTCTGGACGACCTTTACCCCGCCATTGCCGTGGTACAGTGGAGAATCTGTTATTCTTTCCCAATAAACGCGTTTGCGCTAAAACTATTATTTCCAGTGCAAACAGTTTGGAGCCAGATCAGACGCCGGGTAACCCGGCGTCTGATCAGGCTCCAAACTGTTTGCCACCAAGATAAACAAGAATTATCAAAATTGTCCAAAAGTTGTTCTTTTCTACGTTGTAGCGCTTTGCGTTTGCGTACGTTTGCGTTTAAACGGGAAAGAATAACAGATTCTCCACTGTAACGTCGGTTTCACACTTTGTCGTCTGCCTTGGTTTCTCAAATTCATATTGTTGGTATTTTATCAATAAACAGTATATTTAACCTTAAAATGTGTGGTTTGCACTTTTTAACCCGTTTTCCCAAAAGAAGCGCCTTTTAGTGCATTTACTTATACCTCGTAACTATACTTGGCGTGTGCGTTTCTATATTTTTAACTTAATAGCCTTAATCATAACATTTATCTGCCCCTTGGTACAGTGGAGAATCTGTTATTCTTTCCCGTTTAAACGCAAACGTACGCAAACGCAAAGCGCTAAAACGTAGAAAAAAACAACTTTTGGTCAATTCTGATATTTCATGTTTATCTTGGTGGCAAACAGTTTGGAGCCTGATCAGACGCCGGGTTACCCGGCGTCTGATCTGGCTCCAAACTGTTTGTATTGTAAATAATAGTTTTAGCGTAAACGCGTTTATTGGGAAAGAATAACAGATTCTCCACTGTAGGTGGGTGCTTAAAGCAGACTGAAAGTAAAACAGAAAGCTCCTTTTTTATTTAATCTATTTTATCATTTATTTTTTATTGTTTTATTGTACAGTAAAACCTCTCTATTACGACCACTAAGTTTATGTTACTTATATGGGTGTTAAGTACTGTTTACGATAGGTGACCGCTTAAAGCAAGGTGACAGTGAAACAGAAAGCTCCTATAGGAGCTTTCTGTTTCACTGCCACATTGCTTTAAGCTGTCACCTCTCTATTATACAATCAATTAGCCTTCGTTTTAGTGGTCATTATAGCGAGGTTTTACTGTACTTCTCAATTACTTACCATACATGAACACGTGATACATTTTATTTCTCCAATTGACGCTATTGTAGGATGCCAGGTACTTCCGTTGGTTTTTAACCCATCAACGTCAGCGCAATCTGTGAAATGTATGGACAGTATAGAACAGTGAAGAAGACGTCATACCAAGTTTAATTTCCAAATAAACGCGTTTATGCTAAAGTATAAATGTCCATTCAAACCGATTGCAGCTCATAATAAAACAAACCGTAACAATCAAGAAACCTACATTTTATTGCATTGTGTCTGCGTTTAGTTTAGTTTACACATATTTATTTCAGAAAACGTACAGTATACATACAATATAAAATATATTTATTATACAGTGGAGAATCTGTTATTCTTTCCCGTTTAAACGCAAACGTACGCAAACGCAAAGCGCTAAAACGTAGAAAAGAACAATTTTTGGACAATTCTAATAATTCATTTTTATCTTTGTGGCAAACAGTTTGGAGCTTGATCAGACGCCGGGTTACCCGGCGTCTGATCTGGCTCCGAACTGTTTGCATTGGAAATAATAGTTCGAGCGTAAACGCGTTTATTGGGAAAGAATAACAGATTATCCACTGTAGGATTAGAACGAAAACTAAAATTTATTTAGTTCTTCTTCTTGACAATAAAGTTACATTAAAGATACAGTTTGAAGCCGTCTGCACATTGTGAGCATGCTTACGATTTACATCTTTAATGTATTTATCCACTGAAGAAAGTAATTTTACTTTTACAGTCATAAGCACAATAAGCAATGATTCTATATCCTAGCATATGACAGCTTAAAACAGACTGAAAGTAAAGTCGAATGCGCCTCAAGACGCATTCTGTTTATTTTAAATCTGCTTTGAGTGGCAACCTGTCTTCAAAACTAGAAACAGGTAATGGATAACAGGGTTATCAGTCAAATCTTGGAACTTACCAGCACAGACCGGACAACAATCGTCGTCAGATTCGATAAATGCGGAACACGTCTTTGGTGCAAAACACGTCTTTAACAGACACAACGACTGGCCATCCTGAAGAAGATAATACGAAACTAATTAACCCTTATCCTGCGGTTATGTCGTCTGCTTTGAAATTGTCGTGTGCAAAATTTGTTAAATTTAGATTTATACATTTTTTAAGTAAATTAACCCAAAGACGAGTGTCAAACAGTTTGGATCCAGATCAGACGCCGCGTTACGCGGCGTCTGATCTGGATCTAAACTGTTTGCAAAAATCAATAAAGTCGCGACCAGCAGGCAAAAGGTTAAAACCTTGAATATTTTTTATTGTTTTCAATGTCAATTAAAGTTCGATAACCGGAACTCTCTTAAGATATTCACTATACTGTATTATCATTTGCTTCTACATTTTCGTCTGCTTTAATTCCTAAAAGTTAGATTTTAAGCGTTTTGACAGGAGAAACATCCTCACGAGTGCCAGACAGAAGACAAGAAAATAGTAGCGATAAATGACACAATCCTTATCTTAGCACATGTTTATACAAGTGTGCCGGTGTAACGCAGTAGAATGACCCACCCCTGCTAAAATGACCAATGGGTCATGTCACTACGTAGTACAGTGACCCGGCTCAATTAACTACGTAGAAAAATGACACAGACCGTAGAAAAAGGACCCCATCGACTCGTAGTAGAATAACCCCCTCACGGTCTGGGATCATTTCTCTACGTAGTATAAAGACCCGGGTCATTTTGCGCGGGTGGGTCATTCTACTGCGGTACACCGGCATGAGGTTCTGGGATCATTTCTCTACGTAGTATATAAAGACCCGGGTCATTTTGCGCGGGTGGGTCATTCTACTGCGGTACACCGGCATGAGGTTCTGGGATCATTTCTCTACGTAGTATATAAAGACCCGGGTCATTTTGCGCGGGTGGGTCATTCTACTGCGGTACACCGGCATGAGGTTCTGGGATTACAGTGGAGAAAACGTTATTCTTTCCCGTTTAAACGCAAACGTACGCAAACGCAAAACACTAAAACGTAGAAAAGTACAACTTTTGGACAATTCTAATAATTCATTTTTATCTTGGTGGCAAACAGTTTGGAGCCTGATCAGACGCCGGGTTACCCGGCGTCTGATCTGGCTCCAAACTGTTTGTAATTGAAATAATAGTTTTAGCGTAAACGCGTTTATTGGGAAAGAATAACACATTCTCCACTGTATTTGTTTCCGCTACCGTCGAACATGGATACTTCAAACTAGCTCAAATCAATCGTACCAGTATTTTATAAACTGAATTTTGATAAGTCGATCTCGCTTAAGTCGAACATACCCGTATTTAATGTCAAAACGTGGCTGGGCCACGCTTTAAGTTGAAATATGGGTATGTTAGAACTAACACAAATTTCTGTATAAAGAACTACATACATGCAAGAACAATTATCTGATCATAAATTTGAACAAACAACATATCTTGGAGATTCTATCACTTCAACATCCATTAACCTGAATATAGTTTCTCGCCCTGCATACCATAGCCATAGTGTAGTTATATGACTGAAACTAATGCCTGTTCGTATCATGTTCATAATTTCCTAGGAGGCGAACACATTAATCAGGGCTCCAGATAAGAGGTAGTTATTTCGACAAATCAAACATTTTCTCACTCATTTCAGCACCAAATCCTATGGTGTTACTACTCATTAGAATCGTCTCAAAGAGACTATTCTAATGAGTAGTGACACCATAGGGTTTAATTCAGAAATAAAGATGTTAGTTTTTGAAAAACTACCCTTATCTGGTGCTCTGATTAATGTACTACTTAAGTCATCGAGACTGCTTTATCTATCATGTTTTATATGGTCACAAGCATTAATTATGTTTGACAAGCCGAAAAGCCGATACAATTTGATAACAAGGTGCACTACTTCTTAAGGTGGCAGAATCAAGATGTTGCCATTGCCAGAAGAAAAAAATATTATACAATACAATCTATACAATACAATTACATATGCATGTACATGTATAGTGGAGAATCTGTTATTCTTTCCCGATAAACGCGTTTACGCTAAAACTATTTTTTCTTTTACAAACAGTTTGGAGCCAGATCAGACGCCGGGTAACCCGGCGTCTGATCAGGCTCCAAACTGTTTGCCACCAAGATAAAACATGAAATATCAGAATTGTCCAAAAGTTGTTCTTTTCTACGTTTTAGTGCTTTGCGTTTGCGTACGTTTGCGTTTAAACGGGAAAGAATAACAGATTCTCCACTGTATAGCATATTACAGAATATTGGCAGTTGCCATGCCATACAATGTTGTCTGGCACAATCTGGCCAAAGATATAGTACTCCCTCCCTACAACGTTCCTTCAAACATCGACTCCCTCCTTTGCCGCTGTTCCCCCCCAAAAGACGAGTATTCTAACACTTTCACCGTTACAATATCCTCTGCTTAAAACTATCGTCTGCTGTTGTTTCTCAAAATTACAAATGAGTGGACCTTTTGACAGAAGAAATATAATGAAGACTGACAAACAGCTGAATTTGAATCCAGAACAGACTCCGCTTGTCCGAATTGGATTCAAGCTGTTTGCAAATGTAAGCCAAGTCTTAAGTGTCCCTTCCTATAACAACTCCCTACGAACAACACACGCTATCGTTGTCTCCCATTGGGTGCTGTTGTAGAGTGGGAGCACTGTGTCTGTCTTTAAAACTGTTTCAGCTTTCTGCTCGTCATGTTTCCTGCTTTAACCCGTATTATGCTAAGCACGACTTGGCAATCCACAAGCTGTTTGCCAATCTGATTAAAACAGTCTTCATTTCTAACAAATTTTTCTTTTTCCTATATTTTATTGCACTGTGTGTTTCTTTAAGTATTTTCAACGGGGAAATAAAGTTTTCGCCCATGTAACATTAGTGAAAAGAGTTACATGCTCATACATGTACTAACATGAATTTAAGAATTAAGTTTGTGAAGAAATACAGTGGAGAATCTGTTATTCTCTCCCGTTTAAACGCAAACGTACGCAAACGCAAAACACTAAAACGTAGAAAATGACAACTTTTTGACAATTCTGATATTTCATGTTTATCTTGGTGGCAAACAGTTTGGAGCCTGATCAGACGCCGGGTTACCCGGCGTCTGATCTGGCTCCAAACTGTTTGCACTGCAAATAATAGTTTTAGCGTAAACGCGTTTATTGGGCCAGAATAACACATTCTCCACTGTATGAATAATTCCAAAAACATACGTTTAGTCAATTAAGGACGAATGATTGACAGAAATGTCCTAAAACTGTTTTTTTGTAAAATTTTCGATCGTTTATCTGAAATCGTAATGACTCAAAAGTTTCATAATTGTTATATTAAAGTAGTATAAACCCTAATACCGTCCTGGGGCCCGAGTTGCGAAATATCGTACGACAAAAACTGTCGTAAGTCAAAACTTTGAAATACACGTACACATATTTTCTGATTTCTCTACCCAATCCTGTCTTGTGACAAATCTTTGGAATCGTCTTGAAAAGACGATTCAAAATTGATGTCACAAGACAGGATTAGATGGAAAAAATATTTCATAACTGAGAATTTTAGAATTTGACTTACGACAATATTTGTCGTTTGACGTTTCGTAAGACCGGTCCAAGTAGATCTGTATTATACTATAGCGCTCCCTCTCTACAACGACACCTAACGGGAGACAAAACATATGTGCATTATTCGGAGGAAGTCGTTATAGGGAGGGGAATTGGCTTACGTTTGCAAACAGCTTGAATCCAGATCAGACGCCGCGTAACGCGGCGTCTGTTCTGCATTCAAGCTGTTTGTCACTCGTCATTTATTTATTTTCTGTCAAAAATGCCCATTATTTCACTTTGAGAAATAAAGCAGACGACAATTTAAGCAGACGAAATTGCAGCAGTAAATTCGTTAGAAATGATCGTTCTGTATAGGGAATTGCGAAAAGTGTCGTTGTTCGGAGGGAGTCGTTCTTGAGAGGGCCGTTGTAGAGAGGGAATGCTGTACATGAGTAACCTACCTGACAAACACATATGACGCACTGATTGGCTGATGTTGGTTTTAACCCAGTTGCGTTGGAGGAATATCTCTCCCCGTCTTTGTAGATTTTTCCACTCTGTGTCTTGCAGGAAGCTCTTGTAGAGGAACTACTTTCGTCATCACCCGTTTGTACTGTAGGAGGAATGTTGGGAATATCTAGATAAAAGTAGTGCGGATTTTCACGGCGGAGTGAAGATAAAAGCAAAACCGTGCCATATGAAAGCAAAATTAAGACAAGCCCAGAAGATTAACTCATTGACCCCTGATTTGATATTACCAGTCTGAAATTAAATATAAACCAGGGCTGCCATTTCTATCCTAGCAAATGATAGCTTAAAGCAGGCTGAAAGTAAAGCAGAATGCACATTAAGGCGCATTCTGCTTTACGTTCGACCTGTTTTAAGTAATTGCACTTGAAAAATAGAAAATTTGGAAATCTTAGGATCAACTTATGGCCGCCCTGCTAATCAAATATGACCGTTTACGGTTGATTTAACAATATATTGCTAAATAACAAACAGTGTATACCCTGATCGAAGGGACTCTGTATGAATCCTCTGATAAGGGTTTACACGGTTTGTATTGGACAAGTGTACTATTTAAAGTTACATTTTTTGTAAAGTACTAGGGTCCAATGGGTTAAAGGTATGGTAAGGTGCAAAAGTTAGAGAAAACACAAGTTAAAGATTAAGAGAAACAAATATGGATTATAAACCCATTCCCTGCCATGAATTCATATTTCACTGACATGCTCACTAGGGGTCAACTACATGTACGTATTATCATCAAAATGTTATGCTACGACAACTAATATTATGATATTAGGGTACATTATAATATATTTGTATTCATATAATTCAGTGTATATACTGGGAAATGTTTTGCTAAGAAAACAAAGTTGCCTTCGTAGGAATACTAGTATACATTGTATGTTGTCGTAGCAAAACATTAATTTGGTCGATAATACGTAGTTGGCCTCTGGTGATGGCGTCATCTGCTCCAAACACTTGTGCTTTTATTTCTGAAATCTGAATTCTAGATAAATTGAATAAAGTTGTGTCGTATTTATGGATCAAACAGTTTAGATCCTGATCAGACGCCGCGTTAAGCGACGTCTGATCTGGATCCATACCGTTTGAAAAAAGCCAGTGCACACTGAGTAAGGCAGGGAGGAGCTAAGTAGAAGCAAATTGTGATGATGAGAAAACACAAGGTACAGTGGAGAAAACGTTATTCTTTCCCAATAAACGCGTTTACGCTCAAACTATTATTTCAATTACAAACAGTTTGGAACCAGATCAGACGCCGGGTAACCCGGCGTCTGATCAGGCTCCAAACTGTTTGTCACCAAGATAAACATGAAATATCAGAATTGACCAAAAGTTGTTCTTTTCTACGTTTTAGCGCTTTGCGTTTGCGTACGTTTGCGTTTAAACGGGAAAGAATAACAGATTCTCCACTGTACATGTAAATGGACAGGATCTAGCAAGTGATGCGAATAGAAAAAAAATCATCATTTAAAAAGGAGTTTTACTATTACAGTAAAAATAAACTCTATTACGACCACTAAATTGTGTTTACATGTAAGTAGATGACTTCTTAAAGCAATATGAACTTAAAGCAGAGAGTGCGTTATGTTTTACGGTCACCTTGCTTTAAGCGGTCACCTGTCTCTAATACAGTGGAGAATCTGTTATTCTTTCCCGTTTAAACGCAAACGTACGCAAACGCAAAGCACTAAAACGTAGAAAAGAACAACTGTTGGTCAATTCTGATATGTTATGTTTATCTTGGTGGCAAACAGTTTGGAGCCTGATCAGACGCCGGGTTACCCGGCGTCTGATCAGGCTCCAAACTGTTTGCACTGCAAATAACAGTTTTAGCGTAAACGCGTTTATTGGGAAAGAATAACAGATTCTCCACTGTATAATCAATAAGCTTTTGTTTTAGTGGTCGTAATAGAGAGGGTTTACTGTAATTGCGACTTGACACGCGTAAACAGTTGGAATCTTTTAAAATCAGATACCCGGGTACGACGTATTTGGTGTTTGATCATGATCCAAAAAATTATTACTTATTTCCAGTTTATTTGACCAAAAAAAAGAAAAACATTAGAAAAAAGAAAAAGCATAAAAATGAATTATTTAGTTGTATACAGACTTGGTACATGTAATGACAATAAACGTTAAATTGAAAAGAGAAACTTTCACCAGTTTAATAGACTTAAACCTTAGCGACGAACATACATATTATTTACAAAAGTACACCTGTCCTGTACAAACAGTGTTTAGACCAAGATCAGAGGACCATTAAAGGAGCCCTCTGATTAGGATCGACACTGTTTGTGATCGTACGCTAAAGAAAATTGGTAACTTATATATCTATATCCAAAACTTTAACCCATTACCCATAGCCTGTTTCTTCTAATTTTGACGACAGTGATCATGTAAAGCATGTTGAAAGTAAGCAGAATGCGTTTGAGGGCGTATTTTGCTTTACTTTCAGCCTGCTTTAAGCTACCATCTGCTACAATAATAATGAAAATATATTATAGAACATAGTTCTTATGGCACATTACAGTATGTGTGATCGTCATTACCTATTCGTACATTGTATATATTTCAAATATTAACATAGATCTACTGAAGTATGAAAAGTGCAAGAAAACTGCTGTTTAAGATATTTAGATTCTAGCAACAGATGCACGAAGGTTGCGCAAATAGAAAACAGTGATTAATATATATAAGATTGAGAGAAATATATTAAAAAACATGAAGGATTGCCAAAAACAAAGTGAAAATCCTAACAAATAACCGTTTGAAAACCGGGAGATTATGAAAACTTCAACTATCTATCTGATTCCAAATGAGATAATCTGTTTTCTTCACGCCACTCACCGACGATAAGTACAGTAGAGAAAACGGTATTCTTTCCTGGCTTTTTAACCCTAAAAGAGCGCAAAGAGATTGCAGTAGAATGTAAAAAAATACAATATTTTAACATTTCGAACGACTTGTTTTAATCTTAGAGGACACAAGTCTAGTCTAGCTGCATCCAAACTATTTTTAATGGACAAAATGGTTTTAGCATAAACGTGTTTTATGGGAAAGAATGACATTTTCACTGTAACTATCGTTTAATTGGAGAAAAATTGTCATTTTGTCCTGTTTAAACGATCCTTAAAGTAAACATAATGTGTTGACAATCGCTTTAATTGATCGTACCAGTATTTAATAAGTTGAATTTCTTAAGTAGAACATAAGCAACGTTTTAATTTTGAAATAATGGTAACTAACGCGAGTTCAAATCATTGTGTTTCTACTGTATTTGTTATATGAAAACCATTGTTTAACCCTTTGAACCCTAGTCCCGCATATAGGCGTCCTTTTCAAACATTATACATGTGAAAAGTGCACTTGTCCTGTGCAAACAGTGAATACCCAGATCAGAGGTCTCCTTACGGAGCCCTCTAATCTGGGTCTTCACTGTTTGTCATAATGCAAAACATTGACAAAAACAACACTTAAAAGTCAGAAATAGACTAGATTAAAATGGAAACTTGAATTGTCCATTTAAAGTTTTAGGGCGGAAAGAGTTCAGCAAAAAAAACACGTTTGTTTGGAAAAAAATCAAAAATTCTGATTTCCGAGAACTCCAATTTCTTTTTAAATTTCATTTTCGAAGACTTCTCCTTAATGAAAAGTTTTTCGATAAGTTTCGTTTTAAGAATGATTTCGTTTTCAAAGATTATCAGTTTCAGTTGGAGGGTTAAAGAGTTTTCACTGATAGTTTACTTTGTAGAGGTACATGTATACCGTATGTATAGTGGAGAATACATTATTTTTTCCGTTTATAAGCAAACGAAATGCAAACGCATTGCAATAAAATATAAAAAATGACAGTGTGTTGCAGACAATTATGACCATTTACTTCATCTGAGTGGCAAACAGTTTGGAGCCTGATCAGACGCCGGGTTACCCGGCGTCTGACCATGCTCAAAACCGCTTGCAATGGGAAATAATAGGGTTAACGTAAACGCGATTGTCGGGAAAGAAAAACGTCTTGTCCACTGTACAATATCAGCTAAATGAGCTTCCATCTTTGCATGAAAAAGCGACATTCTAAATGCAAGGTCAATGTCGTTCTATAGAACTAAGTTAGAAATAAATCATGAGCATTGTACACTGGATAACAAGTTAATCTTTCTCGTTTAAACGCAAACGCAAACCAATAACATGTAATAAGATACATTTTAAAAAACAAACAAACAAACAAACTTCTAACGATTTATTTTGATCTGAGTGACAAACAGTCTGGGGCTTGATCAGACGCCTGGTTATCCGACGTCTGGTCACGCTCCAAACTGTTGGGTAGTTTAGCACAAACGCGTTTAGAGGGAAATAAAAGCTTCTTCTCCACTGTACAGTTACAGATAATAAAGAATCAACAAGCGGTGATAAAAAGAAGAAGTGAAGAAAGACAAAAAAACGAAACAATGTAATAAAAACAGGTATGGTAAATAAACAGTAAGAATGGAAAATGATTTCGTTTAATGTTCAACTGCCTAAATTGGAAACATGGGTTATCGAAGAGATGTACAGTGGAGAATGTGTTATTCTTTCCCAATAAACGCGTTTACGCTAAAACTATTATTTGCAGTGCAAACAGTTTGGAGCCAGATCAGACGCCGGGTAACCCGGCGTCTGATCAGGCTCCAAACTGTTTGCCACTCAGATTAAAATAAATGGTCAGGATCCTCAATAAGTTTGTTTTTTCTACGTTTTAGTGTAATGCGTTTGCGTACGTTTGCGTTTAAACGGGAAAGAATAACGTTTTCTCCACTGTAATGAAACATAAGTTATCGAAAAAAGTCATTTCGATTTGAACTACTCAAAACAACACAACATATCTTAAGTGGTACTTATTTCTATATTGTTTAACCACTTCACTACTTTTCCCTCAGTAAAATGGTTAATTGCAAACAGTTCGGATCCTGATCAGACGCCGCGTAACGCAGATCAAAATCTCTTCGAAAGTATCCAAACTGTTTGATCGTACCAACGCTGTTATTTTAGTTGATCTAGCTAAAACGTCTGATGTTGATTTAATGAAAACAGACATCAGGGGCCCGTTTCATAAAAGATTCGTACGACAAAAGTGGTCGTAAGTCAAAACTTTAAAATTCAACATATTTCTTATTTCTCTATCTAATCCTGTCTTGTTACATCTCTTTGGAATCGTCTTTTCAAGACAATTCCAAAGAGATGTCACAAGACAGGATTATATGGAGAAATACGAAATGATATCTACAGAATTTTATAATCTGACTTACGACAACATTCGTCGTACGAAGTTTCATAAAACGGGCCCCTGTTTAACAGAGATGATACAGTGGAGAATGTGTTATTCTTTCCCAATAAACGCGTTTACGCTAAAACTATTATTTCAATTACAAACAGTTTGGAGCCAGATCAGACGCCGGGTAACCCGGCGTCTGATCAGGCTCCAAACTGTTTGCCACCAAGATAAACATGAAATATCAGAATTGTCCAAAAGTTTTTTTTTTTTCTACGTTTTAGTGTTTTGCGTTTGCGTACGTTTGCGTTTAAACGGGAAAAAATAACAGATTCTCCACTGTACAATGGCAATGAAGTGGTTAAGCGAGGTGGTAGCTTAATGTAAAACAATAGAAATTCTGTTATATAGGAATTGCTGACACTAGCCTCTTTTTCAGACTTTTTATAAAATAAAAGTTTAGTATCGTTTGATCTTGACCGAAGCTGTTTCAAATTTGTGAATGTTAGAAATGTTCATTACTGGTAAAGAATTAAATAAATAGTCAACAAACTCACCTTCACAATAGGGACAACACATATTAGGGTCCTTCTTTGGGGCATCACAGTTCACTTTTGGACATTTATCAACTGTGTTAACACAACTCACTTCCGGTTGTCCCTAAAATATATTTGAAATACAATTTATAATCATTATTGTGTTAATACATGTACAACGTTCCCTCTCTACAACGACATCCAATGGGAGACACAAATTGTGTGCGTTGTTCGGAGGGAGTCGTTATAGGGAGGGAAATTGTTTTACATTTGCAAACAGCTTGAATCCAGATCAGACGCCGCGTTACGCTGCGTCTGATCTGGATTCAAGCTGTTTGCCATTCGTCATTAAGTTTTGTTCTGTTAAATGTCCGTTATGTAACTTTGAGAAAAATAGCATACGACAATTTTAAGCAGACGACATTGCAGTCGTGAATAGGTTGGGTACAATTGTCCTTTTACGGAACTGTGACAATGGTCGTTGTTAGTGAGGGAGTCGTTGTTGGGAGGGCCGTTGTAGGGAGGGAACTCTGTACATTCAATTCTGAGACTTAAATGGAAAAAGTCAATCTCCACTAAAGTCTAGTCGTTGTTTGACTATATAGGGCTTATTTTAATATTGTATTGCAGGGACAATTTACATATCGTTATGCCCCCGACGGGAGGCATATAGTTTTTGAACTGTCCGTCTGTCAGTCTGTCTGGCTGTCCGTCCGTCCGTCCCTCAGTTATTCCGTCCGAGAACTTTAACATTAGTCAATGGATTTACTTCATATTTGAATACAACACCCCTTTGGGACAACACCTTTTAGTTGATATATACTTGTTTGTCCTTGACCCCTCAATGACATTGACCTTGAGGATCAAATTTTCCAAAAACTTTAACATTGCTCATAATTTCCATATTATAGTCAATGGATTTACGTCATACTTGGAAACAACACCCCTTGTGACAAGATCTTTCAGCTGACATATATTGTTTTGACCTTGATCCCCTCAATAACCTTGACCTCTACAATCAAATTTGACGGATAACTTTTACATTGCTCATAACTTTCTTATTTAAAATATGATATAATATATAAAATAATACATCAAAGCATCAGTTCGGGGGCATTGTCATCTTACAGTGACAATTCTTGTTCTATCTACATTTAATGGAATGGTTCCCTTTGATGCTCCTAACCCATTACTCGATACACACATTTTACGCCCTTAATTGATGCCTCCACTGAACAAATCAGTTACAGTGGAGAATCTGTTATTCTTTCCCAATAAACGCGTTTACGCTAAAACTATTATTTGCAGTGCAAACATTTTGGAGCCAGATCAGACGCCGGGTAACCCGGCGTCTGATCAGGATCCAAACTGTTTGCCACCAAGATAAACAAGAATTATCAGAATTGTCAAAAAGTTGTCATTTTCTACGTTTTAGTGTTTTGCGTTTGCGTACGTTTGCGTTTAAACGGGAAAGAATAACAGATTCTCCACTGTAATTGATGCCTCCACTGAACAAATCAGTTATGAATATCAACAAAAAAGTTTATATATCCTAGCAGATGGCAGCTTAAAGCAGAATGCGCTTCAAGGCGCATTCTAATTCACTTTCAACCTGCTAGTCATATCACTGTCTTCAAAATAAGACACAATCAATGAAGTGGAGGAACAAAAACTGTTCACAGTTGTGCAGCTAGTTTGAATGCAATTCTGAGAATATAGATATAAAAGTGCTCCCTCTCTACAACAACATACATTGGAAACACAAATTGTGTACGTCATTCGGGGGGAGTTGTTATATGGAGGGGAAATGTAAAACCTTTTTGTCCTGAATATGATTTGGCCTGCATTTGCAAACAGTTTGAACTAAGATCAGGCGCTGCGTGCCGCGGCGTCTGATCTGCGTTCAGACTGTTTGTAACTCGTCTTTATGTTTCTTCTGCGAAATATCCAATATGTAACTTCGAGGGAAACAGCAGACAGCAATTTTAGCAGAAATTTAGCGTTAGACATAATTGTCTTGTCTGTGGAACAGCGGCAAGCATTGTTGTAAGGAGGGAATCGTAGTTCGGAAGGTCGTTGTAGGTATAGGTACAGTGGAGAATCTGTTATTCTTTCCCAATAAACGCGTTTACGCTAAAACTATTATTTGCAGTGCAAACAGTTTGGAGCCAGATCAGACGCCGGGTAACCCGGCGTCTGATCTGGCTCCAAACTGTTTGCCACCATGATAAACATGAAATATCAGAATTGTCCCAAAGTTGTACTTTTCTACGTTTTAGTGTTTTGCGTTTGCGTACGTTTGCGTTTGAACGGGAAAGAATAACAGATTATCCACTGTAGCACTGTATAACCACATCACGTGATGCACGGACGTAGCAGACCATGTGACCTACTTTATCACTCAGTTGACACGTGCAATTTACACAGGTTCCAAACTCGCTGGGATGCCAAATCTCTCCAACGGCTCTCACTTTCTTTTCAAAGACACAACCGCAATCTGAAATATACATGTATAACTAAAATGTACATTTATTGAGAATAACCCTTACCTGTTATAGGTAAAAATACTTCTTTATATAAAAATTATGCAGTCGATACTTCGAATTCGCTTAAATCGATCGTACCAGTATTTTATAAGTTTAATTTCGACATTCGATCTCTTTTAAGTTGAATATACCCATAAGCGACGTTTTGACTTTGAAATATGGGTATGTTCTAACTAACGCGAGTTCGAAGTATCGAATTTCAACTGTAAGTATATTATTTGTAAAAATAATGTCAAAAGTGCCTGTTATGATTTTGCAACTTATTGGGAACGCATCCTTCACGAAGCATCTGTGCTTTCAAATATAGAATTCCAAATATGCCTAGTTCATTGTTAATATTCAATACTGTATTTTCCAATATATGGCAAAAGGACGAACAGTGACGAGGGGATACTCGTCACTAGGGTTAAATTTAAGTTTTCAGGGCTAAAATAAGAAAAGGGGAAATATATTTAGCATAACCATGCATTTACAGTGGAGAATGTGTTATTCTTTCCCAATAAACGCGTTTACGCTAAAACTATTATTTCAATTACAAACAGTTTGGAGCCAGATCAGACGCCGGGTAACCTGGCGTCTGATCAGGCTCCAAACTGTTTGCCACCAAGATAAAAATGAATTAATAGAATTGTCCAAAAGTTGTACTTTTCTACGTTTTAGTGTAATGCGTTTGCGTACGTTTGCGTTTAAACGGGAAAGAATAACAGATTCTCCACTGTATATATAACGGCTACAAATATACATCATATTAAGGGGTCACTTAACTCTTTCACTCCCAATGATGCCATAAATAGAGGATATTGTATGAGTGTTCATTATTTATCATTTTTAATAAACGAGTTGACTAAAATAATATGACGCGAGCCTTGGCGAGCGTCATATTCATTTTAGTCAACGAGTTTATTAAAAATGATAAATAATGCACACGAATGTGATATTCTATTTATCACATTACAAGTTCCAGCACCTATTAAATTGATTTGAAGCCGTAGTTTGTAGACCCTACGCTATATAGATTTTCCGCCAAACGTTACGTTGTTTACGTTAACGTCATAGTAAATGACGTCATTTGGCACCCCGCTACATGCAGCGCTTATGGACGAACAAGTTAGGCCGGAGCCCAAAAAACGATATTTCACTAGTGGATTACGATATTTATACAATCGCTTTATGCAACTCCCAGACCGCAAATTATGTGATAAAGCGCGTTTGCAAACAGTTTCGAAATTTCGTCAGTCATATTGCCTTAAATCTAACTTAGAAATGATATTGTAGACAACAATATTGAAGCAGACGACACTATGGTGGTACAGTGGAGAAAATGTTATTCTTTCCTAATAAACGCGTTTACGCTAAAAACTATTATTTCGATTACAAACAGTTTGGAGCCAGATCAGACGCCGGGTAACCCGGCGTCTGATCAGGCTCCAAACTGTTTGCCACCAAGATAAACATGAAATATCATAATTGTCCAAAAGTTGTTCTTTTCTACGTTTTAGTGCTTTGCGTTTGCGTACGTTTGCGTTTAAACGGGAAAGAATAACAGATTCTCCACTGTAAATGTGATCATGAAAGGGTTAATACAAGTTCGCTGTTCAGTAAAGCCTCCAGCTTTTATGACAAATTCGCCGAAGACTCAATGATTGTCTTAAAGTCTGGTAGCGGACTTTCAATAGAATGAAATTAAAGCAGAATGTCTTGCAGTAATGTTCTGGTTCCTTCCATCCTGCTTTAAGCAGACCTTTAAAGCAGAATATGCCAAACCTCATTTTGAATTCTCATCAACACGAGGCTTGTTTGTACATATTACAATACTGAATGACATATCTATTTCATTCATTAACCTTTTCTCTGCCGTAATGACGTCATAAACCACCTACAACATTCACTGACATAATGTCTTCTGCTTGTAAAATTTATCGTCTGCTTTTATATATAAAAATAATAATTTAGTCATTTTTATTTAAAACAAAGCATTCATATTGAATATCGAACAGTCTGGATCCTGATCAGACGCCGCGTTACGCGGCATCTGATCAGAATCCAAACTGTTTGCAAATTCGACTGAAGTCGCACCAGGCTGAGAAAGGGTTAAATATTAAATGACCCTGAAATATGAATCATATAATATTGTTTTATCCCAACCCCTTCTGCCGCCAACTTCAGAGACGGCAAGTTAGAGAGTAAGGCAAACTTGTCATGTTAATATTTCATATCCAATCTTTTCCTGATATAGCAATACAACGCTCATGATTGAGACTGTCTCCACTTCCCGATACAATGACTGTTTCCTGTCAAAGGGAGGCGAGAAGCGCCGCCTGTCGGGAGAAAAACGCCGACAACACTTAATTAAAACACTAATTGATCTGTACCATCATGACATCTTTGGCGCGCGATTGAGTGATTGTCTGTCCAACATCATGACAAGCTTTTTTCAGCTCAAAATCAATTATATTTACATGAAAATAGATCCGTCAGTCTCGCAGCTTCCGGGAGTGTATTCATGCGCGTAATCACCGGACCTATACGTCTGCCGAAAAACGTTGAGTCATAGAATAGTGCCAAAGGATGGGTACAATAAAGATACAGTATGTCATTTTCGGCCAATAAACTCAATGCCCCTAACATGTCGAGGTCTCAGCCGAGAAATAAGAAATATTTCTGTCTCCTTTATAACATTTTTCTCGTGCGTTGCCGAGACCCCAAGGCTGCCTTATCGGATACAGTCTGTACGTGCTGGGGAGACAGTGCCAAACACAGTACAACCTCTGAACATAGGTCACTCAGTTAAACTATTATCCTGTAAATATGCCATTTTACGCCTTTCACTTATTCCTCCACTGACCAAAATATTTCCAATTTATGCATTCATGAATATGTACCTTAATAAATAGTTTCCATAACCTAGCAAATGATAGCTTAAAGCAGGCTGAAAGAAAAGCAGAATGCACCTTAGGTGCATTCTGCTTTACTGGCAAGCTGCTTTAAGTAGTCACCTATCCTCAGGACTAGAAACAGGCGTTAAGAAACCTTGTGATTGTTAGCTCATTTACTTCATGAAATCTTAAATGGAAAATTACAATCTTCAATTAACCCATTTGTGCCCATGATCCCATATATGGGACATAGGCAAACAATGGACTAATCCAATATATAAACATGGAAGAATCCACTGGGCATTAATGGGTTAAGTATAGTCGGTTTTGACTATTTAGGGATGTTAATTACAAAATGTTGCAAAATGAAAAACCGTACAAACCATGAACAAATTATTCCTTAAGGATATCTCTGTTCAGGGTCTA
This sequence comes from Gari tellinella, assembly GCA_922989275.2. Classification (NCBI taxonomy): domain Eukaryota; kingdom Metazoa; phylum Mollusca; class Bivalvia; order Cardiida; family Psammobiidae; genus Gari; species Gari tellinella. Next base: position 33,726,631 of record OV277871.1, read on the forward strand.
CACTGTTGTCATAATACAACAGATAGGATCCTGATCAAGCGCTGCTATAAATTACAAATGACAACTTTTATCAGATGATAGTTTTTGTCTGCGAAAGATTTAACCCTTTACCCCATAACCTGTTTCTAGTTTTGAAAATAGGTGCCTACTTAAAGTAGGTTGAAAATAAAGCAGAATGCGCCATAAGGCGCATTCTGCTTTACTTTCAGCCTGCTTTAAGTTACCACCTGCTAGAATTAAGAAACTATTCCTTCTGATACATATTCATGACTGTATAGATTGGAATTATTTTCTTCCGCGGAGGATTAAACGGAATGCGCTAAAAGGCGCTTCTATAAGGTAAAGGGTTAACACACTGAACCCTAACGATGAGTATACTCGTCAATTACAAATGGTGTACAGTTGAGAATCTGTTATTCTTTCCCGTTTAAACGCAAACTTACGCAAACGCAAAGCACTAAAACGTAGAAAAGAACAACTTATGGACAATTCTGATAATTCTTGTTTAGCTTGGTGGCAAACAGTTTGGAGCCTGATCAGACGCCGGGTTACCCGGCGTCTGATCTGGCTCCAAACTGTTTGCACTGCAAATAATAGTTTTAGCGTAAACGCGTTTATTGGGAAAGAATAACAGATTCTCCACTGTACCTGTAAAAAGCATAACTGTCAGAGGGTTCCTAAAGGAGCCTTCTGACCAGGGACTGCACTTTTTGTAGGTTTTGCAATATACATTTTGTATTGTAAAAAAATAATTCTAACTAGCCAAAAACAGACTAGACTTAGTTTAAAGCTTAATTCTCATTAAAAGTAAAGGAGACAACGGTCAAAATTGGCACAGGAAGGGTTACATATTCCCTCGGCGTTTATGAAGAGTAAATATGTCTATGGTAAATGTTCTTGAACCGTTCCTTGTTAGGGATAGGGTTGTTTATGTTCTTAAGCGTTTAATCGCAACTTTTACAATACCTTCTGCATACTGTCTGGATCTAGATTAGGTGAAGAATAACGCGATGTCTAATCAAGATCGATATCTTGACACTTTTGTAACTCTTTATGTAAATATATGTACTTTATCTTAACTTAAACAACTGACAATCGATAATTTAGGCAGCCGGTATTTTGGCGTATAGAGAGTTAAATGTTTATTCCCTTTTATGTAATATTGATAAGCATCTATGACGCCAGTGTCAAGATCCCGCCATGATAGGAGATGTGTGGACTACGTTTTATTCTGTTCCAAGATTTAGCCCCTCCCAAAATGGCTACACTTTATTTATGCACTCAAATGCCTTGGAGTACTTAGTGGGACGCTAAACCTTAGCATGAACAAAACAATAACAACAACAGCATGGCTTACTACAACAACTTTAATCTTACTTTAAGCTATATACCTCTGTTTAATGGCCCAATTAAAGTATTTCTTGTGCATTTGTTACAAAATAGTGCACGTTTTGTTTTTGAAATATTAGGTAAAGTTATTATACAAAGACATTATCTTCTATTTCATGAGTATGAAAATGAAAAATCATTAATTATCAGTATATTATGGGCTTACTTGTTTTGCAAAAGGAAAAAAACCGTACATATCCGAAATGACTTGCGCGATTGGTTTTCTAACGGTTATTTTTCATTTAACCTTTGAAGCGACCCATATATAAAATTTCATACCCGTCTTATATCTGATATTAATATTCATTAATATATACTTGGTGCGAATTATTGTTGTCAGACTTCACGCAGACTTCGTGTCTGCGCTTTAGATCCGGGCATATTATTCGCTTTCTTTCGGTCGACAAGAAATCTGGCATTAAATTCCCCAAAGAGTGACAGCAAATAAACCATAACGATATAAATACGATACCTTATATGTCAATAACAAACAGTCTGTCCACAGGGCGGATCAGGGATCGCAGTCAAAGGGAGGGCGAGGTTAACACATTCAACCCTAGCGACGAATATACTCGTCATTTACATTACGTGTACCTGTGAGGATAACACTTGTCCCATGCAAAAAGTGTATACCCTAATCAGATGACCCTTTAAGGAGCCCTCTGATCAGGGTCTATACTTTTTGTCATTTTGAAATATATTGTTAAAATTAACCCTAAATAGTCAACGATTAAATAGACTTATTTTAAGTTGGAGTTGTCCATTCAAAATTTCAGGGGTGAATGAGTTAACACATTTATGCCCTGGATATTGTAATACATGGAGACAATTATATAATGTTATTTCAGGGCTGCCATTTCTCCGGACTTTTCCTAAATCTTCGGATTTTTTCTAGAACATGGTAGCTTAAAGCAGGCTGAAAGTAAAGCAGAATGCGCCATAAGGCGCATTCTGCTTACCTTCCAGCCTGCTTTAAGTTGTCACGTGTCAACAAAACTAGAAACAGGCTATGGGGTGAAGGTACGATTCGTATATTCGCAATTGAAAAATTCAAATTTCGAAATCTTAGGATTTTTCATGTCAACTTATGGCAGCCCTGTTATTTGGAATGTCATCATGATATGAACAGTCTTACTAAAGTGTCACCTAAATAAGGCTTCACTTACTAGTATCTGTTAAACTAAAAAGCCCCGGAGAAGTGCCAATTTTGACCCGGAAGTCATGATTTGAACAATCTTGGTAGAGAACTTAAGGAAAAACTGCATGCCAAATATCAAAGGTCTAAGCCAAACAGTTTCAGAGAATATTTTTAAAGGATTTCCTATACATGTATGAGTCTATGTAAAACTGATAAGCCCTAGAACGGGACCATGTTTGATCCGGGGTCATTATTTAAACAATATTGTCAAATGTTCTCAACATGATGCTTCATAAGAAATTTGGTTGTCCTAGGACAACAAAATATTTTTATAATTTGGTTGGCAATACTATTTAAAATAAAAGTGTCCACGCCCTCTGGCGGCAATGATTTTTTACGGATATATTTGTTTGTTCACAAAACAACTTTAGAAGTATATATATTGAGAAACATTTTTGTGAAAACCAAATTGAAATGGGACCCATCGTTCTTGAGAAGAAGATTTGTTTTAGATATTGAGCACATTTTCCATGGCAACAAGATTGACGGCTCTACCAACCTTCTTTGAACATATTTTGAAGATCACAACTACACTATGTATCTTACCTGGGCCAATTTATAAAGCTTTTGAGTTGAGTCTAAAATCGTTCTCAATCATTTGATTGGTCAGATTCTAGTTTTTGCTAAGCAAAACTCAAGTATTGACCAATAAATGCTTGAGCACGAGTTCAGACTCAACTCGAAAGCTTTATAACATTTGGCCCAAGTTTGGTTACACTTTGGCCATTAGTTTCAAAGAAGAAGTTATTTGAAACTAATTATGAACAGACCACACCGGCCGATCACAAGTTAGCTCACGTTTGGCATTTTTGCTCACGTGAGTAAATAAAAACAATGATCTGAACCTACAGTGGAGAATCTGTTATTCTTTCCCAATAAACGCGTTTACGCTAAAACTATTATTTCCCGTGCAAACAGTTTGGAGCCAGATCAGACGCCGGGTAACCCGGCGTCTGATCAGGCTCCAAACTGTTTGCCACTAAGATAAACATGAAATATCAGAATTGTCCAAAAGTTGTTCTTTTCTACGTTTTAGTGTTTTGCGTTTGCGTACGTTTGCGTTTAAACGGGAAAGAATAACAGATTCTCCACTGTAAATAAAAACAATGATCTGAACCTACCAATGCCTAATCCCAAGAAGGGTAGACACCAGCAAACAGTGTAGTAACATTCAGTATAATTTTATACGCCACTTAATGTTCTTTCAAAGTTTAGATCTGCTCTTGTCCATTCTTAAGCATTTTGCACGCTCATCGCAAATTTGCGACAAATTTTCCTTCCAAACAATTTTGATCCGTATGAGACTTCGAGGAACTCGGTGTCTCATCTGGATCGAAACTGTTTTAACAAGTTGCTTATATTATTTCGAGAGAAACTGCAGATATGTTTCAAAACTGAAAAATTGTTGCTGACGAACTTTTTAATGACGATAATTGCACAGCATGTTTAAGGTTTTTACTCTTTCACTAACAAGTTTTATCGTCTGTTTTAACCCTCTTACCGCCAAAATATCGTCTGCATTGGTAGTGTCGTCTGCAATATTTCTTAAAATAAACTTTTAGGGCTGTTTTTTTTTAAGAAATGTCGATACGAGTACCTAAACAGTTTGTGATACGCGGCGTCCAATCAGGATAATAAATGTTTTTGTAAAGTCGCCTTTTGAAAGAGTTAAAGCAATGAACCATCTTCCTTCCTTGCTATAAATTAACCCATTTAGCAAAACATCTACAGTGGAGAAAACGTTATTCTTTCCCAATAAACGCGTTTTGTGCTAAAATCATAATACATATCAATTGCAAACAGTTTGGAGCCAGATCAGACGCCGGGTAACCCGGCGTCTGACCAGGCTCCATACTGTTTGTCGCTCAGATTAATAAATATCTTAAATATTTTCAGGAAAAATTGTCATTTTCTACCATTTAGTTCATTGTATTTGCGTTTCGTTTGCGTTTAAACGGACAAGAATTACGTCTACTCCCCTGTATACAGTCGAAACTCGATCATTCGAACTCGCGTTCAGTCGAACTTACCCGTATTATATGTTCAAACGTGGCTTAGCCACGTTTGAACTTTATAATACGGGTATGTTCGACTTCAGCTAGATCGAATTATCGAAATTCAACTGTTAATATACGAGTTATTTCGAATCAAGAGAGTTCGAAGTATCGAGTTTCCACTGTATATATCATCGTTCATATATATTTAGTGCGGAGACTAGATCAGTATGTAGATACGCTACAAATATGCCCGTCTCACTCTCGCTACGCAGGTATTTCATTCATACTCTGGCGACACAGTTACAGTGGAGAAGATGATATCCATTCCCAACAAACGCGTTTACGCTAAAACTATTATTTCCACTGTAATGCAAACAGTTTGGAGTCGGATCAGACGCCGTGTAACACGGCGTCTGATCAGGCTCCAACATGTTTGTCACTCTGAAAAAAACTCAAAATTAACAAAATGTTGTCATTTTCTACATTTCAGTACATTGCATTTGCTTTTTGTCCACGTTTAAACGGAAAAGAATATCGTCTTCTCCACTATATAAAGCTAGCTTCCCGAAAGGGGGAGCCACTTGTTGATCATGCTAAGTGCACTCTACGTTATTCTTTCCTGTTTAAATGTAAACGAAACGCAAAAGCATTGCAACAAAATGTTCAAAATGTTAGTTTTTAGAAGTTTCAACAAGCTATGGGGTAATGGGTTGAATTCTGAGTGTCAACACTTTTAGACATTGTTCAGACGCCGGATTACGCGGCTAAATTTGTTACAAGCTTTTCCCATAGAAACCAGTTTTCGAATACCAAGCGCATTTGTATATAAAGAGTAATGCTACTAAAATATCATTATGTATGTAATAGCAGTAACAATAGTAGTATAAGTTGTAGTATAGTAGTATTTGTTGTAGAAGAAGTATTATCAAAAGATGTTGAAGTAGATGTTGCTGTTGGTTTAGTAATAGTAAAAGTAGTAGAAGTCGAATGAGTAGAAGTGCTAGTAGTAGTGGAACTAGTAGCAGTAGTGGTAGTAGCAGCAGAAGAAGTAGAAGAAGTGGTAGTAGCAGTAGCAGTGAAAAGAGTAGTAATAGTAGTAGTAGCAGCAGCAGTAGTAGTAGACGTAAGGGTAGTAGTATTATTAATAGTAGCCCGAAGTAGTACATGTAGAAGTAGTAGTAGTAGTTGTGTAAAAGTTTTGGGTGTGGCAGCAGTGTTAATAGTAATAGTCGTAGTCGAAGTAGTAGTAGTAGCAGCAGTAGTAGTAGAAGAAGTGGTAGTTGCAGCAGTAGTAGAAGTAGTAGTAGCAGCAGCAGCAGTATAAATAGTAGTAATAATAGTAGTAGTAGAAGTAGTAGTGTATAAGTAGTGGTAGTAGCAGCAGCAGTGTTAATAGTGGTCATATAAGTAGTAGTATTGTAGAAGCAATATCAATAGTAGTCCGCAGCAGTAGTAGCAGTACATGTAGTAGCAGCAGTAGCAGTAGAAGTATAAGTAGTAGTGATAGCAGTAGCAGCAACAGCTGCAGTAGTAGTAGTAGTAGTAGTACTAGTAGTAGTAGTAACATCATTAGAAGCAGTATTAGTCGTAGCATCAGCAGCAGTAGCAATAGTAGTAGCTATATAGGTAGACGTTTTAAACCCGTAATCGTAGCATTTTATGTTGAATTTATCTTAATTGTTGATGTTCAGGATGGCCAATTGCGTTTTGACAACAGAATATTAAGTGCGGTATAAATATCCTAAAGACCCTCTTTGTCGTCACTCTGCATATTAAACAGTCCCTCCCTGCCGCCTGATGTCTATCCCTTAACCATAATTAGATAATAAACTATATTTTATCTATAAAATAATTCACTTTTGTGATCAACTAGAGAGATATATCTTTAACCTTTACCCTGCCAATCATAACTTTACTTTTACTGTCAAACAGTTTGGATCCAGATCAGACGCCGAGTTACTCGGCGTCTGATCAGGATCCAAAATGTTTGACACATGAATAGATGTTTCTTTGTTTTAGAAATGCATAAAAAGTAGCTTGATTTCTTTCGTAGATAACTGTTGTGATGTAGACGATATTGCGGCAGAATAGGGGTTAAATTAAGGAAATCGGATATCAGGCTCAAATTTCTTTCGCTTTCGCCTTAGCTCGGTTTCAGCGGGTTTGTTTAGTGAATGTCAAAATTAAAAAGGCGTGAAACGTATTCAAATTACGAATAATAAAACACAAAGCAGTAAATTTGCTACATTGACTTAGTTCACACCCTTTCTTGTCAATTTTTCTTCAATGAACTTTCCTTGATATTGTTACGGAAAGTTTTCCAGTTTGTAAAACGTTTTATTTGTGTTGTTAAATCAGCTTTTAAACGGCGTAAAGGTAGACCGACCAGACGGCGCTGGGGTTTAAACTTTCTGTCGACTCTAGCACAAACGGGGCAAAACTACTGACCCCATGCTCAATGATTTATGCCTCGCCCCTAATATGTTTTATGAGTTTGAATACTTTCCGTCTGACTGATCCCTTATACTAACAAACATAAATTGACTTACCTTTGCAAACAGTTTGGATCCAGATCAGACGCCGAGTGCACTCGGCGTCTGATCAGGATCCAAACTGTTTGACACTCGCGGTGACATTTCATCAGTCAAAATCTAAATAAGAGCTGAGTTTCATTGATGGTTGCAGTCGATACTTTTAAAGCAGGCTTCATTTTATCTGGGTAATTGTTTAAGTCAAATGTAGGAAAGTAATATTGTATCAGTTTTGTCATTTCGGAAATAGTGTAGAAATAAACAACTCCACTCCCAGGCCAATAACGTACGGCAGAAAAAAACTACTAAAGTCATTCATAAGTCTTCTTTTGCACTTAAACCATATCCACTGTCAAAATAACGTCTGCTTAAATAACGTTGTTTTGCAATTTCTTTCCAGTTTTGTTTCAATGCGTTGTCTATAGACAGAAAAAAGACCTACAAAGTAAACAATTGTGTGGGCCCTGATCAATCGGCAAGTTACTGGGCTTGTAATGCTGAACCTGCTTGGCTTTGAAACACATAATTGAGCCTTGCCATGACAAAACCAGCCTTATTCCATTGCAACAAAATACAATCCAAGCATCCACTGTATCTGAGTTTTGTATAAACTGTAAAATACCGTATAGAACATAGCTACATAAATGATCTAGATGCATGTGGGTGTCAAACTGTGTATAGATATAGACCAGCTCTATACCAGATCTTGATCAATACTGTTTGCAATTCAATAAGACGGGTTTTGTCATGGCACGGATCTTATATTTTTCAAATATTTTACATGTATTTTATAATGAAGTTCATTTCGGAAATAGTGTAGAAATAAACAACTCCACTCCCAGGCCAATAACGTACGGCAGAAAAAACTACTATAAAGTCATTCATAAGTCTTCTTTTGCACTTAAACTCTATCCACTGTCAACATGTCGTCTGCTTAAATAACGTTGTTTGTAAATGTTTCAATACGTTGTCTATAGCAGGAACATAGACAAACAAAGTAAACAATAGTGTGGACCTTGATCAATCGGCAAGTTACTGGGCTTGTACAGTGGAGAATCTGTTATTCTTTCCCGTTTAAACGCAAACGTACGCAAAGCGCTAAAACGTAGAAAAAAACAACTTTTGGACAATTCTGATAATTCATGTTTATCTTGGTGGCAAACAGTTTGGAGCCTGATCAGACGCCGGGTTACCCGGCGTCTGATCTGGCTCCAAACTGTTTGCACTGCAAATAAAAGTTTTAGCGTAAACGCGTTTATTGGGAAAGAATAACGTTTTCTCCACTGTATAAACTGTAAAATACCGTATAGAATATAGCTACATAATATTTTATGCTTTAGATGCACGTGGGTGTCAAACTGTGTAGATCAAGACTAGCTGTCGCATCTTTGACGCGTCAGCCGGTCTTGGTCAACACTGTTTGTAATGCAATAAGACAGTTTTGCCATGGCACGGCTTATAGTTCTTACAAATATTTTACACGTATTTTACAACAACGTTAGGATTAAACCCAAAGCAAAGAAGCTTATTGCGTGCCTTGCCTTGTACTGTTATGTATAAGCATGTTCTATAACGTATAATGAAACATTATCTGCCGTATAAAGTATACTAAACTGAATTTATGTTATCCTTTGTATTGTAAAAAGTGTACAGTTTAAGAAACCACTCAGTCTCCTGCGATACTCAGGGAAGATAGTATATTGAAACCCCTCTAAACCGGACATGTGTGGGGACAACATACATTTCCGGTTTAGAGGGGTTTCCGGTTTAGAGGGCTTTTAACCCATAGCATGTTTCTAGTATGGAAGATAGCTGATCACTTAAAGCAGGTTGAAAGTAAAGCAGAATGCGTCTTAAGGCGCATTCTGCTTTACTTTCAACCTGCTTTAAGCTATCATCAGCTAGAATATAAACAATATTTCTGATGATACATATTGAAGGAATAAAGCAAAGGCGTAAAAGGGTACATTAATGGTGTAATGGGTTAAACTAAAGAAGGGTTGGAAACGGGACCAAAGTTTTTGTCCGGTTTAGAGAGAATTCAGGTATTTAGAGGTTCCGGTTTAGAGGGGTTCCACTGTACATGTATCAAAAAGGTGCAGATATTTGATCAAATTGAGCCGTGCTATGACAAAAACTGCCTTATTGTATTGCAAACAGCGTCTTAGACGGCTGGCCTTGATCTACTCTGTTTGACATCCACAATCATCTAAAGCATTTGATTTAGCAGTACCATAGTTGGTATAGCGTATACCAAATTCAGATACAGAGCCTGGGATGACAACGGTACCCGGTCTGTATAGTGTTGCAATGCAATAAGGTAGGTTTTGTCAAGGGATTTCGAGTTTTCAAGGTGCTTTTGTAGTTTTGCTGAATGGTCGGGATAGCGAGGAAGAACTGTAACGGCAATATTTGGGCGGTCCTAGAGTGAAGGGGGCGTGGCAGTCTGTCTTTAAACCTAGAGGGATAAAACTAACAAATGGTGCCATCGAGTGCGACATCGGATTAGCATGTTTGCTAAAGTGCATAAATTATGTAAACATGTTTAGTTGAACTGTTTACAACCTGATTCTCGTGATAAGTTTGTAAATAACCCTCGATAGAGGCAGACTGGGGGAAACATTGCTCGTCTTTATGACGGCACATGGAGTGTATGACTTGATTAACCCTTCACCCCGTATCCTAATTCTAGTTTTAAACACAAGTGACCAGTTAAAGCAGGTTGGAAGTAAAGCATAATGCGCCCCAAGCCGCATTATGCTTTACTTTCAGCCTGCTTTAAGCTACCATCTACTATATGATAAAGAAAATATTTATTTTAGTACATATTCATGACTGTATAAATAGAAACTATTTTCTTTAGTGGAGATGATAAATTATAGCTCAAACGCGTTTATAGGGAAAAGCTGACATCTCGTCCTATGTTTTAGACCTTGCCAATCAACCAATCACTTGTCAATCAATTAATGACTTCAAATTATATACAGTATCTAAGCAGACGACATATTTAGCTGATGACAACATTAGCCTACGTTATCTTAAGCAGACGAAATATTTAACAAACGCCATTTTCGGCAGGCGACATAATTTTAATTTAGCAGACGACATTTTCACCAGACGACATCACTCGCTCTATCGCTCTCTGGGATAATTTGTTCTGATATAAATTCAATTACTTGTCTATCATATGATTTAATAGTCTCTATTTTCTTTATAAAGTCCCTTTTCATTCATATTATATCGTCTGCTTTAAAAGTATTACCTGCAAGTTCAGTTATATTTCATTTTTATGCATTTTAAAATTTCAAGGGACATACTACTATTGTCAAACGGTCTGAATCCTGATCAGACGCCGAGTCAATCGGTATCTGATATGGATGCAAACTGTTTGAAAAATATCAATCCAGCAATTTTAAACAGGGGATGGGGTAAGATAAACGGCGGGCCGAATATCAGATACTCCATTAAGCTTATGCAAAAACTATATATGAAAATAATTTCCCAGGCATTGATCAAACGTTCGTCTCATGGGGCCGTATTAACCCCTTCATCACCTTATCCAGATTTAACTATTAATTTCAAACAGTTTAGACCCTGATCAGACGCCGAGTAACTCGACGTCTGCTCAGGGTCAAAACTATTTGACACTCAAGTCGAATGTTTATTTAATCAAAATTGCAAAAATTCTTCCTTTGACAAATTAAAACAGACGACATTTTTTAAGTCGACGATACCATGTTATGGAAGGGGTTAATGGCCGCTATCAGGGTTTCGTTGACTACTTGTAAAGTCTCGGGATACGGTCGTGTCTCGTGTAGGCCATTTAATAACGGTAAACAAATATTTTAGATATATCAGACAGATTGGATCCTGATTAAACAACTTAAAACCCATTTAGATAGTCCTAGGTAGATATTGTTGAAAGATGGATTTTCATTGATTTGGGTAAGTTAATGTAAAATTATTTATTGAGCAAAAATAAATTAGACGTCAAAATAACGTAGATGATGATTTGAGAGGGTTAAGGGTGAAACACCTGTCAACACTTCGTTCGTCCGCCGTTCTGTTGTAACCAGGTGGGTTCGGTCTCCTGCCTGGTCGTCCCAACGGCAATATCGGAGCCCTATCGGCTCACAATCCGGTAAATGTGTGAGCGTGATAGACTGGTCGTCACAGATCTAGCCATTAAACCTTTTAAGGTGTGAGTTTCCTTGGAGGCGAAACTTGATATTTCATGGATAAAACTAGATTCAATTGATAGCCAGTCTAGTGTTCAATAACATGACCGCAACGCTTTCGTTTTTTTTCTGTTGTTGTTGTTTTTTGCCCTGTCATGATCAGCCTGTGATTTATTTCTAATGAGTAGCTTTCTGTCTCTATCTGAAATGTTTACAGTCAGTTTTTAGACTCCCCTGATCGGTGTACAGTCATGCAATTTAGATACAGTAAAATCTCTCTATTATAAGACCACTAAATCAAACGCTAATTGATTGTACAGTGTCCCCTCCCTACGACGGCCCTCCCAACAACGACTCCCTCCTTACAACGACCATCACAGCAGTTCCCTAAACAGGACAATTATGTCTAACCCTTTTATAGCTGCAGTATCGTCTGCTTAAAATTGTCGTCTGTTGGTTTTTCTCAAAGTGACATAATGGACAGTTTGACAGAAAGAAATTTAACGATGAGTGAAAAACTGCTTGAATCCAGATCAGACGCCGCGTTATGCGGCTTCTAATCTGGATTAGTTTAGTTTAATAATATTTTATTGTTCAATTATTTTACATATTCACACAAGCATCATGTAATTTGTTTAATATAAACAAAAGGGTTGGGCCACAAGTTATTGCAACATTAGATTCGGCCCTTCCCATATAGAATCCCATTAGAACCCTAATCTGGATTCAAGCTGTATGCAAATGTAAGCCAGTTTCCCTCCCTATAATGACTCCCTCCGAACAACGCACACAATCGTTGTCTCCTAATGGGTGTCGTTGTAGAGAGTGAGCGCTGTATACGAGACAGGCGATATTGGTTTTTACAGTCATACCCAATAATTGACACAATTTAGTGGTCTTTGTAAAGAGTTAGAGACGTTTTACTTTGTACAGTGGAGAATCTGTAATTCTTTCCCGTTTAAACGCAAACGTACGCAAACGCAAAGCACTAAAACGTAGAAAAGAACAACTTTTGGACAATTAAGATATTTCACGTTTATCATGGTGACAAACAGTTTGGAGCCTGGTCAGACGCCGGGTTACCCGGCGTCTGATCTGGCTCCAAACTGTTTGTAATTGAAATAATAGTTTTAGCGTAAACGCGTTTATTGGGAAAGAATAACACATTCTCCACTGTAGCAAACGCCTGTTTTAAGCGGCTCCTCCGAAAGATATTGTACAATGTCCCTTATAACAGCACCAAAAGGGGTACAAACATTGCGTGTGTTGTTCGGAGTTGTTATAGGGAGGGAAACTTAAATATTGGCTTACATTTGCAAACAATTTGAATCCAGATAAGACGTCGCGTTTACTAGTCATTAAAGTTATGATTTTTTGTTGTCAAAATGTCAAATATGTAACTTTGAGAAAAACAGCAAAAACAAAATTTTAAGCAGACGATATTGAAGCCTTGAAAAGGTTGGACATACTTGTCTTATTTAGGGAACAGCGACAAACGTTGTTGTAAGGAGGGAATCGTTGTTCAGAAGCGATCTGGTTTTTATGCTGTATAAAGCAGTCGCCTTTCTTTAAACATATTCACGCACCCTCAAACGATGGTCGCTTAAAACTAGATTGACAGTTATATTTGAAGATGACAGGTTAAAGCATGGCAAAAGTAATACGGAAAGCTAAGCTTTCCGTATCACTTATGTCCTGCATTAGGCAGTCACATGCCTGTAGACATTGCTTTATCTCCTTAAACCTTTACCTGATAGCATTGTTTCTAGTATTGAAGATATGTGACTACTTAAAGCAGGTTGAAAGTAAAGCAGAATGCGCCCTAAGGCGCATTCTACTTTACTTTCAGCCTGCTTTAAGCTATTAACTGCTAGAATAAGGAAAGTATTAAATATGACACATATTCATTACGGTATAATTTGGAACTATTTACTTCAGCGGATGAATAAAATGAATGTGCTAAAAGTCGCTTCTATAAGGGAAAGGGTTAATGGTTGTCCATTGAGTACGGGTATTACTGTACAAAATACAGTAAAACCTCTCTATTACGGTCATTAAAAAGAAGGTTAATTGATTGTGTATAAAAGACAGGTGACAGCTTAAAGCACAGTGAACGTAAAACAGAAAGCTCCTATAGGAGCTTTCTGTTTTACGCTCACATTGCTTTAAGCAGACACTTGCCTTAAATACAAGCTAATAAACAAAAATGTAGTGGTCGTAATAGAGAGGTATTTCTGTAGTTCATTTTTTCTTCTTCCTTGATATAATCTTATGAGCCTTTCCGTTTCTAACGTGCGCAATTTGTGAAAGGTGGGCTTCAGGCATTTAACTTTCGCGTTTTATCTAAATAACGAGAATTTAATAACTGCCCACTAGACGCAAAGGGAGAGCTACAGTGGAGAATCTGTTATTCTTTCCCGTTTAAACACAAACGTACGCAAACGCAAAGCGCTAAAACGTAGAAAAGAACAACTTTTGGACAATTCTGATATTTCATGTTTATCTTGGTGGCAAACAGTTTGGAGCCAGATCAGACGCCGGGTTACCCGGCGTCTGATCTGGCTCCAAACTGTTTGTATTGGAAATAATAGTTTTAGCGTAAACGCGTTTATTGGGAAAGAATAACAGATTCTCCACTGTAAGAGACGAATGGAGACTGGGTCGGGGGACGAAATTGGTCCAAGGAGACAGTCATATGAATTAGGGACGGGTCTGCCTTTACAAACAGACCTATTCTTTTGTAGAAGACAATTTCACCGTCTCCCCCATGGAGAGGGAATGGTGTAAATGGTAATTATTCTTATTGTACGACGATCTTAATATGTATCTAATTTAGTGACACGCTGTTTATTTAGACACTGTTTTGCCGAGTTGTCAAACATACTTAATTACTCTCTCGTCTGCATTGTGCGGGCTTAGACGTCCCCACTCAAAGTGCTTCACTGTCGTGAATTAAAGATTTGACAGAGAAAGTCGACCCCCTCTGTGGTTAAATCATTTGTTTTCGCTGTTAAAACTGTTAGGAGCAACAATTCAATCATTGGCAATGTTCATAAACTGTCTCTAGTACAGTGGAGAAAACGTTATTCTTTCCCAATAAACGCGTTTACGCTAAAACTTTTATTTTCTCTGCAAACAGTTTGGAGCCAGATCAGACGCCGGGTAACCCGGCGTCCGATCAGGCTCCAAACTGTTTGCCACCAAGATAAAGATGAATTATCACAATTGTCAAAAAGTTGTACTTTTCTACGTTTTAGTGTTTTGCGTTTGCGTACGTTTGCGTTTAAACGGGAAAGAATAACAGATTCTCCACTGTATACTACTATAGATGGTTGCTTAATGCAGGATAACAATAATTATTATTATGCAGCATTTAGCAGTCACTAGTATATTTTATTACCTCCCTACTTTCTAAATCAAAATTTGTTTAATAAAGGTTTGCCTGTCTTCAAACTATTATAACAATAAGTTCAAAGTACTGCACATACAGTTGAGAACACCTTTTTCCCAAACATATATATACGCGTTTATGCTTAATACATGCCATGCAAAACTTTTGGCGACAGATCAGACGACGGGTTACCCGGCGTCTAATCAGGCTACAAGCTATTTGCCACTCCGATAAAAGTAAATCGTCCGAGGTTTTCAAAACTTTATAAACAGAGGTCCGATGTATCGGGGATTTTCACTGGGCATCCGAAAGAACCAGCAAATTCTGTAATAAAGGCAGCACATTCCTTCTCTCCCCGATGCGCAAAATCAGCCCATAAATAGCAGAACTGGACGTTAACAAACCGAACCAAACCAACCCAATTTTTAGGATATTTACGAACTTGAAAACGAAAATTCTATTGCGTCCAAAAGGTCAAATGACAATTACCTAGGCAGGGCATAACGACATTGGTATTACAACAAGTAAAATATTATGGCATAAAAAAAACTTCAAATGAATTCCATAGAACGTTGGCGTGACAGTTATGAAATGGTGAGATTTATTTAGCGAAATAGACATGACAGTAGTACGTTTCTCATTTAGTGAAAGAAGTGTTAAAATAATATTGTATAAATTGTATCTGTATCTCTCGCTGTGTCTCTCAATTTTTCAATGTGTGCCTCCGTCTCTCTCTCTCTCTCTCTCTCTCTGTTTTTATGTTTTTTCTGTCTCTGTATGTCTCTTTCTCTCTATATCTCTCTGTCTGATTTTCTCTTATGTCTGTCTGTCTCTGTATCTCTGACTCTATCTGTCTCTCTATGTCTCTCTATGTCTCTCTCTGTCTCTCTGTCTGTCTGTCTGTCTCTCTCTCTCTCTGTCTCTCTCTGTCTCTCTGATAATCTTATTCAGTTTTACTCTTAGTCTGAGGATGGTATGATAATTGAAAATCAGGTGAAAGTAATCTATCACTAATGTCAAGCTACCTGTGCGATCTAGTAAAAAGTACTTTTCATTTATAAAACGCCGGCCATCGCTCTGGGGCCTCGGCGATCAGGAATCGTGTCGGTAATTATTATGTTTCGATGAGACGTCAATATATGATTTATTGCTCCCTTTTCACTGAATGCACGCGCAGAGCCTTACTGGCTAGGGTCCTTTTCCCTATGTCGCCATAGCGCTCTGAGCTTACCGTTTGACGTAGTAATACCTAAATACTTCGACCTTTCGATCATCATAACTTATTTATAACGTTAAAACTTGATGCTGCAACTTCAAGCTTAAAGCAGACTGTAAGTAAAACAGAAAGCTCCGATAGGAGCTTTCTGTTTTACTTTCAGCCTGCTTTAAGCTGCCATCTGTCTTAAAAACAGAAACATCTTAATAACGAGTGGTGGTAATATAGGGGGTTTTCTGTACCCGATAGACTGTGAATCCCGCCTCGCCCGCAACTCTGGCTGTCAAATGCACCGCACTGGCGCGACTCGCCTTTCCCGGCCGAAATAAAATCACTTAATACCCTCATTCAACAGTATTTAACAATAATTATCGACGAACAAGCCTCTCTCTACGTCTCAGCGCCGTGCTGTTCCATACTGTTTGTTTAAACTCTTTGCACGTTAATAGCGAAACCAGGATTATCTGCCAAACAGATAGAATCCAGATGAGACGCCGAGTAACTCGGCTTCTCACCCTGGCCCAAGCTTATTAAAAGTTATTAAATTTTATTTTATTTTTTTTAGAAAATTCTAATTTTAGAACACAAGCAGACGACAATTGCTGCTATTGAAAATAATTATTTGACGTCCAAAGACCTGAGGACGAGTCGTGGTCGTGAAATGATTGTTACGCTAATTTCTCGCACATCGCGAGACTCTCATTTAGTCTCGTTGCAGGGGGATTAGAATCCATTTAAAATCTGAAAGTGGGACTAATTTTTAACAAGATTAGTCCCGCTTGCCAAGCTCGCACTGTGGTGTTGGCGACGACTAGATGTAGAAGAGACGAGTATGTTAATATGAAGTAAATTATCTAAATGTGACACTTTTATGCCACGGTTCCATATTTGCATATCTCAGTTTTTACAAAAGAACGTTTACATTAAGGAGGGGGTGTTCTATTTGCCCTCGGAGGATACAACAGGGCTGCCATTTCTCCGGATTTTTCCTAAATCTTCGGATTTTTCCCCAGTTTTAAGTACTTTAAAGCAGGCTGAAAGTTAAACAGAATGGCATCTTTAGGCGCATTCTGCTTTACTTACAGCCTGCTTTAAGTAGTCACATGTCAATCAAACTAGAAACAGGCTATGGGGTAAAGGTACGATTCGTAAAATCGCACTTGAAAAATGCAAATTTGGAAATCTTAGTATTTTTCATGTCAACTTATGGAAGCCCTGATACAACTCAACCGAGTCATATCGTCTTGTGTCATTTAGTTTTGCACCATTTAAAGTCCCATGGTCGTTTCATCAACAGGGCTGCCATAAGTTGACATGAAAAATCCTAAGATTTCCAAATTTGCATTTTTCAAGTTCGAATTTACGAATCGTACCTTTACCCCCATAGCCTGTTTCTAGTTTTGTTGACACGAGACTACTTAAAGCAGGCTGGAAGTAAAGCAGAATGCGAATTTTGCTTTACTTTCAGCCTGCTTTAAGCTACCATGTTCTAGAATAAAAACCGAAGATTTAGGAAAAATCCAGAAATTGCAGCCCTGCATCAAACATGCATAACCCTTTACCCCATAGCCTGTTTCTAGTTTTGAACACATGCAAGCACTACCTGCTTTAAGCTTCCATCTGTTAGAATATAACAACTATTTATTTTGGTATATATACCTGTTTATGACTGTATAAAATGGAACTGTTTTCTTCTGTGGGGAAATAAATTAAATGTGCTCAAAGACGCTTCTATGGGGGATAAGGTTAAATAACCATATTTAACCCATTCCTACGTAGATACGCATTTTAAAACATTTATATATTATGATCATGGCGTTGAGTTGCTACAACTCTAATTACAAGATATTGAATCTATATAAATGTCTATTTTCACTGTAATGTTTCATGTATATACATATATATCTCCTGAAGTGGAGGAAATAAAATATTGAATTGAATTGAATTGAATTGTACATGTAGATACGCATTGTTGCAGCCTAAAGCAAGATGACAAGAAAACAGAAAGCTCGTAACAGCAGAACTTAACGTTTACTTATTTATGAATTATCAGATCTCTGTAATTGATTTATTTGTGTCTAAACATCGCCCGACGCCATTTAAGATGTGGCGGTATCATAAGAGAGATGTGTCCTTTGAAGTTTAACAATACAAGTGCACATACAGTCAAAACTCGATACTGCGAACTCTCTTTCGCGCTTGCCATGCAGCCTGAAATATGTTTATACATGTATGTTAATTGTGTACCTTACAGTGGAGAATCTGTTATTCTTTCCCGTTTAAACGCAAACGTACGCAAACGCAAAGCACTAAAACGTAGAAAAGAACAACTTTTGGACAATTCTGATAATTCTTGTTTATCTTGGTGGCAAACAGTTTAGAGCCTGATCAGACGCCGGGTTACCCGGCGTCTGATCTGGCTCCAAACTGTTTGCACTGCAAATAATAGTTTTAGCGTAAATGCGTTTATTGGGAAAGAATAACACATTCTCCACTGTATAACATGCTTAGCCATGTTCTGAGAGAAATAAACTGTAACTGTAACTTAAAGACATCCCTAGATGATCTTTCAATCATAACGCCTTGTCAGACAATTTCCTTGCAATAATCATGGATCTTATGGACATGTCGCTAGCAAAGAACCATTGAAGCTTCTCGTGTGAGACTCTACCTTTATATCTGATAGTTTGGTTAGAAATAACCATTAAAAATCACTAGAGCATGAGTATAATCTGGACCTCACCAGGTAAACTGAGATTGTGCTGCACATGCTTTGACAGTTACATTGACACCTCCAGAACGATGGGGTGGTGGTCCCTCAATGGACTGAGGAAAAGTCTTTAAATGCTTTCACATATTGTATCAATTAAATTGAAGTTTAACAATATAATGGAGAAAACGTTATTAACACTGCAGTGTCTTTACACCCGAGCCCATGGTTCAATAGTCAAATATTGAGCCTTCCATCTACTCAGTAGTGAACTTTTACCATGCTACAGTGGAGAATCTGTTATTCTTTTCCAATAAACGCGTTTGCGCTAAAACTATTTTTTCCATTGCAAACAGTTTGGAGCCAGATCAGACGCCGGGTTACCGGCGTCTGATCAGGCTCCAAACTATTTGCCACTCAGATCAACATGAATAGTCAAAATTGTCGAAAAGTTGTCCTTTTCTATGTTTTAGTGCAATGCGTTTGCGTACGTTTGCCTTTAAACGGGAAAGAATAACAGATTATCCACTGTAGTGGCGGATATGTCTGCCTCTGCAAACAGTTTGGGTCCTGATGAGACGCCACGTAACGCGGTGTCATCAGGATTCAAACTGTTTGACACTCTATCCCCAAATGAATCGCCTTTGAGTGCATTCAGTTTATTCCTCTACTGAAGAAAATAGTTCCAATTCATATATCCATAAACATGTACCATAAAAATATTGTCTTTATGGTAGCTTAAAACAGACTGAAGGTAAAGTAGAATGCGCCTGAATGTCCATTCTGTTTTACCTTCAACCTGCTTTAGGTGGTTACCTGTCTTGAAAACTAGAAATAAGCTATAGTGTAAAGGGTTAAGAAAGTTCATTTAGATCTTCTGTATTTTTTCTGCATTAATCAGCCACCTGTCATAAAGAATGAATATGATCGCTGAACTCGGAGTTGACTGTAATCTTCATTTAAAGGGTAGGAGACTTGTGTCGGTGTTTTATCTTGCCTCTATTTGGATTGGACAGGTTCGAAGACGCTTGATGACGGCGGTTTGAAATTTAGAGAGCTTTGAAGCGGTCTCCTGGCGTCTTTAAAGCCTCTCAAACTTGTTTATCCTTGAAGCGCCAATTATCGTCTGCCTTAATAATTGTCGTCTGCAAAACATTTGAATACTTTTTTTTTCAGGCTTGTTTTTCATAGTTCAAATATGTCTTAACTCTTTCCTCCCTGAAACTTAAAATGGACAACCCCAGTTTCCATTTGAGTATAGTCCATTTATGAATTTTAAGGGTTGTTTTTGTCAATGGTTTTCATTATGACAAACAGTGAGACCCAGATCAGAGGGCTCCTTAAGGAGCCCTCTGATCTGGGTATTCACTGTTTGCATAAGATTAGTGCACTTTTCACATGTATACTGTTTGAAAAGGACGCCTATATGCGGGACTAGGGTTCAAAGGGTTAATAGGTACAGTCGAAACTCGTTACTTCGAACTCAAGTTAGTTCGAACATACCCATATTTCAAAGTTTTTGACGTGGATTAGCCACGTTTTAGCTTTGATATACAGGTATGTTCGACTTTTAAAAGCAAGATTGAATTATTGATACTAGACTCTTATGAAATACTGGTATGGTCGATTTAAGCGGGTTCGAAGTATCGAGTTTCGACTAGTTTGGTTTAGATGTGAAGCCAACTTGACAGTCTACTGATCTAGAAAGAAATCATCTTTACATAATGCTAATAAATTTTTTAAAGATTTGACTGACGTCTTTTTTGTCGTACGACGTTTAATAAGACGTATCCCAGATCTGGAGCCCGTCTTACGAAACGTCGTACGACCAAAAATGGTCGTAAGTCAAAACTAAAATACATCTAATTTCTGATTTCTATGTCTAATCCCGTCTTGTGACATTTCTTTGGAGTCGTCTTCTTAAGACGATTCCAAAGAAATGTCACAAGACAGGATTAGATGTAGAAATAAAAAAAATATTGCGAATTTTAGAATCTGACTTACGACAACATTTGTCGTATGACGTTTCGTAAGACGGGTCCTAGGTGGACAGATTAAGATTCAAAAGATTTATATACGGGTAAACTTCTTTCAGCAGACGACGCAATTCAGATTTATGATTAAGGACTATTTGCTAAAGAAAAAGATATAAAAACAACATGCCGCTCATACGGGTACTTGAACTTAGTACTATAGTATACTACTATTTACGTTTATCGAAAGTAGGTCAAATATGAATATACAATCAAATCTAGGATAAGTGTCCACTTAGAGGAAGATGAATTTAGTACGTATTATGTAAAGGCGATACCGTAAATAAGATGTGACTGGCTTAACCTATTACTCCATATATCCGCCTTTTTATGCATTTAATTCATTCCTCCGCTGAAGAAAAAAGTTCAATTTATACAGTCATGAATATACACCGAAAGAAATAGTTCCTAAATCCCAGCTAATGATAGCAGACTGAAAGTAAATCAGAATGTGCCTCAAGGCACATTCTGTTTTACTTTCAATCTGCTTTAAGTGGTCACCTGCGTCTTCAAGACTAGAAACAGGCTATAGAGTAAGGGGCTGATGACATTATATTGCTTCTGTTAAAAATTTAAGCAGACGATATTGCAGCATTGAAAGCGTAAGAAATAATTGTCTTGTTTGGGGAACAGCAGCAAGCATTGTTGTAAGGAGGGGATCGTTGTCTGGAGGGCCGTTGTAGGGAGGGAGCACTGTACAGTGGAGAATCTGTTATTCTTTCCCAATAAACGTGTTTACGCTAAAACTATTATTTACAATACAAACAGTTTGGAGCCAGATCAGACGCCGGGTAACCCGGCGTCTGATCAGGCTCCAAACTGTTTGTCACCATGACAAACATGAATCATCAGAATTGTCAAAAAGTTGTACTTTTCTACGTTTTAGCGCTTTGCGTTTGCGTACGTTTGCGTTTAAACGGGAAAGAATAACAGATTCTCCACTGTAACGACTCTTCCACTTTGCACATTAAATTAGGAATATCCTCTCCACTGTATCTCTCTTTAACTCTTTCATTGTACAGTGTTCCCTCCCAACAACGATTCCCTACTTACAACGAACCTTGACACAGATCCCTAAACAGGACAACTATGTCTAACGCTTTTACTGCTGCAATGGTGTCTGCTTAAAATTGTCGTTCGCTGTTTTTTCTCAAAGTTACATATAGGGTGACATTTTAATGAACGAATAGAATGAAGAGTGACAAACAGCTTTAATCCAGATCAGACGCCGCGCAACGCGGCGTCTGATCTGGATTCAAGCTGTTTGAAAATATAAGCCAACTATTAATGTTTCTTCCCTATAACTACTCCCTCCAAACAACACACACAATCTGTGTCTCCCATTAGATGTCGTTGTAGAGAAGAGTCGTTACAGTGGAGAATCTGTTATTCTTTCCCGTTTAAACGCAAACGTACGCAAACGCAAAACACTAAAACGTAGAAAAGTACAACTTTTTGACAATTCTGATAATTCATCTTTATCTTGATGGCAAACAGTTTGGAGCCTGATCAGTCGCCGGGTTACCCGGCGTCTGATCTGGCTTCAAACTGTTTGCAATGGAAAAAATAATTTTAGCGTAAACGCGTCTATTGGGAAAGAATAACGTTTTCTCCACTGTAATTGCCGACGGGAGTTTGTAAGATATTTGAATATAGATCATATTGAGTAATTAGTCTTGATTAAAACTGATCTTCCATATACATTGTATATGCACACGTTCTTAAAAACAGAAAAAATAAACTAAAATAAGTAAAATGATATAACATTTTATAAAATTTGCAGCCAGTAATTTTAACCCTTTCATGATCAAATTTGTTTAGATGTTTTTACCCCTTCATCGCCATAGTGTCGTCTGCTTCAGTATTGTTGTCTGCAATATCGTTTTAATGTTAGAAAAGACTTTTAAATACTAGGCAGTATCCTAACAGGGAAAAAAAGGAATGCACATTTCAAAATTGCAGGGCTGCCATTTCTCCGGATTTTTCCTAAATCTTCGGATATTTTTCCAGTACATGGTAGCTTAAAGCAGGCTGAAAGTAAAGCAGAATGCGCCTTAAGGCGCATTCTGCTTTACTTACAACCTGCATTAAGAAGACGCATGTCAACAAAACTAGATACAGGCTATGGGGTAAAGGTACGATTCGTTAAATCGCACTTGAAAAATGCAAATTTGGAAATCTTAGGATTTTTCATGTCAACTTATGGCAGCCCTGAAAGTGCAATAATTGTTCTGATCAATAACTGCAAAAAGACATTTTACAAACAATTATTGAAAAAGAAAAACCGGCATTATATACTGTAACCCCTAGTTAGATCGACCTCTCAAACTAAGCCCAATCAGTAGTGTTAAAGATGGTTTACAGTTTACAGCAAGATGACAGTAAAACAGAAAGCTCCGATACAGTGGAGAATCTGTTATTCTTTCCCGTTTAAACGCAAACGTACGCAAACGCAACGCACTAAAACGTAGAAAAGAACAACTTTTGGACAATTCTGATATTTCATGTTTATCATGGTGGCAAACAGTTTGGAGCCTGATCAGACGCCGGGTTACCCGGCGTCTGATCTGGCTCCAAACTGTTTGCACTGCAAATAATAGTTTTAGCGTAAACGCGTTTATTGGGAAAGAATAACAGATTCTCCACTGTAACACGGCCACATGTTTTAATCGCAAAAATCAAGGCATTGTTCTGATTGGCCGTAAAAGTATATTATTGACAGTGTTACAATTCAGGGGACTATAGCCTGAGAATAACCCTATCACTCTCAATGACGCCATTAAGCGCATTTGCAAACAGTTTTGATAAAAAACAAAACTGTTTGCCACTTCTTTCGAAATAACATCAGTTATACTGCCCTAAATCTAACTTTGAAACGATATTGCAGACAACAATATTGAAGCAGACGAAAATATGGCGCGATGAAGGGGTAAAAACCTCACAATAATTTTGATCATGAAAGGGTTGAGCGATGTGATTTGTTTTACCTGTTCGAGCCCAGGATATAGCAGACTCAGTGTCGTGGGAAAAGCGAATATAATATGGTGTTTAAATCACAATAGAAAATTAGCGACTAGATGCATATTCAGAGGGTATAATGATCGGACTTAAAGTCATCCTTTTGTGAAACGTGAAAAGCTATAGACTTGCCACAGTGGGGATAGGCGTTATTCTTTCCCTAAATGCGTTTATGATAATGAGGAATGACTTGAGTGCATTGTAAATATCTAAATGCTAGTAGGGAGGGATGGAGGGAGGAGATAGAGAGAGAGAGACATAGAGAGAGAGAGATAGACAGAGAGAGGGAGAGTGGAAGAGTGGGAGAGACGGAGAATAGTGACGGATAGATAGAGCGAGAGACAGAGATCGAGACAGAGAGAGACGAGAACGAGGCAGCGGAAGACAGAGAAAGAGAGAAACAGAAAGAGAGAAAGACAGAGTTACAGAGAGACAGTCAACCAGAGAAAGAGACAGACAGAGAGACAGAGAGAGACACACATACACACAGAGACAGAGAGAGAGAGAGACATACATACAGATGCAAAGACAGATAGAGAACACAGACAGACAGAGACAGAAACACAGAGAGGCCTGTATGTGTGCTTTAAACTGGTTCTTGCAGTTTCATTATAGATAATATTATTGCACCATTGAACTGTGTCGGCATCTTAACGGATTTACGCAGTTTTTGTCCTTTCGACTTTCTGTTGACTTTTACGCCCTATTCTTGCCTGTTTTGGAAAGAGTTGTGGGGACCTTTGCCCTTCAGTCGCCTAGCGGCGCAATCTTGCCAACACACTTATCCCCGTGGTTGGGGCGTACATGCGTCCAGGAATTAAGATGTTTGTAGCTTGAAAAAAGTCTTGTTTTGATGGAAACGTGTAAACTACATGATTTAAAGATAACAAAGTGAGAACTTTCACAACAGGCTCGTTAAGTAAAAGTAACAGTCACCCTGACAGAGAGCAAGATAACTGAACAGAACAGAACAGAACATATCGTTTTAGAAATACAGTGGAAAAGTCGTTATTCTTTCTCGTTTCACTCTTGAGCTGTCAATGGCGCCAAAAGGCGACATTTGTAAACAGTTAAAATCCTGATCAGACGCCGCGTTACGCGGCGTCTGATCAGGATCAAAACTGTTTGACACTCGTATCGACATTTCTTTAGTCAAAATAGCCCTAAAGCTGAGTTTGCAAAATATTGCATACGACACTACCAATGCAGACAATTTGGCGGTGAGAGGGTTAAAGCAGACGAGAACAAAATCACAGGGAAATAGTAGTGAACGAAACTAAACGCCAAATTTATTCCAATGATTAAAAAGGGGAAAATGACGATTGTTTCAAAGTGTTGACCATTATTCCAAAATCTGAGTGTCAAACAGTTTAGAGTCTTTTCTGATGCCTGACTACCCGTCACCTGATTTGGCTTCATAAAGTTTGTAATGGAGAGATATTTTTAACATAATTGCAATCATTGGAATGAATAACTTTTTTTTGCTGTATCAAAAAAAAATAAAAAAAATATAAAGATTCGCAATGTATACGACATACATGGGGATTATTATTTGAAGGGGACATGTAAAGTATCCGAACAAGTGAATTGTCCGGATTACCGCAGGTTCGAATGAACGCATTTTGTTCTACATGTTTGGGCGTGTTCGATTATCAGTTCCAGAACTATTTGGAACGATTCTATGGAATTAGTAAATCAAGTAAAAACGGAATTGAACCCTTGCAAATATGGTAGTCTGGTTCCCTGCTTAGTATAACTTTGCTGTCGAAGCGTTGGTAAATTGTGCCGGGAACCATGATAATACGTCACAATTCTGCTCACACCATTTCCTTGAACAGAACCGATAGAACAGTTCTGGAATTGAATTCCGGACCATTCGATTTCGATTCCGCCAATCCCGTCAATTCCGGACTGATAATCGAAGACTTCCATAATATGTATGTAGAGATAGGACGCGACTGCGAAGGCAGTCATTACGAAGCAACGTGATCCGAACGATCGTTATTAGACTGTATATAGGAGAGCTTACTTGGTGTCCATTCCAAAGAACACAAGCTTTGAAATATTCGCACCGTAAGGACAAACGTTTTCTTCAAATGAACCCGGCCATTATACCATTTAAAATACAGTCCAAAGTCACACGGACGACCACATAACCAAGCCCATGCTTATATTTTAGCGTTTGTGTTGAGTCTGAAATCGTTCTCAAGCATTTGATTGGTCAGATTTGAGCCTAGCCGAGGCTCAAATCTGACCAATCAAATGTTTTAGAACGCACTCAGACACAATTCAAACGTTTTATAAGCGCCGGGCCAGGCAGAGCTAAAGTCATTGCGTACCACGGGGTCTGTTCACGATCCTAACTGTTTGATTCTAATTTCAATATTTCTTAAGTCTAAATACCTAACATTTAAAATTGACACGTGAAAGCAGGCGACAATTGTTTAAAATTGATGATGTTATGGTGGTGAAGGGGTTACAGTGGAGAATATGTTATTCTTTCCCGTTTAAACGCAAACGTACGCAAACACAAATCACTAAAACGTAGAAAATGACAACTTTTTGACAATTCTGATAATTCATCTTTATCTTGGTGGCAAACAGTTTGGAGCCTGATCAGACGCCGGGTTACCCGGCGTCTGATTAGGCTCCAAACTGTTTGCATTGGAAATAATCGTTTTAGCGTAAACGCGTTTATTGGGAGAGAATAACGGTTTCTCCACTGTAAGTGTCGCTCAAGAGAGTTTTGGCTGTTTCATAACTCTGGTATTCTAAGTTTATTACAGTGCTTCCCCCTACGTCCAATCGGAGACACAGATTGTTAGCGTTGATCGGAGGGAGTCGTTATAGTGAAGGAAATTGACTTACATTTGCAAACAGCTTGAATCCAAATCAGACGCCGCGTAACGCGGCATCTGATTTGGATTCAAGCTGTTTGTCACTCGTCATTAATTTATTTGCTGTCAAAATGTCCATTATATCACGTTGAGAAAAACAGCAGACGATATTTTTAAGAAGACGATATTGCAGCAGTAAAAGCGTAAGATATAATTGTCCTGTTTAGGGAACTGCTGTGATGGTCGTTGTAAGGAGGGAGTCGTTGTTAGGAGAGCCGTCGTAGAGAAGGGGCACTGTATATATATTATATATATTATATAGAGTTATAGATTGCACACATTCATTCATACTAACATAATTCTTTCACTGCCATCGTATCGTCTTCTTACAAAGTGGTGTCTGCTTTTTTGCCACAATTTAAATTATTAAGTATTTCTACTTAAGAAATGTTGTAAAAATGCATACTAGTTTTGATCGTGATCAAACGCCGCGTGGCGCGGCGTCTGATCTGGATCCCTACTGTTTGCAAGTAATGTGATTGCGCCATTGGCAGTAGAAGAATTTAAGAGACGTCAATATTAGTGCACTATTCACCTTAAGAGCAGTTCTTCTACAGTGGAGAATGTGTTATTCTTTCCCAATAAACGCGTTTACGCTAAAACTATTATTTCCAGTGCAAACAGTTTGGAGCCAGATCAGACGCCGGGTAACCCGGCGTCTGATCAGGCTCCAAACTGTTTGCCACCATGATAAACATGAAATATCAGAATTGTTCAAAAGTTGTTCTTTTCTACGTTTTAGTGCAAATGCATTTGCGAACGTTTGCGTTTAAACGGGAAAGAATAACGTTTTCTCCACTGTACCAATACCTTGAAGTAGACGTAGTTGGAGTGTAGATATTTAGATAGTTTATTATTATTTTATTTATGGCTTGATCAGTATCCAACTTGCACGCTTCTCGTTTTAACATTTCAAATCAAACATTGTACGAGCAAAAATACGCAACAAATTCAACTACCAAAACAAATAGCAGATGACATTTTCTGTCATTTGAAGGATATAATCGGAATTCCTCGGATTCCAGAAAGCAGACTAAACGATCCCCGTCTTCCTCTCTTCACCATCCGGCGCCAGTGGGACCGAAGGTTACCGGCGTGGGACGAAAGTTGAGTACGATCTCTCCAGAGACGATTGTTAATATAACAACATTTCTGGCAAACCCGTCTAAAAACAGACCGTTATCCAGTCTACCGCTCTTTTGCTAGACAAACGTCTTATTTTTCCTCTCTATTTTGGCAAACACCAGTAATTAACGTTTGTTCGTCGGCGCCTCTCATGAGGTATTTAATATACAACAGTGTCAAAACCTCCTCTATTCTTTAATTATGTTTGAATACTCGGGCACTTTTCCCACTTACGAACGCAAATTAGCGTTTCAGTAATTGTTTCTATAGTTTCACTAAACATTTCTATTTGGCGTTGGGAATTGCTTGATTTTAACCAGGTTGAAAAGAGTCGCTGATTTAATTGCGCTTTTACGAGCTGTTGAAATATACGAAATGTTGAAATCAAGGTAAAGTTTAATTTACGGTTCCTATGTGGAAATCGGTTTGATTTTCGCAATTTTCTCTCACTCAGAAAATGAGTGATTAAGATTGAAGACTTTACAGATTCGTCTGCGTTTAAAGTGTCGTCTGGAAATAACTTAATCTCAAAGATTGATGATGGTGAGTGTGGAACCTCGCGCGCATGCCGCGTGTTAGGGCCCTAACTCTATCAACATCATTGACCTTTTTAAAATATACTCATTACATTTGCCGCAAACAGTGTAGACACAGCCCTCTGACACTGTTTGCTAATTTAGAGCAATATTTATTTTACATGTAGCTACCCACAAATCAAAGGGGCAATTCAAGTGTTCAGTAAAGTCTTGTCCATTTTTGACGGCGTTTTATTTTCTTTTTCTTTTTTACAATTTATTGCAAAATGACAAACTGTGCAGTGCAGAGTTCGCTCAAAGGGCTCCTTTTATCTGGGTAAACACTGTTTTGCATTTGACAATGTTACTACAAGTAGTCACATGTGCACTATTTGCAAATTGCTATAGTTAATATTGATTGTGTTATATTGTTGTTACATGTAGTCATGTGTTTAGTAGGAAATGCCTTGTATATAAGTTGAGGTCCTCGTGGAAGACTGCTTTTTTATCAAATAAGCTCTCTCGTTTAATAAAGTATTTATTATATTTATTAATGTTATTAATTGTGAAAGACGAGTATATTCATCACTAAGACTCCATGCGTTAAATAGTCACCTGCCATAAACAATGAAAATGAGCTTTCTTTTTGCTGGTATAGTTATAACGGTTTTTATAGACCCTTAACTATTTATTTTTTTTTATAAACAATGTATCTACAAAACAGCCCCCTATTCCCCCTGATGCAATTGAGAATCTGTTATTCTTTCCCGTTTAAACGCAAACGAACGCAAAACACTAAAACGTAGAAAATGACAACTTTTTTGACAAATCTGATAATTCATGTTTATCTTGGTGGCAAACAGTTTGGAGCCTGATCAGACGCCGGGTTACCCGGCGTCTGATCTGGCTCCAAACTGTTTGCACTGCAAATAATAGTTTTAGCGTAAACGCGTTTATTGGGAAATAAAAACGTTTTCTCCACTGTAACTATTTTTTTTGATATACAACGTATCTTCAAAACGCCCCCCTGTTCACCCTGATCGGTTCTACTGATAAGCCTGATTATGATTACAAATTATTATCTGGGCCAAACATCATATCAGTATTTCGAGTCAACGCTTCAGATTATCTAATACCCTTACATTACGACAAGAGTCCTCCATAGAAGTACAAGAGCTACAGTGGAGAATCTGTTATTCTTTCCCAATAAACGCGTTTACGCTAAAACTATTATTTGCAGTGCAAACAGTTTGGAGCCAGATCAGACGCCGGGTAACCCGGCGTCTGATCAGGCTCCAAACTGTTTGCCACCAAGATAAACATGAAATATCAGAATTGACCAAAAGTTGTTCTTTTCTACGTTTTAGCGCTTTGCGTTTGCGTACGTTTGCGTTTAAACGGGAAAGAATAACAGATTCTCCACTGTAACTACGGTTGTACGTGACTTTACGTGTAGTAGTATACAGTATATACGTTATTCTTACCCGTTTTAAAACGCAATAGAAACCCAAACGCAATTCACTAAAAATGAAGAAAAAATTACAATTTTATGAAATTTCTTACTTTTTAGTTTCATCCGAGTGTCAAACAGTTTGGGGCCTGATCAGACGCCGGGTTACCCGGCGTCTGATCTGGCTCCAAACTGTTTGCAATTGACATCCTTGTTTTAGCACAAACACGTTAATTGTGAAAGGATAACGTCTTCTTCTCTGTACATATGTGTTCTTTTTTCGTTGAACTTTTTACTGCGATTAAATTGTTTGTTTATAAAGTCTGAGGCAGTTTTGCTGAATAACCTTCCATAAAAGCACCAACGACTTTGAACCCTGGTCAGAGACCATGAGGAAAACGGGAACAACCTTTTGCACAATTAAACAAGAAGAAATATTTGCACAATATAAACATTAAGCAGGAAAAAACCCGAGCAGATCCCTTTGTACAATGTACACTTAGGAGAAAAACAAGCACAACCTTTTACACAATAAACACTTAGCGAAATAAACCGAGCATTACCTTTTGCACAATGTATATATATAGGAGAAAACAAGCACAACCTTTTGCACAATATAAACATTTAGCAGAAAAAAAGGAACAACCTTTTGCATAAGGTAAACATAGGAGAACAACAAGCACAACCTTTTTGCACAATATAAACATTTAGCAGAAAAAGAGAACAACCTTTTGCATAATGTAAACATAGGAGAACAACAAGCACCACCTTTTTGCACAATATAAACATTAAGCAGACAAAACGAGAACAGCCTTTTGCACAATGTAAACATAAGGAGAACAATGAGCACAACATTTTTGCACAATATAAACATTTAGCAGAAAAAGAGAACAACCTTTTGCATAATGTAAACATAGGAGAACAACAAGTACCTCATTTTTGCACAATATAAACATTTAGCAGAAAAAGAGAACAACCTTTTGCACACTGTAAACATAGGAGAACAACAAGCACACATTTAGCAGACAAAACGAGAACAACCTTTTTCACAATACAAAAATGGGGAGAAAAACAAGCACAACATTTTTGCACAATATAAACATTGAGCAGAAAAAAGAGAACAGCCTTTTGCACAATGTAAACATAGGAGAACAACAAGCACAACCTTTTTGCCCAATGTAAACATTTAGCAGACAAAACGAGAACAACCTTTTGCACAATGTAAACATAGGAGAACAACAAGCACAACCTTTTTGCACAATATAAACATTTAGCAGACAAAACGAGAACAAAAATTGCACAATATAAACATTTAGCAGAAAAATAACAATATCACCTTTTGCACAATATAAACATATAGCAGAAAAACGAGTACAACCTTTTTGTACGATATAAACATTTAGCAGAAAAAAACGAATATCACCTTTTGCACAATATTAACATAGGAGACAAATAAGCATAGCCTTTTTGCACAAGATAAACATATAGCAGAAAAAACGAGAACAACCTTTTGCACAATATAAATATTTAGCAGAAAAAACGAATATCACCTTTTGCACAATATAGACATAGGCGACAACCTTTTGCACGATATACATAATGTTCAAGTCATTTTGTACATGCTAGTGCATTGCGTTTACGTTTTGTTTGCGTTTAAGCGGGGAGGAACAACGCTTGTCCACTGCACCAATTCGGTCAAAATGACCTGTTGGATATGTCTACGATAACTATGCGTCATCTGCATGTGTCATTTAAATCTGCGTTCAGTGACATTTCATTAAGAATGTACATGATATCAAAATGCAGGTAATAACGCAATGCAGAAAGCTCCATAAGAACTAATAGGAGCTTTCTGCATTGACTTTCACCTGATGTTATCTGTCATTAAAGACTGCCCCAAGAGTGCACACCACACTGTTTCAACGTTGACACAACGCAGGGCTGCCATTTCTCCGGATTTTTCCTAAGTATTCGGATTTTTATCCTAGCAGATCGTAGCTTAAAACAGGCTGAAATTAAAGCAGAATGTGCCATATGGCGCATTCTGCTTTACTTTCAACCTGTTTTAAGCAGCCACGTGTCTTCAAAACAAGAAACAGACAGACAAGAAAGCTACGATTAGTAAAATTGCGTTTGAAAAATTGAAAATTTGAAATCTTAGGATTTTTATGATCAACTTATGGCAGCCCTGACACCGTTGTGTGCCCATTGGGTCATTTCTTCCCCTTGCATAAACTCTACCTTTGCAAACAGTGTAGATCCATCTGTTCCGAGTACATTTGTCATATATGCAAACAATATTGATTCAGATCAGATGATTCCTGAGTGAGCCCTCTGATCAGAGTCTGCACTATTTGTCACATAGCAACACATTGACAAAACAACCGTAAATAGTCGGAATGGACTAGACTTAATTTGGAACTGGAATTGTCCATATAATGTTTCAAGGAGAAGTGGGTTAAAACTTAAAAATAGCCGCTAAACACAGGTTAGATTGTACACCACTGATACAGTGGAGAATCTGTTATTCTTTCCCGTTTAAACGCAAACGTACGCAAACGCAAATCACTAAAACGTATAGAAAAGAACAACTTTTGGACAATTCTGATATTTCATGTTCATCTTGGTGGCAAACAGTTTGGAGCCTGATCAGACGCCGGGTTACCCGGCGTCTGATCTGGCTCCAAACTGTTTGCACTGGAAATAATAGTTTTAGCGTAAACGCGTTTATTGGGAAAGAATAACACATTCTCCACTGTACACCACTGATATACGGGCACCTATTGTGTTTCTAAGAATGTGACACATCCTAATAATGTTCCCCCTTCAGTGCAGTTTTTATTGTTATTCAAAATTCTCCCTCGTGCATCATTCTTCCTCTATGTTAAAACTTTTACCGCCAACCTTAACGCCTTCACTGCCTTACCCCGAATACGACATGTATTTGCAAATAGTTTTGATTTTGATCAGACGCCGTGTAACAATCCGTCTGTCAGGATTCAAACTGTTTGGACCAATTTCAATATTTCTAAGTCAAAATAACAAAAAATTGAATTTGAGAAATAAAAGCAGACGACAATTGTTAAATGACGTCATTGCAGCGAACGGGTGAACCTCGTGTAACCATTTCATAGACAAAATATCGTCTGCTTTTTTTTTAGCAAAATTCGATTTTTTGAAGTTCTGACTGAAGAAATATTTGATAAGTTTGTCAAACAGTTTGGATCTTGATCAGACGCCGCGTGACGCGGCGTCTGATCAAGATCCAAACTGTTTGCAAATTCGACGTAAGTCGCTTATACCATTGAAAGGGTTAATTTACATACTTTAAACGTATAATGTACTCTACTATGTTACAAATACGTAATAAATTTTTGGAGGCGGTTTTGGTGAATCTATAAAACAGTTCTTTTATACTTTAAATTCCCGCCAGTACGACAGCCCAGAGAGTGACTCATTGGCAGACGACAGTACATCTTGATTTAACCCATTACCCCCATAGATGCGCCCTTTTACGCCTTTGATTTATCCCCCCCCCCACTAAAGAGAACATTACCATTTTATACAGTAATGGATATATTTCCTATACATTCTGGTAACTTCGCAACGTAAAGCAGTAAAGTAAAGCAGAATGTGCATGAAGGCACATTCTGGTTTATTTTTAACCTGCTTTAGTGACCACCTGTCTGCAACACTAGAAACAGACTTTGCGGTAAAAGGTTAAGTTAACACGTGCTTTAATTTTTTTTTTAGGAATGTATTGTTTCAAGAGTTAGTAGAAGCGAAGTTTTCTACACAATATATCCCCCTTTTTAGCTGCGATTGTACGAATATTCAGTGACAGTGTAAGAACTGATGGACGCTTACAGTTTGATGGCTTTCTTTCTGTCCACCCATCTACTCTCTCTCTCTCTCTCATTCCTCTCTCCCTGTCCCTCTCTTTCCATTTATAGCATTCATCTCTATGTTTGTCTCCCTCCCCTCTCTCTCTCTCACATACACCCCTCCACTTCTCTCTGTCCATTTCCTTTCCCTCTCTATATCCCCCCATGATTCCTTCCTCTCTCTTTCGCTTACTCTCTCTCTCATTCCCTGTTAGCCTTTCTCTCTTTCTTTGTTTGCTTCTTCTTTCTTGTCAGAATCTCTCCTCGCACGCTTTAAGTCCGCTGCTGCGTCTGTTTCATGCCTTTACCTTCTCACATACACTCGCTCACACACGTGCTCCAGGGCTGCCATAAGTTGATAATAAAAATCCTTAGATTTCAATTTTTCAATTTTTCAGATGCAATTTTACTAATCGTACCTTACCCCATAGTCTGTTTCTTGTTTTGAAGACACATGGCAACTTAAACAGGCTGAATGTAAATCTGAATGCGCCTTAAGCGCATTCTGCTTTACTTTCATCCTGTATTAAGCTACAATCTGCTAGGATAAAAACCCGAATACTTCAGAAAAATCCGGAGAAATGGCAGCCCTGGTGCTCACTCTCTCACTCACATTTATTCATCTCACTTCTCAAATTCTGTTTTACACCTTAATTATCCCCTTCAGTGTTACAACGCCCCACTTTTCCTTGAATCTTAATTGCGCAGTTGCCCAATACAATCACTTATCATATATACTCATTATTAACCATGCAGTTGTCTTTAATTATCATTATATTCACGTAAAATCTTCAGTTCACTCGCAAGCGTCTGTATGATGTCACTTATACCCTCTTGTCCCGTCTCTCTACAGTGCAGAAAACGTTCATCTTTCCCAATAAACGCGTTTTCGTTAAAACTTTAATTTCTATTACAAACAGTTTAGAGCCAGATCAGACGCCAGGTTACCCGGCGTCTGATCAGGCTCCAAACTGATTACCACTCAGTTTAACATGAACGATCAGAATGTTTCTTAATGTTATCATTTTCGACGTTTTAGACCAATGCGTTTGCGTTTCGTTTGCTTTTAAACGGGAAAGAATAGCGTATTCTCCACTGTATAAAACATCATTCGGAAACATTCTTGTAAATTTCCCATAAAGCACCAGACATGACTAGATAGATTGCCGCAGTGTCCCTAATTACAAGCAGTACGAATTAGACACACATTTTTGAAACAGTTTGGATCCTGATCAGACGCCGCGTAACGCGGCGTCTCACAAGAATCCAAATAGATTGACATTCGTTTCCATTTTTCTTGAGACAAAATTAGTCCAACGGGGTTGAATTAAAACTATGCAGACGCAACTTTCGAAACAGACGATTCTCTAGCAGAAAAGGGAGCTAACCACTGACAATACGTACGCTCGTGGCCACTTGAATGAAATACATCCAAGCAGACAGGCATTCCCTACTGGAATTGTTTCCAGTTGGAAAGTAGCGTGATAATAGAATTACAGTCGTGCCTCCATAGCTCCAACTATCTTAACCCTTAGCCCGCCAAATAAGTTGTCGTCTGCTATATTTCTTGTCTGCTTCAAGTTTCAAAGTGCTTCAAAGTTGCTCAAAATTGCTGAAAATGTTGTCCGAGTGTCAAACAGCTTGGATCCGGATGAGACGCCGAGTTACTCGGCGTCTCATCCTGATCCAAGCTGTTTGCATATGGAGCTATAGTCGTGCATGGCAGGCTAAGGGTTAATGTAACCCGGTTATAACTAACCTATTACCCCATAGTCTATTTCTAGTATTGAATATAGGTGACCACTTAAAGCAGGTTGATAGTTAAGCAGAATGCGCCTTAAGGCGCATTCTGCTTTACTTTCAGCCTGCTTTAAGCTACAATTTGCTAGAAAATAGAAAAACTTTCTTATGATACATATTCATGGCTGTATAAATTGGAACTATTTTCTTAAGTGGATGAATAAATGAAAAGCGTAAAAGGGCGTAGTTGTGGGGTAATGGGTTAATTAACATTAATTTCCATGTAACGATTTCAACGGGTTAGAGTAAGGCGACCTTTTTTAAAGCCAACTTGATACATGCACCGGCATGTGTGTGAACAAACGGCGGATATGTACCAGCGCTCCCTCTCTACAACGACACCCAATGTGATACCAAAATATATCTGTTGTTCGGAGGGAGTAGTTATAGGGAGGGGAATTGATTTACATGTACAAACAGGTTGAATCCAGATCAGACGCCGCGTAACGCGGCGTCTGATCTGGATTCAACCTGTTTGTCACTCATAATTATGTTTTTTATCAAAATGTCCAGTCTGTAAATTTGAGAAAACCAGCAGACGACAATTCTAAGAAGACGATATTGCATCGTGAAAGCTTTAGATATAATTGTCTTGTTTGGGGAACAGTGGCAAGTGTCGTTGTAAGAAGGGAGTCGTTGTTGTGAGGGCCGTTGTAGGGAACACTGTATATAACACACGATGCTGGCGGCTGGATAGTGCTGGTGAGTACAGTGGAGAATACGTTATTATTTTCCATTTTAAAAGTAAACGAAACGCAAACACCATGCAATGAAAATGTAGAAAAAGACAACTGCTTTAACATTTCTGACTATTCATGTTAATCTGAGAGGCAAACAGCTTGGAGCCTGATCAGACGCCGGGTTACCCGGCGTCTGATCTGGTTCCATACTGATTGAAATGGAAATAACAGTTTTAGCGTTTACAAGCGCGTTTCTCGGGAAAGAATAACGTATTCTCCACTGTAACATGAAGAACTCTACTACAGACACTTGAGAGCCTCCGAGGTGTAAAAGTCACCGCATACTCGCTTAATTCATAAAACAATTTTCCCTGGATACAAATGCTATCTGCTCAGATAATAAAGCTATTACATGCAAACTCTCTCTCTCTTTCGCTCTCTCTCTCTCTTATTGTCTTTCTCTGTCTGTCCCTCTCTCTGTCTTTCTCTGTCGTTTTTTTTTTCTCTCCACTTTTTCTCTCGCTATCATTATTTGCCTTTCTCCCCCCCCCCCCTCTCTCTCTCTCTCTCTGCATCCCCGATTCGTCTTTTCCCCTCCTCTGTTTCTCTGTCTCTCTCTGTCTCTCTCTGCCTCTCTGTGTCTCTGTCTGTCTCTATCCCTCTCTATCTCTCCCGCTAAGTCTGCTTCGTTACCTGCTCTTTTTCCAATAGTGAGAAAATCACATTGCATAAAATAACTTTACAGCAACCCCTCGTATAACGTTTAAACTAGTAGATGATGTTACACGCTGATAACAGTTTTAACCCTTGTCATGCTAAGCGCAGCTTGCCTAGCGTTTGCAAACAGTTTGGATCCAGATCAGACGCCGCGTTACGCGGCGTCTGATCTGGATCCCATCTGTTTGACATTCGTGGACAATGTGTGTTCTGTTTCAAAAGCATTAAAACTAATTTTTTAGCAGACGATATATTTGAAGCAGACGACAAGTCAGAATGATGCATGTAAAAATTAACTCATTGAACGCTATAAGTAAAACTTTCGACTGCAAAAATGTCCGTCTGCTAGTATTCTAAAACAGTACTTTCTCAAATGTACTTTAAAAATGGAGTCACAACGTCAAACAGTTTGGATCCTGATGAGACGCCGCGTGACTCAACGTTTTATCTGGATCCAAGCTGTTTACAAAGGGTATCACGATTCCGTCTTAACGTGCAAAGAGTGAACCATTTTATTGTTAAATTTAGCCGTCTCTTTTAACTGTTTCGCAGACAGAAAATCGTCTGCAAACTGTCGTATGAAAAATGCATTTTTTGCAGTTCGTACTCTAAATAAAATGCATACTTGCATAAGAACTTATTTTATTAAAAGGTTTGTATTAATGAAGACACTATATTATAGCAAAATAATGACTGGTAAATGATTCGTGCACATGTCAACCCTTTCTTAATCGTCTGCTCCAAACTAACTAATTATCGTCTGCCAAAATGCATTAGATTCTATTTGTAGTCTGCAAGTGTTTACAAAATTCAAATTCTTGAAGTTTTGACTCAAATTGTTGATATACGAAATCAAGCGGTTTGGATCCTGGTCAGGCGTCTCGTTTACTCGGCGTCTGATCAGGGTCTTAACTGTTTGCATATTTGACTTTATTCGCAAATAGCGATGAAAGGGTCTTACATGTATTTACATCTTTCTTCAACATTGAATTTGATTTAGATAATGTGTCATGGACTGTATTGTAAACACACAACCAAACGTCCTTTAATAAAGAAATAATAAATTAATATCAGTGTTTTATCGTGCAATAAAACACGGGTAAGAGTTGAGGTGCCACGAGGCCTTATCAGTAAAGGAACCCTCTGAGCAGGGTGTGCACTGTTTGTTTTTTCCAATATTTTTAAAATAAAAGTTACCCTAAAAAGTCAATACTTGATACATTGGAGAAAACGTTATTCTTTCCCCAATAAACGCGTTTACGCTAAAACTATTATTTCCAGTACAAACAGTTTAGAGCCAGATCAGACGCCGGGTTACCAAACTGGCTCCAAACTGTTTGCCACCATGATAAACATGAAATATCTGAATTGTCCAAAAGTTGTTCTTTTCCACGTTTTAGTGCTTTGCGTTTGCGTACGTTTGCGTTTAAACGGGAAAGAATAACAGATTCTCCACTGTAAGACTTCATTGGATATTGAAATTGTCCTTTAACCCATTCCACCATGGATTGTTTCTAGTTTTGAAGATAGTTGATCACTTGAGCAGGCTAAACGTAAAGCAGAATGCACCCTGGTGTGCATTCTGCTTTACTTTCAGCCTGCATAAAGCTAGCACCTGCTAGGATATATAAACTATGTCTTTTGGTACTAATCCACAACTGTATAAAGTGGAACTATTTGCTTCATTGGATGAATATATTAAAGGCGTAAAACTGCGTATTTATATAGTACAGTGGAGAATCTGTTATTCTTTCCCAATAAACGCGTTTACGCTAAAACTATTATTTACAATACAAACAGTTTGGAGCCAGATCAGACGCCGGCTTACCCGGCGTCTGATCCAGGCTCCAAACTGTTTGCCACCATGACAAACATGAATTATCAGAATTGTCAAAAAATTGTACTTTTCTACGTTTTAGCGCTTTGCGTTTGCGTACGTTTGCGTTTAAACGGGAAAGAATAACAGATTCTCCACTGTAATTGGTTAACAGTTTTAGGGATGAATGAGTTAAAAACAATACTACAGATGACATGTGCAAAAACATATGGTATTATAAAGAGGAAGACAGTAAAGGCAAGGCTGCCATTTCTCCGGATTTTTCCGAAATCTTCGGATTTTTATTCCAACAGATCAAAGCTTAAAACAGGCTGAAAGTAAAGCAGAATGCGCCTCAAGGCGCATTCTGCTTTACTTTTAACCTGTTTTAAGCATCACATTTCTTAAAAACTAGAAACAGACTATGGGTTAAAGGTATAATCCGGAAAATCGGGCTTGAAAAATTGAAGAATTTGAAATCTTAGGACTTTTTTTATCAACTTATGACAGGCCTGAGGGGCTAAAGAAACAATCAGTTTGCACATTCACTTACCTATACATGCACACATAACAACAACTAAGGCCACTTTAAACAGGGACAGCTCTCTGTACTTCATTTCCTGGAAATTCGTCACACAAAAATCGCAAGATTTCCTCCAAAACCCGTCCTACTACGTCACAGCTAAACTCTGCTTCATAATTCCCAACTATAAGTTATCCGAGTACTGTATTATATCAGAAACACACTTCTTGTTTTTTTCTATTTTCTCTCAATCCGTTGGCACGTTTGATTAAATACTTTTTTTTCTGTTTAAAACTTTAATCCATTTAGATTAACAATTGTTTACACGATTTACACAAAAATCACCAGCACGAGTTGAACTGTTTATCAATCGAACTATCATAGTTTGATTGTTTTTCGCGTGTTTCCCGTATTTGATTTATACTCGTTAAGCTAATAGCACAAACTGCTCAATCAGCGAAGTATCAAGCTATTTCTGAACTGCAAGGTATGATGCACTAGAAATACTATTTTTCTTTGTCGAGTGAACTGTCAAAGTATTCATTTATCTCCTATAAGAGCACAATGTCTGCACTTCATTTAGTCTGTTGCAGAATACCTTCGATATGAATGTAGGTAAGAGTCGTTCGTCTGTTTCGAGTTTAATAGCTAGATATCAAGCGCTCTGTCGATATGTTGCGTGCTTTACAAGGTTTTGTTACCTTTAATAATACCCAATACAAAGCAATACATATATAATGATTAATTTAGATACGTAAGTCCTTTAAAATAATGCAACTGTTCGTTAAACCTAGCATTATTTTAAGTTGAGTTTAAAAACTTTTCGTGAAACTGTCTCTTTAATAACGCTTTTTAAAATTCACAGTATTTCTCGGTTGAGTTTTAGAATAGAAGAAGTCGACACTATATACGTTAAAACTTTCAAAAACTTTTTCTTCTCTCAGTTAATGCTCTAGTCGACGTCACGAGTTTTATTCAGTAATGGTGAATGACTTCAATCTCGGGTAAAATATAGTATCGGTGACTGTGATCACACAATGCAGCAGACGAACTGTCTATAATTAGTCACGTGATCTATTAAATCACGTGATAAAATTAGTTAGGCGCGTATATTTGGACTCGGCGTCTGTATTAACTAGCCGGTTAAGTTTTCGCCAATAATAACGGGCGGAGAAATCAGACTGTTGATCGCCCTACGTCTCGCCCATAATCAATAAATCATCCCAATCTGTTTAGTGGAATTATTGTAAGAAAAACTAATTTAATCCTTTCACTCTCAATGACGCCAAAAAGCGCGTTTGTAAACAGTTTGGATCTTGATCAGACGCCGCGTAACGCGGCGTCTGATCAGGATCCTATCTGTTTGAGACTCGTACCGATATGTGTGAAGTCATACTACATTGAATCTTACTTTGAAATGATCTTGCAAACAACACCGTTGAAGCAGACGACAATGAAACGGTGAAGGGGTAAACATCTCACGAACAATTTGGCACTGAAAGGGTTCAGTCGCCCGAGATCATATTTTTTTCTCGGCGGTTATTCTAGACTGTCAATCGCCTCGATCGTTCAAACGAGATGACATGATGACTTTGGAGGGATGTTCATCTATGATCTATGCATCATCAACCTTATCGTTATTCTATCGCAATACCGTCTGCTTTGAAATTGTCGTCTGCAAAATTGTGTTACATTAATACTTATCTATGATCTATGCACTATCTTCCAGGTTACCTTATTCACCTCCTGTCACAATATCATCTGCTTTGAAATTGTCGTCTGCAAAAAAAAATTCAGAACATTATTTATGCATTTTTTCATTAAGGAATCATAAGGAGAGTTTCAAATGAGCCTGGATCCAGATCAGACGTCGCGTAACGAACAATTTGTTAGGATAATATTTGTGCATTGTTTTAATTAACGAATCCTAAAGACAAGTTTCAAACAGTTGGGGTCCAGATCAGACGTCGCGTAACGAAACATTTGTTAGAATAATATGCATTTTTTAATTAATGAATCCTAAAGACAAGCCTCAAACAGTTTTGATCCAGATCAGACGCAGCGTAACGCGGCGTCTGATCTCCATCCAAACTGTTTGCAAAACACAGTCAAGTTGCAATCGGCAGGCAAAAGGCGAACCCTTATCCTGCGGTAATATCGTCTGCTTCGAAATTGTCGTCTGCAAAATTTGTTAAATCTAGATTTAAACATTTTTTCAGTAGAGAAATATAAAGACGAGTTTAAAACAGTTTAGATCCAGATCAGACGCCGCGTAAACGCGGCGTCTGATCTACATCCAAACTGTTTGCAAAACACAGTCAAGTTGTGATCGGCAGACAAAAGGTTAACACCTTCCCTGACAGGCTATCATCTGCTGAAAAATGTCGTCTGCTTTATAATTCAAAGTAATTTTTATTGAAGGCACGTCGTTATGATTGTAAACAAGTTAGGATCCAGTCCGGAAGCTCAATTACTCGGCGTCTGATCAGGATTTAAACTGTTAGCAAATTTTACTTTCGCTTGGGGCAACACCTTGAATGGGTCAAACGCAATGATGAAAGTTGACACGCGTTTGTCAGTTTAATAACCCTTTCGCTGCCCAAAAAACCGCAAATTCTCTAGAATTTTCAAACAGTTAGGATCCTGATCATATTCAGAGAAACTTGGCAATTGACCAGGATCCAAGCCGCCTACAATCGAATCGATGTTTCTGCAGTTAGTATCAACAAATGAAGTTTCATCCACTGAATTAAATAGCTCCAATTCATAGTCATGAATAAGGATCATAAGAAATATTTTCTATATTCTAGCAGATGGTAGTTTAAAGCAGACTGAAAGTGAACCTGCTTTAAGTGGCCGCCTGTCTTCAAAACTAGAAGCAGGCTATGGAGTAAAGGGATATCGAGAAAATTTAACCCATTGCACCATTGCTTGTTTTTAGTATTGAAGATAGGTGGACACTTAAAGCAGATTGAAAGTAAGCAGAATGCGCCTTAAGGCGCATTCTGCTTTACTGTCAACCTGCTTTAAGCTATTATCTGCTAGATTATACAAAATATTTTCTATGCAACATATTCGTGACTGTTTAAAGTAGGACTATTTTCTTCAGTGGAGGAATAAATGCTAGGCGTAGTATCAACAAATGAAGTTTCATC
Organism: Gari tellinella; assembly: GCA_922989275.2. Classification (NCBI taxonomy): domain Eukaryota; kingdom Metazoa; phylum Mollusca; class Bivalvia; order Cardiida; family Psammobiidae; genus Gari; species Gari tellinella. Next base: position 33,768,854 of record OV277871.1, read on the forward strand.
CGACGATATATTGGCAGTGGAAAGGTAACCGTATTAGCTGTTATTTCTAGGATAGTTTACTATTACCGTTGTTTCAAATTTTATTACTACAAACTGTTTCTCTGACCAGGATCTCTCCTTTTGTCATTTTGAATGGTAAAATCAACCCTAAGTAGTGGACATGGACTTAACTTTATTGGAAACTGGGGTTATCCAAATGAAGTTTAGGGGTAAATACAGCGCTTCCTCTCTACAACGAAACCCTATGGGATACACAAATTGTGTGTGTTGTTCGGAGGGAGTTGTTATAGGAAGGGTAATTAAGTCTTTGCTTACATTTGCAAACAGCTTGAATCCAGATCAGACGCCGCGTAACGCGGCGTCTGATCTGGATTCAAGCTGTCTGTCACTCGTCATTGTATATCTTCTACCAAAAAGTCCACTGAGCAGACGATCATTTTAAGCAGACGATATTTCAGCAGTAAAAGTGTTAGACATAATTGTCCTGTTAATGGAACTGCGACATGGGTCGTTGTTAGGAGGGAGTCGTTGTTGGGAGGGTCGTTGTAGAGAGGGAGTCGTTGTTTGGAGGGTCGTTATTGGGAGGGTCGTTGTAGGGAGGGAATCCTTGTTTGGAGGGTCGTTGTTGGGAGGGTCGTTGTAAGAAAGGATTCGTTGTTGGGAGGGTCGTTGTTGGGAGGGTCGTTGTAGGGAGGGAGTCGTTGTTTGGAGGTTCGTTGTAGGGCGGGAATACTGTAAGTTAATAGTTTTACGTCTGCTGAAAATGTCTTCAGCTGATACAGTGGAGATGTTAGTCTTTCCCAATAAACGTTTACGCTAAAACTGCAGTTTCCATTGCAAACAGTTTGGAGCCAGATCAGACACCGGGTAACCCGGTGTCTGATCAGGTTCCAAACTGTTTTCCACTCAGATTAAGATAAAAAGATAAATATTTAAAAAAAAGCTGTAATTTACTACCTTTTAGTGCATTGCGTTTATGTATTGTTTGCGTTTAAACGGGAAAGAATAACAATTTTCTTCGCTGTACACACCGTGGAGACTTATGGAGATTAGTATGAAAATAATATGGGTATAAATAGATAGTTAAGGTCTTATAGTATAAGATAAACACAAAAATACTCCTCTTCGCATATTTTATTTTTTACGGAAAAACAGGGCCATATCAGGCCTTTCGTAAACCTTCCCCTTTGCTAAACCTTCTTTCTATTCGCTGAACAAGCATTTTGTTGAATCTGATCTGGATCCAAACTGATCCCCACTCAATCCAGTTACAACAACAAGTGTTAAGATACGTGTGTATAAAATCATTGTTTAAGAAAATTGTTCATTTTGATGATGGGAAGGGATCACAGTGCTCCCTCCCTACAACGGCCTTATGAACACCGGTTCCCTCCTTACAACAACGCTTGCCGCTGTACATTACTCACTCCCTACAACGGTCCTCCTTACAACGAGTCCCTCCTTACAACAACGCTTGTCACTGTACATTACTCACTCCCTACAACGGTCCTACTTACAACGAGTCCCTCCTTACAACAACGCTTGTCACTGTACATTACTCACTCCCTACAACGGTCCTCCTTACAACGAGTCCCTCCTTACAACAACGCTTGTCACTGTACATTACTCACTCCCTACAACGGTCCTCCTTACAACGAGTCCCTCCTTACAACAACGCTTGTCACTGTACATTGCTCACTCCCTACAACGGTCCTCCTTACAACGAGTCCCTCCTTACAACAACGCTTGTCACTGTACATTGCTCACTCCCTACAACGGTCCTCCTTACAACGAGTCCCTCCTTACAACAACGCTTGTCACTGTACATTACTCACTCCCTACAACGGTCCTCCTTACAACGAGTACCTCCTTACAACAACGCTTGTCACTGTACATTACTCACTCCCTACAACGGTCCTCCTTACAACGAGTCCCTCCTTACAACAACGCTTGTCACTGTACATTACTCACTCCCTACAACGGTCCTCCTTACAACGAGTCCCTCCTTACAACAACGCTTGTCACTGTACATTACTCACTCCCTACAACGGTCCACCTTACAACGAGTCCCTCCTTACAACAACGCTTGTCGCTGTACATTTCTCACTCCCTACAACGGTCCTCCTTACAACGAGTCCCTCCTTACAACAACGCTTGTCACTGTACATTACTCACTCCCTACAACGGTCCTCCTTACAACGAGTCCCTCCTTACAACAACGCTTGTCACTGTACATTACTCACTCCCTACAACGGTCCTCCTTACAACGAGTCCCTCCTTACAACAACGCTTGTCACTGTACATTACTCACTCCCTACAACGGTCCTCCTTACAACGAGTCCCTCCTTACAACAACGCTTGTCACTGTACATTACTCACTCCCTACAACGGTCCTCCTTACAACGAGTCCCTCCTTACAACAACGCTTGTCACTGTACATTACTCACTCCCTACAACGGTCCTCCTTACAACGAGTCCCTCCTTACAACAACGCTTGTCACTGTACATTGCTCACTCCCTACAACGGTCCTCCTTACAACGAGTCCCTCCTTACAACAACGCTTGTCACTGTACATTACTCACTCCCTACAACGGTCCTCTGAACAACGATTCCTTCCTTACAACAACGCTTGCCGCTGTACAGTGCCCCTCCCAACAACGGTCCTCTTTACAACGATTCCCTTCTTACAACAACGCTTGCCGCTGTACATGCTCCCTCCCAACAACGGCCCTATGACCACCGTTTCCCTCCTTACAACAACGCTTGCCACTGTACAGTGCCCCTCCCAACAACGGTCCTCTTTACAACGATTCCCTCCTTACAACAACGCTTGCCGCTGTACATGCTCCCTCCCAACAACGGCCCTATGACCACCGTTTCCCTCCTTACAACAACGCTTGCCACTGTACAGAGCCCCTCCCAACAACGGTCCTCTTTACAACGATTCCCTCCTTACAACAACGCTTGCCGCTGTACATTGCTCCCTCCCAAACGGTCCTCTTAACAACGATTCCTTCCTTAAGACAACGCTTGCCACTGTACATTGCCCCTCCCAAACGGTCCTCTTCACAACGATTCCCTCCTTACAACAACGCTTGCCGCTGTACATTGCTCCCTCCCAAACGGTCCTCTTAACAACGATTCCTTCCTTACAACAACGCTTGCCACTGTACAGTGCACCCTCCCCAAACGGTCCTCTTCACAACGATTCCTTCATTACAACAACGCTTGCCACTGTACAGTGCACCCTCCCCAAACGGTCCTCTTCACAACGATTCCTTCATTACAACAACGCTTGCCACTGTACAGTGCACCCTCCCCAAACGGTCCTCTTCACAACGATTCCTTCATTACAACAACGCTTGCCACTGTACAGTGCACCCTCCCCAAAACGGTCCTCTTCACAAAGATTCCTTCCTTACAACAACGCTTGCCGCTGTACAGTGCCCCCTCTTCATAACGGTCCTCTTCACAACGGTTCCCTCCTTACAATAACGCTTGCCACTGTACATTGCTCCCTCTTCACAACGGTCCTCTTCACAACGATTCCCTCCTTACAATAGCGCTTGCAGCTGTACAGTGCCCCCTCTTCACAACGGTCCTCTTCACAACGGTTCCCTCCTTACAATTACGCTTGCCACTGTACATTGCTCTCTCTTCACAACGGTCCTCTTCACAACGATTCCCTCCTTACAATAGCGCTTGCAGCTGTACAGTGCCCCCTCTTCACAACGGTCCTCTTCACAACGGTTCCCTCCTTACAATTACGCTTGCCACTGTACATTGCTCTCTCTTCACAACGGTCCTCTTCACAACGATTCCCTCCTTACAATAGCGCTTGCAGCTGTACAGTGCCCCCTCTTCACAACGGTCCTCTTCACAACGGTTCCCTCCTTACAATTACGCTTGCCACTGTACATTGCTCTCTCTTCACAACGGTCCTCTTCACAACGGTTCCCTCCTTACAATAGTGCTTGCCGCTGTACAGTGCCCCCTCTTCACAACGGTCCTCTTCATAACAATTCCCTCCTTACAACAACGCTTGCCGCTGTACATTGCTCCCTCACAACAACGGCCCTATGACTACCGGTTCCCTCCTTACAACAACGCTTGCCACTGTACAGAGCCCCTCCCAACAACGGTCCTCTTCACAACGATTCCCTCCTTACAATAACGCTTGCCACTGTACAGTGCCCCTCCTAACAACGGTCCTCTTCACAAAGATTCCTTCCTTACAATAACGCTTGCCACTGTACAGTGCCCCTCCCAACAACGGTCCTCTTCACAAAGATTCCCTCCTTACAACAACGCTTGTCACTGTACATTGCTCACTCCCTACAACGGTCCTCCTTACAACGAGTCCCTCCTTACAACAACGCTTGTCACTGTACATTGCTCACTCCCTACAACGGTCCTCCTTACAACGAGTCCCTCCTTACAACAACGCTTGTCACTGTACATTACTCACTCCCTACAACGGTCCTCCTTACAACGAGTACCTCCTTACAACAACGCTTGTCACTGTACATTACTCACTCCCTACAACGGTCCTCCTTACAACGAGTCCCTCCTTACAACAACGCTTGTCACTGTACATTACTCACTCCCTACAACGGTCCTCCTTACAACGAGTCCCTCCTTACAACAACGCTTGTCACTGTACATTGCTCACTCCCTACAACGGTCCTCCTTACAACGAGTCCCTCCTTACAACAACGCTTGTCACTGTACATTACTCACTCCCTACAACGGTCCTCCTTACAACGAGTACCTCCTTACAACAACGCTTGTCACTGTACATTACTCACTCCCTACAACGGTCCTCCTTACAACGAGTCCCTCCTTACAACAACGCTTGTCACTGTACATTACTCACTCCCTACAACGGTCCTCCTTACAACGAGTCCCTCCTTACAACAACGCTTGTCACTGTACATTACTCACTCCCTACAACGGTCCTCCTTACAACGAGTCCCTCCTTACAACAACGCTTGTCACTGTACATTGCTCACTCCCTACAACGGTCCTCCTTACAACGAGTCCCTCCTTACAACAACGCTTGTCACTGTACATTGCTCACTCCCTACAACGGTCCTCCTCACAACGAGTCCCTCCTTACAACAACGCTTGTCACTGTACATTACTCACTCCCTACAACGGTCCTCCTTACAACGAGTCCCTCCTTACAACAACGCTTGTCACTGTACATTACTCACTCCCTACAACGGTCCTCTGAACAACGATTCCTTCCTTACAACAACGCTTGCCGCTGTACAGTGCCCCTCCCAACAACGGTCCTCTTTACAACGATTCCCTCCTTACAACAACGCTTGCCGCTGTACATGCTCCCTCCCAACAACGGCCCTATGACCACCGTTTCCCTCCTTACAACAACGCTTGCCACTGTACAGTGCCCCTCCCAACAACGGTCCTCTTTACAACGATTCCCTCCTTACAACAACGCTTGCCGCTGTACATGCTCCCTCCCAACAACGGCCCTATGACCACCGTTTCCCTCCTTACAACAACGCTTGCCGCTGTACATTGCTCCCTCCCAAACGGTCCTCTTAACAACGATTCCTTCCTTACAACAACGCTTGCCACTGTACATTGCCCCTCCCAAACGGTCCTCTTAACAACGATTCCCTCCTTACAACAACGCTTGCCGCTGTACATTGCCTCCTCTTCACAATGGTCCTCTTCACAACGATTCCCTCCTTACAACAACGCTTGCCGCTGTACATTGCTCCCTCCCAAACGGTCCTCTTAACAACGATTCCTTCCTTACAACAACGCTTGCCACTGTACAGTGCACCCTCCCCAAAACGGTCCTCTTCACAAAGATTCCTTCTTTACAACAACGCTTGCCGCTGTACAGTGCCCCCTCTTCACAACGGTCCTCTTCACAACGATTCCCTCCTTACAATAGCGCTTGCAGCTGTACAGTGCCCCCTCTTCACAACGGTCCTCTTCACAACGGTTCCCTCCTTACAATTACGCTTGCCACTGTACATTGCTCTCTCTTCACAACGGTCCTCTTCACAACGATTCCCTCCTTACAATAGCGCTTGCCGCTGTACATTGCTCCCTCCCCAAAACGACCCTCTGATCAACGGTTCCCTCCTTACAATAGTGCTTGCCGCTGTACAGTGCCCCCTCTTCACAACGGTCCTCTTCATAACGATTCCCTCCTTACAACAACGCTTGCCGCTGTACATTGCTCCCTCCCAACAACGGCCCTATGACTACCGGTTCCCTCCTTACAACAACGCTTGCCACTGTACAGAGCCCCTCCCACCAACGGTCCTCTTCACAACGATTCCCTCCTTACAATAACGCTTGCCACTGTACAGTGCCCCTCCTAACAACTGTCCTCTTCACAAAGATTCCTTCCTTACAATAACGCTTGCCACTGTACAGTGCCCCTCCCAACAACGGTCCTCTTCACAAAGATTCCTTCCTTACAATAACGCTTGCCACTGTACAGTGCCCCTCCCAACAACGGTCCTCTTTACAACGATTCCCTCCTTACAATAACGCTTGCCACTGTATAGTGCCCCTCCCAACAACGGTCCTCTTCACAACGATTCCATCCTTACAATAACGCTTGCCGCTGTACAGTGACCCCCTCTTCACAACGGTCCTCTTCACAACGATCCCCTTCTTACAACAACGCTTGTCGCTGTGCAGTGCCCCCTCTTCACAACGGTCTTCTTCACAACGATTCCCTCCTTACAACAGCGCTTGCCGCTGTATATTGCTCCCTCCCAACAACGACCCTCTGAACAACGGTTCCCTCCTTACAATAGCGCTTGCCGCTTTACATTGCTCCCTCTTCACAACGATTCCCTCCTTACAACAGCGCTTGCCGCTGTACATTGCTCCCTCCCAACAACGACCCTCTGAACAACGGTTCCCTCCTTACAATAGCGCTTGCCGCTTTACATTGCTCCCTCCCCAAAACGACCCTCTGAACAACGGTTCCCTCCTTACAATAGTGCTTGCCGCTGTACATTGCTCCCTCCCCACAACGGCCCTATGAACAACGGTTCCCTCATTACAACAACGATTGCCGCTGTTTGAAGTACACCCTCTCCACAACGGCCCTATGAACAACGGTTCCCTCCTAACAACAACGCTTGTCGCCGGTTGAAGTTCACCCTCCGCACAACGGCCCTATGAACAACGGTTCCCTCATTACAACAACGATTGCCGCTGTTTGAAGTGCACCCTCTCCACAACGGCCCTATGAACAATGGTTCCCTCCTAACAACAACGCTTGCCGCCTGTTGAAGTTCACCCTCCCCATAACGGCCCTGTGAACAACGGTTCCCTCATTACAACAACGATTGAAGTGCACCCTCCCCACAACGGCCCTATGAACAACAAAAGTTTATTGTAAACTGTATTATATGTATCTACATGTAATTTTGGCTTATTCTATGAATAAATAAACATCAAAATCGACAATCCGTGTTTGAGTTAGAAATGGTACGTCAGCACCGCTTGCCGCTGTACAGTGCTCCCCCACTACGGCCCTCTGAACAACGATTCCCTCCTTACAACAACGAGTGCCTCTGTTTGAAGTGCCCTCTCCCCAAAACTGCCCTCTGAACGATTCCCTCCTTAAAAACAACGCTTGCTGCTGTTCAGTGCAGTTTCCTCCCAATAACAACTCCCTCCGAACAACACATACAATATGTGTCTCTCATTGGGTGTTGTTGTAGAGAGGGAGCACTGAACTCGTCTTTTACAAACTGTGTTCACGTGTAGAGTATATAAATATGTCCCATGCGGACAGTGTAGATCCAGATCAGAGAGGTCATAAACAAGCCCTCTGACCAGGTTCTGCACTGTTTACCATTTTGCAATAAACAAATTGTATTAAACAATCCTAAACAGTCATAACATGGACTCCATCTACATGTAATTGGAAAATAGGAGTGTCGATTTGAAGTTTCATTGTCAATTAGTAAAGCTGAGGTAGGGTGATAGTTCAGCGTAAAATTAACTCATTCACCTGTAAAGTTTTAATGGAAAATTCTAATATCCAATTAAGCTCAGTACACTTTTTTACTATTAAGGGTTGAATTTAACAATACATGTATATTGCAAAATGACATACAGTGCAGATCCTGATCGGAGGGCTCCTACAGGAGCCCTCTGATCAGGGTATACACTGTTTGCATAGGACAAATGCTCTCTCCACATGTTCACCGTTTGTTATTGACTAGAATATTTGTCGCTTTGCGTAAAAAATAAAGCAGAAAGCTTATGATGGAGTTTTCTCAATTTACGTGTATTTTGCTTTAGACAGCTACCAGCCTTTAGTACTGACAACCCCATACATTTCGGTGAAACAGTAAACGCATTTTAAAAAAGAAAATCGTTGCCTCGAATGAAAATCAGTTATATTTGATTTAGTTTTTAGCAATAGTGCTTGAGGTAATTACAAATTGGAAATCAAGTTTGAGACTAATTTATACATTTCACATACATTCTTATCAAATACAGTCGAAACTCGATACTTCGAACTCGCGTTAGTTCGACATACCCATATTTCAAAGTTAAAATGTGGCTTAGTCACGTTTTAACTTTGAAGTACGGGTATGTTCGACATAACCGAGATCAACTGATCGAAATTCAACTTATGAAATACTGGTACGATCAGTTTAAGTGAGTTCGAAGTATCGAGTTAAAACAAGATTTCAACACACGTGGAGTGGAAAGTAAGTTCGACAACTCTTTCTAACAAATGAAAGTTGCCAGTATATATTACTCATCTTTGGTATTTTATCAAAAACGACCACACAGTATTGAAGGTCTGGGTCTTTACCCATTACCCTATAGCTTGTTTCATATTTTGAACACAGGTTAACATTTAAAGTAGGTTGAGAGTAATGCCGAATGCGCCTTACGTATGAGTTATACATGTAGTTCATTTTTTGAAAATTATGCAACGACCGTAGGGAGCGAACAGGTTATGTTGTATACATTTCAAACAAATGAACTATAACTGATTTACCGTTTGCCTCAAATATGGCACGTAGTTTGGTGTATGGCAGTTACCGTTCAACTTACTTTACCTGTTAAGTTATCGCTCATTCCAAATTACCACTCGACCTAGTTTGTCAGCCAATGCCAGAGCTTTATTTCGTAGGGCGGTGCTTCTTATTTTCAGAAGCTGGCGAGTTCACTTTTACACATGACGTCAAACAAAAAACTAGAAAATCGACCGGGAAACCTGTACTATGGCATGTGAAGTGGTACTGTACGCTTGTAGGGCTCGCTGTAGGCATAAAATAAGATTGACCGTAAATTTCAGTCACCAAGTATTAAGCAGCGCCTGATCAACGAAGATTCGAGTCCTTTAACCCACTAATAGAGCCAAGCAATAATTGTTTAAAGTATGTTAAGAAAAAATAGGAAAACACAAGTTACAGGGTGAAAACAGTTAAAACAAACCTAAATCAAGTGCATTCTTGGTTTCTAAATGGCATTGATCTGGACTGTGTTGTTTAGTGCGTTATACTATATATTAATGACAAAAATGCCTATGGCACCGAAGGGGTTGAAGACGGCTGGCTGTTAACACAAGAATAAAATGCTTATAGGAGCCTCTGTATTGCTTGCCTAATGCATTGATAAAAAGCAGCCCTATTTAAGCACAATATTGAAAATAAACTCATTCCTTTCGAGACGTTTTATAGTCAAATCTTTGTAAAGCAATTACACAAAAGAAGACTAGACCCACAGGTCGGCTGCCTAACCCTTTCAACCCAACACTTATACAATGAACAACTCGGGTCTAGTCCATTTTTGTAATAGGATCTCTACGATGAAGTTCTACAATGTTTGCTCTGGACAACTGTTACGGGTACATTATAAATGACGAGTGTACTCGTCACCTAGGGTTCAATGAGTTAATGCAGGACATAAGTAATACAGAAAGGTCAATTCAGAGCGTTTCATTTTAATTTCATGATGCACTAACTATAGTCGCCTGTCTACAGAATTTTCAATGAAAGGCCGCAGTACACAGGTTATACTGTGATTCCCAGCTGAGCGGTTGCTGTATGACGTAAAGATGCGCTTCACCCCGCCTCAGCAAGCGCTGTCCATAACCGGTTCATGACTTGTTTATCTCTGCTATACCCAGGTACAAAACTGAAAAATTTGCGATATATTTTTTCATTTATCACTGAAATGGAGCCCTTTCATTGGCTGGCAAACTAGGGCAAACGGTAATTAATATTAGATGGCAGATTGCGTGACATTCAAATTGTTAACCCGAGAAACAGAATGTCACCCGAGGCGTAGCCGAGGGTGACATTCTTGTTCTCGAGGGTTGACAATTTGAATGTCACGCAAACTGACATCTAATGTTTATTTTATTACACCGAGCTTATCAACCCTGGTTTTGAAATCGTCTAATTCGTATTTTATAAAATGTGTTGTGAATACCAATTTAGCGCGGACATGTACGTAACGCGGGATATGACATCGCTGTCTTACGACGCCACATTGTTTATTATTATATTACAAGAAAGAAAGAAGAATGTTATGACAAGTAAATTGAAGACACAGCGTCTTTTCATTGTCTAGTTGGCAAATATCCTCTTCCGAAATGGTTGCAAATCGTTTATCAAGTGCTCCAGGCGCTTGGATTCTTGTAAGGAATGGACAAAGGGAAGCAACTTGTACAGAAAATGCCAAAAGTTGATTAGGGGTTACCACTCTTCAAAACGTTCTATAACGTTCCCATAGCGAACATCATATCATATAGCTGACAGTATTTTAAAGAGTGGAGAAAAAACTAATATCATTTAGATTGACGTCACAAAAGGAATATCATTAAGAGAGACAGTATAGTTTTGGATAGATGTAAAGACATGCAAAATGTTAACTTTAGGTCTATGGCAAATTAACATTGTAACTCAAAGCGAGGTGTGATAAAAATAAGTGTGTAGGTTTTGGGTATGTCAGGTTAAATGTTTAGGTCACGTAGGTCAAAGGTCAACTATTTGAAATGACAATAACCTTTGATCCTCAAGAAATAGTGACTTCATATTTGGTATACATATCGCTTTAATATAGACAGGCTTGAAATGTATACTTAAAATACGTTGAGTCAAAAGTCAAGGTCACAGAGGTCAAAAGGTCAAATTTAATTACAACCTTAATGTTGGCAATAATTTTTTAACTATTACCTATACACACTCAATACACAGGTACAGGTATATGAGAGTACAGGGTTTGGGCATATTGAGTCAAAGGTGAAGGTCACAGATGACAAAGGATAAAACATTTGAAATGGCAATAACATTTGACCCCCAAGTAATAAGAACTTCATATTTGGTGTGCATATTGCTCTAATAAAGAGGATTTTCAATAACTATATTTTTAAACATATCGAATCCAAGGTAAAGGTCACAGAGTTCAAACGGTGAAAATTTAAAATGGCTATTACGTGTGACCCTTAGGTGACAGGTAAGTTCAAAAAGGTCAGAAGGTCAAATATTTGAGAGTGTGGTAGGGGGCATAGTGTTTTTCACTTTTACCTTTAACCTCTACTTCATTCAAGCGTTAACAGTGCATTTGTTTTTACATGAATTTGATTTAAAAATAAAGCATCGTGTAAAAGAAATATTAATAATAATTTTGATACCACATTTGCCTATATTTCTTTAAAAAAGGATGGACATTTTATTTCCTAAACAAGAGCAGTTTCTCTTTCGTGTCAGTATAGTAACTTCCCGTCAAGCATATTTCCTCTTATACCACCTTTCTTCTATAATTAGGTTCAACACGCAAAAACTACATCTAGGTGTAGGCCTAAACCATAACCTAGGAAGAATATTTTGCATCCATTGATGATTGTGCCGATTCTTTCTTTATGTTGTCTTCCTGAAAAATGGTCGTCTAACTAGAAGACCATTTCTTTTCGGTCCGCGTTTAGGTTAACCTACTCGGCGGATAATGCCATCCATTGATTATTTCATGGTAACAACCAATCTTGACTTTGAAACATTAAACTCTTCCACCAGTGGTGATACTTGTAGCTGTAAGTGAGTAGTTCAGACATGTGACCCAATGCGGCTGAAACTAGGCGATATCCCAAGATATCTGTGACTGGTTAGTTCTGACATGTGACCCAATGCTGCTGAAACTAGGCGATATCCCAAGATATCTGTGACTGGTTAGTTCTGACATGTGATCCATTGCTGCTGAAACTAGGCGATATCCCAAGATATCTGTGACTGGTTAGTTCTGACATGTGACCCATTGCTGCTGAAACTAGGCGATATCCCAAGATATATGTGACTGGTTAGTTCTGACATGTGACCCAATGCTGCTGAAACTAGGCGATATCCCAAGATATCTGTGACTGGTTAGTTCTGACATGTGACCCATTGCTGCTGAAACTAGGCGATATTCCAAGATATCTGTGACTGGCTAGTTCTGACATGTGACCCATTGCTGCTGAAACTAGGCGATATCCCAAGATATCTGTGACTGGTTAGTTCTGACATGTGACCCATTGCTGCTGAAACTAGGCGATATTCCAAGATATCTGTGACTGGTTAGTTCTGACATGTGACCCAATCCTGCTGAAACTAGGCGATATTCCAAGATATCTGTGACTGGCTAGTTCTGACATGTGACCCATTGCTGCTGAAACTAGGCGATATTCCAAGATATATGTGACTGGTTAGTTCTGACATGTGACCCAATCCTGCTGAAACTAGGCGATATCCCAAGATATCTGTGACTGGCTAGTTCTGACATGTGACTCATTGCTGCTGAAACTAGGCGATATCCCAAGCTATCTGTGACTGGTTAGTTCTGACATGTGACCCAATGCTGCTGAAACAAAATGATACCCCAAGATTTGTTTGGCAGGTGTCTGTTATGGTTGAGTACCCCTGATGAAATTTTGCCAATATCGGTCTATATACAAGATACAAGAGATACAAGATACAAGAAGATTTATTTAACGTCGGATACAATATAACAATAAACATTAGCTGTAACAGCTATTTTCCGACAAACACAAGTATAATATAAACAAGAGTAAAAATGCTGTAAAAAAAGAAGGACTGTAAAAGAAAGGGTTTACATATAAGGTTGCAATCTAAGAATACAAATTATTTAGGTTGTTTATGTTTTGTTCTCCAGAACTAGGGGCTTTTGATCAACAGACTCTGCCCTGTTTGTTAAGTAGTGTACAGGTCTAATATTGGTTAGTTCAAGAGAACAAAACACACACACACAAACAGAAAGTATATGTACATCACTGTAGAGGCTGTTACATAAGCACAGCACTAAACAAAAGAGGAGAAATACAGATAGTGGCCACTATATAATCTAACCACGCCTGCTAAGTTGTTCTTAGTTTAATGCTGCCTGCCTTTCACGGCTCGTTGGCCACTATATAATATAGGGGCTTTTGATCAACAGACTCTGGCCTGTTTGTTAAGTATTGTACAGGTCTAATATTGGTTAGTTCAAGAGAACAAAAACACACACACAAAAATAGAAAGTATATGTACATCACTGTAGAGGCTGTTACATAAGCACAGCACTAAACAAAAGAGGAGAAATACAGATAGTGGCCACTATATAATCTAACCACGCCTGTTAAGTTGTTCATAGTTTAATGCTGCCTGCCTGTCATCCTGCTCGTCTGCACTCCCTATTGATTGATTCCCTATAAATGTTCGCTATCTTATCATTATCAAACTTATGTGGTTTGCCATTTCGAAAATTTGAGAAATATATTTACTCATATCTTAATTCTTGGTTTATTTTTTAAATTCAATTACAAAAAAAATCATGATTCAAATTGTTCGTTGTATTTTTATTTTGATCCGGACAACTATGCTCTTAATTATTTAATAAAGAGTGTGAAGTTGAGAAAACACGGATCGTCCCCTATTATTTCCGGGTGTTTCCTTGGCAGGAACAAAAAGGAAAAGCATAATCGATAAGTATGTTTTCCGAAAGTGTTAATGAATATCTTTGAAATTTTATAATGATTAAATAATTTCAGTTATTTAATTGTCCAAATAAATGAGAAATGGGCCCGTAAAACAGGCTTGCAAATATCGTCTAGCGCCGTGGTTTAGACTAAACCTCATGCTCGTGACGTCACTTCTTGTTGAAAGTCGGTCAACAGAACTGTCTTATTCCACATTCTTACAATTCATGGACAAATCAGGCAAATAGCAGTTAAAATACAAGACCAGAGCGTCTGTACCAAATCTTTGTACGTAATCCTCCCTAACGACACCGTTCCAAACGCCATGGTCATTATGAAAACGTCTGTAAATCCATTTTTTCTGCCCGTGTGTTCGTTTGTTGTTTGCCTTGTCAAGTCACGGACCCAAGAGGAAATTTACGACGTAAAGAATGAAATCGTCTTAATACGGCTTAGATTCCGCGATCTCTAGCTCCGAAAACGTCCAGAATCTTACAAAAGAATTATTAAAATATTTGTATTGATTTTGAGTTCATTAGAAATGTGTTGTTAGGACTTTAGGGAACACACCCATTTTGTCAACATTCTTGAAATATTCTACTTCCCTTTATAATTTTATTGTTAATACGATTTTAAATGTCATCGCGCACATCATTAATGTTATACTGTATGAACACTCATGAAGTATGGCATTTGAAAGCATTTATCTAATATCTTCATTATAAAAATATGGTGAGTCATTCAGTCATTGCGTATTGTCAGAAATAGGGAGTATTGAAGTAGAAGTATGCTAGTGTAGACAACTTTTTTAGTGCATCTGAATTTAGTACGTAATAGAATCCTATAAAGGCTTTAACACGATGGATGAGAAGAGACACAGTTATCATTGGTGATTGTCTCATAGGGCTGACTTAAACGCCTCTAATGCACTATGCTGTCTGGCAGTTTGTTCCATTGTAATTTGTAGCATGGCATAACGTTTGTACAGATCCTTTGGCAAAGTGCATACAGACTACAGTGTACTTGTGAAGAGTAAACTTGTCATATGTAAACAATGTAGACCAAGGTGAAAGAGCTCTTAAAGGAATTCTCTGATCAAAGCAGCCTTCACACTAACCCACTTGCCTGATGCCCAGAACAAGTGGTTTCTGATTCGGACAAGTGATGTTTAAGTCAGGCAAGTGGTCTGAAAAAACTAAATCAAACATGGACTAGACTTTATTAAAAATTGAATTTGAGTTTTCAGGCAGCAAACTGTCAGAATGGAGGAAGTGTTTGTTGGGACTCGATTATCTATATGAAACTGGCATACATGGTTTGATGTCGTGTTAAACACACAGTGTCCTAATCTGATTTAATAGTTTTGCAAAGCTCTGTATTTTATAATTTTGTGATCAATTGATATATTATAATTGTTTTTCCTCTCTTAATTGAGACTGGAAGGTATTTCCAAAGCTCTTGGGGGCATTCCGTCTGATACTCATGTACAAGGTAGTTGAGATTCTAGTACCAGCTCTACCAACACAAACATTTACCAAACTGTCAAAACCAAGACGAAACATTAAAGCTACTAAATTTAAAGATAACAGTCCGAATAATATAATTGAAACCCCTCAGTACAGACATTCCTTCTTAATAGACACTATACAGTGGAACAAACTGCCAGACAGCACAGTGCATACTGGTTCCAGTGTTCTGCCAAGGTTGATAAAATGTGGGGACAATTGTCTCACTAGCCCTCAAAAGTAGGAGACATTAGACAAATGATTTTTAACACTAACCTACTCTACATAACAAAATTGGTACCTGTGTCTCTTGATTGGTGAAAATCCTATCAATAACAACACATTACTTCAGCAGACCCTGCATTAATTAGGCCTCAATGCTCTGTTTATGATCGGAACTGTTGGCATTGGGATTTAAAGTTGTTGTTCAAAAGTTTGTGCTTTTGTCAGTAAAGGAATTATTCTTTTAGTGTTTAATGCAAATTTTACAGGTTATCCTGTCTTGTTATATTCTAACCACGAATAGTCATGCAGCCAATTTTCAGGAACTTCCGTTCGATCTTATTTATGCCGATTACCAAGTTGAAGGAGAAATGGTGCTCTCGTTTGTACTCATTCGCCTCGGTACTTTTAAATGTCCTATTCCGCACATCTTGAATTTTTTCGCTTTATAAAGACAACAACTCAAAATTTGCAAGCGCTTTTTTCTTTCTAGATGATGCATTAGCCATGATTTAGCTCTTCACAAGGAGATTTGCGGGAAAAGACATCATGTGCAAGCCGCGTGATCGGAATTAACCAATCCAGTCTAGTTGCTGCTTGAGCACCGGTTATCATAATTTTCTTTTTGTCATAATTACACTGCTTTTATTGATTCAGCCCAACAAATTTCGCAGTGACAATTGTCGCATTTAGCCGAAATTTAAGGCAACATTTCTGCGAGAAAATCACGGCCTTGGCAGAACACTGTGGTTCTGTACTGGCTTTTAAGACAGCCCTACGAGATCATCGCCAATAAAACAGCGTCTCTTCAAATCCGCCGTGTAAACGCCGTTATAGGATTCTATGACATACTTTATTCAGATTCAGATGTTAGTTTGTATTTGTTTAATTCCCAATTTGGTAATTTCATTTTATTGCTTTACAGTTGCTGTTGCTACTAGTTAAGTATCAGTATTCATGCCTCTGTTTGGGAAGTCGCAGAAGAGTCCTCAGGACTTGGTCAAGTCCCTGAAGGAGGCACTTGCGGCTTTGACCAGAGAAACAGGAGAGAAGAAACTGAAACTGGACAAGGTATTATATAACAAATGGAGGGTTCAACACTAGCTATATGTGTAGTTTAACCTATTACTCCATAGATATATCTTTTTATGCCTTTGTTTTATTCTTCCACCAAATAAAATAGTTCTACTTAATTCAGCCATGAATATATTTTCTATCTCCTATCAGAAGGTAGCTTTAAAGGCTGAAAGTATTCTACTTCAACCTAGTTTGAATAGATTCAGTTGTCTCCTGTCTTCAAATCTAAAACAGGCCATGGGGTAATTAATTACCAGGTTATTGAACTTAAATCAGTTACTTGTCATGAAACAATTGGCTCTTGTCAATATGTAACTGTAACGTAGTCATCCTAGCGCTTATAGTCAACTCAGGGAATAAACAACACTAGTTTTAAATGTTGCAGAAAAAATGTAATACAGAAAGCTCCTATACAAAATCATTATCAGTGTTTATCAAGACTAGAACTATTTGTCTTGAGGCCTGTTTGATTTATTAAAAGTTACCATTTCTTGCAGGCGAGTGAAGATGTGTCGAAGAACCTGGCCAGTATTAAGATTGTGCTGTACGGAACAGAGAACTCTGAGCCCCAGACTGATCAGGTGGCCCAGCTAGCCCACGAAATGTATGACAACAATATGTTACACCTCCTGGTCTCAAAGCTCTCCAGGATTGACTTTGAGGTAAGAATACCAACATAGTAAAACCCCTCTATTACAACCACTAAATAAGGGTTTGTGTGTTGTTTAACTCTTTGAACCCTACTCTAGGCTTGCTTTTCAAACAGTGTACATGTGAATAGTACACTTGTCCTATACAAACAGTGAAGACCCTGATCAGAGGGCTCCGAAAGGAGCCCTCTGATCAGGTTCTTCACTGTTTGTCACAATGCCAAAATTGACAAAAACAACCCTTAAAAGTCAGAAATGGACTAGACTAAAATGGAAACTGGAATTTTCCATTTAAAGTTTCAGGGAGGAAAGAGTTAAGGCAGGTAGCTGCTTAAAGCAAGATGAAATTAAAGCTGAAAGCTATAGGAGACCTTTCTTAAATACCATCAATTATCCTACTTTTCAATGGTTTCTCTTTTTATAAATTCTCTATATAATATTTAGAGGGGTTTTATTGTATAGTGAAACAACCAGTATGTTGTGAATTGAAGTTTACCATAAAATTCTTAAAAATTGGGACACGCTGAATAAATTGTATGTACTGTAGTTATTCTAAAGAACTACAATGTAATTGCTTTTATCCCACAGTAACTTGTCCAGCAGGTGCAAACTGAATGGCAAACAGTGTTGACCTGATCAGACTGCTTCTGAAGGAGCAGTCTGATCAGGGTCTACACTGTTTGTCCAGGCCAGGCTGTCCCAGCACTGAAGGTTATTACTGTAACTGGTTGTGTTGGTAACTTACAGGGTCGTAAGGATGTTGCCCAGATCTTCAACAACCTGTTGAGACGACAGATTGGAACAAGAGCTCCAACGGTGGAATACCTGTGTTCTAGAGGGGAAATAGTCCTGGAACTTATGAAAGGGTAAATACTTGTAGCCGGGTAGAGATTGTGGTGAAATTTTTGAATGGCTATACTGGGTGACTCGGTAGCTCAGTGGTTAGAGCGTTAGCATGGTAAGCCAGAGGTCCTGGGTTTGAGTCCCAGTTGAGTCACAACTTTTTCACCAAGTTACATTTGGCGCCCAACGTAAACAACCCTTAGGATAGTTTAAATGAAATACATGTAAAAATAAGAAACTCATGGAGTGTTCTTTGAGTAAGAACTTGTACCGAATTCTTGTGTAGACGGGGTGTGTGTAGCCGGGTAGAGAATATGGTGAAATGGTTAAAATGGCTTTGCTGGGTGACTCTGTAGCTCAGTGGTTATAGCGGTGGCATGGTAAGGCGCCAGAGGTCCTGGATTTGAGTCCCAGTTGAGTCACAACTTTTTCACCAAGTTACATTTGGCGCCCAATGTAAATAACCCTTAGGATAGTTTAAATGAAATAAATGTAACAATAAGAAACTCATGGAGTGTTCTTTGAGTAAGAATTTGTCCCGAATTCTTATGTAGAGGGGGTGTGTGTAGCCGGGTAGAGATTATGGTGAAATGGTTGAATGGCTTTACTGGGTGACTCGGCAACTCAGTGGTTAGAGCGTTGGCATGGTAAGCCAGAGGTCCTGGAATTGAGTCCCAGTTGAGTCACAACTTTTTCACCAAGTTACATTTGGCACCCAATGTAAATAACCCTTAGGATAGTTTAAATGAAATAAATGTAACAATAAGAAACTCATGGAGTGTTCATTGAGTAAGAATTCGTCCCGAATTCTTATGTAGAGGGGGTGTGTGTAGCCGGGTAGAGATTATGGTGAAATGGTTGAATGGCTTTACTGGGTGACTCGGTAGCTCAGTGGTTAGAGTGTTGGCATGGTAAGCCAGAGGTCCTGGGTTTGAGTTCCACTTGAGTCACATTTTTTTCACCAAGTTACATACTAAAAACCACATCATTCTTTCCATTACTACATTAACGAAGATATTATTCTCTTTCTCATTGAAACACAAATGCATTGCAATAAGATGTAGAAAATGTTAAGTTTTAGAATTTTCTAACAATTCATTTGAAACCAAGTCAAAGTGTCACACAATTTAGAAAATCAGATCAGGTGCGGGTTACCCGGCATGTGATCTCGCTCCAAACTGTTTGTACTTGGACATAATTAATAATTTTAGCATTTATAAACAGGTTTATTTGAAAAGAATAACTGTTAACGTCGCCTCTTCTGTATTACCAGTGTAACCCTATAAATTTCTTCACTGTGCTTGTGTTGTTCTGATAATTGATTAGCTCAATGAACCCTAGTTACAGGTATACTAGTAATTTACAAACAGTTTACCCAGGGCTCCAGATAAGGGTAGTTTTTCAAAAACTAAAATCTTTATATCTGCATTAAATCCTATGGTGTTACTACTCATTAGAATCTTCTCGAAGAGACGATTCTAACGAGTAGTAGTAACACCATAGAATTGGTGCTGAAATGAGTGAGAAAACATTGAATTTGTTCAGTAAACGATTTCTTATATGGAGCCCTGTTACCTCTTTGGAGTACACTTGTCCTATGAAAACAGTGTAGATCTAGATCAAAAGGATTTGAAGGAGCTCTCTGATTAGGGGTCATTGCTGGCGGACCATAGTGTTGTGGTAAGGTGTTAGACCGTCTATTCTAGGGTTTTCATTTCGATCCCTGCTAGACATCCTCCTTTGGATGAGACTTTAAGCTGAGGTCCCATGTACAGGGCTCCAGATAAGGGAGTATTTAAGAAATATATCCTAATTTGGGCATTTATAAGATATATCTTTATTTAATTTTGTGCATTAATCCCTATGGTGTCACTACTCATTAGAATCGTCTCAAAGGATTTTGGTGCTGTATAAAGAAAAAATGCTGAATTTATTTGGTTTATTCCCTCTTATCTGGAGCCCCGCATGTATAAGTGCTATGCACTCTTATATATCTCTTTCCTTCATGATAGAAGCACATTACCTCTACCTTCTCTTACACAAATAAGACACCATTAAATGTTTATTGCCGCAGCTTCAACTAAGACAAAAGTAAAGCAAAAAATTCTTATATGGCAAATGTAAAATTTATACATGTACAGTCGAAACTTGATAATTCTAACTCGCATTAATTAGGTCAAACATACCCATATTTCAAAGTTAAAACGTGGCTAAGCCAAGTTTTAACTTTGAAATACAGATATGTTAGACTTAAACCAGGCCCACCTATCAAAATTAAACTTATGTAGTACTTGTACAATTGATTTAGGCAAGTTCGAAGTATGGAGTTTCGACTGTACAACCTTGTGTTATTTTTCAGATATGAGAAGGCTGAAATAGCTTTGAACTGTGGCATGATGTTGAGAGAGTGCTGTCGGTACGAACAGTTGGCAAAGATTATGCTGCATTCCGATCAATTCTTCAACTTCTTTGTGTATGTTGAAGTGTCCACTTTCGATGTTGCCTCAGATGCATTTTCTACTTTTAAGGTAAAAAGATGGATGATATGAACCCTTTACCCCATAGCCTGTTTGTAGTATTGAAGATAGGTGACCACTTAAAGCAAGTTGAAAGTAAAGCAGAATGTGCCTAAAGGCACATTCTGCTTTACTTTCAGCCTGCTTTAAGCTACATTCTGCCAGGATATAGAAAATACTTCTTATGGTATATATTGACGACAGTTTAAAGTGAAAAGTGGAGCTATTTTCTTTAGGGGAGAAATGATGTCTATTAATAAGTAACTTGAGAAAAACAACAGACACCAATTTAAAGCAGATGATATTGCAGCAGTGAAAGTGTAAGACATAATGGTTTTGTTTGGTGAACATAATATAAGCATTGTTAGCTCACCTGAGCTAGCTCAGGGTGAGCTTTTGCAATCCTTGAATGTCCGGCGTGCGTCGTTCGTCGTCAACAATTTTAGTGTTTACACTCTAGAGGCCACAATATTTATCCAATCTTTCTCAAACTTGCTCAGATGGTATATTGCCATAAAAGTTTGGATGAGTTTGATTATGGTTGAAATAGGAAAAATAGGTCATGAGTTATCTACCTTTGAACTGCTGAAAATGCCATATTTAACAGTGTTTACACTCTAGAGACCACAGTATTTATCCAATCTTTCTAAAACTTGCCCAGATTGTATATGACTATAAGAGTTTGGATGAGTTTGATTTTGGTTGAAATCGGACAAATAGATCAAGAGTAATCTACCTTTGAATAGCTGACAATGCCATATTTAACAGTGTTTACACTCTAGAGGCCACAATTTTTATCCAATCTATCTAAAACCTGCTCAGGTTGTAAATGACTATAAGAGTTCAGATGAGTTTGATTATGGTTGAAATCAGACATATAGGTCTAGAGTTATCTACCTTTAAATTGCTGAAAATGCCATATTTAACGTTATTTACACTCTAGAGGTCACAAATTTTATCCAATCTTTCTCAAACTTACTCAGGTTGTATATTACCATAAGACTTTGAATGAGTTTAATTATGGTTGTAATCGGATCAATAGGCTAAAAGTTATCTACCTTTGAATTGCTGAAAATGATATATTTAACAGTGTTTACGCTCTAGAGGCCACAATATTTATCCAAGCTCTCTCAAACTTGCTCAAATTGTATATGACCATAAGAGTTTGTAAAAGGGTGATTATGGTTGGATTCGGACAAATAGATCAAGAGATATCTACCTTTGAATTGCTGAAAATGCCATATTTTACAGCATTTACACTCTTGCAACTACAGTTTTCAATGGATTTTGATTATACTTGTACACAAAGGATGTAGCTATACGTTCTGGAAGGAGTGCAATTATTGTTGAAATGTTATCATTGTTGCAATAGTTACCTGCCCTTGATATACTTGAAAAAGGCTTCATTTCAGTATTGTTTAGGCTCTAGTTATCTGCCTTTGATGTACTGTACTATACTACAGTAGGTCGACAAACTTGAATGGATTTAGAATAAAACTGGTGAAATTCAAAGGTAAAGCTATCGGGCTTCATTACAAATGGTGAGCGATATCAGGGCCTTCAGGCCCTCTTGTTTTAAGGAGGGAATCTTTGTTGGGAAGGCCGTTGTAGGGAGGGAGCACTGTAGTCAAGTCTTACAAATAGATTTTAGCTTTAGAAATACTTATTATATAGAGCCATGTTTGTTATTTTCAGGAGTTACTTACTAAGCATAAAATGTTGGCAGCAGACTTCTTGGAAGCTAACTACGACAAAGTGTTTGAACAGTACCAGCAATTGTTACACTCTGAAAACTATGTTACTAGAAGACAAGCCCTCAAGGTATTCTATTTCAATATCCAACCCTCTCAATTATGATGGCAAATTGCTTCATCATTAACCCATTACTTCATAGCCAGTTTTCTAATTTTGAAGACAGATGACCACTTAAAGCAGGTTGAAAGTAAAGCAAGAATAAGCCTTAAGGCTTCTTTAACCCTTTCACTCTCAATGACCCTTAAAAGCGCGTTTGCACACAGTTTGGATCCTGATCAGACGCCGGGAAGCGCGGCATCTAATCAGGACCAAAACTGTTTGACAATCGTTTCGAAAATTCGTCTGTCATATTACCTTAGATATAACTTTGAAACAATAGTGCAGACAAAAATATTGAAGCAGAAAACACTAAGGCGTTGAAAACTCTTGACAAATATGATCATGAAAGGGTCAGGCAAAATCGGCTAGAAAATAGAAAAAAATTCTTGTGATACATATTCATGGCTATAAAGGTGGAACTATTTCCACAGAGGTTGAATGAATTAATCACATAAAAAGGCGTATTTATGGGGGAATGGGTTAACCCTTTCCCCAATAGAAGCGCCTTTTAGCGGATATGATTTATTCTTCCTCTGAAGAATATAGTTCCAATTGAATCAGTAATGAATATGTATTATAGGAAATATTTTCTATGTTATAGCACATGATAGCTTAAAGCAGGTTGAAAGTAAAGCAGAATGCGCCTTAGGGCGCATTCTGCTTTACTTTCAACCTGCTTTAAGTAGTCACCTATCTTAAGTACTAGAAATAGGCTATCAGGTAAAGGGTTAACACTAACAAGTACAGTAGAATCTTTCTATTATGGCCACTGGAAAGAAGGCTGAATGATGGTATTGAAGACAGGTGAAAGTAAAACATACAAGCTCCTTCAGGAGCTTTCTGCTCGACTTCCTCTTGCTTTAACCCATTACTCAATAGCCAGTTTCTAGTTTGGAAGAGAAATACCCACTTAAAGCAGGTTGAAAGTAAAGCAGAATGCGCCTTAAGGCGCATTTTGTTTTACTTTCAGCCTGTTTTAAAAGCTACTAACTGCTAGAATCTTGAAAATATTTCTTATAATACATATTCTTGACTGTATGAATTGGAACTATTTTCTTCAGTGGAGGAATAATTCAGAGGCGTAAAAAGGTGTACTTATGGTGTAAATGGTTGCCGAGTGGTTATAATCACTGTAAACTGACAATCACTTAGCTCCCCATCGCTATGGGTTCGACGCCCAATCTTGGCAGTATGAATTGTTCATGTGCGGAAGCCTTCTAGCCGGCTTGTAGAAGGTTGGTGGTTGTACCAAGTTACAGATTTGTGACTGAAACAGTGCATAAGTGGCATCTGGGGTCTTCATCCACTTATAATTAGCTAGATGCCACAATAATGAAATTTGTCCACCAGATGCTAACTGAATGGCAAACAGCGTAGACACTGATCAGGATCTTCACAGGGCTCCAGATAAGAGGGAGTAAACTGAACAAAATTAATGTTTTCTCATTTCGACACAAAATCCTATGGTGTTACTACTCATTAGAATCGTCTCAAAGAGAAGGTTCTAGTGAGTAGTGACACTATTGGGTTTAATGCAGAAAAAAAGATTTTATTATTTGAAATACTCCCCTTATCTGGAGCTTTGTCTTCACTGTTTGCATAGAACATGAGTACTCTTTACTACTACACTATTGAACTAAATGTATTTTGTGTGTGTTTCAGCTATTAGGAGAGCTACTGCTTGACCGGCACAACTTCACAATCATGACCCGCTATATCAGCAACCCAGAGAATCTGAAGTTAATGATGAACATGTTGAGGGAGAAGAGTAGAAACATTCAGTTTGAAGCCTTTCATGTGTTTAAGGTAAGGTTCATACAGACAATTCAGAGCTCCAGATAAGAGGGAGTAAACTGCACTAATCCAACATTTTTTCACTTATTTTAGCATCAAATACTATGGTGTTACTTCTCATTAGAATCGTCTCGAAGAGACGATTCTAATGAGTAGTGACACCATAGGGTTTAAAGCAGAAATAAAGATTTTAGTTTTTGAAATACCCCTCTTATCTGGAGTCCTGACAATTGTTATAATACACAGTGGAGAGGACATTATTCTTTCCCATTTCAATGCAAACAATTTGACTTTAAATTCCAGTTTATGATTAAATCTAGTCTACGTTTACATATTTATGGTTAATTTTATGAATGTATTGGAAAATAACAAGCAGTGCAGACCCTGATCAGAGGGCTCTTAACTATTTGCATAGGACAAATGTACTTTTCACAGGTACACAGTTTGGTAATGATGAGTGTACTAGTTGCTAGGGTTGAATGTGTTGTGGCGTGGCTTACAAGGATGTAAGAAAAGTTTCTTATGTCTCTGTTAACCCATTACCCTATAACCTGTTTCTAGATTTAAAGATAGATGACAACACTTAAAGATAGATGATGACACTTAAAGTAGGTTGAAAGTAAAGCAGAATGGGCCTTAAGGCACATTCTGCTGTACTTTCAGCCTACTTTAAGCTATTATCTGCTAGGTTATAGAGAATATTTCATATGATACATATTTATGACTGTATAAAAGGGAACTATTTTCTTTAGTGGAGGAATAAGTTACATGCCTAAAAAGGTGTATTTAAGGGGGAATGGATTAACAGAAGCTTTAGTTATGATAATCATGGTTATATGAAAGTATTAAATTATTTTCAATCTATATTTCAAGAGTCTGTAAAAATGGTACCACTTATTAACCATCATTTAAATATGCTTAAGAAATGATACTTCAGGGCTCCAGATAAGTGGGCGTAAATTGAACAAATCCAGCATTTTCTCACTCAAAACAGCATCAAATCCTATGGTGTGACTACTCATTAGAATCGTCTCTTCGAGACAATTCTAATGAGTAGTGACACCATAGGGTTTTATTCAGAAATTAAGATTTTAGTTTTTGAAATACTCCCCTTATCTGGAGCTCTGATACTTTACTCATTTTGATGAGGGGGAAAATACAGTGTTATCTTCTTTTCAGGTATTTGTTGCCAACCCGAACAAGCCGAAACCTATTCTTGATATACTGTTGAGGAATAAAGAAAAGTTGGTCGAATTCCTCACCAAGTTTCATACAGATAGGTCAGACGACGAACAATTTAACGATGAAAAAGCATATTTAATAAAACAAATTAAGGAATTAAAGCCTTCGGAGGAAACTTAACAAATGGAGGAAGCGTAGGTTTGGCTTAATGACTCGACGGATCTTATGTGTGATAGAACAGGTGTATCTATGTTATGTGTATATTAATCTAATGACATCTGGTGAAACTGTCATGAACAATGTGACTATGGTGATGCCTCACTAGCCCAGCCAGACTGCCGCCCATTGTCAATTTAGGGCTCCTGATGAGAGGGAGTAAACTAAACAAATCTAACACTTTCTCACTCATTTCAGCACTGAATCCAATGTTACTACTCATTAGAATTGTCTATTTGAGACAATTCTAATGAGTAGTGACACCATTGGGTTAAATGCAGAAATAAAGATTTCGGGTTTTTGAAATACTCCCCTCATCTGGAGCTCTGAGTCATCATTTAGCTAGGCTAATACATTACAGTTAAACCCTCAATTGCGACCACTAAATTGTGTAAATTATTATGTATTTAAGGCAGCTGGCTGCTTAAAGCAAGATGCAAGTAAAACAGAAAGCTCCTTTAGGTTTAGGAGCTCTCTGTTTTACTTTCACCTTTGCTTTAAGCTGGCACCTGTCTCTCATACTAACAATTAACTGTTCCTTATATTGGTTGTAATAGAGGGATTTTACCGTAATACCCTCCATAATGACAACTCAAAGAGAAAGCTTTTTTTCGGTGATTAACCCATCACCCCATAGCCTATTTCTAGTAGTAGTATTGAAGATAGTTGATCACTTAAAGCAGGTTGTAAGTAAAGTAGAATGCGCCGTAAGGCTAATTCTGCTTTACTTACAACCTGCTTTAATGGGTTGTCTGCTAGGGTATAACATATTTCTTATGATACATGTTCCTGACTCTATAAAGTGGAACTATTTTGTACAGTGAAGGAATAAATTAAAGGCGTAATTATGGGGTTATGGTTTAAGGCTGATGACAGCTTGAAGCAGTATAGACTGCTTGTAAAAAGTATTGTGTACAGTGTTGAAACGTAGACGTCTGCTTAAAGCAGGATAACGTAAATCAGAAAGCTCCTGTAGCAGCTTTCTACTTTATTTTAATCCAGCTTTAAGTGTCTGTGTTTAACAACATCACCTTAAACTAGCTTTCTTTTTAGCTGTAATATAGCCAGATACTTTTGAACTGCCTGTTCTAAGATTAGTCTATGAAAGTGACCCTGGTTCCTGTTCTAAGATATGTCTATGAAATTGACCCTGGTTCCTGTTCTAAGATAGGTCTATGAAAGTGACCCTGGTTCCTGTTCTAAGATAGGTCTATGAAAGTGACCCTGGTTCCTGTTCTAGTTCATGTCTATGAAAGTGACCCTGGTTCCTGTTCTTAGATAAGTCTATGAAAGTGACCCTGGTTCCTGTTCTAAGATTGTCTTTGAAAGTGACCCTGGTTCCTGTTCTAAGATAGGTCTATGAAAGTGACCCTGGTTCCTGTTCTAGTTCATGTCTATGAAAGTGACCCTGGTTCCTGTTCTAAGATAGGTCTATGGAAGTGACCCTGGTTCCTGTTCTAAGATTTTATATAAAAGTGACCCTGGTTCCTGTTCTAAGATAGGTCTATGAAAGTGACCCTGGTTTCTGTTATAAGATATGTCTATGAAAGTGACCCTGGTTCCTGTTCTATGATAAATCTATGAAAGTGACCCTGGTTCCCGGTAGATAGTGGCTGGAGTGAGAAGAGGCTGGGTTACAGGGGAGACCAGAATAGTCAAATACATCACTGTCACTATGTTGTATATATCAATACTAGCGTTACCAAGAAGGGGAAAACCACAAGGCTAGAATACAGCACTATGTTCCTAGGCATGATAATCAAGATTTAATATACCTTTTGGGGTTTGCTCCAAGCTTCTGCCAGAAGTGAAAGTCTGATGAAACCACTAACACATTGTTATGCTTGATATTCAACCCCTTCCCCCCTCCCCCATCAGTATAGACTCCAAGCTTCAAGAAGGCAGGGCTCCAGTTAACCCTTTGAACCCTAGGCGTGCTTTTCAAACAGTTTACATGTGAATAGTACACTTGTCCTATGCAAACAGTGAAGACCCAGATCAGAGGGCTCCGAAAGGAGCCCTCTGATCAGGGTCTTCACTGTTTGTCACAATGCCAAACATTGACAAAACACCCTTAAAAGTCAGAAATGGACTAGACTAAAATGGAAACTGGAATTGTCCATTTAAAGTTTCAGGGAGGAAAGAGTTAAGGCTGGGTAAACTGAACTTTCAGCCTGCTTTAAGTTTCCATCTGCTTGGATAAAAATCTGCCGATTTCAAAAAGAGCCAGAGAAAACTCTTGCTGTATCATGAAAGGTGTGAGCTTAAAGCAGGCTGGGGGTAAAGCAGAAAAATTCTACTTTCAGCCTGTTTTAAGCAGCCCCATGTCTAAATTAGGGCTAAAATTCCATAAAGCTAGCTATGGAGGGTTGAAAGGGTGGGGGGGGTAAATCAAAAGGTAAGAGATTATTCTTGAAATTCATGATAGAGAACATGCTGTTGAATTCGTGGCCAAGTTGGTTTAAAGGACCTTGTGGTCAATGAAAGACACATTCAAACACTTATGTTTCATTCTTTTTCTGAGGATTTTGGATGAAAACGAAACCGAATTGACATAGCTTCTTCATAAGAATTTGCAATTATTTCACTGTTCATGTGTAATATTCCTGAAAGCTTTACAATTAAGCTCACCTGACACTGAGCTCATTGTGAGCTTTTAACTTTGTTGAATGTCTGCCGTCCGTTATCCTTGATTATTTACCCTAATTTTCTCAGGCTGAACAATTTATTTTTTAACCCATTACCCCATAAATACGCATTTTTATGTCTTTGATTTATTCCTCCATTGAAGGAAATATTCCACTTTATGCAATCATGAATATTTACAATAATAAATATTTTCTATATCCCAGCAGGTGGCAGCTTAAAGCAGGGAGAAAGAAAAGCAGAATGTGTCTTAAGGCACATGCTGCTTTACTTTCAACCCGCTTTAAGTGGTCAGCTGTCTTCAATACTAGAAACAGGCTATTGGGTAATGGGTTAAGCTTACACAATTAAAAAATAGGGACACATGTAGTAATTCCTGCATTGATGTTTGTTAAGGTTTAGGGGCAAGTGTTCGAACTCATATGAGCGGAGTGGAGAATCTGTTATTCTTTCCCGTTTAAACGCAAACGTACGCAAACGCACACAAACGCAAAACACTAAAACGTAGAAAAGAACAACTTTTGGACAATTCTGATATGTCATGTTTATCTTGGTGGCAAATAGTTTGGAGCCTGATCAGACGCCGGGTTATCCGGCATCTGATCTGGCTCCAAACTGTTTGCACTGCAAATAATAGTTTTAGCGTAAACACGTTTATTGGGAAAGAATAACGTTTTCTCCACTGTACCATTTGCATCCCTTGTCTAAGTTGTCTTGCAATTATGGCCTATATAAATATCATTTTACAAAAACTTTACCCCATAGCTTGTTTGTAGTTTTGAAGACAAGTGACCACTTAAAGTAGACTAAAAGTAAAGCAGAATGTGCTTTAGGCACATTCTGCTTACTTTCAGCTTGCTTTATCTAACATCTTTTAAGTTTAACTGCTATAGAAAATGATTCGGACTTTACATATTCATGACTGTATAAAGTGGAATAAATTAAAATCCTAAAGAGCCATATTTAATTATTTATGGGGAGTAATGGATTAAACAGTCAGTTGATATTTCTTGTAAGCTATTTGAATATTTCTTAGCTATGCCTGTTAACTATTCACTTTACTAATGTTCATACACTTGTGTTAATTCAGGGCTCCAGATAAGAGGTAGTTATTTCAACAAATCCAACATTTTCTCACTCATTTCAGCACCAAATCCTATGGTGTTACTACTCATTAGAATCGTCTCGAAGAGACGATTCTAATGAGTAGTGACACCATAGGATTTAATTCAGAAATAAAGATTTTAGTGTTTGAAAAACTACCCTTATCTGGTGCTCTGGTTAATTATTTGATTAATGTAAAAATCTTAAAAATTGGGACACCCTGTGTAATTGCTGTAATTATCCTAAACTTGAACAAATTTTCTCCAACTGCAAATTTTCCAAAAAGTGCAAAGTGAATGGCAAACAGTGTAGACCCTGATCAGACTGCTCCTGAGGGAGCAGTCTGATCATGGACTACAGTGGAGAATCTGTTATTCTTTCCCAATAAACGCGTTTACGCTAAAACTATTATTTACAATACAAACAGTTTGGAGCCAGATCAGACGCCGGGTAACCCGGCGTCTGATCAGGCTCCAAACTGTTTGCCACCATGACAAACATGAATTATCAGAATTGTCAAAAAGTTGTACTTTTCTACGTTTTAGCGCTTTGCGTTTGCGTACGTTTGCGTTTAAACGGGAAAGAATAACAGATTCTCCACTGTACACTGTTTGCTCAGGCCTGTCTGTTCCAATACTTAGGATTTTTATGGTAACTGGGTGTGAATTGACACAATAAAATAGTCAACTCCCAACTATTAAATATACAACCCCACTGAATATTTTGATCATGTTAAAGGCAGGTGATTGCTTAAAGCAGGATAAAATAAAAGTAGAAAGCTCTGACAGGAGCTTTCTGCTTTACTTTCATCCTGCTTTAAGCAGCCACCTGCCTTAAACACTGTGTACATGATTAGTTTTGAGTGTAATAGATGACTGCTGTTGAATTTATTGATAAATTTCAGATGATAGATTTTGAAAGGCTTGAAAGTCCTTCATAATCTGTTATGGTAAAGTTTTTCAGTTTTAAAGTCAACTTTCATTTTACCATTATTCATTCTTGGAGAAATGTGATGAGAATTTGAGCTGTGTTAAGTAGCTGCTCTATCAAGAGGTATTAATTTCACTCTTGTAAAGACAAGTGGTTGCTAGATATTGTTCGATTTTTCTGACCTGTCAGAGTTAATTTTAGAACAGAATAGTACATAATGGTAAATAGATAACAGGGTAACATCGGATCTATATAGTCATACACTTTCCAACTTGAGATAACATGATCCTCGTGCAGCACTAGACCCTTGCGCTAACTTTACTGATATTTTATTCTTTCCCAACAAACGCATTTATATACTAAAACTATTATTTCCATTGCAAACAGGTTGGAGCCAGATCAGACGCCGGGTTACCCGGCGTCTGATCAGGCTCCAACCTGTTTGCTACTCAGATTAAAAATATAATTAAAATGTCTTAAAGTAAATTTCCACAGTTTAGTGCATTGCGTTTGCGTTTAAACTGGAAATAATAAGGTATTCTCTACTGTACATTGCACACAAAAATTACAGCTATCCGTATCATTAACCGTATGTAGAGAAAACTCATCCCTTTGAAAGTTTTAGAATGTTCCAATCTAAAAATAACTCTGACAGGTCACAAGAAAACACTAATACATACTGAAAAATATTATAGAACATTATTGCTTTCATTCTGCATTTATTTCTTTCAACACTAATGTCTGAAGTAACTCTTATGAGTTATTAATGCCCCTTGTGGATCATATTAGTTACCAAAACATGTACCAGACTACTTGGAATTCTGGGTAATCTTATACATGTATTTTAGCAAACATTGTATACCCTGATCAGAAGGCTCCCATAGGAGCCCTCTGATCTGGGTCTACACTGTTTGCCAATGCAATGAGTATATTTTAACAGGGGCATGGTGTTGAAAGATTAAACAGATCAATGGTGTTGAAAGAGTAAAATTTCACCTGCCTAAAAATGACTGTTGCTGCAGATTGTTCATGAACTTGGAATACAAGTCATATTATATTGCAGTGAAACTGATAATTGTTTGTATGGTAACAGTTTGGAAACATTACCATTTCAGCTTGAAGAAGTGATTTCTGCAAGTTTGCTATATTACAATGATATGCAGAACTTATTGAGTGCATGTAGCATACAAAAGTTAGGTTCCTGTTTCGTATATTTTTGGAATCTCTCTAGATATGTTGTAAAGGTGTTGATTTACTCTTTAGCGTTTTATATGCAACTTCATGTAATTTTGGCCAAATTGGATAAGTCCATTAATTAGTCCAATCAAGATATAATCTGTTTGACAATCTTTTTGATTTTACCTAAAATTAAGCCATTTCTCTATAAATAAGCCATTTTATTCCTCCACTGAAGAAAATGGTTTAAGTCATGAATATCAACCACGATAAATATCTCATATCCTAGCAGAGGGTAGCTTTAATCAGGCTGAAAGTAAAGCAGAATGTGCTCTAATGTATATTCTGCTTATTTGCAATTTGTTTAAAGTGGTCACCTGTCTTCAAAATAATAAACAGGCTATGGGGTACAGTGGAGAATCTGTTATTCTTTCCCAATAAACGCGTTTACGCTAAAACTATTATTTGCAGTGCAAACAGTTTGGAGCCAGATCAGACGCCGGGTAACCCAGCGTCTGATCAGGCTCCAAACTGTTTGCCACCAAGATAAACATGAAATATCAGAATTGACCAAAAGTTGTTCTTTTCTACGTTGTAGCGCTTTGCGTTTGCGTACATTTGCGTTTAAACGGGAAAGAATAACAGATTCTCCACTGTAATGGGTTAATTAGAGTCACAGGGACTTTTGGTAAAGCTCAAATTCAAATTGAATTTTAAGTTGCTGGAACTCTCAGCTGGTTAAG
Source organism: Gari tellinella (assembly GCA_922989275.2). Taxonomy (NCBI): domain Eukaryota; kingdom Metazoa; phylum Mollusca; class Bivalvia; order Cardiida; family Psammobiidae; genus Gari; species Gari tellinella. The sequence continues at coordinate 33,801,294 of OV277871.1, forward strand.
ATGGCTCATCGGGATCCAAACTGCTTGACTCTCTGATCATGAATTGAAAATTCTGTATTTAAAACATTAGCACACAACAATTGTTGCAGATGAAAAAAGTTACCCAGCATGCACAGAATTTAGACTCGCAACTCATCTGCTATTGTTTGTTTGCAGAGCACAAAATTGATTGGCTGTAAGAGGCAATAATGATCAAATTTGATGAAATAATTTTTTTCAGAAATGTTAAGGACTCCCTGTAACCCATTACCTCATAAATATGCCTTTTATGCCTTAAATGTTTTCCTCCACTGAAGAAACTAGTTTTATATAGTCATGACTATGCTCCATACAAAATATTTTCTATATCCTAACAGATGGTAGCTTTAAGCAGGCTGAAAGTAAAGCAGAATGTGCCATAATGCGCATTCTGCTTTTCTTTCAACTGCTTTAACTGGGCACCTGTCTTTAATACTAAAAACAGGCTATGGGGTAATGGGTTAATAAGCTATATGCAAAATTTTGGAATACCACAATTTGAAACCAAAGATCTTGTATTGAAGGTAAAGCAGAATGCGCCTTAAGGCACATTCTGCTTTATTTTCAGCCCGCTTTAAGGTTCTATCTACTAGGATATATATATATACATTTCTATATAAAGTGCAACTATTTTCTGTAGTGAAGAAAAAAGAGAAAGGCATAAAAAAGCATATTTATGGGGTATTGGATTAAATTAGACTAATTGGCTGACACTCCATAATGTTATCAAAAATTCTGATTGATATATAGTGTATGTAGTTGAACCTTGATAACTTGAGGACCCTTAAGTGGAACTTACCCTTATTCCTACAGCTGATTCTCAATCATTCGAGCTTGTTTAAGTCATAAAAAACATATTTTAAAGTAAAGAGGTTGCTCTAAGGGCTCAAGATAAGGACAGTATTCCAAACATTTTTCGGAATATTTTCATGTGGGGAAGCCTTCAAGCTTGCGTGGGAAGGTCAATGGTTTTACCCAGTTGCAGATTTGTGCCTGAAACAGTGCATAAAGGGCTTCTGGGTCTTCCTCCACCTGTAATTAGCTGGACGTCGCGATAGGACTGAAATACTGTTAAAAGCAATGTAAAATCATAACAAATCCAAATCCAAACATTAAAATCCCTTGCCTTTTCAGCAAATTCTATGGTATAATAATTCGTTAGAATAACTGTTTGTGACAATTCTATTCAGTATTCACAACATAGGGTTTAGGAGGCATAGCGGGGAAAATGATAATTAAATAAACTTGTTAACCCTTTAACCCATAGCCTGTTTCTAGTAGTTAAGATATGTGACCTATTAAAGCAGGCTGAAAGTAAAGCAGAATGTGCCCTAGGGCACATTCTGCTTTACTTTCAACCTACTTTAAGTTATTATCTGCTAGTATATAGAAAACATTTCTTATAGTACATATTCATGACAGTATAAAATGGAACTATTTTCTTTAGCGGATGAATAAAATGAATGCGCTAAAAGTCGCTTCTATAAGGGAAAGGGTTAAATTGTTCTTATCTGGAGCACTGACTGAGCCCTTTGAATGTTGAAATATGTACTACTATGTTCAACTTAAGCAAGCTAGAATTATTAAGTCTAAACTGAATGTAGTGTTATGTCCAGGTAGGAGGGATATATTTATGTATACAGATTTGTTCATTTAGTTTCTTATGTATTTATTAACCATCAGTACTTATTATTGCAGTTTAGCGTTTTCTCCTGCAAATCTTATTGTCTACAGCAATTAGCAGCATAAATTATTTTAACCCATTACCCCATAGCCTGTTTCTAGTTTTGAAGACTGGTGACCACTTTTAGCAGGCTGAAAGTAAAGCAGAATGCGCCTAAGGCGCATTCTGCTTTACTTTTAGCGTGCTTTATTCTACTATCTGCTAGAATATGAAAAATATTTCTTATGATACATATTTATGATTTCTATAAGTTTGAACTATTTCTTCAGTGGAAGAATAAATTAAATGTGTAAAAATATGTATCTATAGCGTAAAGGGTTAAGACATTTCCGTCAGCATAGCATATCACCTCTACAGTGGAGAATCTGTTATTCTTTCCCAATAAACGCGTTTATGCTAAAACTATTATTTGCAGTGCAAACAGTTTGGAGCCAGATCAGACGCCGGGTAACCCGGCGTCTGATCAGGCTCCAAACTGTTTGCCACCAAGATAAACAAGAATTATCAGAATTGTCCAAAAGTTGTACTTTTCTACGTTTTAGTGCTTTGCGTTTGCGTACGTTTGCGTTTAAACAGGAAAGAATAACACATTCTTCACTGTACCATTTGATATAGCTTATGGAGGAATAGGTTACAGTGTAGAAGACATTCTTCTTTTCCCAACTAAGGTACTTGTTGCAAAACAATTACCTGGGGCCCGTTTTACTAAACAACTTACGCAAAAATTGCGTAAGTCAAAATTTTAAATTTTAACTTATATTTTTTATTATCAGTTTCTACAAACAGCAAATAGCCAGATCAGAGGACGCGCTTTAAGCGCGTCCTCTGATCTGGCTATTTGCTGTTTGCAAACATTTATGATCGAAAAATAAGAGTAAAACGATTTTGACTTACGCAAAAAGTTGTTTAGTAAAACGGGCCCCAGGGCTCCAGAAAAGAGGGAGTAAACTAAACAAAACCAACTTTTTCTAGCTCATTTCTGCGCCAAATCCTATGGTGTTACTACTCTTCGAGACGATTCTTACGAGTAGTAACACCATAGAGTTTAAGGCAGAAATTAAGATTTTTGTTTTTGAAATACATGTGCTCACCTTTATAAATATGCATTACTGTATAAAATTGGAACTATTTTCCTCGGGGTATGAATAAATTAAATGCATAAATATGGGTATCTATGGAGTAAAGGGTTAAGTAGGAATGTCTTCTCCACTGTAGGCAGGTAAGCTGTGATTGACAGACCTCCGGTACCTCTTGTTGTGGTTTATGCAGGGCTCCAGATAAGAGTAAACTGAACAAATCCAACATTTTCACTCTCATTTAAGCACCAAATCCTATGATGTCACTACTTATAAGAATCGTCTCGGAGAGACAGGAGAGACGATTCTATTGAGTAGTGACAACCTTGGGTTTTATGCAAAAATAAAGATTATAGTTTTTAGCTCACCTGGCACGAAGTGCCAAGGTGAGCTTTTAGGATCGCTTGATGTCCGTCGTACGTCGTCCGTCGTCCGTCCACAATTGGTTCGTTAACACTCTAGCAGCTACAAATATCATCCAATCTTCATGAAACTTGATCACAATATTTGTCTAGTAGAAATCTAGGCCAAGTTCGAATGTAGGTCATGTTGGGTCAAAAACTAGGTCACTAGGTCAAATCATTGAAAAACTTTGTTAACTCTTTGAACACTAATCCCGCATATATGCGTCCTTTTCAAACAGTGTACATGTGAATAGTACACCTGTCCTATGCAAACAGTGAAGACCCAGATCAGAGGGCTCCGAAAGGAGCCCTCTGATCAGGGTCTTCACTGTTTGTCATAATGCCAAACATTGACAAACACAACCCTTAAAAGTCATAAATGGACTAGACTTAGATGGAAACTGGAATTATTCATTGAAAGTTTTAGGGAGGAAAGAGTTAACACTCTAGAGGCTACAAATCTCATTGGATCTTGATGAAACTGGATCAGAATGTTTATCTTAATGATATCTAGGTCAAGTTCGAATGTGGGTCATGTCCGGTCAAAAACTAGGTCACTAGGTGAAATCATAGAAAAACCTTGTTAACACTCTAGAGGCTACAAATCTCATTGGATCTTGATGAAACTTGGTCAGAATGTTTGTCTCATTGATATCTAGGTCAAGTTCGAATATGGGTCATGTCTGGTCAAAAACTAGGTCACATGGTCAAATCATAGAAAAACCTTGTTAACACTCTAGAGGCTACAAATCTCATTGGATCTTGATGAAACTTGGTCAGAATGTTTGTCTCATTGATATCTAGGTCAAGTTCGAATTTGGGTCATGTCCGGTCAAAAACTAGGTCACTAGGTCAAATCATAGAAAAACCTTGTTAACACTCTAGAGGCTACAAATCTCATTGGATCTTGATGAAACTTGGTCAGAATGTTTGCTTAATTGATACGAAGGTAAAGTTCGAATATGGGTTATGTCAGGTCAAAAACTAGGTCACTAGGTCAAATCATAGAAATACCTTGTTAACACTCTAGAGGCTACAAATCTCATTGGATCTTGATGACACTTGGTCAGCATGTTTGTCTTATTGATATCTAGGTCAAGTTTGAATATGGGTCATGTCCGGTCAAAAAGTAGGTCACTAGGTCAAATCATAGAAAAACCTTGTTAACACTCTTGAGGCTATAAATTTCATCTGATCTTTATGCACTTTGGTCAGAATGTTTGCTTAATTGATACCAAGGTCAAGTTCGAATATGGGTCATTTAGAGTAAAAAACTAGGTCACTAGGTCAAATCATAGGGGAAACTTGTTAACACTCTAGATGCTTCAACTCTCATTGGATTTTAATGAATTTTGCTCAACATTAATTATTGCCTCATTGATATCTAGCTCAGTTAATTTTGAATGATGTCTGGTTGAAAACTAGGTCACTAGGTCAAATCAAAGAAAAACAGTGTTAACCTTTTGGAAGCTACAAATCTCACTAGATCTGCATGAAATATTGTCAGAATTTTTGCCTACATCAGATCTAGGTCAAAATCAAATATGGATTGTGTCCGTTCAAAAACTAGGTCAAATCATAGGAAAATCTTGTTTACACTCTAGAGGTTGATTGTGGGTCATGGCCAGTCATAATCTGGGTCACTATAGGTCAAGTTTGCCATGGTGTACCAGGTGAGCGATTTAGGGCCATAGTGGCCCTTGTTTAAATATTCCCCTTATCTTGAGCTCTGTTTATGTAGTAAGTGCTATAGTCCATCCTAGTGCTACTTTATGTTTTTTAAGCAGTGTTATAATTTTTTTTTTCAGTTTTATTTTCTAGATTTTGTTTTAATATATATATATATTTTTAACCCTTTTCCCCATAGCTTGTTTTCTGTTTTGAAAGACAGGTGACCACTGAAAGCAGATTGAAAGTAAAGCAGAAAGTGCCTTAAGACACATTCTGCTTTACATTCAGCCTGCTTCAGGTGGTCACCATATGGTATGATAGAAAATACTTCTTATGACGCATGTTTATGACAGTAACTGTATGATGTGGAACTATTTTCTTCAGTGGAGGAATAAATTACAGGTGTATCTATGGGGTAATGGGTTAAATGTAAATAACAATTGACTATTGGCATTGTTTCAGATGTGTTCAGCCAGTTGAAGTCAGAACAAAAGTAATGCAGAAAGGAGATTTCCACATGGCCTTGTTCTGCATTAAGCAGCTTTCAGTATATGGAGAGCTTCATGATTCTTAACCCTTTACCTGATATCTTATATCTAGTACTTAAGATAGGTGACTACTTAAAGCAGGTTGAAAGTAAAGCAGAATGCGCCTTAGGGCGCATTCTGCTTTACTTTCAGCCTGCTTTAAGCTATCGTGTGCTATAATATAGAAAATATTCCCCATAATACTTATTCATTACTGATTAAATTGGAACTACTTTCTTCAGCGGATGAATAAATTATATCCGCTAAAAGGCGCTTCTATTGGGGAAAGGGTTAAAATATAGAAAACCTCATTATTATGACCACTACAAAGAAGGTATATTAATTGCATGAAAGAAAGTTGGCTGCTTTAAGCAAGGTGAAAGTAAAACAGAAAGCTCTTAAAAGAGCTTCTGTTTTACTTTCACCTTACTTAAACCCCTCCCCACTTAGAAGCGCCTTTTAGCCCATTTAATTTAGCCCTCCATTGAAAAAAATATTTCAAAGTCATGAATATACATCACAAGAAATATTTTCTAAATCCTAGGTGATGTTAGCTTAAAACTGGCTGAAAGTAAAGCAGAATGCGCCTTAAGGCGCATTCTGCTTTACTTTCAACCTGTTTTAAGTTGTCACATGTTTTCAGAATTAGAAACAGGCTATGAGGTAAAGGGTAAAGCAGCCACCTGCCTGAAACAGAAATTCAATAACCTATTTTTGTGGACGAAATAGAGAGGTTTTACTGTAATTTAAATTGTAGTTAAAGACTGGTTAAAAGTATAATTATTGAAAATGTTTAGTGAAGTTCACACACTTCTAAATCTCAAAAGGGAGATAAATTTGTACCTCATTTGTAATATTTGAGAAAAAATAATAAATCAACAATATAATTATATGAAATGTAACCATAGAAACTAACTAAGGAAAAAGAGAATTTGTATATATAAGGAAATAAAGGTTAATGTTTTTTCCTGTTTATGTTATATATTTTCTGTCATTTGCAATGTGTAATTATCTGATTTTTGTAACCTGACCGAATTATTTTTAGAACAGAAGAATAGTTTATAATATAGTAAATACTAAATAGGTAAGCAAGATAACATTGGATATATGTGTCGCGCCACGACATTTTGAGGCTTATTGAGTTTGACGTCATTTTCTGTGAGCGTGCGATAAACGTGGCGCTTACCCGCTTTATTTCAATTGGCGTCAATTACCAGTTTGTGCTGATTTTGCTTAACAACTAGCTATTTCAGCGATCATACTTAGAAATATGTCCAGTACAAAAAATTCACAGGTTTTGTTTTGCAAGCGTGACTTGTTAAAAATGAGTTTGGTGTGCATGCAAATGAAAGAAATACACCTCAATAAGTAGCATAAATTTACCGATATCGTAATCCTATGGAGTGGAATCTAAATAGCCTCCCTTGTTTGTAAGTTTCACAGTGGAATATATTTTACGAGCGACACCGTTGTCCTAGTTACGATGTTGTTGACATAAGTCAAGAAAATCAATACTTGAAGTTATGAAACCGCCAAAGCTTTACAAATGAGCCAGTTCAGTCACCTAAGTGCATGCTCAATAAGGTCCCCAATACCAGATAGTTTGCCTCTTGACCCAGGTGATTTTGTCAACGAACTTGAACAAGTAAATCAACTTTATTTTTCAAATGTACAGTAACCGGATGAATCTAATCATGAATGATAATGATTTTCAATTATGATGATGATGAAGATAGTCAGAATGTCGCTACAAGTGCATCGTTATAAAATGTTGACCTGCCACGTATGCGAGCGTGATGTTGATATGAGAGAAAGCAGCAATTAAAGGGTATTCACCCAAATCCACCCAAATTCAGACAGAGAAAGAATTTTGCTCATAAAGTATCAAAATGTGGCAATATGAACGAAGAAGAAAGGTGATCTTCTAGAAATGTACACAGCACACCTGGATATTTAAAGCTAATTGCCAGAGAGACTACTACAGGGAAACGTGTGAGACACCCAGATTAAGTGTTTCTGCAATGACCCCCACCAGAAATTGCCAGGACAACTCAGGTAAAGCTCATTGATATTAACTTTTGAAATAAATACATGTAGATAGAGAGAAAGATATACAGACAAACAATTACATACAGAGAGAGAAAGATAGACAAACAGGCATACAGAGTGTGAAAGAGAGAGGGTGGGTTGTTTTCAGGCTGGTTGGATCATATTGAAACTAACTAGATTCTAGATCTAGATCTTTATTACAGAATATGTGCTAGTCATTTCTGTTGAATAGCAGACACAATATACACTGTTAAGTTATAACCACCACCTTATATTGGTGATATTGATCTATGTTTGCATTGTTGTAGGATCCATTTTAAGGGATCCCACATGTATAGAATCTAGTTAACCATTTTTTTTTATTTTAAAACCTCATTGTTCTGTTGGTTTTTTTTGACTGAGTTACCAAGTAAATACTTATCTTGTAAGACAGTAACACCTTTCTAAGATAGGTCCTACCCTACTGAAATAGATCTAATTGTTATTTACAATTTTCACATGTTCAATACATTACAGGTCAGCCATCCTATTCCTACCCAGGAGTTCAACAATACTCACTTGATTTTGCTCAGCAGATTCTACCCACACTATGACCTGCAAGTGGGACATCTGTTCTTCAAGACAAAGATGGAATGTCAGTGCTTTGGGAAATGCTCAGAGAGGGCAGGTAAGATATTTATAAATACCCATGGTTCTAATATAATTAAAAGTTAATTTTAAGCATTTTAATGATTTTTTGTGTGAGTTTTATATGAGTCACAAATACCTGTGCCATTATGCCTGTATCATTATAGATATTTAAGATTTTTTTATGAGAAAAATTCTTAGTGTGGCATTCATTACTATGCAATGTTAGAGTCATGCAGTTACACCAGCAAAGTTGTATCTGATAAGAGTATAGGAAATATTCCTTATGGTGAATGCTCATGATTGTAAAAAAGAAAAAAGTAATTATTTAGTGTTGGAATAAAATAAAAGTGTAAAATTGTGTACTTATGTAGCAATAGGTAAATATACATGTGCACCCTAACAGAGTATGTTGAATTCTTATTTTCAGGCACTCAGATCTTTTATCCATTTGATGAGGCAGAATGTATAGGGAAATGATCCATCTATGTAAACATCTTGCTTCACCATCATTTCCAGCACAATTGGTTTGGGGAGCACCATGTGCAGTTGCAGATGTGTAATGGCTTAAGGACAGAACAAGAACAACATCATGCTTTGGTATGAAACTTTTTTAACTTATCAGCAGACATATTCAATCATTGAGTCTAGTTTATCAGGGATAGATCTCAGCTTCTGCTCAAATTAAAAGATATCTAGAAGTGTTTTCAGTCAAACCTATACAAGCAGTCACCTCTACTGAGCATACAGCCTAAGTTAGGAAGCAATTCAGGGAATTTATCAAATTAGCATTTCTATACTAGTATATAAATATACACATATAATTGTGTTAGACAGCCACCTGTCTTCAGAAACCTCTGGTTTATATATGGTTTTCTTTGAGTGGCAGCTGAAAACAGATCTGACTGTATAGTAAAACATGTCAATAAAGACCAAAATTATTAAAATTATTCAGACTTGTACCTAAAAGACCTGTGTGCACTTAATGCAGGCTGAAAACATTGTTTAGAAAATTGTATTAGTCAGCCACCTGCCTTCAGAAGTCATTTAACCTTTTGGTTCCTTCAAATGGCTGTTGAAGACAGGTTTGGCTGTGCAGTATGTTGGTTTCCCCAAAATACACTGCATCAAACATATACTGTGACTTTTTTTAACTATATAATTTGCAGTTCTAATGTATTGCTGTCAGTTTTAATTGTTAACCTTTTCAGTGAGTAAAAAACAGCATATTTAAAACAGAACAGATCCAGATCAGAAGCCATCTGACCAATTTCAATAATGTTTATCATGCCTAACAGAATTTAGGAAACACCCCTTAAAAGACCATGTAAACTGGTTTTCTTTAAATATCTTCTCACTTCTTTCATTTCTACAGTTATGGTACTATGAAGGGACTTCACCAGATGGTTGAATTCTCTCTGATGGAAGCCGGGCATACCAAGTTTATTCCAGATTGGCATTTTTGGGTGTTCAAGTTCAAATGGAGGCACTGTTCTGTAGTAACACTAGACCAGATTGGTGAATGTGTTCTGTTAACAGGCATAAACTCCCTCAGCTTGTAAATGACAGTGGAAAATCAGTTATATTCTGTTTAGGACATGTAAATACATTTTTTCAGCAGTGTTGATCAAGACAAGAGTCTGATTTCCTGTTTAGGACCCCTCTAATTAATTAGGGAAGAATGCTTTGTACAATAAAGCCTATCTTATATTGTGTTGAGTATTAATTGTTTAAGACAGATGGCTGCTTAAAGCAATTTGATTGTAAAGCAGAAATCTTCTAAAGGAGCTTTCTGTTTAACCGTCACCTTGCTTTAAAGGGACTCGCAACCGGATGGTGTACTTGTCAAAATAAAATAAAATACTCAAATAAAAGCAAATTTGTGGCATTATTTGGCTTCTGACATTAAAAAAATATGATCAGTCCAAAAAAAGTCTCAAGAATCGTCACCGAATCTTAAATTTTTAGATATTTTCCATCGTTTTTCTATAGCGTTAGCTAACGGTATAGTTGTTGTTGTTGCTTCTCTACACGGTCTCAGACATAAACACGAGCCGAATTACGAAGTTGTATGCACTTTCGATCGCTACACATTGAAATACGTTAAATCGATCCGAGATAAACAGATAGTTCCGTGGTCCATTGGTCTAAGCGGTTTCCCCTATTTTGCCTTCTGTCCGCCAATGCCGGGCGCCGGGTTCGAATCCCACCAGAGACCAATATTTTTTTTTATTGAAATACATTTTTTTAAACAGAATTTCTTATCCTAAACTAATTCTTTACCATTTATATAAGCGTTTGACACATATTTACAAATTACTATTTTTAATGCACCATCTGGTTGCGAGTCGCTTTAAGCTGCCATCTTGTTTTATACAATCGATTATTCGCTCTAATGTTCGTAATAAAGAGTTTTTACTGTATTTGTAAGGTTGAAAACTGTCGAGAATATAGCGCGACGTTCTACAACGTCATTTACTGATAGCATACGTCACGTCTGTACCTAACGACGTCATTGTTTGTAAACAAATATGATAAAAGTACAGTGGACACAACACTTTTTCACCCGTCTTCCATCTTCTTTATTCGTCCTGTTATTGATCAAAATTCAACTGTACTTAACAGTCTTTCAATAAAGAGGTTGTACTTATGCCATACAGCTAAGATATCTCGACTATGTAATTTTTGTCAATCCCGTTACCATGGTAACCCTTTTTTCACAAATAATTAGCAAATACATGCACTTAGAAACATCAGCACAATATTTGACTAGATATAAAACTACTGCATGAAAAATGAAAACACAGTTTAATGTGATGTCATTTCATATAAGTTGTGTGCTGTTATTGGCCAAAAATGTGATTCTTATGAAAACGGTGGTTTTAGAAAAAATGCGATTTCTCCAAAAATATAGCAGCCACAGCAAAAATATTTCGTCAGTGTTTCAAGGAAACACGGTTGCATAATAAAACACCAAAATCTTAATTTGACCAAAAAACTTCAATAAGCCCCTTTTTCCCATGGCTTGTCACATATTCATACACTTTCCTACTTTAGGTAAGTATGATCCTTATGCAGCATGAGAAGGCTGCTCTAACTTTACCGATATTTTATTCTTTCCCATCAATAAACGCACTGATATGCTAAACATACTTGCCACTCAGTTTTAAGAGATAGTTAGAAATTTCTAATAGTTTACAGATTAGTGCATTGTGCTTATGTTTAACCCTTTCCCCCATAGAAGCGCCTTTTAGCGCACTCAGTTTATTCTTGCCCTGAAGAAAATAGTTCCAATTTATACATTCATAAATATGTATAATACAAAATATTTTCTATATTGTAGCAGATGATAGCTTAAAGCAGGCTGAAAGTAAAGCAGAATGTGCTTAAAGCGCATTCTGCTTTACTTTCAACCTGCTTTAAGTGGACACCTATATTCAATACTAGAGATATGCTATGTGGGGAAGGGTTAAACAGGAAAGAATAAGGTCTTCTCTACTCTACATAACACACAAAATATACTGTCATCAATATCTAGCAAGCTGTACGGAAATTACTGAGCCCTATGATCTTCCCATTTTCAGTTTTGGAATGTTCCAATCTAAAAATAAGTCGGTCAGGTCAGAAGAAAACACTAGTATATGAAAATATCTTTCCATTTATTACACACTGTCGCAGTCTGTGGTAGAAACATGATCGCATATTTAAGTTGTAATATAGGAACAGAGCTCCTGATAAGGGGAGATTTTTGTTAACTTAATTTTCTGTCAATTAAAAGTAAAGTACAAATGTTACCCCCGTGTGGAGTCCCAAGTTTTTATCGTTTTGATGAAGCCACCGATGAACTGATTTTACGTCATCAATATTTTGTTGTTGCTTCCGATCTAGGATTCGTTTACTTCTGTTTAGTGGTTTTCTACAAATTGGGCTGTGGGAATTACACAGTAACACACAATTCACTACGATTCTTGGGGAGCCATACGGGAAAAAACTCTTATTAAGCAACAGTTGATTAGTCCTGTGACAACAATCCCTCTGCTTGAAACAGTGAGATTATCAAGTGATACAGTGGAGAATGTGTGGAGACTGTTTGCCTCCATGATAAACATGAAATATCAGAATTGTATAAAAGTTGTTCTTTTCTACGTTTTAGTGGTTTGCGTTTGCGTTTAAACGGGAAAGAATAACAGATTCTCCACTGTAATCTGCTATTATATCCAAGTAAAAATTGAAAAACATGAAATAATTACCCATCACTAGGTTTGATGAGTTAATTTATAGTCGAAACAGTCAAACCTGAAGTTTTCTAAGTATGAAAGATTTTGTTAACCCTTTCATTGTTCATTGGCACCAGAATACGTCTTTGCAAACTGTTTGACACTCATTTTGAAATTTCTTCTCAAACTGATTTAAAATTAACTTTGAAGAGATATTGCAGGCAACAATGTTAAAAAAGACCACAAAATGGCAGTAAATGAGAAAAAAACTCATTTTATATTTGGCTATGAACACCATGAACCTGTTGAAAATATACTCAGAACATTTGAAAACAGTGTAGACCCAGATCAGAGGGCTCCTAAAGGAGCCCTCTGATCAGGGTCTACATTGTTTGCTAAAACAGACCATTATTTGTTAAAATTACCAAGAATTACAGAAGTACACTGGTTCTTATCCACAAGGGAATCTAGTAACCCACTAGAGTTACTAAGTGTTGAAAGGTTTTATCACTGCCTTATGCAGAACTAAAGTGAAGCAGATAGCTTTGACTTTCATCTTGCTTTATATTGCTACATACCTCTCAGTTGAATATAGGTGCTTTGAAATTTTGGCTATTAAGGGAAAAAGTTTTGGACTGGTTTGTATAAGGCATGTCCCAGAAAATTGGCACTGTGGACATAGCATAATAGAGACCCATTTGATGTGATCGTTTCAAAGTATTTGATTGGTCAGATTTGAGCTTTTGCTAGCAAAAGTTCAAATCTGACGAATCAATTGCTTGAGAACGATCTTTGACCCAACTCAAAACTCTTTACAACATTGAGCCAGGTCTTCTTCTTGTAGCGTTTTAACGTCTCTGGGTCCAAGGTTATAAAGCATCTGAGTTGATTCTTGTTATCATTTCAAGCATTTGATTGGTCTGATGTGAGCCTAGGCTCACATCTGACCAATCAAATGCTTGAGAACTACTCCAGACTTAACTCAAAAGCTTTATAACCTTTGACCCAGTCCAGATATTTCATTGTTCAAAGTCTAGAAAATGTTTTGACTCGAATAATTGAGACTATGTAGGGAACATGTAGAAGATCTATATCTACACAGCTTGCAATGTTCACTTGACCTCGTTTGCCGAGGCCTGACCTACAGTGGAGAATCTGTTATTCTTTCCCAATAAACGCGTTTACGCTAAAACTATTATTTCCAATACAAACAGTTTGGAGCCAAGATAAACATGAAATATCAGAATTGTCCAAAAATGTTCTTTTCTACGTTTTAGTGCTTTGCGTTTGCGTACGTTTGCGTTTAAACGGGAAAGAATAACAGATTCTCCACTGTACGATACGATTACACTTGCTTTTACTGAACACTATGTAATCTATCATAATGAATAATAAAACATACGATACTTATGTGTTTTCCTTATGTTTTATTGACATCTGAAAAATCTTTAAAAAAAAAAACAACACAAAAATGAGTGACAGTTTGGATCCAGATCAGACGCACGTAGTAAACTGTTTGTAAATGTGAGCCAAATAATGTTGTTTTCCGGATGTATCGACGTACAGGTAGCAACGCGCATGACCCCTGAAAGTTTTAATAGGCAATTCCAGTTTCTGATTAACAGTAGTCCATTTGTGACTTTATATACTATAGGACTGTTATCTACATCAGACCTTGTGGACTCTTCTCGTTCAATCTAAGGACAAACACTAAATAAAACTGTTCGTCATTATGTTTTCCCCTGTCAAAATGTCTTATATGTGACTTTATACTTTGTGAAAAACAGCAGACGAGAATTCTTACAGTGGATAATCTGTTATTCTTTCCCAATAAACGCGTTTACGCTAAAACTATTATTTGCAGTGCAAACAGTTTGGAGCTAGATCAGACGCCGGGTAACCCGGCGTCTGATCAGGCTCCAAACTGTTTGCCACCAAGATAAACACGAATTATCAGAATTGTCCAAAAGTTGTTCTTTTCTACGTTTTAGTGCTTTACGTTTGCGTTTAAACGGGAAAGAATAACATATTCTCCACTGTAGCAGACAATATTGCAACAGTGAAAGCGTCAGACATAATTGTTTTGGGAACAGTGGCAGACGGTTTTTATAAGGAGGGTGTCGTTGTTCGGAGGGCCATTTTGGGGAGGGAGCACTGTATGGGCATTTTGACTAAAGAAAACATCAGAGCAGGTGTCAAACAGTTTGAATCTTGATGAAACACTGAGTACAGTATTACAGTGGAGAATGTGTTATTCTTTCCCAATAAACGCGTTCACGCTAAAACTTGTTTGCAATGCAAACAGTTTGGAGCCAGATCAGACGCCGGGTAACCCGGCGTCTGATCAGGCTCCAAACTGTTTGCCACCAAGATAAACATGAAATATCAGAATGGTCCAAAAGTTGTTCTTTTCTACGTTTTAGCGTTTTGCGTTTGCGTACGTTTGCGTTTAAATGGGAAAGAATAACAGATTCTCCACTGTATCTTCCCCACAACGGCCCTCTGGACAACGATTAACTCCTTACAATAACGCTTGCAGCTGTTCCCTAAACCAGATGATTATGCCCAACCTGTTCACGTCTTCAATATCGTCTGCTTAAACCGGTCGTCTGCTTTTTTTTCTTCTCAAAATCATTATAATAGACATTTTGACAAAACAAGAGCCGCACGCGGCCCTAAATCACTCACGTGAGGACTTCTGTGTTACTCAATGCAAAATGAAGTTTGTCGTTGCATGTATGTGGACTGTTACATGAAGTAATTGGGAATCCGTTTGTCATTATAACTATTTGGCAAAAGGACAAATATAGCAATGATATAAATAGTGCCACAGGGGTCATGACTCAAAAACTTTTGGTAGAGGACTGCAAGGCAACGCTAGATGCCAAATATGAAAGGTCTGGGCCTTACGGGTTTCAAAGACGAAGATCTTTTTAAAAAGGTTCCATTATAAGTCTATACAAAACTGATAAACCCCGGGACAGGGCCATTTTTAGCTCGACTTTTTCGAAAAGTCGAGCTATTGTCGTCTGCGTCTGTGTCTGCGTCAGCGTCAGCGTCTGCGTCGGTTAAGTTTTTTGCTTAAGGTTTTTGTAAGAGTCCATTTCTCAATAACTATCAAAGGTATCCATTTGAAACTTGGAATAGTTGTTTAGTATCAAAAGGGCAACTCATAACAACAAGGCAAGTAACCCTGGTATTTGTCATTTCAGAGTTATTGCCCTTGTTTTATTTACTTAAAAATTATAAATTAACATATCTCAATAACTATCAAAGATATCCATTTGAAACTTGGAATACTTGTTCAGTATCAAAAGGGCAACTCATAACAACAAGGCAGGTAACCCTGGGATTTGTCATTTCAGAGTTATTACCCTTGTTTTATTTACTTAAAAATCATAAATTAACACATCTCAATAACTATCAAAGGTATCCTTTTGAAACTTGGAATAGTTGTTCAGTATCAAACGGGCAACTCATAACAACAATGCAGGTAACCCTGGGATTTGTCATTTCAGAGTTATTCCCCTTGTTTTATTTACTTGAAAATTATAAATTAACATATTTCAATAACTATCAAAGGTATCCTTTTGAAACTTGGAATAGTTGTTCAGTATCAAAAGGGCAACTCATAACAACAAGGCAAGTAACCCTGGGATTTGTCATTTCAGAGTTATTGCCCTTGTTTTATTTACGTAAAATTTATAAATTAACATATCTAAATGACTATGAAAGATATTAACTTGTAACTTTGAATACTTGTTTAGTATCCAAAGGGCAACTCATTACAACAAGGTTGGTTACTCTGTGATTTGTAATTCCAGAGTAATTGCCCTTGTTTTATTTACTTAAAACTTGTAAATTGAAATATCTTAAAGCCACTATATTACTCCCACATAAACAGAATCAAACATTTTTCTTACATAATATTTATGTCACTATCGTAAGCGTTCCATATAAAAAGAAGTAATACGTGGTGATATTTGAAGCAATATTGCTAACGAACAGTGAAATTTGTGGAAACAAGTAATCAAGTTTGTTTATTTTTGAATAGCGACGAAAATTTACGGACATACTCGGTAAAGCTCATTTGCATAATTCTATACAACAAGTCGAGTGCTTTACAACCAAAGAGAGACAACTCCTTTAAGTTTGGCCGTTAAACTGATGCAATGTATACACATTGTCGCGGCCGAATCAATCACGTGACCTTTATGCGATCGATCGAGAGTTCTCGGAACCAGCCCGTAATCTTATTTGTAAACAAACCCGCTTATAATGTAAACCACCACGATAAGAATTCGACACATTTAGGTAGGATTCTTTATGAAGTGGGTGCATATGTCAGGCTTCTTACACTCGATTTCACTTAGTTTTAATACATAGAAAATGCACACATATAAGAAATTGCGCATTTTAAACACCAATTCGAGCGGGATTGTGCCTTTAATAACTGTCAAAGGTATTAACTTGAAATTTTAAGTAATTGTGTTATATCAAAAGGGCAACTCATTCAAACAAGAAAGGTGACCGAGGATGTGCCATTCCAGAGTTATTGCCCTTGTTTTTATTTACATAAAACTTGTCAATTGAATTTTCTCAATAACTACCATAGGTATTTACTTGAAATTTTAAATACTTGTTAAGTATCAAAAGGACAACTCATTACAAGAGGGCAGGTAACCCTGGATTTTGTTATTCCAGAGTTATTGCCCTTTGGTATTGACTTTTTAGAATTTAATTAGATTTCTCAATAACTACCATAGGTATTAACTTGAAATACTTGAATACTTGTTCAGTTTCAAAAGGGCATCACATTTCAACAAGGCAGATAACCATGGGATTTGTCATTGCAGAGTTACTGCCCTTGTTTGACTAAGAATTTGTATATGAAATTATTCAGTAACTGTAGAAAGTTATTAATTTCAAACTTCCATTATATTAGAATTCTTGTTTATAGATATAAAGATATTGTCCTTGTTTTGACTTATAGTTTACTTTAAATGGAATGCAGGCTGTCCAATGTTAAAGTTGTTGTTGCTTACAAATTTCTATGATCAATAGGGCATTAAACACCCATACACATTCTTTAAGTTTGGAAAATGTAGCCATCTCAAGTATATGAAAGTCGAGCGTCCAGCACCCGTTTGCTGTGCTCTCGTTTACCCTGGGGTCATGATTTGAACACTTTTGGTGGAGGACCATAAGGCAACGCTAGATGCTAAATATTATAAAAGGTCGGGGCATTATGGTTTCAGAGAAG
Organism: Gari tellinella; assembly: GCA_922989275.2. NCBI lineage: Eukaryota > Metazoa > Mollusca > Bivalvia > Cardiida > Psammobiidae > Gari > Gari tellinella. The sequence goes on from OV277871.1 coordinate 33,818,830, forward strand.
AAGATTTTAATGGTTTTCCTACATATGTCTTTGTAAAACTGATAAACCTCGGTGGGCAGGGCCATTTTGTACCCTGCCTGTACGAAATGTTCCGCCCGGAATTGGGGCGGAATCTCACATCCTATTCCGCCTGCATTTCCGCCTGTTTCCACTTATATGAAATAAAGAATAAATTCCGGGCGGATTCCAGGCGGAAACGGGGCGGAATTCGGGGCGGAATATGTAAATGAGGCACATTTTACGGACGAAAAAAATTTCAGGCGGAAAAAATTCCGGGCGGAAACGGGGCGGAATATGTAAATGAGGCGGAAAATCTTCCAGGCGGAATTAGGATATGCAAATGAGGCGGAATATATTCCGGGCGGATTCCAGGCGGAAACGGGGCGGAATTTGGGGCGAAATATGTAAATGAGGCGGAAAATCTTCAGGCGGAATTAGGATATGCAAATGAAGCGGAATTTTCTTTGGGGCTGAAATTTTGATGCAGAATAAGTAAATAAAGGAAGGGGAATATTCAGGGTAGAAGCTTTGCAAAATCTATTTTGGGTAGAATTTGACTTCAGAACATCCTCTTTTAATTTTGCAGTCAAATTAGGCATGCCCATCACAACTTCCATCAAGGATTGCGAAAAAGAAACTCCAAGAGCTACTGAAAATAGATAAACAACCAAAAAAGTGCATATCATTAAACTTTTTAATTGAAAAAGTAACATATTAATCAATTTAACTTACATAATCACACACCTTGATGCTGTCCTAGAAACCAAATGTCTTATAATGTGTCTCGTATGATAAAATATCTCCTTGGAAGAACAAACCTGATATCGTTCCCCAACAGCACTATTTCTTTAACCCATTCAACCATAAAAAATATGCCTTTTTACACCTTTAATGTATTAGTCTGCTGAAGAAAATAGTTTATACAGACATGAATGTGCTTCATAAGAAATATTTTCTTTATCCTAGCAGATGGTAGCCTGAAATCAAAACAATGCACCTTACAGTGCATTCTGCTTTACTTTCAACCTGCTTTAACCTACATAACCCCATAAATACATCTTTAACTTATGACCCCAAAGTTCTGTTTTTCCTATATCCTAGCAGATGGTAGCTTAAAGCAGGTTGAAATTAACTAAAGCAGAATGTGTCTTAAAGTGCATTCTACTTTACTTTCAACCTGCTTTAAGTGGTCACTTGTCTTCAAAAGTTGAAACAAACTATGGAATAATGGTTAAAATGTCATGCTCCAATTATAATCAAATTAGTACTTGACAGAAATATACATAGTTTGAACTTGGAATGGGAATTTCTTATCCAAGTAAAAAGAGCAGGATAACACCTGCAAAATTTGATAAACAAACAGAGCAAACACAGATCAGGAACAGTCAAATCTGGGTCTTCTCAGTTTGTTAATGCCATAAAAAAGTGTCTATGAGGGAAATATTTAATCTGTCTTAACTAATGTACAATTGTATAATCAAATATTTTACACTTATTATTTACAGAGATATTTATCAAGTCATTGTCTTTGAATTCTATTTTCTTATTAAAAACCTCATATAAATTTGATTGGTTACAGATTATCAAACAGAAAATTTCTATCTTTGACATAAACACTTTAGCTCGTTTAACTCTTTCAACACTAAGTAACTCTTGTGTGTTATTAGGTTCTCTTGTAGATCCTTTTAGTTACAAAAATATGAACCAATGTCTACTTGGAATTCTGGGTAGTTTATAAATACTGCTCTACACAAACAAACAGTGTAGACCCTGATCAGAATAGCCCTCTGAAATGGGTTTACACTGTTTGCAAATTATATAACTAGTATATTTTAAACAGGTCAATTGTGTTGATAGAGTTTACCCTTTTTGAAAATAGGTGACTATACTTAAAGCAGGTTGAAAGTAAATCAGAATGCACCTTAAGGTGCATTCTGCTTCACTTTCAGCCTGCTTTAAGCTACCACCTGCTTGAATATAGAAAATATTCCTTATGATACATATTCATGACTATAAATTGGAACTATTGTCTTCAGCGGAGGAATAAACTAGATGCACTAAAAGGTGCTTCTATGAGGGAAAGAGTTAAAAAAATATGGCACAGGTAATGTTCAATTTGGCCTACAGAATTACCTAAACAAATCCATTCTAGGATCAGGATAAGTCTAGTTCTAATGACACATCCATATCAAATGTCTAAGGTTTTAGTTGCAACTTGTTTCCTAGCATAAGATGATCTCCATGTCACTGGGCATCATTCATTCACTGCCTTGTTGGTAAAAACTTGGCCAATATTTTCCCACATCAAGTGTTGACATAATCTAAAAGACAATCAGGAGACACTAAATTTAAAATATGACTTCAAATATTTATTACAAAAAAATTGAGTCTGAATTAATTTTAAAATGGATCTTAAGGTTGAGTACCCCTAATGAGATCGTGCCAAATTCGGTCAATATTGGAACTCTACAGAGAGCGATCGGCCATTCTCATCAACTGCCGACCTGTTTTGAACTGTGCTGAAACATGCATGGTTCGAAACACTTTGGCAGTTGACAAGAATGGCTGATGGACATAGAAATTAGACTACCAATTGTGGTCTGATCTTATTAGGGGTCCTAAATCTTAAATCATTAACTTCAGTAAGCTACTTGTTTCATCATTAAATCGGATTAAAACCGAACTTCCTGTTCAATCTTTTAATTTTGTTTAGATTGCGTTAAATAAAAGTTAACTTTTACGCTGCATTTGACAGATACGCCAGTATATTAAATTCGCGAAAACTTAGTGACAAAATTAACTAATTGCAGTTTGGTGCACCCCAACGATAAAACAGGAGGCGTTCCGCGTGATTTATTTTAGCTTCTGGTTATCGGCATCATTCATAAAACAATGAGCGCCCAGTAAGACTCCGACGAAAACAAAATGAAGCTGCAAACCATCGAATGTCGCGGCGATAAAAGAGGTTTTAGATTGTCAAAATGAAGTTTTTCGCACCACTACGGAAAATTATCAGCAACAATATCAAAATCACAAACGACCCCTGTTAAATCTGCTAACCTTGTTATTTTAGGAAGCTTGTCATATTATTGAAATCATTCAAACATCAAATACACCTAATACACAATTGAATATTTTCGTGATATATCTAGTATATGTGGTGCGCTTCGATAAAAAATGGTACGCTTTGATCTGGAGTTCTAATCCTTACCATTTGATGATTTGGTCACATATTAATTATCATGGATGACTGGCTCACGCCGCTGTAAAGCATCACTGACTGTGTTGTACCACACAAGACAACCATCCAACATTAAAGTTCAACAACATCATGGGTTTTTCCCTTCATTTTCTGTCCTGACTCCATCATTTACATAGTTTCTGAAAAATAAAATTTATCTAAATTAGTGATGAATTAATTAGTAACCAGAATTATACTCACAGTAGGGACGGGTCCATGGAATTTTAATTCAAATTCAATGTTCTTTCAGAGATGTCCTTGAAGTGAAAAAGTTGTGAGTTTTTGCACCTCAAAGAACTATTTTACAATAGAGTACTTTGCAAATTCAATAAGTATTTTAATGGGTACTCTCGTAACTCTGAGGGAATGGTGGGGGGAATACTCATTTGAATTTTCATTATATATATATATCATAGATTCAAAATTGCCAAAACAATGTGGAATTCTAGTGTATTAGTGTTAAAAAAACACACTAAAGAAATTGTGTTCAGTAGTGATTAAATAAATAATATATAAAGAATCAATGTGTCAAATATTTTTTTGGCGACTTTGAATTCGGATAGTTACAAAATAGACATGGTCCGAAACATCAAACACGGAAATCGACTCTCTAACTACGAAAAACGCGTAACATGCGTTTCTCGCACGTTGTCGACATTATAACAGTATCTTCTCAGCAGACTCGGTTATTAACTTCATCTTTCGACGTTTCACGTCTTTATCACAAAAAAGCTGATCGATTCACACGCCTTTTTCATAAAACAAGAGCCCCATGCGGCCCTAAATCGCTCACCTGGTACCCATGATTACGGTCATGTAAATGGACCAGTAATTATTACTTTTTCACCCCACCCACTGGTGGCCATGTTGTTTGAGCTAGTACGATTATTTGTAGAAAACTGGCAAAGGGTCACCCATGAATCATTATTTGTGTAAAATTATTCTTAAATCAGACCAATAGTTTCAGAGAAATTGTTTTTGAAAGTTTTTCTATACAGAAATATAAGGAAAACTTGCCCCACCAACTGGCGGCCATGCTTTTTAAGATAACAAAATGATTTTAAGAAATCTGGTAGAGGGTCATCAATTTACCATTTTTGTAAAATTATTTTGAATTTGCAACAGTAGTTTCAGAGAAGTTTTACTATACAGTAACATAAGGAAAACGTGCCCCACCCACTGGCAGCCATGTTTTTTTTAAGATAACAAAATATTTTTTAGAAATCTGGTAGAGGGTCATCAATTGACCATTTGTGTAAAATTATTTTGAATTTGCACCAGTAGTTTCAGAGGAGAAGATTTTTAAAGTTTTTACTATACAGTAACATAAGGAAAATCTGCCCCACCCACTGGAGGCCATGTTTTTTTAGATATCAAAATAATTTTAAGAAATCTGGAAGAGGGTCACCCATGGTTCATTTGCATAAAATTACTGACAAATCGGACCAGTAGTTTTTGAAAAGAAGATTTTTAAAGTTTTCACTATATATCAATATAAGGAAAATCTGCCCCACCCACTAGCGGCCATGTTTTTTAAGATAGGAAAATTATTTTAAGAAATCTGATAGAGGGTCACCAATGGCACATTTGGGTAAAATTATTTACAATTCGGACCTGTAGTTTTTGACGAGAAGATTTTTAAAGTGTTTTCAATTGGTTGCCATGGCAACCACAATTTCAATTGGATGACCTATATTTGAAGAAATCTGAGAGAGTACCTTACAAGGAACAATCCTATGAAGTTTTGATGAAATTGGCACAGTGGTTTCCAAGAAAAAGATCTTTGAAGAAAAAGTTTGACGACGGACGGACGACGGACACAGGGCGATCACAATAGACCGTTGACTTTTCCATTTGATTTTGACCCAACACTACCGGCCGGTCACTTTATCGTGACACCGACGAAACCAGTTGTTACTATATGCTACATGTAACCCAAAACCCTGAGCGAGGAGGGAAGTCATTAAAAACTACTAATTTTTAAGTCTTTGGTTTGCCCCGGCCTGGGATTGAACCCGCAACCTCCTGCACTAGAACGGGATGCTCTACCACTGAGCTACGTACACAGACCGTGTCAGTGTTGATCATCTAAAATAGAAGTACTCTTGTTTAATATTTCGGCAGTCTTTACCTTGTGAAATGGTTACAGCTGTTAAGCCACCTCAATATCTCTGGTCCATGGATCTTTAAATAAGATGTTTCAACAGTGTTGTAACTATTCTATTGGTTGACTCATGGAATCTGAAATAGAGACATATGCTTTGATAAAATTAAAGTGTATCTAGATCTAAATTTGAGTTGTGAGAAGATAGATAAAATCACATCTAAATAACTTGTTTACCACACATTAAACTCTAATTAACTTGTTTAAACTAAAAGAATGTATTTAAATCTAAGAAAAACAATCAAATACGGGACAACTTAATTACAAAATGTTGAAACGATTTTCTGTATCTAACTATACACTGCAATCACTATTCTATAGTGTGTAGGCCGAATTAAACCAGTTACGATTTGACTTGGGACGAATTGAACCGCTACGTTTTCAGCATAGGAGATTGTATTCACCTGAATCTGCCTATCAATTGCATTTCAAATGATGGATTAGGTAAATAAATATTTGCAGCTTCGACTTGAACGCCTATCTACTGAAACAAATCTAAATACATGCAAATATATCTGCATTAAATCTTACAATACCCTAGTAGGATCAACTGACAAAAACAAACACCCAGACAGCGTGCGATAACATCTGAATTAATTTATACACGAACATACAAGTTTAAATACACAATTTACCTTTAATCACAACACGCATTGTCCGCGACAGCGTGTATGAGCCATACAAGGTGTGATTTCTTGGTAAAAACACAGGGACATTCATGTATCGTCGTTACAAATTATGGCTCTTCATTTCAAATTTCGAGACCAACAGCTAGCGCATGCGCGGAACGGAGCACACGGAGAAACTTCGACCCCATAGAGTTTCGGCCTTTCACGTAAATAATGTGTTATTCTTTCTGCTAGAAACAGAGAATAATCGTGAATTATCTCTGAAATAATATTATGCGCATATGAAAACTACGGAAAACGTTGAAGAGAATTTAAAATTGTTCTTTCCTTAAAGTTAAATGGCTATTTCTTAAAATAATTTTCCAAGATAAAAAAAACAACAGCAGTGGGTGGGGCACTCGTATTTCCTTTATTTGGCTATAATATAGTGGAAACTTTAAAATTCTTCTTTTTTGAAACCACTGACTCAATTTAAAAATAATTTCATATAAATGGGTGAATCTGTATCAGATTTCTTCAAATATAGGTCTATCAGTTGAAACTGTGGTTGCCATGGCAACCAATTGAAACAACTTTAAAAATCTTGCCTAAATGAAACTGCAGTTCTGAATTGAAAGTAAATTCACACAACTGATTCCGAGAGAGAGAGAGAGAGAGGGGGAGGGTTATTGTCTTTATTAGCTCACCTGGCACGTAGTGCCAAGGTGAGCTTTTAGGATCGCTGGATGTCCGTCCGTCCGTCCACAATTGTTCGTTAACACTCTACCAGGTTCAGATCTCATTGGATCTTGATGAAACTTGGTCACAATGTTTGCCTCAATGAAATCTAGGTCAAGTTCGAATGTGGGTCATGTCCGGTCAAAAACTAGGTCACTAGGTCAAATTATCGAAAAACCTTGTTAACACTCTAGAGGCTACACATTTCATTGGATCTTCATGAAACTTCATCAATATGATTGGCCTAATGAAATCTAAGCCAAGTTCGAATGTGGGTCATGTCCGGTCAAAATCTAGGTCACTAGGTCAAATCTTCGAAAAACCTTGTTAGCACTCTAGAGACTACAAATTTCATTGGATCTTCATGAAACTTCATCAAAATGTTTGCCTCAATGAAATCTAGGTCAAGTTCGAATGTGGGTCATGCATGGTCAAAAACTAGGTCACAAGGTCAAATTAGCGAAAAACCTTGTTAACACTCTAGAGGCTACAAATTTCATTTGATCTTCATGAAACTTCATCAATATGATTGCCTCAATGAAATCTAGGCCAAGTTTGAATGTGGGTCATGTCCGGTCAAAAACTAGGTCACTAGGTCAAATCATCGAAAAACCTTGTTAACACTCTATAGAGACTACAAAATTCATTGAATCTTCATGAAACTTGAACAAAATGTTTGTCACATTGAAATCGAGGTCAAGTTGGAATGAGGGTCATGCCCGGTCAAAAACTAGGTCACACGGTGTACATGGTTACATGGTAACCAGGTGAGCGATTTAGGGCCATAGTGGCCCTTGTTTTTTTTTAAGATATTTACTCCAGTTTAACTGATGCTAGTGGAATAAAATTTCATATATGGAAATAGCTAGCTTGGAGAGATTAAGTGCAGGGTCCATAACTCTGACTAGACATTAATATTTTCGGAGTTATTCCCCTTTGTTATATTTGACCAAAAGACCTTCCTCATTTGTACATATATGACTTCTTTGTTTTATGGCGATAATTTTGAATCCATGAACACCCTGATTTTATTAAATAATTAAAAAGATACAATTTTTTAAAACTTTTTTCACGTTTTGGACTTAAACATTTTTTCAAAATTCACAGTCCAAAATTCCGCCTTGTTGCAATAGTCTAAGTATGAAATTCCGCCTCATTCAGGCAGAATTTTAACTAAGTCCGAAATTCCGCCTTATTGAAATAGTCTAAGTAAAAAATTCCGCCTCAATTTCCAATGTTTTCTCATTTTCCGCCTCGAGATGCTAGTCTAAGTGAGAAATTCCGCCTCTGAAAAATGTCAAAGTACAAAATTCCGCCTGGATTTTAAATTCCGCCCGGAATCTTCTCAAAATTCCGCCCGTAAAACTGACTGACTTGAGGCGGAATTTAGGTTTCCGCCCCAAGTCCGCCCGGAATCGGCCATTTCCGCCCCAATTCCGCCTCATTTCCGGGCGGATTCCGCCTGGATTTTTCGTACGGGTGGGGTCATGATTTGAAATATTTTGGTAGAGGACTGTACGGTAACGCTAGATGCCAAATATAAAAGGTCAGGGCCTTACGGTTTAGGAGAAGATTTTTTAAATATTTTCCTTTATAAGTCTTTGTAAAACTGATAAGCACCGGGACAGGGCCATTTTTTACCCTGGGGTCATGATTTGAAAAATTTTGGTAGAAGACCACAAGACAAAGCTAGATGCTAAATATAAAAGGTCTGAGCTTTATAGTTTCAGAGAAGTTTTTTTAAAGGTTTTCCTATATAAGTATATGTAAAACTGGGAACCATTTTTGACCCAGGAGTCATCATTTGTACAATCTTGGTAGAGGACCATAAGGCAATGCTACATGTCAAATATGTATGGTATAGGCCTTACAGTTTTAGAGAAGAAGAGTTTTAAAGGTTTTCCTATAAAAAATTGAAGACATTTTTGACACTGGGTCATAATTTGAATAATCTTGGTATGATGCTACATATGAAATTTGATTGTACCTAGGACTAATGGGTTTTGACAAAAAAAACCATAAAGTTCTGACTTTGGTTGTCAATATGCTGTAAATACGGAAATTGACCAAGCCCTCTGACGGGCATGTATTTTGACAGATCAAAATTCTTTGAAATTTTTTGAAAGTACATGTATATCAATTGAGAAACTTTTGGTGAAACATTGCAACAAGACCGATTGCCTCACCCACTTTATTTTATTTAATACATTTTGAAGCTCACAACTTGAGTATCTGACTAAGTTTGGTTAAAATTGGGCCATTGGTTCTAGCATGGAGAAAGGACAAAGTTTGTCCTTTCTCCATGGTTCTAGAAACAAATTGTGAACGGACGACACCGACGTACGACGGACGGCGACCGATCACAATAGCTCACCTTGAGCACTTTGTGGTCAGGTGAGGTAAAAACCGTATTGTCGAGTAAAAAACAGCTTGAATCCAGATCAGACGCCGCATTACAATCTGATACAATGATGACGTCTCACACAGTGTACATGAATTATCGCCCACCGCATCGATCACGTGACCTTTATAAAACATTCTCGGAAATAAAACCGTAGATTTGTTTTGTAAACAAATCGCTTATTTTGCTTGCTAGCCATCTCGATAACAAATCGACACACTTATTTTTGTTTGTTAATGAAAATGAAGGCATATTTCAGACATGTTATAGCCGATTTCACTTAGTTTTTATACATGTATAGAAAATGCACATACTCGTATATATGAAATTGCGCATTTAAAACATTTATTTGGGCAGTATAAATGGAAGAAAATAAAGGGAAACAAAGGGTCGTTGTGATAACTATTCATGTACTGAATCAATATGATTCAATAATATCCGTTTGTAGATCCGAGTTATGCTGTAAAACGTGCCGTTTTTTTCTTTTTAAAATGTATGTATTTAAATGTACGTGCACGATCATGCCAAAGCGAAGCAATAATAGTGCAATCTAAAACACAGTACGAGGGGCAGTTTGAAAGTTCAGATAAAGCGTCTGTAAATTGTTTAATATCCACTAAATGTAGATAAGAATGCGTTTTTTCTGAAAGATACAACATCCTCTAGCGAAAACAAAACACGATATTATTATCAGAGTATTTGATATTCACATATATAATCATTATTCAAACGTATAGATATATTACCCATTTAATTGTCTGTGCTTTTATAATATTTCGACCTCTTAGGACCTTTTATATTTCGTTCAGCTCGCAGTAAACATCCCAACAAACAGTTCTTTTCTTTAAAAAAGACATTAAGAGGTCAATATATAACAAAAGAGCAGTCTTAATACTTTTTTAATTCCCTATCTGGAATATTGATACATTTATCCTTAAATTGCCGACAAAAATAGTCAATATTACACCTAAAACTGATAACACTAATGTTAATAATTTCGATAACTTTAATCCGCTTTGTTTAGAATTTACACAAAATATGTATTATACTTTTATCTAATGGTAAACAAAAAGTATTGTTCCGACAGTATAAATGACTTTTCGTGTACATGAAATATGTCACGTCTTAAATACTCCCGAAAATAGCCATTTTAACGGAAACAGGCCATTTAAGTGGTTATTTTGACGTTTTACTCGAGGATATATAGCATGTAGCCATTTTGTACACTCATGTACTATTATTATTCACACTTAAAGTCCCATTGTGTTTTCAGACCTTTTCTCAATGCCTGAAATACAATACCGGTTAATAATAATGTTTGAACATTCTTATGGCCCAAACTGTTCTATGGAATGATGAAGACGGACCTAAATCACAAAATTCATAACAAACCGAAAATAGAACGTCTGACATAAACATTACCACACGGCTTAGTATCACGTGATACAGCCGAAATCAACTTCACTGGGTGCAAACCGTATCTACCTCCGCCCGTCCATCCATCAGTCAGTTAGACTATCACACTTTTTTGTCCGCTCTCTAACTCAACTATTTTTTATCCGATCTTCCACAAGCTTGCTGAAAATGTTCATTGATATAAAATCAAGGTTTAGTTTGATTACTACTAAAATCGCATAAGGTATTTTTGAGTTATTGCCTGTTAGTTAATAAAAAATGACTGTTTCAGTCATTTTTGCACTCTTAAACTTATATAGATTATATCGGATATTCACCAAGCATGCTGAAAATATTTATTCATATAAAATTTAGGTCTAGTTTGATTATTAGTAGTATATGCGTCGGTTTGGGTGTAAATAAATCGACGCCATTTTGGATGACCTACTTTCTAAAAATAGAAAAAGCACGTGGGTCTATATTTAGCCCAGGGTGAAGGTCTTGTGGGGGTAGCCATATTGGATTTGGGTTTGAACGGGTAAAAAGCGGCCATGTTGAATTATTGAATTTTCACGAATCTGGGTCTACACGGTATACAGAACTGACCTGTTTACGATCTGTTAAGATAGCCAGGGACATTGAGCGTATTGCATCAGCCGAGAAGAGGCCTAGGGCATTAACCCCCGACCAGGGAGAGCAAATGGCAATCAAGCGTAATCAACAAGACATTAAAAAGCCATTAACTGCCGGAAATGAAGGCAATTCAGAGACACAATACCGTGAGAACTGAATGTATAGCAGTCAGGGCCCGTGAGAACATGCCTAGTTCACAGGGCTGGATAAAAATAGATATCGTGTCATACCTTAAAATAAACGTGCATGGTATAGGTGGATTGAAATTGAACTAATGAAACGTCAGTGAAGGAACCAATGAACTGCTAGTTGGTAACCAAGTGAGTATAGTTTGACCAATGGAAACTTATACTGACCAACCAGAACTTCCTATATAATGAGAGCGTGCTCCAGAATTCTTTTATAGCGCTATGTCATAACTGTTGGGGTTATGTATCATGAATGTTTCAGTTTCAGAACATACATTTAAAAAACATTTATGTTCGTCTGATGAAACTGCCTCAAAGTTTTTAAGCATATAAAGTCAAAGTACCCCTATTGATAGAATTACCCTTATTGTAAAGTATGATCGGTGGGACCGCCCTAATCCCAGACGTACTGTATTGAGCGGGGCTAATAAATAGATCAGTCCATTACGATTTGTTTGTTTTGATTCCAATTCAAAGAGAGAGAGCGAGAGAGAGAGAGAGAGAGAGAGAGAGAGGCATACATACAGACAGACATAAAGAAAAAATAGGATATCCAAAACAAAAACCCAACAAATGTGCTTTCTTTTTTCGCTTTATTTACAACTTTGATATATACAAGACATACAAAACATGTGTTCCATTTACAATATGTTACAATGACCAATGACAGCATCACCAATATTTACAAATATCCCATAAAACACAACAACAAACACATGCATGTATACACACTTAACTATCCCTGTCTTTTCATGTAGTTTACGATACGTTTCAATGTCCATTTGCGACAACGGAGTTGAACGAATAAAATACAATAGTTTCCGCACGTGTCTGTACCGCGTGACTGCACTCTGATTGAATTGAAAGAGTAACGAGGTCCATTTGTGATTAATGTTTTCTTAAAATGTCTTTGGTAATATTCGGGTCGACGCCCCAACGAATCGAAGAATTCCGCGGGTCCATATTTCGGAAAGTAAAACGCCGTCCAGTGAGTTCCGGGTTGTCCTCTGACATCGGTGTTTACCACGTAAAGTCTGGGTCGATGTGTTATCACTTCTGGTAGTTCATCGGCGGCAAGTACACCGCCAAACTCTCGTCGAGCCAAGACATCTCTCATTAGAATAGTTCTGATTTGTCGACTATCCATTATTCCAAACTAACGTTTCTGCTTGCGTTGATTCTCATGAGGGCGGGGAATTTAGCGTAGACAATGACCGTACAAGTGTTGGGTAGAGCTTCCGAAAATTTCAATTCCAGACGAGTGTGGGCCCTCTGATCAGGTCTATCTTTCGTGTCCCCGCTGGGTCTGAACATGTACAGACAATATCCTCCTTTGAAATCGGTTTTCGAAAGGACGATGGTTCTGTCGGTGTCGTCCGAGTACAGTCGCTGATACGCCTCAATGAATTGATTGCTCTTATAATTGGGCTGTAATGGTTCCGATGGGGTTGATTGCCCGTCGACGAAGAATCCCGCGTAATTGCAATTCATGTGTTGAAAAACGAAAGGATTCTTGACGAAGGAACCGTGCGCAGCGGCAGAATCCACCAAGCCCACGATAAGTTGTTGTGGTACTTCGCCTTGAAAGACGTCATCGGTGATGAAGGCATATTGTCCTTTAGGCATCGCGTAGGTCTTGACGACAGAACGGGTGTAGGGATACACGGCGTCCGATGTTTTGATTGTGGCAGCCTGTCCGAGAATGACGTCTGGATTGACTTTGACTGTGGCTACTTTCAACGACGCTTCTGTGATTCGTACTTTGTACTGTACCGTTTCGTCTTTGGCTGATAGCCTGAACCTATCCGAACTTTGCCAGAGCTTGATGTTGATGGGAACACTGTTCAGGATCAATCGGTTTTGTTGACACAGGTCGACGTACAACTTTCCAGACATTTCTAGTTGCGTACTCAGTTTTGTGTAACCGGATCTAACAAACAGGGCGTTGTTCGTTCCGGACGGATCAGTGTCTTCCATAGCGTTAGACGCGTCTTTAATAAATAACTGACAGTTGAGAACGTGCTGGCTTCGACATTCTAGTAAGGTATCCAGATACGCTTTGTACGGGTAGTTTGAACCCACTTCGGTGGTAGGGTGTTGCTGTAGACTGACATCCACTTGCGAAAAAATGCTGTGCAACGCGTTATTGACCATGCCTACTTTATCTCCGACTTCGATGTCGGATCCGTCGGCTTTCACGATTTTGAGTTTGACATACAGTAGCAGATTCTTCAGGTCGACGTAGGTCAGAGAAGTTCCGGGAATATTAAACTCGATGGCCGCGCCTTCGGTCAGTTGGTTAATGGGTCTAACGGTGATCCATTCTCTCTTTTGTGTGGCCATTTCCATTTCTGGTGAGTCAAATAGGGCCAAGTCATCGTCGTGCTTTTCGGTACTCATCATGATGCGTCTCAGAATACTTTATCTACGTATTTCGGTTTCTTGGGTGTCTTGTTTGTCCAGGGAGAGGTTCTCTTATTACCTTTCTTTTCTAGAGGGAGAGCCCTCCTCTTATTATCTTTCAGCTCCGACTTGGCTAGTTCTATGGCCTGAGCGATAGGTGTGACAAATTTAATGTCTGGCTCCCTCGATTCCCCACCCCTCTGTAAGTTTTCCACGATGTAGAAACCTTTGTGATTTGGTCGTACTTTTCCCTCCGCCATTCTTTGAAAATGTCTTGTCCATTTCTCTACTTCCATCGTTTCAGATGAACCGTGCAGCAAACTGTTTTATTGAGTTTGACTAACCCCATCTGTCTGCCTCTTATAAAGATTCTGATACGATTCAAGACCTTTGGCTTAACTTTAACGTACATGGGTCCGTCAAAGAGAAAGTAGGTCATCACCTTTTTCCCAGTAGGTTTCTGTAACGCTCTCAGCACTGGCATCATAGTGTTTTCGGCATAAGATTCACCGCACATGTCCGAGCATACATAGACGATATCTTCTCTGACCGGTATTTGAATTTCTTTCAGGCCGCATGTCCACTCCCCTTCCAATAGGTAGCTGTGGGGTAACTCGATCGTGAAATCTCCCGGCTCGTTAGAGGGATACCTGTCTTTGGATGAGTCGCTGGTTAGAAACAGGTAGTGTTCGTTCATGGCTCAGAGTCGGGGATGGAAGGGCGTATCCAATGGCGCTACAGAGTAGACTGATCCACAGCTCGGGGTTGCCGTTGTTCAGCGATAAGTTGACAGTTGAGGTGATGATGATCATGTACACGATGACGATCTGACAAATGTATACAATTTCGGCTTTTGGAACTCTACTTCCAAACAATCGCCACACTTGGCCGTTTTCTCTGTCCATACTGTTGTTTCCATACGTCACCAATGTAGCCTCTTATTAACTGTAATATCGCAGATCTTCTTTTGGTATCCACGAATCATACTTTTTAGGCCAGTGTAACCATCGGACGAGTACTTCGGGTTTCTTGTTTTTGGTTCTCTTTCGAATCACTTTCTCTACAAAATATTCCTTGTTATCATCGACGTTCACTGCTTGTAACTCTTGTTCGTAAAATGTACCTTCCAGTTTTTCTCCAGACCAGTCTACTAGCTCATAGATGGGTAAATCGTCTCTTCTGAATCTGCGTTGCACTTTAAATAATTCCCCGGTCCACTTTTGGGAATATTCGCGGTCAAATACGTTTCTTATGTGTGTGATCCGAACGACTTGGCCTAATTTGAAAGCATATCGTCTTCGTTTAGGATGACGTAATTGTGAGCCGCTCTTCCCCTTTTTGCGCCTGATAATAAATTGCTCGTACCTGCTTTCGTCCTCGTTTTCTTTGTTAATCGATGAGGGTTTTCGTCCCAAACTCGAGTGTATCGTATGATTGTAACTATCAACGATGTCTCCCAAGACGTCTGCATATCTCTTGGTTCGACTGTGGATGAAATAGCGATACAGCTTGTGTTTCAGTGTCTTGATCACTCTTTCCGCGTAATTGGCCTTTGTCTCTGTGTTTTGCGCATTGAAGTGTTTGATATTTCTCTCGTTCAAAAATGTGTGCACCAGTTTGTTATTAAATTCTTTGCCCTTGTCCGTACGTATCACCTTTGGATATCGAGGCGTCGTCAACAATCTTCGAAACGCTTCCACCATATCTTTTCCAGCTTTACTTCGAACGAGTTCACACAGCGTAAACCTCGAAAATATGTCAATAGCCACCAAGACGTACTGATAACCGTCATTGTCTTTAGCGAGGTCTTTTAGATCCATAAGATCCACGTCCCATTGACTGTCGAGTCCTTGTACGATTACTCTGGACCTAATAAATTTACGCCTCACTCCTTTTGTCAAAGAGTAGGCATCTTGGTCTCTTAACCATTTGGAGATCCTGTATTTTCCAATGTTAAACTTCCCCGCAGTCTTTACTAATCTGTACAGTTTTTCTGGACCAGCAAAACTACCGGGATGACTGGGGTCGAAATAAATCGAGGACAAGTAGTCTTTCCAGCCTGACATGACGTGTTAAACCTCTATCCACCGCTTTAATGTTTTGCTCCTCTTACGCTTCTCAGTTGTGGCGCGAATACCAGGTGGCCTTTCACGAGGTGTGTGTTGAGGTTCCTTCCTCGTGAGTGGATGAGCGACGCTCTGGTCTGCAGATTCCTGAGGATACGTTCTTGCGGGTATACCGCCGAGTAATCGTTGATACTTGTCGAAAGGGAGAAGCACCGACTTTTGCACCATATTCATTTTATGTAAGTCTTTAACGATGGTTCCACGGCTTTCAGAAAGGCAGTCACAGCTTTCGCTTTCTTTCTTAATATCTTTCTTTTGTCCTTGAGTGTAAGACTGGTGTCCGCAAGATGCCTTAACACCCTCTTGTGTCGTTTCAAGCTAGCGATTACGGTAGGCTGGACGATCAGAACACGTTGCATAAAATTGACGACGATTTGTATGAGCGCCCTTAGTTGTTCTTTGGTGATGGTATCCAAAAGCGCTTGTCTTTGCTTATCCGACGTTTTGGCTATGACCAGAAGCAAAAATGGCCGTTGACTTTTGACCAGTTGACTCATGTTTGACTTGAAGTATACGGTGGTGCCTCTTATAAACATTTGTACACGACGATATCCTCTCCACGAAACACGTGATTTCTAAGTCTGTATTCGTCTATTCCTCGCGGAGTCAAATCAATCATCAAGTAACCGAACGGGCGTTTAGTGGCGTCGTCGAAGGCTTCTGGCAGACAACGAGATTTCCCCGGAAACAGTTGTCGACCTAACGTTTGAATCTGAGATGCACCTCGGATGTTCTTGAAGAGTACCATATACCAACAATTGAGGGCGATCGTCCTGGCTGACTTGCCTTGTCCGTAAATGTTTTGCGTGATATAGATGACGCTGAGCTTTCTGTGATGACACCCTTGCGTAAATAACAATTCGGCCGCTTTACTATCCAAGACGTCGTGCATGAGATCGTCCAAGATGACGAGATCGTGCTGTCCTCCGGCAAACTCTTCAATTTTCATCGTAGAGGGTAGACCCTGGTGTAAAGTCAAGTGAGGCAGTTCTCTTTCCATGTCCTCAAAAAGCGATTGGTAAATACCGTAGCAGTACAGTATCTTTGAGGGAGGCATTTGGTACAAAAACTTGAGTTGCCGAAGAAAAGTAAATGTCCATCTCGTTTTTCCAGAGCCCGTGGGTCCCGCCACCATGATACTCGAACATGGTTCCATAGGGAGTAGACTCAAACACGTGTCATCCCCCAGGCGGTGTGTCTTCTCTATATCTACCCAGCGGTGACGATGGTGTGTCTTCTTTATTACTGTCAGTCGATGACGGACTCCATTGCATCTGGATTGGTCTAGGTGTACACTGATGTTGCGGCGGCGGCGGCGGCGGCGGTGGCATGTTTTCCTGTGGCAGTGAATTGTGAAGGTGACGTCGATGTCTCAGCATGACATCTCTTCTCGAAAAAGAATGGCCGCAGTCCGCACAAATGTTCATGATGATTTCATTTTCTGGGTGTCAATTCTTGGATATGTCTCTTATAAGTTATTGTTCCGGAGTCATGTAGGATCGTCTGATTTCGTCAATGATGGTCTGAATTACATAGACTTCGCGTACCATAGTTGCCGTTATGGACTTGTGTCTTCGCAATATGAGCTTTTTTCTAGATATATTGACTCTATTAGAGGACAGTGTTTGTAAAACCAGCCGTTTTCTTTCGAAGGTTTGACTATCACGTCTCAGAGGACTGATCGTGCCGTCCACGACCCGTTTAGCTATCTCGCACAAGACTTTGGCTTGAGCTGAAGTCATGTTTCGAAGAAGTTGTGCGCGATCCCTGATATTCCTCAAGGCCGTCACGAAATTAAAATGCAAAAACAGTTTGGATCGATTCATGGTTACAGTTGATATTAGGGTGGCCACCTCTTATAAACTAGAACTCGTACATATTGTGTGAGTACCTGTTTTGTTTTTAAATGCAGACATATTTGTTTTCATAAATACATATTTGAAAAATATATCCTTTATAAAATGTAAATATGACAAAAACTGTTTCATTAAATACATATTTTATTTTGATGACTATATATTCTACTTCAATGAATACATGCATATTTGAAAAACATATTCTATACAAAATCAAAATGTTAAATGACAAAAAAAACCTGTTTCAATGATACATATTTTATTTTTGAGCAATTGGAAAAACTGAACACACATACAAAATGTACAAATAGATATACAAACAAGACTGTACTCTTTCTAAAAACCGTACGGGACTGTATCAAAATTATCTAACCGTCTGCGTTTCGTATACACCATTTGATAACTCTTCTTTTCTTCCCTCGTGTACAGTTTCCGTTTACCTTTGTCTCGACATATTTTGCTTGGATTGGTAATATTTGGTCTACTATCTGGGTCTGTTACTATTTCTCTCACGCTATCAAAGTTAATGAGTTGACTATTTTTGTAATTGAGAGTGAATCCTCTCACTTTACACGTTTCCTTGTTTTTGTTGGTCTTGTACGCGTAATTCTTTGGACCTCCAGATACAAACTCTACAATGTGCTCTCCGCTATCTAATTCGTCCGTCAATTCACCCAAGTAGTCCCCGAGAGGTGGGTCTACCTCTCCGGGTCTACTCACGTAAATGACACTGTCTGTGTCATAATACAACACCCTTCTATCTAATTGTTCTAGCACACTGTACAGTTTGAGCCTGGCCCAGCATGTGGTGAAGGTCGCTAGGTATATATTGGTTTTGTTGTCTTCTGGTTGACAGTCTCGTTTATAGATCCATTCCATCTGTATCATGTCATTTGAGAGTATGTGGAAATTGAGAGGTTGTTTAGTGGGATCCGAAAACAATTGAAAAAACAAGTTTGCCTGACTTTCGTGAAGAATCTCAGTCTGGCGCATGTTGAGTCTCTGGCCAAACTTACCCCAAAAACTATTGAGGCACAATTTAGCCAAAGCTCTCAACCCCTGATTTTTCACAATGTTCTCTGGATCCAGTGAAACTCCCTCTTTCTGTGCGTACTCTTGTATATAAGTGTATTTGTCTTGTGCCGTTTTAATCCAGTCAGGGGGCCCACTGGCTTCTTGTTTGAATTTCAAAAACGTATTGATATATTGGGCGAACAGTCCCCCTTCGCGTGTGTTTGTGTCATATTGTGTGGTTTCCTCCCAGTGGTATACTTCGTATAGGTGTTGGATTTGATACCCTAGCCCGAGAGCTGTGTGTATCTCTGGGATGCACCACGTACCCGTCAACACTCTCTCTTCATCCGAACAAGAACAAGTTTCCTTATTCTCGGTATCCGCGCAGGTTCTACACAAAGGGAATTTCAGTTTGCCATTTGATCTATAGGGGAGAACAGGATGATAGAGTCCTCGCGGGGGTAAGATCTTGACTTTGGCAATACCGAAATAATCCTTAATGTCCCCAAAATCTTTCGTGATAATAGTGGGGTGTCCAACGGGATACCGACAATACTTATTCACCCAAGGATACAAGCTCGTGAAATCCACGTATTTAATTTGCTCTTGTTCTTTCGTGATGTAGTAGAGCTGACTGGCATTGGTACGACCGCCAAAGAAGCTCTCTCTAGGGTTTAACCTATCTGTTAAGTCTAAAGTGTGAATGAAGGTTTTGAGATCTAAATTTTGATTAATATCGTTTTTAAAGTCGTGGTCCCAGATACACACATACTTCATACCAAAAGATTGGAGATGCGCTTTCTTTTTCATAGTCAAGGCAAACAATTCATTCAATGATTGATGAGTGAGAGGATGGTACGTGTTTTCTCGACTGTCTGGGAAACACACAGGGCATCCGTGAAACACGCAGCCGTGATACTCGTAGGCCGTGTGCGTTTCTGCGCAGTATCCGTCCAATTTATACCGTGTACCAGGGATCGTTTTCTCTCCCTCATTCAGGGCATGCTGAATGTGTACTTGATCAACACTAGCCATCCACTCTAACCACTGAATCGATACCTTGCTATACTGGTCATTGTATCCACCGGGAGGAAGTTTAGCAATGGGGGTACTTACAAATTCCTTTTTGGTCACAGTCACGCCATTCACCCATTTACCTTGCATCCATACATATAGAGTACCATCTCTCAATCTAGCCGGGATCCATTCGTCAATGCCATTCACTTGTACGCGCCACGTTTCGTCCAGAAATTTTGTTCTAAAGACGTTCATGCACACGGACGCAATGGTGACAGAGTCGAACGGATCCACAGCGCCCACCCACGTTTTCTCTCTCTTTCCTTGTTCATTTACACCTTCTCTCTCTTCGCCCGTTGCACGCATTAACAAGTCCCTAAATTTTAAACAGGCTTGTCTTAAGATATTCACGTCACTTCGACAATATTCTTCCATTTCCTTTCTAAAATCAAACACGTCATTCTTTCTTTCGTTCAACCACGCCAATAACTCTTCCCTCTCTTTCTCGCCCATGAAATCATGTCCGTAAAATTTAGGGTCGGGGTAGGGGCCTACGTACTTTTGATTCTCTTTAGTATTGAAGTAATGGGGAAACCAACCCTTTTTCAATTCATCTAAATCAAAAGCCTTGGGTAAAGCCGCTAGCTTCATCGGTAAAAAATTGAGACTGTCAATCACCTTGATATGCAAATCTCGCTCCACACCCATGTACATGATTTTGGACCCGCTGTAAAGAATTTTGTCGGGTCGCATTGACTGGTCAATCAGGTATTCTAACAAGAAGTACCCGTCATAACCCTTCATATTATGTGCAACCACCTTAAAGTATTCGTGTTGATCCGAAAAGAGCCATTTTCCAAACTGTTCGGCGGTATCCTCCCCTTGGAAAATGGTTTCTCTTAAACCACATGTCCCAGGGCAGGGTCCCGCGTCTTCATTGTCATATAAATCTGTTTTGTCACAGGCTTCGCAACGGGTACCGCAACCTTTACATTTTGATCTAGGGGTGAGTTCCTTATCGATACACTCCGGGCAAACGGTATGAGCTACGACAAAGATTGGATGATGCGTAGCCTTACCGCACCACGAAGTATTACAATTTTGACATTTTGAGCAAGATGTACATACCTGTGACGAATGACAGTCTTTACAATGGTGCTTCCGTCGGGGGTTATATCCTTCCTGACACGTGGTTAATTCGTCTTGACTACATTCAAAATCGAAATATATGAATTTAGGTATATACTTCTCCTTACATTCTTTCGCCCTTAAATAACATAAATGATCATCCGTAACAAATTTCTCACAAGTAGCACAAAAATATTCTCCACACTGATGGTCTTCTATCTTTCGTCTGTCTGTTCTGACAACTGCGTAACACGTGGGGCACTTCCACCACTTATCGCACTGGGAGGGTCCGCTGGGTTGTCCCTTCTTCTTTCCTTTTTTATGTAGGGGAACTTTCTTGTGTTCCTGGAAACACTCGTCCGATCGACATGTCATATTACAGTCATTGCATGTAATGGTAGAGTCAGTCTGGGGACAGTGATCCCTCTTGCACACGATACATTTCTCTTCACATTGATGTACTTCTCTGTGATCATAGTGTTTCAGGCAAGTCTCGCAAAAGTAGATGGCACTGAAGAAGCCCGTGACACTCGTGATCGCGTGAAAGTGGTCGTCGTCCACTAAGTACAAGTAAATGCATGGACGCTGGTCTGAACTGGGACTGGTAATAAATTTATTACCTAATCTCGCACTGACCACCATCACGCGAACACCCAAGAGCTCTTCAAACGCCTCTACATCATTGAGACTCGCCGCTCTGTCTTGGGGAATGCCCGCCATTTGACACAGGGTCGCCGCCAACTGTCCTTGTTGTTTTAAGTTTTTTCTACACAGGTCCTTATAGTAACTCTCAGAGACTTTCTGGTGTTCCAATACCAACTCCAAGTTACTCTTCCCCTGCCTGTACTTGGTCACCTCCTTCCATTCCTCTTGAGTACATCGCTTTAACTTGGACCAACTTACGCCAATGGCCCTGGCCATACACAAATTGTCCTCATTTTCTATGGTGACTATCGATTTCTTCAAGTCCAATGAATTTTTCGGTCCTTTAATACGGGTGATACGTCGTCTAGGACCTCCACTGCCTTTGGGTAAGTCGATGGTGCCAATAGTTACACTAAAACTGTCATTAATGGAAAGTTCTTGGTTACTGTTGAGCACCTTCTCTAGGGTCTCCATGACTTTGTTCGCATTCAAATCATCCCAGGCCTGTAGGGGAACGACAATGGGGTCGTGTAAGCCTTCGTGATGAATCACGACTCGACCTAAATCGTTTCCCGCTAGGTTGCCTCTGGCCTCATTCATGACGTCTTGAAACATGTGGTGGAGGCCCTCCCTCACATCTCTGAGTTGTTGACCGTGGTACCCTTCGTCTATTTTCACTTGATACGTCCGGTCCACGGCCGCATTCTTCGCATAAGTTCTCTCTGACTTTTTTCTCATTGTGTAGTTCAGCCGATGTGAGTGTCCCGATCGTGGTTCTTTAACTCTACTGTCTCGTCTATGTGATGGTCCTGCCTGCGGTTCGTCCCCACTACCCTTTTGAACAATGGGACTTGGTGGGTTCCATTCGCCATCCTCTTCACAGACTTGAGCCAAAGCCTCCATTTCATAGTCAAAGAGTAAGGCTTTCACAGCTCCCTCGATCTCTTCTTGCTCTTTTACATAGTCGAGAGCCAACTCCATATCTTCCTCGCTTAAAGCCACTGGAATCTCAAGTGGTCCCCCCAGTGTTTCCAGCACACCGTCCAACTGATCTTCAACCGTATCGTTGTCATATGCGGGATGTCTTAACTGGAACAGTCGAAACCGTACAGCTGGAGATTCCTGGATCCCCATAGTGACTGCAAAATTTATCATTTCATCCGCATTGGTGTAAGAGTTGACCATGATCTCGAAAGTTTTCGCAATTATGTCCATGTTGTCGGTTCTGAAATGAGAATGAAAAAGACCTGTAATACGTCTTCTTATATACTTCCACTGAATTTCATTCTCAATATTGGCGTTTGATTGGTCTTCTAAAAATAGATCTTACATCATTTCTAAGAATAACCACACTGAGTGCCCTTTTAGATGACATACTTTCTAAAAATAATCACATCGAGTGCCTTCTAACATTGTCTAAGAATTGGACACAAGGACAGTCTCATTGGAAAGCACAGTGTACAAGAGGAAACAAGGTATAATTTATGTTTTTTATTTAATCTATGATGAGATCAGAGGTCAAGGGCATACAGAGTTATATTAAGTAGGAGACGCTTTACCACTGAAAATGATACGGACACAACGCATTTGGTTTGTTTACAGGTTGTAGTGTAGAAGATAGAGCCTAATTAGCTTTTATTTTTCTCTTATGAAGGTCAGAGATCAAGGTCAAGGTCAGTGTCATGCATAGTTATGTTTAGCATGGAACCCTCAACCAAAAAGGTATCGATACAGTAAATATGGTCTCTCTAGCAGAAGTCTATTTTTGTTGTTTTATAATGAATTATCGAGTATTAATTACTGTATCTGGTATCAATTCAGAGTAAAACAATTTCAATAGAACGATTTCTGGATTTAAAATGATGAAATTGTGATGTTTACACATCATTAGAAAAAATTGATGTTTCTCCTAGAAAACTTTCCTAATAGTTTTTTAACGAGCTTTACAGGTGAATGTCTATTTTTGTTGTTTTATTATGAATTATCGAGTATTAATTAATGTATTTGGTATCAATTCAGAGTAAAACTAGTTCAATAGAGCGATTTCTGGATTTAAAATGATGAAATTGTGATGTTTACACGTTATTAGAAAAAATTGATGTTTCTGCTAGAAAACTTTCCTAATAGTTTTTTAACGAGCTTTACAGGTGAATGTCTATTTTTGTTGTTTTATAATGAATTATCGAGTATTAATCAATGTATTTGGTATCAATTCAGAGTAAAACTAGTTCAATAGAGCGATTTCTGGATTTAAAATGATGAAATTGTGATGTTTACACGTTATTAGAAAAAATTGATGTTTCTGCTAGAAAACTTTCCTAATAGTTTTTTAACGAGCTTTACAGGTGAATGTCTATTTTTGTTGTTTTATAATGAATTATCGAGTATTAATGAATGTATTTGGTATCAATTCAGAGTAAAACAAGTTCAATAGAGCGATTTCTGGATTTAAAATGATGAAATTGTGATGTTTACACGTTATTAGAAAAAATTGATATTTCTCCTAGAAAACTTTCCTAATAGTTTTTTAACGAGCTTTACAGGTGAATGTCTATTTTTGTTGTTTTATAATGAATTATCGAGTATTAATTAATGTATTTGGTATCAATTCAGAGTAAAACTAGTTCAATAGAGCGATTTCTGGATTTAAAATGATGAAATTGTGATGTTTACACATCATTAGAAAAAATTGATGTTTCTCCTAGAAAACTTTCCTAATAGTTTTTTAACGAGCTTTACAGGTGAATGTCTATTTTTGTTGTTTTATTATGAATTATCGAGTATTAATTAATGTATTTGGTATCAATTCAGAGTAAAACCAGTTCAATAGAACGATTTCTGGATTTAAAATGATAAAATTCGAACATTTTGTTCATTTTATGCCAATACTGTACAATGGGGATTGCTGATGAGTTAATGACGTTTCAATCTGTGACTTCTGACCGTGCGAGCGAGATCGCCATAGTTACTGTTTTTATGGCTAAACCTTTAACATGCTAAGTAATCTGTGGTCTGCAGCATGTTGTTATTTGCATTTTATGATCAAATATCCATTATTCATCTGTATGTTTAATATCAATGTGTACTACCACTAGATTGTTACATGTCTAAAGTCAAGCATATCAAATGATCAACTTAATAAAATGGATAATGTACACATTGTGTGACAAAACATGGGGGGAGTTCAGTTAAAAACTTTATACTTTAGCCCCCTAGTATCTGGGAATTATACTGGTATGAAACTCTCACAGTTCACAAAGAAAGAGGGTTTTTCGCGGTAGGTTACAGCAAAACGGTTTGAATTTGTCAGTCAAGGCTCATTCGATCTGCTTTACTTGCAACCTGCTTTTAAGTCGTCATCTGTCTTCAAAACAAGAAAACATGCTATGGGGTAAAGGGTTAAGGAAATGTATTAATACTCTACCTGTGCTTAACCCTGCTTTAAGTATTCATCTGCCTTCAAAGCTAGAAACGTGCTATGGGGAAGTTTTAAAACACGTGTGTTGCACGGACTGTATCAGCAGGATAAAGGTTACAGCAAAACGCTCAGAATGTGTCGGTCCATGGGCATGATTCTGCTTTACTTTCAGCCTGTTTTAAGTAGTCATCTGCCTTCAAAGCTAGAAACGTGCTATGGGGTAGTTTTAAAACACGTGTGTTGCACGGACTGTGTCAGCAGGGTAAAGGTTACAGCAAAACGCTCAGAGTGTGTCGGTCAAGGCGCATTCTGCTTTACTTTCAGCCTGCTTTAAGTAGTCATCTGTCTTCAAAGCTAGAAACGTACTATGGGGTAGTTTAAAACACGTGTGTTGCACGGACTGTATCAGCAGGATAAAGGTTACAGCAAAACGCTCAGAATGTGTCGGTCCATGGGCATTATTCTGCTTTACTTTCAGCCTGCTTTAAGTGGTCATAGATATGGGGTAAAGGGTTAAGGAAATGTATAAATACACTACCTGTGTTTAACGTCAATCACAGTTTTGTTAAAAATCTCAAACATTGAGATGTGTGTATAATGCTGCAGAGAGAGAGGGGGACCCTAATGAGATAATGAGTTCCCCAGGCTCCCTGAGAAACGAATTGGTCCCTAACGACCTGGTAGAAGTGAAAACAGATGTCTGCCTCATGCTTACTGTGTAGTTAAAGTCTAAAACCGTGAACTTTTACATGTA
This sequence comes from Gari tellinella, assembly GCA_922989275.2. Lineage (NCBI taxonomy): Eukaryota > Metazoa > Mollusca > Bivalvia > Cardiida > Psammobiidae > Gari > Gari tellinella. The sequence goes on from OV277871.1 coordinate 33,844,559, forward strand.
CAGTAATTCCTCTCTTTTTCAGGTTTATTATGAAACTCAGATAACCATTTATAATAATAAAAGAAACACTTTAACTTTTTCGAACTGTTACTTGAATGAAAAAAGACCGCTTCCTACGCTCTCTTAAGCAGACGATGCTGGAAAAAGTTTAATAGATAAAATAGTCAGCGGTATAAGGGTTAAGAGGGGTTAAAGCAGACGAAGTCTTCCGTAAAACTATGACCGTAGAGTCTTGATTTAAATACTGTTTTTCATTAACTGTTTCATTTGTAAACACTTACCTTCAGCGTATTCTACTGTGTTGTTTTTCGGTGTTTCCCATTCAACGACTGGACATCGTATGAGAGTGGAGAGAATTCCCATGTCTATTTTTAACGTCGATTATAGGCCCTTCACGCATGCGCCCGGTAAAAGGTGTCTGAACAAGTCTGGTCAGGACAAGCAATTCACTCGGGGTGAACATGCTGTAACATGCTGTCTGCTTTGGTAGGTCTTATCCGTGGACAACGCATGCGCGCTGTAAAACGTGTCTGGACAAGTCTTGCTAATTAACGGGTTAGGGCAGGCTATTTACTGGGGGTAAAACCCAATATGCTGTAAGATGATGTCTGCTTGATTAAAAGACTATCCGTGAACAACGGTATGGGGACTATGTACAGAAAAAATGGACCTATAAAACCATACCCTCTATAAGCTAAGCAATACCCTTTGAAAACCTCTACTTAGCACCTATCCCCCTTAGCCGTCTTTCGTCGTCTGCACTGACATCGTTTATTTTAAGGTATGACACAATATCTATTTTTATCCATCCCTGTGAGCTCGGCATGTTCTCACGGGCCCTGACTGCTATACATTCTCACGGTACTGTGTCTCTGAATTGCCTTCATTTCCGGCAGTTAATGGCTTTTTAATGTCTTGTTGATTAGGCTTGACTGCCATTTGCTCTCCCTGGTCGGGGGTTAATGCCCTAGGCCTCTTCTCGGCTGATGCAATACTTGTAACACCGGCCAGCTAAATATAGCGATGCTGTCATTTTAAACATTGCGCCCTCTATCCGCGCATGAAGGAGAAACATCTCAGTCATTTGAACTGAAAACATCGATGTGAACACACGTTATATGCAAGACCTCTAAGATTCCCCTCTGATAGGGAAGAACCTGACGCTCAATGTCCCTGGCTATCTTAACAGATCGTAAACAGGTCAGTTCTGTATACCGTGTAGACCCAGATTCGTGAAAATTCAATAATTCAACATGGCCGCTTTTTTTCCGTTCAAACCCAAATCCAATATGGCTACCCCCACAAGACCTTCACCCTGGGCTAAATATAGACCCACGTGCTTTTTCTATTTTTAGAAAGTAGGTCATCCAAAATGGCGTCGATTTATTTACACCCAAACCGACGCATATACTACTATTATTACTAAAATCGCATGTGGCATATCTGAGTTTTTGCCCTTTATGTACTAGAAATGACTGTTTTCAGCAAGTTTTGCTCTCCAACACAAATGCTTTTTTTTAATCTTCACCAAACTTGCTGAAAGTTTTCATTAATATAAAAACAAGGTTAGGTTTGAATCCTACTAAAATCGCATAAGGCGTGTTGGAGTAATAGCCCTTTAATTATTAAAAAATGGCTGTTTCAGCCTTTTTTGCTCTCTAACACAAAGAGTTTTCATCGGATCTTCACCAAACCTGCTGAAATTCTTTATTTATATAAAATCTAGGTCCAGTTCGATTATTACTAAAGTCCCATAAGGATTATCTTAGTTATTGCCCTTTATGTATTAAAAAGGACTGTTTCACCATTTTTTGCTCTCTAACGCAAATACTTTTTTTTCTTGACCTAGATTTATTACCAATACACATTGTCAGCAAGTTTGGTGAAGATCCAATAAAAAGTGTTTGTGTTAGAGAACAGAAAATGCTGAAACAGTCATTTTTTAATTTTTCAAGGGCAATAACTCATGCGATTTCGCTAGTTATTGAACCTGACCTAGATTATATACTAATAAACATTTGTAGCAAGTTTGGTGAAGACCCAATAAGAAGTGTTTGAGTTAGAGAGCGGACAAGGCTGAAACAGTCATTTTCAGCAAGCCAAATGTAAAGATTCTCCGTTAGCTCAGCACATTATTACACTTTTTGGGGTGAATCATGCACTTAGTGATACAAGCATCAAACTTGGCACACTTGCACTTCTATCTGTTGTTTTTCATAAAAGCCCGTTAGCCACTTGAAAAAATCAAAATGGCGGCCATTTTTCAAGATGGCCGCCATTGCAGGTTCGAAAATACAGTTTTGTTGCTAATATTTGACATATATGGCCGTTCTTTACAGTTTTGGTGTCTGAGTATATGTTTTAAGGTATAAGGAAACTAACTAAGTCTATTTCAACGTGTTTTAAAACTTACTTTATCATGTAATGGCCAATTTGTGACCAAAATACATAGTTTTTTCGAAGATGGACACTATTTTTGGTTCAAATTTACGATTCTCTTTCTTACATTTGACGTACATTGCCATAGTTTTACACTTTTTGAGTCTAAATATATTTTTACAGCAGAAGGAAGCTAATGTTGTCAGCATCAGACTGCTGTGTTTGCACAATAACAAAAGACAGTATATTTTTTAAAAAAAAATACTTAACTGCGTAATGACAAATTTGTTGAGTTTGTTTGCATATGTTTGCCAACATAGTCTCTAATGTAGAATATCTTTTCTTACATCTGGTTTATATGACGATTGGTCATATTTTTGGTGTCAAAGAATGTCTCCGGTCGGTTAGAAACTCATATCATTGTCTAATGACCTATTTTAGCTACACATATATTTTTACTCCGTAGCTGACCAAAGCTTGTTGTCTGTTGTTATGTGACTGCTTATGCTGAATGCTGTTTTCTCATAATTATAATTTCATTTATCTGAACAATGATTGCCCAAACTATACTACATGTACTTTATCTGACACTGCAATTACTTTACCATACACTATTCTATCTTTCAAGTATACTGACAAGTCTTGAATATGTTTCTTTTTTCTCAATTTAAATATAATTGCATTAACAAACAAACAAAATTCCTTAATTATCTAACATAACAATTAATCCATGTACCAACAACAAACATCATGCTAATTCTGAAGATCATTTAACCACTTTGTAACTTCTTACCAGAAAAAGTACATGTATATGTAAGACGCACGTACATGTATCTGCATTCCACCACATGTTATAAATGTGACCAAAATTTAATACAGTCTACTGCCGCATATCCCAATAGTCATTATTATATTTAAATCAAACAATGTGCCTACAGAGTTGATGCCCATTATGACTCATGTCCATAGTAAAAGTGACTAGATAATTCATGGATACCATTTATCTTACTACTGCATGAGCGTGTAAGTAATCATGTGAACAAGGGAGCATCTGATAAATTGATTAATATCGTTCAAAAGACAGACACGTAATCGGACGACAAACCAGTGTTTCTTATATATTTTGAATAAAATCAAAATTTCAAAGTAAAAGATTCGGTGGTGGAATTTGAAAAAAATGAATGAATATACCCAACACCTAAATGACTGATTATTTCTTGCAGGAATTACTGATGGGCCTTGGTGGCTCATGCATTATTGTATTATGACACTGGTTAAACTGATTTTCACAACAGAGAAAGGGCCATTTTACACCAATAAATATGTTTTAGATGTATTTGTCTGTATAGTAGGTAAAAGTCAACAAAATTGATCTGTTAATGTTTCATCTTGGACAGCTTGAATATTTGCACAAACAACATCTTCATTATGTTTGGTATATGTACACCAGATGTTCACTGTTAATAAAGAAAGGCTGCGCCATGAAAAAAGTTATAGTTTTTATTTTGCTTGAAGACGCTTAGTGTCTACTATACTTGTTGAATAAGTTAAGATATGAAATAGATGAATGACCATGAGCGTGATGAAAACAATATGGAGAAATATCAGATCCAGTATGGATAGTGTGTTTTCTTTTACGTAATACAGCCGTTCTGATATATGGTGCTTGACCAATCAAATAAGCAAATCAAAATGGTTATCAAAAATGAAGGCAATGTGGACTCCTTTCAATAAAATCAGATTTCAGCAATGTTGAGAAATATACTTTACACGAAAAGTCTTGTCTCTTCTTCAAAGTCAATACATGCAACCATTTGAGAGTATGACCCTTAAAACTCCGCATGAATCTTTTTAAAGAATTTCCATTCCTGAGTTTGGTTTAAAAAATGTAACAGTTCTGTTCTGCAAACATAGGGACGGATGTATAGTCTACCTATTCTGACAACAGACTTTTAAAAGCGATATGATGTGATATAGCACAGTCAAATATAGTATAAGTTTCTTGTGGTACAATTGCATAAAGACAGAACGTTTCAGCTGTTTGCTAAAGCTATTTGATGTGGACACATAGTACTGCTAATATCATATTTGAGATTGATCCCTGTGTAATCTTCAACAACATTTTAAGAAATTATACAATGTTAACATGAAGAAGTGTGTGCACAAATTTTGTTCATGCATGAATTGCAAGCCATAACCGGAGACCACACCACTCCCATGTTAAAAGCTAATGACATAAAATTTCATGTCGATGTGAATTTCTAATGCTAATTCAAATTATCTTGTTCTACAGAAAGTGTTGGTTGCAATTGGTCAACGGTCAAACATGAGCTAGTTTCACGCCAAATTTCCATATAAGAAAGAGAAAAGGCTGCATAGAATACATAAACTGAAAGATATGGTGCATGTGCAAAGTCCAGTCTATAATCATAAATCATAATGTACAAGCAATAAAATCTGGAAATTGCATCAATTATGCCAAGTCATGGGATGAGATTATTGTGTTTGATTGGACATGTTAGCTTGATGGTATATATCTTAAGGTGCAGTTCCTAAAGGTCAAGCCCCTCTGTTGAACATGCCAAATGTTCTGCATACCAAATACATGTAGCTTGTGTCATGTTGGAAGTATCTCATAGAGTTGAAATGAATGAAACATTGCTGATACATTGGACAACCCTGTTACCTAGTGATATGATTGCAAATACCCGATTAAACATAGATACTAAAGTTACGTGTTTGCAGGGACAGATGCAAGTACAAGTATTTAGGATGTGGCCTTCCTTGTTCAGACTAATATACCGATATTTAGAAATGTGAAAATGAACACCTACATAAGTATAAGCGATTATACACCAACTCCAGCATGTACACTAAGAAATAACTGCTCAAATAGTCATAAACCACATATATGCCATTAAAATAAGTCATTACCCTAAAGAACAAGATTCTTAATAAAGTAAATGATCACATAATTAGCTTTCGGTGTTCTTATCATAATGCTTTACACCAAAAGTATGACAAGTGGCCAGAAGTATATACGGTAGAAAAGATCAGAAAGGATATTATAATCACTATTGCAAAAAGGAACGATCAACTGTGAGCAAAAAACACTTATTTTGTCTAGATTGGTGATTGTGCAATAAAATTAGTTTCAATTCAGAAAGAAGTTGTCTGAATTAGCTTCCTGATACTTTATGACATCTATGTTGACACATAAAACATAAATGTTGATCAAATTTAAGAAATGCTTTTGCTTATACCAATATAAAATGGTGGTCATTTTGAAAACAAACGATGTAGCTTTGCTATTTTGCCTTAAAGTAAACTTCTGTTCAGCTTGAGGTTACTGAATTGGCTTCCTTATGCTTTTTAAAAACATTGTTTTAGTGAAATTTGGTCAAACATGTCAAATATTACAAAAGAATTGGTCAATGATCATAGTCGATTATAAAAGCTCTTCAGAGCTTATGTTACTTGTATATGTATTGCCGACTCAAAAATAAACCTTATCATATGCATGGCAGTCATCTTGTAAAAACTGGAGGCCACTTTGAATTTTTACGTGGCTAACGGATTTTGTTGAAAGTAGGGTCATACAAGTTAAATACCAAATTTGATGCTTGTATCACCAAGTTCGTGATTTTGTTTTAGAACTGATGTGTACAGATTTATGTAGTTGTTATGTGAAAAATAGCATCTTCAGACAAAAGCAATTGAAGACAATATCATTAAATAACATGACAGAAGGTAAATTGAGTGTATAATCTATAAAATCCTGTGAATTTGGTTTTTACCTTGACACACACTTCGCTTTTGTACAGTTTTGCTTAAATCACGATTAAATGAACTTCTTACAAGTCTATGGATCACATAATTAGCTTCTGTATGCTTGAAAACATATAATTAGACACAAAAAGTTTGAAAGTCTGTCAAATATATCCGATGTTAGAGATAAAACTGTATAATAGAGCCTGAAATGGCGGCCATCTTGAAAAATGGCCGCCATTTTGAATTTTGACGTGGCTAACGGGCTTTTTGTTGAAAGTAGGGGCATACCAGTATACATACCAAATTTGATGCTTGTATCACCATGTGCATGATTTTTGTAATAATGTGCCCAGCTACGTATTTTTTTTAATCGCTCACCCCCAGTGAATAATATTTACACATTTTGACTGGATCTCATAGTTTAACCATGTGCCTACTGGTCGTAGCTTTACGTAGTTTACAAACTGTTTGAATCAAGAAAGACGCCGCGTAATGCGGCGTCTCATCTGGATCCAAACTGTTTGACACTCGTCTTAAGGTTTGTTTAATTAAAACAATGCATAAATCTAAACTGAACAACTTTTGCAGACGACAATGTCAAAGCAGACGTCTGTGCCGCAGAATAAGGGTTAACCAGATGCTCCAGTACACATGTAAGCGGGATTAATCCTAACTAATCTAACATTTTCTCACTCATTTCAGCACCGAATGCTATGGTGTTACTACTGATTAAACCGTCTCTTCGAGACACTTTTAATGAGTATGACACCATTGGGTTTAAAAGCAGAAATAAAGATTTTAGTTTTCGAAATACTTCCGTTATCTGGAGCCCTGTATTTACAGAGGTGTCATTCTTTCCATTCACAAGGGAGGCTTTTTAATTTGTGCAGCACAAAAATATTATAAATAAAATTTAAAAAGCGAATTTCTTAGATAAAGCCGATTTTTGTGAAAGAATCACGTCCCACGTAGTTCAAATGGGACCCCAAACAATCGTTTTATGCAGGTTTCTCAAAAACACAATGCGGCTTTAACACGAATTCTGAAATATTCATAATTTGAACAGTACGGGTATGTTCGAACTAGCGCAATCTCGAATGATCGAGTTTCGACTGAACTTAGCTTGGGTGGGGTTAATCATAATATACTTTGTTTCAATAAGCGACCATATTTTTAAAATTTATAAATCATTTTAAAGGCTCGGCCTTCGGCCCCAATCATTTGAATAATTAGCGGCCATTAAAAACCATATACATGTACACTGTTAAACGTTTAAAATTACAGTTCGATTAATCCTATGTTCATTTGCAGCAAACTTTCTCATCAGCAAAACAAACTGCAGGAAATTAGTAGATTATGTTCAGAAATGCCATTTCTATCTCCTATATAGTTCATTTCACAGTAAACATCCCTACAATCCATATTTCGATAAATACATTTAAAAGAAGAAACTTACCATAGATGTCAAAGCCAAACTACTCTAAAGTATGGAAATGGCTAGAGCGTAATTATCGTGTTTTGCAGTTTCCGCACGGTTTCGATCCCGACCAAGTTCGTACTGAATTTTCTTCTGATGTGTTTACTTATTTTTCCAAATTAATTGTACAGTGGAAAATACGCTATTTTTCCCGATAAACGGGGTTGTACATGTAAAACAATTATAAGATTGCTAATGGTTTGGTGCCAAATCAGACGCCGGGTAATCCGGTGTCTGATCAGGCTCCAATGTGTGTGTCACTCATATTTTAAAAAATAATTGCACATTTCAGATGCTAGTTATTTTCTACATAAGAGTTAAATTGGGTCTAGCTTTCGTTTGCTTTTAAATGGGAACGAATTATGTCTTATGTACTTTACATCAAGGCCAATATGAAGTGCAGTGGAGAAAATGTTATTCGTTCCCAATAAACGTGTTTACGCTAAAACTATTATTTCCATTGCAAACAGTTAGGCACCAAACTGTTTACTACCTAAATAAACATCAATTGTCAGAGTTGTCCAAAAGCTGTAATTTTCTATATTTAAGTGTTGAATTTGCGTTTCGTCTGCGTTTAAACGGGAAAGAATAACATATTCTCCACTGTAAATAATGTACTTGCGGAACAATGGTTTAGCTTATAGATAATTATCGTTAATGTGTATTCGACTAATTCAGTTTCGAATGCGTGTAATTAATTTAACCTCTTCACTTCCTCAAACCGACAACCCTTAAAATTGCCATCAATAATGATACAGTGGAAAAGACGTTATTATTTCTAGTTAAAACGCAAACGTACAGTGGAGAATCTGTTATTCTTTCCCGTTTAAACGCAAACGTACGCAAACGCAAATCACTAAAACGTAGAAAAGAACAACTTTTGGACAATTCTGATATTTCATGTTTATCCTGGTAGCAAACAGTTTGGAGCCTGATCAGACGCCGGGTTACCCGGCGTCTGATCTGGCTCCAAACTGTTTGCACTAGAAATAATAATTTTAGCGTAAACGCGTTTATTGGGAAAGAATAACACATTCTCCACTGTAACTCAAATACATTGCAATAAAATGTATACAAAAACACATTTTCTTACGATTCATTTGAATTTGAGTTGTAAACAGTTTGGAGCCTGATCAGACGCCGGGTTTCCCGGCATCTGATCTGACTTGAAACTGCTTGCAATGGAAATAATTGTTTTGGCATAAACACATTTATTGGGAAATCATTACGTCTTATCCACTGTAGTTACCGTCCATGTATTTTCGACTATTCGAGTTTCGATTACCTCAAAGCGACTACCCTTGAATCTGCAATCACTTTTGATATAAATCAGACGCTAAGTATTGTTGAAAAGACGTTATTCTCTCCCAATAAACCCATTTACCCTAAATCTATAATTTCCCTTGCAAAACAGTTTGGAGCCAGATCAGACGCCGGGTAACCCGGCGTCTGACCAGGCTTCAAACTGTTTGTCCCTTAGGTTTTAATGAATAGTTAGAAATTAGAAAATGTTGTTATTTTCACCATTTGAATACATTGAGTTTGCTTAACGGGAAAGAATTACGTTTCCCTGCTGTAACCTGAAACCTCAGAAAACAAAACAATTTTATTTGTCACCATGAATTTGTTCTACAAACTCATTTAATACAGAATAAGATTACTGTAGAAAACATCTACAGCGCTCACTTTCTACAACGACGCCCAGTGGGAGACATCATTATGTGAATTGTTCGGAGGGAGTCGTTATAGAGAGGAAATTGACTTACATTTGCAAACAGCTTGAATAAAAATCAGACGCCACGTAACGCGGCATCTGATCTTGATTCAAGCTGTTTGTCACTTATCATGAAGCTTTTTTCTGTCAAAATGTCCATTATATAACTTTAAGACGATAATTTTTAGCAGACCATGTTGCAGCAGTAAAAGCGTTAGACATAATTCTCTTGTTTAGGAAGCTGTGACAAGGGTTCTTGTAAGGAGAGAGTCGTTGTTGGGAGGGCCGTTGTAGGGAGGGATCACTGTACGAACAGAACTGTTGGCTTGAGTTATATCATTCTCACTTGAAATATAATGAAATGAATTGTCGATTTTAGTTTCAAATTAAGTCTAGTACATTTTTATTAGGTCTGTTTTACGATACAAATGAAATACAATGCTGATCCTGATCAGAGGGTTCCGTTAAAGAGCGGTTTTGCTATTACATCTTTTTACTATATATATCTTCCGTTGCAAACATACTGATTTTACAGACTCTACATACAGTGGAGAATGTGTTATTCTTTCCCAATAAACGCGTTTACGCTAAAACTATTATTTCCAGTGCAAACAGTTTGGAGCCAGATCAGACGCCGGGTAACCCGGCGTCTGATCAGGCTCCAAACTGTTTGCCACCAAGATAAACAAGAATTATCAGAATTGTCCAAAAGTTGTTCTTTTCTACGTTTAAGTGCTTTGCGTTTGCGTACGTTTGCGTTTAAACGGGAAAGAATAACAGATTCTCCACTGTAGGATGTCTATAAAAAGAGTTCTTGGTCCGGATCGGTACAATCTGCATGTGTAGGAAACATGTCAATGTATGCAGACACTGTGTAAGCCTAAATAGTCCATAAGCTATTTGTTTACATCGTTGAACTATCATGAAAACCATACCATTGCACACACTCAAAAGGGAACCTATGCCTATTAATAAAAGCAGATGGATGCTTAAAGCAATATTGAACAAAAGCAGAAATCGCTTTAATGAAACATCTGTTATTATTTTATTTTCCTTTAAATTGACGCACGCATTGAACACCATCAGTTATAGGCCGATATATTTTCACCTGACAGGGCGGAGCTAACCTTTGGCAAAGATAAACAAATTTACTTTTAATTTCCCTCTCTACATCAACACCCGGTGGAAGACAAAGATTGCATGTTGTTATAGGGAGAGAAAATTAAGACTTGGTTACATTTGCAGACAGCTTGAATCCAGATCAGACGCGTAACGCGGCGTCTGATCTGGATTCAAGCTGTTTGTCACTCGTCGTTATATTCCTTCTGTCAAAATGTCCATTAATATGTATTGTTGAGAAAATATCAACATACGACAACGGTAAATTCCGATAACAAAAGAAAGTTGAATGCAAGGTCCGCATCGAAACTCCGCGCTGCTGGGTCAGTAAAATCGGTCTATAGGTGTGTTGTATATTTAATGGTCTTAAGAGGTGGCCTATATTTAAGTCTCCTTAAACCTAAATACCTAACCCATTTTAGAGATTCCACGTAGATCACAGTGTCACGAAATCCAAAAGATAACACGTCGCTGTTACTCGTTAAGGTGTTGACCTTGGTGACAACGATTTGCCGTATCTTCAGTATAAATTCGGTCTTCCAGCAGTTTAAGTCCGGCCTCTCCAAGACTTGAGAACAGCCATGGGATTAACAAGTTTGTTATTGTTTGGCATGTGCGTTTGGCAGCTCGCTGCTGCTAATACAAAATGCTATCAATTGCTCGGTTGCTTCGAATCTTACCATACTATTCCTGTACCACAAGACCCAGGTCTGATTGCGACGAACTTCATCTTACACCAAAGGGGTAGCGGCCATGGGTACACCATGCAATCTAACAATTACCAGTCACAGATAAGTTCTTTCTCCAGCCATTTCGACAGCTCGAAGAAGACGAAGGTCTTGATTCACGGATATTTGGACAGCGGAACCAAGCCATGGGTGTCAACAATGACAAACGAACTGTTGAAGAAGGTATCGACATGTATGTGTAGTGTTGTGAATTTACAGTGGAGAATGTGTTATTCTTTCCCAATAAACGCGTTTACGCTAAAACTATTATTTGCAGTGCAAACAGTTTGGAGCCAGATCAGACGCCGGGTAACCCGGCGTCTGATCAGGCTCCAAACTGTTTGCCACCAAGATAAACATGAAATATCAGAATTGACCAAAAGTTGTTCTTTTCTACGTTTTAGCGCTTTGCGTTTGCGTACGTTTGCGTTTAAACGGTAAAGAATAACAGATTCTCCACTGTATCTGTCCCGATTGTAAATAATGTTTACAAACATTTTCGATGCCGATCAGACATGGTCATGATCAAAACTAACTGACTCTCGAATCAATGCTTCTTTATTCGAAAAACATTGAATGTAATTGTTTTTAACATAACAACAGACGTTGTTTCTTCAAGCAGAAAGAAAGAATTTACACATTATTCACAACTGCCTTTATCGTAAAGTGGAGAAAACGTTATTATTTCCCGTTTAAACGCAAACGAATTAATCCGAGTGGCAAACAGTTTGGAGCCTGATCAGACGCCGGGTTACTTTTGTAAATTGTTTGTAACGGAAATAGTAGTTTTAGCGTAAACGCGTTTATTAGGAAAGAATAACGTTTTCTCCACTGTATGTCTAAGCTTTTTGACAAAAGACGGTACGAATTAATATTGATGAATATTCTGACGCCATTACAGTGACGAGTACGTATCCTTTCCCGTTTAATCACATGCCAATATGTCAATTCTATCCAGACACCTAATTACTTATGCCTGATCTAGCTCGAAAGTGTTTGTGATTGACACATTTCTTAAAGACAAATCGCATTTATTTGGAAATAAAATTTCTCTACATTTTCGTGTCAATCAACCATTACAGTGATTAAATGACAAGTTTTTACAAACGTTGACTATTAATTTCAATCTGATAGGCAAACAGTTTAAAGCCTGATCAGACAGCGGGTTACCCGGAATCTGATCTGGCTTTAAACTGTGTACGATGGAAATAATCTTTTTAGCACAAACGGGAAATAATATCGGTTTCTCCAATGTAATACCGGTACATACTTTTATTGCAAGCCTAAAGAGATGCTCCGTTAAAGTCAATACATGTACAGCTACAGTGGATACTCTGTTATTCTTTCCCGTTTAAACGCAAACGTACGCAAACGCAAAACACTAAAACGTAGAAAAGTACAACTTTTTGACAATTCTGATAATTCATGTTTATCTTGGTGGCAAACAGTTTGGAGCCTGATCAGACGCCGGGTTACCCGGCGTCTGATCTGGCTTCAAACTGTTTGCAATGGAAAAAATAGTTTTAGCGTAAATGCGTTTATTGGGAAAGAATAACGTTTTCTTTACTGTATTTGGGATTTTTCTTTACTCACTCATAGTGTGGAAAGCATTACTTTGTTTCCGCAATTTGCTTCGTCTCATTAGAATATGCACTGTTTGCGATTTCAAATAAAATGTTCTGCTACAAAAACATTGCACTGCCTCTAGTTTACTCTTTTATATCTATAATGAAATCTTTAAGCAAGCACATAGGGGAACGTGCATTGCAAATATCAAACATTTTCTGTTACAGTGGAGAAAACGTTATTCTTTCCCTTTTAAACACAAACGCATTGCAATAAAATGAAGAAAATTACGGTTTTTTTATCAGTCTAACTATTCATTTTAATATGAATGGCAAACATTTTGGAGCGTCTGATCAGGCTCCAAACTGTTTGCAACGGAAATGACAGATTTAGCGTAAACGCGTTTATTGGGAAAGAGAAACGTTTTCTCCACTGTATTACAATTTTAATGAAGACATTATTATATCTATAATGAAATTTTTCAGGAAGCCCATATTGCAATATCCGGACGTAAATATCTCAAAATTTATTGATCATTGTCTGTTACAGGGAGACTTCAACGTCATTGTCGTAGACTGGCACAAAGGGGCCTTACAGACTTACGAACACGCTGCCGGAAACACCTACCTTGTGGCTGCTGAGACTAACCTCCTTCTCAAATATCTACACGATAACAAAGGCCTCCACTACGCCGACGTCCATATCATAGGGCACAGTCTTGGGGCCCAAACCGCAGGCTCCGTTGGGCACGCCCTCCCGTCGATAGGCCGCATTTCAGGTACAACGACAATAAAACGTCGAAAATGACAACCAATTCGATAACACTGGCAATTAAAGTTTATCTGAGCAGCAAACGGTTTGGAGCCTGATCAGACCCCGAATTACATGGACCCGGTGTCTGATTTGGCTCCAAACTGTTTCCAATGGAATTAGAACTTTACTACACTTTGAAATATCGCTTTCAATTCACTTTGCAAAAAATACACATTACCAGTTGACAGTGCGATACAGAGTGATGTATTTAGCTCGAGACGTTTTTGGCGGAAAAAGCCGATCTGACGAGCGCCTTGGCGCGAGTCTGATCGGTTGTTTCCGCCAAAAATGTCGAGAGCTAAATGCAACACTCTGTTGCGCACTGCCAACTGGTTATGTGTTTATTATATGCCTTGAATACAAACCAGAAACAACTAAATAGTTGTTTAAATCATTTTGCATCCAAAATTTATTAGTTATTTGTAGCAGAAAAAGAATTTTTGTATGCCACAAAGAATAACGCGGCACTCGTACATGTACGTAAATGACGTCACGTTAAATCGAAAGCGACGTCAGAGTAAAATACAAAGTGGCTGATGCAAGGCTGATACAGACTCTTGTATTTTACTGAGCAGATACACGCGGAACGCTCGATATCATTCGAAGGCATATAATAATTACTACAATATGCAACGTTACTACAAAACCGGCTGTGAGGTTTCAATGCAAAGTGTAGTAACGCACTTTGTAGTACATGTAATTACTACAATTTGCAACGTTACTACAAAATGGGTCGTAACAATGCTTTCACTTTCAGTCGAACTGAATCTAAAAATAGGTCGTAGCTCATAATTTCCAAATTTAGAAGTTTTAAATTGGGTGTAAAACAGTTTTGGTAGAATAAGGTACCATAAATCTCTGGCTTCCGTTCTTAAAATACATATATAATAGCGTTGTGGGAGAGTAAGCCACTTAAAATAGAAAAATTCACCGTGGCTTGGCTACGTTTTAACTTGGAAATACGGATTTGTTAGACTCAAGAAAGTTCGAAATATCGAAATTCAACCGTATATTTGTTTAGTGTGGAGATCTAAATGTCATCATCAGGTCGTCCGCAGACGGACACGTTGCCGGCACCTCCAATCCGTCATTTCTGTCATGCATTGTGCAAATTTCTTCTGGTGTTGCTGCTCCTGTATCCTGCATCAGAACATTAACCATATTCACTGGGGGCCAACGAGGTATCACGAGGTTTGTTTCGCACAGAAGTCTTGTATATGTTCCGCATCGATAAAGTACATATTTTTGTACCCAAAACGAAAGTAAAACACGAATTTCCTTGAGTGTCTCTCAATTTCGCCTATACTTTTTTTTCCTAGCCGGAACATATTATCAAATATCTCCGATGGTAGGTAGAACGGTTTCTCGAGCAATCTACGTACAAATTTCATATTATTCATTGTATTACTTGCAAAATAACATAGTCATTCATCCTATGATGTAAAATGTTTCAAATGTATGCTATTTCGTAAACAATGCTATTAATCATTATATGAACATTACCTTTTTAGATTGATTGAAACAATGGAATATTATTTGGGTTATAAAGAATCTGTAGTAATGCAATAAATGGATTTTAAATCGAGTTTAACAAATTAACCGTGTATAGGTGCCGCACAGAGTATGTATATGTTACTAAACGAAGTCCATTTTATATGTATATGTTACCAACTGAAGTCATCATTGAATTAATAGGATGCAAACTGCCTCGTAGCATGCACTTACTGTTGCCTATACCGTTTATCTCGAAAATAAATCATCTCCACCAAATCTGTTGATAGTGACAGTCCAGTGAGAAATTTTTTAAAGTTTAAACACACACAAAAACCGGTCCATTTCATGTAAGTTTCTGAAGCAGTTAAAAGTGCAGGACTAGGAAATGAATTCGACCAATCAACTGTTGCGGAATGAAGCTGATAGAGTTGTTGATTTGTCAGAGCAACTGAAATACACTATAATTATTTTGTACGAAACAAATTCAAAGCGACATAATTTCTTTAAAAATGTTGCTTCCCGAATTGAAAACCTCATGAACACCTTGGTCTATGTAATCAATTAATCTGTGAAAGTTTGCAACATGTTCTTTATAGGAAAATACTCAAAGGGCTATAATTTTGTAAAACAGAAACAGCCAATCTTCCAAACTACACGAACACCTTCATATATAAGCATTTACTCTGGGAAAGTGTTAAGAAAAGTGTATGAGAAGCTGCACAGGTTTTTCACAGGTTTTTCCTTATATATATTCTATTTATGAAACAATGATCTAATAATTACGTATATACCAGCAAATGGTAGCTTAAAGCAAACAGAGTAAAAGTACCTTAATGCTCATTCTGCTTTACTTTCAATTTGCTTTAATAAGTGACTATCCGTCTTCAAAACTAGAAACAGGCTTTAGGGTAATGGGTGAATGTCTTTTATTTTACACGTTTTATCAAAAAGCGAAGAGAAAATAAATGGATAGTACCAAGTGTGACCATACCACATGGTCTGTGACGTAATATGTGGATACCACTGGCAGTCAAATTGTCAACAAAAAGGCCTCCATTCGGAACTTCAATCAAATGTAAGAAATTTGTTTTAGCCGATTTCAACGAAACATAGCTTATGATACGGGGGACTGGATTCTTTACAGTGGTATCAATGGATTTGTCTCCACGGTAATACATTTTGCCTGAAAATGGGGCAAATTAGTTGGCAATATCTAGCATTAAATTGTCGTGGTATCATTGTGTGTGTTAACATTTCTGGATATTTGCCTCGTTTTCAGACAAAAAGTATCCATCTAGTGACAAATACATTGACATCATTCTAAAATAACTTATTAATACCCTTAGCATAGGCTATGTTTCCTTGAAATCGACTCATAAATAAAAAAAAACAACAACATTCGATTAAAATTCCGAATCGAGGCTTTTTGGTGATAATTTAGCTGTCAGTTGTACCAAAATTAACGTCACAAACCACTTGGTATGGTCACACTGGTACCGCTTGACTGGACGGCCTCATCGCTAAAAGTGCGCCCACACTTGCTCTACGTCGGGCGTACGGCGCTCGCAGAAAGGTTAAATCGGACAGCGGGCATTATATAATGTTGTGAAGATTTGTAGCCTAATCCCCTGGATGTATATATTATGCAATAAATATGTTTAAACTAAACGTGAAATCGGAAGATTCTTGCGTTTGCCGAAGAAATCCTACGGCGGCAATGTGGCGGCCGCCTGGCAAATCCCATAGTTTTACAGGCCGTAGAGGTCGCCGCAGTATTATAACGCGGAGTTATAAAAAAGTTCATTTCTATGATGGCCGTAGAAAACGACACGCCATAGAGCGGTTCTGCGGCTGCCGTACGGCCACCGTGCGGCCGCCGGGCCTCAGTGGTTAATTTTACTATTGGACATTTGCACTTTTGTTCATATGTGTCTATTGATCTAAAAGTGAAATCATATATGGCCTTTGAGTTCTCGGTGTAGTTGGACTGATATTAGTTATGTGCACATGTAGCAAGCCAATGTGTGTAGCAGGAGCAGCATTAAGACTGCACATCAACGGCCGCCGTACGGCCATTTGGCGGTCGCCGTGGCTTTTATTAGAAATTGCGGCCGCCGCAGAGGCGACGTACGGCTGCCGAGCGGAGACCGCACTGCCGCAAGTTTTTTACCCCCAAAAATCAAATCTCGCATTGCGGCGGCCGCAGCAAATGTGAGCACAACATACGGTGGTCGTAGGAAATCAACGGCGGCCGGGAAATTGCTACTCGCCGGAAAAATAATAATCCGTGCGACTGCCGTGCGACTGCCGTACGACCGCCACAGCCAATGTGAGCTAGGCATAAACAATACATTTGTCCAATCCATTTTTTTTGTCACTGCAACAGAAATCAATTAATTGACTTCAGGAGGTAACACATACACCTTCTGTTAGTAACGTATACACGTAAATGCGACTTCAGGAGGGCACATACACACTCATAAACCCTTCAGGGTACTGTGAGTGATTTAAAGTTGTATACATTATTGTGAAAAATTAATTGAAAAATTATGGGAAAATGAAGCTATTAACAAACATGCATCATGTCTGAGATGGGGTTCCAGAATATTTGTATTCCAATGTTTTTTTCGATAATCGCCCGGTAATATTCATTTAAGAGTGACAAATTGACGTTTGTGCTTGATATACATACTTATTTTCCATAAATAATACAAGAAAAGGTATGTAAACAGTTTATTCTCGAACCTATACTGTAATTTGCCAAAACAATAATTCAATTGATATGTGTGTCTATGGACACAAGTGGTTAATGCGAATGTCAACGCATAAAAATAGTACACAAATGGCCGTGTTTACATGGATTGTAGGTGCGAAACATATACAGGACTTCTGTGCGAAACGGGCCTTCGTGATACCTCGATGGCACCCAGTGATATTTAAGCATGGATGCCCTCGGTTCCGCTTCCCATGTTTAGGGGTCCACAGCACCACCTTGCTAGCTGATAGCTCATTGTGTCTATAGCAGTGGCCAGCTAGCCCCATTCTTCGGAAGGAAATCTTGTCTGTCACCCTTTGAATGTCCTGATAAAGGGCCTCATTATTGATGTGCTGGCTTGGGTTGATACTCAGAACTTGTCTTAGCATCCTAGTGTAGCAGCCATCAAGGGACTTTTGCAGTTGAGAAGTGACTGTCCAGCATTCAGAGCCATACAGTAAAACAGACACATGTAATAGTGTACTTATCACATATTAGATTCGGAAATATTTGTTTCGTTTTAAGCATAAATGTGGCATACATTGATGGCAGATATTATATAATCATTTAATATGTTTTTATTAAGGTCTGGACCCAGCCGACCCCGGTTTCTCCGGAACTCCTAACGACAGACATTTAGACTCCACAGACGCCCAGTTCGTTGATGTTATTCATACTGATGCATCAAAGTTCAACGTGGTCTCCGGTGAGTTAACTCATTCACCCCTGAAACTTTTAATCCATTTGTGCCCACGATCCAATATATGGGACATAGACAAACAGTGTCGACTCTGATCAGACGCCGCATTATGCGGCGTCTGATCAGAGTTTACACTGTTTGCTGATAGGAATTTCAATATAAAGCAAAATTAAAATGAATATTTTGATCAGTCACCCCTTTGATAAAAAATGGGCTCATCCGATATATAAACATGGAAGAATCTACGGGGTACTTGAATAAATGGGTTGATGGACAATTCCAATTTCAAAATAAGTCTAGTCCATTTTTGACTATTTAGGTTTGATTTTAACATTACATTTCAAAATGACAAACAGTGTAGACCCTGAACAGATGGCTCCTTAAGGAGCCCTATGATCAGGGTATACACTGTTTGCATGGAAAAATTTAATCTTTACAGGTACATTGTTTGTAAAATACTCGTCGCTAGGGTTGAATGTGTTAAGTATGTCTAGAAGTAGCAGTTGTATTTAATTCACTCCATTTCAAACATTGAAAGCGCTATAGCAACAAGTTTAACGAATTGACTCCTTCAAAAAATTCCAATGTACACTTTCTAGTTTCCAACCATGGGCAAAACTTGTCTATATTTTGTTACTTAGATTTGAATTGGGTTTTGGCAGTTTTTGTAAAGTTACAAACGATCCAGACCCAAATCAGAGGATTCCTGTAGAAGGCCTCTGATTTAGGTCTGTATTTAATATTCTTTTAAAATCTGGCTTACGACAACATGCCTACAGTGATCACGTGTCTTCAGACCAGGAACAGGCTATGGGGAAAAGTGTCAATAGGTACATTTTTTGTAAAATACAAAACAAACAAAAAATCAAAAACAAACACATGTGTCAACGGGTTATTGCATGTTTTTGTCAGGATACGGTACTCGGGATGCTGTAGGTGATATTGACTTCTATCCCAATGGCGGCGATCACCAACCCGGTTGTGATGAGAGCCCTCTAGTGGGTAGTATCGGAAACATTGTCCACGGGTCAATTACAGGTAAAGCGATATTCTTCATTTCTTACACTTGTATTTCCAATTGGAAGTTTATCTTAACCTGAGTGGCAACACGTTTAGAGTCTGGTCTGTCTTGAGACTGTTTGCAGTGGACATACTTTTAAACAATAGCGAATAACAGCCGCTGTAAACTGTTGTAGTTGTTGGCGTACCTGTGTCTAACACTCACAGGACAGCTTGGTACAGATAGAATGGCCCACTGTTACATGTAGTACATGTACATCATGATGTTTCATCATTTGTAGGTGTCAAAGATTCTGTAACCTGCAGTCATTCGAGGTCACGTGACCTATTCACCGAGTCTATCAACTCCAACTGTAAGTTTTATGCTCACACGTGTCCATCCGGAGATGGATTTGAAGCCGGAAACTGTCTCGGCTGCCCCTCTGGAGGATGTCCTGTTATGGGATATGATGCGGACCTGTTCAAGTCCCAAAGCGGAACCTTTTACCTCAGCACTTCCGGGCATGCCCCTTTTTGCGGTAATCCTAAATCTTATATTCACCAATCCTTATCCTGTAAATCATCATGGGAGATCCAAATTAGAAACCACTTAAAGAGTGAACACTGCGTTCGATCTAGTTCCAAAATAGTTGACACTAATCTTTAAGCCTCTTAATACCAAATAAGTTATTATAAGGGAGTAAGGTAGTCTTTCGTGTGTTCATACATGTATCGGTATTACAGAAGAACAAACATTATCACATGCGTGTTTTTACTCCAAGAACTGAAGTCTTTTGACTATTTGATTATCTAGGGTTGTGTTTTTACTATGCATCTTAATTTATAAGTGGTGCAAACTCTGTTCAAAGAAGTTAGTGTTTAGTTTTGATAAAACAGAGTAATACATGTAATTACTGGACTACATGTTCTTATTTATTTTAGCCGTGTCATGAGAAAACCTGCCTTATTGCATTGCACGCACAAACAGTGAATATCAAGGCCAGCCGTCGCGTCTTTGACGCCACGGTTGGTCTTGATCTACACTGCTTGACAGTTGACACACACATTACATTTGTATCTAAAGCATGTTATATAGCTGTATTGCAATGCCCCATGTTTCCCCGGTGTAGATAACATGTATTCACCGAACAATAAGTGGCATATCCTTATTTAGAACTTTATCTCTAAACATTCACCAACCTGTATATGCCATTACTGCATAGTCATCAAAGAGTGTCTAAGATATTTCCAACTTGAGGTCGCTCATAGTTCAATGCCATCTCGAAACAGAAAGAACTAGGTGCACTCTTCTGTATAGTTTTCACATGTTATCATTTAGGAAATGTTTAACCCATTAAATACTAGTAACACGTAATCGTGCCCTTTACAATAAGTGCACCTGTGGCAAGAACATATGTCCTTAGGTAATGAATACTTTGTTGACATTAACCCTTTACCCATAGCCTGTTTTTAGTTTTGAAAACAGTTGACTTCTTAAAGCAGGTTAAAAGAAAAGCAGAATGCGCATAAAGGCGCATTCTGCTTTACTTTCAGTCTGCTTTAAGCTACCACCTGCCAGAATAAAGAAAATATATATGTTTCCTTATGAAACATATTCATGACTGTTTAACTTGGAACTATTTTCTTCAGCGGAGGAATAAAGTGGATGCGCTAAAAGGCGCTTCTATGGGGGAAGGGTTAGAGCGACTGGCCGTTGTGTTGTACCTTTTCAGGTTATGAATACTTCGTTGAAAGTATGGCTGCTGACCATATGTGTTTTATGTTTATATTCGTTTAGGTTATGAATATTTTGTTGACATTAAGACGACTGGCCGTGTGTGTTGTACCTTTTCAGGTTTTGAATACTTTGTTGAAAGTATGGCAGCTGACCATATGTGTTTTATGTTTATATTTGTTTAGGTTATGAATATTTTGTTTATATTTGTTTAGGTTATGAATATTTTGTTGACATTAAGACGGCTCACTATATGTATTTTACGCAATATTTGTTTAGATCATGATACTTTGTTGACATTAAGGTGGCTGTTCATATGTGTTTACGTTTATAGTTGTTCAGGTCATGAATACTGTGTTGACATTAAGGCGGCTGACCATATGTGTTTTATGTTTATATTAATTGAGGTCATTAATACTTTGTTGATATCAAGGCGGCTGATCATATGTGTTTTATGTTTATATTAATTGAGGTCATTAATACTTTGTTGATATCAAGGCGGCTGATCATATGTGTTTTACGTTTAGATTTATTCAGGTCATGAATACTGTGTTAACATTAAGGCTGTTCTTATGTGTTTATGTTCATATTAGTTCAGGCCATGGATACTTTGTTGACATTAAGGCGGTTGACCATATGTGTTTTACGTTTATATTGATTCAGGTCATGAATATTTTGTTGATATCAAGGCAGCTGATCGTATGTGGCGGACGTATGGAGAGTTTATGGTTACTCTTATTGGTACAAAGGGCACGTCGGAGCCGCTCAAGCTAGAAAGGTATAGAACAGAGTTAACTATGATTATTCTAGCGACATTTACAAATATGCAACATCGATTAGATCCAGTTAAGACGCCGTGCAACGCGGTTCTCATCAGAAACCAAACTGGTTGACTCGTTAGGGGAAATATTAACATGACCATCTCTTGTGCCATTTACCTGGCCATGTATTGTGTCATTAACCTGGACATTAGGGGGAATAGCGTTAGGGTTATATTCCTAAGTAAGAGCAGCGAGACATTTCTGGTTTGTGGTTAGCCTTGCAAACAAGATCAAAGGAAATAGTACAAATTTTCATATATAATATTTCTTTGTGCTTTTACAGCAAGATGCATACGTACCACAGCGGTGACGATGAAAAGCACGTGATCGCAACACATAAGGACCTTGGCCAGGTGACGTCAGTGAAACTGCAGTTCGTCAGACCAAAGCACGTGCTGCTTCATTCTGATCATATCATCGTCCATAGTGTCCTCGTACACCCGGCCGAAACCAATCAAGTGTATGTATACAGTGGCGAATTCGTTGGCATATTCCGTTTAACCCTTTACCCCATAGCCTGTTTCTAGTTTTGAAGACATGTAACCACATAAAGCAGGTTGAAAGTAAAGCAGAATGTGCCTTAAGGCACATTCTGCTTTACTTTCAGTCTGCTTTAAGTTATCATCTGCTAGGATTAAAACAAATTCTTATGGTTCATTTTCAAGACTGTATAAATTGGAACTATTTTCTTCAGAGGAGGAATAAATCAAATGTGTTAAAAGGCGCTTCTATGAGGGAAGGGGTTAAACCCTCTTCTGCCATTACGTCGTGTATTTTAAACAATTGCATTCTGCTTTTAATTGCATTCAAATTTAAACTTAGGTATTTTGACTTGATAAATAAGGAAATGAGTATCAAACAGCGTATATCCCGTCATTAACCCATTTATACCCAGTGGATTCTTCCATCTATATATATATATATTGGATTATACCTTTTTTTATCAAAAGGATGTCTGGTCAAAATTTTCCTTTTGTTTTACATTGAAATTCCTACAGTAAACAGTGTAGACTCTGCTCAGACGCCGCATAATGCGGCGTCTGATCAGAGTCTACACTGTTTGCCTATATCACCATATATGGGATCGTGGGCACAAATTGGTTGAGTTAAGCAATGCTCATATACATTGTAACGGAAGTGATAAGGTTACTTGTTGAAGAAAAAAATCATGTATTTGTTTCTATTTTCAGGACCACATTCTGCGCACATGAAATGCGTTTTACTGCAGGACAGACCCACACTATCAACTCCCACTCGGGTTGTTAGAATGCTATACTACAGTTCACAGAAAACGTTATTCTTTCCCGTTTAAACGCAAACGAAACGCAATAAAATGGAGAAAATTACCACTTCTTGACAATTATGAATTTTGAGTTAAACATGTACAGCAAACAGTTTGAGGCCTGATCAGACGCCGGGTTACCCGGCGTCTGATCTGGCTCTGGACAAACTGTTTGCATGGAAAATAATAGATTTAGCACAAACGCGTTTATTGGGGAAGAATAACGTTTTTCTCCACTGTATAAGTGTATTGATATGTACACAGTGTGTTGTTTTTGCCTAATATTTTCTATATCCTAGGAGATGGTAGGTTATAGCAGGCAGAAAGTAACGCAGAATGTGTCTGAAAGCGAATTCTGCTTTTCTTTCAACCTGCTTCAAGAGGTCACATATCTTAAATATTAGAAACAGGCTATGGGGTAAAGGGTATATTATATACGTACATGTACTTGTTCAGTCAATTTTTCGAAAACATGTTCCGTAATTATGTCTTGAAGAAAACGTTATTACTTCTCGTTTAAACTGAACTAAACGCAATCCAATAAAATGTAAAAAACTGATACTAGAATGTGTTTCAAAAGAAAATGATGATTTGGTTGTTGTTGTTGTTGTTGTTTTGTTGTTGTTGTTTTGTTTTCTATCTCAGATGAGTCCCGAACAGTTTGGAGTCAAAACAGTCATCGAGATACCCTTTGTCTGATCTAGATCCACATTGTTTGAAATACATGTACAGTGGAGCATCTGTTATTCTTTCCCGTTTAAACGCAAACGTACGCAAACGCAAAGCGCTAAAACGTAGAAAAGAACAACTTTTTCTCAATTCTGATATTTCATGTTTATCTTGGTGGCAAACAGTTTGGAGCCTGATCAGACGCCGGGTTACCCGGCGTCTGATCTGGCTCCAAACTGTTTGCACTGCAAATAATAGTTTTAGCGTAAACGCGTTTATTGGGAAATAATAACACATTCTCCACTGTACCAACCATCTGATCTAGATCCACATTGTTTGAAATACATGTAACAGTTTGAACGTTATCGTGTTTATAGGGAAACAATCACGCCGTTTTCACCGTATTCCAAGATGGCACTTTTTACCTCTTTCACTTCCAAGTGTTATCGTCTGTTTTAACCATTTTACCGTCAAAATATCGTCTGCATTGGTTATGTCGTCAGGGCTGCCATTTCTCTTGATTTTTCCTAAATCTTCGGATTTTTTCCCAGTTTATAGTAGCTTACAGCAGGCTGAAAGTAAAGCAGAATGCGCCTTTTGGGCGCATTCTGCTTTACTTACAGTCTGCTTTAAGTAGTTACATGTCAACAGTACTAGAAACAGGCTATGGGGTAAATGTACAATTCGTAAAATTGCATTTGAAAACTGTAAATTTGGATATCTTAGGATTTTCTATGTCAACTTATGGCAGCCCTGTGTCGTGTGTAATACTTTTAAAGTCAGCTATAGTGCTGTTTAGACTGAAGAAATGTAGATACAAGTCTCAAACAGTTTCGATCCTGATCAGACGCCGCGTTACTCGGCGTCTGATCAGGATCCAAACGGTTTGCAAAGTCGCCTTTTGCCGCCAATGGCAGTAAAAGAGTAGAGTAGAATATGTTAATATTATTGCGGTTTAGAGTTAAGACAATATGAGAACAAGTTTACACCGTTTAGGATACGTTATTTTTCCCAATAAACGTGTTTATGCTAAACTTATTATTTTTTTCAATGCAAAATGTTGAAGCCAAATCAGACACCTGGTAAACCTGCGTCTGTGAACAGGATCAAAACTGTTTGTCACTAAGATTCAAATTACTATTCATAATTGTAATGATAATAATAATTTTTTTCTATATTTCAGTGCATTTCCTTTCGCGTTTCGTTTGCATCTAAACGGGAAAGAATCACACCTTCTCACCTGTTAATTAATGCTGGCCCTAGAAGTACAGTGGAGAAAACGTTATTATTTTCCGTTTAAACGCAAACGCAAATCGCTAAAATGTAGGAAATGAACGTTTTTTGACATTTCTAATTATTTTCTTTTTTATCCGAGTGGCAAACAGTTTGGAGCCTGATCAGACGCCGGGTTAACCGGCGTCTGATCTGGCTCCAAACTGTTTGCAATGAAAATACATGTAAAAGTTTTAGCGGAAAAGTGCTTATTGGGAAAGAATAAAGTTTTCTCCACTGTACATTGTATGACAATATAGAAACCCAGAAATATAAAATGTATGCATTTTATTTCATAGATCAAAGCATTTAGCAACAATATAAAAATATATGAAAATGTATACGAAAATAGTAAAATATTACTAACAATATAATAATAAACGTCTCACAAATATGTACTCAAGCAGCATTTTAAAGTAATGTAAAACATGGAACAATAGAAGGTCTTCTACATGTAATATAGGTCAGCATTTCATGTATGAAATATTGTGTTTATACATGTATAATATGGTTAGGTGTTTTTCAACCAATAAATGCCTAAAGGAACCTAAACAAGACAAAGAAAACAATGTATATCTGAACAAGATGATGCAATTTTGAGCGTCTCATCAGGGTCTTTGCAGTTTGCTATTTCATATGAAATGATCTGCGGTATAGACACACACTGAATCGTCTTTAGATAACTTTTACAGCGGAGAAGAAGTTATTCTTTCCCGTTTAAACGCAAACGAAACGCAAACGCATTGCAATAAAACATACAAAAATGATAAATTCTTGACAACTCTGACTTCAAGTTTTAATCTGAGTGGCAAACAGTTTGGAGCCTGATCAGACGCCGGGTGACCCGGCGTCTCATCTGGCCCCAAACTGTTTGCAATGGAAATAGTAAGTTTACTGGGAAAGAAAAACGTTTTCTACACTGTATTTATCTATATTGATTCTTTGATCTATTATAGCAAGCATATACATTTAGAAAGTATGTGTCAATATTAGCCATTAATAGGTTGAGGAAGAAACGCACACAATAACAATAAAAAATATGTTACATTTCCTTTGCGTTTCATTTGTTTTAAAAGTACTGACTTTGTCATACAACTTTTAAACAAATGTCATATTCCGCATCTTATTGCATTTGTGGTTAATTTCGCCCGTTCTTTCCACACAAAAGAGTCAATTATAAATCCATTTGGTATTTACATGTATATTCACAAGTATTTTACGTTTAACCCTTTACCCAATAGACTGTTTCTAGTTTTTAAAATAGGCGACTATTTAAAGCAGGTTGAAAGTAAAGCAGAATGCGCCTTAGGGCGCATTCTGCTTTACTTTCAGGCTGCTTTAAACTACCACCTTCTAGAATAAAGAAAATATTCCTTATGATACATATTCATAACTGTATAAATTGAAATTATTTTCTTTAGCGGAGGAATAAACAGAATGCGCTAAAAAGCGCTTCTATTAGGGAAAGGGTTTTAAGGTCGTGTTAGAGTCAGTGTTTGTCACTTCCGTTCACATGACGTGTGGTGGTCTGAAAGGCTTTGGCAACTCGAACCTGCTTCAAGATCTTTTGCTGTGCAGATGCAAGTCTTTCCACAACAACCCTGTTAGACGGATCTATATCTAGCCTTGACGTGTCCGTTACAATCCTGGCTTTAATAAGGCCCTTCATAACGGCGTCCGTAAATGGAATACGTTCACGTGTGACGTTGTTGACGTACATACCGTCTTCGGCGTCAAACAAACCACGTCGCATTGAGTCCATGAAGGGTACACGATCTTTGCGTCGTTGATCCATCACGGCTGTCACTGCGTATGTTTTTGTGTCCTCTACATTATCGTCCGGTTTGCCGTGGAATGTAGCTTTGATCAGCCCGCTCTGTATAGCGTCCATTATGCTAAGTTGTTCTCCTGTTTCAGTCTTATACCAGCCATTGGTGATATTCACAATTCCTGAAATAATAACCAGTTTCAATAGTGCGGCTAATAAATAGTAACTTTGTTGATAAATCATAAGATACAGAACAGTGGAGAAAACGTTTTTCTTTCCGGTTTAAACGCAAACGAATTGCAATGAAATGGAGAAAATTACAATTTTTTGACAATTCTGACTTTATTTTAATATGAGTGGCAAACAGTTTGGAGCCTGATCAGACGCCGGGTTACCCGGCGTCTGATCAGGCTCCAAGCTGTTTGCAACGGAAATAATAGAATAAGCGTACATGTAAACGCGTTTTTGGGGAAAAAATAACGTTTTCTCCATTGTAAAACGTCTGTATTATGACCAGGAAATTGAAAGTAAATGTAATGGCTTCCCTCCTTGGCTCTCAGGATTTCGGGTTAGCATTACGACTGGTTCATCTGTGTCAGTATCAAGTGACCTGCCGGGTACAGTCCCAGGTGTACCTCAAAAGTGCCCCTCCTCATAATCATCAATACTGATGGAGAGAAGTATGAATAAGAAAGGAAGGAAGGCTAATTGGTTGCTTAAAAGACAGGTGACAGCTTACAGTAAGGGACAGTAAAATAGAAAGCTCCTTTAGCTCACCCTGCTTTAAGCTGCCACCTGTCTCTTATATAATCAATAAGCCTTCTTTATTTTAGTGGTCGAAATAAAGATGTTTTACTGTTTTTTCATTGCAAAAGGTTTAGAGCTAGGATCCATGCTTATAAAGCTGAGGCTCAAATCTGACCAATCAAATGCTTGAGAACGCACTCAGACTCAACTCAAAGGCTTTATAAGCGTTTGGCCCGATCAGATGTCAGGTAACCTGTTTGACACTCAAATACGAATAAAGTGGCGAAAACGTTATTCTTTCCCGTTTAAACGCAAACGAAACGCAAATCGCTAAAATGTAGAAAATAACCATTTTTTTGGCATTTCTGATTATTTGTATCAATCTGAGTGGCAAACAGTTTACAGCCTGATCAGACGCCGGGTAGTTACCCGGCGTCTGATCTGGCTCCAAACTGTTTGCAATGGAAATAATAGTTTTAGCGTAAACGCGTTTACTGGGAAAGAAAAACGTTTTTTCCACTGTAAATCGTCAACTCCTTCTTTGTCGACAATTTGCCAGGCCAGATGCTGAGTAACATGACGTGTTTTATACTTTAGCCCAATACCCTTTAAGCCTTTAATGTATTTCACCACTTAAAGACATCCAGCCAGTCCTTTCATTGATTCACCCCCCCCCCCCCCCCATTGTTTAGTTGGTGTCAAAATACAGGTATATACCGGTATACAGCATGAGAAAAGTCTTCAGGCAATGGCTCATCTTTGAATAGAGGCCCTTACATAATATGGGTTTTACTAACCAAGCTATCAAATATTAGGTGCGGGCCTCACTTGAGACGCCTGAATGATTCTTTGCCTAGACGCTACCACTGTTAGTGCATGCTCTGCATGCTTTGACTCAAACTATATACGGGGGTAGGTGTTACCACCCAAGCTTGGTCATGTGATATCTTTAAGAAAATATTTCCACTTAATACATTTATGAAATATGCGTCATACGACATATGTCCATTCCCTAGCTGATACATCTCCCCCTCTCTACAACGACACCCAAATGGAGACAAAAAGTATGTGCGTTGTTCGGAGGGAGTCGTTGTAGGGAGGGAAATTGACTTACATTTGAAAACAGCTTGAATCCAGATCAGACGCTGCGTAACGCGGCGTCTGATTTGGGTTCAATCTGTTTGTCGCTTGTCATTGTTGTTTTCTGTCAAAATGTGCAATATGTGATTTTGAGAAAAACAGCATATATGACAATTTGGAGAAGACGATATTACAGCCGTGAAAAGGTTGGACATAATTGTCTTGTTTGGAGAACAGTGACAAGCGTTGTTGAAAAGAGGTAATCATGTTTGGATCGTTGTTCGGAGGGCCGTTGAAGGGAGGGATCACTGTAATACATGTAGCATTAAGCAAGCTGAAAGTAAAGCAGAATGCTCCTTAAGAAACATTCTGATTTACCTTTATCCCGCTGTATAAGCAACACTGCTGCACTTTTACTGAAAACAAGTTGGTGCTAAAATGAATGATAAAGTGTTAAGATTTGTTCAGTTCCCTCCCTCTTACAGTAAAGAAAACATTATTCTTCCCAAAAAACGCGTTTACGCTAAATCTATTATTTTCCATGCAAACAGTTTGGAGCCAGATCAGACGCCGGGTAACCCAGCGTCTGATCGGGCTCCAAACTGTTTGCCATTCAGGTTGAAATCAACATTCAGAATTGTCAAAAGGTGGTCATTTTCTACATTTTATTGCAATGCGTTCGCGTTCGTTTGCCTTTAAACGGGAAACAATAACGGAATATCCCCTGTATCTGGAGCCCTTGCTGGTACGGATAAATGCCAAAAACATAACTGACCTTGTTTTTCGGCATCTTCCACAGTGAGTTCTTTATCTGTTTTCGGCTCCATCACACATTGGATTGTGTATGGGCGTGTCTCCTTCGATGTTTTGATTGTGACCAGTCCGTACGAAGACTTCTCCTTTTTCAAGGTCTTCTTGGACTTGAACTCCACAATCACGTCCCCATTGGCCACAGCTTCTTGCAGCGTATATTTCGTACCAGTAGTTGTATCAACAAACAATCCTGAAACAGACAATAATAACAGCACTCCCTCTCTACAATGACATCCAGCGGGAGACAACAAGTATGTGCCTTGTTCGGAGGGAGTCGTTATAGGGAGAGAAATTGGTTAACATTTGCAAACAGTTTGAATCCAGATCAGACGCCGCGTTACGCGGCGTCTGATCTAGTTCAAGCTGTTTGTCACTCGTCATTATGTTTTTTCGGTCAAAATGTCTTTTGGAAAAACAGCAGACGTTAGTTTTACATGTAAGCAGACGATATTGCAGAATCGAAAGTATAATACACATAAATGTCTTGTTTTGGGAACAGCGACAAGGGTCGTTGTAAGGAGGGAGTCGTTGTTTGGAGGGTCGTTGTAGTAGTAGTAGTAGTAGATCTTTAATACCTCCAATGATGGAGAGCTACATAATAATACAAACAGTGAAAACATAACATAGAAAGACAGAATCAATCAATGGTGACAGAAATAATATGTACAGTTTAAATTGCGGTAGAAATCTAATTTATAATTATGTATTTAGTTC
This sequence comes from Gari tellinella, assembly GCA_922989275.2. NCBI lineage: Eukaryota > Metazoa > Mollusca > Bivalvia > Cardiida > Psammobiidae > Gari > Gari tellinella. The sequence goes on from OV277871.1 coordinate 33,874,975, forward strand.
ACATGCACAGATACATCTATACAGCGGTAAAAGCTATTATAAAGTAAGAGTGCATGGTTTAAATTAAACAAAATCAAACATTGAGATATAGTGGAGTTATGACATACAGTCATACCTGCACTAGACGATGAGCAGTCTCAAACTCAGACGAAGGCCCTCCACAGGAAAGAAGACAGAGCAGAAGGCTCAAACAAGAACCTTTCGTCCAGCATCAGTCCTGTAGTAAGCAGCCATCTGCACAAGAGACACCCATATCTCATCCCAAATACTAGACATCCATATATATATATACATGAAACATTTACATACTCGTGGAGCACTGTAACTCATTGACCCATCAAACTTAAATTGGACAGTTCTAGTTTCACATTCAAATTTCTTTTATTTCTCTCAGTTCAAGCTTGATATGAAAACATGAGTTTCCAATAACATTTAGTCCCCTTTGTACAGTGGAGACTCTGTTATTCTTTCCCGTTTAAACGCAAACGTACGCAAACGCAAAGCACTAAAACGTAGAAAAGAACAACTTTTGGACAATTCTGATAATTCATGTTTATCTTGGTGGCAAACAGTATGGAGCCTGATCAGACGCCGGGTTACCCGGCGTCTGATCTGGCTCCAAACTGTTTGCACTGCAAAAAATAGTTTTAGCGTAAACGCGTTTATTGGGAAAGAATAACAGATTCTCCACTGTACAACAGTAAAACCTCTCTATTACGACTACTAAAGTGTGCGAACTTTTAGGCGTTTAACCCATTACCCCATAGCATGTTTCTAGAATGGAAGATGTGTTACCACTAAAATCAGGTTGAAAGTAAAGCAGAATCCTCCTTAAGGTACATTCTGCTTTAATTTCAGCTTACTTTAAGCCTCGTCTGCTAAAATATAGTGTTCTGTGTCTAACACAATAAAACCTGTCTATTACAACCACTAAACTGTGAAAATTATTAGGTGTTAAGACAAGTGGCTGCTTAAAGGAAGGTGACAGTAAAACAGAAAGCTCCTATTGGAGCTTTCTGTTTTACTGTCACCTTGCTTTAAGCAATCATCTTCCTTAAACAGCTAATAAAATAAATAATACAACTCAGTGGTCGTAATAAAGAGGTTTTACTGTGAATTGAACATTTTGTTTCTTTTAAATGGCTAATCTACAGAGGAGAAAAACGTTATTCTTTCGCAATCAACGCGTTTACGCAAAAACTATTATTTCCAGTGTAAACAGTTTGGTGTCTGATCATGCCCAATGTGTTTGCCACTCAGATTAACTCTCAAGATTTGCGTTTGCGCTTCGCTTGCGTTAAACGGAAAGAATAACGTATTCTCCACTTTAGTAGAACTTTGCACATGGTCCTGATGGTCTTACCTTCCGCCTGGTCGATTACGCCACAAACTATTGCTTCTTCCAGAGTTATGAGATCTTGCGTTTTTGGATGAATAACCTTTTTGATGACGAATGTTGTCTGAACTGTTTCCATGGAAGTCTGGACCTCGTCCATATGTGTCTCCCTTCTCTGTCTCATCTCCGTTATATCTGTACTAGACGAGCCCCACTCGTCATCACAACCACCGCTACCTCCCGTCGTCCTTGTTGTTGACATGGCATACGATTCCGAACTTTCCTTGCACTCTATAAAGTCCTCTGGAAAAGCTATACCCTTCTTTCCCATCTGTGACTGGTTCATTTGCTCGCTAATAGGCATAGACTCCACGCTAGAGCTGGTTTGTGCCTTGATGATCATGTCTTGCGATTCTAGAGACTGTGACATTCCGTCCATTTGGGATTTGGAACCCATTGGAGACTTCGGAGTTTCGTGGATGGTCAGAGAAGCCTCAGCTTTATAACTCTTACCATCTTGCTTAGGAACCACCAGATTTGTGTCCCAAAACCTGAAAATAAGGAAATAGAAAAGTTTTATTCAGTTACAGTTAATATGTAATTATAACCTCTACACAACGACCCTCTGCAGAGCAAAGAACACATGTACACTTAAAAAAACTTACAGCGAAACCCCTCTTAACCGAACACTTTACAAAAATTGTTTGCTTTTAAGACAGATGGAAAACTTATTTATGAAAAGGTAACACAGAAATCAGCATTTAAACCCGTTCATGTAGAAACAGTGATGTCAATGAGCAACTCAAATTGCCAAAAAGATTTAAATGAATCGAAAAACTGGTTCACAATACTAATACTATCATGTTCTTCATGTACGTTTTATAAATCCGAAAACGATACAATTTTCTAACAATCAAAGGTGTCTAGACCTCGGACATTCCAACACTATTTGGATGAAAGTACACTAATGAAAGAACCGGTTACTGCTTTGTTGGAGTTTATGTGTGAGACTTTCATGATGTAGATAGAGAAAGCAAAAGCAATGAGAAACAGTGGAGATTCTGTTATTCTTTCCCTATAAAACGCAAACGTACGCAAACGCAAAACACTAAAATGTAGAAAATGACAACCTTTTGACAATTTTGAGTTTTCATTTTTATCTGAGTGGCAAACTGTTTGAAGCCTGATCAGACGCCGGGTTACTCGGCGTCTGATCTGGCTCCAAACTGTTTGCACTGGAAATAATAGGTTTAGCGTAAACGCGTTTAGTGGGAAAGAATAACAGACTCTCCACTGTAACATGTACATGTAGAAATTGAAAGTTTTTAAATTGTCGTCGATTTGTCCAACGTATGAGTAAAACTGTTTGGATCCTAATCAGACGCCGGGAAACTATTGATATGGCTCTAGACTATTTACAGTGGAGAATCTGTTATTCTTTCCCAATAAACGCGTTTACGCTAAAACTATTATTTGCAGTGCAAACAGATTGGAGCCAGATCAGACGCCGGGTAACCCGGCGTCTGATCAGGCTCCAAACTGTTTGCCACCAAGATAAACATGAATTAACAGAATTGTCCAAAAGTTGTACTTTTCTACGTTTTAGTGCTTTGCGTTTGCGTACGTTTGCGTTTAAACGGGAAAGAATAACGTTTTCTCCACTGTACCCTTTCAGCGACGTTGGTATACTCAAACGGGAAAGAATAGCAGATTCTCCACTGTACCTTAACCCTTTCACTCTCAATGACGCTTAAATTAAAATCGCGTTTGCAAACAGTTTGGATCCTGCTCAGACGCCGCGAAACGCGGCCTCAGATCAGGATCAAAACTGTTTGACATTCGTTTTGAAATTTCTTCAGTCATACTGCCTTTTTAACTTTGAAACGACATTGCAGACAACAAAATTGAAGCAGACGACACTGTGATGGTGAAGGTGTAAAAATCTCAAGAACATTTTGGCAGTGAAAGGGTTTTACCTGATAGCCTATTTATAGTACTTAAGATAGATGACTACTTAAAGCAGGTTGAAAGTAAAGCAGAATGCGCCTTAGGGCGCATTCTGCTTTACTTTCAGCCTGCTTTAAGCTATCATGTGCTATAATATAGAAAATATTCCCTATAATACATATTCATTACTGATTAAATTGGAACTATTTTCTTCAGCGGATGAATAAATCATATCCGCTAAAAGGCGCTTCTATTTGGTGACAGGGTTAAAGACGTTCATTGGGAAAGAATAACGACTTGGTCACTATAGGAATAACCAACATATTTTTGACGTTCATGACGGTATATTTACATTCAACCTGTAAAGTCTCTATGTAATCGTATTAAAAATATGCAGGTCAATTCTCGATGAACCTACGAATCGAATCCGGTCCCAGCCAGTTAGAAAGAGGGCGGAGTCTCCGCCGCGAAGAAAATCTTCTATACGGCGGAGAGATACCGACCAAGTTAGGATCTACTTTTAGATTATCCGTTTGGGTATTTCGAAACCCCTATTTAAAGTCGCAGACAGTTCAATTAAAATCAAATTGCGATAAAAAAAAAATTAATTGCTGTTTTTAAGGGAGGTTATCATATTACACTCCGTCATTAAAGCTGTACGCGTTCTCTCCCTTCTCCGAGTGAGCAGGGATCTATTTATAGATTAGACAAGTTGTCTTCCAATTACGGTTTGAAATTGACAATTTCAAACAATTTGTTCACCAGAATACATAGGAAAGTAGCTCAAACATAAAGCAAAATAATGCATTCACACTTACTAAATTGGTAACGTAATGTTCCGTTATGACATATTTAAACTAGCCTATGTGTATCGGATATGCCACGGATAGCCGCGGGTGTGTGTACACGCTGACTGTGTACATGTAGTGGTCAGTTCGTCACGCATGATTGGAGCGCTCGGCGATTGGCGCGAAGAAGGTACGATGGCTAGCTGCACTCGGGATATAGAACAGAACGGAACAGCGACAACTGAAGACGCCGCGCAGTTCGTAGATAGCGTAATGTCTTCCCAGAGAATTACAATAGTAGCATCTCCTGTTCATGAAAGTTTGGGAAATGGCAATAAAAACAGAAAAAGATCTGCTACAAGCCCTGTAGAACCAGCTGGATCCATTACTAAAAAACACAAAAGTCAAGTTAAACGATCCCTGTATGATGATGCCCCAACTCCAGCACAGCGTCGGCAGGCTAGAAAAGACGCCATTGACGGTGGTTCAGACTCATTAGAGGAATTGATACGCGTGCTCTCAGCTGACATGCACATGCTGTTTTCTTCTCTAAGTGAAAGAATGGACAAGCTTGAGTCTACATTGGACCAGAAAATAGCTAACAAAGTTTCACAGCTATTAGATAAGAGAGTTAACGTCGAGCTAGGGCGGATCAGGAAAGATGTGGATGACAGGATGGATTCGTTTAAAGAATCCGTTATGAGTGAAGTGTCAGGGGAGCTGGAGGAAATGAACGCTAAGGTTACCTCCCTTACATCGGAACCGAATCGTGCTAGTAATGAACCAGACATTTCCAGAAATATTGTGTTAGTAGGCTTACCAGAATCAGAGGGCGAGGTTATAGTATCCAGGGTTAACTCTATGTTCAAAGAGGGTATGAATTTACATAATATTACTTGTCAGGATGCTGAGAGAAAACCATCAAAGTCTTCGAAACCAGGTATTGTGATCGTGAAGATGAGAACCCATGACGACAAAAGAAAAGTAATGGAGAAAAAACGAGAGTTGAAAAATAGCAGAAGGTTTAATCAAGTGTTTGTAAACCATGATCAGTCATACGCAGACCGTGTTATGTCCAACAATTTTCGTGCTGTGTTAAAATCATTAGGCATCCGCGATCTGTCGGTGAAAGGCACTCGGGTTGTGCGCGCAGAGACAAGAGACTCACACCGGCAATCTAGCTCTACTGGTGATTATCAAAGGCGATCTGATAATGAGAGGTGGCAGAATCAGAATGGACACAGACATAGTCATGGTGACAGATATAGAGGTAGAAACAACAACAGGGGCAACAACAACAACAACAATAGCAACAATCGAGCTCGGCGTACTTAGATTACTGCCGGGTTTTGGAATGTTCGTGGCTGGAACCCAAATTTAGAATCTGACAATAACATTTTAAGATCTTCTTGTGTTTTAAGTCAACAGATAGATATCTTAGGGATTGCGGAAACACATCTGTTAAACAACGACGTTCTTAGTCTAGATAACTTTACTTGGTTTGGTCATAACCGGAAACAGATACATAGGCGTGCCCGTGGAGGGTCGGGCGGAGTAGGTTTTCTTGTTAAGAGTTCACTCCTTGAGGAGTTTGATGTGTCTGTTTTGGAAGCAGAGCATGAAGGTATATTGTGGTTAAAGTTAGAACATAAATCAGATAGTTTTACATTGCTGCCTTGTGTATGTTACCTACCACCTGAGAATTCTTCAAGGTACTTTGATGTTAGTAATTTCTTTGACAGTCTTTTAACTGGTGTTTACGAATACCAGGATATTGGTGAAGTTTTTATTTGTGGTGATTTTAACAGCCGTTGTGGTGATCATGAAGATTTTATTTCCGGTGTTGACCATGTAACTGACCGGCACGTAATTGATTTTACTGTAAATACGTACGGCGAGTTGTTGTTAGACTTTCTGATTAATGTGATTTTTTGTATGTTAAATGGACGAAATTGTATAAATAACGATTTTACATCAATATCATGTAAAGGTACGTCAGTAGTAGATTATTGTCTTGTACCCCATGACAGTGTTTGTAATTTTTACGACTTTTCAGTTATACGAGTTACGAGTATAATTAATAGTTTGAACTGTTTAAGAAAACTCGCACCGGTTAACATACCGGACCATAGCTTATTATCTTGGAAAATAATGTGTAGCATTGAAAATGATGTAGCTCAACCAAACACTGTCTCGGGGTCCAAGTCATATGATAAGTTTGATTTATCAAAGGTACCTAGCCATTTCTTATGTGATGATACTGTCTTAGACTCGATCTTTCAGCTAATTGATAAGTTAGAACATGCTTACCGCACACAGTCAGACATAGACTTGCTTTATGCTGATTGGTGTGATGTACTTAAAGATAGTATGTACAAAACTGTTCCATTTAAGACAATTAGTACATCGGCTACTTATAACAAGAAATGTAAACCTGGTAAGCCATGGTGGAATGAAGCACTAACTGACTTATGGCACAGTATGTGCAATGCTGAAAAGATCTGGTTAGACAATAGAAACAGGAACGATAACTCGTCATTAAAATCAGTGTTTGTATCTGCTAGAAAGCGTTTTGACCGTGAAGTACAAAGGGCTAAACGGCTACATTGGTACCATTTGCAGAATGATTTGTTAAATCAGGTAAATAGTAACCAGGAGGAATTTTGGAAAAGTATAGGTAAAATCGGTATTAGTCAACGTAAGAAAAGTAGTATCCCGATGGAAGTAACACAGGAAGATGGTTCTATTTCTACTGACATCAACATAGTTTTAGATCGATGGAAAAATAGTTTTAAGAATCTATTTAATAATCAGAGCGAACAAAGGGCTGATGTTAACGGCAGATTGTTTGTTAATGATGATGGTAATGACCAGACATATAACAATAATATTACAATATTTGAAGTTAAATCTGCTGTATTGAAAGCAAAAAATGGTAAAGCTATTGGTGCTGATTGCATTCATGCTGAATCATTGAAAAACGATGCTGCCATAGTTTTTATGCACTCTCTATTTAATGTATGTTTCGAAACTGGTACAGTCCCTAGTATATGGGGGAAGTGTATAATTAACCCTATACCCAAGTCGTCTAACTTAAATCAGAGAGACCCATTGTCTTACAGAGGTATTGCTTTAGCATCTGCAATTTATAAAATATACTGTTCCATTTTGAATGATCGCTTAGTGAGTTGGGCGGAGCAAAACGGGGTTCTGGAGGATGAGCAGGGTGGTTTTCGGAAAAAACGGAGTACTGTTGATCAAATCTCAACTCTCACTAGTATTATAGAAACTAGAAAGAAGTTGAGACAGCCAACATTTACTGCTTTTATTGATTTTAAAAAGGCTTATGATTATATTAATCGTGATTTATTATGGATAAGAATGGTTGAATCTGGAATTATAGGTAAAATGATGAAAGCTATTATGTCACTATACTCATCAGTCAGATCTTGTGTCCGTGTTAACTCTTTTACAACTGAATGGTTTGATGTCAATTCAGGTCTCAGACAAGGCTGTATTCTCTCGCCATTGTTATTTAATATGTTTATAAATGACCTTGTTAAATGTCTGAAGCAGTTAGGGATTGGTATCCCCATAGATGATGAAAGAGTATGTATTTTACTTTATGCGGATGATATAGTTTTGTTAGCTACAAATGAAGATGATCTCCAGCTTTTGTTTACAACATTACATGCATGGTGTGGCACAAATGAAATGCAAATCAATAGTTCTAAAAGTCAGATTGTACATTTTCGTCCTGTTTCCTTTCCCAGGACCATTTTTAAATTTACATGTGGTGATGCAGAATTACAGATAGTAGATAGATACGTTTATCTTGGCATAGTACTCAATGAATTTCTTGATTATAATGTTACTGCAAAGGCCGTGGCTCAGAGTGCTAGTCGTGCACTGGGTCTGCTTATTGCAAAGTGTAAATCAATTGGTGGTGTCACTTATGACGTTTTTACAAAACTGTATGACTCTCTAGTCTGGCCTGTTATTGCATATGGATCTGCTATTTGGGGTGTCAAACCATTTTCTTGCGTAAACGCCGTTCATAATCGAGCTATGCGTTTCTTCTTAGGAGTTGGTAAGTATACACCGAATGCTGCAGTAGCAGGGGAAATGGCTTGGACACCTCCAATAGTTAGACAGTGGAAATCAGTGACTAATACATGGTGTAATTTGAGTGCTATGTCAAGATCGAGAGTAAATAGGAGAGTAGCTTTATGGGCGTATAACAAATCCAGTAACTCATGTAAAAATTGGTATTTTACAGTTGAAAAGCAATTGAAATCATGTGATTTATATCAGTACTGTAATTTAAACACTCCAATGCTTAAAAACAGAATGAAACAGACTGTAACGGATCATCTTACCTCTGTATATGTAAACGAATGGACATCTACGATCAATAGGGTTAATGCTACGAACGGTCGTGGTGGTAACAAATTGCGCAACTACGCACTGTATAAAGATACATTTGCCGTTGAACAATATTGTAAGTTGATTTTACCCACCAGACATAGATCTGCACTTTGTAAATTTCGATGTGGAGTAGCACCAATTAGAATCGAAACAGGTCGATATGAAAATTTAGAAATAGTTGATCGTATATGTCCATTTTGTGAAGAGATAGAATCCGAAACACATGTCCTTTTTTACTGCCCTGTATACAATGACCTACGTTTAAGCATGGTTCAAACTGCTTCTGCTTTGAATGCACATTTTAACTACATGTCAGATATTGAGAAATTATCATTTATTATGTCAAACAAAAATATGATAAGAATAGTTGCCAAAACCTGTTTTAATATACTTAAGACTCGTATGTCATTTCTTAGTAGATAGTTCTGATTATTCTTAAAGTACTTTATATAATTATATGTTTTATTGTTTATAATATCACTTGTGCTCTTATTGGATTTATACAACCTCAATTAATACGTTTGCAGGAGTTATTGTTTTATTTTTAGAAAAGTTTGTCTTACCGATTTGTAACCGTTAGCTTTTAAGACTCATATACCTTAAAGGCTGTTTTACTCAACAACTTTCTTTTTCTCATTTTGCGGAATTTTAGAACGCTATATTGATGGAGGTCGTATATTTCTTTCATTTTACGTACTACAATGTATGTATATAATACTGTATTTGTATTTCTTAACTAGTCTTAATTACATTTATTTTTACAAAGGTAAAAATAAGTAGTTGTGATATTTGTATTGTGATAAGTCTCTTATAATTCTTGAAAGAATGGCATGGTTTAAAATACTGTTTGTAATATTTGTTTGTGTATATACTATGCTGTAACCATGATGAGACTATAATAAAGAATAAAACCTAAAACCTGTAGTCGCATTTCAGCGTTGCTATTCGCGTTGCTAAGTGTAAAGCGTGTATAAAAACTTGCGCCACCAGTTTCTAAATATGGTGAGAAAGTAGTCCCAACTACATGTACTGTAACTGTATCAAAAATTCAGGATTTTTTCCAGTATACTTTCTCTGTGTGAATGGAAATGACTTACAAGGCAAACAAATAACAGTGCAACTTGAATATCTATTGCCAAAGCACATTCTAAAATTACAGGTCGCGGTTGTTTTCTTAACCCATTTACACACATAGCAACGCGATGGCAACGACCTATGGGTCTGTATCACTCCGCTAGTGTCATATTACCGTCGACCAATGGGAGCTTAGTGTTAAGTGCCCGATGTAGTCTATTTGAAGAAGTCCACGGATAGCACGGGGGAAATCCGAACTGGTTAAATCCAGATTCGAAGTGTAGGGTTCATCGGCAGATGACTGCATCTTTTTTGATAGGATTACATAAGGAATTTACAGGTTGAATGTAAATATTATAGAATATTTACCTAACATAATGAGCGCTGGACGTGTATCTCAACTGGTCCCATTTATCACAGACAAGGATATACTTAGGGTTGTTGGCCAGTTCAGTCGTCATCTTGTACGTCTCCCAATACGTCCAGAAATCCTGTAATATTTCAAATTTGCAAAACAGTAATGAGTTCAGTAAATAAATCGATGGCCGTCGATGGCCATCGCTTGCGAGTTGGCTACCCGGTCAGAAATACCGTACACACTGCACACGGGACTCAGACTGCTAAACTAGGTCGCAAACAGTGACAGGCTGACAGCAGCCATGAGTTCAGTAAGGAAATCGATGGCCGTCGATGGCCATCGATTGCGAGTTGGCTACCCGGTCTGAAATACCGTGGAGAAAACGTAAATATTTCGTTCACACGCAAACGCATTGCAATTAAATATAGAAAATGACATTTTGACAATTCAGACTACCAGTTTTAATCTGAGTGGCAAACAATTTGGAGCCTGGTCAGACGCCGGGTTACCCGGCGTCTGATCTGGCTCCAAACTGTTTGCAATGAAACAATACTTTAAGCGCAACCGGGGTTATTTGGAAAGAAAACGTTTTCTCTACTGTACTCTGCACGCTGCAAACGGGACACAAACTGCTAACCTAAACAGCAAACAGTGGTAATTGAACACGCTACAGAGCAGCAGACGATGTTATTTTCAAATACAGTGTTCCCTCCCTACAACGACCCTCCCAACAACGAGACCCTTCTTTCAACTACCCATGCCGTAGTTCCCCAAACTAGTTCATGATGTCTAACCTTTCCATGCCTGCTATATCGTCTGCTTAAACTTTTCGACTGCTGTTTTTCTCGCGGGTCACATAATTGACATTTTGACAGCTCTAAAGAAACATAATAAAAAGTGACAAACAGCTTGAATCCAGATCAGATGCCGCATTACGCGGCGTCTGATCTGGAATCAAATTGTTTGCAAATGTAATTCAAGTATTAATTTTCCCTCCATTTTACGACTCCCTCCAAACGACACACGCAATATGTGTACCCAATTGAATGTCGTTGTAGAGAGGGAACACTGTAAATGTCTTCTTGCCAAAACGATTGTTTCCATTGCAAACAGTTTGCAACCAGATCAGACTGCAAATAAACCCGGCTCAAATATGAAATAAGGCTCAAAAAGGCTCTAAACTAATTGGTTCTCAGATTGAAATAAATAGCAAAAGCTTTCAAATACATTTTATTTTCTATATTTCATTGCAACGTTTGTGTTTCTTTTCGTTAAACGGGAAATACTTGTATTGTTGACTTTTGACAATTAATGTGATTCATTTTACACCCAATTCTGTAGGCAACAGTAATTCCCTTTCTAATACAACGTTGGTAACATTTTAACCCATTACTTTATAGATACGCGTTTTATTTATTTCTCCACAGAAGATATATTTCCAATGTATACAGTTTTGTTTGCATCATAAGAAATATTTCCTAAAGGAAAATATCGTAACAGAAGGTAATTTGAATCAGGCTCAAGATGAAACAGAATGCTCATAATGCACTATCTGCTTTAGTTTCAATCTTCTGAAGTGATAACCTGTCAAAACAAGCTAGATCAGACTCCAAAGTGTTTGCCAATTTGGTTAAAAAACATTAATTAGAAATGTCAAAAAATGGTAATTTCCTAAATTTAAGCGATTTGCGTTTGCATTTCATTTGCGTTTAAACGGGAAAGAATAACGTTTCCTCCATTTATTCCGTATGTACAGTGGAGAATCTGTTATTCTTTCCCGTTTAAACGCAAACGTACGCAAACGCAAAGCACTAAAACGTAGAAAAGAATAACTTTTGGACAATTCTGATGGTTCATGTTTATCATGGTGGCAAACAGTTTGGAGCCTGATCAGACGCCGGGTTACCCGGCGTCTGACCTGGCTCCAAACTGTTTGCACTGGAAATAATAGTTTTAGCGTAAACGCGTTTATTGGGAAAGAATAACACATTCTCCACTGTAATACACTTACAGCTACATAAAATGCTTAAAATGCATGTAGGTGTCAAACAGTGTAGGTCAAGACCAGTCACCGCGTTTGTAATAATAGCATGAGAAAAGTTACAGTAGGGAAAACGTTATTCTTTCCCGTATATAAACGCAAACGAATCGCAAACGAATCGCAATAAAACGTACAGAAAGGACAAATTTTATGCAACTCTGACAATTTATGTTTATCTTAACGGCAAACAGTTTGGAGCCTGATCAGACGCCGGGTTACCCGGCGTCTGATCAGGCTCCACACTGTTTGCAATGGAAATTATAGCTTTAGCGTAAATACGTTTATTGGGAACGGATACCATCTTCTCCAGTGCACATGTAAACAAGGGTACATGTATTTACCTGGTATCCGGAGAGCAGGTCTTCCAACATCTTTACCTGTACAACTACCTGTCCGGGAACAGGTTTACCTGCAGAAAGACAAAGGAATGACATTCATGATACTGGAATCATTGGGCAATATTTACATACATGTTTAATTTAATCTACAGTGGTGAAGACGTAATTATTTCCAAATCAACATTTCAAAGTAAGCTTCAATGTAGTATGACTTAAGAAATATCGATAAGAGTGTCAAACAGTTTGGTTCCTGATCAGACGCCGCGTTACGCGGCGTTTGATCTTGATCCAAACTGTTTGCAAAGTCAACTTTATGCGACTTCTGCGCCGAAAGGGTTATTAAGTGAAATCTTCAAATCCTTTAACCTTTTATAGTGGATGTTTCGGCCTCTTGAAGTATGGTCTTGAGGCAGGTGATTTTCTCCTGAAGATCCTCGAAGCCTTGATAACCCTGCCAGTTCTTCTCCAGGGTACCCTCAACATGGTTCAGAATGCGCAACAGATCGTCCCTGTCAGGCTTAGACATCTGTTGAATTGCCTTGATCTGAACGGTACGGAGAAATATAAGAACATTTGAATTTATATACAGTGGAGAAAACGTTATTCTTTCCAAAAACTATTATTTCAATTCCAAACAGTTTGGAGCCAGATCAGACGCCGGGTAACCCGACGTCTGATCAGGTTCCAAACTGTTTGCCACCTCTCTATTACGATCACTGAATATTGTGTTAAGGACTATCGCGCCAGTTTCTGTTTTTTGCGGTCAAAGTTAGGCAACTCATACAAGTTTTTAACATAAATTGTCTCCATTTTTCTAATACCACTATATAGTTTATATTTGAAATTTGTATTTTTTCTACTTCAATAAGCTAAATTATACGGTCAATGCAGCATTTGACAACCACTATTAGTGAGTATATACAGTGGAGAATCTGTTATTCTTTCCCAATAAACGAGTTTACGCTAAAACTATTATTTGCAGTGCAAACAGTTTGAAGCCAGATCAGACGCCGGGTAACCCGGCGTCTGATCAGGCTCCAAACTGTTTGCCACCAAGATAAACAAGAATTATCAGAATTGTCCAAAAGTTGTTCTTTTCTACGTTTTAGTGCTTTGTGTTTGCGCACGTTTGTGTTTAAACGGGAAAGAATAACAGATTCTCCACTGTACTAATAATGCTTGAATATTGATATATTGTTGACGATTGAACAGTATCGAATTGGACACTTACTAGCATTTATTAAGTGGTTATCATATATCATTTGTATATAACCCTATATGTAATTGGGTTGACATGTGTTACTCTTTATGCAGACAATTGTATTTTCAGAAAAATAGTTCGGGTACCTACAATTTTAATTAGTGATTTCGATAAATCAATGCTGAATAAATATTTGTGAAATATATTGTCAAAATCTGAATGAAAGAACTGTAGGAGAAAAAAATTGAAAAATATCATTTGATGTGTTCCCTTTACTGACGAATAATATGTTGTTTCCATGTTTTTGTTGCTACTTGCTCCTTTTTTATATTTTATGAAAACAAATGAATAACCCAACATTTTAGTTAAATTACAAAGTTGAAGCGTTTTTTCTGAGATTTTATGACATAAAGCTCTTGTCAACGGATAATTAGGGTATTAATGGGGTATATCCCAAAACAAGCTATTAAGAAAAGATCCAGTTCGGGGACCCCCTATTTTTTATTTCATATTTATGCATAACAGGGTATATAAAGTGGAGAAAACGTTATTTTTTTCCCAATAAACGCGTTTACGCTAAAACTATTTTTCCCAGTGCAAACAGTTTGGAGCCAGATCAGACGCTGTACTATTTAATTGGGATGGACGAACTGAAGGGCGGACAGATAGGGGTAAAACTGCAGTCCCCGACTGATCGTCACGGGGGCATAAAATTTGGAGTAGACTTATTTTGAAAGTGGAATCGCCCACTGGAATTTCCAGGCGTGACCGAGTTAAGCTGCCCATGTACGTTCTATTGAAGTATCGTATCACATCTTGTAAAGAGATCAACATTTGTATATTATATAAATATTAGATGGTAGTTTCCGTGACATTCAAATTGTCAACCCGAGAAACAGAATTTCGAGGGTTGACAATTCGAATTTCACGCAAACTGCCATTTAATATTTACAAATGTATTTTATTACACCTAGCTTATCAACCCTGACTGTGGAACCGTCTCGTTTGTATTTTATAAAATATGTTGTGAATACCAATTTAGAGCCGCCAAACACGTAACGCGCGAAACGACGTCACATTGTTTACATAAACTCAACTCAAGAATAGAGAGATAATATCATATAGAGGGACATCACAAAAGTAATATCATATAGCTGAAAGTATTTTTAAGAATACAGAAAAAATATCATATAAAGTGACGTCACAAAAGTAATATTATATAGCTGACAGTATTTTCATACAGAAATAATAACATCATATGGAATGACGTTACAAAAAGAATACCATAAAGAGTGGCAGTCAAGTTTTTGGATAGATGTAAGAATGTTTAATTTTGGTCTATGGAAAACTAACATTGTACATGTAAATGAAAGTGAGGTGTAATAATACATGTATAGTATACACTCACCTCTCCGTCAGGAATGTCTCCAAATACTGTTTGCATGAAGGCGATCATTTGGAAGCCCAGACGCTTGACGCTCGTCGTCCAAAGTCCCAGTAACTGTAGACGAAGTCTGGAAAACGGATAAACCTCTTGTTCACCCCTTCACTGCCATGACGTATCAATATCGTCGTCTGTTTTTATTTTTCAAACTTAAAATTTAGGTATTTTGACTCAAGAAATAGGGAAATAAGTGTCATACAGTTTGGACCCTGATCAGACGCCGCGTAATGCGACATCTGATCAGGCTGCAAACTGTTGCACCCGGGATAAGGCAGTAAATGGGCTTATTGTATTCATTTTTTATATTTATAACATTTGTTATATTACATGTAAGTAACAATTTACAACAAAATGATCCAATATCAATGTTCTAGCGGACCACTATGACCTACCGACGGGCATATAAAAATATGCCCGCTGCTAAGATAAATGTTATAAAGCTCAAGTACAAAACAGAATCCCGACACATGACGACAGTAATTCGAAATATTCGCTGCAAACAAAATGTCGGAGAGTACCCGAGAGTACTGGTATCCTTCTTTAATTTCCCACCGTTTAGAAGGAATTAGTCTTTTAAGCGATGCAGAATATGTCGAAAACCATAGCTTCTTGGAAACTATTTACGTCTTATTTAATCTGAGTGGAAAACAGTTTGGAACCTTGATCAAACAACGGGTTACCTTGCGTCTGATCAAGCTATTTGTCATTGAAATACTTGTTCTAGCATAAATGCATTTACATGTATTTGGGGAAGAATAACGTCTTTTAGCCGTATGTGTTTCTACCTGTTAGCGGCGTCCAGGGCCTCTCCTGTAGGCCCGTTGATGAGTAAGATGACTGCGGGGACAGTTCCTGTACGGTCGTTACCAGTCTTCACCACCCACTGGGCCTTGTTGGTGGTGTCCAACAAGGTCAACGTCTCACCTTCTTCAAACTCAATCTAAAATCAAAAGTCTTATCTTAACCCATTTGCACCCAGTGGATTCTTCCATGTTTTATATTGGATTAGTCCATTTTTTATCAAAGGGATGCCTGGTCAAAATGTTCATTTTCATTTAGTTTTATATTGAAATTCCTATCAGCAAACAGTGTAGACTCTGGTCAGACGCCGCATAATGCGACGTCAGATCAGAGTCTACACTGTTTGCCTATGCCTCATATATGGGATCGTGGGCACAAATGGGTTAAATACAAGCTTCTACATATACATATACAGTAAAACCTTTCTGGTACGAACACCAAAACAAAGGCTAATTGATTGTATAAAAGGCAGGTGACAGCTTAAAACAAAATGGCAGAAAAACAGAAAGCTCTTAACCCTTTCCCCAATAGAAGCGCCTTTTAGCGGATATGATTTATTCATCCGCTGAAGAAAATAGTTCCAATTTAATCAGTAATGAATATGTATTATAGGGAATATTTTCTATATTATAGCACATGATAGCTTAAAGTAGACTGAAAGTAAAGCAGAATGCGCCCTAAGGCGCATTCTGCTTTACTTTCAGCCTGCTTTAAGTAGTCACCTATCTTCAGTTCTAGAAATAGGCTATCAGGTAAAGGGTTAAAGCAGTCATCTGTTTTAAATACCTAATAATAAAACAATTTAATAGTCGTAATAGAGAGGTTCTATTGTACATATTGTTTCTATCAACTTGACACAATAGGCAATGTTTACTGTTACTACAGCTAAATAAAAAGTGCGTATGTATGTGTTGTTTACAACTGGTTTATAAAAACTAAAGTAAAGTTTCAAATTATCTTGTTTTTAAACTGTTTAACTATCTTGACAAGCGTCCTAATAAAGCGTTGAAGTTAAAATAGTTACGGTTTTTCCATTGCGAACTGTTTGAGGCCAGATCAGCTGCCAGACTTCTGATCAGGCTCCAAGCTGTTTAACATTAGAATTACGTTTGCATTTGGTGTCATTTTAAAAGGGAAAGAATAACTTCTTCTCTACTGTTTGAATTGCATTTAGTATGCGTTTACCTCATCCGTTTTATATGGAGCCAGTGCTATAACGAGTTGTTGTTCCTTGCACGGTAGGGTGCGCTTATGGACTGGTACAACATCACGTGACCTGGTCAAAAGGTTATCTACCTTACTCTGCCAGCGGAGATAGGCCATAAGAGTGTCCTGTATTGATATAAATGAGTATGTGTCCCGTTAATGTCTTATGATTTCTTCCCATCTTTATATATTACTGATATTATTACATGATTCTTTTTTATATAAAGGGTACCTTGTATAATTTTTTATTTCATTTTTATAAGAATTCCTGTTAGCAAATAGTGTAGTCTCAGATAAGATGCCAACACGCTCCATCTGATCTACGTTTGTACTCTTTGCCTTTGCTCCATCATCAGGGGATTATTGGTGCACATGGGTTAATCCATTCCTTATAGCCATCAGTGCAACAATCATAATCAAGTACATGTAACTGCTTAAAGGAGTATGAAAGCAATGCAAAAATAAACCCTAGCAATGAGCTTCGGTTTTCCTTTTATCCTGCTTGTTTAAGTTTCCAAATGCCACTTACTTAGGGCAAAGAAAGTGCATAATGTGTTGTAAGTATGGTACTTATGGTTAATGGTTAAAACATGTTTTAAAAGTGAAAACGCTATTTATCGTATAACACTTAGACATGGATACCGCTTATTAACGCTTTAAAAAAAGTTCAGTTAAAGAGAATCGATATTTAAAAAACCTCTTTTCAGACACCTATGATATCTATCAGCTTTTGGTTTTTAAAAAGTTCCCCCACCTGTATTTCTTTGTTCATTTCGTTGAGATCTGCTCGTTCGCCAGTGCTATGTTTGCGGAAAGTCGTGTGCATGTTTGACATGGTGCTCTTCATGAAGTAGTCCGTCTCCTCAACGTCATGGAAAAACTGCCGGAGAGAAAATACATTATTCTTCATTCATGTGCAAAGAGAACTTACAGTGGGGGAATACTTTATTCTTTCCCGTTTAAACCCAAACGAAAGGCAAACGCAAATCGCTTATATAAAGAAAATCACCAATTTTTCACATTTCTAAATGTTTGTTTTAATCTGAGTGGAAACAGTTTGTTTGGAGCCTGGTCTGATCTGGCTCCAAACTGTTTGCAATGGGAATAATAATTTTAACGTAAACGCGTTTATTGGACAAGAATAACGTTTTCTCCACTGTAATATTATATCTAAATATGTATGTTTCGCAATAGGTGTTTGTATGCGGTGACCGCTTTAACATACTGTTTTAAACAAAATTAATTATAGAAGTAATGTTACCCCTTCACAACCTAACCGCCACTTTTAACCCTTTCAATAACAAAATAATGTCTGCTTAGATGTGCAGTCTACAGTTTAATACAAAATTCAAATATAGATGCTTATTTTGGGTCTACATGTATATGGATTTTTTATCCGGAAGGCATTTTGCCATCTACAAAAATGTAAAACATTTGGAACTAAACTCTATTCGATACCAAAACTGTGACTAGTGACGTCATACAGTGGAGAATCTGTTATTCTTTCCCGTTAAAACGCAAACGTACGCAAACGCAAAGCACTAAAACGTAGAAAAGAACAACTTTTGGACAATTTTGATAATTCTTGTTTATCTTGGTGGTAAACAGTTTGGAGCCTGATCAGACGCCGGGTTACCCGGCGTCTGATCTGGCTCCAAACTGTTTGCCCTGCAAATAATAGTTTTAGCGTAAACGCGTTTATTGGGAAAGAATAACAGATTCTCCACTGTAGCTGTACATTTTATTCAGCAACTAGAACTACATATACTTAAAAGAAATATAATACTTCTAGCAAATAGTCTAGATTCCCTCCAGTGCATAGACAAGTTTTTAGATACTGTGACGGAAATGGACGGTATATAAACACTTCTACAGTCTGACTGTGGAAGCCGGCTTTTATAGCCAGATTGTCTAAGCGTCTGCCTCGGTTGCGAAGTTAAGCAACGTCCTGTGCGGTTAGTACCTGGATGGGTGACCGACAGGCTTTACCGTCGGCCCGGTACAGTCGTTACAAATTTGGTGGCAGCGGTGGGATACGCATGAAAACATCTCCATTGTCAGACCCACAGTCTCCTTATTAATACCATGGCCGAGAAAAGTAATGATCCAGATGTAGAATTTCTCTGGCGCCACTTAGAGGAGCTAGAGACAGACAATGCGTTGCTGAAGATGCAATGTGAGATCAAAGATTTAGAACTTCAGCTACAAAATGCAAACATAAATCCTTCCAGTCAAGCAGAAGGAAGGCATCGTTTTAAGACAGAACTGCATAGCGAAACGACTACTACACTCAAGCCTAAAGTCACATTTCCAAATACCTCTAAGCGACCCCAATATACAGAGATTCAGGCTAGAGGAGGATTACCGATGGTAGACACATCTAACCAAGACATTTCTAGAGCAGACCAGTATAGGGTAGACCCGTCTAGGCTAGATAGGTCTAGAGTAGAGTTCTATCTAGAGTAGACCAATCTACAGTAGATCTTGATGAGCCTAGAGAAAATCATACCTCTAGTAATGCACACAACAGTCTACCAAAGCCAGACCAGCTATGGTCAAAGCTGCAACTTACGATGGGACCAGCTCTTGGCTTGATTTTAAAGCACACTTTGAGACATGTGCTGAGATTAATGCATGGAGCTTCACTGAAAAGGGCCTGTACTTAGCTCTCTCCCTGCGTGGACAAGCCCAGTGTGTATTCGGAAATCTGTCCTCTAACTCAAAGGACTATGATTCATTGACTAAGGCGTTGGAAGAACGGTTCGCCCCTCCCAACCAAATAGAATGCTAAATGTCTCCGTCAAGGCAACATTGGCTTTACACTGAGTGAAAGGGTTCTCTAATCTGGCATTGACTGTATTGACTAGACACTTTGGGTACCTAAGACGTAGGTAATTTCCTTATCCTCTCTCGGGTGCCTCACTTAATTGAGAGGTCGGAATAAAGCCTGTGTCGTGCAGCCCGGGTTGCTGGCAGTATAGTCTCCCGCTAGATAGGCCTAGGCTAGATAGGTCTAGGCTAGATACACCTAGACTAGATAGGTCTAGGCTAGATATACATGTACCTAGAAGAGCTAGATAAGTCTAGGCTAGATATACCTAGACTAGATAGGTCTAGGCTAGATATACCTAGAAGAGCTAGATAGGCCTAGGCTAGATATACCTAGACTAGATAGGTCTAGGCTAGATATACCTAGAAGAGCTAGATAGGTCTAGGCTAGATATACCTAGACTGGATAGGTCTAGGCTAGATATACCTAGAAGAGCTAGATAGGCCTAGGCTAGATATACCTAGACTAGATAGGTCTAGGCTAGATATACATAGAAGAGCTAGATAGGCCTAGGCTAGATATACCTAGACTAGATAGGTGTAGGCTATATATACCTAGAAGAGCTAGATAGGCCTAGGCTAGATATACCTAGACTAGATAGGTCTAGGCTAGATATACCTAGAAGAGCTAGATAGGCCTAGGCTAGATAGGCCTAGACGAGATCCGTCGAGTTAGAGTCGATGAAGCCTCGCTTTATTGGCTCTGCTTACATAGGTAGACTTGTCGCTTCACGCTCACACTACCCTTTTGTATATATTGATTGATAATTGTCTGTTTTAATCACTAGTTCGTTCATTCAGTTTGTTCGCGTGTATATATTACCACAATAGTTTATGTTACTAATCAACCGGACAGGTAGTCCCCAAGGAAAATTTAGACATATCTCAGCTATTAGCCCGGCACACGTGACAATACTACAAGTGTAGAATACATTATTCTTTCCCGTTTAAATACAAACGCGTTACAATAAGTTAAAGGAAAATGTCAATTTTGAGAAATTTCTAACGATTCATTTTAATGTGAGGGGCAAACAGTTTGGGTTCCCTGTGTCTGACCTGGCTTCAGTCTGTTAACATTGGAATTAGGTTTAGCATAAATGGGTCAATTGGGAAAGAATAACGTCTTCAACACTTGACATGTACATGTACAGTGGAGAATGTGTTATTTTTTCCCAATAAACGTGTTTACGCTAAAACTATTATTTCCAATACAAAAAGTTTCGGGCCAGATCAGACGCCGGGTAACCCGGCGTCTGATCAGGCTCCAAACTGTTTGCCACCAAGTTAAACATGACATATCAGAATTGTCCAAAAGTTATTCTTTTCTACGTTTTAGTGTTTTGCGTTTGCGTACGTTTGCGTTTAAACGGAAAAGAATAACAGATTCTCCACTGTACCTGGTTTGACATGCTTACATGTACGCTGAGACACTCGGATTCAAATTTTTATTTGTATTTTAAGTTTTTATTTTTTATTTTTTTCAAACCTTAATCTTTATAGTCACATTACATGCCAGATTTCTAGATCCCAACTGTTTGATACATGTATTTACTGTTACATGAGTATAAGATCCGTAATGATATTTGCTCCAACAGTTTTCAGTTTTGGTGCAAGTCGGACATTTATTTTATATACATGTACAGCTTTGAAGACCTTTGTATGTAGTACACCGGGTCAAAATAATAATAATACCTGATGATAAGCAGATGCATTAGCCAGATGCACGTGCGCACACTGCATCACTTCGTCCAACCATCGCCAGCTCTGTCGTACGGCCGATATACAGCTCTGTAACAAAGCATTTAAAAGAAAACCAGTAAACTTAAAAATAAACACATGAAAGACTAGCATAAAAAGTCGTCGTTTTAAAACAGTGTAGGTCAAGATGACACGTCTCAACCTGCAGTTTCTCATCAATGTTCAAACTCTTTTCTATTTCATGAAAACATGTTCTTGCATACATGACAATTACTGCTGTGTATTTAGAAAATCCAAACACATGTACATGTAAACTTAAAATGAACGTACATGTAGCAGTACATTATAATAAGTGCCACTGTGTTGATATACAGTGGAGAATCTGTTATTCTTTCCCGTTTAAACGCAAACGTACGCAAACGCAAAACACAAAAAGGTAGAAAAATACAACTCGTTGACAATTCTGATAATTCATCTTTATCTTGGTGTCAAACAGTTTGGAGACTGATCAGACGCCGGGTTACCCGGCGTCTGATCAGGCTCCAAACTGTTTGTTATTGAAATAATAGTTTTAGCGTAAACGCGTTTATTGGGAAAGAATAACAGATGCTCCACTGTATATCAGTATATCCCATTGCAAACAGTTTGAAGCCAGATCAGACGCCGGGTAACCCGGCGTCTGATCAGGCTCCAAACTGTTTGTCATTCAGATTTAAATAGATATTTTAGAAATTCCAAACGTTTTTTCTATTCTATATTTTAGTTGTTTGTGTTGTGTTTGCGTTTCGTTTGCGTTTCGTTTGCGTTTGCGTTTGAATAACTATACCACGTACCTGTGCTGCCTTTGCCAGTGTTTCGTTACTGAGGCCTTTGTCATTTTTGTGTTTATTGTTTTGTGCTGCGTTCACCAGATGGATAGTTCTTGAGTCAAACTCTGTGCTAAGGCCCTGAAATAATAATTTGGTCTTCTAAGAGGTTTGCAATATTCCAGCGAAGACAATTTAAAATGGTACAACTGCTTAAAATAATATTGGTGATGCATGTACATGTATACACGACCAAGATCAATCATGTACATGTGCCTGATAGTTGAATGCCTCAATGCGCTATATAAACCTGATATATTGGCATAAACCAAATTTCTCTTTTTTTGTCCACTACCAATTCAAAAGAAACGCATTATTCTACTAGGATTAAGAACCTGGGGCCCGTTTCATAAAACTTCTTACGACAAATAATAAGTCAAAACGTTAAAATGCATAAAATTTCTGATTGCTCTATCTAATCCTGTCTTGTGACATCTCTTTGGAATCGTTTTTTCAAGACGATTCCAAAGAGATGTCACAAGACAGGATTAGATGGAGAAATTAATAATAATTAAGACTTTTATAATCTGACTTACGACAACATTTGTCGTGCGAAGTTTTATGAAACAGGCCCCTGGTTGCTTTATCCATTTCAAATATTTACGATTCCTCTGTACAAGACAAGCGGCTAATGAGAGCCGTCTAGAAGTAAAAAAGTGCGTTCAAGTAGAAGTTTTCTTCTTTATTTTCAGTCTGTGTTGAGCTGCAATTTGTCTTGGTACAGAAATGGGTCTCAATCGCTGTTATATATCACATGAAACCTTCCGAGACAATTATAAAAGGCATATGTGGATGAACAAACCCGAAGCCTCTTTGTTTGAAGGTTAAACTGGTTAACGTGTAAGAACACACCTGTATTAGACCTTCTAACGTTGTGATGCCTTTTATCATCTCTAAACATCCGCTTTTCTTATCTGCCATTGTCTGGAAGAAAAACAACAAAGTTTAATCACTTCACTGAAAATATCTCGTTTTGTAAAACTTTGGTGTCTGTTGATTCATGTATTTCTCAATATAAGAGGTACCAGTGGAGAAAACGTTATTATTTCCCAATCAAAAATTATTATTTCTATTGCAAACAGTTTGGAGCCATATCTCACACCGGGTAACCCGTCGTCTGATCAGGCTCCAAACTGTTTGCCACTTAAATAAACATTACTTTTCAAAAAGCTGTCCTTTTCTACGTTTAATGCCAATGCGTTTGCGTTTCGTTTGCGTTTAAACAGGAAATAATAACGTTTTCTCCATTGTACAAAGTCTAGCTGTACCATTCATACAGTGGAGACAACGTTATTCTTTCCCAGTTAAACGCAAACGAAACACAAAGGCATTGCAATAAAACGGAGAAAATGACAATAAGTTTGACTATACATGTACATTTTAATCTGAGAGGCAAACAGATTGGAGCCTGATCAGACGCGGTGTCTGATCAGGATCCCAACCGTTAGACACTCATTCATTATTTCTTAAGTCAACATACCTAAAAAATTAATTTAAGAAATAAAAGCAGACGATAGTTGTTTAAATTGACGACGTCATGGCAGTGACTGAGTATTATCAGATCTGACATTCAACATTGGATCTTGACCGTCAACACTAGGTAAAGTAGTACGCCTCTAATTAGATCGGGTCAATATTGGTACTCTACGTAATAATTAACCATACATAACTCAAGCATTGTTTACATGAACGGCCGCTCGCTCTACATAAATTACCGATGTTAATCGACATTTGCGTGATCTAATAAGGAAGGGACATACATGTACTACATTTAAGTGAAAACGTTATTCTTTCCCAATAAACGCGTTTACGCTAAAACTATTATTTCCTATGCAAACAGTCTGGAGCAAGATCAGACGCCGGGTAACCCGGCGTCTGATCAGGTTCCAAACCGTATGCGACTCAGATTAATATGGATAGTCAAAATTGTCGGAAAGTTGTCTTTATCTACGTTTTATTGCGATGCGTTTAAGCTAAAACTAGAATAATTTATTTGTATTCAGTATTCAGCATCCCATGACTTAAACAGATAACCATGCTAATATATTTACATTCGGCCAACTACAATGTAATTCCCATTGAAAATACTGACGTTTAATTCGTATAGATGCAATTTCTCGAGGGGTGGGGCTTGTGGATATCTTTGGCAGAGAAGGCGGGGTTTGTGGATCTTTTCTTCGCGAATTAATATTTCGAATTCGGACAGAAGACCTTTTGCAGAATTTTCAAATATGCTTCCTTACCGTTGTATGCCTTCTTATTAGCGAAAACCATGATTATCGACCTAAATGTTTCTTTATTAATGAGGCAAATTTCAAATTGAAATACCTTATAAAGAGCATCTGTCTGCATTAATGTATGACAAAATAATCAATAAATTTATCCTAGTTTAAAAGTGACGTAATTCCAAAATGACATCAAATCGGTATTTTCGCGCCAAACTGTTAAATTGACGTTTAATGTTTACAGATTATTACAATGTTTTTTTTTTATTGCGTTCGAATGTACACAGCTTCAGTGATGCGGTTGTGTTTGTTCCTTTCAGAGTACACATTATTCGTGCAATCAACCTCTAATATGGATTAAACATACATGCATAGTAATAAACTGTTCATTAATTTTAGAAATTACAGCAAATAAATTTGTTTTCGGCGTTTAAGTAGCATGATTCATGGTTAATTTGCCGATCATTTTCTGTTGTTTATTTAGCTTAAACGCCGGAACAATTCAGTTCATTTCTTAATGAATCGCTGCACGTTTGACAAAAGCTCAACTGTATGAGTACACAACTGCATTATTTAAATAAGCTGTCGGTAAACAGTGAAGCATATAAAAACGCAATGTGACATAGAATGCAACAAGATGTCATTGTTCAGACAATAAACATAGCATATTTGTACTCAGGTACCTAAGCACCAGTAAATAGTTGCATTAAAACACGACGAGCACTGTACGTCACTGATGTTTGGATAAATATGTTTGTCATGCATGAAGGATATATGGCTCATGGATGTTTTATAAAATGTGCAAAGCTCAAAAATACAGCGCTCCCTCTCTACAACGACACCCAATGGGAGACAAAAACTGTATGCTTTGTTCGGAGAGGGAATTTTGCATGCATTTGCAAACAGCTTGAATCCAGATAAGACGCCACTTAACGCGGCGTCTGATCTGGATACAAACTGTTTGCCCCCGTCATTCCTTTTTTTTGTCAAAATGTAAATTTGGTAAACCACCAGACGACAATTTTAAGTAAACTCTTTTGCAGCCGTGAAAAAGTTGGACATAATTATATTGTTTTGGGAACAGCGGCAATGGTCGTTGTAAAGAGGGAACCGTTGTTCGGAGGGTCGTTGTAGAGATGGAGTACTGTAAAAGTATCAGCAGTACAGTGGAGAATGTGTTATTCTTTTCCCAATAAACGCGTTTACGCTAAAACTATTATTTGCAGTGCAAACAGTTTGGAGCCAGATCAGACGCCGGGTAACCCGGCGTCTGATCAGGCTCCAAACTGTTTGCCACCAAGATAAACAAGAATTATCAGAATTGTCCAAAAGTTGTTCTTTTCTAGGTTTTAGTGATTTGCGTTTGCGTACGTTTGCGTTTAAACGGGAAAGAATAATAGATTCTCCACTGTATATTTGATGTTACAGTTGACGAAACGTTGCATTTCCCTTTTTAAGTGAAATGAAGAATATCATGAATGTCTCTTAAAACAGATGGATATTTAATGCAGAATTGAGTTGTACATGTATTGAAGAAACCTAAAGGCAAATGCCAGTCTGTTTGGATTCAGATTAGATACTGCGTTACGCGGAGTCCGATCTGGATCAAAACTGTTTGCAAATACGAATCTAGTCTAATTGGCACCCAAAATGTTAGTCATAACTGCATTACTTGTGTGAGTGTTAAGTCATTATATAGATATTTTGTAGGATCTCCAGACCACAAAAATTCAGAAGAAGAATGTTCAGCGTTTACCGAGTCGCCCACGAAGGTAAAGCCACGCACTATTCGACTTACCTCAAGTGCATGATATGTGCCGTACATGGAATGCAACTCCGCGTCTGTTAATGTCTGAAAGATAAAAAAGAAAGAAATGATAACATGCTTTGGTTGAGACACTACCAGTACTCTAGATACAGTGGAGAAAACGTTATTCCTTCCCGTTTAAACGTAAACGAAACGCAAACGCATTGCAAGAAAACGAAGAAAATGAGAATGATAATTTCATGTTTATCATGGTGACAAACAGTTTGGAGCCTGATCAGACGCCGGGTTACCCGGCGTCTGATCTGGCTCCAAACTGTTTGCAATGAAAATAGTAGCTTTAGCGTAAACGCGTTTACTGGGAAAGAATAACGTTTTCTCCACTGTAATAGCGAGTAAACTCAAGGTTTTCTAACGTTTTTCTTCATTATTTCTGCTCCAAATCTTATGGTATGTCCACTCATAAGAACCTCCACACAGAACGGCTTTAGGCAGACATAAAGGTTTTGGGTTTCAAAATACTCCCCGTATCTGGTTTGGACCGTTCCCGTGTTATAAGAATTAATATGCAAAACACATCGCTGATAATGAGTTAACTACATGTATAACAGAATTGGAACATTTTATAAACGTCACAATTGAACAGAATTTCTTCACTCCAAGACACTGCAACATAAGAAGTTAAATATTTATGAATTATACAGATACAATTACAAATCACATGTCCATTTGGTATTCAAGCTGAAAATCCATATACGTACAAGTATAAAGTCCCGCCCGCTATGAGCATATATCATCTTAACTATTACACTAAGTACATAGGATAAGGAAACTTTCTACAAGAAACGAGAGCAAACACATGCCAGGCATCCTATAAGAAATCAGTGTTGTTGTTGTTGTTGTTCGTCCATCGTTATGCGAATACGGTATGGTTGCTGTGTTCCTACGACGAGTGCGTAGGTGACTAATGAGGTCGATTCTACATGTAGCACTAAATGTACGTCACGTGGTCAGATGGTGTTGCTAAGGTACATGTACTAGCTGCTCAAACGTTTCTTCAAGAAATCAGTGTAGACCCAGATCTGACAGCTCCTTCAGGAGCTGTCAGATCTGGTTCTACACTGTTTTCAAAACGCGTTAATATGCATGTACGCAAGAGATAGTACAGTGTATATAGTGTAAGAGAATGTTTGAATCGTGGGAATGACATGACACTTATTGATACGGAAGATGAACTTGAACCAAGAAAATTTGCTTAGGTGCAGGCCGTTGGCGGCTTTCGGATTACGTGTATTTGCATATATATTCAATTTCTTTTGATGTCAAATTCAATACCTGTCTCGTCGATGTCCTCACGCAGGTGCAAAGAGGTGCATGAATAATATCCTTGTACTTAAATTAAAGTTAATGCATTTTGGGAAAGCGCGAGCCGGCTAACCATTTTTAAAAAAAGTTTGGATTATGCCCAGACATCGAGAGACTACCGTTCGTTTCAGTTAAAACACACATTAACAGATAACATTACTTATCTCTTTCAATCCTACAGTCCTCTGAAGAGATAACACATGTAAACAGTGAAGACCCTGATCAGAGGGCTCCTATATGAGCCCTCTGATCATGGTCTGCACTGTTTGATATTTTCATTTCTTTTTGTTGTCATATCAAAAGTGCAATAGTAGTCTGGTTCAAAATGCATGTATTAGAAGAGTCAAAAGGGATAATAAATACCCACAAGAGATATCTAGGGTTGAAAGGGTTAATATGAACGGTTTATTCGATTGCTTCAGTCTTTTCACCCTCATACTATCGAATGTTTTTGGTACTATTGGCTGCATTTTCGTTTCAAGTTTCTAAAGACACAGGGCACCGGCAGTTTGGCTGAGGAAAAACCAACTCAGGTGTCACAATGTTTGGATCCTGATCGAGCCGCCTCAGTGTCTATGTATCTAGTCTAGATCCAAACTATTCATAATGTTACTTTAGTCAACTATGGCTACAGTGGACAAGACTTTTTCATTTCCCGTTTAAACGAAACTAAAAGCAAACGCTTCAATAAAATGGAGACAATGTCAACATTTTGAAAAATAATAACAATTTATATTTATCTAAGTGGAATACAAGTTGAGCCTGATCAGACGCCGGGCAAATATTTTAGCATAAACACTTTTAATGCGAAAGACTAAAATCGTATCCACTGTATCAGTTTAAACCGCTGATCGTCTTGTGTGGACTGTCTATATATATTTGCTTGCTAGTCAGGTTTCATGTAATTAAATCAATATCAATTTTCTTAAAAGGGGACATGGCGGGTGCGTCACCCTAGAAAGCAGACGGATATGATACCTGCACGGGCGACAATATCACAGCAGCATTACGGGTGTCGAGTCATTAGATTAACATTTGAATGGATTCGAAAACTTTATCCTTATAGATATATGTACAGAGGAGAAGACGTTAAAATATAAACTGGAGAAAATGTAATTCTTTCCCAATAAACGCGTTTACGCTAAAACTATTATTTACATTGCAAACAGTATGGAGCCAGATCAGACGCCGGGTCACCCGGCGTCTGATCAGGCTCCAAACTGTTTGTCAATCAGATCAACATGCATTATCAGAATTGTCCAAAAAACTACATTTTTCCTATGTTTTAGTTCTTTGCGTTTGCGTTTAGTTTGCGTTTAAACGGTAAAGAATAACGCATTCTCCACTGTATTTCTAATTTAAACTACAGCAAACTCAAACGTAAATTGCGATAAAGTGAAGAAAAAAACAACCTCTAGAAAATAGTTGAACTTTCATTTTTAATTGAGTGGCAAATAATTTGGTGCCTGATCAGACACCAGGTTATCCGGGGTCTGAGCTGGCCCCAATCCATTTCAAGCGCAAGTACAGTGAAGAAGATGTTAGTTTTTCCCGATAAACGCGTTTACACTAAAACGTTTATTTTCATTGCAAACAGTTTGGAGCCGGATCAGATGCCGCTCAGATTAAAATGAATTGTTAGAAATTTCTAAAATTGACATTTTCTACACTTTAGTGCTTTGCGTTTGTGATTCGTTTAAATGCTTTTAAATGGGCAAAAATAAACGTCTTCTATATAATTTGAAAAATTACCTGCCACTGTACAGCTATAGTTCCCAATGGCTTACGTTTAGAAATTACCACAAAGTTCAGACATTTTCTGTGCATTTTAATGCAGGTCGCCGATTAGTTTATCAGATAGCATGCAAATAAATATTTTGCTAGTGAGAGGAAGCCAGATATTCATACTGACAACGGAAGCATTTAGAGCTTTCTGTAAATACAAAATGTACACTTTGTCATTCTTACTGCAAATTGTGCTTAACCTATTACTCAATACATATGCATTTTTACGCCCTAAGCTTGTTTCCCCAAGAAAATGTTTCCACTTGATACAGTCGTGAATATACACCATAAATGTACGAAATATGTTCTAAATATCCTACATGTACAATGTGGTTTAAACAATGTTTTATTCAAATAATATACATTGTAATCTAAACACTGCATTCTGCTTTACTTTTAGTCTCATTTAAACTACAATTGCTACGATAACAAACTACTTCTCATGGTACATGTTTATACATACTACTGTATAATTTAAACTTTCCTTAAAATTTCCTTAAATTCAGTCGGGGAATAAATTAAATGCGTTAAAGGGAGCTTGTATGGAGTAGTGGGTTAAACATGGACCATGCAACTGTATCACTGCTTACAGTGGAGAATCTGTTATTCTTTCCCGTTTAAACGCAAACGTACGCAAACGCAAAGCACTAAAACGTAGAAAAGAACAACTTTTGGTCAATTCTGATATTTCATGTTTATCTTGGTGGCAAACAGTTTGGAGCCTGATCAGACGCCGGGTTACCCGGTGTCTGATCTGGCTCCAAACTGTTTGCATTGAAAATAATATATTTAGCGTAAACGCGTTTATTAGGATAGAATAACAGATTCTCCACTGTATGGAGTAATGGGTTAAACATGGACCATGCAACTGTATCACTGTGTACCTGTTTGGCTGCGAGCTTGTCCATCTGTTTTCTGTACTCCAGGAGTTTACCGCGAGTTGCCTGATGTTGTTTGCTAGACTCCACCACATTTTGACTATTGCCTCCGAACCCAGTTCGTTCGAACTCGCCCTAAAAGTAAACCAACAAACATCAATTTGAAACATCAGTTTGGGATCAGACGCTCGGCATCTGGTCAGAGTATTCAGGCTGTTTGACGCTTGAGGTACTATGGAGAAAACGTTATTCTTTCCCAATAACCGCATTTACGCTAAAACTTTTTTTTCTCCAGTACAAATAGTTTGGAGCCATATCAGACGCCGGGTAACCCGGTGTCTGATCAGGCTCCAGACTATTTGCCACTCAGATTAAAACAAATAATCAGAAATGTCAAAAACTGGTTATTTTCTAAATTTTAGCGATTTGTGTTTGCGTTTCGTTTGCGTTTAAACGGGAAAGAATAACAGATTCTCATCAATGATAACAAAACTCATTTCCTTTGCTAAAAGTTTGGAGTCAGATCAGACCCTGGGTAACCCGGTGTCTGATCAGGTACTAATCTGTCTTCTACCCAGAGTATTAAATATCGTTCAAGAAATGGCCATTTTGTTGCATTTATTGCTTTGCGAGTAAACGGGAAATAATAACCAGGGCACCTGATAAAAAGGAGTAAATTGAGCAAATCCAACAGCTTCTCACTCATTTCAGCGCCAAATCCTATGGTGTTACTCTACCCAACAGAATCGTCTCAAAGAGACGATACTAATGAGAAGTGATATTATATATAGGGTTTAAAGCAGAAAGAGTCATACAACCGTTTCTCACTCATTTCAGCACCAAATTCTATTGTATTACACTACTCATTAGAATCGACTCAAAGAGACAATTCTAATGAGTAATTGTATCATAGGGATTAATGCAGAGCTCTGAACAACGCCTTCTCTGTCTTTGTAAATAAACAAGTAGTGGCTGCCAACACTTATACTGTAAACGATACTTTTATATTGAGATGGTAAACTACTGAAACATGAAAGTGAAGTTTTATATCCTTGACATCCTGATATATTTACGCAATAATGCTTATATATAAATGGACCATAAAAACATTAGCAGTCAGTGTAGATCCTGATGAGACGCTGCAATTTGCGGCATCTGATCAGGATCTGCACTGTTTGCTAATGTGTCTCATATGAAAGTGTCTGCTGTGCATACGCAAACACTACATTGGGTTTATACAAAATTGTGTATCGATAATTAAATTGTCAAGCAAATTAATTGAACGAGTTAATTGCAATATCCAGGCATAAATAGATTAATAAATAACCAAATAACCAATGCAATATAAGCAATTTTATAATATCAACAGTATCAAGGAAATGTGCCACTTTGCACAACGGAGTAGGCATTCTTTCCTAACACTGATTTTGGATTCAGAATATTAACTGTGCATCAAGATGTCTACAATCTAAGTACCACAGTGTATAAACGAACTGTATGATGACCGGGTAAAGTGACTAGCTGTAACAACGAATGTTGACATTTGTGCAGAGGTCGGAACATAAACCTGTTAATTTTGGATATCTTCTTCGAACCCATGCGAGCGAACGTAAGTAATAATTACAGTTATACATTTATTTTGTATCGTAGTACACTTGTAAGGGTGTAGGTAGAGAGGAAATTGTGATCTGATTGAAAATCAACACATAGTGTCGATTTCCCTCTCAAATTTGGCAACAGTTCTTTGAAAATGCCCTTTGTTTTAATCGCTTATATTACAATACGGTACTGTATGTTATCAAAATAGACCGCTAAACAAAGCAACCACTTTTTGTTTATCGTAAATCGCCATTTGATTATAAATTTAGGCAAACTCCTACATGTAGACTGTATCATTTATTGCAATCATCTGCTATCATTTAAAGCGACTACCCAACAATGTGACTGTATGACATATAGCGACAAGATTCCCCTGAAATTTGTATGACATATAGCAACTAGCTATACACGATTTCGAAAAGCCTGCTTGGTGTATTGTTATAGTTTCTTCAATAAAAGCTGTATCAGAGTAATACGTATATGTACGTGCAACATGTACTACGACTTATAGTGTGTTCATGCAAATTACCATTTTCGACCATATTTTCGGAAATGTGTATGACATATTGCGACTCGCTTAATATGATTTCACCAATTCTGCATACTGTATTGTTATTATTCGGATATACTGATTTTTCCCCAAATCTTCGGATTTCTGCTCTTACTTTTAAAATTTGGACCTTAAGCGTAGTTTGCGTTGAAAACATTGATATGAGTGTCAAACAGTTTAGATCTAGATCAGACGGCGCGTTATGTGTCTGATCTGGATATGAACTATTTGTAGAGCTTTGCAGCGAAAGGGTTAATGGTACGTTTCCTAAAACCGCGCTTGAAAATTTAGAAATCTTAGGATGTTTTAGCAACTTATGGTAGCCCTGATTTCAGCCTAACATTTATCAATTTATGTTTCAGGTTCAATGGATAATTTCCAGTGTATCTACTGCCACTGTGTATACCCGTACACAGTATATTAGTACCAGCGAGTCGAGAGAATTAGCCGGTCGCTCTGCAGTGCGTGTATGTTTTTCATGGTTTTATAGCATAAAATGTCTATGATCAACATATATATAATACAGTATTAAAGCGTGATGTTTCTGTGATATGCTGATGTCAAAACAGTTCTGTTTTAATCACAGAAACTCTCGTTAAATATATAATTATGCTGCCTAGTACCGGTAAATAACAACGATTGCTGACGAAAAATTACGATATCAACTGTTTCAAACGCTCCTGACTACAATATTTACATGAAACACTTAGTCTATTTCATAATAATTCATGTAACTCACTAAAACCACACTGTTGGGTCGTGATTTTAAGAATAGAATTAAAAGAAATTTGTGTCAAGTGTACGGCATCTTGGTTGTGAATGAAATATTACTGTACGGCATACTGATGTGTCACTGTACGGGGGTTTGCTACCAGAAACGTTTTGCTCTGTCCCAGTTCGTCCTCATGGTGTTACGTTCAACCAAAGGTAGCCGTGTACCGAGAACAGTCTTCCTATTTATAAATTTTACACTTTTCATTGTTAATTTACTTAAAATAGAAAAACTTGATATAGAGCAGGAACACCTAATAAAATGAAATTGAAACGATGAATGTACGTTTAACATATTATAATAGCTGTTCACGTAACATAATACTTTTGAAGCGAACGAGTAACTGTATCGGACTATATCTTAATCGAAGATTTCTATTAAAAAACTTAACACACACAGAGTCAATAATGATTGCGGTTAATGTATGATATCAAACTAATCCACCCACTCATAAAATATTGAAATACACGTACACACCTATAATTTCCATCTGTGTTTTTGCATTTTGCACGAACATATCGTGCAGTATGTTTACTGGTTAATGCGGTATCATTTACCACAGTGCAATCAGAATAAGCTGCCCGCTTTAAAGTGTGCGGTATTCAATTTAAAGACATTTCCTGATATTTTTCCGGTGGTGACACCAAACCAGGTATAAAATAAATCATGCAGTCATATGCGAGTTTTGTCCTTACTGCTATCTTGTCCTGGGATAATTATACTCATCCAAGCATTTCATGTGAGGGCCGTACTTTAAGTTTGTTAGTTTGATTAGTAAAACCCATTGAAAAACCCCTGGAGGGGTATGTGAGGGGCTCTCTAGACAACTTGAGATTACTGACTTTGACTTTGCGCACTTTACTACCGTCTTACCTGTATTTTCACACAGAGTGAGAACAATAGGGGAGTCCATCAATGGACTGATGAAATATCTTTAATCCAGAGTCCTTTTCTATAAAAACTGCCGCGGTCGTGTTACATTTGCTTGTTATTCCTTATCTTGCTAAATTGTTGTCTGATTCAATAATGTCGTGTGCGAAGAAGCACTAAACTCTTTTTTCAATGTGAGTGCCAAAACCAGTTTGAATATAGATCAGAAGTCGCGTTAAAGACATTTTCTGACATACTTTCGGTGGTAACACCAAAACAGGTTTAAAAGCATGCAATCATGTGGAATTTGTGCAGTTAGTGTTAACTGTTCTAGGGATAAAATCATTGAAGCGTTTCATGTGAGGTCCGTTCCTTCAATTTGTTAGTTTGGTTAAAAAACATTGGAATAACTCTTAGGTGTGAGTATGTCAGGGCCTCTCTAGACAACTTGAGATTAGTGACATCTGCTAAGCACATTGTACTCCTGCGTTACCTGTATTTTGACGCCTATTGAGAACAACAGGGTGCATCAAAGGACTTAAAGCGGCGTCTTGTCTTGTTCCAAACAGTTTGCAAATGTTATCCAATGAGCACTTAGGGTTACGTTTATTCGAATAACAGAGTTAAAATTGATAGTTGGCACACATGTTGCTCTGTGCGGACAGCACGCCTGTAATAATGAACAATAACAGTAAGCGCCAAAACAGTTTAACTTCACCAGAGTATCTCATAAAGGATGTCGACTTTTCTAAGTCGAACCAGCGAACAACATCTGTGAAAAGCAAATATGTTATATTTTTAATGGGAAATTTGCCTTCAAAGACCAGCCGATTGAATGCTATATAATCAAGTTTGCCAGTCTGTTTCATTTCGTGTCGATTACGCTTCGGATCAGGGATAGTAATTCTTTATACTCCCTTTATACTTCTTTATACTCCCGAAATTCCTCTACAACAGGCAATTCGGAGTCTTGCAACAAACATGCTCATGTTCTTCATTATATGCAAACTTGCACATTTTTTTTCAATGGAGAGTCTTTGGGTGTAAAGTATCGCTTAGATAGATTATTTTGTTGCGTTTCGTCTATTATAGACATAACCCTCCCCTCCCCTCTACATTGTCCAGGTATAATATTGAAGTTGCACACTTTTTCGGAAAAAACCCAACAAACAACGCTGGCGAAGGTATTTTAATTCCTGATAGCAATGCATCTCTGTCAAGTGGGAAATTACCTCCCGGAACGTGGGTAGTTGTTCCTTACAGTACGAACATTTGTACAGGTCCATAATCTGTAAAAAATAAATGACAATGTACAGAATATATACTTGTACAAATCAAACAGCCGTCGATTTCGATGTAGATTTAAGCAAGTTGCCGTACACTGGATTGAAAGGCTTTAGCAATATGCCGTTCACTAGCGTAGCAAGTTGCCGTACACCTAACCAAATTTCATTTCGGGTTTTTAAAGCACATACGTCAAAACAATAGTAAAAGTTTCATAATGTCAATCAAGATAGCATAAATTACTCGTATAACATGAATAGAT
Source organism: Gari tellinella (assembly GCA_922989275.2). Taxonomy (NCBI): domain Eukaryota; kingdom Metazoa; phylum Mollusca; class Bivalvia; order Cardiida; family Psammobiidae; genus Gari; species Gari tellinella. The sequence goes on from OV277871.1 coordinate 33,910,685, forward strand.
CTCTTATACAATTATTAAAAACAAATTACAATGATATTATGTCAGCAACAGTTGTTATTTACCGGTACCAGGCAGCTTGTTTATACGTCTTACGAGAGGTTCTCTCGGTAAAACTGAAATGTTATGACATCAGCATGTTCCAGAAACAACTCGCTTTAATATAGTATTATTCTACATATTGATCATAGACATGTAGTTTTAGAAAATCATGAAAACATACCTGCACTGCAGAGCGATCTGCTAAAAACTCTCGACTCGCTGGTACCAATATCCTGTGTACGGGTATACACAGTGACTGCACTTTCAGCACAGATGTATTCGACCAAGTCATACAACATTGTGTCGACATTCACGAAGACCAAAACCTAAGATTAAAATTTTATCGATTTCGGACATTACCAACACAATAAAAACTCACTCAAAGGACTTTCGTCTTGACACAAAACCGGCAAAAATTATGACATATATTGTAAAAACAACCCTAAAAAGTAAAAATGGACCAGAATACAATGAAAACTAGAATTGTCCATTTCAGGTTTCAGGGAGGAAAAGCTAAACTTAATATTAACTTAATCAAGGACTTAATTATATATGTGCATACATAAACAAAATGCCAGCATCAGCTTAGGAGTTGGAAGGTAGCGGGTTTGATCGCCAGTTGCAAACCAGTGCCGTAATATTGCTAGGAGCAGCTCTCTTTGGGGTCTACATTTTGTGCAAATTGTCAAAAGGAGGCATTGTAAGGTAAAGGGTTGAAAAGAGATTTATTTAAACTTTGTTAAACTAACAAAAGGGCGTTTTGGACGTAAAAGGATCCTAAAGTCGTCTGAAATCGTTACCGTAAGATCGCTATAATTGATACAGTATAGTCGCTATAATCATTCAGATCACCGTGTAGTCTGATTCAATAAACAATACAGTTTCAGTTTCATCAGTGCAGCACTTTGAACGTGGATATTTTATTAAATCTCACAGCTATTGTGGTTGTACTGCTATCTAAATAAGGATACATAATTTTCTCAAGTTTTAACGCCCGATTAGATGTCAGGATGTTTATAAACTGCATATATGACACGTTTGTAAACACGGCCTCGTGTAAACATTGCCAGGTATTTATTGATGTAATGGAAATATTTTGTTTGGAAAGCTTGATAACGGAACAATGACAGTCAGGTAAATATCTTAAATCAATGCACAATATAATGTACGTTTGCTTTTCTTAGTGATCTACTTAGAAAACAAGGAAAACAGATGAAAACATGTCCGCGTGTCGCACTGAATCGACTGACTCCTTACAAGCTAGTCGCAAAATCTAGCCATCATACAGTTCGTTTATACACTGTGAGTACGGTGAACACCGGAGAAGACCCTGTGCCCTACAGTGGAGAAAACGTTATTCTTTCCCGTTTAAACGCAAACGTACGCAAACGCAAAGCCCTAAAACGTAGAAAAGTACAACTTTTGGACAATTCTGATAGTTCATGTTTATCTTGGTGGCAAACAGTTTGGAGCCTGATCAGACGCCGGGTTACCCGGCGTCTGATCTGGCTCCAAACTGTTTGCACTGCAAATAATAGTTTTAGCGTAAACGCGTTTATTAGGAAAGAATAACGTTTTCTCCACTGTATCTTGTCCAAAACTGTTTTCATAAGCGTGTAAGCATAAGCGCGTTTATTTGAAAAGAATAACGTATTCTCCTCTGTATTTCTCTTTTAAAATTTAAATCAAGAAAAATAATATGGAAAAGTTAAAATCAAATCGAATAGAAAACCAGATTAAACACTTCAAATGTCAATCTGTTTATTCATGTTGTTTCCTTGTTTTAAAATAGGCAACCACATTAATACATGTAATAGAGTTTCATATGAAACAGCGAGCAATGCAAACCTTCATTCTTTATTAGACAAAGCGTTTTCATAGCATCTGATCTGGATCCAAACTATTTGCAAAGTCGACTTGAGACGAATATGACAATGAAAAGGGTACCCTTAAGTTAATATACACGATGAGTTTGGGCTTAACTTTATAGGGTTCAATGAACTTATTTTGTGATGTTTTACGCCTACTATTGAATGAAAATAACCTTGGGGTTTATTATTTACGCTTTATCAATTAATTTGACAAAGTTAAAACGACTTAGTTTATCTGTTACAATCAATGTTGATGTTGTGTTTTAACTACATGTAGTGTCATCGACCTTTTTACTTTATGCTACAGTGGAGATTATTTTCTTCCCCGTGTTCACTAAACGCAAGTGCAGCGCACTGAAGTGTATAAAAACATATCATTTAAAGTCTAAACTTTTCAAATGCACATACAAAATGTAGAAAGCTTTACCTTAAATCACGTTTTATTTAAATCATATGAGTAACACCTCATAGTTAAATCTTCATCAAAACATGTATAAAAACAGTTGCAAATGATGACAATTATTTTTACTCGTGATGGCAAACAGTTTTAAACCTGATCAAACGCAGGTTAATCCGGCGTCCCGTCTGGCTCTAAACTGTTTGTAGATGGTATCAAGTTTTAAAATGACAGATTTTAGACAATACTTAACTATTTATGTTAATCTGAGTGGCAAACAGTTAAACCAAACTAACATCGAAAGTATGTTTTAGCTAAACATGCCTAAAAACAAAAACAGCAGACAATATGTTTGGAGTAAACGGTATAATAATATAAGCATTAACAATTTCATGATCAAATTTGTCTCGAGTTTTTTTACCCCTTCAGCGCCATCGTGTCGTTTGCTTTAATATTGTTGTATGCAATATCGTTTCAAAGTTAGATTCAATGCAATATGACTGACGAAAATTTCGAAACGAGTGTCAAATAGTTTGGGTCTTGATAACGCGTAACGCGACGTCTGATCAGGACCCAAACTATTTGCAAACGCGCTTAACCCTTTACCCAATAGCCTGTTTCTAGTTTTGAAAATAGGAGACTACTTAAAGTAGGTTGAAAGTAAAGCAGAATGCACCGTAACGCGCATTCTGTTTTACTTTCAGCCTGCTTTAAGCCTGCTTGCTAGATTAAAGGAAATATTACTTATGATACATATTCATTTCTGTAGAGATCTATATTGGAACTATTTTCTTCAGCGGATGAATAAATTGAATGCGCTAAAAGGCGCTTCTATGAGGGAAATGGTTAGTGGCGTCATTGAGAGTGATAGGGTTAACAGGGTTGATGTGATCATTCGATCACATGATAAACGAGGACCGCCCACGCTAAACTAACAAGCATACCTTTCGCTCTTCTAACCAGTCTAAACACCGACTGACTTCTGTTTCTGCCATTCTTTTCTGAAAATACAAAAAGAAATATATTCAATGATGTGAATACCCTTTTAGAAACTCTTTAACTGGGTGTGTCGTATTAGATGATACATTAACATACATGTACATGTATCTGATTAAACATTAATACAGTATAGGGAATGTGTTATCCTTTCCCGTTTAACCCTTTATCCCCATACAGTGGAGAATGTGTTATTCTTTCCCAATAAACGCGTTTACGCTAAAACTATTATTTGCAGTGCAAACAGTTTGGAGCCAGATCAGACGCCGGGTAACCAAGATAAACATGAAATATCAGAAATGACCAAAAGTTGTTTTTTTCTACGTTTTAGTGCTTTGTGTTTGCGTACGATTGCGTTTAAACGGGAAAGAATAACAGATTCTCCACTGTAGAAGCGCCTTTTAGCAAATATGATTTATTTCTCCGCTGAAGAAAATGGTTCCAATTTAATCAGTCATGAATAAATATTATAGGGAATATTTTCTATATTCTAGTACTGGATAGCCTTAAGCAGGCTGAAAGTAAAGCAGAGTGCGCCTTAAGGCGCATTCTGCTTTACTTTCAACCTAATTTAAGTAAACTCCTATCTTCACTACTAGAAAAAGGCTATCAAGTAAAGGGTTAAACACAACTAAACGCAAACGCGATACAATAAAGTATACAAAATGACAGGATTTTAAATACGTTGATTATTTTTATTTTAATGTGAGAATTAACCAGTCTTTGGTCTCATCAGATGCCCGGTTACCCATTTGTTTGGAACGCACATACATGCGTTTACATGTCATATAATTCGGAAATAAGATTTTCTTCACAGTTTTCATCTCAACAATATCTGTTGCCGTTTTATCGATATACGTCTGCAAATAAATCCATGTATCCTTTATTTGTTTCCTTTGAATCTATAGCATATTTCTCTTTATCTACATTATACTACATGATGTTGAAATGTAAAAATATGTATGGATGTAATATATGTGAATAAAATTATTGAAAAAAAAAAAAAAAAAAAAAAAAAAAAAAAAAAAAAATATTTCTCTTTATCTGTCTATCTATCTCCGTCTCTCTCTATCTCTCTCTATATCTCACTCTGGCTCTCTGACGCACTCTGTCTGTCTGTCTCTCTCTCTCTCTGTCTCTCTGTCTCTCTCTGTCTCTCTCTCTGTCTATTTCTGCCTCTCTCTCTCTCTTTCTTTCTTTCTTTCTCTCTATCTATCTATCCGACACTCCCTCTCTCTCTGTGTATATGTCTTTCTGTCTACTCAGTGTACTCTATTACACTTTCCACCAGTTCATTTATTTTTCACAAGAATCATGTTGGCGAGCCGTCAATCATACGAGTCTTATCAAAATTCAATTCTTCCCAGCTACACTGTACTAGAACTTAAAAAGAAATTAAACCTGACTTTCCTTTTATAGTTTTAAACCTTGCAGTGTGGAGTCATTATATTTACAACGGGTGCACACGATAAATTATCAATTTCTAAACCACATAAATCATTAAACGAGTGCACAATAAATTATCCTCCCATTAAAACCCCGTAATAAAACACTGATTGCTAAAGTTGCTGTAGTGCAGAGAAGCAAAACGTGGAAAGGAGAAGATCAACTTAGCACAAGGCTTCTGATATAATAAACAAGAAATATCTTTAAAAAAGATATTCGGCGGAATGAGTGGTTGAATTAAGGCTATATAGATGAAATTGGGTGGGCAAAATTAAATGAAATTGAGGTTTTCAAAGAATTGTAATATCTTGGATTGAAAAGCAAAAAAAATTGAAACAGTAACTTTTATTTAAAATGCAAAACTATCATGTACAGAAATGCAAAACAGAACAATAATTTAACTCATATCCTAGCTGATGGTAGGAGATCCTCACATTTATCTATTGTTCTATATATCAAACTTCATTCATAGAGTTTCTTGAAACAAACTATAGCATACACAAATGTACAGATACAACAGTCTGCTGAACTTCGACTGCCACTCTTGTAAAAAATGATGAAACAACACGATTGTGTTTAACTCACTTGAGGCCATTAATTTTATATATAATATTGCTTTAAATGTATGGTAAATGTGTACAAATAGTTAACAATTCAAACAAATTGGTAGTAAACAATTACAAAACACCTAGCTTCCTCTGTATATCTATAAAAAGATTTCAGATGTCATATCTTAAAATAGAAGTATAATTGCATCATCCCAGTGTAAACAGTGCAGTCTGTATCTCTAAATTTTACACTCACAGTCCACATCTGGTAAAACTGTAATTGGACATAGACCAGCCTACAGGGCTCCAGATAAGAGGGAGTAAACTAAACAAATCACATTTTTTCACTCCTTTCAGCACCAAACCCTATGGTGTTACCACTCATTTTTCTTGTCTCGAAGAGACAAATCAAATGTATAGTGACACCACAGGGTTTAATGCACAAATAAAGATTTTAAGTTTTGAAATAATTCCCTTATCTGGAGCCCTGGCTACTATCCAATCAGACTATTCAGTTTCAACAGGTGCTCTTAATTCTAAATTTCTGATCAAATATTATTGGTTGAAATGTGTGGCCAAATAGAAAGTGTGGCTAAATAGAAACCAGTCAGCTCCGCCGAAAAAATGTACATACTCGTACAGTGGAGAAAACGTTATTCTTTCCCAATAAACGCGTTAACACTAAAACTATTATTCCCATTGCAAACTGTTTGGAGCCAGATCAGACGCCGTGTGACCCGGCGTCTGATCAGGCTCTAAACTCTTTGCCACTCAGATTAAAACAAAAAATCAGAAAATTAATGTCAAAAATGGTAACTTTCTACATTTAAGCGATTTGCGTTTCGTTTGCGTTTAAACGACAAAGAATAACGTTTTCTCCCATTTTCGCCTATGTGGGATAGAGATATTCCCCATGTGGAATGACTCTATCCTCCATACCACGTGACGTCTTTTACTGTTTGCCCAGCTTTATCACAAGCGCTGCATGACGCGGGTAACTAAATGACAACGTCAACGTTTTGGCGGAAAAAAGTGCACACAAACTGCCATTATTTCGTTATTTGTATAATGTTTTAATGATTTAAATAGGAGAAAAAAAATCCACCATTCGTTTAGTTGATGTAGGATAGGATTTTCTCCCCCTCGGGTCAGAAATTTCACGCAGGGACTCGGCAAGCCTCGTCCCTGCATGAATTTTCTGACCCTCGGGGAGAAAATTCCTATCCTACATCAACACTCATGGTGGATTCTTATATTCTCCACTTTTACAGCGGAGAATATGTACATGTACAGTAGTTATATTCGATCCTGTTTAACACTTTCGGCGTCAAAATTATCGTGAAATGTGTACCCCATCGCCGCTATAGTCTCTTTTGTTTTAATATTGTTGTCTGCAATGTCATTTCAAAGTTAGATTTAAGGTAGTCTGACCAGGATCCAAACTGTTTGCAAAGGCGCTTTTAAAAATGGCGTCATTGACAGTGAAAGGACCAAAGGAAGCTAAATACAAGTGTCATGAAATAGGGTGTAGAAAATAACAACTGTTGAAAGTTCAGACGTATACATGCTTTAAAAACCATTAACAGTTACTATTAATTTTAATCTGCTGAGTGACAAATAGCTTTGAGCCTGATCAAAACCCGGATTTTCCGGCGTCTGATCTTGCTCCAAACTGTTTGCAATTGACGCACAATGTATGTGGTATTTAACCCATTTGTGCCCACGATCCCATATATGGGACATATGCAAGCAGTGTAGATTCTGATCAGAGACTACACTGTTTGCTGATAGAAATTTCAATAAAACAATGAAAATGAAAATTGTGACCAGGTATCCCTTTGATAAAAAAAAACTGGACTAATCCAATAAATAAACATGGAAGAATCCACCGGGCGTAAATGGGTTAATGAGTTTCACTTGGAGCACCCAGTTTGAATATGGCTATAGGACCAGACCATCGTTATCATTGCCGACTGAGGTCAAACCACTTCAACTCAACTTTATACATAGTATAAATGTTACCTATCCTGTCAATCTCCACCTTATTGTACGTTAACCCTTCCCCCCATAGAAGCGCCCTTTAGCGCATATAATTTATTCCTCCGCTGAAGAAAGTAGTTCCAATTTAATCAGTTATGAATAAATAGTACAGCGAATATTCTATATATTCTAGCACATAGAAGCTTAGAGCAGGCTGAAAGTAAAGCAGAATGCGCACTAAGGCGCATTTTGCTTTACTTTCAACCTGCTTTAAGTGGTCATCTATCTTCAATACAAGAAATAGGTTATCAGGTAAAGAGTTAAGTTTATCGAAAATCGTCTGTAACACGAAAATAAGACATTGGCCCTACATGGTTTTAGAGTTGAGTCTGAGATCATTCTCAGGTATTTGATGTACAGTCGGCTGAGCGGTCATTCGGACTGAAAGTAGAGTAGTACTTGGCATATTACTTTTTTGTATTTTTTACTTTTGCTATTTGACCAATCAAATGCTTGAGAACGATATCACACACTTTTTGTTACATTATACAATATGCCATCATTATCATGTTAATTCTTAACCTATTCCCTGCTTCCACCTTACTTCGCAAGCATTTGCAAACAGTATGCCCAAAATCTTAATTTAAAACAAGAGAGAAGACGTTATTCTTTCCCGTTTGAACGCGAACAAAACGCAAACGCATTGCCTTGAAATAGAATAAAAAACTTGTTTTAATTGCTTAACGTTCTATTTTATTTAAACGACAAGTAGACTGGAATCCAATCAGATGCGGGATTACCCGGTATCTCATCAGGCTCAAAACTATTTGCCACTCGTATAAAAATCGATAGTAATTTCAATGCATTTTAAAATCCATCATTTTATTTTTTGCGTGAAGGGTTTCGTTTGCATTTAAACGGGAAAGAATAATGCCTTCTCCAATATCCGATCAACAATATTGTCTGTTTCAATCGTTGCATTCTTGAGCCCGTTTCATAAAACATCGTACGACAAAAACGATCGTAAGTCAAACTTTTAAAAAACATTTAATTTCTGATTTCTCTATCTAATCCTGTCTTGTGACATCTCTTTCGAATCGTCTTTTCAAGACGATTCCAGAGAGATTCACAGGACAGGATTACATAGAGAAGTAAATAACAATTGAGACTTTTATAATCTGACTTACGACAACATTTACAACTTACATGTATCAAACTTACTACTTTCGCAATTTGAACAGAAAAATCGTTTTAAAATGGCAAACAATTTCGTTTCCTACTCAGACGCCGGGTTACTCGACGTCTGATCTAAACCCAAACTGTGTTGCCAAACCCATCAAAGGTTGCACAAGGCAGGAAGAGGACAAAGTCATCATGATCAGTTTTAAAGTATTACGTTTCACCTGAATTGCCCGCAATTATTTTATTACATTTAATCCCTTTCCTACATTAGCACAACTTTCATGGGCATTTGCAAACATTTTAGGTCCAGATCAGACGCCGAGTAACTCGGCGTCTGATCTGGACCTAAGCTATTTGCCATTCTTGTCGTTTTTTTCTCGTCAAAGTACCTAGAAATGGTTCCTAAACATTTAAAGCAGGCGATAATTTCTAAGCAGACGACATTTTGGCGGGAAATGTGTTAATGCCTTGCCCGGGGCTAGTGAGCATTCCTCTCGTATCGTGTAACCTTTAAATGAGATGACGGTTGTAAAACAGCTTTAAGTGAATTGATAAATTTAAATTTATAGTCTCCGTTCCCTTTTGACTTCCGAAAGTGACGTATGCTTCAATAAAAGTGTTCGCTAAGTAATTGCTTAACCCTTTCACTGCCAAATATTTCGTGAGATTTTACCCCTTCACGATCTCACTGTCGTCTGCTACTATTTTGTTGTCTGCAATGTAGTTTCAAAGTTAGCGATAAGGCAGTATGAGTGAAGAAATTTCAAAACGAGTGTCAAACAGTTTGGATCCTGATCAGACGCCGTCAGACGCCGCGTTACGCGGCGTCTGATCAGGATCCAAAATGTTTGCAAACGTGCTTTTAAGCGTGACTGAGAGCGAAAGGTTAACGACTTTGTCAATGGAGTGGTGGAGGAGATCCAAACAGATCTGGACCAGTATTAGCCTGCTTTAAACAACCATCTGTCTTCAAAACTGATAACAAGCTATGGGGTAATGGGTTAACATTTTAACAGTCAATTTTGTTGTCTGATTTAACTCCTTTACTGCTAATACGTCGCTCCTTAAAATCGTTGCCTAAATCCTTATTTCAAAGTAAGATTTAAAACTGTTTGGCCCAAAACAATACAGTATACGATTGTCAAACCGTTTTGGTCCAAACTGTTTACACAATTGAATTGAGTAGTGTATGGTGGTGAAACATTTAGATCTAAATCAGATCCCGAGTAACTTCTCATCTGATCAGAGTCCAAACAGTTGGTACAGTGGAGAAAACGTTATTCTTTCCCAATAAACGCGTCAGAATTGTCCAAAAGTTGTGCTTTTCTTCGTTTTAGTGTTTTGCGTTTGCGTACGTTTGCGTTTTAACCGGAAAGAATAACAGATTCTCCACTGTACAAACAAAACGCAAACGCAAAACACTAAATTGTAGGAAACGACAACTATCCGACATTTCTTAATATCTATTTCAATGTGAGTGGGAAACAGCTTGCAGTCTCATCACCGTCGAGTTTCCCGGCGTCCGATCTGGTTCCAAACTGTTTGTACTGGAAATAATAGTTTTAGCGTAACCGCGTTTATTGAGAAAGAGTGACGTCTTCTCCGTGGTATTACATAAACCATCATCTTCATGATCAAATTAAAGTGGCATGACTTATAACACATAGTCTATCATTCATTATTTCAATAACATTTGCAATATATTGGATCCGGATAAGCCACTTATTACATTTATAACTCTGGCTCTGATCAAGTGCAAAAGTGTTTTGACACTTGTCTCACGTTTCGTTAGTTACATGTATAAATTTAAGTTATATCCTTGTAGTTTAATTGGTTACTTATACACATTGTATATCGTTACATCGGCATAATCAAATCGTTTAAACGGGTCAAATCGTTGAAAACTACTATTTTAGCAGGCCAAGGGTAAGTGAATTTCTCTTTCGTTTGGTACATCATTATGCAAATTAAAAAATGTAAAATATTAATTAAAATTGAAATTAGATGCGCCAAAGCACTGATTACACCCAATGAACATTATTTAACCTTATGCTCGAGCGAGCAGACTTGGTCGACACGAGTCAGCATGTTTTATAAGCTTGTGCAGATATTTAGGGTTGCGTTCTCTTCTAATCATGTACATGTACAGTGGAGAAAACGTTATTCTTTCCCGTTTAAACGCAAACGTACGCAAACGCAAAGCACTAAAACGTAGAAAAAACAACTTTTGGACAATTCTGGTATTTCATGTTTATCATGGTGGCAAACAGTTTGGAGCCTGATCAGACGCCGGGCAACCCGGCGTCTGATCTGGCTCCAAACTGTTTGCACTGGAAATAATAGTTTTAGCGTAAACGCGTTTATTGGGAAAGAATAACGTTTTCTCCACTGTATGCCGGTGCCTTCTGTAAATAGTTTAGTTCCACATGACATACGAGGGGACTCTGAATCTCATTTTATTCCAAACCTGTCTGTATAATGTCAATACTTATTTATAAACACTATTCCACTGCAACGGCAACAGCGCCCGTTCCATAAAACTTCGTACGACAAATGTTGTCGTAAGTCAGATTATAAAAGTCTCAATTATTATTTATTTATCCATCTACTGCTGTCTTGTGGCATCTGTTTGGAATCGTCTTAAAAGGTCGATTCCAAAGAGATGTCACAAGACAGGATTGGAGAGAGACATCAGAAATTAGAACTATTTTAAAGTGTTGACTTACGACCGTTTTTGTCGTACATGTATGAAGCTAGACTGGAGAGGCAGTGGCTGGTTTATATACGACAATAGTTTAGGAACACAATACTTTAAAATTGTCACCATATATGCAATAATTACAAACAGTGAGCGATAAGCTGGTGGACTGATATGTTTCTATATTGCACAAATTATGCATGTTTATCTGACCTCTTAATGAAATAGTAATTAAATTCAGATTAGAATGACAACTTATGGTCGGAAGAGGACTAAGTAATTTTTCGGATGGTTGAAATCCATTTTGATAAGAGACATATATATCTGAATCCTACAGAAAGCCTTGTATCGGGTTACTTTCTCTTCCCAAATTGTACTTGGACATTTTTGCTGGCACTTGTAGTCTGCTAAATGTTTTACTGTATGCATGTGTTTTTAATTTCTCACAGAATTAATCATGCTCTTCAAAAACAGATTGCAACCAGATTAAATTCAAATAAAAGAGCTGTAGATCCAGATACAGCCTATTGGTAATTAGTCTAATTACAATACAGACTTTTTAAGAAAAGAGAAATAATTTAATTTGTGTTAACATATTGTTTCATCTTATCAAAGATCTGACAATACTCATTAAGGCTCTGCCTGGCTTATCTATACGTGTAGCGAATTTTCACCAGAGCATTTAATTGGTATATAGATTATGTTAATAAGGGGTCAGGTGGTGACAAGCTGGTTAATTCATCAAATATTATTGCATGCTTTAGCATGCAATAATATTTGATGCATTAACCAGAACATACAGCTTGTTATCTTAAAGAATATTTAATAGAAAAACGTTCAGTTTCAGTGGGGAAGGTGTTATTCTGCCCCGTCATTAGAAACGAAACTAATCACAAACGTATTAAATAAAATGTAGAAAACTACAACTTTTTTATACAACAATGTAGATTGTTCTCTTGCTCTGGGTTGTCATTATAGTAATTTAATCAAATTGCTCTGAGTTAATGGATTACTATAATACAACTTTTTTATGTTCATACGATTATCTTTATCATGGTCGGATTAGGTTCCTACATTGTAACTGTTTGCAGCGGGTAAAATCGTTTTAGCACGAACGCGTTTATTGGGATTTACAAGAGTACATGTAACGTTTTCTCCACTGTATAAACTATAAACTAATACAGTCACGAAATACAATATACTTTCGTTTCAACTCTGTTCAAGGAATGTAATCTTAGCTGTTATAGCTCAATGCAGCAGTAAAATTCTAGGAATGTAAAGTAACCGTGCTGTTGCATTTATAAACAGTCACTTACAAATGTGTTAGGCGTCGGTGTTAAAGGCAGGTGTCAATTTTCAAAAGGCTAAAATGAATGTGCAAAAAGAAAAGTTTAACATCTCTTTTCGATTTCCCTTTTTGCATCCTATTTCCACCTGTCTTAGAAAGTCTTCTGAATCTTCTTCTTCCAAGTGATCGAACTAAAGGGGGTGGGATACTGTAGTATTTTAATCACAAATTGAATTCTTTGATAGGCTTTTCTAAGCTACAGTGGAGAAAACGTTATTCTTTCCCAATAAACGCGTTTACGCTAAAACTATTATTTGCATTGCAAACAGTTTGGAGCCAGATCAGACGCCGGGTAACCCGGCGTCTGATCAGGCTCCAAACTGTTTGCCCCCAAGATAAACATGAATTATCAGAATTGTTAAAAAGTTGTCATTTTCTACGTTTTAGTGTTTTGCGTTTGCGTACCTTTGCGTTTAAACGGAAAAGAATAACAGATTCTCCACTGTATGTATGTTTTTTTGGAAAAGCAAATAATAACCTCCTTGAAAAGAACAGAAGTAAACAGTAACGTCCTCGAAAAGAACAGAAACAAATAGTATAGGGCTACGAGACACGCTGCAAACAAGGTTTTTATTCAGGACAAACTCGATCGGCTACAATGTACATGGTTAACCATGAGAATGTTCAGCAATATAAATTCTAAAGACAAATGCATACCACCTTTTTTAAACGCATGCAGTTTTTCTTTACCTTCAGTCTGATTTAAGCTACCTGTTTTGTTTGCTACATGTAGTATACAGGAAATATGTTTTATTCTGCATATAAATAACACCCGTTGTTTAAATGTCATATATAACTAGTTATATAACTATGCAAATGAGGTACGACACGACGTCGTTTACTTGTGACGTCATTAAAATGCGTTTTATGCGTTCAATTTCCAACGTCTTCATTCCATCATGTAGATTCAATTTATAGATTTTTGGTGTAATTAATCAATACTATATCTACATGAAAGTGTTTACTAAAACATATAATAACATAAACATTATGCTTGTGAACGGGGTTAACTGTTTCCCCTGTATAGATCTACTCATATCGCGCTAAGCATTCACTTGACCTCAAAGGCTGCGATAAATAACTTTTCTAGATTTTGTTATAAAAAGAATATAACATTCGTGTTAATAATTTATTGGATTTATCAAACTCGTCGTTTTAGAAAACGATAAAAACTCGGCAAAGCCTCGTTTTTATCGTTTTCTAAAAGACTCGTTTAATAAATCCAATAAATTATGAACACTCATGTAATATCCTATATGTATCAGGTGGACCTATTCCCTTCAGTGAAGAAATAAATTAGAGTTTAAAAAGGCGTATATAGAGTAATGGTTCAATTAAGCACACACTTGATGTATATATGATACCACATGTGGTCCGCTCCATATTACTGTTACTGTACGCATATTATCTTAATTATTATTTTCAAACTTCAAAAATCGACAAAAGTGTGGACCCTGACAAGCATCCAACATCTGATCAGCATCCAAACTGTTTGTAAATGGGAAAGTCAGTTCTATAAACTCACAATGGGGACATAAATATAAATACGATGTACATGTAGCTAAGCTTTCAACTAATGACAAAAAAACTTGTAATCCAATACCGTATTTACAGTGGAGAATATGTTATTCTTTCCCAATAAACGCGTTTACGCTAAAACTATTATTTGCAGTGCAAACAGTTTGGAGCCAGATCAGACGCCGGGTAACCCGGCGTCTGATCAGGCTCCGAACTGTTTGCCACCAAGATAAACAATAATTATCAGAATTGTCCAAAAGTTGTTATTTTCTACGTTTTCGTGCTTTGCGTTTGCGTACGTTTGCGTTTAAACGGGAAAGAATAACAGATTCTCCACTGTAGTGAACATCCATATTTAAACATGTAACTCTTTAAATCATAAACCAACGTTGAATCTCTATAAACCCATTTCGATCGTACAATAAATGTAGTACCCTTTGTCGAGGTGAAAAATATAGTCGAGACACATCCTTACCTTTTAAGGATATCCTGCAGCTACACTGACTTTCTACTTTATCACAGTATGCATATTAAATTTTTGGGGGGTTTTAAATTTCAATTTCAAACTTCAAAGAACTATCGACATGATTACCAAACAGTGTGGACCCTGGTCAGAAACCGAAAATATCAGCAACCAAACTGTTTCTAAACGGGATAGCCAGTTCCATAAACACACACTGGGGAAGTAAATATATAGAATTCGACATATTCAGTCATAAAAAGCTTATGCTTTCAACTAGAGATAGAAAAACGTGTAACCCAATACCGTATTTAGTAAACATCCATATATAAACTCGTGATATTAAAGTACATGTAACTCTTTAACTAATAAACCTACTTTGACTATCTACAAAGTTACAAACCCTCTTCAACCATACATAAAATATAATATCATATGCTTAACGTTAATCTTTCCCGTTTTAACGCACACGAAACGCAAACTGTTTCCAATAAAATGGAGAAAATGACAACTTTTTGATAAGTAAGACTATTCATTTTGATATGAGTGGCAAACATGTTTGGAGCCTGGTCAGACGCCGGGTTACCCGGCGTCTGATCTGGCTCCAAACTGTTTGCAATATAAAGTAAACGCTTTTATTGGAAGAATAACGTTTTCTACACTGTACATACAAATGTGAAATATTTAGTCGAAAACACATCCTTACCTTATAAGATATCCAGCAGTTACACTGACTTTCTACTTAACGTATTTCCTCCAATATCAAAAGTATTAAACCTTATAGGACAAACAGGGGAATGCGTTTTCCTTATATGTGCTTTCAGAAGCTCTTCCCGGTGTCACAGTCGAGTAATTTATGTAGTTTTTTGGTTCTGTGTGGGTTAAGACTTGCTGTGCGATTAACTCGTAAAGTACAAAGCGCAGTTTGCCTTACGCGTGCACACAGTTTGGATCCCGATCAGACGCCGCATGACGCGGCGTCTGATCGGGATTCAAACTGTTTGACACTTGTTTTAAACGATTCTTCATTGATAAAATCATAAAATTGAAATTTGATAGATAGTAGTTTAAAAGCTGTAAGATTTAATAGAGTGTTACGGTTTTATCTCTAACCAGTTATGTGCCAATTTGTGACACATGTAAGCGATCCAAACCATGTTTAGAATCAAATAAAAATGCTACTTATTCGTTGGCTCATCTAGAACCAAACTGTTTGACATTCTGAAAATGTTTCTTCTCGAGGGATTGTTAGGCAAATCAGATTTCTAATTTGATGCAGACGAAAACTGTTGCAGACTAAAACGATTTAACAAACTAAAGGTTTGGGTACAAAACCACATGCGTAAATAACGCGTTTATAACCACTTCACTGCCTTACCCAGAGTACAGTGGTAATTTGCAAACAGTTTGAATCCTGATCACACGCCGCATAACGCGGCGTGTGATCAGGATCCAAACTGTTTGATACTCAAGTTTATAATTCTTAAGACAAAGAATTTAATGTTCAGATTTCAGAAATAAAAGCAAACGACAATTGTTAAAAGTTGGTGACGTCATGGCAGGAGCGGGGTAAATACTTGTTTATGAACATTTCAAATATAGCACCTGCAGTTCATTGCCGCCGCATCCCACGCATAACACATTGTAAAGTTGTTTTCCTTTTTATTCTCTTTCCTACTTTGAGGTTACATATATAAAAGAAATAAAGTCAAAGTCCTTAAAAGGAAGTTAGTCAAAAATGACTAAAGCGTTACATTTAATACACAAGTAAAACAGAAAACGTACTTAAAATCAATAGCATGATTACAGTGGAGAAAACGTTATTCTGTCCCAATAAACGCGTTTACGCTAAAACTATTATTTCCATTGCAAACAGTTTAGAGTCAGATCAGACACCGAGTAACCCGGCGTCTGATCAGGCTCCAAACTGTTTGCCACTAAAATAAACATGAATTGTCAGAGTTGTCCAAAAGCTGTAATTTTCTATATTTAAGTGCTTTGCGTTTGCATTTCGTTTGCGTTTAAACGGGATATAATAACGTTTCTTCACTGTAACCCTTTTACCGAAATGGGTTACTAAAGTTGCCTTTGAAATGTTTTTTTTATCCAGATCAGAGTTTGGGTACCTCGTCGTTTGATTAGGTTCCAAACTGTTTGGCACTCATAACAATAACTTTTCCTACAGTCTGATCAGTCTCAAAACCGTTTGTAATTCACATAGGTTTTCAGCATCATGTAAATGCGATTATTTGGAAAGAATAAACGTTTTCCTATTGTACATGTACATTTGTAGTACAGTGGAGAATCTGTTCTTCTTTCCCAATAAACGCGTTTACGCTAAAATTATTATTTGCAGTGCAAACAGTTTGGAGCCAGATCAGACGCCGGGTCACCCGGCGTCTGATCAGGCTCCAAACTGTTTGCCACCAAGATAAACAAGAACCATCAGAATTGTCCAAAAGTTGTTCTTTTCTACGTTTTAGTGCTTTGCGTTTGCGTACGTTTGCGTTTAAACGGGAAAGAATAACAGATTCTCCACTGTATTGGTCGTTACAGTGGAGAAGGCATTATTCTTTCCCGTTTAAACGCAAACGAAACGCAAACGTACGGCATTAAAATGTATAAAAATACATTTATTGACATTTCTAACTATCTTTTTAATCTGAGTGACAAATAGTTTGGAGCCTGATCAGACAACGGGTTACCCGGCGTCTGATCTGGCTCAAGACTTTGCAATGGAAATACCGTAATAGTTTTAGCGTAAACGCGTTGATTTGGAACAAAATAACGTCTTCTAAACTGTACCTACAAATCAGTAACTTGTGCTTGGCAAAATGTGTAGACCCAAATCAGGGTGTTCATAAAGGAGCCATCTGATCAGGGTCTGCACTGTTTGACATTTTGAAATAGAGTGTGCAATGTCCTCACCACTGTATTGATTACAGTCCAAATAAAGGTCAGTAACGACTCAAAGAAGGGACATGCTAATTCTGAAGCAATTACAGTGGAGAATGTGTTATTCTTTCCCAATAAACGCGTTTACGCTAAAACTATTATTTGCAGTGCAAACAGTTTGGAGCCAGATCAGACGCCGGGTAACCCGGCGTCTGATCAGGCTCCAAACTGTTTGCCACCAAGATAAACATGAATTATCAGAATTGTCAACAAGTTGTACTTTTCTACGTTTTAGTGTTTTGCGTTTGCGTACGTTTGCGTTTAAACGGGAAAGAATAACAGATTCTCCACTGTATGACTGGTACATGTACCGTGGGGAAGACGTTATCCGTTCAATATAAACACGTTAATGCTAGACAACGGTGACAATTGAAAATACATGTAGATTGAAGCCAGATTAGACACCGGTTATGCAAACTGTTTGCCATCCTAAAATGTAATGAATAGTCAATAGTTGTCAAATAGTTGCCATTTCTTCATTTTATTGCGCTGCGTTTGTGTTTTATTTGCTTTTAAACGGGGACGAATACCGTCTTCTCCATTATATCTGGACTGATTTGAGTCAGGATCAGACGCTAATAATTACACCTTTTGACGCCTCTAATCTATTTCTCCACTTAAGATATTAGTTCCAATTTACACAGTCATGGATATATATTTCTGAAGAAATATTTTATCTATTTTGGCAGATGGTAGCTTAAAACAGGCTGAAAGTAAAGCAGAATGTGCCTTAAGGCACATTCTGTTTTACTTTAAACCTGCTTTAAATGGTCAGTTATCTTCAAAACTAGAAATAAGCTATGGAGAAATGGGTCAACAGCAACAAACATGCGCGTGCACTCCAAGGACAGACATATTTGGAGCCAGATACATGTAAGACGGCGAATGACTTCACGTAAGAATATATTTCAAAATGTTTGACAATCAGAATTCAAAACATTTTGCCATTTTCTACACTTAAATAAACTGTGTTTGCGTTCAGTACAAACTTCAAAATGCATATGAAATTCTACGTCACGAAACTCCTACTTGCTCTCATAATGCTTGGCACTAACGCAAACGAAGGTTTTTTTAACAGCATGTGATATAAATAATATAATCGTAGGTACAGTTGAGAATCTGTTATTCTTTCCAGTTTAAACGTAAACGTACGCAAACGCAAAGCACTAAAACGTAGAAAAGAACAACTTTTGGACAATTCTGATATTTCATGTTTATCATTGTGGCAAACAGTTTGGAGCCTGATCAGACGCCGGGTGCCTGATCTGGCTCCAAACTGTTTGCACTGCAAATAATAGTTTTAGCGTAAACGCGTTTATTGGGAAAGAATAACACATTCTCCACTGTAGGCTTAACCATTAATTAACTCGACGACGTGGTGTAGTGTTTAGTGAACGCTCAATGGCTGTTTTATATTAAAGCCTTAACACAACAGACGGGGATAGCTTTTGAATTTTAGGACGTGTTTGATCAAGATCAGACACAGATTAACTCGGCGTCTGATCTGAGCCCCGACTGATTAGCACTAATGTCGACATTGCTTCAGACAAAATGCATAAAGTCTTCTATTGAGAAACAGAACAATATTAAATTTGTTCAGTAGGTATATAAGTTATTGTTAGTGAAGGAGTCACTGGAATTTTATCAGATGATACATGTACATGTATGATATAATCCAGGGTAGTTTACAAAATAACCAGGTTATTCAACGAGCATGAAATTAATTTGTTTGCCAACTACAGGGCTGCCATTTCTCCGGAATTTTCCTAAGTATTCGGATTGTAATCCTAGCAGATCGTAGCTTAAAACAGACTGAAAGTAAAGCAGAATGCGCCTTAAGGCGCATTCTGCTTTACTTTCAACCTGTTTTAATCAGTCATGTGTCTTCAAAACAAGAAACAGACTATGGGGTACATGTAAAGGTACGATTAGTAAAATTGCGTCTGAAAAATTGAAAATTTGAAATCTTAGGATTTTTATGATCAACTTATGGCAGCCCTGCAACTAGTTTCTGTATGTTACCGTGGAGAAGACGTTATTCTTTCCCAATAAACACGTTTACGCTAAACTTGTTATTTATAGCGTAAACTGTTTGAAGCCAGATCAGACGCCGGGTGGAAAAGACGATTCCAAAGAGATGTCACAGGGCAGGATTACAGTGGAGAATCTGTTATTCTTTCCAGTTTAAACGCAAACGTACGCAAACGCAAAACACTAAAACGTAGAAAAACTTTTTGACAATTCTGATAATTCATTTTTATCTTGGTGGCAAACAGTTTGGAGCCTGATCAGACGCCGGGTTACCCGGCGTCTGATCTGGCTTCAAACTGTTTGCACTGCAAATAATAGTTTTAGCGTAAACGCGTTTATTGGGAAAGAATAACACATTCTCCACTGTAGCTCGTCGTCGGTGACAAACGAGTTTTTTAAAACGCATGCATGTCAAGTAAACTTAAGAAAGCTCAGCTAATGACCTTGATGAGACGAATCGATTCGTTCAAACAAGCTACCACTTTGTGCACTCTCGTATATATGATTTCAATAGAATTTGTCTCCGCGTGGGTATATGCTTTATTAGGAGTAGTAAACAGTCTGTAATTGAACAAGGCGTGCTTGCACGATACAAATGCATACCGGACCCATTCAATGCAGAGTGGTGCTGTGCATTGAAAGTGTCGGGTATGCATTTGTATCGTGCAGGCGTCAGCACCATTTATAAGCGGAGCTCGTTTTTGCGCGATATCCAAAATAAAGTACAGGCACGTGCAAACAATGTAAACAAACAACACTAGAAACTGTGTTTCATCTTCGTCTACACTGTTTGGTATAGTAGATATATACAGGGCTGCCATAAGTTGACATGAAAAATCCTAAGATTTCCAAGTTTGCATTTATTCAAGTGCGATTTTACGAATCGTACCTTTACCCCCATCGCCAGTTTCTATTTTTGTTGACACCTGACTACTTAAAGCAGGTTGGAAGTAGATCAGAATGCGCCTTAAGGCGCATTCTGCTTTACTTTCAGCCTGCTTTAAGCTACCATGTACTAGAAAAAAATCCGAAGATTTAGGAAAAATCCGGAGAAATGGCAGTCCTGTATGCAATTATGTTTCAATTAAAACTTAGTGCTACTAAAGTTGGCCAGCTTACATCTTAGTGTGGCGGAGAAGACGTTATTACTTTCCGTTCTAACAAAACTAAACGCATTGCAACAAAATGTAGAAAATGCCAACACTATGTAATTTCCTAATGTGTATATCTACTGTATATTTCTTTCTGCTAAGTATATTGTTAAATGTAATAATCTGGTACGGTTGGTTAAGAATGGTCACAAAGTAACCAATAAAGTGCTTAAGGTAAACAAAGTAAACAATCTACCTGACCATAAATCTCTATACTGTTAAACAGAACATGTATTGTGGTAAATATACCACAAGTACAGATCAACCTACAGTGGAGAAAACGTTATTCTTTCCCAATAAACGCATTTACGCTAAAACTATTATTTGCAAGCAAGCAGTTGGAGCAAGATCAGACGCCGGGTAACCCGGCGTCTGATCAGGCTCCAAACTGTTTGCCACCATGATAAACATGAAATATCAGAATTGTCCAAAAGTTGTTCTTTTCTACGTTTTAGTGCTTTGCGTTTGCGTACGTTTGCGTTTAAACGGGAAAGAATAACAGATTCTCCTCTGTAATGCCAATCGGCAGCAATGCAGAAAAACTACTTTAGGAAACGTCTGCTTTGTGTTTGTCCTACATAAGTATTCTATTGACATTTAAGTTCCACTTTATTCATTTCTCGAACGTCGCTCACAATATGTTGTACTCGCTTTACCCGTAACCTCATAAATACGCCTTTTTACGCCTTTAATTTATTCCTCAAACTCAGAAAATAGTTCCATGGTATACAATGATAAATACGTATCAAACGATTTCTTTGTTCGAGCAGATAAGCGGTAAGGCTGAAAGTATAGCAGAATGCACCTTAAGATGCATTTTGCTTTACTCTCTACCTGCCTTAAGTTCTTACCTACATGTATCTTTAAAACCTAGAAAGAAACAGGGTATGGAGTAAACGATTAAGTCGAACATATCGGTATTTCAAAGTAAAGATTTGGCTTAGTTGCGTTAACTTTAAAGTACGGTTTAGTTGGACTAATTCAAATTCGAGTTACATGTATGTAGGTTCACCAGCATTATGCATCAAGCGTCAATCTCTCTATTAAACACTGTCCATGGCTTTTGTTTTGAATAACATTGGATAGGACGTTACTGTTTCCCTTGAAAATAAACTAAAAACACGCGTTATGCAAGCGAATGTAGAAAATACCACTTTGTAAATATTAATTATGTTGGACAAGCTTCGATACTTATCAGACGTCTGGTGACCAGGCGTCTGAGCTGGCCCGTTATTGTTTGCAATATTTACCTTAAGTTTTATGACAAGGACGATTACTGGAAGGGAATGATGTATTACAGTGGAGAAAACGTTATTCTTATCCAATAAACGCGTTTATGCTAAAACTATTATTTCCATTGCAAACAGTTTGGAACCAGATCAGACGCCGGGTAACCCGGCGTCTGATCAGGCTCCAAACTGCTTGCCACTTAGATTAAAAACCGATAATTAGAAATGTAAAAAAATATGGTAATTTCCTGCATTTAGCGGTTTGCGCTTGCGTTTCGTTTGCGATTAAACGGGAAAGAATAACGTTTTCTCCACTGTATCCACTGTTTAAATCAACATAATTATGTTTGATTGTATAATTGAAAGACGTCAGACTAGTGTTACCCTTACATTGGAGAATCTGTTATTCTTTCCCGTTTAAACGCAAACGTACGCAAACGCAAAGCACTAAAACGTAGAAAATCACAACTTTTGGACAATTCTGATAATTCTTGTTTATCTTGGTGGCAAACAGTTTGGAGCCTGATCAGACGCCGGGTTACCCGGCGTCTGATCTGGCTCAAAACTGTTTGCACTGCAAATAATAGTTTTAGCGTAAACGCGTTTATTGGGAAAGTATAACAGATTCTCCACTGTACATGACCAAATTTATCGTTAAGCTTCACCACCATATTGTCGTCTTCTTCAATATTGTTGTCTACAATGTCGTTTTCAAACTTAGATTTAAGGCAGTATAACTGATAAAATTTCATATATAAAGGCATTACATTTGCGTTTAAACGGGAAAGAATTTACGTCTTACCCACTTACAAACACACTTATACAGCTAAAACTTGCCGTCAAATTATTTGTTTAAATACTATTGAAGACACCAAACTTAGCGTGGGACAACCAAAACATGATACAATAATTAAAGGGTGGTTTAAATGGAGTAAATGACCTCGAAGGCAAAGTTGTGATTAGGTTATGCCCGTCGTTTGAGAGGGTTGAGATCAAGGCAAATCTCTTTGCTGAAACTACTCTCAATTATCGTAAGCAATGTACAGATTGTTAACTACAGTGGAGAATCTGTTATTCTTTCCCAATAAACGCGTTTACGCTAAAACTATTATTTGCAGTGCAAACAGTTTGGAGCCAGATCAGACGCCGGGTAACCCGGCGTCTGATCAGGCTCCAATCTGTTTGCCACCAAGATAAACATGAAATATCAGAATTGACCAAAAGTTGTTCTTTTCTACGTTTTAGCGCTTTGCGTTTGCGTACGTTTGCGTTTAAACGGGAAAGAATAACAGATTCTCCACTGTAAGCAATGTACAGATTGTTAACTATATGCATTGGACTGTTCTCATGTTTTTGTATGTAAATGCAAACTGAGAGAGATTAACTGAAGACTCCCATTCATATTTCATCTTTAGTGAAGATACATGTATATCGATATAAATTGAATGTGTTAAAGCCTGCCCATGCGCAGTCTACACGATGAATTTTATGTATACATGCGCCACGATAAATTCAAGGAAAAGAAACTACATGAACATGATAAACAGGATGTTTGCGAATCATTTTACAGAGGGAAAGACGTTAACTAAATGCAAATGACGCGAAAGCCCGCTGATCTGCACTATTTGTCATTTTGCAAAATATATTCTCAGTCCATTATTTAAGGTTGATCTTACAATATACAACTATTCAAAATTGTAAGACCAACCCTTAAGGTAATAGTGCAGTGCAATGCAAATCAAGATGACCACCAAAACAAGTAGTGGCGGAGCATTTATGGTGAAAACAGCAAAGATATTACTCAACCCTTAAAAATGTCACTCTATACAACTGAAAATTATATCCCTCTTTTCATTTTCATTTATAGAAAATAATTAAAACGTTTTTAGAGTGAAAAGAAATTACCTCCAAATTTACCAAACTTTGGGCCATTCCACCAACATCTGCGGCTAACTACATTGTAATTCCAAAACTATCTATGACATCGTAATTTCCAAACTGTTCCCGAGGTGCAAGGAATCCTTATTTTCTCTTTAGAATGTCCATTTAAACACTATATAGTCTGACATTATACCCATTGTCACCAAGCATTTCAATTCTCCTTATTGGCTAACACATGTAATTGAAAAAGCTCCTTTGAAAAGTATGGTGGTCAAACATTGTCAAAGTGAAAACATCAAATGAATGCTACATAACAGCAGCATGCTAGTACCTGTACAAACCATTGTGGATTCCAAATGAAACTAGAACACTGACCAAGTCAGAAAGGATCCCACAAAGGAGGAGTAAGATACAATGAGAAAACTGCTCAAGTTCAACACATAGTATCATTAAGGTCATACGTTAGAGTTAAATGAAATTCGTTCAAGGGGTAAAAAAGATATGACCAGCATTGCAAACACTGTCCGTAAATCTGGCTAAATCCGATGAAAAGTATTTCAGTAACAGAGAAAACAGGGCTAAAATGGTTTTGTTCTTTTTTTGTAAATGAGTATGCCTTATTCAATTTATCTGGTATTCAAAATTGGCCAAGATTTTACACATTCATATCAACATGCTCAGCTTTAAATTGCTTGGAGTCCCAAATAGGACAAGGCTAAAATTGACAAATTATAGTTGTTGAAGGGTTATGATACTTGGATGAAAAGTATAAGAGTTAGTAAGCGGACAAGGTTAAATATGGTCAATCACGAAAAATTACTGACCAAGCTACATCCCTATGACATAAGAGGACCAGTCTCTCAGGTATCTGGCAGTAGCTGCAAATATTTACATGTCCACCATCCCAGTCCCATCAGGTGTCCCCCAGGGTATTGGGAAAGAATAACGTTTTCTCCACTGTACTAGACTATTCTTATAACCAAGGCTTGTATTGACAAACAGACAAACAGGTACATGTAACATAATATAACAGTTAACCATGCGAAAGGAGAATATTGCTATGTTGCATACACTCTGATGATTCAGCATAAATTTTGTTATCGAATATCACCCATGATATGTTTAATCAAGGTCCGTATCAAGATCTAAAAACCAATTACCCGAATCCATAGCCCCGCCCAATCCAAGAAGAAGTTCGCAAGATCCCTGAAGTGTATCCAAGTAATTATCACAGTAGTTGACATTCTGACGCTTGATTGGTTTCTCCATATATGGCAATATCCCCAGGTTTCAATACACGATCAACAACGTACAATCAACACGTCCGCAGTTTGCTATCCATGCACTTTACAAAACATGCATAATCCGGCACAGACGCCCCAGTGTTCAAGGTTCTTTCCTTCTTATCCACGAAAACAGACTTCGAAAAGTAAACTAATTCTACGAAGAAGTTTACGTTTGAAAGAACCGAGTGGGGAGTGTACGTGTCTATAGACTTTGTTTATTTCCAGCAATGTATCGAATATGTTAGTCGTGTTCTAATTTTAGTTCCGTCACACGATTAACCCACCCACTACCATATTTATCATCTGTTTATGATATGGTCGTCATCTTTTATTTCTCGAAGTTCATATTTGATGCGTTTTAACTGTAAACACACTGATATGAAAGTCAAGCACTCTAGATGAAGATTAGAAGCCGAGTAGGTCGGCGTTGGATCTAGATCCACAGTTTTCAAATCCCACTGTACTCTAGTCCAGGCAGTTAAGGGGTTTATAAATGTTTAATGCATCACAAGTATAGAACATGCCTCGTTGCGCCGACAAAGTATTCATGTATATATACTATCGTATATACTTAACCAAGACCCCTTGCTGTCTTTGAAGTCCGAGTACGTGTACAGTACAACCTCACTTTTACCACCACTAATAAAAAGACCTGATTCCAATGACAAAATCAGGATGATGCATAAAGCAAATTATGAGTAAAGCAGTAAGCTCCTTTAGGAGCTTTCTACTTTACCTTTATATTGCTTTAAACAATCACTTGGCGTCGACACCACCAGCGATTTCGTTTAAGCGTTCGTATTAGCGAGGGATTATTGTATATATGTATATTGGGTAGTAATTGAAGCATGAATTATTGACCATATAAAGGTGGTAAGATTAACATAGAAATTACCTACAGTGGATGAGACGTTATTCTTTCCCAATAAACGCGTTTACATTAAAACTATTACTTCCATTGCAAACAGTTTGGAGCCAGATAAGACGCCGGGTTACCCGGCGTCTAATCGGGCTCTATACTGTTTGCCACTCAGTTTAAAATAGATAGTTAGAATTGTCAACACGTTGTCATTTTATACGTTTTATTGCAAATCGTTTGCGTTTCGTTTGCGTTTATACGAGAAAGAACGACGTATTCTCCACTGTACATACAGTGAAACCAGTCGACACAGGTTATCGACTTGGATTGCGGAACTCTGCGGGCAGCTGGTTGCTAAATGCAGATCAAACGTAATGTAGAAAGTACAATAAGGAGATCTCTGAACTTATTAAAGAGGTCCTTTAATTTTACTTTAGCATTGTACTAAAGAGCCATTAGCGTTAGAAGTTTCTATTCTCCCATAATGGTGTGTCACTCAAGAAAGATTAAGTATTCACACATTCAGTACATGGACATACATGTACATGTACTACACTGCGGTTTGTTATGTAATATTCAAATACCTATTGATTAGTGCGGTGTTGTTCTATACAGCTTAAGTGTTATCAAGGTGACAACTGTACAGGTTACAGTGTATACTTTATCAAATAATAATGCTCCCCAAATTAAAGTTCTGGGACCCGTCTTATTAAACGTCGTTTCAGTTATCATTTATTTTTTTCACCTAATCCTGTTGTGACATTTCTTTGGAATCGTCTTTTCAAGACGATTCCAAAGAGATGTCACGAGACAGAATTAGATTGAAAAATCAGAAATCAGATGTATCACTATTTTAAAGTTTTTATTTGTCGTACGACGTTTCGTAAGACGGACCCAGAAGAACGATTGTATATTGATGAGTAGCGTTAAGGAAAATATCCTTCGACCTACGGGATACATTTTAGCAAAAACTATAGACCAAGATCAACCGCCGACTTTGAAACGCACAGCTTTACAGGGAACCAAACTGTTTACATTGTAAATTATTATTAGATACCGTATTTCTAATGTTGTTGCACATCCAGGTCTACACCGTGCCACCCTTTAACTGTGACAGGGCTAAAAATATCCCTCTCCAAGTTTTTGTAATTTGCCTTCATTGGCGATTTTTATTTCACCTCCATATATATACAGTTGGCTACAATTTAGATATTTTGTCGTTGGTTTAACAAGACTTGCATGTCATGGAACTTGGAATTTGGAACTCGCAACTATGAACTAGGAAATTAGAATGTCTCCACCGATATTTCGTACATATTTAAGTAAACTTTCAACAGTTTACGTTGACGTTCGTCGACCTTTGTTGTTTTCCAAACTATTTGTTTTCGCAAAAAGGAGCCATTTGCACGATCTATCATGATTCATAAACGTTTTGTGTGGTTATTCAAACATGCATTTGCTATATTATACATCTAGGTGCGTACAGTGGAGAATCTGTTATTCTTTCCCGTTTAAACGCAAACGTACGCAAACGCAAAGCACTAAAACTTAGAAAAGAACAACTTTTGGATAATTCTGATAATTCATGTTTATCTTGGTGGCAAACAGTATGGAGCCTGATCAGACGCCGGGTTACCCGGCGTCTGATCTGGCTCCAAACTGTTGCACTGCAAATAATAGTTTTAGCGTAAACGCGTTTATTGGGAAAGAATAACAGATTCTCCACTGTACTACACAGTGTACTGTGGAGAAGACGTTATTCTGTCATACTTCAATTATGTTCAACGCAAACACAAGACAACGAAGACAGTGCAAATACAATGTACTGTCAGATTATTGACAATATTAATTTGTGCCATCTGCACCGATAGATTACGGCGAAAGGCTAACTCTAAGGAAGGATGTAAACTACCAATTAAACCAACAGACATTAAGGACCACAATTGAAATAACGAAACTACATGTTGTTCAATTTTCGTGTTATCATTATTGTCTAGTGCGCATTGCATAAATTTTATATGTAATTTGACATGTTCTGTACACTCTTTACCAACAATAAAAAAAATGTTGAATTAAGTACGGTTTGTTGTAATATTGTATGGTATTGATGGTTGTCTATATATACAGTGGAGAAAGTGTTATTCTTTCCCAATAAACGCGTTTACGCTAAAACTATTATTTCCAGTGCAAACAGTTTGGAGCCAGATCAGACGCCGGGTAACCCGGCGTCTGATCAGGCTCCAAACTGTTTGCCACCAAGGTAAACATGAATTATCAGAATTGTCAAAAAGTTGTACTTTTCTACGTTTTAGTGTTTTGCGTTTGCGTACGTTTGCGTTTAAACGGGAAAGAACAACAGATTTTCCACTGTATATATATGCCATGTGGCTAATTAAAACACGACGAACATACAACTGAATAGATTGTTTCCAAGCTCAGGATTGAACACATTGATCAATGCGTTTTCATGACTCTGAGCTAGATTTTCTGTACCTGTTATTTTTGGAGGTATCGCATCTCCTTCGTCAGCACTTGTGAGCTTGTTTGGCGGGTCAAGTGAAGTAGGAAATATTTTTTTCAAAGAAGGGTTAACAGGTACAGATTTTACTTTAACTTTTTATTGCTCTATGTTTGACTAAATTATGACAGCTCAGCAAGTTTCAATTGGATTTAAAAGCCATAAAACGCGATTAGCCATGGGATTAGCCATATTTGTGATATGTGTATTTATAACACTTTGAATAGCTAGCCAAGCAATACTAACTAGGAGGCTACTACTAAAGTTCACAAGTTAAATTCAGTTTAACCCTTGCATCACCACAGGAGACTAAAACTGTTTTGAAAACATTTCGATCCCGATGAACACAGATTAACTCGACGTCTGATCAGAATCAAAACACTTGACACACACCTAGACAATGCCTCCGTCAAACACAATTGGTTTTAATTTCGACACAATAATTCATAAAAGAATTAAAGAATACGATGAATTGGCGTTGGAAGGGATAAAGAATCGCTCTCGTGTGAAATTGGTTTTAACTCTTTAAATTCCTTGTAGATATATTTTTTATAAAATTTCGTCAACTACTATAGTCGTCTGTTACTGTTCTTAAAGTAAAATGTCTAAATTGCTTTTCAAAACAGGATCTGAATTTGAAGAGTTCAAAGGATCTTGATGAGACCCTGCGGTGTCTCAACGGGATCTATTCTGCTGCCAAAAAGTATCATGGTTTTACCGATAGCATGATAAGAGTTAAACTTTTTAAATCCTATAAACTCCCCAAACCTTGACCATTCAAAGGAATGCGCGGGATAGGTGTTATATGTAACAGACCTACATGTAATCCTTTCAATGTCATGATGACGTCATCACTCGTTTAAAACAATCACCTTTATTATATCAGCTGCTTCCAAAGTTATGTCTGCCTTCATTGCTAGATATAAAAGTAATAGATGTATGTATTCTGTCTTAGCACATTTCCCCCATAATTACGCCTGTTTACGCCTTAAACTTATTCCTCTACTGAAGATAATAATTCCATTTTATACAGTCATACAGTGGAGAATCTGTTATTCTTTCCCAATAAACGCGTTTACGCTAAAACTATTATTTGCAGTGCAAACAGTTTGGAGCCAGATCAGACGCCGGGTAACCCGGCGTCTGATCAGGGTCCATACTGTTTGCCACCAAGATAAACATGAATTATCAGAATTATCCAAAAGTTGTACTTTTCTACGTTTTAGTGCTTTGCGTTTGCGTACGTTTGCGTTTAAACGGGAAAGAATAACAAATTCTCCACTGTACAAATGCACCATAAGAAATAGTGGTTTTGTATACCCTGGAAGATTATTGATATAGCTCTTGTGGCAGGTTTTAATGCAAAATAAAAAAGGAAGCTACTAAAGGAGCTTTCTGAGTTTTTCTTAAGTCCTACGTTCAGCTTCCACCTGATTACGTATTGATTTGTTATTAAACAAAGACAGCTTTACAAAAGTTTCACTGTATGCTTAACAAAAACATGCGTTGCAAGTGTTAATAAATATGTAGGAACATAAGCTTTGGAAATATGTCACTATAAATATTTTAATATATAGGTAAGGAAATTATGTCATATTTTACAATTTGCTAAATGTACATGTAGTTTTCTTCCAATGAGTAGAAAAAATATCATTTCCCGTCATTTCACAAAACAAAAACGTTATTTTTTAAATAGGTTGCGATAAAACGCGATAAAGTGTAATTTAGTAATAATAACAGGCCACTTCCAGTCGACCAGTAGCAACAACATGTCGTTATCAGTCATTTTGCAAGAACAACACGCCATTTCAAGTCGATGGGTAGCAACAATATGTCATTTAGCATAGACAACATGCCATTTAAAGTTTATGGGTAGCAACAATGTGTCATTGCCTGTCATTTAGCAAGAGCAACACGCAATTTCCAGTCGATTGGTAGCAACAATGTGTCATTTAGCAAGAACAACATGCATTTCCAGTCGATGGGTAGCAAGAACATGTCGTTGCCTGTCATTTAGCAGGAGTAGCACGCCATTTCCAGTCGATAAGTAGCAACAACATTTCGTTGTCTGTCATTTAGAAAAAGAGAAACATGTCATTTCCAGTCGATGGGTAGCAACAGCATTTCGTTGTCTGTAATCTAGAAAGAGCAACATGTCAGTTCCAGTCGATGGGTAGTAACAATATGTCATTGCCTGCCATTTAGCAAGAGCAACATGCAATTTCCAGTTGATGAGTGGAAACAACCTGTCGTTGTGTGTCATTTAGTAAGAACAACATGTCATTTCCAGTCGATGGGTAGCAACAATATGTCATTGCCTGTCATTTTGCAAGAGCAATATGTCATTTCAACTCGATGGGTAGCAACAATATGGCATTGTCTGTCATCTGGCAAGAACAAAATGCCATTTCAAGTAGATGGGTAGCAACAATATGGCATTGCCTGTCATGTAGCAAGATCAACATGCCATTTCCAGTTGATGGGTAGCAACAAGATGCCGTTGTCCGTCATTTAGCAATAACAACATGCCATTTCCAGACGATTGGTAGCAACAATATGTTTTTGCCAGTTTTAGTTGATAGGTAGCAACACTTTTCGTTGACTGTCATTGGCAAACACAACACGCCATTTCAAGTTTGATAGGTAGCAACACTATTCGTTGTCTGTTATTCAGCAAGAACAACACACCCATTCAAGTCGATTGGTAGCGATACTATATCGGTTTTTTGTCATTTAGCAAGAACAGCACGCCATTTCAAGTTGATGGGTATCAACAATTCTCGCCTGTCAGTTCCTGTTACTGTGCAAACCTAACACGCTATTTACAGTCGTTGGGACGGGTAGCAACACTATGTCGTTTCCTATCGATGAGTAGATCTATGAACTATTTTATGTTCTGTCATTTGGCATGATTTTTGAGTCGAGATACTACGAGGGTAGTTAAAAAAATTTAAATACTGGATCAATATCTTCATTATTTTAAGTGCAAAATGCATGTGTGATGTACCATTTGAAAGATCCATTCTTTGCCGACACGGTGAGATCATGCACCATAAGATCGCATTACTCGATCAGCCCCAACATGAACCTAAATGACCCCTCCTCGAGGACACTGGACCTTTTTTGTAAATATTTGAGTTAATTTTCTAAACACAATTTGATATTATAATTATTATAACGGCTTTAATATATAGAATAAGTTTATGAAATTTTCTGTCAAATACAATAAGACAATTATGCAAACACTACACAGTTTTGAATGTTATTATTACATAAAATATCAAAACTAAAGCTAAATCTAAACACGTACTGAAAATATAATAAACAATTGATCTCCAGTTATTTATAAAAGTAGTTAGGGAAACTACACACTCTTTTTTTATTATTGAACCAGGCTATAATTGAAGCCAGTTAAAAATGGTTTCATGTTTTAAAATCAAATGTAGACATACTGATCTAGAACATTTTCACAGCGTTCAAAACAACATGTGCACTTTCGTCATTAGCAAAATAAGAAATGTTGATTTTGAAAAAAATGAGATTTTAGACAGTTAACCCTTTCAATAGAAATAAAAATTTAATTTTATTAAAATTTAGACATAAACTGATATATTTCTAAAACAAATCTGGAAATTGTACTCTTTAAGAAGTTATTACGTCAAAAGGTAATGTCTGAAAAGTGCTATGTTGCAGTGTCCTCGAGTAGGGGTCATTTAGGTTCATGTTGTGACTCATCGAGTTATGTGATCTTATCGTGCATTATACCATCGTGTAGGCAAAGAATTGCTGTTTAAAATGATATATCACACATGCATTTTGCACTCATTATATTGAAGTTATTGATCCAGTATCAAAACTATTTGAACACCCCTCGTATTATATCAACCAAAAGGAAATATATTACATTGCTGTCAATTTGCAGTAAGAACTAACTTGTACTAACTTGAAGACGTTATTCTCAATATCCCACTGTACATGTATTATAGTACAAGTTATTTCTTCCTGTCGGTTGCCACTCAGATTAAAATAAAAAGTCAGGATTGTCAATATGTTGTCTTTTATCCATTTTATTGCTTTGCGTTTGCGTTTTGTTTGCGTTTAAACGGGAAAGAATA